>CM048933.1:5754102-8296602 GCA_026686955.1 Epinephelus cyanopodus | reverse complement strand
ACATCTACTGTCCGTAATACACGGACTATGGTTCAGTACCCCATAAAACCCCACTTAAAAAAATCCAAACTATCCCCTTTAAGGTATTAAGCTGTCACAAAACCGAAGTGTGCTCTTTCTCTTTCAGGCAGCAGTGAAGGAAGAAAAGACAAAGTTTGCTTGTTGCTGCTGTCCTATAAAGGTTTACAGTCGACATCAGCCAATACGCAGCGCAGAATTGCACAGCTGAGATCGAAACAACAATCTGAGTTAGGGCTGATCGACGGGGAATCCATCAAAAATCCCTAACCTGCTCATAGATCTCACTTACAAATAGGCAGAGCATGGAGCTGGAATATTAGCGCAGTATTTTTGTCAGCTTTTAAGATGTAATGAGGCAGGGGAGGAATAAAACCGTTGTAACAAATGAAATGTATTAGGAGATAATAGAATAGCGGCGGCGCTGGTCATCTACTATGTTGAGTAATGCACACATTTAGAGCATGATCAAGATTGATTGCCCTTGATGCATCCACACAGGAGGATACGGAATATGAATATGAGTCAATTTAGCGTCCCCTCTGTGTCCCTCTGTGAGTCATTACATCTCGGTTCCTTCTAGCCTTTCTTGATGCACGGTGGAAACCATGGCAACAACACAGCGCTGTCCATCAAAGTGGCTCAATGTAACATTTCACAACAGAAAGCAGATGGCAAAAGCTCTGTGGGCACCAAAAGTCAGATGCAAGAAAAGAAGAGAGAGATTTGTGCCTGTGACTTCACCTGCCCTTTCCCTTTCTTACTCTCTGCTGTGTTTTCTCTTCCTGTGTGTAATCTTTGTTTGTTTTCCTGTAGTTATGGGCAGTTTTGAGGAGGGTGAACGCACCCAGTCAGTGTCTCAGGGAGAGGGCGCCGTTATCCAGGCCCCGCGCATCCGCAGCTTCCCTCAGCCACAAGTCACCTGGTTCAGAGATGGGCGTAAGATTCCACCCAGCAGTCGCATGTAAGTCCCTTTCTTTTTCTAACTTGTTTTCTTTGTTCCTGTGTTCTTTTGTGCTTTACTTTATGTTTGTGTTTGATCCTGTGAATACGTCTGTGTGCCTTGTTTGTTCCTGGGGGTCCTTGAGTGCTTTAGTTTGGGAGCGCCTGTTCCTACCTGTCTTTTGCCATTCATCTTGGTACATTCTGTGCTAAAGGAGAGTTTGAATTCCTGCTGCAAAGACGAGGGGCCAGGACCAAAGCAGTTTTGGCACTGTGTGAAATGAAATCTCATCTTTGTTCCTCGTTTTTTATTTTAAAAGAAAACCTAAACCCACCACTTTTATTTCAGCTTGTCTGTGTCTATCTTCATTTTGGTCTCAAAATGGGAGGCTGTGTGTTTCTGAGGTCACCTATCAGGCTTTGCCAGGCGGCAGTAGTGATGTTGGTACAGCACCATCAGTACCCGATGGGGCCAGCGAGCACTGGAGCTACAAATGGGATTGTTGTTTTGCTTTTCTATTCTATTCACATAAAATGGAGGGGTGTAAATAGAGAAGTGGAAAGGGAACGAGGTGTTCTTTCTATGATTTGCTCTTTGGATGAAGAAAGGAGAAGAGAGAAAGGAGCTGAGTTCTCGTCCAGTATGCCCCAATTTAAGAAACATGAAAAACAAACACAGATTTTATAATTCCAGGTTTATACATTATTGAAAGAGTAAGCCACCTAAGGGCATTTCTTTGTGTTGAAAAGTTATGAGGACACAAGGGCTCAGATTAGAAAAACATTTTGTAAATGGTCTTCAACAAAGCCATTTTAGGTAATGTGTTGTGGGATTGGTATGAGGGTGTGTAGATAGTTAACAGCGGTTTGGGGATAAAACAGCAGATCAAAAGGGCTAGAGCTGCCAACTAATAGTCGACCAAGCATTAGTCAGCAAGGTCATTAGTCAGCAAGATTTCACAAGTCACTTAGTCGCAGAAGAAACAAACAAAAAAAGGTGAAACTCTGTACCATGTGGGGATTTAATTTGAAAGGACAGGCACAGGAAGTGGCCACGCTCAGCAGTCAGACAGGAGTCAGGTTACAAATCAAGCACAGCCGACAGATATCTTTCCCTTCTTCTGTAAATATTCAGTCAGCAGGACTATCCAGAGCTTTACATCTGTCCCACAGACGATAGGCCTACGCACTTATAATTAACGCCTGAAGGAAGATCAGCTCTGCACTCAGGATTTCAGCTAAATAGGCTATATGATGTTTTTTCTGCCGCCGTGCTCTTGAAAGCTGGGACAGAAAAGGCACAATAGTAACACCCAGAGCACACACTTGCGCTTTTTCATGGCACTTCGGATGAAGGACTTCTTGAATACATCTTTAGCTGCCAGAGAGACTTTATAGCGCCTCCTGGAGCTCAAGAGCTCGACTTGGCTGGAGAGAGGACGGGAGCTTTTATTATCTGCTGCTTTCAAATATTAATTCTACTGTAGATCAACTTTCTTTTTAAATTTAATGTCATCCCCACTGAGTCAGCACACATGTAAGCATGATTCACGGACAGAGCCTTCTGTCTGTACTCTGCATTCATTTTGTCTGTATTTGTGCATATTTTCTGAAAGCTTACGGATACGGACGAAACAAAGCAGTACCACTAGAGAGCATGAGGGCAGCGCACCGTAGTTCAAGCTAGACATTTTAACAATGGCGAAACGCAAAGAATCGATAATGTAAAAAAAAAACATCCATCCACATGTCATGTATTTAAAGGCCTCACTCACCACCACCATCTATACGCGTAGAAGTATGTGGGCAGTGGCGGTTACAACGTTTTAAATGAACCTCTGTTTTCATACATTAAGAGTGTATAAATGAGACTTAAGTCCTCTTTTGTTTGGGGAAGTCCATCCATCCATTTTCATCCGTTTATCCGGGGCTGGGTCGCGGGGGCAGCAGGCCGAGCAAAGTACTCCAGATGTCCCTCTCCCCAGCAACGCTTTCCAGCTCCTCCTGGGGGACAGCAAGGCGTTCCCAGGCCAGATGAGATATGTACTTCCTCCAGCGTGTTCTGGGTCTGCCCCGCGGCCTCCTACCAGTGGGACGTGCCCGAAACACCTCCAGCGGGAGGCACCCAATAACCACCTCAATTGATTGGGGAAATAACCTCTTTAAATGTGCATGCGGTTCCTCTTCAGGTCAATGACACACAATTCACTTTAATTAATATACCCCTGGACTTTAATAGCTCATATGAGTTGTTAAGCTCGCAGGAAGAGATAACGGAAAACTTGGACACAAAGAGACTGTGTCAAGAACTTGTTACAATTACTTATCGGTGCAAATTTGGGGGTTATTTTAAAACCAGTAGGCTTAGGGGGATTCTTTTTTTTTTTAGCTTGTATTACTTTTTGGAAAATACAAATTAGTTTCTGTTTTCTAGGAGATTTGTTTCAAATTAAAAGCGACTGGGACGTAATCGCCTTTTCAAAAAGAAACTGGTGGAGACATGTCCCCAGCATCCCACAGTAAAAGTGACATCTCTACAACTGATTTAGCGCTGCACTCCCCTAATGTTGTCGGACAAACACCAAAGATCAAAACTGATGCGACAGAAACAAAGATATTCTTTTCCTCCCTTGCATTCTTCATGGTTAGAACCTGGTGCCTTCATTACAGACAGTGCGACCCGGCCCCGGATGGTCTGTTTGAAGATTTGGGTGTGTCATGCCATTAGTGGCTAATGTAGCCTTGAGCTGGTGGCCTCATGCAGAGATGAGGGTACAGAGGTCTGGTAAGCTAAGGTTTGTTCAACTCCACACATGCAGATATTTGTTTTGACTCATACATCTGCGTGTGGAGCCAGCTGAGGCTTTATATAACTTTTTACTCATGCAGGTTCACTCCCGGACCTGAGACAGACTTTGATGCTTTGAAGTCTTTCAAGATTAGACAGCAGTGCATTTATATATTGATACAGCTTCAATTAGGCTTCATACTGTACGTCTCAGGTCAAGGTGATGGTGCGTCTGACTCTCTGTGATTTTGGGAGATCATGTGTACAGTTTTTTCCACACACTGTCTTCCTGTCTTTGTGTGGGAGCACTCTGTGGGTGTGTACCTGCACGTGTGTGTGTTAAAAAGGCACTTATCCCTGTCTCATCACATCTGCATTTCTTCGCAGTGGGAGGTGACCTTGCCCTTGGTTAGAGTGAATCTTTCTTATCAGCTCCTCATCATCAGTAATCATACCCTGACCTAGAATGACAATGAGACGAGCGCCCAGACTGAGTGAGAAGCTGAAGGCTGCGGACGGCCCGTGGGTTGGCCGGCCGCTTCGATTTTGCTCCGTCTTGTTGTGGAAGTCTGGATTACTTTTAAGAAGTCGTTAAGGAAAAGGTCAAACAACAGTGACGCGTGGAGCTCAGCCTGTGTATTAAGTCGGCATTTGAAGGGATTATTGTTATGAAAGTTTGATGAATGATCACACGTTTGTCGACAGATTTTGGTGAGAAGGGTCCATCAAAGGGTCTTTCATGTTTTCATTAGTTTCACATTTGTCTCATTGAGCTCCTTCCCCTCTCTCTCGTCTTGTCTCGTGTATTTCTTCTGTTGATGCCTCCGTCTTTTTCTCTCCTCTCACTCCTTTTGTCTCCATTATCGGCCACCCACTGTGTGTACTTTGCTTCTCTTCATCCTCGCTACCTACCCTCTAGCTCTGAGAATGCTAATTCCGTGCACACTACCAAGGTCACTGTGTGCAAATGAGCACCGTTGATAACAGGCAGCCTTTTTTATTGAAAATCATTTAATTGAATTTGATTCGTGCCACTAGCGTTGACTCTGTAGAGGCATCAAAGTCTCACTAGTGGGGGGAGAATGAGGGAGCGCCGAATGTTACCTTGATGAAGGCTCTTTTTGAGGACTAGTGCTCTCCAGAGTCGGCTCCAGCTGTGTGGTCCCTCTAAACATAGACACACGGGCCTCTATCCGTGAAACTTGCAGTCACTGTGAGACCGGCAGTCCCATCTGTAAGAGGTGTGTGTGCCAAATGGGGCTGTAATGGTAACTGAAAGTCACTGTTTGGGTTAGGAGTCATGGTTCAGTGTGAGTTCAGTACAGATGGGAAACAAACCAAATATGTAAGGATACTTCTATTTTTTTTGTAATGCCTCTGTGCCAGCGACGGCTGTGGCTGGAGGCATTATGTTTTCGAGTTGTCTTTCCTGCGATATCTCGAGAAGGCCGAGAGGGAACTTTTTCAGATTTGGTACAAACATCTTCTCACACTCAACGATGAATCGATTAAATTTTGATGGTCAAAGGTCAGTGTGACCTCGTCTGTCTCAATCATGAATGCCATACTCTGAAGTACCTTGAGGAAATTTTCTCAAATTTGGCACAAACTTTCACTTGAACTCAAGGATGATATAAATAGGTTGAAGGTCAATGTGACTTTACGAAACATGTCTTTGGCCATAACACAAGAACTGAAATGCGAATTCTGACAGTATTTCTCACACGTCTAGTAGGATAAAACGATGAAGTGTTGATATTTTATATCCAAAAGGTCAAAGGTTAACTTTAACATCATATCTCAGGAACAGAACGGGAGACATTTGTTCAGATGCTGAATTGGTGACACCAATCTTGGATGCTCACCTTTGAACTGCGCTGATTGTATTGATCTTCTGTGCTGCCGATTGAAGATGTGTGTGAAGCATCCATGTTTTCACAGACATGAATGTAAACTGTAAGTGCAACCTTACTGGCCCACGGAGGCAAACAACTGCAAGGCTGTAATTCTAGTTTTTATTAATTTATTTATTGAAGAGACAGTTGTGCAAGTCTCAAAGACAGATACAGTCCTCTTGCTGGGGGCTGTGGAAACATTTTGCCAACTGGCAACTGTGGTAAACTACTTTCATTCACTGTTTCCGTGGAAAGTATTTAAACATCCAAAGCATTCAAACATTTCTCATCTCAGTGATCGGCACATCTGGGTGATGCTGTCCAGTGAGCGTTAGCCTGTTGGATGTGTTTCCAGTCACATACTCTACATTCTGGGAACCCATCGACTGTATTCGGCGTCTGACTTCCAGCAGACGGCGATACAGCCTCTGGGGGCATTCCCCCAATTTTTTGGCATTCCGGTTTGATTTGGTCGGAAGAGGCGAAATTTCCGTCTCCGACTTCCGTTTATATAAGTAAATATGCTGAACCATTGCGATGGATTCAGAGTTTGCAGTGACGCCAATTATGTTCCACCTCGTTAGTTCACCGCATGGAACGTTTAACCTGGCAACAACTGCAGCCGGCTCAAACGTGGTTGGTCAATATCACGCGGACTACAAACAGCCTACAACCGGAAACCAGGGCTCTTCCGATCTCTGGGGTTTGCCTACAGACTCTACATTCACTGAATGTAGAGTCTGTATATAGAGACTAACGGTGGAGCAACTCCAACACACCGTCTTAGACACAACTGTCTCTCCATTGCTGTTGTACCCGACTGGAAACCCGCAGGCAACACCATATCTGCTTGTTGTGCTATTGTCAACATATACTGCTAATGGCGTACAGCTAAAAAGTCTACGGACTGATTCTGCTTGCAGCTGCTTGACCCCTGCACCGTGACAGTTGGCATCAATACACCTACTGCTGCAGCTCTAGTGCCAAGTTACAATGTGAAATATCAGTGATGGGAAAAAGAGGATTAAAACAAAGACTCAATGTACCAGAACCATGGTGACCATGTTCTCTTTCATTTACAATAACTCTTTTACTTCACCACCCTGTGATTTTTACTTGCGTTTTTTTTTTATTCCATCTCCCTCATTGTCCCTCGCTCCTGCTTTCCCTCCTCAGGTGTCATAACTTTAATTTGCAGGCTCTCCAGGGGTTTCGTCTTGCTTCTTTTCTCTGTGCTCTGCTTAATCACACCTCAGCAATAGAGGAGAGGGGAAAAAACAGTCAGATCCAAAATAGCTGTGGTAATCACCTCCAGCCAACAACTAATAAAATGCGCACTTCTTCTGCAGGCTGCTGTACTTGAACCGCAGTATTTGTTGCATTATGTTTACCTTCACTTTGTGATCAGTTCGGGCCTGAACTTTGCTGTCAGGTGCCTCCTCAGATTGTGTCGTACGGTAGGAGGGGGTGTTCTCATCTTGTCTGGCTCTGTTTGTTTTGTTTTTTGCAGTAGGAAGGTGGCAGACACTCAGAATTCACACCGTGATGAAACTTGTTGATTGTAAGGACTTTTGTGAACTGTGTCTCAGGTCCTGTGCACACTGAGCAAATACATGTCAGGTGAGCTGATCCCAGGTAGAAGCCGAAAAAAAAAAATACAGTAGGTATCACTGCAGCTGCAAACATTAGCAAAATCCTGGGATTAGGGTTTGATAGCATTTATTCAAATCATGTATGAAATCCACTTATCAAATGCAAATCCTTTAAATACCCAGGGAGTTTGTTTAAGGAACAGGGAAGACGGTCTCTTAGATTTTAGTGGTGTGGCTCTGGGGATGACAGTGAGGACATTTACATGCACACTGGTGTCCAGCTGTTGAGTCTTATCCTGGTTTGGTCTTTTCTCGTGGTGTGTCTTGATTCTTCAGTCTCAGCCCGTCTCAGGCTGAGTTTCCTCAACAGTCGAGAATGAACACATTTTGGTTTCTGGTTGCCTGAACTCTGCTGGATTTAGCTTTTCCATCTGATAACGGGAAATGGAAAACAGCACAAAGCATGAACTGCCTTACTGAAGTCAGGTTTTTCCTTTATAGTTAGGGCAAAGCAAAATCAGTGAGTTCTTTCTGAACAGATGTGTTATAAAATACCTGTTTTTCATTATTTCTGTGTCCAGGATTTTTTGGGGGATGACGCATTGGAGCCATCCTTAACATGACCTCTCCCCTACCATATAAAAACTACATCACTACTACCATTAGAGTTCATAGCAGTTTCATTTCTTTTGTCCCCTGTGTGTGAGTGGCGAGTTCTCTGCGCTCTCCTAAATAAACCCTAATAAAAAGACGAATAAACTACTCTGTTAAGTGCTGCAATCATGTAAACACAAGCTAAATAGCCGTCACTAGCGCACCTTAATTAGTTAGAATTATCAGGTACACCTTGCTAGTACCAGGTTGGACCCCTTTTGCCATCAGAGCTGACAGCAGTGGCACCTGGTGTGGTCTTCTGCTGCTGTAGCCCATCTGCTTCAAGGTTGGACAAGGTGTTGTTGCTTCAGAGATGGTCTTCTGCAGACCTTGGTTGGAACCAGTGCTTATTTGACTTCCTGTTGCCTTTCTATCATCTTGAACCAGTCTGGCCATTCTCCTCTGACCTCTGGCATCAACAAGGCATTTTGGCTCACTGGATATTTTCTCTTTCTGGGACCATCCTCTGTAAACCTAGAGATGGTTGTGTGTGAAAATCCCAGTGGATCAGCAGATAATGACAGACCAGCCCATCTGGCACCAACAACCATGCTGAGTCACTTAAATCACCTTTTTTCCCCATTCTGAACTTCAGTGGCAGACTCAGAACAAATATTAATTTCTACTTTACTTTGATTTTAGACACCTGCGAAACAGTTGACATCAGCCTCAGTTTTACCAAGATGGCGAAGATGGATACCTGCTGCACATCACCACGTTGGCCTTGTCCTAGGCCTCAGGCTCACGGATGTCAACTCACATGTAGTATAGTGTGAACACAGCACACCTCCCACGCCTTGCATGTGTAAAGGAAACCCACAGAAACTTAGTGAATACTTCATTTTTGCTTCCCTGCTGCCAGTTTCCCCTCTGGCAAGGCAGCGTCTCACTGTGGCACTGTGACTGCTCTCTCTTTGCCATGTGGCCTCTGCAGCTGTTGTTCTTGGCGAAGGCAAAGACTCCTGCACCGTCTCTCACAGTACACCCATAAACTTACGGATTCACTTATGTTGCTCTCCGACGGTCTTCTTGTTCACTGTCCAGGTTCAAGACATCGTGTCCTCGTTTGACTCGATGCTGAAATGTGCAGCTAAGCATCAGTCTCTCTGCCCTGCGATGGATCGGTTGAACCCGGGCTCTCGCATCTTTGTTGTGTTGTGATGTAGAGCAGGATGCAAGGAGAAAAAGAACTTATTTAACACTAACAGTCATTATTCTTCCCTTATTGAATGGGAATGCATTTGGCAGGGTCTTTTCCATTCAGCTGCCGTGATTTGTTGTGTTATTTTGGAGACTTAATGTGGTGTATAATCAGAGGCTCCTTCAGTAAACACATTTGCCAGGAATTGCAGGGCTGCTGGCGAGAAGGTGAGTCTGCCGCTGGATACAGCCGAGTCTGTCCTCTCACTATTTCAACACTGACAACAACTCACTGCGCACTACCTGCTTTTCTCTCCCAGAAACTTTCTATTGACACTCAGGCATGGATTTATCTGCATTACACTGAAAACAACCTTGTAGAGGTGTCCGTTAAGACAGAACACAGAGGCGCCTGACCTGGACGAGTCAGTGGGAGGACATCCCTGACACACACACACGCACACACCGCAATTCCTTTGAGTAATCTGCTGTAGCCACTGATCAATTAATGGCCCCTGCCTGTGATGTTCAGGTCCTGTCAGTCTGCTATGGATTCCCCATTAGTCACCAGGGCCAGTGAATAGCCTGGCCCTTTCTCTGCATTTCCCTTTGACCAACTGGCCAGCATCAGTCATGAACCCAGCAGTGTGCAAGTCAGAAGGGAAGAGATGTCAAGGAGAGGCGGCTCTAACACCAGAGAGCAGCACACCGTCATGCACATGGATGTGTGGACAAATAAACACATGTATGTAGAGCTGCAGCTAACGATATTTGTTTTATTATCATTGATTTGCTGATTATTCTCTTGATTAATCCGTCTGATCAACAGTCCAACATCCAGATGTTGCTTTAGCTTTGCGCTTTTTTATTTTGTCTTTATGTAAAGCACTCAAACTGCTTTAATTTGTATGGTCAATAAACTGTCTCCTCCCTCATTAAAAGAGTTGAGCTCACTGGGCTCAGATAATGGGAGGACAACTCCGAAGACCAGCAGGCTCAGAGGTGACAGAGTTTGACGGATCAGCCTTCCCTATCAGAACAACTTTTAGAGCTCAGTACCAAGTTTTATAGACATATATAAGAGAGTGCTGCAGCTTGTTTTTTTTTTACCGATTTTAAATCCAAGATTTAATCACAGCTAAAACCAACCCAATCATGTACCTGTCACACATTAACACAAACACTTGATGTGTTTTAATTTTGTGAATTGTTGTTGTCGTGGTGCCTTAATGTTTGTGAAGTCTTGTCGTTGGTGTAATTGTGTTTTTATGTGACAGTTTTAATTTTCTCAACAGAGATGTTTTTCTCAGTTTCCAGCCCAGGAACTACAGGTGTTAAATTCAGATCCGATTCCTTTTATTTTATGATAAAACATAAAAGCGAAATACTGTTTCATGTCTTAAACCAGCAAATTTAAAAGTTCTCAGTGCAGTAAAATTATTAAAATAATAAAAAAAATAAATGAATAACTCTAAAATAGAAGCTACTGAAAAGGCCAACAAAGTGCGGTCAAAAGACTAAGCGGGTTCATGTGTGCCACAGTTCAATGGTCTGATCGCTGAAGGAGAAAAACTGTTCCTCAGATGTGCTGTCCTGCAGCGGATGCTCCTGAACTGTCTCCCTGACGGCAGGAGAGAGTAGAAACTGTGGGAGGGATGAGAGGAGTCCAACAATTGCATGTTGGCTCATGGCTGACTCTGGTGCAGCTTAGAAGCCGTGCTTTGTGCCTGCCCAATAACCAAATCAAATAAATAAATAAATAAAATGATATGGTGCTGCACAAATAAACTTGAATTGAATTGATTGAAAAGTGGACCCGGGAGGGAACAAACATTCACACTTTCATGTTGCGTTCCTGCTCCCCAAGACATGGGCGTAACAAACCCGCTTGTAGTGATCTGATCACATCTGTCCAGATCAAATTGGTCAGTATAAGTGGATCTTCATTATTATTATTTTTTTCTTTTGCTTTATTTCTCACGCAGATGAACATGTGATTGACATTTGTAAGTTTGTTACAAAGTAGAGTAGAAAGTAATGACACAGGCAGCTTTGCTGTTTGGTATTCGTGTCAGCCTCAGGAGCCTCCTGGTGCAGTTTCCTAAACATAGTGGGCCTCATGCAGGAGGTGATACACAAACAAATTTCCTTTTATTTTTGTTTATCTTGGATTTGTTCGTATTTTGGTAGTATCCGTAGACTTTTGGGATTCACCAATGTTAATTATATTTGCTTCTCTCTTAGGTAAGAGAAAATTTTACGAGTGGTTGAGAGCACTCTACCAAGATAAAAGAAAAATATCTTGCTTTTACAGTCCGGAAATAGTTTGTCTAACGCAAGGAAACTCAAGTTTTGACTTTGAGGAACATCGCAAGAGCATGAATTTCATTTAATCTAATTTAGATTATTACTTTTTTTTTTTAGACTAATTATAATTGTTTGATCATTAAATTCTTGGACTTAAGAGACACTATTGGTCAATTTATCCCAGTTAAAACATGCAGAACCTCTTTTTTCATGTCAAACCATTGTTTTCATTTCAGTTACACCTGAGACAGCATGCACAGCATCACAAACACTTGGCTCCTGCTGGGTTTTTTAATTACCTCTAACACCAGTTATGACACTTCTGAAAATCATGTCACTTTAAGCTTATAGAACAATGCGTTGATTTCACTTCTGGTGAAGTTCTTACAGCCTTTTTGTTTTTAGTCTCCAATTATCGGCACGTCTTTCCACGCAACACAACACAACCCTTAATACAGTGTTACCCTGCTAATAGGTGACACCCATGATCCAGTGGGATTCATCATTCAGCAGACTTGGATGGTGAAGAGCGTTTGGTGCATCAGGAGCTGACTTCTACTTTTTCTCCTTACAGAAAATATGAGATGTAAGAGAACGTTGCTGCATGAGGCCCAAAGTTCTCTTTTTAAATCGCTCAGGCCAGCCTATGAAAAACTTTGAAATTGTCCTTTCCCGGGCTCACTGCCAATTCTTCTACTTTTCCTCCTCACCAAGGGCCCGCTCAAAGGGGCATTATGTGACCGGGCATTATCAATCCACTTGACGAGGGCGGCTTCAACCACAGGTGCTTTCCCAGTGCGCATTCGTTTTCTGTCTCCATCACTAGCAGCCATAAGCTGCAGGAGACTGCGTTTTTCATTGAGAGAAAATGACTTCTTTCTTTTTTTTTTTTTTTGTAACGGGCACACAGTGTTGGCCTCAGGTAGCCAGCTGGAAGCGGACGAGTCACTGTGAGGCAAAATACCACGTAAGTTAAGTTAAAAAAAAAAAGAGAGATTAACATTTTTTTTTTACATTTGTTTCATATGTTATCATGTATGAAAACTGTAAGTGGATTACTTACTTACGTTAGTCAACCAGAAAGGTCATTAATTGGGAAGATTTCATGGGTCGCTTAGTCACAGAGAAAAAGAAAGAAACAAACAAACATGAAACTCTATTTAAAACCATTGTGCTGCCCCGCCCAAAATATATCATTTAATAATTCCATTAATATCGTAAACATGCGGGTGACTAGTCGACTAATGGCCCTAAATGACGACTATTGGATGACTAGAAAAATTCTCAGTTTGGAGCAGCGCTAATTATCATAAGCAGATATTTATTAACAGTCAATATTCTATTGATTTACTAATCTATTAATCAATCAGTCATTTCAGCTGTGCTGTAGACAGATGTATCATTGGATTGACCAGATGGATAGGTTCAGGAATAGCCTGCTGTGTTTGGTTTCGTAAACACTTGGGTCCCTCGACATATCAAGGCTGATCAGAATCGGCCTTGAGTTCCTTTAGATGTCACTATTTGACCTTGCGGGGTGTTCGGGACATCCCTTTTATCTTTACCATTTTCTGAACACTCAACCAACCGCGAGCAACAGGGGAGCAGAACGCGAACAGTGAGCCACAAATCTCTAGTTCATGCCCCCGGTGTGAAAACAAGTGGCTGTTTTCATGAGCAACACTCCCCTAACTCTTCTCATCTCTCTCGCTCCTCCATCTCTCCATCCCCAGGAGCTGTGGCTTTTTCATCACAGGTCTGTTGAGCAGTAGGGCATGCAGCCCGCTGCTCGCTCTCACTCTTCTGCCTCTCTGTGGCTTTATTCCGCCTTCATCCGTCTACTGGCTGCAGTTTGACTCATACTTTAGCCAGCCATGTGAGCTGCTTGATCCCGTCGACTGCTCTCACTCTCTCCTGGGGGAGGCCGGCAGCCGACCGGGGCCATTTGTCTGCATGTAATGGAGGTCTGAGGCTGCAGAGCGAGGTTAGGCCCCTCACGGCCCGGCGGAGAGGGACAGCCACGACAGATGCCAAAACACTCCCAGGCGTGTGCGCGTGTGTTAGAACAGGCACGGCTCTGTCACACTGTGTCAGTACTGGATTAACACGATAAGATATGCACACAGACTGACAGTCAGCGGTACAAAGATGTGCTTTTAAGCTCGATATTCAAAGGCAGAGTCCAGGGACGATGCATTCTTAAATAAGGAGCCCGGATCGTTGTTTATTTAATTTACTTGTAATGTAATTTATTAGTATTAATGAAAATTAGAGAAGGGAAACAGCTAGCGGCAAATGAAACATTTAAACTGCCATCTCTCTATTTCAATCAGACATAAATCCTCATCATCATTATTGATTAAAGTGCTGTGGAATTATTATCAGGCTGGCAGTCGCTGAAAAAAACCACCCTTGACGCTAAACATAAATAAATTGATCCAGAAGAAATTAATTGCATGTAAGACTAGTACTGCTTCTCGCTGCGAGCAAAGCTGGGATTGCACACAAAGCTGCACAGTTGGCCAAGATGTTTGTGAGCAGCTGTCCAGCCTTCCAGGCTCTCTCGTGGACCGCAGCTCTTTCTGGAGAATAATAATGGAAAAGGAAATTGGGTTGGAATAAAAACGAGAGAGTATTCAAAGATGCAGGAATAAACATAAAAACCAGACAGAGGCGGAGGCATGTTCACACATATCTGATTTGTCCAAATTTCTCAGCTCTGTGGCTTGATAAATCCCCGCACCGTGCCGGGTACGTGGCAAGCCGTCGTTACAAGGAAGCCTCAGACAGCTGCTCACACACCACTGAGAGACTGAGTAGTTTAATAAGGATGACCAAAATGCATTTAGAGCGAGAATGAGATAGATAAAAAAAAAAAAAAAAACACGCTAAAACAAGAAATTACTTCAGGAAGCTGGTTAAAAAAAAAAAAAAAAGAACAATTCCATTACCTGTTTTAACCAAAGTCTTATCTCCCTCTTCCTGCTCCCTTGATATACATGTAAAGCCATTCAGGATAATTGGCTTACTTTTAATTTCTTCCTGCATCATGTGGTCTTTGATCCCTGAGGACCGGTGAGCGCGAGGAGCAGTTAGATCTGCTGAACACGCCGTGTAACAAAGTCTTGTGTGACCCCACTGCAGCAGCCCTGATTACAGGCGCAGGGAGAGAATGCTCAGCAGGGGAACACATTAAAATCAACTAGCGAGGGGAAAAATTGCCGACTGCTCCCACTAACATTGTGGAAATCAGGACTTGCTCCCGATGATGGTAAAATATTAGTTGAAACTTATTTTGTCAGGTGGTTGGGCGGGGTTGTTGAGTAGAGAGTGGGTTTGTGGAGGAAAAAGAAACAGAGAAAAAGTTTGTAAGATCACCTCATACAGTGCTGGACATCATCACAGAGACAATAGGCTGACTCCTCCAGGTTGTTTCAAGCTCTGCCTCCTGTAACTTAGCAGCAACCCCAGTGATGTTGATGTTGATAATTTGAGTGGGTCTTCAGGCTGCACGATCATGGGCAAAATGATAATCTCAATTATTTTAACCAATATTAAAATCACAAATATTTATCACAGTTATTCATTGATTTTAGGGACAAAATAATTGTATTGCATTCTCATATTTAAATATACAGAGCACTGCCTTCACTTTCATGTTGCACAACGTTACTACTAGTGTATGAATCTTTGCGTCAGAATAAGTACGGTCCTTATTCACTCCCAGAGACAAAAATAAATAAAACTAGTCCATACCCATTGATTACAGCATACCATTAAAAAAAACAACATTGGGCCACAGCGATCAGTCGCATTTTTAAGCTTTTTTCTGTTGTTATAGCGTCACCCAGTGTTGTTTAGAGTTAAATTTCTCCAGTCACCTTGAGGCGTCCTGTTCTACATATCTACCAAGTTTAATAAAAATCCATATGGCGGTTAGGCCTAGATAAGAAATGAGCTCTCTAGCGCCCCCATTTTGTTTGATGGGGTCAATAATGGAGGGTCCCCTCAGATTATGTGTGGTCATATGCCTACAAAGTTGCGTGGTGATGGGTGAAACCCTTGAGATGTTATACACCTTTATGTGATGAGCCACGCCCTCCACAATATTCATTGCCTTATAGAAGCTCAGTTTTAGTAAGTTTTCCAACTTTTGCCAAGAGGGAACTTTAGATATTGGTCCCTAGATTATGTTCACCCAGTTTCATGCAGATCGCTCAAACTTCCTAGGAAGAGATCCATTTGAAGTGTTTTTCAAAAAATTCAAAATGGCAGCGGATGTTATTGGTTTGTTCCTCATTTGTTCCCACTGTGCCAAATTTCACATGGATTGACCAAGTCAGTGAGGAGAAAAACGTGGAACAGACACACACACAGATTTTTCGTCATTATACACTGTAGTAAGATTGTACTTAAAATATAAGCTCAGTGTGTAAGGTTTCTTCGTGTAACAATGTTTTATGGATGACGGATTTAAAAAATGCATCAGAAAATAAAAATAACTGGATGTGCAAAGGCCTTTTGGGAGCTGGATAGATAAAGTGACGCACTGTACAGCATCGCTGATATGAATACCTGAGATGACCCTAGTAAGGACAGGGATTCACTTTCAAGGTACCGTGAGTGACGTTATTCCAAACAACGGATCCCCAGAAGTGGAGGCTGACTGTTGGGAAGTGTTTGGTTTGATTTGCAGCTGGGTTTTCTATGAGCGGAGCATGAATGTGTTTTGCGTGCTACGGGAGATAATAGGTGTTAGCAGTTAGCAGCTGACTCAAAGGAGAACAGTGGCCAAAAATGTCAAATTGGGAAAAAATTAGGTTGGTGAGCTCCTTATCCTCCGAGCAGAGGATGAGATCAGCCGCCATATAACAGACATAGTAATTGATTGTTGTTGTCATGTTAATACCATTGTTATTGTTTATAAAGAGCTGCTGACACGCATGTTATATGTCACACTTGAGGCTGATACAGGGTTACATGTCATGCCTCTGTTGATTTTGTGATGCCAGTATTCTGTCTAAAATCACACAGGAGCAGCATGAATCCACCGCCATTTGGCTCTGTGTAAAAATGCAAAGGAGGCATGAAGAAGGGACTTTTGGTGGCCCTGTAACCTCCGTGTTAAAAGGGCTTCTGTTTTTAACATGTATTTGTTGTTCATTGTTCATAATGTAGCAATATCAAAGAAAGAAAAAGGGCACATCCTCTTTACACATCTATCAAGGGTTTACCGCTTCCTTTCAGATTTTAATGCATCAGGGCACAGGACGCGTACCTACCAGCATCACTGACTACCCTGTATTTTCATCTTCAAGAGTTTCTTAAGCGACAGGTAAAGAAGTTAAGCCCAGGATTGTGTTCCCGTTTTAGAAAGGTCCCAGGAAGCCACCTGGGATTCATTCAGCGCTTTGGACACTTCCGTTCTGCCCACATCCCCGAAGGGATCCATAATTCATGGCTGTGCGTCCAGGATGTCACCGCTCCAGCAAGCTAGCATTAAATATTTACCGCAGATCATAAGCTGCAGCCATCGAGGCCTGCCAGTCCCTTTAGGAAAACTGTTTTCAGTCGCAGCATGCACGGAGAATCCCAAATGAGCTCAGTGGCTGGGACTGGTCGTAGAAATCAGTCAGGAAGATGGATCCCATAAGTTATCACACTGTAAATGCTAACAGCACAGGTAGCTATATGCATTAAATCCCTCTCTGTGCTGTGACCACTGCTTTCCCTCCACGCCTCTCTGGAGCTGCGAGAGTGCAAGGAGGTTTTTTTAAATGTGTCCACACCTGTATGTGTTTTCAGTGATTGTGAGTATTTTTATCCCTATTTGAATCCTTTCTTTTCCTCAGTCTCTCATCAGCTCTGTCGCTCCCTTAACAAGGCACAGCAGGTACTTAGATCCCCCCACTGATGAGATGAAGGTCAGGTTGGAGGAACAAGTGGATGGAGAAGTGCAGGGGGTTAGATTGGAGGAGGAGAGAAAGAGGAGGTCATCAGCTGTGAAATAGGAACACGACTTAAAGCCGCTACGAGGAGCTTTTAACTGGATATGCAAAAGTCTCTCGTTTCTGCTGATGTCTGTGCGAGACCTACAGCAGCAAATGAGACCATCGGTGTGAAGATAAGCTATTATCCATACTATTATATCTACTATTATATTATATAGCTATTAATCCATACCTTTAGGAAACTGTCTCTGGGTCCGCCCCAGGTCGTTTCCAGGACGAAACAATTTACAGCACTCAGACGGCACACGTCATCTTACCTAGCTGCTTACATTTATAGTGACTCTTATAAATAGCCGCTATTCCTCCTCCTCGACCCGACGTCCGCGGAGAGTTAAAATAGCAGCAATCATCGGGTAAAAGTTCTGTGAAAGCACTGGACTCACCAAACAGTCAGCCACGTCTCAGTCACACAGAGAAAATCCAGTCCTCGGGAAGTCAGGAAATCCTTCAGGATAAACGTTTTGCTCGCTAGCGATCTAGCACTTACCAGCTCAATCCTGGCCACGCCGTCAGCTGTCCGGGGAGCCACACACCGGAGAGGTGGAGCTGGGGCGTGGCAGAGGTGAGCTGGGATCCCCGATAGGAGCCGGGGCAAAGTTTTCCTGTCTTGTTGTTTCATTCATCCCCAAAACAAACACATGCACGAGCCAAAATCAACTCAAAAAGAAAGTTCCTTTGTAGGTGCTTTAAATGTACATGACACATATAGTTTTACACTCGTGTGCAACAAGCAGCGAGAATTAATTTGCTTCTGTAGAAAAAATAAATCTTGTCGGCAATCAAAGCCTTTTTTTTGTTATTGATTTCTAAGATGGCTGTTATTCCCGATGTTGTGCTATCAATAGTTCTGGGAACTTGAAAGAAAACGTCAAAGAGAAAATCACAGTGAAATGTCACAGAGTGCAGAAGGTGGGTAGGCGCGACAGCCATTTGAATGATATTGATTGGTTTCACCGACAGTAGTATTTTTCTGAAAGACCGAGCTTCCTGATTGGTCAGTGACTCAATCTCTCTTTTGTGTTCTGATGTGAGGGATGTGTGCTTCAGTGCGTAACCACGTCTGTGTCTTTACAGGCCTGGTTCATGTTTTGTGACCCTGGGATGAGGCGTTTTTAGAGGTAGCTCAAACTCTGGGTCAGTTACTGTGGTAACTGTCATCTCCCTCTCACAGAGCCCGACATGCTGTTTCATTTCCTCGTTTATTCAGTCCGTATCAAAACAATAGAAGCAGCAGAGATCTACTGTATGTCTGAATGTAAATATTAGCTCAGAATAAAACGCATGTCCAATGCATGTCCTCATTTACATATAAAACACTGTGACTTTGTGCACAGGAGACAGCTGTCAGTTTGTCAGAGCAGTTCCACTAGAACGTTTATCGCACATAATGTGTAATCTTAGTATAAATTGTAAAATCAGTATGAAGCTGTAGACACATGGGATTAAATGAATAATTATCTCTGTCACTCACGATGTCATTTGTCACACTGATGGAAGATAATTCCTATAATATTGGGGATTATGTGTTAATATATCTGAGTGGTGCAGAATGTAGTTTGAAAGTGAGTTTTCTTTAAAGAGGCAGTTTATTGTCTGAACCTCTTTCAACAGCATTTCAGTTGCTATTTCTAATTCTGGATAGTTTGGTAGTTGTATGTTTTCTACCCTTTGAGTAAATGCGAATGCCACAGCACTTTTCCTTTGTTTTCTCTGGTCACGTACCACCAATCTCAAAAGTATTTGTGTCTGTCTACTGTATAGACCTTTTTAGTGTTTTTTGCGTAAACAGTATGACGTTTTTCAGTGGGCGGGGCTTAGCTGGAGGCAAAACAAGTATGACGAAATCAGTTGCAGAAGTGATTCAGTTCAGTACGTTCACTCAACAGATTCATTCTTTTGAACGATTGGTTCACAAACGACACAACAATATCACTCACTCTCCAGGACTGTGAGTGTTGAATACTTGAATAAGTAAACACTGACCAATGGGACCAGACTGGCCGACCCGTATGCTCTCACTCAGTGGATGTATGATGTCACAGGAAGGTTTGTGGTTGGTTACTATGCCAATCTTACAAAGGAGGGCGACACTTGCACAGTTTCCTCCAGTTTGTTTTGCTAACTAAGCCAACTGTAGCTAATGTGTTAAAACGTTAGTGTTACAGAGAAATCCATTATTCCTCTTACTCCCTCCCCAGTTTCTGATGAGGTGGACATGATAACCCTTAATACACATAACGTTATTCATCCCTACAACAGGAAATACTTTTCCCTAACCTGATATGAAGTGTGCGCTGCACATGTGAGCATTTTAGATGATCGCCTCCATCCAGTCCTTAAGTCTCGTCACATTTAAGTCTAATTGTCTTCATTATTGTTCACAGGCAGTGACAGCTGGTATGTGATAAAATTTAGGTTTTGAGTCATGACTCCTCCTATTCTGGCTCCCAATAACACAACAAGACCACATTTTAAGACTCCTATGTAGCCTACAGCCCTGTGGTGGAGAGTGGTGTTTTGCCTTCAGCTAATAAAATTACGTCATTGTGACATCGGCCCTAAAAGGGTCTATAGACAATCAAGTTTTGTGAAAAGATCTGAAACTTCTTAAACTTACTAACACTTTCTCTTGCTCTGACTCAGGCTCTTTTTTTTCTCCAAGATTTTTGTGCAAATACACATGGACGTGGATGAATTTTTTTACCCCCACTGGATTAAAATGAAAGCTCTGCCTTCTACTCACCTGTCGCCATGGTGAATCTTAGCGTTGTGTCTCCAGTGATGATGGCATTTTTTCATTCACTGTGCACGAGTAAAACTCAGATGACTGAACAAACTGATCAGCTGTTGTGGAACCGAAAACCCTGAGTTATCCATCTCGGGGAGAGACAACTCAGAGCTCGGGGTTAGGCTCAGATTTTTTTTAATCTGCTTTCCGAAACAGGGCCCTGGTGTTTCACGCATCCCAAAAGTGTACATTTTTAGAATACATTTTACCTGCTGTGTTGACGAGTTTATTCCCAAATGTAGTGCAGTAGTCGTGTGTCAGGGTAGAAAACCAGATATCGCTTCTCCACATGACCACATTCAGCATCTGGTGGAATGGATGGATGGAGTTTAGGAGCGAGGGGGGGGGGAGTAGGTCAGAACAGTAGATGGAGGGATAAGGCCGGTGGAAAAGATGTATGTGGAGGAAGGCACCCGCTTGGAACGGGCTATCTACCTCCAGATTGTTGAACAGGCGCAGATAATAAGAAACTATTGATTGTAAACATAGTCAGGGGGCTGTAACATCAGGCGGCAGAGGGGGAGGGGGAGGGAGGACGATTTCTCCCTCGCTGGTTGCCACATTGACGAGGGAAAGTCCAAAGGAGGACTTGATAGAGACAACAAGACACCAGGTTTTATCCCCTATAGGACGCGTGCTGAAAATGGATAAGTGTTTATTTATTCAGGCATCGTTTCAGCAACTGACGAGGAAGACGCTATTGTTTCCTGCCAAAAGTGTTTGGCTGCCAAGATGCGGGCCACAGGAAACAGAGGGGTACAAATAGCCAATTAAAAGCCCTGGGTTGTTACGCAGGGCTATCATATTTCAGAAGGAGCCATAAGGAGAAGTATGAACAAGGGAGGCTGTCAATATTTCCGCCTTGCTCAGTCAGCACCAACACAGTGTTTACACATTGTAAATCGATATACCTAATGCTGCTTGAACAGTGTAATTAAAATGTTAAAATGTTTAATGCCCTTTTCAGCCGCGGGATCAAGTGTGGACAGACAGCCAGACTCCAAACATATTTAGCACTAATTAGGCAGTCGAACCTTTGAAGGCTGAAAATATATTGTTTTTTGCAAGAAGCTTTCTTTGTACTTCTTAATTTTGAAAGAGCACAGAAAAGTGTTTTTTAAATAGTCACTCTCACTGGATTCATTACACCTGTCTTAACTTCTGCTGCTTTTATCTGCTATATTCATAATGTCTTAAAATACTTTGTGTTCCCTCCTCAGTGCCATCACTCTGGACAACACCCTGGTCATTCTGTCGACGGTGGCACCAGATGCCGGGCGCTACTACGTCCAAGCGGTGAATGACAAGAATGGAGAGAACAAGACCAGCCAGCCCATCACTTTATCAGTAGAGAGTGAGTAACCACTTACTGTATAATATGCACACATTCTGTAATCAGCCAGGATAGGTGTGGATGGTTTTGAGGCTCATGTAACCACTGTTCATACTGTGGAGAGTTTTATTAGTAAACTGTAACTATAAAAAAATTACACCAAAACCTGTTTCCCCCCTGGCAATATTTTTTTCTTTTCTTGAGAAAGGTCTGGTGAGCGAGACTTGTAGTAATGAGTGGATCTTTAAGCGTTTATATATTAATTTCAACCCAATCTTCACTCGGAGAAAAAAAAGAAAGTGTCGTGGAGCGTCGTTCCTGTGGGCTTCAGCAACACTAAACCCCTGAGCTTGCCTGAGAAGGACTAAACGCACAAACTTGCTATTTTTAAATATCCCATAGAGAGAGACTCTCACTGCAGCCTGTTTTATTTTGTTCTGAAAATGTCGGCGTGCAGCCTCGTTCTGTGGACGATAAACGAGGTGCAGACTGATAAATGAGGAAACACAGTGAGTGCTGGATGGAGCAGTGAGTGACAACAACCCTGCCCACATTTAAGAGTACTGATTGCGGTGGAAACACTAGGGTCTAGGTACCACGTCTGAAGGGTTACTGTTGGTTGCAAAGGTACCATACTGAAAGTGTTTGGTGGAAACGGGGCTCATGTGTTTTGAATTTAAAATCTTCATTTGTAATCTAAGTAGTAATAATAATAGAGCTGGCTGTGGCTCAGAAGTAGAGCGGGTCGTCCACTTATCGGAAGAGCAGTGGTTAGACCCCTGGCTCCTTGGGCAAGATACTGGCTGTTCCATCGGTGTGTGAATGCATGTCAGTGGTTATTGATTAGCAGGTGGCACCCTGTATGGTAGCCTCGGCTACGAGTGAGTGATTGTGTGCGTGTGAGTGAATGGGTGGATGAGACCTGTAGTGTAAAAGTGCTTTGAGTGGTCTGAAGACTAAAAAAGTACTATGTAAATGAAGTCCATAAAAAGCACAGTATTTCCCTCTCAAATGTAGTGAGAGACAGGGTGTTATTATGCAGATGATACTGATGCGTTTTCACCAAAGTAAAATTGTAACGGAGTACTTTTCATTGTCGTACTCTGAGATTTGACTATCCCTGCTACCTACATCTAAATAGCTCAACCTTTATGATCAGATTTCATTTCCCTGCACTGAAGTGTATCCGTATCCATATTTACACATTGTCACAGACACACACGCACACACAGGAAGAGAAAGCTACAGGAGTGGGGACACAGACACACTGTTCTGCTGCCAAGTAGTTCTTAATATTCACCAGCATCTTGAGCTGCCACGACGAAAAACACAAGATACACAAATCAAACCAATTTGGTTGGCTTCAGCTCAGCAGAGTGAATTATAAGAGGAGAGCTAACAGACAGCATCTTATGACATGCTAGACTGCAGTTTAGTGTGGATGTGAATGAGGAGGATGTGGATAACATATTACAGTTGACAACACAAGGGAGCAGAAATAGGCTGTGGTACATATGGAGAACAGTGGCAGGGTTGATTATACTGGCGCAGGACCACACACACGCACACATGCGCACAGATTCAGGTTAGATCGAAGGCCTAGTGGGAGGTCTCAACTTGGCAGGTCTCAGGGAATCGTGCCATGCATTTACATGAACATTACACACATGTTCCACATATGCACACACACACACACATTGACGCACAGGCTGCTGGGAGAGCCAGTGCTGCGAGTTGTGTGTGTTCGAGTCAGTGCTTGCGTTTTACTGTACGTGCACGTGTATCTGTCAGTATCTGCTACAGCAGCTGTTCCTGCAGCGACGCCTCTGACGATGCATTTCCCAGGAGCTTTCCTGGCTCCGACAGCCCGAGACTCGGAGAGAGCGAAGGTCAAGGAGAACTCTGAGGAGACGAGTGTTGCTCATGTTACAGTTTCCATACTCTGGACGAAGTTTTAAAAACTCAATCCTAACTTTAACAAGATGAAGAAATCATCAGTATCGCTTTTGTGCTTTTAAGCCCAGAGCTGGAGTTTATCTTAGCTTAGCATAAAGCCATTCATACTAACTAGAGCTATATCTATATATCTAATTTCTATTTCTCTGTAATGTAGCACAGCGTTAACAATGTTACTGATACTACTCTTTCTCACATCTTCAACTCAAACCACCAAACTATATCATTTGATAATTAAATTAATATCGTAAACATGCGAGCGACTAGTCGACTAATGGCCCTTAATGATGACTATTGGTCGACTAGGAAAACTTTTAGTGGGGGGGCATCCCTAAAAGACAGATTAGACATTATAAACCAATTGTAATCAAATACATCACAGTATTGTAACTAGACGCTCTAACTTTAGTTTCACTGGAGCTTTAAGAACTTTGCTTTGTCCAATTTGTGTCAGTGTTTTTCTGGTGACTAGCAGTCGAACCTTGGTGTTGTCAAGGTGTGTGTGTGTGTGTGGCCTGTACACAGCATCTAATGACCCAAGATTGGTAAGATTGAGTCATGACAGGCCCTGTAGCTACATCTGACATGTGCAGCCACAAGCGCACTCCCAGGGCATGATGGGATTGACGGATCAGTGTGAGTTTATCACAGACATGACACATCTCAAGCAGCACACGCACACACTGTGCTCTCACTGCCATGGGCTGTCTGTCTGTGATGCTCATACACACTTTCACAGACACACACACACTCACACCCACACACACACACACACACACACACAATCAAACAGACATAAACTAGTTTGCCCATGCAGAGTTTCATCCACATATGAAAATGTGTGTATATGCGCGCACACACACACACACACACACAGCAGCCGTTTCACCCCTTCAGCTTTGTGTTTGTCAGGCAGTATTTTTCTATCCCTGTTTCTGGTTCTCCAGCAGACATCTTATTATACACAGTCAGTGCACTGTCTCGTCCTGTTCGGCCCATCTCTCTGCCACAGCTCAGATACGCTGTGTGCATTGGTCAGTTTCAACATGTCACGTCAGTGAGGGCCCGCAGAGTGCACGGGCTGGAAATGAAATGTATAGGACACCTACGTCCAGAGGGCTCGCCATATTCTGCCTCTAACAAATATATGTAGTCATATGTATCCATCAAGATAATTGCTCTCTGCTTAACCTCTCCATGTATGTGTGTGTTTGTGTTGGTGTGTGTGTGTATGTGTCCGTCTGTCTGTCTAGATGTAGGCGGTCCAGCAGACCCCATCGCCCCGACAATCATCATCCCTCCCAGGAACACCAGTGTGGTCACAGGCACCTCAGAGGTCACGATGGAGTGTGTTGCCAACGCCAGGTAAATGTCCTGCAGCTGCAGGGTCACGAGATCAGATTATTAAAGGGTCAGTTTAAGGGTCAGTTCACTCATATTATTAGGGATGATTCAAAATGACAGATTTGCTATTAACTTTATTTTCTTGAATTATTATTTATTTATTTTCAGTAGAAAGCTGTTTTTCAGCATTACCTATGAATTAAAAGATTTTTCAGGTTTTCCAGTAAGTGTTTTTCAAATAAACAGTTGTTCAGCGTTTTCTGTGAATTATCCAAAGCGGCACGAACAATAAGTTTTTCACATTATTCAGGTTTTTTTTCTTCTTTTCTTTCTTTTTTTTC
Organism: Epinephelus cyanopodus; assembly: GCA_026686955.1. Classification (NCBI taxonomy): domain Eukaryota; kingdom Metazoa; phylum Chordata; class Actinopteri; order Perciformes; family Serranidae; genus Epinephelus; species Epinephelus cyanopodus. The sequence goes on along the minus strand of CM048933.1, from coordinate 8,271,493 downwards.
AGTACTTGTGTGTTTTTTGTTCATTTTCTTTTTCTTTTCCTTTGTTCAAATGAAAACTGTTTTTCGCAATTTTCTGTGAAGAAAGTGATTTTTTATGTTTTTATTTCTTTTTTTAATAGTTCACTTTTTTTCCCTCAAAATGTGTCCTTTTTAATTTTTCTTTTCTTTTTCTGGTAAAAATATTTTTTTTCAGATTTTTCTTTTTCTTTCAAATAATGTGGTTAAACGGGAACAATGATTATAGAAAGAAATTCTTCTTCCTTTTTTTCATCCTTTTTTTTTCTGTAAAATATCCAGAGCAACAGGAACAATGACTCTGGAAATACTTTTTTTTTTTCTTTTGCTTTTGTCTTTTTTTGATGATGCCTCAATACCTGGGCAAATAAAACCAAAACTGTGTTTAGGATCGGATATTATAGTAGAAAGTGAGAAGATATGTATTTTTGTAATTTGGGTGAAATAACCCTTTAACCTCTTGTGTATACATTAAAGGTAAACTGCTGTTTAACGCCAGATTTCCACTGGATGCGTGTCCGTTGCGGTACGGCAGTGCTGGTTACCGGCTGCGTGCCGGACCACAGACGCAACCAACGCGCATCTGGTGGAAATTGGGGATAAAAGTCTGGAACTTCCTGTCACAAAAGCTTGATTGGGTCCAGTCAGATAGCTGAGAGGAATATTCAATATCTCTGAACAGTCTTTGATGCTTTTAGGTTGAAGAAAGCCCTCATTCCAAATAGACTTGTATGAAGGGTTGCCAAATAAAAAGAGGAATGTTTTGTAAATGGAGAACAAAACGCTGTGCATTGGTTCAACGAGACTGACAACTGAAAGGGCAGGAAGAGACAAAGATCCCTCTAAGCTACAGTTCAACAAGAAAAGAAGAAATCACCAGTCATTGGTAAAAGAAACTAGAAGCTTACCATTGAAATGTGTGCAGATTTAAAGAGGAACAAGTTCCTGTCTCAGTGCACAATAATGCTTAGAAGCAGCTGGAATTAACAGGTTGTGTGTTACTATAGCACAAGGTGCTTAGAGTGCTTGAGTTTTGAAAGGAAAAACAAGTCAAATACCTGAATACCCTGAATACAGCCCCTTTTTTAAAGTGTTTAAAAAGTCCTTGAAATTCAAACAAACCTCAAAACACTGTCCCATATTTTGACCAAAGTTTTGTTCAGAGATTAGAATTAAATTATAATTAATTATTTAATTCAGGTATAATTTAATAGCTCAGGATCAGAGAGATTTTACTCAGCTTTTACTTTTCTTTCAATTCTGACAACAGATTAGTAAAAAAAAAAAAGATTTTATTGATAATTTAAGAATATAGACTTGCAATAAAATAAGTGATATAGTTTTACAGTTTGCCTCAAATATTCAGTAAAAACAAAAACGATCTCCCATTTCTTTAGTTTGTGAACGACAACAGTAACTCAGAGTGAGCTTCAGATCCTGTCACAATATTAATAGTTCAACAAAATAAAATCTACCACAAATTACACATTTAGAACAAGATTCTAAATGAATGTACAAGATTATATGCCACATCCCTAGTGCACGCAGTCAGTAGGTGTGGGTCAGGCAGACGGACACCATTCAGAGCTCAGCGGTGGTGAGTTTCTATGGTTACATTGCCGCTCTTGCTCTGAAACTTCCTCTGGATTGGAACAGTTTTGTTGAGGACGTTTTCACAGTTAAACCTAAATAGAGTATGATAAGTAACCCTTTACTGAAAAGAGACACACATGATTATATCATTTATTTTTTGTTTAATTAAAAAAATGAAATGAATGAATTTGTTGCTGCGAGTACAATGCTTGAAAATATACAGAAATAGAAGGATAGGATTCAGGTTAGCACTGAATATCAGCTGAACATACTGTGGACTGACGAATCACTGTTTAAACCTTTTCAGTCTAACCACTGAGTCGACTGCAGAGGGCCCAAAGAAAAACAGACACACTAAATATCAAGAGCCCAATTGCACCGTTGTGGTTCAGTAATAATGACGCTTTTATGGACTGGGAAAAAAAAAAACATCAATTGGATTGAAAGACATTTGGGGGGTAAAATCCAACAGTATTCTCCTCTGTCATTCAGCACTGTGGGGACATCGACTAAATGGAAGTTTAAATCATTAAATTTTTCTTTTTTAGGGCCACACTTTTCCACATGGAAATAAAACATTTGCTGTCTGAATCACACTGTTTTTACTTCTGTTAAAATAGTTATTGCTGAAGGAAAGCTGAAAAGTTTTGACGGCAGTGTGTTTGTTCCAAATTTGTACAATTTAGAAGTTCAACAATTCATACAAACATTCTTGGTGCCTGTTGTGCTCTAAGAAGAATAAAATACACCCTACAAATACTCCTTAAAGGGATAGTGCACCCAAAAATGAAATTTCAGCTGTTATCTACTCACCCATTTACCGAGGGAGCCTCAGGTGAAGTTTTAGAGTCCTCACATCACTTGCGGAGATCCCAGGGGAGAGGAAGTAGCAACACATTTTTGGGTGCACTATCCCTTTAACACGTCGACGTTTTTTTTCAAATGCTCTAGGGTTTTTATTTATTTATTTATTTATTGGCACAATAACTTTAATATTTATCAAGTGTCGAATGATAATTGTAGTTTATTCCATTATAATTTCTCTTGTGTTTGGAGACTCACGTGCTCTTGTGTCTTTGGAAGATGTAGAATCAAAGTCGACTCCTCCACTAATGACATCCCTTGATTCATGAAATAGTCAGTCTGAATTGATAACACTTGGCATCATCTCCACCCATAAACAGATATTTTTCAGATTTCACCACGCGGTGCTCCAGCAGATTAAACAGATTGATGGATATGTGTCACATCGGAGCGATGTTGCAGAACCACAATCATTTATCATAAAGCACCGAAAGATAAATTCTCACCGAGATCTGAACGCACCTGAAACTTTTCACCCTGCAGGCCTCTCATCAAGCTGAGCATCTCGTGGCGTAAGAACGGCGTGTTGGTGACCAGCGGTCTGAGCGACTTCAACCGCAGGCTGACCATTCTCAGTCCCGTGGTGAGCGACGCCGGCTTCTACGAGTGCGAGGCCATCCTCCGCAGCAGCAGCGTGCCCTCAGTCAGCGCTGGCGCTTATCTGCACGTACTGGGTAAGAATTATAAGCTGAAATGTGCTCTTGTCTGTCCCCAGTTATTATTCCTGAGCACCTGCAGCACCACTGTTGACATCCTGCCTTAAACATGCACATTTGCAAGTGACAGTATCTTCCCATTACAACTGTTGCCACTTTGGTTCTTCGGTATTTACACAAACTCAGACACCATTCCCAGGCCCTGATGTGAATGTCTACCTATCACCGAGTCCATGCAGGTTTAATTAGACGCTGCATTGCGAGTTGTATTGTTACAGTGGACCCTGAGGACAGAAACACATACGAGAGTGAAAGCACAAACATTAAGGAAATCCACATCCAAATGAGCCGTGATGGGAGAGCTTCGGTATCTTTGCCGCTGCTAAGTCAAAATAGGTTCATCATTCTTTCCTCTCATGTTTTGTTTGTGTTTTGGTATTTGCAGCACTTATCTCAATGTTTGTGCTTTTGCCTTTTCGTATAATGTTGGATATTTTTAGTATTTCAGGATTTGGAGCACATTTTCATTAAGTGTTTTCACTCTCTCTCTGTTTGTCTGTGAATTTCACCATGATTTCTTTTTCAGACCTTTTTATGATGCACAAGGTAAAGAGAAAATGATGTGATTAGTCATAAGGCATAATCGGCGTCTGTGCTTTCATATGGCAACCCAAATAAAAGACACTCTATTTCCATTGAGCTACATACATCAGCTGATGTTTGAGAGTAAATGCAGCATTTAGGTTTGCGAGTTCAAACAAAAGAGCTGGTATGAAAATGATATAAAGACTACTAGTGGCAAAGTTATGGCTGTGAAGTCATGAGGCGGTGGGGCTAAAGTGTTATTGATTTAAAAAGGGAGGAAGCTAATGGTTGGCCTCAAGAAACTGTTTAATAGCATTGCTTGAGTCACTCTCATTCCATCCCACTGAAACACTTTGATGTTTTCAAGGTTGTGATGTGATTCAAAGGACTAGGTGTGGTGAACTTTTCCCTTGATGTAGCCAACTGAGCCTTTCCTCCCCCCATCAGTTTGAGGGATACATTAAAAACTGTTAGGGTATGCCAATTACTGATTTCTGAATCAGACTACTGTGAGATGACATTATTTTTTACGTGCTCTAATAGTAGTCTGCGCCATTAGCAATATCTTTCAAAGCAAAAATGTATTTAAAGAATTACTTCAGCCCCTAAATGACCATTTGTATAGCAGTTACTCGCTTCTTTGAATGCCTCCAGTGAAGGATCCAAAAATGGAGAAAATTCTCACTGAATTTAACTAAAAAGGGGGGTCGCATCTAACAACAGCAAAACTGACAACTTAAGCAGTATGTCCAAGGGTTATTTCAGACCTAGAGTTGTCTTGCTTTGGTCTGAATCAGCAACAATTTTTGCTACAAAGTTGTATAATTGCCTAGAGTTGGTTCGTGTTCTCACGGCAGCATTTACAAGTGGACCAGCTCAAATGCCTTGTGTGAGAAAGCTGCTCTTGATTGGTCAGAATTTCCATGTGGGAAAAATCCAGGAAGTAAAACAAACGTTGAAGAAGAGAACACTTGCAAGATAGATGTGACACTTTCTAATGTCACAATGGAGGGACAACTACGCAGGTTGATTTTAGCGCTGCTCATTGTGGACTATATTGCTGTCATTGTTCATTTTAGTCAAACCATACAGTTTGAAAACGAGGCGCGGCTCCAACTAGAAAACAATGTTTTGATGCATTCGATGTGCTGAATGTGCATATTAAGGCAGTACAGGAGGAGGTGCACATTAATAATCCTCCAGGACTGTAACATGCTCATGTTTAACCCAAACAATGTGTCATGTGACTGCAGTTGGTTCAGATCCAGGTCGCAACACGTTCTCACCACAAACGAACCGCACCAGAGTTCATTTGTAACTAGAACGAGACCACCTCTTCAAGAAGGTCTTGGCCTGGCTGTTTTGCTGCGCACCCGAGTGTGATTGCTGTTTTCACACCTGCCCAAACAAACCACACTTGGGGGGCAAATGAAGTTGAGTTCAATTTAACTAAACCAAACCAAACAGGGCAGGTGTGAAAGTCTTCCCAGACGCCCTTTCCAATGGGGAACTGAACTAAAAGTGAAACTTAGCTCTGCTCTCTTCAAAGCCAGACTCCACTGCCACAGTCTGAATTAAAACCAAATCTTATACCCAGGTGAGATTTATACGACTCACCTAAATGTTGCCGTTCTGCCTTTTTTCTAAGGCTTCTGAACTTCTGAACCATTTTTGGATTCTTCATTCACGGAGGCATGCGATAAAAACATTTTCTTCACAAATTTGCAACACAGAATGAGGTCATTTGGGAGATGAGGTGGCTTTATCTCTTTACCCTCTATCCATCAATTATAGGTGCTGTCAGTTATTTTTTTAAGATCTCACACAGTGTCACTGAGGTACTCGGGATGATTACAGTTGCAGGTTTGCAGTTTTGCCTCTTATTTTATCAATATGTCATCTTGTCTTTTCTTTTCACTTCGTCCCTCAGAACCTCCGCAGTTTATCAAGGAGCCTGAGAAACACATCACGGCTGAGATGGAGAAGGTGGTGGACATTCCCTGTCAGGCACGAGGTCAGCAGTGTTTACAAATATGTGTGCGTTTTAGTACAAGAATGTCAAAGCTTAATTAGTACTTCCTGTCAGAATAGTCAAAGGATTAACTATCATTGGAGCTATTTTATTTCTGGTAACCCCACCCACACTCTGCCTCTGCAGGAGTGCCCCAGCCAGACATTGTGTGGTACAAGGATGCTTTGCCCATCAACCCAGTGAAGATGCCCAGGTACAGGGTGCTGGTGGGAGGCAGCCTTCAGGTCAATGGCCTTCTGCCCGACGACACTGGGATGTTCCAGTGCTTTGCCAGAAATTTGGCAGGAGAAGTTCAGACCAACACATACCTGGCTGTTACCAGTGAGTGCTCCAGCAGCTCTTTAGGAAATTGTTTTAAACTGATAATTACTGCTATTAAAGCACAATGTGTTTTGTTAAAGCTCAGACTGAACCTTTTTTTTTCCCCCCGCAGAATAGCGTTAAATCGTTACACAGCTCTCTCAAGCCCCTTGTCAGATTCAGAAAAGACCCGGTGTAATTGCTTTTTAAAAATGGAAAGCAATTCCAACCTGTAAGTAGAGAGAAGAGCAGCAACAATTTTGTGCTTTAAATGGAATTCTGTCCACTCCCGCAATTTCTGCCTCCAAAATTACTGCGACTTAATTGACAGAAGATAACCCAAACGTCATTTTTCATCAGAATTCAGGAAAACCACAACGATTTTTTCTCCACAAAGAGGCCAAGGAAAATGTTAGTCTTTAGAAATGGTTTTGGCTCCAGCATCGGCACTGCCGGTTTGTTTGTTTATTGTTATTATCTCATGCGTGTGTTTGTGTATTTGTCTGTCAGTAGCTAATCTCACAAATTACTGGACCCATCAGCCTAATATTTTTTTGTGACCATTTCTGACTGTATGCTCAAGGACAGCTGGTGGTTGTGACGACTTGCAATTTAAACATTTTTTATGTATGTATATTTTTATTGACTGCTCTTTTTTATACTGTCACAGACTGCTTATGCCTTGCTCTTCTTGAGCAGCCGATAGGGGCCACAAATTATCAACAAAAATACACAGCAAAAGGCTAAAAACAAGCTTTATAAAGTCTGTTGCACGGCATATTTTGGCAAGTGGCATGGCCCAAAAATTACTGACATGTGACATCCATAGAAAAGTTTGGTCTCTTTTTTAGCCCGAGCATCTGGAGGTTAATTTCATACCTGATATGTTAAGACCCTTCAAAGTTATGACAATACGAGATCAAGAAATCCCCAATTTTGTCTTTGCCACCATCTGGACTGTCAAGCCCTGTTCAGACCAATGCTCCTCACCATCAGATGGACTCTATTCATAATAACATGCCACAATAATATAAATAACCAGCGCCAATTAGTTATTCAAAGAGAATGTGTGTGAGGGTGGCATAAGCACACACAGCGAGCAGCAGCAGCGACTCACTGTCCGACACCGTCACACCGTGAGCATGAAACAGACGGCTCAGTGGGGACGGAGCACCTGTTGCAGCAAGTAAACACGCCATTTGCGGTCATTTTGACTCAACCAGCAGACTTCACCACAGGCTGACTGGCTGTTGAAACAGGTGACGTGCCTTATATTCGAAAACCAGGCGATTTGACCGGCTGATTTGCAGGTGACACCATCAGCCGGCTTGAGTTGAGCTCAGACGGCCAGTTCACACCACTGCAACTTTTCTCTGCAACGTTCTAAAATGGTTTCGTCTTGTCGGGAATCAGTGGTCTGAACTGGACTTCTAGTTCTAGACAGAAATATCTCAACTATTATCAGATGGATTTCTTACAATCGTTCGTGGTCTACAGAGGTTGTAGCCAAACAGCAGTTATGTGGAGGTCATCAAAAACCCAGCAGCAACAAACAAACCTACACCTACAGACGTACCTGAAACTGCTCATATATGGCACCAATAGAACATCTACTCATCTCTCAAGGACCTCACGTGCTGCTATATAAACTACTGTGATCAATTCAACAAACACTAAACTGGGGACTTAAAATCTAAATGAAAGCTGGTTGCTCCATATTTTGGTCAAAATGTAGAAAAATCACAAAGAATTTTTACTTAAAAGAGAAATACACTTACTGACACTTCCTTCTCTTGTTTCTAACTGAAACCTTATACAATAGAGATATTTTTAATCTGACAGGACTGTGACAGCAGCACAGCAGTGTTTTCATAATGTAATTGAGGTGTTGTAGTCAGGTGACAATATTGACAGAAGTGAAATTCAGAGCCAATCAAGCAGCACTAATTAACTGAACATATCTTGGAGAAAATGTGTGCAGGACTTCATTAGTCATTAGTTTTTTCAGAAATATAAAACTCAAACCACCACAATATATCATTTAATAATTAAATTTCTAAACATGCAGGCGACTAGTCTGCCCTAAATGAATTTTCCTAGTCGACCACTAGGAACATTCTTAGCCAGGGGCAGCCCTACAACAGACAAAATATGCAGAGGTCTTTGGACAAAACGTCCTTTCAGACTCTAGGATGCAGCTGACTGATGGTAACACAGCACTTACTCTCAATATGTGGACAGATGATTACCATAAAATTGGTTATCTTTGTGTCACTTTGTATTACATCAACAAGTGGGAGCTGACTGAGCGAGTGCTTTGGACATCTGAATGGAGCAGTGCATCACACAAAACGGCGTAACAGCAAAACCTTGTGTGTAATCACAGGTCTGGTTGTGGGACTGACATTAATGGGGGTCAGGGCGGGTCAGAATTTGACTTGATGGTAATTACGGTTCGCTTCTGGTAGTGAACTTTGGGGGTAGGTTTGTAAAACTGGACCCGTGCAGGACGCTGCCGTGTGCCACTGCTGGATTTCGACAAATCCCTGGTTATTTTACCCTCACTGTGCATCTGTTTGGCAAGTACTGGCATTTGATTTTCTTCATGTGGCCTCAGTTCCTGCTGCCTTATCAGATTCATGATATTCTCTCTCAGTAACTCAATGCCAGAACACGCCATCGCCGAACAGCTTGCGTCAAAACAGTTGCCCCAGTTATTTTCTATGTATGTTGTGCAACCCCCACACCTGTAGCAAGGCATGAGGCTGCGCGTGTGGATGTGCTGCGCCACGACACTTCACACCACTGTCCTATTTCCAGCCTCGCCGCCCCTGAAAAAACACATTTTTCCCCCCACTCGCTCTCTGCTTGTACACCCCGGCTCTCATAGCAGCTCTTCTTCTCTGCTCCCGTGGCAGTTCGGCTCCTCTCCTCACCTCTTGCTGTTGCTGTCTCTCGTGTGTGTCAAGAGAACGGATGAGGAGAGACTAGTTGTTGAGGTGGAGATATATCCGAAGCTATAGGACCCACAGTTCCATCATTATAAAGACAATGGCAAAAAAAGATCCTGCCTAGCTCTGGAGACTGGGTCCACTCACGATTTTAAGGTCATGCAGAGGTGAAGGAGGTAAAACGTGTGTGGTCTTCTGTTGTTGCTGCAGAATGACACACGTCATATGCCGGCAGTGTGTTTTCAGCCTCACCCCTCCACCCCCGTCTGTCTCTTTCTCTGACTAGCACTTTCTCCTCCTCATCTCTCTCTTCCCTCCAGATCTCATCTTATCATCTCCCGTTCCCTCTACACATTCATGTCCCCACTTCTCCTCCTGTCCTTCTCCCCGTGTCCTTCCGTCAGCACTGCTGCCACGACAAACCTCTCGGGAGTGATACAGTTTCTGTCACTCTGTAAAAGCTTTGATTTATTGCATGTCACAAATAGTGATTTTAGTTATCTACATATTGCCCTCTCTTTCTGTGCTCCTCCCTCAGTCATTTTCCTTCCTCCTCCTCCTCCTCCTCCTCCTTTATTCGCTATCGCTGTGGGTGCAAAAAATAGACGGGCAGCAGACAATCGTGGCTGTGTCAATCCGTGAAGAATTAGTGGCACAAAGCGCCGACTAAACGCTGAGATGCAGCAGGCTGGCGCTTACAGGAAATACGTTTGAAGAAGGGTTTTGCCACTGACATTTATTCTCTCACCTCTATAACCCTCTTACCTTCTCCTCTCCACTGTACTGAGCTCTCTCTTTATTCTGCGTGTGTGCAATTGTCTCCCCTCAGGCATTGCCCCGAACATCACAGCCGGACCCTCAGACAGCACTGTGATCGACGGCATGTCAGTCATCCTGCACTGCGAGACCTCTGGAGCCCCGAGACCGGCTATCACCTGGCAGAAAGGTCTCTGTTACACACATGCACGCATACACACCTAGGGATTATGATGTCTGTTATCTATTACACGTGGGACTGTACTCTGCCGTGGCTTAACAAATAAAGCCTGATTGGATTCCATGTTTGGATCTCAATAGAAGATCAGGAAAATACCGTCCTTGTTTCTCCTCACCATCCCCCTCCTTTTCTAATCTGGCCCCGAAAGCCTCATTTTCTCTTTTTCTGTCTATTTATGTGCCTCTTTCCTCACCTGTTTCCTTCTCTTCTACCTCTTTGTACACTTAAGGTGAGCGTGTGTTGGCCAGCGGTTCGGTCCAGCTGCCCAGGTTCACCCTGCTCGAGTCAGGTAGCCTGCTTATCTCCCCCTCACACATCTCAGATGCCGGGACCTACACTTGCATGGCGAGCAACTCCAGAGGCATCGACGAGGCGTCCGCTGACCTCGTGGTCTGGGGTGAGTGTGCAGGGTCGAACGGACAAGACCTTTCATATCCTTTTAAAACCACACATGCCTGATGTTGTGTGTTGTAAGTTCCCAAGCAAACCTTTCCAGTCAATCCCATGTGGCAGAAAACAGGAAGCTAACAATGGTGGGGTTTTACTGAGAGTCATATGTGTTTAGCAGAGGTTGTGAAAAGAGGTCGTGGTGTATAATAATAAAGCTGCACTCAATTCCTTCAAATAAAAAAGTGCTCTTCTGTGCAAGTTCAGAGTCATCATCGAGGTGTTTTCTGCAAGAAGCCATCAAGAAACAAAATAGCAGCATGCCATTTCAACTGAAATGAGTTTTCTGAAATGTGTTTGTCACGTTGTTTTTCGAGCAGACTTCTTCTCAGGAGGACATTCTGCAGGCTGTTTTCTCTTACTTAGTTTCCTCATTTCTGTCTCCCTCCATCTTCTTTTTGTCTCCACAGCTCGCACCCGAATTACCACCCCCCCACAGGACCAGAGTGTTATCAAAGGGACTAAAGCCATTATGACCTGTGGAGTCACACATGACCCCAGTGTAACCGTCAGGTAAGGATACATTCACAAACATATGAGTTGCTATATTCATATAGAGCCGTATGGCACTTTGCTAATCTTAAGTGGTGTATCGTAGGCAACTGGACTTGTTTGAGTTTCTTTATGACGTTTCGGTTCTCATCCAAGAAGCTTCTTCATCTCAAGGGAAAAGGACTTTCTTTCAAAGTCACGCCTGGACCCATCTAACCCTAACGACACACATGATGACTACACACCAGTCCGTTAGAACATAAGAAGCCTCTTGAATTAGAGGCGAAACATCTTCAAACAAGTCAAGCAAGTCCAGTTGCCTATGATATAGCACTCAAGATTACCATGACCTGGATGACTGAGAATCTTCACCGACATGGCACTTTGCTAGAAAAGATGGAGCGTCTGTGACTCAGAGGTGGAGTAGGTTGTCTGCCAATTGGAAGATCAGCGGTTCGATCTTTGGCTCCTCCAGTCCACATGTCTAAGTGTCCTTGGGCAAGATACTGAACCCCGAATTGCTCCTGATGTCTGATGTCAGCGGTGTGTGAGAGCGTTTGAATGGTTACCGAGAAGTGTGAATGGGTTAATGTGACATGTAGTGTAAAAGTGCTCAGATTGGTGCAATAGAAGTGAAGTACATGTAGCATTTACCATTTCAAGTGGACAGCAGTAGAGGAGAGTATAGACCATAAGAAAGAAACAAAGAGACGCTATAGTTGGTAGGTTCTGAACAAGCTTCAACCTCTGGGGCTGAAAAAAGGAAGCTGATGCGAAAGTGCCAAAAACTGCAGTTCCTCGAATGTCCACCTGAGGCTGGCTCCTAAACCAAGTCCTTTCACGTAGATCCCCATGTTGAAATGCCCCACTTTACAGAAGAAATAAACATGCTTACACCCTGGAACAAAAAACACTTGTGGTTTCAGCATCCATGACAACTGTACGGGGGGCTAATTTTTATGCAACTCACCCATTTACATTTTATTAAAGCTATGCACAATAAAGGGTTTAGGTGTCACCACAGTCTGTGAGTCAGATCCTCCCCTCACTCCTCCATAGCACCACCTTCTCATTCAAATGTGGTCACGTCTGGCTTCCCAAATCCAAGATGGTAATGGCCTTGAGGCTTCAAATAGAAAGTCCGAAAACCAGTAGTTGGCATCATTCTGGACAATGTCTATTATTTTTTGACAAAATCGTCTTGAGCTGCTTTTCGGTAGGATAAGTCTGGCACTAGCTTTGCTTTTTCTTTGCGTCAGCGGATGAAAAGACCAAAACCAGCGATGTGTTTTCGTAGGTTTCACACACATTGATTTATTTGTGGCAGCCTGCCACGATTAAAACATCTGCCGTCACATTTTGGTATTATATTTTTGGAGCTGGACCGTTTATTAGGAGCGCTGTTGAAATGTATACACTGTTCGGTTATTTATTGCACCACACTTTCTGGGCACAGACGGAGCAGCAGAACGTCAGGCGCAGTGAAAGTGAAACTTCAACTTTAATTGCTGGTCCTTTCATCCATCCATCGATCTGATCTGTTCAGTCCTGGTCGGATCGACTAATCCGTGTTCCACCCTGTGACTCAAAACCTCTCAAACTGCTGCTGAGAAAAAAAAGGATGAAGAGGTCTTTCTGTGCTGTGTTCACTGACCTGCAAAAATCTGCGAATTTAGAGAGGGGACACAGACTGATACACGAGGACACACAGGCAAGAAAGGAAAAAGGGAAAGTTAGCAAACCACACAGTGTCCCACCTCACCTGGATGACCTCGCTTACTTCAAATAGAAGTAAGCAGAAGGCAGAGTCTCTACAGGTAAATACATCGCCACATGCTTCTAGTGGGTCATAAGTGATGATTGAGAGAGTTTTCTTCTGTGTGAGTCTATACATCGCTTTATAGCAAGGTCCTCCATAGTGTACCTTCTATTGTTATTTTTCATGGCAAAGTTATTTTCCTGCAACAGCAAGTCACTGTAGTTCTTTAGCAAAGGTTTCTCAAGCACGTGTGAATAGTGCATTTGTTGGGGACTATTTGTCAGCCTTGCATTTACACACATTCGGTGCATTTGTGAATATTTAGGGCCGCAGGAAGGTGTGTTTTGTGTCTCATTGATGTGTTCTTAGTTGTTTTTGGTGGGGCTCCGCAGCACAGAGGAATAATATGCTATCTCAGGCTCTGACTACACAGGCAATACTTGTTAGTAGCATACATTCATTGTTGGGTTTTGATCTTTTCATAAGATGATTTGACAACAAGAGAAAATATAAAATACTGCCAGACTTGTCCTGTAAGGGAGTCCACAATGTCCACAGATCAACAGTCCAAAAGAGAATAAGTTTCAAAGTGATGGAGCCACAACCTCAAAGCCCACACTATCCTTTGGTTGTTTTATTTTTTTTTTTGAGCCGGGAGCGAGGTTCAACCAACAAACCCTGATCAACAAGCCTGCGGGTGCCTGACCATGCAGACAAATCTTAAATTGGATTCTGAATTTGATAGGGAGTCACATTTGATAGATGTCACACGAAAAAAGGAACCTGTTTTAAAGCCTTGCAGCTACATTCTGGTCCACTTGCAAGAGATTCAGGGGTGTCTCACTCAGGCAGGTGGAATGAGAGTTACAGTGGTCTGGACGGATCAGTCCATGGATGCGAAATCCATTTGCACATCTGGACACCTTTCTATATATTATCCTCTAGACGTCAAAGCAATAAAACACAGTTGTTGAGCCATTACAGCCTACAGATCTGTTAGTGAAGATGCTTCATCATTAGTTATGACTTGCTGTAGTGTTGTCTACACCTTCGGTTTGTTAATTAGTCATTTGCTACCCTGAGCACAAAGTATTTATTATTTAACTCTGTCTGTCTTATTCTGTGCGGCTGCTATCCTCCAGCTCCCTCCCAGGAATGCTAAGCATGCCATCGAATGCACACAAACATATATATGCATGCATTGCAATGGAAAGACTCTTCAAACACAGAAAGTGTTGTGCCCTACTTATGATCTAGATGTTCAGTTTTTACAAAAGCAAACACCTACACATGAGGAAAGCCTTTTTCTGCTTCTACTGTGTCTGTGTGTCGTGAGAAGACAGTTGTTCATCTCCAGCTTGCAACACACAGGCGTTCACTGAACTCCAAGCTTGGAGCCGACATCCGCAGCGATCAATAGACCATTCTGTCCCTTTCTGCTCAGAAGGGAAGGCTACATCTGACGCCACATTTGAGCTGTGCAGTTTTGATGAGTGTGAATTCGGCGTTTGATATGCAGCCGTCAGCCGCTATGATATGCATGCAGGGCAGCTCTGATGGCGGGTTTGAAGAGACAGAGAGGAGAAAGATGAAATACTTCGCTAATAACATATTCTTCTCGGATTGTGGTGGAATAAAAGGCGAGCCAAACCTCAGTTTACTCATTGCTTTACTGTCAAGAAGAGTTAACCCGCCATCTGAAGCTGACATGCATGTGTACATCACAGTTCACGTCCCAGCAGGCGGTAGCTAAGTGATGCAAGCCGGGTGCTGGAAATCTGGTAGAAACTGTTTTTGATGGGTTTGTTCATGCTTTTCATGTGCTTCAACATACACTGTTATTCCATCGAACATTTTGAGCTAATTTCATGCAGTTGTGCCTCATTTTGTGGCAGCAACAGAGAATAATTGTTTGCTCCGTTTCAAGCTTCTTCTAAAACTCACACCACATTTAGTTGGAACACACCACTTAGTTATTTCTGTCCATTATTCAACTGTCTAACGCGTATAAGCTCTACAACTCTGCTCCCTGCTGGCACTTTCCCCTCTTTTACTCCTTCTCAACCCTCTGGAGCCAGAGAGAGGTGCCAGTCAGGCCCATGAGTCAGGTCGGCCTTCTAGTGGACTCTCAGCTCTGACCGCGTTACAAATGTGCTCGATCAAGGGTTTTAGGGGTGAGCATCTATACTTGTGCGGTGGTGTGTCTGTGCCACTCTGCAGTTACACCTCCAAAACACTAGTCGGCAGCGAGGTTTCTGTGAAGTGCTATGAAGTTAAGTTGATTCAAAACACACATTAAACAAACATTAAACATGGCTTAATAGAGACAGTTTCAAACACAAGTCCACAAATCAGCTTCACTATAACTCGCAGCATTCACAGACAAACAATTGTCTTTATCTGGAGACATTTTACCCACAAATACAATATGCTAACATTATTAGCACAAGCCTATGGCATTTTACATTGTATAAATTAGCCTAGCAGCTAGCGGACTTTTCCCCTACTCATATGAAGTCAGGGACAACAGCAACATTTAACAAAGGTAACGTTACAAAATTTGGCTCCATTACAACTCACAAGGTTCACCGACAAAACAACTGTCTTATACTAAACACGTTTTCCAAACAAATACAACATGCTAACATTATTAGCACAAGCCTATGGCATTTTACATTGTATAAATTAGCCTTGCAGCTAGGGGACTTTTCCTCTACTCATATGAAGCCAGGGACAACAGCAGCATTTAACAAAGTATGTGAATTAGCCTCGATTTAGATTTACCCTGCTCATATGAAGCCAGGATAAATCACACACAAGACTTAAAATACTTTTTTGTGGAGGCATTATTGTTTTCACAATTTATTGTTTCTTATCTGTGAAAGGGAAATGGTTTCAGTTTACAGAAACAGACAGGAGGTCTGTGTCACTGTGATGTGTGTGTCTGCGTTAGCATCGATTTGATGCAGAAGTATAACTCCCGCATTAGGCACCCCGGATCCAGAAGTGTGAACTAGGAAGGACAGTGTGGCTTCCCTCCCTCCTCGAGCATGAACCAAATTCAGTGTATTTAACAGAAAAATGCTGATGCAGTTTACTTATTATTTTGTTATTTCAATTCTTTAAAAGTCACCAGAATGCAGGAAACAAAGTCTCTGAAACTCAACCCACTGTTTTTGTACTGAAATCCTCCCTACTTTTTAGGTCATAAGGTTGGCAAGTATGCACTGACTCGGCCTGTTTTCTGCTTAGCAGGTAGATGCTTGTGGTTTGCTTAGTTAGCTTGCAAAAGAATCGGCTTTCCCATTAGAACGAAATGTAGCTTCCCCACAGTAGTATATAAACTTGCAGTGTAGGGAGGATGGAAGAAGTTTGAATGTTATGTTTACAAGCAGTACTGACACATTCTGCATGGTACACCTTTAAGAGTTTTGGAAAACTTTAGGAGGCTCTTTGCCCTGTTTGAAGTTGTTGTTGCCTGAGTCCACATTTCCCAAATCTCTAAACCGCAGTTGGTGAGTAATACTGGATGTTTTTTTGACTAATGGGCAAAAATGTGAATAACACCACGGTATCATTTTAGTGCAAATAAACATTTTCAGTGTGTTTAAAATGATCGTCTGATACAGTTGAAGGAGATAGGATGTAGAGGATGATGACGATGGTGATGATGTAAATGACAAAACCAACAACAGGCCAGCTGACCGATGACTTTTCATTCCAGGCACGTCTGGGAAAAAGAGGGCTCAGTGATCAATGTCCAGTCCATCCCCCGCATGCGACTGGAGGCAGACGGCACGCTCCATATCTCCCAAACCTGGTCCGGCGACATCGGAACGTACACGTGCAGAGTCACCTCCGTCGGCGGCAACGACTCCCGCAGCGCTCACCTCCGTGTCAGGTAACCACAGCTGCTGTCATCACTCGCCTGTCTTTTCTATTTTCTCCTTTTCCTTTTCCCTCGCACACTCTTGTTCCTCCCGTATTCTCCAGTGCAAAGACACAGGAAAGAACATGTTCTCTGAAGCAAGTCGATGCAGCACGCGGACACACACATACATGTGCGCACTCACACACGTGCCAGAGCCGGAGCCAGACACGCACGCCTTCCACCACCATGCTGCCTGTTCTTATTGGCACCTCTGACTCATTTCCACCAAAATGACGCCTGTTTCTCCTCACCTCTCCTGTCCTCATTCTCACCCGACACACTTCCAGCCCCAGGGGAACCCCTCCTCCCACCGCCATTTGCTGTCTGTGCAACTACACACTCATACTTACACAAACACCTCTGTATAGTTTTTGTCATCTCCAACCTACTCTACTTCCCAAACTTTGCCTGTTATTGTACACACAGTGTGTCACTGCAGGAAGGTTAGATTGAATATGAATGAGACATCTGACTTTCTATTTGCCAAACTGATGGACTGATTGTTTGTTTCTCACCCAATCAGCCGTCTGGTTGGCTGGTTGCCTTTTGTAACTTCCTGAATCCGTTCAATGCTATAAGGTTTATCGATCAATCTGTCTCTGCTTATCTGAATTTATGGCTGAATGAATTAATGATCCCCAGCTTTGGCCTCATTTATTCATGTCTTTGTCTGTGCATTTTCTTCCTATCTGTCTCCTTATACCTTTCAATCCATTCCCCCCCCGGTGATATCTATCTCCTCGTGTTTGCCTGTGTGTCCATCTTGACAATGAACCATCTCTGCTGTCTTGTCGTGCCACATTTCATCACCTCTCTCACTGATATCTCAGTTATAAAACATTCAGCTTTGCTTCAGATTTGTGCGAGAGACATTCAGAGAATGTCCGATGCTCGGTAACGCTCTGTCCCTGTGGAGGATTCTCTGTGATGGGAGAGATTCTTTTATTTATCGAAGTTGTCTTGATGTTCCCCGCAGGCAGCTGCCCCATGCCCCAGAGAACCCCACAGCCGTGTTGAGCGCGTCTGAAAAAAGAGCCATCGACCTGGCCTGGGCCAAGCCTTTTGATGGCAACAGTCCCCTCATACGCTACATCCTGGAGGTTTCTGAGAACAGTAAGTCACATAATATCCAGTCTTTTCCAGTCATGCATCAATCTATTGCATCAGAGTTCAACATAACCGATGGCCCGGGGGCCAGTGCGAGTCTATGCCGGGCAAGTTGATTGAATCAGTCTGAAACATGAGCTGTGTCATCGCAGAATGAGCTCTGTGCATCATGATTCGCTGAAATACACATGGGGATGGCAAATTGCATTATGGGATGTGCTCTTAGCCCACTGGCCTGTTAAGCACTATCCCACTGCACAGAAGACCCATGAACACCTGCTAACATCTGGCTTTTTTATTTAATGGGTCAATCGGCACCCAGACCCAGCACTGATAACTCTGCAGTAGTCATGGGTATGTATGACACGCCACCACAAAATACCGTACATCTCCGTCTTAAGCCTAGTTCACGTTACACAATTTTCACCCTGATTTTGCGTCGCAGACTATCGTAATCTTTTGAGTGTTCATACCTGGCGACGTGTGTTTCCTGTCAGCAGGAACCTCGCCAACTGCGTTACGACCTGTGTGTGCGCACCACAAGACTTCTCCACTGAGCCCTCGCCGACAGAGCCCCAGATAATGTGGTGACGTCACCAAACTTGGAGACGACACATCGTAAAGACATGGATGTTCTTTATTATCCTGGGTCCAAACACAACGCGCTCCCCGTGATCCTGTGGACGCCGCCATTGTTGTTGTTGCTTGCCGGCTTGTCAGTGTTGCCAGATCTTGGGAGAGAAACAAGCAACCAGGGTTATGGAAACAAGCCGAAAGAAGCGACTATCATGCATTTAAATAACTTATTAGACGGATAGAGGAAGGTGACGTTTAGAGAGCAAGCCCAAATAAGCAACTCCACTTCAGAAACAGGCAATAGTCGCGGCTAATAAGCGGACCTGGCAACCCTGCGGCTTGTCCTCCTCACATTTCTTCCATCCTCCTGTGTGCTGACGTGGGACGTATCCCGTCTCTCACTGGCTGATGCTCTTTGTCAGTCATGTCAGTCTTCTCCAGTTTTCTAGCATGCCAGATATCCAGTCACAGACGAGGGGGCAACTTGCTCGTAGGCTTGTTCACACATGAGAACTCGTCGTCGCAGACTAACTGCCGACTCAACTCCGACCCAAGGTGGCTTTCAAGATCCTCTGCGACGTCAAAATCGTGGTGAAAATCGTGTAATGTGAACTAGGCTTTAGCAACGCTCGAACTTTGTTGAAAATGTAGTCAGTACTAAGTCTGAGAGAGAGACTGAAGAATCAGTTATAAAACAGAAGTAAGCAGCGCTCACTGGCCTCCATGCTGCTTTCTACTGTTTACCAACCTGTTTTCTGGCCTGTCCGTGACATTGGACGTGACTCATCAGATAAAAACAACAAAACACAATGGAAACAGTGTCTACCACTTATTTTTAGCAGGTTTTCCTGTGTTTAAAAACCCACATACACACTGTCACATCCTAATTTCAGTGGAAAAAGGCGATTACAGAGACGGAGCATCTTTTTTGTGTTGTCGCCAGCTGGTACTTCAAAAAACAAAGTCAGTTAACGGGTCACACTGCCTACCTGAGCGGCACATGTGCGTCATGGAACCTCTTACTCTTCATTGCGGCGCCCATGTTAATAGCCGAACAGCAGCGTGGCTCAGCTGCGGCTCATCTCAAGATTCAGCGTGTCACCTTTTTCTCCCATGTGATGCTTGCAGTTCGAATCAAAAATAAACAGTGAAAATGATCTGTTAATAGTTATATTGTCATCATACCGGAAACATTATATTTCATCTTGTGAAGGGCTGGAAAAAATATAAAAATGCAAGTTACCATCAAAAATTATTAATTGTGTAGGATGTGATGTGGCACCCAGGCAATTAGCCCTTCACAGGATGGAATAAGCACAGTACACCTGAAGTATCCAAAGAGCACCTGAGTGTGATCACCTCAAGACCCAGCAGCTCGTCTACCGCATTGTCTTCACAGCAATATTACACCTTTCACAGAATGTGTCACAGACGTGAAAAAATTTCTATATTTTTTAACTCAATACTTTCTTTCTCTGTGTCAAATTAAAAGCCCGCTGGCTTTTACTCGAACAGAATCCCTTCATTTGTTAACACAAGGCTCTTGTTAGTATTTATTGCTTACAGTTGAGCACACACTTCCTCCCACGCTACCTTTTCTGTATAAACTAACCTGAATGACATTTAGAATGAGATGAAAACATGGAAAAAACATCAGCTGTGGTGTTTTTTTTTTTTTTTTTACAGTTTTATATGTCAACATTACATATTAAATCTAAAGGGAGCTTCTCGGTTGGATGTACTGCATATAATAAATCAACAAAATTATGGGGAAAAAATGTCAGTTTACTCAACTTTTAAGTCCCCATGCCCCTGATGTGGCTAGCCAGTTGCTTAAACTCTGATTTGATTGGATGACCTTTGTAAACGCCCGAGAGCAGGACGAGTCATCAAACATTAGAAACCATTTTACTTGGTTTTACAGGAAGAGAGAGACGGGGATTTTGATTTTAAAATATTCTGATATTGATTTATTTTTAACATATATATATAAATATATTTGGGAATTAACAAGAAATAATGATCAGCTAACACAGGGGCACAGGATTAAAAGTTGGAAGACATAGTTTTCATTTCCTGGGGACTTTAAGGTCTTTAAATTGTATATAATGAGTTGGGACGGGGAAGAAGGGAACTCTGCTTTTGGGATCAACATTAAATGTCGCTTGTTTCGATTTCCACGCAGCCAGGCTTCTGTGACGTCTGTGTTTTTCCCAAAGAGCTTAACTGCAAAGCAAATACGTCAAAGGACTTGAAAAAGAATTCAAAAGCATGATCAATGAGACTGATTAAGAATGTCCATCATTGCTTTTAATCTCAACTTGTTAGCCACACTGTTCAATTTAAGTTGATACACTGCAGAGATGTGTCTGGCCTGTAATCTGCAGCACGTCGTGCTCGTGCTTCCTTTCTCTCAGCATGACTTGTTTCATTTTACAAATTTGAATTTTAAATTGCGACCTGCCGTGACAAAAATGATTGCAGGCATGAGAGTGAAATCCCTTCTGAATATTAGTGAAATGGCCGGAAATGTTAAGGCTTTCAAAATGTTACATTTTATGGCACGTTGGGGTGAGTGGTTAGCATAGCAAAGACGAATAAAAACGTGTGACACAAGGTGTTAAACTTGATCTTCTCTGTTCTAGACGCTCCCTGGGCCATCCTGCTGGCCAATATTGAGCCAGAGTCCACAGCAGTGACGGTCAATGGCTTGATCCCGGCGCGCTCCTATCAGTTCCGCCTCTGTGCCGTTAATGATGTGGGGAAGGGGCAGTTCAGCAAGGAGACAGATCGGTAAGCTGAAAACAAATCCTGTATCTATTCCTACCTCTCCACACCTACATCATCATAGTTTTCTGTCCCCTTTATTAAGGCAATGCAAAATAGAGAAACACAAATGCCAGTATACAGTGTCCTTTGTAGGGAGGCCTTAAAGTTATACTTGTCCATACCTGTTTTTTGTCATTGGAGCTTTAAAATCTACCAAAATATTCCTCTCCATTAGTATCATTTAATTGGCAATGAGAATTCTTAAATACCAAAAAAACAAGAACCTTCAGAACTTCGGTGTTGTTAGCAAACAGCACATTGTGCTCCAGAAACCCGTTTCCAAGACAACCGCTTTGACTGATCCCTTCAGTCAAGAGTCAGCGAGGAGGGATATACGTGTAAGCCAACCAAAGCAGATACACACACAAACATGCACAATCACATGTAAACACACATTCGCACACATCAGCGCCTGCGTGCTCGCACATCCTGAGAGCCGCAGGAGGGATTTAGGTATGAGGCGACATTAGGTCTGGCCTGTCTGCAGCCTCGCACAACTTTAAGCACTCAGTCCTCCCTCGATCCCTCGCCGCCCCTCCCTCACTCACTCCGCCAGTCTGTCACGCTGCCTCACGCTGCCAGCTCCCCAGCTAGAGGAGAGCCACGGGGGGCTCCGTCTGTGTGTTGCGGGGGGGCTGGCACTGTACGGTCCGTGACGCCATTTGGTACTTAGTCACCGCCACTGATCTCACTCCCATCTCTTATACGCATCTTCTCTCCCCAGACACTCGTGGTGTTTTGTCAAGGTAAATCTATGGTGTTAAGGTGGCTGAATAGCTACGTATGACATCCCCAGGTGGAGTGTTACAGATACGCTATGCAGGATTTTCCTTAAAAAAAACAATGTATATACCCATACAGAAGTAATCCCTCTCAATCATCACGTAGGACCCGCTAGAAGTCGTGTATATATCTGCAGATTCTGCCCTCCGCTTGTATTTTCTTCTTATTTTGCTGTGTGCAGGATGTTCCCGAGCACAGCAGAGCTTTATAAAAAGGTAGTGACCAGATGCCAGACCGTATGCAGCACACATTCAAGATAAAGGCTACAAAAACTGAGGACAAAGCGCAGGAAAAAAATGCAAATATAGCAAGTCTGGGTTTGGCTTTCACTTCCACTGGCGATACTGTTTAACAGCAGTGGCCAACAATTTTCTTGGACAATGTACCTCTAAGGTTTGGCACTGTGCATATTTTGCACACGAGGAATGGTCAAGGATTTTTTTAACAAAAGCAACAAACTAGCAAGAAACCGAGAGACATAAAAAGAGGGTTTGTAGTCGGAGCCTCAGTGGAAGTTACACTGGCGTTTAGCTTTAAATTGATATGCTTCATTTAAGCCCTCTGTTACATTATTACAAAGCTTTATGCTTTTAGTTTGAAACCAAAGCTTTGGTCATGATGATTTACAGAGAGGGTGTTCTTTTAATCCTATTTCTCACTGCTCTCTCCTCGCCATATCTCTGCGTGTCTGTGTGTGTAAATGAAGAGTTTAAATTAATGTTTGTTCTACAGGTAGCCTGCACCTTTAACTTTAGCCTAGAGCAGTGGTTCCCAACTGGTGCAGCCACAGAGTCCAGATTTCACCTTAGTCATTAGTTCAAGGTCCACACAGTTTAATATTTTCAGCATCATACTTGCGTTTGGCCATGTCGTCGAGCTAGTTTGCTGTCTCTGTCAAGTAGCTGTCTGTCACTCTGCAACAGGAAACAGCACTTCAAACTTGAGCTTGTGCTGAAAATTAATTTTATTGCAAACATAAAATGTGTTTTTTACAAACTTGATACATCCGTGCGTGGGCTTGTCACGATACCAGAATTTCAGTAGTCGATACCAATGCCAGTGAATTTCCACGATTCTCGATACTCATTCGATACCACGATAAAAATCAAAAAACAGAACTCATGTATTTCTAAATTCACGACTTTATAAAAACTGTTTCAAACTTTGAATTTACAGATATGGTGACAGACGATTAGTCCAATAATAATTGCTTGAAACGCAACGTTAAGTAATGTTAAACACGGTATCGTCAACGTCACATAACGTTAGCCATCCTTTACAAGGTAAGTTATAACGTAAGGTAGCGAGTACTAGTAGCCGCCCTATAAACATAATAAGCAGGCTCTCAAACCCAAATAATGTAACGTATATTTCAGGATAAGTATCACATAACACAAGTGATGGTAATTTCTCACTTACCTTGAATTCTTTAAACAAGTCAGGGTGTCTGTCTTTTAATTGTTAAGCCAGGTTTGAAGTGTTTCCTCCTTTGGTCTGGAAACTTCAGAGGCACCGTTTGTTTTTTTGCGAGTTTATAATTACTCCGCTTTCATCTGCCTCAAATGCAAAATATCTCCACACACGACTCCTACTATCACACTTTTCGACAAGCCGAGGTGTTGTGGCTCCAGCAGCACTTGTAGAAGCCGTTTTTTCCAGCAAAGACGATGGAGAACAGTTCTTCGACACTCGTCCTCCGCAACGACTAACATGCGTTTACTGCCCCCATCAGTTCAGACAGGAATCGACACGACCCGTGGAGGGCAAAGTTGTATCTGGCACTTACGGTACCGGAAAAAAAACAGGTACCAACGTGTTTTTTGTGTGTTGGCATCACCTTGGTACCGAAGTATCGGCTCTCATGACAACCCTATTCGTGACACACTCACAGGTTGGTCGTAAGAGGGCTTCAGCGACATAGGATGCCCAGAAAGGGGGCTAGATGGTTTGCAAATTACTGTGCTGTCGTGGCAGCACCATAAATGGCAGAGACGCTGCTCCTTCTACCCATGAAAACTGGGTTCTGTTTTATATAGTGAAAACCTTTGTCACTGGTGCATGATTTTGTTAATGTAATCTACTGCACCTTTAATTTTTGTGTCCTTGTATCTGCTCTTTCTATGTGTGTGTCCTGCAGTGTGTCTCTCCCAGAGGAGCCCCCCAGTGCTCCTCCTCAAAACGTCATTGCTAGCGGCCGGACCAACCAGTCCATCATGATCCAGTGGCAGCCCCCGCCGGAAAGCCACCAGAACGGTATCCTCAGGGGCTACACCGTCCGGTAAGATTTCTGTTCATCCACCTCGCCACTGACACCTAACTACAGAGACAGAGCGTAAGGTGTCAAACTCAACACGCCACCTTGACACGCCACCAAAGGCTGAAACACTAACAAATGTGTCAAAGGATTATTTTAGCACCCTGTATCTACCATAAAGGAAAATATAAACTGACAAACTCAATATTGTCAGTCTGTCTCAGCGCCCCTTCTCCTCGCCTTGCTTATCTCGGAGAAGTGAACCCACTGAGTGGCCAGAAGGAAAATACATTGATATTTACAACTACCTGATCAAATCACCTGTAAGATCATCAGCGGAGCAAAGATCAAAACCAAGCCTGCATAGCTCAGTTAGCTTCAACTTCGACAGATTGTCTGGCCAAATTAGCGTTAAGCATACTGAGCATCAGGATCCCACAGATTTCTCATTCTTCTTGCTCATGTCTCGTCAGTTCCTGCTTTAAACGCTCTGCACCTTATAAAAACTTAGTTCTGGGTTCTTTACCCTGTTGGTGGTGCATCCCGACACACAGCAGCTTTTAGGTGTTTTCTGTTGTTTGCTAGTAGTTGTAAATGACAAGAAAGCACCTTTACGCACTGCAAGCGATGAATTGGTTTCTCCTCTGGTGAAGGCACGACTTAAATGCCCTCTGTCTAGCTTCTTACTTGTATTTTAAAGGCTGGAGGTTACAAGCATCAGCTCAGCGTGAGGTTCACCATCACGTCCTGTTACACACACAGCAGCTCTTAAAACTGAGGAATGCAAATATCTCGAGTTTGAATGATACAGCAGGAAAAGGTGTTTTCATCTGCTCATCATGGCTGTTATTTTTAGCTGATTGATTTCCTTTTTGTGCAATTTAGAATTTAGGATTTGCAGTTTCAGTATGAACAAATATCAAGACATATTAAGACACTGAAATGAAATCCTACCCGTCTCACACACACTATCACATAAAAAAAATCCCCACCAAAATTACCTTGATCCATCTGACAATGTTTTTAACTTAATTTCCCGTCTGTTATCTTATCATGGTAAGATGCTGGAATTAAGTCACACATAGTATGTTTCACTTAGGAGCCCCCGCAGTGCCAGTTGACACCACTTCATCATTTAAAAATTAATTCAGTCTGAGAGAAAACTAGAATTTTATGACTGGTTAGACTTCAGAAAAACTTTAGTGACTCTAATAGGCAGAGTCAGCAATATGCCAGGATGACTGTAAATCCTGTAAACATGTAATTAGTTTGGTTTTCTGTCAGGTGTTTTATTCATTACATCCAAATGAAACAGCAGGTGCTCTCCAGGCGAACAGTCAGTGCTGTCAGTGGTTTTTAATTGCTTGTTTGCTGGTGCTTTGTCTCCCCCTAGCAGGGAGTCCAGTGTACTGGCTCAGGCAACAAAGTGCTGTGATGTCCTCTCTTTGTCAGAGGACCATCAGATTCACGCTGCTCTCTAATGGTATTAATTTTGTGGCAATGCGTGTGTCAGGTACCGTCTGACCGGGCTGCCTGTGGACTACCAGATGAAGAACATTTCCAGTCCTGACGTGACGAACCTGCTGCTGGAGGACCTCATCATCTGGACGAACTATGAGATCGAGGTGGCTGCCTATAATGGGGCAGGTTTGGGCACTTTTAGCCACAAGGTCACTGAGTGGACTCTGCAGGGAGGTGAGCGCTCATGGCATCAATCTTATTGATCTGAGAACAAAGCTGATATGCTGACTATTTTCTTTCTTAATCACTGAACGTGTCATTTTCAATGAGTCTGCATTTATGTGTGTTAATTTTAAGCAAGCGTTTCATTTTAGCATGGTGATTATTAATGATGAATGAGGCTGGATGCAACATCCTGCAAGTGCACAAACAAAAACTCCTCTAGTTAGCGTCAAGTTTATTTTCACCTCTGACTGAAATCATCTACTAAAAGCCAGCTGACTGATGTTGAGCTGCATTAGCATTGATTCTTCTTTGTGAGGACCACACAAAGGTGCGGCAGCCCCCTGAAATCCATAAGCAGCTCACACCGTCACAAACAAACCCACAGAGAGCCCTGGTATTAGGTGTTGGTGTCATCAGAAAGAGAGTGATGGCGGTATCTGCTGTGACCTGTGCAGCAGCGATCAATACTGACATCAAAATAGATGCAGGCAGACTTCCAGCAGTCAACTGAAATGTGCTCTCACACCTTTATTTTTTGTCTCCCCGCTCCTCCATTTTTCTCTTCCTTTTTTCCCTCCCCTCTGTCTCGCTTTTTCTTCCTCCCCTCGTCCATCCCAGTGCCCACCATCGCCCCTGGCAACGTGCAGGCCGAGGCGGTCAACTCGACAACTATCCGTTTTACGTGGACAGCCCCTAACCCTCAGTTCATCAACGGCATCAACCAGGGCTACAGGGTCAGTAGCCGCCGGTGCCGTCACCACCAGCCATCACGTCCATTGACAGAACTGTCAGAGCTGAGCTTGTAGTATCACATATCCTGTGTAGCGAGAGGGAGAGAAAAGCCAAGGGCAAAAGATATTTGGTGCCATGGTGAACGATGGACTGTGTTCGCCCATTTGTCAGTCGGAGGTCATTCTCTTTATCTTTGCAACCATTTCTCAGGTTTTATTGTGAAGCCGCGCGCACGTAATGATGAATGTCTTCATTATTTTGTCATGGGCTCTTGAATATAGTCCATCTCTCTGTCTCTTGTGTATAGTTCATGAAACAAATGTATCCCACAGGGAATCATAAAGTCACAGCCATAGGGTAGTTCTATTTTTCCGGTGACTCTCTGTTGAGACTTAATTATGTCATTGGGGTTTTTTCGCTGCCTTTTGTCTCGCTGTTCAATAGCGCTCCACAGGCCTCACTCAGCTGGGCGGTGGGGTCACTGTACAAATCTGAATTTTAAATACTAGATTTTTTTTATCCAGGGAGAGACTTAAAGGAATACTTCACGCCCCAAATGACCATTTGTACATCACTTACTTACCCCGTGTTGCATTGAATTAATGAAGATAAGTTTGTTTTTCTTACGTGACTCCACGGTGAACGGAGAATCCAAAGACTGAGAAAATTCTTGATGAATTGAAGTCATAGGGGTCCAAGTTTAACAACAGCAAAACTATATCAAAACATCTGTTTATAAGCTCTCACACAACTCATGCAGTATAATCCAAGTTAGCGGTAGACCAGCAGCTCCAGTGTTCAGCGAGGTAAAATTACTGTTTTTGTCAATGGAGTCTGGCTTGGACGAGAGCATGGGTAAGTTTGGTTTTTAGTTTGACCTTCCTTTCAGAAAGTTTGTTTGGAGAGCACTGAGCGTACAACTGGATATATTAGACTTGGATTATACTGCATGAGTTGTGTGAGAGATGTTTTGGTTGAGTTTTGCTGATATTGATCGTGGACCCTTATGATATGAATTCATTGAGATTTTTTTTCTGTTACGGGATTCTTTGTTCACCAGAGGCATGCGAGGAAAAGTTTTCTTCACAAATTCAACGAAACACAGGATGAGTAACTCACATAGAAGTCATTAGGGGGGTTGAAGTATTCTTTTCAGGCTGCAGATAGAGAAAGTGAAGAAAAAGGTAAAAGGTGATAGAAAGTGAGGCAAAGGAGGAATTTTAGGGGAAGACAGAACAAGTTAGACAGAGAGAGAAAGAGTGGCAGACAGTCAAGGATTCATCCCTCTGACATCGTCTTGCCAGCTCTTTACTTCCCTGGAAGCTCTCTCACTCTGGAAACTTGAAACGAACCCAATAGACCCGCCACTGGGACTCATTACCTAAGCACCTAATTGGTCGATCCAGGTCCCATTTGTAGATGCTATACGGTCCGCAATCAACATGCATGATGGGATGCTATCATGCCTCTCATGAGCCTTGACTCTCTTTGCCTCTCCCAGTTTGTCATAATGGAGCCAATCAAAACCTCTTCAGGGTATCTTTCTAAATATATTTGGGGGAGCTATGATGCCAAATCACTCCTCCGTGGCTCAGGATTACAGGGGAGAGACACTACTGTTAGTTTTGTGAGAATGAATGTGTGAGAATTATTACAGAAAAAATGATTAGCTGCTGTCTGGGTAATTTTCTTCAGACTGACTTTTTCCCTTTCCGCGCGTCTGTTTTAGCTGCTGGCCTGGGAGCCTGGCAAGGACGAAGAAGTTGCCATGGTAACAGTGCGACCTAACTTCCAGGACAGCGTCCACGTGGGATATGTGACAGGTCTGAAGAAGTTCACAGAGTATTACACCTCTGTGCTGTGTTTCACTACGCCCGGAGACGGCCCCCGCAGCCCGCCCAAAGCATTAAGGACACATGAGGACAGTAAGTGACTTTTCTTCCACAGTTTTCTCTCTCGTGTGGTGGCGAGGGGACACGAGCATCTCACAGTAACACGTCCTGCGGGCAAGATCTATTATTCATGCAGAACGAAGTTGTAGAGAAGTGCTAATGACGGAGTGTATTCTGCATCCAGCCAGGATCATCATAATTGGGAGTTAGTTCCCTCAGAGATGATTGGTTAAGCTTTAAAAACTCTTAATTTCCCTCAACTTGTCTTCTTCTTTTTTTTTTCCCCAGCAATTACTTTGTTTTTGCTCGTTTTGTTGTAAACATATTTGAAATGCTAATGCCGTCACCAGTTTGCGGCTATGATCAGCGGTGAATTAATACTGTATGGAGAGTGTCTCATTTGCCTGTAAGGCCCCGCTCATTATCCTTATTTGTCCCTGTCCAGCCCCCGGTGCTGTGGGTCACCTGAGTTTCACTGAGATCCTGGACACCTCGCTTAAAGTCAGCTGGAGTGAGCCCGGCGAGAAGAATGGAGTTCTCACAGGTACATGCATTTCACCCCAAACTTGTGCTTATAGTGTGGCGAGAAAGGATGGAAATGGCAGCTTTTTCACGGTGGTGTTTGTCACAGCTCTGCTGAGAGAAACCAATTACAGGAAGATTTTGTTGTATGTTACTTTTGTAAAGTCCCCCTCCACTCAGAAATGTGTTTTTCTTTTCTTTATGTCCCCTAATATGTCCAATTCTGACTATACTGACTTGTGTCTGTGCAGAGTTTGTCACTAGAGAGGTGTTCACATTGTGCTGTTGTGCACTTTCCTAAGCCGCACCTCGTTTTCAAACTGTATGGTTTGACTAAAATGAACAATACTGCTAGCCATCTTGATGCGCACTCCTCTCGCTGGAGAAAGCGAAAGCTGAATGCATAAGCAGCAGCAGCAGTGGTGGAGGATGGTCCAGATCTGATCCAGAATGTCTCAATGAAGGGGAAACAATAGATTTGCCTCCTGCCCCCTTGTCAGAGTTTTTAATGCTATTATGTGTTAAAAAAATATAACAAAACAGTGGTATGAGTGTGAATCATACAAACATGTCTTCTTGGGGACTTTATCAACTGCTTCATCTCATTTATTGAGCCCGACACACGTAGCTCTTGACGTGGGTACACAGCTACCTCATTGTTTGTTTATTCTATTTGCGTCATGCGCATACTGCTGCCGAGGCATGAGCTTATAAGACATCAAATATACCATCGCAGCAGCGAGACAACACTTGTCAGAAAATGATATAACTTCCATTGTCTCTTCTCCCCGAGCTGCAAATAAAATCTGTCACAAAAAAAAGGCTCCCGCTCTAAAACACAGCTCAAGTCTTTTATAATGGGAGAAGTAAGCAGAGATGAAGGACGTTTTAAAAATGTAGCCCTTAAATCACCGTATTGTATAAAGAGCAATAAAACTTCAAATGGACTGTTTTCATTCTCGTCCAAATTACATAAAAAACAAAGCTGCTCCTGGTCTCAGGGAGATTGTTAAACCTTGCTGTTTCTATGGCAAATGGTACAGAATGTGCAACTGTGCACGGAGAGATCATTTGGCTTTTGGTTAAATTTAGCTTCTCATTAATCTCTACATTTTTTTGTATGAGACAATGTGCTTGCAATTTGGGTTTGTATCATACAGTCAACACCATCTTTCTTTATGCACAAGGAGCAGTTTATGCTTAGGGTAAAGAAAATGACACAGTAACCAGTCCTGAAAAATAAAAGTAAATTTGGCCCAATCCCGAAACACCCCCGTACCCTCACCACTTAGCCAATAACCCTACATTTTACGCATTCACGTCTAGGAGGGTGTCTCGATTGTTGTTGGGTTAGAGCATAAATGTATTAAGAGACCTGGATACAGCATTCAAGGTGAGACCCTGCTTATTCCTATGGAAGTTGCTCGGTGGCCCAAGAAGTTAAAAAAGCTGACAGTCCTGCATTTTGACACATTTCCATGTCGCATTTCCCTCTTTGATGGCATATGACACCTGAAATTTTACTAGTGTCCAGCAGTGAAGTTGCTGCACTTGTTACCGCTCGTCTATTATCAGTGCAGACTAGCAGGTTGAGTGCACGGGTTGCTTGGGTTAGCCTACAGAGCACCGCTGGCTGCCTGGTGATGAGGCAGTGTTCATTTTTATTTGATGACTTGTTTGATCGATTAACAGCGTGAAACTTAAGCTGTGAATGAATTGCAAGCTTCCTGACAACTGCAAAAGGCTTCCTGTAGCCAAAGAAAAATAAATTACCACTGCAGATGACGGCATTGTGGCAATATCTGGCAACATTCAGTGTGTCTGTGTTTGTGAACACCAGCATATCAGGATCCATTTCTCATTTCATAGGGGAAGATGTCAACCACTACCCTTTGTATCTGTGTTCCGAGGTGGCACTCGAAAACAAGGAGCAGGGGTAAAAATATAAAATGGGAAGGCCTTTATCTTCAAAATAAAGATTTCATCTGACTTGTCCAGGGATGCACAGTCAGAATATCCTAAATAAATATCTTTCTTATGAGCCAAATTTTACTTCAGCTCCAGTTTGCATAATTCTCTTACTTCAACTTCAAGTGAAGAACAAATGCCCACCAGTGACATTAATATTCAAGTGTTTACAAAGGTTGAGATTTAGCAGAATATTGTGAAGTGTTTTTCCAAAGCATTTTAATGTGCTGCACACTCCCAGGAGACAAACACTGACATGCCATGTGAAATTATTGATTTGGCAAGAAATGCTGCCTAATGCCTTATGCAATCACATGAAAAGAGCTGCTGGCCAAGGAGCAAATTGCATTAACTTTGAGAGGGTAAGCGTGTGTGTGTGTGTGTGTGTGTGTGTGTGTGTGTGTGTGTGTGTGTGTGTGTGTGGATGGGAGTGGGTGGAGGATGTGTGTGTGTGCAGGGAGGTATAATCACAGGCTGATTTAATTTGCTATATTCAATTTTTGATGAACTTAATTTAATATTTCTGTTAGCTTGCCCCGTAGCATGCGAGCTGAGAGTTGCTATTGTAGTAAAACTGCTGTCGAATTTTCCCTGAGAGGATTCTCTGTCTGTTGCTGTCAACCCATCTCTGCTGCTCTCCAGGTTACCGCATTTCGTGGGAGGAGTACAACCGCACAAACACCAGAGTTACCCACTACCTGCCGAACGTCACCTTAGAGTACAGGGTCACTGGACTCACCGCGCTCACCACTTACACCATCGAAGTGGCAGGAATGACCTCCAAAGGCCAGGGCCAGCTGTCCTCCTCCACCATCTCCTCCGGCGTCCCGCCAGGTCAGTCACCAAACAATCAGTACAGACACGCAAGGGTCAGTACACCCAAATTACACAAACAAAACCTTATTTTCTCACTTAGCTTTTGTGATATCAAGCCACACAGTTAAGGATATCTCCTCAAACTCAGGTACTAGTGCTGAACAATAAATCTTGTCAGTCATCATGATATGAACATGCGTGATCAACCCATCGCAAGAGACAGCAAAAAATAAGACAAATAATTTTATCTACACCCACTATTAGGGTCAGAAATCAAGTGCCAAATGTGGGCAGATTTTCTGTTTGGTGAGTAAATCTTTGGAGCTAAATGTGTATTGTATTGTCTTTTTGGGAATAGGGGCCAAAACTGGAATATTTTGTGCATGCTAATGTAGTTATTGTTCTCGCACATTGCAAATTTTCCTCACATCATGCAGGCCTACCAGTTACTTTCACCTGATAATCCACAGATCTCCACTGTTCGAGGGACCGATTGGAAAATAATTAGCAAAAAGGAAGCAATCAAGACCAAGCTATCCTGCCTTTTAGTTCCTGTAAGGTGTCCAGCACCAAAAACACTGGGTCCTACATTTCCCATAGTGCAACTCAGTGGCGTCTTTCACTACAACCTTTGTACCTCCTTCAAACTCTCCAGTTTATAGTGCAGGATTTCTGTTAACGTGTCTCAGTCAGAGGTGGGAACCTTTATTAAACCTTCCCTTCCTGCATATTTACTGTTTCACATTAAATTTTGTGAACACACACTCTCTGTCGTCTGGCGCCAGACACAATGAAATCAGAGCCCCAGTCGCCTCGGCTGGGACAGAGCAGAAAAAACACCCCACCCCTACACATATCAGCGCCACATTCGCAAACTAACAGCTCCCGCGAGAGCTTTAAGGACAATTACGGTGTTTAATGATTTCATATTTGCAAAATTGTGTCATAGAAAATACAATGCCCACATCAATTACTCGAGCTGCATTCAGAGCCGGTACATCTGTGAAACCTGTGAAATGACAGGCTGTTGTATTGAGAGCAGCCTTCAGAGCAGCAGTTACAGTCCCCAGAACGGTGATTACTCTCATTGTATACGTGCAAGGAAAACACCTGTGTGCCTGCAAACTGTACCGTAATGATCCGGCTAAAAGCCACCTCGATAATCAGTCATGCAAATGATTTAGAAGTGCTAATTTTACGACGACACGTGTAATCTGCATTTCATTAAGGTTGAGTACACCAGCATTTAAGCAATCTTGGAAAAAATTGCTCAGTGGGCCGGAGGGAGTGATTACATCTTTTTAATATTAGGCCACTGTCCACACTCACAATATGCCACAGTTGACTTCAGCTTGGATTTATGTAAACTATATTGTGCTGGGGATATATTGTGGTGGGGTTTGTGTTTATCTCGAGGAAAGCACAAGAGGAAAAAAAAGGACGGAGGATGAATTATTTTATGCTCATACATACCTTCCTAGACACAGGAAAACAAAAACATCCCTACATACAGTCACAAACAAACCATGATATTCATATACACAAAAAAAAACCCTCCTGCTGTTCTTTGAATTCACCATTTTCATATTTGTTTCCCCTCCAGGATTTCCAGGGAATAATCCATTCTTATTGTTTACTCAGCTCAAGTGTAAACAGTGAGATATCAGATTGAATCGTATCTCCAGATAACTGCGGTGTAATTGACATTCATGGCATTGTCTCAGCCTGTGTACTCTGTGTAAGCATCTTTTCCAAGTCTAATCTAGTTTTGCTGTTTTAGCAGAAGTTGAGAGCACGAGGGAGAGAAAGGAGTCAGATCACCGAGTGTGTGCAGTATCTGTGCCGCCACAAGGGGGCGCTGTGGTTGATGGATAATTTTTTTTTTTTTCCCCCAAGCAAAGTCTACAAAGCAAAGCCACCCTGTGGGAGAGGCAGCCACATAAAGTGCACCTATAGAAGTGTCAGTTATTCTTTGTCTCTTTCTCTCTCCTGCTTCTTCACAGAGCTTCCTGGCCCTCCTACCAACATGGCAATTTCCAACATCGGCCCACGCTCTGTCACCCTGCAGTTCAAACCGGGCTATGATGGCAAGACCTCCATTTCCCGTTGGCAGGTGGAGGCCCAGGTGAACCAGATTTAATCCAGAGCTGAAGTCACAATTCCCTTAACCTCTTCCACTCCGCCCCTCCCTGCCAGAGAAAAAAGATTGTCTTTTTCAGGGAGGCAGGGGATCTTTAGTGGGAGATGGCAGTTCAACAGTATATGCTACGTATAAGTGTTATACATCATCTGAAAGCAGAGAACCTGAGGATTAATCAGGCCTGGGTGCCACGTGTTTATAGTCATAAATATGAAGTAAACACTGTGTTTTGTTAGGGTCCTATTCAGACTTTGAAAGTTGAGAGTGTATAAGAGCTTAGAACATTATGATAGAAGTATACGATGGAGATTTGATTTAAAAAATGGTCCAAAATAGCATATTAATGCACCTTGAGGAACACAAAAGAAAAATCAGTGCTTTGATTTGGTATTAAACACTTTTGATACTTGGACATTTCTGCATTTTGTGGCAATAAGACGGCGAGCATGTTCTGGACACTGCGTCACACAGCGACACTGTGGCTGTAAAGTTTCATTGGGCTGTGATCATCCTAAACGTCACAGTAGGTCATTTATACAATGATGTCATTTAAAAAATAGTCTCACTACAAAACGGCTGCTATGGGGGCTAACACATGAATAAAATTGTGCTCATTGAATTCACAAGAGTCTCACCTTTGAAGTGTGAAAATGTAATTACAATATATACATAAGTAATATAAACAACAATAGAATTAGAATAAACAACAATCTGTCTGCTGTATTTGACACACTCTCTCTTGTCCTGGTCCCAGGTGGGTGTTGTGGGAAAACGAGGACTGGGTGATGGTCCATCAGGTGTCCAACGAACCTGAGGCTCGCTCCTTGGAGGTGCCAGGTCTCAACCCGTACACCTTCTACAGGTAGCCTCCTGGGAACAATGTCTGTCTCCTGTTGTCTGTAACAAGCCTCTGACTCTAAGAGGTTTTGGTTAAAGGAACAGTGTGTAAGTTTAGTGGGATTTAGTGGAATCTAGCTGTGAGGACGGCAGATTACAACCAGCTGAAGCTTCTGGTTAGAATTCCTTCAGTGTTTATTGTTCAGGAGGTTTTTACTGGGAGCTGAATTACCGAAAGCCAGTTCAACTTACCCAGGATATCTTCTTGTTTCTGGTTTAACTAACCCTAACATTGGCCATCTGGATATCCAGCACTACAAAGCTGGTTATCAACTAGTTCAGGCAACTCTGGGTTTAAACCGGTAAAAACACTGAACAAAGCAGTTTCATGTTTAAACGCTCTCATCATGGAGGGACTTCTGTCCACGGTGGCCAACGCAAAAATGCAAATGGCCCTCTGTAGAGCCAGTTCTGGTCTACTGCAGAAACATGTCTAACTCTGTGGGCGAGGGCCTGCTCCCTATGTGGATATAAACAGCTCATTGTAAGGTGATAAAAACATCACAATTTTCATTCCCAGGCGATTATACACTAAAGAAACACACCTGTTATATTATATTCCATTTCTGCCAACACATACACCTCAATCCTGTGCACTGAACCTTTAAAAAATCATGTAAATGGGGCCAGATTTAGCCTAAATGTCGTCAAGACATCCTGCAAATGAAGTCAAATAGATTTGATGCATACAAATGATCACAGCAACAAACACAAGTGCAGTAGCTCAGTGTACATTCTCCTACAGCAGAACATAGGCCCAAAGCACACTTTTACTTTGTCCACAGTTTACACAGCATACTGCGTTATTACAGCAATATAATGCCCTTATTAGAGACAAACCTTCTCATGACTCTCCCAGTATAATCTAATGACAGATAACATGGAAATTAAGCGCGTGCCGATTGTGACAAACAACAGATAAGGTGTTTGTGCGTTCCAGTATCTCGTCTAATTTCAGCACATCCCAGGAGCTTTATCTCCTCCTCTCCTCCTTTGATTTGGATACAAGCTCGTTACGGATAGTGTGATTTTGAAATTATTTTTACAGCACGCACATGATCTGTATCTCACTGCAGTCGGCTTGTTTTCCATGATCACATTCAATATAAACCACCGAACACTTCACTGAGCCAATCCCTGAAGACCTTCAGCAGCTATAGTTCTATCATTTCCAACATCAGCGCTGCCACTTTACATTTTAGCAGAGTTAATCACTCACGTTGGATCAAAATGGTGCTTTTTTTTTTTTTTGCATATTCAGGCTGTAACAAAAATAAGCCCTCCGCTCATGTTCGCACTGTATTCATATTCAACGCTCTGATCTCCGTTCAAATGCAATAAGCCTCATGTAAGAGGATGCAGACTGCAAGTATTACAGTAAGGCTCGTAATGTTCATTTCAAGTTGCCAGATTCTGAGCTGCGATTTCAGGACACATTATAAAGTTTAAACTCCAAACGACAGGTTCCGCATGCGTCAGGTGAACATTGTGGGCACCAGTCCGCCCAGTCAGCCCTCCAGGAAGATCCAGACCCTGCCTGCTCCTCCTGACATGGCACCTGCCAACGTCACCCTGCGCACCGCCAGCGAGACCAGCCTCTGGTTGCGATGGATGGTAAGTAGGAAGTTGCTCATCCTCTAATTATCCATAATGTTAGACCATGAAAAATGATCTAATCCAAGGAGTCTGGCTTGTTTTGACGCACTTTTCTTCTCCATCCCGTCTCTCAACGTTCGTGCACAGCCTTTGCCTGAGTGGGAATACAACGGGAACGCAGAGCAGGTGGGCTACAGGGTTCAGTACTCCCGTGCGGGCTCTCAGGGCCGGGCGCTGACCCACATCATCGCCGACCGTCTGGAAAGAGAGTTCACCATCGAGGACCTGGAGGAGTGGACGGAGTACGAGGTCAGGGTCCAGGCTGTCAACGGCATCGGGACGGGCCCCTGGAGCCAGCCAGTCAGAGGCAGGACGAGGGAGTCTGGTGAGTTTGCACCTTATCTGTTATCCTCGGTGAAAAACAGCAGTTGTCTGATGTCACTAGGATTACAAAAACATAGCGTTGCTTACTTAAAGGAGCAATATGCAGGATTTAGTGGCGTCTTGCAGAGGTTTTTACCGGGAGCCAAATTTTCCAGAGGTCTCTTCCTCTCAAAATTAAACAGACCTGATGATTTAAACTGGTAAAAAACACTTACTAAAGCAGTTTCATGTTCAAAGTCCATGCCTCTCCAACGCTGTTTTGCACATTTTCCTCTGACAAGTTAAGATACAGACCTTCAGGGAGTTTTTACCAGGAGCTGAATTATCCCCAGAGGTCTCTTCCTCTCCAAGTTCAAGACTTTTTTCACTGATAATTTAAGTTTCAGACTTTCAGGAGGTTTTTATCGGGAGCTGAATTATCTACAAAGGTCTCATCTCTTCAGAACAAACTAACCCAGTGATTTAAAACAGTGAAAACGCTGAAACCTGGAGAGCTCTGCTGTTGTTACTTTGCAATGTGTGTAGTTTAACTTCAAAGATGTAACTGCACAGATTGTAGATTCTCACATATTATATTTGCGGCAGTGAAACACATTTACATCTGCAGCTCTGTAATTGTTTTTTTAATAGTTATGTCCTTTTGTTGTTTGTGATTATTTGTTCACTTAATCAGTATTCCTGTTATTACTGTTCAGCTGGTCATCAGTAACTTGAATGCGCTGCCAACTGTCAAACAGCTGTCAAGATGTCATCTCTCTGCGGCTCAGGCGATGTGACATATCGTTCGCTGTGCAGAGGATTGTGGGTCAGAATAGCCAGAAAAGCACGCTGGCTTACATACTGCAACATCGGACCAGATGTAGTAGAACATCCTGGTTTATTGGGACATACTAAATCTTTTTCTGCCATATATAGTATGGTAACATGGGTATTTGAATGCACAGACAATGACTCTTATTTTCAGGTGATAAGACACTGAAGAAAACATAGTTAATATATTCCATTTCTGCCAGTACATCCCCCCAAAATCCTTCACACTGGACCATAAAATATTTAGAGGCACATTTGTTTACTTCTAAATATTCTAAATATATTTTAAATGAGGTTTTATTATAACCGTGGTGTTTGTTTCACATCTAAAACAGCCCCACAGCAACACACAAATCCCTACACAAGCACCACAAACATATTTATATTGATTTTCTAAAAAAGAAAGCCCTGTGATTACTCCTCTGATACTGTTTTTGCCACATCTGTGTTGAGCATCTATGAGTCATATTAGAAATAACAAACATACACTTACAGTTTACACTTTGCCATATGTTGAATTCATGTGTGAGCAGATTGCGTCCTACTCAAGAGCTCAATGCTAGAATCTTTTTAGCAGCCCACCCCTGTTTGAGTAAAAAAAACTCTTTTCCCTTCATGCTCCTGCTTTCACAGCACTCACCAGACGCTGGGTAGTGAGGAATGGAAGGAGTGAAGGAAGGAGACTGAGGAAATTGAGAACACATGGACTCGAATATGGAATTCCTCTGCTCTTTTTTTCCACTCACTCCAGCAAATTCTTAGGAATCAGCGCATTATGTCCAGGGATGAGTGCCAAGGAAGAGAAAAGGCCTATTCTTGAGTCTTTTTTTCTTTTCTCCAGCAGGCCTGGAGGGTATACCGGGATATCAGAGGCTTTGTGCAAACACAAGCATACATGATATAACCGTAGCAGATCAGTCAAACTGCATCTCTGCAGAACACCTACATCCACACAGTAAATACACACGCACATAGGGAGCGTGACAAATGCATTTTTTTCCAGAGTAAATCGCAAACAATGGACTATTCAGGCATAATGTTTTCGCCTCTCTGCTCTCTTTGTTTTCCAGTCCCCTCCTGTGGACCCACCAACGTGTCTGCCTTCGCCACCACCTCCAGCAGTATCCTGGTGCGCTGGTTTGAAGTTCCCGAGCCTGACAGAAACGGTCTCATTCTGGGCTACAAGGTCTGTGTGTGCTTTGTATGTGTTTATTTACCGAGCAGTCAAAGACCTCTAATTACTTTTTAGAGATGACGGCTATTTTTAGGCACAACACAAACTAAGCAGCAGGGTGACAGTATGTGAGGCCACTGAATTTCCAAATTCCCTCTTTCCCTCCAACTTCTCTTTATGCCCTCACTGGATCAGGTGGTGTACAAAGAGAAGGACTCTGACAGTGCAGTCCACTTCTGGACAGTGGAGGGGAACGCCACCCACAGTGTCCAGCTGACCGGTCTGGGGAAATACGTGCTGTATGAGATCCAGGTTCTGGCTTTCACACGGATTGGAGATGGACGACCCAGTTCTCCACCCATCCTGGAGAGGACTTTGGATGATGGTAGGGACATACAGTAGGAGTAAGAAACATTAAGCAAACTGGGCGGCACGGTGGGCCAGTGGTTAGCACTATCACCTTTAATTGGTTAATTGGTGACTCTGAATTGTCTGTAGGTGTGAATGTGAGTGTGAATGGTTGTCTGTCTCTATGTGTCAGCCCTGCGATAGTCTCGTGACCTTTACCTTACAGTCAGACAGTCCTTTCCAACAGGGAACTGAAGCTCCCTTTAAAGCCAGACAGTAATTTTACCTCACTGAACACAGGAGCTGTTGGTCTACCCCTGCCTCGAACTTTTGTTTGTGTTGTCGTTTGCCCAGACTAAGGATAAGGACCTCATAGAGCTCCCACGTCAAAAAATCCTCAGTGTAACTTTAATAAGTCATTTCTCTATGGAAAGTAGATTTTCGTTTTATGGTGTTGACCTGTGTGGATTGTAACTGGGTGTCAACAGGTCCTTAAAAAGTCTCTTCAGATTCGATTTTCGGTCACTTTACCATGAAAATTTCTCCACCCTCACAGATCCAGTGTGCAGTCATTGGACAGAACGAAGAATTGCAATGATAAATAGCTTTAATGACAGCGATGAGATTTTGTTTTTGTTTTTTACATTGAACACGTTAAACTTAAACTTACCCAGTTGTTGCCATTTTTTCTTACTGTTCAATTTGAACTGACGCCAGTGTGTTCACTTGGAAAGCATACTTACACTTGTGTCACACACACATATATATTAAATGTGTATTTCTATTGCAGGTTTGGTCTTAAATTTCATGTAAGATGGAAAATTTACAGAACACCTTAATTTTTCTCATCTTATATGGCGAAAAGGCACGTTTAGTCTATCTCTTTAGTTTCATGTGGTATTTGGTCACCAATTTGAAATCTTTAATACTCCTGATTGTTAAAGTGTTAAATATATTGTGTCTGTTTCTTTCCTGCAGTTCCAGGACCTCCAGTGGGTATCCTGTTCCCTGAAGTGCGGACCACCTCAGTCCGGCTTATTTGGCAGTCCCCCTCGCAGCCCAATGGCATTATACTTGGTTAGTAACATTCAAGATCCTTTTTTGTTCAGGAAAGTTTAGATTTCAGTTTTATGTGTTGATATCTTATAAGAAAGTCTAATAAATCTTGTCCAGACATGTTTGTATCTTTTGGATTACTGAGTGACCTGGAAACTCCCGAATGCTGCCCCCAAGTATTGAGGTTTAATGTAGCCCACAGCTGCAGCTCCTGATGACTCTCAACATACTTTTGTAATGTTAATATCAAATCCTGTTATTTTCCAGCTGTAAAGGGAGTTGGATTCTCAAGTAAGCTAATTGGGGATTTCCTTGTGAGTGTTTGATTCATTATACATCTGTCAGATAATTTGTTTTAAACGGTACAGCATGTCAGACCCACACAGTAGCATGCAGGAGCAGATGCTAATGGGATCGTTTCAGAGAGGACAGAGCTGCTTGTTGCTCAGTTTGCTTTTCCCTCTTGTTGTGAGGGAAACCAACACAAGCAACAAATACCTAAAAAGCATGTTTCAGTCTAGATTTACAGCCCCACTGAGCTGACTGTTTGTCTCCAACTTCTCCGCAGCCTACCAGATCACATATCACCTCAACTCCTCCAATAGCAACACACCCACAGTGGACGTGCTGATCCCCAGCGCTCGCCAGTACACAGTGACTGGCCTCAAGCCGGAGTCCGTCTACGTGTTCCGCATCAAAGCTCAGACAAGGAAGGGCTGGGGCGAAGCTGCTGAGGCGCTAGTGGTCACCACAGAGAAAAGAGGTAACCGATAACTTAGTGTGCGGGCGGTGTATTTGAATTCTAACATGTTGCCCCTTGCAACCCTGAAATCATTGAGACATCATTCAGAGAAGCTGTATGTGAGAACACAAATGTCCAAGTCAGTTAGGTTGGACGTTTAACAGACTTTACCCTGCCAGCTTCCTGCAGAATGTGCGACTGAGCCCATGTGTGAATAGAGCAGGTGAATTCACAGTGAGCAAGTGCGCGTGTTGATGATGTTTCCATCACACGACTGCCGCAAAACTTTAAGAATACAAACATCCAAGGGTGAAGAAGAATGTGATTTCCCAAAAACATGGGGTTTCTCCCAGATGGGTGTGGTTTTACAGGATGTAGCAGGGCACAGAAAAGAAAGGGCCAGAAAGAGCCTCCTGGCAGAAAAGCATCTAGGCAAACGTCTTTCGTGTGTACTGTGTTACCATCTCAGCCCTGCTCAAACTGAGTTTTCAACAATGGAGGGTGTGTTATGATAGTTTTGTACAAATAATAAGCCAGTTTGAGCTGGGCATCTATTTATGCACGATATTAATACATTAATATCAGAGTAAAAAATCTGAGTAGATTTCTGTTGTTGGACATAATTTAGTCTAAGGGTGTTTTCACATATAGTCCTATTTAAACAAATCACACTCAGTCCTTTTAAAGTGCACCAAAAAGTGGACCAACAGTAAAGGGACTCAGGTTTTTTTTTTGTGTTCACATTTTCAGTTCAATTGAAAGAGGACTCAGTTCTCTTTCTGATCAACTTGGCACTGCAGTGCAGCTATGAAGCCCCTCACTTTCACATGATTTTAAAATAGGAGGCATTTCTGTGTGCTGTATGTTGCCATTTAATGTAATCTACCTGGAGATGTGCAGTATCTTCTGTGGACCAAACTACTCCTCGTCCTGCGGGCTTGTAAGCATTACAGGCCGACGTGGTTTCGTCTGTTTCTTCAAGGGTCCCAGGTCAACAGCATGTGATCTAGAGGGCTGAGTACGTGGCAAAGAGCAAACCTGTAGCGCTTTGTGTTCACAATGCACAGGTTAAGTGGCCCACACTGCAGACTTGAAGCGAACCACCTCCCGAGGTGGTCTAGGTAAGCGCTCTGAGTCCGTTTAGAGGGTTAAATGTCAGTATAAATTTTAGCATTCTTAAGATGTACATATTTTCTAGTTTAACGTTATGAATTTAAGAATTTATCAGCAGTCAGGTAAGAGAACATCTGCAGGCAGTGTCGCGGTTGCAGCTATACCAGCAGTACAAGGAGCAAAAACTAACAGTATCTTTGTACATTGACTCTTTTAGGTAGCCAAATGCCTCGTCATATAATTAGTGACGAGCATAAATTTTTTCACGAGGCAGGGAGGCAAAATAATACAAAATCATGTCTCATTGAAGTAACAGTTTGGCATGAGGTCTCCTGTAGGTTTAATCTTGGAGTTAAGGCAAAGATTAGGTTAATAAACAACTTTGTAGGTCACGGTTTTGATAGTTTATCCAGAAAGTGATGAGGTGGCCAATGAGAACATGCGTAAGGAAGTGTGGAGACGCACCCGTCAGCCAAACCCTGTGTTTTTAGGGTCCTGAAGAAGAGGGTCATTTACACAAAAACGAACACTACGGAAATAACTTGCTGGAGAGACGACAAGATTCATGAACCTCCGCCGATAAGGGCTGGTGCTGAAATTGTCAGACAGCGTCAAGAAACGGCAGGAGGGAGCGCCTTGGTAGTGGAGTCCTTACAGCCTATGCCATATAACTGCAACGTCTCTGGTTGGAGTCCAGCGTTTGAACCTTTGTCGCATGTTATGCCCTTCTTTCTCTCCCCCCTCCAGTCTGCCACTCTTGAATAGAGGCAGATTGCCAAAAAAGAAGAGGAGGAGAGAAAGAAACATTACAAAAGGGCTACATAAACAAGACACTGCGATTTCCATAGCATAATTTTTATATGCATCATGTCCTGCCTGCTGCATCCTTCACTTAAACCTGAGTATTTCCAGTAGGTGAGAATGCGTCTGACACAGACAGAACATAATTTACATTAGAAAAAAGTCTTCAGAGCGCTGAATATGTGGCAGATGATTACACAACAATAATCAGACTGAGCACATGAAAAAACATCATTATCTCTAATGGTGTTTTGCAAAGTGGTATTTTGAAGTGTAATAGAAACAAACAGGAAACACAGTAACAGTTGTATGCATAATTCTGAGCGCAGACACAGGTGTGGGATCTCAGTAATGGCACAACTTGTAGAGAGCCGCACTGAGCCTTCTTTGCACTCAGTTAACAGTCCAGTCAGCAGATGCGTTTTCTAAAGAAGTGTTTGTGCCCTGTGGGTGTTTATCGGAAGCGCTCTGATGCAGTTGTGAGAACGAATCAGTCCATCTGCTTCCCTCAAGGCATGTTGTGGATTGTTTACTCTGCAGCTTTCATTTCTCAGCTACTTTTCATTCATCATGATCACACGTTTTTTCCTCCCCTCTCTTGTTTGTGCAACACAGCCAATGCAAATGTGAGCAAGCGAAGTGTACTTCTCTTTTAACCTTTTTTCATTTCTCCATCCTTCCTTGTATTCCTCCGCCCAACATCCTTTTTCCATTCATTCCCTCAATCCTTTGATTCCGCTCTACCCTTTACACTTCAATCTGTTCCTTCATTTACACCTTCTGTCTGCGTGTCCGTCCCTCCAGCTCGCCCCCAGCCCACCAGCCGTCCCATGGTTCCTCAGAAAGACGTTCAGGCCCGCCAGGTTCTGCTGTCGTGGGAGCCAGGAAGTGACGGCCTGTCCCCTGTGCGTTACTACACGGTGCAGCTCCGGGAGCTCCCTGAGAACAACTGGACGGTTCACTCTGCCTCTGTCAACCACGAAGTCACCTCCTACATAGTGTCTAGGTGGGGCACACTCTCTGGCTTTCATGAGTTGATTTTTATTCAGTACCTTACATCCGCTTTGTTCCAACAAATGTTTTATCTATTTGCTCACGTTAGATATAGAGGATAATACTAAATAAAACACCACTTTATCTTCTCACAGTTCCCACTGCTACATCCACTTAAATGTTCCCTCGGCTG
Source organism: Epinephelus cyanopodus (assembly GCA_026686955.1). Taxonomy (NCBI): domain Eukaryota; kingdom Metazoa; phylum Chordata; class Actinopteri; order Perciformes; family Serranidae; genus Epinephelus; species Epinephelus cyanopodus. Next base: position 8,227,459 of record CM048933.1, on the reverse strand, counting down.
TAGTATAGTTGGCAAATCAACAATATCCTTAAACGGAATAATGTTTCCAGGGTATTACAGTCCGCTTTAGGACATAAACAGTGGTATAAACAAGTCAAACACATTCAGGGCAGTAATCAGCAATGAGGTCTCAGTTTGGAGGAAATTTACGCGAGTGGTTTATTTGAAAAACTCATAGCTCCCACAGCGAGGCTGCATTCTTCTTTCTGATATCTGTGGGTTAAAAGGTTTTAAGGATCCAGCGCTGTAGTGTATCATCGAGATTGATGCGCTTTCCTTTGCTTCTGTCCCCAAGGCTGAAGCCTTTCACATCCTACCAGTTCAGAGTGAAAGCCACCAACGACATAGGGGACAGTGAGTACAGCGAGGAGAGTGAAGCGATCACGACTCTACAGGACGGTAAGAGTTAAAGTGTCAATAAGTGTCAATCAACATTTCATTAACAAAGCTTATTCGCTTCCTTGCCAAGAGTTAGATGTGAGGATTAATACTGCCCTTGTGTCTGTATGGTAAATATACTACAGCAGCTAGTTAGCATAGCTTAGCATCAGGACCATATAAAGGGAAACAGCGAGCTTGGCTCTGTCAGACGGTAACAAAATCCACCTACCAGTATGTTTTCTGTCTCTCACAATGAAAAAATGACTCGCAGACTTATTTCTTGGTGGGTGCAATGACCTCCGACAGTCACCACAGTGGGCTGGTGGCCGGCGGCAGCAGCAGCGGGTCAAACCTATGTAACGACAGCAACAGAGTCATAGCTGTCCGGTCCCCTGCTGCAGGCTGAGTTCAGTTTGCTGTCTGGGGGTCCGTCTGTGGAGCTGCTGCCTGCTCTCGTCCTCGTGAGGTGGTCTGAAGCTGCGGGGAGTGAAGAGTGAGGCAAAGGACACATTGTGATTTAAGTCTCTAGCTAATGTTAGCTGCATGAACATGAACTTGAAGCCGCAGACGTCAGCCTTTAGCTACGGTTAGCAGAAGGCCAAACTGTTGGCAACATTTTCTCTCTGTCTCTGAAAGGCTTAATCCATACTGACGCATTTTTATTGCGTTTATTGCCAGACTCTTTTTGATACGTCCGTCTTCCTTTTTGGGTTGCTTTGCAGTGTCGCATTTATTGCCGATGTCACGCTTTAGGAAAAGACACACACACACACACACACATCTGCGTCTGTAGAACAGCAAACAGAATTGCCTTCTCTTCAGCCAAAGTCTCCAGTGATGCCCCAGATTTTCTAAAGCCTCGAAACAGAGCCAAGAGGAGGTGCAGAAGTCGAGTGTCCTCTCAGACCACTTGAATTCCAATATACTCAAAGTTTATTGTGGGGTTTTGTCCAATGACGACAAAATAAACCTGCCTACCTGAGCTTTAAAAGATAAGGCGTCTGTAATCCACTGTGTTTAATGTAGTAATATTTCACATATACCGTATGCGCATATATTTTATGAAGTATTTATAGGTGTGATATTAAAACTACGCACTTAATGTACCACTGTGAAAGGGGTTTAATGTCAGCCTGAATTAGCCCATTGTTGTGACTCAGACACTGCTGGCAGAGGCAGCAGGTGATGTCATGTGCGCACCATCTGCAGTTACCATGAGACAAGAGCACGGCATTAAAACCTTTTGCCCAGTGGTGCTTTAACCAACTAAAGAAATGTTCTGTCTCCGACTGTTATTTTTGACTCATCCGTCAGCGGCTGCTCTGTTTAAGCCCTTGTGTGTTTATGCTCCATGAATGCCACTGCACATGGGTGGATTTAGCGTCTTCAATTGTGCACATTTTCAGGTCAATTTAGCCCATTTATCTCACTTTTATTGCCACAGCGCCTGACGAAGCACCCACAATCCTCTCCGTCACGCCGCACACAACAACATCAGTGCTGATCCGCTGGCAGGTAAGAGCAGACAATATGACTGTTTTTTTTTTTTATGTTTCATTGTTTGAAAAATCCATGAAAGTCTTAAGAAAGTTACCTCTAATGAGAGACTGCAGCAGCACACAGAGCAGGCCTATACTTACACACTGGATGATACACACTTTTACACACACCATCTACCCTACGTGTGTGTAGCAAAAAACACCCTCTCCCACACTCGCACCTGAATTAACAGGTCATAAAGAGGAAAACAGGAGGCTCCAAGCCACAATTTTGCTTTTATGGAGAACACTTGTAGAGTTTATAAGGACAGAGAGGTACTTGTTTCCTCTCTCTGCTTCGCCCCTCTGGCCCTGCTCTCTCATGTCTAACCATGGGGGATTTCTCTGTGACTCACCTGTGGATGAGCTCACTCTGAGAAGAGGGCTTTTTCTTTCAATTACTGTAACTCTCTTCAGTGATGGTAAGTTAGAGACAAAACAGAGTGATGAGGTGGACTTTGATGGAGAAATCTGATTATGAAAAGCAAGTAAAATGCCCTTTAAAGGAGCAGTGTGTAGGAATTTAGTGGTATTTTGTGGTGAGGTTTTAAGATTGCAACCAGCTGAATCTTCTCTGTGCCAGGCGTGAACTCCAAGTAAGGAAGCCTTCAGTGTTCATTGTTCGCAAGGTTTTTACCAGAAGCCGAATTATCAGCAGCGGTCTCTTCCTCTTCAAAGAGGATGATGATTCACACTGGTGAAGACACTGAGCAAAGCAGTTTCACGTTGTAAATCAGTGTTTCTCCGACGCTGTTTTGCACATTGGAGACGGGCCACTCACGCAACACCTGTTAACGTGTGCTCACCTTTTGTCTCTGACAACTTAAGAGCCAAACATCCAGAAGGTTTTGCAGGTAGCTGAGTCTTCCACAGAGGTCTCCTCCTCTCAACATCAAACAGACAGGGTGATTTAAACCGGTAAAAACACTGAACAAAGCAAAATCTGTGTTTCTCTAACATCTCCTAAGTGGTGAGTACATGTTGCCTTTGTTGGTTAGATTGATAAGATTAAGGCAAGGGGAGTGAGATTGGTTAGGATTAAAGGTTAACTTTGGTATTTTTTAACCTGGACTCTATTTTCCCACATTTTTGTGTCTAATTGACTAATGGGAACAATCATTTTTGAAGCTGGTCCAGTATTGACCGAGACTGGTCAGGCTACAGTGTCACCACTTGGGGCAATTGAGCACTGGCCAATAAAACTTCTAGTTTTTGCCACTGACAGTTATTTTAAATGTCTGATGACATTATGGAAAAGATCCCTACAGAGACGGACCTTGTTGTAAGAGGGTGAGATTGTGTTTGTTTAACCAGGAACAGCCGAACCCACCAGACTCCCATTTGATTATCAGTAATTTTAGCATGTGTAGAGCCAGCGTATTTACACATCTAACTGGGTGCATCGGGGGTTTATTTCATACAAATCAGAGCTGGTGATTTTTGAAAGTGTGGAAAAGATGCACCAGATGGCTTTTGTGAGTTTTATTTTGCTTCTGTGGACTCTGAATAAAGTGTGTTTTATGATGATAGAATTACAGTTTATTTAAATGGAGTCTGGTGGGTTTGATGATGGCAGTTTTGGGGCTGTTTCTGGTTAAACAAAAACGATCTTACTCTTTAACAAAAAGGTCCATTGCTAGACAATTAGTATAATATGTTGAGCCTGTTAGTGACCAAAACAAGCACTTTTAGTGGGTGTACATTGATGTTGCACAATTGCCCCAAGTGAGTACATTGCATACTGTTTTGCCGCAGCAGTCTTACTCAATACAGGATCAGTTTCAAAACTTGTTAATCCCATTAGTCACCTTTCACACAAAAACACGGGAAAACAGGGGCCAGGTTGAAACATTGTGCAGTTGCCCTTTAAGGTCAGAACGTCAGTGTAAGCCGGTCAGAGGCAGAGCAGGGCTGGTCATGCCTTCACCATCCAAGGAAATGCAAATATGCGTTGGAGACGGGACGCTAGGTTTTTATCAGGAGCCAAATAACCAACAGAGGTCTCCTTCTCTCCAAAACGAATGGACCGGGGATTTAAACCATCAGAGTTTTTCAGATGTTGTTCAACTCCTCATGGAGAGGCTTCCTATGTTGATGTAAACGGCTACATGCTGAACCTTTAAGGTGAAATTAGTAATTAATATGAAAAACTGGGTCACCTGCAGTACTCTGAGCTATTTCTGGGGCTCAGTTCTGCAGAGATCTGCTACATTAGACCTTAACTCCCCATCTCTTCACTTACAGCCGCCCTCTGAGGAGAAGATAAATGGAATCTTATTGGGTTTTCGGATTCGATATCGTGAGCTGCTGTATGACCGTCTCCGCAGTTACTCTCTCCATACCATCAACAGCATGTCTGCCTGGGGTGAGCTCAATGGTGAGGAATTACTGCCAGTTAACATGACAAATTGTCGCATTGTACCACCTACATTGTTGGTTCCTTACACAAATACGTTTTGCAGAATTTTCATTTAAAATTTAGTATGTTGCATTTATTGGAAATGTTCAGTGTGTGATTCAAAATGTTGGGGATTTAAAGAAATTAACCAAGGAGAGAAACTGCACATCAGAATTCAGTCAGTGTTGGTGTATTGGGGAAAGAGAGTGCCCTTTTCTCGGCTTTACTTCAGTGACAGTTTCACACAATTATGAGACTCCGTCATGGTTGATTATTCCTGCGCAGTCTTTATGTGTCAGCGGCACCATTATTCCCATCAGAGGGAAACTTTCACACAGGCCCATTCTGTTCCTGAGATCTCCCTGCTGGTCTTGACACTTCACAGCAAAACATTTCATCTTGTGATCAGTAGCTATCAGCTGCAAGCTATTATTAGGTTTACTCGGGAGCTGCTCTGTTTCTACTGCTCTGTGTAACTTAGCCTATAATTTTACTCTCATTGAGTCATTTCTGGGGCGCACTCAGAGGTATGATCACTGTGATTGTGAAGTGTTTTTTTTTATAGCGTTTCTCAACAAGGAAAATATTAGACTAACACTGCACTACCTCCCTCTCATTGTGCCTTCTGTCTCTGTCTCCACCGCAGCCCCCTACAGCATCCAGAATCTGAGTGACTCAACTCTGACCCAGCACGAGTTGGACAGTAAGTTTTGTTCTGTCTCCATCTTACAAAAACACGCACACACACACACACACACATGTGTTTTCAGCGATTCATTCCCCAAAGTAATCTAAAAAAAGCTATCTCAACATATGTTTCAAGTGCCCTGCTGAAAAGCAGAGTGTCGTGCAAATTAGCACAACATTTGGCTGCTTACACTCACATCGCGTTGGTACAAACACTCTTACTGAGGCCAACGGAGGCTCTCTGTCTACAGAAATTCTTGGACACCAAGAACAGTACACAAGCTCGCATAGTCCAAAATACTCCTTGGTTTGCACATGTCAGCTTATTTGGAGAAGCACTAGAAAAGCAGATGGCCACATATTTCTAGTGCACCCTTGTAATTATTTGCAGCAGAATATCAATGTTCAGTTCCCAGTAGTAGTGTTGTGAGGATGAGTGGGATGCCAGTGAGGGATTATAGTCTTATTATTACACTCTCGACTAATTGTTTAAGACACGTAGAGGAAGGCTGAGAGTTGTGGAAGAAAAAACTGGGTGTTCCAAATTGGGATTAAACTTTCAAAATTTAAAATGCGGTGTGAAATATAATTCCTAACTTTCTGTCCCTGGTTTGTTTACTTCCACTGCAGAGCTAAGTAAACACAAGCGCTACGAGATCCGCATGAGTGTATACAACGCTGTGGGCGAGGGGCCAACCAGCCCGCCACATGAGGTGTTTGTGGGAGAAGCAGGTATGTAGGCTTCCTGTCATTTCAATCAACACAGTCTCAACTGCCAAATTATTTGGCCACCCTCAATGCGAGTGGATTAGGCCTCTCTACACAGCAGCTGCTCACACACACACACATGCACTGTGTGTTGAAGTGATCTACTTTAGAAGCATGCTAAGATTTCAGGTGTAATTTGTCTATCTAAAAGGGTTAATTTGGATCTTTTGAAGAGGGGTTGTATGAGCTACTTATCTATCATCAGTGTATTACGTACAGTAGATGGCGGCTGGCAACCCCCCAGTTTGGAGACACAGGCAGGAGCTCTGACACAGAAGCACAGCAATGTACTGCTGGAGATAAAAGCGCCAGCAAAATGTATTTTAGCCACCTAAAAAATTAAAATATCAGTTAAAGTGTATAGTATATTTGGAGTATTTTCACTGCTGCTTGCTTTACCTCAGACAGCGATTTCTGATGCAGAAGCCACTATTAGCTCTCTTCAAAGCCACCAGACAGGCTATATTTCAGTTTATGTGACAAACAATACAAAAAGAAGCAGTATACATATTTACAACAGCTTCAGTTTCTCATCTATGCTCTCGTCAAAGCCACCAGACAAAAACAGTATTTTTAGCTCACTGAGCACAGGAGCTACTGGTCTACCGCTGCCTCGATCAGTTAGTTTGTTTGTGTTGTCGTGTGAATCTGAACGAACTCTTTTACACAGCACAGTCACACAATAACACAAGTTGATTGATCAAGGAAGTGGTGGCTTTGAAGAGAGCTATATAACAGCTTGATTTCCCAATCGTGGATCGTTGTCTGATGGCAATGTTAAGTGGTGAAAATACTCTAAATATACTGTGCACTTTATTATATTTTTTTAGGTGGCTAAAATAGGTTTTGCTGCTGACCCTGTCCACAGCAGTACATTGCTTATTTTCTGTGTACTCCTGTCTGCTTCTCCAAACTGGAGGCGTGCTGACTGACATCTACTGTATGTAATACCCTGACTATGAATAAGTTCCTCTTACAACCCACTTTAAAAAAGCCAAACTACCTGCACAGTGTAGAATAGAATAGAGGTGATACCAGAAACTAAACAATCACTTGTAAAACAGGAAAATGTTCTTGTCTTGATTTATATGTTTAATTTGTGTGATGGCCTTCAACAGTGCCTACAGCCCCACCTCAAAATGTGGCCATTCAGTCTGCAACAGCCACCCAGCTGGACGTGACGTGGGACCCTCCTCCTGTGGATGCACAGAACGGAGACATCCAGGGCTACAAGGTCAGACCCACAATCTCCTAAACTCTCCAGCAAACACTGCCGAGTGCCATATTGGGCCCAGGAGCAACACGTTTTATGGGCCTACTTCCCAACAAGGCAACAATATTGTCTTCAGTTTTTATCTTCATATAAATATTCAAATGTTTTTGTGGTTCACTAGAGACTACATCTATTTGACGTTAACCACCATTAAATGCACAATTTTGCGCTTTTAGCTAAGAGTGTTTTCCAGAGGGGCTTTCAGTGAAAGGTTTAGTCTGTTGCTCAAGAAAACATTTACAGGGAATAAAATGAAACTGCTTTCCCTTAAGGGAGTTTGAAATGGGAGTTTTTATCGGCGCAGAAGTAGCTGTATTCCCTGAACGGCATCTGTAGACGCGCATTAATATTTATTTATGGCTCTTATTCCGTGTAGGTTTACTTTTGGGAGTTCCAGCGCAAGAATGAGACGGAGAGGCTGCGCACTCTGTTCATGCCGGAAGGAGGGGTGAAGCTGAAGAACCTGACGGGTTACACCACCTATATGATCAGCGTAGCCCCTTTTAACGCGGCCGGGGACGGACCGCGCAGCCCACCGACGAGGGGGCGAACTCAGCAAGCAGGTAACTTTCCCCACGAGATGCCAATAAATATGCAAATCCCCTACTCGCTATGAATGAGTGCAACAGCCTGCAATCAAGCAATATAGTAAAACAAATATTTCTGTATGTAATGAATGAACACATGATGGAGAGGTACTGAGGAAAAGCAGACAAGCTGAAGACGAATGAGGTGACAGGATGACATGACTAAAGCAGATAAATGAGAGCACGTACAGCCATGTTCATTCATTTGTCATATTTATTTGCCGGTGCTGATGTTAGTTTGGAGAACCCTGAGCGTTTTCTCAAAGTGGATGAGTCAACCACGAGGAAAGAATTTGATGTGAGGATGATGCTAATCGGTGCTGTCAGCATGCCAAACGATGTTAGCGGAACCACACACTGAGCATAAGTTCCTAATCAGCAAACCCTCACTGAACTCATTTGCTGAATCTCCTGTTTTGTCTGAAAAGTAGATGGTATGAAAATTATTTGAGCAAGCTTTCTGTCTACAGGCACGCTCTGTGTACACAGCATCTCCAAACCGCCCTCATGCCCTTTAGCCTTCTGTCTTTCTCTATCTCTCTCTTTCCTCTTCATTTTTTACACTGTCGGTGCATTTAAATATTGTATCTTGGCCTAGTAAGAGAAGAAGAAAAGGAACACGATCTCAGCCACCCTCCGTCTCCCTCACGGGTCACTGTCGTGAGAGGAGGAAGCAGATGACAAGCTTGAAGGGGGGAGGAGGGAGGCGCACTATGGAGATTGTTATCCTGTCTTTTTCAGGAGACAAAAGGGCTTTGTCTTTTGCAAGCGTCTCAACTTCTGCTTGACAAGTTTAAAGACAACGGGGCAAACTGTGTTTGGAGCGCGGTGGTGTCACAGGCTCAGTCAGCTGTGGTTGTGCCTGGATGCTGAGAATTGTCACTGTGATTGTGAAGTAGTATGACTCAGGTCAGATAGTATTTTTAAGTTATGTCTAGCCTTTTAAAGGAGTCTCGGAGTCTTTTTGAGTGGGGTTGTATGAGGTACCCATAGTCAGTGCATAACATATGGTAGATGTCAGTTGGCACACCACCAGTTTGGATAAACAGGCAGGAGTTAACACTATGGGCACTAGGCCTTTTGGGGGTATTTTTACTGCCTTCACTTTTAAGCTCATATCACAGTCATTATAAAGGCTTTTTTCAGGACAATCTGTGCTAACCAGATTTGCTGTCATTACATGTCCTCCAATGTGCCTGTATTTTATATTCATTTTTATATCAATGAAAAAAGCAAATCCGTATGACTAAATTCTTACATTTTTACATGTATCTCAGCATAGCAAGTTGGAAAATGACATATTCTGCCATATCTGAAGAGGAGAGACTCTCTGGAATCTGGCAATATAAGAACCATGATGCTGCTACATTCTGTCACTTCACAGTTGTCCAAAACATGTGGTTTGTGCCATGCGGACATGATTGCCAGTATTTTTTCATTATTGCAAGAAATTCCATTGAGTCATTCACAAGTCATGTGTTTTATCTGGTGGGGAGGTATATGGTGACTACAGTCCTGTCATGCATGCATAATTAGGCTACAGTTGTCTGGGTGCGCAAAGGTGAAGTGCGCTTGTCTTGTCATACAAAGTTTGATGGAGTGTCAACTGGACAATATGGAGATATTTGCATCTTGACAGCCGGACTACAAATGTGGATAGACAGGGAGAAACACAGGCAAGCCTAAGACGTGGTAAGATACGATATTCCTCACTATATGAAGTGACTGATAACAAGATCTGTATAATGGATTGTAAAGAAAGTCAGGTTTTTATTTTGTAGACACTTGATCTGTATTTATAGCGTGATGGGATGACAGCACGGTGATGTGTGTGGTATCACTGGAAAGCTCCAGTCCTGCGCTTTCATGTAATATGTGTGGCATTTCTGTGCGAGCCTGCGTTCGCAAGTAATCCATCCAAGAGTAATGTGTGTGCAAAGCTGTATGAAAGCTCTGTCATACATAATTTTAGTGTAACTTTATCATTTTTTTTCGCTGTGATAACATTGGACTACCGACAAGTGCTTGGTCTTGTCGCTCCTAACTCACACTGAAGCTCCTTAACAGACAACCACATACAGTTATTACTGCTTTTATTGAAAGTTCTATACTTCCTCCATCTATAAATTAGCTTAAAATAATGTGGAGAGCTCCCAGTTAAACTTGATTTCTAACCTGGAGAGCTGATTGCTGAGCTATGACTCGCCAGGCAATATCTTTTTGGGCCTCGTCTTTATAATGACGGGACTGTGATTCCTTTATCTCGGGATATTTATCGACAACAACAACAAGTCTCTCCTCATCCAATCTTTGTCACACACAAGACAGCAACAGCAACGAAGTTCTCTTTATGTGTAAGGAGAGGAGTCAAGCTGCAGTAGGAGCAGAGAAAAAGAGCTGCATCCAGGAGAACAGACGCGTACTGTTTGCCGCTGGTGTGTTTTGGCCTTCATTCACTCTAGGTGGCGTAGATTTCGACAGCTTTTATGTTGTTTTACCTGTGGTGGGTGACCTCAACAAGTTTTTTGTTGTTGCTGTCGTTGCTCGTCTCCATATAGTTCTTAATCATAGTTATCATTTGCAGAAGGTAATGCAACATTTACTAAGCAAAAAAGAACAGTTTTAGTTCTTAAAACTTTGTTGTCCTTTGTGGAAACTTTGTCCCAACTTGTGCTGTACACTTTGCACTCATATAAAGTATTCACAAACATTATGCAGACAACTCACTAAGATGAATCTGTGATCGTGACCCTCTGTCATATGGTAATTCTTGAGTTGTATCTAAACTTTATAATAGGTCACAAACAGACACATTTTGGCTTGCATGGCCTCCCACACACATAAGCACACGTTTTTACTGCCATATGTCCAGAGATTTGTCTCTGGAAAACCTCCAAATCCCTCACGCACACTTAGTTTATTGACTATTTCCGATGCATCCTTTAACCTTTGACCTCTGAATGTCGCAGCCCCCAGTGCTCCCAGCTTCATCCACTTCAGTGAGCTGACCACCACCTCCGTCAACGTGTCCTGGGGCGAGCCCACTTTCCCTAATGGCATAATTGAGGGTTACCGTCTGGTGTATGAACCCTGCACACCGGTAGAAGGTAAGCGCTCAGTCTTACCCGTCTCTCTGCTCGAAATGGCTGCTGGCTTCTACAACAGCTTTATGCACACGGCAAGATCTATTAGGATCATAAATAAACCTGACTTTTGTGTCGAGCTGTTTACCTTGACCTGGTCTGAATCTTGTTGTGTGCATTTATCTTTGGCTCTTAGCTAATCATCACCTTGACCTTAACAGCTTGTATGTCATTGCAGCCTTTTAGATATCGTCTTTTACATCACAGTAATACGTGACTGAAGTGCCAAAATGCAAACATATTTCTCATGACTAATTCCATTACTGCCTGTGTGTACGTGTGTGTGTCTACCTGTGTTGAGTGTGCTCCCACATTGCCCTGCTTGTGTAAGACCCGCTCTAAATGTGGTTTGTTCGTCTAGAGTCTTCAGTGGCCTGTGCCGACTGTCTTCACTCCCCCTCCCCCCCAGGCGTCAGTAAGACAGTGACAGTGGATGTGAAGGGGAGCGGCCCCCTTTGGTTGAAGCTCAAAGACCTGGCTGACGGCATCACCTACAACTTCCGCATCCGGGCCAAGACTTTCATCTACGGGCCCGAGGTGGAGGCCAACATCACCACCGGCCCGGGAGAAGGTAGCAACCGTGATGTTTGTTTCTGAAACTGTAATGTTTTTCGTTTGAAATACTTAACATTTAATTATTCTACCTCAGGAGCCCCAGGACCTCCCGGAGAACCTTTTATCACACGTTATGGTTCGGCCCTGACCATCCACTGGACCAGCGGGGACCCAGGACGTGCTCCCATCACGCGCTACGTGATCGAGGCCAGACCTTCAGGTGAGCGCCCTCAGCTGCATAAGGACACGGGTGATCACCACTAAAGTCATAAATTTGTAAACCTCGCCTTCTGTTAGCCTCCTTGATGCTTTGATTAAGAAGAGTGGTGTAGAGTGTCAACATCTGCTGCCCCAGAGTCTGCCTCACTGGTATTTTAATGGGTTATTGATCGTGGCGCTGCAGTTGAGACAATTGGCATCAGGTTGCAGTGGTGACTGACAGACCCTGGCAGGGTTAAGATGGTGATGGATGGTCGGTGACTCGCAGGGAGTCATGTGTTTGACTGCTTGAGAGTGAAAACTGATGGATGTACCTTGTCCTAGATTTTAAAGGGGAACTATTTTGCTTTACCTTATTTTCTGTCATATATATAATGTTACAGTGTTGGATGTTCGTATTAAATTTGGCCATATAATTAGGTAAACGTCTGTAAAAGTAATCTTCCTGTAAGTTAAAAACCCCAGGCTTCAGACTGTTGTGAATACTCTGCTTCCAATGTTTTTTGACGGATTTCTTTACGTGGTCATCTACAAAATGTTTACAGTACATACACAGCTACATGTAGCCACATGCTAACATCAGGGAAAACTAATCTTGGCTACCAGCGTTGTTAATTTCTTCCCAATTTTGCATCATATTTTTGTTGGAACATGTCCGATTTTGGTTTGGTTTGGAAAAATTACCAGATAAAAGTGAGAGGAGAACAAAATTCAATTTTTTAAAAAAATGTATTACTAAAATTAAAGATGAAAAACACTTACTGGCCATAAGTCCATAGTACAGGCAGGCGGTCAAAAATACATCCAAGGCACTCTGACTGTTGTTAAAATCTTTTATTAATACCCAAGATAACCAAGACTAGAGAGTCACACCCAGATGAAGACGAACTAGTCGAAACACATTGATTATCCATGTATTAATAAAGGATTTTTAACTACAATCAGAGTGCCTTGGATGCATTTTAAGACTGCCTGCCTGTACTATGGTCTTTGTTTTTTATTTTTAAGTGATTCTTTGCCCCATCCTTGAAGAGCACCTGATTTTTTACAGCTAACTACACAGAAAAATGAAAATGTTTTAATCTAGAAAGCTGAGAATGGCTGTTCTTGCAGATGTTTTTGAATGCCGTCTAAACAATGTGAGTCCAAACCGCCAAAAAAAAGTCAGCGCCAGGATGTTGCACTCGCACCAAAGCTGCGTCAGCCATTGACACAAGTTGTGGCAGAGAATAAGCAGCTGTCTGTGTCTGACTGTGGATGGTGGAGCTGCTGAATGGATTTTTTTGGAACTTGTTGGTAGCAGTAGTGGCTGTTAGCAGCTAGTTCAGCTTGTTAACAGCTGAATCACAGCAGAGCGCCCCGCCCGACTTCTCATTTGTTGATCCCCGCAGGACTCCGGTCAGATCCAGACTGTCTCGAGATAAGAAGGTGTATGGGTTGATTGCTGTCTGAGAGGCAGGTAGGAGCCTCAGTTATCTGTGAATGAAGCTGGGCAGGAAGTAAACAGTCTGAAATCAGCAGAGTTTTCTCTGACAGAGCTGAAAGTCCAGTTTTTAACCTGCAGACTAACACGTTGCTGATTTATATGAAGATTTATTTATTAATAATTCTGGTTGAAATACAGTTATTTTTCTGCCTGTTAAAAGTGAGATCAATAAGTCAGAGTTTACAGTCAACTTGGGTACAAACAGTTATCTAGTTGTCCTTTGCAAATCACATGCCTATATGATAAGCAGTTAAATAATAACAGGTTTTAATAACAAACAATTTTAGGCCCTGGAAGTGTGTGTGTTTGTGCTACATATGAATTTGCACAGTTCCTTTGCAGAGATGGTTGTGGAGAAAACAATTTGATCCTTGAGAATAAAAATAAATGCTTGAAAAAAATACTGAAAAGACTCAGACTTGTCTTTACGAACCCTGATGAAAGCTCATAAACATGCCCTAGTAGAAACGCAAACACAAGTGTGAACCTGAAGAACAATAGGTCCCCTTTAAGGAGTGTAAGCAGCACTGTTGATGATGATATATAGCGCAAGTGATGCCCTGGGGACGAGGAAGATGGTTAAAGCAACTTCTCCCCCCTTATCTCCTCGTCTCCATATGCCAGGGGCCATAACTCTCTGCAGTATCATATAACTTGATGACTTGTTTTTGTCTTGGAATCAAATTACATCAGCTTTTCTAACTTTTCGCCAAAGTTGAGCAACATGACGGATGAACTCCGGTGCTTGTTTATGTTTGTATACCCCATTAAAAAGAGTCAAACTTAACATTGATGTTTACAAGCAGCGATGTGTAATAAATGGTCCCTGGCAGGATTTCCAAAGCAAGCAGAAAGCCATCTAACATTGCTTCATTTGAAATATGGCTGCACCACTATTTACGATGTAGATTTGGTCGCTGTAAATTTTACGGGAGCAGTGAAATTGATGGATTGTGTAATATTTGTAGAATTATGAATTACCCTGGGAGCTGCCAGCCAGACCGGAGCCTTACATCACACTAAACAAACAACCTGTTAACAAAGACATATTGGCATTGTTTAAATGTTTTACAAGTTTCTCTCGTCGGACCCATTCTCACCCAAAAATGCAACTTTAACTCTGTTACAGATGAGGGATTGTGGGACATCCTAATCAAGGACATCCCCAAGGAAGTAACATCGCACACATTCAACATGGATATCCTGAAGCAAGGGGTCAGTTATGACTTCAGGGTAATTGGAGTGAACGACTACGGCTACGGCTCCCCGAGTCTACCTTCTCCGTCTATATCTGGTGAGCTTTCATGTATTTCTTAATATAAATTTGAATCCCATTAATTTTCAGACTAAATTGAATTGCCCTAGGTGACTCAGACATCACAGAAATGCGCCCAGTTGTTTTTAACAACCATGAATTCCAATTTTCCTGTGTTTTGTCCAGCCCAAAAAGTGGCGCCTTTCTACGAGGAGTGGTGGTTCCTGGTTGTGGTTGCTCTGGTGGGGCTCATCTTCATCCTGCTGCTCGTTTTCATCCTCATTATCAGAGGACAGAGCAAGAAATACGCCAAGAAGTCTGAATCAGGTGAGTGCACACAATTAAACAGAGAGTTCTTAACTAGACATCTAACTATTATAAAAGTCTTGTACCTTCTAACCCAGTGGCATGGACGGCCGGGAATCTGATGATCTGAGTTTTTCTTTTAAAGGAGTAACACTTTATACGCGGATTTAATGATTTGCAGTTTTAAAATACCGAGCAGGAAACTTGAGGTAACTTTTTAAAGTCTAATTTTGAGTGAATCAGATAATTGGCTGAGTAGCAGGAGAACAAAAAAGCAGAGGAGTAGGGAAGCAGGAGCAGGGGGCATACTTGTCCATTCAGTGCAGCTCTGACATCAGCGGGTATTTCCCTCCGCTCAGCACTTCTGCCATGGCTGTTAAGCTGCCAGGCAGGGGAGGGGAGGGGGGTCCCTGCGGGTCACTGCCCATCTTTCTGACTGACAGAGGAAAAACAAGAGGTTCCTTCTCACTCTAACACAAAGACGCTCTCAAAGCCTCCATATCCCCCTCTAGGAATCTGGCCCAGGCCACTGGACCTACCCAGTGGTTTTTCTCTTTCTGTGTGTTTGCGTAACCACCAATTGACCTCAAGTAGCCCTGGAGCAACCGCGGAGGTCCCGGCCTCGCCGCGGTCCCTCATAAGTCTCAGGATGACTGAAAGTGTTTTTAACCTGTAGCGTGGCAAGCAACAGCGCCTCCAAACATTAATCTACTGCAGGGCAGCGCGGCAAGTCTGTCACTCTGAGTTTACAGTGTTGGCGGTATGATTAATCATGAGGGACACTTGGGAGTCGATGCAAAATAGTTGTGTTATTGCCCATTCATGTGTGATCCACAGACAGTGTTTACACAGAGAGGCACACTCATTTATCATAGTCTGGAGTGTTTTATACATGGCTTTTCTGTGAGTTTGCAGATACATGTGTCATTATGACTTTGTGATGTTGTATTTTATAGGAAATGCAATTCGTCATTAGACCTTTCTCTAAAGTTCTTTTCTCTGTCTGTGTCTTTTTAAGACAAACAAAGCTGTAGACTTAACCTGAAAAATAACTTTTAGGAAATAGGCTTATCCATGTTAATGCTGAGAATTAGATGAGAAGATTGATACCTCCGTCTCTGTCTGTTGAAAATATAAGACTACAGCCAGCAGACAGCTTAACCAACAAAGACTGGAAACAGGGGAACAGGTAGCCTTGCTCTGTCTGACGGCAACAAAATCTGCCTACCAGCACCTCTTACAATCACTAATTAACATCCCAGACTAGCTCTTCCCCCTCTCTTCAGTCTCAGTGCTAAGCTAAGCTAACCAGCTGCTGGCTCCAGCTACATATTTTGTAGTGTTGATCTTTTCAAGCATCTTTCCCAAACGATAAATCATCGCTTTAAGTCATGAAAATAAGCACTTGGATTAACTTGAAAGTCGAAAGCACAGACAAGTTTTAAGATTTGATGTGTGCGGCTGCGTTCACACCAAATCAGGCGTTGAGGTGATTAGCAGCAGTGTTGTGCAGCAGTGTGGAGTTTCACTTAAATGGCCCATTTGTGGGGGGAGTGGAGGGTGGAGACAAACTGTAGAGAGCCAGTCTCTTCCTATCAGTGACTATTTGTCTTCACTAAGTGTACGTTGGCTTAAATGATCTGTAGAATTCCTTTTGATTATCATTTCTGTGTCTTTACTGCCACATCAGTGTGCAAACACACAAAGCGTGTGCTCTCCTTTGTCGGATAGTACACACGAGCTGATTACTTGTTGCCACCAATTGCCATGTTATTTTAATGGTCAGCATTTCAAAACCTGCAAGACTTGGAACTGACGTATACTTGAGACGTCATTATTTTTTCTTCTGATGTTTCATTCATCTAAGTTTAGATTTAATAACAATAATATTTAATATTTTTTAAAATTTTGCTCACTTAATCAACCACTGATTAAGTGACTGATCAGTTCCCGTCATCCTCCCGTGCACTAACCTCCCTGTCCGTCTGGCCTGTGGTAACACAGTGTCTCTGTACGTGTGCCCAGGTAACAACTCCAACTGTAACGCTCTGACCCACGGAGACATGGTCAGCCTGGATGAGGGCCGCTTCCCCGCTCTGGAACTCAACAACCGACGGCTGTCTGTGAAAAACTCCTTCTGCCGAAAGAACGGCGTCTACACCAGGTCAGTGATCCAAGCAGGAGAAAACTCAAAGTGCAGATGATATTTGAACTTGACACTTGAGGCTTAAGTCAGAATTAAATAACCATATGATAAGATAATTGGCTTGTCTGTGAAATGTTCACCTCTGCGGAAAAAAACACTCTCCTCCTGACAACTCGGACTTAACTCTACACTTCCTGCTATTTAAAAGCAGCGTATAAAAAGACTCACTACAGATTCCCTTTTAATGAGCTCCTGTATTGCAGTGAATCCCAGCTGTAGGACATGCAGCACACTGAGACCATGACCTTGTTTAAAACCAATCACTCTGACTGACACCTGTGCTAAGAACACTGCAGGGACTGAGTCATAAGTCCAATTTAGGATCCGACCATATGCTTTGCATTAGATCATTAATACCTATTTAGGTAAGAGGTGCATTTAGAGACACTGCAGCCAGGGGACAGTTGGAAGTTTGTGGCAGTGACTGTATTTCAGATGAACATCAGCATTCCGTGGTGATGTGATCTGGGGAGACAGGTGCACTCTGATGTTTCACCAGAAGTAATTAGCCTCCTCTGTGTGTACATATCCGCCTGAGTCTGCATGTCCATATTGTTAAAAATGCATTGTTTTGTGTGTGTGAGAATGCGAGAGAAATTTGTTTTGGGTGTGTGCATCAGTATGTGTGCATGTGAGTGTGGCCTCGAGGACAGATCAAAGCAGCTGCGGGTCTTTGAGGAGCTTCCAGGCAGCTTCCTATTATGTCTCCAGCTTGAAGGGGGGAGGCTGGGAGTGAAAGAATGCACAGATGTACTTTCAGACTCAGCACTCTTTGAACTCAGCCCATAGCGGAGGAACCCAAATCCCAACACCTGAGCCCCCGATTATAGATTAATGCCACATCTTGATCTCCGGTCTCAGAATACCAAAGACAGGATGAAGTCCTTTGCCTGATACCAGGATCAGAAATCAAACATTCCTAATCCCACTGTATTCATTGTGATTCAGAGCTGTGTCAGATAGCAAATGCCATTTACTGTTTGATTTTGGATACAGAGAGATTCTTTGTATGGAGATCATTTGTTTAACAAAAGGGCCAATATGCATGACAGTGAATTTATCGCCATCGCAGGGAAGTCAGTGCAGTTGACTTTTGGCCACTGACAACTCAGAGAGGAAAAAGACAAGTTTTTGCTTTAAAGCTGGAAAAGGCAAAAAATAAAATGTAGAATTTGAAAGTGCAACTTCCCCCTCTTGTACCAAGGCCCCTCCCACCAGATGACCATGGGCATATGCTCACGCTTCATACAGTCACTCAGTGTTTCCTTTAGCTAGCTAGCCACCCCACAGTCCCTCCGCTTTGCTCCCCGCTGCTGTGGAGAGTGGGCAGCAGCAGTTGGCGGCTGTAGTGGTTTGAATTGGGCCAGCGTGGTCTGGTAGCCAGCAGCACCACTAGGTCTAACCTGTAAAGGCAGCAACAGAAAGTTTCACTGATTCAGCATGGAGTCAGGGCTTTCTGGTCCCCTGGAGCTGGGGTTTGTGTCGGGTGGATTTTAAGTTGCTGCGGCCGCTGATTGCACATCTGCATTTGTAGAACAACCAACAGGAACACCCTCTCTTTGAAACGATCTCTGATTGGTGGTGCAGGAGTCTAGTTGTCTGTCAGACCACTTGAATTACAATATGCTTAAAGGGTTTTATGGGATTTTTGCCCAATAACACTAAGATAAAACTGGTTTAGATTGGTTCCCTATGAGCTTTGCTTTCAGTGTGCAATTCTGTCTGCCATCCGATCGATATCCCTCGAAAACAAAGCTCGATTTATGACACAGTGGTAGTGTGTCAACCATTGCACAACCAAAACAGCAAGACGATAGCGCTTTGGTTTTCTTCAGTAGCTAACTGCATTTACCAGAGAGTATCACTCAGTATGTTTACATGCACGGTTAAGTCAAGCTACGGCTGTAGCTCGACTAGGCTATTTAATGGACCACTGTCCTTGTGCCAGTATACAAGCACAAGAGGGGATTTGATTTATTGACCTAAGTATGTCCAACTCCCCTATGACAGGTGGCGATATGCCGCCTTTCAGCTTGTAAGTATTGGACCTTTTTCCGATAGACTTATTACGTCACAGACCAAACAATCGACAAACAAGTTAGCTACGGTTAGCTAGCCGCAAACTGGTACAAATTTGTGGACAAATTTACAGCTCTGCACATTTCGTCCGTCCAAAAATGCACAGCTCTGGATGTAGATTTCACCACGTTATTAGCAGCAGCTTCTTCTTCTTTGTACGCATGTAATGCTTTGGACTTGTGGGAACTGTGGAGCATGTGCTGAGCGCCTCAGCCAGTTTGGGTCAGACTGACTGTAAACATGCAGGCGTAATTCAACTACCAATTGCATTAACTAGACGTGTTATTTGAGAAATTCGATTCAGTACGATTCAGACAGACTAACATATTTACAGGTGTTTTAAAAAGTCCGGTTCTAGTCAGACCAACACAATAAATCAGTTTTCTCTAATGTTGTGTAAACTCACTGAGTGTAAGTTCTTTGTAGCAATGTAAATGGCAGATGGTGGAGCAACAGGATTAACTGGAAACTATGGTAGCTGCTATGCTCTAAGGAAAATCTAAGGAAAGCGATTGTCTTTGCAACAGCAGCACCAACAGTAACACCACAGAAACACTCGAGATAGAAAAAGTTTACACTTTAATTTGTCATGACCTGAGCTGTCAATGTGCCTTTTTAGTGCTATAAGAAGATTAAAATGGAGTAGTAGAATAATAACTCCTGATCTGCACAAAGCTGATTCTGGTTAAAAATAAACAGTTTAGGTATTATGTGTTCCTGTGGTTTATTTAAGACATTAGCCGTCCAAATCCTTTCTGACTGCACATAAACTCCTGCTCAGCCTCACAGGAGTCCACATGTATCTCAGGGGGTTTAGGTTCAACATCCAGATCAATGTTTTACTGCTGTTAGGATAAAGACTGAGGGATTAACGGCATCATTTCTGTATTGCTTTGTATCATTCTCTTTTAATAGTTTAAAACTTACTGTGCCACACTGGTTTGGGGTTTAAGGAGGTCTTGGTGGAGTAATTCTGTGTAGATTAACATGGTTTTAAACACTCTTGAGTGACAAAGCTTTGAACACTTCAGACATGTTAATGAGTCCCCACAGGCGATTGTAGCAAGAGGAGAGCCTGATAATGAGTATAGACCAGGGGCAGATTTGATTTCACCCCCTGGTTCTCATTTCTTACCCGACGTACTGCTGACTGAATTTTGCTGCGAGAGGATTAAGTGGACCCTTCTCTATCCAAGTGAGAGAGCTGATAAATAATTCACGCCTCACTCAACAGTGTATGAGAGTCAAGGAGAAGAGGTGAAAGTGGGCTGAGCTTCCTCAATGTTTTTAAACAGGCAGTTTATCATAATGTCTCAGTGGGCTCCCAGTAGTATTTCTACACACTGGCTCCAGTTCTTTGTTTGGTTGTGTTATAAAGGGGGCGAACTGCTGAGGAGTGGAAGTTGGTAAAGGTTACGCTCGAGAGTGCTTTGGGGAATAAGCGCAGATCGGAATTTGGAGCTGTGGTTTAAACTTTGTTGTAATGTTTTCTGAGTTGGACTGCATCTTGGAAAAATTGCATCTCCGGGGAAATTTCACTTGGCCGATACTTTAAAAAGTCATAAATGGTGTTAATCATTATTTTTTATCTTGCTTCAAAGACAATCTGGCAGCCATTAGTTTAGACAATCACTCCAAAGTACTCAAAAATGTCTTCCTGCTCAGCCTGAGTCTATTAATCACTCAGTCGATAGACAGAATACCACTATTAAAAAATGTCAAGCTTTTATACGCTTTATTGTCATTAATTTACTTGATTAATTATGTCATTATTGCATTCATAACCCCTGATTCATCATGTTTTAACAGCTGGAGATGTAATAGTGCAAATTCCAAACATAAAACGAAAATAATTGTAATAGAGCAGAGCAAGAAAAGTACAGAAATTATGTCCTCAATACGGGAAAAAAAAACATGAGCATTTCTATTTATACCTCGGGAAAGACAGGAAGGATTTGCATACATGTACTATATCATGCATAACCATAATGAATGGATTTAATCTGACTGTGATTTTCTTCTTGATAATAATTTGCTTCACTAGTTCTCTCCATTTGTCTGTTTGGGGTTCCCTTCACCTCCACTTTCTTGTATATTTTTTTGAAGAAGCTGTTTTCCATATTCAAAAACAAGAGTAGGTCAAAACCTAGTATATTGCTGGACTAAGTATGAAACGGTGAAGGGCTTTAATTTGAAACAGAAGGTACTTTTACATGCAAGTCAAGTCAAGCTATGGTTGTAGCTCAACCTGGCCATTTAATTGAGCTACTGTCCTTGTCTCAGGATATAAAATCTGCTACGATAGCTGGCAATAAGCCCCCCTTTCTGTTTGTTAGTATAGGACCCTTTCTGGTTGTTATTACATCACAGACCACAAACAAGTTAGCTAGCAGCAAACTGGTACCAACTCTACAGCTTTGTACATTTCGTCCGTCACAATAATGCACAGCTCTAGATGTAGATTTTGCCGTGTTTGTTACCGGCTTCTTCTTCTGTCACACTTTTAATAACTAGCTAACTAAGTACCAACTAAATAAATAGCTAACTACCCGGAGAACATGCAAACTCTGCACAGAAGGCTATCCAGGAACCAGGAACCCTCTTGCTATGAGGCACCAATGCTAACCACTGCACCACCGTGTCGCCCTGTTTTTGCTATACGTAGACGAAAAACGCATGGTTGTAAAAATGACTCATTGCAATTTTATTGAGAAAAATTGGAGCTCTGTCCACTTGCATTTCTTTACAGGCAAGTCTTGACCTCTCCAATATGGCGGTGCCGTTGACATATTGCTGCAACCAGCTGACACAGTCAGTGCAGCGTCTACATATAAATGTCTAAGATTCTGCTTCACTGGTAGCAGAAAATGAGGAATACAGCAATTCAGGGCCGTTAGCTCTGTCAGCTTATCAGAGCCTATTAATTTCGTAAGAGCAGAGGAATGGGGAAACACCACCACTTTGGTCATCACATATTCCGACCAGTTGTGCAACTTCGTCACTCACTCACACCCTTACTCACTCACTTACTCACTCATTTGCTCACTCACTTACTCACAGGGGGACTTCCATGTTTACAGGACCGGCCTTACATTCTGCAGTCCAGCCAAAAAACAGGAAAAATAAAGTACACCTTCTTCCTTCAGAATAAATATTCACCTTTTAATCATTTATTTTATTCTCCCCTAAAAAGATAATTAAAATACACCCCATGTCAATATTGAAAGTTCTCAGTAAAGTCATGTAATACATCTGCAAAAAATGAGACACTTGAGCTCCGAATACAGCGAGATATTGCAGAAATTAGCAGCCTGTGCTGCAGTGCATTGTATAAAAGCAGCTCTCTATTATACACGTTTCACTTCTCCACTCAAGTTAAGTGAATTAACTCTAGTTTAATATAACTCATCGAGAGTAATTGAATTACAGCTTGCTTTGTGATTTCCCTGTGGAGTTTTCCATTTCGTCCACACCGCACTCGCAACACCACCCCTTGTGAAAACTGCTGGAATTTACCCACAGCATTTTTGAAATGCTTTCAAAATATATTTATTTGGAAAAATGCTAATGTGGTTTTCGACGTGTAAAGCGGCTGTGTGTGTGTGTGAGTGTGTGCTGCAGCAGCTCCGCTGGCAGCGACTGGCGGCCGACACTATGGCCTGGAAAGTCAACAGGAGTCAGTATGTCCCAGTAGTCTCAGCCAAACCAGCGCCAATCAGCAGAAACAGATGGGTGTTTGTTTAGCAGGACCGGCGACAGTGGAAAGTACGGAGGAGCTTTTTTTTTCCCCCTCTCATATTTACTTAAAGAACTCCTGACTAGAGCACACACCATTTTAGGAAATGTTTTTCCAGTATTTCATCTTTCTCTGCCCTCATTTTTCCTCATTCCTTCTTTCTTTGAGCTTGTAGTTTCACTCAACACCTCTCCTCGACCCTATTCTCCCTTCAAGGATCCTCCCTTTTCTCAGTCCTCTCACTTACACTCTTTAAACATACATCTGAATGACATATTTGATCGCCGCAGCATGCCACTGACAGCTTAATCCAGGCAATCATTCACGTAAGCTCTGACAACATTTGCCAGAGGAAAGCCCGAGGCTGCCATTTGTTTGATGACCCCTTGAGCACTGCAAGAGTTTAGTTTATAATTTAGTCACAAGGACCCGATGGTTTGAGGACTGAATCAGGGGGAATTATTCATTCCAGGAGAGACTGGCTGTAGGGAGCCATCTCATGAGTGTCCCATGATTCTCATCAAGCTCACTCCTACACACACAGACAGACAGTGATGCATGTGAACCTGAGAGGAGGCGCTTACTGTAGTGTCTCAGACATTAGTGAGAACGAGGGAGGCCTGGAGTCATTTTCTTGTTTATCAGAAACTGCTTTAATGGGATTTCTGAATTCAGTAAAGAAGGCCAAATGATATTTAAAAATCACTGTTACAATTTGAGGCTTATTTGCATAACTTTAACCATCGTTTCTATCTGTTCTGGGAGCAATGTACTCCCCAAAGTAATTGCTGAAATCTAGGAACATGGCAGTATCAATACAGCAGAGTCCGATGGGACAAGAAACACAACCGGCTAGCAGGTGTTACAACCCAAATCAACATTGTGTTAAAACAATAAAAGGGGCTGCTTTTGTTTGGGCGTGAGGCTTCAGGTGCTGTTGAGATGATGATACACGATCCAGGAAGTTCAGTTTGAGGCCCAGACGCATCAAACCATCATCGGAGAACTAGTGATGACGAAGCAGACTGTTGCGTCACCTCACGTCACCTGTGTCTCAGCTGAAAAGTTGCACTTGAACACACCACAAAGGCCACAGCCAAAAGCCAGCTTACATGTCAGTCTGAGGCTACGTGAGAGGAAACAACTCCAAACAAACAGGCAGTGGTAGTATTAGTCATTTAAAAAGAGAAACAGGAAGACGGGCTGAATGAATTAGGATGCTGGTTAGCCAGGCAACTCATTAACACAACCCGATGGTGAAAGAACAAATAATTTACTGTGAGCAAGTGAACATTTCCACAATCAGTTACAAACCAGTTCTACTCAGGAGCTGAAGAGCTAAAAAAAAAGGTCTTACCTAATATAAGAATGTTTCGATCTCATGCCCTCTTGACTTTGGTCATTTGTTTGCTTTGCTCACTTCCGTCTTTCTTCAATCACAGTGATTTCATTAACCGACGGGCTCCACCATGTGCCCCGCTTCCTCCACCGATCCAACACACTGAACTAGTGAACTAGTGCCAACGATGTGGGACACACCACAAAAACTAGGGTGACAGACACTCAGCGACGACCCAACTGTAGGCTTGGTGTGTCAGGGCCCCAACAGATCTGTGAATACGAAGGTTTCTTAGGTCACGGCAGTTTGGCTCAGCAGGTAGAGCAGGTCGTCTTCTAATCAGAGGATCAGCTGTTTGATTCCCAGCTCCTCCAGTCCGGATGTCCAAGTGTTGTTGGGCAAGATAGTGAACCCCAAACTGCTCCCAAAGGCCGTGCCATTGGTGTGAGTGCATGAGTGAATGGTTGGCTTGTATGGTAGCCTTGGCCACCAGACTATGAATGTGTGGTTGAATGAGCGAGTGTAGAACTTTGAGTAGTCGCAGGACCAGAAAGGCAATATACCATGTCCATGTATCCAAGTACAGAGTGGAAATATGTCGTTAACGTTACAAATTAATCTGCCAGGATTGTGTGTTTGAACCCTTTTTAGATAGAGAGTCCACAATACTGCTATAAAGAAGATCTGCCATCATGTTGGCTTTGCTTTTTTACACTGAACCAGACAACACCACCATGATTCTGCCTCAGTGTGTGATTTAGGTAGCGTGACGTGTAACACAGCAGCGTTATGTTTGAACGTTCTACACAGAACAGCGAGGCGCAACACTCCCACCTTTAACAGACTGTATAAAAGGTCTTTTGATTGGTTGGAAAGTTTTAGCTTGATTTAACTTTTTGCGAGGCGATCCTGCCTTGTTTTGCCCTGTCCTCCTACACGGGCACCCACACTGCACTGCCAGACTGGTTCTATTCAAATCAATGAGGGGGCTGCGTTCTTTTTTTTTTCTTTTCATGCAGAGCCAAAGTCAGTTTGAACGTGGTCAGGCCAATATTATTTTAAAGATGACTTTGTTGGCAGTTTGCCTTTGCTTAATAGCTGACATTAGAGACAGAAGGAAAACATTGAGGAGGGTGATGGAGATGACGCACAACAAAGGCTCCTAGTTGGAATCAAATTTAAGACGTTGTGTCCTAGATGATAAGGCCACAGGGACGCTCCACAAACAGTTTAGCCAGAACATCTAAACCACTTTATGTGGAGGTAAACCTGAAGGTGAATGCACCAGAATGTCTGTAATCATCCCCAACTGCACAGGAAAGCTGTGTTCTACAGAAAGTATGGCAGGTCAAAGCTGAACAAAGAAGTCAGTCTGCAAACTGATGGATTTGCATCAAACAGCTCAATAAAACATTCACTGTTTAACATTGTTTTCTCTTCCAAGGAAGCTTGGCTAACCTCTTGTTTCAAATCTGTCTCATCGTCGAAATCATGATTTCTGCCCCATCTGGCTTTTTTTTTGTTTGTGTTCCCAGATCTCAGCCAGCACTGTGATGAGTAAGATGCTATTATCACCCATAGGACTGATGACAAGAACCACAGAAATAAGATCCAAGTTGTAATAAAAAAAGGAGACAGGAAAAGGAACAGTGTGTAAGATTTAGGGGGATTTAGCGGCAGATTGCAACCAGCTGAAACCTCTCTTGGTTAGAATTCCCTCAATGTTCTTAGTTTAGAAGGTTTTAACCAGGAGCTGGATCATCCACAGAGCTCCCCTCCTCTCCAAAACAAACAAACCAGGTGATTTAAATCAGTAAAAACACTGAATAAAGCTGTTTCACATTATAAATCAGTGTTGGAGACAGGCCACGAGCCCAGCACCTGCTATTGTGTGCTCACCTTTTTTCTCTTTAACTTACCGTAAGATCCAGACATTCAGGAGGTTTTTACTGGGAGCCAAATTATCTGCAGAGGTCTCGTCCTCTCCAAAACAAATGGACTAGGTGACGTTAATCAGTAAAAACGCAGTTTCACATAAAAACAAGTCTGTGTTTTTCTGATGCTGCTCATCACATGGGGGCTACTAACTGTGGTGGCCAACATGAAAACATGAAAATGTGAATGGCCCTAGGGCTACTGTAGAAACACGGCGGGGCAACATGGCGGACTTCTTGGACGAGCACTTACTCGCTATGTACATATAAGCGGCTCATTCTAAAGCAGGATTTATACTTGGAGGCTTCTGTGAAGTGCTGTAAAGTTTAGTTGATTCAAAACACACATTAAACACTGTTTTAAATTGTATGAGTTAGCTTAGTGGCTAGCAGACTTTTCCTCTACTCATATGAAGCCAGGGACAACAGCAACATTTAACAAAGGTATCGTTACAAAATTCGGCTCCATTACAACTCACAAGGTTCACTGACACAACAACTGTCTTATACTAAACACGTTTTCCAAATACATACAACATGCTAACACTATTAGCACAAGCCTAAGGCATTTTGCATTGTATGAGTTAGCCTAGTGATGAGCGAAGATTTCCTCTGCTCATATGAAGCCAGGATAAATCACACACAAGACTTAAAATGCTATTTTTATGGAGGCATTATTGTCTTCACAATGTATTGTTTGTTATCTGTGAAATTAAAGTAAATAAAAGCTTTGTTTCAGCTTACAGAAATAGAAGGGAGGTCTTTGTCGCCCGGACACGTAGTTAGATTTCTGCGATGATTCAGTGCAGAAGTATAAATCCCGCAGGCAACAAAAACACGATGGTTCCTGTTTTTAAATGATTAAAGAAAATATAAGTATCTTTGTTCCAGTTCTGCCAATATTCCACCCTGTTGATGAAATGCAAAAAATAATGTAAGGGTTAACAAAAACCGGTTAGGGATGACCAACTGCATTATTCCGACAGTCTGTGTCTATCTTTGCCCAGGTCTCCTCCGAGGCCCAGTCCAGGCAGTCTTCACTATTCAGACGAGGACGTCAGCACAAAATACAATGACCTGATCCCTGCAGAGAGCAGCAGCCTGACTGAAAAACCCTCGGAAATCTCAGACTCACAGGTGCAGTAGCAACTCTTGTTTATTATCCTATATCTCGTCTGGTCTCTGTATGTTAACTGTTCACCGTCTGTCTGCATTAAGTCTGTATTTGTTACATGTTTGTACCCGTCTGTGTGCACACCGTCATCTCCTTGAATTCCCCGGGAATTCAGCTCTGCATTGTCGGCTGTGCGGTGTTGTCATGTCAGTTCATACTGTCCACACAGTGTCCTTTCTGTGTCATTCACCTGAATGCATTCGGCCTGCAGAGGTCGTAAGATATAGCTACAGTAATGTAAAAGGAGAGATGAGAGATTAATGACTCTGCTCACTGGCAGCAAAGCAGTTTTTAGACCAGGCAGTGACCTGTGGAGAATGTCACTCTGAGAACATCCACCTGTGATCCAGGCCACTGCACTCAGCCACAGCACTTGTTATGTAAGACGGCGAGGGCGCGTGCACCGTGCAAAGTTTATTTTAGAGCTAGTTATGTATTGGAAGTTGCCCCTCCAGCCAGGCAGCCTGTCCAACTTTCCATCTGAATTTTCTGTAAGTCAGGTCAGAGTCAGTGAGAATCGTCTCAGTGGAAAACTAGAATACTGTGTTGGCTTTTCACTCCTCTTCTGTGGCCTCATTAGCGTTATAAGTAGTCAAATATAGTTTTGAATCTCTTCTGAATTTTTAAAGTGCTCTAAGCAGACACTGTCAGGGCTGATAGATGAACAAGTATCGCCAGAGTGTCGGACTTGTGGCGTTGGCTGTGTGCTGAGCCAAACTGCTTTTGCCCAGTAAGTGACTGCAATCGATAAATTTTGACTTTCTCTCTCTCTCTCTCTATCTGTCCATTGATCAGTCTGCATGCCGCCCTCCCTCATGTCTCTAATTTCCGGATTTTTTATTTTGGGTTTTTCCCTTTATCTGATTTGTTTCTTCCCTGATGTCCTATATGCATATATGTTTCTGTTTCTGTTTCTGTTTATGTCGCCTCCCTCCCCGGCTCTCTGTGGTTTGGGTGAACCGTCTGGTTTTGATCCCAGTCAGATGAAAGCATCAGAGGGGGGGTATTGGTCCTGAATTCCCTCGCTTTCAGGCCTTCAGTTTTCTCTTTTATCTACAAATTCTTCACTCTAGGCATTTCTCAAATTATCAAGGAACATCTCTCATCTCCCTGGTGTGAATTCCGCAGCCAGAAATCTCTCCCCACCTGCCCTTATCGGGACCTAAGTCCCATTTCCAGATCAAATGAAAATCTCCCCACAATGAATCGTTACGGACAGGACCTTTCGCAGCACGATAACATCCCCTCAAATGAATCATTTCGTCATTTCATCACCTGTCTGACATATCTACCGTTCGCACTTGTGTATTGTCAAACAACGCAGTAGCCTGCCCCCTCAGCCTGTGATGACGACGCCCGCCTGCTGCCACGCCGCACCTTTAAGAGTCTGACGTTGGCTTTGATGGGCTAAAACACACAGAGCCCTGCCTGTTACCCTGCTGCTCCTCCGCCATGCCCCTGACAGGCCACCGTATCAGCACCCAATGGTGCTTGGGGAAAAAACCCAGGAATGCTCTTTGAAGTTTTATTGAGCGGATAACTCTGAGCTATCAGTATGACATTGTGCCGTCTGTCCTCTTTAATCCCCGGGGGCTCCACCAGCAGGTATAAGTTGACTATTGTGCTCCTCCTGGAGAGGG
This sequence comes from Epinephelus cyanopodus, assembly GCA_026686955.1. Taxonomy (NCBI): domain Eukaryota; kingdom Metazoa; phylum Chordata; class Actinopteri; order Perciformes; family Serranidae; genus Epinephelus; species Epinephelus cyanopodus. Next base: position 8,198,755 of record CM048933.1, on the reverse strand, counting down.
GATTTGGAGGAAGCTAGCATTGACTTGGCAGAGCAACAAGGCCACCATTACTGCTCTGCTCCCCTGCAAGCACATCCCTATTGACTTTTTTCCCTTTAGAGTATAGGCTTTCTCATCCTGCGAGGCTGTCTCCGTGGCACTGTCTTTGTGTGTCATTTAAGGCCGAAACCAGTCAAAGATAGATGATCTCATCTCTGAGTCACAGATGGATTGCAGATCACGCTCTCTCTGCAGAGTGGCATTCCGGGGGAGAGAAATGAAAATGTCTGCTCTGTTACATGCTTTCTCTCCTCTCTCTCTTTTTTTTTTTTTTTTTTTTCCTCTCTGTCTATCTCTTCCTCCGCCCTCCTACTCTCTGTCTCTCTGGCTACTGTAGCTTCTTTGGCTGGGGCTCAACCGAGAATACTTTCTCTAATGTTTGGATCGTCTCTAACGACAACACACCACTTCATTTTGACTGGCCCAGTCTGACATGATGTCATAACCCAGAATAAAGGGAAATCATGACCGCGGATAAATTATATTTTATTTTCAATAAATTGAAGGCGTGACAGAGGATAGTGGGGAGAGACTGAAATGCTCGGCGAGCGATGAAAACTAGCCTCGAATAGTCCCTTAAACTACAGATGGGTGACAAATTAAAGAAAAGAAAAAATAATGTAGGAAAATGCAGCGAAAGCACATGCCTCCATTGCTCTCATTAAAGTCCTCCAGTCTGGGACAGCACTAATACCCAACAAAATCCCTTGATTATAGTTGTTTTGATTTAAGCAACATACATTAAAGCAGCGAGAGGGGATTGGAGCTGCTAAGGAGGCCTATATCCCTGCCTTGATGATGACAAAATACAACTTTACTTTGATGCAGCAGGCTTTTTCATTATGCCAAAAACATATTTTTCCGTCCCTGTTTTTCCTCCACTCTAATCTTTTTTTTTTTCTCCCTACACAGAAATCGCTGAACGCACACAAAAATTTATGTACTCTGAACGTCTCTGGACTTTTTAATCCCTCTCGAGCCCAACATATACTGTCTTTGTCTCCGGAGCCCCCTGCTGTGTTCACTTCATCAATGAGAGTGACATAGACAGCCCCCTCCTTCTCTCCCCCTCCTCACTGCAATAATCCATAACTAGAGGACAAAGGACTGACCCACTCTGTGGTATTGGGGTATGCATCAATTTTGGGGGGGGATGGGGGGCCAAGCTTGACAGGAGATTGTTGTTTCAGTCTCATGGCATTATATAAAACATAGGGAAGTAAATTCAGAGTTATTTACAAAGCATTTTTATCACCTTGTAAATTGTAATCTGCTTTGTGGAAAAACTTTAAGCATAAATGTAGATAAAAACAAGAATAAGTTAAACACTGATAGGACAGCATGTCATTTTCAGTTGAACTCTCTCTAGACTGAGGTCAAAGGTCAGAGTTCTTTGGTACAGATTGTGCGAACACCTGCCCTATTTACCGATAATGACTAATTTATCTTGCCATACTTCTTGTTTAACCCTTAAAAAACAGACGTCCCACAGGAGACTGCTGTTTGCAAGATCAAATCAATAATAAGCATTTTTTGTAATCCATTCTTTTTGCAGCAGAAAGCTAAGGTCTCTGTCCTCTGCGCCATTACGTTACCTCACCTTATGTGCAGAAAAATGTAGTGACAATGCACAGTTGTGCCAGTATTCCCCTGTAAAAGGTTGCAGGAGATTGTTATTCACATAATGTTACGTATATAAGGGGTGTAACGATACATAGATCCGGATCAATATATCGATTAAATGATCAACGATTCAATGTGATTGATGCATCGAAGTGATAACATCGATCTATATCGTCATCTTTAGGATACGCTATTATTTTGAAAGTCTGGCAAACAGCAGCAGGCAGATGGTAAGCAGCCGAGAGAAAGACGATGAGGAAAACGTTATTTACTCAGATCTTATTTTATTTTATTTATTTATTTCTTGACACAATTTTAATACTTTTATCAATTAATATGGTGGATAACCTTTTAGCTTAGGTTGTACAGATTTTAGACACTTAAAAACGATTTCACAATAAGGAAAAATAATCACGTAGACATTGGTGGACCATTTCATTTGCAAAGTTCAAAGGGTCAAAATAAAAAGCGACGAATGAGCGCTGGGGGGGGGGGGGGGGGGCTCAATGATCCAATCAGCACCACAGGCAGGACTAACGCTGTAGTCAAGCGCTGCACCACAGCCAATGAGGAGTAATAATAATGTAAGACAGGTTTCTCTCTCCTGTTGTACCAATAAAATTACTAGTAACTCAATTAACTAGCAAAAGACTGGCTGAAGTTAGAGCACGAAACAGCTTCTCTGGGTAACTTGATTCACTTTAATGTCCAAGAAAGAACGTATAGTGGCAGAGAAACACAAGACACTCTCTTTGATACATCCTCACGAAAATAAATCTCAGCTTACATTATTCCCTCTCTTCAGATGAAATGTCCTCATTTCAATGTTTCTGAAAAATAAACCTCATCTTACAACAACAATGGCGAACACTTCAAACAAGATGGACGCTGCCATTGAGGCTGTTCTAAGTCAACATGTCTTCTTTGTAGTTTGTTTCTGCTTTAGTCGCTGCACTTTAAAACCCTGACAAAACAAATATGTTGTAATGGCTCCACATCTGTGTAGACTTAAAATGACGTTCACACGGATATGTCAGTCTGTAGTGATCCCCCCTCTCCTACAGAAATCCATGTCAGACTGAAGATGGAAATGGGTTGTAACATGTTGACTGTTTGATATCAGGCAATACAGAAATAATGTTGGTCGATATTTAATGCACATCCATTGTTGTATTTTCCCCTTTTCCCATCTTCCACATTGTTCTCCCTCCTACGACGTGAGCAATTGTAAACAGGAACACAGGACAACTTTATTACGCTGATGATAAAATAAACTACTGTCAAGAGGTTTCACCAGTTAATTGGATAGATGTCTTAATCTATTTCTCTGCCTAATTTAACATCGTAACGATGAAAAAATGTTTAATAATTGTCACTGGCAGGCTGGTATGTGTCTGTCTTACACATCTCCCTGCATAAATAAGATGGTTGGTTCCCTAGAGGCTGAGGTGCAATGCTGCATTTCATGCCTTAAGTCTGTTTCTTTCACAGCATTCAGCTCTAGTAATTAGCTCGTAATGAGTTGAAGTGAGGAGCTGTTTCACGGGCCGTGCTGCCCCAGAGGTAAACTGTCAAGCATCTGCACTGTAGATTCCTCAATTGGATCCTTGAGTTATTTCTGCTAAAGACTGGTGATGAACCAAAAGCAAAAAGAGGACAGATTGCTGCGGTTTATACTCGTACCTAGAACGTTTCAAGAGACAGAACATCTGTTGAGCACACTCCACAGCCGGGCAGGAGTGAGACGCAATTCCCTGTGTCAACACTTGGTCTGCACTCACTCTTTCCCTCTACCCCACACTTACAACTGGAGTGGTGTTTCATCTCTCAATGCAGTGTCAATTCTTTCAGAGTGAGGTAATACCACTTGAAGTGGCTCACCGTGTCTTGTTGGTCAACTGCGAATGGATCTTATTATTGTGTTGCTGTGTTGCTAAACACGCTGGCATGACTGGAATGCTTTTCAACACTGGTTGGCCTCAAGTGTTTACAACGGGGCACCAATATTACTAATGGACAACAAGCACAGACAGCCGTTGATCCGTCTCACAGCCTTGCTCTCCTTATGGAGGGGAACAACAGTATTAAAGAAAGTCCTCCTCCACTCAAACATGAGTTTGTCTTCTGTTTATATCCCCTAAAATGTCTGACCTCGACTTGTAGACTTGTATTTGTGCAAAGTTTCTCACTGGAGGTGTTTTTTCACATTCCTCTACCAAAGGAGGAGATGTCTGTGCCCTTCCTTAAAATCTGAGATTCAAACGTTCGCCTGGCAAGCTAGATTAAGGACGTCACTCATATGAAAGACAATTGCTGACTTGTATAATAAAACATATCACAGTGGGGACAGACTTCAATATAAAAGCGGCAGTGAGCATTAACATAAAGAAAGTTCTGACAGTAAACATGGTAGACACATATTATTGTATGTTTGCTGCCAGTTAGCCTACAAGCTAACAAACAACATAAATAGAGGATGCTAACAACACTTATCTCTCTGATACATTTGCCAGTCGCCAATTTTGGCTGAGGCTCAAACATGAATGGCTTAATCTCTCCGATGTTTCCTTCATCGCTAACACGGCTTTTTTGCACAGAGATCACGCCGAACCACCAAACAGCTGCGGCATCATGCTGCTCCAGTGTGTCGGCATCGCGGAAACAGAGGCTTGACATGTAACACAACAGCGTCAGCTTCTAGTGTGACAAATAGCAGACGTGTCGGCAGCTCTTTATAAAGTGTAACAGTGGCATAACCTGGCAATAACAACCATTTATCATCCCTGTTACATGGCGGCTGATCGCATTTTCTGCTCAGGGGGTAAAGAGTTCCCAGACCTCATTGTTTTCCCCAGTTGTCGACGTTTTCAGCCACTGTTATTCTTCCTTGAGTTAGCTGCCAACTGCTACCACCTGCCTTTTAAATCAACAATTCTGCAAATGTGCCCATTATACAAAACGGCGAGGTGGCGTAATGTCATGAAATTCCCACCTTGACCAGCCAGTGTAAAAGGGGCCATCTTGATGTGCACTGCTCTTGCACAGGTCAACCCTAGCACAAGCAGATGCTAGAGAAAGAAAGCAAAAGGTACCACAAGGAAATTTTTTAATGGGGGTGAAAAAGCAAAATTGCTTCTGGCCATTTTAAACAAAAGAAAAAAGAAAGCATCATCACTGTGATCAACTTCTGAATCCTGAGCCAAACATTGCTGTGCACAAAGTCTGCCTCTGATTAGTTTGGGAAAAATAAGAGTGAGGGGGCGGAGAGGATCACATTCCTTTGTTTAGAACCAAGAAAGATCAGAAAAGCAGAAAAGCATTGTCTGTTTGGACATTTATAAACTCTGCTTACAACTAACAGAGAAAGGTTCATTCTATAGGGGTTTGGTATAGGAGACATGAGCCATGTTGAGGCTGAGGGAAATCCGAGCCCGCTGCCATATGTATCACATATGTGCGGTGCAATATTCAGCGTGCGAGCTGTGTTGTGGAGTTTATCCTTGGAGTGCGTGCCAGCAGCCATGTTTCTGTATGTATGAGCAGATTGAACATGATAATAAGAGGGGTGAGAAGGAGAGCAGGGAACCTTGAGACAATTATCAGCACCATCTTTGCTGCTCTGAAAAGAATAGGCCTTTGTTGCTGCACTTCTGTAATACACTCAGTGTAAAATCCAAGCAGCCTCTCTGGGAAATTATCCAGTGACAAGTCGACTGTGCATTAGTTCATCGTGGCCAGGTGATTAATCACAGGCTAGCGAGCCAATTGGCAGCTTGCTTTCAAGGCAATTAGTTGACCATGAGCAATCCCCGCCGAGTGTTCAATGACAACATCGCTCTCTGTTTGACACATGGAATGTTACTTGACATGAATACAATAGAGTTTCTGGCCCAGCCTGCAGCAGAGCGGAGGGTCAGTGATGAGAGTGAGCCGAGGATTATGGTCATTTCTTTACAGATGACTTGAAGGGAATTTAAACTGTCTTTTAAAATAAGGGGGAAAAAATCCTCCTCCGTCCCAATTAGTCCCTAAAATCACACTCCGTTTTGCTCCCTTCACACTACTTGTTCAAGGTGAGAATGTCGTGCTGCTATCACCTCATTGTTATGTATAAGGATACGGTCACACATATGCACAATAACAGCGGTGAACATTTGCTCCGTGTCGACTTCTGTTCAGTGCGAGCAGAGGGGCGAATAAAACATTAACTTGAGGTGGCAAAATAAATTCACAGCTTCGCATCACATGGAGTTTAACTTCGTGAACTTTGACTTGCAAAGTCCCACCTTTAACCAGAAGTGAAGAAGTATGTGTGGAAGAGACATTGACTATTGGAGTGTCTAACCAGTCGATATTGAATGATACCAGCCGTGAAAAGCACAAACTGCCCCACATGAGAGATGCTGCCTGGCTGGCAGTGAGTCGGGAGACAGGAAAATGTACCAATAAAATCATATTTTGTTTATTAGCAAGCTAGCTCTGTATCCGGCTCATCAGGCACTGCCCACTTAAGCACGTATACCTTTTACTCGTCTGTATTTGCTGTTGTGTGACTGCACCCTCTCAGGTAAGATCAGGGAATAGGGGAACGGATTTTTCTCATCTTTCAGCCGGCTGCAGAGGTGGTAACTGCGCCAAAAAGGCATCTGTGTAAAAGGGACAAGCATCAGGACAAGCTGGATGTGATGTTTTGATGACTTACGTGTGCAACCCACCAAGAGATTTAAAAAGCAGTTAGCAGCTAACTCAAAGAGGAGAAACAGCAACCGAAAGTGTCCACAAATTGGGGAGATAGTGAGGAACAGGACGTCCTTGCCCTCCATGGGTGCAGACACACCTGCCCTGTTTGCGCCACAGGACTCGTAGGATCCTCCACCCACACCCTGGTGGGGCTCCGAATAAAAAAGCAAAGCTGGCATAATGAAGAGTCTTCATTTTGGCCCTATCGCGGGATCTCTGTGTAAAAAGGGCATATGTTTGAGAATGCACTGCACCACCTATGCTGCTTTTTATTTTAGCATTTCCCACCATCCACCCAGAATGGCACAGAGGACCTTCTTATATATATGTTTAACATATCTATGATATTTTCATCATCATGACTGGGCCATTTGAATCATTCTGTTATGGTGATGTACTGTAAAACCCATTGTTTTGTTCACCCATAGGAGGCGCTGGTGTTTTCATATGGGACAGGTGGCCTACATACACTTCCACTGCATTTGGTGAGGTTCCTGTGGCTGCCTGCTTTGAATGTTTGTAGCCTTTTAGGTGACTGGTTCCTACTGCTAGTCCCCATCCAATCCTCTCCCTCAGATTCCCATTCCAGGTTTTATGTGGTACACGACACCAGACCGCGCCTTGCTGGCGTGGTGTGGACACAAAGCTTGTCGACCCTGAACATACTGATTTAAGTCCTCAAGATAAATTTGCCATCTTGTGTTGATGGTCCGTTGACAGTGCACGCTTCAGTAACAAGTCATCCGTCCGTGATCATGCTTTGACCATTTTTGGTGTCCATGTGTTCTCGTGCTGTGTCGTAAGTGTACGTGTGTGTGTGTGCATGTGTGTGTTGTAGACAGGGGTGATTGTGAATCGATGACTTTGCTCAGAATAATTCAATAACTTCATGTTCATTTACATTTATAGCCTCAGCATCTCTAACTGCTCCACATTGGAAACACTGCAGAGTCACCCCGCGCTAATGCCACACGTCAACGTCTTTGTTTTCTTTGCTCCACAGGGCAGCGACAGCGAGTACGAGGTGGACCCCAACCGGCAGAAGACCCACTCCTTCGTCAACCACTACATCAGCGACCCCACTTACTACAACTCCTGGCGCCGCCAGCAGAAAGGCATATCCCGGGCGCAGGCCTACAGCTACACCGAGTCCGAGTCGGGCGACCCGGATCACTGCGCCCCACCGCCGCTCCCTCCTCTACCGCCGCTGCCCCCCCAGCTCAGCTCGCCCAGCCCCCAGCCTCAGCAGGCCCAGGGCCAGCCTCAGGGCCCGCCCCAGGTCCAGCCCCAGGGCCAAGGCAGCCTGTTCAGGCCCAAAGGTAGCCGGACTCCCACCCCCTCCCAGCAGAGCTCCAACCCCCCCAGCCAGCACAGCACCCTCTACAGGCCCCCCAGCAGCCTAGCCCCTGGCTCGCGGGCCCCAATCGCTGGCTTCTCCTCCTTTGTGTGAAAAACGCTGGAAAGGACATTTCTGGAAATATCTTGTGTCGAAGGAGAACACGGAAAGTCAACCCGATCAAGTCATGTTCTTTCTTTTCATCACTTTTCTTGTTTGTTTTTTTTTTTACGTGTTATTATTTTTCTTCAGTCAGCTCGGATACACGCGGAACGACACTATGAGACTTTTTGGAGCACTTTTTTTTTTATCTTTTAATGTGTGGAAGTGTGCCAGTGTAGATTTCTCTCACCAGTTGATAAAATACTCTGCATCATCTACTCACTTTTATTTTTGGCCATTTGAACTATTTGCATGACTTTATTTCCTCCTCTTGTGTTTTTTTTTTCCTTTAAACACATTCAAACGATAATCTCTTTGATTCTGTACAAAGTCACAAGAATCTTTGGAAACACACACACACACATATAAATATATATAAATATATATAGTAGATGTACCTAAAAGACAAAATCAAGTCAATGCAGCGTGGCATTGCTGGAGAACAATATGATGGAGCCATACTGTGGAAGCGAAAGGACAAGTGTTTGTGCGGACTGGATGAATTGGATGTAAAAACAACTTCAGAGAGGACAAAGACAGACATGGATGTGGATTTCATGCCAAATCGAACAAATTTTGAACACGTTGGCCGGGAGAGTTTTAAGCGGACTTTGGCGAAACAATCATGGGTTTCCATGGAGACAGCTCTCTGGTCTACAGCACACAAATATGTAGGAAAAATGGGACGACATCATGGCGGGTCAGATATCAACGACTGTGCCGTGCCCGACGGATCCTGCAGATATATGAAATGAGTGTATATCTGTCAAAGTGTTTATTGTGAGTGTGTAACAGTGGATCAAAGATGCCTTGATAGAGAAACACTTACTTATGATATCCGGCACCGGTTGTTACTGAACTGCTGACGGTGCCCCTCGACCGCGGCATCATAATGGCTGGCCTCGAGAGCCTTCTTTTAATCCTGACAGATGTGGGCTGTGAATTAATTTGCATTCACGACCCATATTTTTTCACCCTTTGCTGGCTCACACACACACACACACACACACACACACACACACACACACACACAAACACACACACACACACACACACACACACACACACACATCAAGTCTCATTTTGCATATGTCTGCTGAAACGCTTTGAGATCCAACCGCAGAGGGCGAAAACGCGCCTGAAGCCGAGCGGGACAGTCACATGTGGGCACAGCTGCTGGTTCTGCTAAAATGTTAACAGAGAGATTTTGATAAGATTTTTTTTCCCCTTCCCTGCTGGTATAACTCTTCTGTCACCGCTCACAATCACGGGGCAGTGCTGAGATGATGTCATCGAATTGCCTCACCTCTTTCCCCCCTTTTGTGTAATCAACCACTCTGTACTATTCAGGTGTGACTGTATCGTCCCAAATGCTACTGCGCGTGTGTGAGCGTGTGTGCATGTGTATGTGTGCGTGTGATGATACTTCTCGTGCGTTAAGCTTTACGGATCATTCACTGTGTGTCTGGTTATAAAGAGATCGTCCTGCAGCATCTGTAAACCTGCCTGGAGTAACGCCACAGAGGGCCTACCGGCCGCCTGCCAGGCGCACTCATTACGCTATAGTGAAGACTCAGTGGTGTGTTCCTAGTTTTCATAGTTCAAAGAAAAACAAACAAAAAAAATGTCATCTACTTACTTTATTTTTTTCTCTGTGGGGTGATTTCATTGTACGCAACAAAAGCTTATCATGCAGAATCTGAATGAATATATGATCACAGTACATTTCTGAAATAAATTATTTTTGAATGTTAGCAGTTCTGGTGCTCAATTGAAAACTGTACAGCGTCAGTGGGCGGAGACGGAACATGAAAATGCTGACGGGGAATTTCAAGTCATGACTGTGTGACGTAGTCTAAAGCTAAACTCAGAGCAACACCTTCCTCATTCATTTCAATGCAACTTCACCAAAAGAAGGCCATCATCCAGAAATAAAGAATATCCTGGCTCAACCTTTGCCACCACCCACATGTCCATCTCCAGTTCAAACCCTCTCCTCACACCATCACTGCTCTTTCATAGTGAGTGAAACACCTTGAACCCTGATTGTACAGCCTCATTCCACTAATGACAAGGAGAAATAGAAGTGACCTGGATGGACTCCACAGAGACATGGTATTCACCTGTACGGGTGCGGGGTTTTGCAGAACACAGCAGTGCACACTTTGGTCAGACAGCCTGTTCCAAAACAATGTTACGTAGTGTAGCATCAGAACGGGTCAGACCAGGATCCGACAACAACACAGCTGTGCTCCATTGTTTCAGATTTCCTTCATTTTCAGGCTGGGTTTGTGGATTTGGAGCTAAATGTTGTGTCTGGGGCACGTCGTGTATTAATGATACTTGTTACCTGGAGAGGTTGGAAAAAGATCTACGTTTCTTCCCTGTTCCAAAACCAAAATCAAACCCTGAAAAGTGTAGGGTTAGCTAGCTAGCTACTGAAGATATAGCCTACTGAATGTACACACATGCTGCTTTTGCTTTTTAATGATTATAACAGTGAAACAAAGACCGACCCTGCTGTACAGGAACCAGTGAAGGGAAGCAGGGAAACTCAACTAGCGCTGGGCGATATGACCAAAATCTCATATCATGATATAGATCATTTCATATCCCGATAACGATACATATCACGATATTAATCCAATGAATAAAAAGTTGCCGGTGGATTTGTATAAACTCGTTATGTTACTGTAAGTGCTGTAAAAGCTTCGCGAATTAAAAAAACAAGAAGAGTAATTTATCAAAGAGATCCGTGCAAAAGATGGACAGACTCCAAATGACGAGAAGCATCCAGGTGAAATGCCATGTTTTTAGGGATTCCTGTAACTCAGATATAACTCCAGTTCTACAGGTCGCCCACCATGAATTTCTTTCTATCAGAAGCAAAAAAAAAAAAAACAAGAATGTAAACTAAGGGCTATTTTTAGCAATCACACATCTTTAATGAATGTTTTACATACCCTGGGTATATCATGTCACAAGAAGCACCGTACCTTTAATGACATGTCATGAAATCATCAAAGGAAAACATGCAGAAATATGCGAGTGTATAACGGCTGTGGATAAATGCTCTCTGTAAGCACATAGGTAGGATCTGTCTGTGGCTAATTAGTTGATGAAATTGCACCTAACCTTAGTGTTACTCGGGGCAGCAATAAATTGGATCAGTGTAGATGCTGTGAAATCCTGTTATCTGGTTACAAATGTCCCCTCAGGACCTTTTCATCTTACTCTGTGCTCCCTGATAACCGCAATTCATTAGCTCATCATTTGCTCCTTGGTCGGCTAAACTGGCTCGGCTGGCTGCTTTAAACCCGTCAGGCTGCACATAAAGTGATACCTATATGTGTTTAAGGCGTCGGCGGTGTGTTTAAGAATGTTTTGGAAGGAGAGCCTGAGCTAAAGGACACACACTTGCATGACAGAGACACATGTGTCAGATGGTGTTAGATGCTAATTGGATCACAGTCAACTTGATCCAGGGCTAACCTACTAAACACACAGGCATGAGAGAAGAGGAGATTAGATGGGATAGGACGGAACAGGGAATTGGAACGAGCGGCGTCCAGGGCGGCTAATCCCTTTTTTGAAAACACATGGGAAATTTCTCTCCGACAGAAGAATCACAGACAGGAGGCATTTCACTCGCCGAAAAATTCATTTCCGTCTGTCTCTCTTTTCGCACTCCCTCAGGAAATGAATGACAGAAAAGAGTGAGCTGGTGGTCCCTGTTAAAAAGGGAGCCCAAGGTACTAAATAGCCCTGATGAGCTTTGAGAACCCACAGTTGGAATAATAAAGGACTCAGACAGAAGGTGTAGTTCAAAGGAGTTTGAGACCCTGAATTTAATTGCCTCATTTGTGAGCTTCACTGAGGAGGGGGGCGGTTTGGGGATTTGAAGAGGATATACTGGCAGTTGGAGAAGGGATACTAATTTGAGAAAGGGGATGTTCCCCGAGTGCCGTTCACGACTGCCTTTCTAATGCACTGTTTGGTGGATGCTTAAATTGGTTTCTGACTTAATGCACATTATGGGAAAGAGCACAAAAATGGCCGTGGTCATTTTGGTAAGTCCCTTTGCCCCAGCCAACCTCGCTCTCACTCTCCCTGCAGTTTGGGTGGACACTAGTTTCCAGAGTGTGTGATTCAGGCGAGATATACTTAACTGAAAGTTGTGACATAAATTGCTGAAATTGTTGGATGGAGTCACACTCTGTCACAATTATTTTTAGCGCCGTTGCTTTGACCAGTCGACAAGTTTCCACTAGAAAAAAGAAGCCTTCATGTCCCAGTTTCTCACTGTAGCGTCCAGGCTGTGTGCATTATATAACACAGAGCCACACAAGGAAGCAATAATTGAATAAGGGGCCCCACTTCAGGGTAACACACCATCAAAGTTTTTTGTCCCTTATATCCTCACTGAAGCTCTGAAGGACTCAGACAGTTTCCCACAAAACTCGAACACCACTAATTGGTCCATCATGTAATAATATAAGAGCTGATGATGTTTACAGGTGGGCGAGCGGGGCTCTAACAGACAGGTGGGCGTCAGCAGTGTAACAAGAGTTAAAGTTCACACCTGAACACCAGATGAATGTTGTAACCGCACAGGCGTGATCTCATTTCTACATGACCTGAATGTGTTATGCTTCAAAGGGTGTAAATTTGCTTTGTGTGTGTGAAATTAAAGACCTTTTTTTAATGTTATCTGGGAATTGTCAAAAATAATTGGAGTAAATTACGCCACCTCTAATAGCCTTCACAGCTATTATGAGTTAGTACTAATATAAATCAATATGTTTGGACCTTTAATTACAGTATGTGATGTGGTACTTAGCAGCACATTTGCCCCAGTGCTACAAATCATAGGTTGGAAGAACATTAATTTCTGCTTTTAATGAAGAGTGGAGCTGATGGACCCAAACACAGGAGACTGCAGGCAACGGGATCGAAGAGAAGTAACTTTGTGTGCAAGGTTTGTGCAGGCAAGGAAAAGCTGTTCAAAAAAAGCTCCAGCTCCAACACACTGAAGTAAAACAGGACTTAAATTCAAACTAGTCTGCAGAGGGGATGAAGTGCAGGTGGAGAGATGGGTGTAGAGGCTCAGGTGCAGGGAGTGAGCTGATTAGGCAGGGGAAACTGTGGGAGCAGGGGAGGTTACCATGCTGATTGAAATCAGGTGTGCAGATGGGCAGAGGAGGGAAAGGCAGTGCAGGAACACAGGAGGAAAAGGAAAGAGTGTAGTTGTTATTATAAAGTTTTGTTATTTACCTTAAATTTGTTGGCCACATTTAGTTCCGATGCCTTCAATGTGCCAATTATCAAATCAGATTTTATCTAAGGAGGAAACCCAACACATACACAACAGAGTTCAGGTTTACTGATGGTTCAGTCACACTGCTCACACCTAACAGGCGTCTGTCAGGAAAGGAATGACAACTTGTAGAAAGCTTTTAACATAAACCTCCTGACAACTCACACATTTCAATGTTTGAATTCACACTGTGTTTATTCTTATTGTTAAAGTGTGTGACATGCAGCAAGAAAGCTTGTGAAAACCAATTAGATGCTAAACAATCATAACAAAACACAAGCGTCCAAAAATAAGTCATAATATAATATGTCAACAAACAACAAACAAAGAGGTCAAAAAGCTGGATGCCACAACAAGAATGAAACACGACACAATATAGTATAGGGGGGGTAATTGCAAAAATTGTAAAAAAAAAAAAAACAAAAAAAAAACAACAACAAGCAAATAATAGAAAATAGAAAAAAAAATCATAGAATGTCAAAAACAAAAGTCAGTATGGTATGTAGAAAAAAACACCATAGTATAGCATGGCAAAAGTTACCTTAAAAAATACATATAAAAGGAGGTATATGCCGAAAACAGTTTCCATGATATACTGCGTCAAAAATAAAGAAAATCACAGTAGAATATGTCATAAACATGTCATTAATAAAGTCAAAAAGTCTGTCAGGAAACAAATGTCACTGTATAGTATGTAAAAAAAAACGTCAGTAGATCCAAAAACACCAAACACATTTCATAGTATGGTGTGTCAAAGAAAATGTGTGGTTGAATATTTTCAAAAAATTCATAGCATGGCATGACAAATGAATCATAACATACCATTTCGTCCAAAATCATGAAAAAACATCATAGTATAGCATGTCGTACAAAAAAATGAAAAAAAGTCATAGTATAGCATGTCGTCCAAAAAACTGAAAAAAAGTCATAGTATAGCATGTCGTCCGAAAATATGAAAAAAAGTCATAGTATAGCATGTCGTCCGAAAATATGAAAAAAAGTCATAGTATAGCATGTCATCCAAAAATATGAAAAAAAGTAATAGTATAGCATGTCGTCCAAAAATATGAAAAAAAGTCATAGTATAGCATGTCGTCCAAAAATATGAAAAAAAGTAATAGTATAGCATGTCGTCCAAAATCATGAAAAAAAGTCATAGTATAGCATGTCGTCCAAAAATATGAAAAAAAAGTCATAGTATAGCATGTTGTCCAAAAATATAAAAAAAGTCATAGTATAGTATGTCGTCCGAAAATATAAAAAAACATCATAGTATAGTATGTCATCCAAAAAAAAAAAAATCATAGTATAGCATGTCGTCCGAAAATATGAAAAAAAGTCATAGTATAGCATGTCTTCCAAAAATATGAAAAAAAGTCATAGTATAGCATGTCGTCCGACAATATGAAAAAAAGTCATAGTATAGCATGTTGTCCGAAAATATGAAAAAAAGTCATAGTATAGCATGTCATCCGAAAATATAAAAAAAGTCATAGTATAGTATGTCGTCCGAAAATATAAAAAAACATCATAGTATAGTATGTCGTCCGAAAATATGAAAAAAAGTCATAGTATAGCATGTCTTCCAAAAATATGAAAAAAAGTCATAGTATAGCATGTCGTCTGAAAATATGAAAAAAAAGTCATAGTATAGTATGTCGTCCAAAAATATGAAAAAAAAGTCATAGTATAGCATGTCGTCCAAAAATATGAAAAAAAAGTCATAGTATAGCATGTCGTCCGAAAATATGAAAAAACATCATAGTATAGCATGTCGTCCGAAAATATGAAAAAAAAGTCATAGTATAGCATGTCGTCCAAAAATATGAAAAAAAAGTCATAGTATAGCATGTCGTCCAAAATCATGAAAAAAAGTCATAGTATAGCATGTCATCCAAAAATATGAAAAAAAGTAATAGTATAGCATGTCGTCCAAAAATATGAAAAAAAGTCATAGTATAGCATGTCGTCCAAAAATATGAAAAAAAGTAATAGTATAGCATGTCGTCCAAAATCATGAAAAAAAGTCATAGTATAGCATGTCGTCCAAAAATATGAAAAAAAGTCATAGTATAGCATGTTGTCCAAAAATATAAAAAAAGTCATAGTATAGTATGTCGTCCGAAAATATAAAAAAACATCATAGTATAGTATGTCATCCAAAAATATGAAAAAACATCATAGTATAGCATGTCGTCCGAAAATATGAAAAAAAGTCATAGTATAGCATGTCTTCCAAAAATATGAAAAAAAGTCATAGTATAGCATGTCGTCCGACAATATGAAAAAAAGTCATAGTATAGCATGTTGTCCGAAAATATGAAAAAAATCCGTCATAGTATAGCATGTCATCCGAAAATATAAAAAAAGTCATAGTATAGTATGTCGTCCGAAAATATGAAAAAAAGTCATAGTATAGCATGTCTTCCAAAAATATGAAAAAAAGTCATAGTATAGCATGTCGTCTGAAAATATGAAAAAAAAAGTCATAGTATAGTATGTCGTCCAAAAATATGAAAAAAAGTCATAGTATAGCATGTCGTCCAAAAATATGAAAAAAAGTCATAGTATAGCATGTCGTCCGAAAATATGAAAAAACATCATAGTATAGCATGTCGTCCGAAAATATAAAAAAAAAGTCATAGTATAGCATGTCGTCCAAAAATATGAAAAAAAAGTCATAGTATAGCATGTCGTCCAAAATATGAAAAAAAGTCATAGTATAGCATGTCGTCCAAAAATATGAAAAAAAAGTCATAGTATAGCATGTCGTCAAAAACCATGAAAAAAAGTCATAGTATAGTATGTCGTCCAAAAATATGAAAAAAAAGTCATAGTATAGTATGTCGTCCAAAATCATGAAAAAAAGTCATAGTATAGCATGTCATCCAAAAATATGAAAAAAAGTCATAGTATAGCATGTCGTCCAAAAATATGAAAAAAAGTCATAGTATAGCATGTCGTCCGAAAATATTAAAAAAAAGTCATAGTATAGCATGTCGTCCGAAAATATAAAAAAAAAGTCATAGTATAGCATGTTGTCCGAAAATATGAAAAAAAGTCATAGTATAGCATGTTGTCCGAAAATATGAAAAAACATCATAGTATAGCATGTCGTCCAAAAAATGAAAAAAAGTCATAGTATAGCTTGTCGTCCGAAAATATAAAAAAAAAGTCATAGTATAGTATGTCGTCCAAAAATATGAAAAAAAGTCATAGTATAGCATGTCGTCCGAAATATGAAAAAAAGTCATAGTATAGCATGTCGTCCAAAAATATGAAAAAAAGTCATAGTATAGCATGTCGTCCGAAAATATGAAAAAAAACCGTCATAGTATAGCATGTCGTCCAAAAATATGAAAAAAAAGTCATAGTATAGTATGTCGTCCAAAAATATGAAAAAAAAAGTCATAGTATAGCATGTCGTCCAAAATCATGAAAAAAGTCATAGCATAGCATGTCGTCCAAAAATATGAAAAAAAAGTCATAGTATAGCATGTCGTCCAAAAATATGAAAAAAAAAGTCATAGTATAGCATGTCGTCCGACAATATGAAAAAAAGTCATAGTATAGCATGTTGTCCGAAAATATGAAAAAAACCCGTCATAGTATAGCATGTCGTCCGAAAATATAAAAAAAATGTCATAGTATAGCATGTCGTCCGAAAATATGAAAAAAAGTCATAGTACAGTATGTCGTCCGAAAATATAAAAAAAATGTCATAGTACAGTATGTCGTCCGAAAATATAAAAAAAATGTCATAGTGTAGCATGTCGTCCGAAAATATGAAAAAAAGTCATAGTATAGCATGTCGTCCAAAAATATGAAAAAAAGTCATAGTATAGCATGTCGTCCGAAAATATGAAAAAAAAGTCATAGTATAGCATGTCGTCGGAAAGTATGAAAAAAAGTCATAGTATAGCATGTCGTCCGAAAATATGAAAAAAAAGTCATAGTATAGCTTGTCGTCGAAAAGTATGAAAAAAAGTCATAGTATAGCATGTCGTCCAAAAATATAAAAAAAAGTCATAGTATAGTATGTCGTCCGAAAATATGAAAAAAATGTCATAGTATAGCATGTTGTCCAAAAGTATGAAAAAAAAGTGATAGTATAGTATGTCGTCCGAAAATATGAAAAAAATGTCATAGTATATAGCATGTCGTCCGAAATCATGAAAAAAAGTCATAGTATAGTATGTCGTCCGAAATCATGAAAAAAAGTCATAGTATAGTATGTCGTCCAAAAATATGAAAAAAAGTCATAGTATAGCATGTCGTCGAAAAATATGAAAAAAAAGTCATAGTATAGTATGTCGTCGAAAATATGAAAAAAAGTCATAGTATAGCATGTCGTCCAAAATTCATGAAAAAACGTCATAGTATAGTATGTCGTCCAAAAAAAGAAAAAACATCATAGTTCATGTCGTCCGAAAATATGAAAAAAACCCGTCATAGTATAGCATGTCGTCCGAAAATATAAAAAAAATGTCATAGTATAGCATGTCGTCCAAAAATATGAAAAAAAAGTCATAGTATAGCATGTCGTCCGACAATATGAAAAAAAGTCATAGTATAGCATGTCGTCCAAAAATATGAAAAAAAATCATAGTATAGCATGTCGTCCGAAAATATAAAAAAATGTCATAGTATAGCATGTCGTCCGACAATATGAAAAAAAGTCATAGTATAGCATGTCGTCCAAAAATATGAAAAAACATCATAGTATAGCATGTCGTCCAAAAATATGAAAAAAAACCCATCATAGTATAGTATGTCGTCCGAAAATATAAAAAAAATGTCATAGTATAGCATGTCGTCCGAAAATATGAAAAAACATCATAGTATAGCATGTCCTCTGAAAATATGAAAAAAAAGTCATAGTATAGCATGTCGTCCAAAATATGAAAAAAAAGTCATAGTATAGCATGTCGTCCGAAAATATGAAAAAAAGTCATAGTATAGCTTGTCGTCGAAAATATGAAAAAAAGTCATAGTATAGCTTGTCGTCGAAAAGTATGAAAAAAAGTCATAGTATAGCATGTCGTCCAAAAATATGAAAAAAAAGTCATAGTATAGTATGTCGTCCGAAAATATGAAAAAAATGTCATAGTATAGCATGTCGTCCGAAAATATGAAAAAACATCATAGTATAGCATGTCCTCCGAAAATATGAAAAAAAAGTCATAGTATAGCATGTCGTCCAAAATCATGAAAAAAAGTCATAGTATAGCATGTCGTCCAAAAATATGAAAAAAAGTCATAGTATAGCATGTCGTCAAAAACCATGAAAAAAAGTCATAGTATAGTATGTCGTCCAAAAATATGAAAAAAAGTCATAGTATAGTATGTCGTCCAAAATCATGAAAAAAAGTCATAGTATAGCATGTCGTCCGAAAATATAAAAAAAAAGTCATAGTATAGCATGTCGTCCGAAAATATAAAAAAAAAGTCATAGTATAGCATGTCGTCCGAAAATATGAAAAAAAGTCATAGTATAGCATGTTGTCCGAAAATATGAAAAAAAGTCATAGTATAGCATGTTGTCCGAAAATATGAAAAAAACATCATAGTATAGCATGTTGTCCGAAAATATGAAAAAAAAAACCGTCATAGTATAGCATGTCGTCTGAAAATATAAAAAAAATGTCATAGTATAGCATGTCGTCCGAAAATATGAAAAAACATCATAGTATAGCATGTCGTCCAAAAATATGAAAAAAACCCGTCACAGTATAGCATGTCGTCCGAAAATATGAAAAAACATCATAGTATAGCATGTCGTCCAAAAATATGAAAAAACATCATAGTATAGCATGTCCTCCGAAAATATGAAAAAAAAGTCATAGTATAGTATGTCGTCCAAAAATATGAAAAAAAAGTCATAGTATAGTATGTCGTCCAAAATCATGAAAAAAAGTCATAGTATAGCATGTCGTCCAAAATCATGAAAAAAAAGTCAAAGTATAGCATGTCGTCCAAAATATGAAAAAAAGTCATAGTATAGCATGTCGTCCAAAAATATGAAAAAAAGTCATAGTATAGCATGTCGTCCGAAAATATAAAAAAAGTCATAGTATAGCATGTCGTCCGAAAATATGAAAAAACATCATAGTATAGCATGTCGTCCAAAATATGAAAAAAAAGTCATAGTATAGCATGTCGTCCGAAAATATGAAAAAACATCATAGTATAGCATGTCGTCCAAAAATATGAAAAAAAAACCCGTCATAGTATAGCATGTCGTCTGAAAATATAAAAAAAATGTCATAGTATAGCATGTCGTCCGAAAATATGAAAAAACATCATAGTATAGCATGTCGTCCGAAAATATGAAAAAACATCATAGTGTAGCATGTCCTCCGAAAATATGAAAAAAAAGTCATAGTATAGCATGTCGTCCAAAAATATGAAAAAAAAGTCATAGTATAGTATGTCGTCCAAAATCATGAAAAAAAGTCATAGTATAGCATGTCGTCCAAAATCATGAAAAAAAGTCAAAGTATAGCATGTCGTCCAAAAATATGAAAAAAAGTCATAGTATAGCATGTCGTCCAAAAATATGAAAAAAACCCGTCATAGTATAGCATGTCGTCCGAAAATATAAAAAAAATGTCATAGTATAGTATGTCGTCCAAAAATATGAAAAAAAGTCATAGTATAGCATGTCGTCCGAAAATATGAAAAAAAGTCATAGTATAGCATGTCGTCCAAAATCATGAAAAAAAGTCATAGTATAGTATGTCGTCCAAAAATATGAAAAAAAAGTCATAGTATAGCATGTCGTCCAAAAATATGAAAAAAACCCGTCATAGTATAGCATGTCGTCCGAAAATATAAAAAAAATGTCATAGTATAGTATGTCGTCCAAAAATATGAAAAAAAGTCATAGTATAGCATGTCGTCCAAAAATATGAAAAAAAATCATAGTATAGCATGTCGTCCGAAAATATGAAAAAAAAGTCATAGTATAGCATGTCGTCCGACAATATGAAAAAAAGTCATAGTATAGCATGTCGTCCAAAATATGAAAAAAGTCATAGTATAGCATGTCGTCCAAAATATGAAAAAAAGTCATAGTATAGCATGTCGTCCGACAATATGAAAAAACGTCATAGTATAGCATGTTGTCCGAAAATATGAAAAAAACCCGTCATAGTATAGCATGTCGTCCGAAAATATAAAAAAAAGTCATAGTATAGCATGTCGTCCGAAAATATGAAAAAAAGTCATAGTACAGTATGTCGTCCGAAAATATAAAAAAAATGTCATAGTACAGTATGTCGTCCGAAAATATAAAAAAAAATGTCATAGTGTAGCATGTCGTCCGAAAATATGAAAAGACATCATAGTATAGCATGTCCTCCGAAAATATGAAAAAAAAGTCATAGTATAGCATGTCGTCCAAAAATATGAAAAAAAGTCATAGTATAGCATGTCGTCCGAAAATATGAAAAAAAGTTATAGTATAGCATGTCGTCGAAAAGTATGAAAAAAAGTCATAGTATAGCATGTCGTCCGAAAATATGAAAAAAAGTCATAGTATAGCTTGTCGTCGAAAAGTATGAAAAAAAGTCATAGTATAGCATGTCGTCCAAAAATATGAAAAAAAGTCATAGTATAGCATGTCGTCCGAAAATATGAAAAAAAAGTCATAGTATAGCATGTCGTCCAAAAATATGACAAAAAAGTCATAGTATAGCATGTCGTCCGAAATCATGAAAAAAAGTCATAGTATAGTATGTCGTCCAAAATTATGAAAAAAAGTCATAGTATAGCATGTCGTCGAAAAGTATGAAAAAAAGTCATAGTATAGCATGTCGTCCAAAATCATGAAAAAAAGTCATAGTATAGCATGTCGTCCAAAAATATGACAAAAAAGTCATAGTACAGTATGTCGTCCGAAAATATATAAAAAAAGTCATAGTATAGCATGTCGTCCGAAATCATGAAAAAAAGTCATAGTATAGTATGTCGTCCAAAATTATGAAAAAAAGTCATAGTATAGCATGTCGTCGAAAAGTATGAAAAAAAGTCATAGTATAGCATGTCGTCCAAAATCATGAAAAAAAGTCATAGTATAGCATGTCGTCCAAAAATATGACAAAAAAGTCATAGTACAGTATGTCGTCCGAAAATATATAAAAAAAGTCATAGTATAGCATGTCGTCCGAAATCATGAAAAAAAGTCATAGTATAGTATGTCGTCCAAAATTATGAAAAAAAGTCATAGTATAGCATGTCGTCGAAAAGTATGAAAAAAAGTCATAGTATAGCATGTCGTCGGAAAATATGAAAAAAAAGTCATAGTATAGCATGTCGTCCAAAAATCATGAAAAAACGTCATAGTATAGTATGTCGTCCAAAAAAAGAAAAAAACATCATAGTTCATGTCGTCCGAAAATATGAAAAAACATCATAGTATAGCATGTCGTCCAAAAAAAGAAAAAAAAGTCATAGTATAGCATGTCGTCGAAAAATATGAAAAAAGTCATAGTATAGCATGTCGTCGAAAATATAAAAAAACATCATAGTATAGCATGTCGTCCAAAATATGAAAAAAAGTCATAGTATAGTATGTCGTCCGAAAATATGAAAAAAAGTCATAGTATAGCATGTCGTCCGAAAATATGAAAAAAACATCATAGTATAGCATGTCGTCCAAAACCATGAAAAAAAAGTCATAGTATAGCATGTCGTTCGAAAATATGAAAAAACATCATAGTATAGCATGTCGTCCAAAACATGAAAAAAAAGTCATAGTATAGCATGTCGTCGAAAAATATGAAAAAAAGTCATAGTATAGTATGTCGTCCGAAAATATGAAAAAACATCATAGTATAGCATGTCGTCCAAAACCATGAAAAAAAAGTCATAGTATAGTATGTCGTCGAAAAATATGAAAAAAGTCATAGTATAGTATGTCGTCCGAAAATATGAAAAAAAAGTCATAGTATAGCATGTCGTCCGAAATCATGAAAAAAAGTCATAGTATAGTATGTCGTCCAAAATTATGAAAAAAAGTCATAGTATAGCATGTCGTCGAAAAGTATGAAAAAAAGTCATAGTATAGCATGTCGTCCAAAATCATGAAAAAAAGTCATAGTATAGCATGTCGTCCAAAAATATGACAAAAAAGTCATAGTACAGTATGTCGTCCGAAAATATATAAAAAAAGTCATAGTATAGTATGTCGTCCAAAATTATGAAAAAAGTCATAGTATAGTATGTCGTCCAAAATATGAAAAAAAGTCATAGTATAGCATGTCGTCCAAAATCATGAAAAAAAGTCATAGTATAGCATGTCGTCCAAAAATATGAAAAAGTCATAGTACAGTATGTCGTCCGAAAATATATAAAAAAAGTCATAGTATAGCATGTCGTCCGAAATCATGAAAAAAAGTCATAGTATAGTATGTCGTCCAAAATTATGAAAAAAAGTCATAGTATAGCATGTCGTCGAAAAGTATGAAAAAAAGTCATAGTATAGCATGTCGTCGGAAAATATGAAAAAAAAGTCATAGTGTAGCATGTCGTCCAAAAATCATGAAAAAACGTCATAGTATAGTATGTCGTCCAAAAAAAGAAAAAAACATCATAGTTCATGTCGTCCGAAAATATGAAAAAACATCATAGTATAGCATGTCGTCCAAAAAAAGAAAAAAAAGTCATAGTATAGCATGTCGTCGAAAAATATGAAAAAAAGTCATAGTATAGCATGTCGTTCGAAAATATGAAAAAAACCCATCATAGTATAGCATGTCGTCCAAAACCATGAAAAAAAGTCATAGTATAGTATGTCGTCCGAAAATATGAAAAAAAGTCATAGTATAGCATGTCGTCCGAAAATATGAAAAAACATCATAGTATAGCATGTCGTCCAAAACCATGAAAAAAAAGTCATAGTATAGCATGTCGTTCGAAAATATGAATAAACATCATAGTATAGCATGTCGTCCAAAACCATGAAAAAAAAGTCATAGTATAGCATGTCGTCGAAAAATATGAAAAAAAGTCATAGTATAGTATGTCGTCCGAAAATATGAATAAACATCATAGTATAGCATGTCGTCCAAAACCATGAAAAAAAAGTCATAGTATAGTATGTCGTCGAAAAATATGAAAAAAGTCATAGTACAGTATGTCGTCCAAAACCATGAAAAAAAAGTCATAGTATAGCATGTCGTCGAAAAATATGAAAAAAGTCATAGTATAGTATGTTGTCCGAAATCATGAAAAACCGTCATAGTATAGCATGTCGTCCGAAATCATGAAAAAAAGTCATAGTATAGTATGTCGTCCGAAAATATGAAAAAAAGTCATAGTATAGCATGTCGTTCGAAAATATGAAAAAACATCATAGTATAGCATGTCGTCCAAAACCATGAAAAAAAAGTCATAGTATAGCATGTCGTTCGAAAATATGAATAAACATCATAGTATAGCATGTCGTCCAAAACCATGAAAAAAAAAGTCATAGTATAGCATGTCGTCGAAAAATATGAAAAAAAGTCATAGTATAGTATGTCGTCCGAAAATATGAAACATCATAGTATAGCATGTCGTCCAAAAATATGAAAAAAACCCGTCACAGTATAGCATGTCGTCGAAAAATATGAAAAAAGTCATAGTATAGTATGTCGTCCGAAAATATGAATAAACATCATAGTATAGCATGTCGTCCGAAACCATGAAAAAAAAGTCATAGTATAGCATGTCGTCGAAAAATATGAAAAAAGTCATAGTATAGTATGTTGTCCGAAATCATGAAAAACCGTCATAGTATAGCATGTCGTCCGAAATCATGAAAAAAAGTCATAGTATAGTATGTCGTCCGAAAATATGAAAAAAAGTCATAGTATAGCATGTCGTCGAAAATATGAAAAAAAATCATAGTATAGCATGTCGTCCAAAACCATGAAAAAAAAGTCATAGTATAGCATGTCGTCGAAAAATATGAAAAAAAGTCATAGTATAGTATGTCGTCCGAAAATATGAATAAACATCATAGTATAGCATGTCGTCCAAAACCATGAAAAAAAAGTCATAGTATAGCGTGTCGTCGAAAAATATGAAAAAAGTCATAGTATAGTATGTTGTCCGAAATCATGAAAAACCGTCATAGTATAGTATGTCGTCCGAAATCATGAAAAAAAGTCATAGTATGTCGTCCGAAAATATGAAAAAAAGTCATAGTATAGCATGTCGTCTTAAAATATGAAAAAAAGTCATAGTATAGCATGTCGTCCGAAAATATGAAAAAAAGTCATAGTACAGCATGTCGTCCGAAAATATGAAAAAAAGTCATAGTATAGCATGTCGTCCAAAAATATGAAAAAAAGTCATAGTATAGTATGTCATCAAAAAAAAAAAAAAAAAGTCATAGTACAGTATGTCGTTCGAAATCTAATAGTAGAATGCTGAAAAAAAAGTCATTGTGTAGTATGTTGAAAAATTTCATGTTAGAATCCTTTCAAAAATCACAATATGTTCCGTGAAAAAAAAAATTGGTATCAGGAAAAGTGTTTGTGTTTCAGAGACATAGTTTACTCTGTTGAAAACAGTCATATAGAATGTTGAAGGAACAGTTTTAAAAAGTCATAGTATGTCATATAAAGAATAATATCTTAGCATGCCATAAAAACTAACGAAAACTTCCACCGTCCAGTATGTCTAAAAAAGTTACAGCTTCGTATTTAGGAGAAAAGAATTTATATCTTATCACATAAAATAAGTCACAGCATGTCTAAGAAAAGACAGTATCATTAGCATGTCCTTATAATCGTAAAAAATGTCGTGCTATGGTACGATATAAGAAAGACATGATATATGTCCAGAAAGTAAAAATAAATAGACAAGAAAACATTCATTCCAGGTTCTTTTAAACATTTATTAATTCATCAATGGGAAAACTGACACGTTACAGCAGCTCAAGAGTCAGAAGCAACAGACAAAATGAAAAATAAAGAATGAGTGTTCAAGGAGGAGCAATATAACCACGACACAGAGAATAAAAATAAAATTTATATGCACTATATGTACCTTTGAGTTACACAGATACCATTATGTTCTTAACTGATTGTTGCAAAGGGTAATCATAATATACACATGGTGTGAAATAATTTGACTGTAAAATATACAAATATGAATATTGCTGCACAGTGAGTGGTATAATGACATTCATTATAATAAATAACAATATTAATAATTACACAGTTTAAGTATGTGTAATGTGTATATAACACATATGATCAAATATGCATATTTCATAACACACACACATCAAATTTACAGTATGCAATAGTGTATTAATATTTGTGTATATAGCACCAGCACTCTTAAGTGTGAGTCTTCCTGTGTCCCACAGCGTAGAAGATGCACACTGTGATAAAATGTCCTCACCAGTGTCCTGCACCCTGTAAAGGGCCTCAGTCTCCTCAGCAAATGAAGTCAACTTCAGCTCTTGTTGTACAGTGTTTGTGTTGTTGAACCAGTCAAGTGTACTGCTGAGGTGACGGCCAGGTATTAATACGCTCCCACCATCTCAGTATCCAGTCCCTGGATGTTCACCGGTGTAGTCTGGGGTTGCTTCGTGTGGCCGTCTATCACCATCTCCATTGTCTTGGTGGTGTTTAGCTGAACGTGGCTGAGCTCTCACCAGCTGACAGAGTCCTTGATGAACCTCCCTGTGCTCCTGCTGGTTCCCCTCTGATACGTATCCAACGATGGCTGCATCATCAGAGAGCTTTGGGAGGTGAGCGTCCGTTGTCATGCTTGAAGCCTGAAGGTAAACAAGAGAGCATAATGTCACAATATGATATGCCATAAAAATGATCAATAGTATTCAATACAAATATCAACAGTATAAAATAAAAATGTAAAAAAAAAGAATTAAAAAAAATCAATGTACTTTCAGCCATGTTTGTTGTTGCTGTGGGAAACAGTATATCAATATGTCAACACTTAAAATATTGCAAGTATCATGATATGGATGTTATCATATATATATTTTTAAATTATTCCAGTATTATCATGAACGAGATGACGTGGCACAACCCTACTCCACAGATTTGGGTTTTTTTTGTTTATTTTTTACTATTTTTGGCTCTTTTCATAGTAAAGTTTGTCGTAAAGTTTTGTCGTTTGTTTGTTTATGGGCACTTTGGTAAGACATGTCCCACAATTGCAAAAAAAAAAAGATTTACAAAATGATTTTAAAGAAATAGGGAAGAACTTTATTATTATTATTGTTATTATTATTATTATTATTATTAGTAGTAGTAGTAGTAGTAGTACACTTTAAAATTATGTTACAGAATGATTAGAATTTTTACGTACTCTTTACAGGTCATTTCCTTATTTCTTTTTTTCTAATTGTCTTGTTTTAATTTTTCTCTTTTTTATTAATTTCTTGATAATTTTGTGGGTCAGTTCTTCTTTGGTTGATTCCCATGTTTTTAAAAGAAATCGAGTCAATTGGCTCGAGTTTCAAATGGTTAAACTGTGTGAGTGTTGAACTAATGACCGAGGAGAAATCTTAAAATCTTGGAGAGTCTTGTTTTTTAGCTGATTATACACGAAAGAAAACATGCTTACTATATTTTATTAATTATATTATATTTCTGCTGATATATCCGTTTAAATCCTGCGCACTGGAGCTTTAATGTCTTTAATGAACTCCTCCTTTAACTTTCTCTCTGCTGTTTCCTTTAGTCAAACAGTCTGAAGACCTTATTTCATGTATTAGCCGGGGCCCTGTGTGTCCGGAGCCCCACCAAGTTGAAGTTCCTCCTTTTGTTATGTGTTGCGTATAAACGGGCCTCTGTCCCTTTAAACCGCAGCAGGAGGTGGTGCTCTCCGGCACATGAGAGGAGGAGGAGGAGGAGGCGAGAGGAGGAGGAGGAGGAGGAGGGCCGCTGCTTTGTGCGCCACACACATGCAAAGTAAACGGACATTGGAGCAGCAACAAGGGAACTGTCCTGCCGCAACTCTCCGCCGAGGAAACTAAAGTGATCTGCGGTGACACAGCTTTGCTCCTGCGTCTCTGTCCTCCTGTGTCCGGAAAGCCGAGTGGAATATAACCTGAAAGTTCGCCTTTACTCGGAGAATAAAGAAAGGTAACTCTTCTAATGATTGTTTCAGAGTTGACTGAGTCATAATGTCCTGTTGTTTGACACTTATTTAAGGTAGTTCTGCCAGTGACGACTTGTAGTAATGACTCAGCTGTGGTTCATGTGTCTAGTGTGTTTACAGACTCAGAGAACACACGCAGGCTCAAGTAAAGCAAACGGTGTGAAATCTGCATCTCATTTGAATGTCAAACCTGCCTTTAGTCAATCAGCTCCAGGCTGTCCCGTATGGAGGGACAACAATGAGCCCTCTGGCGTCCTCTGTGTCCTCCAGCAGCCTGGTGAGGGCTGCAAAGAGAAGAGCAAACCACAACATGATCAAAGTCACCACTTCAGTTTGTCTTACTGGGTCACAATGTGCTTTACAAGTTACTCTTTGTCTCCACAAACTCAACTTCAGCTGGATCTGTTTAATCTGAGCTGCCTTTGGAGAAATAGTTTTTAGTGTTTTCAGTTTGGATCAGGTCCATGAAGTTGCGCAGAGCTCCCCAAACTTTTTTTCCCTCAGTATCATGGGATGTGCAAATATAGAAGTGTAACTGACCCCATTATATTTTGGCTCAGAGGCGCCGTTTTGTAAGAAATCCTGCTTTGTATCATTATGAAATGACATAATTATCTGCTCTGGAGGCAAGACTGTAATAAGCTGATGAAAGGAGTCATTAACTGGGTTAAACAACAAAGATGGTAAACTATACATTTGGGATCCCCATTAGGAGCACCCAAGGGTCCTCAGGCCTCTGGACTCACACATTACAAATCACTAAGGGACTGTACTGTATTATTATAGTAGGAGAGGTAGCTGAGGTGTGACTTGTGGTTTTTTTGACTGTATAATTAAAACTGGACGACATGACAGCTTCCCAAAAGTGAAGCCGAAGTATGTTGATAGCCCCCTGGTGGCTGGCTGCAGTATAGGTCATAAACCCCGCCCCCTCTATGTTGGTGGATAGGACATGGGCTCAAAACACATGTCAAATAAAATGTTCCCAATGATGGTTTTAGTAGTTTCAGGTAGCTCTTGGTTCTAACTGGTAGCGTGGGGTTCGAACACTCCTGTGCGGAGTTTGTGTAGGTTTGCTCCAGCTTCCTCCCACAGTCCAAAGACATGCAGGTTAATTGGTGACTAAATTGTCCGTAGGTGTGATAAGCGGTTACAGAAAATGAATGAATAGGTGGTTTTTCAGGCTCAGGTTCGTCCAAATGTTTATTTTTTGGTAGTTATTTGGCGCTATTAAAGGGGGTTTGACGTCATGATTGACAGCTGTGTGTGCTCCTGATCAATGGCGCTGCGAAACACTGCTCAGCCTTGCAGCAAATTTTTCCCAGTGGCCACTCGCGTATTGCAGCAAAACAAAAAAATAAATCACCTGCGGCCCAAAAAGCATTTACCCTACTAGCTGCCATTGTACAAGAGATGTCTGTAGAACGGTTGAAGTCAATTATGGATCTTTTCATTATAAGTTTTTGGTGTTTTGATATTCGCAAAACAGAGAAACATCCGTCCATCATCACCACAGTGTAAAGTCTATAAACTGAGCAGGAATTTGTGGGTGGAGCCAGTGTGAGAAACACAGTGTGAGAAGGTAGAAAATTTGTTTGGCGCATGTGCCAGGTGAGCAACTCCATTTGAATGAATAAGCGCCATCTTGGTGTCCAATATCTAGTTATTGTTAAAATCTATGGTGGGGATACTTTGCCCATCTCTATATCCAGTCTGTGACCATAACCCAGAACGTCCCTTCTCTAAGCCAAATCAACAAAACATAACTCTCTCCCCAGTGCTTAAAAATATTTTAAGTGCCTCTCATGTTTTGCAACACCCCTTCCCCTGTTATAAATAACGAACAGTCCCTTGTAACTTTAGTTGGCAGATACGCAGTAGTGGGAACTAGGCTGCAGAGTCTGAAATAAGTGTCCCAAATAACTATTTCCAGCTACAGGACAGGATATGGTTTAATCAGAGCGGCCAGATGGACGTAAAAGCATCAGTTCTCTTCACTGAGAGTTACGTAACATTAATACTCTGCTATGGGAACACAAAGCACAGCAAACTCTCTGGGAATCTACCAAGAGCTCAACAAGCTGCACGGCCACTTTCACCTCATCCCTCACTCCCAAATTTGTCCACTTTCCCGCGTCATTAGTGAGTTGTTCCTGTTTGTGTTTACAGACCTGGCACTTGCCTCTCATGCCTCATCGTGCCTGATGAACTGGCTAATTTACTCCAGAATTTCCACTGTGGCTGTATACCTGCCCGGCCTCATTCATCATGCCCCGATCGAAGGCCGTATAAGTGTGTGCTTGACTTTAACTACACTGACCATAAAGTGAGGAGGCCGTTTTATAACGCTCAGTTTAATTATTCCTCGCTCATCATCAGTAATCAAGCCGTCTTGTTAAAGCGCCAGTCTGGACAAAAGCAGGAGGACATATTGACAAATGGGCTTGGCTTTAGTGTTGTCTTTGTACGACTCTTGCCCTTTGACCCCTCCTACACATGTATGCACAAACACACAGCCACACCCTAATAACAGCCCTAAGGTCGGTCAGTATTTGTCATGTTGCGTGATGAATCATTCACTAAACACTGTATTTGCTGCTCTGTGATTAAGAGAAATTAGGCAACTGGAGAGATTTAGGTCAAGGTCAAATTCTGCCTGATCGCCACCGCGCCAGCAGCACTTTTCCAAGCGTCTCCTTGCCTGTCTGTCTTTCCCAGTCACTAAAGCGCCGCATTATCACGCACACTCCAGGCCTTTCAGCTCCTTATTGTACGACTTCTCCAGAGCTGCCAGGCAGATATCTCTCCATCAAGATCTATTGTGCGCGCTGCAGAGTCAGAGGGGAGGGGAGCATGTGTGTGTGTCATCTCTGACTGACTGTGCTTTTTTCTGTGCAACAGAGGCTCTCTGGAGAATACTGCCGCTGCGTAGTGAGGAAGCTGGCTACCTGCCCGACTCTGACTGCGCTGAGGTCATTACAGTTATACTGGAAAGAGGGTGTGCAGGAGTGGGGGCTGGGGAGAGGCAGTTAGACTCATTTTGCGCACTCATGAAAACACTACCTTCAGGCTGTTTCACAAGCAACTTAACTTCGTTAAAGTGGAGGGCAACCAATTTCCGCATGCATCAACACTGAGTCAGTGCTTTATTTATGTGTCTGGGCTTTATATTACATGGGGGTTAAATGTATGGAGTATAAACTTTTCACTTTATATTCTCATAGAAATTAGTTAACTGGAGTCAGATGTGATAACTTGGAAGTATATTGCGTGTTCTCTTTGCTTCCCATGCCTCAGGAAATGCCTATGTAAATTGTTTGCGGCCTCGGTAATCCACCCACCTTTATCCCATGCTGTATAGGAGGCCGGCAGGGGATGATTGGAGACTGTCCTGACATTTGGTCTTCTGGATTTTGTTGCAACTGCATGGCCTGGGTAGAAAGGGAAAAATATAGGTGAAAAATCTGTTTTTATTAAAGGTCCAGTGTGTAAGATTTAGCGGGATTTAGTGGCATCTAGCAAAGAGGACTGCAGACTGCAACCAGCTGAAGCGTCTCCTGGTTAAAATTCCTTCAGTGTTCATCGTTCAGGAGGATTTTACGACGAGCTGAATTATCTGTAGAGGTCTCTTCCTCTCCAAAACAAACTGACCTGGTGATCAAAACTGGCCCTCCCTATGTAGATATAAATGGCTCATTCTGAGGTAACGAAAACGCAGCAATTCTTATTTTCAGGTGATTAAACCTTAAAGAAAACCTACTTATCATATTCCATTTCTGCCAGTACACCCTCTAAACTCTACACACTGGACCTCTTACCATTGTTGGCATGTTGTGAGACGGTTAGACATGATTTTTGAATCAAAAAGTGATTGTGTCTTCCAGAACAGGACAAAGAGGGCAATTTGCCCAGAGCAGTGGGTCATTTTTTTTAGATGTCACTGTACATAAATAAATTTTGAGCTAAATTCAAAAGGGCAGCTGTAAAATGTAAAATCCCCGTCACTTATTGAAATATTATTACATTATTGGAAGCATTTCAGTAATGCACTCCAGAGCTCTGAAGCCGTGGAAGCCTCCCAGTGTCTGTGAAGTATTAATCACTTCAAAGGTGACGGATGTGTAATTTTTTCAGCTGTTGATACTGGAAAGCATCGAGGCTTATGCTGAACTCCCTGAGGAGGGTTGTTTTGTCTCAGACAATTACAGGATTCACCCCGCATGCAAAGAAAGCAGCGAGGTCTTTGAACTTTGAAGAGAAATCATGCTGAGGGTGTTCGAGTTAATCTTTGAACAGACTTTATATGGAAGCAGAATCCGACGTGAAATCTTCAGGCGTTTCGCAGAATACATTTGACTTTGAACTCCGATCAAGAGAGACAAATTAACCAGATCAAAATCCGTGAAACAGAGGTTCCCTGTAAGAAAGGCTGTGATTTAGTTCTGTGGTGTCTGACCTTTGTGGCTTGTGGTCCCTTAAATCAAAGCCATGTCTGCTTGGAACTCTTTGTTTTCAGATGCGCCTGTGATTTATGACCAGGTCAACCTAAGATTTGTTTTTCTGTGTTCATTTGAAAAGATTTTCAGAGGTAAAACTATCCAGTCAAGCTGCAATCCATCGTACTCAGAACTTGGAAAATTGCAATGCAACGGTCATTCAAGTCGGAAACTTGGGCATGATCCATGTAGCCTAAGTTCATCAGCATAAACAAATCTGATGTCACAGCAACATGGCGGTGCACACAGTGAACTGAGCAGAGTTACCATTTCATCAGTTTTTACTTTATGTAATGCTTATGAAAAGTGCTGCAGGAGCAACACAAACACAATATAAAACACTTATTTTAAACACCGTCTCTCTTCGCTAATGGCACTGAGGTAATTGATGTAGGTCCTTTTATAAATGCTTGTGAAGCTCAAAAACAACACAGTATGTACAATCATCGGTTTGCTGTGTGCAGCCACGTTTTCCCAAGATCGGAAGTCTGGAATATCCACTTGGGATGATCAGCGTCCTACTTGCAATGAATTGCAGCACAGTGACTATTACCTGCTGAGGCGATATTGGTGCAGATGAGACGGACACAGAAAGCTAGTGTGGTGGCTAATGTTAGCTAGCTTGCTAATAAATACAGCATCTCTCATGTAGGGTAGTTAGTATGTTCTGTGGCAAATATCATACAGTATCTGCTGGTTAGACACGGAACAATCAATGTCTTGTCCATTCATACTTCTTTGCTGTTGCTTAAGTGCTGCTGTGAGGGTCCAGGGTCACAGCCCTCTGAGGCAAATTGTGATTTGTGATATTGGGCTTTATACATGCAGTTAAAATTGAAGTCCATGGTATAGGCTGGCAGTCTGAAAAGCATCCGGGGCACTCTAACTGTATTAATGAAGAATTTTTACTTAAAATCAGAGCACCTCGGATGCCTGTCAGTCTGCCAGCACATACCGTAGATTTCTACATCAACTAAGCCGGACAGTTGTTGTTTTTTAGTCTTATGTGATCAGGGGGCGAATACAGTAAAACTTAAATTAATAGCCTGAGCTATTAATTGATTAAATCACTGAAATCAACAGGCCTATATTTGGGACAGGCCATTAATCCCTTTCACACAAGGGTAATCCAGGAACGGACACAAAATTCGAGGTCACCAGCACCTGGTTTTATACATCTGAAGAACTTCTATAAAAGAGAAATAAAGTGCTTGGCAACCAGACCAGGCGTCTTATTAAGACATGCGTTTATTTGTCAAAATGTGTAGCCACACTGGGCCAGTAAAGGGGGCTAGATGTTTAATTGAAGGTTTACAATATTTGCCAGTGTTCATTTTGCTCATGTTTGACTGTACCCCAATTCAGCTCAACAAAAAAGCAAGAGGAAACCTTAAAAACAAATACAATTTGGTCTAGCAGAAATATGTCTTTGCTGCAGGCCTATCCTGTTACTCCTCTTACGACCCCACAGATTTGTCTTGCGACCCCTTCAAAGGAAACCACTGATTTAGCTACCCAAGACCTTTAGTTCACTATTGTTCTCTAGAAAGTCATGTATTTTATTTTTGTAAAAGTACCCTGGATGTATTTCAAAAGTCTTACTCTGTCAGCTGTTCTGGGCCAAACCCCCTGCAAATCCATCAACATTCAGGATTCAGCTCAGGGCTGTAACCCTGTTACTCAGAGAGAAACCTTGGCTGATTCTGGCTCAGTGACACCACATGCCCTTTACCATCCCATTTAACAACAATTTATCACGGCTGTTCCCAGGAAAAAGGGGCCACTTTCTCTTTTGTGCAACAACCCGTGTGCACCTGTCACTTGATCGCTAAGATCTGGGCCTGTTTTGGTTTCTGTCAGTGTAACGTGACCATTGTGGAGGAAAATAACCAGTCCAACAGGAAATATTTTCCTGTGCTGCACGCACTCCACAATGAGGTCATTTTACTTCCTTCTTGAAAACACCAACTCCAGTTTGACGCCACAGCTTCTAAACATGCTTTAAAATAACATTATATAACTCAGTCTTCGTCACTCTTGCAGCACATGTCACTTAGTTTGGATAATTGTCATGTCTGAGGTGAAGACAGCTCCAGTGAAACTCACTGCGGCCAGCGCGGTGGATTGTTCCCACATTGAGAATGTTTCAGAACATCCTCTGCGGTTTCTGTTGTACACAAGAACACCACAGAATAACATCATGTATCGTCAGCTGGCACACCTGTCTCACACACATGGCAGTGATTTAAAGGGAAATTACAAACTGGGTGTTATTTGCATGTCTTTTGGTCCTGATGACGTACTCGCCACCACACTGTAGAGACTTTGGGAAGAACTTCACAAGACTACTACAGCTTTCCAAAAAAAAAAGGTTTAGCAGCCACAGGGATTTCCAGGGGACTCCTCCCTGTGTTCACTTTAATCATTGCAAGAAAAGTGTTTAAGTTTGCGTGTGAAATTCCATACTAACATGCTGTTTAGTATGGTAAGGAGTATGTGAGAGTTTTTAGCATGCAATCACTGGACACTACGCTGGCATAAATATCCCACAACGCAATGCGGTAGTCAACAAT
Organism: Epinephelus cyanopodus; assembly: GCA_026686955.1. NCBI lineage: Eukaryota > Metazoa > Chordata > Actinopteri > Perciformes > Serranidae > Epinephelus > Epinephelus cyanopodus. The sequence goes on along the minus strand of CM048933.1, from coordinate 8,164,339 downwards.
GTTCATAACAGCAGACAGCAATCAAGTCAGCTCTGTAACAATAAGTTAACTAAGTACATGAGTAATAAATAATCTCTAGAGATGAATAACTTTGGTCATGACTCTGCTGCCTGATGTTTAATTAAGGAACCGCTGAAAGTATTGCGGTAGGGATACCATTACATTAATTAATTTTCCGTAACCACTTTTCATGTTAGGGGTTGCGGGCTGGAGCCTACCCCAGCTGACATTGGGCAAGAGGTGGGGTACACCCTTGATATGTCACCAGACTATCACAGGGCTGAGACAGAGACACTTTCACATCTATGGACAACTTCGAGTCTCTGGACTGCGGGAGGAAGCTGGAGCTCTCGGAGAGAACCCATGTTGACAGGGGGAGAACATGATAGTGCTACTTTTGATTCAAAAACTATTTGGATGGCATGTCATGACATTTGGCACATAGACAATATACCTACTAAACATCAGCTTGTTAACATGCTGATGTTAGTATTTAGCTAAGTTGATCATTATCTGGTGACAGAGATGACTGTGACATGACATTACACAATGAGTTCGCCTGTGGTTTGCATTTTCTAACAGCTAGAGTAACTTTTAATGTGATGGAAACCCAAGAACTCCAGAGGTTCATCGTGCTCACAGATGCCAGGGTAGAGCTGAGGCTGGCATGGGTCACTATGGTTGTTTAAGTTTAAGTTAAGTTTAAGTTTATTTACTTTATTAGATGTGTCGCCATACGATAAGGACACTCTCAGGAAGTGGTGCGGTAATTACAGCTGAGCATGCCTGAAAAAATACACACTACTGTTTATGTAAACAAAGAATGTTGAAGGAAAATGCTCACAATGTGTATGTAGTACATAGTATGTGATTTCACAATACAGTCTCACTCATTAGACAGTGACGAAAAAGCTGTCCTTTAATGTTGGGCTGATACATGGCTGGTCACTGTTATAGTTTAATGGCGCTCGGGGGCATCAGTGGGAAATGTGGCAGAACAAGAATGAAAAGCCCCTTTTACACTGCCAGATTTTCGGCGAATGTTGGGCCGTTTTGCCGGCAAGCTGCAAGCGTTTAGACACACAGAGCAGTATGGGCGAGTTGATCCGAGGTGACCGATTTTCCACCGTGTAGGGTAGACATATTGATGCAACCTTTTTGGTTAAAAAAGAACGAGGCGGCCTTCCGCCACGGGAGGGGCTGTTGATGACTTGTGGGAGGGGCTGTTGATGACTTGTGGGAGGAGCTGTTAATGGCGCCGCATGTGTGATCCACTGGTGATGGATAAACGGGAAACAGCTGATAGCAGGAATTAGCGAGCAGCTAGTCGCAAGAGGGAAACGCAAACCTAACTTGTGAGAGAATCGCCGAAGGACTGACCAACCGTGGCTTCCCTCAGAGTACGTCACTGGTTACGTCACATGCAGAGCTACACGTTTTGTTACTTGGTGAGTGAAGGCGGCGAAAGTCCACATCAATTTGTGTTGTTTTACTGACGTCGTGCATTTATTTTGAAAGACACTGTGTGTAAATGTTAAATTTCCTGTAAAAATCTAAGTGTATTTTGAAAGAAGACAATGCATGTAACAGGCTGAACTTGACACGGTGTCCCAGAACATCAACAACCAACGCACCCAGGGTACCCTGCACGTCATATCTGGATGTGGAAAGTCCATGACCAAACGTCGATATGTGACGAGGTCAGAGTGAGAATGTGTTGGATTTCAGACGCAGTTTGAGATTATTTCTGTTGAATTAGGGTTGCTTTTTTTTTTTTGGAAAGTTGTTGTAAGCTTCACCAAAGTTGTTCCTCACAGAGACTCCATCTCCTAAATTGTTATCATGAACAACAGTAATAATATATAAAAAATATGAGAATATGACCAGAGTTGACATACATCATTATTTCCTTTAAACACAATAAGGTGCGCTCTCAGAAAACCTTGACAGATTCCTTTTGGGCTGCATAAATTGTCATCTCTCCGTGTAATTGAATTCATTAGAAAATCTTTTGTTGCGATTTCAGTTTGAAGCTGATAATAACCCCAGCAGTTGATATATTTATCAGCCCAACTGTGTAAATTAAACAGTCTGATAAGAAACTCAGGGGACCTGCTTGTCTTTGTTGTACATTTCTATTAAACATCCAACTTCAGTCACTACTCCTTCAGCTCTGTCATCTGTAGCAGAACTAATTCTGGCTTCTATGAAACACACAGTTAATGATTAACCACATATGACTGCATTAAGTTTCCCTCCCCTGCTGTTTGTCACTGACACCGTATCATTTCTAGCAGCAGGGCCATGATTGTGCAATATTCGTTGGCTCGAGTGTGACTGGGTCATATATTGAAAACACACACGACTGGTGGTGTGCAGCTGGCCGTTGTGGTCCAGGCTTTGGGGCTGTTTACAGTCCAGTGAGCCCTCATTGTTTTGCAGCTCTGTATGGACACAGAAACAGGTGGTTTGTCTCTCAAGCGTACTGAAAAGACAAAGGAGGGCTGTTGGCGTAACTGCGGTCACCTCTGCGCCCACAAAATGACACATTCATGCTTGGAAACTAGTTCAGGAGATGGGAACAGTAACAGGAACTGTTGTGGGCTGTTATCGTGGTGTGATGATCCTGTGAGAATTGCTGGTTTCCTTATGAATAAAGCGTCACCTTACTGCCCCAGCCTCTAGAGGACATTTCAGGTCAGTAACCCGGTGCTGTGAATGGTTTGGTAGAAGGTTACCTTGATAGATAAGCATCGAAGGCCTTTGTCTCTTTGTATTAAATTGATGTGAACCACTGGAAATAATGGGTGTTCATTTGGGTCACCTTTGAGCCCCATCTTTGTGTGTGTGTGTGTGTGTGTGTGTGTGTGTGTGTGTGTGTGTGTGTGTGTGTCTGCTTTCTTTTATAGGTGCATACGTGTGGTTTGGGTGTGCCAAAAGGGTTTGGTTCGCGTCTTCCTCCTACTTTGTTTTTTGTTCTTTCTCATCTATTGTACTTCATGTTACATTGTTGGCTCCTCTGTTACAGAGAAATTTTGTCTGCCGTTTGGGAACCAACAGGGTGTGTGTTTGTGTATTTGTGTGTGTTTGTTTTTGAGCCGTAATTTCGTGACTCAGAGGCCTATTTCCCCTGATGACCCTTGAATGTATTTACGGCAGTTTGAGCGGAGGCCGTTGATGGACTTTAAACTCAGCGTTCACTCTGCACACGCAAACACATTCACACACACTTACACACACAGTTCACATGCATGTAAACACAGCCACGACATCTGTATGTGCTTCACTAATGAAAACTTTATGCTCGCAGACATATGTTTCCAGGAAATCCAAGTTGTTGCTTAATGTCAAATCAAAGTAGCATGCCAGATGTTGAAAGCTGTCTTGAAGGGAACCAAATAAAATTGCGGTAAAGTGACACTGATGATACCTCCGAGACTTCCCTGACAGGATCAGGTGGTGATTCCCGAAAGCTCTCTGAATTTGGGCACTTTTATCATGTGGCCACCAGATCTACAAAGGAGCTCTGTATAAAGCTGTATAATGTTCAGTTGTGGCTTTTATGTATGTCAAATTTAATCTGCTTTCCATGCCTGTGGCATTTTATTTTATAGGGTACAACTAATTATTGTTTTCTTTAAAAGGACGTATTGTGCTGATTTTTGGGTTCATACTTGTATTTGAGGTTTCTACCAGCACATGTTTATATGCTTTGAAGGCCAAAAAACACTTCATTTTTCACATACTGTCTGTGCTGGAGCACTTGTATTCACCCTCTGTCTGGGACTTCTCATTTTAGCACCTGCCTCTTTAACCCCCTCCTGTAAAAGCCCAGTTTGCTTTGCTATGGTAGCAGCACTTTCTACCATAAAAAAATCACCAATAGAAACTTCTAAACACAACTGGACATTTTCCAGTGGGAATATGATCTGAAATGGGGGAGAAATTTACAACACTGGCAACCAAGATTATATGTTTCCCTGACATTAGCATGTAGCTACATGTAGCAGTGTACTTGCAGCTGTGGAATGACTGTAACAGAGAATATCAACCATGAAAAACAACAACAATAAAACCTTGTAAACACAACCGAACATATTCCAGTTGGAATTTGATCCAAAATCAGGGAAAAATTAACATCAACAACAAGATTAGGCTTCCTGTTCCCCGATGTTAGCATGAAGCTACATGTAGCAGTGTAAGCTAGGTAGTGTAAACACTTGCAGTTGCATTTCTGGTGCAGATATGATGTCACACTATAGCCAGAGTTAAAAAAAAAAAAAGCTTCTACGTATGTTTACCCAATTATTCGGAACTTTGATCACGTTTAATATGAATATTCTTGTGTAATATTACAAGATATAAAACATGGAAAGCCACAATAGGTCCACTTTAATTTCAATTAAACGTACACTCAAAAAATGCTATTAAAAAAACCTAAACCTAAGTTCCCTGAGCTCAAGGTGATGTCTTCAAATGGCTTGTTTTGTCTGATACATGCTCTAACATCCATATGTATTAAATTTACACTAATATTAAACAGAAAAAAACCAAAATGTCTAATATTTGACAATTTGGAAACTTGTCATAATTTTGCTTAACATTCACTTGATTAACAAAAGTTACTAATTGACTAATTCTGCCAAAGCTGGTCTTAGCAGCTTATTTGGCTTTAATGACATGACCTTAGCAGCTGTGCACGTATTCAGTCCATATTAGATTAAAGCATGCACACAGATCAACTCTGTCTCAGAGAGCTGAGCTGCTGTAATGTAATCAGTCCTTGTGTGCTTAGCTGGACATTCCCGAAGAATCACTTCAGGAAGAGCTTGCACGCACACACACTGACAGCAAGCATGTCCTCCTCACACACAGCACTAACCCAATCACAGTGGATGTAGGTAAATCAAGCAGGGCTGCAATTATGTTAACAATGTGCTTTACTGTGGCCAGAGCTCCAGTCTTTATCTCTGTCCTGCTCTGGGTTTTCTCAGCTTGTCAACTGCTGTTGCGAGTCGCTATTATCAGGCTGAAGTGGCCATATTTGTGGGCCCGCGTGTTCTCTTTTGTCAGCAAGTGTTTTGTTGTTTGCCGTCGGTGTCATTAAAGTTAACACCACGGGGGTTTATTAACTCATCTTGTCAGTCAGAGCTTGGCGCCCGAGGCCTTTATAGCCAGTTGGTGTGTTTGACTTCAGCGGGGAGGCTGCTCATAAAGAGGCCAGGAGCCGTTGAGAAGTTGACACAGTGCAGAAAAACAGTCACTTATCTTCCAGTCACACTGAGAGGCCTCCTGCTGATGTCACCAAAAGTTTGCGCGTCCAGTTTTAGTAGAGTCTGAAGATCGTCATGCTGGCATCTGCTTATCTTTTTCATGATTTGACATATTCTGTTTCCCCAAGGTCTCATTCTGAGTTTCTTTTTAGTGCTTCTGACCCTCTTTCTTTGGGAAAAATAGCCTCCAATATTGCCAGTAAACTATTTGAACTTATTAACTAGGTGCACACCAACTGTGATTTTGGCTTCCCTGCTGTAACAGAGCATTCTGTATTCCCTTCAGCACAATCCTCAGTAGAAATTCTGCTTTGTTTTGTCGTCCAGAAGCTATTGGACGGTTAATTCAACCACTTGGCTTAGATCCTGCACTCTGGTACCAGGCATAGATGCTGTCTATTTGTCGGAGACTGATGGGGCAGATTTCAGCGATTAATTAGACACGTACTCTCACATGCACGCACTCACACACTCAGCGCAGTCCAATCCCTCCACTGTAGGCGTAATGAGGGTTTGAGTACATTTCATGCAGGACACGGAGAAAGAACGTCTGTCACTGTGCTGGCATGACTGAGTGAATCCAATGTGGTGACACCCTCCTCCGCCCCTTTGAGGGTGTGTTTCTCTTCAGTGCCTCCATCTGTGCCTTTCCTTTTTCATGAAAAATCCCTGCGGTATTGTTGCTTCACATGGGCAAGGTTGTGGCCTCTCACATTTTTACTCAGGATATTATTCATACATGGAGTGTGGGGGACATTTATCCCCAAAACAAACTCTCCAGAGAGTTGTTTTGGGCAATAGCTTATTATATAATCAAGAAACATGTTGTTATCTGTGTGGTATTTTAGCCAAGGTTCTTCTTTTCTCTCTCTGGCTGGAGCACAGCATGGCAGCCCACCCAGTATCTGACCAAACGCTTTGTCCAACTGTGCAAGAGTAACAGCTTTATAAAAAGACCAGCTCGACTGGAAACAGAGGGAAATCGGTTGGAAGCCTGTCCTCTGCTTCTGGATATCAGGATTTGGAAAGATTAAAAAAAAATCACTCAACCTAATCATGTGGTGATTGTGTTATTTGAGACTCCAGGGTCATAACAGAGCCTTGTGCAACACACTAAAAGCAATAGATGGATTTTGGAGTCAGACAGAGTGGAGCTGGCTGGCAGGGCAGCAGGAGGTCGGTTTGTTTGTGATTCTTTGGGTGGACGGAGGTGTGGAGTTTGCTGTCCTGATCTCCTGTCACACAGAGCAGAGGGCTGGTTCAGGCATGCCGGTTTTATTTGCTCACGTCGAACACACTGCCCTTAATCCTCCTGTGGTTTTGTTTCTGCCGGTGCAGCACTGGGGCCCTGGAGGTTGATAGGCTGCAGCTTACAAACACACACACACACAGGGCATGTGGTACTTGGGCAACAGTTCTGCTGATGTGGGTATATTTTTCGCGGCCTAACTGTTTGAACTTGTCTCCCAAAGCTTTTTCTACATGGAAGTAATGATTGTTCACTATCCTGTTAGTTCCCTTTCTGCAGTTAAAGCACTCAACATTTCAGGTGATCACAACACTTAACCTCTGACCTCTGGTCACAAAGTTTGACATTTTGAGCTTCTCAAATGACGATCAGTAAGTGTGTGCTCATGAATCATCCTTCAAACGTGTCCAAAAGTTGTAAATGTGTAGAAATTATTTGTAGTTGTAAAACAAATTGTCTTAGGGAAATTTCAACACTCTCAATAGTCCTCATTTAGGGCCGTTAGTCGACTAGTCGCCGGCATGTTTACGCTATCAATTTAATTATTATATGATATATTTTGGTGGTTTGAGTTGAAGGTGTGAGAAAGAATAGTATCAGTAACATTGTTAACACTGTGCTACATTACAGAGAAATACAAAACCGTACTAATGAACCTTCATTAATATAGGTCTATATTTTATCTACAAGTGCACGTCACACACTGAGCGAGCCGCCTGTTAATGACGCTGTGGGCTAATGGGCATGTAGCTACTTCCATGTTTCAGATGATACGCCATGTTTGTAGTCGCCTTTAAATCTGGTTAGGTAAGTTATTTGCACATTTGCTCACATTTCAGTCAGGAACACTGTAGTCAAAGAACTTTCTTTCCATTTGCATTATTACGTATATTTAGTGGTATGGCTCTGTTATGGAGCCTCTCTGCCCTTCCACGTGCAAACGAGGAAAGCGTTAAGGCAGAGAGAGTAAACCTCCCTGCCCTTCCTTGTGCCTACATGGAAAGCCTAAGGCAGACCAGAGCAGCATCAGTGACAAACAATGATGCGTCAGACACAGCATGAAAAGGAGGAGGTGGGTGGAGGAGGGTTGCAAAGCAGCTTGCAGAAGAAGCAGCAACAGTAGGCAGGCCAGAGCAGTATAAATAGAGCTCCCTGAATGAGATTTACCAATTGGTTGCATAGAAAGGAATCATGTGATCTAACAGCTGACTTCCTTCCATCAATCAGCTGCTCCATCAGCTGAATGGACTGAGATCAGCTGATGTAGCTGGGATGTGAGCTGAGCTTGACATCATTATGTCCTGCCTGAACTAACGCTTTGGTCATTATTTGTATAGCTGGTCATGGTGTAGAAAAGCCTTGATACACTTTTCCACAGTGACTAGAACCTGCTAGCTTGACATTTCAGTGGTCAAAATGTGACATAACGTTGGCAACTACCATGTCATATAAACTTTGTTTTTGCACGTGTGTCTTCTGATAAAGTTATGAAGCACATTATACATATATAATTATAGAGGATAAATATTTTCCTTTAACTCAACGCTTTAGGGTATGCGTTTAATAGCTGTGTTACGGGAGGACAAGTCTGTTTACGCTGAATATTTTGCTAATTAAGGTGTTAAACGGGCCCTCGGGACGGGATTCAGTGTCTGATAAACATGTCGAACGATGGAAAAAAACTTAACTCAATAAGCTTTGTCTTGAGCTTTCAATCATTAAGCACATCTCCCTCAGCATAACATGATGAAACAATATGTAAATACTTAATTAACAATGATATACTTTGCTGAGGAGGACTGTGAGCTGTGGCGGAAGAAAGCTAGTGGGTGGACAAAAGATTTCCAAGGTCAATAATTAAGTTTTATGCTAAATTTAAAAACAAAAAACAAACAAAACAGAATTGCTGTCTAGTTTTCTGTCCGTTTTAACTGCTGCATTAGTGGAACACATAATACAAAGGGCAGACATGCTCTACAGGAGCACAACAGGTCACAAACACCAATATCTATTTTTAATTAGCTTAAATTATGTACTAACTAGAAAAACAAAGATGGTGACTATAATGGGTCATTAGGCAGCTCTGGAACCACGTGGACATTACAGTGCTGTCATGTTTTAAAAAATATGTGTTTATTAGTTCTTGAGAGCATGGCAGGGGTATGAACAAAAAGAAAAATGGGCACAGCACGTCCTAGAAAATAACTGTCTTAATAATTTAAATACAGAGCAAACACTATAATATATTAATATACACAGCAAGGTGTTAAACAGTGGACACAACACATAAGTCTTTACCCTGGAAAAAAAATCTGTACAGCCTCTCTCATCCAACACGCCTCCTCTACCTTCATTATAAAATCTCAGTCTCTGCAGATGTAACATGTTGTCGTTTCTCTCAACCACAAATCACACGTGGGTGCAGAGTCCATTTTTCCTCACTCGCATGATTAACTTTTCTGAAATCACCCTACCTAACACAACAGCCATTTCTCTCAAACTTACTGGCAAAAGATAAGAAGCTTGTTGCTTTTCAAAGCCTCCGAGAAACAATGAAAGGTGGTTTTCCAGTATTTGAAAAGTTGCTGTGTCATTGTAAAAGTGTTGAGTTGTTCCAGTCATGTGGCTTTTAGAGCATTTAGAGCATTTTTTATGTTTCTGGGCCGGGGGCGTAGTGCTTTAGGGTTGTTGGTATGTCTGTCTCATTTTGGTGAACACAGTATCTCAGGAATGTCCTGAGTGGATTTCTTTAAATTTGGCACAAACGTCCACTCAGACTCAACAGCGCTCCTAACAAAACGTCCAGCTCCAAAATTAAAAAATTAAAACGTGGTGTTTTAATCGTGGCAGGTCGCCTCAAATAAATTAATGTGTGAAACGGCCTGGGATAAAATGATGAAGTGAAGTGACATTTATTTTGAAAGGGTCAACTTCACTGTGTCATAATACTCTGCAAAGTTTTATGGCCATTATTCAACCCCATAACATCAGACAGAAGAGGAAACATTTGGTCAGATACTGAACAGTTGACACTAATCTTGGGTGTCCACTTGAAACTGTGCTGATTGTATAGATCTTCTGCGCTGCTGGTTTGAGGACGAGTTTGAAGCATCCATGATTTGCAGCAACACCCATATGCAAAGCACTGTCAACTGTCATGGCTACACGAGTCTGGACAGACATGAATGTCAGCTGCAATTTTAACAGGTTGTTGGAGCCATATGGCCACGAGGCGGTAATTCTAGTTCATCTTACTTCATCTCTGGGCAGCAGTGTCAGATTAGTATGGGCAGAGCAGCAATCTTTACTGCTAATGCTAACTGTTCCCATGCATTGGAGGTGTTGAGAAATAGCACTCTAGGTGTGTTTTAGATAAGCTGGATCAGTTTACCGTGGGATCGTGCTTTCTTACAGACCGAGTTACACCTGTGTGAAATAGGTACGTACATGCAGCATTTCTTTCTCAACACTCACATCCTGTCATCTGCGTCTGTTTGAGATCTTTTGGCCATTTGTCACACTGGGTTAGCCTCGGAGCTTGTGACTGGGTATGAAGTCAAACAGGAAGAACAGGTTCCTTGCATTGCAGGTAGTAATAAGGTAGCACTGAAGAACAAAGGACAGCTTACAGCACAATGTTGTGTCAGTAACAGGTTGGAACACTATTATTGATAAACACATCACGTCGCTGGTGTTACTGTATCAGTTTTTCAAACTTCTGATTCACTTTTCAGGTATGTTATGCAAAGCAGGGCTGACTCTATGTGCCACACAAAGAGTGTGTTTCTTCATCTGTTGTCTGTGCGGTGAGTTAAGAACAATAAGTAGACGTTGGGCTGGAGGAAACTTTGAGGCGCCTGGAAAAACATTGAAGTGAGATGGAGGCTCTGCTAATGAGCTCACACCAAGGCTACAGCAACATGATGTGAGGCAGAATCAGATTCATACATAGTTGATGAGGGCTCCTAATTCCTTCATTTTTTGCACATTTCTAGCACCTCTGGTAGAAGATTTTGTACTTATATTTACATAACTGTTTTTGTGCTAAGACACTGAGAAAAGGACTCACAATAGATACAAAATAAATCCATTTATAGATGATATATGTTACACCCTGAGCGAATGAATAATGAATTGTGTGTGCCACTGGTGGACTGACTGGGTCAAGTGCCTCTGACACCGTCGGCCTCCTCTCCCCCCGTGGGAATCACATGTTTGGGCTGGAGGGCCTCACAAAGTAGCTGCAAATGAAGTTTGCCGACCTTCTTTGTCAGAGTTGTGAACTTTCCATTCTTATGCAGCTCCATTGATTAATTGATTAGCGATGTCATAAATGGTGCGCCGTTGGCTGGCTTGCATATTAATTTGCATATCAATGTTGCTGACAATGGGATTGAACAATGGTGCAGATTCAAGGTTAAACAAAGCAGAGGTTTTCTTACTGCTCAGACAGCAGAATTTCTGTTGAATGTTAGGTTGGGAAAAAAAGGGCAACTGAGACCCTGTTTATACGACAATGGTTTCTCTAAAAACGGAAAAGGCTGTCCTTTGCGGCATGACGCCATGCGCCTGCACTGAAGCACCTTCCTCAACAACACGGTGATTACAAACCAAAACAAAGAAGACACAATGGCGAAAGCGTGCACAGATAACTTTGTCTGGATGGACGAAGAGGTGGAGTTGCTACAGTAACAGATCTACACTTCACTTCAAATCAACAGGGTGAGCAGCACAAACAGAGCTCGGCATTGTTGTTGTGATGGGTGATTTATGCCTAGTGACTGGAACCGTAATGCGCATGTGCGGAAAGTCTCCGTTTTCAGAGGAACTGCATATTGCAAGTTTACATGACAACAGAGACGGTGCCATTTCCAAAAAGTTGCACTCTGGAACCCGTTTTCAAAACATTGTTTTTTTCAGGCACCCAAAACACCACTGTTGTGTAAACGATCGGCCAAAACGCAACTAAAGTTTACCATTTTCAGTTGTAATCGTTGTCGTATAAACGGGGCCTGAGGGTTTACAGGGTCTACACCCATTTTCAGAATTCATACATATTATTCCTAGCGTCTTAGACAGTTCAGAAATACTAGTAAACATGAGCAACTGTCTCCCAAATCTAAAATCTAGTGTCCTCAAGTAGGAAGTCAGGAGCTTTTCCACAAACAATGAATGGTGAAAGATGTTCTCGATCAGTGGTTCCCAGCTGGTGAGGTCCATACTGAAATGCAAGTATGACGCTGAATGTATTAACTTGAGTAGACAAATGACTAAGGAGAACTCTGGACCAGTTGGGAGCCACTGTTCTAGATGACACTGAGAGCAACCAGGGGAACGTTCTGAGTTATGGCTACATTTTCAGTTTCAGATCTGAGAACACTACAGTAAAATAAAGCTTACTCAGTTATTAAAAAAAAGAAAACAAACTTCTGTGGGTACACAAAATCAGACTCCCATTCATTGTCTATGGAGCAGCTGGAGACTTTATACTTGGTGACATCACAAGTTTGGGACTTACCTCTCTGGTTGCTGGCTTTAACAGACAGGAGCTCATGTTCACAATTAAACCTACTCACATCTGGCTTTTGGATTTAATAGGAAAGGTTACAATCAGCATTCACTTCCAGCTCAAATGACTCTGCAGTAGTCACTAAAGCCCCGTTTCAGCCAAGCTGTATGGTACAGTTCAGTTCAGTAATGGAAAATCGGAATGTGTAGGTGCACAACCCTCGTCTGTGGGCGATAAAAGAGATGCAGATCTAGGTACCATGTCTGAAGGGTTACTTTTGGTTCCAAAGGTACCATATCAAAAGTGTTTGGTGGAAACAGGGCTTAATATGTATCAGCCTTAGCTCCAATTGGCTCAGATTAGCAGTGATTGAAATACAACACGAGGGTGGATGAGATCATTTTAGCCCTCTGCCAAAAATATCGTCCATCTTTGTCCCAGCAGCGCTCGAACATTGTTCAAAATTTTGTCGGGACCAATTTTAAGAGAGAGATTAAATAAGTAAGAGGTACAAATAATTAACTAACCACTTTAAGTATTTAAAATCAAAAAGAAACTACTAAAAGTTCTGTTTGCCCAAATGAAATTCTGAAATTGGGTTATGGAAAGATTTCTTATGTGGTGTACAATTTACATACTTCATATGACGTGATTCTTTTGAACTTTTTTTGGGTAACCAACACACACGCTCACCAATGTCATCATGCTTTCCAAATTGGACACTGGATAAGTATATTTTAGTTATATTCCCCTTTTTATATTCTCTAGATATTGAAATATCCTGCCAGACAGTCGTCAGAGTCCCATAACTGTTGTGTAATTACCCTGTACGTGTCTCCTTGTAACTCTTACATGAAGGCTTCCACCCTGTAAATAAATGATAGACTCTTCCTCTGCCTCTCTTTTAAAAATTTAAAACACAGTCAAAAATAAAACCAGCAGTCGCAGTCGGTGCATGTCTGTCGCTTTAACCTGACAGTAGTCGAGCTGTGATTGGATGAGCAGCCAAAGCCTCTTTTCCCTGCTCATCGGGTGGAGGGAGAGAAAGTGGCGTGGGATAACTGAGGCCTGTATGGTGCCTGTGATCCACGGGATTACAAGAGTGAGACTGAGCGCTGATGAGCACGGCGGTTGTTATGATGTCATCCTGTGCGCGTCAGGGTCTGCCAGCGACATAAGATGCTCTTAATCATTCATGGCCCTGTCACCACTCGTCTCAGTTTGAGCCGGAGTCATGTGGCACTTTGAGTGCTCGGTTACATAAAGGCTTCGTCACTGGCTGGCACCACGACTGAGGCAATAACTCTCAAAGCAAACAAGATAATACCTATTACCTCTTTGGGCATATGTAGTGCTCTAACACAAACATGTTCAGCTGTATGTGTGTGTTTATGTGCGTATATTGATAGCTGTGTTGTGGTAATATGACCCGTGGGTCTGTTTTGCTCCATGAGCCTGTGAAAAGAAAACCGAGATGGAATTCTGACCCCAGCTGAACTGAGAATGTGCGTGGTTTGGGTCATACAGGCCAGACTGGAATCCCCGGTCACAATGTATGAGCAAACACTGAGCTATGACTGTATGTGTTTTCTGTCTGTCTAGACAGTGAAGTGAAAGAGCTTTAACACCTTCATTTATTTTTGAGTAACTCATACATCACTCTCCCAGCCTTCACAAAATCAAAGAGACAGCGCCAGCAAATAACTTAGAACATTAAGTCTACTTTCCCCCACTTCCCATTGAAAATAAATAGAGAAAAGTAGAGCTTTGTTTTCACCAAGTTCAGGTCGGTTCGGTTTGTCACACATTAGAACGATTATTTTTGCACTGTCAAAAGTTGTGGATTGTGCCCATAGTAGTGTTTTGTCACCCCTCTGTTGATGTACCTTGCACACTGTTAATTAGCAAGTACTCTTTGAAGACATTAGGACTTTATTGTTGTCTCATTTGAGAACTTGGTTATTATTGACAGTGTTTAGGTTTTTATAGCTAGGAGAAATTAAAAATGCACACTAGACAAAAGTTTGGGTCTTCGGAAGATATTGTCTGCCACACAGTTCAACATCCCCTCTGCAATCGAGACAATTGTGATAACTGATGAATGAATTACCTGAACACTGGAGGAGGTAAAAGTTAAATTAACCTAACACTCATTTGGAGAAAACATGGATAGACTTCCCAAAACAACTGAAAAAGTTGCTTAATGTTCCCTTTTTCTGTGAGAGAACATTTAACACAGCTACAGTTCTATGTGCAGAACATAAAGGGAGTTTTTTTTAGACTTCTGAAATGGTCTCTTGAATGTTATTGTGAAACAGTAGAATGCACATAACCCTGCCATTCTTCATGATTTATCTTTGAAACAGTACTGAAAGGCTAGAACTGAATATGACAGGACTGCCTGCAGGCCGCACTCCATCTTTTGTCATGCCCACAATAATGGGGTCTTGATGATCCTGGGGGGGTTTGAACTATTCCTCATCAAACACCAAGGGGCCGCCATAGACATTAAATGGGCCATTTCCTAGAAAGACTTAAGGTGTGGGGTTCGCACCTTTTGATATTTGAGCACCCACTGACATATTTTATGCTGAGGTTGAATGTCTTGGAGTGACAAGGCACATCAAAGGCATTCCCCTTCTGCTGTAGCACCATGGTGATTGTCTTATTGCCCTGCATGTGGCCACTGCGAAGGGTTAATCCATCCATCTGAATCCATCTGAATGAGCTGATCTCTCCATGTAGGGGGATAAAATCTCTCTGGCTGTCTCCGGCTGGCTTAGAGACAGGAAGCTCGCTTGGTAGCCCAGTGCTCTGCTCTGACGTTGCCATAGAGAAATACAAAACTATGGGCAGCGGGGAGGAACATATCAGTTGATGAGTTGTCTTGAGTGGTCCGTCACACATTCAGCAGCCTTTTGTGCAGCAGATACTAATTGGCTACCGCACAAGGCATAAAGTAATAAAGGGTTTAGCTAATAATAGATCATACTGCATTAATCTAACCGCTGTGAGTCCGCTCACAGGGACTTTGTGGGCATTTGTTTGCTCTACGCTATAATCTTATAATTTGGCAACCAGTTGCTGTTTAAATAGCTTTCGTAACAGTAAGCCCATTCCAGTTGTCACATATAAGGGTGTGAACTTGAACTCAAAAGGCTTTGACAATAGAACTTGAAAATAAGCTTTTTGGATACTATTGTTAATGCGTTTGCTTTTTGTTGGGCCTCCTTTTGTGCCATCTTTTTTGTTACAGGGACAGTGCATCTCCGCCATTAGCAGCAGCCGAACGACAGAGAAATCTTGAATGAAGTTGTTGAATATAGAGGATAAAACCTTGGCACTGGATAGAGTTCAGTTCTCTTCGGGGATGATCTCTCTTTTGAAAGAGCAGTGAACAAAAAACAGCGCTAGCTTCTATCATCTATCAAACCCCCCTCTGTTCCCTCTAGTGGTACAGTTGCCTTTCCAATTCAATGGGTTCTTGTCAGAGATGCAAATGTTTTCATGGGTGACGTTCCTTTGCAATATTGTTGAGTGAAGCCCCCATTCATTCACTGTGGGGATACGCGCACAGGCCTCGAGCGTGGGCTTCAGCTCCGGTCTGAAAACACTGAGAATGATGGGACTGCTGTCTGGCTAAAACAATTGAGACCCTTGTTAATGTCAGTAACACATGGAGCTAGTGGACTGCAGCTAGCACATAAGTGGGTGTTTAAATCTCTTCTCCACTCGCTTTAAGATCACGTTTCAAGGCTTGATTCACTGGTGACTTGAGGACAGTTTGGTCAAAGTGCTGAAATGAGCCATTTTATTATTTTAAAAAGCCGTTGTAACACAGAGATCCTGCCATCGGGCCGCAACAAAGACCCTTCATTATGCCAGCTTTGCTTTTTTAGTGTGGGCCTCTAGTGTGACATATACACGGCGGGTGGTGCTTTCTAAACAATAACAATGGCATAACATGACAACAATCATTTACCATCCCTGTTATATGGTGGCTGATCCCATCCTCAGCCCAGAGGGTGAACTCCTGGGCCTCACTGTCTTCCCAATTTATGCAGATTTGCAGTTGATGTTGTTCTTATATGAGTTAGCTGCTGACTGCTTCTAGCTATAACTGCAGTAACTGATTAGTTGTTAACCCATAAGTTAATCACCAACTAATTCCATAATCAATTTGAGTAAATTTTTTGAAGAAAAATGTCTACGTTTTCTGATTCCAGCTTCACAAATGAATATTTTCTGGTTTCTTTACTTCTCTGTGACAGTAAACTGAGTTTCTTGGATTGTGGACAAAATAAGACATTGAAGGATGTTATATTGGGCTTTAGGAAACACTGACTGACATTTTTCACAATTTTGTGACATTGTATAGACCAAACAACTAATTGATGATGAGCTGAGAAAATAATCAACAGATTCATTGATCATGAAATTAATTGTTAGTTGCAGCCCTAGCTGCTTTTAAAATCTCTCGGCGGCGAACACATAACATGTCGTCAAAACGTCACACTGATCCCATCCTGCTGTTACTTTCATTACTTCTGCTGCTGGCTTAAGGCAAGACAACTCGGTCCCCCCATTTTCCAGTTGTACCTTTTATACAGAACAGCAAGGCAGAATAATGGTGCAACATTCAAGGTGGAATCGCAAAATGGGGATACAGAGTTTTCTTGCCTTTACTGGCTCATTTATGCTCCCCATTAGATACAGAGACAGACGGGGCCTTCTGTCCGTACTCTGCGTTCACTATTTCCGTATTTGTGCATGTGATCCGAAAGCTTATGGATACGGATGAAACAGAGCAGTTTGCCATCTATTGGCTGTATCTATGCCATTATAAAGGATGCACTGAAGTATGACGGTTGAGGTGTTTGCAACATTTGAAACGACTATATCTATTTTCGTACGTAAAGGGAGTATAAATTAGCCTTCAGCTGACATCAGAGGTAGTATCAACATCTGTGTAAAAGGGACAGCCTGCAGGATGGGAGCAATGGATAGGACGGGTTTGACGTTTTGATGACATGTTATGTATAAAATCCACCACTGATTTAAAAAGCAGCTGTCAGGTAAGAAGAACTAGTAGAACAGTAGCCAAAAAGTCAGCAATGTTATAACCTATGTCACAGCAGAGGCTGATACTGGCTGCTTAGCTTCCATTATGCATTGTGCAGAAGTGGCATTATGAAGGGACTTCATAGCTGCCCTGTTATGCAGTCTTTTACGTTTTTATATGTGTGGAGAGCAGGGTGCCCTTAATGTAATGCAGCTCACCTTGATCACTGATTATCTTTAGCTCCTTTTACACAATCTATAACTTGGCCATCACCAGAGCTGGTAGACAAATGTAGGTCAAACACGGTCACTGATATGTGTTAAGTGAAAACCAGATAAAATGAAGCTGTGATAAAGAGAACTAAATACACTGTTGAAGTGTTCCAGTTTCACCTTCAAGGCTAAAGAGACAGAAGCTAAAACTGAGACAAAAGCACAAAGAGCCAGCAGTGGAAGCACTTTATCTCTTGATGATAGGAAAGTTAGAACAGAATGTATCAGATCTGAACTTTCTGTGAGCTGTGCTGTAAGTCGATCCACGCTGAAGAAATGCTGTTCCACTTCATTCTCTTTTTTTCTCATTTCTTTTATTCCTGCCAGCTTGAACTGCTCCAGCTCCCAGTATCCTGTGTCTTGCTGGTTATGTAACAGTCAGGGGCCTAAATGGGAACTAAAGCACAGCAGAGACAGCGGACACTGCAGCCGCTTGAAAAACCGAATGTGACAGGAGCCTATTAGAGTTTTTAGAAAGAGCTAAAAATCTACCAGAAGAATTGTGCCGACACATTTAAATTAAACTTCACTGGGGTATTATTGTTGGTTTTAAGTAAGGTGAAGGTGCTGCGAACTTTGTACCAGAAAGCTTTCTTTACCATTACATAACTCCCTACACAGACTCCTGCATATAAAAGCTTTTGTTAGTTTTGAACTCAAGTGAGGCTTCGTTTTGAGACTCTGGCAACAAAAGTTTCCATACTTGCTGCAGATCAGGACAGAGGGAGTTATGTGGTAGTGGGTGATGAGAAATGAATAGACAGCTCTTTAGAGAAGCATTTAAAGTGGTATGTTGCATTTTCAGCAGAATAAAATGGTGTGTGTTATTATTAATTGCATATTTCCACATCGCCTGCCAAGGCCGTAACTACTGATGTGGTTTTAATTCTCTCTATTCTTCTTCACAGGCTGATTCACAAGATGAAACCCGAGCTGGAGGACCAGAATGGCTGCACACATTAAACACCTGGAATTATACTTTCTTTGACAACAGCTCACAGATTTGCCAGATAATTCTGGAAGGAACTCTCCTGAACTCCTACAGAAGCTAGTTTCATTTCTCTGTGTGGATTATAAGTGACAGACTGCCATCATGCCGATTCTCAAGCAGCTGGTGAACAACTCTAACCAGTCGAAGCGGCGGTCCCGAGCTGACCTGACCGCTGAGATGATCAGCGCTCCACTGGGGGACTTCCGCCACACCATGCACGTTGGCAGAGGAGGAGATGCCTTTGGGGACACTTCGTTTCTTAGCACCCGATCAGGGGAACCTCCCAGGGAGCCGGAGACGAAGCACGGCTCCCCGGGGTCCAAACCGGGACTGCTGTCCCGTACATTCAGGAGCAGCAAGCGCTCACAGTCAGTAAACCGAGGGGACAAGTATGACTACAATATGATGGCGCCTTCTGGTGGCTCGTCCAACTATGTGAAAAACGCCATATCCCTGCCTTACCTAAACGAGGAGGATATTAACAGAGGCAACCAGCTGCCGAAGAGCGTTTCCTCAAGCCCCATGAAGAGGCTGTCGGAGATCGAAAGCAGGCCTGTAAATGGAGCGGCGGCGATGGCGACACTGGATGCAGAGTTTGAAGAGCGGAATTTCGGCGAGCTTACAGATTTGCCTCAATCCATGCCTAAGGGAGGTGGAATGAAGCACGCAGAGTCTATGATGTCCTTCCACATTGACTTGGGGCCCTCCATGCTCGGAGACATCTTGAGCGTGATGGAGAAGAAAGGCTGGGATGAGGACGACCTCGGCTACGAAGAGGGCAAGGGCAGCGAGGGCCGTGCGTCACCCTCCCTCATTCCTCACATAGATGACGACGACGCGGAAGAGCGAGCCCCCGCGAGGCCACCTCGCAGCATCTACCAGCAGAAGCCCACAGTGGATCCGTACACCCCGGAGCTACACACCAGGAACAACCACCACAACCTGGACAGCTGCTCCGTGTCCAGCTCTGGCTCCGTCACTGAAGAGAAACCTCAGTACCACCTCCATGACGGCGACACGGACAGTGCAAAGTACAGCTCGCCACGTGGGGAGGAAGATTTCACCTTCATGGATGACGACGACGATGAGATTCGAGTGTAGACTAAAGTGGTACCACTGCCATGGATAGTCGTGGACATAAATGGAGAAGCTGGGAAAAGCTGCGGAGGGATTTAGAGGCAGGGCCACTTCTGCTTTAAGCTTCTTGTAGATCAGTCTAATTTCTGCACACTATGTTCAACATCATAAATCAAACCAATTAAGCCTTATTCACCGTGCTGTAGCAGGGAGATATGAGCAGAGTGCATGCCAGAGTGCATACAGACTGGCTCTCAGAGTGGAACTCTTGACAGGTTTGGGTGTGTTGATGGTTGCTAATTTTTGCAACATCAAACTCTAAACTCATTATTATTGGGGAATTCTCCATTTTCAAATAAGACTGGCTCCTGCGTTCAAACCTTCTCCTCCTCAAAGGTGCTTTAACAATGAGCAAGCTATTGGTTATGAGCATGACACTCGTTTTAAGAAGTAAAGGGTGACCAAAGGGTTAGAGGACTGTACCCCCAGCTGTCAATCACATTAATATCACATTTGGGGTGTGATGTGTGAGGTGAGGAGGGTGCGCGAGTTCAGAAACCGGATGAGGATGTGTACTACAGATTCTGAACAAGGAAGGAAAAGGACAAGAAGTGAAACTCTTTCTAATCGCTGAGTGTGGAAGTGATCATGGAGCTTAATTTCCCAATGACAATGTCTTGGCATAGACACTAAATAGATAAAGTAGTTAATTACTTTTGTCCATGTCAGAGTCTAAGGGGTGATTTCTGGTATTTTTTACTTTATTTGGTGTACATAGAGTATCTGGAAGTTGGTCTACAGTAGCTTGTATTTGTTAGTTTACTTTTTTGCCACTTTGGCACAAGGCGTTTTCGGACCGAACGGTTCTGGGGAGTCCTTGACAGGAAGTGCCCATCCGAGGACCACACATCTTCAAGGTTTTTTTTCCTTCGTTTGTTTGTATTCACACCACCAAGAGGAACACTGAAGTGACGTACTGTAAGCTGGCCGGTCGTTGGTATACAAGGTTCCCAAGGTCATGGAGAAGTTGGAATCTTTTTTGTTTGTCATGAAATTGTTGCAGTAATCTTAAGTGGATAATCTTCCACAAAATGTAACATAATGGCGATTTTATTTTCTGTAGCTGTTGACGTGACGTAGCTGGGACACATTGCGTTTTGTTTACCGATGTCATTATGTTTGAATACATACTTTGCTTCCGTTTTATCTGCTCTGGAAGTAGAGCGTAGTAGTTTGAAGGTACGCCGCATTCTTTTCTTTCAAACAAATTAACCAACAAGCCAATCCAGAGGAAAAATTTGCTGCTCACAGTATCCTTTGTTTCATCAGACACATATCAACTTCTTATTTGGAGATTATTGATTATGTTCCACCCCAGGAAAAATAAGTAGCAAAAGAATAACTGGGCAGGAGTTATTTTGCTGTTGCGTTCTGTTCGTGTTAAATGTCGTGAATAGTCAGGGGTCGTTGAAAAGTCATGGAAAAGTTTTAATTTTTGTCCATGACGATTCGTGGGAACCCTGAATCGTGTTGTATTTCCACCGTCACATATGCTCACTAAAGCCTGGACTTCTTGTGTTTTCTTAATTTTTTACAAGCTGTTGTTTGCTTTTTGTGTTGTTTACATGGCTAACAGGTTTTTCAAAATGGCAGTTGCCGGCGCTGCATTGACTGTGTTTGATCAGTCAATGTACACTTACGTCACTCATGGTTCCTCTTGTGCTGGAGGGTAACTGCTCTGACATAGGAGCTAAAAAAGTCCCTTAAAATGGTGTTCTAAGAGCTACGATTGTTCCTAGTTCTTGTGGTGCGGACATGACAAAAATGTGGGTTCTTAGAGCTATGAAAAGCTCCTCTGGTCCAAAAACGCCTTCAATCTTCATTGTTTTAACTCACAGAGAGCTGTGGTATTTATTCTCATAAGGGATGGATCATACTTAACATGCACTGCTAGGTCTTAAAAGTTTAGAATTGGGTTCTTTCTGATGTGTTGAATTTTTTTTTTTTACAAAAATTACATGGTACTACAGAGTGAGCCAACTGCTTTTATAGGAGTTGGCTGCATGGCACTTAATATCAGACTCAAGTAGACATAAAATTATCTTAAGTCACATCATTCCCGCCATCACTGTCACAGCAAGGCTGTATAAGATGACAATGACTTCTGTTTTACAAAATCACGCGCTGCTAGTGAAGGCTTTTTACTTGTGAATTGTCAAAAAAGAAGGCCTTTGGTATGTGTTCTGCGTCCTGTACTTTTTAAAGACAGGACAGAAGTGGTGATTGTGGCTAATAGTGTGTTATTCTGTGTCATCACATCTCATTCCACATCATTGCTGAGGTTGGTAGGATTAGCAGGTCAGCAGAGAGGCATAAACACGTTTGAAGGGGAGTTGTTGCAGTAGACAAATTGTTATATTAAAATTAATAGTTATGGCTCTTCCCAAAACTCTCTCCAGACATGTGTTCAGACTCGTCTCTAAGGGCAGAGAAAGGAAGTGAAAACATGTTCAAAGTGTTATTAGAGCGCAGCTACTTAATAGATGGGCATCAGGTATGTCTCGGGGCAGTGAAAGCGGCGGATATTTCCTGAACTGGCCCCACAAGTGATACTATCCACCTCCTCCACACAACCCAAATCACACAGTAGGAACGGATGATTAAATCAACCCATCATCTGGCCTTTCCCTGTCTACTCATTAAATGTGCTGGATTATTGGCCCCCAACCAGCTGGAACTGCTCCAGAAACAGCAGGGTCAGGAACAGACAGGTGGGCTGTTTCTCTTTGGCTTTTTTGTGTTTAGTTGCTTTCACAGTGCGCGCTCGCTCAGTCGGCTCCTCCAGGTTACTTTCAGTTCTAAATAAGGCCAACAGAGGTGTACTCTCCTCTCCGGTATCCCATGATTAATGTCTGACCTTTTTTTTTAGTTGGTGTTAGAAAACTAATTGCCAGGTTTGACGAATGGGAGCTTTGAATTTCCTGTTGTGGCACTGATGCAGGGGTGTGTACACAGAATCAGGATGCTGTGCCATTCTGCCTCGGGCCATTGTAATGTTTTGGAAACACGTCTACATGAACAGGCTGAGAGAAGTTCTGAAATTAAAGGGATAGTTCAGATCTTTTCAAGTGGGGTCATATGAGGTATCCACAGTCAGTGTATTACATACAGTAGAGTCACCTCACAGCAAGTGTTCCTGATTTGAACCCAGGCTGGGGGAGCCCTTCTGTGTGGAGTTTGCATGTTCTCCCTGTGTCAGCGTGGGTTTCCTCCAGGTGCTCCAGCTTCCTCCCACAGTCCAAAGACATGCAGGTTAACTGGTGACTCTAAATTGTCCGTAGGTGTGAATGTGAGTGTGAATGGTTGTCTGTCTCTATGTGTCAGCGCTGTGATAGTCTGGTGACCTGTCCAGGGTGAACCTGCCTCTCACCTAGTGTCAGCTGGGATACGCTCCTTTATCAATAGAGTCTGGTGGCTTTGACGAGAAAATCGCTGGGGAACTGAAGCCGATACATCGCTCTCCTCAAAACCAGACTCCATTGTTAGATTTTTTTTTGGGTGGCAAAAATATATTGTGCAGTTGCCCCCGTCCACAGCAGTACCTTGCTTAGCTTCTGTGGCAATACTTCTGCTGCTTCCCCAAACTGGTGGCGTGCTGACTGACATCTACTGCATTTAATACACTGCCTTTGGATAAGCACCTCATACAACCCCACTTCAAAAAATCCGAACTACCCCTTTAAAAGCGATCTGGAGGAAACTGCCAAGTATGTTCTAATTATGTTATTTGGGTAACGTTAGCAGGATGATTGATCTTGTTTCTTTTTTATTTACTTATGTATAGAAATGCAGTAAGATAAGAGTCAGAACTCTTTCATTTTTTGATGTACATGGGCCAAACTTTAAGATGTCTCTTACCTTCTTATTGTGAATTGTGCTGTTTGTGGATTGTTTGGGCAGCTGCAATCCTTCATGTTCATCACTAAGAAATGGACACTATAAAAAAGAAGAAGAAGAAAAACACTCCTTATCTGCTGTTGTTTTAATCAAGTAATGTAAATATAATTTGTGCCATCGATGATTACAGCAAACAATCTTTGACTCTGTGGTACTAGCGTGAGAACGAGAGGAATGTTAGCGGCTCCAACACTAAATAGCACAGCTGCGGCCAAAGTGTACTTGCAAGTGAATTTGGAAGTGGTAAATAGAGAATCATGGGAAAGTATACTAAATTACACTAAAATACTTCCTTGTAAATGTCTTAACTTTCTGGCGTTTGCTGTGTTTCTCTGTTGGGAACTCCTAAGTAGGCCAGAATAAACCATATAAAGGAATTTGCAAATACTTTGTGCCCCAGGTCTGCTTAAAAGTTTCCCGTGCCCTGACAGCTGCGGTTTGGTGAGTGGCAAAAAAAGATAAGGACTGCAAAAAAACAACTGGCTCAAAGTTCTGCTGTTGAATGTTTTCTCTTTTTTTTCTATTCAGTGGCTGTAGTGTTATGCCAAGTATGTACTGTTTTCCTTTCCTACTCCTTATTCTGGTTTTACAGTATATTAATATATTTACCTTCCTCACTTTCCTTTCTTTGAAATAACATCTATATTTTTCAATAAAAGAGAAAGCTGGTAATCTTTAACTACGGCTCAGCTGTTTCTGTTTCATCTCCGTGAGCCTGTCACCGCAGGAGGCTGCCTCATTTTCAAACTCTTCTGCAAGTTTATTCGCATTCTGCTTTCAGAGCGCTCACTGAAATCTGACCTTCAAGTAGACCCAAGAATTTTTACTGAGGGAGCTGCTTAAAGAGTTCCAGCCACATTCACGGTTTAACAAACACCCACGCGGAGTGGATTATTCTACATAAATAGCCCTGAAATGAAAGATAAAACCTTGTTTAAAAGATTCCACATTACGGGCAAGATGAGTCTTGTTAGCTAATTAGAGCCCTACAGGCTGACATTGATTTTAACAGGCTTTAGAGCTCGCTTGATGAAACATAAAGACGCTTAAAACACTCAGGCATAACTTGTTTCATGACATGCAGGAGTAAGAGTCAACATACTTTTGTATGATCCAATTCAGTTTGCGTCTGCGAGGATGTATCTTAAGTGGTGCATAGGTGACAAACAAAGGGAGCAGTATATTAACTGTAGAGACGGAATACATCACAGCTTTTTTTCCAAGCATAAATCTAACTCTTTTAATTATTTCCACGCTCAACTGACATGCATGTGTTGTCACTTGGTCTGTGCCAATGTTGTGACACACGTCTCATCACCTGGAGGTTTCCGACAGCTGGAAACTTGTATGTGAGAGTGTCATGAGCTCAGGTCTAAGAATAGTAGCTGACATGAGAACAAAGAAGAAAGAAAAGAAATCCTGAGTTTTGTTTGGATCTGAGAGATTTCTGAGACTTGGCAATGGTAAAATGTAACTACGAACATTTACTCAAATACTATACATTTTATTCTACTTTATATTTGTATTTCAGAGGACAATATGACCCTGTTTTACTGCACAGCCTGTGTGCGACAGCTATGGTTACTTCACGTATAAAGAATTGACATACACACAAGATAATCTGATCAAATTTGATGCATTATTACAGACTGAACTAAAGATTCTTCTGCATCACGAATGCTTTAACGGTTAACACTTAAAACCCCTTGAAACCCGAGCAAATTAAATTTATTTTTATATTTTAACATGGGTAGAGAGAAATAAGCAACTACAGAATAAATGAGCCAGAAAATTTGCAATAAATTAGTTAAAAGAAAAACAAACAAGAAAATGACCTTGAAAGAGCGTTAAGAAATTATAATAAATCTGTAATTTTAAAACGTAATAATAATGATTATAAATATACTTTTTCCCCAGTTTAAAAAAATAAAAAAATCTAAATCTATATATTTTTTGCCATTTGTGGGTCATTCATTACAAAGTTGCTCATTGATTTTTCCCCCATATCTTTTACAGAAATTGCACCAATGTGCTCAGGGTTCAAAGGTTTAAATATCTATGAAAGGTGTCTGAAAGCAGCACAAGAAAAATGATGTTGCTCCAGGTTAGTAATACTTTTTGTCCTTTTCTTTTGGTAAGATTTTAAAACTTTTACTTGCAAAAAAAGCATCTTTAAACTGTGGTATTATTGAACTTATACTAGAGTACTTCTTCCTCCACTCTCCTAAAGTTTGAGTTGCCCTTAAAGCTAAATACAAACTGAAGGGAGATGCAGTTTAGTTTTATTAAAACAAATATTTTTTCTGCTTGGTAAATCACTCTAAAGCTGTTTTACACAATCCTTTAAAAGATAACCTTAAGTGCAAAAGTCATTGGTTTAAATTTCAGTACTTAAGTAAACAGGAAGAACTTGTGTGCTACCACCGCCCTCTAGTGTCATTTTCATATTAATGCAAGTTAAGCTCCTGTGCTGTTTCTCTGCAGACCCAACCTGCTGTGAGGGTATATCAGTGTGTTCTTGGTTATATGTAATCATGCATAGTACATGTTCTAACACATATAATGTAATTTTGTTTAAATAAAGGGTGGGGGAGTTTGTTATTTAATTCCACACATCTAATTAATAAATAAAGTCCCGCAATTTTCCTGCAGTATTACATTATGGCAACAGATGGTGGTCTTACAGGGAAATATTTCACCCCACAAATGGTCGTTTGTATATATCAACTGCTCGCCCGGTGTTACACTGAATTCATGAAGAAAGACCTGTTTTGCCTCGCATGACTCCGGTGAACAAAGAATCCAAAAACTGACGAAATTCCTGATGAATTTAAGTCATAAGCGTCTGTGTTTAACTACAGCAAAATTACATCAAAACATCCATTTCCAAACTCTCTCAGAACTCGTGCAGTGTAATCCAAGTCTCATTTATCCTGTCGTGTGCTCAGTTTTTCCCAAACAGACAGCTCTTTCAACAGGGAACTGAACTGAAAGTGAAACGTTGCTATGCTCTCTTCTGTGCTGAACACAGGAGCTGCTGGTCTGCCACTGCATTGAACAGTTAGTTTGTCTGTGCTATTGTGTGACTTTGCTGAATCCAATCAAACCCTATGAAACACCAAAGACACACTATAACACAAACTAATTAACTGATCGAGGCAGCGGTGGACCAGCAGCTCCCGTGTTTGGCAAAATAAAATTGCAGTTTTTGTCAGTGGAGTCTGGCTTTGAAGAGAGCATCTAAGTTTCACTTGTGATTCAGCTCCTTGTCAATAAGGGCTGTCTGTTTGGGAAGTACTGAGCATATGACTGGGTTTGGATCATACTGCACGAGTTGTGTGAGAGCAGTAAATGCATGTTTTAATGTAGTTTTGCTAGTGTTAAACGTGGCTCCAGTTTACTCCAATTTGTCAAGAATTTCTCCTGTCTTGGTCCAGTCTTCCATTAAGTAAAATAGTTTGCCATATTTACAAAGAATTTCAGCTTGCTTTTATTCCCTCTTTCTACCTCGAACAGCACCATTTACATCAGGCCGTTTTGTGGCTGCTGTTGATTTGGTGCTGGGAAAAGGGATATTCTGCAAATACGCAAAGCTACAGCTGATCCCTCAGACACGTCTATAGAACAATCTATTCATGGGTTTTCAATCCTCATTCTCACCTAATGTGAAAACAAAACACAGCCTCCATGATGTGAAAGTGTATGGGGAAATTTAAAACCACCTGCTTCATGATATGTAACTGTGAATTTCAGAAATATCCATCTGGGAGTGTGAGGAAAAACCCTATTTTCACTGACTCATCTCAAACAAAGCCTTCCGACATTTTTCCTTTACAATTCTTTTTGTTTTATGTATGAAATATATAAGCATGATAAAGTATGTTCCTGTAATATATATAATGTAATATGTATAAACTCACTGGCCACTTTATTAGGTACATCTGTTCAAGTAATGGTTAACACAAATAGGTAACATGACATGGTGAAGACGACCTGCTAAAGTTCAAACTGAGCATCAGAATGAGGAAGAAAGGTGATTTAAGTGACTTTGAACGCGGCATGGTTGTTGGTGCCAGAAACTGCTGATCCACTGGGATTTTCACACACAACCATCTCTAGGGTTTACAGAGGATGGTCCCTAAAAGAGAAAATATCCAGTGAGTGAAAATGCCTTGTTGGTGCCAGAGGTCAGAGGAGAATGGCCAGACTGGTTCAAGATGATAGAAAGGCAACAGGAAGTCAAATAAGCACTGGTTCCAACCAAGGTCTGCAGAAGACCATCTCTGAAGCAACAACACCTTGTCCAACCTTGAAGCAGATGGGCTACAGCAGCAGAAGACCACACCAGGTGCCACTGCTGTCAGCTCTGATGGCAAAAGGGGTCCAACCTGGTACTAGCAAGGTGTCCCTAATAAAGTGGCCTGTGAGTGGATGTATAATTACTTTATATTTTGGCCAGAATGCTACAGTTATTTTTGTTGCTTCTCATCTCTCCAGAGCAGTCGCAACAGTATTTTGTTTTATGGACTGCCAGAATAAAGAATAACATTCATTTCCCCCTGTATACATTATCCAAACGTAAAGCCACCAAATGTTTCCTAATCAGCAATTACACTAACACCCTACCCTTATGGCTTGTCATTTTCACAATACAGCTAAATAAAAGCATACAAAATGTATTTGCATGGACAGCTAAGAGGATTTCTAAATTGTGCTTTCAGTAATGTATCTTCTTTGTCTCAGTCTGGAGGAGGACAAATAGCTGGATCAGAATGGTGACTCACTGGAGCGACCACGTGGAACAGTCTGTGTTATTGCCAGTGAGATGAAATATCCTACTAAAAAATTAATGTCTGTGTGCTGTGCTGTAAATATTTACCCTGCTTTTCCTCTTGTTTGATGTTCTCCATCTACTTTACAGCATCATGTCCTGAATTAATCAACTGTAGAGCTATAAAAGAAACTCTTTCAAAACCGTCTTCAAATACTGTTCTACCATATAAGTTTAAAGGGACATTTCACCCCCAAATCATTTTTCTCCGATACCTGTAGTGCTATTTATCAGTCTAGATTGTTTTGGTGTGAGTTGACGAGTGTTGGAGATATCAGTTGTAGAAATGTCTGCCTTCTACTAGATAGTACTTGACTTGTGGTGCTCAAAGTACCAACAAAAAAATGCATTTGAAAAACTCAACAGCAATGTCTCTTTCCAGAAATCATGACCCAGTTACTCAAGATAATCCACAGACCTTGTTGTGAGCAGTTTCATGTAGGAACTATTTTCTTTCTACCAAACTACACCCACCAACCATATTACCACGCAAAGGGAAGCATGCATCTACTCATGGACGAGAGGCTTGTGCTCGTGACCTGAGATGTAAACATCAATAGTGTCCACCTTGGCTGAGCTAGCAGTAGATGCGTACCTCCTACTGCACGACGAGTTCTTCGGATGTATTTTAGTCAGGACCAGAGAAAACTTTATTTCCATTTGCAGGATTATATTTGGCAGTATGGCTCTGCTCTGGGGCCTCTCTACCCTTCCACATGCATACGAAGAAAGCTTCAAGGCAGCAAGAGCACACCTCTCTGCCCTTACATGTTCAAAGGAGGAAAGTACTCTTGAGGTTGTACTTTTGCTATAGTAAGTCTGATTTACAAGATCCCTTCGAGGTATCTGAGACCTAGAAGACAGAGAGAGCGTCAACCTCTCCATCAGAAATCATTGTCTAATGAAGAGCTTGATGCTCAAACCTCACCTCATTGGTAATTTAAAAAAAAACCCATCCATGGGTGCATTAACTATCCTCTATGTTCCTTCTATGTTCCTCTATCCAGCACCTGGTATTCATCATCTGGATGTGTGTGTTTTTGGAAACCTTTTTGAATCAAAAACACTTCATAATACAGTCTCAATAACTGCTCAATACAGGCATCTTATGTTTAATTAAGGTATGTATTTAAATTATATTTGGGACTAAATGTAATTGTTTGCCATTTGAACTGCATTTATTTGGTTTTCAATGAAAATTTACAACAAATATACTAAAAAAAAAAAGCAGTTAGGTTGACACCTAAAATTTAACCACAGTAGCCACTAAGATATGTATTCAAACTGCTTTATAAGTCTGTGTGCATATTCTACGGATTTTGATTTCAATTTGTCATGGTTCACCCTTTGAAACTTGAGCAAAGTGACCTGGTTCCGTTCAAGAACACAAGAAAAAGACAATGAGCAACTTCATAAGAAATAACCGAAAAAAAATAGCAAGAAATGAGTGAAAGTTACAGGAAAATTTCTTTGAAAAAAAAAAAAAAAAGTAAAAAACAAAACCAACAAGGAAATGACCTAGAAAAGTACTTAATATATTTACTGTATATATACACATATATATATAATAGAGAGAGAGAGAGAGAGAGAGAGAGAGACAAAGAGAGATTTCTTTTCTGTAACTTTTTAAAAAAAATATATAATTATAATAATTAGAAATACATTTTTCAGAGCGTTTTTTCCTTTTTTTAATTATTATTTTCTACTAATTCTCCTGCCCTCTCTTTTTTCAGGTTTTTTTTTGCTAGGCATGTTTTGCAATTTTCTTGCAATTTGCGGGACATGTCATGCCAAGTTGCTCATTGCTTTTTTTGCATGTCTTTTTTTAAGAAATGAAACCAATTTGCTCAGGTTTCAAAGGTTGAAATTCTTGTGAAAGGCATTTGAATGCAGCACAAGAAAACTGATATCTATCCAGTTTGAAAGGGTTAAATGGTTTGATCACATTAAAATGAGAAAAGGTTTGAATGGACAGACCAAAGGGAAAAAGAGATTTTAGGTGATGCAGCAATTTGCACTTCATTGCATTTACAATGTCTATATGTGACCAGCAGATGGAGCTAGACACTTCTTTTAACCAGCACTGTGGCTCTGTGGGTATCGCCTCCTATGGCATCTAAAGCATGACACTATACATGTGTTCATGCAGGTGTGATTTTTTTTATATTACTTTCTGCAGCTGTTGATCACAGCTTTAAGAAAGAACGATAAAAGAGTATGGATCATAATATGTTGGGACTAATTTCCAGTGGTCATTTTCTAAACTGCTGATTCCACCTAATTCCATCTTATTTATTGGTGTGATTGCTGTGATTAACCCATCAGAGCTTCAGTATTGTTTCAGCTGTTAGACCCTCATCACAATTCTCACCAATCAACTTTAAATTCCGTTCTCACAATGCCAGCAACAAACGTTTCAAAGCCAAATGACGACATGAAATGTTCTATGAGTCAGTTTTTAATTTCGTTGGCATTCCTCAAGTTAATTTTTCATCTGACCTCTTCTGCTTTTCTTGGAGCAAAAAGCACGACTTCAATCAGAATCAAGGCTGACATTTTTCTTCAATGTCCTCACAAGACATTTACCATTAAATAATTGTTTGCAGGTGTTAAGAGATTTCTCTGTTGTGAAGGTCACGTCGGCACTGCACACGTTCATCATCTCATCTGCTCCCGGCTGTGCGCTTCAACATCAGATGTTTACACAAACTCGCACACAGATTGGTATTTATTTTACATAAGCAATGTGTGAAATCAAACAGCTGCGAAGGACCCCATGGAATACAAACTATGAGCTGTTTAATAAGAAAAATCACTGGTGCTGGAAAATGTTTGCTTCGACTTTAATGATTCATATCACAAGTTCTCTTTGGACTTCTTCTGCAAAATTGATATGTTGCGCATGGATAATTAAGCAATGCCATGAGTTTAGCAGATACTGCATCAATCAAAATGACTTTAAATGGCTGTTTTTAAAAATGTACTATTATATTGTCACTCTTCTTGGAGAGTTCAGTGGTTGCTTAGTCGCAGAAAAAAAAACTAAACCTGAAACTCTATTCAGAGCTGCGCCTTGTCAATATAAATCATGTGGGAATTTAATTTGAAAGGACAGACACAGGAAGTGGCCACGCTCAGCAGTCAGAGAGGAGTCACGTTAATTTCCAGGGCTGGGCAGGAAATCCAGAGTGTGGGATCATTTTGAGAAGGTGAAGGATGAACCCAAGGTGATATGTAAACTCATCTTCATTGGTCGACTACAAACATGACGTATCATCTGAAACATGGAAGTAGCTACATGCCCATTAGCCCACAGCGTCATTAACAGGCGGCTCGCTCAGTGTGTGACGTGCACTTGGAGATAAAATATAGGCCTATATTAATGAAGGTTCATTAGTACTGTAATGTAGCACAGTGTAATCCTATAAATATATCAAAATATATCATTTAATAATTAAATTAATATCGTAAACATGCGGGCAACTTGTTGACTAATGGCCCTAAATGACGACTATTGGTCGGAAAATTCTCAGTCAAGGGCATCACTGACTTGGCAAAGGCTGATTTAAATCAGCATCTGGCGCTCGGTGAGTCATAATTTTGGAGGGTAAGGATTACAGATCAGGAGAACGTCTTATGTTGAGTCCTTAAATGTAGTATCACTTAAATGCACCTTTGAACAAACAGTGAAAATCTTTCCCAGACCTATCACCGATCATTTTCATCCTTTGTTTAGTCTCAGCAGGCGTGTAATTCCTTGTAATCCATAATTTTATCCTGTAATGAGACCAAATTGTCTCCACAAGTGAGCAGTAAAGACAACTTGTCTATATTGTGTAACTCACGTGCATGCAAAGCAGTAAAAAGAAGAGAAAAAGAAACCCGTATATGTTGGCTCATGTTGTGCTTCCCTGAGGCTATTGCATACATGTGATACAATAATGAGCATATGATTTAAAAAACAATCTATATGTGGACACGTCAGGGAGTTGCCATGCAGAGATTGCAGCGTGGGCTGAGTAAAACAAACCAGGTTCAAGTAAAGACCATCACTGAGGGGTCTGAAGCCAACCACACGCACCTCAAACACTTAAATATTTAGTTTAGTCGAGCTGAGCCAGTCAATTAATCTTTTCTCATGAGAGAGCGGTCAAACAAACCGAGATGAGTGCATAATGAAGCCGGGCCCTTAATGAGTGTGAGCGTATGTGATGTTGTGATTGAGCTTACTGCAAAGGACATCCACACAGTGACTGACAACATGAGGGGGAGATGTTTTACAGAAGAGGACACAGCTCTGAATATGCCGTGTTTATAACCTCCGCTGACATATAGGTTGATTTTGAAAGCTGTTTGAAATTATCCATCAAGTCCAGGCCCAAGGTCTGGCACTCATAAATTATAATTAATGAGTCTGGCAGTGTTTTTTTTTCTCAGGCATTCCCAGTCGTTTTCAGCTGAGCAAAGCACATTTAAGTGAAGGGATAACAGCCGCACATTAAGGGCTTTCATTGGAAGAATAATAGAAGTTCGGAAATGGCCCCCTCGTCTAGGTTAGAGTGCTTGGATGAAGCTTTTCTTTCTAGCTCTGGATATTTTTGAGTGGGCGTCAAGCTCTAGGAACCCTCAAGCCGACGTAAAAACAAGGCGGGAATATTTTCAACACTGATGGAAGTTTGTCCAGGTGGCACAATTAATTGCTGACCTCCTGTTTTTACCTTCGTATTTCAAATGGTGGGTAGTGTAAAAGGGACCCACCTTCTGGTCTTTCATCCTGGGTGTTAACTGCCGACACTTTTTGTGGTGCAACTCAGCATTGATGAATGGGAGTCAGCAGCAAAAGGTGCAGGTCAGGGTCACTGCAGAAACAAAAATAAATTTGAATTAAACATTGAATCAATTATGTATCAAATGTAACGAATTCAACACTAGCTATTAGAAAACAGAGGGCTGAAATGAGACATAATGAGCATGGCAAAGGTATTGCAAAAATTAATGTGTGCTCCAAAAAAACATAGACCAGCTGTCAACTTAGTTACATGATCTGCTATGGCAGGAAAAAAAACAATATCACCAGTGTAAGATCATCATTAGGTCCCCAAAGGACGTATGCTCTAAGGTCATGTCTTGCACATATTAGTATTAGCATTACATCCAAGTCACAGTATTAAGTATCCATTTGTCTAAAAGATAAGTACTTGTTAATATTTGACTCAGGAGGTTCTTTAAAAGACATAAAGTTTGACCTGTTTCCCAAGTTGTGACTATGTTTCCGAACCCAAACAAAGATGGTAGCCAGTGGCTACTCTAATCAGCTCATCCTTGAGTCCAAGTGGACATTTGCCAAATCTGAGGAAATGCACTCAGGGCCTTCTTAAAATATAGCTTTCACAAGAATGAGACAGATGCAAGGTCACAGTGACCTTTACATTTGACCACCAAAATCAATTAGCTCATCCTTGGGTCAAAGTGGATGTTTGTGCCAAATAAATAAATATCCTTAAGGTGTTTTTAAGATATAGCGTTCAAAAGAATGAGAGACAAGATCACAGTGACCTTAACCTTTGACCACCAAAATCTAATTAGATCATCCCTGCATAAAAGTGGACGTTTGTGCCAAGTTAGAAAAAAAAATCTGCCAAGGTGTTTTTGAGATATCACATTCACGAGAAAAGGACGGATAAGGTCACAGTGACCTTGACCTTTGACCAATAAAAATCGAATTAGCTCATCCCTAGGTCCAAGTGGTCCAAGTGGATGTTTGTGCCCCCCCCCCCAAAAAAAAATCCTTTAAAGTGTTCTTGAGATGTAGCATTCACGAGAATGAGATTGACAAGGTCACAGTGACCTTGACCTTCAACCACCAAAATCTAAGATCTCAGATCATTTCTGAATCATTGAGTCCAAGTGGACATTTGTGCCTAAATCTGAGGAAATGCCCTCGAGGTCTTCCTAAAATATGGCTCTCACAATAATGAGATGGATGCAAGGTCACAGTGACCTTGACATTTGACCACCAAAATCTAGTCAGTTTATCCTTGAGTCCAAGTGAAAGTTATGACCAAATGAAAAAAAAAATCCTCAACCCCTCACAAG
This sequence comes from Epinephelus cyanopodus, assembly GCA_026686955.1. Classification (NCBI taxonomy): domain Eukaryota; kingdom Metazoa; phylum Chordata; class Actinopteri; order Perciformes; family Serranidae; genus Epinephelus; species Epinephelus cyanopodus. Next base: position 8,130,022 of record CM048933.1, on the reverse strand, counting down.
AATGAGACAGACAGACAGAAAAAAAAGCCTTTCGCCACGGCTGCCGCCATCATGGAGGCAATAAAGAGAGAATATACAGTAAAAGCACCAAGTTGGGAAGTAGATAAAAAAAAATGTCCATATTTGTTTGGTCTCAGATGTGACAAAAGACTGGATGTCACAATGTCACTTAAACTGCTGCTGCTGCGAACAACATAACGCCCAAATGAAACCAACTGCAGCTGACAAAACAATGAGGTTTCAGCAACATCACACAAAGCCACAATCACAACCAGCAAAACATATAAACAGTCGGGGGTAATCCAAACGTGCCCTCTGCAGTCCTGTATATGTCACTGTCATGATGGACCAACAAGACATTTCTCCAAATATTTTATTCATTAGTCGATTTGCTTGATATGCAGCTCACTTGAGTATAATCTAACAACACAGACTTCCATTCAAACACGCTAAAATGTCTCAAGAGGAATTATGTCTCGCTATCAAGTCAACTAGGATGCATGCGCCTGTGGAAAATATCGAATAAAATGTCTCGTGTCTGCCTTTTAATGTAATTGAGGAAGAGGGGATGGATATGCTAGATGAAAACTGTTGACAGTGTCGTCGCTTGGACTGAATCCAAAGAACAGCCGAGCTCACAGGAAGTATGTGATATTGTGTACAGTGTGGCCTTGGATACTGCTCAGCTCTGGAATTCATGGAGTAGTGCTGGATGTGATTATAATAATGGCACTTGGTAATGTGGTGTATGTTGGATATAAAGGCCCTTGTTTCAGTAAACGTTACTGTGTAAAGCCTTTTGTATTCATCACGTTCACGCAGCGCTGGTGTTTCTGAAAGGAAACATTGTTCCTAGTTGTTATAATAAGTGTTGAGTGATTTGGAGGGTTAAATTCCAGGGTCTACAAAATTAACTTGCCCTTAAATGCCTAAAAACCTTCGTAGTAATAGAGATATCACGTGATTAGACTGTGGGTGTTTTCAGGGAATGTGAGGTTGCGGAGCTCTGACATGACATAGCTTCGCAACACCACGCTGACCTTACACATCCTGCCTGTTACTATTGAAAAACACACGCACAATTCCTCTCTGTTTCCTCCTCGTGTTTCCTGCTGTCAGTCGAGGGGACCAGGCCGACACCCTTCTCTTCCCCCCTCTGGGATTTAACCTCATACAGGGTGGAGAGGGTCAGCTTCCTTCCCGATGAGGTGGCTCGGCGGGAGGAAGGGAGAGAGGAAGGGCACATGGCTGGCTCCATCTTCGCCCTGGGAGGAGGTGGCGGAGAGGAGACCCAAGATATTTACAGAAAACACAGGCGTGCCCCGCACATTCTCTCGCTCTGAATGAAAGAGCTCGGGTGGGGTCGAGAGGGATTTCACGACGAGACACAGAAGAGGAAATGGACTGGACGGATACTTCACTACTCCATCATCTGCACCCTCCCTTTTCCCTCTAGTGTTTATTTTTTACCAGATGTGCATGTGTATGTGGGAGGGGGGGTCGTTCTTCTGGTTTTAGCCAAAGATCCAGGATTTGAAGGGCCACAGTGCTTAAACCAAGCGGCAACCTCCGGTGCTGAAAGCCAATGTGGAAATGCCAAAAACTGCAGTTCCTGTAATGGACACTTGAGGCTGGCTCCAAAAGAAAATTAATCCCCATAGACTCTTTTAGGACTGACGTTACAATGACTTCAGTTTGTTAGCTAGAGGTAAAACCTGCCTCGCCACCACAGGGCTGTAGGCTACACAGGAGTCTTAAAATGTGGTCATGGCTCAAAACTTAAATTTGATCACATACCAGCCGCCACTGCCCGTCAACAGACACAAAGACAACTATGTTTAAACGTGATAAGACGAAGGCCTGGACGGAGGTGATCATCAAAAATGCTCACAGCACACACTTCATAACAGGTTATGGAAAAGTATTTCCTGTTATAGGGATGAATAATGTTATGTGAATGAATAACATTGAGTTAGCTCCACCCTTTCATCCAAATATGGTCACTTCTGGCTCCAAAAAATGCAAGATGGCGACGGCCTAAATGCCAAACTTGAGGCTTCAAAATGTCAGTCCACAAACCAATGGGTGACATCACGGTGGCTACGTCCACTACTTGAACAATCCATGCTTGAAACCCTGTGGACTCATTCCAACTCAGAGGAGCCTTCATGATTGCATCACTCCACTCATCCCTCATCCTGCATCCACTGTCCCTGATTTTATAGTTAATTAATGCCGGCTCACGGCTGCTGAGATATGGCGTAGCTTTAAAACCCAGAATGGTTTAGCTACAACATTATCAAATAAAAAAAGCCCAATTGCTAAAACCCAAGTCATTTCCTGCAGAACCACAAATGAGATGTAAAGGTAAAATGGTCTCTCGTCTGTTTTACAAGGACTGAAAGTGATACGCGAGACAGACTGTCGCCAGAGTAAAGATTCAGGTGAAAGGTCAAGTACTCGATTCACTAAATCAAATTGCTAAGATAATAGCTTAAAAGGCCACTGTCTCCAATCCGCCATCGTTACACTGTAGACATGAGACAGTAAGAAAGAGACATATTGAAATTCCTCAGTCTTGCTGGTTAATCTCACACATCTGTGACCTGTCTCTGCATCCTGGAGCTCTGCCTGAGAATTTAGTCCTCATTACATCTCCTCTGGATTTCCTGCAGGATGCAGTGCTGAATCACTGGGTTTTTCTCCAAGAGCTGTTCCATCTAAAGGGCTGGACCGTCATTTGATTATATGTGAATTTTTCATCCTCCTCCTCCTCCTCAGCACAGCGCAGGCCTATGAGCTAAAACAAACACTGCAATACAAAGTCAAGGAGCGTTATGTGTAAGGCAATGAATTCTTCCTGACACCGCCTTCTTTTGTATTTTTTTCTGCAAGTGTGCAATAAAAACTTGAAAAAGGAGTCCTTTGTGACCGTTTATAGCCTCGATTCATAATCCCTAACATTTACTTAGCAAACCAAGCAGACCCCGTGTTGAGTGACAGCGGTCATAGCCACTGGCAGATTAATGGGCCATTAAGCCGGCCGTTCACAAACCTCCGGCTGGCCTCCTCGGTCATGCATCACCAGAAGACTGCTGGCTCTTTGGATGGTTTTGCCTGGCGGTAGAGAAAAAAGGGGCCGTCTTTAAGTGCAAAGTTACAGTTAAAAACTTTTTGACATTGGAAAGTTGGTGCAGAACAGGAAGTCTAACAAGCATTAGTGAAGGCCTTTGCTGAGGAACTTTAACTGCAAGAGAGGACTGACAGCAAAGTCCAGGAGAGCTCGTTAATATGGCCTATAAGTTATATCACATTACATTTAGGCTATATGGCCATACATGATAAATATCTCTGTATTTTGAAAACTCTTCTAAATTGTACTACAGACTACTAAAATGCTAAACAACTAAATACAGTACTGTTACAATAAAGTTAATAAAGTACGATTGTAAAAAAGCTAAATTAAATATTGTTACAATGAAGTTAGATAAAGTACTGTTACAATAAATACAATTAAAGTACTGTTATACTGAAGTTAAAGTATTGTTATGATAAATAAACTCAAATAAAGTACTGTTACAATACAAAAGTAAAAAAAATACTATTACAATAAAATTTAATAAAGTACTGTTATAGTCAAGTTAGACAAAGTACTGTTAAAATAAAGTTAAATACAGTACAGTTATACTAAAGTTAAATTAAGTACTGTTAAAATAAAGTTAAATACAGTACTGTCACAATAAAGTTGAATAAAGTTATGCTATAATAAAGTTAAACAAAGTACTGTTAAAATTAGGTATGGTTATAATAAAGTTAAATAAAGTACCGTTGATATAAATAAAGTTAAATAAAGTACAGTTATACTAAAGTTGAATAAAGTTATGTTATAATAAATGTAAATGAAGTACAGTTATACTAAAGTTGAATAAAGTTATGTTATAATAAATGTAAATGAAGTACTGTTAAAATAAAGTTAAAGAAAGTATTATTACAATAAAGTTAAATGAGGTACTGTTAAAATAAAGTTAAATAAAGTACTGTTACAATAAAGTTGAATAAAGTTATGTTATAATAAAGTTAAATGAAGTACTGTTAAAATAAAGTTAAATAACGTATTATTACAATAAAGTTAAATAAAGTACGATTTTTATAAAGTTAAATGAAGCATTGTTATGATGAAACAAATCAAAGAGGAACCACTGGTGCTTTTATTGTGAAGCATTTGACTCAGGTTGATATTTTTGGTGTGAACTTTTAGTTTTAGTTTAAGTTTTTAGTCAACAACTGGATGTTACCAGTTTGTGGGACCTTAAAGGGACCACGCGTCTACTTACGGCATCACTTATGCACGACAGTATCTGAATGATTAACCAGAATTATAGGGTGGCAAGAATAAGGAGTGATGCAGAAGCTTGTTACACCACAGAGGAATTTAGACCATCAGCCTCAATTTCCAGGAATGTTTCTGTCAGGCGTGCAAGAGGCAAAGACGTTTGCACGAGGAGGACCACACACAGTGGAATCCCACACCTCTACTTTATTTTAAGGGTTTATTTACATGGGCACTGCTTGTATCCTCCAATTCAAAACCCCAAATACATCTGAAAACAATTTCTCTGATGAGCTAAAAGAAATACTATGAAGGGTTTTTGCTCCTACAAACACTATCAGAGAATCGTGTCAGGAAAAAGCTGCAAACCGCACAGCTCCTTGTTTCCGTTACTGTAGAGCTGACATGTTCAGCTATAGTCAGACTAATGGTAGAAATTCACCTTCAGTCTTGTTGTTTCCCTCCTTACTTCTAAAAATGTCTGCCCTCATCACAGAACTGTCAGATGGAAAGAGTGCTGCAGAAAACGTCCTGACACTGCGCACTTTTCACTCTGCATACCACTACTCCAACACACACACACGTATTGAACACTGGCTGCAATCTACCTTCTGTCAAGTCTCCACTCACATGCCAAACAGGTATACATTACTCAACAAATATCTGACAGAGGTGTTGCTCAGATAAACTGGACTCAGGAGCCTTAAATCTACACCTCTGCACATTCCTAGCGGTGCTGCAGAAGGTCAAAGGGTCGCTGATGTCTTGGCGTGGAAACAGAGCAGCTATTTTGGAGGAGTGCAGTGAAACTTGTTTAGGTTGAACTTATGACCCGACAGTATTTATTGTATGCTGTCAGCCGTATGGATTCAGACAATGCATACTGATCTTCTTACACTGTATTTTCATATTGAAAAAATCTATTTAATGCCTTTCTGTGCATTAAAATGGGGCCTGATTAATACTCAGTGGCAGTCTGAAGAGAGTGTAAGACAATAAGCAATTAGCAGATAATATGACACCCTAGGAGCAGCATCCACGGGTTTATTAAAGCTAATTGTGTTTGATTAATTGGAAATATAAAAGTAATGACTTTCCCTCTAAAGAGAAATCACTATCATAGTAATAACTTGTGTCTCTGCCTTAACAAAGACGCCTCCACAGAATCTCAAAAATGCAATTTCCCATAAATGTACTTTGTAAGGCTGTTTTTTTGTTTGAACGCATGGATTCAACACATTCTCACTCCAACCTTGTTACATATCAATGTCTGGTCATAGACCTTTAACGTCCAGATACGACATGAAAGGTACCCTGGCTGCCTTGGTTGTTGACATTCTGGGGCACCATGTCAAGTTCTGCCTGTTACATGTACTGTCTTCTTTCACTATAGATGTCTTTTTCAAAATAGACGCACTACGTCAGTACAACAATGCAAATTGACTGTCTGATGCCGCAAGTCACTGCCCAAGCGCCGGATTTCGATGACTTTGGAGTGAGATATGTGAGAGTAGGTGTTTCTGTGATGATCTGGAGAATGCAAGGATGAGGCCGATCATGGAGTTCTTTCGGATCAACATTTGCTACATGCGGAAGCCAAGTATGATACATAAACAGCGAGAGACACAGCTTATATACTTAAGATGGTACCACGTGTGCTGTTACCTTCATTGTACTTTGCCAAATTTAACTTGGCTTTCAGCCAACTAAAATGAGTCTAACTTGTAGCTGTCCTGGCAGTACATGATCCTCAGAGGTAAATATTAGAACTGTAATGACCTGTTCAAATTCAAAATTTACAGCACAACAGACCATTTTGTCCTGCAGAGGGTGCTCTAAAAATTCACTATGAGCTCGACCTACTAAATGTCCTGTTGACCTATTGATCATTAAAGTTCCCATAAAACAGCTACAGATGTGCTATCTGATTCTGCATATTGACGTCTTTCCTATAAAAACAGGAAGCTACGGAAGGACTTGTCGCAGATATTGATTAACGTTTACAGTAGCCAATAGCACTGAATGTGCATTAAGGCCCTCGCCTTAATTTCAGATAACAGCAGCTACTAGTTCAGCATGGAGAACAGCCATGAGGACAGTCTGCTCTCTGCTGTTAAGAACTTCTCACCATTACCATCACCAACGCAGTGCTGCTGGTGAAGGAGAGATGGAGGCTCATCTGAATGGTAGAGCTCATGCATCGCAATGGTAAGCTTGTGTCTATACTGTTAGCATTTCATTGGACACAAATTAAGCACACACTAACAAGTGCCGAATGAGTCATTAACATTTTTTTAGCGTTTTCCAGGAGATGACCAACTGTGAATTAACATTAAGAATATCTACAAATAACTTTTTTTTTTCGTCATTGCTGGGACAGATATTGGCCTGTAGGTGACGAGCAGTGTGCAAGACATACCAGATTAAAAAAAACAAATCTGGTTTCATTAGAACTTTAAAGGAATAGTTTGGATCATTTGAAAAAGGATTGTATGAGGTAGATGTCAGTCGGTGCTTTCCCAATTTGGGGAAGCAGAGGTAGTACCGACACGTGTCCGCTATATTGTGAGTATTTTCACCACTTACCATTACATTACATTACATTAATGGCTTCAGTTCCCGATCCATACTTTCGTCAGAGCCGTTGAGAAAGACAGTAAAATCATGTCCTCGTGTGAAAGCACCCTTAAACTGATATTGTTTTTTTTTTATTTGGCTAAAAAATGTTTTGTTGCTGACCCTATCCACAGCAATACATTGCTCACCTTCCATGTCAGACTCACAGCCTGCCTCGCTAAACAACTGCTGACTGACATCTACTGTATGTAACACACTGACTAGGGATAAATACCACATATAACCCCACTTCAAAAGACTCGAACTATCCCTTTAAAATAAGCTAACAAATGAAACGGATGGAGAATGACACTTGCTAATAAAGCAGTGCTGATTGGATAATCATTGAAGCATCTGTGGAGTAGTGTGTAGACATATTTTGCGTTCAAATCCGTTTGGTCTAGAGTTACTGGTTGCTGTGATTATTCCTTCTGTCCAAACTGGAGGAATAATCCGGTTTATACCTACGCTGCAAAGTTTAGCCGACACTGATACGGGAAACACACAGAGGAAAGTTCTTACCACAAAGACTTTAACTTTGGAAGACTCACACTTAATTTGGAGAACTCAGACTGCTGAAGCATCACATTAGCTCCAGCTGAACACTGTGAAGGTTTCACTTCGAAGCAGTAAGGATTACGACGACCAACAACTCTTTTAACGTGCATATGGCATTCGAGTGTTGTATTAAGATAGATGTGAAAAAAAAAAACACGTAACCTTTCCTTTAAATTGATTGAGTCGTCCCAGCCGAGGCGTAGATGTGACCTCTGACTGCATAAACACATCCAGCGTTTGCATGTGAAGCATATTTGTATAAAGCCTGGATACTTTTCACCGGCTCTAAATACACAGCCAGGGAGCGTAAATTACGACGACTCTTACTATAGCAGCGACCTGTCTTCTCATATCTTGTTGACTGGCTGCCCTGACACATGCACATACAAGCACATGATGAATGCAAATACACGTAAGCCTCCTCTTCATCTTATTTGAGCGTCGAACCATGTGGCTGTAGAAACCACACAGTGAATATCGGACACGTTTAGAGGGGTGTATTTATAAATGGCGAGCCCACCCAGCCTGGCATGCTTCACATGCTTTGGGTGTTACCAGAACTGGCACCAATAAAGGCCAGCAGCATTCCTAAACCTAGCAACATTGGACGCAAAAGAGCCAACATTTTTTTCCAGCTTTAAAACTACAATATGTTAAGTCTCACGTATTGTTCACAGAAACCGTCATTCTACTCAAATCAACAGATGTGATTTGGAGTTTCAACAGGAAACGGTCACTTGCTGACATTTAAAGCATCTGGGTGTGTCCGCCATGTTGACTGACATTGGTATATGTCAGGTCAAAGGGGCAGCACCTTCCTCTTTAGCATGTCCAGAAAATAACTCCTCCCTCTTGTTCACTCTCCCTCTCTCATTTCAAACACAAACACACACATCAGGCCGATTTGGCTGCGACCCCCCCCCCCTCGCTATGCAAAGTTTCCATTCCACCGTCCGTGGTTTCATATAAAAACATCCACAGTACTTATTTTTAGTCTCCGTACACTTCATCAAAAAGACACACTATAATGCCTGACAACAGCCTGTGGCTTAATAATTCAAAACCACTTTTAAAAGAGGGAGAACACAAAATGGAAAGTTATGGATTTGTCAGTGTCTGAGCTGCTGTCTGTCTGTGAGGAAGGTTTAAAGGGACAGTTGAGTTGCCGAGTGTTGGAGATATCAGCCGTAGAGATGTCTGCCTTCTCTCCAGTATAATGGAACTAGATGTCGCTCTATTACTGTTCTGCAAGTTGAGACCAGCATTTGACGTCATCAACTACAACGCAGTCCCTGATTGGCAGCTAACATTGTAAACTATGGTGTGGATCCCTAATTGGCCCTGACTGGATTTTAATTACTGGAAGGTTTTTGGGGTGGCAGCGAATCCAGACTGATGCAGAGAAGGAAACAGAACGTTGACCTCATGAAATCAAGATGGCTTTACCAAGCTCCAAATGCCGTGCTCAGGAGTCCACAAACCAATTGGTGACGTCACGGTAGCTATGTCCATTATTCTGTACAGTCTATGGTAGAGGTACGCTTCCTTCTGCATGGTAATACAGCCTAACAGGTGGGTGTAGTTCGGCAGAAAGACATTGCTGTTGAGTTTTTCAAAAGTATTTTTTGAGCCCTTCTGTGCGGAGTCTGCATGTTCTCCCTGTGTCAGCGTGGGTTTCCTCCAGGTGCTCCAGCTTCCTCCCACAGTCCAAAGACATGCAGGTTAACTAGTGACTCTAAATTGTCCGTAGGTGTGAATGTGAGTGTGAATGGTTGTCTGTCTCTATGTGTCAGCCCTGTGATAGTCTGGTGACCTGTCCAGGGTGAACCCCGCCTCTCAGATGGGCTACAGGCCCCCTGTGACCCCTAACAGGATAAGTGGTTACAGAAAATGAATCAATGAATGTCCTTTTAAGACCCTGTGAGGGTTATTCAAGGCCAAATCTTAATTCAGTAGAGTTACTCTTAATCAGATCAGGCCTTCAGATGTCTGAGTTAATAAATTATCTAAATAACAACAATAAAATGTCTGCTGATGTCACAAAATGCCCTCCACAAAGCATCAATCTGCATAATAAATTTATTTTTTGTTACTCTGCAACCTACAACAGTAAGAAGCACTTTCAACAGCCTAAAGGCAAGTAGAAATACACCACTGAAACAGTGGAGTGATCCAATTATGCTTTGGCTAAATGCCTGAAGCACAACAGTAGCTTCAACCGTAATTCAGGAAACAACGTTTTTCTATATTCCTCTCACATACTGTGTGTGTATAAGGGAAAAAAAATGTACAGTGTGAGAGTATATACTGTACAGTGCAGCACAGGATGCCTCTTGACTTCCTTTCTTTTGTTTTATGTGCACAGTTAAGGGATCTGCAAGACCAGGATTTAGAGTCAGGAAATGAGATTGTAGGAAGCAAACTTTCTCTTTGTCATTTTGAACGTGGCTTGAACATCAACATCAAGGACAGAATAAAGAGGCCATGCATGCCCTGAGCCTTCAGTAGGACATTTTTATGGCTGTATTTTAAGGCTGATTATGTCCTGCTCCGTTATACGGCATAATGCACCCTTAAAAGCAACAATAATCTGCAAGATACAAATGTTTCATCTTAATCACAGTCAGGAGCAGAACTGAGCATATGTTCATGTGGATTTTCTATGTACGGATACATCCCCTCAGTCTAGGTATGGAACAGAGATATTTTAATTGCATGCATCAAAGTTTCTTAACCATCATGTGTCTACCTACTTAAGGATGCTAAAACAATGTTTGCCTTTGTAGGAAAGTAGCGTTCCCTGTCGGGGTGCCCTGTCTGCTCTTCATCACTGCTCTAATGATAGACCAGGTAACTCAAGCTCAGTGAGCTCCCAAATCTGAGACATCTTTACCCTCTGCCCACCTCTACCATTTTACTATTTTTTCCCCTTTTCTATCCCTGTGCTCTCTTTCTCCTTTCCTAATGTAAAGGCCTCTGACTGGCATCCTCTGTTCTCTCCTCCTTTAAGGGTCTAGTTTGTAGGATTTAGTGGCATCTAGCGGTGAGGACTGCAACCAGCTGAAACAGCCTGAGGTCTCCTCTTCTCCAAAACAAATGGACCAGGTGATTAAAACCGGTAAAACAACCCGTTCTCATTCCCAACTTGTTAAATACCAACGCTTTGCCAGTGGACCTCAGTGGCAGACCCATCGCAAAGAGGCTGATTTATACTTGTGTGTCAGCTCTATGCACAGCCTATGCCATTGTGAGCAGTTATAGTTGTGCGATGGTGTGTCTGTGTCACTCTGCAGTTACACCTTCAAAACACTAGTCGGCAGTGGGGTTTCTGTGAAGTGCTGTAAAGTTAAGTTGAATAAAAACACACATTAAACATGGCTTAATAGAGACAATTTCAAACACAAGTACACAAATCAGCTTCAATATAACTCGCAGCATTCACAGACAAACACTTGTTTTTATCTGGACACATTTTCCCCACAAATACAACATGCTAATGTTATTAGCACAAGCCTATGGCATTTTACATTGTATAAATTAGCCTAGCAGCTAGTGGCCTTTTCCTCTACTCATATGAAGCCAGGGACAACAGCAACATTTAACAAAGTTAATGTTACAAAATACAGCTCCATTACAACTCACAAGGTTCACTGACAAAACAACTGTCTTATACTAAACACGTTTATATTTGTATAAATTAACCTTGCGACTATTGGAGATTTCCTCTGCTCATATGAAACCAAGACAAATTCTTGCACATTAAATACTATTTTTGTGGAGGCTTCATTGTGTTCACGATTTATTGTTTTTTATCAGTGAAGTAAAAGTAATTAAAAGCTTAATTTCCACTGAGGGAAATGGCTTTCAGTTTACAAACGTAGGACGTCTGCATTCCCGCTATGTGAGGTAACATTTCTGCGGACGAGATAAATTGCAGTATGCCAGACCAGAGAGGCAAGCCAACTCAGTTGAGTGGGCAGGGTCTATGGTCTGGAACCAGGCTAAGTGGAAGTGTATGAGCCAAACAAACCCGCACTGTCACCCTGGAGACTGTTGTCCATGTCCCGTTTGAAACCAAGTCTATCGAGTTAGCGTGCTAGTATGTGTAGCATACTATGCTAGTGACATTACTTTAGTAACAGTTGTACTTAGCTTGAGCCAAACCATTATGTTTTTTTTCCCTAAATTTACTCCCGTTCTTTTGTTGCCTAAACCTAACCATGGCCCTTTGTTGACTGAACTTAAGGAAGTGAGTCTAAAAGCTTAGTGTTTTACTGACGCTGTAAGTTTATTCTGAAAAGGACTGTATGCATTTACAAGCAGATACTGTACATTTTCTGTGAAAACAAGTGTATTTTGAAAGGACACAATGCATGTAACAAGCATAATTTGACATGCCGTCCCTGAATGTCCAAAAGTAATGCTGGAGCGTTTCTAGCATGTCATACGCTTAGGGCCCACTGACAAAGCGTTGGCATTTGAAGAACTGTAGTGAGAACATGAATAACACAGTTTCACATTACAAATCAGTGTTTCTTCGATGCTTTTTGACACGACACGCTCGTGCCACAAATTGCTACAAAACATATTTATTATATTATATTCAATTTCTGTCATTATTTCCCCCTTAATCCTACACACTGGACCTCCACCTTCATACATAATGTCTGGTGCCAGGATTTTCAGACAACAAAAGCAGCCTGTCATTCTTCTCAGCCACAACTTGAAAGCATGAGTGCAGCAGCCTCGCCCTGTGCCTCGACCCCAGCGATGGCCTGCCTACATCACCTACAGTGTGCGTCTGAAATAGTCCGAGAGCTACAAGAGGGCAGCAGACAAAGGGAACAGTGTTCCACTCATTCCCACATATGAAATACAGGGGGCAGTGCACTGACAGTGACTCGAGCCCTCTCATCTAAAGTCTGGCATTCTGTCATGGTGACAATTTGCTCCTTGCATCCTCCTATTTACATCAATGCCAGTCTTCTACCTATTTTTACTCGTTCTGGCACAGTTCTTGTTTTGCAGATCTCTCCACCTGCCTCGTATTCCTTCCCCTCCTTATCCTCTAAGTCACTCCCTCCCTCCCTTTCTAAATCAAAGTTCATCAGTCCTCTCCAGCCAGACGAATGCCCTCTACTCTCCTCCCTCGTCCTACAATTCCCCCAGAGAGCATTTTTCTAGAAGCTCTTGCAGCCTCATCCCACCCCTATTGCTCATAGCGGTCACACCCACAGGACTCTCTTCTCTTCTGCAAACAAGGGGAGGAGAGTGATGTTATATTACATCACACTGTAGCTCCTTCATTGGACTGTTGTGTGTATACATTGAAATGACTGTACACACAGAGTCGGTAGAGTCTGCAGACGAGCAGACACAATAACAACTGCAGTAGGATGGTGGTATGATATCAATTTGCAAGGTGGGAGAGTGTCGGGCGGGCTCATCGTTTTCTCTGCTCAGCACTGGCAGATAGAAGCACAGTGGGGGTTTGGATTGGTGAGACAGTTAAACTGTGTATGTGACACATAGCAGCTCTTTGTTTGCCTTAGCAGACAGGGGGCACTGGGCTGCTATGGTGGACAGGAGCCAGGATAGCAGTGAGCCATGGCTAATAAAGTACACCTAATAAACAGCAGCAGCAGCACCTCCCTCGTACATGCAATCACTTATGCAACAGTTCCTCGTCTGCAGACCTTCTAAGGACAAGAGGAGACAATGTGATTTATTTCCTGTTCAGACGCTGTGATTATGATTAGGTTTTTATACACAGATCCGGTTCACATCAGGACTGCTGAGCTCTCAGACCACTCAGATACACTGTCAGTTTGTGAGCAGTCTACGGCGAGCGAGTGTGCGTCTAAGTATCCGGTATAGAAACAGTAATCACAGCAATGTGCCTGTAAACAAAAGCAACATGCATTCTTTAACTTTAAGAGCCAATAAAAATCTTTCTGTCATTGCAGTAATGGATGCTGTATGCACAGACAATACTAAAGAAGCTAAGATGCACCAGCCAAGAAAATGTTACAGAGCCTTCCTTGTTGCCCTGTGCATGGATGCAGATATATTCCAACATGCATATTCCCTCTATGGCTGCCCCCTGATAGATACAGGAAGTGGCCACGCTCAGCAGTCAGACAGGAGTCAGGTTACAAACCAATCATTGCCGACAGATATCTTTCCCTTCTTCTGTAAATATTCAGTCTGATCTGTCCCACAGACGACAGGCCTACACACTTATAAACAGCGTCTGGAGGAAGATCCATTCTGCACTCAGGTCTTCAGGTAAATAGACTATATGATGCTTGTTAAGGTTGCTTAGAAACCTCAGACGCAACCTGCCGCCACGCTCTTTGAAGCTGGCGCTAAAAGGCACAAGAGTAACGCCGTGTGTTTTCTAGGCGGTTAAAGACGCAGCATGTGTACAGCTCCTAATTCCCATGTCTGGTACCTGCGGTTATTCAACAGGCTAGTTAATAGTCATCTTCATTGGTCGACTACAAACATGACGTATCATCTGAAACATCACAACCACAGCGTCATTAACAGGCGGCTCACTCAGTGTGTGACGTGCACTTGTAGATAAAATATAGGCTTATATTAATGAAGGTTCATTAGTACGGCTTTGTATTTCTCTGTAATGTAGCACAGTGTTAACAATGTTACTGATGCTATTCTTTCACCTGAAGACACCTTCAGAATTTTTGTTTTTGCTGCGTTTTAAGACCTGAACACATCATCAGTAGGGTAAAATGAACCTGTCTCACGATGGTCTAACCCCAGCTCACGTTCTCTATTAGCGGGTGAACAATCTAACGCTTGGTGAACTCTTCTTCACAATGACAGGAAGAGCCAACATCGAGTTTAAACACATTTATTTCTGCTATAAAGTTGGGTGATGTGGTCAACACATCTGGAAAAGTCTTTTGTCTGATGGTGCATTAGCGGCCGTACATCTACTTAAAAATGCATGAAACTGGCAGAGGTGTGGTTGCTCACTAAGTGAGGACCATCCCCTCATATTACTTCACCATACTGAGTCTAAAAAGCCACCGAGTGAATGCAGAACGCATCACTGCTGGTGTGCCCATGGCTGCAGCTGTCCAGGGAGAGTGCGAAGAGGTTTTCCAACGTGAGGAGGGTGAAATCCAGCCCCGAGTGCAGCTGTGCCCTGCTGTCCTCAGCAGCCAGGATCAACTATGTGGGCACGTGATGCCCGCGCTGGGGAAATGAGGAGAGAGGAAGGACTGAGGCGGTAACACATCGAAGGTCTCCCTCCGCTTCCCACTCTGGTTAGGAGCAACGTGCAGTGTGGTCAGAGGCCTTGGGTGGTCGCCCCAAACGCTGCATGGAAAAAGCTGTGTTAAACAACTGCGAGTTCACCGCAGCAGCTTGTGTTACACACACACAGACCCAGAGCGGGAGGGTTGGCAGCAGTCACAGAGAGGATTAGAGACAGAAGGAACTGAAATAGTGACAAGTGTTTACTAGAGATAAATATGTTTGGATATTGCAAATTCTTGACGGTTCAGCTATTTAGCAAATCTCGGGAGGTATTTAATTGTTGGTGTACTACAGAGATTCCCCAACAGCTGGTCCTCCAATCAAAGATGAGGAGGCAAAAGTAATTCTGGGGTAGGCTGTGGTAAAATAACGATTGAAATAGTTCGAAAACAAAATATGTGATCAGCTGCAAGTTAGGAAAAAAAGCATCGCGGCTTTCTTCCTCCATGTTTGTTTTAGGGTCAGGCCCGTTTTACCTCCGAACACCAACTTCTGGACAGTGCAACAGGTCCGATCTTTTTTTTTTTGACCTCACTTTTGCTGACCTTGGCTCCTCCCACTGAGGTCAATGTGCATTCCCAGCTGCTGCAGCCCGTCCTGTCCACACACAATATGAGGGCGTATAGCTGCCGCAGATCCACCAGAGCCATGCAGGGGCTAACTGGCACCCCTCACGTGGCGAATACACCTGACAGGGCCGCACAGTACATGCACGCATACTAAAACATCATCATAATAGTTAGAATGGGCTTTAATGAGAGCTAATATGATACTCCAGGTCTGGGATTTAACAGGTTGCAGAAGCTGCTACTTGAAATACCGCTGAGACATTTTTACAGCCCAGCTCTCTGTGTTGTGCCCAAATTGGGAACCATGTGGCCATAATTGTCACATGCCTGCTCTATTTATGATGTCTTGGCATCTCTTCTGAATGAATGTCATACCGGTGACCCACAGTTTGATTCTGATAAACGCATCCTACATCCAGGGGCCCAGAGAGGAAAGTGGGAAAGGCAAAATTGTTCAGCAAAATGAAGAGTTCCCACTGCGTCCATCTTTGAGAAGGTTAAGCTGCCAGGAAAGATAAATGAATTTCTCTGAAGCCCGCTAAACAAGTTGACAATAGCCCCATTCTACTTGAGTCCAAATTTGGGAAAAGGGGAACAATTTGAAAGCTTGTGAGGAGCTGTCAACCAGATGCCTTTGGCATTTCAGAGGGGGAGGGAGGGTGCAGGGGTTGGAAAATGCCTCTGAACAAAAAAGCCATGGTTTTAAATGCCTTTCTCCGCCTTGTGGCAGTAAATCTGAATCTTCCTTGGCCTTTTGTTTGGCCAGAGTGAGCCATTAGAGAAGAATTCAGACAGGGTGTGCGCGCAAATGAGAGAGCTTTCAGTTATGTTTTATGCAAAAATTTGTTTCGTGGTCAAGTGCACGCTGTATATTTACACAGGAAAAAGCGCAGCTACAATGGACAATGGTGCTTTACTGCACTCAAACTGAAGAAACCACAAACCAGCCATTCTTGCGTTTATAACAGAGGTCACTTTGGGGGTAAATCTCACTTTTTCACACATGCTGCGGAGAATACTGACACAGGCAAACACCAGAATAGAAAAATGTCATGCTAACAATGTATCCTCTAAGTCTGATTAGAAGCTGCTAAATGGCAGCGGCAGGGTTACATTGCAGTTGGGTGTGTCTCTCTGAAGGCCTGACATGAGTACATGCCTTTGAATCCACCTGATATCTCACTCGATGCACTCTGACCTTTGGCTGTGTGCAAAGAGAATGCACGGCTAAGGAATGCCGTAGTCGCAGCTGTGTATATGTATGTGTACTGCATACCTAGTGTCACTATACAGTGCACATGCTCACAAGATCACGTCAAACTAAGTCTGGAGCATCTTTTTCCAGATCACTGTGAGTGTTCAATGAGCTGCTGGGAATTAACTTAAGGGTCATTTTAGTATTTTTTTTTTTTTTTTGATGTTTTTTTTTTTGTCTACGTGTCTAATGGAACCATAACTTTTGAAACTGTTATCGTACCGCCCCCATGTTTGGTCCCCCCTCTGTTGGGGTACCTAGCACGCGATCTGGTACTAAAAGCCGAAGCTGTGAACACTGCAGTCTGATTGGTCAGTTGAGGATGGTCACTCTGTTTTATCAGTAAACTGAAACTATAAAATTAAAGGATGTTTTGCTGCCCCTCACAGCAGCTGGAGTCTGAGAAAAAATAACTTAATTCACTGAGCCGACTGCCGGCAACTTTTAAAGTGGAACGTTAACTTGTAATGTTACTCAATGTATGAGTTGACAATGTGACTGCATCAGCACACCTTAAATTTTACTGTGACAACTTTGACCATCACTTCAGTTTTTATTGTCTCTCTTAGTAATGGGTGGATCTTCAAGCATTTAAAAATATTTATTAATTGCGACAGGATTATGTGAGCAGCATATATTCTAATCCTCACTCATAGGAAAAAAGAAAGTGTCGTGGAGCGTTGTTCCTGTGGCACCCCTGAGCTTGCCTGAGAAGGACTAAATGCACAAAACCACTATTTTTAAATATCCATGGAGCGAGACTCTCACTGTGCTGGACGGAGCAGTGAGTGACAACAACCCCTCCCACATTTAAGAATAGTGTTTGTGGTGGTTACTGTTGGTTCCAAACGTGCCATACCCAAAGTGTTTGGTGGAAACGGGGCTTTAGGGTCAAATTTGACTCGAACAGTAAAGGGCTGAATGGCGTCTGGTGGGTGTGGTGATAGCGATTTCGAGGCTGTTTCTGGTTAAACAAAAAGGATGTTACTCTTTACCAAGATGAGCCATCTCAGGAGGGATCCTCTCCACAATGCTCTCAGACTCTAAGAATAATAACAATCTGAGCCTGTCAGTGGCAAAAACAAGAACTTTTAGTGGACATAAATTGACAGTGCAAGCCCCGAGTGGTCACATCGCTGCCCTCTCTCTCAATACTGGACAGACTTCAATAACTGTTTCTCCCATAAGTCATCTAGACATAAAACATGGGAAAATGGGGTCCAGGTTAAAAACTACCAAAGTTACCCTTTGAAAGAAACATGTCTCTTGTGGCACCTGATTCCAACTCCCACACTTTGCTGGCAACGACTCAGAGAGTCTGTTGAAACAACATGCAATAAAAAGAGCTGTCACATTAAACGTCCAAACTCAGCAAAAACTTTAGTGGGAAATTCATGCCAAAGAAGAACAGGAGCGTGTTCTGCCCTCAGTTTTAATGGTGGCAGGCCTCTCCTCTTGGAGACAACGGTGTGTTTGGAAGGCTGTTAATCGTGTGGCAGAAACAGCCGCAGTCACAGAGTCCATCTGGACCCAGCAGCCCCAGTCCCAGTTCCAACCCTTGTTCCCAAGCTGCCAATGTCCAGCTGTGCACAGTCTCCCATCAACACTGACAGACACTTCTTTGTGCGAGAGGACATAGACTACGACCGCCTATAAAAGGGGTACAGAACTGTGGAACATTTAACAAGTGATTAAAGGGACTGATGGGGGAGGAAAATGGAAAGGGGGGGCAGTGCGTGAGGAGGAAATAAAGGGGAAGCCTAGGAATTAGGACAGAGCGACTAACTTCCTCATTTCCTTCCTTTCTTTATTTGTCTTTTTGGCTGTGATGTTTGATTCACTTCGCACATCAGCCAACCACATGTTGAACATGCCTCATTTCACACCCCCACTCCTAAGTGGCACCAACGTGAGAAATGCCGGGTCCTTTCCTCATGATTAAGACTTCTGATATTCCTCTGACTATAACTTGCATGATCATGAGTCACTGTACAAGCATCTGAGGTTTCTATCATTCATGTTCCCTTCCTGTCCTGCCTAGATGACAAGCACAAGCTGCGTTTTCCCTAATTTGGGGTGGAGGTCCGTGTGTGGGAGAAATACACACGCCCAGGGTGAATAATTCAACTCCTGAGTCAGCACGGAAACATTAGACCTCTCTCCCCTTTATAAACGTTCGGCCCGAAATAGCCACAATTACAAGCACCAGGACAGTGGTAACCTCAGAGCACATTTGTTAACAGAATTTATAGATACTTGGGCCACTTTAAAAAACCTCACATACGTGTGAAACTACTGGTAACAAAGCATGAAAATGGAGATTTTCCAAGGTTGTTGGGAGACAAATCAACAGACAAATCTAATACGGAGAGGACATCAGCGCACTAATCGAGGCATTAAAGCCTAACCCTAATAAATAAATTAATTAATTAAATTAAAGTGATGGATCAGATCTTTTAAAGTGGGTTGTATGAGGTTCTTATCCAGTCTGTGTATTACTTACAGTAGATGTCAGTCGGTACGCCTCACTTTGGAGAAGCAGGCTGGAGTACCACCATGAAAGCTAAAGCCCTTTTAACACATGCACTGCTGCTCCTGTTCACAGCAGTTCATTGCTCAGCTTCTGTGTCTGTACTTCTGTCTGCTTCTTCAAACTGGAGGCGTGCTGACCAACATCTACTGTAGGTAATACACTCTCTGTGGATAATTTCCTCATACAATCTCACCTCAAACGACCCAAACTATCCCTTTAATGAAAAGCAATAATTCAGCTGTTCTCTTCTGTATACATAAGCTGCAGCAAGGCGCATTTCTCTGTGTCAGTCGCAACCACTCTGCCAATACCCATGACTCATACCTTCCAACACTGGCAGAACCCCAGTCAGAGATTAAAACATAAAGGACTCCATGCACATAGAGAAGTTCCCACTACCTGTGACTGGCCAGTAGAGGTGCTGTCTTGTAGAACATGAGAACACAAGGCGGGTTGCAAGCAAAGACATGGATGGCTTGAGCTGAGGCAGTTACACACTGAGAGGATTACTTCACATTTGTATTCAATTCACCATGAGAACAAACATGATTACTCCCTCAAGATAAACCATGTCTCTTTGATATGATCTTCATGTTGCATGACAGAGAGACAGGCAGAGCTTCTGGACAGTGTTTCCTGTCATATCCTCCCCTGTCCTGTCCTCTCCTGCCCTGGCCTGCCCTCTCCTCCGCTCTGCTGCGCGCCACAGAGTGGCTCCAGTGGAATGTGATGACCACGGACTGGACAAAGCCCTGCATTCATGACCCCTCGTCCCACTCTGGAAGTTTGCGACTGGGAGCCTTGATCACAGAGTGGGGGGTGGCCAGAGTCCATACACCCTTCGCCTGTCCTGTCAGACGCGCAGCTGCCCTCCCCTGCACCACCACATGACTGGCAGCCGCCACATCAGCCGCACACCTCCATCCTCTGCATTTCATTTTCCTCGTACTGTAGAGGATGTACCACAGCATGCAAAAGTTTGGGCACCCCTGGTCAAAATTTTGTTTACTGTGAATAGTTATGTAAGTAAAAGATGATCTGATCTCCAAAAGACATGAAGTTAAAGATGAACGAACATTTTAAGCAAGATCAGTGTATAATTTTTGTTTTGTACAAAAGAAAGGACCCTCATGATTTACCAGGGTCTCAGACCATAATTAGCTTGTTAGGACTATGGATTGTTCACAGTCATTGTTTGGAAAGGCCAAGTGATGCAAATTTCAATTCGACCCAACAATCAGCAGCCACGGGCTCCTCCGAACAGCTGCCTAGCACTCTGAAAACTAAAATAACTGATGCTCACAAAGCAGGAGAAGACTATAAGAAGATAGTGTTTTCAGGGAGTTGTTTACTCAAGTCGTAATGTCATTAAGAAATGGCAGTTAACAGGAACTGTGGAGGTCAAGTTGAGGTCTGAAGACCAAGAAAACTTTTTGAGAGAGCTGGAATGATTGCTATGGAAGCGATTGTGACTCATATCTCAAATTCAAAAGCATTCGCAGAAATGCTTTTGAATTTCAAAGTCATGGCTGCACTATTTGACTCATAAATAAAAATCAAAAGCAATTTTCCAAAATGCAATTTCATTTTGACTTTGAAATTCAAAAGCATTTCTGCGAATGCTTTTGAATTTGAGATATGAGTCACAATCGCTTCCATAGATTGCTAGGAGGGTAAATCAAAACCCAGTTTGACTGCAAAAGACCTGCTGGAAGATTCCTCAGACTCTGGAGTGGTGCTCTGTTCCACTGAGCAGCCACAGCTGTACAAATGTGACCTTTATGGAAAAGTCATCAGAGGAAAACCTTTTCTGCGTCCTCACCACAAAATTCAGCGTCAGAAGTTTGCAAAGAAACATCTAAACAAGCCTGATGCTTTTTGGAAACAAGTCCCGTGGACTGATGAGGTTAAAATAGAACTGGACGCAATGAGCAAAGGTATGATTGGAGCAAAAAGGAACACCTGTCCACACGGAGGTGGATGGATCATGCTTTAGACCTGTGTTGCAGCCAGTGGCACGGGGAACATTTCACAGGTAGAGGAAGGGATAGATTCAGTTAAATTCCTGTAAATTCTGGGAGCAAACATCACAGCATCTGTAAAAAAAAAGCTGAAGATGAAGAGAGAATGACTCCTCAAAAGAGCAGTGCGTGCAAGACGGCCAAAGAATCTCACAGAGCTAGAAGCCTTTTGCAGGAAGAATTGGTGAAAATCCCCCAACAAGAATTGAAAGACTCTTAGCTGAATACAAAAAATGTTTAGAAGCTGCAATACTTGCCACTCTGCTTTTTCATTTTTGTGCTATTTTGAAACTGTAAAAGATTGAAATTAAAAAGTAATCTTGCTTAAAATATTGAAGAAATGCCTTTAACTTCATGCCTGTTAGAAATCATTTCATCTTAACTACTCTTGGTAAACAAAATCTTGACCAGGGGTGCCCAAAGTTTTGCAAGCCACTGTGGATGCTTTTCACGGTTAAAAACAAAACCGGAGGTAGAAAACTTCCTGTTAACATAATCTTTCAAAGAGTCACAATCAGAAGCAGCTTGTGTTGTTTCCTGTGTCTGTGTGTGGTGTGAGACGTCATAGGAAGATAGAGAATACTATCTGTGCACTTTGGAAACACGTGGCAAAAAGTGTTATCAATCCTGGAACATATCTTAACCACTAAAAGCCCACCGTCCATTACGTTTAATGCTCGCATGGGAGATTTCAAACAAGGGCTGAGGAGAAGCTGATTGCAGGTAATGTGAGGAAGAAAATTGAGAAAGTTAAATCAGTGTATTTGTGTGCACGAAAACATCAACTTCAACGCTGGTTCACAGATAATCACTTGAGACCAGATAACATAAACAAAGCTATACAATCATCATCTGCTGCCTGCCTGGCTGCCTACCTGTCTCTACTTCCTCTGTCTAAGTATCTAATACAGTGTCCATTTGCCTCCTTTGTGTAGGTAATATAATAGAGCTCCCAGAGTGCCTCAGAGGCTTCTCCACTGAACTTGTATCAAACTGCAAACACAGTAGTTACCATGCAACCCCACACAAACATGCACAAGGCATGCAAGCACGTCAATGCCATCTTATTGCTATGCAACCTGTATATTCTTGATAGACTAACAACTGTACACTGACGTGTAAATACACAGAGGAATCTACTTAAAGGAACGCATCCAGGGGTATTTTGTATTTTTCTTGCCTGTCAAAACACACAAGTATTACCTGTGTATCCCAAACCTAATTCCTCTACCATAAAGATCAACTCTTCTCCAAACATTAGAAACACTTCAACAAGCTACATAACTGCACTGGGTGGTGGAAGGCTCTGTTTTATTTTGAAGCGATGCCACACAAAATGTCTTGCTGGCTGATGTACGTACTCGCTAGCAAACCAAATCTGAACTTGAAATAGTCTCCAGCAAATTCACTACGTAGAAGTGTTTGAGTAAATCTTGCTAATAAGAAAAAAGTATTTCTTTGAGATGATCGTCTCAGGTTTGTATGGCTCTACGAACAAGTCAAATGTAGTTTACATCCACGCCTGTCCAGATTCATATTTAGCAATGACAGTAGACAAGATTTCAAATAAGGATGCTCCTGCAAAGAAACTACAAATTCTAAAACATGGATGCTCCACACTCATCTTCAACCCAGCAGCACAGAGGATCTGTACAATCAGCAAGGTGGTTTCAAGGTGGACACCCAGGATTAGTGTCACAATTCGATGTCTGACCAATTACCTTCTCATCTGTTCCTGAGTTACAGTGTTGAGTAGTAATAATGATAATGCATTTTATTTATAGGCGTCTGTCAAAGCACTCACGGACACTTTACAAGACAGTTAAAAAAACAGGCAGCAATGTGTCCATAGATCATAAAATCAGGCAATTCCGTAATATACAATAAAACTTAATAAAATGACTTGACAAAAATCACAATTCTAAATACTAGGTATAAAGTCATGATCCGAACAAACCCGACAAATATCCACACGTTTCTTCTGTGTCGTAGCCTGAGCCATGACTGACTACATTACGAAACTACATCACAGTACTACGCACCGGTAACCTGCTCTCTGTGTTTCTGATATGTAACATGTAACATATGTGCCGTACCTATGGCAACGCTGTCACATGGCTGGATGCCCCCGCCCATTTCTATTAAAAAACGAAAGACGAATGTCCCCATACTCCCATTCCGGAGTAAGGGAGGCTGGTCACTCGAGACTAGCCTTAAAAGTGAGAAGCAGAATCTTGAAATCGATGTGATATTCAACAGGAAGCCAGTGAAGCTGCAGGAGAACAGATATGATCTACAGGCCAGAAATGGCAAGAAAAGTAATGTTGCAGAACATCATGATGTCACAGTGAAGCTAACCTTTGACCTCTGGGATATAAAATGTCATCACTTCATCATTTTATTCTATTTGACATTTGTGTGAGATTTTGTTATATTTAGTGTATGAATTCTTGAATTATGGCCAAACATCTTTTGGCACATGTTCACAGTGACCAAAATTCTAATCAGTTTATCATTGAGTCCAAAGTGGACGTAATGTATTTATTTTGAATTTATTATTTACTGTTCTTTGATTTGATTTTTATTATTCTATCTGACTACCTTTCCTTCTTTCTCTTTGACCTGTTTGGAAAAATATTTACATAATTCATGGCTATTTTTGTTTCATTGTTCCTGTTCTGTTTACAAAAAAAGGAAATGGCACTTGTAACTCTCTATTGTCGTCATCCATCTATCCCTAGAAATTGTTTTTTTTTTTGTTTTTTTTGTTTAATCCTATATAGCAGACATTTAATACTGACTATTTCCTATAAGAGCCCTTTGTGGACTAGAGAGTGCTGCTTAACTGGCCAAAACAATCCAAATGTTGTTGTGGGAAATAAAGTTGCAGTGCGTTCCAGTAGAGGGGTCTTCCTTTGTCTCTACAGTTTTTGCATATTTTGCTGAATTTTTGCTCCACCCCTGCAAGGAATAGCTCGGAAAAGTCAGATTTCATCAGCCCACGTGGTCCAAGTTCTTTCAACACCATGCCTACTGGTGAAAAAGAAGGCCTCGGTGACAACCAGAGGACTCGCATAGGTAAATGGTTGCTGCATAATGAGTTGAAGTGGATCACAGCTCCAAGAGTTAACAGTCAGACCACACACCAGCTCTGTCTCAGACGACTGGTGACGACCTGCGATGAGCCCTGGAGGCTCCTGTGATTTTCCCATCTGGATGCGTTATTACCTCAGTGGGGGATCTCTAATACTGCCATCAGATTTAATGGTTGATTTCCTCCCCTGTGTTCCTCTCCAGGTGTGGCCGCCCTCCTCACAGACTGCTCCATCCACAATTCATGAGAGGAAACTGATGCCATTGCGATGGCCTGTATTCACGAGCAGAGAGGGAACGAAGGCTGCCAGTCTGGTTTACTGAACTGTGCAGTTAGAAGAGCAACCACAGCGCAGTGGGTCTAATGATTTTAAAAAGAGGAAGCTGTGGTGGGAGCAGGGAGCCAGACTGAGCAGGAAGCGTGGCAGGTTGACACAGAAAGTGGAGGGTGGTGGATGGGTGTGGGGTTGAAGAAGTGAAAACACCAGGGGCCGGAGAAGGGACTGACGAGGACTTGTTTTCTGTGGGTGTGAATGTTTAGAGAACACGTCTGACCTCCACTTCTTGTCTATTCTTACCTGATAAGCTGAAGGTCAATGGTGAAAAGTGAAGGATGTGTCAAGGCCTCAGGGAAGAGTGTGTGTATGTGTGTGTGTGTGTAGCTGTGTGCTTTGCTTTATATGGCAAGTAATGACAGACTTGTTGATGTGTTAGTTAAGGCACATAGACTGTATAAAATGATGGACATGGCCATCATGAGGTCGACGGTTGGGCTGCTATTTTCAAGACTCAAGTTTCGATTTCTGGAACCAGAAGCGACCACATTTGGACAAGAGGGTAGAGCTGACCCTAATACTAGCTACTAGCTTGGTTAGCATGGTACATATATAATAATGGTTAACTGTGCTAATGCTAATTTTCACTAACATAAAAAAGGCTAATAATATAAAATGTACTTACTGGAAAAGTAGTACACCCAACTCCCTAGAGGGCCTTTTACAATTCAGCCAAACACCAGGCTTCTTTAGGTGCCACACACATCAAAATGAACTTTCATAAACTAAAAAACACACTAAAATAGCAACAGCTAAGGCTAAGGTGAAATGCCATTGTTCTGATGGCCCAAAATTCTGAAGCCCCATGAGTCTAAAGAACGTCCCTCTGGACTGAAAGCCTTGTCTCGACAGCATGTTGTCCAAAACACAAACGCCCATTTCTCCAAAAAATATTCACCCCTGCAATTAGTGTCACTATCCCAGCGGTGCTTGAACCACTTAACCCAACCTGTCTCTGCTTTTTTAGCAAATTTTGTGCCACCAGACTTGAGTGTTTAAAACCAAGACATGATCTTTTCCTAACCATAACCAAGTGGTTTTTGTGCCACACATTCACCACAGTGTTGTTGATGAATGTAATGTATGGTTTAAAGAAATGTACAATGTCATTTTCTTTGGCGATTGGGTTTTCTAACTGCAGCGAGTGTGCATTTTTTGGAGAAACAGGACTTCTGAACAATGGGCATTTGTTTTCAGGATAACAAGTTGTCAGAGAAATGGGCTTTCGTCCAATTGGACATTCTTCTGGCTAACTGGGCTTCAGAATTTTGGGCCGTTGGAACAGTGGGCAGTTGCCATGGCTGTACCTGCACCCTATAGCCCTGTTTCCACTGAGCAGTACGGTTCAGTTTTCTGTTTCCACTGTGAAAAGTTGTGGATGGTACCAATGGAATCGTTCCGTACATCCCTATTTTTGGTCCCCGCTCTGTTGGGGTACCTAGCACACAGATCTGGTACTAAAAGGTGGAGCTGTGAACACTGCAGTCTGGGCTCCAGCAACACTAAACCCCTGAGCTTGCCTGAGAAGGACTAAATGCACAAACCTGCTATTTTTAAATATCCCATGGAGAGAGACTCTCGCTGCAGCCTGTTTTATTTTGTTCTGTCATTTATCGTTCTGTGGATGATAAACTAGGTTCAGACTTCCATCTGTGTCACCGGTAATGAGGAAATACAGTGAGTGCTGGACGGAGCGGTGAGTGACAAAAACCCCGCCCACATTTGAGAGGACTGTTTACAGTGGAAACACTAGGGTCTAGTACCATGTCTGAAGGGTTACTGTAGGTTCTAAAGGTGCCATACTGAAAGTGTTGGTGGAAACAGGACTACAGTGACCACACCCTTAATTATGCATAACTTTAACACAACTGAGTTGTATAAAAATGACTCTCCTTGAACAGTTGTCATGAACGGACAAATAAGCGATGACGACCAAACCGTTCTTTGTAACAGGCTGTAAACAAGTTTATTTCTGCTGTAGAGTTGAATATTTTAACATGCGGTCTATGAGGATTGACTTGCTCTTGGAGCCATTGGAGAAACCGCAGTTTTGCTTCATTTTTCAGCCCTGGAGGATGCCGCTTGTTAGGTTCCCTTCTTCTGAATCAGTGAGAAAGTACAGGAATTCCTAGGTTGTCATGTTACAGTCTTTAATGTTATAGCGAACACACCAGATGTTTGTTTTGGGATGGGTTGCAGGAAGCTGCCTGGTTGCCTCTGAGTGCAGACTGCTTGTGTTTATATTTGGCAGTCTCTGCAACGCCTGTAGCCTGACACTGAGAGGCTTACAGGTGTCACAAGGCTGAACTACTTGTTTTATGTTTGCAGTTATTGGCAATCGGCATATTTGGAGAGTGTGCTGCAACCTGATTAAAAGTGATCTGTGGTTTTGGCGACATAAATGTAAATGTCGGGGGTAGTTTGTGTCTTCCAGTATTTATGTTGCAAAAGTAAGGACATGAGCATTAAGGTGTACGAATCTGAGAAAGAGAAAAGTCCAAAGTCTCTCATTTACTGATCGATGAAACCCAAGCCTCTACGTGCTGTCACCTGAGAGCACATTTATTTTGTCCACTCTGTCCAAATGTGAGCCTTCACCGCACGTCTGAGAAACATCCAAGGACCAAACACCTCGGCCAAACCGCATTACATAATTTACAGAAATCATGATACTTTTCCTTTCCTGCTTGGGTCACTTCTCATCCCCAAAGTACACAGTTTAACTGCTAAGTGGCTACAATACCACATACGGAAAGGGAATAATGTTTTAGATATGGGACGTTTCAGGCCAACATTTAATTAAGAACATCTAATTTATTGCTTTTTCTTTTTCCTATGGGTATTACAGCCTTCAGCTCAGTGTCACTGGGCTCTAAGTGGAGTGGACAGCATGCTTGCTCCCTCAGACATTTCCACTATGCAGTAATTCACAACATACTCTCATGGGCCACAAGACAGGAGTGTATATATAGGCTCCTCTAACATTTCCCTCTCGTTCTGAGGCCAGTGGGGAGATCGACTGGGAAGCACTTTTTCCAGAGGACACTCGCAGCGCTATCCAGAGGGAGGAATTTCATACGAGGGCTGGCTTTTCATGCTTTTCGGGGGCGTATTTATAGCGCCTGAGGTCAGGGCGGCAGAGGCATGTGTGGGGTGGCCTTCCTCAACCTAGCCATGTTAAGTGATGCTGAGGCCGCAGGGGTGGAGCAATGCCATGTCGTTCCATTCTAAATCTAAACCACCACATTTATGACAATAGTAGCCTGACACAGAGGTGCAAAATAGTGCGCAGAGCGGCGTCTTTGAAGTCCGGTCCTTTTAAATACTGGACACAGAGACGGTTTCAGTTTAAGACACACAACCCTTCAAGCCAATCACGAAGCCATCATCAGTGAGCATGAGATCACATGGTGCGCAGTAACAAGTGGAGCCAGACTGATATCAATTGACAGGATGTTCATATCGATCCAGTTACTACAGATTAAAGGGATAGTTAAGATCTTTTGAAGTGGGGTTGGCCCCTAGTTTGGAGAACCAGGCACAGGTACCAATGCAGAGGCAATTTTTAATGGGTACAACTTCAGTCAAAAGTCGTATGGAGGCCTGTCCCTACGTAATACAAGCCTGTGGAGTTCAGTGATTTAAGCAAATAACAGCTCTAACTACTAACTGAAGTTTTACAAAAAGCAATGGGAGCAGCAGCAAAACGTATTCTAGCCACTTAAAAAAGAGACAACCAAAAATTCAAATCAGTTTAAGCTGCACTATATTGAGAATATTTTCACGGCTTCATCCTGCTGCAGACAAAATTTCCCAAAGGGGACGCCGTTAACAGCTTCAGTCGCCCATCTATGCTCTCTTCAAAGCCACCAGACTCCACTGGCAAAACCAGTAACTTGAGCTTGCTGAACACAGGAGTTCTTGGCCTACTGCTGCCTCAATCAGTTAGTTTGCTTGCATCATTGTGTGACCTTGGCGAATTCGAATTGACCCTTTTAAAAGCCAAAGTCACACAATAACACTAACTAACTAAGGGATCAAGGCAGTGGTGGACCAGCAGCTCCTGTGTTTGGCGAGGTAAAATTACTGTTTTTGTCAGTGGAGTCTGGTGGGTTTCAAGAGAGCAAAAGCTGTTAATGGCTTAAACAGTATCATCCCTTGTGTATTATCAACATGATATAACTATTTCATTTTTAAATATCACAATTATTGTGCTATACCGTGTTATAGATAAAATGATACTGGTTAAAATGTCAGCAGGAAATAGAAATTCTAGTACAGGAAATTGCTGCAATTTACATGCTTTTTTTGCTTAAAGAATCTAATATGTGTTGACAAAAAACAAAAGCGCTAATATGTTTTGTTTAGTCATAATTCTGTGATAAAGACAGAGCAGCTGAGTAACTCCTGCCTACAGCTCTGCCTGTCGCTGTGGTGGAAACCAGGCTATCATCTGTCCAGCCTTACCCCTTCAAAACAGATTAGTGTAAATGATCCTCACTTCCACTGGTAGGTAACACAACACAGATTATTATTCTGTGCTACAGGGGTTTGTGTGGTCTCTTCCTGTGGCATGAATCATTAAACAGGTGACTGTAATCCATACAGACAGCTCGCTTCTCAGGGTGACGGTGAGCTATCTGATGCTGCCTGGCGACCAACTGAACTCCTCTGCTTTGAAGACAAAGCTCAGATTGCTCACCTTCAAAGGAGAAATTTGACGGGAGGTGACTAAAATGTTATTTTACAATGTCAGAAAGAGAATTTGAATGTGCTTGCTATTGTTTGATATTTGAAGGATTATCCTCCTGAGACCTGAAC
Source organism: Epinephelus cyanopodus (assembly GCA_026686955.1). Taxonomy (NCBI): domain Eukaryota; kingdom Metazoa; phylum Chordata; class Actinopteri; order Perciformes; family Serranidae; genus Epinephelus; species Epinephelus cyanopodus. Next base: position 8,100,604 of record CM048933.1, on the reverse strand, counting down.
TTTTGTTTGCTATGCATTTTTAGTTGCCTAGCTATTTGGGATCAGTGGAACCCTGTAGTATATAAAACTAAACATTGTCAACGATAACAAAGTCCCAACGTTGTTAAAAACCCTGATTTTTAAGTGAAACTGCTTTATTCAGTGTTTTTTACCAGTTTAAATCACAGAGCTCGTTTGTTTCCAAGAGGAAGAGACCTCTGTGGAAAACTCGGTTCCTTGTATAAACCATCTGAGAAGAAAGGTGAGCACACATTAGCAGGTGCTAAGCCAGTAGCTTGTCTTCAATGAGCCAAACAACATTGGAAAAACACTGATTTGTAACGCACTGTTAAATTCAGTGTTTTTACTGGTTCTAATCACTTGGTCTGTTTGTTTTGGAGAGGAAGAGACCTCAGCGGATAATTCGGCTCCTGGTAAAAACCTTCTGAACAAAAAACAGTAAAGGAATCCTAACCAGGAGTTCATGCTTGGCACATGCTAGAAGTTTCAGCTGGTTGCAGTCTGCACTCGTCACTGTGAGATGCCACTAAATCCTACACATTGTTCCTTTAATTAAAGATAAAGAACAACAACGAATTCACAGCAGGGGGACTATAATACCAAGGATTTATTATGTGTGCTTAAACAGGTGTGTCCCATAAAAACAGAATGATAGTACAATGGACATTCCCATGTAAATCAACATAGCAGGATGGTCAGAACAGTGGCCATTTTTATGTGTAACTACAGTAACTATTGTATCCATTGTAGTGGGCTACCTTCCGCATAAACTTCTATAGAAACAAACAAACTTGCGGCAAGTCTCAAACTCACTGAGGTGAAGTTATATGATGTGTCCATCTGAGGGGAAAAAAGCAGAGTTGGCTTATTTGGAGTTGCAGCCACTAAGCACATCTCCCAAGAAGAAAAGAAAAATTACAAACATACAAATCTTTGCCTCACCCTGGTGACATTTTTCTTTCAGTTTATTTACACCATACAAAGTAAAAGCCACCTGCTCACCATTAATCTGAGAATCCCAGGCAGAGTGTTTCAGTAGCCTATGGCAACTGCCTCTGTGACAACAGAAATCTTGGACAGGCCAGCTCCTGCAGCCCAGGACTGTGCACCACCATTGGCTGGCTGAATGAATGACTCGCAAACTTGTCTATCTATTATGCATGACAGTTTACCTTTAGTGCGTTCTTGAGCTCATTTCCAGGTAAGCAGAGCTGAGAGGGAGTCTGCCTGCGCTGGACTCTGAGTATCCCTTTGTTCATCTGGGTAAGACATTTATCTTTGAAGCTTTTGTCATTTTATTTTTGTTTCTTTTATTAATTGATGATACAATAGAATTTATTAACCTATGCATTTAGAGTTTTTATACTGTATTTGATATCTGATCCATTTATTTAAATGTCTCCGATCTGTAACAGATGAATAATAAATCTGCATTTAAAGAGGCAGTGTGTGAGGACTTAGTGGTGTCTAGCGGTGATGATTGCAGATTGTGACCAGCTGAAACTTCTCCCTGTTAGATTTCTTCAGTGTTCACTGTTCAGGGGTGTTTTACAGGAAGCCGAATTATCCGCAGAGGTTTCTTCATCTCCAAAACAAATGGACCTAGTAATTAAAACTGGTAAAAACACTGAATAAAGCGGTCTCATGTTACAAATCAGTGTTTTTCAGATGCTGTTCTGCTGCTGGCCCAGAACCTGCTAATCTGTGCTCACATTTTATCCCTGATAACTTAAGATCCAAATGTTGAGGAGGTTTTAACTGGGAGCTGAATTATCCGCAATGGTCTCTTCCTCTCCAAAGCAAAGAGACCCAGCAACTGGAAACAGTAAAAACACTAGATAAAGCGGTTTCAGGTTACAAATGAGTGCTTTTCCAATGATGTCCTCTCCGACACAAACAAACTATTATATTGTATTCCGTTTCTGCTAATATATCACCCTAAATCCTACACACTGAATCTTTAAATGACAATTCAAAAGCCTGCAAATTGAAGCTGATCTGTAAATTCCTGTTGTGAAAAGCTGTTTTATGCACTTGACTTCAGGGGCACCCGAGGGGAGTCAGAAATGGAGCTGATTGGATCCACTCTAACAGCCACATATGCTCGTCCAAAAACTAGCCACTTCCTCCCTGCCATCTCCACCATGGCATCCAGCTATCGCAACACCCAGCCCGCCCTGGCCATGAATCCCAGTGCCAACCTGTGGAGGACCAACAGCTATTACAAGAACAGCAGCTCTATCCCAACCCCCTCTTCCATGCAGCGAGAGAATTCAGATCTGGTTCGAGCCAAGACCATGTTCTACCCCTCCAACAGGACCGCGCTGTCCACCCGCTACACTCCCGACGACTGGTACAAGTCCAACATAAGCAACTACAGGGAGTCCGAGTCGTCTCGGAAGAGCGCGGAGAGACTGAGAAAAGACACCATCAGGCTGATACAGGAGAAGGAGCAGCTGACCAGACGGACCCAGGAGAATACCAGCAAGAATATTGGCGAGCGGCTCAATGATGTCATCTTCTGGAGGTCTGAGCTGAGCCATGAGATTGACAACATGGTGACAGAGATAGCAGCGCTCACTGAGGTTAAAGGAGGCTGGAGAGAGCCTTGGCAGAGACCGAGGGGCCTCTACAGGTGAGGGTGGAAGGAATAAATGAACGTGTGTTACCTTGAACTGTTGCTCTGGTAAGTCATGTCAGAATTATTGAGTTGTTATTGGAACATTTTACACCTCTCCAAGGACAATCTGTACTGCCTTGAAATCTTAACGCTGGGTCAGGCCTTTGTTAAGCGCACTCACATTAACATCCATGCATATCATGTCTCAGGGTGTGTCACAGTATCTGTGGCAAAACAGTTTTGACTAACGTTCCTTGTTTAGTTGTGGCAACAGTATCAGTGTCCGGTGCTTCATGACACTTTAAAATGCAGCAGTGCTTTAAATTTGCAGGGTCAAACTCTTAATTAGGTCACCTCAGTGCCCTGGTACAGAGAGCCACTGGTCATTTGTCTCAGCCAGAGTGGGTCAACTTGATCTGGCTGGAGATCTCATGACACAGACACCTCGCTGGGCTAAGATCATGTGGCGTTCTTACAGACTTCTCCAGGTAGCTGAAACTGGAGAATGCAGCTGATACGCTGCACTATACATGCATACAGGGACATACACTGTGCTTATATAACGTACCTGCTCACCTGTTCAAATGTCACCACGAAGAAATTGCTGCATATTGAATGACTGTTAATTGCACTCAATCATCTCAGCTTGTTTTAGTCACGATCGCTTTGTCAATAGGTGTCTCAAGAGTGTTTGTACCACAGAGAGAAGCGGATGTCCATCGATCTGGTTCATGATGACGTAGAGAAAGACCTCATAAAGGTAACACCTACTACACTGAGAACTCCAGTATGATATTTCCATCACCTAGGCAAACATTCGTGAACATGACCTACTCTCTCTCAAAGCCAGAAACCAAAGAGGGAAGTTTCAAACTTGTGACGTCTTCATGTATAAAGTCTGGAGCTACTTCACTGACAATGAGTGTATTTACATGAACATGAACATGACAACAGAACATGATCATATTTGGGATATGGTGTTTACATGAGCACAGAGAAATCAGGTTATTCATATTCCCTTTAAACATGAAAAACACTAGTGGCCCGATAACTGATTGCTGCTGTCCATTTGCACAAGCACCTGTCATGTTTACAAAAACAAACCGGCAGTGGGAGATGGGAGCGACAGGAAATATCAAACCACTTTACAACTTAACTGCTAATTCCTTCTCTGCTCTGATGCTCTGAGTGCATCGACTGTCTCTCTTTCTTGCACAGACTACGTAGCTACTCACCTAATGTCAATACTGAAAGGAGCTAGTCTACTTAAACGGGTGTCAGCCGGGCGCCCGGTAGCTCAGCAGAAGGCTGATGTGCAAAGGCAATGTCCTTGTTGCTGCAACCCTGGGTTCAATTCCAGCCTGCAGCCTTTGCTGTATGTCATGACCACTGCTCTAAAACATCTTTCACCATTCACTGTCTATAGAGTAGCTCTTGACTTTATGCTCTATGACATCAGGATTTTGAATTTTATCACTCTAATTTCGATATTTGGGAGAGCTGTTTGTCGACTAATATTTTCGGACTGTCTTAGACCATAGGAATAGCGTATACATTTTCAAAACAGGCGTAGTTCCCCTTTAGAGCAGGAGTGTGAGCATGTGTGACGTCTGACAGCAGCCTTGAAAAAGAAATAAGCATATTTTTTCTTTACCTGCACTGTGACAAGGAAGTGGAAGTCATCAAGTCATGTCAGGAAAGGATGAGACGACATCTGGACAGAGCCATCGCTCAGCTGGCGTGAGTCTGAAAAATCAATTTATAAAACATTACTAAATGCAGGACTCTAATTGATGATCATTTCACACTGTGCAGTCTGATAGGCGTTTGATCTATCATTTTGTTCCTGCACTGCTCTGTGGGGATCCTCAGGTCAAACCGAGCGGCCCAGCATGAGTTGGAAAGAGACATGAGTGACAAAGTGACAGCTCAGAGGATAGATGACAGGTGTCACCATCTGAGGAACACATCAGACGGCATCGGCTACTACAGAGGGATTGAGAGACTAGACCCCTCGTGAGTGCAGTTTTATGTGATCAAATATTAACCGCTACGTTACATCATGTCAAACAGCTGCTAGCGATTTCTCATGTTTGTTTAAAGCAGCTTGGAATACTGAACAGGGCTGTTCTGTTGAATTGTCAATCACAGGGAAGCCTTTGACAGTCTTTGAAAGTCAAACTGACTGCTGCCCTGCTTTGTTCTCAAACTGGATTTAAACATAACGAGTCTACACTGATGAGGGTGTTGGCCTACTTAAAAAAAAATGCACTTCAAAAAACATGGCTGCATACATTAAAACACCGACCGGTTTCGACTCTAAGGTCCTTCTCAGGGTGCAAAAGGAGTCAAGCAAACATTTTATGAACTTGGTAGATGGTGTCATTCAGTCCTAACTGATGAGTGAATACAGGTGGGTGACAGCAGTGGATCACAATGAGAGGCCATTTTATAAGATGACATGCCTCCATAAGTGTTCAGAAAAAACATCCTGCACAAAATGAGAAATTACTAAACATCAAAATATCCACTAGTTTTTGAGATGTTTTAGTTTGGACCAAAGTGAGGGACCCACTAGAGTATCTGAATATTTTGCCCAATTCTTCTCCATATACAGCATGTTCAAAGACAGAGAGAGCAACTTCCAAAAACTTGTCATTCTTTTCCCCTGCCAGACTCTCCCTGCCGGACACGTGGTCTAAGTTCACGGACGACAACATCCTGCACTCCCAGAGTGAACGAGCTGCCTCCCACAAGCTGAGGGACGAGATAGAGATCCTGCTCAACACCACGTCCAGCGAAATGTGGAACCAGTTCAACAACGCCAACGTAGCCTTCACCAACCGCATATCAGAAACCGCTGATGCTAAGAACAGCCTGCAGACACACCTGGCTAAGGTCATTACCTTTTCTACGTTGTCTCATTTCATCAAAGACAATATGGTCTTGTTTTGTTCACCAGGCGTAAGCTGTTTGGTTGTGTGTGTGCGTGTGTATCTCACCGTCCACAGCTAATCTCGCAAACTACTGGACCAATCAGCCTAATATTTTGTATGTTCAAGGACCTCTCATTGTTGCTGCGATATATAGCTGTTGAAACACCTGTTTTATTGGCCGTTTCATATCGTCATTGACCACTGACTCCTCACTCCTCTTAACCTGGGCCACAAGTGACCAACAAAAGTTACCTTACCTAGTCTGTTGCAGGCCACATTTTGGCCTTTCGTCATGGCTTAAGAAACTAACATCAACAGAAAAGTTTGGTCTCATTTTAAACTAGAACATCTGCAGTTTAATGCCATACAGGATATGTTATGATCCACTAAAGTTAGGCAAATTACTAGATGAATTAGTCACTGTTTTTGTTATCTTCGCCACCACCTTGACTAGGATGCAATCATTTATTGATTTTCTATCCAAACTGACACTGGGTGAGAGGCAGGGTTCACCCTGGACAGCTCACCAGACTATCACAGGGCTGACACATAGAGACAGACAACCATTCACACTCACATTCACACCTACTGACAATTTAGAGTCACCAGTTAACCTGCATGTCTTTGGACTGTGGGAGGAAGCTGGAGCACCAATTCCAGCGGGCACAGTTGTGTCAGGTACATTGTCTAGAGTGGCCAGATCTGCACTTTCCCAGTAATGTATATGTAAGAAAAACTTCTATCTTGGTGACATGATGAATCAGAAACTGCGCTTGTTTTGTTTTTTGTTTTTTTTCCGCCTTCATCCGATGTTTTACTGTTTAAAGATTAAAAATAAAACAGCCTGGATTATGAAGAAGTGGCTTTAAAGAGGCAATTACATCACATGGTTCTACATTAAGAAAAAGTCCATTCACTCTCCTGCATTAGTGGGTAACTGAATTTTCTACTTATTAGGAAGAGATCATGTGTTGTCTCTAAACAGTACCTGCGCTATAAAATTGTGCCCAGAATGTGGAATGTAAGATAAAATAACTCTTTATTGTCTGTGACATGGATCGTAGTGGATTATGTGCATGTTTACTGTAAAACATTCCTGAGAGGAATGGTAATAAATGTCCCTTTCACTGAGCCATATTCTACACTGGATCCCATTGTCCCGGGGTTAATTGCTGGGGGTTACACTTTGAATCTACATCAGCTGTTGGATGGGTTTGAACACTGACAGCAGCTGTGATGTGAGGCACAGAGTCCTTAATAAACCTCAGTCACTGTCGGCTGAGAGGAGTAGTGATTCCCTGGAATTAAATTACATCAAATGGGTTTGGACAGAACAGGCCACTGTGCAGCACCGTGCTCAGCTGATTCAAAGCTTGCACTGCTCACTTGTTCTCTGCCTCAATCACTGAGATTCTCATCTTTTTTCCCACTCTTGTAAATAGTTCCTTTTCCACCCTAATTAACACCCTCTACACCAGCTGACCCACTATCTTCATGAACGAGACGCTCAGCTGTTGCCCCCATGTACAAATTGTTTTTCATGTCTCGTCTCATCACCCAGACTCTGCAGGAGATCTTCCAGACGGAGATGCTGATTGAATCTCTGAAGAAGGCCATCAGAGACAAGGAGTGCCCGCTGAAAGTGGCCCAAACCAGGCTGGAGGAGAGGACTCGCAGGCCCAATGTAGAGCTCTGCAGGGACAACCCTCACCACAGGTCTGGCATGGCATGTAAATCAGGATGCTGCGATGTTACGATCTCAACAATTACCACAAAACTACAACAATATTGTACCAACAAATTATTTCACAGTCTGTAGCTCCAAATCTTACTCAGTTATGTTTCTGAAAAGGTTGCCACCACTTGTTTCTCTTCCTCTTTCCTTGTCTAGACTTGTGAGTGAGGTGAGAGAGATCGAGGACACCATTCAGAGGCTCCGGGAGAGGCTAATGGAGGCTGAGAACACCCTGCAGACTCTCGTCAAGACCAAAGTGACCCTGGAGCATGACCTGTCCATCAAGGCCAACTCACTCTTCCTGGACCAGGAGAAGTGCATGAGCATGCGCAAGAGCTTTCCCAGCATGCCCCGTCTGGTGGGCTACACCTAAGTCAAGTCTTGGAAGTGAAAGCCCTTGGAGGACCAATACAATTAACTATGACTGTTTTAATGGTTTTAGAGTGGTTTGAGGGTGGTGTGGGTGATCTGAACTTAAACAAAATGACTTAACTTTAAAGGCACTGATGTCAAAATATGATAATAAAAATGAGTTATCTTAATGTTGAGAACCTGTAATGTATTCACAAGTTGTATAAAAAAAACATAAAATCTTGTTATTTCCTTGAAAAGTCAACTGCCATGGCGATCAGTCAGGCACTGCTAAATGTATCCGAATGCTTTAATTTTGCCTCAAATTACAGATATGCTACGAGGTACATTTACTGCATATACTACGAACTGTTTCTTGAAAAATGCTGGAAACTAATAACTACATACCACCTGGACACCTACTGTAAATCTCTTACAGGACAGTTCACCCCAAAATCAATGCGAAATACAAAATACAAGAGGCCTATCCTTTAAGTCTTAGTGACACATTTCTAAGCGCTATCCATTCAGAGGTGGATAGGTCTTGCTTTTTATTTTGTGGTCTGTTGGCCTCATTAACAAGCAGAAACATAGTGCCCACTGCCCACCCTCCGGTCCACACTGATTGGCTAGCTATGGCTACTCTGCACTGCACACCACCTACGTTGCGTGGGAGTTAGCTAGCGGCTAGCCATGTTTCCGCAGCAATGCTGTGCGATGGCAAATTTGCGAAACCTAGGATTGCGAAGGAATGAAGCGCCTCACTCTATCTATGACTGGCTAGTACTCATTGCCTTCATTGGTAGGATTGGTTGGCTCTTGGTTGGCCAGAGGAGTGGGATTGGCTGGGCTAGTGTAAGAACATGAGGGTAAGCCAATCTTTAAATCATTCTGAGTAACAGGGTCATGATTTCTGGAAAGAGACATTGCTGCTGAGTTTTTCGAATGTATTTTTTTGGCGCTTTGAGCACCACAAGCTGAGTGTTCCATTATACTGGAGAGAAAGCAGACATCTCTATGGCTGATATCTCCAACGTTTAGCAACTCACACCAAAACAATCTAGATTGTTAAATGGCACTACGGGTAAGAGGAAACATATGTATTTTTGATTCTGTGGTGAACTGTCCCTTTAATGGTACCTCAACAGCCAAAAGGGAGCACTGCCCTAACTATGAAAAAACAATCATTCAGCAGAATTCACAGAAATTATGTATATCACAAAATTTCACTCCATTTCCAAACTTAAAGCTCCTGATTTATAACGTAACACTATGAACAGCAGTCATATGGTGCGGTGTGACCATTCATCCAAACCACAGGTCTGTTTTTACAGCAGGCTGGCGACAGGCCATGGTCCAGTGGAGCACAAACAGCAATCCAGGTAGCACATGTGACCGTAATCTCCAAATAAACAGCCTAGATTAGCTTGTTCAACACCGGTTGTCTCGAGACCAGGACAAACACACACCTCTCTGACAGCTCACTCAAACCTGTCAACGTACACTGACCTGAATGTCACCTTCAGGGGGCGGTGACACGGGGGAGACGGTGATTTGAATCCGAGCAAGCCAGATAAGTGTGGTGTAAAAAGAAATATGGATTGTGACGGACTTTAGTGTTTTTACCATCTTCCTTTAACGACCTATTACTCGTCACCTCACCCATAGGAGGAGCTGTGCAAACAACTTCTGAGATGTATGAAACTCCACACCCATCTTACAGGACTTGAGCTCCACACCACTCACTTCTCATTGGCTTCTTTCCTTCCCCTTTCGCCTACACCCCTCCGTTCATGCTCCAGTACAGAGAAGATCTGCATCTTGACCTTGCACATTTAAAAATGCAGAGTTTAATTTAATTTTGTTCATTCAATCAACAGCTTTCAGAGCCTGAACCGACCTTGAACAAACATAAACACTACAGCGCTTCTTGACCCAACCCTTCCGCTACTACTGCACTTCCGGTGTAACCTTTGGTTTCACTCAGGAATGTGCTCAAATCTGAATTGCTGTTTGAGTTTAACGTCCTCTGCACTGTGGTGGCCACGTCTCCAATCGTTAAATTGATCACCGCTATCAGATCGAAGGAGAGATCCTGTCACAAAGCACAAGAGGGAAGAGACACAAAATATGTCTCAGTTTTGAGTGTCTGCAAACAAAGTGAATGAAGGTTGGAGGCAGACGCCGACTGGACCGGCATAGTAATCAGAGATAAGAGATGCGACCTGGCATCGGAGCTTTATCTCATGAAATCTGGTAAATCCTTTCAGTGGCTTCAAGTAAAAGCATGACAACATCTCTCGTGTAAACAGAGTCGTTTCATAATACAGATTCCTACAGGGTGGGAGGGAGCGACCATAAAGATAAACCACTCACTGCATATGTGTGTGTAACTTGCACTTTGATTTAGGTGTAATGTTTTACAGCTGTATTGTAAGTCACGGTCACAGTGAGCGCTCTCTGCTGTGCAAACAGCGCTGTGTTTGACTTGAACCTTCAGCAGTAAGTCGATGGCAGGAGGTCTCTGCCATGGTTTCCTACATGCAGTGTGTGTATTTGTAGTCCCACTCCCAAGTCCAGGCACATTCCTCAACCCTAGTACTGCAAAGAAAGGCCCCCTGTTGTCTAGCTGACATCAAAAGCCTCCCTGCTCTCATCACCTTGTGATTAAACACACTGACAGATAGCACAGAGTTGAGGGTTTCCTACCCCTTTCTACCTTCCAGCTCCAGATCAGAGATACATACCCATGAAAAGTCAGCTCACTTACGTAGAACGAACTCCCTGTTTCTATGTCTCTTTGAGGTGATGGGTCTCTGTTTGGATGGGACACAAATAGGCCTTCCCATCTGACCTCCTCTGCCACCCCCGCATATGGGGAATGTACTCTGGAATTCTCCCCGCAGTCCAAACATATTGGCGGTTTATTCTTAACACCCGTTCTTGTTATAGATGCCCTGTGCCCCGTGTTATTTTATGTTTCTTACATACCACCATGCCATACTAAAGAGCTGATCGTGGATCACTTGAGACTGGTGTCAGTCACCAAGGGTTTCTTACGCTGTGCTGTAATTACAGACTCTGACTGAGTGTGCATCATTGCAGGAGAAAAGTTGTAGATGTCATGGAGACTATTTGCTTTGCTGGAAGTGTGCCAGTTTAAGAATGTATTACCACCGATTCCCCAATGACGACCATTTGATTCATACTGTTAGTGTTTGCTAATGGACAAACAAAAGCTAACTTGATTATATTATTGTTGATTAACAGTATTTTCACTCTAGGGAACAGACCTCTGAAACAGACACTGACCTCACATCTTAAAGACATACTTCACCCTCGAAATGAACATCTGTTGAACAGTTACTCACAACCAGTTGAGTTGAACTCTTAAAGAAAACTGTTTTTTCTTGCGTGCGTCTGGTGAACGAAGAATCCAAACGATGTGAAAATTGATGGATGGATTGAAGTCATAGGGATCTGCATTTAACAACAGCAACTACATCAAAAGTTCAGTTTACAGACTTGCTTGCAACTCACGCACTGCAGTACACAGGAGCTGCTGGTCTACTGCTGCCTCGATCAGGTAGTTTGTTTGTGTCACTGTATTATTATTCTGACTTTGCTTAGTCCAAACTAATCCTTTAAAACACCAAAGTCATACAACAACACAAACAAACCAACCGATCAAGGCAGCAGTAGACCAGCAGCTTCTGTGTTCAGTGAGGTAAAATTACTGTTTTTGTCAATGGAGTCTGGCTTTGAAGAGAGCATAGATAAGTTTCACTTTTAATTCAGGTAAATTCAGAAAGGACCACCTGTTTGGGAAGTACTGAGCATAAGACTGGAAAAATGAGACTTGGATTATACTGCACGATTTTGTGAGTTTGTAAATGGATGCTTTGATGTAGTTTTGCTGTTGTTACACGGGGACGCCTATGACTTTAATTATTCATAATTTATTCAGTTTCTGGATTCTTTATTCACCAACAACTGTTTTTCACAAATTAAAGGCAACATGAGGTTGGTAACAAATTAACAAATAATGTGATGTTATTGGGTTCTATCCTAACGATTAATCCATGATACTTAATCATCTAACTTTGCAACTCTGCAACGCTTTTTAGCCTCTTGTTTTTTTTCATTGTAGATGTGAAGGGACATTTAATCCAACAATATTGCTGAAATACACCATTCTCAACAAACCTGTCTCCAGCAGATAAAGCCATTTTACCCTACCTGCTCCGCACCTCAGATTGATGGTGGAGACCAAAACAGAGCTAAAAGGCAAGCAAATCTATTAACAGCTGTCCAGAAATACAACTCCTATAGGATATTAATGCTGCTGTTTTTACTGGATGTGTGAGTAGGTTGTTTTGCTAACACAATAGCCATAACAACTTAAAGATGTCTGTTTTGGAGGTCTACCCCCTAGTGGCCAAAATTATAAGAAGTCAACAATGGGTGCGGTTACATGATGGCATCTCGTTCAGAATGAAATAAATCTGAATGAAATCATTCGGAATTAAGGGGAAATATTGATTCTGAATGAGGGTTCACACGGAAGACCAGTTTTATCGCCTTTATTCGGGCCCACGCAAGGTTTGGGGCAGGGAAGGTTTCTGATTGGATAGGGGGCGGGGCGGATGTTGCGTGTTTATGTTTACCGGAAGAAAAAACTGTAGTCCTCGCTCCGGATAACAAGATGCTTGACGACGCCGTTCTTAGTGCCTTTTTCGGGCTTGTTTTGCTTATATTCTTGAAGCAGCAGTACGACAACAAGCTTGTTCTGCTAATGCTTCGTCTGTTGAGGAGGAAAAGGGAGGTAGAAGGTCAAAGAAGGGAGATAGAAGACCGTGCTGTGGCAAATGGAAACTGGTTAGTGCAACGAGTCCGACTGCTCTATTTCAGCCCGTTGCTATGCGCGCTATATACGTCATCGCGCCAGAAGGACAAGGAAACAAGCATGCACAGAAAGACTGAAATGAACTTAAAGAGGAATGAGTGTATACAAGTGCGAGAAATTCTTTCATTCGGAATCAGAAACAGAATATTCCAGCCCCTTACATCGGAGTGAATATTCAATCTCATTGGCCGTTTTCATTCTGAATTAGGTGTTTACAAGATCGCTTTTAATAGGAATGAACTTTCATTCTGAATGAAAAGGGAATTAAACTGTCCATGTAAACCCACTCACTGATGATATAATCAAGTAACCACAGCGGTGGGTAGAGAACTGACAATCTATACTTAAGTAGAAGTACCATTACTACCATAAAAATGAATCAGGTGAAAGTAAAAATAACATTTTGAGAAATCTACTCAAGTAAAATAGAACCTGGTTAATAAATTACTCAAAGTCCAAGTTATTTTCCATTAAAACACTTTTTTATGGTGTGCAGTACAAAATGAGAATAAAAAAACAGCACTTGTTGTTGGTACACATGAAAAATGAACATAACTAGCCAACTTCATTTTTAGCTAACAACTTACTTCAATGCTTGCAGAGGACGGAAAAGGAGTTTAAATCTCAGAGATGTCAGTGTTTTTCGGGAAGCACAGCACTTATGTAACTGCTGTCTTTGTTAGATTTTGGTATACAAACTGTGCAGCCAGGAATTGTTGCTGGAAGCTGACTCTTGTTCTGGGTTTTGCTCCGTCATCATCACATTACAGTCAAAAGACGACTGTGCTTCTTTTTCTTCCAGGCAGCTGGAAACTTGGCATCTGCAGCAGAGGTGCTCCTTGTGCACTCTCCCCCGACACTCAGTCCTTGCTTTGAGAGCTAACAGAGGTTTAAATGGCAAATGTTGTAAAAAAAAAAGTAGATTACTGGCTCAAAATTATACCCTGGCTCCTTTAGAATTTTTTTACTTGTGAGTGTTACTACCCACCTGAGAAACCAACAGATTAGCTTTTGTTTGTCCATTAAGAAAGACTAAAAGTAAGAATCAAACGGCCATAATGTGGAAATCAGTGGTGATATAAACTGGCATTCAAGCAAATAGTCTCCATGACATCTACAACTCTTCTTCTTTAATGATGCACTCAGTCTGTAATTACAGGTTGAGCCGTCTGTGTTCAAATCAGTCTACATCCATTAGAAAAAAGCTTTCCCCTGAGTGTAACTATGTAATGCTTTGCTTTTTTGGGGGGTGCTATTTGAAGCAAGAACTCTGCACAGGTGATTTATGCAGCACATCCTTTGTGCCAATTCCATTTAGGCCCTTTGTCTAATACCCTGATGCAGTAACCACAGCAACCACGTATAATTAAATCCTCTCCAAAGCAGGCCAGCTCCTACTTCAAGGATCCCCTAAACCAGCTTCAGTGTTGCAGAGGGAAATACGACAAACTTTAAACATGCAAAAATACTGCAATACTAAATACAACAGTGTATGATCAACATTATATAACACAGTAATAATATTCAATTACAATGTTTTGTTAATGGAAAGGGAACGATACTGTCATGAAAGTGTGTGTCTGGTTCATAATTGACGGTAGAAAAATATATTAGTGACCTTAAAATGCTGCAAGGGGACAAAGGGATCATGGCTTTTACTGGAATATCAAGTTTAAATCCATTTTGCTTGACGATACGAAACATTTATCGCTTCATCTCCAGTCATCTCAAACTGCCGGAGAGCTCAGTTTGGACTGAGCACTAAACATTCATGGGAACCAGCTCTTCCTGCCGCTTTTGGACCTGCGCCAGAACTCTGAGTTTTCTCAAGAGGCAGTTTGGCCGCTCCGTCGCTGGGCCGTGAAGTTTGTCTATTACTGTAAACTGGGACGAAACAAGAAAAGAAACTAAGCAGGAATCCGTTGAGTTATCGGCCCAGCGACTGTTACGAGCTGCAGAGAGGAAGCTGGAGACAGACTGATAAGTCACATCATATTCTGTGTGGTTTTCCATCCCAACTGCCAGCCTGACGTAAAGCGGCTCTGCGGTCGTGTGTGAGTGTCCGCTGATAACCCGCTCACATGAGAAATCTTTGCCACCCTAAACTTTTCACCAATCACCATTATATTCCTCTGACATTCTTCACAGCTAGAGATAAGCCAGAGAAGCCACACTGCTCGCTAAAGTTCAGAGGTCAGCCACGGAGATGAAGGGAAGACAGAGGTCTTATGGGTCGATCTGTGTGATTGAGTGGATAATGGAACAATCCATAACATTGATCTGTGAGTTCAATTCTTCACATTCCCCACAGAAAGAGGAGAGGGTGGAGAAGAGAGCGACACAGAAGCCGAGCTACGGTACTGCATCCTTTCCTGCTGAATCATAGTGGGGTGAGGATGACGGGGAGTTACGCACCCACCACATTTATTAGATTTTTTTTATTTTGTTAAAAGGAACCATGGGAACAGGCACAGCCCAATAAAAAAGAAAAAGGAAAAAGGAAGTGGTCACAGGTTTTTTTTTTCAACCATTTTTCATATTTTAATGGCTTGTGACCTTCCTGTCATGCTTCTAGTCCAGCCACATCTTTCACCATTTACAAACCGGGTGTCATGAGATAATGCGTGAATCATGACCATGTGATGTCAGTAATCAGTCAGGATGACACGGGGTTTTTGGATCTGTCAAGATTTAGTGCCAGAATTTGCTGACAAACTACAATTCAATATTGTGAAATGAGGCAATCATGAACTTTCAACTAATAGTGAGATTTTATGCTAAGAGTTAGAATTAAAGGGTTATTCCGTCCATTTATTGTGGTTTTATATAAACAGGAGCATGTATAAAGGTCTGACTGATTGATCCACAGTGCAGCCAACAACAACAGTTATTTTTGATAGAATTAATCCCTAAAGTGACATATGAGTGAATTCAAATAAGTTTTACAGTTATCATAGAGGCACAAATGGTACAAAAATGTTTCTTTTACCCTTTTTCCACCAAAATCAGCATGTGTATGCAGGTTTTTTAAACGTGGGAAAACCTGCTGAAAAGAGGTGACGGACTCTTTTCCTATTGTTGGTAGCTTGTACACAGCTACACAGCTTTTTTCCCCTGGTGTGTCACATTCAACGTCACGGACTGGCTGGAAAACAAGTTAGTCAAGAGAAAGCACAATGGATGCCAGTGAAAACAGTGGTTGCTTCTTTTTTAATCTGTTACGTATTCAATCTCTCTTTCAAACTCAGTGCCAACTAAATTTGGAACGATGTCCGAGAACTGCTTCGACGGATACAGTTGGTGTTTTCTGAGGTCACTGCATTGCGCCGGCAAAGGGGCTAAAGATAGCGTGTCCACCAAAGCGTCGTATTTCCATCACTGCCGATCAGAGCCGATTGGAGCTGGAGCCGATAAATACTTATGACTACTGGAGAGTCACGTGAGCCGGGAGCTACTACCGACTGAAGTCAGATGTTAGTCGGTGTTATGCAAGATTTATACCTCTGCTCTCAGTGGAAACAAAGCTGTTATTTATTTTAATTTCACAGATAAGAAACAATAAACCACAAAAATAGCATTTTAAGTCTTGTGTGATTTATCCTGGCTTCATATGAGCAGAGGAAATCTCTGCTCATCGCTAGGCTAATTTCTACAATGTAAAATGCCATTATCCCATGCCACATCTCTGCAATAAATCTCTCAAGTGCTACCTTTAATATGATACCAATATTATTCATATTAACTTTGTAGTTGAAGAGAAATATTCAGCTGATTTAGGGCATTTGATTTTCTAGCAGAGGCCTTACCCAGAGGGAATAAGAGGTTAAGTAATTTATTAGCATAGATTCAATAATACGGCAATGACATGACAGCTTTGGTTTAATTTCAGAGTAAAAGCCTTCACTTTTCCGCCAGCTACTTTTCATTATTATCTTGTTAACTCCATCTGTTCTCACATCACAGACACTCTGCTGTGTATTCAGTGTATTTTAAGGGACAGGGCTCGGTTTATGCCTTTGTTGTCGCCCCTCTGTGTGTGGTCTGATTAAAGTGTGATGACAAGACAGGGGTTGTGAGTAGCTCAAAACTTAGACACACAAACAAACAGACTGTATTGACATTTCATCCCTTTTTGAGCCTGTCTGTATCCCCAATTTGCCTGCTCACCTTTGTGTTCTCATACCCGATGTACATGCTTAATACTGCAAGAATTATACTTGTAGTTAGTGGCATCATTTCATTTCTGTCTCACACTTAAAAGAGACAGTTCACCCCCAAATCAAAAATAAATATTTTTCCTCTTATTTGTAGCGCTGTTCATCAGTCTAGACTGTTTTGGTGTAGGAACTATTTCTTTTACCAAATTCTATCTGGTCACCAGAAGAAAAAAACATTTATACACGTCATAAGCATAATATCAATGTTTCTAAAGTGTTGTGTTATCAAGGCTGACTTTGCCATCAGGAGGTGGAGGTGGATGTGATGGTTGATGGTGTGACAGAAGGCGAGACATCTACAAATCTGCAGACCACTGTTTGAGACCAACAAAGAATGTTACTGGTTGTTATTCAACAGGTATGAGATGGAAACATACCCACTATGTGATAACATACAAATGTGACGTATCTGTGGTTTGCAAAAGCGTACAATGCCAACATTTTTTCCGGCAAGTGGGTTGAATTAACTACACCCACCAACCGAATCATCGTGTAGAATTAAGTGAGCATTGACTCATGGACGAGAGGCTTGTGCTTGTGACAGCATGAAATGTAAACACTAACGGCGTCCTCCTCAGATGAGCCGTAACGTTAGCTAGCTCCGTGCTGCTAGGTGAGCTAGCAGTAGATGCACGCCTCCTTCTGTTCAGTGATACAGTAATAAAAATAGAAAATAGTTCCTACATGAAAATGCTCACAACGAGGTCTGTGGATTATCAAGCCTCGTTTCATGGAAATATGTGAAATGGACATGAACTCTTAGTATCATGTGGTGTCGGCATGACACAAAACACAAAGATAACGCCAAACATCAATGAGGATCTCTGGTCGATGCGGATGCACGAATAAAGTTTAAAAAGCAAAAAAGTCAGCGTAGGGCAACCAGGAGGGATGGGTCAAACAAGCAAGGATTTTTAACTAGGAGACCTCTGTTTGTGTCCTGTATGAAATAAGAGTCAACCTAGTCACGTGACTTGACCCAACAACAAAAAGTGCTTTATGTAGGTATACAAAAAATTTACATTTATGTCACTCATGTACGTAGTTATTTGAACTGAAGCCCAAGTGTTTTCTTTGTTCTCTAAACCGAACCAAACTGTGGCCATTTGTAAGAGACTTTGTACTGACATGTTTCTGAAATGCTAGCAAGTTATTTTAACACCTTTCTTGGCCACCACCATTTTTGCACACTCAAATTCATTGTTTCAATGTATTCTCATTTTCGAGGGCCTATTTTTCAGGGCATGACGGCTGCACGCGGAGATAAACCAAGTTTAACTTTTGGAACGCAGCAGCCCGCACCGCATGTAATGTGACGAGGAAAAACCAATCACAGCCGACAGATATCTTTCCCTTCTTCTGTAAATATCAGTCTGTGTTAACAAGGAAAAGTCGATCATGTTAGTGCAGAGCTTTACATCTGTCCCACAGATGATAGGCCTACACACTTATAAACAGCGTCTGGAAGCTGATCAGCTCTGCACTCAGGATTTCAGGCTACAATACAGTACTTGTTGAGGTTGCTTGGCAACCTCACACACATCATATTGCTGTGCTCTTGAAAGCTGGCTCAAAAAAGGCACAAAAGTAGCATCCAGTGCCCGACCTCGTGTTTTCCAGGCGGTTAAAGACATGGCATGTATATGGCCCCTTAAGAAGTTGTGTCCATTTCACGTATTTCTGTGAGACTGTGTTGGAGTATCTTGAGTAAGCAGGTCATGATTTCTGGAAAGAGACATTGCTGTTGAGTTTTTCAAATGTATTGTTTTGGCACTTTGAGCATCACAAGCTGAGTGCCGTCTAGTTCCATTATACTGGAGAGAAGGCAGACATCTCTACAGCTGATATCTCCAACACTCTGCAACTCACACCAAAACTATCCAGGCTGATAAACACCTCTATAGGTAAGAGGGAAAATGTGTATTTTTGATTTTGGGGTGAACTGTACCTTTAATAATCCTCATATATTTACATGCAAGTACTGTATGTGTTAGTTTGTACAATAGTTTGGTAGCCTGGGGCCAGAGGAGTCTGACGTGAGTCGACAGAGGGGCAGTCCGACTCAGACGCGGCTGCAGTAGGAGGAGAGCTATTAAACTACTGCGACCCAGTGGACCAACAGACAGCAGCACCTCACATGCTGATGACAGGACACACGGACTGACCAACCTTTGACCGACAGCTGTCAGAACCCGACACACACCAGGCAGAAAGGCCCCGGTCAGACAGTGACGCATCAGACAGGCCTTCCCTCTGATCTGCAAGAAGCCCCAAGCTGGATCCACTCACTCAAAGTCGAGCTGAACAATATCTGTCGTGAGTATGAGCCATTTATTCATCACAGCTAATGGACTGTGGTTTGAGCCAAGATAAGTGGAATTGCATATAATGTAATCAAGTGAAAGAAAGCCTGTCACATTGTTTTAAAATCAACAAGAGTGGAGTGTAATTGCATCAAGGGCCCATCTTTGGTGATTGTCTTTTTGCTACATTATCTCTAATGCTTCTTTATGATGCAGATCTTGTAGGAATTAATTCAGCAAAAACAAAAACATCACTTGTGATTGCCGCATCTGTTTTAACACTCTGCTCTGTGCTGGTATGTGGATGGAGTTACTGTAACTCAATCACTTCTACTCTCCAGATTCACGCCCCCCGGCCTGGCCGAGGTCCTATCTATGGTTTTGGTATGCACTCTCACTGTGTGCCGCGCTAACGTGAAGATAAGTCGTACCATTTTAACGACGGAGGTGAAATGCTAGACGCCGTTCCAGATGCAACATTATTCAGTATCTCGGCCTGAATGTTTGTTATGCGGAGAGTTTGGCTCCGACCCCGGCTTCACAAACGCAGTAAACTTAACACTCCCATGTCCACTCAGCCCACTGATTGTCAGGCTTTTACAAACATTGACATATAAGGGATGGGGATGGGGAGCGCCTCAACAGCTACTCCACACTTTTAACAAGAGTTCTCCCTCTGAGAAGTCACTGTGAACCTTTGCTGTCGACCGCTCACATGATCAGAGATATGACTCAGGCAAGAGCAGAGTTACGTCAATACATGCATGCGCTACAAACAGAACAATCGCACCAGACAAAGAGGCACTTCTACGCAGCTCAGGCTCACACACTATGATTACAGCGCGGATACAAAGCTCTCACTCAGCAGCACTTCATGGCCGTGATCTGGACTTGTAACTGTCCCTTTCATGTGTGTGTGTGTGTGTGTGTGAGCGTGGCAGAAAGGCCTGTGTTTTCACAGGAGTGTGAGAAACACATGCAGAGGGCGGCCAGGAAGTGTGAGCTAAGTGGTGAAGAATAGAGAGTGGATGTTGACAGGGGTTATCTGAGGTCGGACGGCTCCTATAAGCTCCTCTACCGGCCGCCTAATGCACAGAGAGCGTTCATAATGTGCTGCCCGTCAAGGAGGCTCAGTGTTTCTGTGCACGGAGCAAGATTTTGACGTTTTGCAGACGTGAAGGAGGATGTGTTTGATGACTTGTGAACATAATACATCCAGTGTTATCAGGAACCAATAAAATCTGCTTCAGCTGTTTTATAACTGACAGCTGGTTAAACTTGTATCTCCTAATAACTCGGTGCAGAAGACCCAGAGGGAGAAGGAGATAAGGTAGTCGATTCATACTTACAAATATTTACACTTCTGACCGCTCCCTACTCTCCCTCAATACTTGCAACACCCATATTTACAGGAGTTACCTCTTTTACATGCAGTACACGTTTACAGTCGGGGGCTGCAGTCCCTGTTCAGGGTT
Organism: Epinephelus cyanopodus; assembly: GCA_026686955.1. Taxonomy (NCBI): domain Eukaryota; kingdom Metazoa; phylum Chordata; class Actinopteri; order Perciformes; family Serranidae; genus Epinephelus; species Epinephelus cyanopodus. The sequence goes on along the minus strand of CM048933.1, from coordinate 8,080,061 downwards.
GAACGCCATCTCACTCCCACTGGAAATGAGTCATGTCAAACAGAGGAGAGCCCCAGATGCTATCTCTGTGTGGTGGTGCGCCGGGCATACCCATCCACACTTTCACACATACTGTGTGAGTCACGAGGCTGACTACATGACGACCACAGGGAAAAGACCCGCACTGCACCACACTGCAACTATGTTTGTGTTTGTAATCGCCACAGCAACCAAACGCCGAGTTTACGGGGAAATTTAACATTTTGGGGAAGGTCCAAAATACCTTTCCTTGTACACTCAACTTTATTTATAAAGCAGCTTTCGTGTAAACACGCAGCCCAAAGTGGTTCACGTAGTAAAACTGAAACAACACAGACAAAAAAATAAACAGTCATAAATAAAGTTTTGCAAGATGAGAAAAATACAACAATACAACAATAAAATTTTAAAAATCAAGTCAAAAACAAAAGATAAAACTTAGAATTAGGGCTGTAAAATTACTTCAGATTAAAAAATAGATCAAATTAAATTTAATTCATGTAAAGCCTGCCCAAGATATCTCTCTTAGCTAAAAAAGCAAATTATAGTTTGTGCCTCGACTTAAAATATGAATTTTTGATGGACGTGTTTACTGGGCTCGTCTAAGCACAAATACTCTTAAAAAATAAGCTACTGGTTCAGCTTACAAAAATTACGGTAGCATTTTGCATGCATCTTTTTAAGTAGTTCCAACTCTGACTTACTTAAGTTGAACTGACACAATATTTATCGAAAACGTGATACTCTAAATAATTTATTTTAATGCCATTTTACTCAAAAATACCAATATGTTAAAATAACTTGTCAATTGACTAAAACACGTTCATTAAAGAAATGTAATTTTTTAATGCTAAAAAAGGTCTTTATTTTAAGTGTTGAAGTGTCCATGAACCCTGTGAATCATTTCTTAAGAGAGTGTGAAGACAAATGAATAAATGCTGTCTGATTATTCTACTCAATTTAGTCCCCAGGCACACGGGACTTTTGTTTTTTCTTCTATACGTTCCCTCATATCTAAAAAGAAAAACTAAAGAAAATCCATTATATCTATAAAAGCTATATTTACTGAACAGTAGTCTCATGTGCCCGAGAGTAAATATGGTGTGGTAAGGAAATGGTCGTATGGTTGGTTTAAATAACACAAGCACAATCAAATATTTTGTATCTGTGAACACATGACAAATTAAATATTCTGAATATTCACACATGCAGTGCATAAAATCACACGGCCGACATTTATTAAACACAATGCGAATGTTTCCTCAATAAAAAACACTGACTTTGACTATTAACAAAAGGTGTGGCTTTTCATGTGATATAAATATTTCAGAGCTGTACTGTTAGATACTTGCCCAAAGTATATCTGCACCAGATTTTAAAACGTGAGACCACTCAGAACAATTGTTGTAGCATATCATACTGAATAAAGTCTTTAGGCACAAAGGGGTTAAACCTGGGAAAAAACTATTCCAACATATAAGTGTTAAAATCAAGCTGTGTAACCTTCTTTGTAATCCACTGCCACTTTGTCAAATATTCCACTCAGATATGTTCCTATCTAGTAACATCTACTCTTTATCTATATAAAAAGATATTCTAAAACATTTATGTTCCTGCTATATAAGTAAAAATATATATTAACTGAGCAGGAGGAATTCCAGAGTGCACAGTAATCTGTAATCACAGCCATAAAAGCTGTAAACAGTGTCAGAGAGAAACATAAGAAAAAATCTTCGAAAGCAGATGGCTGGTTTTAGTTACCACGACAGCCAAACAATGATCAGTCAGCTCACTACACACACAGCAAGTTAGTAACTAAGGCAACCCATGCGCTATTACGCATGGCGCATCTATATTGGGAACCCTGGCCGCGGACCAGAGGGTCACTCCATGACGCAGCGACGCACGCAGGGCGTTGTTCTTCCATAATGAGACACTTTATAACAGCACGTCAGCCCCTGGCATCAATCTAGTCTGTGAGCGACTTTCAGGACTGAGGGACTACCGCTGCTGGACTCTTTGGGTGGAAACAAAAAAACACTTGCTTTTGCTTTTTGCGAGCCTGAAACTACTTTTTGTGTGTGGAAATACAAGCTCCCCGCTCTCAGTAAGTGGACTTTGGTCTTTTCTAAACTTCCTTATATTCAGCTGCGCGCACAGTCGGCACGGATTAAGAGGAGGAAACGCGCTTTTCTTTGGGATACCCGCCGCTCCACTGCGCGCACAGACAGCGGGACTGAGCTGTCACAGCTGATTTGGTCGCTACGGCTTTATTTTAATTCGATAAATACACTTCAGTTACACGTAATTTTACTTTCATAAGTTATTTAAAGTTGTTGTCATATTGCTGTAGAGAACACCGCACATTACTGACTGTCTCCATGCTGTAGATGACACTAGCCGGCTGTTTAAAGCCATCTTAAAGGAACAGGATGTCAGAGAGGATGACTTGAAGAGAGTTTTCAGGCACAAATGATGCTGTTAAATCAAAACACAGATGCGCTCCTTGAAATTCATCCTGTCGCCAAACCTGTTGTTAGATGGAAATCAGATTACGCATGTAGAACATCAACACTGACTCTCTCGCCTTCTGTTATTATTAATGCACATGCTGTGTAAATCCTGACATCCGATGAAGTTTCTGTCCGTGTTGATCGTGCTGCAGCGACACACCCATGTCCCACAAATCTGACATCCACACATACACACGCGCGCGCGCACGCACACTGACAGAGACTGTCTCCTCTTCTCATTACTGCCCAGATCGCCTGTAAAGATGCTGCTCCTACTACTGGGAATCATCCTCCTGCACGTCGCTGCTCTGGTTCTCCTGTTTGTGTCAACGATTGTCAGCGTGAGTGTCATTATAACTATTTTTTCTTCACTTATTCAGATGCAATTTTAAGGGCTAAAATAAAACTACTGAAGCTTAAAGGCATCTTAAACCTGCAGGAGGAGATATAATGGTGCACTGTTGTCTCTGTAATTTGAGGAATTTAACTGCTATTTAAACTTTTATTTCTGATTTTTACTGCTGCTGCTTTTCCCACATGACTGACCAAACTGTGTGTTGTTGACACCAGGAATGGACGACAGGAGAAAGCGTAAGCACAGACCTCTGGTTTAACTGCTCCACTGAAAATGGAGGATCCCACTGTGACCCAGCAACCACTGGAGGTCAGACGCCTTCCTTACATTCTACTATTCTCCTTTAATGTGTGTTCACAATTCAAAGGCTAATACAGGACATTTGAATCATCTCTCTGCCGTGATGCATCTCAGGATCTTCTCAGGTTTAAATGGCGAACTAAAAATCTCTGAATCCACTTTAAACCCGTCCACTCTGATATTAAAAAGGTGGGGACCTGAACTTTGGAAAATGACTTGCTGAAATCCAACATTCACCATGTTGATGATGTGGGTGTGTCGTGGCTCCTCCGGGACTCTGGTGCCATCTAGGGCAGAGAATGTGGCAATGCTGTTTTCAAGTGCTAGCTGATAGGCTGCCACTGTATAAATAGTCGTGGTGTGATGTCCATATTCAGGTCCCGTGTTGGGAGTCCATAGTGACAGGGGTTTGGGTGTTGTGGAGGACCAGGGTGGGGCTGCGGAGAGTATTTAAAGTTTTAGATCTATGTGTGGTGTGTGTACGTGTGTGTGTGTGTGTGTGTGTGTGTGTGTGTGTGTGTGTGCCTGTGACAGAGCGCTTGAAAGCAGGGAGACCTTGGACTACCTCACAGCAGAACATAGCATGCTGATGGCGGGTCACGCCCAGTGTCAGATCAGAGTGTCCAGTGTTGGTTTGCAGGGATCATGGGGACAATTTAAGGCGCCAGCTGCAGCGTTACTGATTTATTTAGACAGTCAGACACCTCATGTTTGATTTAAATAAGATTTAAAGAATATAGATGTATAGATTCCACTACTGTTGAAGGCTTCTGCCCCATAACACCTTCCTTTGTCCTGAAATTCAGCAACAAGTCTCTGTGAGATCACTGTTGGGCAGCTGTATGTTTTGCTGCTAAATGTGCCGTCACGTTGGTGCAGGAGCTGCTGGCTGCATCTGGTGATGTCATTTGTCTAGAATGAGCCGTGCTCAGCCAGTGTGTGTTTTGTCAGTGGCAGCAGCGCCTGCGTACCCTGCCAGGTAGCTCCATGGCGCGGCCAGTTTGTTTGACTTGCTTTCATTAGCGCACTGACGCACGGTGTTTATTCAAGAAGGCGCGCGTGCCCGGGGTCTGTGCTCTCTGGCTTTGGGAGATGGAAGATAGTGAAGTGTTTTCTTTCTCACGTGGGCGCCAAGCCTGCGTTCAATGGGGCTTTCTGAAGCTTTGCTGAGCAATCAAGTTCCTTCTGAAGTGAATCATAATCGCGGTCGTCACAGCTATTTTTAGGGCATCTCTGAAACTTTTGAGTTTCCTCTTGTCGTTGCCTTGACTACAAAAACATAGGCTGGCTGCAGTGACGCCCCAGTGAGACATACTCATGTCATAGATATCACATGCTGAGCTTGAGTTTAATATCACTTCCTTAAAGCCAGGAAAATTACTTCATTGAATTTACTCGCGCTAAAATTAGCTATTGAGGAAGAATGCCTTGTGCTCCCACACAGGCCTGCAATACATAAACACAGCCAAGTAAATACAGTTTTATTTTTGTTGTGCAGTGCTCCGCAGCACAATGGGGTGCAGGGCCCCAGAATAGAAGGAAGAAAACATCAACAGTCCGTTTCCTGTTTGGTATTCCAGCGAAAAGCTCCACTAGCTGCATTGTAATATCACAATAATAAACCAAGTGAATTTATGAATATGACTCATACTCGCCTATCAGTTGAAATTCTGAGCCTTGAACCACACCTCACACTAGGAAATGCCTCACATCACTGTTTCCTACGACTGGTCAGCGAAGGAAGGAAGGAGGACAAGATGTCTGTTTATCAGAAAGCAGTGATGTATTGTGGGTATTTATAGGGGGGCACTATTCATAGGGGCAGGGGATGGAACATTTCACCCATTTCTCACAGTGTTATCACACGGTATTATGTAACATCTGACAACAGGATCATTATGGTGGAATCTAATTGTTGCCCTGGTGTGGTATTGGGCCTGGAGATTTGCAGGGGTGTCATGTTTCCTCTCATATCTCATCGACCTGAGCCAGTGATCATCAAGACATACTGTAGCGCTGGTACTGTAGGTAACCTGACTCCTTATTAGTAACCCTGCGCATCATACAAGATACTGTTTCCCTTTAAATCTATAACAGAGACATGTTTCTCCAAGAAACTGCAAGATTCTTAGACAGAAGAGAAACTAATATGCAGGGGTGATGACGTTTGTTCGTCTTCGTCTACAGCGTTAAATTGTGGTCAGTCAAAGTTATAACATCACACAAAGTAAGTTGCTTATTACTTACTGTAATCGTCCTTGTTGTTGCACGCAATAAATTATGCATTGTGCCTTTTTTCCTCCATGTTGTAAGTACCCCCGCCATTAAACCACAGCATGTCGTTGATTTACATAATGCAAGAGAATCAATAAACCGCAGATGCTTGAGACTGTTGAAGGAATCACATCAGAGATTTGAATGTCAGAGTTCAGCCTTGGCGTGCATACAAATGCCGCCGTAATAAACTTTTATAGGGCTTGTCTGGAATATTTGCTCGGGTAGGACTTATGCACTGGTTTCCAATGCGCAAGCAGATCAAGGCGGCCCTTCGTTGTCAAGCACCTTGTGACGTGGCTGCATTATATGGCACCAAAATGCAACAGTAACACGGCTAAAGAGAAGGGCTGGATAGATGCAGAGAGGGAAACTTGAGAAGCCAGAAAGGCAGCATGGATAACCCTCGGACAAGAAATAGACCCTGCTTGGAAGTCCTGGGATTCCTGGCATGGTGGCACACACACCAACACACAGCCACGCACTAGCACGGATGGATGGTCTTCCCTGTCAATGCAGGTGTCTAATGGGTTAATGAGTTTCTAGCAGCCCGGCCTTGAAGGACTAGCAGTAGCGATCGATGTGGTACATTTAGTCATAGGTCCTGCTCTGAGGGGCTCACAGAGCTTTTAGGAACACGATAGCTAGGTTTCATTGTTATGGATCCATTACACATTCCCAGAAGTAAACATTATGTTCTCTGAGAGAGGATGCTTCAATTCAGCAGAGACAAAACCAACAAGCTTTGAGAGATTTTTATTTTTTATTTGTCTCCCCTCACCCCTCCTTTCTCACGCTCTCATTAAGCCAATGTTGTATATAAATTATGCTCTGGATAATGACGACTGTCAGTTATTGATGATCTTCTTGTCTCTCCTCCCTCCTCTACAGAATGGATTCAGTCGGTCCAGGCTCTCATGATCCTAGCCATCATCTTCAGCTGCCTGTCTCTCTTCCTGTTCTTCTGCCAGCTCTTCACTTTGCAGAAGGGCGGACGCTTCTTCCTCACTGGAACCTTCCAGATCCTTGCCAGTAAGTTCAATCCCCCTTTGACACTTCCTCGCAAATCCACCGAGATCAGATGGACATTAAAGAGATTAAACAGACATGACGCTGGTATATTTTTGGCCAACCTGTTCCTTATTCCCAAGTCGTCAAATACCAATGCTTTGTCACGCCCCACAGCATCTCAGGGCAACCTTTAGCATATCTGTGTGACACACAGCTGAAATGTAACACATGGTTTGGGTGGTGAAACTGTTGCAGTTAGATTTAGGCAACAAAAATAACTAGACTGGTTTAGAAAAAAGATCATGGTTTGGTTAAAATAAGTAAATTTGTTACCCAATGTAATGTGACAATGTCAGTGCGTTACAACAGGACGTAAATTGCCTAACATTATGTCAAAACAACATTGACTTTTGGCTTCACACAGGAAACATACTGTGGTCTCCTGGGTGAAAGTCTGAATCTGTGTAACACAAAAAAAGATCATGTTCTAAGTTTAAATAATTATGGAACGTAATGTGCCGAAAATACTTTGAGACGTTAATGTAAAATGCGTAACATTTACTTATGGTTTCAGACGGGACATGACCTGTAGTCTCTGAGGTGAAAAGATATCTGGATGAAAGTCTGTAACTGTGTGACACGGAAAAAATATCATGTTTCGGGTTTAATAATAATGCATTGAAAAGTGACGTGAGTACTGTGCAACAATCATACGTAAATTGCGTAACTTTACGTTAAAACAACATTGATATTTTTGGTTTTACTCAGGAAATAAACTGTGGTGAAAGTCTATATCTGTGTGACCCGGAAAAAAGGTCAAGTGTTAGGTTAAAAAACTACGTACGTTGTGCAATATGTGACGTAAATACTGCGCGATGATCGTACATAAATTGTTACATTTAAACAACACTGAATTTTAGTTTCACACGGGACGTGAACTGTGGTCTCCTGGGTGAAACAAAAAAAAAAAAGACAATGTTCTGGTTTTAAATGATTATGGAACGTGACGTGATGTAAATACTGTGTGACATTAATATAAAATGCGTAGTTACGTTAAAATAACTGTAGTCTCCCATTTGAAAAGTCTGTATCTATGTGACCCGGAAAAAGGTCACATTTTGGGTTAAAAAACTACACGTTATGCAATGTAATGTGACGTTAATACTGCGCGATGACTGTACATAAATTGCGTAACATAACCTTCATACAGCACTGAATTTTGGTTTCACGTGAGACATGAACTGTGGTCTCCTGGGTGAAAGTCCCGTTTTGTTTGACCCATATGCTTGGAATTGAAATCACCCGTTGAGTGCTGTGACAAAGCAGCAGTATTTTATGCCCTGGGAATGTCATCATCACAAAATGTAAAAAAGGGATTTTCACTGGATCCAATATGACTACACATCTGTAGTTCTTTGATGAATTGACAGAACATGAAAGAAGTTAATAAAAATTGCTTGTTTAATTCGACCAACGGTCTGAAACCCAAAGGAATTCAACTCCCTGTGATATAAAACAAAATAATGCAGCAGAACCTCACACTTGAGAAGTTGAAAACATCATTTTCAGCATTTTTGCTTGACAAACAGCCACTTTACAATCAACTAAATGACTAATCTCTTCAGCACCACACTGATTAGCACAGTAACACTTGAGTGGTCTGAAAATACTCCACTCACCACAAATCCTCCTACACAGATAAACCAATAGCAGATGCTCACACTGCATCTACTGTGGCAGAGAATTAAATTAGGAGAGTCTGAGCCAGTTACTAATGGTTTAATGCTCCACTTGTCTATTGTACTTCATGCCCTTTGGCCAGAGAGCGGCTCCACTGCCAGCCCATTGTGTCCTCTCTTGGCAGCCCTTTCCAACATCCCAGGTTTGCTCTCTATACTGTGCCAGCGCATTGCCTGGCACCCAGGTGCCCACTCAGCCAAACAGGAATGACACTGGGCACAGCGCCAGCCGCGCAAGTTGAAATGTCAGGCAGGCTGGCGGTGCGGGGGTCTGACAAACACATCATGCCATGTCTGGATGAGGGAGGCGGGCAGAGCAGGAAGGGCTCACGAGGGCTGGCTTGGAGATCAATAAGCATGAAACAGTGTGGTGTAGTGTGGAGAGATGCTTTCTGGGAAACACTGACCCTGCTCGCCTCCCCCTGCCGCACAGAGTTCAGCCCGGGACACGAGACAGAGAGCACAGAGAAACATGATCTGATAATTGAACAAGATGATGGCCGGCATTATCCAGCGCTCACTTTTTTTCCCCTCCCTGCAGGTTTGTTCGTGATGAGCGGAGCCATCATCTACACGGTGATGAGTCCGGGGTGGGTGAAGATTTCAGAGCCATCCTTCGGCTACTGCTACATCCTGGCGTGGGTGGCCTTCCCTTTGGCGCTGATCAGCGGACTCATCTATGTCATCTTGAGGAAGCGAGAATGAGCCATCACTCCATCCCAGTGTTCCCAGTAACCCCCTGCCCAGCTGCAAGTGTCATCAGCCCCCCTCTGAAGTATAAGTTTTGATGTACCAAAGGGCCCTGGAGCCGCCAGGCCAATACACCCAGATCACAGCGAAGTGGGGGGGTAATACCAAAAAAATCAACAAGCAAACCAACACAAAAACAACCAATACTGTCTCAGTTAAAAGATGTATATAGTATCTATGGTTTAAAACCTATTTATAACACTTTTTACATATATGTACATAGTTGTTGTGTTGCTCTGTCGATGGATACGTGTATGAGCTTTGTTTTAGCTGATTAAGTGCCTCAGTGTTTGTTTGTAATGATGAAATAATTAGATGCTATTTTGTTGTGTTTTCTTTCTTGTTTTTTTTTTTTTGCATTTTTTGTTTTGCCAAAGAATTAGTATAAAAGACAAAAAGTTTCTTCAAGTATATTAACCAAAGTGCATGTATAGAAATAGACGGAGCAGAAGATTTGGGCTTGCTTTACAAAAAGAGTGGTAACATCCGTGGATGTAGCATAGCCAGGAAATATAGATTTGGTCCTTTTCTATTTTGTGAATTTCAGTGTTTTTTTTTCTATTTCTTATTTTCAACAAAAGATGGTGCTATGTATTTATCATTCCTATTACTGATAGCAAACATTTACAACAGTTACTTTGTTATTGTTTAGAGTCAAACAGCCATTAATTAAAGCGAGAATCAGACAGAGGTACACCTGTACATACAGTGCCTGACTGCTTCTTTAGGGAACACAGTCTCTTTCACATTGCAGTGTCTGATTTTATTTTTTTCTTTACTTTTTCTTCATGAGCTACTGTAAAAGAATAACTGAGTTTGGGGTGGTGCACTGATGAAATCAAAAGTGGAATGTCAGTATTACTCTGCGAGTTTGTAAAGAGTTGGATTACAGTGAAATTACTTTATATATATATATATATATATATACATATATATATGTATATATATGTATATATATAAGCTTTATTTTCGCTCTAATTGCCTTAATTGTCCCTCATTCTCATGTTCGTGTTCACTTAAAGTCTCAAGAAGCCAAAATGCCTATTTAGTACAATAAATAAAATAACACTGTGGGGCATTATAGCCAAAGAAAAAAAACAACTTAACATTACTAGACAGAAATGCCACTGAGTTGAAGCCATATAAGAAAATACCAGATGATAGGAAAATATATTAACTCTATATGTGAGGAAAACAAGGACAGAGAGGTTTGCAGTGATGATACAAATGTCTGTTTCACATACTTGAAGTTTGACATGCTGCAGTCTCTGCCCACTGACGTCTCCAAGTTCTACTGTATACAAGCGCTGTTTATGTGTTGCGCATAACAGATGGTGATGACAATCTAGCCTGAAATAAAAACTACTCTCACATTATCTAACACTGTGTATTCCACTGTTACAAGGGACTGGATTCACGCTAACACTTGATGCATGCAGAAGTCATTTTCTGGGCTGTTATGCCGCCTGCCTGTAAAACCCAAACACACACATATCTGGGCTACAAAAGCATCATGTGGGAAGAACTGCCAGTAAATGGGACGAGGCATTAAAATGACTGATGCTACGAGGTGGATCAAAGATGTCAGAAAGTGAAATGCAGCATGTAAATTCCTGCGTACAGTCTAGCCGAGCGAGTCGACCTTACAGTATGCCACCACGCTCCGGCAGATCAAATGAGCTGCCCTGTGCATGTGGTTGCAAATGCTGTACGCGACTTGTGTTACACGCGCCGGGGCGAAGGCACGGCGGCCAGTTATTCAAAACACGCAGCTCGTGTTTCAGCGCCGACGGTGTCTCTCATGGCATCAGAAATAAGAGGCCTTGGTTTTGAACGCTGTAAGCAAGGGTCTGTCCTCCACTTGACATCTCCTGTGACATCCTGTAGCCTTCTGAAAACAGAGCTATGTTGTGGTGGATTAAAGTATTTAATTCAGAGCTTACACTAGCTAGTCTGCTGTGGGGTTTTCTTTTCTTTCTTTTTTTTTTTTTTTAAGCATGATGCTCATTATTGGGTTCAGTTAGAAGAGACAGCCTCTAATGACAACTGCCCTGCTACTCTGTGTAAAACGACGATTGTCTATGCCATGTTTACACCTAAACTTCCAAATGCTCTTGATATTACCAAAGCTACTTTGAGTTTAATCATTAAAGGATGTTTCTTACCACCACCACGGAGCATTTCTTTGTGTCTCTGAATAACACCACACATAAACATGTCCAAAATGTTCCTGGTTTATCGAACAACAGTCACACAATTTACAGCTTGCACATAAAGACCAACAGTTTGTGATGATATCTGCTTCTTTTAAAGACAACAGTCGGTCCATAACAGCACTGAGCTGATGACGGGTATCTTAATCTCCAGCAATGAAAGAGCACTCTCAGAAGGAGGATTCTTGTTGCAGGCCTGAGAGGTCACAGCCTCCCACTGCCTCCTCCTCTGACATACTAGCGCTGGGTGAAATGGGGACACTGCATTCTGGTCTGCGTGTTTGTTTGTGTCAGTGTGTGTGTGTCTGAGAGTGTGTGCATACAGCTTTCCCAGATGTCACAATTTAACCTTTCTGTATATTCTGGGGTTAAACAAGTGTAATTCCAGGCTTTAGATCCTCATATGCCTCCAAGTGGTTAATCAGGTCCTGTGCAACACTGCCATCAGGTGGACACATATAGTAACAGCAACAAGACTCTGATAACACTCTTGGTTAGCAAACACTGCCTCCATGTGGTGCAACACGAGCACTACAGTTACCCACCAGGGTTTTCTGGCAGGAGTGGGAAGAGTCTCAGTAATAATGTCTCCCTTGGGCTCAGCGGACCATTTTTTCTTATTAAAATGTGCTAAACCTCATTAATTCTATATATGATCATTAAGCATTGTCTAGGACTCAGCTTGTTTGTGAGGGTGGATCTTCCATTAGTATGCATGCATGTGATAGAAAGAGGTGATTTCTCCTACTCGTCTGCTCTCTATTACCCTTCAGTCAGTCTAATGGATGCTCCTCCTCCGGAGCCATTATGAAGGCTTTTATGGCACAACACATCATTAGAGGTAAAGGCGGGAGATAAATGACCCTCCTACACTTGATAAATTATTTGATAAACTCAGACAAAACGGGATAACATCACCGTGTTGCAGAATAGAATGAGGCACTGGATGAGGGTCAAACTGTTGTAAGAAAACATCTTTTTAAGTTTGATTTATCGGTTATCAGTGACGCTTTACTCCACTAACAAACAATAAAAAACATTCAGATATGGAAGAGAAGATGCAGCCTACAGACAGTTTCAGGTTAGTGATGACGATGATGAACGAAATAAAGATTGGCGATGTATTAAAGGAAATTCCGTCTTTCAGGGACAGCATCAGACCTCAATGCTATCCTTTCTGCAGCAGAAGCGATGACCACCGTTGTTCCACAACATATTCCCACACATCTAACCTACATCAAGGAACTAGTGATGACGAATGTTGACTGCAGGGTGTCTACAGGTATCAGACAGTTAAATTTAATGCTTTTTAAGATTCGTTCAAGACCCATTTTTGACAGAAGAGTTTTGGACAAATCATGTTTAGCTTATTTAATCATCGTAGGTAAGAAGTGTATGTGGTCTTGTGCAGAGGTGAATGTTATGTAGCAATTTGGTTATTAGAGGTTATTAAGTTGATCTATATTTTGCCAACAGGTCAGAGCAAGTATGAATTAGAAACTTTTTTGAAAGGCTTCACTCATTTTCACAAAAAGAAATTAAAAGATGCATAAATTAAACTGGAAAAAATGTTTGTGGCAGTTAAGAACTCACAAATTCAAGACCTATCAATGACTTTTAAGGCCTTATTGTCATAAATTTGAATTTAAGACATTCTAAGACTTTTTAAGGACCTGTAGACACCCTGGACTATTGTGTCACTTCACATCGCCTGTGTCTGGGCCAAGAAGTTGCACTTGAACACAGTAAGACGCCCGGGAAGCAGCAAAAGTAGCCGGCTTGCCCGGTGAAAGTCTCTACCAGCCTGCTCTATGGGCCCAATGATGAGGAATCAGTGCCGATCATCTGGGTCATTTTGTACAATTATTGAACTTTTTTTCGCTTCATGTGCCACTGAAGAAGGAGAAGACATACTTTAATAATTTTCTACTCTGTTGTCTACCCGAAATACCCACATATGCACAAACAGGACCTACACATGCATTACATGGAGAGATGTCAGAGTGAGGGGGCTGCCCATACACAAGCACCTCAAGCAGTTGGGGGTTTGGTCCCTTGCTCGAGGGCGCCTCAGCGGTACCCAGAAGGCGAGCTGGCATCTCTCCAGCTACCAGTCCACACTTCATATTTGGTCCGGACAGGGACTTGAGCTGGTGAACCTACTGTCCTCAATCCAAGTCCCAGTGGACTGAGCTTCTGCCACCACTGAACAACTGTCATAGGAATGAACGGGGCCCCGCCTCTAACTCTGTATCAAGGTCTGTTTATACATCTGTGCACCCGAGGGCCAACTGCGTGAGAGGAAGTAACTCTCCATACCAGCAGTCGGCAGTAGTTTGTTTTCATCCTTCTAAAAAGAAAACAGGAAAACTGACAGAACGGATTCAAGATGCTAGTTAGCCGATTAGCACATTAACAACACACCCTGATGTTGACACAACAAAGGGTATTTAACGTGTGCTAACAAACAATGACACAAACCATTGTGAACCATTTCTACTAAAGACTGTTCACCTGCTCTGTAAAATCTGTAGGTGTCTGAAGTGAGTAAACCCCCCTGCCTGAATTCAAACTCGTTTATGCATTCACACGCACACAAACACAGCGACTACAAACGTGTGTTGGGACAAAGCAGACAGGCCCCAGACATATTCATCACGTCATCCTGAACCAACAGCAGTCTGGAAAGAATTGTCCAGTCCCTGTCGCATTAACTATAGTGATGATGACAGATAAACATGCTGTCATAGCTCGCCGTTTGGTTTAAGCACCGCCTGGTTTTTGGCAGCTGAGTGAACGTCGTAAACTCCAGCCTGCTGATGCACTTTCCTCAAGCAGCACGCAGTTTAATTGTCCATTAGTAGGTGTGTGAAAATAGCATTTAAAAAGAAGAAATCACAAAATCAGTGCACTGTGTCTATCAAGTATTGACTGATACGCGTTATTACCTCAGTGCTTAATAGGTGTCTGGGGGTTCCACGCATCATTGTTTTGCCATCACAGGGTCAAGGACAAGCTTTTGAAACAATCACTTTTCCCATTAATGCCTTAAAAACTCCCCCTGTCTTGTCCCATCCCACCCAATGTCACCATCACCTCCTGCACCCCCTTTCTTTTTTATTTCGAGCCTACTGGGAGATAATATTTTCTAATTTCTGGAACACATTGAGGGGGGTGCAAACAGAAGGTCCACCTTAATCTATCACAGCTCCTCCAAGGGTGCAGGGGTGCACAGTGACAGGCACAAAATCGCAGAGCCGGTGGGGAGGAGGGCAACAGACGCAATTAAGGCTCATGAAATGCAAATGGCGCTTTATGCGAGGGGTTGGGGCTGGGGGAAAACGGCTCGGTCTCTCCTAGACCCGCTGCCATCTGCTTGCCATCACCACCAGTGGAAGAACCTCTGGGTCTTGGTAATTTGTAGCTTTAATAATTTTCTCCCTCAGCTGGAGAAGAAAGAGGGAGATGGGGATGAAGGGGCAGAGGACGTGCAGCTGGCTAAGATTAGATTTAGATTAGCTGGTCAGATCACACGGCGATCTGACCTCCTACACTTTAGCACAGGCATAAACACACTCGCATGTTCACACGCAAGCATGCGTACACATGCGTCACATGTGCAGGGATATTCAGTCCCACTCTCGCTTCCACCCTTACTAAAAACTTGCCTATATCCCATCAAATTTGACCCTGATCCAAGGTGTTCTTCTGGTCGAGTGGGTCCATAAATCCCTGAGGATGTCTGGAGGTTATTTAGGAACATGATCCCCAGCCGCTGGGGAGACGAGCCATAACCCCAAGAGCAGATTCAGGCCTTAACTTTCCCTGGAGCGCTGTTCGGAAGGGTCAAAGTGGACATAGTGTGTTTTTTCCCCTTTTTCCCCAATGACACATCCATTCATTTGTCATGTGCAAAAGAAGGGCCTTATTGAACCTACAGACACAACACTTGCTAATACTCACCGTACCAACCGATTCCCAAGGTCAAGACTGGGCCAAGGTCAGCACCACACATACCTGACCCCTGACCCCGCGGGCGTCCATCACTCTCAGGAAATAAAGCCAAGATTGGCAGCTGATGCAGTCCGGGACTAAATCAACTTCAGCTCCTGCCATACATCAAAATCACTTCCACTGACATGCACTCGCACTGAGCGCCTAATCATTTTATCGGCTATGAAAGAGCGGGGAAGATGGACAGGAGCTTTGTGGTAGATTTAGAGCAGGCAGTGGTGTGGAAGTGTGCCTCTCAGTCTCTGAATGTGGCTGGATGATGACTTAAACATCAGTGAGTGCACCTTCGGCAGCTGGGGGACATCAGTGAAAACACATGATAGCCAACAAAATGGCTCCTTCTCTGCCTCATGAAACTCAAGTGGCACTTGTAACACTTATACTGGCGAGCCACGCATATTTGAATTGTGAGGTTTTCTAAAAAGATCAGTGACTACGTTTACATGCACACACATTTTCCACTTTTATTCCATATATGACAATATTCTGAATTTGATACGAGTCATGTTAACAGCATATTTGATCCCTGAATCACCTCAATCAAGACAATCAGTATAATTTAAATAGAAAGTGGTGCATCAGTATTTTTGACAGTATTTAAAATCTTACCTCTTCTTTTCCCAAATCTTTTTTTCCCAAATACCTATAAATACTCAAAATACCATGATACCGCCCAAGCCTAATTTGGATATCAAGATGTTTTTGGTAATGTGTAAATATCCAATGGCAATCTCTTCATGAAGGTGGTTGAAGGATTGAAAGAGGGCGGCTGTGTTCACAAAGTCGAACAAATCTGCAATTGGTGGAAAATTTGGTGATAAAAAGGAAATGGGACAAGCGACAGCCGTTCCTCTCTTGTATATTTTGATGTGATGAAGAACGTGTTAAGCCATTTAAACAGAGTATGCACAGCTGCATGTATATAGTAGAATATTCATTTTCGGGTTGGGAGCGAGTGACTGCCCCAAGCAAGAGAGTTCAAGTATCTCTGGGTCTTGTTCATGAGTGAGGGTAGAATGGAGCGTGAGATGGATCGGCGGTTTGGCGCAGTGTCTGCAGCGATGCAGGTGCTGTGTCGGACCATCGTGGTGAAGAGAGAGCTGAGCCGGAAGCCGAAAGCGATATACTGGTCCATCTATATCCCAACCCTCACCTATGGTCATGAGCTCTGGGTAGTGACCTCCTTCGCGTCGAATGGGGTCAGTTTAGGTGATTCAGGCATCTGATCAAGATCCTCCTGGGTGCCTCCTGTAGGAGATGTTCCGGGTACGTCCCACTGGTAGGAGGCCCCGGGGCAGACCCAGGACACGCTGGAGGGATTATACATCTCGTCTGGCCCTGGAACCCCAGAGGGATGTCTGGGACTCAGCCTTCTGCCCCCTCAACCTGGCCCAAGAAAAGCGGTTGAAAATTAATGGATGGATGAATATTCATTTTCATTAGCCCTGTAAACAGCTTCATAGGGATATTGTCATTTTCAGAATCAGGAAAACATATATTGTGTATGAAGTGTAGTTAATATTTTTTTAAGCTAAACAACCTTTGACAGAAGAACATCTGCAGCGTTTATCCATCCAATATGGATCATATGTGTTTGTATGACCAGCCCAGTGGCCACATGCCACACAAGACAGTTAAAGCGTGTGCCTGCGCTGGATTTTCATTTCATGAAACCCAATTTCAAAGAGACGCGACAGGAATCTCTCAGTTCTATATGGAGCAAATAACACAGGCCGAGTGGCTTCGTGCATAGTGTTGAGTATTAAATGCTATACTTACAACGGTATGGTAAGTGGTTGCAAAACTGCAAGCTGGAGTAGACAAGAAAGTTTCAGGCCTGGCATTATCCTGCTGCTTTTAATCTCTGCAGACAGACAGATAGACAGAAACACACAGATGGCTCTCATGAGGTCCAGTAAAGCTTCATACTGGTCGGATGGACGGCAGTAAAAGCTCTCTGAATGGTGTTCATGAAGCCTCATAAATTCCCCAGGCAATAACAGGGCCTCCTATGGGAATGGAGCAAACAGCGGCCAAGTAATTTGGAGCTGTGCTGCATTTTAAACTTTGAGAGCCCCATTCATTGGGGGTTATACTTTTTTATGATTTATCTCTTCCATTCTACTATAGCACACATACACACACACAACCACACAAAGACGTTAACAAGTGTCTCTATACACTAGGAGTGTCAATGGTTAGACGTTTATTAGTCAAGTACTGAGAATATTTTTGACTGGTTTCACATGTCTATGTGTTTTTCTGCTACTATTTTGCTACTCTATGCTCTGCGTGCCACCCAGATCCAGTGGGAGACGGACAGCTACTAGCCACATTAATATGTTGTGTACTATGTTAGCATTTCTAGCCGTGCAGACACTGCTAATGGTGCTAACAGAGCTTACAGTGATAACATAGTTACCAATGATAAAGGGGGGTTGTGGCAAACATGCTGTTGGGTCGGGTAACATTACTAGCAGTAATCGCTAGCTGGCTGCCACCTAACCTGGCTTCTGCGCAGTGCAGAGCAACCAAGGCTAACGTTGAGAACCAGGTAGGAGTTGGCTGGCTGCCAGAAAAGCCAACAAAAAATAAAATGACATGAAACGTTAAAATTTTACCACTTCTTAAATGGATAGCACTTTTGAATATAGTGCTAAAGCTCACTGAGTCAATGGAGTGCCAGATTAAAAGAAAAAGCCTCTTGTATTTCTTGTAATTTAGCATTTTTCCTCAAAAATTATCCAGTTAATGGGCGTTGGGCTGTCAAAAGCAAAATTAACCAATACGGACATCCCTAGTACACACGTAAATGTGCACATATTCATGCAGCACAGACTGAGAGATATGGGCAACAACATTAACCAAGCCCAACTCTGGACTTTGCATCTGAGCAGCAACTTCTCTGCCTATCACCGATGGCTCTAAATCAGCCAGATGGAGCAGGAGCAGACAGCTATATGAGCCAGAGATAAAAACTGCTGGGACAGTTCTGGGATGACAAAGAATCAGAAGATCAAATTCCTCTCAGCGTGCATCTCCTCTGCACAGACCAGCACAATGCCACGCATGCTTCGAACTCTGCAAAGTTCAGCAATATGCCTGGCGCCTTCAAACTCAGTGAGCTTGGACACACTACAGACGGCAGTGCCTCGTCATGCAGTTATGAGCACGGCAGCAGCCTCTTCGTGCTGGTTAAGCTGTCTCTTCTATAGATATTATTAACACAACTGAACATAGTAATCTAAGAGGAAAAGCCTCAAAAATAAAATTGTATTAAATCTAATTAAGTGTACATAATATCATTATTTATCCTGTTTTTGAGACGTTTGTTTCAGTGCCAGTCACGAGCTTTGCTGCCACTATCAGGACAGTGTGTGTGTGAAATCTCTTCTTTCTTCTGCAGTGACAAAACTGTCTCAGCAGCACAAACAAAGCATGTCCTCGAGCTCTTAAAGGACGCCCTGAGATGAATACCCAAATGATTTATTTACAGCTCTGAAAGGCGCATATGCAACTCCTAATTATGATATCACTCTCCTTTTGAATAATTGAGCTGAAAAGGCTCTAAAAGAAAAAAAATCTTTCTGTCCTTAGAAACATTGAGATTCAGACCTAAAGGCTAATGAAACTGTGATTAGTAAACCTAATTAGTCAGCTACTTTCCCAGCTTTCGCGTGTCCTCAAATCACCATTCATGTACACGGAGTAGAGA
Source organism: Epinephelus cyanopodus (assembly GCA_026686955.1). NCBI lineage: Eukaryota > Metazoa > Chordata > Actinopteri > Perciformes > Serranidae > Epinephelus > Epinephelus cyanopodus. The sequence goes on along the minus strand of CM048933.1, from coordinate 8,061,159 downwards.
CAGGGTGATTAGTAGAACAAAGACAAACGCTGTAATCTTCTCTCAGTGGAGTGTCAGCCGTGGCCCATCAGGAGATAGCAGGGCCGGGCTGATGGCGAGGGGACTGTCGGGATGGAAAGTGCCCGCGTAGCTGGGAAAGCTGTGGAATCCCAGGACAAAGGAGCGGGGCCGAGGGAAGATAAGACGGGATGCAGGGGCATGAATATCTGCTGTGAAGGCCGTGTTGTATTATGCATGCATGGAAACAGAACAAAGAGGAAACATACAGTGTGCTGTATGTGCATGCTGTACACAAGCCGCAAGCTTCACACAACATCGCATTAAAATTAAATTCTGTGAAGTCCAATCTGATATAAACACCGCTCATCCACCCCCACTATATTATAATTTGAAAGCGGTGTTTCCTGCTGCAGAAAATATGAACCGCAGTTTGTGGTAAATTATTCTCAGGAAACAGTAAGAAAATGCAAATGACCTGCTGGTTATATATGAACCATCTGAGGAAGTCAATAAATAAATAACCAATTCCTTTTAAAATGGTATAAAGTCTGACTTTGCCCTTATCTGATGATACTGAATCTATTTTTCTGCAACTCTAGGGATTGAACAATTAATTATTTTGATTACTGATATATCTGATTATTTTTTCAATTAATGAATTCACTGTTAAACCACTGGAATGTGAACAAATAATAAGACCTACCAAGAGAGTGGCCTCGCCACTTAATTTTAAAAATATCTAGTGATAGATAGTCTCAGCAAATACACACCCCTCAAATCTGCATAAGCTTTATTTGCTGCAAAAACAATTTGTAAGATTGGACACTTTTTCAAATTATAATGACAACTCTGTTACACTGTTCAGGAAATTAAACCTTCTTTCAGTATATATCCTCCTGAGACCTGAACTTTTGTTTTGTATGCATTTGTAATTTCCCTAGCTATGGGGGATCAGTAGGACCCATAAGTATAAAAACGAAACATTTTCAACGATGTCCTAAAACTAGACAATAACAAAGTCCGAAAGTCTTCATAGGACGACTTCCTAATCAACAGTGTCTTATCTTGTTACTGTTGCTATAATTTGTCAAATTTGTTGCCATATCAAACTACAAACATTATTAATCATAAATAAAGAATTTCAACCATAAACTGTGATCAGCTTTTGGACCTTGTCCACTTCTGTGGTGGGTGTGCACCAAAACAACCGGACAGAGACCTTCTTGAAGAGGTGGTCTCTGTCTGGTAACAAACGAACTCTGGTGCGGTTCGTTTGTGGTGACAATGTGTTGCGACCTTGATCTGAAGCAACTGCAGTCACATGACACATTGTTTGGGTTAAACATGAGCATGTTACAGTCCTGGAGGATTATTAATGTGCACCTCCTGCTGTACTGCCTTAATATGCACATTCAGCACATCCAATGCATCAAAACATTGTTTTCTAGCTGGAGCCGCGCCTCGTTTTCAACCTGTATGGTTTGACTAAAATGAACAATGACAGCAATATAGTCCACGATGAGCAGCGCTAAAATCAACCTGCGTAGTTGTCCCTCCATTGTGACATTAGAAAGTGTCACATTTATCTTGCAAGTGTTCTCTTCTTCAACGTTTGCTTTACTTCCTGGATTTTTCCCACATGGAAATTCTGACCAATCAAGAGCAGATTCTAGGCAATTATACAACTTTGTGACAAATTTGTCCTGATTCAGACCAAAGCGAGACAACTCTAGGTCTGAAAGCACCCTAAATTTAATATTATATCAATAGGTTAAAATGAGAAAAATACACACACACACACACACACACACACACAGGTCTCAGTTCAAGTTTAAATATACCACTTTCACATGTTTAATTTTTCTTTTAAAGCACCTTACTGTGGACCATTTATCAACAAGACATGTTGATGGGCTGCAGTCTGCACGCATGTCTGCATGTTTATAATGCTTCAGAACAGGACTGTTGGTTTGTGCAGCCCCCTGTTGGCCTAACCCTCAGAGCCCACATAAAACCCCGCCACCCTTCATCCCGAGAAACACTGTTGCACTTGCAGTTCAGAGCTGTAAATCACACACACACACACACACACACACACACGAGTGTCTGGATAATGTTCACACTGCCACCACTCACACAGGCTTTGCCGTAGCCCCGTGCAGCATTGGGAATTTAGCGGACACCCCCCCCTCAACACAAACACACCCCACTCAGCCCCTTTATGCTTTCTTGCTTTCTCCTTCCATTTCTCCCCCCAACAATCAAAGGCCATATGGCAAACATATTCCTACGGTTCATTGGCTTTTATGGCTGTTGTTTAAAGAATGGGCCACGGCTTGGTTGAGGGGTGTTCCGGGGGCCAGTTTGAAGGGCAGAATAATATAGTCTGCCCTCAGTCCATTAGAGAGCCTTTATTTCTATTAGTCCAGTCACTGGGCACTCTGGGACCATTCAAACAACACTGGTTAATTAGGAAAGAAAAACATGAGCGTAACATAACGTGTTTTAAAGCAAAGTAGATGCTGCCGATTTCTTCTGCGCCTCTGCACGCGCTCCCTGGGCATCAGTCCTTTAATGCGTCATTTGATCACTTCACCAGAGCTAATTGCGCTTCACTGAGAGATTCAGCAGTCATATTAAATAGATGGCCAAACAAAAACTGATTGCATCCTGCTTGAAGTCTCTTAATCATACATGAAAGTGACTTTGGGCTCGTCTGTGGCGCTTGCAAAAAGGTAATTCGCTCTGCGTCAAAAGTTAATGGTCCACAATATTTGGCTCAGAGAGCAAAGTGCCACCAGAGCTAAAACACACTGGAGGTGTTAACATGAGAATATTTGCAGCGGTGTTTTCCTTAACTGGCAGGGAGCAATAACTCAGCAACATTTGGAGACTAACGTGTCAACTTTCTCAAAAACGAGCTGCCACGACATTAGAGGCAAACTAAACACAATAATAAGGAACTCAATCTTCAAGGCGTTTCATGCCCATTTGGCTCATTGTGCAAGGTGGAGTTTAGGGCTTACCCTCTCCTTTCTGTCTGCGGTGGCTTTTTACAGCAAGCTGTAAGTCACCCGGACAGCGTCCTGCACCCCGCTGCTGACCTGCATCTGGACAGCATCTGGGGTCACCGGAGTCACCCTGACAAGTGCTAAACCATCTGGAAACTTCCTCCTTCACTTTGAGGGGTCACTGTGAGGAGGGGTGATGAAGGGGACTGCTACAATGGAGGGATGAAAGATGGGGGTGATTTGAGAAAGAAGACCAAAGAATAGGGCAGAAGGTGATTAGCTGAGAAGATGTATGATTTGGAGAACTGATTTTAACTGTTGGTGATTATTATACAGCATATTCAGCAGTATGGGAGATTAAATAGTCTCTCACAAACCACTTATCACTGAGCACTTTAGAAATGAGAGGCCCTCTTTTGAGAAATCCTCTGTTGTGGTTTGTTAAGTACTTCTGGAAAATGGAAATGATTAGATGTTAATAGTTACTATTCCCTTGAGGTGCTCATTCCAAAAACATCCTCCTCTTCCTCTTGAATTCCTCCTATTTTGTCTTTCTCAGCTAACACGGACCAGTTGAAAGGATCTTTCTGAATTCGGATATGCAAACAGCTTCTGGTGAAGGGTGAGGAGTCAAGAGAAACATTCCACACCAAATAGAAAACAAGTGTCCTTGAGAGAACATGATACTTTCTTTGCGAGCAAGTGTAAGTGCTCAGCGTAGAAGAGAGGGGGGGAAAGGAGATAAACATCGCCTGGACAAAAGTGGGAGAGCAGTGAAGAGGGAGCTCAGTGCCCTGGACTACTTGAAACACTTGAAAGAGTTCTCTGTGGAGCCCTGGGGTGGACTCGGCACTCAGGATGAAGGATCCTGCTACAGGAAGTAAACAAGGCCCTGTGAAAACAGAGTGAAATGTTTAAGACTCGGAGGATGCATTGAAAGATAAAAAGGGGATGTTACCAAAGCAACAAAAAAAAAACAGGGTTGTTAATCAAGTGTGAGGGAGGATGGTTCGTGGGCTAGTGAAGGACAGGCAGGGATGTGAGAGTTGAAGGATTGATAATGGATTACAGAGTCGTTAGTCTCAGGTGAAAGCTGCAGGACACACCAGGATGTTGTATCCGGAGCTAATTGCACCATGGGAGGCGCAGTCACTGAGGGCTATTGTTCCGTGGCTGCTGCGTCTCCCAGCATTGTAATTAAAGAAATCATTAGGATCCAGACGGACAAAAAGATGGCATCAGACAGCAAATATTACGTCATTGCTCAAAGTCAGTGAGAGGGATGACATATAGAAATGGAAAGAAGATAAAAGGAGTATCTGAAAAACATTAGACTTTTCTAACCTTGGATTTAATGTTTAGACAAAGAGACTGTCCTGAGCAGGGACTTTTCTCTTAATGAGCGCGCACACACAAAAGCCCTTTTTACATAGAGAACGTGCTGTAAGGCTGCAACAAAGTCCCTTCTTTATGGCGCTTTTCCATTTTTATACAAAACCAAACAATGGCAGCATAATGACACAACAGAGTCAGCCTCTAGTGTGACATATATGCGTAGGCAGCGCATTATAAACAATAACAATCCATCATCATCCCTGTTATATAGCAGCTGATCTTGTCCTCTGCAGGGACGGTAAGGAACTCCTGGACCTCATTGTTTTTCCAATGTGCAGACATTTTCGGCCACTGTCTTCTTTGAGTCAGCTGCTAACTGCTACTGCTGCTTTTTAAATCTGGCGGTGCGTCGCACATAACACGTCAAAATGTCCTGTGCTGCCAGCTGTCCCTTTTGCACAGACCTCAATTTGGCGCTTTTACTAGCATCACTGCTGCATCAAGGCGAGAAAACTCGCTTGCAAAACTATACAAATGGTCATGTTTTTCTAGATCTGGGTACAAAAAAAAAATTCTTTGACCAGAGAAGTTTCATTACTACTTCACTGGGTCATTTTGGTTGATACCTGAAGGGCCAGAACACACGCTGGCATCTTTTCCCATCTGAAAAACATGAGGTCTGGTGCTGGGTGCTGCTCTGTGCCAGCTTTCAAGCGTGTGGAGGCAGGTTGTGCCTGAAATTGCAAAGTAACCAAAACCAGCAACGTATTATAGCCTGCTTACCAGAAATCTTAAGTTCAGGGTAAATCTTTCAGGTGTTTTATATGTGCGTATTATGTGTATTTTAAGTATGTGGGGCGGCAGCAGCTCAGTTGGGGGGCAGTAGCTCAGTCTATAGGGATTTGGGTTGGGAATCCGATGGTCGCCAAATAAGTCCCCATCTGGACCAAATATGGAGTGTGGACTGGTAACTGGAGAGGTGCCAGTTTGGCTCCTGGGCACTGCGATTGTGGGGGCTGTGTAGCGTAGTTCAAGTGAGATACGACTAAAGAACCCGACAAAGACATTTTGAAATTGGCGGAAGTGAATGAACGGTACTCTCCAACCATGTGTCGCAATGTATTTAATGGCCTCGAAGACCTACTTTGAAAGGTGTATTATTACAACCTCCTCCATGGGCGCCATGTTTGTTGTTGTCACAAACTTTTGACTCTGCTTTCTAGAGCCATCTAGTGGATGTATGTATGCCAACACAAAGAAGGCATGGAAGTGTGTGGGCAGTGACGGTTGCAATGTTTGAAATGATGATTTCAGATATACAGGGTGTATGAATGAGCCTAAAGCTGACGTTTACAAAAGAAAAACAAGATATCTGCCGGCTGTGATTGGTTGTTCCTCGCCACATGACATGTGGTGCGTGTTCCAAAAGCTGAACTTTGTAAATCTCAGGGCACAACTGTCAGGCCCGGAAAAACAGGCTCCTGGGATGGCGTTGCTCTCACTTTTAGGCGCCCCCTCCTGTGTCTGCACTGAAAACAATGGGTTTGAGGGCCCAAAAAACAGAGCACGTGTATGGGCCGTCCATGATGGCACCGCTGTATTACAGGCTGTTTAGCACTCTGGGCCTTCAGCAGATCACTGCTTACAGGGAAGGAAACAGAATCAATATGAAGAGGTCATCCTTTCTTAAGAAAGTAAACAGAGGTAGGAAATCCAAGTGGTACCATACGTGATGTAATGCTTGTGTAATAGTCCAAACTCTGCCTCTGGCACCACATATGTTCTGGCTTGCTTGAATCACAATACTTTTCTCCCTTGAAGCTGTTTTTCTTTGTATTTCCTCCAGTTTTCAACACAAAGATTAAAATAACAGGCATCTACAAGGAGGGAGTGTGATGGGAATGTTCCTAGTGTGGCAGCTTTTATTGATAAGCCCTCTACACAAACACAGATAATCATTACTGACTGGATCAGGAGTTGTTGATGCCGCTCATGTTCCTCAGTTGTGTGGAATCAATAGGAGCTCTTGGTTCATTCACTGCTGAGCTAATGGTAAATGCGATGGGACCCTGGAAAGTGCTTCTCATTAACAGAAACTAGCTTTTAATGATGTCCCTTCTCATTTAGGCTCATGATAAGAATTGATCCTTCTGCCGCCCATTGACTGCCTACTGTTTGACCTTTGGACCCTGAGTTACAGTGGTTAAACTGTAAGCCTGCCAGAGCAGTTTTATATGAGGTCGGGCGCTCTGCATCTGTCACTGTAAGCCCACACATACAGCAGGAGGAGGCGGAGATAGTGTAAGTGTGAAAGGGAAGAAATGAGGATGATAATGAGAGGCTGAGGAGAGAGAAGGTCAGCGATAAGGCTAATGGTTGATGATGAGGGAGAAAGTGATGTGAGGATGTTGCTGATGTTGCACTCTTTGCCCTCTCTCTACCCCGGGGCACTGTCTCCCAGCTGATCCCACAGGCCTTGTCTATACCCTCCTAGATGCTGCTCCTTCCTCCCTGGTGACCCGCCATAGCCTGCAGGCAGGAGTGACAAATGACTGACAGAGCAAGCACCTTGTTGTCCGTGTTCAGGGACCAAGTGAAGGTGCTCGGTGGTCATTACAGAGGACCAGGGGCACTGCAGGGGGAAGCCCCAAATGATCTCACCTCTGTGCCCTCAGCTCACCTCTTTATATGCTAATGACTCTATGAAGCTGTCTGATGTGCTAATTTGTAACAGCTTGGCCAATCAGTGGGGAGCTCTTTGGTTGCCATGGTGCCGCTCAGCAGGAGAGCCCTGGTACCAGAGTGAGTTCGAAAGGCGGCAGGTGGACAGCAGGGCCGTTTGGTTCCTGTCCTGTCACTTCACCTCCATCATCTGGACGTGGGCACCAGCTGGGTCCCACTTCCACGTGTCATGACCCCGAGATAACCACCACGGAGGGGTCACTTTACCTTTTAGATATACAGCCTTCTCCCTTCAGTGTAATAACACCATTGTTTGATGTAGCACCGGCATTTTCAGAGAACGGCACCGCCGGCCTGAAATGACTTTCACAATATCTGATTGAGATTAAACTTAATTAAAAAGTGCATTAAAACTGTTTTATTTATACAGGAAAACCTATTGAGAATTCAGTCACATTTACAACTGTCTCCTGCAAGAAATAAAGCGAAACCACAGATAACAAGATTAAAAAAGCCGGTAAATTAAAAAGACACTTTTAATTCACTTAGATACTTTGATCCTTTGAGCTCAGCAACTCAGTGTTATTTCATCCAAAATATACATAAAATATGGACTTTCAAGAGTCAGCAAATTTTGTGTGCATATGGAATAAGATATATTAATGTGATTACAAGGTAATGGGGTCATTTTGGGATAAGTAGAGTGGCTGACAAGGGTGACTGCTACAATGGCCCAAAACATTTCTATTAGGAAAAGCATGCTGCAGCTGTATCAGTGATGCCAACTCAAAAACACATGAAAATCTGAATCAACTACAACTAGAAAAGTACAGTGCAGGGGTCGGTGGCACAAATCACCTTGAGTTAAGATTTTTCTTAAAGACAGAGTCAAGGTTTTCTTAAAATCAGTTACACAAAACACATCTTCTTCTCCTACAGGTCACCTTAAAATTTCACTTAAGGAATTAAGGTTTTCTCCTTATCTGGGTCTTGTACTTCAGAAATCCTGTTAAGTTAGTTAAACCATTGCTTGAAAATATATCGCTTTATCGTACATAGTCGTTATATCGCCCGGCCCCAATGGAGATAATAAAGGCGGCATGATGCTTCAGAGTGTCATCAGCTGTAAGTAACCACAAAAATAAAGCACAGAGAAAACTTTGATTGTGAAAGTCAATTTTTTGATTGGAGTGCAGGATATAACTTATTTTTGTTGCTTGACGGACACGTAATTTTCCTCCCACTTTAAGTAAAATTGAACAAGCTTGTGAGAGTCATGTTCAGTCTGTACTATATCTTATTTGCTCAGCAGTAATAGTCACAGCACACACTCACAGCTGTATCAGAGTTAAGAGTGCCCACAAGTCAAATGCAAATTACAGTTTATTTCTTTAGAGAAATCCAGTAAATCACTCGGGGCACATTTGGGACATTTGGATGCTAATGTGAGTAAGCAGAATGAAAGAGGTTATCCCCCACTCTGAAAGGCCACAAGTGCCCTAATCCACAACAATCACCTCAAAATGAACCAACTTTCCACTGGAGACAGCGACTCAACAATGAGACTCAGCTTCCTTTCAAAGCGCCGTCGAATCAGTCATTCTGTCGTTAATGAGCGGTTGTAAAAACACATTGTCTTTGCCAGTGGGAATAAGGAGGGGCGAGGGGAAGAGGAATCCCCATTCACAGGAAACTTTCACTGTAAAGAGGTCTCTTCACAACAGATTCCTCCCTCCTCCGCCTCCGCCTCCTCCTCAGGTCTACACTTGCACTGCTACCAAAGCCTGGGCTCCAATTAGCCCTCCAACTCAATAAGAAAGGAAATAATTGGGCTGTTTGCCTATTAAAGGATGAGACTCTGGACCTGCTGGTGACTCCAGTGAAGCTTCTGGGTTCTTTTCTGAGACAATAGCATTAGGTATCTCCTCTGACCGAGGCCTGCACAGCCCTTAGCCTACTAAATTATCAGTAAAAAGAGGATAATGGCAGATTGATTAGACCTAATGGACTAATTCTTCAGCTAACACCATTTGCTAACAATTTTTCACTCTTTTCCCGCCGTCGTCTGCGCTCCTTGAGCAAAGAGGGAAAGTGCTCTCATATGTAGTAAATCACACATAGTGAGCCACATTAGAGCCTTTACTTTGTTCAGCAGCTCACAATACACCGTTGTGTCTGAAAACTACTGCCATTTCACCGGCAATTACTCTTGAAGTGAGTGTTACTTGTTGATTGCCAATTAGGTAAAGGCTAGGGTGAAGTCAGGTAATGTGGGACACTTTTTGGTAGATTACCCCCCAAAAAAACACCTAAAATTCTGAAGACTACATTAAGTGTTACTTTAAAAACTTGTTATGGATCTCTGCTTTATTTCTATGACGGACATACATCGCCAAGGAAAATACTTTGGAAACTTTGGACATTCAAGAATTCCTAATTCCTCCGATGGTGTATTTAGGTGAAATGGGACAGTCGTGTTTGTTTTTAAATGGTTCCAGTCATTAATTTATTACATTAGCACTTTAATTTAAAAAGATCTTCATGCTGTTCTGCCAAGATTTCCTTGTTTCTTTGCTGCCTGTTTCCTTGGTGCCATATTGTCTTCAGTGGAAATGCATGTGTGTAAAGGCGCTGACACATCAAGCCGACGGTCAGCCATCAGTCAATGCTGGGCCATTGGTGAGTGTCTGTTGCCCTTGTCGGTGTTGTGTATCCCACATCCTTGCCCCTCATTGGCCCCCATTGGCTTAATTTTGGCGGTTTCAACGCATCACGTGAATAAAATCACTCTGACTGGCAGTTCAGCTCAGCACATGAGAGGAGAAATGGAAGAGGGTAGAGTAAACAAACTTGTTACGTAAGGTGAGATCATTGTCCTTTAGCCATTGAGCTCTTTACCAGAAACGTTTCCTGGTGGCTTGTGTTATTACTCACTGGCACATGGTAAATATGTTCTTTCAACGCTGGATTGTGTTGTTAATGTGCTAACTGGCTAACTAGGGTCAAGAGAGTCTTCTGGTTTCCTTTTTCTATGACGATTGCAGTCAACCACCGTCTGCTGGTATGGAGAGTTATTTCCTCTCATGCAGGCGCAGAACGTACGTGCTGGTTAACCATCGGCTGTAGTCTTTGTAGTGTGTTCAAGTGCAACTTTTTGGCCGAGACAAAGGCGATGCGAGATGGCGTTAGGTGACGTGAGGTGAAGCAATAGCAGGCTTTTGTCACCACTTTTTCTCCGAAGTCAGTTTGGTGTGTCTGGGCTTCAAATCCATAACGTCATCTGCCTACTACCACTTAAAAACAATGCTAGACTCAGAGGAAGAATGTCAAACAAGACCTTGAAAGTCTCACCCACACCTTAATTTCCAGTAGATTAAATTACTGCAACGGTCTGTTTGTAGGACTTTCAAAACAAACTGTTCGGCAGCTTCAGACCTGGAATAACCTCCCAGATGATGTTAGACAGTTCCGATTCTGCCCACTTTGAAGTCAAAGCTAAAATCATTCCTTTTTTACACTGCCTACTCCACACTGCGATGTCTGCAAACTTAATTTCAAACTCTGTTTTAAATCATTTTAAATAATCTTAAATTTTAGCTGCAGTACTCTTATTACCAAAAAGAGCAAATAAACATAGCACATGGCTTACCTGGCAACATCTGGCACCAGTGGAGTTTTGAATCTTTCCTCTGCATAAACCAGTTACCGTAGACCAATCGAAATGATTGTTTCATGTAAAGCCAATTGGTAGCAACAATGCAATAACATGTTTGGTGATTGGCTGCTGACATTTAAAGAGCCCGAGACGTAAAACCTTATTTGTCCCAAATTATCTGGCTTCACCCTACATAAATTTAAATGTAGGTGTTTGAAAATAAAATAAAACAGTTGTTGGATGATGGATTGCATCTGTTTGTCACCTCTACCTCAACCCAAAGACAGACTAACATTAAGGAGACATTGCTTAGATTCTTATGCTAGTTGAATGAGTTTAGAGTCCCCATCAATCTTCGCCACGGTTTGTAAAAACTACTCTGTCAAAACACTTTAAACTTGGCACGGCCATAGAACAAGAACAATTTGCACTTATCAGAAATTAAAGGGCATAGCTGCGGACGTCATGGAATGTCAGCGCGCTGTGGTTGATGGGAGCAGGAAAAACTAAACGAGGATCATTAACTGGAAATAAAACTCCTGCGAGTAGGTATGTGCCACATAAAGGGGCATTTCTTTGGGCTCGTTTGTGTGGCATGTTGGCTTCGGCTCCAGATGAGAGGATGACAGCTTAAAATGCGTTGGGCTGATGGGACTATGATGCATCAGCCAAAAGACCCTCAATTACTCAGTCTCACCTTTACCTAAAATGTCCAACAACCCCAGCCACCCCGTGTCACTCATGATGTATATTTGCCAAATTAGGGCCCAATTAGAAGTAATGGGCCTTGCAGTGTAAAATTTATTACCATGCGGATTTGATTAAGCTCGGCAAAGGCTGCAGACTGATTGTTATGTCTGAGAGCCTCAATGCCATTCAGTGTTTTAAAGCACTACAGAGACGTTTGGCTTCGTAGAAAGGATATGTGAAAAAACTGCCAATTATGCCTGGTCTAAAAAAAGAAAGAAACAGAAAGATATTCCTACAGAGCGGTGATTTTATTCACCAAAGCACTTTTTTGACAAATTTTATTCATCAACAGCTCAAAACAGCTTCAAGTTTAAGCATATTTTTGGGACAGTCTTAAGTTCTTTTCACACAGGACTACTATAACCTGGGGACCTCTGGGAATTCCTAATAACTGCGGACATCATCTGTGGTTTTAATTCCATGCGAATCTGCCATGTCCGTAATTTGTCAAATAAAAATTTCAGCGCAAATTACCTACCGTATTTCATCAAACACAGAGGTTGTCTGATAATATTAGTCTTGTGTGAATCAGCATCTCTCGGGTTTGAGGATTTTTTGGGGGGGTTGTGATTAGGGTTTTTTGTTTTCTCTGTGCCTCATTCCCGGCTGAATTATGAAGGCTGCTTTTGCAATTGTAATAATCATTTTAACAGCAGTTTGGGCGCAGGACTCTCATCTCCCTACACACCATGGAGACCCGTTCATAGAAGAAGCGAGCTCGAATCAATCAGAAGAGCAAAAAGTTGAGATGGATAACATGTGACACCGCAACCTGTTCTTGTCCTGACTCGTCACATATTGTTGCATTATCAGTGCCATTCACATCTACATTTTATGCGTTAGGTATCCTCCTGCGTTTGTTGTTGACTTTGCAGGACAATTTATGTCGTGCAACAAAAGCATGTGGTTAGGTTTAGAGAAAAACGTCATGGTTTGGCTCTACATTCATACAGGAAGCAAACACTGGCCTCCCAGGTGAGAGTCCAGGGTTTGTTGGACCCATCCAGACTTGCTGACATATTGACGTCATACAGTTACCCACGTCAACAACAACCATGGCTGAAAGGGAAATAATTAGTGACTCTGCGGTGGTTCCAAAAAGCAGAGCAGCTTCAGTAGTGTGGAATAAACTGTGGCGTCCTGAATGTTTTTGTGGCAGATTTTTTTATCTGAATCTCACTCTGAGTTACTGTTGTTGTTTAACTAAAGAAATGAGAGATCATTTTTGTTTAGTTTTTACTGAATATTTGAAGCAAACTGTAACACTGTATCACTTATTGTGTTGCAATTTTATTTTCTTAAATTAATAACAGGTTTTTTTCATTTTCAAAAAAATATAATAATATGTCATATTGTCAAGAATCGCAAAAATACCGTGAAATATTGTGATATTTTTTTTAGGGCCATATCGCCCACCTCTAATTCATGCTTCTTTTTCTTTCAGAGTATGCTGCTCAAATCAAAAACCTGCATCTCCTTTTTGAGAGCTTATCTTGGCAAGAGTGCCCTCGACCATTCATGAAATTTTATCTTACCTAAGAGAAGAGCAAAAATAAGAAAACCTTGGTGAACCCCAGAAATGAATAGGTACTAACTGAATAAGAACAAATCATGGATACAAACAAAAATGAGAGAAAAAGTGTTTTTATAACACTGTCGTCGTGCTGTGTAGAGTGAAGTTACAAATGACTGTGCGCATCATATCCAGGTGGATTATAAGTAAATTAAAGTATAAAACAGACTTCTCTTATCCAATGCAAATGCACTGCACCAAACATAGATGAAGGGGGTAATTTCTAAGTCACACGAGGTCCCCAGGTGATACTAGTCCTGTAGGAACAGGGCTTTGAAAGGGAAACCATCTCTGACTCGGAGACTGCAATGGGCCAATGCTAATGAGTAATGCTGAAATTTGTTAACCCACTGTGGTGCTGGAGGCGGACAGAGCAGTGTGATCCACTGTCAGCTGTGTTTGGTGTCCACAGTGCACAGGTTAAAGATTGATGCCTGCCCTAATCCCCGTCTCCTCCCACACGCACACTCACTTTCTCTTCCTTTGTCCCTGCGACCCAAAGCAGAATCAAAGACAGCATTGAGCAGACCTGGAGTGCCAGCACACCCCATTGCACATGAAAAACTGATAGGTTCCTTTCGAGCTTTGAGAGGTAAGCCCTGAACTTTGAGGTCCGCATTGTTCCCGCTGCACTTTGACACAAGGCAACAATGGGAGCCCTATCTCCAGCTATAACGCCAGCTCAGAAGAAGGGGCCGAAAACCATTCAACCCGTCATTAACCCTTCTGGAAACCAGAGAATGGGGTAGTTCCACCGTAACACCCTGCCCTACACCTCACACACCACCCTCCCCAACAGACCGACTACCCTCCAGCGGTACAGCCCCCCTTTTGTCCCATTGTGCCATGAGTGATGGATTCTGGCGGATGGGAAGAAAATGAGGGCCGCAGAGAGTTTCATAGCCTTGATTGGCAACTTTAGATATGCAAACTGTCAACAGAGAAGGCAGGAATAACTTTGGTACACCTAAATGGGCTGGTCCCAGAAGCAGAGGGGGCAAGGGGCACAGTGTTGACACATAATCATAATGATAAAGAAAGAAGTCCCTGAAGAGAAACCTTGTGTGCAGCTTGGCCTTTTCTCTGGTGGGTTAACTTGATCTCCTGTGAATGCTGATGGAGGATCATGCAGATATTTTGGGGGTGTGGAGAAGGTGTTTTTAACGGAGGCCTCTTTTGAAGCACAGGGGCATTATAAATGCTAAATACCAAGCTGGACCCAGATGATCACCATAGCCTGCGGCAATCAATAAGTGAATGGAGACCAGGTGGTGATGGCGCCATTCAGAAGGAAAGGAGGAGGACCAGGGTTTTACCAAGTGGGGCAGGAGTGAATACACAATGGAGGTTAAAACCGGGAGATCATAAAAGTGATTGGACACTCTTGCACACATCAGCGGCAAAGCTTTGATTAAGTACAGGCCTGGATGGAGGAGGATCAATAGATGTGTGTCGGATCTCAAAGCCCTGAGGCTGGACATAAGTACAGAGGAGACGAATCAACACTGACTAATGTCATGGATTTTGCTCTAACATCATATCTACCAACATTTTGAAATCTTTTTTTTGCTAATCTTCAGCACCAACATTTTATATATATAGTGTTAGGATTTTAAAAGCATTTATTCAACTGTTATTCAGTATTGAATCCCCTTATCATATCCATTGTTTTGGCGCTATATGGCATCCATCTTTTAAAGGTGCTGTACAGTGCCATTTCCAATAGTACATTGTTTTGTTTTTAATCTTTGAGCCCGAGGCCCTTGAATGATACCATATAATACAATAATTTTGACAGCTATTTCATAGTCTTGAGACAATAATGCTTATTAGTTTAAGTCACATTTTAGTCATTTTATCCTTCATAGTCAAGTTTTAGTCAATGAAAATTCAAAATTTTGATGCCTGGTTCACACTGCACAACATTTCGTCAGTTCCGACAGTCACTATATCACATTACAGGATTGTGGAGTCATAAAATTGTGCTGTGACTTGGCCAACAGACATGACACACTACACAATGGTCCACACTTATCATCCCTGGTCGTTTGTCACGACATGTGTGATGTCATCGGGTTATTCTTGTCCTATTTTTATTATTAGTATTATTTCAGTCACTGTGTCTGTTCATGTGCCAGCCGAAATGTTTTTGTAGTAACGTAAAAAGTGCCAGCAAATGGCAGCAGCTACATTTGAAGTACCGCATGCAAATTATTTAACTCACTAAATCCTGTTTCTGCATGTTTCATAACAAAAGCATGTTTAGAAAATGAAGGGATTCTCTCAACCAAAGTTATAAGGGGCTTTTAATTTGAAACAGATACAGGAAGTGTTGAGTTTGAAATGACTTTATCAAGGTAATGGGAGCAGATAAAAAGTAAAAATAGAAAAATACAGAGGGAATAATAAATAATGACTCGTTTCTAATGTAGTCTGTTTCAAATAAGTAAAAGCCACCATTTTTTCATTTATTACTTTATGTGTCCGTCTCCATTATAAAGAAACAACAATATTTGCTAGCTTGATGCTAATGGCAGTACTCACCGGGGTGATAAAGTGCGTCTGCTGCTTCACACCATCATTTTTATTTTTTCACTCTGTGTAAATATCTAAAAGGCTGGCGTGTTGTTGTCATACAGTTGTCCACGGCAGCAGATCGCTCTGTGTTCCTATTGGTCAAGGTGACGGCTGTGACAGGAGCAGTCATTAACGACAAAAAGAAAATCAGGCACGCTGGACTTTCTATCGCAACGTCATGAGGCATCCCAGACGTGGCGTCGGTTGTCGTGATTAAAACTAAGCTGTTTATTTACATCACAGCTACACACAGATAACTGAGCCTCCAACCTGCCTGTCAAACACCATCAACTCATCAACCCTACCGAGACAATCTGGATTGGGTGCAGTCTTGCTGGGATCAACAAACAAGGGGAACTGCCCATTGGTCCGACATCCCATTGTCCCGACCATATTAAACCCATTGTTCCAAAGTCCCGTTGTTCTGAAATCATCATGATGCCCTGTGGTTAAGGTCTGGTTAGGTTTAGGCACAAAAACCACTTGGTTAGGGTTAGGAAATGATCATGGTGTGGGTTAAAATGAAAAAGAAAGTGGCACATAAGCCGTGAGCCTGCTTCGCCTCAAGCCTTTCCCAGCTGACGCGGCGCAGCATCAAGGCAGAAATTGCCCGCCTGGAGCCGTTCAGCACTGCGGAGAGCTCCCCACACAACCCGGACCCCAGAGTTAATAACAGGAGGTTACGGTGTTTCACTCTCTCTCTCCTCTCTATGACACTTGTATCTCGACCAGTAACTTTTGTTGCATTGCTGATCCTCTATGGTACACATATACAGTAATAATCACATATCGGAACAACGGGACGTCGGACTAATGGGATGTCGGACCAATGACATGGACCCGTCTCAAGTAAGACCACAGAAGACTGCAAATCCAGATAAACACAGAGTAAATAGCACAAAACTCTTTGTCCATCAACATTTGATTTGTTGTAAAGGTAGCAGAAGAGAAAAAGAAGAAAAGCCCGTGTGAAAAACAAAGATTTAAAGTTGAAAAAACAAAGTTTTTAAAGGGTATCACGAGGCAGGAAATTCATTCGACATGTTTGTTAGTACTCAAGTGACGCATACAGTGTTATCTGAAGAGAAATGTTGAATGTCAACAAAACTTTAAGTGCAGACTCCACAGGGTGCCTTTTCAAGTTCACAATTTCCAGCATCACACAGGGTGAGTTATAACGCCTCACCGAGGAAAATGATTTGATGTGAGTCTTTAATTCTGCATCAGCAAAAACACAAAGAAAAATCAGGGCTCCAAAGTACAACACTGACTCCTGAGTTTTCAGCACGTAATCAGTGTAATCATTTGTTTGCCACCGCTGAGAAAATCCTGGTATTACTCAGAATAATATGCTAATTAATTACATTAACGAATGCAGCGGCTTGCAGCATGGCAGTAATTAAAGCCAGAGCAGCGATATATGATTAACATTCAGTGGATGAAAATGACTATGATTATTCCCACCGATGTTGAGTTCATTAAAAACCATGTAATCCAACGGGGATATCAGTGAGGGGTGATGCTGCAGATGCAAATGAAATAAGGGAATGTGCTCAATTATAAGAGAACACATAAAAAATGATAGTGAGCAAAGCTTATACTCGCTGTACAAGCAGCCATTTAGATGATTAACACTTACAGATCGCTTCATGATCATCTATAAAGAATAATTAAGTGACTTGATGAAAGATTTTTAATGTAAAGAAATCGTTATGTATAAATGCAGCATCTTAATTGCCCTGTGTATTTCTATCCTACAGTCTACTCATACTTTTAAATCAGTCCAGATGAGTGCAGTTGTGGCCGTAGCATACAGCAGCTGCTCTGTATTGGTGATTTATCATTTGATTAACTAGAACAAGGCACCCCAGCATATGGCAGTGCTGCTTTTAAGTACACTGGCTCACTTAAAAACACATTAAAGCCAAACGGTAAATAAGAAACACTTGGGTTTATTGTTTCATATTGTTCCTCAATCAGCATGGAAGTTAAATCCTCTTGCTCTCCCTCTTTTCATGGGATGCAGCTCCGTTGAGTGAGAAGAAAAAAGGGATTTCACCTGATCCATATTAATGTGTAACGGTTTACGGGCAAAGCTTATCTTTTAATGTCGGCCTCCCCCCTCCTTTTGCAATCACATTAAGCAGCTCTGCGCGCCTCTGCATGATGTTTGCATTACAGTCGCATATAAGAAAGTATCAAGTGTGCGAGGATTAGAGTTAAGTGAAGGCTAAAGCCGTACCTGGATCACATTAGACATGGCAAAGCGGCCGGGATCACATGGTGAGCAGAGCAGAGTCATTAATATATTAGCCTGTTCAAAGAACAGGTGGAATATTTTTCAGTGTGGTTAAAACCACTTAAGCATATTGCACACAGGTGGATTGTTACTATGGTGAGTTTAGAAATATTGGTAACATGTATGAATATTAGCATTGTTGCCTCACAGCAAGAGGGTTCCTGGTTCCAACCCAGGGTGGGGGAGGCCTTCTGTGCAGAGTCTGCATGTTCTCTCCGTGTCAGCGTGGGTTTTCTGGTGAACTTTGAGTTCTTTAAGGAACGTTGTCTCCATGTTTCTTTTCCTAAACAAAACCTAAGTAACTTAACGTCCTTAAATCTAACCAATCTAACTTTACTTGCCTATGTACTAAATGTGACAACAGCATTTGTTGGGCGCTACTTCTTTCGATTTCAAACACTGAATTCAATTCGATTCAGCTGAACTTTGTTTATACCGAAGGAAATTCTTGTGCCAGAGAATGCGTAACCACAATTTCATGTTCACAACCAGTAACAACCAAAACAACCAGTGGGTTCCTCGAGTCAGGGTCATTAAATATCTTGAAACCACTTCTTATCAGATAAGAAGTGGTTTCAAGGTGCAAAAGCAAAAGTCCGTGCCTAATAGAATAACAGTAGCTCTAAGTTGATAATGTAATTATCATGACAAGCCTGTTGCTGTATTTCTTGTGGATTTTCAGCCCCCAAACGAGTGTTTTTAGCAACCTGTCTCTGTTTTTCTAGCGGGGATGGTGCCATGAAAAGCAGTTGAGTGCAGAGTATTATACATGCAGAATAAACAGCCAGGTGATCTGAGATGACTCTGACCAAATTTTGGTAGGTTAGGAGAAGCAACCGTCCCAAAACCTTGTTGTCTGAATAACAGGAAACAGCAGCTTGAGTGACAGGAAGCGCCTTTTAATGTGTGTACTGGAAAGCTTGCAGGTGCTGGTTTGTCAGACACTGTAAACGGTCATGATGTATCAACTCTTTGGCTTTCTCACGAATAAACCTCCCAATGTCCAGTCAT
Source organism: Epinephelus cyanopodus (assembly GCA_026686955.1). Lineage (NCBI taxonomy): Eukaryota > Metazoa > Chordata > Actinopteri > Perciformes > Serranidae > Epinephelus > Epinephelus cyanopodus. Next base: position 8,042,266 of record CM048933.1, on the reverse strand, counting down.
ATGTGTTTTGAGTCTCTTTATTCCAACTTAAATTATTTTTGATGTTATGATATAATATTGCAGCTGTTAAATTGAGTCTCCAGCCACTTTTACTGCGGCCAACACAACTTCTTTCAGAGTCTCCCCGAGGGCTTACAAGTGGGGATGCATTTTCATCCACTCTGAGGTTGAGTAATTAATACGAAAATTATAATGCTGCACTGGAATATTTCTTCAAACTTTCTCAGAATGACTTTGCATACCCCGGGGAGAACAGAAAGTCATTCAGCTCTATGAAACTCACAGCGTTTGTCCTTTTATTAACCTGGTCTAAGGATCGCTTCACTTTGAACCTCGGAGCTGTGGGTGCTGATGAGCCAAAGCTCCCCCGGTGAGAGCGTAATTACAATCTTCTCCGATTTCTAACCTCTCGTGTGTGAGTTATGGGCTGGAATTTGAATAATCTATCATTTAGCTACCTGGAGAGGGCCGTGCTTTGTGCTTATTTGATATCAGAGTTTTTTTCATGTGGGCACGGAAGAGGAGGCGAGTACTTATTGTAAAAGGTCTAGTCATCCTGTAGTTCCTTAGAAGAGCACGTTACTGGCATTTGCTAGGATTTATCTTATTTGCATTTCAGACCAAACTACTTATTCCCCAATAATGGAAACGTACAGATATAGAGCATACGTCTCACGCGAGGAGATATATTCCCAGTGGATCAAAAGAGACATGATTTTCTGTGTGAGCCATTCTTTCCTCTGAAGCTAAGTCTATACTTTCCTACAAGCCTTTGCAGACTTCTCAGAGCCTCTGTTTTTTTTTCTTCAAACACAGATTCAGAGACAGCGATCACATGTCAGATGACACCGAGCAGAGACTAAACAGAGAGACAACTTGAAAGCTAAGACTCGTCGTGACTCCTGCTTTTTCAAAGACATGTGATATAGTCTTCTCTCAGCACCTTGATTGTACCGAATCTAAAACACACTTCAAACAATGCCCCACAAAGAACCTCTGCATTGATGTATAACTGTGTAATGTTTGCCCGGTAACTGCGCTGTGTGTAATTTTTGATAATTCTGAAAATAAAACAGAAAGAGTAACAGCGCAAACATGCCCTTGGTTCGTGACTCGCAGCCCGGCGGTTGTTCACTCCTGTAATCGGCGCAGACAGGGAGTGTATAATAAACACTGGTGGGGAATGATAAGGTTTGTCTCACTTTAAAACTGTTAACGCTGCAGTTTTACCAGAGTGGGACACAGCAGCAGGGCAGAACTAAATGTTTCTAAAGCTTTATGATGAGCTGGGGGAAAAAGAGAAAGTTGGGTCTAAAGAAAGTGTTTCAAAAAAGACGCAGAAGAAGTTGATCCAACATATCTCCACTTCCTCACACACCACTCTCCCTCTCCCTTGTACACTCTTCCATTTCCTATACATCCATCCAGAGCAGACACTGGTGAATATCAAAATATTAAAGGGATAGTTCAGATTTTTTGAAGTGGGATTTGATGAGGTACTTATCCATAGTCAGTGCATTACCTACAGTAGATGGCATTTGGCACACCCCCAATTCCCCCAAAAGGTCTTGCCACAGAAGCTAAGCAATGTACTTCTGTGGACAGGGGCAGAAGCAAAACATATTTAGCCACCTAAAAAATCAATATCAGTTTAAGTGTTCACTATATTTGGAATATTTTCACTGCTTTAGCTTGTCTTCAGACAGCATTATCCAACGGTTCAGGGTAAGGTTAAAGTTCAGGTACAAAAGAACACTTGGTTATGATAAGGAAAAGCTCATATTTTGGCTTAAAATCCTTGGTTTTGGTGACGTTATCCAGGCTGGAAACACAACAATGACTTGCTAAAAAACAGTCAGTTTTGCTGTTGTTTGGGTCGAACTGTGGTCTGCAGCTTAGGCATCTCGCTTAGGTGCCATGGCATCCACCATCCCCTCCAACTTCCGATGACAAAGTCAGCTCATACTACGTCACTTTAGAAGCGTTGATATGGTACATGGAAACGTACAAATGTAATGTATTGTAACATTTTTCTGCCGGTGACTGGCCTGACTTCCAGTTGTGTTAAGCGAGGTAAAATGACTATTTGTCGAAAGAGTTTGGTGGCTTTAAAGATGTATAGCCATATGATAATAATAATATTTACTACAGTATGTTTTACTGTTGCCCCCATCCACAGAAATACATTGCTTAGCCTCTGCGCCAGTACTCCAGCCGGCTTCTCCAAACTGGGGGCGTACCAACCGTGATCTAAGGATATGGACTATGGGTAAGTACCTCATACTGTGCAACACAACTTAAAAAAATCTGAACTATCCCTTTCATAATCGAGTCCTGAAGATTTCATTCTTGCTTGCTCACTGGCTGTAACAGCACATTTGCTTTATTATTTGAGGTTCTGGAGTTTGTTTGAGATGACATGTACCGACCGCTGGGGACAGCAAACACTGACCAACTACCGTATCAAAGAAAAACGGCAAGTCATGCATTTGATTACAGTGCAGCCACATGGGCTGACAGGACGGGGTACATGGGGAGTACCACCAGTTGGTCCATTAGCTTCACCTCCACTACAGTATGATAATATATTGACTACTACTATAGTTCCTTATTTTCTTTTTAAAACATGAAATGATGATAATGAGAATTAAAATGTAGGCAAGTGCCTCTCTGCCAGCAGTCACGGCGCTAAAACCACAGCAAGCCGTTACATTTTCTGGAACAAGTGAGCCACATGAAGCCAGTAACCACTGCAGGTCCCAACAGATTCAGAATAAAGGCTCTGAAATGTTTGCTGAAACCACAAATGCATGAGGGTAGAAATATTTCTTTTCCAGTTTTTGACTTGGATTATATCTGTGTTTCAAAGCAAAAATGCCGCCGCTAACTCTTAATTATATTTGGCAAAGAAGTGAGTCTGATTCAGCGAGTAAGACCTAATTCAGCCTCTCAAATCATGGCTGAGTGGTTATGCACAGGAGTCTGAATCACAAGTTTTACTCATGCTTTCCCTGAGGTTTTGTCACTAAGCATTCATTCACACTTCATCCAACCTTCCATCCATCCATCCGTCCGTCCATCCATCCGTTCATCCACTGAGCCATGAGAGTCTTCTTCGTTATCTGTTGAATGCTTGCTTCATTTGCCTGCTCAGCCCTGCCTTGTTTGAGGGGATTTGAGGGGCGAGATTGCTAATCCCAACTTTGAACATGAATCAGCGTCCAGGGGGAAGGCCTCCTGGATTCTCAGCCTCTTTCTTATGATAATGGTCCAATCAGTATGGCCGGAATGATGAAAATGCCAGCCAGCTTATCTCAGTGGGACAGCTTGGCGGTGGGGAGGGAGGCCTGTCAGAAAGACAACAAGAACCTGTTTTGAAATAAGGAGGGTGCAGCTCTCATTTCTGCTGGCTAGTTATTGGCGTTGTTTTGTATGCACGTGCACATGTGTGGGTGCGTGGAAGTACTGTCGGCAGAGGTAAAGCGGATAAAAACCATGCTTTGGGTCTGGTTGTGTATGTCGGTATTTGCATTGGCATGAATGCACGTTAGGGGAACAGGAGTGTGGAAAGTGTGTGTGTGTGTGTGCATGTCATGGATTTGTGGTGTTTATGATTCATATGTCCTTTGCTCAGGTTGATGTTGCTCGCTGCGTGGGACAGGTGCATTTCTGCCTCGCAAAACACGGCTCACATTTCTGAAACTGATAACTGCTGACCAGGAGATAACCTTTTCCATTTGAGGACTGAGCAAGCGCTCAGAGCATATGCAGCTTGATAAACATGCATTTGTCCGCTTACTGAACCTTCAGTGCAAAGGCTGGGTATCAGTACTTGATCCCTTTAAGGTATTGGCCGAAATAACCCAGTAAAAAGCAGCATCAAAACATCTCCAGTCAAAGGTCAGGGTCTGACTCCTGAATATTCTGACTTCCCACTGGACCAGCAAACATTCTGTTGCTACTGTCTCCTACTGAAGTTTAACATCTGCCCAGTTAGCACGAGCTAACACAGCAGCAGCAGCTAGTTTCCAACAATGAGCTTTTAAACGGTTGCACCAAACTCACACCAACAACAAAATGGCTCAATTCTGTCAATAAACCTGTTTATAATTGTTAGGTAACACTAGCCGTGTGATGCTAACAGTTAGCCCTGTCACTGTGTGTGTGGCCGAAAATACTCTCACAGGGTAATGGCCATTGTTCCGACACCCCAAAAATCTGAAGCCCCAAAAAAGGCTCCATTGGAATGACAAAATTACATAGTTATGGTTCAGATAAGGTCCTATTTTGGCTTAAAACCCCCACATTTAGTGGCACAAAAGTCACTGGAAAAGCAGGGATGGGTCAGTGAAAAATAAATGGGTTTGGTGACTCAAACACTGCTGAAAAATGCTGCAAACGGTCAGTAGAAACACCCAGGGCTCAGATGATGCTGGAAAACGCTGTGAAGGTTTCATGAAAACACTCGAGATTGGTGGTTCAAACGCTGATGGGAAGCTAAAACTAACTGCAGGGAATGTGTATTTTCAGAGAAACAGGACTTTGGAGAAATGCTAAGATGCCACCAAAACTTTGAAAGTTTGCATTTACAGCAGGTCACTCCGTTCACATTATGAGTATTTACTGGAGTACTTTACTGACATCAGTATCACAATACCCAACCCTTCTCACTGCTATATATTTACTGTACATTATTTTTTGAGCTGAAAACTTTAAAGGATTATATCATGAGTAAACTGTGTTTGTGTGCATGCGTTCATGTGTGTGTTTGTGTCTGTTTTTGCTCATGCCAGTCTTATGGACATGACAACAGGTGCCTTTAGTCACCGTCAGCGGGCAGTGCAAGGGTTCAGTCACATTGCAGATGCGTCAGTGGGAGGTATTATGGTATTTGGCATGAATGAAATGTGTTAACTATCAGTAAGGTGGAAGTTCTTGCTAGCTGGGGAGGAGCAGAGGATGGGACTGGATGGGAATTGGCTGTGTGTCCATCAGTGTACATGCGAGCTTGAGTTACAGTGAAGGCATTACGCCAGATTATGGGGCTAAGCAGGGGGCACTGTCTGTCTCTCCGCTGGTGCTTGGAGAGGACTCGGGCTGAACTGGACACACAGCTGTTCCTGGCCGCTCTGCACCAGACACTCAGGCGTCCAATAAAACTGCATGCGTTGGTGTGTGTGTTTTTGCGTCTGTGTTAATATTTGTCTTGTTGGAGTGTCTGTTCCTGTTTGTGTGCGCTCACGTCCAATTATGTGCGAGTAAGCGAACAAATATGCGCGTACGAATGGGAGGGGCCCCCCTCGTCGCGCACTTTCCCACTGTGTGATGAGGGATAGCATTCTGTGATGTGGCGACTAGAGCCCGTAACTTATCCAAAGTCTCCCCAGGGCTGCAGCTCTGTAATGAGAGGCCATTATCACTGGAGAGTATACACCGCACTGGAGATAAGAGAAGCCCAGCCTGCAGGCAACCAGCACTGTTCACTGTCACTACCCAGGAATAGCCATATGACGCCTGTATCTCCAAATTAAATTCTCATCCCCTTTCCTCTCCCTCACTACCCCATTACCTCAAATGTTCCTGGCCGGTCTTTATTTCTCTCCTCTTCCTGTTTATCTCCTCTCCTGTCAGGCATTTCTGCCCAAACTGCTTCTTCTTTCTCTCTAATGCCTCAGGATCTTCAGGGCCCAGGTGGGATTGTGCTTGTCAGTGGTGGCGGTGGGAGTGGATAACAAGCGAGGCAGAGGAGCACGGTGATTATGAGCCCACCCGCCCTCGCAGGGGAAAAAAAAAAGCTCACTCCATCAGAGGATAGGAATGGCATGTACAGTGTGCCAGCGGAGCTCCGACCCATGAGCTCATTTTCTAAAAGTGTGAGTGTGGAGTAGAGATGGACACTGTATCCATGGAGGAGCGCATGTGTTGTGTTTGTGACCTTTGGGCCTGCTTGGGTTACATTATGTGTGAAATTTTACTGTGACATCATGTACATAATCATTAGCACAAGGTTGCAACTGAATACGGATATGAAATGGAAATTATCACAACAGGCTCGTTCCAAGAACTCTTTATAGTGCGCTCAAGTCAAAATGAAATGAGTGATGCTAAGAGCGCTAAATGTCCACTTTCCCTCCAGTATATCATCCATCTTAGTTTGCCTTTGAGTTTTCTTTCCAGCATCTTCTCTGAAATTTAAATCCCTCTCTTTTTGTTATAGGCTGAGAGCGGAGAGGATCTGCCTCTGTCGACTTTCATTTGCCCTGTCGGACACCATTTGCATAGACTGACTTCCACTCTGCCGACCAATAACAGCAGCTACGCAGAAGCGGATTTAATCGAGAAACTTTACTAAGTGGATATGAAGGAGGGAAGCTGCTCGCATGCGTGCAAGGAGCTGAAGTCCTTTCCATTCTGCGTGTCCTTATCAGCTCTGCTCACAAAGCCGGGCCTCAACACTTTGAACTGGAGGGAGGACGCGTGCAGCTATAGAAACATATGCAGAGAGTGGCAGGGCCACTTCAGTTCAAAAGTTAAGGCACAAGATCAGCAGAGAAAGTCATTTGCATTCAGTCTCATGCTGTTTGGGTGTTTCTGGGCAGGACATTTAGATTGTTGAAATGAGCTGTCAGTCCACATCTGTGCGGCTGCCAGGTTTCTCCTGTGATGAGCTTTCTGGGAATGAGGTTCCCAGTTCGTATAGCTCATCCCTTCAAGACAAGCATGTGAGGATACTGTTTATAGAAGCAAGGAAGTGGTAGAGAAATCAAATTGTGAAATTAACAAGCCCAAATTCACAATAGCTGCGATCACATACTGTACGTGCATGCACCCCCTCACTGACACACCCTCTTTTAGCCAATTAGCATGAACATAAACACCCACCTTCACACACACACGCACAACCACACCATACACTATAAAAATAATGGTCGACCAATGGTGGATGTTTAATGGCTGATATAATAATAGTTTGGAGCAGGAAAAACAATAGCCGATTAATTGGCCTCTGTCTTGTAGTAATTATGATTTAATAGTCGTTTCAATTATAGGATATTAATTACACACACATTGTTAGTGCGAGGCAGATCTAAAGCACACATTACCTTCTCTTTGCATGTGGGTAACTCCATGCAAAAGGCTAATGGCCATACCCATGTGACCAGTGGAGGTTACTGCCATCAGCCACTATCGGACCCTTGTTCTTGCATAAATTATAGTTTATATAAAGTCCTATCGGCTCCGATTGATTGGACAAACTGATGAATAGTTGGTTCACTGGTTTGCTGACTCCTATTTTGAAGCATTAAGTCTGGCATTTTGGCTGCCACTGTCTTAGAATTTTGGAGCCAGAGGTGACTTAATTCGGATGAGATGACCTACTAGCTAACACTAGCTAGGTCTTTTAGTACAACCAAATGCTGTTCTAACAAAAATCTTAATTAACTTTCATGAACTAAAAACAGGGTTATGAGGGGCTGTTTTTCTAACTCACCTGTTTAAGTAGCTACAGCTATGTTATGTGTGTACACTGTGAATCTGGGATTAAGCCATGGTTACGATACCTAACCAACGTCTCATCTGTCACTCATAAAAATTCACTCCTGTACAGCTGTTATGAATACTGAAATTAGCTATAGAGACCCAAACAGCTTTTTTGTACCAGACTGTAAACACGTTTATTTCTGCTGTACAGTTGGGCATTTTAACATGGGGGTCTATGGGGATTGACTCGCTCTTGGAGCCAGCCTCAGGTGGTCATTAAAGGAACTGCACACTTGACCTACATGTTAAATTTCAGCTTCCTTGGACAAAAACAGTGGCCTTAATAGAGCGAGGAAATTTTTGTGGACTGACCAAGCAACCGACTGACCGTCAGAGTGAGCTACAAGGCTTCTAGTCACGGTAAATAAAACAATAAAATCAAGGACAAATTAAAAATGAGGAAGACAAAATTCAAACAAACATCTTAATGGAGCATAAAATTCTTTAAGAATGATGTCCATGGATAATTTTACTTTAAAGACAAGATAAGACAAGAAGATAGACAAGAAAAATATCAGGAAATTGGAAGAGAGAAAAGATGGGTATGGCTTGTTAAATCTGAGCACACTGCTGAGACATAAGCCATCATATGGAAATATAAAAATCATTTCCCTTTTTGGTTACAGCAGTAAAATTATCGTTACGGAAAAGTTCGGCACAGGACTTCATACAAAGTTCTTATTGTGTAAAGCTGAATAAAAAGCAACCCCAAACGCTCCTTTAATATCACGAAACAGATGAGGGGATTTGGAATAAATTCCTCATAACTCAAATCTGAACACAGGCCAGAGTAAGTAGTTTGAAAGAAGAGGAAAGGGAGAATATCTCTCGAGTACAGTTAGAGTGAAATCCATTGTGACTTCGCTCCATGTTGGTGAACATCTGGCTAATGAATCCTGGTTCACGGGGTCCATATGACGATTCAGTCTGTTGGCTCTCATCCGGCCCAGACCCGGGGTGAACATGAACTGCTGTCTCACTGCTTCCTGATTAGACTGTCCATAAATTAATACCAGCGGCTGACACATCATCAGAGCTGCATCGGTGAGACAGAAAAGACAGGTGTCCCTTTGGCATGACTTTCCACATTGTGTGTGTGTGTGTGTGTGTGTGTGTGCACATAATACTGAGAGAAAGGGGTCTACAGTGTTAATCTGTCACACTCTGCCATGCCTGTCCACGTTCAACCAAATGTTCATCCATCACATGTGTCCGCTGAGCACACACACACATCCAGACACGCATGTTTTCATCTTACAGTGCCAGCGCGTCTGCCCAAAAGTGACTCAGGCCACCCGTCGCCATCGTCCCCTCCTCTGGCATATGTGGCACTTGCCACACACTGCGGCCGACCCGCTACGGTGACTGAAACCAAATGGCTCTGCAGCACCGGTACATCCGCAGTCATCCAAAACACTGACCCCAAAGGCCTTCAACTGTGGGACACCTGGAGCTCTGAGCTCACCGCGTCAGGACAGGAAGTCCACATTAAAACCCCCAAACACCCCTTACCCTCTAAACTCCACCCAAAACATGCAATAGTGACACTGTGACAGGCAGTGTTTTGGGAATACAAGAGCTCATCAATCATCGATTAGCTCACTTTTTTATTTGTCGTGTCAAACATAAACATTTGAACACTTTGCTCCGTTGCACATCCAAGCTTCCTTTTCTTCCGCTCCCATTAATGGTCGATTCTCCGTGGTGCCGCCCAGTTTCACCACGCTGCAGATGCACAGCTTGCAGGAAAAAAAAAAACACTTCCCGAGCTCTGAGAGCTGCAAGCAGGTGTGAAAACAAGCCCATGGCGAGGAGGAGGGACAAGAAAAGGAGGAGGAGGAAAGAAAGAGGAAGAGGTGTATGCTACGCTCCACTTAAGGCTGTAGGGTTTAGTCTGTGGCTCCTTCATGTGGCAGAAGCCCATTAATCATTCCTGTTCACTGACAGGACCTCTGCAACACACTTACACCCACACACACACGCAAACATGCATGAGCACCCACACGTCCGCGCCTCCGCCCCTGCTGCCACATACACAGAGGAACACGCCCTAATTTTACCCAAACATGCCCGACCATCCTCTCCGCCCGCGCGCACGTCCCTCCCATCAAACCATCAAGTCATCCATCTTACGCGTCCATCTCTCCATCCATCTCTCCATCTCCCCGCTTCGATAAGCACTGGCAACTGCTCATGAGCCATCAAATCTGCTTTCACTTCTTTCTCCACTTGGCAGCCGATGAAAGAGAACACAATCTCAACATCACACCAAAGAAAATAAACTGAGGGTGAAATGCTACATAAACTGTGAAATGACGTCAAAACAAAGCAGAATGAGAAACAATGAAGCAGATTTCTCAGTAAACACAAAGTTTCACAGAGCGCTGTTCCTCAGAGCGACTCAGAATAAACCTGATTATGAACCTGACTGACTGAAAAGACTTTATGGCAGAAAACTAGAAACTGCTTCTCTGGTAAAACATCACGTGGCTCTGCCTCTGAGCTGCTTTAGCCCGAGTGCAGATCATATTTCTAACTCTGTATTCAACCATGGATGGATTACTGAACACTGTACACAGGCCTATGGTCCAAAGTGTAATCAGTGGCCTTCACCTGCAAAATGCCACATAAATTCATACAAACTGACCAGGAAGAGACAAATTACTAAATCACCAAAAAAAGGGGGCAAAACAATTACAAAGAGACAGAAAACCACAATGACATGCAAGGATAATGCAGAAAGATACAAACTAATTGAAAAAAAAAGGAAAAACAACCACACAGAGACACAACATGACATCAAAGCGACACAAAACGGCCAAAAAGACACAAAATTACCTCAAAGAGACACAAACGGACTACAAACAGACATAAAACTATCACAAAGACAAAGAAAATTACTATAAAGAGATATAAATAACGACATAAAAATCACAAGACAAAAAAAACAAAAAAACAAAAAAACAATAAGACTCATAATAACCACACAGAGACACAAAACCACAAAGAGATGCAACAGGAACTTCAAAGAGACACAAACCCCCCCCCCCAAAAACCCAAAACAAAAACAAAAAAAACAAACAAAAAATAGACAAAACAAACAAAAAGAGATACAAAATGATGACAAAGAGATACAAAACCACAAAAATGGTACACAAAATTACTTCAAAGCAAAACAAAACAACCAAAAAAGGAACAATATTACCTCAAAAAGAGCCAAACGACTACAAAAAGAGATAAAACAACCACGAGGAGACACGAAACGCCCAGGAAAGACAAAAACTACCTTCAAAAGACATAAAATCACAAAGAGGTGCAAGGGAGCTGCAGAGAGACACAAGATATATCAATTTTAAAACAAAAATGAACTAAAAAACAAACAAACAAACACGTCGGTAATATTAATGGCTAGTTCGCATGGATAGAAATATCAGTAAACCTAACTACAACTACAAGTGAGAGGGGTAAATCCATTCACGCACCGCCGTCCCCTCCTGTCGTCATGTGTGTATGACGTTGCTTCCTGTGCGTACCACACTCGAACACACTTGAATCGTGTTCGTCGTAGGCCCACAGTACCTGGGGTTTCACACGGACTTATTTGACTGTGAAGTGCAAAACTGAGTGCTTCTTCAAGAGCCTCCATGCTTGAAAATCCGCGAAAAACCACTTGTAAACAGGATATGATGAAATAGCTACACATATTTACTGCTGGTCTATTCGCACGGGATTAGTATTACCTGAGGTAATTTTCCGGGGCCATTTTACAGAAGGTAAAAGCGCAGTAATCTTTACTGACATTGTGCGGTAATGATTACTGACATGGCACATTCGGACAGGACTAACATCTCTGGTAGTTATTACGTTATGTAAAACTAATCCCATCCGAATAGGGCAAAGAGATGCAATGAACTTCAAAGAGACACAAAATACCCAAAACAAAACAAAAAATGTGAAAAAACAATCACAAAGGGACACAAAATGACTTTAGAAGAAAATTAAAATGACCAAAAAAGGCGCAAATTTACCTCAAAGAAACAAAAAATACCTTAATGAGACACAAAATTACCTCAGTAGGACAAAATATTACCTCACAGAGAGCTTAACAACTACAGAAAAGACAACAACAACAAAGCTACAAAGAGCTGCATAATCACTACAAAGTCTGTGTGTCCTGCTCCAGTACAGGAGAGGTGGTGGGCTCAGGGTTGGTAAAATATGTAAGTGACTGGTAGATCAACCTGCCACTGTGGCTGGTGGACAAAATAGTTAATTTCCAACCCTGGTGGGGCCCCTTGCGTATCTGTGCCCAGGGGCCCCCTGTCTCATAATCCGTCCATGCATGTGACGATACTGATTATTAAACAGCTCCAACTACACACACAAGTTCAGCATGAGTGACATTTGTACAAACAGAATTCTTTATAAATGAAACCCTGAACACAAACTGTGTTTATAGAGATTTTTATGACCTTTATGAATTCTGCAATGAAGCAACTTCTATTTAAAACCTTTCATTAAAGATGTTTCCACTTTCCTTTGACGTGACACGAACTAAACAGGACTGGAATTTAATATGTTAGTCTGCGGTTCTCTGAGATGTCTCGACTGAAGACAGTGAAAGTTATATTTCCTCTCTCATTCTCATATTTCTCCTTCTTTGACATCCTGCACTGGAAATATTTAAATTTATGAAGCTTATATGTCATTTAAAAGAAAGAAAGAAAGAAAGAAAGAAAGAAAGAAAGAAAGGCACTATTATCACAGTAGAAGACTCTGAGTGAACTTCATGAGCGTGTAATAACCGAAGCGGCCACTAGGGGCTATCTACTCCACAGGTTTCTCCACTTGAAAGCAGAAACTCCCCCCAAGCTTCAGTCAGCAACCACTTCTCATGACAAAGGATTAAAGGCTGAGTACATTACAGAAAGTGTATTATTCCAGCGGTATGCATTTCACTAATGGATCCATCAAAGTTTTGACTGAATGAAAGAAAAAGAGAAGAAAACATTTTGAATCTGAAGCGGAGCGACCGCAGTTTTCCACATTAATCCAGCATGTGCAACAGGGGCTGCTTTTCATTTCTGTGTGAGCGTAAGGAATGTGTGTGTGTTGTTGTGTGTGTTTTTTTTTTCCTGTTCAAAGAGACAATGATTACTCTGCAAAATTATCCACTGAGATGAGAAGGCACAATGAGCAAATTATACCCTTGAAGTTTTCTGCATCTGCATGCAAATTTGAGAGGAACAAAATATGTAGTGTATGTGCCGTTAACCCGTTCGGCTGGTGGAACATAAACATGGTGTGAGATGCGCCCCAGTTGTAGCGGCAAATGTAAACGATGGCGGTTTGAGTGCATGAGAAACAGATGAGGAGGATACAAATCTGAAGATGTGTAGTTTTGTTTGTCACAGTGTCAGTGAGGGACACTTAGAGCAGGACGGATGCATGTAAAGCAAGACTACGACAGAGCTGCTGCTTGTGAGATGTTTCATGTAGGAACTATTTTCTTTCCACCAAACTACACCTGCCAGCCGTATCACCACACTGAAGGAAGTAGACGTTGACCAATATTGGATTTTTAAAGGCTGATATGAAGGCTGAATGACAGTTTAGAACAGGAGAAAGCCGACAGCTGATTAATCGGCCGATATTGACCTGTTAAAAAAAAAAAAAAAAATCAAGGCGGGAGTGCGATTTGATTTTGGAGCTATTGATATTCCTCAAAGTCAACCTGAACTCTCAGGAGCACAATGCAAAACCATGATCAGAGATGAGCAGGATTTCTGTTCCTTGCATTTTGAATATTTACTACAGTTACTTCTGAGTATTCTGTATCTGTTAGGGATTAAAAATTATAAGTATTATTTGTAACAAGCTATTTTAGAGAGGAGTAATTTTGTGTTTTCAAAACACACAAAATACATCCTCCATGATTCATAAAATATAAAAAATACTAGTATATTGCTGGACTGTGTATAAAAGGCTGGAAGGCTTTAATTTGAAACAAGGAATTTTACTTTGAAATAGGAAGTGGTGGGGTTCACTTAGTCACTTCTATGTATTATACTATGTGCACTATGAACTCATTGGCGTAGTGTGCGAATTTCGACAGGGTAGTGTTGTCTCACACCAAACACGGCCGTTGTGCACTCACAGGAAATGACAACCGCAAATCAGCTAGTTAGCAAACAAGCATTAGCATTCACAATATCGTTCGTGGTACCAAATTGTTACAGACTGCTAAATTAACCCAGTAAACACATAGTTCCACACTCAACTTCTTGACCGTTTGGAGCGCACCATGCGGGTACTCATAGTGCACTGCATCCATACTTCTCAGTGTGAATGCACTTATGCATTCAAAATATGAAGTGTAAGTACAGAAGTACGCGATTTCAGACACGGCAATGTGTCAAGCTTTGGGACAAACTTCCCTCTCTGTGGTAGGAAGAGGAACTGTCGTAACTTTTGGTAACTATGGGAAAAAAGAAAGCTTAACCCAATTTTATGTTTTTCATAATGGGGAAAATTTAATCTGTATGTGCTGCTATTATTTACCTTAATTGTTGCATATAATGTTTTTGTCATTAAACAAAATAAGTAACTTGAAATGCATATAAAATATACTTTTTTGTATTTCACTCCGATGGTCGAAAGCTGCTTGGTTTTTGTAACAGTTCTTGTTAATGTACAATACTACAATCAAATGAACGCGTGTTTTCTAGAGACTAGAGAAAGAGACTCTAGATTCTTGAGACTATTTTCTTTCCACTGAACTACACCTGCCAACTGTATGGCTGCACAGAAGGACGTGTGCATCTACTGCTAGCTGACATGATAGTTTGTAAAATGCACTGTTGTCACCGATTAAACTGCCAAACTGATGTATCAGTTGACCTCTGTGTAACAGGGTCAATTATACAGCAGTAATGTGTGTGACAAAGTCAAATGTACATTTGTAATATTAGGTATTATAATCACACAAAATTTGTTTCAGTTGTTATTACCTAACTCTCTTAGGCCTCCATAGTCAATATGTGGTCCTATAAAGAAGTGTCTCCTGCCTTGCCTCTTCCCTTTTGCTGTTGTACTCCATGGAAGAGGTAAGCAACATTGCTCTTGTAGTAATTTCCGTGTTTTAGCACTGTTAAGCTGTTTATAAGTTCATTTTTCAGCCTACACTTATTGTATAATATGCTAACATATTCCTGTGTCACTTAATTTGTGTAGGGCCTCGAGTTTATATGGTCACAACTGACGGAAGATTTAGTTTTACCTCTTGGTGTCAGGTAAGTTTTCTGTGTTTTATTGTACTGAATTGAATGTAACATGGCCCTTTTTCTGTTGTACTTCATGGGAGAGGGGCTCAAGTTATAAGTTATTGATAGAGGATTTTGTTTTTACCTCTTGCTGTCTGAGTTGTCAGGAATAAACAGAGATTGCCTCCAAAGATATCCACGGTCTGGGCCTCTTCATATCAAGACATTGCAGACAACACTAGAGTCCACCGGTTACATCAAGAAGGAAGCGTGCATCTACTCATGGACGAGAGGCTTGAGCCTCGGCTGAGCTGTAACGTTAGTGGTGCTAGGTGAGCTAGTAGTAGATGCACACTTCCTTCTGCGCAGTGATACAGTTAGTGGGTGTAGTTCGGAGGAAAGAAAATAGCTCCTACATGAAACTGCACACAACAAGATCTGTGGATTATCTTGAGTAAGCGATCATGACTTCTTGAAAGAGGCATTGCTGTTGAGCTTTTAAAAATGTATTTTTTTGGCACTTTGAGCACCACAAGCTGAAGCCATCTGGTTCCATTATACTGGAGAGAAGGCAGACATCTCTACAGCTGATATCTTCAACACTCTGCAACTCACACCAAAACAGTCTAGATTGATAAACAGCACTACAGGTAAAAGGAAGAATATGTATTTTTGATTTTGGGGTGAACTGTCTTTTTCAAGGTAGGGAGGGCTACAGAGAGAAAGAGCTGAAGAGTGGATATGCAAATGCATGGGCAGAGAAAAGCTCAAGGTAAGAGAAAGTTGGATGGAGATAATAAAACTGAGTAGATTAGATCAGACAGTGAAAACCACATATGGGCTAGGAAAGTAGAGCTGCATTAAAAGTGTGCCTAGATACAAAAATAAACACGCCAAAGGCAAGACAGGGGGTACGATGCCAACAAAAAGAGGAGGGAAAAAAGGGATAATGATGCAGCCAAGAAAGCTAGAAAGATGACATGTTTAAGACGATCACCAATTCAGAAGAACTGAGAGCATCCTCTGGAGGTAATATTTTCCTCTCTGCTTTTCACCTTTGTGTGGCAGAAATTATAGGTATGGATTAATGAGGTAACTCTTTCCTGATTCCTGCTGCCATCTGCTCCTTCAAAGGGATTTCACTGGGAAGGGGAGTAATCACACATGGGAGAGGAGCTGGGAAATGCCTCGAAGGGATGTCACTGCTAATTGTTTCCCATTTAGCCAAATCAAATGAGTTACATCTTTATAGGGTTGTTAAAATATGACGGGGCTGTCAGATGCAATATGAAAGGGGCTTGATTGAACCCTCAGGGGTCACTGGCCCCCAGTTTGGAAATGTCTCGTTCAGGCTAAGAATAACCAGATGTTTTGATGCTAATATGTGGTAAATCCATTTACTGACTGGCAATAAAAAGATATTTAGTTTAGATATTTATAGATTAATGTCTTGAGGGGGAAAAACAGCGGTGAGAAATTACTAAAAAAATACTGTGATGGTTATAGAGACTTTAGTGTAAGGAGCAGTGTGTAAGATTTAGTGGAATTTAGTGGCATCTAGTGGTGAGGACTGCAAATCGCAACCAGCTGAAACTTCTCCTGGTTAAAATTCCTTCAGTGTTCATTGTTTATTAGCTTTTTCAAAGAGCTGAATTTTAGCCGAGGTCTCTTCCTCTCCAAAACAGACTGACCAGGTGATTATACCTGCTTACACATTTGCACAGAATCCCTTAAAAGGATTCATTAGTTAAGGAAAAATATTAACTCGCTTGCTGCATTGAAAGAGATTTTGCAGTGGTAAAAGTTTCCATGGAGATCATTTGCTTGTGATGCCTGTTATAATCACACTTAAAGTTAGATAGTGAAAAAATGGCAGAGGAAAAGAAGACAAGACTCGGACCATGTTGGTCAGAGGAGGAAAAGATTAAACTTTTGGAGGAAAACAATCATAGAAAAGCACATCGTACAAAGTAAATATCAGAAAACAGAAAACGACAGTAGGAAGAAGCAACGAAATTATGTCAGTCAAATCTGAAGTGTAAAATCAAAAGCGTATCCATTGAGTTCTCCAGGTCGCAGAACACTCTTCTCGAGGTATGTTAGTTTTTTCATTTATCTCCATAAACTTGGTCATGTTGCAGTTAAGACAGAGTCAGAGGTTTTACCTTGTTTGGTTGCTAAGGTCTTTTGTGCAGCGGTCTAGGGATTCCTCAAGTATTAGACCAAGACAAGGAGAAAACTATAATAAATACTTAACAGACTAGTTTAAGGAAACCTTACGGAGAAGACTTAAGGGTGTTTTGTGCAGCCGATTTTACTTTGGGGAACCCTAACCTAGAACTTTAAGGAAAACATTAATTTAATCTGTTCTGTGCAACTGGACTTAGATTTTCAGGAGGAAGAAAAGGTGAAAAATCAGAGTTTTTCCAACACCTTTGTCACAGAGGAGCTGCTAACTATGGTAGCCGACATAAAAACACTTATGATCCTATCTAGAGCCAGTGTACGGTTTGTCTGCTCTGGGCTACTGTAGAAACATGGCAGTGCAACATGACGATCTCCGTAGACAAGGACCCGCTCCCTATGTTGATACAAACAGCTCATTCTAAGGTAACACTTATATTTCATTTCTGCTGATATATCCCCCTAAATCCTGCACACTGGACCTGTAAGACTTGAAATTGAAAGAATATTCAGAGCAGACATCATCACCAGCAAACTGAAAAATAGCAATTTTGACATGATTATTAATGTAATATGTAATCAGAGACTGAAATAGCTCTGGCTTTGACTATGTTTTCATAAATATGATTATTACTGTGACAACAGAGGGGGAGAAAAAGAAAACGCTTGGCTTAGAAGCGATCTCTCTTTTTGCCAGTGTTATTACATGTGCAAAAGTCACCATCAAACTGGATTAGGGGAATAGGATTGCGATGCTCGCCTTTGATCTGCCAGATTACAGTAAATCTTCCACGGCACAGAATGAAAAGTTAGCGTGCGCGCGCGAAAGAGAAGCGGAGACGGGGAGGAGGGGATTCTGCTGGGGCCCGATATCCATGCCGTCTCTCTGCTAAGCCGAATTCTTCCCCCCTCGCCTCGTGCTTCCAGGAGATTTGGTGTGGCTGTGATGTCTAAGTCTGGGGAGACACAATCGGGACACTTGCTAATATGGCAGCCGAGGGGAAGATGGAGTGAAAAGAAAGAGAAGGAGAGATACCCTTCATTAATGATGTCTCTGTTTATTCCACCCCCATGTTACATCCTCTCAGCCATACATGTTATATGGAGAGAGATCAAATGTTTCTATGAGATAAAAGCTCACACTAGGCAGTCAACAACACAGCACTCTGGCACCATTCTCCCTAAAGGCTTTAATCTATGGTATTATTTGATGTAGGCTGGGTGCAACCATTTCTAACAAATCTGATATATCAGATCTCCAGACTACGTCACAGCGCGCTATGATCAGAGCCGCTGTCGGTTCAATCTGTGCGGATGAACAAGGCTTGATAATAGCTCTGCTAATTAACTCCAGACTACAGCGGAGGAGTCGAGAGCCGGCTCCGGGATAATCACAGAACAAATGTCCCCTCTCTCTTTACATCATTGCCACCTCTACCCTGCTCCCTCCTGCCACCTTGACAGCATGCTCACTTAGTCATAATGATGCCGTACAAAACTCCCTCAGCCCCCGTTGCTCCTGAAGAGCAGTAACGAGACCTTTAGCACGACCACCTCATCTGCTCGGCTGTCGAGAACCCTGAGATCCTTCAACGATCTTGATAATGAACCTCTCTCCGGAGTCAGACAGGAATTAATCGGCGGGCGGGGTAGGTGGGGGACGGATGGGCGACGAAGACAGACAGCGAGGAAGAGAGGGGAATAATCGTGAGGGTGTGAATGAGAGAACATGACATGTGAGAAAGAATTCAAGAGAGTTTTTAGTGCCAAAGACACCGAGTGCGGCCTGGAGAGTCCATTAATAATTGCTCAGAAATCCTGTCATCATGAGGCCCCCCTTATTACACATGAGTCAGATGGTCCTATTACAAGCCGCTGCACTACTGGCGTCGCTCTGTTCTCTGGCTAACGACTCCGGACAGGCCCACTATCAATGATACTTTGGACATTAGATTAGTCATCAAGTCACAGGAAGTCAGGATGATTGCAATGTCCATCTTAATAAAAGCAGATGCTTTCCCACAACCTCCTACGGCCTCTCTTTTCTCTCTTTACAGACCTTACTTTCTCTTTCTCTATTACTTGTATGTCTCAATCTGTCCGCCCATATTTTATTTTCTTAAACTCATCATCTTTATTCCTTCCTGTCCTCTGTTTCTCGTCCATTCTTCTTTCTATCCCTCGCTCCCTGCTCCCTGGGAGTGTGTGTGCCCAGTGTGCAGGCTCTGGGGTAAATAGCTGGAAAACATTCAGACATTAATCAGCCTGTCGCCAGACAGCGCTGACATCACAGACCTAGCAGGATAAACACACGCAGGCAGACACGCGTGTGCGAGCGTGCGCACACCCACACACACACTCACAGGTGATTTTTTTTTTCTGAAGCCAGCCCGACCCCTTCTCTCCTCGCAGCAGGATAAACAGGTAATCAGTCTGGAGTGGGACACTAATTGGCGCACATACTGTAAGTGAGCACATACGCGCACATGTACAGAGATGCATGCACATACACCTCAGTGGGGCTGATTTGGCTGGCTGCAGGAGGACAGTAAACAGAGGTGACCTCATGTTGGTGACCTAATGGGGTGTCCGAAAGGAAAATGTGTCCACAGGCAGGGGAGGCAGGGACGTGTTGGCACAGCTAGTTGTAGTCCAGGTCCCTGTCAGCATCATGTACCTGCAAAGTTTCTCCACCTCAACGTTTATTTTAGAAAACAGGATATAAGATGTTGAGCTTTAGAGGTGCTGGTAGGGCAGATTTTTACCTTTGAACAAAGCCAGGCTACCTGTTTCCCCTGCTTCCAGTCTTTATGCTAAGCAAACTGTTTCCTGGCTAAAACTGCACATTTGACGGACAGATATGAGAGTGGGATCAATCTTGTCATCTAAGATTGCCAGACTCCATTAACAAAAACAGTAATTTTACCTCACTGAACACAGGAGCTGCCAACCTAACGAGGCAGCAGTACACCAGCAGCTCCAGTGTTCAGTGAGGTAAAATTAGTCGTTTTGTCAATGGAGTCTGGCTTTGAAGAGAGCACAGGTAACTTTCACTTTTAGTTCAGGTCCCCGTCAGAAAGGGCGTCTGTTTGGGGAGCACTGAGCATATGACTGGATGGGACTTTGATAACGCTGCATGAGTTGCGAGAGTTTGTAAATGGATGTTTTGCTATAGTTTATCCGTTGTTAAATGCTGACCTCTTTTACTTCAATTCCTGCAGACTTTTCTCTGTGTTTGGATTCTTCGTTCACCGTGGAGGCATGTGAGAAAGTTTTCTTCATGAATTCAACATAACACAGGGTGAGCAACTGATACACAAATGATCATTTGGAGTTTATTACTCTAAGGTATCTTTACCTATCCTTAACTCAGTTTGCATTCCAGGATTTTGGACTACAGCGACTACAGTCCTTTATACCCACTCTACACCTGGATATTGTCAAACTATCTGTACCTTGGATCAATGAGCTATCATACGCTTTTAATTTTAACTTCTTGCACTGATAATTTGACATACATTTCTTTCCATAAAACGCACAAACTCTTTATCACACACGTCTGTGCTCAAGAGACTCACATGGAGACACAGACACACAGACACACAGATGTTAACACAGAGGGTGTCAGAGGGTTGATGTGGTAAAGGCTGTGTTGAACAAAGGCAGATTCGGTTGCACCCCTCCTCCCCGCCACAGACGACCTGCCGGGGGATTATTTCATAGCAGCTACGGGACGGAAGATTTAGGGAGCAGACATGCACCTCGACTCGCACCTCCCAATCCCCAGCAGACGCCCCTTTGAGATGCGGGTCCCGTCTCTGGTGACACAGACAGCTACAAAGCTACAAAGGTTTCTCTACATCCGCCCCTGCTGCTCAACACATACAGACTCAAAGAGACAAACTCAAAGTGAGCACGTAGGAACCCAGACGCACATACAAACAAGCACCTGGGCTCACACTCTGTATGAACTCAGCCTCAAAACACCATTTTTTTATCAGCAAAAACACGGGAAATTTTCAGGTGGAGGTAATTTCTTCTCTTTTCTTCTCAATCCATAAATCATTCTTTTGCTTTCTCTCTCTGTCTCTCGCTCATGCCATTTCTCTTGTTCCTGCTCATAACTGTCCAATTACCTACGGCATCAATCTCCCCAAATACAGCCACTCAGATAGCTACTCCCATTATGAGCTATACATCATTACCTCTGGAAGAATGGGAGATCCTATTTGGAGCATGACATCCCTTTATTCTAAGACGTTCAGGGATCGGGGACTGTGTGTACACTGCATGTGCATGTGAGGAGGAGACAGAGGGTACAGTGAACTCTCAGAAGCGTTCTTAAGGAGCTGACAATGACTTAAATATAAATGCATGCTGTATGTGTATAATTCAGAGGCATGCTAAATGAAGATGACATTTAGACATCTGTAATTCTCCAACAGTGCACCAGACTTAAGAACAATGCCCCGCGGGCGGAAACCACAAAAGCCCTTTCAGCGAGGTGATGCACATTTTACAGTATAATTGCTAAGATACCCGGTTCACTTTCGCGATTAGACGCTTGCTCGTTCTCTGAATGTCAGATCTGTAATCATTCAGTTAGCAGAACAGACGTGTCAATTACATGAAGATGGATTCTGGTGTGGAAATATTCACGTGGAGGCAAAAACGAGGACATCCCACACGTGTGAAATTTTTTTTATGATGTGTGCCAAGTTTCAAGATTGAGATTGCAATCAGATAGTGCCTGACCACATACAAGTAGAAGTGTAAATGCACACTGAACGCACTGAGGACGGGCTGTGACCTGATCGGCCAAACCACCTCCGAAGGTGGTCAGGGACGCAGCGTGACCCTATTAAAAACAAGTGTAAATACAATTGTGTTTCCAATCCACATACAACAACGACGTGGGCGGAAATCCTTCATGTATCGTGGCTTTGCGGGATCAAGACAGGCGTGATGGGTGTGACATGTAACACATCAGCGTTGACCTCTGGGTTGACATGTAACATATGTGTCAGAAGCGCTTTCTAAACAACAATGGTATTAATGTGTCAGTAACAATCATTTACCGTCCCTGTTGTATGGCGGCTGATCTCGTCCTGAGCTCACAGGTTAAGGAGCTCCCGGATATCAATTGCTTTCACAATTTATGGACATTTATGGCCACTGTTCTTCTTCTATGTGTTAGCTGCTAACTGCTATCAGCTACTTTTTAAATCTCCCGCAGTGGGAAGCACACAGAGTGTCCTGCTTATACAGACCATTTCGGCGTTGTTACCAACTCCCATGGCGGATTAAAGGCAAGACCACTCTGTCCCCCGATTCAGCGATCAAACCTTATATATAGCACAGCAAAGCGGCATGAAAGGGTGAGGTTCCTGCATGAAAAGGCAGCGTAAAAGGGGCTACTGGGTAAAGCAAAATGTGGAGAACAGCTACAATTGCTCAGTCGTTTGAGCTGGACAGAACGTTTGGATCTAAAGCAGATCTCAATGTGGACACTGGATAACAGTCGCAACAGGTTGCTACAAAACACCCATGTTTGGAACCTAAGTAGCCTGTAGATATACAGAAAAACAACCACTTTCAAGGCCACTGTCCCGCTTGGTGCCTAAAAAGCAGCTGGAAACACAGCAACGTCTCACTAAACACAACCGATTTTTTTGTTTGTTGGTCTTGAACAGTGGTCTGCAGTGGTCGGCGTCTATACTAGGTGACAAGCCATCCACCATCCCAAATGTAAGATTTTAGTGGTTTGCAGAAACATACAGCACCAAATTTTCTTCTGGTAATTGGACTGAGTTTTAATACAGGTCCCAAAGTTCTGATCAAAATAACACATGTATGCATCACTGGGGACAGCACCAGAAGAAGAGCACCTCTGTTACCAAGCTGGAAACGACAGAGATGGCAGTGACAGTGACCACGTCAGTAAAGCTGCAGGACGAGAGCCAAAACAATAAGCTCAAGGATGCTCTACAGCTCTACAGAACTGATTGGATAACTCTGTGTGGGTTCATCACTACAACAGAAATAATGCGCATGTGACCAAAAGGAAAACAGTGTCACAGTCGACGCCTGTGCTGTGAGAGAGTGAGTGATAAAATAGGACATAGATGTACCGTGCTGGCAGCCTGCTGGTTTGGGGGTCTTAATCCGACGCAGGCAGAGCAGCCAGGTCCTCATAAGGGCTCTTTTCATGGAACCGTGGGGCCTGGTGCTTTCTGGGGCCTGGGGTGCAGGGACAAGCCCCCACTTCCCTCCTTCCCCCCCTCCCTCCTACCCCCATCCAGACCCTAGTCATCCTCCTTCCACCCCTTTGTGGGTCTTTTCCACTTTGATTTCATGTTTGCCCATCTCATGGCGCTGAGACGGGGCGAGCAGAGACATTCCACAAAGGACCCCAAGAGACGCTGCCCCCTCCGCTTCCTGCGCACTCACACCGCATATACATAATAACACACATCCTCACATGCACGCAGCCTGTATATATGTATAGGTAAATGTGTGTGTTGACCTGAACATACATACCAAACATGCACATGCACTTTTACGTAAACCTCTTGTTTCCACTCCCACTCAGAGAAAGAAACGCTTGTGCCAATTTAACACAAACAAAGACGTCTTTCTGTTTTCGGGGAATTTTCCATGAGGCGGTTACGATCTCATGCACTTTTTGCTAAGTTTCTCCAAATCTGTGCTGCTATGAGAAACCCAACCCAGCTCCTGATGACTGACCTTGCAGAACCACACAGGGGTCCCCTCAGCTGTTCCTCTCCCCCCACAGACTGGGAGCCCGTCCCTGGCTGGGGGTCCTGGGGTGTTCCCCCGAGGAGCCCCAGAGCTCTGGGTGTTAGTGTTGCCACTGGGGCTTTATAGACTCCCTACTGAGAGCATCTCCTTAGAACAGACAATGGGAGGCATTTATCCCCTGGGTGACCGTGCTGACCCCCTAAACTCACTCCCCTAAATCCGCCGGGCATGGACTGGCGGCTCCTTTCAGGGGAGCCTTTCACAAGGCCTCACAAAGCGTCCTGGCCCATGGGCAAGCCTCCTCAGTAATGCATCACTTATACACATACAAGATAAAGAGCAGTGTGGACGTAAGCAAGTTTTTGTCTTTACATTGATGCAAAATTTAAAGAAACCACAAACAAGAATTAATAAAAGTGTTTTAATGTTTATAAGTTTGGTCTTTTTTGCACGTTTCAGGAAGTTTTCAAGATTCTGTTCACAGTCAGAGCCGCGGTGAATTAGCAAAACAGCAGCGAAGAGACAACAGGAAGCGTCAGTAGAAACCCGCAACGCACATTCACCCCCGCTGAGAATCAAACTGCTCTCATCACAAGCAGGAATAAAAACATTTTCTATTTCCAGCCTCATCTTTGCTGCCTTTTCTCATCCTCCGTGCTCTCCCCATCCCCTAACCTTGTTCTCTCCTTTCAAACACATCTCCCCTCCTTTCAGCCTCACTTCCTTTCCCAGTTTGTATTGTTGTTGTTTCTTCCCCCCATTCCTCCTCTCGCTTTCACTCAGCACTTTTAATTCCACCCGCTATTTTCTCCTCTAGCCTCGGTGTGGAGGCGCCGTTTCAATCGGGGAAGGGGGGGGGGGTTGTGTATACGAGATTGTATGTGTGTGACTGGGTCTGTGTTTGTTCATGTGAGTGTGTGTGAAATAGGGGAGGGGCAAGAAAGAGAGAGGAAGAAAGAGAGGTTAATATATGTGTGTATATTTGAGGGAGACGGCGTGAGCGAGTTTTTTTTTTGTTTTTTTTTGCATGTGTGTGTGCATGACAGTGTGTGTCTGTGCCATGCATGTCTTTGTGCGTGTGATGGAGACAGAGTAAAGGGGTTTACCCTCCACTTTAGTTTATGCGTGTATCCTTTTGGGGACCCCCGCTGCAAGGAAGAGGCTTCCTTTCATTCTGTTTTTTGCATTCCAATGCATCCTATACACTCTGTAAGACCCCGTTAAATGCGGAGAAAATAGGCCGAGTGCTATGTGTGAGTGATAGACGTCTCTATTCTTTTCTCGGGGCTCCTATTTATTGGCATTTTTTTTCCAGCCTTGAGAAACTGAAAATCACTATATTTGAGAATGCAGCGTGGAGAGAGAAACCCCCCACATCTCATGGTTGGTTACAGGCCTGCGAACCCAACGGCCACATTCAGCTCAAATTTGATAATCTGACGGATATCGAAGGAAAAAGGACACCAAGGTCCAAATTTTAGGAATGGTTTTCTTTCCCCTGTATATTTGATTTTTACTTTCTCAATCCCTCATTGTACAGAAAAACTGAGTGCCATGGATGCTGTAGGAGCCCAAGATGGCGCCAATTCATTTCAATCAAAGATACAGATTAGTTTACATCCGTGCTATTTTGGTTAATTTGCTTTTGTTAGTCTGACATCCACTGACTGGTAACTAACCAACCAGTTAATATTTAAGAAAAAAAAAAACACAAAATAGGATGAAATACAAGAGGCCTTTCCTTTTAGTCCGGCACTCCACTGAGCTTTAATACTGCATTTTAAAGCCTTACCCATTTGGAGGTGGTGACATTTTTGTAATGTAAATGTCTTGCCTTATATTTTCTGTTGCCTTAAGTGACAGACAGACAGCTAGCTGAGTTAACACGGCGTTAGCCTTCGCTGCTCTGCACTGATGGGAGCTAGCTAGAGGCACCACTCATTTGCGACGACTGCTGGTTACACTGTCTCATTGGTGGGATGACGTTGCTGGACATGGTGGCAACCCTCTGGTCTCCCCCAGGTAGCCTCAGTGAATCAGCGGCTTCATTTTTAACAACAAAAACCCAAGTAGCATTGTCAACTATGTTAGTACCACTAGCCAAAAAATACGATCCATTTTAACTTTTAAAGACACAGAGACTAGTTTACACGCCATCATCTCTTCACGTCTGGATCACTGCAACAGTTTCTTTTCCTGCCAGAATCAAAAATCTATTAATCGACACCAGACTGTTCAGAATTCAGTTGCTAGAAACCTGATCACATCACTCCAGTTTTAGCCTCTTCACACTGGCCCAAACCACTGCTCTGACATAGATTTTAAGATTTTACTGATTACTTTTAAGGCTCTCCATGGTCTCTGTCACAGATATATCTCCGACCTCTTAGTGCCACACACACCAGGATGTACTCTGAGGTCCTCGGGCAGAGGTCTTTTGTATGTTCCAGAGGCCCCGGCTGAAAACTAAAGGGGATGAGCATTTGCTGTCAGGGCCCCGAGGCTCTGGAACAATCTGACTGAGGAAATCAGGTCGGCTGAGTCAGTGATCTCTTTTAAGTCCCTTCTTAAAACATACTTTTATTGGAGAGCCTTTCCTGATTTTACTTGAGTTTAAAGTTAATTTAGACTGACTTTAATTTCCTCAGTTTTTACATACCAAAGTGTTTTTATCAGTTCTTAAAAGTCGTTGTTTCATGTCTTGTCTGTTTTGATTATTGACATGTAAATCAAGTTGTAACTCTGTTTTGAAAAGCACTTACAAATTAAGATTATTATAAAATCAGCAGTAATTTACAGAACGTGTAATTTGTAGGACTATAGCATGCTGCATTTGTCATACAAGATAATGGTGATCCTCTGTTTAAATTTGCCCATCAATGTAAAACTCAAATTACGCAAACTGCATAGTAAAAATGGTTTCTTTCATCCAGAGACTACCATGTGTTTTTAAATGGTCACCAAATCATGACCTGGATATTGTCCAGATTCTCACATACAGTAGATCTGACATAGAAACAAGTAGTGTGTGTAAATGTTTGTGCAAAACATGACATTTTAAAGGAGTGTGACTTCATTATATTATTGTTAGCGTTGGGGTTAACCATCGCCCTGAGCAGCAGAATACTTTGACAATCTAACTTTCATTTCTAGTCAATGACAAGTTGCACAACACGGGACAATTATCCTTTTCCCATATATAAAAGTAAACATGCGGGATGAGATCTGTTTTGAACGAGAGCAAAGTCCTTCGTGTTTCCTTTGAACACAACCTTTTTTTTCTCTCCGCTGGTCTCAGAAAGGTTGTTGAGACATGACATGTGGTCAGGTCAGACAAACCGCAGAACACGCTTCTCTAAACAATACACCACCATGAGAACAAGCTGCCATCGTCCACGTGATGGTAGCCACATGGGCACTTGTAAACAGAGGAACATGGCCCAAAATACCGACTTGCTACATGAACTTTCGAGGAGTAAATAAACACACGTCATGCTAAAGTTTCGGTGTGAGTTTGTTTTCACCAATGCCTTGAAGAAAACTATAAATAGGGTTCAGTTGGAGCATTAACATATTCTCAGAGAGGAGAATGTTGGTTGGAGGAAAAACAAAAAGCTTTTCTAAGAGACTGAAGAACAAAGACAAAAAAGGTTAAGTTGCTTCACTCCTTTTAAAAACTGATAAAGTCAAGGAGAGCTGCTTTTTTAAGTTTATCCCACTTCCAACAACATTTAACCTTAAAGGTTATTGTCATTTAGCTGCTTACTTTGAGGTTAGCCTTTATAACAAACAGATAAAGACTGGTCCACATCGTCAAAGGCCATATCAGCGTTCAGGTCCAAACTGTGTGTGCTTTGCCCTGACCCACAAGCGTCTGTTTATTGTTTGTCCATATGCACAGCTCTGCCTGTGTGTGTGTGAGCGGTGCCCTAACCCGACCTGGGGGGTAATAGGTACACCAGGGTCAAGTATGCCTGGAGTGCAGAATATGTGCAGCAGGTTGTTGCGTGAAGTGTCGGTGGGTGCGGCGGGACAGAAGGCAGGTGGAGAGTCAAAGGGTTAAACTAGAACAGGTTGGTAACAGTGCAGGCATGCATGTGCCACACAGTTGGTACCGGATTGCAAGTGTGTGAAGTCAAAGGGGTCGGTCAGCTCTGGCTGAGCGTGTGTGCGGCTGTGCATTACTGCACGGCATAAGGTCAGGGTTAAAAAGACACGGTTGTTTTAACCCTGTGAAATTAAACATTCGCCCTGAAAGGTCTAATCCAGATTTTCTAAAAATGCTAGCATATGTCACACTGCATGAAACTCTGATATGGCTAACATGAGTCAGTGGTGCCACATGGGAAACGTTAAGTACAGTGATTTCTTTCTAAATACATCATACATGTTAGAAAGAACCTGTTAAAAACATGTGAAAAGACCAAGCCAACCTTAACATGACCTCGACCCTGCTATATGAAAACCATGTTACTACTAACAGTAGGGCTCATAGAAGCATCATCAGTGTCATTTCATTTGCCTCTTGGCGTGTTCACTGCATTCTACGAGCTCTCTAAACTCTTCCAGTCTAGTAAAACATGAACAAATAATTTTGTTAAATGTCACAATCTGTTAGCTGATGAACGAGAGGCTACATCCACGCAGCAGCTCTCTCGTTATTTGACTTGGAGGGTGCGTGCTGTGCTACTTCAACTGAGTTAGCTTCTAACAATAGCCTGTCGCTGCTAAGTGGCTCATTCTTTGACTCAAGTGTGGTCTATATTACTGTGCTACTGATTTAGCTGCTAACAAGAGTCCTTTGCTTTACAGCAGCTTGCTCTTCTGCGGACATGCCCCCAGCGTCTCAGGGCATGAGTGATGCTTGGATGGAGACGGTTGGTATTTTGTGGCAGCTGGTCGTTGCATCACGCTGGCAAGGGGGTAAAATTAGCAGGTCCACCCACATGCTGAATTTCGTGATCACTGCTGATCGAAGCTGGAGCCGATAAATACTGTGTGTGCTAATCCTAACCCTTTTCCATTAAATACAAAAGCTAGATATAGGTGGGTGCTTGAGCAACAGTATAAAAAAGACGTAACCACCGTAACATTTTCACTGGCTTCCATGTTGATTCCTGCTGTTCTGCCAACCCTTTTTTCCAGTATGCTCATGACGTCAAATACTAACCTCCTACAGAGCCGTTTGCCATGAGACACTTCAGTCTACTGGCAATGGGAAAGGAGTCTATTGCATATGTTTAGTGGGTTTTCCCACGTTTAAATAACTCACATATACGCAATAATTTTGGAGGTTAAAGGGTACATGTGTACCATTTCATCAACTGGTTTTAAGCATGCCCTTGTTTGTGTGGGCAAGACAGAGAATTTCTTTTTTAGAAACCTTTTGGGAAGGAGGAATCATTCGGCTAATGCAACACGAGGGCCCGCTGAGCTCACAACAAAATGAAATATCTTCATCATGCGAATCAGAAGTGACAGTCATTTTTCCCCTCTACGGGGCCAACGAGCGTTGATGCAGCAGGCCTCACACAATGGCCCTCGCTGCAGCGCATATATCATCAAGTCCCCTCTAACAGTGGCCTGCCCAGCGGAGTCTCGCCGAGCCCCTGAGTGGAATCACTGCATGTACAATCATTTTCCACATTTCTCTAAAACACACCACACCTCTCGCCTGGAATCCCCAAGAAATTTGAGATGCTCTTACAAAACCATGTTCTATAACATGTCATCAACATCTCACACTAACCAGGAGCACTAGCATTCAGGCTCAAATTAGTTATGAACCATTAGTTTTCTCGGCAAAAACCCTGAGCCCTCAGATGTGAGCCAGCCACAGAGAGAACAGTGGGAGTAGGTGGAGGCTGCATTCTTTCATTTTGGTCTCAGTGTCGGCCTATAAATCTTTTGTAAATTAATCTCAGCCAGGCACAGGGCCATCCCTCTGTCCTTTTGTGTTTTCAGGATGCACATTAGTGACTGGCTGGTTGGAGACTTTCACAACTGCAAAGGTGAAGAGGCTGTGAACTGGAACACCAAACTTTATTGATAGCAACTATTTGCACCAGCAATGATTCCTTAAATTACTTACAGGCATTGTGACAGTCGATGGGTCATTCGTCAACTATGGTCCATTATGGTCTGTAAACTTTTAGAAAATCATTGAGAGTAATGTACTGATACAATATTTTCAGTAATTTAACACCGGCATATGTCTTTTCCATCCCACTGAACACAGTAATGGAAATATTTTTTTCATATATCATGATTTGTTATACAAAATACATAATATAAAATGTTGTTTTTCTTATTATTTCAGAAATGACTGCCAAAAAACATATTCTTTTCTATTTCAGTTCCGTCAATGAAGCCAACCCAGCTGGCACAGGATGTCAATATGACATAAAAAAAGATGTTGGGACTCTTACGACAGACGTTAAATTTTGGCTGGAATGAAATGTTGAACGTTAGAATATTACATTGCGTGGATGTTAACATTAGGATGTTTTGAAGACGTTAGTTGCGTTCTTTATACCTTACAACTAAATGTCTTTATTCTACGTCAAGATGAAGTCCGTTTGAAAGATGGTTTCGTAACAACACAACCTGAAACCTACAAAATATCAATGTCAGTATGCTATGTCAAATCAACATTGGCATTAGACGTTGTCCTGACGTTGCCTTTTAGTCACCTGACGTCACAAACAAAATACAACCAAATATCAACTTGACAATGCTGATGGCAAGCTGACAAGGAACAGGTTATTTAATTGTGTTGTTGGTTCAGAGATGGTCTTCTGCAGACCTTAGCTGTAACCAGTTGTTATTTGCGTTACTGTGGACCCAGTCTGGCCATTCTCCTCTGACCTCTGGCATCAACAAGGCATTTTGGCTCACTGGATATTTTCTCTTGTTCGGACCATCCTCTGTAAACCCTAGAGATGGTTGTGTGAGGAAAATCCCAGTAAATACTCAGACCAGCCCGTCTGGCACCAACAACCATGCCACATTCAAAGTCACTTAAATCACCTTTCTTCCTCATTCTGATGCTCAGCTTGAATTTCAGCAGGTTGTCTTGACCATGTCTACATGCTTACATGCCTTGAGCTGCTGCTATGTGATCAGCTGATTAGCTAACTGCCTTAACAAGCAGTTGAATAGGTGTACCTAATAAAGTAGCTGGTGAGTGTACATTCGTACGGTGGTAGCCGAGGCTACCGTGCAAGGTGTCACCTGCTACTCATTTTTAATACATTCACACACAATCACACGCTGATTGCTCAGCCACCAGGAGCAGTTAGGGGTTCAGTCGATGTGGGGACCGCAGGAGCCAAACCGCCAAACCTACGATTAGAGGACAACCTGCTCTATGTCCTGAGCCAAACCCCAAACATAAAAGGCCGCTTTTTATAAAGGTTTAAGGTTCAAGGTTCAGTTTATTGCCATTCAAACATGTTAAAACATGAAGGAAGGAAAGTCGTTACCCAGGTTCAACAGCAGCAGAATAACTATCATTTTAAGATAGACCCTGTAATAAATAATATATTAAATAGAACACAAAGTTAAAAACAAGCAGGCGGCCGCAGCAGTACAAAGTGCAGAGGACAGACTTCAAGCCTCACAGCCAGTGGGAAGAAGCTGCACTTTAGCCTCGTTGTTCTGGCTTCAATAAAAATAACAAGTGATCAACCAAGTGTGACAAAAATTAAAAAAAAAAAAAAAAATAAGGAATGTGTTTTTGTTTATTTTCATTTCTGACAGGAACACGAAAACAAAAGCTGAAGTATCACCCTGATATTGAATATTCTGTGTGTAAATGAATTTGAGCCCAGACCCCCTGAAGTGGAGTCTTCTTTTCTCTGCTCTCCCCTTGGGAAGATGAGAATGTAGGTGAAGGAGGCGGGGAGCTCTCCTTCCTCCCCTTGTAAAATCACATTTTCCCCTCCTACTTGAAAGGATTTCTCAGATTTCTGGAAGCAATGGCACACATGCACACACACACACACACAGAGAATTACAGTCACTCACAAGCACACACACACACACACACACACACACACACACACACACACACACACACACACACACACACACACACACCATGAAGGTTAGGTACTTTTTTTAGACGTACTAATAACAGACTAACACTCTACACTGTGATCTTCAAAGCAAGTGAAGAGGAGAGGAGAATGAGGCCATTGAGAAGCCCATTGAGGGAGCTTTTGGCACATTTGAACCCACTTAGCCTGTAAAAGAACACTTTAATATTAACAAATTGCAGTAAAACTGCATGCAGCGCGAGGCCGAAGCCAAATTCACTTCTACAAACATAAAGTCTGAGTGAGGGGAGTTAATTTACAGGCGGAGAATGCAATAAATAAAAACAGCTTTTACTGTGTCATTTTAGAGGCTCGTAAAAAAGGAAAAGTTTCCTTTCTTCGTCTTCAAGTGTGAACTTAACAGAATTATAACCTTTGAAACTCTGCTGGATGCTTTATTGCTTTATCTTAAAGTGGTTTGCTGACTAATTTTCAACAGTATTGACTTGAAAAATTTTCCAACAGTAAAGCTGTGTGAGCGCCTGAGAGGTTTGTGGTTTACTGTCGCTGCTGTCGGATCAGTCATTTTTATTTTATTTATCTTTTACAAGACGTTGAAGAGCTGAAATCTGACTGAATCATTCCTCTTGCTATGTTTGTTATTAAATATGCAGCACGGTTTCAGTTGAGAAAAAACACTGGAAGTGGTCACAAACCTTCATCGCCAGTTTATTCAGCCCTGGGAAGTGGTAGTACTCATTTAGCCTCCGCCGAGCCCCAGATTATGTTTACAACTGGCATTATAAAGCTGTCTTCAATGACAGTCTCATGTTTCATATTCTGTAGCAGATGATATAAATGCAACTGGAGCATCTCAAGAATTTTGGCAAGGCCGTATTTCCTTCAGGAAACAATGTCCTGACTGAGCTCAGCTGCCACTCATGCTGCTGAGGTTTCCAACAGGCCAGAAGGGGCTAAATCAGTTTTAGGATACAACAGTCTTTATAGGAGGATATAGATTATATAATACATCCCTAAAAATCTTTGACCCAGTTTTAATGAGTCCATCAGACAGAAAATCTATAAAACGTTTGAAATAGCTGTAATGACAGAGAGAAAAATGGCAGCAGAGCCGGAGAAACTTCTGGACAGAAACCGAAATCCATAAAAGTCGACCAACTTGCAACCGTCGTAAATATGGTCTCAAACATGCAAAATTATCCTGCATCATGCTGTGCTTTGGTTAGTGGTGGCTGAGGTTGTTTTCAGAATGTGTTACTGTTGTTTCTTTGATTTTAAAGGCACAGTTCTCCCACAAATCAAAAACACATTTTTTCCTCTTACCCATAGTGCTATTTATCGATCTAGACTGTTTTGGTGAGTCGCTGAGAGTTGGAGATATCGACTGTAGAGACGCCTGCCCTCTCTCCAATATAATGAAACTAGATGGCACTCAAGCCAATCAAGCTTGTGATGCTCAAAGTGCCAAAAAATACATTTGTTAAACTCAACAGCAATGTCTCTTTCTAAAAAAAATTGTGACACAGTTACTCAGATAATACACAGACTTTTTGCACCCACCAACTGTATCACCGCACAGCAGGCAGTAGAAATGCTGAATAATATTGGCATCAGTATCAGCAGATATTGGCATCAAATGAAATATGAATGAATATTACATACACCGAAAGGCATTGTATTCAACGTCTCCGTCTGCTGGTAGACCATCACGATAAGAGTATACATGCGTGACATGA
Organism: Epinephelus cyanopodus; assembly: GCA_026686955.1. Classification (NCBI taxonomy): domain Eukaryota; kingdom Metazoa; phylum Chordata; class Actinopteri; order Perciformes; family Serranidae; genus Epinephelus; species Epinephelus cyanopodus. The sequence continues at coordinate 8,008,720 of CM048933.1, read as the reverse complement.
TGTTTATTCCACTACAGAATCGATTCAATGATCACTAAAATCGTATCTGTCAAACAATTAGTTATATATCATCATATCGGATATCAGCAAAAAATCCAAGATGGTGCATCCCTAGCAGGAAGCGTGCATCCACTAATAGATAAAAGGCTTGTTTTCCATGACAGCGCAAGACATGTACACATTATAGGCGGCCTCTTCAGCTGAGCTGTTAGCTAGCTATATGCTAGGTGAGCTAGCAGTGGATGCACGCTTCCTTCTTTGTGGTGAGTCGGTCAGGTGGGGAGTTGTAGCTTGGCAGAAAGAAAACAGTTTCTAGATTAAATGGAGTTAGTGGCACGCAGCTCTATAATAGATTCAATTTTAGCCATTTTAATTGGCCAAATTTATGTGTAGTTGCAGTGATTGGACAAAATTGCAGGTCACACAGAATTCACAGGGATTAGCTGTGTCTTAATCGCATAACATTCAGGGGGACGACAATAATGTAGATGCTCGCTTCCTTCAGGATGTTTATACAGTTGGTGGGTGTAGTTTGGTAGAAAGAAAATAGTTCCTGCATGAAACTGCTCACAAAAATGTGTGTGGATTATCTTGAGTAACCTGGTCATGATATTTGGGAAGAGACATTGCTGCTGAGGTTTTCAAATGTATTTTTTGGCACTTTGAGCACCATGGCTGAGTGCCATCTAGCTCCATTATTTTGGAGAGCAGACAAACATCTCTAAGGCCGATATCTCCAACACTCGGCAACTCACACCAAAAATAATCTAGACTGATAAATAGCACTACATGTAAGAGGAAAAATAAGTATTTTTGATTTTGGGGTGAACTGTCCCTTTAACTTGCTCCATAACAAAACCTCACAATAATGTTGCTAATGTGGAAATACGGTTTGAGAGAAGTCTCTCACCACACCTCGTAATTAGCTGCACTCTCGCTTAATACCCATTGTTTGGATCAAACTATGCGCCTGATGCGAACACACACACACACACACACACACACACACACACAGACTATAAGTCGTCATTAAGCAAACTAATGAGTCGTGCCATCCTGGCACTCGCCCTGATATTTGGATCTAATGAGCTGAGCGTCCACTGAAACTTCCATCTTGTCTGTTTCTAGATGGGACCAGAAATCACAAACAACAGCCTCTCGCTCTTGCAGGCAAAACAACCCATGCATTAACCACAGCTCCATTTCCCCTGCCACATTCATCGAGGAAACAAGTGGGTTTAATGGAGATCTAGTTTGCTGATTACAGATTACTGTGGTAAACAACATCCCTTGCCTCCGACGGAAAGAAAAATGCTGTGAGTCATAAAAGGTGATAAAAGGCAAACAATAACAACCGGTGCCTAAAAACACAAACATGTGAAGCTTATTGTCCCCTGCAGGGCGCTGTGCTAACGCAATAAACTGCTTCAGTCATTTTAGGCAACTCTCCCAAACTCATATTACACTGTAATGACTCTCAGCTTAGTTTCAAAGCAGATCAGGTAAAATTCTTGGGCCTGATTTAAATGTAAGTGTTACGAGGGTTACCCGGGAGCGCGAAGCCACACTGTGTTGTAGCTGTAGGCGGGGCCCACAGCTTGTAAGGAGGAGAGCAGCAAACCACAGACAGAGCCTGGAAAGAACTCCTAGAGTACCAGCATCAATTACCACCATTACTGCACATTACCCAGGCCCTCATTCTCTTCCTGTGTGTGTCTCCTTGCACACATACGAGTCGGGCACACCACTGCACCTCAGGCTAACCAGAGGAGCGTGTGTGTGTGTGTGTGTGTGTGTGTGTGTGTGTGTGTGTGTGTGTGTGTGTGTGTGTGTGTTCAAAAGTGTGAGGGGAGAAAATGCGCAAACTCCTGCATGCCCATTTGTGTGTGTGTCGCTGGGTAATACATCATCTCGGCTTGAATAGACCCCCAAGCCAGAAGTTAATGAAGTGAAATGAGACTTATTAGCCAAAAACCTTTAAAGTCACTGACAGGCGAACGTGGGGAAATAAAGACAGCCTGAAATTATTAATGACAACGGAGACATAGGTGCACAAAGGGAGTGTGAACACGGGTGCAGCGCACAAAATTTACATTGTTTATACCTGAGGAAAAATAAAGATTTAAAAAGACCTAAACCTGAGCACTATTACCCCTCCAAATCTGGCTTTTTCTCTTGTCAGGGTTGGGCTGCTGTTAAGTTTCGAACCGGTTTTACATTTAATCAAACATTGGACCAATATACCGAATTTTACCACCTGGTGACACACTTTACTTCGCAGCCCCTTCCTAGGGGAACATTAAGACACCATGTCCAATCAACAAACAAGTGTTCTATATCTATTAAATATTCACTTCTGTTATGTTGCGTAAACAAACCACAAATCTATCAGCTGTTTGAGATCAGACTGGAGACGTAACTACTTAAAAGATAGTTGAGTATTTGCTATCTTCCTACATTTGCACTTTTACAACAGAAAACACATCTTATGCTGTTTACCGGAAATTATAAACAATAAAGCAAACAGTAAATAGCCTAGCTTGTTATTAGTGATGGTCATTTAGCTCACCAGAAACTTTGAGCTTGCTAGCGATTTCACTCCAACCGGCTGCCACCTTATTTCTTTTTTGCAGTGACATAGGAAGGTATCGTTAAGATAAATCATCAATCCAACTTCATGAATCAGTTGTTCCTCGCGAGTGACAGAAATAGAAACAAACAGGGCGTCAGCTTTAAATCCAAAGTGTTTCCATACTGCTGCAGTTTTAGTTTTCTTAAGGGACTAAAAAGCTCAGGACACAGAGTACGTTTGTTTCGTCTGAAAGTGTTGGACATCAAAAAATAAATACAACCTTGCACACTACTCTGAAATTTTCTTCCATCATGGAAGTTTTCAGAACAGGTTCAATTTTCTGCTTTTTCCACATCTGTCAAAAGCCTTTAGAAAGTTGTTTGACCAAGAAGCAGTGCAAGAAATGTGACGGCGGGACACATCCGCAACAGAACAGGGGAACGGGTCCCACAATAGCCCACCATAACTCAAATAGGAGGAGGAAGATGTGGACCGCATACAGAGACACCAACAGTGGAAAGACTGCGGTACCAAATGCAAGACACAGGGAAAGAGTGATGACAGTCAAGAAGGTAACTGCGGTGGAGATGAGCAAGGTAGCAAAAATGTCTTTTTACTTTGTCTCGAATTGGAAATTTTCATAATGAATTAAACAATAAAATGCATTGGACTCAGTTTACAAAGTTTCCAGGCTGCTATTTTAGATTTAATCTCAGTCTTGAGACAAAAATGCTTATTTGTTTCAGTAACATTTTAGTCATATTTATCCTTCATAGTTTTAGTTGATGAAAAGACATTTAGTCATTACTGTCAAGTAGCATCAACCCATAAAACCTTCCTGAGAACAGTCTAGACTGAGTGGAGTCGGTGGCGGGTGGCTGCTTGCTCTGCTGCCATTTAGCAGCTAACAGGAGGAGCTGCTAACAGCCACCGCTGCAACTAACGAACTGCACAAATCAATTCAGCAGCGCCACCATCCACAGTCGGACACATGTGGCTGATTATTTACTGCCTTTTGTGGCTTTCAATGTCTGATAGTCAACCGCTAACATTATATGCAGGTCTCGTCTCGTCAGCAAAAATGACACATTGATTTTGTTTGATTGATTTTAAACTTGTCATCGTCTTGTTTTCGGTGTCCAAAGGCTCTAACTCTGCCATGTCTCATCTCATCATCCCAAAAAACACATGAACTTTCTAATAAACAAATAACATGTTCTGCTCTCCCCTCCTCCCACCTCCACTGAAATTTGATCTCCTTCCGGTGCTTGGCTCACAGCCTGTCAGACACTAGTGGCTCAGTTGGTTTGTTATAAACATTCACATTGCTGATTACTAATGCAACACAAGTTGGATTTCGTGTCATGATGCTGTGAGCACATGTTGCTGATAATAAGTTACTTTTTTATTGGCCAGAAGTATCATAATGACAAACACCAGTTAAGCTGGTTTGTTTAAAATCAAACTGGTTTAAGCTGGTACATCAAACTGCACTGGCTAAAACATCGACCCAACTGTTCCTCTGTACCTAAAAAGAGTTCAAGCTGGGACAAACATTGATTATACTGGTTAAACCTACTTTTTGCCCCCTCTTTGCCCTGTGGTGGATTAACACAAGAGTTGACACTATCATATGATCCACGTGGTGCACATTTCTCAATGGCTTTACTTTTAATGTGAGCGTGCGGCCCGGGTCAGCTAAGCCAGGTAACGTTCAGACTAATTGGACAGGAATGACCAGTTATCTGGCTGATTACTGCCACTCCTCATCGGGTAATGACGGCTCAACGGGGGACCGGCTCTGTCTGACATGCAGCACATGATGGAGAGTACAGCCGTTGGAGGGGTGAGGGGGGGGGCTGCAGCAGTGCCTGCTGGCAGGGGCTGTTCTGGGGTCAGCCAGCGAACAGAGACGCACTTCTCATCACTGTCAGAGATTTGGAGGGAGACCTCACATTTGGAGTGTGTAGGCCTCTTGACCAAGCGGCCAGTGTGCCAGACTTCTGACAGCATGGCCTTCAAGATGGTTTGGGGGGGATGTTTGTTTGTGTGCACTTGTCACAGAGATGGTGACCGTGCAGGTTCATAAGCAGCGCAGTGTTCCTCCACTGCCTCCCCTTTGAATCGCAAAGCTAAAGGCAGCAACAGATGAAGATAAATTAAAAGATCGTGTTTCACCCCCTCTACCCCGCAGACCCCAGGGCTGACCCTTTGCTCTAAAGATGCTTTGAAGCCTGATACATCTGGTTGCCTTTGACTGAGGGCTCACAGAGAGAGACAGAGGTGTTCAGGTTGGACTGAGCAAACCCCTCACTGTTCTCTGCCCTCTCTTTAGCCCGGGCCTTCACCCTGTATTGACCCCGCTGGCGTCTGCTTATGGGGTCATCAAGACGGAGCCACTTGTTCTGCCCAAGGCCAGAGACCTCAAGACCCCAGGGTACAGGGCTATGCTTTGAGTCGGCCAATCATGATCGTGGTTTGGATCATGAAGTCGGGGCTTGCTGGATGGGAAATTAGACTTGACAGCCTCATGCTTCTGCTCAGATGGGACAATGATGCGATGGTTGACCCTATTCTAAACAGAAACATAGTCTTGATTCAGCATGAAGTGTATCATTTATGGATATCCTTTACTGTAGACTGAGATTTACGTAAGGGGGTTAGTTGGCCTTTGTTAAAGGGAGTGTTTAGATCTTCTGAAGTGGGGTTGTGTGAAGTAGTTATCCACAGTCAGCGTATTAGGTTCAGCAGATGTCAGTCGGCCGGCATGGACCCAGTTTGAAGACGCAGGCGATAATACTGCCATCGACACAGAAGACAATGATTATAAAGGGAAACTTTGCTCACAATGTGATGACACAGAGCTGGTTGAATATCAGCAAAGTTTCCCTGCTTCCCTTCACTGGTTCCTGTAGAGCAGAGTCGGTCTTTGTTTCATTGTTATAATCATTAAAAAGCAAAAGCAGCATGTGTATACATTCAGTAGGCTATATCTTCAGTAGCTAGCTAACCCTACACTTTTCAGGGTTTGATTTTGGTTTTGGAACAGGGAAGAAACGTATATCTTTTTCCAACCTCTCCAGGTAACGAGTATCATTAATACATGACGAGCCCCAGGCACAACATTTAGCTCCAAATCCACAAAACCAGCCTGAAAATGAAGGAAATCTGAAACGACTGCATTACAGACAATAGAGCACAGCTGTGTTGTTGTCGGACCCTGGTCTGAGCCGGCCCGATGCTATGTTATGATTGGCCTGTCTGCATACTGGGGCGGGACTTAGCGTAATTTAAGTGTTATCTTACTAGCCTGTCAGCAGAAATGTTCATTTCAGGCTGATACCAATATTCCATTTTTAAGCAGTTATCTGCCGATACCAATGAAGTGTCGATATTATCATGCATCCCTAGCTTTGTGGCGGTGAGGTAAAGCAGTGAAAATATTCAAAATATAGTGAGCACTTTGATTTTTTAGGTGGCTAAAAATCATTTCGCTGCTGCTCCTGTCCATGGCAGTACATAGCTTAGCTGCTGTGGCAGTACCTTGTCTGCTTCTCCAACCTGGGAGTGTTCCAACCGCCAAATACTGTGGGTAATACACTGACTATAGATATGTCTCACAACATTACTTAAAAACATCTGAACTGTCCCTTTTAGTACAAAATAAGCAAAACATGTTAGGTCCTTTCAACTTTTGACTTGTTTTTGGCCTTGTGGCTCAGCCATCTTACCAGATAACTTCATATTTCACACAATAATATTTCTCTCACCCTTTCACTCCACCAGAAACCAGAACATTTGCTGTCCCACTTTTAAATACGGCGACACCATTTGGCCTGTTGAAATGATTCCATTTAATCCAGGAAAAGATATTATCAAAGAAACAGGAGGACGAGGCTTTCACTGTAAACTTTCCCAGCTCCATCTCTTCACATTCACAGCTCTGTCAAACAATAACCAAGCCCCACCTTTTGTGCACCAACTTCCCATTATAATAAATGATTCAGCTGCACTCACAAATAACTCACTTAGCAGCAGAAATTGGGCTGAGAGCTGACCCAGATTTATGTCGACCCTTCCTTCTCCATTTTTCTACTGTTTCTTTGGGAAGTAGAGAGGGAATGTGAACAAGGTGGAATGTGACGGTGGTACAGCCACAGAACTGGGCGTGAGGTGAGAAGTGAGGAGTTGTCGGGAGGAAACTATTGTCTGGACAGGAGCGGATGGGGGAACGTGGGAAATCTGTCTGTTGGCCTACAGCCTCAAAAGCTGGCCTTTAATTATATCTCATCGTGGACTTACTTCTAAAGGGGAATTCTGGGACGTTTACCAGTGGTCAAAAACTGGTATAAATCCATGTATCAGTAATTTTGTGTAATGCCTGATGTGTATTCAGGGTCATGGTTTGTTTGGTTGGCAGGAGAACACAGTGGATAGGCTGTCTGTCAGTCATAGGGTTAACACATAAGCAAATGAATGACTACTTTAAGATGCGGTATGCTTGAAACAAACTGGCTTTGTACAGTGTGTTGTCTGACCACCACTAAAGTTAACGTGTTTGCAGCTGTTCTGAATGGCCGACCTCAAATGCAGGCCATGCTGCCATAGATCAGGCTGGGTATCAAACTTCGATACTTCCATGGCACCAATGGAATAGCTTTGATACCAATGAGCAGGGCTGCAACCAACAATTATTTTCACTGCTGATTAATTTGTCAATTATGTTCTTGATAAATTGATCAGTTATTTGGTGATAAAATGTCACCAAAGTCAGTTTGACATCCTGGATATATCCTTCAAACACAGACTGCAGACCGCTCTGTCTGCTTCTCTCTGGAATCACTCTTTCATTTTTCCCAAAAATATGATAATATTTATTCAGGGAGTGCAGTTAGTTACAGTGTGGGCTCCATGCTTACGGCGAAAGCTTGTTGGATCATCATAAAGCGGCGGGGCTGAACAAGAGGTCAAGTAAAAGAGAGAAAGAAACTTCAAGTCCAGCCTATTTTCTCAACTTTGCATGTCTGGCTAATGAGGCCAGCATGACTGTTACATTGTCAGTTTCAAAACATTTACACAAACTGCTACTGTTTTGCCCCCATCTGCTAAATCCAGCACATTTGCAAGGTCAGGAATTCCTCACCGAAACCAAGGCAGACAACACAAGTTAGGTTTATACAATCAAAGCTTCCTCTACTGCTCACCACAGTGACTGCACCCTTATCATAGAGAGCAGAGAGAAATAATAGGAGGAACCTTTAAATGTCCAGCTATGGGTTGTATGGGTTCATCTTTATGGCTCTGCTGTCTCTGTCTCTCTGGCTCAGTATTGACTACTGTAGCCTGCAGGCATGAGGGCACATAGTGGAGCTGTCTGGGTGGGAGTGTCAGGACTGGGCAGGAGGCGCTTTGGGGAGTGTGTGTGAAATAGCATTCATGCATGAAGCAGATAAAATCGGAAGTGTGTGACAGTTCTGGTGATCAAGGTTGTTTCCATTCAGCTTCACTTGTTTCATTCAGTGACAAATTACAAATTAACAGGTCAGATCCCTTTACTGGAGCTGAAACAGTCCACTGATTTAAATTTTGGTAATGGGTTAATCATTAAAGCTCTGAGGTTTTGCACTGTCAGTTGAAAAGAAATAAGCAAACTGAAGACACCATCTTGGCCTCTGGGATTTAAAGGAAGAAAATTGCTAAAATAATTGTTACACTTTAAATTAAGATTACTAGAAATCAAAATCTAATTTCATAAGACTCAACTCTATTTAAAGAGGACCTATTAAGCTCATTTTCAGGTTCACACTTGTATTTTAAGTTCTCACGAGGACATGTTTACATTTTGAGCTCGAACTACAACCCTCTGTCTGACACTTCTTAGCGCCTGTCTCTTTAAGCCCCATCCCGATAAAGCTCAGTCTGTTCTAACTGGTCAGTGTTTCCAGGTCTTCTGCATCTCAGCGCCGTCATTGCAGCTGGGGAATAACTGTAACAGAGTGTAGCAGCACTTTATACAGTGAAAACTCACCAATCAAAGCTTCTAAACACAACCGGACAGGTTTCAGCAGAAATATGATCTTAAAATCAGGGAGACAATGACAACATCAGCGACCAGGACTACATGTTTTCCTGATGTTAGCATGTAGCTACATGGAGCAGTGTACTCGCAGCCAAGGAATGACTATAATGGAGTATAGCTGCTCTTTCTCCTGTTAGCAGGAATATCATCTGAAATTGGTGAGAAATTATCAACATCAGCATCCAAGTTTACATGTTTTCCTGACGTTAGCATATAGCTAAATGTGCGGTACCAGTGCACTTGCAGCCAAAGAATGACTGTAATGAAAAATACCAGCACTTTCTACTATAAAAACTCACCAATTAAAGCTTCTAAGCACACCAGATATGTCCCGTAAGACGAAATTAAAAAAATTCTGAACAATTTGAAGTCTCAGGTTTATGCTTATGGGGAAATACTTCGACATACCTTTAGGTTTCTCATTATCAGGCCCACATGCAACTGGCGCCCGCAGAATTCCAAAGACATTGCCACAGATTTTCTGCAGATTTGAAAGAAAAACAACTTTTTTTAAAAAAATAAATATGGACTATCGCATTACAAACAAACAAACACACCAACAAAAAACATTCAGCAGAATTCCACAGGTTTTCATTGTGTGTAAAAACAAATCTGGAGATTCCGTTGGGGTCTGCTCATTATTTGAAACTTTGGCCAAGTTCTGAATTTGAATTTGAATTTTATGAGCACACACAATGTGACTAAAAAAAAAAAGGATATAAAAATAAACATGGCAGGGATTGTGCAGGAGAGGTGAGAAACCCGAAGGGGCTGATGGTGAAAACCTCCCCTCTAGAATTTCAAATCTATTCTATTACAAATAATATTTCTCTCCTAAACGTGAGAATATAACACACAAAATATGAAAACATAATAATCATAAATAAAACAGACACATACACATAACACATATACATAACTAATACGGGTGTTGTTTCATAAAAGATTTAAATGAGTGTACTGACACAATGAGGCTTTAATGAAGTGAGGACTGTTGTTCCAGAGGAATGGTCCTGTGTATTTCAAAGCGCACTGTCCAAGTGTTGTATGGTTATAGGGAAGATGAATATCCTCTGTTTGTCTTGTTAGATGTGAATGGACATTCGAGTTCTTGAACAGAGGAGCCAATGATTCCCAACAATTTGCTGCTGTAGCCAATCAGACAAAGAAGAGAAGAATATGTACTGGCCCAAACTGTTACAATATATGTAAGGATACATTAAATATAGTAGAGTGTTAGTAGACAGGATTTCAATGATGTCAACTGACTTTTTTACACACAGACTCACACAGACTTCCTGGGCAGTTGTTCATCTACTAATACACCTAAGAATTATGAAGAAATAACTTGATTGATTTCAATATTATTGATGAATAGTTTAACATCTTCCTTTGAATAACTTTTATTTCTATTTCTGAAAATTACAGAATTAGATTTCCATGACATTTAGAGAGAGTTTGTTTATTCTGAACCATTTTTCAATAGGGTATAATTGGATTCTCTGATCAAGGCACCAACGTTTGCTGGTGATAGGACAATATTAGTATCATCAGTAAAGACGGTGGGTAAAGCAGTATCAGATATCCATGCAAAGTCATTTATGTAGATTAGAAATAAAAGAGGCCCAAGTATAGAGCCTTGGGGCATCCCGCTATATAGTTTGATTTAGAGATACAACCATTTATAAATAGGTATTGATCTAAAGTGATCACTAACCAGCTGATAAGCCACATTCTGAAAGCTTCAACAGTGAAGTTTGGATATAAGAATGTTATGATCTACTGTATCAAACGCTTTTGATAAGTCCAATAATATGCCAATTTCAAATGAATTATTGTCCAATACTAGGGTGATGTTATCTTAATATGAAAGATTCAGAATTGTAATATGCCAAATACTATATTTATAATAAGAGAAAACAAGGTAAAGCATAATAGGGCCGCTTTAAAAACCTGTAATATTCAGTTTGAGTCTTGTGTTTGTGTGTGAGGACAAGGGAAAGGGGGTGGGGTTGGTGTCTGAGAGTGTAAATACTTATATGTCAAATTGCTCTTGCAGACATGGGACCAGAGAATAGTGGAAGATAGTCTGTGTAAGCCTGTGTAAGTATAGAAAAAGGGGGGATGCTTGGTTCTGTGCAGACCTCTGGGACCAGGGAGGCTGGAGATAAGCCACCAAGCATCAACACCCCTCATTCTGTTTTTGCCTGCTCATGTCAAACCACCGGGGTCCTGTACTGATAACCTCTCGCAGGAAAAGCACCTTTTATGTAGCCTGTCTGAGCCGTTTTACTAAACCACACACAGACACACATTCATGCCATTGCATATATAAATGTAGGAGATTCATCCCATGCAGCCTATTCAACCACCTCTGCTTCTGCTTTTCCTGCTCAGGCTCGGTGCATAAATCCTCAACGACAGACAGCAGCAATAGAGGGAGAGAGCAGCGAGGTGGTGTGAAACAGCAGCTAAAGGGGGGAGCATGGCCTGAGGCTGCGGGTCAGAGTTCTCCTGAGGTCATTCACAATGAAATTGACTAGCAAAGGCACAGAAAGGGAGGGTAAAAGCAGGATGAGAATGAACGAGAGAGACAGGGAGACAACCTCCGGAGCCACTGATACAGCCCCCAGGTCTCTTTGATCTATCACTGCCAGCTTCCTGAAGTAAACACAGGCTAATTGTCTGGATCAGGTTTGAGATGCTTATCTGCGTTCGCCTGTCTGTTTCCCTCCAACGCTTCGATACGTTTCTTCAGCGATACAGGGGAGGCCAAGCTTGTCGGTCCCAATCAGATTCCTGGAGGTACTAATGGATACACCCGACGTTTAACTGCTTCAATCCACCATCAACCACCCGACGCATCTTTCAGTCCAGGCCAGGTTTGGCCCCACGCATATCTCTTGACCTTTTAATCCAACAAGCGCCTCACAATTAATGCAAACCTGATAAAGAACAAGTTAGAGAGGCTTTTTAAAAACCCATTTAATTGTGCTCTAAACTTATCTTTTAATTGCCTTGTTATTTTGCTCATAAAAAATAAGTTAGCTTTGTTCCTAAAGTTTTGATTTCAGCTGAGAACCAACCTTTATCTTTTATTGTGTCTGTTTTATCAATGGTGTCACTTTGTTGAATGTTATATTATATCTCTTGCTACTTATTGTTGCTGTGCATTTTGGTCCATCACAGCTTTCTGCAAATCAGACAATAATGTCGAGAGAAGACGGGCGGAAAAGAGGATAAAGAATGGGACAGAATATTGAAGCACAAAGAGGAAGAAACGTATTTTCATTACTTTGAAGTTGAACTTTTGGCAGACCGGAGGTGGTGACTGGGAGGCAGGGATGACAATATCCTCCTGTTTGAACTCCCTAGCATAAATATTGGTGCTGATGTTGTAATGGGGTTTTCCTCATGACCCTCCTCCAACACAGACCTTCCAGAGAGCCCTTCATGTGGATTCCGCTTCCCCTCCTCTGCTCCCCAAGCCCACAGAGATCAGACACCGGGGTCTCCGGGGGGAAATAGCTCATCCAGTGATGACGCTACTCATTGCAAGCCTGATTGGGTTTAGTGATGCCTGAGGGGCTGAAGCCAGATAGTCAAGATATATCAATATACCACGGCTACTGGAAATACATTGTCTTCATCTTAGAAGAACTGGTTTCATGCAGTTGCTGTAGGTTGTGTTGCTGCAACACAATCACCGGAATAAATCTGTTTGTTCCTGCAAACCATGGATATTTTACATACAAGAAATGCAGCAATGTCTCAGTACAAAACAACCAATTTTCGTGGCAATATCCTGGCAGGAAACACAGCGATGTCTCTGTAAAAAAAAAAAAATACAAATTTCCATGGCATTATCTCGGCAGTAAATGCAAGGATGTCTCAGTAAAAAACAACTAATTTTCATGGCAATGGCCCAATAGGAAATGCGGTAATGTCTCCATAAAAAACAACCAATGTCATGGCAATATTCTGGCAGGAAACACAGCGATGTCTTGATAAAAAAAAATGTGGCAATATCCAGCAGGAAATGCAAGGATGTGTCAGTAAAAAAACTAAACAATTTTGTAGCAATATACTGGCAGGAAACGCAGCGATGTCTCGATGAAAAACAACATTTACGTGGCAATGTACTAACAGGAAACACAGCAATATCTTGGTAAAAAACAACAAATTTTCATGGCAATTTCCCGGCAGGAAACGAACAATGTCTCTATAACAAACAACCAATTACGTGGCAATACACTGGCAGGAAACACAACAATGTCTGAGTGAAAACAACAATTATTTGGCACTATCCCGGCAGGAAACACAGCAATGTCTGTATAAACAGCAGCTCTCCATGGCACTATCCCAGCAGGACACGTAGCAGTCTTGTTAAACAATTGCTTACTGTGGCACTATCCCTGCTGGAAACACAGTGATGGGTCACTAGAAAACACCCATATTTTAATACTATAAAGCTGCTGGAAAAGCTGCGATGACTTGCTAAAAAACAACAGGTTTTGCTGTTCGTTGGTCTCGAACAGTGGTCTACAGCTTGGCAGGCATCTCGTCAAGGTGTCACGATACACAGCCGCCTGCAGTTTTTTTGTATGTGTTTCAAGCCTTTTCCTTTTTTAAAGATTTTTTGGGGCATTTTGGCTTTAATGGACAGGACAGTCAAGTGTGAAGGGGGGAGGGAGAGAGGGGATGAATGTAGCAAAGGGCCACTGGCTGGACTCGAACCCGAACCGCTGCGTCAACAGCCTTGTACATGGGGCGCCTGCTCTATCCACTAAGCCACCGACGCCCCTTTCCTCTTGTTTTTAATAACCTTCAGTATCTCTCTGACCGACACTGTGAGTCCATTCATTTCGAATGCAACAAAGGCAACAGCCCTCCAGTGCGGGTGGGTACGTTCTGTGTATGCAATAAAGAGCAATGGAAAAAGCCAATGTAATTTAAAGAGCTGAGGGTGGGATTTGTTTGTGTTTTGATGTGGTGTGTCCAAATCTCATTGATCTGAAATCCAATCAAGCTGTATTTATAAAAGCTTGTTTTATATATATTTTTTTACGGTCACATAAAATCTAATTTACGACTTCATCATATGCTCAGCAGCCTTTAACAGAGCCAGTAAACCGGGATATACATTATTTATTTATTATTTTCTCCTTTAAAACTGTTCTTTGGTCTCCACTGGAGGAATGGAGGAAGGAGCGTACAGCGTGAGGTGGTTGTCTGTTTGCAGACATGTGTGTTCATGTGTACAACATGTTTATATGAGCGTGCATTTAAATGTGCGACAGTCATTTGTATGCATGTGCGTGTGGAGCAGAGATACAGCCTCCATCATGGACCAGACTTCTATCTAGTAGCTGCATCATTCTCACCTCGGGCGCAGGACTCCACTCTGTCACTCAGGGTGACACATGGAGAGGCAGCCCCCTGCCCGTGGCGTACAGAAGGGATCACCGCCCTGTCACTGTCTGTCACTCCGGCTTTGTCCCCTGTCATGCCCCCACGCTGGCAGGTTGAGGGAGGGGGGCGGGAAGGGGGGCCCGTCACGAACAGTGACAGACTGACAGGTGACAGGTGAAGCCAGCCAGACAGCGAGTGCCACAGACACTCAAACCTTCATACATAACCCAGAGTGGTTCAATGTGTGTGTGTGAATGTGCGCTCGCATACAAACGCTCACACAGCGGCTTTGTTTAACGCCAATGGGATGGATTACAAGGTCCTTTTGGGGTTGAACTGACACCCGCTCAGACCTGCTGTGGACCTCCTTAAACTGCAGCGGCCTTAATCTGAATGTCACAAATGGCTCAAAGTAGACAATTTGGGGGAAAGGCCTCATTATGCCTCATCACCACAGCTCTGCCCGTTCTCTCCCTCCTATCACCTCAGAGCTGTAATGATCATCACCTCAGTCAGAACTGCAGTTTCTCCCCAAGCTGAGAATCCATCTCCTGTAACTGCAATTTGCCTCCAGCACTTCATCCCACTAAGTTTTTTTTTTAAACCTTCACCTCTGACAGAATAATCTGACTGTTCATGAGACATTTAGTACTTTCTTTACTTTCTAAATCACCTCTGTTTTCACAGCACTATGTGGCTACTCAGGCTGTCGATGTTTTAAAGCAGGGACACTTAACTAGCTTTGTCCAGGGCAAAAGGAGGCCAGAGATCAGCTAATAAACAAACATTAAAATTATTTATCAGATAACACTGATAAATGAGGCAAATCCAGTTGCAGCAGCCCACAAACTGAAGGTCAGGTGTACGCAGGGGTGTTATAGGATTTGAGGACATTTTGGGTTTAGCCGGGACCTCCGCTGGGAGGTCAGGGGGTCCTCCCCTGGCTCTATCTGATACTTTTATGCACTCTGGCACCAAAGCACAGAAAAAATCCCCAGGGTGGATCAATTTAATTTTATTGAGGAATAGAAAGTGGTTGGCGGGCCACCCGTCACCTTATCATGGGCCAGATTTGGCCTGGAGTATTAGGCAGATTTATAGTTGAGTGGGACAAAAGCAACATTTAACAAAGGTAATGTTACAAAATTCAGCTCCATTACAACTCACAAGGTTCACTGACAAAACAACTGTCTTATACTAAACACGTTTTCCAAACAAGTATAACATGCTAACGTTATTAGCACAAGCCTATGGCATTTTACACTGTTTCAATTAGCCTAGCAGCTAGCAAAATATTCTTCTGCTCATATGAAGCCAGGAAAAAACAGCAACATTTAACAAAGGTAATGTTACAAAATTCCACTTCAAATTCCAGTTCACTGACAAATCAACTGTCACACATTTTCCCCGTAAATAAAACATGCTAATGTTATTAGCATAAGCCTATGGCATTTTGCTTTGCATAAATTGTCCGAGCTACTATCAGGGTTTTCCTCTGCTCATATGAAGCCACGATAAATCACACACAAGACTTAAAATGCTATTTTTGCGGAAGCTTGTCTTCACAATTTATTGTTTCTTATCTGTGAAATTAAAGTAAATAAAAGCTTCGTTTCCACTGAGGGAAATGGTTTCAGCTTACAATAACAGTCAAGAGGTTTGCGTCACTGCGGTTACATTTCTGGGGAGGTGCACATTAGGCTACAGTGTAGGGCACTTGCCTACACAGAGCCTACACTGAGGTATAGCGTCAATTCGAGGCAGAAGAATAAATTCCACCGTAGTGGATAGATCATAAACCCTGCCATCTTGATCTAAAAGATCAAAGTACACATCAAATAAATGATGGTTTCTGTCATTTTCGGTAGTTCTTATCATGCTGGTGTGTGTTCAAGTGTTCATTTTTCCGATAAGTTTAGTTATACTAGTTATTCGATGCTATGACAAGGGGGTCTGATGTCATGATTGACAGCTGGTCAGTGTGCTTGCAACCAATGACGCCGCTCGCAAGTGGTGGAGTAGTTTATTTAGAGTCACTGAAGTGTACATTGTGAGTACATATTATCACAACCTAACATACAGTACAGATCAAGTTAGATAACGTATTTAAACTTTGCTAATAAATATACATACACTCACACTGATGCCTCCACTGTGTGTAATAATATCTGCACACACACACACATTTAAAAAGTTTAGTATGCAAGCATATTCACAAATACCTACACACACACACACACACACACACACACAGCAGCATATCTTTGATGGCAGTCTGCCCTGCTGGAGTTAAAACATACCCACTGCAGTGATGCTGCTGATGCTGTCAGATCTAAGCAAGGACTCAGAGTGTGTGTACACCTTTGATGCTGGAATAAGCTTTGGCTTATACTCAATTTTTCATGCTTGAAAGAGGCAAACAAACACCACAGAGGGCAGAGGTAAATATCTCGATTAATCCTGGGTATTTATTAGCACAGCTCACAGATAAATCTTTTCTTCTCCTTTCAAATGGTTTCTCTCAGACAGGTGATGGGGCTGAATAATTGTAGAGAAAATACAATGAGACATCAAGTTATTTAAGTGTAACCGAATTACAGCCAACATATGTGCGCGGCCCGATATGGGATTAGATTTACAGCTCTCTTTGTCACTCGATGGACTTTTAATGGCCATTATTGCTGCTGGTTGAGGTCCCAAATGGAGCATTAGACCTTCGGCGTGGCTTGAATCTAACCTGGTGCCAGAGGTTGCACCCAAATCATTCCATTTGACCTGCATCTCCCATTCCATTACCCAACATTCCCTGTGGGGACAGTAGTGGTCCCTCAACACTTGAACTCTGACCCCGGCCCCCATCAGGTGAAGAGCCAATAACAGTGAGGGAGGTTTTATAGGCACCGAGGCCATCTGAATTGTCTCGCCTGGCGTCTCCGAGGGGACATACAGTCATAATGATGCCCTATGAGGTTTTGCCCTGAAATGTGATTTACTTCTTATTACCTTGAGTCACACTGTGTGAGGCAGCATTTGTCAGGGGAAACCTGTTTCCAGGTGAACATCAGCCTGCGTCGCCTCCAAGAAGAAAGGAAAAGAAGTCTGTGCATCTTAGAGTGTTGTCATGACAACGAGATTTCCAACTTCAATGTGATACCTTAAAAAATGTCAATATTTGATAGTTTTATTACTACAGGGAAAAACTGACATTAAGAGCATACAATCATTAAAAAAATTAATATAATGAGGCTCCTGCACTGAATGTAGTTTGGTCCACTCTGGATTAGAGTATTAGAAAGTTCAAAATGTTGGTTTGGTTCAGAAATCCCTTTAAGAATGTACTTTAAGAATGTACACTCCGTCCCTGCCTATTTTTTTTATTTTCTTCTTATTTGGCTGTGTCGGGGACGTTCCTGGGCCCAGCACGCAGGTGAGGTCGAGACTTTATAAACAGGTAGCGAACAGGTGCCAGACCATAAGCAGCATGCATTCAAGAGGAAGTTACAAAAATTGCAGACACAGCGCCGGAAAAGACAAATATAGTGAGGCATGACGCCAAGCTGGGGTTGGCTTTCACCTTCGCTGGCAACAGCAACCAACAGTTCCAGCACGGTACACCTTTAGGAGGCTGATTACAGTCTGTCAGAATCTCAGACCGTGGATGCATCACATGTAATTTAATTACTGATGTGTAACAACAGCGGCAACTTAAAACAGCCATGCAGCTTTCAATGCTGCAGAGAAGGGTTACATTGTGTGCAATGTTTGGGCCGTTACCTCTGGAGTGAAAGATACTCATCATAATGCCCAAATGCTCTGTCTCAGGTCAGCAACATATATGTGCATATATTTTGGATTCAGTGGGAATAAACCTTCAAGTCTGGGGAAAGCAAAGATAAATATGTGTCATGAGTTTGTGAGTTGTTAACCACCCAGTCACATTTAAATAATTAAAAAATTGCCAAGAATATATTATAAGGTTTTAAAGATCAAGTTGCTGTCGGGCTGCCACAAAGCCACAGACTTTCATTCGGAGCTAAGTGTGTAGCACAGTAACATATTCGACCCCCGAGCTGGAGAACAAGCCGCTGTGTAGCATCAGACTCTTGTTGGCAGCTAACCCAATAGCACAAAGCACTCATATACCCCACAAGCTGAAGAACGAGCCACTCCGCAGCAACAGCCTCTTAGCAGCTAACCCAGTAGCATACACAGGCCCTTTCCAAAACCAGACCATACCCTCTCCCACTCTGTCGCGGCGTGTTACTCTTTTCATGGTCACGTTCACAGCTGAATTAAGCACCCTCCATCAAGGTGTAGCAGATAAACACAGCGGCAAGCTTCGGGACTCACTTCCCTCTCAACAGTTTCTCTTTCTGCTGCAGAAACTTTTCATAATTCTGGAGAAAAATAGAGCTTAATACAATTTTAAGTTTGTCATAATGTTGAAAAATAAAACCCAAACACATTTTATGTATAGACTCGCTGTTGGAGAGTTTTATAACTTATGTTAAAAGCTGGCTCCAGTGCGTCATTGAGCAGGCTTTTTAGGCTCGCCCAAAAAATCCTGGACATAGAAAATAGTGGAAAAAGATTCTAACTCTACAATCTAGTCCTACACACTTCCCAGTCTTTTCACATTTTCAGCAAGTATTTTCTAACATGTAAAATGTGTTTAGAAAGAGATCACCGATTTTACTTTATCCGGACTTAAACCCTGGAAGTGTCAACACCGTGGTACTGCGGCAACAAGTCTACATTCATGCTACCATATGTGCATGTCTGTCTTCAGTGTGGGTGTCAATGTGAATTTTATTAACAGAACCTTATCCGGTGGTGGAGGAGGAGAGCCAAGAGATGTCTCATGCGGTGGTGGCTCGGGGAGATTGACAGCCGATTCAAAGTTTGGGAGCCTCCCACCTCATGCTCATAGTCTCTGACATAAATATCTGGCAACCAAAAGTAATCCTCTCCAAAGTCTAGTTTCCTGAAAATTAGTTCAGGACAGGAGGAATGGAAAATGGAGGAATGACTGACAAGAGCACGTTCAAACACACAACCCTGGAAAGCACACTTCAAAAAGTACGTTCACACACAATCACACACACTTCTATGCACCCTCACCTCCCACCTTTTAATGAGGAATGAGTACAGACAGTTTTAGTACAATAGCTGGCGAGTGTTAAGAGGGAATAAAAGCCGGGCACAAAGGAATGGAGAAAGTTTAAAAGAAGAGAGAGAAGGGAAGAGAAGTATGTTTTCACCGTTCACCGAGTCCATGGCAGGCCTGTGGGATTGGCAGAGATTGGTGGGGATATGAGACAGGCAGCACTTGAAAGCCCAGCCAGAAGTTTAAGATGTTCAGAGGGAGTTATTGGTCGCCTGCTCTTCCTCCTCCCCCCTCTCCCCTCCTCTGCTTCCCCGAGTCTTTTCAAGCTCGGGGCCTAGAGACCCTTTCTTCTTCTCTCATCCCTTAGAGCCCTAACATGCATGACAGGTACAAGAGAAAAGAGAGGCTGCAGAGGTGTTAGGAGAGGAAGCGGATGGGAGAAACGGAGGGGACGAATACAGGTGAAGGACTCCAAACAATGGAGGGAGACAGAGAGAGAGGAAGTAGGAGTGAAGGTGATAGGTGGATGGAAAGTGGGATAAAGAGTCCCTGCATCTTATTTGGTGGCATTTCAAGGAAGGAAGTTTCACAGAGCTGTCTCGTATTAAAAGGATACATAAAAAGCTTCTTATCATGGTACTGTACTTTGCCAAAAGTATGAAGACACCTGAATAAAGTCTGGGGTGTCACTGATAGAACAGCCTCCATGGCTGCGACGATTAGCTCCCATTTAGCCACAAGAACATTAATTGAGGTCCGTCTCATAATTGGTGCTTCGATTCATCCCAAAAGTCTCCGTGCAGGCCAGTCACAGTACGTCTACACAAAACTCAGAAACTAATTCTTTTACAAACCTAACCTTGTGCACAGGAGCACTGTCATCCTGACATAGGAAAGAGCCTTGCTCAAGGTGTTGCCACAAAGTTGGACACTATTATCTGCTCTAACATACCATTATTTGTTATATGTCCCTTATCTCCAGGTGCAAGGTTTGGACACCAAAAAATGATGTCAACACATCTCTGCACCGGGCGCACAGGCTCTGAAAGTTTTCGAGGAGTTTGGTCATGCACCTATGATTTTTTGAAACCAAGCGCACTGTGCATGCATGCATTCAGTTCAACATGGACGCCTTCAAGCACAGACAGGCTGAGCAGGTTTGTCTGTACAGACATCTCTACGATTCTTCACTGAGAGACCACAGGGACAGTCAAACGAGATGCCACGACTTGAAAGAACATGAGATGGCTGTAAAAGCTAAAAAATGGTCTCATGGAAAGAAAGAGTGAGGACCCGATGACGATGACGTAAGCAACAGTAATTATTACAGTACACAAATGCAGTGTTCAGCATTACATGGGTGTTTGCTACTGTTTTCAAGCAGCCTACTCTTCCAGTAATATTCTTGCGGTAATGCTGGTCAACGTCTTGCTTGTCCACAGAATGTTTTGTTTGTTTGAGAATTAAAATATTAAAATAATTAAATTAAATTATAATTAACATTTTATTTTGATATATTTTATCATCCAGCACCTGCGATCTGATCCAGATGTTGCTTTTTTTTCCCACCAAGACCCAAAACCAGAGATAAAATTATCAGAAATTATCACCTGGGAATCACCTTCTGTGCAGGTACCCGATCTGATGCAGGACTCGGTGCTAAATTACTGTAATAACAAAGTGCTGCTTTGAGAAAGAAACTCTGATATGTAAACCGGGCCTCAAAATGACCCCCAAAGCATATATAACACAACCCAGTTGTGTATAAATGTAATTCTTAGAAGATAAGGTTCAATATTCTGAAGGGCGTTGTTAAATTGAAAATATGAATCCATATATATCAAGTAGAGCAAGTATGTGGTGAAGTACAGGTGAAACGTATTCTGTTTCAGAGAAAGTAACTGCTCTGACTTATGATTCTTTCATCCTCAGAGGCATCAATCCTCCTGTGACCCCATTCAGATTTATTAGCTCCTTTGAAAAGGGTTTATCTCAAAAAGTGATGTAATATTCATCTCCACCAGTCCAAAATCCCAGTATCAATGAAGTTCAGGTGTGCAGTGGAAGGGAAGACACAGGAGTGCTGTTTTAGGTTTGTAAGGATGAGTTATTGCTGCCATTTTTTGGGCCGTATAACAATGATTTGCATGACAGGCCTGTAACAGACGATGAGGTCACTGGAAAGGGGTTTAAAGCAAGGGTGCTTATGGTTAAAGACAATAAATATTGCTCTGACAAGATGAGAGTAGAAATGACAGATGGTAAGAGGTATTTTTTTCTCCTTCTCAATGCCATGTGTGTCTTCTATCAAAACCCTCCTGTTTTCAAAGGGTGACCGGAGAAGTAGAGAGGTTCAACTGCGGCTCGGAGAGGAAAAGGGAAGAAAAAGTTTAGCTCCTTCTCTCACAGGGCTCTTTCATAACCATTAACTGTGTGATGACACCAGCGGATATTCAGATTGATTTACCATCGTCTGGGGATCACTTGAGCCGTGCAGAAGTCTCCCATACCAAAGATTCATTTGTGTCCTTAATGAAAGGCTTCCTGCCCCAACGTTTCTTCAAACCCAAATCCACCTATTTTATACTTCAGTTTGATTGCTGTAATGGCCTTATTTATGAGGTCACTGCTGGAACTCGTTGGCAGTTCTTCAGCCGCAGAACGGGCAGGGAATTTATCTGAAATCTCCAGATCCGGCCCTCATTTTTCAAAAAAATGCAGCAGTGTCCTGAAATCAATGAAGGAGTTAAGGAATGCCGAACAGTGAGATAAAGGACAAATTGCCTGGAAAGTCTTGGCGAAACCCCAGTGCAATAAAGAAGAAGAAGAAGAATACCTATGAAAAGAAACTCTAAATAGAACATTACCACCTCGCAGTGGTATGTATCCACCAAACAGTCAAGTTGCAGCTACAGTTTATATCCATGTCTGTGAAAACATGATGCTTCAGTCACATCTTAAATCCACAGTTTTTAGGTGGACACCCAAGCTTAGTGTCACCAATTCCGTATCTGAACAAGTGTCTCCCCTTCTGTTCCTGAGATACGACGTTAAATAATGGCCATAAAGTGTTTTTGCAGAATGTTATGATGTCACAGTGAAGTTGACCTTTGACCTTTTAGATATACAATGTCATCACTTTATCATTTTATTCTATTACACATTTGTACAAAACTTTGCCATAATCATTCTTCTGCTTTGGCCAAAACATATTTTGTGAGGTCACAGTGACTTTGACCTTTGTCTACCAAGTTCTGATTAATACATTCTTGAGTCCAAGTGGAAGTTTGTGCTGCATTTGAAGACATTTCCTCAAGCAGTTCTTGCGGTATCTCGTTCATGACAGTGCAGCGGATGCAAAGTAACAGTGACCTCCATCTTTCCCCACCGAAACGGAATGCCTGTGCCAAATTTGAAAAATCTAATCAGTTAATCCATGACTCATTGTGGACGTTTCTGCCACATTTGAAAAAAATCCCTTGAGGGGTTCTTGAGATATCAAGTTCACGAGAGTGAGATAAGGTCACAGTGACCTTGACATTTGACCACCAACTTCTCATCAGCTTATTATTGAGCCCATGCGGATGTTTTTGTCACATTTATCCTAAAAGGATTCTTGAAATATCATGCTCACGAGTAGGTCGCAGAGACCTTGACCTTTTACCTGTGACCACCAAAATCTAATCAGTTCATCGTTGAATCCAAGTTAAAATTTGTGCCAAATTTCAAGAAATTCTCGAGGCATTTAAGAGATAACGTATTCACAAGAATGAGATGGACATAAGGTCACAGTCAGTTTGACCTTTGACTACTGAAATCTATTAGTTTTTTGTTGAGTCCAAGTAGATGTTTTTGCCACATCTGAAGAAATTCCCTCAAGGCCTTCTTGAGATATCAAGTTCACGAGAATAAGACAGACAAGGTCAGTGTCCTTGACCTTTTACATTTGACCTCCAAAATCTAATCGCTTCATTGTTGAGCCCAAATAAACGTTTGTGCCAAATTTGAAGGAATTCCTTCATGGCGTTCTAGAGAGTGCATTGACAAGAATGAGATGGACACAAGGTCACAGTGATTGTAGGTCACCTTGATTTAAGACCACCAAAATCTAATCAGTTCATCTTTGACTCAAAGCGGACATTTCTGCCATGTCTAGGAAAAAAAATCCCTCAAGATGTCCTTGAGATATCGTGTTCACAAGAATAAGACAAACACAAGGTCACAGTCTCCTTGACCTTTGACCACCAAATTCTAGTCGGCTTATTGTTGAGTCCATGTGGATGTTTTTGCCACATTTAAAGAAAGACCGTTGATGACAAAACATGTTCACGAGAATGGAACAGACGGATAGACAACCCAAGAACATAACGCCTCCGGTCACAGCATACAAACAGAATGCTAAGTAGTTACAGCACTTAACCCTTTAGGACCGTGTGTTAAGCAGTAAGTGTCCCATAATGCCGTCATTGATGCTGACGTTTTTGCCTCGTGGAAAGATCAAAGAAGTCATCAGCATTGACCCTGACCAGGCCCGGAGCGGAGGTGGCATCAAAGCCACGGAATCGTTGTGTGTCCAAAGTAAGTCCACAACACTGGCCTGATTGACATGTCACAGGAAGATGAGGGGCCTCGTTAATCAGACTGCAAGAGGTGATTAGACCCCAAAGTCCCCACGGTCCCAGAGCTGAGGGGTACCTGGGGCAGCTGAAGTCTCAGTCCGACAAACAGGTCATTTAGCTCCCCTTGCAAAATGAATGTAGACACAGTGTGACAGTGAAGCATGAGGTTATGGTTTCTAATCATAGCTGGGGAGGAAGCGGACAGACACAGGCTGAGTGGTCGAGAGAGAACGGGGGTCGTTTTACAAGGAATGAGTGGGTTCCCCAGTCTCTGTTCACCTTTGACCCTGTGGGGACGGTGACCTGTATTTCCCCACGGTGATTCATTTCCTCTTTCCCCTAAAACACCCTGCACTCCCCTGACTGCAGTATGTACACAAAACACATGCCTGTTGCTATGGAGACAGCTGTGGATCTGGATGGGATGAGGCGCATGAATTTTGGACCAGTGGCTGGAGGAGGCCTCCGAGGATGTGTCATCAACCCTCGGGGCAAGAGCAGCGCGGCGCGAGGTTGATACTTAATGCTAAGAGTGGAGCCAATCGAGGGAATCGACATCTGTATGGATCGGGGTTGGGAGTAATCACTCGCGTGTTGGCCAATAGTAACAGAGAATGGCCTCGAGGTGCAGCGCTGTGTGCGCCGGGGCGTGACAGGAAACAGTCAGGGGGGTAAAGACCGCATTAAAAAGAGATCTCTTGTCAGTGGTGCTCATCAATGCTCATCATGGATGTGATTAAACATGATTACTATTTAAACATTTAAGCATAACCCACAGAGGGCAAGGATCGAAATACCATGTGTACATGTACGTAGCTTGGAGCAGCCGCCAACTTACGAAACTGACACTCTTCACACGCTCTCATGACACAGTTCATGCACGCCACACATTAAATTTCTCATGAAGGGAAAAGCACATTAACTTATAATATTGCTGCGCCAAAAAAGGACACTGACAGACCAAGGACAGACGAGGCAGAGCAGCACAACAGCAGCCATAGTTTGCAGTTGTATATTCAACAGTCATTACTCTGCACCCTGCAGCATCTTCTTCCTCAGTTTCACTCGCTGTTGGCAGCAGGAGGACGGTGAGCTCACCTCTCAGTCCTCTGTTTACCTGCTGGGGGCTGACTGAGGGAACATCAGTGGATTACGGTTTAAATAACACAAACCTGATGTTTATCAATTCCTTCATGCTGACTTGCTGATATTAATGAAAATTATGATTATAAATGACTCAACAGAGCTCCAGGGATGATGTTTTTCTGTGAGCCAACTACGGTTGCAACAGTACACCGGTTTAAAGTTAAACCCTATGATAAAAGTTTACGGTTATCATACCATGTAGTTTTGAATCTCCCCTTTATTTTAGTTATTTTCCAAGGCAAGACTTTTGATACAAATTTCCATTGACAAAATGGTTTCAGGTTTAAATTTTACTAATAAAACTTGTGCTCAACTAACAACTGACCCTTCGCTAAAATTCAGGAGCGGGGTATTTACTGATGTATTTTGTGTTGTAGAACAAAACGTGAAAGTCACTTAAGCTTGTATTAACCACAGACCTTGTTTCAGGCATCTAACCACTAACACCCACTGGCTTTGAGACGAGGACACCAGGTGTGCTAAAATGCTAACTCATTTCCGGGTTTCAGGACTGACTCCTGGGGCACTCGTCTCATGTAGTGCACTTATTTTCATCATGATGTGTAGTTAATTTTTTTTAACATAAATATTTCGATTAAAATATTGGCAGTTTTTTCAATAACTTGAGTGCTTCTTATATTTTATATTTTCTTGCTTCTTATATATTTATTTATATTATTTTTTTAATAACTTCCATGTTTATGTTACCGAATGACTCTCATTTAATATCTATGGGATTTTCCTGAAAATAAATTTAAAAAAATAAAAAAATTCAATAACTCTGAGTGTCACATTTAGTTTCACTCATATTCACACAGGGTTCCTAAAGCTTAAGACTAGTTATATATTTATTATAGATTTTTAACACTCTTTTTACTGGCACTTAGAATGAAATTTAAGCCAAAAAATTACAACAAATAAAAAAAGCCATCATCCATTACTGAAGATTAGGGGCAATTTTGCCCAAATGTTTATTGTAACACAAAATACAACTTTTCTGTCTTGGTGCAGACGCATTCATCGGCAGGCTTTCAGGGCAATTTTGTGTTCATCACTCTGAATGTGGGATTCCCCCGCCTTGTTTCCTATTGTGCCGAGTTAATTCTATTAAAAACAAATGTCTAAAAATTTGCCAGTTATTGTTGAATTTGCACTTTCCCACATCATCTACGGTACAGTGACAGCTAGCTAGCAAACAGTGGATCCTCTGCTTCAGGCATCCTGGCAAGAAACAAACAATGACTGTTGTTGGTTCCGCGATCCTGATATGGTGACATTATTGTAGATATTAAAGATCATAATTGAACGATGCAATGTCGGAAAAAATACCTAATAAAATCTTCCGCGCCCATGTCAAATAATCTTTGATTTAAGATAATTCAATACCAATTAAGACTGTATTTTTATATTAACAAATATTCAAATAAAATAAAACAAGTCACCAAAAAGTCCTATCACTATTATTTTTTCAGTTTTCTTATTAGGGTAATTTAGAAGCTGCTAAAAATATTGATATGACTGGATTTTGTTCTTTAAATCCTGTAAGTTGTGAAAACAACGTTCTTTTTCTTTAAGTGTAATGTAGGTTAAATTTTTATGGTGGTGTACATGTTAAATTATTAACACGATAATCTTCAGTATTCTGACCACTTTTAGGTACTTTGTGCACCACTGACTATCAGAGCTGCAGACATGAGGCTTGAGGTTTATGTCAGATTCAAGCCAGAACAATCAGGACTTCAGACCTTACTTGGCCTACCCCACAAACCTACGCTATAAATGCCGGGTTAGTGTTCTTGAATAAATTAACCATCCTTCATGAGTTGGTGATGGTTCCATTCTATCTGAAATCTCCGTGTGAGGCCAGACACCAAACAATGAGTCATCCATTAATGAAGCTTCCACTCCAGCTACAATCAGGACCAGAGAATCCCAAGGCCATGTGGTGGGAGTCTCGCTGAGGAAGGGCTGCCTGGTCTAAGCCCCCAGAGCTACAAGAAACAGCCAAATTAATCCCCTCACCCTCGTTCTAGACATGCATTATCCTCCACTGTCATAAACTTGGCTGTGGTGAAGATTTACAGCTGCCTCGTGCTCTCTCTCGCATGGCTTTCCTCCCTAATTGTCTGCGTGGCCAAGACCTTGACCAGCGCTTTTCTCATCTGAAGAGTCTGAGATCTACAGATTGATTGCCAACGCCGGCTAATAATAACACAAACTCTTCACCCTTGGTTTACTGAGGGAAGACAAGACTGTACTCCTGATGGCGGATTTGCTGGGAAGCCAAAGTAATTAAATGATTTTCCACTGAATTAAGATCTTTGTCGGAGAGCATATGCCAAACTGAAGTTAAGCAACCTGGGATTAAAATGGAATTCGCTGCCAATTGGCTGCCAAAGTTACACAAAGAAATTCCTTAAGTCGAGATGGTCACAAGGATTCTTTTACATGCACATTATTAACTGATAATCTGCTTTCAATCTAAAGAACAGACATGAAATACCAAAAAGCTTTGCAGAACAAGCTCTTAGAGTATTTAATGTACGTTAAGGCTAAAGAACAAACCAAAGATAGATAATATCTGAATAATTCTGATGTCGTTGTGATGTTTTCTCCACTCATGATAATGCTGTTGCTGCTACACACAGATCACATCACGGAAAAGCCCCGCTTCTGCGCCAATTCAGTTAGTGGGAAGCAGCAGCGGATATGAGCCAAGGTTATGAACCAGAGGACATCAGCCCCTCTGATAGTGTCCGGCTGTTGTCTGTCCTTGGCCAAATCCTGCCCAACCACCACGGCTGTGATACAGCACAACGACCTAACATTGTCTAGGTTGAAACACTATGTCCATAACAAGAGCGTTCATACCCAAAGAACGAGGGGAAGAAGAAAAGCAATCAGAGAAAAAGCTCAGGACCTTATTTTTTTCATAAAGACAGTCACGTTTTGCAAAGAGTCATTAGGCAGAAAGACTGCAGACACTGCCGTCGCTTCTTGGAACAGATTTTATTTCCTTCTTTCTATTCTGAATGGTTCACTGAAATTTCATTTTGGCTCAGAAATAATGGAAAGTGGGTGAGAGCCGGAATTGTAGAGGGAGGGGAGGGGAGATTGGCTTCTCGAGTGGCAGGTGATTTAAGTCTCCAGCTCACCTCTCATGTACTCACTTGCTTTTGGGCAGATAAGGTGCTATGTACGGTTCAGTCTGTGGAGGACTAAGAGAATAATAATATATATGAAGAGTCTGTTAAAGTTACAGATCATGAAAACCAACAGCGGCAGGAAAAAAATCAGAAACGGTAATTTTTTTAATGTGGTATAATTGAGGTTTTTTTTTTACCATCATTTGGCCTTCTACTGTGTTTCTGAATTTTAGTAACTTCATTTCTGAATACTTCTTTAAATAAATGTTTGATTACACCAGATAATCAATAGTCAATAATAGGTAGAAACATGGCTCCCTATGTTGATATAAACGGCTCATTATAAGTTAACAAAAACATGATTCTTAATTCTTAGGTGAGTTAAACACTGAATCAAAACCACACATACACTTATAAATATTCAATTTCTGCCAACATATGCTCCTCTATCCTCCACACTGACACACTGGACCTTTAAGGAACCTTCTCAAGCTCTAAACCTGAAAATTCCTTTATTCAACCCAAACTCTGCTGGAAGACATAACGAAGCTCAGGTATCGTAAGCTAGAGGCTAAAAAAAAAAAAAACACCCTTTCAACCTTTTTTAAACAATGAGACAGCAGCGTGCTCTCAATGGCTGATCTGATGCCATTAAGTAATGTTTCCCAGCAAAGAAAAGCGTTCGCCTCAGGCAGAGCGTTCTGCTGCAATTTAGCTGATTAGATGAACTAGGCTGGTATTTATGGGGGGATTTTGTTTGATCTGTTGGCTTCAATACATGAGGATGGTGGGGAAAGGGGGAGTGGAGGTGAAGGGACTGGAGGGGAGGAGTAGGCAGAGGGTTGGATGCAGGGACGGGTGTCTGCAAGAAAAATTCATGAAACAAAACCCCTTTAAGAGTTTGAGAACAAAGTAGAACAAGAGATTGCTGGAGATAAGAAACGGAAGTCGGGGATATGGTGAGAGAATGAAAAAAGTCAAGAGACAAAGTGAGAAGGGAAGAAAGGGTGACGGAGCAGGAGAGGAAGGAGGGTGAGGAGAGCGCAGGCTTCATTCTCATTACAAGTCACTGAGGCACAGGACAGCTGTGGCTCCTGTTACTGCTGTACCATGTGTCTGATTGCACGTTATTACACAGACGCCACACCCCCATCATCATCACTCACTGCTTCTCCAAGTCTGTTTACCTTTCACTACTTTCCTGCTTCCTAATCCTTGTCCCCCCATGACCCTGCTTTGAAGTTTCTCTATGTAACTTTTTACCAGTATTAATCGTTTTTGACTGCTTTAAAACTTTGCCCAACTTTCTCAGTTGCCTCAAGCAGTCTGTGGATTGACTTCTATGTAATGGACTTGGCCGAACTTTTTGCAGAAATCTAAGGACATGACCTCATGCCCAACATTTGGCCTCTGTTCAGCTCTGCTACAGTGCTAACAGTGTGCAACAGAAGCTAATGTTGGTTAATCTGCTAATATCCATAAATGACCAGCATCCACCACAACACAGCTACACGTTAACTTGCTTTAAGTGTTGGGAAGCAGAATATATTCTTGTCAGTAAAAAGTTTATATGTAGAGTGTAAGATTAATTTTACTGTTTTGCATCTTGTCACCGTACAAGAATACTTTCTTTCGGCAAGCCTGATTTTTGGACATGTTTCAGGGTGTTTGCCCAATTTAAAACATTTCTACGAAAAGTATTAAAAAAAATAAGCAAATGTAGTAAGTTACATTACCTATTACTTTTCAAAAGTCTGTTGCCATTGCCTTTTGTTACGAAACAGGTAGCTTGCTTGTTAGCGTGGATGAATTGCTAGCTAGCTAACATAGCAAAATACTGTCTTGAGTGATTAATGTAATTTAATTGATCCAAACTCCAGGGCTAAAGTAGCTGGTAAATTTGCTAGCTTGCTGTTAGCAAATTACCTTATTAGCTAACATTATGAAGTAACTGGTGCTAGATCAATGCAGTGTAGCTTAGTTACAGCTAGCTGGCTCCAGCCAATTTGCTTGCTGGCTTACGTTATCGCTAGCAATAACATTTTTCCATATCTGCTATGAGAGTCCAAAGGACAGAGGGATGTTGTATGCTGTAAAGCCCTCTGAGGCAAATTGTTATCTGAGATATTGGGCTTTATAAATAAAAATGAATTATACAAATAGAATTGAAAATACCTTTATAGTGAATTTGTTAGTTGGCTGGCTTGCCAAATTACTTCCCTGGCTAATGTCATACATGATACTAACTTGTGTGTTTATTCACCTCAGTACATGCTGTAACGGTACAAAGCCCTTTCTACTAGCAAAGAGTGATACAGTAGCGGCCAACGAGCTAACCGTATCCGGAGCAAATGTAAGCCAGCTAGCTTTAACTTAGCTATTCTACATGGATCTGTCGTACGTTGCTTCGTAATGTCAGCTGATGATATAATTTGGAAACAGAAAGCGACTTAGTTTTATGGAGCCAATAACACACACTGTTTTGGCTGATGCCCAGGTGCTTGCTCACTGTTACGGAGTGCGAGCAACAGGATCCTGACTGCAGTTCAATTGAAGGACCTCAGAGACATTCATCCATTCATCCTCTGGGACCGCTTATCCTGTTTGGGGTCGAGGGGAGGGCTGGAGCCTATCCCAGCTGACACTGAGCGAGAGGCAGGGTTCACCCTGGACGGGTCACCAGACTATCACAGGGTTGACACATAGAGACAGACAACCATTCACACTCACATTCACACCTACTGACAATTTAGAGTCACCAATTAACCTGCATGTCTTTGGACTGTGGGAGGAAGCTGGAGTACCCAGAGAAAACCAACACTGACACAGGGAGAACATGAAAAAACTCCGTACAGAAGGACTACCCCACCCTAAAAACATTAATAACAAGGATTTTCTGGATGTTATATACAGAACCTTTAACCTCCCATCTCTGCCTCTCCTTTGTTTCTTCTCCCCGTCTCACCTCAGTTTCTTCCTTTTCCACGTCTTCTCTCTCATTTCTATGCTGTTATAGCAGGCCAAGATCCAGGATATCGATATGATGTTATGATTCATTACTCATCTTTGCTTTTTCCATCCCTCCTTTTCCTGCGGATGGGACATATTTCCGTACCTCCTGCTCTCTCAGACCGCTACCTCTGGTGGTCTCGTCAGTGTGTGTCAGCCCTTGTGCGACCACCTCCCTGCTTAAGACCGGTCCAAGTAAAACCACAACCTTTTTATCACAGACCCATACTGCGCTTTGCACCTCTAACCTCTCTAGACAACCTTTTTTTCCACATTTACAGCAGCAAAAGCCATGCATAAAACAGCACGCTGTTAAAAAGCCAGACATTTGATAAAAAACATGCTTCTAATATGGCCCCCCCGGCCATTTATGATGTATAAATAAGTTGCACAACACCATTAATTAAACATGGTTTACAGCAGCAGCCGATCAGTGCTGCTGGGTAATAGTTTAAGGGAAGGAGGCTGTTAAAACAGTGCCACCAACAGAGACACAAAGGGAGCCCACACAGGCTGCAGGTTGTGTCTCCGTCTGCCTCGAGGACAGTGAAGCCCGTCACTGAGCAGGAGGGTTTATATGCATTCCAGACTGGGATGCATCCATTTCACTGTCGGAGCTACAGCTATGTAAAACCCCAACAGTGGGGATAAACACGTGACCAAGCAGGCTGCCGTACCACAGAGCCATGCCAAGTACAATATAGGGTGGAATAATGGATCACCTCAAGTGCTCACTACAATAAGCCATGAGCCACGTAGCAAGATTCAGATTTCATTCCACTTTCTCCTCCACATGGTCCTTCCTCAGCAAGCATTCCTAAACCACCAGTGTTGGGCAGGTTACTTTTAAAAATATAACCCCTCATGAACTGCCCAGCAGTCATTTAAAAAGTACCTTACAATCATTCTTTTAGTTACTTAGATGATGCAGCACAGGCTTTTTTTTTTTAACTTTTTATTACCTTTTTTGCTGTCTATCATTCAACTTCGGTCAAAGTCTGTTTGCACTTTTGTACATTCATATTTTGGCTGCTCCAATCTCTTTAACACCACTCGCTAGTAAACTTTCTCAAAGACCACAAAGAGCCTTGGAAGTTGGAAGGTCACCATACCAAAGATTTTGTTATTGACACAATGTCTGCGCCCTAATAGTCGACCAAACGTTAGTCGACCAGAAAGGTCATTGGTCGGCAAGATTTCATTGGTCGTTTTGTCGGAGAAAAAACAAACAAACATGAAACCCTATTAGGAGCTGCACCTTGTCAAAATAAATCAAAATCTATATGACTGGACTATGAGGGAATTTAATTTGAAAGGACAGACACAGGAAGTGGCCATGCTCAGAAGTCAGACAGGTTAATTTCCAGGGCTGGTACCACCCACCCGAACACCATTGTGGACCAAGCAAACCCCCACATGGCAACAACACTCCACACTGGCAGTAGTCCCCCAGCAGGACGATGCACCATGCCACACCACAGAAACTGCTCAGGAATAATCCAAGGAACACGACAAAAAGCTTAAGACCTTGACCTGGCCTAAAAACTCCCAGATCCAAATCCAATCGAGCATCCTTTGGACATGCTGGTACGTCATCTTGCAACCCACAGAACTCAAAGGATCCACCCTGAAGATCCTGGTGCCAGACAAGACAAGGCATGTCCAGACTTCCTGTGTCCATACCTTGTCATGTCAGAGTTATGTCCAATCTATAGAGGCCCGACAGTGGATGGGAGTACGTCAGGGGTCGTCATTTTACTCAATGATAAAAAATGAGGACCTTGTAGTGCTGCACAGTATACCGGTACTAAAATAGTGTCGCCATACTAGAGTATTCCAAACGGTACTATACTGCATTTGGAAAATACCGGTACTTTGAAACTGATTCAAATAATTGATTTAGTTAATTTATTTTACGCATTTATGCACACAAACGCCTTTCTTGTTCCTATTGGAGCACAGACTGCACAAGTGGTGTGTATAACAACACCTGTATCAACATTCGCAGCTGGCACACGTGAAAAAAGACAAGAGAAAGTCTGCCTCGCAAAGGGAGACAACACGAGACAACACCAACTTGTACCGAGGTACTTCTGAACTACAATTTTTTGGTACCGTTACACCCCAACTATTTATTGTTCATAGGTTTGTAGCCAAAAGGACTTAAGTAAAGTACTGAAAAGTATCGAAATTCATATTGGTATGGGTACCGAAACAAAGATTTTGGTATCGTGACAACACTAGGACCTTGCAAGAAAAAAGGTTGGGAACCACTGAACTACACCATTGGAGTTGTCTTTATTAATGCAAAATGAGCTGTGAGCAGTTAATGGTGAAAGTAAATAATCTGAGAGGTGACGTGTCGAAGGATTTGACACCCTAATTTAAAAAAATAAATAAATTAATAAAAAACTTTTGAAAGAAGGTAGTACTGGTTGCTGCTGCCTTATAGTGACATAACCATGAGAACATATGCTTGGTTAGTAGCCTGATAAGATGATTAAAATGTAATTTTGTTTCATGTCAAATTACCAGTAACTAATGGGATTAGTGGGCTAACTGCAATGCAATTACTGAATCTGGAATTGTTATCCCTAACATACTGCGTCTTCCAACCCACTACCATCTCCTTTTCCTCCTGGTTTTCTCTTCTCTCTCAGATACTCACAAACAATC
The DNA here is from genome assembly GCA_026686955.1 of Epinephelus cyanopodus. Taxonomy (NCBI): domain Eukaryota; kingdom Metazoa; phylum Chordata; class Actinopteri; order Perciformes; family Serranidae; genus Epinephelus; species Epinephelus cyanopodus. The sequence continues at coordinate 7,974,954 of CM048933.1, read as the reverse complement.
AGACAAGCACACACACACACACACACACACACACACACACACACAGACCAGTGAAACCAAATCTGCAGCCCAGCTCATCTGGTTTGCAGGTTTGTCAGATTGTTAAGAGACATAACACTTATTTCTTCTCCACATCTGAAGCTGGGTTAGCGGTGAGTGCCTGTTCATCTCCAAAATAGCCTCCAACAGGGCCGGGGTTAGAAGAGAAAGGATACCAGCCCGGCCACAACTAATCATCATGTGATGAATCATTTGAGCCGAAGCCCTCAGCTGTGGCTAAAGCATCACAGATTGCAGCTCTTGTCTCTTAGGGCCCCTGAATCTTCTTGATTTATACGGGCTGTGAGTACAGGCTGTGCTTTCTGATCTACTGTACCAGCTCTCCAAACCCATATGTGAAGCTCAAGGTGGAGTTGAGATGGACCAAAGCAGATTAAAGAAATGCAGCTCTTCAGAAGCAAAAATAGAGAAACATAAAACGATAAATGTGACATGTGACAATGAGCTTTTTAAGTGGTCACGGCATCATCAGCCCAAATCTGTCTTTCAGCGAGCCTTTGAAGGAGATACACAAACAGTAAGAGTAGATTAGAAATTAAACAGGAAGAGGGGAGTTTGAGTATGCAGGAATTTTCCATTTGTCTTCTTAATTCGTTTCTTGTCATCTAGCCTAATTTTCTGGTATTTGGTTAACTGCTCGTTACTTTGTGTGGCCTTTTGTACCACCGGAGTAGAGATGTCAACAGTTAACCACTGAGAATAGAGCGCCCCAGGGGTGACGTTTTTCTGTAGACCGACACGGAAGTTATCATCACAGTGGTTTCCTCGTCAAAAAGCCTATGTGATTTTTCCACTGGATTTTGTATTAAAATAAGATCTGTGGCAAGATACTTACACCTTTTGTTCACAAATGAATACAACTGTTATTATTTTTGAAGCTCAAATGCAATCGCCAGAGGTCAACAGCCAACGTTAGGCTATAAACAAACTACCCAACAGTCGCATGATTTAACATACCTCATACAATGAGGCTGTAAAGCAAAAATAGAGAATTGTCATTTTGCTTTTAAAAATAAACCGGTTAGTTACCAGTTAAAGGGTGTAGGGCTATCAAAACCGTCACCCTTGACATAGAGGGATAACGGTGAGAGATTTCCAAAAAGAAGACAGATTCTTGTTGGATAATTTATCTGATCTACAGTAATTCCAGCAGCTATGACGCATGATTCAGAGGTTCTGAATGTAAAATACTGAGGTAAAAACTTCCCCCCCATTAGACACCATCTTTAAGAGATGATGGCAGCAAACAAACAGAATCTGTGTAATTTGTAATTTACCTTTCTCGGTTAATGATTCTGGGACACTGGGACACATGCACACCCTGCCATTAATTCATAAATGAGGTAATGTAGTGAGACAAGGTAAATAGCAGCTGGAGACGTGCTCACGCAAAGCCAATGTCATAAGAAGCTCTGGCAACAAGCCGGCCCTTGCTGCCGTACCTGCAGTCCACGCCAGCTGCGAGCCGGTAGCGTTGACAGAACTGAAACCTACGAACCACTAAGTGGTAAGGTGATGCTGGGCCGCTGGCTGAAATGGAAACTGTGTGCAGGGTAAACATTTACACAGGCTTGATGAGACCTCTAGCATCCGGCAAACCGCCTGAGCCATATATTCCAATCACATGCTCCACGCCTGCATGCTCCCCCATGCTGTGTGCTGACACCCACTTTGGCTCAGTGTACCCCCATTTATTTAACTGCAAATGGAGCAAAACACTTCAATTGTAGCTCTGGCCACACTTTGGCTGAGACAGGCCCCCACAGTAAAACAAAATCTCGACTCTGCTGATTGCCTGAAGAGAAAAAATGAAATGGGCAGCAGATGCAGGGGTGAAGGAATACTCTCCAAATTCTATAAATGAGCGTCTGTGTACATGAGAAGGTTAAATTGTTGTAATTGTTTAATTGAAGGAGAAGCTGGAGGCTACCTGGCAGCCACTGACAGACACATGTTGTAATGGCAGGTGGGAGATTGACTAAATCAGTATCTGCAGCAACATGTAGACCTATTTATTTCCTGCCCTCAAGCTTTTTGAAAGATTAATTAGATAGATTTGCCTCTCGTAATCTAGGTCAGATCTGTCACTTTATTTTGGGTTTTGGTTTTAACTCTTTGTGGTGAGGGAAGAGTGGGGAAATGAGGATAGGAGAAGTAGTGATTTTGAGGCCCTGTGAAGATTGTGGTCTTGTCTCTCAAACATGTATTTAGGGCTGGGCAAGAAAATAAAACATCACAATTAAGGATGTCAATGGTTAACCGTTAATCAGTTAACCTCCAGGAATATTTTTGACCGATTACGCATCTGGATTTAAAGGTTACTTTTGCTACTCTTGGGTTTACTGCACTGCGCACCACATGGGCTGCTGGCAGCTAGCTAGCGGCGCCACTCTTTCAGCGATTACTGCAAGTATTGCTAACCCGACACGACAACGCTGCTGTGGAAATCTTTGCTAGTATGTGAAAGAGATTGTCAAAGAACTAATACTGTAAATACTACAAGGAATTATTTTTAAAAAGAACAAATTCAAAACAGGATTTAAACAGAATATTTTATAACTAAATGTTGTTTCTAGTGGAGCAACAGTAAGGTTAAAACAGCAAAGTCCCTGTCAGTATCAGTCCTCCTGTCCTCTCTGCTGCTGAGGAGACTCACTGCCTGCAGGTCACATGACCACCGTTAAGTTTTAAGATACGAGACAAACTTAACTAAACCAAACGTGAACATTTGTTGTTATTTCAGCAGCCCCAATGCACAGACAGCAGGAGGAGACACTGCAGCAGCATGATAATGACACCAAAACATAAAAACGTAGGCTAGTTACAGATAAAAGAGACAGTAACGTCGGAGCTTCTCAATACTACAGTCGTTAATAATTTAGCGTCACAGCTCATTTACCACCGTCAGGATTAACAGGCTTAAACCTTCAGAGGGTCTTATATTAAAAAATGGATCTCAGATTTCATGACTCGATATCAGGTTATTCAAATGAAGATCGATTTGAATCAGATCTGTCTGGGGCAAAATTAGCCAGATCTGACTTCCCTCATCACAAAAACAAAACAAAACAGAAAACCCATTTTGTCGATACTGCAATGATGTTGTAGGGTTGGCTATTGGTGCTTTCACAAAATATTCAAACCAGATTCAGTAACGTGGACAAAGCCAACTATAGAACAAATATCTAATCTCATATCAGGCCAGATATAATATTGATGAAACGTTTATGCTCCAGTTAAAAAGGTTTCATTTCCATTTATGGCTTTATTTTCTCAGACTGTAAAGGAAGCGACTTGATGCGAAGGTTGTGTCTCATTTGTTCCTTTTCAACACGCAGTGCATGCTGTGCCCTTCATGTGGATCCCCAGCATCGTGCTCTGAGCTCCCAAATACAGACACCAAACCACATTAGTAGATTTAATCAGGGGTGCAGAAAATTGGACAGCCACTTAACATCTTCCCTCCCTGATGTAAGACTGCTGAACACATAATCTTTGTGTTTAAAAAAAGCAAATGAACTCAGTGCCATCAAACCGGATATTACTGTGGACGGATTAGCCAGTTGTCACTGAAGAGAAAGAAAGTCTCACAGAGTCTCGCAAAGTCTTCGAAACTCAAAATATTACACCATTTTTTTTCCTGAGCCTTGAAATATCCATGAAATGTAACTTATCTGCAAGTCTCAAGTGGGTTGAAAGGCAATTTTTGAGGACACAGGCCTCGTGAAAGAAGACATTAAAGTCATATCTCAATATTCCTACTGGCTGACACAAAAAACGCTCCTGTTGAAACATACTGTACATCAGCAGAGAGAGCAGGGGCGACGCCTTTGTTCTGCACAATGAGCTCTCTCAGTATTACTCCCTATCTGATGACTGAACACTGGCTCTGGCTTTTGTTGGCAGGAAAGACACTTAAGAGCACGTAAATGAAAGAACGCTGAAGAAAAAGGGGAGTCTGGAGAAGCTAATCTATCACAGAGCTGTAGTACACTGTAAAGAAGAATCTTATAAGGAAGGGATCGCTGAGGTGTTGTAGCAGAGCCACGTGAGGTGCCACAGTAATGTCATGCAAAGCTTGAGTGGATGAGTGTATCAGGGGAAATAAGTTAAGTGGATTTGTGCTGGAGTGTGCACGTGCATGTTAAAGGGACAGCTCACCTAATACATATTTTTCCTCTTACCTGTAGCTCTATTAATTAATCATCGAGATTGTTTTTGAGTTGCTGAGTGTTGGAGATATCAGTCTGCCTTCCCTCCAATATAATGGAACCAGATAGCGCTCAGCTTGCACTTGAAAAATTCAACAGCAGTGTGTGTGTGTGTGTGTGTGTGTGTGTGTGTGTGTGTAAATGGACCTGCGGGTCGGACAGCAGTGATCGTCGGTTAAATCGGTCTGTAAATGATATTTTGACATTATTATTAATCTATTATCTCTTACTGTCATGGTATCCGAAGGTACTGGTGCGTTGAGCAGGTGACAGTCCGCGGTCGTTTTCAAAACACACTTGTGTCACGCACTCCAAAAGAAACTTGTTGAAACTTTAAACAATAATTTATTGTACAAAATGATGGAAACAAACGTTGACAAAAACAGTTCCATAATTCATATTTAATTCAAAAGATAACGAAAAAACAGCTACAAGTTAGAGGGAACAGTGATAAAGTGGTAAAACTTGGCGTTGATCCACAGCCTCAGACGCATGCGCTCAAGCGTGCCGTGCGCACAAGCTCAGCTGGTAGGCTATACTATATTTTCACATTTTTAACAATGCAATTTAAAAGTTTTGATTCTTATTGATAACCTATATTTACCAACAACAAAAAGACGACACTAAGCACCAAAAAACCATGTTAAAAAACAAAAAAAGTAAATAAAAAAACAAATATCGAATACCAAATTTTCATAACGAATACCTACCCATAGAAACGAATATTCGAATATCTGAATATTTGGGTACAGCCCTAGTAAACTTGTTTATTTCTGCTGTAAAGCTGGACATTTTGACACGGGGGTCTATGAGGATTGACTGGCTGCTGGAGCCAGCCTCAAGTGGAAATTAGAGGAACTGCAGGTTTTGGCACTTCTCCATTGGCTTCATTTTTTCACTTGGTACAGATATGCAAAGATGATTGCTGGGTAATATGTATGTTGATGCTATCCAATGTGTCTATTTGACCATTTAATGACATGATACAATATACAGCAGCTATTCAAGTGGCAAAATCAGGCAGTAGGGCCCGTGAAAGGAGCCTTTAAAAAAGGAGGTAAAAAAGGTACATATATGTCTGTGGGCCAAATCCAAAGTTTTCATGTTTTAGAGTCAGGACAGTCAAAAATTCTACCTTAAGATTGTGGTTTCCATTTTTTTTTTAGCTACAAAATCTTACACCCTCCCTGGATTTTTCTATCTGACCTCTAACATTTATGTGTTTGCCGTTAGAGCTCAAGCTTCCTTCAGTGAGTCTTGGTGGACGGGGGCCAGATTTACAGCACAGGTCTGTGATGAGAAGGCCGAGGTATAAAAAAAAGGTATTAAACCTGGGCAGCAGCACAGAGAGAGGGGGTTGGAGGGGCAATCTGATATGGGGCTTCCTCTAATCAGCCAGAGGCTCCACACTCCCTCAGGCAAACAGGATGCAGAAAGTCTTAGAAATCACTCCCGATACACTCCGAATAAGAAGAGAGAAAGAGAGGGGGACGGAAAGGGGGAGGGGGTTGGTTAGACAGCCAGAGGCATCTAAATAAACACAAACCAGATGCAGAGCATGTAGAACACGTGTGTGAACATGAAACAGGAGTGTGTGGATAAGTGCTTTTGGTAATATGTTTACTGCACATGGGGCTGACAGGTCTGATGATATGGGCTGTGTGCATGTCTCTGTGAGCGTTCATGCTCTTTTATCTTTGTGAGGACCAATTGAACTTTGAGACACTGAGAGTGAGGACATTTTGTTTGGTCTTATTTGAGGGTTAAGAGGTAGTTTCATGGATAAAGCTACAGTTGGTTACTTTCATGAAAATAACGTTTTGTTATAGTTGCAGATACCGTCATTATAACGACATAGGAGTACGTAAGAAAGTAAGTTGATAAAGGAAATGATTAGGGCTGCCCCCTAATAGTTGACTAATTGTTAGTCGACCAGAAAGGGCATTAGTCGTCAAGATATCATTGGTGGCTGCCGGCAGCTATTCCACGCTAGTTGATAACATGTCGGGCAGGAAATCTTTTTTCAGCAGATTCAATGGTGTTGGCAGTTCAGCTTAGTGCACGAGAAGAGAAACAGAAGTGAGGAAAGCAAACAAACATTTTATGTCAATGTAAACGGGCGTGAAATCGAAATCAATTTGCTGTATCAGGTAAGATTGTGTTATTAGCCATTGAGCTGGGTTTGTGTTATTGTTCGCTGGCGCACAGTAAACTTCCTTTGCTTTTTCACCATCGGGCTGTGTTGTTAATGTGCTAAGTGGCTAACTAGCATCTGGAATCTCTCCTGTCGGACTTTCCATTTCCCTTTTTGAATGACAAATACAGACGACCACCACCTGCTGGTATGGACTTATTTCTTTTCACACAGGCGCAGAACGTAAATGCTAGCCGGCAGTGGTTGTAGTCATTGCGGAGTGCTCAAGTGCAACTTTTAAGCCGAGACAAAGGTGACACCAGGCGATGCAACAGTCAGCCTTGGTCGCCAATACTCCTTTGATGTTGGTTTGGTGTGTCTGGGCCTTAAGACTCTGTCATCTGCACCCGCACTGCAGTAAGCATTTACTTCCTCTTCATCTCCTCAACCTTGAGTGCCTTTAAAGCCCTTTATAGTTTTTCTAAATCTTAATTCCCCCAAGGTTGCTTGAGTGGCACAAGGCCTAGCGTGGAGCAAAAGAGCAGTCGGTTTATTCTAATGTGACGCTGAAGCCTAATCCCGTCTGCCCTTTGATATGTGATTTAAAAAATGTTTGCTGAGTGATCTACTGCAGGGATAGAGGCCACAAGGGCGACTGCTCCTCGCTGCTGCTGCTGCTTCAGTCCTTGTTGTGGTTCCAGAGAAGATCTGAGCCCGGCTGACGGAGCAGAAGACACAGACAGATAGAAATCAGAGTCATCACTGGCCTGAGCCTGTCTCGCTTGAACCGTTTCCTCATTTTCCTCAGAGGCCAGCTTGACAGCTAGTAATGATGTCACTGGTAAAGTAATAGCTACCGAGCATTTAAAGACAAATCTCTTGATGAGTGCTGTGACGACTGAACTGCCATCACACAGAGGTCCTCGCAGGTCGTTGAGCGAAGGGTGTGGTGTGTGTGTGTGTGTTTTGAGGCACATGTTTTCTACCAACCGGCGAGCCAAGCAACCAGCCGGGCCCCACCCATCACCCCTCCTGAGAGGCCCGTGGTAATGGCTCTCAAAAGTGTTTGAAATACTTGGAAGGATGACACACGCAAGGAAAAGAATGGCAGCGCCAAAGTAGCATGAAATAAACTGGCCTCGAGGAGAGACAGAGACCAGAGAGCAATTTGTTTCCCCTTCTGCGAATTACAGGCCGGAGCCAGCCACTGTCTCTAAATGGGAACCAGCTCGGTTCTGCCCAGACACCACTATTTGGGCACAGTAAGTGATTTGAGTAGAGAAAAACACAAGCCAAAACCCCACGTCTCCTCTGGGCTATGAAGCCTGCCTGAAAATTCTTGGGTGTTCCTTTTAAAACAATCTCTGAAAAGACTTATATAAGTGTACAGTGGAAATATCTAATATGGTGTCAAGCCTCTGAGGCGTCTGCTTTGTTTTATCAGTATCGTATTTGTATAAGCAGCCACGTGTCATCCCCGGGCACTTCTGCACTGTCAGATGAGAGATTCGGCTACATACACATACAGCTCTAGAACATGTGCACAAAAGCTCCTTCAGTTTCCTTAAATTCTTTTTTTTACCAATATGTTGATTAAAACCAGATTTCTCCTGGCGCTTGCTGATTTACATAAAATTGTGTAGATAAACAGTTTCTGTCTCTGGACGATTACACAAGATTTTCAGCAACAACTCCACAGCTGAGGAGACTTCATTCCATCGCAACAAACTTCTTCATGCAGAACAGCATTGACGAGTTAAATCCCTTCATTAGCTGAGCCTATAATTTGTGCAGACGTGAGCCAACACTCTGGACCTCAAGATGAGAACACAGAAATGCTCTTTTCCTAAAACTCTCCTACCTTTTTCTGTGAAGTCGGGTTCGGCAAACACTCTTGCTTGCACAAACTTCTTGTAAATTGCTCATTTACCTTACTGAAGGCTACATTAATCAAGTTACACTGTTGGATGATAGAACAGAGGATGTTTCTATAGACAGAGACTTGAATTGAGACCCTGAGGCAGCTGCTGGAGTAAGACAACTGCGAACTGTTGCCATGTCAAAATATGCCAATAAAATCATGAAATATGCCACGGTCCAGACCTCTGAATCCGATCCACCAAGTCGAGTTGATTAATTTGATATCAAACAGCTGTTTTGATATCAAACACTATTTTAGAGTACAGTGAATTTCGAGCACAGAGCTTTTATCTTGAATTGCTGTGATTGACTAGCTAGCTTGACGACATGTCCAAACGCAAGTATGATGCTGAATATTAACCTGTGTGGACCTGAAACTAATGACTGAGGAGAAATCTGGACCCCGTGGCTGGACCAGTTGGGAACCACTGCCCTAAAAGCCAATTGCTGTCTAATACAGGAAACACATATTGACAAGGGAACAGACTTTAACCTTCAGTGCAGAGCAGACTTGTCAGTACAGAGAGCAGAGTTAGCATTAGCATGGTGAAAGTTTTGACTTTGCATATATGACGGAGTTGTGCAGTTTTTGGATGTAAAGTGGACCCTGGAGCTTCATTCCATGATCTACCAAAATCCCCAACAGAGCATGTTACTGTGCATTTCACAACCATTGACACTGTGTCAGCCACGGGCAGCTAACAAGCTAACAAACATAAACAAATGAAAGATGCAAACTACACTTACCTTTCTGATTCATCTGCTAGTCAATGATTTTTGATTTTTTTTTTCAGCTGAGTCTTGGTTTGACTGAGTCTGACGGGTGAATCTCTCCAATGTTCCCTCAAAAGCTAACGCTAGCAATCCCGAAGCACACTGCTCCTTCACTGGTCAACCTAGCACAAGTAGTGCTGGAGAAAGCAAATATGCAAGAGAAACATGTTAAACAAAGTATTAGTATTAGTACATATTTTAAAACATTTCAAGAGGGAGACTTTAAATCTCTCATGACAACAAATCTGTACGAATGCTTCATGGTACATGAGGCCCTTTGTTCTATTTGAAAAGCACTTGTTTATGGTGCCTGTAATGACACTGCAAATTTGAAAAACCCAAAACATCTTCAGAACACAGCCCAAAATCTTTCCCCATGTAGTACGGCCCTAAAGCTTTGAAAGATGTCATCATCCACGTTTATAATACAAACCTGTTTCAGCTGTTTTGACCCAAAAAAACATTAACATCATTTTAAAGTCCCACAGTTCAGTGTGTTTTTAATTCCCTGCCCCCTCTGGGACGGACCTCCAGTCTGTCTCGAAGCCATTTCCATGAAACTTTAATTCATGCAGGGACGGCAAATGTGCTGACGGCCTGCATCTTGTCTTTGAGGTTAAAGACCTCATCGCATAAAAGCAACACTAATGTTGTTCCTTATGAGGCTGTTACATGTTAGACACTGTTTTCTATTATTTCCCACACGCATGACGAAACCTGTTCACTGTGGCTATTGGCAGATGGGTATTAGATGAGTCACTGGCTGGACGGACCAACTCAACTTCAGCTCTGCTGAGCGAGCATATCAGTCTGCACATGTATTACAGCATACATGTTGAAATAAAGCATGTGCTCGTGTGCTATGGAAGCATATACATAAGTATTTGGATTTTGAAACTGAATTTAAGTATTTGGATTTAAACAGCTACTAAATATTTTCTATTGAAAATTTAATTGAAATTTAATCACCAGTTAATTCAGTGCATTCAAATATTTTGAGCAACGTACCTGAATGTATTTCTTCTGAATTTACCTCTTTGAAATTAAGTTATGCAATTTCTTGAGTTGCAATTTCAAAAAGCTGAATTTGATTGTGTATTTTTTTCAATTTTCACAAATTCAGATCCAAAAATTCAAGTTGAAAAGTGGTCTGGATGTGAATGTGTGGATGCGTGAAATTTTTGGCCTTGAATTTGACCAATCAAAACCAAGCAACCCGAATCATTTTATTTTAATTCTGAAAGTTGTTCAGGGTTCTGGGGCGGCGTTAAAACAGAATTTGGCATTATACAAGAAAATCATAAACTTATTGTATATTGTTTATGTTTTTTTTTTTGTTGTTTTTTTAAAGATATCATTTTAAGAGGTCCTGGGATGTCAGGGAATGTTCTGTTATTTAAAAAAAAATTTAAACACTAAATAAAAAGTTTTTTAAAAAATCTGAAGATTTCAATTTGTGAACAATTGGAAAAAAAAATCCTATTCAAATTCGGCTTTTGAAATTGCAAATGAAGAAACTTCATATTTTGATTTCAAAGAGGTAAATTCAGAAACAGGGTTTTCAAAGTAAAACAATATTTCAATGCTATGATATCAGTGGTGTACAAATTTCACACTTCGCTAACTTCTCACTACAGCAACATTAGCTGCTCTGTTTCAGTGACATCCGGCTGAAAAATATGCAGGCTGATATTCAAACAAGCTGTTCTGTTGGGAGAAGCAGGGACTTAAACCAGCAGTGAGCAAGAAAAATAATAAAGTTAGATGTAAATTGTTAAGCTAAAAAAAAAAAGGCCATGAGCTGCTTGGCTAATTTATGCAATGTAAACATGCTTAAACTAATAATGGCGTCTCACAAAAAACAAATGTTTTGTCTCCGAACCTTTACCGTTATTACTGAGCTGAATTTAAGACCTTTGTTAAACAATGTTGTTGTTAGTCCACATTTTTGGCTGTTGGGAGTTTGCCCTCAGGGTTTTAAACCAGACAGACCTGAAGTTTTAGGAAAAAGATCATAGTTGAGGTTAAAATGAAAATGTTTCTTTTAGAGAGGTCTTTCTAGCAGAAGGCCCTGAAGGTTAACTTATCCCATGTCTTGTTTTATGTGTTAGTGGAGTCAGTGTAAAGTAAACTTGACTGCACGTATTATTTATGTGTTGTTTTCTTTATCTTTTATGGCCACAAGCAGAAAAGAAAGGGGCAGCAGCTTCTTCTGTAACAGATTGTGTTAAATGATCATCTCATATCAATCACAGGCTCCTAAATGGCATTGAATCAAAATCCTATCATGCCAGACTTTGTAATATCGGCAAATATGTTGTCTTGTCCTTACATAACTGATATAACATGATGATTCATGATGAAACCAGTGATTTACCAGTGATTTATTTAGTGTCCGGATGAAATGCTCCCACCAATTGGCATTTTTGTCTTTGTCTTTGGGATTTTCAACTCGTTCTCGTAGCAGCAGCACAAAAAAAACGTAGCGCTCTGGGTGTGGCACTTTTTTCGAGGCACATACACTCTGTCCTCATTGGGATTAATTAAAAAAGGATGCAGGCACTGAGGAAAAAAAAAAAAACGCTATATGCACCCTTACTTGCTTCCATACGTGCAAAATGAAGTTGTGGCCGGTCAAACGAACACCAGCCGTGCCGATGTCCACACCATCATGACAGAGACAAAGCTGTGCAGTGTCTGGTCAGTGATGTCAACGAGCACAAACCACAGCATCAAATCAAAGATATTAAAATGGGTCCCTGGAGTCTTCTCTTTCAGCTGCATGGGTGTTTTCCTGCATGTGGATGTGCGAGGCATGGCCAGCGTCTCTACTTTAGGCCGGTTTCAACCAATCACAGCCAGTTGGTTTGGTTTTCCACTCACATCTTGTGCCCCTGTGGCCACTTAGCTCATCTTGTCCTCTGGAAAGAGATACTTATTCAAATGGATTAATCACCGGAGGGGTCCACTTTGAAGAGGCGCACAGAGACGAAATGAAGGGGTACAGTAGAGAGACGGTTGGAGGGAAGTGGATGTGAGGGGATAAGATGCTATGTCGTAGCCAAGGCAGCAGGGAGGACTTCAATAGCAAGCTGCTGGCACGACTGTGTGGCTTAAGATTCCTGGCATTGCCTGCATGTCTTCAGGGGGCCGTCTTTGCGTGCCCACCATATTAAGGTGGGCCAAGACCCCTCAGAATTCAGCCCATATGCTCCCCCTCTCCCTACCCAGCAGCACCCTGCGCCTCAGCCAAAGCACACAATCTGTCCCGATTACCGGCCTCCCCCCCTCATCTTTGATACTGGCCTCATCTAAAATATGCATGTGTCTGGTTGTCTCTGCTCGATCGTAACTCAGCTGCACCACAGACCCCACAGACCCCACCTGTCTCCACCACGGCCTTCCTTGATCTTTGACAAATTACGTGTCCAGCAGCTGATGTCAGATCAACAAAGTCACCTTGTGGTGCCGCGTTTTTAATCAGATTTACAAGAAAGGAGAATTTCATCATAAAGCTTTCATACGTTGGTGCCACAAACTATCTTCCCATGTCCTTGCTTTTTAAATCCTGTTTCCATGTTGGCTGGTCTTACATCCATCATCCATTCAGCAGGGGTGTGACATCACCACGCATGGCCCTGCTGTTCCATGCCAGGCTGAAGCCAGGGCCCGGGCCAGACAGACAGTAGCTGCACTTTTCTGGTGCCTACTGGCTACATTGGACATTCTTGGCTTGTCGCGGGGACGAGTGCAGCTGCAGACGACCCAGTCCGCAGCGTGCTTCTGATGGCTGTTTATTCAGTCAGAGTGCCCCACTAATGGCCTGCCACATGTAACCAGGACGAGCCAGACTCGCACTGCGGTGGCCACATGTCTCTGAAAATACTGATACACCATATACAGCATCGAATGTGCACTCACACAGAAGACTTAGGCTGCAACTAATGAATATTTCATCATTGATTTATCTCTCTATGATATTTTCAGTCAACTTCTGAGTCTATAAAATGGTGCTAGGGAGCACATTGACGTCTTCAAAATCCGAAATGTACAGATATTTAATCAGGCTTCATACACATTTTTCCATAACTTTCATGACCATTCATTCTCTGAAATGCCTGTGTATAACGTTACAACAAAAATAAGAGTAAGAATACATGTCAAAATTTACTGGTCTGTTTCTGAAAATGAGGAGTCTGTCCAAAAGTACATATCCTGTATATGAACATTTGTGTTAACCGCATGGAAATCTGGGAGCTGTCTGGCTCTGACAGGGAAACCATGACCTGAATAAGCTGGCTTTTGTCTTCACACCACTTGTATGAATAACATTAATCAGAATTAGCTACCATTCGCACCCATAGCACCTCTGCAGTTAGGGCTTCCTCTCTGGGCACAGCACCTGAAATGGACCCTTATTTGATGGTGGATGAGAGGGAGGCACTGCAACTGGCCTTAACATTAGCTCCTTTAGCATGTTTAGCATGTTTGAAATGTCGAAGGTTTGACTACGCAGTCATATTCTGCACATCCTGGGTCCTGGTCTTTTCATTCCATGCCTTATAGACCCTTTTAGGGCCGACGTCACCAGGACATCAGTTTGTTAGCTGGAGGTAAAACCTGTCTCGCCACCACAGGGCTGTAGGCTACATAGGAGTCTTAAAATGTGATCTTGTTGTGTTATTGGGAGCCAGAATAGAAGGAGTCATGGCTCAAAACTTCACTAACACTTCACTAACAGTAAAAGGGTCTATACTTGTGAAGTGAAGCCAGACATTATATAACCTGCATTTTCCTGGCATTACACAAATTTACATCTCGATTTAAAAGAAGCTCTAACTTGGGTCGTAGTCTGGCGAGAGATCAACATAAGGTCAGGTGACTGATCTGCCCAAACATTAATACTGTATATACAGTAGATATACTCCATTATACAATTATTTGTGTTGCAAATTTCCACGACTTTTCCAAAACTTTTATGCTTCTTTTTCAAGCCTTGAAATTGCTATTTGTTGAATTGATTTTTCCAGGTTTTTCATGACCGTACAAACCGTGCATAATTTATTTTTTGAGATAAAATTAGTTAAAAGCAGCAAAACGTCACATTTGAGAAACTAGAGTAAAAACAAAAATGTGGCACTTTTGTTTGATAAATTCTTTAAAAATGTCCAAAGCAACAAATAGTTCTCACATCTGACAATCACACACATTCAAACAAACATCTGACCTCTCATTCAGGCACCAAAGTACACAAAAGCACACACATGTATATAAAAAAGTATTTTCCTTACTTCCTCATATTTATACTATAAATGGGTTTATTGATTACATTTCAAAGCACCACGGAAGAAAACTCAGCACCTCAGAAACTCTGCTGACATGTTTACTCATAATTAAATTCTATTACAGTGCAAACAGCCGGAGTGATACAAAAGACTAAGTATGACAAATATACCTTGTCCAACAAACCCAATATCACTTCCCTGTTCCTGGGGTTGTTGTTTACCTCTGCTGAACATAGCAACGCAAGACATGTTTGTCTTGCTTTGGAGATGATTATGGTGGCATAATAGACTCCAAGGGCAACAAACAGCCTCACAAAAGCCAGTTGAAAAGGGCTAATGAGTAACTGCAGGTCAAACACTGGGGAAATACGGGCCCAGAGAGGGTGATGTGTCAGTTTTTTTTTCCTTCAGCTTGAACGCAGCAGCCGGGTCCTGGCTCCCACCTTATGCCATGTTGAAATACTTGCTTTGCTTTTACATGCTTTCATTAGACTGTGAGTGGTCATTAATCATAGCACTCCTGTTGGATAAGCCTCTGTGGAGCTGAGCGAGAGACTTATGATGTTTTGTAGCAAGAGGAACCAGCACAGTCACCAGAGGAAAATGTTGCCTTTGTGTGTTTCTGCAAACTATGGATACATTACATTTGTGCATTTCATACGTATCAACGTTTCTAAAGTGAAGCAGTATATGAGCTGACTGTTATCAGGAGGGGATGATGGATGACGCAACACCTCAGCGAGACGCCTGTTTGAGGCCAGCAAACAACAAACCAGTTGTATTTAGCAGAGCATCACTGTATTTCCTGCCAAGATGGTGCCACAAAAGATGATTGCTTTTTCATGTCTTAAGGCTGTTGTGAAACTGCGCCTACCTAGGGCAACAAAAAAGTCTATCTTGGGTGCGTTTGTACAATGAACAACCAAGAAAAGACAGCAGAGGAGATACCCGCACACCAATACTACTGGGCTGGACAGCCACAACAAAGGTTCACAGGCTGAGACAATGCAAAAAATGTCTATGTATTTAGAACAAAGAGCACCCTGCTATTTGTGCAAGGACGATCTAAATAAATAGACTTTTTTTTTTGCCTTGTCTCAGCATGTGAACCTTTGTTGTGGCTGTCCAGCCCAGTTGCATTGGTGTGCGGGTATCTCCTCTGCCGTCCTTTCTTGTTTTTTAACCAAGACATCGCTGCATTTTCAGGTGGGATGGGATGGTGCCACGAGAAGCAGTTGTTTTATTACCGTGGCATCACTGTGTGTCATAGCAGTTGCTTTTTACTGAGATATTGCTGTGTTTTGCCAGGATTGAACTATGAAAAGCCATTGTTTTTTTACTGAGACATCACTGTGTTTCCTGCCAGGAAAGTGCCACACAAGTGGCTGTTTTCAGTGAGGCCTTGCTGCATTTCCTGCCGAGATAGTGCCATGAAAAGCAGTTGCTTTTTCATTGAGACATTGTTGTGTTTCCTGCTGGGACAGTGCCACAAAAAGTGGTTGATTTTTACAGATACATCGCTGTGTCTCTTTCAGGATAATGTCATAAAAAGCCAATGTTTTTTGCTGAGACACTGCTGTTTCCTGCCAGGACAGTGCCGTAAAAAGCAGTTGCTTTTTACTCAGACACTGATGCATTTTTTTGCCGAGATAGTGCCATGAAAAGCGTTTTTTCTTTTACAGACATCACTACATTTCAAGGTAGGATAGTGTCATGAAAAGTGGTTGTTTTATTACCAAGACATCATTGTGTTTCCCACTGGGATAGTGTCACGAAAAGTGGCTGCTTTTAAACTATGCATCGCTATGTTTCTTGCGGGAATAGTGTCATGAAAAGCCATTGTTTTTAACTGAGACATCGTTGTGTTTCCCGCTGAGATAGTGCCATGGAAAGTGGTTGGCACTGCATTTTCAGGTGAGGTGGTGCCACAAAAAGCAGTTGTTTTATTACCGAGACATCACTGTGTCCAACCGAGACACTGCCTCTACTTTTACGCCAACAAAACTGGATATTTTTAATCCAAAACATGATCTTTTCCTAACCTTTACAAAGTGTTTTTTGTGCCTTGACACAGCATTGTTGAAACATAAAGCTTCAATGTATCCGTTATATAATAATGAACGAATGTAGTGTATCTGTGGTTTACAAAAATGTACATAGCCAACATTTATTCTTGCAAATGGTTGGAAGAATTCCATCTACTTTATAATAGAGGCAGGCACACACATGCATGCAAACTCTGATAAATACACTGCAAACACACACACAAAATGTTGCACTATAGGATCTCTGCATATGCTTCACAGTGCAAAGTCTTATCGGTGATGATGAAATGTCAAAGGAAAGATCTTTGTATCTGTGACAGACATCTAACCACCGTATCTGATGTGAAAGGTTCAGGTTTCAGTCTTGTGGGGAATTTCCTCCAACTCTTCCAACAAAACTCAAACAATGCTACAAAACCGACCGGATCAATGAGACATAATCGGTCATGATGTGAGCTGAGACAACATCTAGAGAGAAATGGCCAGACTCCTCAGAGCCTGACGGTGAGGCTTATTTCAAAGCCCAGAGATGACTTCTCCATACGTTCAAGCTGTTTTTGGGAAGGAATTCAAAATGAGCTTGTCTGTGCATCACGAGAAGGAGTCTGCGCTCATGCTGACACACCACGCCATTTCAATTTCAAACAGTGTGTTGTTGAGTCTGACGTCAGCTGCAGCCAAACTTTTTATGTGCCAAACCTGATGAAGTAGTTTTTTTTATACTACACCCTTGTGCAACGCATTATTTCATGTTAAATTGTCAATTAAACTTTTATGCTCCAGCGGCAGAGAAAGCCACAAATCTTCAGCTCCATCTTTTATTCATCTGGCCTAGTTTGTGAGATACATAAAGACGTGCGGTATACAGCGCCGCTGAGCTGTCCGCTCATCACTCCAGCCATATCTTTTAACAGTCTGCAGTAATATCTTAATGTCCACTGATTGGATGGCCTCTTTTAAGGTGAGGTGCTACATTTAGGTCACCTTGTGTGTACTGTAGGTGTGTGTTGGTGTGTGCAGAAGACCGTGGATGGATTACTGAAGGGGCCTACTGGGTACTGGCCCAGGGGCCCAAAGTGTCAGGGGCCCCCTGGCCTTCAGCTGCAAAATGTCACTCACTTTAACACACACCCACCAGGAAGAGACTCAAAATGACCACAAAGAGATGCAAAGGAACTATTAAGAGACATAAAATAACAACAAGAGGGATAAAAAACTAAAAACTAAAAAAAGACACAAAAAATACCCTCTTAATATAAAATATGTCACAAACACAAATTTGTGACAGATTTATCAAAATCAAAGAAAGATTCTAATCATATCATCACCGAGTCCTAGTGAATATTTATGCCAAATTTAAAAAAATCCTTAAGGCGTTCTTAAGATATTGCATTCTTTAGAATGAGATCTACGCAAGGTCTCAGGGACCTTGACCTTTGACCACTAAATTCTAATCAGTACATCCCTGCATCCAAGTGGATGTTTGTGCCAAATTTGAAGAAAGTCCTTGAGGCCTTTTTGGGACATCGCAGTCACAAGAATGAGACAGACATGAGGTCACACTGACCTTGACCTTTGATTACAAAAAATCTAGTTAGTTCATCATTGCGTCCAGGTGGACATTTTTGCCAAATTTGAGGAAATTCCCTCAAACTGTTCTTGAGATACCATGTTCACAAGAATGAAACGGACATAACGTCACCGTGACCTTGACCTTTGATCACAAAATTCTAATCAGTTTGCATCCAAGTGGATGTCTGTGCCAAATTTAAGAAGAATCCTGTGGGCCTTTTTGAGATATCGCAGTCACAAGAATGAGACAGACATGCGGTCACGCTGACCTTGACCATTGATTAACAAATTGGAAGAAGTTCCCGAAGGCCCTCTTCAGATATTGCATTCACAAGAAAATTTCAGGAAGTTCCCTCCATGCATTCCTGAGATATCGTGCTTAGGGGAATGAGATGGACCCAAGGTCACAGTGACCTTGACCTTTGACCATGACAATCATTTCATTGCTGAATCCAAGTGGACATTTTGCCGAATTTGAAGGTTTTCCATCATTTCTTGAGATATTGTGTTCACAGGAGTGGGACAAAAAACTCAACAACCTATAAATAAATGCCTCAGGCCACAGCTATCACCCACATAGAGGCATAAAAAGAAAAAGAAAAACAACAAAAAAACCCCTGCAAAATTACCTTAGAGACAAAAAACTGCCAAAAACAGACACAACCAACTATGGGCACACAAAATGAAGACAACAAGAACAAAGGTAAAATCAGCACAAAGTCTTTTTGTGTGTTTTCGGTCCTATGTACGAGAGGTGCTGAGGCCTTTAACACATCTGTGCCCCACTGTCTCACGATCTGCCCATGCGTAAGAGCGCTCCGTTGAAATGGAACAGAACCAGTGAAAAACTCCAGAGACAAAAGGTGGGAGAGAATCCAAAAAAACAAAAATCCCACAGAGGGTTTGGGAGTCACACCACATCAATTCAGAGCCGAATCTGCTTCAAAGCTGATACCTCACAGCTCATTTACCTCCACAGTCATTTTTCATTCAGGGAATCCATGACAGGCAGCGAGGAACACGCACGATACACACTCACAGATGGACATCCTCTGGCATTAAAGGAATCTAAATGTACTCCTACAGTATTCATTTTACCTTCCCCAACATTTAATAGCTGCCAGCTGTCACATTTATAATATGAAATGATTCTACCCAGATTCAGCAGACCGTAACGCTGATAATAAAAAATGCGAACGTAACCATGTAAGAAACATGGGCGCTTTCTACTGTACGAGCGTTTGTGTGGAAAGATTTTCAGTCTGCTAAATCTCCTGAAAATGAAAACACATTTGCAACATCGGAGGGTAGAATCAGTAAAAAAAGAAGAGAAAGAAGTTTGTTCATAGTTATTGGCACAGTAGGCCACAGGAAACAGAAACAGAGAAGTTCACATTCCCCATTTGGAATCCACCCGAAAGCCCATATCCATTCTTTATGTTGTCCAGCCATTAAAATCAGACGGGGAAATAAAATCCAGAGGCATTTTTGGAGAGGAATTTGAGAGCAAGAGCTGAAAAAAACTCTCCAAATGTTCCATTTAACTCTTTTTCCCCTCTCTGAAACAGGAAAATAAAATCTTTATCACGCTTTAAATAGAAAGACACACATGCACAACATCACAGGAGGGCAGTTAATACCTCGGGGAGCTTCTGTCACCTTTCAACCCGCGTGAGACGACCAGAAAAATCCGTCTACTAGCATATAGCACGTCTGTCAAAAAGTACGAGAAAATAATGTGTAGGTTTTCTCCATCAGGACACTTCAGATCATATCAGATTAAGTTTTCAATCAAAACACAGTCAAATAAATTGATTTTCCAGGGCGAAGCTTTCTGGCACTGTCATTTGTGGCAAACCCCGTTCTCCAAACAGGTTAAACCAAAATCCATGAATCGTCTGCAAATACCATTTGCCTGGGCTCAAACTCACGGCTATATAGCACATTAGTGAAAAGTCTCCAATGGGACAGATCAAAAAGAAACACTAAAACATAACGGCTCATGTTAAGTGCAAGGTGCATTAAATTCTCCTTTTTCCCCCTTTTGTCCATCCACGGTCGATGTTACTTAGCTTATGCGTCACGCTTTTAGTGTAGCGTTCGTGTGTGTGTGTGTATGAGGAGGAGAAAGCGCTCCTTGTGCACTCTTCATGGCCGTGACATTTCTTCCTCTAAAACTGTAGGCCGTATATTACTGGAACCATTAAAACCTGCAATGTAACTCAGGAGATGATCCAACAGCATTACATCCAGGCCACCCAGCAGAAATACCCCCTTTAACGATGGAAATGGAAGAAAAGAATGATCAAACTGCCATTGGGTTTTAGAGCATGCAGCGCCTTTGATACAGGCCAGTCGACTGTAGCGCAGACTGAAAGATCCCATTTTGCTCTAAGGAGAAAATAATGCAAACCAGCCACGGGAAGGAGGGAGGGAGGGAAAGGAGGAGGGAGGGACGGGAGTTCACATACGTATATGGAGATCTGCCACAGCGGAGAGAGCTGTCCATGCCTCAGTGTGATGAAGACATGGAGATGTGGTACGGAATCTGGGAAGCGTCAGTGATGACGAGCAGCCACAGGAGCGGACACCACGTAATTCATCTCTATTAACTCCTGTTCACCTCGCCTTTGAACTGTCATTTGACTGGATGGAGTCTGTGCAAGCATCACCGAAGCACCGTGGGTCTGTGTATACAGCATCTACTCTGTGTGTGTGTGTGTGTTTGCCCTGTGAGTGTTACCAGCCATATGAATTTAATTTGATAATGACTGCATGGATCTTCCTTAGAAATATGTCGTCTTAGATGTGTTTCCAGTTTTTAACTATTAACTGCTTGGGTACTTTTCTCAACAATGTATATTTTATATTGTTTTGTTGCGTTAACAACGGGCACGAAGACAACAATGTGTGCCAGTGACGCGACTTCCCAAGTAGTGTGATTTCACGTCATGCGCTTATTCGCAAGTTAGGAGAGAGTTACTGCCTCAAACGAGGGTGTTCAAGTATCTCAGGGTCTTGTTCACAGGTGAGGGTAGAATGGAGCGTGAGATGGGTTGGTGTTTTGGTGCGGCTTCTGCAGTGATGACGGTGCTGCGCCGGACCATCATGAGGGAACTGAGCCAGAAGGCAAAGCTTTCGATTTACTGGTCCATCTACGTCCTAACCCTCACCTATGGTCATGAGCTCGGCATAGTGACCTAAAGAATGAGGTCGCGGATTCAAGCGGCCGAAATGAGTTTCCTCCGTGGGGTGGCTGGGCTCAACCTTAGAGATAGGGTAAGGAGCTCAGATATCAGGAGGGAGCTCGGAGTAGAGCCGCCACTCCTTCGTGTTGAAAGGGGTCAGTTGAGGTGGTTAGGGCATGTGATCAGGGTGCCTCCTGGCTGGAGGTGTTCTGGGCAAGTACTACTGGTAGGAGGCCCAGGGGCAGACCCAGAACATGCTGGAGGGACAACATACCTCATCTGGGCCTCCTCTCTTGCAAAAATTCTTCTCTTTTGGGCACTCTTGTACATGCAATCTCATGCACATATGAAGCAAGTCAACAGAAAATATTCTAGAGTTCATACTTGTGCAAGGAAGGCAACGCTAAAATTCGCATCGCGTTTGGCGTGAACACAACATTACAGTAATAAATAATCACAAAATAATCTACAGCTTAATTTATGACAAAACTAATCTTAAATTGCAGCAGTTTCATCTATTATTGATAAGGGTGCTCTAATCAGTCACCCATCAGTATCAGCTAATATCTGTTTTAAATAGATTGATTGGTGGTCTCTATAAAAGCCAATCAGATGACTCAAAACATGCAAGACCATTTTTCTAATTGCAGCCGATATTGCTTCACTGGTCTGCTAGTTCAAAAAGACAAAAAGTGTTCCATAGTACACCCTCATGGACGAACACAACCCAAACACCACTCAGTCTATCCATCCATTGTAACTGTTCCAGGGCCGGGTCACGGGGCCCAATCACATATATAATATACGATATTGTTAAGAATAGTTAAATAAATAAATAAATAATGCTACATGATAAATAGTAGACTTCAAATAAAACCCATGATTTGTGATTGTATCTGGCAATAACGATTCCAGCTATCAGTGATCGACCCTAAAAATCCTGATTGAAGCATCCTTAATTATTTCATCAATCCATCCACTTTCCACCTATCCAAGGCCAAGTCGTGGGGACAGCAGGCTGAGCAAGGCATTCCAGACGTCGCTCTCTCCAGCAACGTTTTCCAGCACCTCCTGGGGGATGTCGAGGTCTCCTAGCAGTTGAACTTGCCTGAACAACCTCTAATGGGAGGAGCCCAGGAGGATCCTGATTAGATGCCCAAACTGTGTGAACTGGTCCCTTTCGGCACGAAGGAGCAGCAGCTCTACTCCGAGCTCCCCACCCGATCTCATTCTTTCGACCACTACCCAGAGCTCATGACCAAAGGAAAGGGTTGGAACACAAATAGACTGATATATCAAGAGCTTTGTCTTTCAGCTCAGCTCCCTCCTCACCATGATAGGGCGGTACAACGCCCACATCACTGCTGGCGCCGCAACAAACTACATGTCTATCTCATGCTCCATTTTACCCTCACTTGTGAACAAGACCCCAAGATACTTATATTCCTTCGCTTGGGGCTGTAACTCACCCACAACCCTCAATTATTGGTTTCTTAAAATGTTAAAATTCAGTGTGTGGACCACTCCAGCCTCCATTGCTTAAATACTTGCAATCTAGGAATTTCCACCCATTCAAGTCACCGTAGAGTAGAAGTCAACAGAACAAACTCTGATGTAGCGGTGCAGTATGTCAACCACAGTGTCTGCAGCCAGAAAGATGATGACGTGTTAGTTGGATCAGTAGTTAGAGCGAGTGATGATCCTTGTGAACCATAATGGCCTCTTTTTTCCCCCAGGACCCGCTGAACAGGAGCCTAATGATCTCTGAGACCAGATGAGACTCATCACGCTCAGGCCTCCTGTGTCTGATCACACAAACACACACATCAGCAAACACACAAGAAAAAAAAACCCAATTAGAAGCATATGTGCATGAGAACACAACCAAAAGCTCATATCATAAGGGCAGTGAGCACTCAGGCTCTGTTATTTTGCACCTGGGTTATGCACAATTCAAGTTACATAACTTAGATCTGACAGCCGCGGGTTCCACCTCGGGTATCCGAAACGATCAGCATCAGTGGCGAGCAGAGGTCTGCAGTGCCAGTAGGAAAGGGGATAGATTTTTAGGGGTCCAGTGGGTAGACAAGTGCCCCAACTCCAGACATCCACCGTCTGTCTGCTCATCCGCTCCCCAGGATGTCACTCCATTCATCATCCTACTGCACGCCACACAGCTACGCTTAGCCGCATTCTTCAGTTACAATCAGGCTTTCATACTCATCCTCTGATGACTAAGCCAGACACTGGAACAGACAGTAGCTCCTCAGTTGGCTCTCAGTTGGCTCTCAGTGGCAGGAGATTCGAGGAGGCTGATACTTTATCCTGCCAGCATCTGCCAATTCATGCATGCAAAAGTATATCTGCAGAGATTGTATGAAGAAGTTATCTGGTCTAATCTGGAGGAATCTAAAATTACTGTGAAAAAGTTTTAATGATACAATAGCCCGAGCGAGAGAGTGAAGATCCTCTGATAAAGTGCATGAGAAATCAGTGTTACAGAGAAAGAGGGGAAAGGCTTGAAATGCAAGTTTATGACTTAATGGAAGTTGGATTGATTTCCAGCTGAGAAAAGCTCGTAGGATAAAATGAACAAGACACTTTTTTAATTATATCTAGGTAGATGGACGCCTAGTCGATCCCGGGGGTGTTTTCAGTCCATTTAACTGTATGATTCTCAGCAGTGAACCCACAAGGCCTGAACAGCATGAGGAGCTGCGTGGCTGCTACCGTTGCCTCCTTCACATCTTCCCCTCAAAGTAAGATCTGACTGGATCTGCCTCTTGGCAAAGATGAGTGAGGGCAGCAAATTTCTAAAGCTTAACAAGAGGCATTTTATTTATCATATACTGATAAGTGTTATTGTTTGTTCATTAAATGGCCCCGTCTGATGGTTCGGTCTTTATTGTTCTCGCTACCAGTGCTGTCACTTGAGCGTCTATGTTGCTGTGTTGCACTCTCTCAGTGGTGGACAGTGGTTGTCCCAAGTGCAACATGACATACAGTACAATACAAAGTAATTGGTAAACTCCCCTGTTGACTAAGCTAGTGCTCCCAAGGGCCAAAGAAGAAAACCAGACAAATTCTCCTTGCTGTTCTTGCGCCATCCATTGACAGGCAAGATGACATCAGTCGGTGGCAGAAGTGCAGAAAACACACAAGCGAGAACACTGTCAGAATCTGTGGTCATTAAACTTGCCTCCCCTGTGATTAATAAAAAGATGAAAGTCAGCAATTTTACTTTAGAAAGAAGCTCTGTAGCCCACTGAGTCCTCAGAGCTCTGAAACAGAAAACCCGAGCAGTGAAAATCCTTCTTTGGATAAATCATTTTAAAAAATATGTCATCTGAAATTATTGTAAAAGCATTTTAATGATAGCCTATGTAAGAAAATCCTTTGATGAAATACCTGCTGTGGTTCCTGGTCTTTCACACAGTAAACGGAGAAGGGAGCCGAATCCCCCTACCTGTCACACTAAGAGCCCTCAAAGCTCTCAGGATGTGTTTCTCAGAAGGTGATTCAAAGTTACAGAGCCAGCGAGCCTCCCGCAGACAAACCCAAACAAGAAGAAGATTTACAGATACCCCCGTAGCTTGGGTGAAGTTTCACATGAGGGAGGAGAGAATAAAGAGGCTGGAGAGGAGATTATTTCTCTCAACACTGATTGAAAGATTAGAGGAAGAGGTCTGGGTTTGAAGTCACGCGCTCTTTGTGCTGCTTCTCTCGGCGTCAGCGCCACATGACAGCCTTTGGAGAAATATCTGCGTCGGATCACCAAACCAATACAAGCTCTGACATTTCCTATCAAGAGCTTTAATTGATTGATTCTTCTGGAAAACAGGCCCGCAGTTTCACAAAAGGTGGAAACATTGAGTTTATTCCATGCAGCAGCACTCCATTCATATGACAAGAGTGCCATGATGATAAAAGACTCTGGAGCCTGTGCTGAAAACACTCCAGGAGTGCAGAGTAGGTCAACAGCTCCACGCTACCACCTCAGGAAAAGAGATTTTTCTCCCAAGTCTTATTTACCTATGATTATTCATATACAGGACCTCAGTGGCTGGGAGGGGGTGTGCAGGGAGTCGGAGATACAAGGTGAAAAACAAGAGTAGAAATGGCGGAGGGAAATAATTACCAGCTTTGGCTTTAGAGGAGAAAAGGGAAATCCACAGTAGAATTCCTCGACTGGAAACTTTGCTAAAGGGGCTGTTCTGTAATTAAGGAATCTGCAGGAGAGGACGTGTCTCTGAAAACATAAAAAAAAAAAAGAAAGAAATTCCATCTCCTACCCTGACTTATACTACTTCTACTATTAGAACTACACTTCTAATAATAATAATAACTATAACAGTAGACCAAGCAATGAGGGATATTTCCATTTTGATATATCTGCAAGTTTTTTGTTTTTTTTCTACATTAATCCAGAACTAACTAAATATACATCAAAGCTCAGGTAGGTAGTTTAATCTTGGCAAAAATTCCATAATAAACTTTGAGTATATTGTAATTTAAGTGATCTAGACTTCTGCACCTCCTCTTGGCTCCATTTTCAGGCTTCAGATTTCAGACTTTGGCCAATCACAGGTCATTTCCTATTGTCCGTTCTGCAGATGCAGACGTGCGTGCACGTCCCTTCGTGAAAGCCTGATTAAATGGCGGAGAATCCTGCAGAGAAACTTGCTATTCCAGCATTGGTAACAACTGCCTACACTGCAAAGCAACCCGAAAAAGGCAGATGGACTAATCAAAAAGTCTTTAATAAAGTAAGACAATAAACTAAATAAATCGTGTCAGTATTGGCAAAGTGTTAAAAAAGTTGAAAAGGAAATAAAGCTTATAGTTTAGCCTTTTGCTAACTGGAGCAAAAGGCTCACAGCTGTGGCTTTAAGTTCACTTTTATGTAGCTAATGTTGGCTAGAACCTTAAATCACGGTGTGTCCTCCACCTTACTCCCCACAGGATCGGCAGACTTTCTGTTGCTGCTGTTACACAGGCTAGACCCAGTGTGGCCCAGGCCATGAGCCCGCTGTGACCTGTGGTGTTGGGTGGTTTGCCCTGGCTGAATCTGAGTTGCTACAGACACTGACTGAGGGTCTGTTTCCAGCCAAGCTGCCCAGTCTTCTCCTAGATGGGCAGCCCACAGTGGCGGGGAGCAAAGCAGAGGAAACTGGGTGTGGCTTATTCTTGTCTCATTTGTGGTCTGATAAACAGAAAGAGCTCTTCCACGAAATAAGATAAAAGAAAATTATGTATGCATTGATTTAATGTATGCACCAAGTGCATATGCTCGCGTTTGTCTGCTCAGGCTTTTCCCATGAGCTGTTAGTACCCTTTTCTACAAAAAGTAAGGCACCAATATTCACACATGCCCCACATAATAACAAGCCAGTGATTCATGTGTAACCCATGCATTGTAGAAGGCTGCGATCACGTGACCAATGTGCTGACAGGAGTAAAGAAGAAAAGCGGCCCAGTTAGGAGGCAGGTTGGAGCAGTGGATGGGTCACAAAACACAGGACTTTCCCCCTGGAGGCTGGTGTTCAGGACTGTGTGGACTTTGAGACATTTTAAGGTACGTCATCACTATGTTTTGTATTTGCTATTTCAGTGTTTCCAGTTCATGACAGTTAACTAATGTTTTGGTCGCCTAAAAAAGTCTTGTTCAGCCTTTGGTTTAACTTAAAGTTCCTCCATGGATACGATGTTCAGGTTTTAATGTAAATATGTTTTGTTAATGGTTTTAAGCCTGTTTTTAACCTACCTTAAGTACATAAAATCATTCATGGGGCACTACTTCACTATGACTCTTTGTGTGTGCTTTTCAGTAGCATATCATTCTGCCATTTATTTTTTACCTTTTCCAGAAAACTGCATAGCCCAGCTTTAAATTAAACAGTATAAATAAGCCTCACACTGGCAAAAGCGGCATCTAATTTATCATTGTGTGTTCATGCACTCCTCATTTACAGCAATCTTTTGCACCATTGTGCACTACAGGAGACATTTTTCCTACCAATGTTCCTGGGTGGGAAACTAACTCAGTGAGCAAATTAAAAGAAGAGTCTATGGTACATGAGAGTGCAAGCAAAAGCTAGGGCAGCTTCATCGAGCCGACTGTGGCAGGTGGAAACAGTGGAAAGCACTTATCCTCTGTCGTCATAGCGATGTGCCGCTGCAGTAGCTGTTGACATCTCGGCTCAAACAGAATAACAGTAATAGAGCAGTTTTCCAGATGCAGCTTTACACTGTTTTGGAGGTACAACACATACAGTATCTAGGATCAAATACAGACTGATTCTACTTAATTCCTCTGGCATATTCTGTTTCTTTGCCCTGCACAATGTTTCACCTGTCCCACTCTTATTTTCTTTAGCTCTCTCTGCAAATACCTGAGTCTCACGACTTTTTCCTCTTCACCATTATCATCTTTCTCTTTGCTTCCTCTTCTCTGGCACAGAGACAAAAAGTATCTGGCTCTGATTCCAAACGTCAAAAAGAAGTGGATAAATGCTTTGTGAAAGTGATGTTAACCCCATGACAACTTCTAATACCATGATTTATCGCAGCCAAACATGTGTATATGGGCGTACGGGCATGTGCTCTTGGCCTGGCTCGCAGTCCGTGTCAGCTCTACTTACCATATCCTTTTCCTGATGAAAAAAAGATCCCATACCTTATCGATTGCACCGCTTTTAATGGCGTGCATGTGCGCGGAGGAAATACCTCGTCTGAAAGTATCCACAACAACTGTAGACAAAATCAGTATCAATCACTTGAAGGAAAATCCACAAAATATCTGTGGGTTTTGGCCGTTCCCAGCCGCAGGAACCCCAAGAATCATAATAGACACATTTGTTCTTGCTCTGGCCGACGCGCCAGCCAAACGTTGGGATCTCCATTCATTCTCTCGAAGAATCCTCACCATTCTTTTGCAGTGTATGAAAAGCAAATAAAAAATGGCAAGGGGAATTTGGAATTTAGCTACTGTAGATCCATTAGGTTTCAACAGTATTATATTTGGTTTCTACGTCGTACTACTGAAATGATCTTTATGATTTAGGGCAGGCATGAGGATGTGGGGTGAGTTTGGAGCCTCTGGCACACAGAAGTGAAATAACTACATCGGAAATAAATTGTTAAAAAACACATAATAACTTCATATTTCACAACCAGAAAATATAAGTTTCCAAAACCATAACCCTAACCTTTTTGTTGTCACTTTTTATTTAGAGCATTTTTTATTTTACAAAATAAAGAGGAAAACAAGGTGCTGGTATTAAGTGTGGTTTGCATTTCTTGGCCTACTGTGTGTCCATATTAATATGATCCAGATCCAGATATGATAGTGTCCCCATTGTTTGCAGTAAAGGTAATCCATTTCTCCTGCTTTGTGGCAAAGGTCTCGCCCTTTATTCCTCAGGGAAAATGTCCGTCCCATATAAATTGCTTACTTTGTCCATCCATTGTTTTAAACTGGAAGGTTCCTTCTTATACCAGGGTTGTTGTTTTTTGCTGGCAAGAAGCACAAATTCACAGAGATGCAGCCTGTGGCTCTGGGACCACTTGTGGCTCTTTATCCCCTCTACAGTGGCTTCCTATAGTTTTGTCAGAAAAAAAAGAAATAAATAACTTATTTTCTAACATTTTTACTGTCATATATCAATGTTGATGGCCTAAAATGATTTCACATTCTGATTGTAAAATGATGTGGCCTTTACACCGATTAAAACCTTTCTTCAACTAAAATGTCCGTCATTCATCTACAACCTGGCACCTTTCCCTCTAAATTTTGCCAAACCTCAATGGCGGTGGCTTGTCTTGAGTCTCTCAAGCCAGGCTAACTATGGATCCCAAATCCAAAAAATGCAAACAGAGAATTTAATAGTGTGCGGACAGATTTGTTTGCTTTTGCTGCCAACGCTGCAAAGTTAAAGTAGCAAATAATCATGAAGAGCCCACTGCAGAGAAGCCACTCTTGGTAAAAGATATTAATTTGGAGCCATTGGTAATGTTGATAGGATAATTTAGATACTCGAATATGTTTTGCGGCTCCATACAAATTTTTTTTTTCCCAGAAACAAAACGAGCATCAGATGGACTGTATTCATAATAAATACACCATAATAATATAAATAACCAGCACCAATCAATCAGTTCATGTTGAGTTTAAAAAAAAAACGCCTGCATAAAACACACAGAGCCTCAAATGGATTTCCTTGTACTGGTTTAAGTCATGCTGTAAAGTCTTGGGTAAACAGCCAGTGTTTGTTGGTTCCACTGTCCTGATCTGTGTGTAACACTGAAGCCAGAGGCATTTAGTAATTTTTTTTTTTTTTTTTTTTTTATCGAAGTTACCAATTATTTTGAGATTTTACAATGCAACGTCAGAAGAAAAGATTTATAAAATCCTGCTTTCCATATCTTTCCACATCTTGACTTTTGAAAAATTGATTTTGGACATTATACACCAATTAAGGCCTCATTCTTATGTTAATGAATTTGATGCCTTTGAGCCTTTCAAGGGATCCGTGGGAACTCTGGTAAACTTTTGTGGCATGGAGTAGGTATGCAAGCATTACTTTGCTTCATTTATTTGATAGCCTTGCACCTACGTGATGTGCGTATACTCTTCCTCTAAATATATTTACATGAGCAGAAAATGTTGGAGCGATTCTTTTATTTCCTTAAGTTTGTAAATGTGTGTCGTGTTGTGGACACAGCCTGCCTTCCTCCTCTGATATTTCTACCTCTTAAAGCTTTTTTTCAACAAGCACTGTATGAAGAACCAGATCAGACCCTGACTCCTCCGGTCCGGCTGACCCTCTGTCCTCCTGTTCAATCGGGTCCCCGGAGCCACCGGTTCCTGCGTGGGCTTATCAGGCCGATAAGAACCGGTGCCTCCTTCCCAGGGAACTCTGGCGCTGTCGGGCCCTGAGGGCTCTGGAAAAGGATAGAGGCTGCCTCTCAGGGCTTATCTCCCCTTTACCCAGCAGTACAGAGCCAGAGCCAAGGCCAGCCAGGTGGGCATCCCTGTGAGGCATGTCAGCAGCATGCCAACCCCACACACACACAAACACACCTCGGCTGCTAGCTCTGGGCCTCCTACCCCCTTCCCTTCCATCACTATCTCCACTTGGCAGCCAGGGTCAGAGCACAACATGGAGGGGATATTAGTGATATGTGGGAGGCAGACAGAGTGTTTCTTCCTCGCCAACTCCTTTGTCTTCATCCACGTCAATATTTCGACCAACTATTCTGCTGCTGCTGCTGCTACAATTCTCCCAGGGTCAATTCGCCCAAATTACAATAAACATACTTTCTCATTCCGCATTAAATGGAGGACAGTAGTTCCAAGGAAAAGCTGAGATACTGTTATTTTTCTAAAGACAAACAGATGCAATTTTCAGCTAGAAAGGTGCACTCAGTAGTGCAGATCTTCAGCAGGACACCGTCATCATGGCCACTCTTGACAACTCTTGTATTTCCAGCAGATGTGTGCAGCGCATTTCAGAAGCTAATAAAAATCTGAACCTCCTTTTTTTTTTTTTTTTTTTTTGACAGCACATATCACTGAGCAGATCAAGCAGATCAAGATTTCCTGTCGGGATAAATGTATTTTTAATGACTAAAAACACAGCAAGAAATCTTTGATCTACGTCATCCATAACTGGACTTTTAACAGTATTAATTTAGTATTAATTCTGTCTGCAGCACAACAAAGAAAGAAATAAGGCAAAAATTAGGCCAAAAAAGAAAACCTTTAACTTTGTAGCTGACTTACTTATTTAAAGTAAAGGCACAAATATCAAGGAAAAATGACCAAACCAAGGAAATCTGCAAGTCTACAAAATAAGGCAAACAAAATGCTCCACTTCTGAAACACTCCTGGTGTTTGTATGACAACGTAGAGCAGGCAGAACAAAACCGGGTCACAGCTAGGCTCAGTGAAATTGTCCCTCCCGCCTATCTCAAGCTGACAGTGGTGAAGATACCAAAACAGTTGACTTATTCATAAACGTAACTGTATCATAATATATCGGGTATGGAATTAATCTGCAGATGATCCATTTCACAAAACACCAACTTTTATGAGGATGCCACTTTTGAGCCATGACAAAGGCCACAATTTGGCCTGCAATAGAAGGTAAGACTTGTTTTTAGCCGAGAGACAATTTTCTGAGAACATACTGTCCCTACTGACTGGTTAAGAGGAGTGAGCAGTCAATGACGGTACTAAACAGTCAATAAAACAGGTCTTTTAACGATTGTAAGTTGCCATGAGAAGTCCTTGAGCATACAGTCACAACATATTAGGCTTATTGGTCCAGTAGTTTGCAAGATTAGCTGCAGACAGACAGCAAGTTTTGACACTGAGTCAGTTTTTTTCATCTGAAATTGTCACACATCTAAAAATATTAAATACTAAAATTTTTGGAACAGCTTTGATTTTCTGTTTTTCGCATCCATCAGAGCCGTGAGAGACATCTGATCAAGAAGAAAATGTGGCAGAGGAACGGGGCGCACAGAAAATTTTCACAACTTAGACAAATGAAAGACGGAGGGAGTGGTGACAGCCAGATAGGTAACTCCAGTGGAGAGACGCAAAGGAGGATTTGTCTTTTCATTTTGTCTCGTATGTTGGACTGAGCCTTTAAGTTTGAACTTATTTTTTTTTTACCTGCTATTTGACATCATGTTCCTCCATCTTGTCTGCACTATTAAGTCCTGTTTCAAGTGTGTACACCTGTATTTGTATTGTGCATTCAAAGCTGTCTTTGCACTGTAGAGCTTCCTCCTATCAACTAAATAAACGAATAGATGTACTTCCTGCTGAAACTTGAAATCACAACAATGTGCGGTTTAGTAAAAACAAGTGGACAAGAAGAAGGCGCAGCAGTTTCACTCTCATTGCAGAGTCAGCAAACCTCCCTTCCAGGCTGAACCTCTCCTGCTTGCGGGCTCCTCCTCGATCTTCCTTAATTCCATGGAAATTTCCCTGAAAGTCTGCCGCTAATCAGATAATGTGCTGAATATTGGATTTTAGAGTGTGGTGAATGTTTACACATGTGCTAACACTGATTGGCCCCCTGGAGTGACTATTTGTGATTAGGAATGAAAGAGGTTCATTAGTGTTCGTAACCAATTGTAAGTCTTTAGGGCAGAAGATGTTTTTCGCGGTGGTGTCGACTCAGCGGATCACCTGAGGTAACTACAGGGAGCAGATTCATAAAATATGAAGTGTTTGTTTTTGGTTTCCTGGAGGAGATAAGGAGCTTTTGTATCAAAGGAAGACGAATACAAAAACAACAGATCTCGTCTTCACCACCTACACTCGCAAAATTTATCAGGGACACAATACCAACATTTTCAATTCTGACCTTTTAAATATGCTGCAAAGAGTGTGTGTGTTCCTGCAGGTTGACAATACCTGCTGTCACTATAGAGAGGAAAGAGCTGTCTAATAATCTGCCAACAAATCAACACTTGTGCCTACACACTACATAAACCTGATATGCGTTTTGCACGTTATATTCTCCCTCTGAATTATTACTCCAGCTGCAGCCGATGCCTACTACACCCTGGAAGACTTTGAAAAGACTTTGAGAAGACTAAAGTCTGACACCCTTTCACATCTAAAGACAATGTTTATGACACATTGTCTTTAGATGTGAGAGGGTGTCAGACTTTAGTCTTTTAAAAGTCTTTTCAAAGGCAGGGCTGCAGCAATTTCTGTCCACTTTTTTTCCTTCTGCACTTATCGTGGGAGAAATGGGAGGACACGTCAAAGAGGCACTCTTGTTCACTTCGCAGCTCCACCAGTTTCTCCTCCTTTTACAAAGTCCAAGAGAAAACCAAACTTGTTCATGCTCCTGCTTCTCCCCAGAGTCTCCTTCATGGTTACTGGCTACCTGGTTTGCTGCTTCCTGTTTGGGGCTGGGGAGAGCGCAGCTATTGGTTGTTTGATTAAACTTCATTATTTTGATTAGTGTTTTGGTGTTTAGCTTCGCCCCTTTGCCACTGCCAGCACCCGGACCTCCACCACCGGACAGGCAGGGAATCTTCATCTTCCCTTCGCTGGTTCCTGTACAGCAGGGTCGGTCTTTGTTTCACTGTTATAATCGTTAAAAAGCAAAAGCAGCATGTGTATACATTCAGTAGGCTATATCTTCAGTAGCTAGCTAGCTAACCCTACACTTTTCAGGGTTTGATTTTGGTTTTGGAACAGGGAAGAAACGTATATCTTTTTCCAACCTCTCCAGGTAACGAGTATCATTAATACACGACGTGCCCCAGACACAACATTTAGCTCCAAATCCACAAAACCAGCCTGAAAATGAAGGAAATCTGAAACAATGGAGCACAGCTGGGTTGTTGTCAGACCCTGGTCTGAGCCATCCCGATGCTATGTTATGATTGGCCAGTCTGCATCCAGGGGCGGGACTTGACACAGGATCAATTAGCTGTCAAGACCAAGTTTTTTGTATCAGACTGTAAACCTGTATTTCTGCTGTAAAGTCGGGCATTTTAACATCAGGGTCTATAACGATTGGCTCACTCTTGGAGCCAGCCCCAAGTGGCCATTTGAGGAACTGCAGTTTTTGGCACTTCATCTTTGACTTCACTTTACAGCCCCGGAGAATGAAGCTTGAAAAGTACCTATGACAAAAACAAAAAGCTTCTGTGCACATCCTGAATAGTCAAGACACTGGTTTTAGTCTGGTGACAACCAGTAGGAGGAGAATCATTCATGCAGATACATCACGTACCTAACACACATACAAACTGTCTGTCCCCTCACATGAAATTGCACATGTGAGCGCACATGACATAACTCCTCACGCCGACGCAGCTGTATCCTCGCCATGTGCCACTAAACATAAAGTGAAGCCAGGCAGAAAGCGTTCCCGCTGCCGTTTCAACCTGTGTTTACTTTGCTGCAGATCACATTTCCACTCTGCGGTCAAACAGAAAGCACATAAACCTGAGAAAAAGCTCAGGAGACATAATAGATCATAAAGAAGTGGCCTGCTGGTTTGCATATTTCAAGGTCAGCTCTGTGTATCACGCAAACTTTCTGTACACACTCTTCATCTGGGCTATAAATACACATTAAGCTGATTTGGTTTGATTTACTGCAACTAAAACAAATATACACATTGGAAAGCGTGCGTATCTAAGCTGGGGATAACACATGAAAGTAATAAAAAATACATATTCCAGTATTTCCAGTGTAAACTTCAAACCTTAAACACACCACACTCGCTGCCAAGTTTATAAGGAGCTACTTAGAATATCGTGGTTATACTTAGTCAAGAGTGAGTTTCAGACAAACACGTGTTTTGGCTGCTTCTCTCCACGTCTCCGTGACCATTTAGACTCTGCTGTTTATCAGGAGCGCTGCCAGCCTCCTTACATGCATCCGACCCGTGTTCATTTTCTCCTACAAACAACCAGAGGTGAAGGGACATTTTTATGGTTTGTGTTTTTGTGCCATGACGGGAAAAAACAACAACAAAAAGCTGGCAAAAAACTGAGATTTTTCAGTGGCATTCGATGGCATTTTTACGACATGGCCACAGAGTCGCACCAATGTTCAGTAACCAGTGGAAAAAGCTGCATTATTGTGCTGTGACCGAGCCAAGGGGAGGATGTGGGCGTTTGCACGGAGAGGATTTAATCACAGAACAATAAATCACTTCGTTTTCTTCGCTTTGTTTATAGAGAGCAACCTTATTCCTCTCTAGGAACGACATTTCCTTTTTTATTTATCGCACAGTGCTGACCAAAGGAAGCTGACGCGTCCTGCCCCTGCACCTGCCTGAGCATTTCTCCAGTCAGTCAGTCAGTGAGGTGGCTGTGAGAGTGGAGGTGGAGTTAAGGGGCGTCCAAATGATGTAGAGGGTGGTGGGAGTGGGTGGTGCTTTTGGCAGGGTGGGGGTGCATGCTGTGATAGCTCAGGAGTTTGATTGACAGGTGCAGACAGGGATCGTGGCAACAAGTGGACTGCAGTTACTTCAGCTGCACCGTGGAGGAGGGGGGAGCAAACAACCTCAGCTGTGACGAATCTGTGGGCCCTCACTGTTCAAAGGCACCGACTCATAAAGGGGGATGAGGAGGTTGTTTGTGTGTGTGTGTGTGTGTGTGTGTTGGGACAGAGGTGTTTTGAATTAAAGAATGGATGTCGGACAGATAGTGATCTATAAGGAAAGTCTGAGCGTTTCTTAGAGACGTAACACGGAAACAGCTTGTCTCTATTTAGGCTGAGGCCAATTAAAAAAAGGGCAGGCAGTACACGTTTAAATCAAGTTTTACTGATGACTACTTGCACTCTAAATTCGATTAGGACTGCAATTAACCGTTATTTCCAACATTAAAGGAATCCGAGAACTAAAGATTCTTGACGAACTGTAATCAATTCGGTTGAACAACAACAAAACATCTGCTCACAAACTCTCACACAACTCGTGCAGTATAATCCAAGTCTTATTTATCCAGTTGTATCCTCAGAACTTCCCGAACACTCGCATTTTTTAGCTAAAACCTCCACATAATCTCTTACGCACGGACAAACAGCACGCCTGGGCAAGCGCTCGCTACTCATAGGCGACTGTGTTTTAAATAATAAAGTTTTAGTGAAGATGCATGTGTCTGGGAAGTAGTGACTGAGTGACTGAATAACTCAGATGTGGATTATACTGCACAAACTGTACGAGGGTTTGTTCACTTGTTTTAAAATAGTTTTGCTGTTGCTGAACCAAGGTTAAACCATGTCAAAGTTAATGTTAGCGGAAGGAATCCAAACCTAAAAACAAGCTGAGCTGATGTTAGCAGCAGCTCAAGTTTTCTCCTAAAGTATGACACTTAAGGCTTAATTTCTCCTTAACTGAGGGACTTAAACAGTTGCACAGAATCCCTTAAAAGGCGTCCTTAGTTAAGAAAACATGTTACTTGCTTAACTGAATCTACAGTGGTACAAGTTTCCATGGAGGTTGTTTGTTTGCTTGGACTCACGCTTGTGATGCCTGTTATCGTCTCACAAAGTTGGCTTATCAATAGTTTGATAGGGAAAAAATGGCAGAAGAAAAGACAAGACTCTAAGGAAACCTTAAGAGGAAGACTTAAGGGTGCTGTGTGCAACAGGCCCTAGGTCCGTTTGCAGGATTAAGAAACCTCCTGAGGTGAGATAAATAAGCTAACCTAAGCGCTAACCTGCTCTGAAACAAGTTAACTTCTTCTTATTTACTTATTTATTTTTTACTGATTTTCTTGTTTTTAACTCTCTCTTTTTTCTACGTTCTTGCAAAATTGTTTGTGTCATTTCTTCCTTCGTTGCTCACTGACTGACTTCCCATGTGTTTAAAAGAAATTAAGCCAATTTGCTCAGGTTTTAAAGGGTTAACTAGCTCCCACGGCCATGAATGCCACATTTCAGTCAGACAAACCTCACCCGCCTTTCACTACTTTTCTCCTCTTCGTTAGCAGAAACAGTCTGGCAGTAGCTTTAAGTGTTTTTAATGTGGCACTTACTTGTACTTAATTCAGTCACTGAAAAATGGCAGCCATAACTAGCATCAAAGATGGAGTTTGATGTCATGGAAATCCTCAGGATTGTAACTTTACAGCTCTGAACAACCAACATGTTATTGGAAATACTTCTGAACTGAGCTAACCCACCAAGACCTACTTCCTTTGAAGCATCCAGTCAGGCCGTATATATTCAGCTGTCCTCCATTTGCTTTACATTTGCAATCCTGAGTTTTAATAAAGACGTGATGTTTTCTTGTCATTTTTCTCACTGACGTGTAAAAAAAAAAAGGGGGGGGAAATCACTTTAATTTAATTAAAGAAACTATCACATTTCTCAGCAGACGTGCTCACTTTCCTCTGATATGATCAAAGAATAGCAAACCGGCTCCTGCCCTCTGACAGTCCCACCGCATACCTCTCTGACACAGTAGTCTATCTGTTCCTGAAAAACACCAAATAACGCTTGAAAGAAAGGAGAATTTGAATTATCTGTTCAGACAGTAAATTTGGATTAGGGTTTTCCCCATTGTTTTGGTTGGCCAGAGCGACTTGATCCTGTTACAAAACCGCACATACCTCTCTGTGCAGCGGGATGGAGAGAACCAGCGGTGGGGTGGAGGGGGAGCCGAAGCCCCCCAGAGGAGAGACACCTGAGCAGGGGAGGTGGGCACCCCTGAGATCTCTCCCGTTCCAGCTCAAACACAGACTATTTAAGAAGGAATAATAAAAATGCCTAACCTTGTTAAGTGTAAGGGCAAGTATTCTCATAACATTCCCATTCAGAGGCATGGGGGAATTCAGTCATTGAATTGGTTCGGCCTGAGCTCGCATCACAGCAGCGCCTGCAGCAAGGCTAGATTGCCTCTCCTAAGCCTCCCAAATAATATAGGCTAGGCGGTGCGAAATGGCAAGAATGTTCCAATATGATTTGACATAAGGGGAGGATTGTTTCATTTCAATCTCTCATTTCTTGCTCTCCCTCTTTCTGTCACACACACATGCAGACAGACATGGTGCCGCTCCTCTGAGACAAGCAGTAAAAATGGCTGGCAGTTGTTTCAGTTTTTTTTTCTCATTGGTTTGGAGAGTTGTGTGGCGTGTAATTGGCAACTCTGGCCTCAGGATCTCCGGGCAGATAATAACTGTCTGTCTGAGAGGAGTGTCTCGGACCAAATGTGCTAAATTCATTACCTGGGACCATTATTCAATTACTGCACTCTATTAGGACATCAATTATTTGCCGTAGAACTGCACTGGAGCCAAGATAAAGATGAGCAGCCGGCTCACAGGGAGAATCTGTCTCCTATAAAGGGAGATTAGGGAATCTAAGAAGACTAATAGGGTTCGACACAGTGAAAAGGTTCAAAATGCAACGCTTTCCAAGTTTAAGTCACATATTTGCAGGAGTGATCGTGCGATGGCTGCTGCAGCGCCACATGATGTTGTTTGAGGAAATGGCAAATGAGACCAAACCACAACTTGTCACACTAAAACAATCACTTCAGCCCAACAACACAAACGAATGAGTAAATGCTTCCTGGAAAAAAACACAAACACAGAGGAATGTGTGCAAGCAATAAGAAAAATCTAAATGTTTTCTGTAGGATTGAAAAATAACAGGCCTCTCTAAAGTACTGAACAAGGGAACTTACATTTGATGTATATATGTATAGAAATATAACTTTAGTTTTAATCAAGTATTTTTCAAGCACAATACTATATTGAAAAAAGAAATATTGAAAATGCTTAACACTTGGTTCACACTACACATTATCAGCCCAATTACAGCCCGACGCAGCGACATACGGTGTAGGCTTTATCATTAGCTCTTGTTCTTGTTCGTTATAAATACATTTAATATAAATAAAATGTCACGATAATACTAAAATATTTTTTTGGATGGGGGCACCAGCAGAAGCTTGCCCAGGGCGCCAAATATTCTAGGTCTGGCACTAAATACACTCACAGGTTTTGTCCGTATAGCCTCTCAGCAAATTATGGTGGCTAATATTAGCTAACATTAGGAAGATTAAGAGACATTGTTCTGTGTACCTGACATTACTGAGCACTGTTCAGAAAACTGCTGGTGATTTAAGTTGAAAATTATCTGGAAAATGTCAGACACAAAATCAAACCTATAAGTTAAGGAAACTGGAGGCTTAACACAACGTTAAATCTTTCTTTAAATAAACACCCTTCAAAAACTGGGTCTGTCTTTTTGGGATTCAGAGCTGTGCCCAGGTGGTAGTTTTCACTTGCTTGGCACAGATATGAAAAAACAAGCTAATGGAGGAGAGAGGCGGCCTACTGGGTAAAGCTGTCTCTCTGACATGGAGCCCCAGCGGACTGCAGGAGGGAAGGCTACAGAGGTGGGTGTGGGTTGTTGGGGGGCAGATGGCCCCGATGGTGCAGGAGCCACACAATTTCATGGCGTATTTTCTGCAGATGTGTCTGTGGTAACTCATGCGAGGGTGCAGTTTGGCCACTGACAGGGGTGATGGATAGACCCCGAGTCCCACTGTGGCGAAAAAATACTTTGCTGCTCTTCACGCTGACTTTCAGGCCGCGGCAGAGAAATACTTTTTATATATAAACAAAAAACTGCTATATTTTAATGTCCTGTCATCGGGCAGTGATGTTAAAAAGCAAGAGAGACTGAAGGATCAGACGCCATGGTGAAGATGAGTTGACCATAACAATGCAGGCGCAGCTGCCCCGGGGAAATGCTTCGCTCTCCCTCAGCTGGGAGCGTCACGGACAAAGTGAATTGCCTAATCAGTGCATTGATCACTTTTTAAAGCAGACCTAAATGAGATCCAGGCAACGTAGTAAATAATCCATAAACGCTGATGTAAACCGGGGATATCTCATGGACCTACAGCAGACTCTTTGTAGCATTAACGCAGTGATGTTTTCTCTGAAGCAAATATAAAGCAGCCACAGAGACATTCCTCAAACAACGTGACAGTTTTATGCTTTCCTTGGTGTGATTTTCATAAAGTTGGCTCCACTTTAGAAGTTTGAAAAAGTAATAATAACGCCATCAGGTGAGGAGGGGAAGGGGGTGGTATAAAAGGTACGCGTGAATGATTTCCCTGTTCACCTGAAAGCGCTGTGCAATTTCCCCTAAAAGGTGGGAATTTCCCCCAGGATGAGCCAATAACATGCTTGTGATGCATGATCGATGTGATTCAATGGCTGATGAAAATGAAGCAGATGTTTTGAAACTGAAACATTCATCTTGTGTCGGAGCTTTTCACGACATGCCAGCTTTCATCCGGCTCGCTTGGAAAGGAGGAGGGGGGGGGAAAAAAGAGAAGTGTTCTGAGGGGCTGATGAAATTACATCATATAACATGTGAAGGTAATTGCTCCGCAGAACGGGATGAATACATTTGATCAAATCAGACTCCAGCCCTGCTAATTTGATTAATGGTCACAGCATGAGGCTTTTAACGTGTCTGCGGGGAGTTACTCATGCAGCGCGTTCTCTGATTAACCGGTGGAGACGTATATGCAGTGCAATGCAACACATTCACATCTGATTGTGTGCAATCATACAATATGCAGAGCCGGGCTGTTTGGATGATTTTCACATCCACATTCCTTTGTTACATCTACCAACTGCCTCAACTTCTCTCCTGCCCATCTCACCAGGTGTGTGTGTGTGTTTTATAGTGCCACCTGTAGAGGCCCTCAGGTTGCCCTCCCTGCCTGCTGAAAACACACTCTGGGATTCCCCACATTCTCAGCGCCGCCTCTTTACTTCCGATCATGATTCCTTCAGGCTAAAGTGGGACGATCCCCCTGTGTGTGTTTGCTTCCAGATTCCATTCATGATCACCTTGCCACAGGACTAGGACCACATACTGTACGCACACAAGATAAAACCTCACAAAATAACTATTCGTACCTACAAAAAAAGGGGGCCTAACATCAAAGAACACCCTCTGTGAGTATTGAGAATCTTTTTTATGCTATTTCATACTGATGCTTCTGGAAATATTGTACTTTTTACTCCACTATTTGACCTCTAAAGTTACTTTGAACATCAAAAATCACAATAATAATCGCATGCTGCTATTTTTGCCGCCACCTGTCTCCCAGAAGCTACAGATGTTTTAAAGTTAGAAAATGCTCCAAAGTTAGGAAAAAACAACAAAGCCATTTTCACACATGTCCCTTGACCTCTCACCTCAAGATTTCTGAATGAAAATGGGTTCTGTGGGAACCCACGAGTCTCCCCTTTATACACATGTCCACTTCCTGTTAGTCCCATACAGCAGTGGTTCCTAATAAAGAGGCAAACTCTACCTTAAAAAAAATGAATTTAATTTGATTTAATTCAAAAAACTTTAACAGGGAACTTATTTGTTGCCGTTTGCGTGTGGGAATTATACGTCTAACTTTTTCTGCAGGATTCTGCGCCATTAAATCAGGCTTTCATCGAAGGGACAGCAATAGGAATGTCCTCTCTTTGAAATGACCTGTGACTG
Source organism: Epinephelus cyanopodus (assembly GCA_026686955.1). Classification (NCBI taxonomy): domain Eukaryota; kingdom Metazoa; phylum Chordata; class Actinopteri; order Perciformes; family Serranidae; genus Epinephelus; species Epinephelus cyanopodus. The sequence goes on along the minus strand of CM048933.1, from coordinate 7,933,739 downwards.
TCCAGAGTCTCCTGTCACAGCTTAGATTTTCTAAAGCCCGAAAACAGAGCCAAGAGGAGGTGCACAAGTCTAATTTCGCTCAGACCACTTGATGCACAATATGCCCAGTTAACGTCAAAATTAAACTGCCTACCCCAGCTTTAAAAATACTTTGCTGTTAATTCTTCTTTATGTGTACCTTTGCTTAAATATAATTTTGAGTGCATGACTTTTATTTGTAGAGGAGTGTGTTTGTGATGTTAAAGATTGTAATTCTTGTTTCATCAAGTGTCTACAATATTCTCACCACTACACTAAAATCTGCCAGATCCATCCACACACTCTTCTTCCATACCTTTGGCAGAGATCAGACCGCCATACACCCTGCCGTTTATGGATCTGTCCACAGTGATAGATTACAGATATTTTGTGGTCTTTGTTTAATGCCCCGCTGCTGCTCTTCACCTGACTGATTCGACCGTCTCCTCAGGAAGCGCAGATCAATACAGAGTCTCCCCGCTCTTTAAATCAGACACATCCTGATTCTTTATTGAACAAACATATTACGACGTCAGAGAGCCCACATCTGATAAAAGCCAGCCAGATTTGATTTACAAATAAAAGCTTGATGTTAAAGTGTTTTCTGTCATAAATCTGATATTTCTGCTCTTTTATCTCCGTCTCAGATGACCCAGATTGAATTGTGGTTGCTCGTGCGCTCTCCCACACAGGCACGTCAGACAAAAACCTCTTTGACAAATGACAGGTCACAGTTTCATATGGTGCACAGAGGAGAAAAGCACAAAACAAACAGAGCACAACACTGAATCGTTGCATTGGCTGGACTTGACACCATGAAGTCAGCACGCGTGCATCCTGCAGGGCAACTCTCCAACCAAAACCCATCTGCCCCCATCAACCAAGGCCCACCAAGGCCCGTGCAATCTGTTGCTCGCCAGTCGGACTGGTCAGTAATCTCCATGAACCTACTGGTCCAGAAACAGCCCTCAGCTCTCCACAGTACGGCTCCTCTGTGATGATAAGACTCAATAGTCCCCCATAAACTGCCCCATAAACCCACACTCCTGCTGCCTTCAGCAGGGGGCTAATCAGCCCGCCCAGGGGAGCTGAGGTAAGAGTCTGGGGCTGGAGGGGTAAGAAGACGGGGGTCGACTGAGGAGGGGAAGCAGCCAGACAGGAGACACAGACCCGCTGTAATCACAGGGCGAAGGAGATGACGACTGTGCTGTAGATTAAGTTTGAAATGACACGAGAGAGATGGAAGCACGACAAAGTTTGCTGATGACCTGGACTGACAGATAAGAGAACGAGTGACTGCGTAGGATAAGAAAGGAAGGAGGCAATGTGAAGAAAAGGTAGAGCATTACAGGAAAAGAGGATATAATGCCAATCAGCGAGCCAAAGGGCCTGCGCGAGGAAGCTGAATTTCCTCCGGTGTTTATCTTAATGCCTGGATTTAAGGTTCAGGGGGCTGAAAAGAGTAAAGACTTTGAGGGGTTCATAAAAGGACAGTCTGGGAGAATTAGAGTGCTCAAAAAGGCCCCTGATGCTTCCTTACATAAGTCACAAAATGCAAAGTAAACTCACATTACATTGGATCAACTATATGTCTTCAATAAAAAAAAAAACCATCAACCCAGCGAATCTATTACCACTGATCCAACGGGAGAGGAGGAAGCATGAGAGGAATATTGATTATTATTTACCATAAAAACAAGCCACAGTCTGCTGCTTAATTCAGAAGCTGTTGGTCCACATATTGCAGCGCCCGGGCGAAATGTGAGGGAGGGAAAGATTAACATTTGTCCCTCTGCTTGTCCATCTGTACAGCTATCTCATATCCGACATGTGCTGGCAGGTTCACATTCCAACCTGTTCGCCCTCCCTGAGATTACAACATGCAAAAGCAAGTGTGAGCACGGCACAATGGTGATAAGTGATTAATAGTTGAGGTCATTAATGGAGCGATTGTGAAAACCATTCTGTTGTTACGCCTTCCTGAATATGAGCATCAACAGCTTCTCTCTTTCCTGGGTCTCTAGAAACTAACTTTAACACTCGTCTGTCTCTTTATTTCCAGGCTGATGGCGTAGTCACTACATGTGTTATGTCAGGTATGCTGTATGTGGTTATAGTTAAAGTTACACTACTCAGAAATGCCATTATTTGGCATGTTACTGGTGTTATGGAAAGAAATTCTGTGTATGATAGATACAGGCGGGGACGTAGCACCAAATTCTGGGTCCCATGGATATGCAGCCTCTGTGCACTACACCTTGAAAACATCATAATGGGTGGAGGCAGGCCTGAAGTCAACAGGTCAGAGGTTTTCAGACGTCATTTCACCCCATCGACACCATGGACGAGGAGATGTTAATCATGGAGGTGCACCGAGATGTCTTCCTACTACTCCTCTGGTTTAGTGGTTTTGTCTATAGAAACTACATATTGTTATATCGCGCGATTATGCGTGAATTTGTGAGATCTCATAGGTCCTCGTGACTCCCGCTGTCCGGCGGAGCTGCACCACTTCACACAGCAAACACAGCCGGTGGATGTTGACGAACGGCAGAGCACGTTTATTAAGTTATTTATTATTTTAAATTTTGTTTTTAAATGTGCTTAATAATTAAAGTTGATTTGATTTGATGTTAATAGAACATTTCATAGCTTTAGTTATGTCAAAAACATGTACTGGTTGTGTAAAACTAAACTAAACTCAACTTTTTGGGTACTTTGTCACTTCCATTTTTCTTTATCTTACAGGATGAAGGGTTGAAACATGCTTTAGGTGAACAGGAAGTATACCGTTGTCATGCTACCAGTGAGTTATGTATTTTATAGCTCATATTTGTTTAAATTTTGATGGATCTGCACAATACAAGTATCCATAGATGTAGAGAAAACAACTGAATAACATCTGATTATGATTATACGTTTGATTTTTTTGATGGAAAATGTGAAGTTATAAGACGCGCCCATGATCCGATTTGAACTGAGAGAAGTTGCACAATGTTAAAAGCACATTGCACAGGATTACAAATATTTGGGTTTGGGACAAATCAAGTAATTAGAAGATGAGGCCTTGTGCTCTGGGAACTTTTTAAAAGGAAGTACGTTCAGTGTAATTGGGTCCGGTAAGCCTGTGGGTGCCTGCAGGCCTGGCCAGATGGCTGTCCACCGCTCAGCACTTCCAGCTTGTGACAGGAAGTGTTTGCCTGTGGCCAGGATGTGATCAGTGTCAGCGCCTGAGCTTCACTCGCTGCTCATCAGGCCAGCTGCCTTCCAGGAAACGCCTGACCAAACGGACTGCATGCGCTCCGCTTTACCGCACCAGCTCTGATGTTTCCCCCTCTGTTTGTTCTCATGGTTACTCTTAATGATGAACTCGCCGCCAAAAGGGATCAAGGCAGTTTAGAGCTGGAAAAACAACACAAGTGATCTGAACTAAAGAAACTGGAAAGTTAGAGGAGCTGTAAAATATCAGATTATCATAGTAATGTGTGAGAGTGTGCATGAGGGCCAGAAGTGACTGTATGCCCGCTTGTTAATTGTCTTGGGTTTTTTTAAAAAAAAATTTTTAATAAAGAACACTGAGACAGTGTGAGAAACTAAGGGCAAAACTTTCCACCGCTGCAGCCTGCACAGGACGGTGTCACAGGGCAGATGGGATGAGCTGAACGTTGCCGCTGGCTCGACATGGATTCAATTAAGAGTCCAGTTCAGTGTAGAAGCCACCTGCTCTGATTCATGTGTGCTTGTTTGCGTGTTTGTGTGTGTGCGCGTCTCTCGGTCCGTTCCCTTCCTGACTCTAATATGTTACAGATGTCGTATTTGTTGTGCGTCTCATTGCTGGAACTAAACTACTGTGACGGTGGAGGTGACTGTGCACGGTTTAATTTGCTGTGAGTGTTTCCGTCTTGTTCTGGTGCCGCACGCACATGAACTGAAAGTATTTTCACTTGATTGACACACATCTGTGGAATGTCTGCTCTATTCAGATTCAGTAATCAACACCTCACACTGGTGTGTAACAATCTAAAATCAATGCAAAATAACCAAACCAAAACCAATAAATACACTTCATAAAAAGATGGAAAAACATACTGGTTACTTTCTTTGGATTTGTCATATACTACACGTTAAAATTAGTTGTTGTTTTCTTATCTTAAAGATGAAATTAGAATATTTTATTTTATCATTTAGACTGTTTTGTTGTTTTGTGTTTTTTTATTTAACACAAAAAGATTTTATCTCCCTAGAAACCCAAAAATAAATTTAAAAAAAAGACCAAGGTGTTTAAAAATTAAACTCAGTGTTGCCCTAAAAATGGCGTATTTGAGTTAATTTCATTTTATTGTTGTTGTTGTTTTTTTAAACTGATTTATATACATTTATAAAACCAAAATACACCTTTGGATAACACCAAAGCTCTGTACATCACTTTGTTTTATTTAAATGTGTAAATATATTGATAACTAGAAAGTACACTCAGTAGAGAGGAGATCCCCACACTGCAACCACATTTCAGTTACCTAAGCTGCTCACAGTCACTCCAGCCAATTTTTGTAATTCAAGCAGACGTGCCACAGTATGTTTCAGAAGATATAATTATGAGGATGAATGTATGTTTGATAAGCAAAACACAGCCACAAATCTCTGATCCATGTCATTCAGAACATGACCTTTAGCCTTTTGAAACTTCAATAAATTGGGTTTCTTTCAAAAACAGGAAGTAGGCAATGAGCAATGAAAGAAGAAATGACCCAAAAAATTTCAAGAAATTAGTATAAAATAAAAAATAAAAAAAGAAATGTAGGAAAAAAGAATGTTAAAAACAAATACAAACAAACATGGAAATTACCTTGTTTGTATTTTATTATTTAAGGTTTGTTGTACCTTAAAAATTATAATAATTCTGCACCATAATTTTAAAAAGGTGATAATAATAATTATAAATATAGTTTTTTCCCTAGCTTCAATAAATTTGGAATTTGTGTGACATTTCTTACCAAGTTGCTCATTGCCTTTTTTCCCATGTTTGTGTGAGATATTGCACCAATTTGCTGAAGGTTCGAAGGTTTAAATACTTGTGAAAGGTATCTAGGAGCAGCACAAGAAAAGTGATGTCACTTCAGGTTTCAATGGGTAAAAGGTATTAACTCTGTGTGGAGGCTACAGCACAATAAAGTAGGAAATAAACACAATTTAAATACACAAAGAAAGAAATGATTTAACTAAGTAGCCTTCTCACTTATAGTAACAGTACAAATATCTCGATATCAATAATGCCACAGTATTGTAGGGTTGACTACTGGTGCTTCCACGAAGTATTTACACAATGAGATTTTTGATAAATAATCATCAGTAATGTGGATATATGACTAAGTGGCTAAAGGCAAATAAAAGAACAGCTACAACAGTCTGTAAGTTCAGAAAATTACATGACTTTATTGCAATGCAGCTTTTAAAGCCATAAAAATCAACATGCACAATATTATGATATCCAAAATCTAAGAATATATCTAGTCTCTGCAGATGCTCGGGCTCAAAATGAGACCAGACTTTTCTATAGATGTCAGTTTTCGAGCCATGACGAAGGCCAAAATGTGGCCTGCAACACACATGATTGTTTCACAGCCGAGCAGTTTTCTAGTTAAGAGGACTGAGGATTCAGCGCTCAATGACGGCATAAAACAGTCAATAAAAAAGGTTTTTCAACCATTCTGAATCACTGCAACCATTAGAGATCCTTGAGCTCACGGTCATAAATGTGCACACAAAATATTAGGCTGATTGGTCCAGTAGTTTGCGAGATTAGCTGCAGACAGATACACACACATGATCCCCTTCAGGCTTAAACCTAACACAGATAATAAATTCTATCTCAGCATATAAAAATATAATATGTGTAATATTTACATCTTACATCTCACATGTACATATCACACTTTTTTTTTTTCTTTAAGGTTTTTAAGGAGGGTTTAAAGGAGTTAATGATCTGTACAGTCACTTTAAGACAATATTTTCCCTGCAGATTTGATTTATTTTTGTATTTTTAAATTGAATTCATGTGCAGCCCACAAGACATGTAAGCCAAAGTGAGTGTAAGAATCAAAACTACACTAATAATGAAACTCTTCCTACAGTAAACATATTATAATAAGGCTTTATCTAACAGGAAGTGGAAACATATTACTGGGAAATGCTTTAACTGGCCCTTAAATCAAGAGGATTAGGAGCCATATGTGAAGTTCTCTAATCTCATTTGGGGGGGAGCCCTGGGCTCACTCTGCTGGTATGTTTTACATTAGCTGCATCAGATGCTGTATGCCAGCGAGATGGCACACAGGTCTATAGGAAGCGCAGAGAGCGTCTCCTACGTGTCAAAGCACTTCAGATGAGAAAGTGTTCACGTAGACGGAAGGGAGGGAGCTTCGAATTCCATCGTTCCTCTTCGGCTTACATCACCTGTCCCCAGTGTCAGACACAACTGAGAGAAGCAATTAAATATTCATGGTATACACATATTAATAGACGATGTATTTTCTGCCTAAATTAACCGTATCTCATCTTGAGGCGTTCGCTCATGCAGAAGTGACTGCATGCTCTATATAAATATTTCAGTGAGCCTCACTTCCTCTGCAAGTTCCCAAGTATGAAAACTTTGCATGGAAATTTACTGAGAGGCTAACGGTTTGCGTTGACGGCTCTGAATGCAGATAAGCTGAGATCCATTAAAGTTAATGGCATATACATGAATTTCAGATGAAAATGTATTGCTCGCTGCTCCTTTTTCTCCCCCCACGTCGTTTCGCCTGTTCCTTAGAATAGTGCTCTGAGTTAAAAACAGCACTTTGAATGAACTTTAATTTTAAACTGAACTTCTGCTGAACTTTAATAAGTTGTGTGCAGTATTGCTGAATTCCAGTTGATGTATTCCAGCAGCTACAAGACCAATTACACTTGGATACATAAATTTAGCCCAGCGACTTTACTGCACTTCCCTCATGCAGATGCTTTTTGCAGCTGTGTACGAGCCGACTGGTGAACGGATGGGCTGTGGAAAGAATGCAATTGTAAAGTTCTCGGATTAGTCCTTGGCATCTTTAACGCAATCAGCTCAAAAAGGAAACGAGTCAAGGGTCGGAGTTTTCGACCTCATAACTAAACACCGCTTCTACACTTCTTCTTCAAACGTGCTCACAAACATTCGTGACACGCAATGAGCCCATGATGAGATCTGGAGGCAACTTAAAAGCGAAAGAAGCAATGAGATCTTCAGTAAGGAACAGATTAGAGTTCAGGTCTGTCTATCAACACACCAATAAATCTAAAACTGTATTGCTCTTGAAGATGGACTGCCAGCTCTATTAGTTCCAAGTTGTGAAATGAGCTGGAAAATCAGAACCATGTTAAAAAACTATTCTGGTATGGTTTTTTTGCTTTTATTGGTCAGGAATAATTAGCTGAACGCCGTCGAAGATGACCAGACGATTCCAATGTCTGTTACGGCGGACCAGTTTGTGTATGGAAAATAGTCACAGTGGAGCCGATCCACACTGCCATAAAACAACTCTTTGTGTAACTCTCACTCACACAGCCAGCAGTTAAAGTGCCACATTAAAGTCACCCTCTGATTTGAGCTGCTCAACATACTGTATAGAGACACTTTAATGTGACATTGTCTGCAGACAGGCCACATTTTTGAAAATGCTTCCCGTCTCCACCTTCATCTTGCTGTAATGTATGAGATTAGATTTCTGTATAGTTCACATCAAACTGTAATGATGCCTCGTGGGGGAATTGGACAGCAGAAAAGAATTGGATACAGATAAAAATAGAGCAGAAACAGCCACTGAAGATGAAACAACTTGATAACTGCAACAAAAGAACCTTGGAGATAATATAATGATCATCCAGCTTTCCGCACATTAGCAGGTGTTTGCAAATGAAGAGGATTTTTGTGAAGATAACCCGAAAATTTTAGGGACAAAAAAGAGGCAGAGTATACATGTATATATATATCTTATTCTACATGACAAAACAACACGTTCTCACTTTAAAGTCGCCAAATACAGCAGCCTACATTTCAAACCATGACACTCTAGGTACCCCTCTAGCATCGACTTGGACGTATCAGTTTCAGCTTGTTACATGCTTCAGTTTCTTTCAAAATAAACCTCCGTCTTCCCAGGAAATGTAGGTTTCCCAACCAAAACTACTTCAGATTTGGGCAACAAAACTACTTGGTATGGTTTAGAAAAACGATCATGACTTGAATTGAAGTACCAACCTTAGTTAGAGTAACTTAAAGGGGAACTACGCACATTTTCAAAATTCATACATTAAATCTATGGTCTAAGACAGCCCAAAAATATTAGTTAACATGAACAACACTCCCCAAAATCCAAAAACTAGAGTGCTTAAACTCAAATTTGTGATGTCATAGAGTGTAAAGTCTGGCTGAATATATGAAACTGAAATTTGGATCCCATGGCTGGACCAATTGGGAACCACTAATTTAGATGACACTGAGAGCACCCAGGCAACGTTCTGAGTATATGGGTACATTTATTGTTTCAGATCTGAGAACACTACAATAAAATAAAGTTCATTTGGGTGTAAAAAAGAAAACAAACATTCTGTGGGTCCAAAAAATCAGGCTCCTACTTATTGTCTATGGAGCAGCTCCAGACTTTATGCTTGATGATAACACAAGTTAAAGACTTACTTCTCTAGTTTCTGGGTTTGAGAGAGAGACGCTCATGTTCACAAATATTGACTGGACTTTCCTATGCCATCGAAATGACCTATTGGAATTCTTAAATAAGGCAGGGTTCCCCTTGCACAAGTACAACTATGTATGACTATGATGATTATGTCACTTGACATCTATGTAATGTGACGACAACGTTACATGATGTACACCAGTGGTTAAAAAAAGTAAAGCTGACTTTTAGTTTCACACACATTTTTTTTATCCCAGTACGTCAAATATCGACACTTTCTCACGCCCCCAGGGTGCGATACGCACGTCAAAGGCACCCTTTGGTGTCTCTATAAGACACTCCCTTTAACATCTGTATGTGACACACAAACTCGTTATACGTGGTTGAAGTTGTCAAACGGTCGCAGCTAAGTTTAGACAACAAAACTAAAGACGAAAGTGAGTGATGGGCAGGCATAATTTCCGTAACAATACGTTAAAACTTGTGTATTTGTTTGACCTACCCACCTCCCCTCTCACCTGGACTTTCTCACTCTTTATACTAGCTTAGGTACTCTGAGCGTCGAACATTGCTGCGGACAGGCTGACATTACAATTAACTGAAAGCCTTGTGTATCTCACAGAGACGTCAAAGGGTGCCTTCTTCAATGGTATCACACACCGAGGGGCGTGAAGAAGCCTATCTGGTATTCGACACATCTACTGTATATCTGTACAACATGCACTGTGGTGTATGTGTACACTAGTTAGAGTAAGAATAAGAATTATACGATCCTACTGTGAAGAGGAAGAAAATCAAAATCGTCCTTCACAGGGGGGGCACTGGTCACTGACATGAATAAAAAAAAACTACAAATAATTCCATAAGGGAAAGTATTTTATCAGAGATAATAAAGCGTTGTCTGGATGAGTTAACGGATGTTAAGTTTGATTGGACAGAACAGGACACAAGGATTTAAAGAACTCAAAGGGGGTATAGTGAAAGATCCGGCTGTGACCAAACCGTCTGGGCTCCAGAGAGCGAGGATTTGGGGATTCATCAGGTGTTTTATCCATTATGAGAGCTCCAAGACTGGAAAGGTGAAACGGCAGGAATTATAGCATGATCGCAAATCAGTTGGTATTCCCATCAGGAGTGACAGACAGAGTGTGGGAGAGAGTCCAGTGAAGCTGACGGGAGTTTGGTTTCTACATTTGAGTGACCGAACACAATCACACAGTCACAGCATTTGCACTGTATGTTTAGATTGCACCAACGGTGCTTCTGACCATGCAGACGGTTATCTGATAGCACTGTGATATGCACTACATTTAAATGATTAATCCATCTGAGACAAGTTTAGAGTAGTTTTCACTCAATGTACACAACCCTACACGGCATGATAGACAACATTTCATTCATAAATGATTCACGTGTATAGTGTTTTCTACTCTAAGATGTTTACTTGACCCGTGGAGGAGACACTTGAAGATATAAAAAGACAGCTCTCCACACAGAGAAGTAGGGCTGCCCCGAATTTTCCTAATTGACCAATAGATATCATTTAGGACCATTAGTCGACTAGTCGCCCGCATGTTTACGATATTAATTTCGTACTAAACTAAATGATATATTTTGGTGGTTTGAGCTGAATTTTCAAATTCTGCAACTAAGCGACCTAAGAAATTTGCCGGCTAATGACCTTTCTGGTCGACTAACATTTGGTTGACTATTAGGGAGCTGCCCTACATCCATCTGAAACAAGTTTACAGTAGTTTCCCCCAACGTGCACAACCCCACATGACATGATAGACACTTACATTTCATAAATGATTTATGTGTACAGTGTTTTCTAAAGGCTACTCTTAGACTCAGTGTGGGATGTTTGCTTGACCCCTGGAGGAGACACTTGAAGATATAAAAAGACAGAAGAGGTGTTCAGGTGAGGAAAGGATGAAAATCGTATGCATTTCTGAGCTCAAATGTCGTGTCCCGTTGTGATTGATAGCTTGATTATTGGATTTGTGAAGTGGGGTTTGAAAGTGAAATGGCCCACAGACACAGACCATATTCTACATATGTCTTTTACATGTGTTTATTCTGTACTTCCAGAGCGTGTGGAGCAGTTAAAGGTGTGAACTGACAGGTATGTTATGAGCGCAGGAGAAAAAGAAGATCAGGTAATGGCATTAAAAGCTGCGTTCAGCTGCTTCTACGTGTCGGAAAAGACTCAATAAATGACAGCAGATGTATTTTTCCTTCTCATTGTGAAACAAACTGTCTCGACCACGATCACCTCTGTCACTAAATCCGTTCCCACAACCCCCCCCCCCCCCCCCCCCCCCCCATCACTGACCACTGTCCATTATTCTGCATACCAATAAAGAGTGGGTCACTGCTGGACACTGTCCATTCAGGACACTGTGACCTCATCCACCCCCTCCTATAGGAAAGATGGAGGCTGACCACAGGCCTTTGTGGCTCCATTGTGGTGGTCTCCAGAGAGGGACCAGATCTGTGTGGCCCCCCCTCAGTGATTGATGCTGGTCTGACCCCAGCCGTGGCCTGTCTCAGAGACTCTGGTGGACATGCAGCTGCAATTAGCCTGAATTTGTCTCTGTGAGTGTCCTCGTCTGCCGCAAGAGGGATAAAGATCAGGGGACGGATATTCTACAAGGGGCTCCTCTTTACTTCTGACTTTCCTTCTCTCCCTCTCTTCATCTTTCATTCCTTCCTTTTTCTTTTATTCTTTAGTTTCTTTACTTCCCTCTTTTCTTTTGTATTTCTCTCTTTCCCTTTCCTTCCCTCTTTATCTACCTTCCTCGCTTTCCTAACATGTTTTTATTTCCCTCTTTCCTTGTCTCTTTCTGTCCTTGCTTCTTTCTTTCCCTTTCGTTTCCTCTAACGTCCTTTCTTTCCTACCTTCTTACTTTTGTCTTTCAATCTTTCTTTACCTCTTTTTTGTGCCCTCTTTCTTTCTCTCCCTCTTTCTGTTTCCTTTCAGTCTTTCCTGCTCCTGTTCCTTCCTTCGTTCCCTCTCTTTCTTACCCTCCACCTTTCCTTTCGTTCCTTCTGTCCTTCAGTTCTGTTTTTCTTTCCTTCTTTATTTTTGTATCCTTCTTTCCTTCTCTTTTTCCTTTTAACTTTCTTTCCTACCTTCCTTCTTTCCTTGTTTCTTCCAGTCTCTTTCTTTGTCCTCTCTTTCTGTTTTTCTTTCCTTTTTGTCTCTTTCCTACTCTTTTCTTTACTTCTTTGTTTCCTTTTTCCTTCCCTCTTTATCTAACTTCCTTTCTTTCTCTCCTCTTACCTCCTTCCTTCTTTTCTCTCTTTCCTACCCTCCACCTCTTCTTTCCTTCCTTCTGTCCTTCTTCTCTGTCTTTCCGTATTGACTTTCCTTCTTTCTTTTTGTCTCTCCTTTTTCCCTCCCTCCTTCCTTGTCTTTCTTTCTTCCCTCCTTCTTTCTTTCCCTTCTTCCTTCCCTTTTTATCTTACTTCCTTTCTTCTCTACCCTTCAACTTTCCCTCTTTCCTTCTTTCTGTCTTTCCTTTTTTCCCTCTCTCTTTCTTCCTTTCTTCCTTAATTCCTACCCTCCGCTGTGCCACGTCCTTCTGTCTTTCATTTAGGGTTGCAATTATTTTCATTGTCAGTTGATCTGTTGATCATTGTCTTGGTTAATCGTTGACTTGTTTGGCATACAAAATGTCAGAAAATGGGGAAAAATGTCAATTAGTGTTTTTAAAAATAAAAACAAGATAACGTCCCCCAATGTCTTGTTTCGGCCACAACTAAAATATATTCAATTTAGTGTCATAGAGAGTAAAATAACAAAAAAAGTCACATTTCAGAGGCTGGAATCACAGACTTATTTTTACCCTGATAAATCGATGATCAAGTTGCCGATTAATTTAACAGTTGACAACTAACTCTCTAACCAACTGTCTCCCGTCTCTTTTTAGGTAGAGACATACAGAAAATGGCTAACTAGTTCTTCTTAAGCATAATCCGACCCTTATTCTCCTTCTCTTGTTCAGAACCACAGATCTACACCTTCCTCTTACAGCTCCCTCCACTATACTTGACTCACTGAGTGATTCGTGCATGCTTTTATCCAACAGTACTTTTTGGCAATGTGAAATTTCCTTGTAATTTCCGAGCCTCTTCTCCCCCTGCCTCCCCCACCTGAGGAAGTCCTACAGGAAGCGCTCCTATCTGCTCCTGTCTCCTGTCCTGCAGAGACCTGTCACCACTCCTCTCCTCAGCCTCTAATGCCTCCTCTCTCTGTGTTTAACGGGTGATAACACCTCTCCCGGTGCCTGTCGACGGGGCAGCTCCGCAGGGTGCGGCGTGGCTCCCCGAGCTAACTCCATACATGGCTGTAAAGTGATGGAGAAGCCCTGGGACTGTCAGCCACTCTTGTAGTTTACTTCTCCCCCATTTCTCTCCTCATCCTCGCCCTCACCCTCCATCTCTCTCTCGCACCCTGTCATACATCCTGGCACCTTCATCAGGGGACACTTCAAAAAATAAACACCGGCTCTTCCTCCTGGCCTCGTTCTGTTTCTCGGCGAGGGGGGAAAAGTGCCGCGCTGCAGTCGCTGAGGAGAAGCTATGTGCGGGTTTGTTCTATAAAAAGACGACACTAAACTTTGCTTAATAAAGCGAATCAGCTGGGAAACAGGTACATCTTTAGCCTAAAGCAAAAAGCAGTGTGACAAGACTGATACAGCATTTCTGACAGGTCTTTGAACTGAGCTGTAATTAAAAAACTACTAAGCAGCTTAAAAAAAGTTAATCAATTTTAGGTGTTTCTTAGATTTTTGGACGACTTGAGGCACTGTAGAGCAACATTTAGATGTGCCACTAGGTTGGGTTGGGGTTATATACCCATGCCTGCCGACTGCGCCGGGCAGCAATGCATGTTGACAGCCTGTTGCTGCAATGTGCCAGAAAAGGTACCAATGAAGAAGAGAAGAGGCCTGCAAGCTGATGTAAACAATGCTGATTCCCAAACATTCACAACAAGTTTTGTCCTGACGTTGTTAATGCATCCAGCATGTATTCGGAGGCCTTGAGGATACACAGAGTGTGTTTTGGTGAGAAACACTGAAGGTAAACAGAAGTGTTTGTTTACACGGTAAACTCCTCAGGGCACCTTCACATTCGCACATTTACATATTTCTATGGAACTGGTCTCTACAGAAGTTTTGGCTGAGATCAGATGGTTGCTGATGTGTGGTTTTCTTGTGTTGTTGCTGCTCCTTATGTTCTCCCAATGGACGAGAATGAGGATCCCACATGTTGGTCCTGTGTAACATCCACATCCATCAAGGATCAAGACGACCTCAGCTCTGACATGACAGATTGAACCACTGACACACAGAGCGTGGACTGGGTGCTCTCGCTTGACCTTCTATTGGCTAAAGGTCCTCTGTGCAGCGGCGCTCAGTCAGCTCTCTGAGGGCCACACAGCATCACCAATATCAGATCACACATGGTTCAACAAGCTGAGATCAAATATTTAAGAACTACAGAGCAGGGTGGCAATGGTTCACTCTGTCTGTGATCGTTAGGTCCTTTTAGAAGTGAACAAGCAACGAGCGGACTAGTACAGTCTCCACTTCCATCTGCCTCCTATCTGATTATCTTATCTGAGGTCAGGGTGACAAAGTCTCTCCTCCGGGGCAGAAGATGGTGATTTATTGAGCAGCTCCTGTGGCTTGGTCAACACCTTTCTCACATCAGCAGCTGGCTTGTTTGTTTAGGGTTGTCAGTAGGCAGCTTAATCACCTTGAGCTTCTCGTTACATCTCTCCTTTTGTTCCCCTCTCTTCTCCTGTGCTTAGTGGGTGATCTGAGGCGGAAAGAGGGAGGACGCCACCCCCTTATTGGCAAAAGCCTTGTTTCCAGCAAGCTGTCCCGTGTGTCAGAAGATTTTAGAGGTACCAACACAACTACTCCATTATGTCTTGTTTTTTCCTCACCCCTGTGTTGAGGTACTCAGCACACTGATCCAATACTAAAAGTTGGCATTAGAAACACTGCAGTTTGTTGATTGGTCAAGAGAAACAGCCACAAACCCCCTATTTGTAAATATCCAGTCGATTGCGACAAAGACTAAATATACCCTGTTCTTGTTTGTTCTAGAAAGGTTGCACAATCCTGTTCCTTGGATAATCAGCAAGGTGCAAAAGGAAATACAGAGAGAGGAAATACAGCTAAACAATTTTAAGTTGTAACCTGTGACAGGCTGTTATGATAACACAACTATCACACATTCACATACATGGAGTTTTCTGTCGAGTCTCATGCATCACGTAGGTTTACATTACCAAAGGTTTATGACAAAATCACTTCACAACACCTCCTCTTTTTGGAACCACCACGAAGTCAGGAATAATTTCACTTTCAGCCATGTTTGTTGTTGCCGTGGGTAACAGTATGACATCAATATGAATCACGATATGAATTTTTCATTTGATATCAAAAATTATTCCGCTATTATCATGAACGAGATGATATGGCACACCCCTAATAAGAAATAATTGAGTTAAGCAGAAGTAATTCACATGACCTGTTCTAAGGAGAGTAGAAGAAAAAGAAAAACAGAGCTTTTACTAAAGAACAGACAGACTCTTACATGTTTGAACGGGCAGTTCAAAACGACCATGTCCTACCACATGTGCCAAGACTGGCGATTTTTAAAAGCTGCAATGTGAAACGCCACCACGAGACAAAGAACAGAGCATCTTCTACGCAAACACACCCATTCCTTGTCCCCCTGTTAAAAACTAACACTAACTGCCTTTGCTGTATGACCTCACATTTATCTACACCAAACTCACTGATGTGCTTAAAACAGAATTTAACACAAGTCAATTGTTTTCTAATGTACAGCCAATTTATCAACACATCTAATGCATTTAGAGAGCTGGCAACATCTGAATTTTGGGATTAAATGCTCGACAATCAGCATGCTTGGTGCTATAGCTTCTTGGCTTTGTGCTTCTGGACGTGTTTTTGATGCAAATGCAGTTGTATATTGATTAGATATTTATCTTTCAAGCTGTTGGGGTCTTGGCCGAGGTCTGCGGGGGCATCAAGAATAGAGGCCCCACGAGGCAGAGGAGAGGGCCTCCATCCCTCAGGTCACAGATTGAATCTGTTATTTGGACAAACAGCCACACACAAACACAAGCCTGTTGATCACCAGGGTCAACACTGATCAGCAAATACATCACGGCCTGTTAGTCCCACGTCTCATTTACATGATGTAAATACACAATATGTGTGATTAGATTTTTGCATTTTTTTGTTAACACACTCTTACAGGAGCCTGTACGCACATCATGAGCATTGAACATGTGAGTCTTGGTGTTACGGCTCTGTGAGAAGATGTGTAACTCAGCGAACATGCAGGGAGGAAGAGAAAGAAGAGGAAGACGAGACAACAGGGGGGCCTTGACTGTGCTATGGAGATGCAAATGACCCGAGAGACAAAAGTACGCTGAAATAAGTGTAAATGCAATTAAATATGCAAGTGTGCTGCATGTGCAAACACACACACAAACGGACGGGCATCATCTGACCTTTCATGCCAAGCCACGAGGGACCGAGCCCCGTGGTGTTGTGACACGACCCTCAGCATCTTGTGGGGATTCCTTTGCTGAGTAAAAACAATCAGCTCCCACTCCCACAGATCCAATCTCATATCTGCCCTGAAATTAAGCTTGAAGACAACAAAGGGATAACTGAGTGGGAGAGGCGAACGAAGAGGGGCACGTGCATCTATGAGGGTCCCAACTCAGTGTGACATCCTTTCTAATGATCGGCATGGCAGATGGCGAGAGATAGACGCACATATGTGCCCCGCGCATCTCAGGCTTGTGTCGCCGTCACCCGCTGCACCGGCGCTCTGTTGGTTGGCTCCTGAATTTATCTGCAGGATTACGCCCTGTTAGGCCGGCACAACAGGAAAACACTTCGCCATCTTTTCCTATCATTTCCTATTATTCAGAACAGACTCTAAACAGCAACGGTGACCTCCATCTAGGCATGAATGACAACTGGTATAGTTTTTCACTTCAGCTTTAGAAAACAGCCAAACTTTAATGCATGGTATAAACTGCAGCTTAAAAAATATAGTTCATTAATAGATTAGTCAATCAGTTAATTTATCAAGAAGATTTCTGATATTTAACCAATCCTTCAAGTGATCAATAAGACAAAAATGGCGATTGTTTGTTGGCTCCAGCTTCCCAAAACAAATACATTGGATATCCTTATTACACCATTATCTGTATCTATGTCTGTATGTGTAAAACCAACTATCTGTATCCGTATCCGTACTTGGAATGGGCGGGATTTAATTAGAAGTGGGTGGGGTCTACCAGGAAATTGTTGTTTTGAGACTGAAATTGATTTGGGTTGATCAGAAGTTGCTATATTTATTATTCATTTAAAAACTATTTACACAGCAATGTTGGAATTTTTTACAACAACACAGACATTAAACGCAGCTACCTAAATGAGGATGTTCCGTCATCTCAGGCCCGGATATAGTATAGCATATGATTTGGATCAACCCTAACCCTTTTCTTTAGGACTGTTGTTCAGCTCTGGGTAATTGTAGCTCTGACATTTTATTAAGTGATTAGGGAATAGTAAGTGAGAAGAAACTGAACAACAGACCAATTAATTGTTGATGAAAATAATCATTAGTTGCAGCCCTAGAATCAATATGTTGAAATATTGACCAACAAATATCATATTGTGTCAGTGTAAAGATTTTCAAATGTTGAGAAAATTTGCTCTCGTGAAAAGTGGATCTATACAGAATTATAATTATACTCTACCTGTCATATAATTTAAATTAACTATTGCTTTTTTTTACTAGTACTATCAACTTAATCATTTGAATTACTGATTTGATTCTACTAACTTTTATATGTCCTTTCTTTTGTTCACGTTGGTCTGTCCGATTGTTGTTTTGTTCTTGTTTTTCTTTATGAGACCATATTGTCATGTCATGTTGTGATCTGTTCTTTGTGTATTATTATTTCCCTGTAATTACAAAAAAAAGTTTTACTGGAAATGACAAACAATATAGTTAACAGCGAGTAGCCTGGGTTATGTGTGGTAGTCATTTACCAGTAAGCTCCCTGGTGATCTCCTTCCAACTTCCAACTGCCACCTTATTTCTACACTGTAATGACATAAGTAAGAACTCACTTACCTAACCTAATGAATCAGCCTTCTTCGTCCATTGCAGCACTTTCAAAATGAGAAACATGATTATATAGAAACAGGACATCCGACAAAATTTCTGCTCATAATGGCGCACCACATCACTCGCAGTTAGGACGCCTTTTTCATCAGCTTCATTCCAAAATGTTTTTAGTTTTCTTGAGACTAACTCTGCAAACTTGCTTTTTCTTATTTTGCACAATGATTGAATATCAAATATGCTAAAAAGCATTCTATTTCATGTCTCACAATAAGACCACGATAAGAATATTTGTGCATATTATGATGTTAATTAAACCACAGACGAGACTTATCACTAAATTTAGGTGGGGGGAAATTAGGTGTTACCCATCAGCATATCAGCTTATCAGATATTGGCAAAAAATTCAATATTGTGCATCCCTCATGACAAATGCCTGTTCAGCCTGTTTGCATAAAATCAAACTGGTTTAAGCTCATAAACCGGTCCAGACCAAAGCCAGAAAGTGACCCATCTCTACACTGCATGTCCCTAAAAATCTACTGATAATGTGTTTAGAATCTGTGATCTCAAAGGACAGATTATGTTAAGCGTGAGGGCTAAAGGTCGATATCTGGACATGTCTTAACTGAGTCAACAGCTTGAAGTGTTTGTTCACAGTGTTTACTTTGAACCTCAAGATGCACACACCAACACACCAACACACTCACACTAAAACAGACAGCTAGCACACAGAGGAAGGGACAGATTTGTTTTTGGAAACCTGATTCGTCTCTTTTTCTCTCCCAGGAGAGTCCCTGCAGCACATACAGTGAGGATGGGACGAAGAGGAGGAGGAGGGAGTAAGAAGAACTCGTTTCTGCTTGGGGTAAATGTGGGGAGAATGGGAGGAATGTCTTTGAATAGGGAGGGTGAGAAAGAAGAAGATACAGGGAGGACAGTGGATACACAGAGCTAGAGGCCAGACCCTGCGTCTGTCCCCTCTCTGCTGGCGTCCCTGTGCCACCAACAGACCAGCAGACGAGGCCTAGGGAGCGCAGGGCTAAAGCCTGCCAAACCCCCATAAAACCCCAACCCCGCCCTATAACACACACACACACACACACACACACACACACACACACACACACACACACACACACACACACACACACACACTGAGTGGCAGCTCCGTCTGGGTCAACAGTGCACCCTTTGACATTCCACCAGTGAGAGAGATATGGGGGTGTCAGCTCACCTGGTGTTGGCTGTGTGGCATAGCAGAGGACAGTAGGGGAGCAGCGCGGCTGTCCACAATATTTGTTTAGCTGTTCGTGGTATCAGTGATGTCTTAATTTACCCCCCTGTTTGCAGAGCTTGCAAGTCAGGCAACACTGAGGCGGTTAAATATAAAAAACTATTTTTTTATTTTGGATGCTCTTCGGCCTGGTGTTTTCAATCACAGGTGCAAAATGGTGAATGCGTTGGAAAATTGCAAGTAGTGCATTTGAAAGATTGCAGCTCTAGAGTAGGACTGCAATCGATGACTATTATCACTGATTTTTTTTTATTTGATTTTTTGATTATTTTGTCAATAAACTGAGAGTAAAGTGTACAACTGCATATCACGATAAAAAAATCATTTTTAAAACACAGAAAAGCAGCCACACTGAGAAGCCAGAAGTCACAGACATTTTCCTGATAACTGACTACAACAGCTAATCATGTCAGCTCTTGCCTTAAAGATACAACTTTTCTGCATTAAAATATCTAAAAACAGTTCGACCAATGTTATATATTTTGTTGAGTTGTGGACTTACAATATCCAAAACTTTTCCACTAACAAAGAAATCTGTAATTTTAATCAGGGACACAGGCTGTTTCATTTGGTCCCTGTTGCATGTCACTGGTGTCATACCCTCTTTGTGCATGCATCAGAGTTATTATATGTTTCATTAATTGACTCTTTATCCAGTTTTAAGCCACATTTTCATGAAACACATTTCAGATCTTGGTTGTTTTTGACTACATTTTTTAACCTGATGAAAATTTTTGTCATCGGCTGACTTGATTTTAATTCATCCAGTGAAAAGCTGAGCAAAGGTTAGCAGCAACTCGGCTCCAGCTTCTGCTTTCCCAAACAGTGTAGAGAAAACTGATTTTTAATGTGAAACTGCTTTATTCAGTGTTTTTACTTTTTAAAATCATCAAATCTGTTTGATTAGAAGAGGAAGAGACTTCTGCAGATAATCCTCCTGAACGTCTGGATCTTGAAGTATTAGAGGAACAAGAATGATCGCTTTGCGGATGTATGCTTCCCTTAACTGGTCAAGTTGCAATTAAGGTGTACATCCATATCTGTGAAAACATGGATGCTCCAAACACACATTCCCAGCATCACAGGAGAGCTACACAATCAGCACAGTTTTAAGGTGGACACACAAGACTAGAGTCATCAATTCAGAGTCTAAACTTCTGTTCCTGAGTTATGGCGTTGAATAATGGCCAGAAAAGTGTTTTTGCAGAACATTATGATGTCATGGTGAATTTGACCTTTGACCTTTTGGATATAAAATGTCATCACTTCATCATTTTATCCTAGTAGACATTTGTGTAAAATTCTGTCAACATTAGCTTATGAATTTTCTGAGTTATGGCCAAAAACAGTGACCTTTGACCACCAAAACCTAATCAGTCCATAACTGAGTCCAAGTGGATTTTTGTGCCAAAACTGAAGAAATTCCCTTGAGGATTTCTCTTTAACAAGAATGAGAGGAACACTTGCACGGTCAGCTCACATTAATTATATCATTGCCAAAATGAACAGAGGCATTTCAGTCATTAGGAAGTGTGCTAATGTTCAAACAGAGATGACAATTAAACAAACAGTACAGGCTTTAGTTTTATCACACTTGGCCTACTGTCCCGCAATCTGGTCTGGTGCCTCGAAACAAGAGCTTAATAAAATTCAGCCTGTTCAAAACAGAGCTGCCCATCTTGTTTTTCACTGCTCAGTGAGGAACAGTGTGGAGGAGACGCATGCCAGCCTGTCATGGATGAGAGTGGAAGACAGACTGACGTACAGCCTGCTTCAGTACAGAAGGAATAACTGTGCCTTAGGCAAACCTACACACCTATAGTCACAGCTAACACACACTATTGATAGACACCATCATGACACCAGACATGCCTGCATGGGAAGCTTTACATTACCCTTACTTCAGACCAGTGTTCGGCATTAATAATATTCCTTTTTCCAGTAACAAGTAGTGTAACTAAATACTTATAAAATTAGAGAAATTAAAAAAGAACACTGTCGCTGCAGGTAGTTGGACTAAAACTCTTTCCACTGCAAAAAACACGTCCCCAAACCTCCAGTCTGAAACACCTCAGCTACTACAACCAATAGCACAACAACATGAAGCTCCAGGAAATACACCCCATCAAAAGGTGAGCCATCCACGTCCACAGAGGTCGGTTGTAGCGCTACACTAGCTAAACAACCAAAACTGGATTTTACTCGTGGACAGCTGCAGCTACAAAGAAGTAATGGAGCTTGTGGATGGATATGTGGTGGATTAAATGTCCATGAGTGACTTTCCATCGTTCAGACAGAGCCGTAGAAAAGTAGTGGTCACAGGCAACTGAAAACCCCCAGGTACAAAAAAGAAGCTATCTAGCCTTAGCTACTCTTACAGTACTAGCAATTTCACACAGAGGCACACATCTGGATTTGGGGAGATAAGCATTTGCCAATTTTATGGGTAATGTATTATATTTGTGGAGTAACGAGCCCAACTCTGGTTACAACCTGTGCTTTAAAGAAAACTGTAATGTACACAGCTCTGTCAAAGTGGAAAAAACCACCACTGTACTTAACCCAGGTTGCCAGTAGACTTCATGGCACATCGTGTTCTTTTTCATTACCAAACAAAGCCTGCACAATACGGAAAACATTATATTTGTTCTAGTATTTAATGCGAGCAAACACATTTTGAACAGGCATCTTAAAACCAAGAACGTGTCAACAGCATTTCCAGTCTACGTTAGTGTGGACATTACTCACAGCTCTTTAAAAAAAACACATTTGTATGCACGTCATGGCCGTCCTGCATTCCTTCGGAGCATTAGTTGTGCACATCTGCAGAAATAAATTAATGCTGCATGTTCACTGCCTCGGCCCTTATTTACCGTCTGATACAAACATTTTGAATCCTCCAGGTACACAATACAACGTATGTGAACGATTAAAGAAACATACAGTCTTTGTGGAATCTCATACATGTTGCATCACTGCAGGTGTTTTGCATTCTGACATACAGACACTTAACCCCTCCGCAGTACTTCTCTATTAACTTCAATATACTGTGAGTGCAGATAACTGGATGGTTGTCATGGCACCGCGATCTTCTCCTCCACAGCACAGGGTTTTTGTATTAGACGCTTCTCCCTGCCAGCCCCCTCCCCCCAGTTTATAGGCACAAGCACTCCCAAGTTCCTCGTCTTGTCACAGTGAGCTTATAGTCTGAAAGCTGAGCAGACACAGACTGGCACTGACATCCTCCAGAAGCCAGAGTTTATACCCAACACTGTGCCCTTTAGATCCCCCCTGCGAAGGTGCAATCCAGCTTTAAAGCCACCCGCGCTGACTTTATTTGCTTTTGCATGTATTGATCTATTTATTTATTTACTTCAAGCTTGACTCCCCCTCTCGCCTCCTCTCTCCTCTCATCTGTTCCTGGTCCAAGCACCGAGGGATCTCTCTCCCGGTTTAATAATTCATGAATGTTCGGGCTGCTGCCGTAATCCTGACTGACACTAAAAGTCTGTCTAGATTTAGCGTCATGAAATTTTCATCCGTAAATGTACAGTCGAGCTCGTCTTTCGCCTCCCTCTTCCTCTCTTTTAAGGGGCACTCTTGCTTTTACTGAGAGTCTCTACCCCCGGCACGTTTGCATGGCTAGCCTCATTCTCTCACTCACATGCACACTTGTGTGAGCATAAACATACATAGGCGTGCACAGCGACAGGTAACACACACACACACACACACACACACAGAGGCATAAAGAGAGAGCCAGACAGAAAGAGAGAGACGGCACACACTGACACTCCACTTTGCTCCATCTTGATGGGCGATTTATGGTGTTGCATCTGGAGTCATTTGTTCGTCTCTGTAGCAGCTGAGCAGAGGCGTTGACCCCATGAGTACTAAGTGACTTACAGAACTGTGAGTGGGTATTTCAGTGTGGACGCTCCCAAAGGAAATCAACATCCTAGCTGAGTGTCACTGTCACGAGAGTGAGCGACACTGAAACACAACCCTGTCATGCTTCACTCATGAATTAGCAGTCCTGTCTTTTCACGTTCCTGAGCTGTCAAAACCTGGATGTATAAAAGGAATTTCTCATAACACCCAGGGGTTTTATTATCTGTCATGGTAACAACTATAATAGCAAGCTAGTTCCTTAAATCTGCTTCACATCTGCAGATGTATTGCCTGGTTCATGTTGCAAAAATGACCTATACCAAACTCCAATTCCAACCCTATCACAGTACAAGACACTCAGTACTGAACACCAATATCAGTGCAATCCACAATTCCCAATTCAATACCACGAGAAAACACTGTATTCCACATGTTGTTGTTCTTCCATATCAGGCAAACAAAAGCCCATGGTGAGCAAAATGTAAAAGAAACTACAGCCGTGGGACCCGCAAATGGACCTGCGGGTCGGGCAGCAGTGATCGTCTGTTAAATCGGTCTGTAAATGATATTTTGACATTATTATTAATCTATAATCTATTACTGTCATGGCATCCGAAGCTACTGATGCGTTGAGCAGGTGATAGTTTGTGGTCGTTTTCAAAACACACTTGTGTCACGCACTCCAAAAGAAACTTGTTGAAACTTTCAACAATAATTTATTGTACAAAACGGGGGAAACAAACGTTGACAAAAACGGTTCCATAATTCATATTAAATTCAAAAGATTATGAAAAAACAGTAACAGTTAGAGGGAATAGTGATAAAGTGGTAAAACTTGGCGTTGATCTACAGCCGTTTTTGATTTTTATTGATAACCTACATTTACCAACAACAAAAAGACTACATTTAGCACCAAAACATGTGTTAAAAAAAAATAAATAAAAATAAGTAAATAAAAAAACGAATATCGAATACCAAATTTTCATAACGAATACCTACCCACAGAAATGAATATTCGAATATCTGAATATGTGGGTACAGCCCTAATGGCCACATATAATCTGAGGGGACCCCGTCATGATTGACCCAATCAAACAAAATGGGGGCACTAGAGAGCTAAATTTTTGCCTATATTTAACAGGACAGTGAAGCATGACAGGAAAGATGGGAGAGAGAGAGCAAGAAAGACATGCAGCAAAGAACGAACGCTGCAACAAGGGCTAGCCGCACCTTTCCCATGTGAACTACCAGTGAGCCCCACTTTTAAGTCAATACAACATATAAACACTTTAACTATCTGCCTTTCAACGTGCTACCTCAACTACTAATGTACAGTTTTAGCTATCCCACTACTGGCAATGGTACTACTGTACTTTCAATCATAGTGTCAAATTCACAAAAACTCTGAATACATTGCTGTTCTTAATGGGCTCAGTTGACTATTTAATCTGTAATTTCCTATTACCTGTATCCCAAACACACACCATGTGAAACAGTAAGTGGGCATCTGTGCACTCAGTGGGTATGGACTAGTTCAGAAAGTCCGCTGGGGGAAAGTCTGGA
Organism: Epinephelus cyanopodus; assembly: GCA_026686955.1. NCBI lineage: Eukaryota > Metazoa > Chordata > Actinopteri > Perciformes > Serranidae > Epinephelus > Epinephelus cyanopodus. Next base: position 7,909,055 of record CM048933.1, on the reverse strand, counting down.
GGAAATGAATATTGGCTTTATCGACCTGTAGCACAACAATAAACGTTCGGTTTATGAATTAAGTGGATTTAAAACCTCTGGTTTTTGTTTTGGAAGCAGTGAGATTGTAAAATGTTCCTCAGTGCTTGGACAGTGTGGTCACAAGTTGATCTGGCTGCCTCCCAATTTGAAGACATAGGGCTGTATGTTGTCAGATTTTTATTGTATCTGTCTGTGGAGTGGTATTGTAATAGCGGTGCACCACGTTCATTGGGTTTGAATCCCGTGAAAATATTCTTTTTTACGTTTCACAGGGCTGCAGATTTCTTTAATATGGCACGTGTTTATTTAGACAGGCACCCAAGACGAAACTGTGTAGGCTATTTAGAAAATTTATGAGAGATAGGAGTTAAATTTACAGGAAAAGCAACTTGGCCTCTTCCTGTTTTCAACATTCCGTCATAACTAGTGTGATTCAAACGCGACTGAGTGTCGGTCCGTGACTGGGTTCCTCCAACAAGAGTCCACAGACGGAGCATGTCGGCTGTGTTTTGATATTCTTCTGAACAAAATTAATAAAGAGGCCTTCGCGAGGACAGCTACGTGTTCTCTTCCTGGTTGAAAACAGCTGTTGTCACTACGACAACCACAGATGCATTCGGCTGAAGGTAGTCAGTTAACATAGTTGCGAGTAATTCCGAAACACCGGCAGACCGACCAACCTTAATTTATTCAGGAAACGTGACCGCTCAGGTTCAAGCAGGGTGTCAAAATAATTACTAGACATTACTACAATACTACAGTTGGTGAAAAAACAGAAATGAATTGATGCTACATTCTCGAAATTCGCCATAACGTCAAGGGACGTGCGGCTCTGGTCTGTAAAACAGTTGTTTTGTCTGTGAACCTTGCAAGTTGTAATGGAGCCAGATTTTGTACTTGTGTTTGATATAGTCAAGCCATCTATAGTTTTATTTGGGTTTTGAATCAATCAAACTTTACTGCACTTAAATATACGAGTAAATACAAGTAAGCATCATAACCAACAGGCACAATAGCAATAACTAAAAGAAAAACAGGACTCAGTGGTAGGATAGATACTGAATACTGAAAAACTGTATGTGTGTCATGTGTCACTGGTCTTTATGCGGCAATCATGATGTGTGCTTAACTCACTAAAGTCGGTGCAAACTCTACTTGTCCCTGTTTACACTTAAACACTGGACTCATCGCAGGTGAATGTTTTACCTAAACAAATAATTGGAGTTATATAACTCTGAAACTTTGATAAAAAGCATGTGCAATCACAGAAACTGAGTACTAATAGCATTCTAGGACGCCGCTATAAAAATGTCCATCAAACACAATGTGAGCGACATGCTTTGATATGCTGTTAGCATTTGGCATGTACCCAACCACTGCAGAGCTACGCACACTACACACCCTGACTCCGTGGCAAAGACCAACACAGAGACAGACATTTCAGAAAAGTCTTCAAGGACACAGCTTGCTGAACACTCCCGTCCTTTCCTGGAGGGAGGGAAAATCCTTCAGCGAGTACATCGTCACACACACAGTGCCTCAAACCAGCCATTTGTACGAGGCATGAGACTAACTCCACAAGGCGGTTGTTATATTTTATGACAGAGCTCACACACTGTACGCCCAGAGCTGTTTTTATATTTCACAGTCGAAACAACTCTTCCCTTTTTTCCCCATTAAAAATGCACTTGATGGTTTTAGAGAGTAATCAGTTGATAAGACGCCCGGAGCTTAGCCCCTCGTGGTATCAGTTAATTCTCTCTAGAAGAAAGAAAGAAAGAGCCAGAGCCCGGGGAGGAGTTGATAAACTTTCAACGCTCATCGACAGGCATTCATTGCCAGTTAAGTGCCAGCCATTGCCACAGTATTAATAGCGCTCTTATCAGGCGGAGAGAAAGGCCCTTTAATTGGCTGCCGGGGTAATTTCTCTCCGCAGTATCAAAAAACAGACCGGCAGAGAAGATGCACGGATAACCCTCCGATGACAGTAATGTTTCTAATTACCACCCACCTCTGCCTCCATCACTTCCATTTCCCTCTCCATCTTCTGTCTTCCCCGCCACTCACGCATGCTTCAGGAGGGATAAGTCAACCTGAAGAGAGAGGTAACCACAGTGTGGAAAAGCACCACTCACACTAATGGACAGAATACGCTAGCGAGGAGGGAAAAGGCTTTGCAGACTCTCACCCCCAATTTCCTATTCCTCTTTTTGCACTTTATTTAATGTCCTCCTGTTTTTTTTTTTCCTCTCAACTTAAACACTTCTCATACTATCCACTTCACTCAGGGAAGAAAAAGATCAGGAGGCACCTCAACCACGTCTTCTCACCACTTGCACCCTTGTATGCACTCTCTAGCAGCTGTAAAATATGCATGCAGCATATCTTTGGTGATTTTTTCTTTCCTTTCTTTGCCAGGGACACATTTTATGCAGGTTACAATACCACCCTCTGACACCTATAAAACAAAAAAAAAGGATCAGCCACACTTTTTCTCTCTCCCCTTCACCTTTTAAGCCCCGCTGAAGGACAGTGGAGTGGAAGCTGTAATATCAGCAGTCTGGCCGTTTGCTTTTATTGGTGCTTATTAAAAAGGACATGGAGCATCATTCAGCAGCGCCGAGGTTAGTCTGCTCTCCTTGCTGTCCTTTGCAAGTCACACTTTTTATATCTTGTACACAGATACTGTTTAATACCGGTTTTTATCCTTTATTTACATGATTGCATCTAGTATAATTTTTTATGCTATTTCTGCGATCTTAAAACAGCACATTAAAATTTTAGCATGCTGCTAAAAATGGGACTAGCACTGCTACATTTGCACCATGTGACTTCGTTTCCATTGGGGAAAGTGAACGCTCCTCTTTGCTGGTTTATTAACATCAGTCACCACTGCACTGCACTGGGAAGGCACTGGAAGCTTTGGTGGAAAAGCTGCTGAGTTCTTCTTCCAACAAAGGGCTTAAACCAGATTATTTGGGCGCCTTATTCGAAGGCAATTAGGCAATATTATTTTCATTACAAGAAATAAAACTGTGTGAATTTAAGGGCAAAAATATGGGCTATTTGGACATAATGCCAATTGCAAAGCAGAGGCGGTGGACCTGAACTACCCAGACTGCCAGCTTACCCACCCAATCAGATTCATGGAAAATCAGTCAGGTTAAGAGGACAGTTTCATGATTCGGATAGGTTAAGCTGTCAATCTGTCAATCTGCATACTGATACGGGCACTTATTCTCCTGTCAGGTGCCATTATACCACTGCAGAAGAAGAGGGCGCGATGAGCTAAACAAGCATCGGTCAAATCTAAAACAGTGAACAATAACGCAAACTAGAAATACCTCCCCTACAGTCCAATCTTGCTTTAACTACGCTACAACTCCTCCACGATATCTGGTGGTACTGCTCCGTTTCATCCGTATTAGTAAACTTCCAGACAACATGTACAAATACATCTCCGTATCTGAATTGAGCATAAATAAGCCCTTAAGTTGCCTCATCACTTCACACTGATCTACTGTTTTTATCTGTTGTTATTTTTGGCTTCGTCAGCTGAGCAGAGACGTAAAGCCTTTTTTTAGTGTTTGTTTCAAACTCTGAGCAAACACAGCATCAAAAGAAAACACCAGAATCATACAGATGAAACCTTGAGAAAACAAAACAAAAAAGCATAATGACAGCGGAAACAGCTAATCAGTCACTTGAGTTAAATGTTTGTAACGTTGATGGAGACAGAGTTACTGTGACATAAGCTCTAGTTATACTAAAATTCACTACTGACCTGCCAGCTTTTCAGCACATATCATTTTTATAGGCCAATATATGTCATCTTAAAAAAACCCAGGCCCATCCAGATTTTTCCAGGCCCACCCATTAGCCCTGTCCTGGATCCGCCACTGCTGCAAAGCACATTAGCCATGACTGACAGCTGAGAGAGATGCTAACCATCCTATACCTATGAAACCTTCACCATAACCCTACCTGTTTAATTCTAACTCATGCTAACTGACAACCCTGATTATTTCCTTTGGCCGAGATGCTACGCTTCATTTTCCTCGTCTGTTCCCTTTGCATTTCCTCAGCTGTCATGCTCACATATGCACAGAGACATGATTCAATTCTCTGTGATGCAGATACTATCAGAAGCATGATAATCAAATGCAAAACCCCATTTGATTTTTCTTTTTGTCTTTGAACAGGCGAGAAGAAGCCATTGCCCCGAAGACACAAAAAAAAAAATGAACGTTTGAACCACGCTTCAAAACCGAAGAGGACAAATTTAGTCTGGTGAACTATCCATGACTCTCATCTTTTGATCAGAATGGTAACTAATGATACAGAAGACGGAAGAATGGTCTTTTATCTGTGCAGTTCACATATAGCCTACTGTTGTCTGCTCAGACACGTTGCCTCCAGTGTCTCTGCTAATAAAATGGCGGAGAGACGCGGCAGAAAGATGGAGGAGGGGGGGGACAAAAGAGGTAATAAAATCTACCATGTAATGAAGTGATCACATGTTTCATATGACTTGTTGATGGCGAGTTACATATGTGTCTGCCAGAGCGAAAAAAAATGCATTAGTATTCAATATCGACAGTCACACGGTGGACGGGACGCTAAATACAGGTATGACTCGGTATGGGTGGGAAGCTGCTCAATGACTTGAGCTAATGTGTTCATTTCATTCCCGTGTTCATGGTGCGTTGATGGCACGCAGCCAAATAGTGTGTGCCACTATGTGTGTGTGTTGTTTGAGGAAACAATGCCAAACACACACACTTAGGGTCTCTGGCCCCCATTTATGCAAGATGATGCTCAGTGGGCAATCTCAGCAGACAGATGTCAGCGCCTTATTAAAGAAGATGCCCGCCAGCCCCTGAGGTGGGGAGAAGGCTATGAATAAATTTATTACACTAATGTACTGACCTTAAAACTGTAAGTGACGTTCAAACACTGCAGTGATGCAGCCCATTGATGTAATAGTTATTAAAGGTCCAGTGTGGAGGATTTAGGGGATATACTGGCAGAAATGGAATATAACAAGTATGTTTTATTTAGTGTATAAACGCCTGAAGATAAGAATTGTTACATTTCCATTACCTTACAATCAGTCGTTTATAACTATATCGGAGCAGATCCTTGTCTACAGAGTCCGCCATTTTGCACCGCCATGTTTCTACAGTAGCCCAGAACTGACAAACCCAACACTGGCTCTGGATAGGGCCACGTCAGCCTATTAGCAGCCCCTCTGTGACAAGCAGAATCAGAAAAACACCCATTTTTTTTACCATGAAACTGCTTTATTTAGTGCTTTTACTGGTTTAAATTACCTGTACTGTTTGTTTTGGAGAGGAAGAGACCTCTGCAGAAACCTAGGCACTCAGTAAAAATCTCCTGAATGTCAAGATCTTAAAGGGCTACTTCGCCAATTTTCAACTAGCAAGAGACAGACCTGCACCTCTCGCTCTCTCTCAACTGTAAAACCAGGCTGTGCTGATCAAATATAAGCCAAGATTATGTTGCTGCACTGCCTATTTCTCATCTAAAATATTTTCAGAAACATATTTTAGTGCACTGTTTAGCTGTAAAGGTGCGAGTTTGTGAACAGGAAGTGGGTGCCATACTGTTTCCTGAACGGTGAAAATGGAGGCTGGAAAAACTGAGATCAAACAGTACAACTAAGCAGCACTGATCAGTGATTTCAGAAACATGTTTTAGTTTACTGTTTAACCGTAATACAAGGTCATTTATTATTAGCCAGCTGCCATTGTGTCAAACGGACGAGTTTGCATTACGTCACCCAACAACGGGGGTGTTCATTGGCCCAATGCTGCGCAGTGCATTCTGCTACCTGTCGGTTTTCTGCATCTTGAACAAAAGCGAATACTTCTTTGAGTTACCAGAGAAAAAAGGTGAGGACACATTAGCAGGTAACAAGAAACATTGATTTGTTACATTAAACTGCTTTATTTAGGGTTTTTGCTGGTGTATATCACCTGGTCTGTTTGTTTTGGAGAGGAGGAGACCTCTGCAGATAATTTCGTGTAAAAGCCTCCTGAACAAGAACACTGAACGAATTCTAATTGAGAGAAGTTTCAGCTGGTTGCAATCTGCAATCTGCTCACCGTTAGATACCACTAATTCCCCTAAATCTTACACACTAAGCTTTTAAGGAGAGGGTAAAATGCATGCAGGAGAAACCTCCTCAGCTTGTGATATGTCTTCATTCTTTTCTCACTGACTGTCTCACCACATGTGCATCCGCACTGCCACCAGCGTCGTCCACACGTCTCTAGAGGAAAACCCAAAATGGAGCCCCTTTCTATGCCAGGACTGGGAAGGCAATGGCGGCAAAGGACTTTCCACCACCTCCATCACCAGCAAACCACCTCAAACAGCCCTTCAGCCATGCAGGAACGCCGGGCACTCTCATCAGGGCCTGATTAGGGCTGTGAGTGGGCCGTTGGTCATGGACCAGCAGGAGGAAGTGGCAGGGCAATGGTTTCCAGACTAAAGAGTGGTAGCCATTGACTGTGCAGCACTGGAAGCGTTACCATTGAAGTCTGAATGTGACATCACCTAAACAAAGATGAAATACAGCTCTGTTCTCCCTGAGGCAGAGGCAGTGGTTTACGGAGATGCCAGTGCAGCCGCATGTGGAAGCGCTGCTGTGCACACATGTGCCCACGCGTCCACACTCACACACGTGCCTCTTTTTTCCTCCTCTTCTCTTTGATGCACAGCCGCACGCAACATGCAACCACAGGCAGCTTTGTCAAAGGAGAGAAATATCTTTCAGGAATAATTAATCAGCCACACGCGTCTAAGCTTAAAAGATTCACAGACATTCCTCCTGTCTGACTTCCAAAATCTCCTTTCAAATGATTTCCATTTTCTCTGACATTAGATAAACTCGTAATTCCTGATGACAGAATGATAACCATTAGATATAAACACCACTGAAGCTGAAATGATGTGCTGAAAAACACAATCTTTTTAGATTTCCTTGGCTCTGATCACCAACAAACTGACACCCCACTTTCCTTACTCTCCCTATTTGCCTCCCACCTGCATCCTTCTCCTCCACACAATATAATACCAACAGCTGGGCCAGGACCCCTGCTGACAACCTGTGAGATATTGCCTCATCAGTTAGTGAATGCTTTAGCCATTATAAAGAGCCACTAACACCCCGGCTGTCTCATGCAGGGACCTAATGTTAATAATCACGCATTAGATGGGATGATGATACTCACTCATAGACTTGGGTCAGGCTAGTCTGCCAATGGATAGGCTTTTTCTTTCCTACTTTTCTTCCTCATCAGATCGGAAATTGAAGCCATCCATCTGTGGAGATGGGGGGGCTTCCAGCAGGGACAGACCAATTGTCCCTGATGATAACGCGGGTTGCCGGATCCTCCCGCCATGTGCATTATTGATGGCCATCAGTCGGCGTGTGTCTGACCACATTTAAGTGTCTCAGCAGGGGGGTGGTGCAGTAATCAAAATACACATAAACACAGCGCTGTCTCTGGCTCACTCTCACCCTCTCACATAGTCCATCATCAAGTGTGCATCGGCACATTGAAAGTGGCACTCACAAGTGATGTGTTCATGCAAACAAATACACACGAGGATGCAGCCATGAGCTGAATATGGATCTGTTTACTGACATATTTACACTGTACATGGGTTAGCAGAGTTTCGTTTTTTAAGCTTTCCTTTTGTTTGGTTGTTTGCACTTTATGTTTCCATTAAAATGTGGTGTTTTCAGCTAATTTTTCACCATCTGTATGACTGATGTGCACCGTTCAAAGGTGGCTACAGAGGCGGCTGCCAAAGTGTTCAGGAGGAGCGACCACGTGTTCGTCTAGCTGAGATCAGGATATGTAAAGAAACTATGCCGCTTGCCCTCAGCGACGCAAACGATGGAGCCAGTCAGGTCTGGAGCATGTTCCAGGCCACCACCACTGACGTCACCGATGACATCAATGAATTCATTGAGTGTGTGGTGGATTTAATTTGTGAGACAACAGAGGCAACTGTGCCCAAAACCAAAGTTAAATCAGTCCACTACCTTCAAGGATGCCATAAACACACACGCTACAGCTCATCTGGAATTAAAAAACAGCAGCCTACAATGTAAGAAAAGGCAAAAACGGAGCTAATGTATTTATTTATTTGCTTCCCTCCTATTCACATGTATATGCAGAGAGTCAAATGCATACATTTGTTTGTGTGCCATATGTCCCAGACACAGAGCGCTGCACCATCTGCTGTGTATCCAGCATACAGCATGTGTGCAGCATATATAAACCTACACAGCACAACGACATTACTGATGGACTTGCAAAGCACACTTGAGCTGACACAAACAAGGTAGCGGCTATAAAATGCTTTAAAGGCAAATAAATCACACATCGGAAAAGCAATGCTTTCCTCTTGAGCAGAAATGGACTGCACACTGAAGCTAAACATAAACAGGGAACAGTAAAATCACTCAAACACAAATAGGAAAACCAGACGCCATAAACAAACATTGGCAGCGTTGATCACTCGTACCGAGGCAGCTCTTGCAGGTGTATCAACGCCAGCCAAAACATCTGTCTAACATACAGTTATTTTATTCATTCCCTTTAATCAGTGCAGCCCACCTGCCTTCTCCTCTACCTTTACATTTCCTCATTTTACAAATCGGCCCCCATCTTGGCCGCCATGAGACAGACAGGTGTGCGAGCCAGCTTGCCGATTCCTGCGTCTGCTGGAAATAGAGACACAGCTACAGAGCCAGAAGGGGCTTCGTGTGACCAGAGGGGAGGGTTTACACTTGTGCAGCACACACTATTCCTGTCAGACATCCTGTGATGAGATGGCACAGACATGGAGCAAACATGAATCTGCATTTATAAATGAGAGGAAATGACAGACTGGGAGAGAACGAGCGCTGATGTAAGACATGAAACAGGTTGACAGTCTGTTCTCCTGGGCTTCCACATACACAACACAAATCAATCTATTCATCTTCAATAATAACATACATAGCCCACTTTAGATTAATTTCCTGTATCTGTGTCACATGGCCTTCAATGCTGCTCTGCCCCTTTAGGAGGCAAGCAGCGGCCCTGAGTCCATTCATTTCAATGGGAAAAGTGGATGCGAGTACAGATTGTGACCTTTTACTTCGCCCCATAGTCAGTAAAGTAAATACCAGACCCAATTCTCACAAGCCCCACTTTCAGACAAATCCGGAGTAAATTAACTTTGTTTGAGACCTGGCAACAACTGATGTGATCTTACACTCGGTTGATAGCAGATATGAAGATAGCAGATTAAAACGAGCATCAAAATGAGGAACAAACATTAAATATATACTGTATATAGGCTATTGATTAGAACACTTCCAAACGAGGTGGGGGCGTGTGGGGGAAAGATAATCATGCCCACTTAGGACACCTGAAGTGTATTTTGTTATAGAGTATCTCCGGCTGATTACCGCTTGTAATGCCATCCATGTGCCCATCCTCCGGTCTCCCCCAAGGTTGCCTTGGTGGGTTAATGGCTTAATTTTAAGCTGCAAACCCCATTAAGCATTGTTAAATACCATTAGCTCTGTTAGCACTGTTAGTACTGTCAGCACAGCTAGTGGTGCTAACATAGTCAACAATGCTAAAGGGGATTTGTGGTTCAAAATGAAGCTGCCTGCTCACTGGGGCAACATGAGGGGGACTGGAAGGTGGGCACAATGTTTCTATGGCAACGCCGCTCCGCCACTGGGATGCAAGCAAGCAGCTCCATTTTGAGCTGCAAAATCTCTTACGCACTGTCAACTACATCAGCACCACTAGCTGTGCTGACAATGCTAACAGTGCTAACAGTGGTTAGCAATGCTAAAGGTGGGTTATCGCTCAAAACTGAGCTCGGAGGGTGGGCATTTGTGGGATGGCATTACCAGGCGTAATCGCTGAATGAGCTGCTCCACGAGCTAACATATGCACCCCCCTGACCCATACGATGCTCAGTGCAGAGCGGCAAAGGTTATCGTCGCTAACCAGTACAGACCAGAGGGTTGGCAGGATGCGCTATGGGTGCATTTGTAAATTCAATCTGCCTCTCTACACTAAAATGCGAGCCCTGTTGTTCGTAGAAACTGAGCGCTATATTTCTACATGAATTAACAAATGGTTAATTTAATCACACCTTCAATCCATTTGGTGCCCTGCTTCTCCCAGAGTGTGGTATTCTGAAAAACTGAACATTATATTCCAACAGCACTCCAGTACTCAGAGTGAGTATTTCTGAACACACCCTATGTTTCCGCATGTTAACACAGCTAGCCTGCTGTCTGGCAGTGAAGCCAACAGAAAATAAAACGCAAGACATTTACATCACAAAACATATGCATTTAACTACCTCTGAAGGAAGGAAAGGAAAGGCCTCTTGTATTTCAGTTCAATTTGTTGTTGTTTTTTTTTTCTTTAAAATTAACCAGCTAGTTAACAGTTAATGTGTGCTGGCCTATCAATATCAAAATTGACTGGAACTGACATCCCTAAACATGATCCTAGAGTTTCTTAAAAGCAGGTATCCAAAGTCACCTCATCTGTATATATGAAAAGAGGGGAAAAAAGAGAGGACAAGCCAAAACCTGATCTTGGCTTGGATAAAGGCGACGGAGGTGAGGTGTAATTGACTGATCTGAGGAAAGCAAACCTGATAGGGCGGCTGTATAGAGCCCCACTGCAACACCACCTTTGTTTAACCGGTCATTACCCCCGTGTAAACCAGCACGGGCTTCTCCTCAGGTGTGTCGGCTAATCTCCTTTTATACCTGCGGTAATAAGATAGACTCCCTCTTGATCCCTGTGTTTCCTCTCGCTGTAACATCTCTGGGGCCGAGCCTGTCGCAGCATGTCTGACATCTGTCAGACAGAGGAAACAGCGGAGGGGAGGAGAGGGGGGTGCAGGGAAGGGAAGTGATCCAATGAGGCCCCAGATGTATGGGATATATTTGGCATGTAGCGGACTTTTAATCCACTTGAAATCAGTTTAGTCAGCTGTTTCATTTCTGAAAATGCTAATTTAATGTAGCATTAGACGTCTTTGTCTTTTCTAAATATGGATTTAAGTTCAATATCCAACAAAATAAGCACACTAATTCCTCTTAAAACTGACTTATATTCATTGAAGCAGTCAGTCACTTTTTGATCTCGTCTGTTTTGTAGGCTGTGGGGAATTCCACTGAGACAACCATGCCGTTTTAGATATGTGCAGATTCTTCTTTATCTTCTTTGCTCACCTAATTCCACTGACACATGCAAGTCTAAATTTACTGTATTCTATTTTTGCTGAATATTATTTATTCTTGTGTCAATGTCACTGACCCAAGAGGATGATGTTGATTCAGTTTAAAATTAAAAACACCAGAGAAGTACAGTAGCACTCGCAATACCAGAATTTATCTCTAATTAAAAACGCAACAACATCAGAACCAGAACGCTACAGCCCAGCAGCACTCGGTCCAGGTCCAGCATCCAGAGTTGGATCACCCAATGTGTGAAAAACATAAACTGGTTTTCGTTTTCAGCCTCTGAGATTTCTGCCATGAATGGAACATTTTCTTTTAGTGCTTGAAGAAAATTACATTTCAAAACACTGACCTGGTTCTCAACCTTTTTTTCTATCAAGGACCCCTAAATTGATATGCATTAGGTCACAGACCCCCATTTGATAAGAATTCAGCTTCAAGACATAAATCTGAAAAGATTTTGGTTGTAAGATATGGTTAAGACCAGAATTCTTTAGTTGTCAACCAGACACTGTATTAAGTGGTCCATCAACAGAAAATTACTGAGCAATCATTTTGATGATTGAGCAATTTTATAACCAAAAAGGCCAAATATTTGATGGTTTCGTGCTTCTTAAAGTGGGAATTTTAAGCTTTTCTTTGTCATACATGATAATAAACTGAATAACTTTGGATTTTTTTGACTATTATTTGGATAAAAAATACCATTTGAAGATGTCACCTTGGGCTCTAAGAACTTTTTGGACATTTTACTAACAAAATGGTAAAATGATTAATCGCAAAAACAAGGGACAGATGAATAGATAATGAAAATAATGTTAGGCCCTATGATCAATATCTGAGGAGATAACCTAGGAGGAAGTAAAACCTGTAATCAGAATAGTCACTCTTACAACTCCTGTTTACATTGGGCTCACTTCTATGGTAAAATTAATTAAATAGTGGAAAATAAACTATTCTTCATTTTCCTGGGGACCCTTAGTTGAGAACCACTGGCCTAGGCGCCCTCTATACACCATCCCCTCCACCTTCTATTGACAAAGTCAGCTCATACTACGTCACTTTAGAAACACTGATACAGTACCTTTGAAACACACAAATGCAACATATCTGTGGTTTGCAGATGTACAACTCCAACATTGTCTCTTTCAGTGGCCGGGCTAAGGAAAAAGGGGTGCCGTGAAGACCTCATCCTTGATCATAACTTTTAGAGAGTCAAATATAATTCCCCTCAGAGACAGATGTCTCAAAACCAGTGCAAAAAACACCCAAATATCTGCATGGCCATATACCACTACAGGTAAGTGAGAAATAGTGTTTTACAGTCGTTTGAGTGAACTGCCAGAGGGTGCACATGGTCCAGACTAAACAAGGATTACATCGAAGGCCAAAGAGCAAGATTGCGTGTGAAGCCATCCACCAAGCCACCACTTCCTCTTTAAAGAGCTGCACCATGTCGAGCTCCACAGGGAGAGTAGGGTAGACAGCTAAATATTTAATGCCCCCCCCCCCTGCAGCTCCTCTGCCATGTTTCCAGCCATTGTGACAAGGCTGTTTGGATATTGTGCAACTGCTTTGCAGCAGCTTGAAGCTAATATGATCAAACACACCACATAGCAACCTGCTCTAGGTAGTGTCAAGGGATGGGAGGGGTGGGAGAAGGGGTTTGAATCGAGGAGGGAGGAGGCGGTGAATAGAAGAGTCAATAGGGGGTTTGCGTGTCTAGTGCTGCCAGGTGTCTGTTCCCATCCCAAAGCCCAAAGCAGCAGCCGCCTGTACCCATAACAGCCCGGGAGGCGCTCGCGATGACAATAAGACATCATCTGCAACGCCACAATTACCCCCTGTCACTCTGCTAAGCTTCTCTGTTAATTACACAAACCATTTCCTTCAAGATGGCTCGCTTGGCTGCTGGCCCGGGAATCTATCATTCCTCTATCTGCATCTGTCTGATCCATGAACAGGTTAATCAGGTTAGTCATGAGTTAATACAGGTGGCTTGGATTCAGGGGACAGGCTGGGCGCTCGCCAAGAGAACATGCTCCACTTCAACCTGCCAAGCTCGGCTGTGTTTTTTCCTCCCCACTCTTTTTATCGTCATTCACACCACATCCTGTTTGTCTTCCTCTCTGGTGTGTCTTTCAGTGCTCCAGCTGAGCAATTATCCAGCTCCAGACTTGTAAATATCAACGATGATTTCTGATGAGAGGCAAGTCACTACCTGCTGCATGTGGACCGGGGAAAGGGGTCGGGCTTGGAAGTAACATACTGTTCTGCTTAAGTGGATACTGTTAGATCTGTTTGCACTGTATGATATTGTTCTGCAATACGAACCGCTGTTTACTTTGTGATACATTTTCAACTGGGGTTAAGTGGCTCTGTGGAGAAGCAGTGCCACGAGCACACACCTCCCCTACAGTGGTGTTAGCCGATATTTCCAACTGGCAGCGCCTCAGCCGCATCTGTGTCCTTGTTTGGACATCAGCATTGTCTGTTGTGGGACACGTGAGTCTTCTCTCCATGTGGAAACACAGTCGGCATGTTGGCATACGCGCGTTAATCTCAATTTACCCACTGCATGCTTTTAGTCTTACATGAAATTAACTGTATAAACATTAAGCAAAAGTGATTTAAAGGTCACTGTGTGTAACTTTCAGAAAACCTTTTTCCATCGGTGACACCTCTCTCTGTGGCTGCAGTCAGCATCCTGTTGCTCAGTGCTCTGTGACACAGTGACAAACACGAGCCAGACCATGACTGACCTTCATCATGTTGACTGAAAGCAGGAAACTAAATTCCGATCATATTTAGAATAACGTTATTGTCTGAAATGTTGCTTTATTTCATTTGGATAATTGGCTCCATAATACCAAGTAGTTTACCATTTGCAAATTACATTATTAGCTGCCGTTACGAGCAGTCATGTAGAATAGCTAAGTAACCGCTAGCTGGCTAACATTAGTTAAGGTTATATTTAGCTTGTTGGCCATTACGACATAGCTCTTGGCTAACGGAAAGCAAGTTGTACTGTCTTTTATTATTGGCTAATCAATAATGTGTCATAGTACATAAGTTAGTATCATGCATCACGTTAGCTGGGAGTTAATTTGGCAAACTCAGCTAGCCAACCAAAAAAATTCACTCAGAAAGTGTTTTGCTGGCAATAACATTAGCAAGTAATCACGCTAAGTTAGCCACTGTGGTGATCTGGTGTTGGTTGCTTCGTAATGTTAGCTGATGAAGTAATTTGCAAACTGCAAAAAAAGCTAATTTACCAGCCAGATCATCCCTGGGGTCTGGATGAATTAAGTGACGTTTATCATGCAAGACATCATTTTGCTACGTTGGCTAGCTAGTATTTCGTCTGTGTTAACAAGCAAGTTAAAATTACGTAGCATTAGCCAGTTAAAACCACATTATCACAATATATTTCACATATTCCTAGCATTTCATCCAAGTTAGCAAGCAAGTTAACATTACCGAGCATAAGCCAGCTAAAACCACATTATTCCGATATATTTCAACGTTACACTGCAAAATGTGTAACAGAAACAGCATGTGTGGACTCTATTGTGGTGGGTGCTGGTCATTTGTTAACATTAGCGGTCTCCATCTCTTAGCTAATGTTAGCTACTAGTGCAGACTGCTAGGGCTGTAGTGGAGCTGAGGAGAGGCAAGACACTCAGGAACGCGCATAACGTCACATCCAAAAAATTGTCACAAGTCCTTCACATAGAAATCAGTCCTCAGGCTGTTACAGAAAATCCAAGACAGTCAGGGAAAGTTTCATTTTTAAGTTACTTTACAACCTGTTCACCCACTGGCAATAAAAAACAATTAAAGCTGGTAAAAAGTTACATACAGGACCTTTAAGTTATGAATATGGTTTGGTTTTATGGGAATATTCTTCAGTTATTCTTCTGTGGGAACACCACTGCTTCTTTTTTTTTACTGTGTATTAATGTTTTTATTCCCTTTGGATGTCTGTGACTGACAGGAAGGAAACAGTTTACCCACCTTTTTATTTGCCACTACATCACAGCGTGCACGCTGTGGGGATTTCTGCTATGTTCCACTCATTACAGCCCACCTCTCCTTGGGGGTTTGGAAAGCAAGAACAGGACTGCTCGGTGAATTCAGCCAATACAAATTGGGATGGGAAGTTTAATTGCAATATAAAACATTTTATTCCATCCGAGTCTGCCTCGGTAAAGTGACTTTGGACTCAAAGACACGGTATACTGTTGCATACTGGTTACACTACAAAAATATTATTAACTCTTCCTTATTTGAATAAGCTCCATTTTTTGAGTGGTGTACTGCAGCAGGGAGCTTTTGTTGGTTTTGTTTGCGCAACCTAAAAAGGAAGACACAAACAAGGAGCAGGATGTGTCAGTCAGATATAGAGCATCTATACCCCTGAGAACACAAAGAGAAAACAATGATTCAGAGCTAATTATAACTTGTAGATCGAGACCAGTCCACACGTAACTTGGTGGAATGAAAATACTTTAAATTATCTTAAATGTGGCTGCACAGCTGCAGGGTACAGACGATGTTGACATGCCAATTTTCTGACAATATTCCTCCTTTTGTTTGTTTGATTTCCACAGTGCAAACAGCTTTCTTAAAGGGATACTTTGGATCTTTTGAAGTGGGGTTGTGTGAGGTACTCACCATAGTCGGTGCGTAACATACAACAGATGTCAGTTGGCACACCTCCAGTTTGGAGGGCAGGCAGGAGTACCACCACAGCGAGACTACAGTTATTATAGTTTTGAATTTTTCAATAGTTTTTATTTCATTTTAAATTCATGTTTTCATTTCAGTTTAGTTTCAGTGAGTTTCCAGAGTGTGTTTCCTTGTTTCAATTGAATTTTCATCGTATAAAAATGTTGAGTTTTAGTTTAGTTTTGATTAGTTTCACTATTAGTTTTAGTCAAGGGCAAGACTAAAGAAGTTCAGGGTAGTTCAGGTAAGTAATACGATGTAAACGCAATACTAGTGAAGGCAGCTGACTCAGATATCCCGGTCTCAATACATATGCACCACAGCCTTGTTGTGTTGACAAATTTGACCATATTGACAAAGACTAGTACCAAAAAATTCCTGTACATCTTTAGTTTATTTGTGTTAGTCTTGTATGTACACTATATAACATTTAATCTCATTTCTTTTTTTTTTCTCAAGTCTAGTTTTTATTTGTATTTCCATCAACTGAATTTTTTTTCCACACCTAGTTTTAGTTTTTAGTTTAGTTATGTGTTATCTGTAATAATCGGAAGGTCAGCAATGTACTGCTGTGGAAAGAGGGATCAGCAAAACATATTTTAATCAAAAATATTAGTTTAATTGTACGCTGTATTTAGAATATTTTCACCGCTTTACCTTGCCATCAGACAGCAATTTGCAACCAGGAACTGAAGTCATTTTATCAATCTCTTGAAAGCCTCCAGTCTACCGCTGCCTCCATCAGTTAGTTTTTCTGTATTACTGTGTGACTTTAGCATTTAAAGTGGTTAGTTTGGATTCACCAAAGTTACACAATCACAAAAACCCACTTATCGAGGCAGTGGTAGACCAGCAACTCCTGTGTTCAGCAAGTTTAAGTTAGTTTTTCTCAACGTCTTAGGTTTTCCTGAGGGCATAGATGGGGATCGTGTTGGAGCCGGAAAGGGCTGGCTGACAGCAATGTAAAGGTGTGAAAGTATTCTCAATATGGCGTGGGACTGGTGGGAGTTTGCTACATGACTTAGCATTTGTGGCTGTACCTGACTGCTTCTCCAAACTGGAGGCGTGCTGACCACCACGTACTGCAGGTAATACACTGACCAAGGATAAGCACCTCATACAACCTACTTTAGGTGCAGGTTAAAAGAAGAAATCATGTGTCAACATGTTCTGAAATCATTTCAGAACCACAGCCAATAAGACAAAACTGAAAAACTGCATTTTTCTCGATATGCTACGGCCATAAGGTACAACTTGATTTGAGCTGTGTGAGTGTAAAATCAAATATACGTTTGAAGAAGAAGAAGTCCTCTGCACCATTTTGCGTAACTCGGTGTGATATTTATCTGTTAGGATACATACCGGCATATGAATTGCCCAAATCCCCATGACCATGAAAACTTCACCCACAGTTTTCAGCGGATGTCAACATCCCTGTCAATGGACAGGTTTGCAAATACATCACTGTGAATGGGAGCCCTGTTAATACACAGAGGTGTTTCAGAGGCTTGTAAATAAACAGCCCTGGAGGTGTATCTCATTATGAGCCATAAGGAAACATTGGCTGCTTTTACAGGGAGTGAGGGTGTGCGTAATGGGAGGGGGCATTTCCGATAAGCAGGCAGACCCACCGCTACCAGCAACCAAACCTCCCACACAGCTCTGGGTCACCTGAAACCACAGAGACCCCCCACTTCCATAACCACAGTGCCACGCTGAGCAGGAAACAGAAAAACAAAAAAAATTTGCCAGGACATTTTTCTGCAACCACCCCACAGAAAACCAGCCGAACACATCACACACACTGTCTGCCTACACTGCTTACTCAATCACACCACATGTATTGAACAGGAGGTGAGCGTCAAATCATGTTTTTGCACACTTCATATGAAGTGTAAATATTGAACTGTCAAATGGTTCACAGACATTCTGTTTTCAAGTGTGAACCAGAGGCAGAAAGAGACGGACACAAGCCTCACTGGACACATGCAAGCCTTTTCAATTAGAAAACTTTTAAAGCAAATTACTTGAGGTATTCAAGTCACTCAGATATCTCTGTAGTTGAGGTCTACTCCCTTTGAGGGATAATTTTGTACAGTAAGTTCAAGCATCCTCTAAAACTAAATCAGGACAAAGTCGACAGTTACCCACAAATCAAAAGTATTTATTTTTACCCATAGTGCTATTTACCAGTCAAGATTGGTTTGTTGTGAGTTGACGAGAGTTGGAGATATTGACCGTGGAGATGTCTGCCTTCTCTCCAATATAACAGAACTAGATGGCACACGTGTTGTGGTGCTCAAAGCGTCAAGAAAATACATTTGAAAAACTCAACAGTAAAGTCTCTTTCCAGGAATCATGAGGCGGTTTCTCAAGATAATCCACAGACCTTGTTGTGAGCAGTTTCATGTAGGAACTATTCTCTTTCAACCAAACTACACCCACCAACTGTGGAGAAGGAATTGTCCATCTACTCATGGGCAAGAGGCTCGTGTTCATGACAGCGTGAGATGTAACCATTAATGGTAAATGGACCTGTACTTGAATAGCGCCTTTCTAGTCATCCTTTCTAGCGCTTTTTACACTACAAGTCACATTCACACACTGGTGGCCAAGGTTATCACACAAGCTGCCACCGGCTACTCAGTTTTTAACACACTCACACATGATCAGGAGCAATCTGGGGTTCAGTATCTTGCTCTGGAGGAACCGGGGATCAAACCACTAACCACTAATTAGTGGACAACTCAATCTACCTCTGATCCACAGCCACGTCGTCCTCTGATGAGCTGTAACGTTAGCTAACTCAGTAATGCTAGGACTACATACAGAGAATAAGTTCCATAGAAATGACCAAATAGCTGCCATTTTGCAAACAGCTAACGTTACTCCATATATAGGCTACTAGAAATCAGTTTTTCTTCATCACTCTAAAGCAGTAGTTGCTGGTGTCTGCATAGCGCAACTTGCTGCAGGGTTTCCCACACATTCATTTATTTGTGGCAGCGCACACCACACTTAAAACATCTGCCGCCACATTTTAAGTTTCCATTTTTGGAACTGGGCTGTCCATTAGATCCAGTTTATATATACCGTTTAGTAATTCATTGCTCCGCGTTCTCAGAGCACAGAGTGTACTCTGGGCTCATACGGAGGAGCATCACATCAGGCACAGTCGAGGTGAAACTCAATCGTCTGGGTCTAAAAGTTTGCATTCACTCACAAACAGAACGATCTGATATGATCCACTCCGACTGAATCAACTGAACCCTCACCCGCAAAAACCTCTGAGGTGATAGCAATGTGTCTTTCCAGAAATTATGACCCGGTTCCTCAAAATTAGGGTCAGACTGATTTCATCAGCCGACTATAGCCATTAGAGAGTAATCGGCAATCAGCCAAAAGTTGGCCGATTGACGCCGATGTTAACACTTATATTTTCATCCCTAATAAAATGCAGGCAATATGGTGTTTTACTTAGAAATGATGTCCTTGTGTTACTTTTTGCATTATAACCTACCTCTGTTAAATTGGCAATAATAAGAACAACTCTGGTGCTGTGAACATACATGTGAATGTCTTAATTCATATAGACTTTGCATGATTATTTTAATTCCCAGAGGTTTACTGCCTTTTTGCATATCATATTTTTGATTTATTTTGTGTTCAAATTGTTCATATGCTGCTTGTTCCACACAGTTTCTGATAATAAAAGTATCTGAAAATAGTAAAATGTCCTTCCTTCAATTTATATGTTTGTAACGAGTGTTTGAACTATTTTAGCCATCAAAAGCAGGTATTTCGGGGGGGTTTTAAATGTAAAAACTTAAAAATTTATCGGATTTTTTTATTCCATAATACTGGAATCGGCCCTACTCAAAATATCACCATGCAGTAGGAATCGTGCCTCTACTCATGGACAAAACACACGCGCTCATGACAATGTGAGATGTAAACATGATACACAAAGACACACAAGCAAGAAAAAAAAATGCTAAAGGTAACCCCACACCTGCTCCCTCTCAGTTCGGTACGAGTTTAAATATCCTATAAAACTACAAATAATATTTCGTAGAAACACTGTATTCCAAGACATTTAACATCAGAACAGAATATCATGACTTAAATCTAAATTATGGATATTAAGGCACAAAAAACATTGAATATGTGCAGTATATAGGAGCTAACTCAAGAACTAAAGTAGGCCTATATTTAATGACAAATATCCTTTTTGAACATTGGTATGGCAGTGTCAAGAGCGTACCAACATCCTACTGCACCAGGACTCCACTTCTGAAAGATTATGTGCACAATTCAGTCATCCCATCTACATTAAGGAGAATTATGACATGAGCACAGAGAATGTGCTGCACAGAGCGGATACAGCAGCAAGCACACAGCAGGCTATGAGCACAGCAGAGCTTGGGGATGATAATTAACCTCTCCGACAAAACTGCATTAGAGACAATTGCTTTTATCCTATGACTCACCGGGGTTGGGAATCACTGTAATATACGATGCACTGAACTGAGTGGATAAACCTTAACCCAGCAATATGCAGCAGCAGCACAAGATACATTAGCTGTGCAGTAGATAATTATGTGCATTACAATCACAAGAATGCATCGCTGGAAGCAGACACATGTAGTGCTGATAAGCAGGACAGAACATGGGGATTTAAGTTTAAGGTATGCAAGAAGTTTAAAGTAAAAAGCACAGCAGGTCAACAGTTAAGAAATATGGGAAATAATAAAGCCACCTCATCTGTCACTAGTGTATGTGTGTGTGAGACAACATGAGTTAAATTTCATATCAGAAATTAATATTACAGGAAAATAACTGAGCAAATGAGCCCTTAAATCCAACATGCAGACACACAACAACCTACTAATTAAGCCCACAATACTGGAACATAATTATTCATATTTTATCAGCACCTAAATTAACAGCTAAAGTCCCATAAGGTGCCAAACAGCGACCAAAACACAAAGCAGAAAGCACCAGTCGGCAGCCATTTTACACAAGTACAGAGCAAAACACCAACTGACATGTTAGCACTAGCAGTTAGCCGTTAGCAGTTAGCACTTAGCTTACCACGGAAACCTAGCTGTCCTCCATCTTGAATTGCACCTGTGCGGCTCACACCTGATGTGAATAAAGGTGGAAGAACCTTTTGATACAAGCAGCAGCGACTGAGTGTCAAAAACATAATCATTTACTCCATAAAGTCGTCTTGAAGCGATGAAATTAGACGCTAGCGTGCTAATTAAATGCTAATTAGCGGTGTCGCATCAAACCGAGTGGGCGGAGCTTGTAGGTCTCTCGGTTAAAGGGTCGCTTCACCCAAATTAGAAAACATTTTTTTCCTCTAACCCTTCATGTGGTGTTGCAGTAATTAAAAAATAAATGAGTTCCTGGCTGGGAAAATTGATGTCAAATTGAAATAAGAAGGCGGAAAAACAGCAAAATATAATATGGAGCAAAATCTCTGAGGAATGTTTCCAGCACCTTGTTGAATCTGTGACACCAAGAATTAAAAATGGGGTCCAACCTGGTACTAGCAGGGTGTACCTAATATTGTTTTCCTGCACTCATACGCTTATAAGTAAGAAAATAGACACGGCAAATATGAGACAAGATATGACTAAAAAGGAAATAGACATACTTGAATTGTAGACATCTCCTCAGTGAGGGATTGATGCATTTGATGAGATTAGCTCACTGTGTCACATTAAACGTACACTTAATGCCTGGTTTTACTAGCTTTATGTCATAGCTTTGAAATGTAGTAGTCATAAAGATGCTTAAATGTAAGGGTGCACTCTGCCATTTGGATAATAAAACACCACAGGAGAATCGAGACAATAAAAGTCAGGGACAAGAGGTTTTGGTAAAATATATACTTTTTTATTTATTTCTTCATACAAAGAAATATTTTGAATGTTCAGTATTTAATCATCTAGAAACTTCTGTTCCATTTTGCTTTTTGCATTGTGTAAAATTAATTCCTTTGATGTACATACCACAAAATACTTGATTTACATGTCTTTTTCATTTTTGTACATACAGATCTGCTAGTCTAAATACATATTATATGTGGGTAAGACAAACATTTTTTTTTAACATTTTTAGATCTCAAAACAGGTTGAATAAAACTCAACCATAACCGATGCAGCCACACGGGGTGAAACCCATGAGTGCAAGTTGTTGTTGTTTTCAGATATTCCCGCAGTTACATGAACTTGACCAGAATTCAAATGCAGTTTTCCATCAGTTACAGGGAAACATGTCAGACTTTCCTTCCAGAATGTGACAGCTTGCTAAGAGAGGTCATCATAAATGCTTTTTTAGAATCAAACATTGCACTAAAGGGAGAAGAGGAGATGAAGGCTTTCTCCACATGAGTTCTCACGAGGAGAATCACGGCTCAGGCAGAGTGAAAGTAAAGATAGCACTACAAAAAAAACAACAACTACAGTGTAACAAGCCTCCATCTCCCCTGCTACCAAACATTGGTTTGAGGCTAAACCAGGCTGCTGGTTTCAACTGGAAAATAAGAGAAATAGTTGAATTGGGTCGCTCTCTGTCTTAATGACAGGAGCAGGCTAACTGTGTCAGATTGGATAGTTAAAGGGATAGTTCAGATTTTTTTGAAGTGGGGCTGTATGGGGTAGTTACTCATAGACAATGTATTTCACACGGTAGATGTCAGTTGGCACGCCCCCAGTTTGGAGAAGCAGATTGGAGTCCGACATGGTAGCTAAGCGATCTACTGCTGTCGACTGGGGTCCGGCAAACAAAACTTTTTTTAGCCACCTTAAAAAAGTCCCACCTAAAACAACAGATATCAGTTTAAGTGTACACTATATTTGGAATATTTTCATTGCTTTAGCTTAATGTCAAACAGTGATTTCCAACGGGGAAATGAAATTGTTTGATTTCCTAACCAGATTCCATTGAGAAAAACAGTAATTTAACATTGCTGTACACAGGAGCTGCTGGTGTATCACTGCCTTGAACAGTGATTTTGTTTGTGTTATTGTGTGACTTCGGCTTTTAAAACGGTTAGTTTACATACACCAAAAACACACAGTAACACAAACTAACTAACTGATTCATGCAGCCAAAGACCAGCAGCTTCCATGCTCAGTGAGCTAAAATTGCTGTTTTTCTCAATGGAGTCTGGTGGCTTAGGCAGAACATAGGTTAACGGGTTTCCTGTCAGATGTAAAGTGGTGAAAATACTGTAAATATAGCGTACACTCAACTTTTTTCTTAATATACATTTGGCACTACCATTTTTAGAAGGCTATAGTGCATTTCGATGCTGATCCCCATCCTCCGCAGTAGGCTGCTTAGCTTCTGTGTAAGACGCCTGCCTGCCTCTCCAAAGTGGGGATGTGACGACTGACATCTACTGTATGTGATACACCGACTGCAAATAAGCGCCCCGTACAACCCCACTTCAAAAAAATCCAAACTATCCCTTTAAAGAGGCACAACATTTCCTTAAATTCAAAAGGAAAGAGGGACAATCAAATATAACTTTTAACTAGAACTGAGTGACAATCTGACCTTTAAAATTGATTCCTTTGCTGTGAGGATTGGTTGTGTACATTCAGTCTGGGCCCTGCTTAAACACACAAAGCCCTCCTCTGGATGCTAATAAATCCCTTCCCATTATCCCTGCATTTTCATAATGGCCACCACATTGAGCATGCATAGCACAGCGTAGCACAGCATAGCATGGCTGCCTCCCTGTGCCCTTATAATAGCGCGCCACCCGCTGCAAAGAGACGTGGGGCAGCAAGAATGATAACTACGCAGTTTCTCCCTCTTGCATATCAAGAATTCAAGTAGAAAGACAAAAACAAAGAAGCAATGCAGGGGGAAAAGCTGAGATCAAGCTGTGTGATATCAACCCAAAGGTTTGTTTTTTTTGGCAACAAGTAGAGAGTTGTGAGAGTTGTGAGGATGACGAGAGTGAATAAGGCATAAAGTATATAGGCCATGGACGATGGCACATGAGGTTTTCTGACGACACTACAGAGGTTAGACACCCCCGCCTGAGGCAATTCGTGCTGTGCTGAGAGTGCTTCACAAAAACCCTTCCTCTTCCTTTGATCTCTTTAGTCTGGGATCTAAGACGGGGCCTGGTGGACTTCTGTTTGAAGAAGCGCTATGTCAGTGAGGCGAAGCCAAGTTGTTGTTCGTCTGTCATCTTTTCTATCTTAATGCTCGATTTCTGACAGATATGCCTCTGCTACCTCACGCAAAGATTTCTTTTTTTCCATCTCACCGTGACAACAAGGCACACACTCCCCCCCGACCCTCAATGCTCCTCCCGCTCTGCTCCGCTCAACAAATCAAATGCCTCTCAAGGAAATTTGATTGAGACTTTGTGTGACCTTTGAACTGAGCGGACGGGGCAAGAGCCTGGCTCTCAGCCAACACGGCTTCTAATGGGTTGTTAGAGAGCGCAGGCTCGATTGATCTGCCCGTTACCTTTACTCGATTAGCATAATGTTAACATGGACCCTTATGTGGTCCGGGATGGGATTTAATGTTTGATGGATGGGTCATTCATTAGAGCAGGCAGCAGGAGCACTGAGAATGAAAGGGCAGCTGTATACTTTAAGCATGAGTGACACAATGAGGATCAATTAGGTCTATTGATCTAACTGTTATTGAGTGGAAAGGGACATGAGATCTGCAGCTCAGGCCGATGCCAGTGCAGGAAAATTGGATTGTAAAAAACTTAACTTGGAGGTCTGTGTTGCAGTGAAACAGACACTCTGAATGACAAGGTTTAAAGGTCCAGTGTGTCAGATTTAGGGGTCATATTGGCAGAAATATAATATAATAGGTTTTCTTCAGTGTGTAATCACTCGAAAATGTGACTCAATGTTTTATGCGGGTCCTCATCGACAGAGATCACGATGTTGCACCACCATGTTTCTACAGTAGTCCAGAAAGGACAACCACATGGACTTCCATAGTTAGAAGTCCGAGGACAGCGTCAGTAAAACTGCTTTATTCTGTGTTTTTGCCGATTGAAATCATTGCATCTGTTTGTTTTGGAGAGGAAGAGACCCCTGCAGATAATTCAGCTCCCAGTAAGAACCACCTAAACATCTAGACCTTTAGTTATCAAAGACAAAAGGTGAGCACAGATTAGTAGGTGCTAAGCTAGCAGCCCTTCTGCAAAAAGCTGAACAGCATCGGAAAAAACACATTTTTTAACATGGAGCTGCTTTAGGCAGTGTTTTTACCGGTTTAAAAGGTTGGAGAGGAAGAGATGTCTGTGGACAGCTGGGCTCACGGTAACCCCCCCTGAATGCCTGGATCAGACATGTTAGCACACATTAGCAGGTGCCAGGCTAGCATGTCAAAAACCGTACAAAAAACACAGTTTTGTAACGTGAAACTGATTCATTCAGTGTGTTTACTAGTTTAAATCTCCTGCTTCAAACCTCCGAAATAATGAACACTGAAGGAATTCTAACCCGAGAAGTTTCAGCTGGTTGCAATCTGCAGTCCTCACCACTAGATGCCACTAAACCTTACACACTGGCACCTTTAAAAAGAATGAACGTAAAATCATGATGCATATATAAATGAGGATGCACATGGATAGGTGTTCTCCACTTCTCTGTGAGCACTCTGTACCCGTAATATGGTGCTTTACATGTTCCACCCTAATTTCTACTTCGCTGATTATCTGCATTACGAAGCACCGATAAATCCGCTGAGTTTACAGGACCACGAGGGAGGAGCGAGAGAATTCAAAATTAAAAGGAGGAATGTTAAAAACAACATGTGGGCCAGATGTTATGTACAAATATGGTTAGGCAGCTTAGTGAATTAATTGCTTAGAAATAAAAATAAATTATTATAAAATAGATTTCTGTACATTTTACATATATATAGCAATATCTCCACATCTTGCTGTTGAATTACAGAGGAAAAAAAATAATAACTTCTCGACAAATTAACAAAAAAGTCTTTCATGATTTTCACATCAATCCCAACCAAAGTTATGTCCTGTCATCTGGTAGAACTTCATGTTGAAGGGCCTGTAGAAGTCCCGTAGCCTCTGCACCACCTCAGGGTCAATGTTCGGATGGGTCCGTCCTTTGGTTTTACCCAGGCAGTGGGGCTTGCTGCTGCCCTCCGCCTTCTTGAGGCACGGGAAACCCTTGGTCTGGTTGAAGTAAAAGTGTTTGTCCGTGATGATCCTCTTGAGTCCCAGGAAGTCCTGCACGCGGCCCAGCTCTCCGGCCGGGTCGCTGATCAGACGCTCGCCGCTCACAAACAGGATCTGCTCCATGGGGAAGTACTGCAGCCAGTTGTCCAGGTGCTTGGCGTAGATGCCAATCTGGATGGCGCTCCACGAGGTGTCGATGAGTCCCGTAGTCCTGTTTTTGAAGGTGAGGCTCTCGAAAGAGGGAATGTCGGGCTTCTTGGACAGCGTCTGCGTGTAGTCCGAGATAGCCCTGGTGACGGGGTCCCTCACCACCACGATCAGCTTGGTGTCCCGGGACATGGCGGATATCCTGGCCGGAGCCTCTCGGGTCACAAAGTAGCTGGGGGTTTTCTCCATGGTGATCTGGCCCTCCAGGGTTTTGGGCATCAGCTCCCTGCAGAAAAAACAGACACAAAGAGGAGGTTAGACGAAGGGTAAGGTGGAGCAACATCTTGCATAATGTAATCAAGTTGATGGAGTGTACTGTGTTCTGTAATCAATGACTCACGGAGCCTGTTTGGCCTTATTATAGGGTTTGAAAACCTATTAGTGCAGGCAGCTCTCCAACATCAACATGTTCACTCACTCATAAGATATCTCACTTCTGACAGAAAACAGAGAACCCTTATTTACTGCATAATCAAACACAGGGAAACATTTACAGGAATTTCTAAACATGGTCGACCCTGAATTTAACCATATTAGGGGATTCTCTATCTGGGGTTTTGTTTCCCTTTCAGAAAAACCAAAACACATTTCTTATTTTTTTATTTTTGTCACACCAACTTGACACCAAAGGGAACATACAAAAATTAAATGGGAGATCAGTTGTTATTTTTATTATATTAAAATGCCTTTTTTATGTGGTGTTTGCTGTATTTTCTTTGTCCCTGAGCCACATTTTCGTGACCAATGCACTGATGGGAGTACAGAAGGAAAGCAGGTTGGGGTGCTGGATGGGTCACATAACAAAGTACATCCTCTCCATGTTTCTTTCCCTAAACCTAACCTCCATAAGTTTCAAGACCAAATTGCACCGTAGTTGTCCTTTGCAGCTAACCTGCTCTGTTATACCTTAATAATTTTCACTGTGATTTGCCTAACAATGCATTATTATATAAAGATACTAGATCACAACATGTGTGAATTTTATTATCTGATGCATCTTCCTTGAGCTCGTCTTCCCTCAAACATCACTGCTGGATGTAAATATTCCAAAGTGGTCAGACTTAATCAAAATTAACCCTCCCCTCTTTATACTGTTGGAGCAGAAAAAAAAATCCCACTCAATTTGCCTTGCTGACTCAGGCGTAGCTGTGCCACGGTGCCCCGCCCCCCATCTGACCCACAAAAAAATCAGACGCACTACAGTACTGAAAGATGATGAGGCTTGTTTCAGAAATGCAATCTGTTTTTTGACAAGAGTGGGTTTGGTTTTTGGGTGAGGGCTGGCTGATGGGCTTTAAACAGATACGTTACATGCAGACGTATAATCAAGAGGTACTTGAGACCAACTGGTTTTGAAGGAAAAGTGAAAGCGCTCTGCTCTCCCAGCATTAGGTTTCACAAATGGTGGCCGACCGCAGAGGCTCGATTATGGTGGAGGCGATAAGAGCGGTTTGACTGACACTGGGACGCGGATCACCTTTCCCTCTTTGGCCCCCACGCACCAGGAAGAAAACTATGTGTGATTGAATGGTGTTTCTGGTGCTGGCTAGATGGGAGGGGTGCGGATTATGTGCTGGAAACTGCAACAGCTAGAACTGTTCCTTCTGCTTTGTCACAGTGAAATCAAAAAGACTGTCACAGGAGTAAAAGCTCTAAGGGACACACAGAGACCTAAAAACAGCAAACAAGCAGTTTGGAGCGGTCAATGGAGGTAAAAACAAAGGAAGGACGAGATAACCGAGGGCGCTTATCTCGCAGATAAGACTCCTCTTAGCCTGTTGTACCCTTTTGTTGTTAAGGCTAGGGCACTTACACACCATTGTGTAGACAGTACTATTGTAGTCGATCCCATTCAAATTCTGTGTAATCCTACACAAAGTATTTCCACACTGAGGATGGTAAAAAAAACGATGTTGGACACATTCTGTACACACAGAAGTCTGTAACTCGATTCTTCCCCAGAGCTTCAGCTGCTCCTCAGAAATATACTCTAAAAGCTGGAATCTAGTTCACGTCCATCCAGCTCATGGCTAATTCATGGAACATCGGCTCTCCATCAATGCACATATTTGTGTGCGAGGAAGAAGGAATGGCGAGGGGAGGGAGGAAATACCCAGGGTAGCGTCAGGTAACCAATAAAATGCCTCGTGGAAATGGTGTTGGCAGATTTGTGTAATCCTAATGCAGTGCCAGTGATCTAATTATGATAATATGTTCTTGATTGCTGACACATCAGAGGGGTGAATGGAGGAGACGGGGGGGGGGGGGATAAAGCTGTTTCCAAAAGCTCATTCGGGCCCAGACTGGGATCATAAACAAACAAGCCGGGAAACTAACGCCAGCCCAGGTCTTTTAGTTTAATTACTACAAACAAAACCTGCTTTGAAATCCTCTAAAATAGTTAAGGCATAAAAAGTGTCATATGTGCATGTACATGATCGTATGTGATGAGAGGCAGAGATCATGCTATTAGTTCTGAGTGACTGCAGCTGCCCCTTGTTACATTTGTGCATTTCATATGTATCATATGAATGCTTCCAAAGTGACGTAGTTTTGAATACATGAGCTGACTTTGTCATCAGGAGGTGGAGGAGATGGTGGATGGTGTGAAGCCAAGCCGAGATGACTGCCAAGCTGCAGAGTGCTGCAGACCAAGGTTTGAGACCAACAAACAACATGATTTAGCCAAAACATTGTCTGTCTCATTGTCTGTGGTAATTGTGCCACCAAAAGTGGGGTTTTTGGTGGGACATTGGCTGCATTTCAGGCTGTAATTGTGCCACTAAATGCAAGTGTTTTTTAGTGAGACATTGGCGGCATTTCCAGCTGTGATTACCAAAGGCGGTCATTTTTAAGCAGGACATCAACAGTATTTCCAGAGGCAACTGTGTCACCAAAGGCAAGTGTTTTTCAGCAAGAAATTGTCGACATTTCCACTGGCAATTGTGCCATCAAAAGCTGGTACTGTTAAGTGAGACATTGACTGCATTTCCAGCTGCGATTACCAAAAGTGGTCATTTCCAGCTGTGATTGTGCCACCAAAGGCAAATGTATTTTAGAGAAACATGGGCAGCATTTCCAGAGGCAATTGCTCCTCATTTGTTCAGTGAGACACTGATGGCATTTCTGGCTGCGATTACCAAAAGCAGTTGTTTTTAGCGAGATATTGGTAAAATTTCCAGTCCTAATTGTGCCACCAAAGGCAAGTGATTTTCAATGAGAAATTGGCGACATTTCCAGAGGCTATTGTGCCACCAAAAGCAGGTATTGTTGAGTGAGACATTGATCACATTTCTGGCTGTGATCACCAAAAGTGGCCATTTTTTAGCAAAGACAATGGTGGCATTTCCAGAGGCAACTGTGCCACCAAACACGTATTGATTAGTGACACACTGATGGCACTTCTACGTAGTTGCGATTACTAAAAGCAGTCCTTTTTCAGCAAAACATTGGCAGCATTTTCAGAGGCAACTGTGCCTATTTGGTCAAAATATGATCTTTTCCTAAACATAAGTGTTTTTTAATGCTCAAACATAACCACACATTAACCACAGCATTATTGTAATGTAAGGAAACACAACATATGCGCTAAATAATAACCTATAAATGTTACATATCCCTGGTTTGCAAAAGCATGCAATACCAACATTTATTCTGGCGACTAGCTTGCCAGGCCTTTAATCTGGCCTGGCTACTGGGAATTCTCCCGGTGCTCTCGATGGCCAGCACAGGCCCGAGCTCATTAATAGCCTATTGAAATCAAAACAGACACAGCATGCGGTTTTATGCAAAAGCATGACAGATCTTTTCCGCCAGCAAACCATTCCCGGAGATAAATGCAAACAACACGCTATGAGCACACACATTAATTCTCCGTCACAACTTTAAACTGCACCCTCTTGAGCGTCTTCAAGGAATACAAACCAAACTGCAAGCTATTCCTCATTCTCTCGATGCACAATGGTGATACTGCCTGCAAGCTTTTTGTCATTCCTTGTGCTAACATACAAAAAGAGTCCAGAGCTGACACACAGGAGGCAAATGGCTTCCCATCTAATCCGATTTCAACATCACAATGCGGCACGGAGATAGGGAGGAGGCCTGAGTTACAATGTGCATAGTGATAGATTATGCTGATCCAAGCTCGGGGATTTTTTTTTTTTTAAATCAAGTGTTGGGGGTTGGAGGAGCATAAAACAAGGAGATGGTTGGACAGCGAGGGAGAAAGAAAGTGGCGAGGAAAACCCTAAAAAGCGCCAAATCCGCAAGAAGAGACCCCCTAATAAAAAATCTCCACCTCTGACTCTGCCCGCTCTCTCTGCCAAAGAGGTAAAAAAAGAAAGAAAGAGAAGAGAAGAGGGGAATTTTAGTGGGACAAGTAGCTCTTGGAGAAACAATGCCTATTATGCTCCTTTTTGATTTATGAGGTGCTGCTTTTAAAGATTCCGTCAGCAAACAGGCAATTCTGTGACACCGGGCTCCTCTTTTTTCCTGCTTTTCTTTGAAAGTGAGCCATTGTCCCTGAGTGGAGGGGTGAGCAGGGCAGTGGTCAGGGCAGCGGGGCGGGGATGGGGGCAGGGTGGAGAGGGAGAAGGAGGGAGGGAAGGGGTGCTTATCGAGGGCTGAGTGGAGCACTTCTCCGTCCTTCTCAGCCTCGAGTGAGAGAAGCCTTTTGGAGGGCTCTTAAGTGGAACGTGTGCCAAAATTGCCCTGCAAACATCACCCTGTCCCCCTTAGATACCGAGGACTCCACAGACTGGGAATTAGCAATCATAAAAAACGTAACTCAACCTCAAATATGATGATGAAACTTTTCCCCTGCTTGTACGTCCACATGATTTATATCTGCAGACTTTTTTCCTCTCCTTGCCTCTCTGCACCTTTGTCCATTGAGAGTATTTCCAAGTTGAAAGACATGCCAAAAACAGCGATAAGACACAAAGCAGAAGCCCTTGTCACATGACAGCATCAAACAGGGGCCCTTTGGCCTGTGTTTTAAAGAGCCCTCATCCCGGTGGAGATAAACGGCAGGCAGGAAAAAAGGGTTATTTCTGTCTGATGCTTCTGCCTCCCTCCTGTCATGTTTGATTTGATGATAACGGGCTGCCACTGAGCCGTCTGTGTCACAGCATCTCTGACAAAATGACTACTTTGCTCATAGACAAAAGGGAGAGGAGCTATTTGGCGTGCGTCTGTCGATTTCATGTTCGATACAAAGGGTTTTCAATTGTCTCACATGTCTGGATGTTGAAAGCATTTGAATCTCAAATTAGGGTTTTGTTTATTTGAATACAGACAAATCGGAGGGCACTTTGTATCCACCGGCGAGGGGAGGGTGTGGCTTTACTCTTATGGGCATTTAAAGCTAAAGAAGTCTGGTTTCTATGGCTTGAAGACTCTTGAGCGAGAGTTATCTCCTCATGGGAGGTCACACCACCCACAACAACAGTGTGCACTCAACAGTGCTCCAAGGAGAGGCTGAGTTAACCCATCCGAATTAACCAAAGTAAGAAAATCTAACAAATCAGCTACTTTCAGGACATCATGCAAACATTCACCATAGGAAATTCACACCAAGGTGCCAAAATCCTGAGTTTTCCTTACATAAAAAAACACTCTTTGTCATTCCGCCTATCGATCCCTGAGGTCCCTCTGACCCCTTGACAATCAGGCCTTGAGGTCTGATGGCGAAGGAGACACGCAGCCATTCATTACAACACATTCCCATCCCGACTTGTCAAATACTGCTGCTTTGTCATGTCAAAATATGACACGCTCGGCTCCTCCTACATCTGTTTTTGGATGTTCGTGGACGTCTTTTCAAATGCACTTTTGTTTTCACAGGAAATGTACAGTTTCTATGTGTAGAATTACACATAGACACATTGTCCGCTGCCTCAAAAGCTGATGTGCATATACGAAAGGTGCCTCTGAGCTGGTCTCTGATGCGCGGATCACTGTCAAAGTGGCGGCATTTGATGACTTGGGAGTGAGAACGACGAATTCACAGCTAGGTAAAATCCACCACCCCGCCAACGACATCCTCTACACAGTGCTCTAAATAGAAGCTGAATTCACCCAAACAAGAAAATCTAACAAGTTAGCTACCTTCACGTAGACATTCATCACTCTGTTCTCTTTACAACTGATCCCAGGGCTTTTCCCGACATCTTGACAGTCAGGCCTTGAGGTCCGATAGCTAAGTAGACGCACAGTATGTTATTATCAACAATTCACATCTAGGTGTTGAAAGTGTTTTCTATACATCAAAACACTTAAAAGTAGTCTTTCATTAACTGTCTGATCATTATCCAAGCAGCAATTACGTTGTCACCACCACGTCATCACAAATGCTGTTTACTAATATCTAAATGCAATTTCTAGGAAATAGAACATCTACTTTCGGGAAATTACGCCGAACTTCATTATCAACAATTCACGCCTACGTGCTAAATTATTTTTTTCTGTATCAAAACTCTCCAGACTCCACTCTCCACCCCGTTCTCTCTTCCCTTGATCCCAGAGGTTCCCCCGACCTTTTGACAATCAGGCCTTGAGGTCCGATAGCAAAGTGACACTTCACAAGGGGGAAGACGGAGAGGGAGGAAATGAGGGAAGAAGTACTGAAAGGCTGCCTTTCTTTTCCGAGGGCCTCTCACCCGAGCCCTTCACATGAACCAATGCGGTGGACGTACAAGCATTTTCAGGAAGTACAAAGAAACATCTTTATTCCGTGTTGGACGATAAGGATCTTGAGCACCGCTTCTTCGTCCACAGTGTTATAAATCTGATCTTTTCAACCCAAGCGTTTGAGTGTAATATGTTCAAACAAAATGCAAGTAGTTCAGGAAATCTCATGATGTAAAAATCTCTCCTGGTGGTAGAAGCACTGTGGAAAGGATGACAGATGATACATGCAGACATGGAGGGCTCGTTGCATGAATTCATGGATGAGTCACTGGTAAATAAAAGCAGAGTTCATTACCAGCGTTCCCTTTTCAAGCTCTCAGCTCACAGTGGGAGAAGCTACAGTTTATGCTATGAAATGGAACTGAAGTGAGCAACATGTTTATGTAACACACATGCATACACACACACTACTACAGAGGGAGGCAGGCATGCACGCCTCTGCTGGCTCACTGAATATTTTCAAAGTAGCATTTAAGCACATACAGAAGCCAGACATTTTGAAATACACTCCACTGTGCCTGGAGTCTGACATTATATTTAACCACAGAGCATGGCTTTGGCTGTAAATTAAACGAATAGGGAAGATGGTTTATGGCGCAGTCGGCCCGGGACACTCCGACGCGGAGAGGGAGAAGAGCTCCGGCCGCAGCTACGAAGGCTTCATCTGCTCTCTCTTTCAAGCACTTGGAGTGGAGTCCAGGTGTTAGTATGTGGCCACTTGGAGCTCTCTGACAGTTCATTTCCTGGCTGAGAAGAGCCAGAGATCTCTGCTTAAAAGTGAGACCATGCAGGAGCGCATGCTGACGGGGGTCTGTGTGTATCTTTGTCTTATACGTCTCCGTGGATTTGTGTTTGGGCACCGAAACGTATGCATGCCTTTGCACTTGCTGTCTCCATATCTATCTCTGACACCCGCTTGTAACTTCATACCCGCATGATGAGGCCTAAGTGATGCTGCAGCTTCATCAGCCCTATCAGAGTCAACTGTCAGAGGGCCTCCTGAGCCTGAGGTCTCAAATTAACAGGCTTCATTGAATAATGGTGTCACTGGAAACTCAGGAAGGTGGCTGAGTGGAAGTCCCTCTGAATCATCTGTCTGCTAAAGGGATTAATAATGCAGGCTGGCCTAGTATCACACACTCAGGCCTGGATGCTGGAGCCCTGGATGGGATGATGCGGTTATAAGGAGGAGAGTCTGAAGACTGGATTCCTCCACTAGATTACTGGGAATGCTGCTGGGGCCAGTGTCAAGCAGTGTTAGGTGCTAACGCTAGTATGTCTGTCCTTGGATTGACTAGTCCTTTTAGTGCAACTATTAGGCTATATTTTAGGATACAGTCAGAGGTACATGACACAGGGAGTAACTTAATTTCACAATGAATTTGGTTTAGATCTCTGAGTGGGGATCAATGTAGCCACTTCTCTGACACTTATATTGGATTTCTGATGCTAAATAATGTCTACACCCCTAGTCATCCATGTCTGTTTGTATATAACTTATTTGAAACAGCAAATACATTTTTTGCTTAAAATGTAAAGCTGAGAGAATTAATGTTAATGTTGCAAAAATGTAATACTAAATATATCAGTGAAATCATAAGTGCTATATCGCAGGCAACTGGATTTGCTTGAGTTTCTTGAAGACGTTTCGACTCTCGCCCCGACAGAATATTGCAATTTTTTTTTCTGTCGTTTAATTCTCTATATATTCCATAAAGCCTGGAGACAACTGATGCCAAAATATATCTTGGGAAAGTGCCATTAGAAGTTACTAATTCAAGCAAGTTCAGTTGCCTCCAATATAGCACTTATGGTTGCCATGATCTGGATGATTGAGAATCTTCACAGATTTATCAATGAAACGTTCACTGGCAACGTAATTAATTTGTTTAAAGAGGCAATTTTTTTGATTATTCATTTATTTTATTAACCCTTATGCTTGACTAAGGGTTAGCGGTACCCAATGGTACCTTTTTTCGGTACTTTAATTTCTGCTGCAAAAGCTGCAGAGGTGACTTAAAAAGGAATTCTGCTCCTCTGCTCTTTTCCAATAGCACACAGAGCTAATCTTCTGCCTCTGTCTCTGTCTGCTTGGTGTGTATGTCTGGTCATCTAGCAGTGATTCTAGGCTATTACTAAAATGATATAGAAAATAGACCAGAGGTCACACTATTGCAGCCTATCGTGATAGTTTTGTCTTGCTGGGAAGCTGTTGGAATGGTTGTGGAGCTTTGTGGTGCTAGGCGGCACGTCTGCCAGAGTTCAACCCTAACCCTTAACCAAAATCATAACCTTTTCCTCACCTTAACCAAAGTGCTTTTAATGCCTAAACCTGAGAAAGGATGCAAACCCAAGACTCTGGAGTCACAGTCCTGGACTTTATATGTCCACCATGACCACCTCGCTATGAAGCCTAAGAAATGTTGTCTTTGAACATCATCCAAGCAGCAATTTTATTGTCACCACAACCTTCTCATGAACCCAATTTAGTAACATACGGCCTAATTTCTAGGAGACATGGTTGCTGCACTGATACAACATACAGCTGGAGACGAAGAGGGACGTGATTGCCGTAGATCCTCCGATTCTAAAAAGATTAATAAATCAAAAGGTGGCTGTAACCAATGGTTCCCAACTTTGAATGTCAAGACAGAGATAAATCTGAGGCATCACAAGATAATTGACATCACATTAAAGAGGAAGAGAAACTTTTTATTTTTCTTTTTTTTCAACTGATTGGAACAGGGGTTGTTTTCTACAAAGGGTCATGGACTTTAGACTCTGAAATTCTCTGTAAACTAAAAGATCTAGGCTTTTTTTCAGTGGGTTTTGGATAAAAGAAAGAAGAAAGAAGACTTTAAGCACAATTGGAAAAACTAAAGTATACAGGCTTTGGTTTCACATACTTAATTAGAACATTTCTAGTAACAGGAGGGCAGGAAGGGAGTTTAAGAGAAATGGCAAATGACTGCACAACAGGATCTAAGGTCAAAGTATAATGACGCTGCTGTTTTAAGCTTTTCCAGAACATATACCGGCCAAACTGATAGGAGCCCCCATCTTGTTTCTTACTCAGTGACACTTTGACACCCAATCTCTGCGCTGGAGTCTTGATGCGGTTGATAAATGCAGCTCCCAGACTCTTAACTCCATCAAGAAGTTGCACTATGTCAGAGCAGCCTGGGAATCTACTGACCCTCCATGTAAACAAGGCAGTTAACCCGACCGACGCAACCCGTCCATCCATCATTTTTCACTGGAATCAGGGAGTCATGCATCGCCAGAGTGGAGCTTTTTTTTTATCGTAGCGTCTCTTACAGGCCGACTGTGTGTGTACAAGAGTGTGTAGGAGCGGGAGAGTGAATGACAGAGAGAATGTGAGTCGAGGAGGGAGGGAAAGACAGAAAGAGGGAGAGAGAGAGGGGGAGTCAGGCCTTGCGGTCACAGACCATCCAGACTGGTTTCGGGCTCGTACCCAGCCTGGTTTTGGAGGCAACATCAGACACTAGTAAAGTAGAATAAATAAATAGAGAACTAACCACCACATATAATGTCATGGACTACATGGGGTCAGACACCCCAACAGCATATTATTCCCAGCCACAGCTTCAGATACCCCCCTCCGTTACGTCCTGAAAATACTTTAAGTGAAGCTGAGACATTCTGCTCTTCCACCATTGTGGTCGCCTCGTGATGGGCAGCTTTGCAGAGGCGTGACAAGCACAAATTATTCAATTCAATAAGTGACTATCATTTTTCCCACTCGGAAAATCTGTTTTTGAGTGTATTTGTTGCTATTTGGCACCTTCGGAAAACAACACAGGAATGTGTGGAGCCCTTTTTTTAATTTTTAAGTTTGTCAGGCCTGGAACTGCGTCGGCCTGTGGCCATAGACGGCTGCATGGAATTACCGAGTGTTAATAACCCTGCAGTGAAGCGGAGGAGCCCACCATGTGGTATAAATAAAACAGAGGAGTTGGTGAAAGGGATGGTGGAGGGTAGAAAGGAGAAATACCTCCTCCCTTCCTCTCATGAATGTGCAACAGCATGCTTTTACAGAAGTGTGCTTTTTTTCTTCAGGCTTTCAAAGATGTTGCCCAAAAAAAGCTTCATTTTTCTGTCTTAAGAGAGGTGAAATATTCCATCGTTTCAGTTTCACTTAAAGGTCCGGTGTGTTGGATTTAGGGGGATATATTGGCGGAGATGGAATATATTTTATTAAGTATGATATCTTTTGTGTATAATCACCTGAAAATAAGAATTCGTCCGCTGAAAACCTCCTGAAGGTCTGGATCAAAAATGAGGTGAACACACATAAAGTTGTCCGAGAAATAAGGTGTGTGCACTTTAGCAGGTTTGGCTAGCGGCCAGTCTGCAACATGCCAAACAGTGTTGGAGAAACACTGATTTATAACATGAAACTGATTTATTCTCTGTTTTTACTGGTTTTAATCACCTGGTTTGTTTGTTTTGGAGAAATGGAGACCTCTGTGGAAAATCCGGCTCACGGTAAAAACCATTTGAACAAGGAGGAGGAATCCTCAGGCATCCTAACCAGGAGAAGTTTCAGCTGGTTGATCAGCTAGATGCCTCTAAATCCCCCTAAATCCTACACACTGTTCCTTTAAGAGAGGTAAAAGATCAAACCGTTTTGGTAACATCTCACCACTTTGTTTGCCATGGGATACGGGGTAAGTTACCTGACACTGCCGCAGCACTCAGGCCGCTCATTGTGCGTGCCTGTAACACCAAACATACTGCAAACCGTCGCCAGCAAACACACACACACACACACACACGCTCTCTTTGAAATCCAACACTTGGCGATATTACCCAGAGTTTGTTTAGTGCTAGTAATCCTCACTAATCAGTGTGTTTGCTCGGGGGGTTTGCTGAAGGTGTTAGCCCACAGCTAGCCACACATTCCAGCCACTCCATCAGGATGAGGGCGCGACCGGGCTGACAGCTCGGACGAAATAAAACCGATGAACCGTGAAAGGATAAAAAACAACAGGGAAAACAACAATGAAAGGCTGCAGGTGAAGACTCGGCTCAGTGTGTGTGTGTGTGTGTGTGTGTGTGAGCATTTGTGGGTGTTTTTGTGTGCGTGTGCAGGCAGAATCAGCCATTCTGACTGATTTCCTGACACTTGACGTGCACCAAGAGGCACATGACTCCTTGATCTAGCTACAGCAAAGATGAATAAAAGATGAAACAGACTGGAGAAGAACATACATGCCACCACCCCCACTCCCTCGATGCACACAGTCACACACACACACACACACACACTGCGAGAGACAGAGAGAGGCAGCGAGCTACTTTGCATCCTGTTTGAATTGGCTGTCATCCGTAACTGCCTGCACACCTTTTTGAAGACAGGTGAACTACAAAGTGTGTGTGCGAGAAAGAGGGGATTTCCTCTCTACTGTATGTCACTCAGTGAGCAGAAAACCATCTCCCTGCATGTTTGGGCTATTATTTTGCTTCCTCACACTGCAGCTGTTGTTGCAGGTTAATGGTTTACAAATTCCTGAAGACAGCCTGCCTCCTGAGCTAACGTATAATTAGCTAAATTGGGTAACGATAGCACCAGTCGCGACAATTAACCTGCTGCTTTCAGAGATGGAAAGAGTGGCAGCAGAAATCCTCAGGCAATCCCACAGTTTTTGTTGGATTTGAGCCTAGATGTTGTCTCCTACAATATCACTGCGAGCGCCCCGAAGACAAGATAATTACTGTTAAAAACATCAGGCAGCGTTTTAACCATTTGTGCTGACGAAGTGCTGCCAAAAGCAGACGTCGGAGCTACGAGCTCAGTGTCAGGGTTTCATTCAGGAGACGGCCGGGGAGCACGATGACAAATGTTTTCACCCCTCTGCTGTGTCTCTATCAGTGAGCGATCAGTGGTTGGAGTGAAACGGGATCTGCTCTCACTCCGAGCCAGGGAGCTATTTTGCGAAGGGAGTAAAGACAAAAAATGGGGCGAGATATCAGAGAAACGTTTGCTTAAAGCTGTATGTCAGCCCCCGGCCTGAAGACCTCAGATGTTTGTTTTCAACAGATATTAGAATCAGAAAGCACTCACATACCTTAGCCAAAAAATGCACAATCCTCCAAATATCTTAAACAAGTACTCCAGCAATTTAGTGATGCACTTGCCAAAAGTTGAGGAATTCACATGAGACAGATTTTTCAACATGTTGTCAGATACCGCTGCTTTGTCAGTGAGCCGACACGTCTAACTACTGTATGACGAGGCTGAGTTAACCCATCTGAATTAACCGAAATAAGATGTAACATCTTCTTTGAGGAAATCAGTTTTCTTTACATTATCAGCGGTATCCCGACCCCTTGGCAATCAGACCTTGACATCTGATAGCAAAGGACACACACTACTTTGGGGGGGAAACACTGAAATATGTCATTCAGTATCAACATTTTTATGGCTTGCCAAGCACGTTAATTTGCAACTTTTCCTCATTATGTTAATACAAAACACAGAGATTCAGTGTAACTAAGTAAATTCACTCAAGTCCCATACTTGTGGGTAAATTTAGGGCACTTTTACTTTACCTGAGCATTTTAATCTCACTCCAATGTCAGCATCTCCTCCACCACACCTCAGGGGTAAACACTTTTTACTCAATTATTTAGAAGAAGATGTACTTTATTAATCCCTGAGGGGAAATTCAATTTTTTAAAATCTCTGTTGTCATATACACACAGGCCTGCAATACACACACATGCACAAACAGGACCTGTACATGCATTAAATGGCGAGATGTCAGAGTGAGGAGGCTGCCGTCTACAGGCGCCCCGAGCAGTTGGGGTTTGGTGCCTTGCTAAGGGTGCCCCAGCAGTGCCCAGGAGGTGAGCTGGCAACTCTCCAGCTAGCAGTCCGTACAGGGGCTTGAGCCAGTGACCCTCTAGTTCCCAACCAGGTGCCTATGGACTGAGCTACTGCTGCGCCTGTAGTTACTTTAAAGATACAGTCGGCTACATTTCCTGAAGTCGGCTCAACCATTCTGTACAAAACTGACGTGACCCGGATTTAATAACTTGAGTTATTTTACAATCAACCAAAATATATAAGCACAGCTGAAAGTTAGTCGATTGATTAGAAAGTTAATCAGCAGCTATTTTGATAATCGTCATTTGTCATTGAAAACCTTTCATGGTTCCAGCTTTTTAAATATGAGAAATCGCTGCTTTTCTTCTGATTATTTTAATTTATTAAATTAAAAAACTTCCCACATAAAAGTTGTGCTCTATAAAAAACAGACTTGATGAGAGAAACTTTGACCCATGCTTACGAACATTTTGGAGACAGGAAATTGGCGATGCAGATGGTGAGGTGGAAGCCTGATTGTAGAAATTGTCAAACACCATTTTTGGCTTTTGTCCGTACATACATTTTTAATATGGATCCTACACATTGTTTTATAAATGAGAGCCCTGTTGCAATGTTCCTAGAGCTTGTTATAAGATAGAAGACAATAAAAGCATTGAAAAGAAGAAAATTTCACTCAAATCTTTTGCCAGGTTTTCAAATATTCTGTTTTTCTGCTTTTGATAACAGCGTCGTAGTTTTGCTGCCTCCCAAAGACACAGCATGCGGTTTCCAGGACTGCCCTCTGATTCCCATCAGTTAAACAAGCAGGAGAAAAACTACTCTGGGAGGAAAATAATTGGAAGTGAGTCGAGTTTGGCCAGGTTGTCTCGGAGTGGAGCTGAAGTGTTCT
Organism: Epinephelus cyanopodus; assembly: GCA_026686955.1. Lineage (NCBI taxonomy): Eukaryota > Metazoa > Chordata > Actinopteri > Perciformes > Serranidae > Epinephelus > Epinephelus cyanopodus. Next base: position 7,868,146 of record CM048933.1, on the reverse strand, counting down.
TACAGCTCTTATGAGAGAGCTCTGGGAGTACATCTAAATGGAGAGAGTGACTAGTGTCGAGCAGCCGCGGTGCACAGAGACAACTCAGGGCTTCTAATGAGCTCTGCTCTTTTACTGCCAGGCTAATGGAAACCTCGGGAGACCTCTGCCGCTCTCTGTCTTTCTCTGTGTGTGTGTGTGTGTGTGTGTGCGAGAGTGTCGTCTCTTCCCAGAGGCAGGCAGACTCTCCAGCACCCTAATGGCTACCTCTGGGACTTAATACCTGGGACAAGTGCAGCTTTACAGGTTTACTGTCATCACTTTCTCCTCTTCTTCTGCCTCCTCCTCAACTGCAGTTTCCTCTCTGGACAGCACTGAGTTGCTCCTCGACTAACTTATCTTTAACAGTGACTGATTAACGGATTAAAGTTTCTCCGAGCCTCCAGGGAAACTTTTTTTTAATGTGCTAAAGAGTGTTTATTTAGCAGCAATAAATGACCGTAACTCTGGAGGGAGGATGTCTGGTTCTGTTCTGACATGTGCAACAACATCCAAATTATCACCTCGTTAAAATGGGCCTAATTCACACGTAGCACAGAGGGAGGGTTTGTACGCCGCTTTCTCCACCCCGCGCTTCCTGTCCTCCACCAATACGACTTCATTAGACATATTTATGAGTGTTTTCCATTGTTAACTTGCATAGAAAAGGATTTAGGGGGTCAGAGGTGGAATATAATATAATAAGTATGTTTTTTTAGTGTTTAATCACCTTAAAATAGAATCGTTGTGTTTTCATTACCTTAGAATTAGCTGTTTATATCTACATAAGGTGCACGAGATTGCCATATTGCTCTGCCATGTTTCTACAGGAGCCCAGAACGGACAAACCCAACACTGACTCAAGCTGGGCCATTTGTGTTTTTGCCACGGCCACCGTAGTTAGCAGCCCCTTCACGTTGAGAGCGTCTCAACTGAGAACTACTTTTCTCAGTGTTTTTACCGGTTTAAATCACCACTGTTAGCACAATGTTAGCACCCTCTCTGCACTAAGCCGAATAGCATCGAAAAACTTGGATTTTTAAAGTAAACTTATTTTATTTAGTGTTTTTACCAGTTTAAATCCCCTGGTCTGTTTGTTTAGGAGAGGAAGAGACCTCTGCAGATAATTCGGCTCCTGGTAAAACTCCTGGACGTCTGCATCTAAAGTTATCAGAGTTAGAAGGTGAGCACACATTAGCAGGTGCTGGGTTAGCTGCATATCTCCGACATGCCAAACAGCATCAGAAAAATGCGGATTTGTACATGAAACTACTTTATTTAGTTTTTATTTTTACCGGTTTAAATCATTGGGTCTGTTTGTTTTGTAGAGGACGAGACCTCAGTTGATAATTCGTCTCCCAGTAAAAACCTCCTGAACCAACCCGGTCTCAATCCGAAGTCGTCCAAATCTAGCGCTTGGGCAGTGACTTGCAGCCTCAGACACTCATGAAAAAGCTATCCTTTAATGCAGGCATGATACGCAGCTGGTTACCGTGATAGTTTAAAGGCGCTTGGCGTGTCAGAGGGAAACGCAGCAGGACAAGAACGAAAGTTAAGGCGGCAAAAGTCCGAGTAGTGTAGGTGGGAGAAGTGGTGGATGGCTCCAACAAACACCAACTTTCACCCAGGAGAGCAGTGTTTGTGTCCCGTAAAATTATAAAGCCAAACCCTGTTTCCCAACCATGTGCGCTAGTCGTTGGAGGAAAAAAAAACATCAATTTGCGGTGTGTTGTACTGACGTAGCGCTTTTAGTTTGAAAGAGACTGTATGTAAACGGTAGGTTTCCTGTGAAAATAGAAGTGTATTTTGAAAGAAGACAATACATGTAACAAGCAGAACAACCAACGCACCCAGGGTACCTTTCACGTCGATATGTGACAATGAACTGAAGGAATTCTAACATGGAGAAGTTTCAGCTGGTTGCAAGCTACAATCCTCACTGCTAGAAGCCACTAAATCCCCCTAAAACTTACACACTCTTTCTTTAAAATAAGTGTGTTTCTCTGTTTGCATCGAGCGTATAAATTCAGGAGTGTGTGAGTGTTTGACAGCCAGTTCCTCTCAGGCTCTGTCCCTTTATCCTCAGCTCCAGCAGGAGGTTCCTGTCTGTGGCGGCCATATTGTCCTCACTGGTGTGCTCAGTGGACACCCTCAGGAGGTCACCACAGCTCAGCACTGCCACTCCCCTCTCCACAGGTCTCCCCTTTCACAATTAACCGCTTGTAATTTGGGGGTGAAAGCTGCCTTTTCTCTGTTTCTCCACCCCTCGGTCACTCTCCATTTTCGGGTGAGCCATGCCAGCTTAGGCAGCGGGGAGAAGAGAGGGCCTCCGTCCCTCCACGCTGACCAAAGGCTCTCTGAGAGACAGCCTCTCGCGGTCAGCGAGGCCTGCAGCGAGCCCCGCCCAGGACTGGACGAACTGAGCATGACACTATTCTTACACAGCAGCAGAGCAAGTGCACAGCTGGGGAACGGAGAGAGCAGGGGAGGGATTGAGGATGATGTCTGGGGGAGGTGCTGAGAGGGAAACAGGGTGCTGTTAACAAATAATCCGCTCATTTGGGAACACAAGGTGGAAGTTTAGCCAACAGGAAGGCACCGTTTCAAACTGCTTGTTTTTATGTTGGCCGCTGTAGCTGAGGATTTGAGCGCAGGATGTGAACCTGTTGTCAGCTGTACGGTTGGCTGGCTGGCCGGGCGCTCGGTCCCGGAGGAGCCATGGAGTTCCAGGAATCAGGAAGCAATCAGAGCGCCAGAGTATCTAATCATCTGAATTCATCTTTGTCCTCTGTAGGACTGGAACTGGGTTAGAGCCACTCCAAGTTTAAGCACTCATTGATTCTGTCAAATGCAGTTTCAAAACCATCCTAATTTACACAACGCAGGAGCTTAGTGTGCTGCCATACAGGGGCGGATTATGAAACAATAGGTCCCTGGGCACAGATACACACTGGGCCCCACCACCTCTTCTACACTGGAGCAACACACACGGACTTTGTGCTGGTTTTGTGTCTCTTTGTAGTCATTATGCATCTTTTTGTGGTTGTTTTGTGTCTCTTTTTAGTCATTTTGTGTCTCCTTGTGGTCATTTTGTTTGTCTTTTTAGTCATTTTGTGCCTCCTTATGATTGTTTTGGTGTCTCTTTGAGGTGATTGTGTGTCTTTTTTGGTCATTTTGTGTCTCCTTGTGGTCATTTTGTGTCTCTTTTTAGTCATTTTGTGTCTCCTTGTTGTTGTATTTAGTCTCTCTGTAATAGTCTCTCTATACTCCTTGTTGTTTTGCCTGGTTCTGTAGTCATTTTGTGTCTCTTTGTAGTTCCTTTGCATGTCTTTGTGGTCATTTTATCCTCTCCCTGGTCAGTACGTGTTAATTTTGAGTGACATTTTGCAGGTGAAGCCCGGGGGACCCCTGGGTCTGTGCCCAGCAGGCCCGTTCAGTAATCCATTCGTGCTGCCGTACTATTGTATTCTGCAAGGAACAGCCATAAAATCCCCAGTGGGGCTTGTAGGTTCCAGCAGCTTTCTGTAGCTCTGCAGATGGTCAACACACAGACCCTGACAGCAAGCAGACGAGGGTCTGACCCCAGCCAAAGGCCCTTAACCCATCTCCGCACATTACCTCCAATCAGGCCTGACCAATCAATACTGGTGATCCCGGAGGAGTCAGGCCATGCTGACATTTGTGCACGCTGTCTGATATTCTTTTGTGGCTGCAGATGAAAATTATTTGTGGCTTCACAGCTGAGCCTCTAGCAACACCTTTCTACACAACATCCCATGTATGCAAACATCAGCACGAGGTGTTTTTGTGAATGATTTGATGCCCTTCACTGGGGCTCTATAGAACCAGGTGGCCTCTTTGGGAGAAAGGAAGGAAGCAGGGCGAGGTCAGTGGCAACAGAGAGCGGACGGGTCACCTACGTGGAAATAGGAGCACCCCTGTGGTGAGCAGATAAAAGGACGTGCACCCATCCAGAACTGTCCCTGACATAGCCGGGAGCTGCAGTCTGACTCCGGCTCAGCGGCTACCAGTGGGGGTGGACCGGCCTTTAGATAGCGCCTTTCAAACAGACTTCCGCAAGCAAGACTGATAGCTGATTTTTTTTTTTAGGGTGCCTCCCTTTCAACAATGCACAGCTTGTCCTTTTTTGTGTGGCACTATAAGTAGCTTTTACTGACGCTGCTTTGTAAGTCTGTTTACCTCCACAGTGTTTTATCACAGACTAGATACAAAGGTTGACATCCCGCTCGGGGATGGCGCCGGTTCAGTCCCACCAGTCTCTCGACAGCAACTGAAGCCTAACCTTTGATCACAAACCACATCACACAAGCACTGACGATTGTATAGCTCCGTGTGTCGGCTCCAAGTTAGAACACAACAACTAGAATTCACAACTAACCTTAAAAATATCAGAGATCGGCACATGATACATCCCACAAACTGCAAATCTAATCCTCACAGTCACACACACACACACACACTCACACCACCCATACGGCCACAGCCTGCATGTATACGCTCTCCCCAACATGCTCCCAGCTCCTTCTTTAAGGCTAAAGCCATTCTGAGGGAGGAGCAACAATGTCAACAGTGCCTGGCCCTGACAGCGAGCTAAGACCAGAGCCCGCGACACGACAGCAAAACCACAGCGCAGTAATTATATATCAAAGCCCCTTCATAGCCAATAGGACTAAATGGAATATGAAGAGAGCGACGTGCACCACAGACTGACAAGGCGAGATGAGGGCCGCAGTCAACAAGAGTTAAGAGTAAATAAAATACGTCTCGTTTAGGAGAAGTGGAGCAGCCAGCAAAGAGTGCAGCAGGAGCCTGCTGAGAGCAGACAAACTGTAAATACAGAGTATCTAATAAGACAACCTTACACACAGAAGCTAAACTATGACTGAAGGCGATGGTGCTTCGGAGGTTTTTGCTTCTTAACTTTGATGCAGCTGCCCACAAAGTGTCAAAGAAGCAAAATCACTGCACATTTAAAAAAACAGTCCTATATTTCGAAAGATTATTGGACTTCGATAGGATGTGATTTGGAGTTATGGAAGACAAAACAAAATCTGGGAAATAATTAAGTTGGTCAATGTGCTAAATTCTGCAGGAATAGTACAACAACCCCAATTCCAAAAACAGTTGGGGACACTGTGTAAAGTGCACATAAAAACAGAAAACAATGATTTGCAAACCCTTTTCAACATACAGCCAGAAAATTAATACTCATGGTGTCAATGTTTTTAATTAAACAATTTTCCAACGCAGCTATTTACATGATATTTACACCAGACATCCATATTAACTCGATAAAACTACACTGATAAAGAAATTGTGCCGTTCCAATCTATAAAATTTATCGTAAAATTTAAATTAAAAGCCCAGTCCCTTTTACTAGCCTGGTGTAGCTACACATTTTGACAAATAAAGGCCTGTCTCAATTAGAGGCCTGGTCTGGTTCTTCAGATGTATAAAACCAGGTTGTTGGCTACCTCAAATTATGTGTCCATTCCTTGATTACGCTGTAAGCTATTCTTATTCCTTCAGTCTGCGAGGCTCCTCATATCAAAAGAATCAAAAAGATTTGTCATAAAAATGAATCCAAGTTGTGAGGATTGTTTTAACAGGATAAAGTTGAAGCTAAATCAAATAAAGGATTTATAATTGATATATAATCTGAAGCCCAATTTTCAAACAAGTAATATTCATACTGGTTTAAATAAATAATTTAATATGCATTTCCGGATCTTTGCTGCACAACAGTTTTGTGTGAAATGAATTAAAGGCCTGTCCCAAATAGCAAATAATAGCCCAGGCTTTTGACTGAAGTTTTACAGTATGTCCAATAAAGTGGAATGACAGAGGAAAAAAGTACTGAACACGATAACTGAAATGTTTAATACTATTAGATTTGTTTAAAGAGCATGAATTCGGCCCGATCTTCCACACAGGCTGTCGTCGGGGGACACAAACAGGATTTTGAAAAGAGTCTCCAATGAAAACTACACCTCAGACTCTTCAGTGCAGGCAACAACAACCACAACACTTCACTGACTGAAATACTCTCATAGATAGCACGAAAGACTGTTCCTTAATTCTGGATTTTAAGGTCAACCCTGCACTGGATGACTGGTATACTGGGAATACTCCCTCTGGAGAAGCTGACATACACCCTTCATGACAGTGCCGAGGGATTTGTTGAGATATGGCAACCAGTCTGGGACACAGTCGGCCCCTCTGGACCGGACTTTGCTTTATTTTTTTTATATGTTGTTTGCAAAGTTGTGACTCCTGCTGTACATGATTTTTGTTGACGTAGGTCGAAAAGTTTCAGAACAAGAGGTCTATGAAATTGTTGAACTTCAATAGAAATAAATAAATTAATTAATAAAAATCCTGCATTTCTTCTCAGACTTCTTTAAAAACTATAACTTTATTTTCTGAGTTTATATTTTGTGGTTTGTCTCCTGCCTTTTATCCCCTGTGTCGCTTTATGTTCTCCTGTTTTAAAAAGTGCAAACACTGACTTTTAATGCCATGAATTACATCACAAAACGCACACAAGATAACGCTCACGCTGATGACCCCGAGCTCTGTTATATACTGCATGGCTTATTAATCTTTTCAGGAATTAACTCATTGAGTTTCATTAAGGTATGTGCTGCAGATAGGTTATCGCTATCAGATAACGCCGGCCGACTTTCACTGAACAGGTGCAAATAGAAAATGTGCAATAATGAATTCCTGTTCACACTTGGTCACACTGGCCTGCTGAGCTCTGACTCTCACTGTGTGTGCGTGTGAGTGAGTGTGTGTGTGTGTGTTCCTCGGGGCCACTTCATGCATGACCTCACTGTGAAAATGTGTACCTCCTGCTACAAGGACCCCTCGGTCAAAGGCATGAATCATGTGTTTGTCTTTGGCACAAATAAAAAACTGTCATCAGGAATCCTCAGCGAGACTCGTTATTATCTCCACCTCCATTCACTCTGACTGTGCGTCCGCTGGTGGGAGGCGAAGATGGTGCAAGCTGTTACAACAGTGGATGGTGAGGAGATTGTGCAAATGAGCAAACAAGCAGAGGTGAATTGCTCAACTCACACACACACACACACACACACAACCATCTATAACCGCCTCTGTAAATGACCCTCGCCATGATCAGATCATATTCCCACAGCGTATATTTCAATGCCACGCAATAATTTCGCCTCTGTCTGGAACATTCCTGCGTTATTCTCTCCTGTGTCTGCTCCTGATGGGAAACTTTGTGCGCTCAGCAATGAATGAAGTACGGCTTCACTTTCTCGGTGCATCCTCACCCGAGAAGTAGAGCCACTAAACTTTTTCCTCTTCCACTACAGGGACTGCTTACACCAGCTGTTTCACTGAAACATACATTTTGTGCTGCAGTAAAAGTGTGTCAAGGCAGCTCTGAAACACAGTCTGAGAGCACATCTATAGGAGGTAATGGATTTCTGTGTGGCACTGCTCGGAGCCTTGAATCACAAAGTTTTGTCTTTAGTGAGAAAGTACAATCTGAGTAGGTGCAGATTTCAGCAGGGACAAGGCGTCAAGTATCAGATGCAAAAGAAACAACAACAACACACAAAATAAAGCATAAAAATTCACCAGAATGCAGAAAAATAAGTGTTAATCCTTAAAAATCTCCCCAACAAACCCCCTCTCTCATATCTGTGTCCCCAAAAGTTGAAACCAAACCTCCGCCCTTGCCTCTCTGTGTTCCTCTGACTGAGCCCGAGCACATGAGGTTATTTTTTGGCACCTAACCATAAAAGAAAAAGTCACTAAAAAACGAAATGCAGCTTCCATTCCACCTCCAACAAGAAAACCTTGAGTCATGACTTCTTCTTCACTTAAAAAGTATTAGATTTCACGGCCTGTAAGAAACTACAGCAGACAGCACTTTTCCACCACCATCCCCTCCACCAGGAAACTTTGAAATCCTGTAGGTGGAAGTTGAATAACAGCCTCCCCCTCGACAAACTCCAACCGAAAAGAGCTGCGGCGAAATGTCTGTTTCTATCAAAAGGAAAGCGCACAAATAAAGTGTCTTTATTCTGAATGCTGCCAACTTTGCCTCAGTCGGCTCTTCTTTTTTTTTTTTTTTTTTTTTTTTTCTCATGATGTCGGACACTGCAGGGGCCCCTTCGAGGTCCTGCATATTTAACGTGCAGGATAAGAGCCGCTCATTCAGGGCAGCAAATCCAAAAGGTTTCTTTAAAATCAAATTGTCAGATTTTAGTTTTCTAAAAGTCCACTGCTTCAACTTTAGAAACTTACGGTAACAGTTTGCATGTGTCTTTTTAAGTAGCTCCAACTCAATCTGACAAACTTAATTAGTTCAGCACAACCAACTTGAAAAAACAACTTCATATTTATCCAAAAGTTGTGTTGACATTTAGTGGTCAAACTATTATTTATTTTAAATCTATCCAACTCAAAAAAAATGTTAAATGTTTCCACCAACTTCTTAAAATAACTTGTCAAATAACTGAAACACTAAAATGAAACAATTTTTTTATGCTGCAAAACTTTTTTTAATTTAAGCGCCATCTCCTAACCCCATGAATCAATGGATTAATTTGTCCATTGACGATTTAATACGGTTTAAATGTGGATTAAATAAACACAAGTCTAATTTGAATTATTCAGATTAAATGATTGCTGTAAAACAAACTAATAAAAGTGGTGGTTATTAATTGTTTTAATGACAGGCAGGAGGTGTGGACGCTCGTTATAAGGACACTTTGTGATGTAAATGAAAAGGATAATGTTAGTTAGGATGTTTTGTCCTGAGAAGGATCCTCACTTTGTCTTGCAGAGCCTCCTTTTTTCTTGCAACGTGGGCCATCAGGCCTGAGGAGCTCATTCACATGAGAATGGGCAGAATAATATAAACGCTTTTAGGTCTGTTAACGCCATTAGGTTCAATATCCTGCAGGACTAAACACTCTGTTTCAATTAGCAAAAATAATCTAGAAAGTCCGGAGAGTTTCTTTGGATCTTGTCACATTAGGATGAGTCAGATTTGTGCAAATGGAGCCTCGTATCAATAACGCATTGTGATAAAGTCGCCTGTAAATGTGTGTGGGGTCACATTTTGCGCTCACACAACACACACACTCACACACACACATTAAATCAGCACAGCTTTGCCACACAGCCAACCCCTGCTCCACTTAAATCCCATCCAATTTACAAAATCGCACCATAATTGCAAGAAAACATTTTAAAAAACCAACTTATTCCACGTTTAAACTGAACAGAAACACCCGCAGACGCGTCCACGCGCAGCTGCAGTGTTGCACTGTGTCCAATAGAGATCACTGCACATCGCAGAAACACTCACTCACTGTGATCCCGTCCGAGCTGCCTCAGAATGTCACACAAAGTCAACACTTATAAAAATATATCCCACACAAACCATAAAGCAAATCTGCAATCAAACAGTATAATTAATACATTAGATTAATGACGCGTAATGGCGCATGAGCGGCAGCCTGACGCGTAAATGCACACAAAGCAACTAAAGTGTTAATTTAGCTTAATGGGTTCAGTTTGTAATAAACTTTAAATGCAATGGATAATTATGCAAAAATAAATATATAAATTTGGCGCTTTAATGAAGTGTAATTGCTGCGTTTGTTAGAGTAATTTGGAGTTAACAGCCTCTCAGCAGTCTGAGTGTGGCGTTAGTGTTACTGTGGGGTTAATAAATACACGTTTAAATTATCTGTAGCTTTGAAACAGCAGGATAAATTCAATAGAATAAATATTTGAGCCTCAGTTTTGGCTCACAGATGGATATCAGGTGAGGTGTTTTGCGCCAGTAGCTCTGTAAAGATAATTTATGGAGGAATAAAATCATCTAAAATGCTCACTTCTGTTTTTTTGTGCGTTAAATTGTGATAAATAAGCAATAAATAAAAGCAGTTTATTTACCTGTACCACTCCAGCCCGTTCTCATAGTTGCGGTCGAAGAAGTGCGGCTCCGCTCCCACGGCTCTGATGTCCGGGTGCACCCGGAGAAACTCCAGCAGAGCCCGGGTGCCTCCTTTCTTCACCCCGATGATGATCGCCTGCGGCAGCTTCTTGCTCCCGGAGCCGTTGGAGAAGCTGGACATGGCGCTGGGCTCCGGGACTCTCTGCTGCAGCTGCTCGCCCCGCATCTCGTCCCACTCCTCGGCTCGGTCCGTGTCCAGCTCATTATTGAGCAGGTCTCTGGACGCGGCGGTCCTGATGGACGGCTCCTCGTAGTCGCTCTCTATATCCTCCCAGGGCTGCGGTTTGGACAGCAGTCTGGACACCAGGTCCGTCCTGCTGCTGCTGGAGCTGCTGCTGGTCTCTGTCCTCTTGCCCACCGCCGGACCGCTCTCCTTGCCCCGGTAACCGTCCACCACCAAACTTGGCATGGTGGAGCAGTAGCCCACGCAGGAGTACAGCATGTATACCCAGATTAAAAACATGATGCTGAGCAGGATTAGTTTCTTCTTCACGGGGCTGGACCAGAGCGCGTGCAGGTTGGGACAAACCAGGCTATATTCCATAAGCCTTTCGGGTGACAATCATATCCCAGTGGCGCATATTGCCCGACAGACTCACTCCCGGTGGCACCTCGGCAATCCTCGCAAAATTACGCACATGCTCACCTGGAACTAAAAATAAAAATAAAATAAATAAAAGTCACAAACACAAACAAACTAATGCAAACGAGCCCGCAGAGAGTGGTAGATCCAGGAATGAGGAGGCGTGCAGGAGTGTGTGATCATAGTTGTGGCGACAGTGTGAGAGACAGTCGAGCTGCGTCAGGCGCACCGCGGTGCTGCTCCAGGCTCATCTCAGGTTTGGGAAAACTGCTACCGGAGCACGAGACCTTATAGAGAGGCACGCGGGAGATAGACGGCGGCAGCGGCCAATGGGTGCACGGGAGGTAAATATGCAGCCGTGTGTTGATAGGAGCGGGCCAATGAGAGGGAGGCGCGGGCGGGGCCGGCCGTGGGAGCCTCGGTATGGAGACGGAGTGCGTGTGTGCGGGACGCTGCACAGAGTTTGGAAAAGTTTCTTTATTGGGCAGAGAAGGCAATTAAGTTTCTCATGTATGCAGACATGCTGCTCAAATAAGTTTATTTGACTTTACAGATTTATTCTGACATGTTGACCGAGTTTTTATGGCACAGTAAATAAAATAAACTCATCAGGAGCTGGAGAGAAAGGGGAAACGTCAGGAAAAATAAAACCAACACTTAAATCAAACATTTTTAAATCTGAACACACTTTGTGAAATGAGACAGTGATTGAAAAGTAATGCTGAGGTCTCTAATTGTCAGTCACGCTCTTAAAATATTTAACTAAACATAAAATTCAAAGGTAATTAATTAAAAATGACATAGTTTTAGTGATATATAATAAAATATATAATTACTGATATTTAAGTTTCAGAATTTTGTAATTGTTAGTTTGGGAAAATAACGACTGGATAAATAATTATAATTATTATAATTATAATTATCATAGCAATAATGAGATTACATAAAATAAAACTTTATTTATCTCGGCGGACATTGCAATTTTAATATTAATAACATTAATTTAGTAACATTTATGGCAACAGAACTATTTTTTTTTTTAAATAAAACTTTTTTCGCTTAACATGTTTCTTAATTAATTATGTCTTTAATCATAATAGAAACTGGGTCAGTGTAGCAAAAACACAAAATTGGCTCGTTTTGACACAGTTTTGTTTTTTTTATTTTTTACTTTTTCATATTAATGTTGAGCTATTAACAACAGTTGAAATATGTTATGGTTGCAAAGCGTCTTTTTAAACTCACATGTCAGCATTTGTTACTGATTGTTTTCTATTTAATATCATTTTTATTCATGATAATGTGTTTCAACATGAACATACACACACTAACAAAAATCTCTACCCAAAAACACTCACTCATACACAACACACACACACGGAAGAGGGATCTTGGCACCTAAATTCAGCACAGTCAAGACACCATAAAGGTCCCCATCCGGATGTGCTCACTGAGTCCACATATTGCAAAAGAAACCAAATGTTAATTCACATTTTGGATGATTAAATCACATGTGAATGGCCGACACAGGCCCACACAGCCAGTTTCTGCCTTCCAGTCTATTAAAATACATTTTTTGGCCCTTTCTGTTACAGATTATTAACTAACATGTTCATGTGTGTCTTTTGTGTGCACATTATTACGCACAAATAAGACATTTGTGACAGTTTTGAAGTAATTATGATCAAAATAACTTCATTTAATTTGGGTAAATAACCCCAAAATGACTCCGATGCACGGTTAAAACAACCTGTTGTGTTCAGTGAAGTTAACCCAAAGCTGATTCAAGCTGGCTCCATTTTTAAGCGGTTGATTTTTAACTTTCTTTACGTCTCCGGCGCGTTTTTACGCATTAATATTACGCACGGCTAAAACACAGTAGTACTGCAAACTCATTCAGCCACATTCAGAGCTCCTATAGTCAGCGAATCTACTTTTTTATATTATATTATAAATAAGTGGCTTTGTTGTTTTATTATTGCCATATTCCTGACACACAGGCCTCCATCTACACTCAAGAAGTCTTTTCAGTAGGCAGCAACTTCGCAGAAAAAGTCAGTTAATTACAGTTTTTTATTTCTTCTTCTTTAAAGTATTCGAACTTGAGATATGACCCTCATCACAGCACAGAGAGTCTGCACAGTCATGAAAATCTCTGCCCTACATACTGTATGGGAACGAAATGAATCAAAACCCCTTGTAATTAGTTTCTCTCTGGATACAATTCAGTCAGGCTACACACTGTTAACATTTATAAATATCTGGGAGCACTTGAAGAGCCCAGCTCTGAGTGAAATAATGAAAAAAGGAGCCCAGCATTTGGGAATATGCAGTTAATTTACAGAGAGAAGAAGAAAAAGGAGGAGGAGGAGGAGGAGGAGGAGAAAGAAAGTTGCAGCGAGTATTTTTCATGTGAAGAGGAGATGAGTCAAAACAGATCTGTAATTTAAACCCCGGGACCTTCAGCCGCGTTATGACACAGACACAATGACAGGCTGGTTTTGATGTTTTAAAACGAACACATGGATTAAATGTGCGGCTGCAGCTTCTATTTAGATGCGTCTTTAACTGTATGTGAACATGCAGGCTTTTATTTTGTAGTTTGGCTGCAGTTTGTGGAGCAGAAGTCACGCCGAAATATCGGCCTGTGTCATGTTAATAACACCAAATGTTGAGATGATGTGAAGGAAACTTCAGCTAAATGTCATGTGGAAATTATATATTTTTAAAAGGGGTTTCGTCTTTTTCTAATGAGTGTATTGCGCATGAAAAAGACCTGTTGCGCGCGAGTTTAACGCACTGAAAACTATTCTAATTATCACTAATATTCCAGCAGGGATTCACAGGGAGAGTTTGATATGTATAGTTTGAGTCTAAGTGTTGCTTTGAGGTCACTGCAGCTCTTTGTGTTCTTATTCTGCAGCTTTGCAGAGAGGCCAGAGGTCATCCGTCATCCTGAGATTTCATGGACTCGCAGCACAGTAACCAAACTCTGAAGCTGCAGCACCGGGGCGGACTGCAGATTGCTGTTTGGGGACTCTCTCCTGTTTACAGATGCATATTTTGCTCTTTAGTTTTGTTGACTCTGGCAAGAAAGCTCAGACTCACACTCAAATAACATGAATGATTTAATGATATCAGCGATGGGAAGGAGAGAAGCCTCCATGTTTGTGTGTGAAAGAAGAGAGAGGAGTGTGAAATATTGTCGGCTTATGAAATAATAATAGACTTTCTGAAGTTTCTCTTGGATTTACACGAGTAAGTGGGATGCAGAGATGTCCAAACCCCCTCCAGACATCTTTTAAGATACAGTATACATGCTTTGAATAATAATCAGTGTCTGATGTTTATCCCTGAAAAAAACTTTCCCCATTACAGTTACATTTCCTTCACTGGAGAGCCAATAATCTGTGAATATGCAGATATATCTTATTTCAGAAGTTTAATTACTGGACACAAGCTGTCTCCGACTTCACTGGAAAAGCCAGTTCTCAGTTTATGTGCTCTGGAAGGTTCAAGTTTCCACATGATTCATACACTAAAAGACCTCGAAAAGACTTTAAAAAGAGTCTGACACCTCCTCACGTCTGAAGACAATGTCAGAGTTTAGATTTTGCAGAGACTGGGTCACTGTTTGTAACACTACAGCTCGATTCCTTTGAGGTTATTTCCCATCCTGCTCCTGGTGGAATATATGACACCAAGCTCCCTTTAAGAAATATGACATTTTCACAATTCCTTAGAAAACTCAAACTCTAGGAACACAAGATAAAAGGTGCCACATGTCGACAACATTCCTGTTCCTCAGCATTAATATTATCTATAAATATAAACTTTACATTTTGGATTTCGTCACCTCGCTTGCACTATTTCAGTTCAACAGTTTCAAACATGAGGATCTCCCATTAAAATAAGTGCTGCTTGCTCGGTTTGGTATCATTAAACTTCAGTATTTGCATGAGCCAAAACTACAAACCTTCACTATTATGTCTATGATTATGTTTATTTTATGTATAAAGGATGGCTAATTTTCATGTGCAGTTCCTGACAGGTTGAAGGTTTATGCGTATGTAAGAAAAAGACATTAATATAACATATAAAAGCACAGATAAAAGCAGATTGATAGCGTGTCCGTAGAGGGACACAGAAGCACAGAGTGAGCACACAGCCATAGACAAAAGCACGAGCAAAAACAAGAGGACGCAAGAACTATTAATAAAACAACGACATAGCCATGTGACCAAAAGCATTAAGAAAAGTACAACATATAACACAACAGCACACAAGCACAACTAGCAAGACAGTGACATCACCATCAAACCAAAGCACATCAGCCTGAACATACAGGAAGCAAACTGATTCCGATCATGACAACATTATTTAAACATGTCTGAGTATTAAACATGATTTTGTCCGGACCGTCAAGACTAGAAAAAGACTGACTTGAGACGGCTCGGATTGAGTTTTACGACCACCTCACAACAAATAATTGAGATCACGGAAACACAGCACGACTCGAGCAAAAATTTCATTTTGAAGTTTGTCACATTAAATTCCCATGAAAAGTAGTTTGGTGTGAGCCACCGTGATTTGCTCCCACATGATGTCACAAAACCACAATCAGATTGAAAGTGACCAAACAGAAACTTTACCATTAACAAATCCTTATGTGTCCAAAAAACCACAAAACTCTAGAAACTCAAGATAACAGGCGTCACATGTCGACAGCATTCTTGTTGATTCAGCATTAATGTAATCTATGAAGACAAACTGTAGTTGCGTACAAACTTTACATTTTGGATTCTGTCACCTCAGCTAGTCAGCTGCACTATATTAGCTGGAGGAGCCTGTCGGGGAGCAAGGTGAACAGTTTCAAAAACGAAGATTTCTTGGCTTGGTTGTTGACAGTGTGAGAGCTTCTATAAACTTACAATATTAAACATGATTTTGTCGACCATCAAAACTAGAAAAAAAACTTATTTAAGACAGCTCCGATTGAGTTTTACGACCACCTCACACCAAATAAGCAAGATCACGGAAACACAGCACGACTCTAGGAAATTTTCCCCATTTTATTCCAACATTTAAAATTCCACATTATATTCTCATGAAAAGTAGTTTGATGCAAGGCCACAAGATGTACATCAGATTTGCTCCTACTAGCTGTGATGTCACACAATTATGATCGTACGTACACGCCATGAACTCAGATTTAAGATTTTTACGCCAAACCAAGATAAAAGGTGTCACATGTTGACAGCAGTAATTTGACCTATAGAGATAAACTTGAAGTTTGTCACCTCTGCTGGTAAGCTGCACTATTTTTGTGAGAGTAGACGGTGGGAACAGTTTAAAAAATTACGATTTCTTGACTTGGTTGTTGACAATGTTGACGTTACTGAGCTTGAGACAGCTCAGATTTACTTTTAAGACCACCTAAAACCTATGATCAAGATCACAGAAACACAGCTCGTCTCTAGCAAAATTTTCCACGATTTTATTCTGACATTTGGAAATTTTTTCAACCACGTTAAAGTTCCATGAAAAGTAGTGTGTAGGTGTAAGGCCACCATGATTTGCTCCCACGTGAGCTGTGATGTCACAAACGCTGTGAACTCAGATTTAAAGTGACCACACAGGGACTTTCCTCCTTCAGCAGATTAATCCGAAAGCAGGTTATTTCCCATCCTGCTCCTGGTGGAAAATATTACGCCAAACTCCCTTTCAGACATTACAGATACAAAAATGAGTATTTCTTGGTTTGGTTGTTGACAGTGTTAGCATTATTGAGCTGCAGTATTTGTCAAGACTAAAAACGTACAATATTAAACATGATTTTGTCGGACCGTCGAGGCTCGAAAAAGACTCACGTAAGACAGCTTGGATTGAGTTTTAAAACCACCTTACAACCCAACATTTGTAATTTGTCGGCCACATTAAATTACCATGAAAAGTAGTTTGGTTTAAGGCCACAAGTTGGACGTCAGATTTGCTCCTACATGAGCTGTGATGTCACAAACGATTGTACGAACACGCTGTAAACTGTGACCACAGACGTTCCTCCTTCAGCAGATGAATCTGAAAACAGCACATGCATCAACAGCTCAGACACTGAAGCACAGTTACACAGAGCCAAACATTCCCTGAGTGCTGAAGGCCTTAAAACTCCCCACTTGTTAATTTAAGTAAAGTTCATAAAGTAAAAAACTCCCTGAGTCTAAATCTGAAGCAAAACTTCTCTGAATAATGAAACTTTGAAAAGATGAATTTACCTTTCATCAGAACATCTCTCTCTGAGGAGGAATGCCTCTGAAGGTCGAGGATTAATAAATCAAGCAACAGTTGAAAGCTCAGCTCTCGGCCTGACGCTGAATACCAAATATAATTCATATGCTCCACCATCAGACGCTGAAGTTACACCAAGAGAGAAAAACTCCAGAAACTCACAGAGAGAGAGCGGAGCTGTTCTCCTGGCTGATAGGACAAGACAACACCGCTGCTCCACCTCTGTCGGAGCGGATGTTGTAAACCATCACACTGAGCCCTGGAGGTTGTCATTCAATCTCCACACAGGTTGTGTGTGTGTTGTTCCCCCCCGACTGTAACAGCTGGCTCCATCGCTCCCCTTTCACCCTCTGATATGAAACTCTGTATCCGGTCGGACACTTTACGAGGATGTCGAGCCGTTTCAGGTCTCCCGGCCTTGGCTAAATCCCACAGCCTCCTTTTATGGAGGGAGGACGGCGGCGAGGGGAAGGGGACGCTTGTTTTGTCCCGAGCGCGGTGATGGAATTGTAACCAAATACCAAAACTAGGGGTAAAGGGCGGAAGGGGAGCACATGTTGACTGACAGGTGCGGAGGTGGCCTGCTAAATGGAGCTTATTGGAGGTTTTGGTGATTTGTGCTTAAAGCAGCATATCCACTATAATTGAAACTTAAATCCAGATATTATATGGAGTCAGCGCCACCTAACAAGGGGCGGCGGCGCTCTGGGTGTCAGGTACGCAGCCACTCGGGCACAACTTACGATGGAGCTTCAAGTGGAAACCAAATGATGACACAGGAGACAGAGTTACAATCATGACGTGTTTATTGTTAGAGAACATTCGCCCTTGTGGTTCGTACAGGGGGAAGATACTCCCGTCGTTTTGGTGCAGGCCAACCGTGTTGAATTAAACCATTATGAAAATGAACGAGGAACCATCGGTGCGTTCGCTGAGCAGCAAAACACAACGAGGCTTAAACTGTCAAGTAACGTGGAAGTCAAACAATGAACAGAGTCACAGCTGCTTCGAGAGTCTGTATTCGTCCTATTTTTATACACTGACTGACAAACAGAAATCTTTTCACGACATGGCGTCGTAGAGATGCACCGATCGATCGGATGGCGACCAGAATCAGCTTCATCTGCGACCAGCCGTCTCAGATCTAGCCGATCCCGTGTCGATCAAATCTACCAGCGTGCGCCGTGCGATGTTTCACGCTGCAAACAGCAACACAGACAGAAATCAACTCTTGTCAGAGTCACCGAAACCCGTTCTTAAAAGCTGAAAATCATTCCCATGCAGCTGCACATGGTTTGAAAGCGGCTGTTGAGGCCTTCGCACACTGAGTCCATTTTCTTCGGATGCCGAAAATTTTTATGACGAACGAAAGTTTCGGACACAGTGTGCAAACCTGTACGAATCACTGCGCTGATAAGCAAAGCTAATGCTAATTGTTGCATGTAAGTGGATGGAAGATGCTAACACACTTAGCCTCTTCATCCAGGAGGTATAATTCATTACAACACATATATGGGTGGTCTACTCGAATCTGCTAATTAGATGTTTATTGAAGTAACTCAAAGACGACTGGGGTAGCTGCAGGGGCGTCTTAGTGGGGGGACTGATTTTTCAAGGGGGGGCCTTGAAAACCCTGGTACAAAAACTTTGGTTTTGTTTGCAATTTTTTAATTCTAAGTAATTGGTGCCGTAATTAAATCAAAACTGGCTAAATAAATGGTTGAAAGACTGAACTAGTGGAAGCTCTTTGAGGCCCCTGCCACCCCTTGAAGGCGCAGAATGGTTTAGTCCACCCCTGCACTAGGATTTGTCTCTAAACGCAGCTAGAGCAAAGTGAGCGACTGCTGCTGAAGCACCAACGTACACCGTCAAGTCCTTTCCCCAGAAAAGGGAATCTGCATATGCACAGGGCCCTGAATCTGGTGCTGGTTGATACTAAGCTATAACGGTTAGCACAATATTCCAGAAGGCAATGTGCGTCTCAAGGATAGCGTCCTTAACTCCCTTACTGCCTCTGGCTTACCCTGACACTCGCAACATAATCCGAGCCAATCCAACCAGCCAAGGCAACAAGTATTAGCCAACCAGAGGGACAGTAGGGCGGGTCACACTTTCTCTAGCCTACAGGAGGCAGATTTGTTTCTATGAGGTATAGTTTGACTGGTCTAACCTTGTTAGTTAGTTAGCTTTCTCACCAGGTGCAGGTCGGGCTCTTTGACAGATGTGGTTTATTCCGAGGCAGCAGCGTGTTTAACGCTAGTGGTTAAATGAATCTGAAGTGGTATTGTTAGTTGAGCTGAAGAGGAGCTGTCATTCAAGTGTGATCTGGTCACGCCCCCACAGTCCTGAGAAATGGTCTGAGCAGCTAAATGAGCAGCTTTCGAACAAGGTTGTAAACTTTTATTTTCACTTAGCTTTCTGTGGATGCCTGATGAGACACTCAGCTTTAATATTATAAAAGCTTTTTCACTATTTCAAGTTTCCTGTTGCGTTATAGAAAAGGTCTAAACATGTCTGTGCGCGCTGTCACAGCTCTGAGAAAGGAAGAAAATCAGAATCGGCTAATAAAGCTACGATGGGTGCATCTCTAGACGTCCTCATGTCCTTTATATATATGCTCTTCTTCTAATGTGCATTTGTACAATGCAGTAATCTGCAGACAGTGATCCCTGTGTGGATC
The DNA here is from genome assembly GCA_026686955.1 of Epinephelus cyanopodus. Lineage (NCBI taxonomy): Eukaryota > Metazoa > Chordata > Actinopteri > Perciformes > Serranidae > Epinephelus > Epinephelus cyanopodus. The sequence continues at coordinate 7,848,550 of CM048933.1, read as the reverse complement.
CATAGGAGCAATTTACACTGTACAGGATAATTAACATCAGTCATGTACAACATGGAGCTGCTATTTAAATAAATACAGAATATATACAGTACACACACAGTGAAATGATTACACCCTGATGTCATAATGCAGTGTGTTTTCTGTAAATCAGTTATTTTGATCCAAATCTTTCCAGCTCATTTCCTGATCTGCAGCGAGCGACAACCTGCTTCATTCAAACAGATAAAACAATGTGTCCGACACCTCCGACACAAGCAGTGGTTGAAGGAGACACTGAGGGAGTGTCTCGGGTAAAATAAAGCTCTCAGAGGTCTGTGACACGAGCTAGCTTTGCAGCGCGAGTGGTGACGCCGCCGGAGGTAGAGCTGCTTCCTCCTGGTCTCTGCGAGGCTTCTTGCAGAGCAGCAGCAGCAGCAGCAGCATGGGCAGGTGCCACAGGCTGCAGAAGAACAGCTTGCGGGCGCTGCTGCGGTCGCCCTTGTGGTAGAAGCGGATGGCCAGGTAGCTGATGTACAGGTTGATGGGTAGGGAGATGACGGGGAAGGTCCAGGTGGTGACGTCCAGCACGGGCGCTGCGGTCGAGAGGCCGATCAAGCCCACGCTGTGGCGCAGGGCCACACGCTTGCACATGCCGGGGTGGGTGACGGACATCATGCGGTAGCCGCCGCGGGAGTAGTCTTCCCTTAAGTTCCAGCTGAGGGCGTTGAAGTGGGGGAACTGCCAGCTGTACAGGAAGGCGCCCATCAACAGAGCACCTGAGGGGGCAGACAGAGGGAGAGATTAGGGGAGAGTCTGAGGGACTATATTTTAGAAAACAAAACAAGGGGAACATACTTATCCAGACTTGGAAATTATTAAGAACAAATTCCATACTGTGTAAAAACCCTGTATTGATTATTATCTCAACCATAACCAGCACTAAATGTTGCTGACTATCTTCACAGGTTCCTTTTTGTCTCGGGGCAGCTGTTCCCAGCACTACTGCACTGTTTAGTAATAATCAGTGTCACATTTGATACGTTAGATGAGTCAAACCAGAAGAACAAGCGTTCAGAGTGACAGGAAGCCGAGACACCATCCCCCACTTCCGCCCCAACACTTTGTTTTTCCAGTGACGGTGTCTTGTGTGAGGGCGACAAACAGACCTGTGTGACTGTCGTGTTCACTGTAAGTACTAATCAGAGTGAGTCAGCACAACAAGCAGCAGAAGAGTCCACATCAGAGAGCAGCGACGCAGGTTTGCTTTTGTGTTGCTTTTAGTAAACATGCGAAATCGTGTCTGAACACAGTGAGAGGCTTTGGTTTGATGGTGTGCTTTGCTCTGAGAGAACATTGGCTATATGGATATATTTACTGTAATCATTAGGTCTAATCATTTGATAACACACGGTTCACTCAAAGAGCAGGTTCGTCTCACAGGCTGTTTTTAGGATGAGTTACCATGGAATCAATGGGCCCTGAATGGAAAGAACTGTTTTCACTTTACAGATGAAAAGCCAATACATTCATTAAGCATTATGTTCAAAGAGCTATCTAAATATTTGGAGCGTAAATATAAACTTGTGTGAGCGCCTCTCAGAGATAACTGCAGCAGCATGATGAAACACATACAGTTGCCATAACAGAGCACTTAATGTGTCCACCAAACGAGCTGAATAAGCCCCCTCGGTCTCCGTCTCCTCGCTAACTTGATGTTACATTCATTTGGCAGGCGCTTTTGTCCGAAGCGACTTACAATAAGTGCATTCAGACTGCACAGGAACGAGGAACAAGAGCACCAACAGCTCCGCAGGGATTCAGGCCGTATGTAAATAAAGCTTTATGTGGTGTGAGATCGGGCCTGGTCAGAGAGGTCCTGATGAACTCAGTGGAGAACAACAACCCAGCCAGCTCTCAAATAAGTACTGGTGCAGGAACACAGCTTTGTGATTTAACTGGGGCTGCAGCTATCAATTATTTTTAATCTCAACTGATCGTTTAGTCTATGAAATGATTTCAAATTGTTTTGTCCAACCAACAGTCCAAAACCAAACGATTAGGAGGAATATTGAATTAAATATTTATAAATGTCTCCACCAGAAAATAAAAAGCAAAATACTACCACAAACTATGGAGACAAATATGGCAATGTGAACTTTATTAACTTTACATATGGCAACAGCTCTTACACAGAGTGCAGACTAGAGGGAGCAGGGCTGTTCAGTAACACACTGAGGTTGTGGCACATTTAAAAGGTGAGAGAAGGGACACCTAAAGGCCCTGATCGACCAAACTGACGGTCAGCCGCTGGTTAATGCTGCTGAGTCACGCATCGTTGGCCCTCATCGGCTTTTTTCCCACTAATTCAACATGTTGAATTGACGCCGGTGAAGCCCAGCAGTGAATGAAATCACTCCAATAAACAGTTTAGCTCACGAGATGGGAAACGGAAATGAGGAAAGTAAACAAATAGCTTAAGTCAAGAGGGAGTGAGACCAAAGTAAACTTGTTACATAAACTAAGATTATCTTTCGTTAGCGACTGAGCTCTTTATGGTTTGTGTTGTTGTTCACTGGCGCACAGTAAATATTGCTCTGTTCTTTCAACGCTGGATTGTGTTGGTAATATGCTAACTGGCTAACTAGCGTCAAGACAGTCTTCAGGTTTCCTTTTTGAATGACGATTACAGACTGCTGCCATCTGCTGGTGTGGAGAGTAACTTTCTTCATGCAGGCTCAGTGTGTCTGGGCCTTAAGATCACACAGTTTATGACAGAAATACTGTCGTTGAATAGGGCTGCAATGAATGATTACATTAGCATCACTTATATCATAATATCTGTCAAAGTAATTATGATGTGATTTTTTTGTTGTTGCATATAATGCAGTCCTCGTCTGAGAGTGCAGTGGGATGCTGCCTGAATGTGGTGATGACAAGGACTCACCTTCCAGTTTGTTTTTATCTTGCTCTACTAGTCGACACATTCAGGTGATGTCGTGGTACATTAAATGTTTCAAGTGTTTCCAAAGATAAACCTGACTTCAGCTGAACAATGTCCGCATAAATTTAGACACAAATCATTGTCCGTTGAGCTTTATTAAGTCAGCTAACTGGGCTAAGCCAACTAGCATGCTACAGCTGATTAACGAGTGCACTGCCAAAACTTCACAGGTAAAATCGCGCTGGGTCACGGGGTGCACCAAACTGAGGATGTCGCACGCAGAACCAAACATCCTGTGCCAAAGTGTCTGGGATGAGTTCATGTGCCATAACATCTCTAGTGCTTGATAAATGACTCTGACTTGAAGATGGCTTTCAACTGGTAATTTTCCCTAAACCAACCTGACATATGCTGGTATACATGTACATCCTCGTATCTCAGCTGCTGATTCATACCTTGATCCAGACAACCTGTTGCAGCCGTCCAGCCCATGACGGGAGGTATCGCACCCACCACTGCCCCCACCCAGGTGTTGGCGATGCTGAGCCTCTTGAGCGGCGTGTAGCAACAGGTGTAGAGGAAGATGTTGAGGGCGCCCAGGAAGCCGGTCAAGGGGTTCACCGCCAGCGTGAGCAGGGCGACTCCTGGAATCCCACAGGCCAGCGCAAAGGACACTGCATGGAGGGGACTGATGAAAGGAGGGGACAGACAAGACAGAGAAACAGAAGGAGACAATATGAGAATCAGATAAGTCAGTGAGAGAAAGAAAAATATACAAAGGCCAGTTTAAAAGATGAGTTTTTTAAATAAAAGGCGAGTTACAATACACAGTTTTAGGCACAGACAAAAGCCCGTCACCGTCATGGGAACTCTGGGATGATAAAGTTTTGTTGGCTTGTGCAGACATCAGATAAGACAATGATAGCTCCACGTGTTTGACCGACACACACACACACACACACACACACACAGACCCATGGGGGCCACACACTAACAGTGAGCAGCCGTGCATGGCTGAGTCTCAAAACGGGAGGCTTAGAGGAAGCTCATCTGATAAGAGTTTGTCAGGGATAAAAGTAGCCCTGCAAGATGAAGAGCATGTGCACACGCCGGAGATCAAAACTCGCTGGAGAAAACCACTGCGGCTCAGGCTTTTAGCTGGATGAGGACTTCCTCCTCCTCCTCCTCCCCTCATCTTTTATTGAAAGCAGCGATGCCAAGGTCTGGTTCAAATTCACCAGTAAATGCTCCATAAATTAAAGAGAGGGTAGATTAAAATCTTGACCAAACGCAGGCCTTTTCTTCAAAAAGCAAACAGGGCTTTTATTTTGGTGGTGTGGCTGAGCAGGGAGATGGCTGCATTAATGTGATTAGTGGTGTTATGTCTGTTTTATGTGGGCTGAGGTGGGGCCGTGCAGGCTGGCTACGGGCTGTCGACAGTCTGACTGTGGGCTGGCTCAGCGGGGGTCAGGGGAGGGAGTGCGTCACACAGCCTGAGGTGCGTTTGCTGTCCTCCGCTTACAGTCTGACACGGCCGCAGTCATAACGTCAGGTGGGTAAAGTCAATACAGAAAACCAAAAGATGTGGCTCGCTGGTCAGACCACAATCAAGGCCAGGGATCCGAATGTAAAACACCAGGGATTTAGCCATTACGTTAAAGAAACAGGATGATTCTACTTAAAAACTTAGTTACCTGTTAAATATTCAAGTGGTCAGAGAGGGAAAAGAAAACTGTGGAAAACTGTGTGAGCTTTGCCAACATCACCGTGGCTTCAGGGACGGATCTAAAACTGGGAACAATCTACAGATTATTGAAACCTACAAAGACTAGACATCGCACACATTTGGACTATTTTACAAACACACACATATTCTCTCGTGTTGACAGCCAGAAAGGCGCACGAACATTCTGAGAACACTCTGACAAGACACAGAAAGAGAAAGAGTTCGCCTCGCTATTTTATGATGCAATCTGTGCAGAAAAAGCAAAGAAACCAAAGAAAAATGCTACACTTGTGCTCCTTTCACTCATGAACTACAAACATATTATCTGGACCTTACCGGGAGGAGCTGTATGTACGAACGCAAACGTCCGAATCATTTGGATCAGACATTAAACAAACTTTACTCTGCCAGCTACCTAGTACAAAGTCTGTGTAAGGTTCAACTGAGCCTATGTGTGAAAAGAGCAAGTAACTCGATTTTGGCATCTGCACCTCTGACGGTAAATCCATTGAAAGACTGTCCTCATACAAGTACTTAGGTTTATGGATAGATGAGATGCTTTCATTTAAGGTACCTATTGCTGCTCTAGCTGGAAATCCTAAACTGAAGATTGGCTTTTATTTTAGAAATAAGTCCTTCTTACTTTCAGTGCTAAGAGGTGACATATTGTATATACATGCAGCCTCCTCCATTTTACGTAGCCTTGATTTAGTATACATCTCTACGTTTTACTACAAATGAAAAGTCACTTACTCATCACTGCATTCTTTAAGATTTGGGGGGTTGGATGTCAGACAGCAGCATTGGTATATTTTTTTTATCTATAAAGCAATATTGGGCAAACTTCCGGTCTACCTCTGCACCCTTCTGTGTGTGAGCTCTGTCGTCTCCAGTTTGTGTTTGTAAAGTTTCATGAGGCTGTGGCTGTCCTTGAGGTCACAATAGGTCACTTATACAGTGATGTCTGTTTAAAAAAATGGTCTCACTGCAATAAAATGGCTACTGTGGGGGCTAAAATCATCGTACATGAATAAAATTGGTCTCATTGAATCCACATGAGTCTCAGCATTTTAGTAATATTAATTTATGCAATCCCAAGGCTGTTTATGGACCTCAGTGGGCAGAAATTCTGGATTCACTTTAGCCAAAGAACTAAGCCCATAACAGCCTCTAAAAGACAGTAATGACAGCCGAGGACGCCACTGTCCTAGCTGAGTGGAAGAGGTTAAAAAATCAAAGACCACCCCTTGATGAAGTCTGCTTGATGAGACTAAAAGTGATCTTTTGTTTTCCTCCTCTTACTCAGCTGAAAGCTACTCAGCATCACCACATGTGGAAGCCCCAAACTCTGCAAAACCACTACAAAGGATGAAGGACTGTCATCCACATTTCACAGAGGAACAATAAAAGGTGGGAAAGATGATACGGCATTGTGGTCCCGACATGAGATGACTAACGATTTCCGATGCTCGCATCACACTGGCAAGACAGACGCCTGCAGTAAGACAGATGTAAAGGGGGAACGGCGTTTGGCATATACAAAGCCTGGTCCTGAAGACAACATGGAGAATGTGTAAAATGTGGACCTGTGATGGCTTGTTTGACAGGACAGTGCAGCCTCCCATCTGCTCGCCATCTCTACACAAGGTTGGTTGTATGAGAGAGAAGAGGGGAGAGACAAGGAGAGGGAGATCTTGTGTTTCTGTGAGTGTCGGAGACAGACAGAAACACACACCTTCTCTCGTCAGGCACAGGCTAAAAGCCAGAGTGAAGAGGGTGTGTTTAGATAGCGAGAGAACATCTTCAATCAGCGGCTCAACAGCACGAGAGTCCACTTTTAAACAGCGCGTCAGTGGAGAATTCCTGAAACTTGGACGAGATAGCTGCAGGTCAAGGTCCAGTTATTGTACTAACAGGCTGTTTCAGTCGTAAAGTGCCTGTGTTGCTGGTGAATCGGACTGCTGAGGAAGGCGTTTCATCCTCTTGAGTCAACAGGCTGTTTGCTTTTGTTCTTCGTGAATAAAAATGAAAGGAGAGACAGATTGATTTTCCTGTAAGAGTGAAACGCAAAAGGAGGCAGTTTCCTGGCACTGACAATGAGCGCGGAGGACATGTGGTTAGTTTGTGTTTTCTTTGGTTTATGCATCAGTGAATATCTGCTGCTTAACGGTGGCACTCTCCCAAAGGGGCAGGTAGAGACGGGCATATCCAGTCGCCGAGTCAGATTTGTGGGAGCGAGGCGATGCACACAGTTCACCGAGCACCAATGCAGAGGTTATCTCACATCTAAACATCGGAGGTAGCAAAGTAAGAGTGGTTCGGTAAACTACACCCTAACCTCAACCCTGCTCCTTCCCAACCTGGTAACACGCTCATATTACACCTGACAGGTGTGCAGCAGAGGCCTGTCAGTGCTGGCATGCGTTTCTGTTACTGGCAGCTACGGTCTGTGGCTGCTGTTGCTCTACACACACACCTCCCAGTCTGCTTCAGCACCATGATAACTCAGGAGCTGAAGGGTGTAAATCAATACAGGATGTGTGCTTAGTGCTACTGTTTTATTTAAGGTGTGGCCATTATAATATTGCCTGCAAATACACACATGCTTTGACATCACAGGGTCATGTTTCACCTCAGCAAGATGAGGATAAGGTCAGTGAGCAGGAGAGCAGCAGCAGACTTTGACATTCGTCCACTGTGAGTGGTACAAAAGGCAGCTTGGGAGGCTCAGTAGCTGTCATGTACTGTCGCTGCCGCCATACTGAAGTGAGCTCCTGCTGAGCTGTCGAGACTCTGCTTCTGTCCACTCTCGAGTCACTCTTCACTATCTTTAAAGTAAGAAGAAGTGCAGACGGGGCTGCTGTGCCCAATCTTCAACCAGTAAATAAACACAAAGACAGATACTTCGTACTGATGAATGGGTTGACCTGATTTTGTCTGAGTAAGTACTAGAAACACACTGTGGTGTGATCACACCGTCTCTATGTGTATGTCTTGATCTTTACATCCTTGTTGGCACAACCTATTTATCATCATTTATTCTCTATCCTTATTTTATAGCATGTTTTTTTTAATTATTTTATTATTTGTAAAACCTGGTTGTGGATTTTGTTTATATATGTTCATATTGCTTTTATAAACCAATAAAAGAGAACAAACAAAACAACAAAAAGGCAGAAAACTGCACCTGATCTGTCCTCTGACGAGTGGACGGTTCTTTGTGCGGTTCATGTTGGAGTCGAAAGGCACCTCGAAGTACTGTGGAGACAGAAGAAGAAGAAATACAGGCGGGTTAATGCAGGAGACACACACAAACACATCCATCTTCTTTGGATGTTTAACTGCAGCTGTAGGATGTCGGTCATGAAAACCGATACTTGAGTTACCAAGTCAACGGCAAAATTCTGATGGTACTTGTTTTTCTAGGCGGTTCCTCTGGATCTACCAGGGCAGCAAATACACCTAGAAGTGTTTTAGTCTGCCATTAAATGCCAAAGGAAGAAGATGATATACCCGAGGGGAAATTCAATTGTTTCACTCCATTGTCATGTACACACAGGCCTGAATTACACACACACACACACACACACACACGCACAAACCTATACAGGACCTATAGGATACAGTATATGCACTAAATGGAGGGATGCTGTGGTGGGGTGCCTGAAACACCAACCCTACGTTTACCAACCCAAGTGTCTATGGACTGAGTTAATGCCGCCCCATGAAGAACGTTTACCAGCACAGAAAAACACCACCACCAAGTGGGACGCGGCAACAAGCTCAGCTGCAGCGACTCGTCAAAAAAACTAACATTTTTATTGCCCATGTACCTGCTCGGGAGTGTTTGTAAAATGTTAAAATCAAAGAAATAAATAATCAAAAACCAAAAAAGAGAAGTATGTTTTCCTGGGGCCAGCATGTTTTCGAAATTCTTTACAACCTGAGTACTGTGTCGTTACACTGTGTCACAAACACCAGCAGCTTGACGAGGCAATGCTGTTCTCGTCGCTGTCACTTTTTACTCTGCCGTGCAATCGCAGTGGAGGAGTGGTAGGACAAACAGTCTATCATAAAGACCAACCATCACACAACAAAGGAGAAATATGTTGATATACTGCAGGCTATATATTTATGTTTCCTCGCCCACTTGTCTCTCGAACACAAAGATTAGTACTTTGCGTTCAAGGTGGATCTTCGGGGTTTAACAATACAATTTTAATTAAATTAAATCTAAATGTTTTACTAAAGGAGCCTTATTGATTTGTTTTTTTTACTGTAGTATCAAATTGGGTGTGGAGAAACGTGTAATTTCACTGGTATTGGTATCAATTATCATGACATGCCTAGTTTATAATGTTGCCTCCATTTTGCTTTCAAGGTTTTTTTTTTTAAACTCCTACAACTCCTACACTGCAGCTCAAAGTGTCAGATGTGGTTTGGTTGAATTTGTCGAGGTGCAAAGGTTGGGCCGAGATACAATAAAGCCGACAAAGAAAGATTTATAGTGGAATCATTCTGCAGATGCACACAAACAAAGGTGTGGATGGAGAGATACAGACACTGTGATATACTGTGAATTTCTCTCCGCCTACAGGCTGTCCGATGTCGGTCATGTCAACGTTCACAGAAATGTAAATCAACTTGACAACTTCAGAATACCACCATGTCTGCCTCTGAGTGTTTCTGTGCAACATCTGGAGAGAAACAATGTGAGGCATGGTCATAGCAAATCTCTGGACCAAATGCTCACCCTGCACTTGGAGAGTAAATAGACTGGAGGTGGAAGGTGGAGGCAGTGAGCTGTTGGGTGGGAGGTGGTGGTGGTGGTGGAGGGTGGGGGTGTTCTGGGATACAAGTATGTGAAAAACTACTTATACTCCTGTTTTATGATCTGCTCTGGAGGAGTATGCTTCAAAGTGCTCCCATGAGATTGGCAATGTGTGACTAAAATGCAAACACATGGGGTGCTTAAACGCAGGAACTGGCTAATCTGTGTGTGTGTGTGTGTGTGTGTGTGTGTGTGTGTGTGTAAGCGAGCACGTTACATGTGTGTATTTGCTTGCCTGCATAAGAGCCTTCAACTAATGAAGAAAACAGATAAAGCACTTAGACTACAGAATATGGAGATCCATCTTTCCTGATATATGGTTCACATAAAATATCTAATAAACAGATAATCCACTTTTCTCTTCTTAAACCTCGGTTCCCAGATTTACTGCACTCATGACATAGGAAAGCCACCATATTATTAAAAAAACTCCTGGTGGAAGGCGCAGCATTTCATATCGTATGGAGGAGCATTAGGGAGCGGGCTGCACCATTAAGGGCTGATGCACAACATATCTCACAATGCTCGACTCAAAGGAAGGATGAAACATGTTGCATACTGAACATCTCAAAACAGAGACATATATCGATTATACTCAATGTATTGCGGCTTGTTCCATGTGAGATGTATAAAACGACCATATTGCCAACATCAAGTATAAACTGTTGCTTCATTTTTAAAGCCACTGGCATGAGACTCGCTTTGGCAATTTGGTTTTCTCCCTCTCAGAGACACAAAAATAAAAAAAAAAGACCCACAAACATGATATGTCACATGATAATGTTATCAGAGCAGTGCTTTATTTAATTTTGTTGTCACAACACTTTAATTTATTTAAAGAATATTTTAATTAATTTTGATTTAACAGTGCCATTTAATTTCATTAGAACAATGTTTTATTTAACCTTATTAGAAAAGTACTTTATTAAACTTAATTGTAAGTACTTTATCTGACTTTAGTAGAACAATAATTTAATTTATTGTAACAGCTCCTTATTTAACTTTGTTAGAACAGTAGTGAAATTTATTGTAACAGTACTTTGATGAACTTTATTAGAAAGGTACTTTATTTAACTTTATTGCAAATGTAGTTAGTAGTTTAGTATCTACAGTAGTTTAGAGAAGATTTCAAAATACTGAGATAAATATTGTACATCACAATATAGCCTCAAAATATTGTGTATTATTTACAGACCACATCGCCCAGCCTGCTCAAAACTGACTGCAGAGATCCGACCCTGAGTCTCAGTTTCAGCTGTTAGGTTGTCAGTCTTTGCATGACGTGTTACCCTGGTTTGCATGAGTCTGTCTCCTCAGGATTCCTGGCCAGAAATTTATCATAGCGCCCCCGTACAGCTAATGCTGAGTCACAGTAAAGTTATGCTGTTTTGTCCTATTTTGAAGCTAAAATCTGCATCAGCAACAAGAGAAAAAGAGCCTTTAATAGTCATGTCTACAACAATCAGAAAAGTTGGCGAACATCTCCTTATTTGGCTCCAGTTGCTGCAGAAATTGCAGTGGCACTAAAATCCCTCAAGCTCCTAAAGACACTTAAATCAGCAGTGAAATACACTCTCTCCATACGCTCCAAAGAAAATCTCCTGCTCCCCTTCCCGTCTTTGGTTCAGTTGCAATGAAGCACTTGCTAGCCGGGTCTGACTGGACTGAGCCAGGCTAATGGACAGCTGTGTACGCGGCTGTGGGACCCCAAGGCCCGGGCAGAGGTGTTAATTCTATTTCCTGGGTCAGGAAATGCGTCAGGAGGTCAGGGGCCGCATGAGAAATGCACTTTGTGGCCAGGCCAGAGCAGAGCGGTGCTGAACCAGGCCTCGGGCAGGCCCGGGGCCAAGCTCACTGCAACACTGCTCACATAAAAAGGATCCACTTAGTTTCCAATAACATCATCCCACATGTAAAAGGAAAAAGCCCCTGATACTGAGCATAGCAGCGCATTGATCCCCCACAGGCATATAAGGCACCCGCACAGTAAATAAGAGAGGCAACAAAGAACTCACAAAGTGTCTAAAAACACAAGTTCTGCAGTGTTGGCTTTGTTTGGATAAACCTGTCGCGTGTGTGTACGGATGATTTGACATGAATGTCAGAGTCATTCGGTCCACCCCACTGCGTGTGCTGTTGTCCTTTCACAGTTTGTCCAGTTCTGCTCTCGTTCCTCCCTCTCTGCCTTTTAAGTCACTGAGCCTCATCTGGTTCGCATCAGTGGCCCTCTCAGCCCATGTCATTATTTCCGCCCAGCGCTGCCATGTGTTACAGCGAGGGCATTAAAATAATTGGGCCATTTGTGTTTTGTGTGTTTGCACGTGTGTTGCTACAGGTAGGTCTGAAGGTTTGGTGCAGAGAGCATCAGTTTGAAACTGACAGGTCATCACCTGCACTGAGTCAAAGTAACTTGACTGTGTAATTGGCAGAACATTCAGTGTTTATTGAGTTTAGCAACAACCTCAGGCTCCAGCAGGGCTCTTCTGACCATTGTACATTTACAGCGCCATTACTTCAGTCTTATAGACCTTTAATCAATTGTTATAAAACAAAATAGGCCTACCCCAAAATTATTCACTTTATATTTAAATGAATTATTGATAGAGGTCAATGAGTGCGGGACTTTCTGTTCAAAGACTCAAGTGATATTTTCCAGAGCACCTTCATCTGAGACAGTTGGATGTGCGAATACCTTTCTTGAAACTAAAGCACAAATATCAAAGGAAAATGACTAACTCAACAAAATCTGCAAGTCTACAAAATCAGGCAGGCACTTCTCTGAAACACCCCAGGTGTGGTATGATGGTGTGCGGAGGACAGAACGAAACCAGGTCAAAGCCCTGGTAGCCGAAACAGGGCACAGCTGCTCCCACTGGAATTGCCCCTCCTTGCCACCTTATTATCAAGATGGCACCAAAGATAACAAATCAAGGACCTATTCACCTCCTATCATACCTCACTTTAATGGATGGTTACATAACAGGAATGGAATTAATCTGCAGATGCTCTGCTTCAACATGAGCCCAAGGTTTCCTGTAGATGTCAGTCTCTGAGTCACAAGATGGCCAGAATGTGTCCTTTAGCAGACGGTAAGGCTTGTTTTTAGTTGAGCTGATTTACAGAAAACTTGCGGCCCCTACCAGCTGGTCAGCGGTCGATGACATGTACAACAATTGTGAATCAGTGCAACCACAAGAGACCCTTGAGCATACAGTCATAAATGTGACATGCAAATGATGAGGCTGATTGGTCCAGTAGTGTTGGGGGTTAGCTTCGGACAGACAGATACACACACTCACACATGAACAAAGAGCAGTGGAGGATAAAGGGGCATTTTTGATAGATGGTACCTTCGTCTATAAAGAGGCAGTCGAGGGACTAAACCGGAAGTTATGGAGCGTCTGGCTGCTGCTATCAATTATGAGCACAAACACACGCGCACACACACACACACACACACACACACACAAAACCATAACTGTAGGGACTATTATCTACCAGATGAGGACGGAAAACAGGCGAGACCAAAGTGAGGAGCACAGGAGAGGGGGTGTGCTGTCGCCAGATCCTCCAAGCTATCAAAGACAGAACGTGATCCTTCGCCAACCACCAGGACTCAATTGATAACAGGCTACAGGCACACACTTCCTATTCTTGTGCAGCAGCTACGGAAGACAAGTTGGCTTTGTGTCATGCTGTAATTTACGGTGACACATTAGCAGAGGGAGTTTGATGGTGGCCTGTATAATCACTCAACATTATGGAGAATACACAAGACGGAAAACTTGATAACCTCTTCTCTCTGATTGTGCACCAGCCACTCCTTGCGCTCCCCCTATCTGCCTGCAATAACAAAAATAGGAAGTGCACTGAAGGTCGGAGAGGAGCGATACTGTAACTACACACTATGCATTTACTGTGTTTACTCAAGAGGCAAGAGTGTGCCCAAACACAGGCACAGGAACGCACACAGCTGAGCAGCTGTATGCCTTTGGCTCACAGGAACATCAGCTGGCCTAAACAGCGCGTCTCTCTCGCTCCGCCGAAGGAAACCCAGGTGCACGAGCTAAACCCGACAATAACACCAAGTCATCACTTGTCAGAATGTCACCTGTTTGCACACTGGAGTTGAATGGCAGACTCAAACATCCACAGGGGCGGGGGCGAGGGTGAGGGTTGTGCTCCGATGCATGCGAGCCAAGTCTGCTTTAAAAAAATAAATAAATAAATAAAAAAAAGTACGAGAGCTCTCAAAGCCCCCCTTCAACACCAACTGTGAAGTGTCTCTGATCAACCACTTGACAAACAAGCAGCCAAAGATTTACATAGATTAAGCTTTCCTCAGAAGTCAATTCAACGGATCTGGCAGACATTCACGATGTTTTGAAGTCAAATGAAAGAAAAGAAATGGAACAAAACAGACAAGGCGTGCTGCCCGACTAGTCACAACACAAAAATGCTTGAGTGGCAGATTACGGTTGTTTCAAGGTGTTTCTGCTGCAGACGCTGGACTGCTGCTCAGTCACAGAAATGCTACTGGTGTCTCTCGAGTCAAATGAATAGTTTTGGAGCTATGCGAGCAATGCTGTGATTTTATACTGCTTCCCTGAAGAACCTGTTAAACACTTCCAAAGTACTAATTAAACTGTTAGCAAGAACCTGTGTGTGTCTGGGTGGAATGAAGAAACAGGGAGAAAGATGAGAAAACATAGAAGACACAAAGGTGAAAGGTCAAGTTACAGAAGCGATGACACGGCAGGAGGATACATTTAAAAAGGAAGAAAGTGTAGAGAAAGAAACGAAGCTTTACACAGACACTGAGCAAAAAGTGTGCATTGTAATTAGCAATAGGTGGTAGATGATTTATAACTGGTATAAATAGTACACCAGTAGAGCCTGTGTATCTAAGCTAATAACATAAAGATGAAATGATGCAGGCAGGATCAAATGATAGTGAAGAATATTTTTTCATCAAAAAGCTGCACATGGTTTGATTTCAAAAAGCACAGTATGAAAAACAGCTAGAAACTGGATTTTGGCACTACGGTGTTTAGAAAAAGCAAGGCGAGGACATCTCCATCACTTCATTTCTGTCACTGAGAAAATAGCAATATTTAGTTCACACTATCTGCAGCGGAGGTGAGAGATAAAAACAGGAGACGTGTCTGCGTCTGGAATGCTGCATACGGACAGCTGGCAGATGTTTCTGGGGTTTCCTCGCCCTCTGTGATCCTTTGATGTGATGAAATGATAGGGGATCGGCTGGTGTGATTAGACATGAAAAGCTCAAATTGTTTGCACAGTTCAGTTCACGAGAGAAGAAATTAAAAAAGGGGGAAAAATAACATAACCTCAGATCCAGACATCTTTCCACAACTGAATAATACACAATTCCATGTCTGCACAGTGGGTGCGTCTACATACACACTAATATTCCACTAGTATTCTGATCATACAACATTCTGGATTTGATATGGGACATGTCAACAGCATATTCAATTTGTATATTACAAATTAGGCCTTATTTCGAACGTAGCATTTCCTGATTAAGACATGGAATATGCCAATATTATTCTTTAGTAGCATTCTTTGGACATGTGTACAGCACATTCACAATATGCATCACATATGTCACATACCGTTGTTTGTGACACACGGCCTCTTGCCCGTTTACGGTCGGCTCTGTTCATTGTCACGGACAAGTTGTACACAAACCAACTTGCCAACCGACTAGGGTGGGAATGCATGTCCAAAAGAAAAGCCCACATTTCTGGTTGAAAGGAGAAACACACCGACTTTTCAACATTATGAACGACTTGGATCTCAAAGGTTATTGGTTATGCACAAATATCGCCAAGCCGAGCTTTTCAACAAGGTGGTTTAAGGAACGACAGAGAGAGTCTGTGTGGGCATGGTCGAACGGGTTAACCACTGGTGGCAAACTGACGCAAAGAAGCAAAATGGCATAAGCGGCTCCAGTCATTCCACTTTTCCATAATTTAATGTGATTAACGATGTATTTGGAGTGTGCACAGCTCCATGTAAACAGGAATATAAAGCCCAGTTTCCACCAAACACTTTCAGTATGCTATCTTTGGAACCTTTGTGTTGATGGATTCACGTCGTCACCTCACACACTGAGTAACATTACAAGTCAACGTTCCACCTTAAAAGTTGCCGGCAGTCGGCCCAGTGAATTATTTTTCTCAGACTCCAGCTGCTGTGAGAGGCAGCAAAACATCCTTTCATTTTAAAGTTATAGTTTTATCGTTTACTGATAAAACCCTCCACAGTATGAACAGTGGTTACATGAGCCTCAAAACCAGACACAACTCAGCCCTGAGCAGAGTGACCGTCCTCTACTGACCAATCAGACTGCAGTGTTCACAGCTCCACCTTTTAGTGCCAGATCTGTGTGCTAGGTACCCCAACAGAGGGGGGACGAAACATGGCGACAGTACAGAACGGTTCAATTGGTACCATCCACAACTTTTCACAGTGGAAATAAAAAAATGTGTAGCATGTAAATAGCCAAGTTGAAACTATCCATACTTCTAAATACAGAACTGCTCCATCCTGCTGCTATACAGCAATGTCTCCTTTCGTTCCTCCGAGGCACCGCTGTACAGAGTGCAGTACTCTGTCTGGCCGTAGTGTGGATCAAGTCTCCCCTCGCCTCTTCTCCCTTTCTTCACAGTGGTCTGTGTGGAGCTGTTGGCAGCCGTCCAGCTGGCACAGCCTCGCTCTTGATTGATGGCCTGAGTGTGGGACAGTGAAGTGCTAAACTGTCCTTATGTTAATCAGCCAATTAATGCTGAGCAGAGCCACATTGCCTTTGCCCTAATCAGTCCCTTTGCCTGTGAAGATATAGGCAGGATCTGGGAAACTGCAAGGCAGAGGCACACTATACCGTCTGAGCCCCGACGACAGAAGGAGTGGAGGAGCAAAAAAAGAGGAAGCAAGAGAAAATGCTAAAAGTAGAGGATTATTCTTACAAGCTGCTTTCTTCTACCGCATCTGATCAAAGGAGGCGCTGACAGCTGCTGCTTTGGCAGCATAAACAACATGAAGAAAAGTTTTTGGTGCACAGCTAAAGATAAATGAGCATTGTCTATTTCAGTTTTGTGTAGAAGACTGTCTGAGGCAGCTAACACAGGGGGCCTGGGGGAATATCTAGCCTCCTGTTTAGAAATGCTGCCATAGTTCATCGTGCCTGCCTTGTGTGTCGGATCATATCACCAGTTTCATCATAAATGCGGCGTCATGACCAGGTCACAGTGCCTCCTAGTGTGAAGGAGGACTCAGGTTACAAGCTGAACTCTTGGTGGATGGCACTGAGGATGGCAGCAAATCTTTGAGATCAAGAGGCGCACCCTCACACAGAGAATTCTCATTACAGGGTCTGTTTATTTAAAGCCACAGAAAGAGCACCTACCACTCATGACCCCAGACTGTGAATTCATAAATTTGCCCCGAGACGGCCATAAGAATGTTACAGAAATTTGGACTTGGAGCCAAATCTCTGAGAGAAATGGCTCAGTATTAATCTTCATTTGCAGAAAGTGGCTTGGTATAATTTGCCACTGAAGTAGACAGTGGGCCACGCTGGCTGGCACTCCACTGTAAACATATCAACTGTGCAAACACGACAAATTCCTTTGTCAGAGTGCTGGCCAGCCATATCTCCAGTCTGAGCCTGATAAGTTAACGTTCTCACTAATGAGGGCCTTTCACTCCAGTTCCTGATTACTGTTAACTTTGCACACACTTGACTGCTTTCTATTCAGTCTCTCATGCTGTGGGAAAACATATCAGTGAAAGGTGAATACGTAGAACTAGGCTATGTGCGAGTGTGTGTGTGTTCACTTGTTTAAAGAGAAATAAACAGTCCTTTCCGCCTTCAGTGGGCATTTGCAAATAGCTGTGAGGGTGCGACTGACATGACATCCAGTTTGAAAGGTTCCCAACAGTTTGGGTGCTGTCGAAAAAGAAGGCATGTGCATGACCGTGTGTATGTTCGAGAGAATGTGATGTGAATGTTTAGATTTTTCCTCTGCAGCTGTGTCCGACCACAAGGAGACTGAAACGGGTGTGAATGTGTGTGTGTCAGCTTTAATACTGCTCTGATACGGCGGGTCCTGGAGATCTCGCAGAAATGCTCCCCTTGGAAACTTGAAGCGATAAGGTGCGGACACATATGAAGGCCCTCACTGTTCTCTCAAACGTGACAGCAGCCATCAGCACCTCTGGCAGATTTGTATTTGCGGCGGTGACCCACGGCAAAATCAAGCCCTTCATCTGGACAGGCTCATTCAACAAGCCTTTCGAATCAAAATGATGAGGATCTCTGAAGAAGACACATGGTGAGGTCTGGTTCTCTGTGTGCAGCCAGTGTTTTCCCCACTCATCCACAGCATTACCTTTTAAGGATAACAAATTTAGATTCTGGATGAATGTCAACTACCTACTAATACAACTATTCAGCTAAATACAAGCCCTGTGGTTGTATGGCTCTGAAAACCAGTCAAGTTGCAGTTTGTATCCATGTGTGTCCTGAGTCTTACGTAGCCATGACTGTAGACAATGCTTCAAATGCAGATGTTGCTTCAAAGAAGTTTCAACCTATAAACGTGGATGCTTTACACGTCTTAAATGAAGATGTCCAAAAGTACTCCGAACATCAGGAAACAGGCTAAGCGTTGACTTCACTTTTTTATCCTTTTAGGCATTTGTGTGAAATTTTGTCACCATTTTCGGAAGAATTCTTTTCCAAAAATATGATGTTGGATGTCACAGTGATCATGACTTTTGACAACCCAAAACTATTCAATTCATCAACAAGTCCAAGCGGACATTTGTGGCAAATTTAAGGACGTTCCCTGAAGGTGTTCCTTAGATTCTGTGTTCATGAGAATGGAACGGATGTGAGGTCACAGTGACCTTGACCTTTGGCCATCAAAGTCTAATCACGCCACCGTTAAGACCAAGTGGACATTTGTGCCAATTTGAGGAGATTCAAGGTGCTCTGTAGACGTTGTGTTCATGGAAATCGGACAAACTCACAGACGGACAACTCAAAAACATTATGCCTCGCTACATTGTCAGGAATACCACAAGATGCCAATCATGGCCAGCACTGTGAAGAGCAAATCAGACAACTGTGTTCAATGTCTACATTTACAATCATTGGCATTAACAGGAAACTGTGTTATTAAAAATACTCATTTATCAATACATATTGATTCTGAATATCAGAAACAGTTTCAATACTCATTTTTTGCCGTAGTGATACACCAGTACAAGCTGCACTTTCTCGTATAGTTAATGTTAAGTACATAGGGTTGCAGTGGTATATCAGGTTTAAGGTATATCATAATATGAAAGTTATCATACTGTGTGTACATTTGCTTATCTACAGTATCGCTAAAAAAAAACAAAAAACTGGACTGAGAATCTTTGCTTCCTGTTTTTATATGCATTTCACACAACATCCAAACTTGATTCAATTTGGTATTGTAGTACTATTCTGGCAGAATGTAGCATGATGACCAACTTAATTACTTTGTGAATTTTGTTGTATCTTCCATAATCCCTACATGTATGTAGAAATGCAGGAAATGTAAACTGTAACTGTAAAATATTCATTAAACTAAAAAAAACTCTTTGGTTTCATTCCTTTAAGGGTCATTTCCACTGATGATATTAATATTTTTTTCATACCGTGATACCATGAAACTGTGTTATTTCCTGAGATGATTATCAAACCATGAAAATCTCATACCACTGCAACTTTATTACTACAGTCCTTCAACTGTTCTCTGTTAGGAACTAAAAAAAGAAAAGTCGTCATTCTCATGTTATGGTTATATTTATCTTTTATTTAAATATAATTGTATGCCTTTGATTTCCGTTTTCCGTGTTATCGAAAATAGTGCTGTAGGTAAACTAAAACAACACTTGATGATTCACTTCCTAAATCTCTGGTTTGTGGTAAGCACTATGGTCACAGATCTCAAACTGCTTGCATTTCCTCTAAGGTAAGGTTATTTCTGAAACTATCCTGCAGGTCTAACAAACTGAACACAGAGTGACACAGGCTTTACACTGTTCAATCAGCATCTTTGTTCGCCTTCCCTTTCTCCTCGCCAGCATGCTCTGTAAACTAGACTACTGATAACACTCATGCAGCTCAGATTGGTGCAGTGCACAACGGCTTGGGACGACAGGGACGAGGCGAGGGACAGACTGGGAAGACTATAGCATGCAGGTTTTTCCTCTTCAGTCTCTGCAGTGACGTAAAACTGCTAACAAACTAAAGAACATCCTTCAGAGCTTCACAGCCACCTCCGTCTTGATCCAAATAGGAAAGGACAAAGAGTGCACGTGGTTAATATCAAGGTTCTGCTCTGAGCTGGCCTCAGGGAGCGGGGGAGCGCTCTTCAAACCGTCACGTTGGGCTGGTGTTAAATAAAAAATGCCATCCAACTGTTAAATCTCTGATTATAAACTACAAAGAGCTGTGGTTTTCAGCCTATAAACTAGGTTTCAGACATCTCCTAGTGCGCTCGCCCTTTTCTTTTTAGTCCCACATCTTTGAGTGACAGGAAACAAAATGAGGAAAAGATTGAACTATGTTTATATGGAGGTGGAACAGTTGCTGATACACTCAACACAAGGGCGCAGACAGTAAACAGTGGCAAAAAGCAGCTGAAGTAAATAATTTATCCGTGAGTTTCAATCTTGTTTGCTGGAGCAAATGGGAGAGGACTGTGTGAAGAGGGTAACAAAGTTTCTGTCAGAGTCGGTCCTCCTCCACTGCCGGAGCTTTGCCCCCGAGACCCATGCTTCTTTCTGTCATATTCTCCCAATCCCCTTCGCCTCTCTCACTATCCCCTCAAGTGGAAAGGCAACCAGTTAGCTTCTCAACGGGTTCTAGAAGTGAGCTGTCAGCCATCTGTCCCGTGAATGTAACAGAAATTCTTCCTGTCAGGATGTGGCGTGACACAGCTTCCAGTGTGTCTGAATGGGGAAGTGCTGGCACAGCTCCTGGGGGTGACTCGCAATGATGGTCACAAACGGGAGAATGGCACTATTTCAGTCCACGTTACTGACAGACAACTGGAGCACAACATTAATATCTTCCAAATAAATGTCTAAAAAAGTAATTTTACAGCTCTAATTAGTTATGCAAAAAAGGAAGAATTTACAAGGCTACGGGATTAGGCCTGTCACAAGACCTACTATTGTTTGATGATATATTGTCCCAGAAATAATGGGATTAACAATATTATTGTCATTTTAAGACCATTTTATGGCACTGATATAATGTTAATGTTATGTTAATGTTATATACTTTATTCATCCCCGAGGGGAAATTCAATTTTTCACTTTGTTTGTCAATTACACACAGGTCCCAACACACATGCACAAACTGGACCTATACATGCACTAAGTGGAGAGATGTCAGAGTGGGCTGCCCATGACAGGCGCTCCGAGCGGTTGGGGGGTTCGGTGCCTTGCTCAGGGA
The DNA here is from genome assembly GCA_026686955.1 of Epinephelus cyanopodus. Lineage (NCBI taxonomy): Eukaryota > Metazoa > Chordata > Actinopteri > Perciformes > Serranidae > Epinephelus > Epinephelus cyanopodus. Next base: position 7,827,546 of record CM048933.1, on the reverse strand, counting down.
CACCTCTGCAGTGCCAAGGAGGTGAACTGGCACCTCTCCAGCTACCAGTCCACACTCCATATTTTGGTCCAGACGGAGACTTGAACAGGCGACCCTCCGGTTCCCAACCCAAGTCCCTATGGACTGAGCTACTGCCGATAATGATAATATATATGATAATACATATGCATAATGCATGTGAACCCTTTCAATGACCTTAAAATTCTTAACAATACTCAGACATATGATGATTGGAATATGAAGATATATATATTTAAAGTAATTAAATCCTGTCAATATATAGAATTAATACCAATTCCCCTATTTATTTAGATTCCTATTAAATTTCCCTTTGACTTATTTATTTATATACATATTTTTATTTCATATCTATTTTTCTAATTTATTTTGAATTCATTTGTATGTATTTATAAGTTTATTAATGTCCTATTTTTTATTTATTTTTCTGATTTATTTTGAATTATTTGTATGTATTTACAAGTTTATAAATGTTCTATTTTTTTTAATAATTTTCTCATTTATTTTGAATTTATTTGTATGTATTTATAAATTATTGTAATTACTGTATTATAGGTATTAATAATTTTTTTTCAGTTTGCATTCCTCTCCACCTACTTACTTCCCAAATCTTATTTATTTCTGTATTATTTGGTTTATTCGTTTTCTTTTAATGAAATATTCATTTATTTATCAATTCATTCATTTATTTTTTTGTTTCAGCAGTTTCTGTCCTGTTGAAAACATTTTTTTTACACAAGGAAAACAAAACTAAATGAAAGTTACTTTTGGAAACAAACAAACAAATATAATTAAGTATATATAAAAATATAGTACCTTTAAAGCAGTACCCTACAATTACTCTGAGACTTAATAAAAAATTTGACCAACAAAACAAAATGACAGCTCAGCTAAACTCTGGGAACACGGCAGTTACCCCCATAGTCTGGTCCGTGTGCTGCTGTAGGCTCCTGAGGGAGGGACAGCCTGGAAGCCAGGCAGTTTGTTCTTGGATTTACGTTGTGGAGGAGGTTGTTGGATGGCAAAACTGCAAAACCAAACTTTTTGGCTCCTTACCAGGGGCTGGCAAGCTAACGACTATCAGGACTGTGTCTCTTTCACTGCAAAGGTGCAGCTGCAGGCTACTTGTTGACTTTGACTGTCAGCCACCCCAACCAACAGGTGATTTCTCTACATTTCGCAAGCTCTCTTAGCTTTTTCAATCTAATATATTAACAATAAACTCACAAAATGTAGAGAAAAGTAACATTCTTATACCCATTTTCCTGATTTAAGAGAGAAACACATCCATACACTGAACTAAGACTTTGGAACTAAGAACTGCTTCATTTATCTTGTCGTAAAACACACATCACTCAAACTCAACACACACAAAATAAAACTCACCCAAACCATCTTGGTTAGCCTTGTTAGTCATCTAGTTAGTTAGTCCACTGTTCCGACAATAACCAGCTCTGGTTTGGTTGAAATAAACCCTTAATTCACCGAGTTAGGTGTGAAAATATGTTGTTTTTCTCTGTGGTATCTCTGTGCTGTGCGGGCCAGCTTTACAGTCCTTAAACGTTATCCCCACCACTCGCAGTCAGCTCAGTTGCTCATTGCACAAGACTGACCTCTGGTGGTGCGTGATGTGCACTACATACAACAGATCCTCATTACAGCCTCTCCAGTATGATGTTAATTGAAATATGAACAGCTGCATTTTCAACAGTACTGAAAGTCATACTGCTGGGATTTTAAAAACCGTGGTATACCCTAATACCGTTATACCACCCAAGCCTAATCCATATATTGTATGAGTCAATAATGTAATTTTCATGACAGACTTATACTGGATATGTTGTCAGAAAGTTAAAGAAAATCTAACTTGTCCGTATCAATGCTTCCGGAGAGCAACATTTTGTCTGCCTCCTTGAAGCTCGACTTAAAAGACACATTTCCTTCCCTACTTTAAAGTGTAAAGGATGTAACAGAGTCTTAAACAAAGACAGATATTTCAAAGTGGTAAAGTGCCATTAAAAACTGTGGGCTGGTGAAACTGGAGCCACTCTTCCCCTACCCAGCCCGTCTCTTTATAAGCAATTACTCCAAGACAAGCATACAGATAAAAGCTCTACAGGCAGGAGAAAGAGCTACCAGTGCACAGACAGCGGAAATGTTTAATCCCCGGGATCTGGGTAACTGAAACAAAGACTTTCAAAGTAATACACACACATGTATGGGTATAACCACTCATGAGCATACGCCGCGATGTCTATCATTCTCCAGCTGATTACAGTTGTGTGGGTGTTAAATGAATGGGAACACAGCAGTGGTTACTTCCTTCTACTTGAATAAATGACTGTATGGTGACATTAATGGAGCTCAGAGTGAAACATGTGTTGCGTTTCAAGGCCTTTTTTATGTGTTCATGGCTGTTGTGTCGGAGGCATGTGGGCAGGCAGATAATGCCAGAGAGCATGAGTGCAGCATGTTGAATTGGACCCAAATGGCTATACAAGGTCTCCTTTATCACAAGGCAAAGTATGCTCATGAAGAGGAAAAATAAAGTGCAGTTTTAGATGCAGCTTTGAGAATGTATACGACACAGCCTTAATGACAGAGGCCGCTTCAAAGCAGAGTTACAGCCACACTTGCAATAGAGACGTCACTTTTGTTTGTGGACTGATGATGCAGCAACGTTCCTAAAAGCCGGCTTACAGGTGAGCCTTGGTAATGAGAAAAAACAGTAATTAAGACGTAAAGCACAGAGGGGTAAAGTAATGTTATGCTGCAGACATAAACAAAGAAAGAAAAAGAGTGAGGTTTTACAATCCCTTTGTGATCCTCAGGTGGGGTTAGCCACATCGCAAACAGCACTGCATCATATAAAGGGTAAAACGGAATAGGTACTGTTAGACATCCAAACCAGAGACGGTACGTATGTATGTTCAAGCTGCACACACCCAGACACACTCTGGTCTGTCATTGAACCATAATCAACAGTTACGACATGACAGAGTCTGACAGACTGCTATGTCATCATACGGCTGAGGATCCTTTTAACTATCTGCAGTGTCTCCTGTGACACGGAAACAGACGGCGGCCCACACCCAACCCAGCAGGAAGACTTCCTCAGGTGAAGGGGAACAGGTGGACCAACAAGCTGACAGAACACAAGTAATGCTACGCTGAGGCCGAGACACAAAGGCAGACTTCCTAAGCCTGTAGTGCTCTGTAGTGCCGCCATCCCATACAGGGCAGTAGTTACTGTATGCAGGACAAAAAACTTGCATCATACATGAGCAAAATGCTGGCATGATCTCGAAAGGTGATGATGCACGGACAAAGATGGTCTGCAGAATAGGTCGTTGGTTGGTGCCAACCAGTACAGGAAACACAACAAACATTTTCCATCTCCTGAGAAGGCCGCATCCCAGCGTCTACACTAAGAGCATGAAAATCCGTGCCGAAACTGCAGTAAGTCCACCAAAGTGTTGCTCAACGGTCAAGCACTTCTGCTGCAACAAAACAGCAATCAATAGCGTCCTCTTTTAGCCATAACCCTGTATGAGAAGCAATCGTAAAGGAGCAGAGATATAACAGACAGTGTCATACTTCCTAGCCAAAGACGTGATGACCATGAGCACTGCGGAGAAAAACGGGTTCAAGAAACAAAAAATACACGAATTGAAATCATAGAAACTTTGGCTTTGAGTGACTTTACTTATTCTAAAATTATTTCTCATGTCACAGAAACCACTGAGAGTGAAACTTGTCCATCCTCATCCCTGGCTCTGTGAAGCTTTGTGTGGCAAAGGGGTCCTCAGGCCAGTGTGTAGACAATAATTTGATATCTTCAGGTTAAAAAAATGGACCAGATTTCAAGACTATGTGGGATATGACTACAGATATTCCTGTAATCTTATGTTGCAAGGTCTGCGACAACAGAGTCTTGATAGTCATTGATTATAGCAGCTAGTGAAACACGTTGTCTGTAAATCAACAGATTAACTGAAACATTAGACTGAGATTTTTCTCACATGGTACTATTGATGTTGGAGAAACGGGGCCAGTACAAAGGGGGGAAACGGATACGTTAAATGCTGGGATAAAAGCACAGTGCAGTTAGCTTTATCTAAGCTCTCAAGGTACACCTGAAACATACACATTGAAACACACATCTGTTCTGTATGCATATGCATTTGAGGGTAGATAACACAAATACAATGCAGCTGAGTTTGCTTTCCCTTGGATTTATTAAGGTTCACCTCTAAAATGCATTAGTAGACTTGTGCATGTAAATGAAGAGAGAGCTGTGAGAGAGAACAAAAGTTTTTTTTTCATGTTCATGCATCCTATTAAAATATCAATGGCAGGAGACAGATTCATATACTATATGATGGGAAGGGATCACAAAACCTTGTGTGTTTTTATAATGTCCCCTGCCCCTAACACAGCACAGTCTTGGCATGGTCACAATAGTCCTGACGATATAGACCTCAAGAATATCGCTGCCTGTAACTGTGACTATTATGAGCAAAACCAGAGAGCCATGGTCATACAGAACACAACCTGTTTTGTATGCTAAATATCACCTGTGCGTATGCTGTGTGATTACATAATGAAGGACTGAGGACTTGGGTGGCACTTAAGATTCAGGAAATTTAGTCTGAATAATAGTCATTGGAGACCAGGAAAAGAGCCCTTTTTAAATTTCAAGTAATAAGAGCAGAAGCTGAAAGCATGGAAACAATTTCTCAAACTACAGAGGAGTGAGAAATTACAGCAAGTCTGAATCTAAGGTACCTGGTAATAATGTAATGTCTTCATAATGCTCAGCCAATACAGAGCACTTTACAATAGTGGTGCAGTGTAATGCATACATATTCAGAGCAGCACTTTGTCTAAAGGCGAGAGGGGCTTACAACTCAAAAGTGAAGAAATTATAATTGTCTCGTGGCTGTATGCCTCTGCGAACATTCAAGTTTCTCTTACAGTTTACATCCACATCTATGAAAACATGGATGCTTCACATACATCTTGTTCACGCAGCCGTATAAGATCTGTACAATCAGCACAGTTTCCAACATGGACACCCAACATTAGTGTCACCAAATGTCTTCTCTTCTGTTCCTGAGTTATGGTGTTGAGTAATGGCCATGTTTTGGAGATTATTATGATGTCACAGTAATGTTGATCTTTGACCTTTTTGGATAGAAAATGTCATCGCTTTGTCTTTTTATCCTATTAAGACATTTGTATGAAATTTTGTCATGATCAGTGTGTGAATTCTTGAGCTGGGGCAAAGTCGGGCAAGGTCAATGTGACTTTGACCTATGACCACCAAAATCTAATCAGTTCATCTCTGAGTCCAAGTGGACGCTTTTGCTTAATTTGTAGAAATTTCATCTAGGCATTTTTTTGAATATTGCATTCACAAGAAGGGGATGGACATACATGAGGACGGACAGACAACCTGAAAAACTTAATTCCTCCCACTATGGCCATTGAGAGCACCAAAACATAATCGCATTATATCACGCTCACAAAAATGAGATGGATGCAAGGTCACAGTGACCTTGACTTTGACCACCAAACTCTAATCAGTTCATTGCTGAGTCAAAGTGGACGTTTTTGATAAAGTTGTAAAAATTCCATCGAGGTGTTTTTAAGACACTGCATTCACGAGAAGGGGATGGACGTATTTGCAAACAGATGACGACAACCCAAAAACTTAATTCCTTCCACCATGGCTGTCACGAACGCTGAAGCATAAAAAAATATATATTAAAATCAGTCAGAGTTGTAGCAAATAAATAAAAATCTAACACTGGCTGACCAGCTAACCACATAAATGCTAATATGGGTTTGACTAACTGCCACTAACAAGCTTTAAGAAAACACATTCCTCTTTCAACAAATGCAAAATGAAAAAATTCACTTAACCTTCCATGTTCCATTTAGAAATTAGTTTTATGTAAAAAAGGAGAAAGTCACATACTGAACAGATTATAAGACCCTGTGAGAGTACCTTGTGATTTTGGGTTGAATAAATAAACCTGTCTATTAAACCAAGATTCTGAGACACACCCAAGGCTTAGGGAAAGCCTTGGTGCATGTCGGTAACCATTTTGTTTTCCAGCAATGATGCCCTTGCCCCAAAAGCTTTTCGGTTTGAATCAAATTAGCATTCAGTGTTGGCTCATGGGCACGCCATAAACAGGGCTGCTTTTGTTAATTATCCACGGATCTCAGCATTACAAAGAGTGTTCCTACTTGCCTTTGGCTAAGTTACCTTCAGATACAGAGGGTAAACTCAAGTTCCTAGGGAAAATGCTAAACTGTACACAAAATACATAAATGTGATGTCTTAAGAAAGCAGTTGCCCTGAAAACATGTATTGTAGTCAACTTTGCAAAAACACAGTTTTCTACTCATTGTTTAGCAACCGCAAAACCAGAAACAAACTTCATCAGGTTTTTTACTCTCAAGCACAGTGTTTTTTTTTTAAATATATCTGTCTTTTATGTCTGGAAAAAAAGGACACAAAGACCAAAAGCTTGTTATATATCAGAATTAAGTACACAGAAATCAGCGAGCTTAGGAGCTGTCATTGTATCCACATGTACAATTATCTCTACAGCAACTAAACAGAAGAAGGCAGGCCAAAAAACAGAAAAGCTAAATAACTATTAAGTTTCAAGCTCAGCAGAAAAGAGCAGGTCATTTAATGAAATTTGTTTGTCACTGATTTTAATGCAACACAGTACCACACATCAAAACACAGTATATGTTCATCTGAATATCATTAGCATCACAAAAGACATCATTGCTTTCTCAAGCACAATACTTTGACTTTCTTCAAGTCCTAATGGGTAATTTTGAGCTGCTCAGCTAAACTGGAAACACTTGGGCAAAGGCTTGGCTTCATCCTGTGATATTACATGCACTGAGCAGGCATGCAAACCTCTGGCCCCAGCCTGCTAATGTTCAGCAGTGCGACGGAGTGATGAAAAGCAGAGAGGGCCACTTCTAAAACGGGTGCATCTTCAGCAACCTACTATCACTGCCTGCTATATGCCTCAGTGTGACACTAGTGCCAGAGGAACGGTTTGTCCTCTAGACTTACAGGGGCCTCTGCACTGACTGCCTCCATTCACTGATACCTCCACAATGCACGCTGGAGGTGCTGACATGCCACTATCTGTTTCAGTGGGAAAGAAGGTCCAGAACAGTCGAAGGAAACTAAATAGAAACACTGACAGGACCAATGCACGGAGCTCAAAATGCTGCTTTCAGTACAGGTCGTTAAGACAATTATTCTAAGACAAATTCTGTTGACTAGAAACATTCAGACTCTACTTTTAACCTGAAACTTCTGCCACAAGCACTAACAAGTACGAGAGAAACCAATACATCAGATACAGCATCCTATTTACTCAGTCTGCATGAGGTCAGCCGGTGCCAAATGCAGCGTGCGGTGGAGGAAGGTTCATTGGTGCCAGACAGTGCTGAGGTGGGTGGTTTCGCCCCTCTGACTCAAGTCTCAATGGTGTCTGCATCATGCCTTGTTGGTCACTGAGGCCGTTAATCACAGTGTTTTGTCAAAAACTAAAGGCTAATCAGGGAGGAGGAGAGGAGGGGCTCCACCTGCCCATCAGTCAGTCGTGTTCATCCCCTCGGGTGACGGCAACTCTGTTGTGGTGAGGTGTGTTTTGCCCAAACAAGCTGTGGCACTGACAGCTCAGAGAGACACTTTGCGTGTGAGGAGCAGTGTGAGTGTGATCTTCACAAAGATGACGACATATTGTGGACAACTTGAATGAGACGCCGCCTTTTAGTCTTCTTTTGAAGTAAGGGCACCCTGACTTAAAGTGTAAAGGCTGGAGTATGCTAGGATCAAAAGGGATATGTAGCCATGTACATATTAATATGTACTGTATAGTGATGTCAATGTGCTGTATGTTGTATACAGTGTTCACATATTTGACAACCTTAACACCTCAAAAATAGGGAGGATTTCGTAATTAAAGCGGAGGATCTTGTTTCAGAGACTTTGTTTCCTGCATTTGAAAATGAAATTAACAAAATAATAAGTAAACTGTAACAAAGTTTTATTTTAAATACTTTTAATTTTAGTTTTAATTCTCAAGAAAGAATAGAGAATAACTCTCCCCTCTGGTGTCGCACCGGTGACAGTGTTAGGTTTTTCGGATTGCCATTATCATGGACGCGATATGTCAAACACACCTTGAGGATATTCCTTCAAATGTGGCAGAACGTCCACTTGGGCTCACAATGAACTGATTAGATTTTGATGGTGAAAAGTCAATGTCACTGTGACCTTGCATCCATCTCATTCTCATGTGTGCGATATCTCAAGAATGCCTTGAGGAATTTTCTTCAAATTGGACACAAACGTCCACTTGGACCGGACAATAAATTACTTCAAATTTGGTGGTCGAAGGTCAGTGTAAGCTCACAAACATGTTTTAGCCATAACTCAAGAATTCATACACTTATTATAACTAAATTCATACAAATGTCTAATAGGATATAAAAATGAAGTGATGACGTTTTATATACAAAAGCTCAAACAGGTCAACTTCACTGTGGCATCATAAAGTTCTGCATAAAACACTTTTCTGGCCATTATTCAACATCATATATCAGGAACAGAAGGAGAGACATTTGGTCAGATACTGAATTGGCGACAAATCCTTCTGTGCTGCCGGGGAGGAAAATGTGTGTGAAGTGTCCATTTTTTTTTAACAGACATGGATGTAAACTTTCCTTGTGTATCATCCCTGTCTGCATTTTGAAGGTTTTTCCGTTTCTTTAGTCTGTGCAGTCTGTGGAGTTTTGAGTCGTGGGGTGAATAACTGATCAGTCAATCCAATCAGAGCTGATCAGATCAGAACGATGGATGAGAGGAGCAGCTGTTTGTTGGTGAAAGCAAACTTTTGACCCAGCGCACTAAAGGTTAAGTTTTGCTTTCAATGCACCCAGAGTACGCTCTGCGCTGCAAGACTTAGGAGGAATGATGTCCAAATGGTGTACATATATATTACAAAAGCACACCTAATGAACACTCCAGCTCCACAGACAAAACATGGCGGCAGATGCTTTAAGTGTGGTGGGCTGCCACAAATAAAAAAATGTACTGGAAACCCTGAGTCTGTAAATAACATTATATTTTGTATCCTTTGATACAAATGCACCATTGAATTACAGAAAAGTTATTTAAAATGGACACTGAGGGAGACCTTGCTTTAGTAGTTTCCAACGTTTTTCAAAATTCACTCTGTTGGACTCATTAAATTTGATAAGGCTGGTTTTATTGACTGTATGAAGTGAGCTGGTATTTTAAGAATTCACATCAATGGGAAAGCTCCGCCGCATAAAATCAACACCCTACAAATAGTTTAATAGACTGCTGCTGTTGCCTGCCAAAACCCTTTTATAAATGAACCGCCTTGAGCTCCACGTCCATCTACTTTAGAAAGTTTGTCCTGCACCTCGAAATGTTTTAATCTCTCCACTGTGATTAAAATGTGGACAACGTATATGATCAATGTCAGTGCCAAAACATAAAGCTGTTTTTGAAAACTTCTATTGGATTTAGCATTGATATCAGCACCAGGACTTCATCAGGGCCACCTTGGCACTGGTTCTTAATACACTATGCTTGTGTAAAGCAAAGACTCGGCCAAACTCAACATTAAAATGATGTAAGATAATGAATAAAGGTGCCGTTCAGCTGCAACAATAATGCCAATTATATTAGAAGGAATGGTAAATTCAAAATCACACTATAAAATCAACAATAAAAGACATTATTGGAAACCAGCATATCAAGATCTTTTATCTATGCCTGACTATCCCTTTGCCTGGCAACGGCTCTTGCTCTTGCTCTTGCTTCCCCTCAGGCATTATCTTGAGGGCATATAATAGGTGGATTTACCCTTCATGACTCTATCAGAGGAAAGCATCTGTCTCCCGTCTGAGGCTGCAAGAGATCCATTTGTACAGTTTGAAATGGATTGGCACCCCGTGGTTGACAAAGACAAAAGCCTTTAAAGAAATTAACTATTAAACAGGCCTGTCTAGTTAAATATTCATTTTAATCCAGCACAGAAAGAGAGACACCCATCGAGTCCTTCTCATGCCGTCTCGCTGGGCAATTAAAAGGGAATTTCCATTCCTTCTCCCGGGCTGAACTAACAGCTTGGTGGAGACCATGAAAACAAAAAACTCACAACTATCGATGTCAAAGATCAGCCTGCGCTTTTGTTTTAACTAAGCTGTTGGAAAACAAGATCTCAAGAGCAGCATCTGCACCAAGGAAGGGATCGCGTCTTTTGTTAAATCGCCTATTTGGCTGAGCCTCTGATGTGTTTGACCGTTAACTCTACAACACGCCCCACAAAAGTGGCCAAAGACATAATCCTTTGACAGAGACAACACTTTTAAACAATCAATTACAGTACATAGCCAGTGGAACTAATATGACGGGCACTAATTCTCTTACGACTCCATCAGTCTTGAGATACTTTTGAAGTTTTCCACACAAGAAAAACAAATCAGTACCCCGTCAGTATGGGGGTTGTTTTGAACGTATCCACTGCAATGCATCAAATGGACTCTGGTATGAGAGTGGTGGGGGGTAATTTTCCAGCAAGATGAAAATAAATTGCACCAAAAGGATAGCAATGTCATCATGCCAGGGGTATTCTATAGCACCCGTTTGAAACCGTATCTTCTGTCACTACTTCTCAGCAGGGAACAGACACAAATCCAGCGGTGGAAGGGTTTCATTTTCTTTGAAGAGCATGATGGTTGGTGGGGTTTTAGCAGCTATGAGGTCTTGTTACAACTAATGATCCTCTCATGAGGTACCATGTTACTTGAGGTGCCTTAAACTACAATAAGAGGAGCCCCATCCTGGAAAATTGTTGTGGCAGCCTTGACTGTCGGGGCACAGCGATTCTGCCGCCAGCCCAGCCTGAGGTAGACTACAACCACCTACAGCGCTGCTGATGGACCACCATTTACGTCTGGAGGCTGTCTGAAGCAGTCATAAAACTATTTGTGTAGTCAAAAAGACGAGGATCACTGTAGTCACAGACGACCATCTCGGAAGAGAATAGAGAACATCAAAAAATGAAATGGCTTTTTATAAGCCTCCTTTACACTGCCTGTTGAAGGCGAGAATGTTGAGGCATTATTCCACCTCACTGTTTCATATAAAGGGTAAGATCGCGGTCGGTAGTAACAGTGGCCAATCGACATTTGGGTAAAAGGGATAGCCTGCAGGACGGTAAGCATGTGACCTTTTGACAACAATTTTTACGGCACCAATTCATGCTAAAACATATGGCCAGTTGTGTCTAAACAGAAAGCAAGAGATACAACCAGACACGCCCACACACACACACACACACACACACACACACACACACACACAAACACGAAGACTACACACACAAGCAAGCTCACAGACAGACTCAGGTCTATGTGCGATTACAAAAGAGCACTTGCTGACTGCAGCTTGTTCAAAAATTACATTTTTAATTAGTATGGAAAGAGTAAAGTACAGAAAAAAGATACCGTTGGGTAGCGGTACTGAATTCCAGGTACCAGAACCAGTACTGGTTCAAATGTGAACAGTACTGGAACCATCTCACCTCTTTTGCTCCTGGGACGCCGGCATGTGGTCTAAAATTATACACAATGGCAGCATTATGCCTGCATTGTTTGGTTTGAATAAAAAAGTAAAGCTGGTGTAATAAAGGGTCTTTGTGGGAGCGAACAACCTTTGGTAAATTTACCGGTCATGCTGAAATTTATACTAATCTTAATGAGAAACAAACATAGAAATGACGGCAGCAAAATGTCCTGAGAAACAATTCTCCCAGAATGCTCACGTTGTGTCTTGGTACATTGCCTGTAATGATGCTCTCTTTGCATGCAAATAAGAAATACAGTGCAAGATAATACAAGACAAGGGAGAAGACTTTTCATGAAAAACCTGATTGGCGGTTTAACGTTATCCCATTATTACCTATTCTTGGCTCTTTTTTTACAAACAAAATTTCTGCCATGGTAATAACTTGAAGGATGTTATAATCACACTGAACATTGTACAAATAGGGGCTTTAGAAGAGATGACTTTATTCAACTTTATGCTGACATGTCTGATTACTTTATGACCACTAAAAATGGAGGAATGTGCACAAAAGGGGCTACAGTTTCAACATTGTTCATCTGATGTGGATGTAAACAGCCTCAAATTAAAGCTGACAGTCGGCGTGCGGAGCCAAAACAAAAAATATGTCATAGCACTAATACACACACGCACTGTATTATAAACAATATACAAATATACTGTACCAAGTATGATTTAGGGACTTCCACCAACACCATCTTGTAAATTTGCATCAGTTGAAAAACCCTTACAGATTCATGTATTATAGTAGACGTGCCTTAAGAGGGGATTCAATATGGAAAATATCGCGAGGCTCAATTCAGATCACATTTCAAGTGGCTACATACAAATCTGACCTCATAATACATGGATGAATATGATTAGTAAGATGACTGCTGCTGTGTAAAGATACAGATCAAAACTGTAACAACAAGCCTGCATGTGCTTAAAAATAGTTTACTGTGGCATCATTAGATTCTGAGGAGCTTGACAATTCTTTTGAAGTTAAAGGCATGAGTTTTCATTACATTTAGTGGCTTTATATGACGGCACTGCATTGTGTGTTAAGATCAAAATATACGTGCTATCAGTTTGAATCAATTTTCATTATTCAGCTGATTAAAAGCTTCTTGTAGCTGTATAAATCATTTAAATCACTGCTCATTACAAGGCTTTTTTAAATTACGTCTACAAGACGTGGTGACTCAGCTGTCACAGTTTACACTCACAGAACCAGATTTTTAGCTTTTTTAAATCCCCAGAAAATGATTTGAGTTATTAAGATAAAAAAAAAATCACACGTATAGCATCTTTTAAAAAGGTAAATCACATTTTCATAATGTGCTGGTAATTTTCTGCACAACCTGTCTCCATGTTCAGTCATGTACCCACACACTCCAAGGGGCTGACCAAGATGTGCACAGAAGGAGGCATGCAGGAGGGTAAATAATGCATGCCTGCACAGGACAAGAGAGAAGGGCGTAGCTTGAAGTGGTAGGAGTGGATGGGCTGGGGGCTTGTGGGGGCTCGCTTATGCGTGCCAGCCTCAGACAGCTCACCACAGGAGAGACACAGACACAAAAGAAAGCTCACTGTCATGGTCACGAAGGCAGAAATGACACTCGGCAGCCACAAAACAAGCCAGCTTGAATTTTCATCAAAACAAACACGCGAGCTGACATGGTGTGACTTACACTATAGCCGCTGTCAAAATAGCCAAGCAGTACTCATTTGACAGTAAAAGGCCATATCGGGGCTTGTTTACACTACTGGGGACCTCAGACTTCCCCCGGGGTCTTTCAGGCTCCAGCCTGAAACTCTTGTCTGACCCAATTATCCAATTAGCTGAAGCAGTGGCCAGACTGGAAGGTGATGACGGCTGGAACACCTGTGGAGGCTGAACCTGGTGTGGGGCCCACGGGTCCTGGAGACCAGACCAAACAGAGCCTTTTCCAACTAACGTTAGCTGGGATTCAATCCAGCAGGAACAGAAGGAACTCTGTAGTCAAACTTTTGGTGAGACTTTGAGTCAGCTGAGCCGTTTCTCTCAGAGTAGATTATCTACTCTTTTCAGCTTCACACAGGCTCTAACGGCAGTCTAAACAGCAAGACAGAGGTGTTAGCAAAACATAACATGCTAACAACAGCTCATAATTGTCACCCACTGAGAGCTACTTGAACTGGAAGCTCAAATAATTACATCTCTTTGCTGCTGGAGCGGACTGTCCTCTCTGATTGAGACAGACATGACAGCATTAAGTCTTCTGACTGTGGTGAGAAACTCTAGACGGTGAAATGCCATTGTTACGTGACTCCAACTGCTTACACCCTTCCGTCAGTTTCCTAAATAGAGTAACATTTTACAAGGAAACCACAAGATTTCTGTTTGCCCTACGGGCACTTCCCAACGGGACAAAGAGCAGCCTTGGCTTTTGACAGCTCCACTGAAGGTCCCACTGCCACTTCCAAGAGCTGAAGCGTTTTTCTCCTCCCTCAAGGCATTTTCCTCCTTTCCTCAAGGTAATTCGACAGTTGTGTGCCCGCATACTTGCACACTCCTCTGCCTCTTTAGATGCCGAGCATTAAGGGATTAGACCCGAGCAGAATCCATAGGAAGTGATCTTCATAAGGGTTGTTCTCTGCTTTGATTTGTTTGTGAAGCTTCTGTTTGATTTCTCATATAAAAAGACATCAAGCTTTGATCACAACTAACCACACTAATGGTGAAGCACAAATATTTAAAGATGAAAGAGACTACAAATTAAAAAAAAAGCTGGCTGCAGATCTGAAGGTAGGATATTTTTCTTTTCCATTCCCTGTTTGGGATTATGGAAAACAAACAGACGACCAAAGTGTTGAGATCAATTACACACAGGTGAGGGTGTGGCTTTGACAAAAAGAGCCGACAGAGTGTGTTAGTCCGTTGCAAAGAAGTGCAGAGTACCGCCACAGTGGCAATTACGTGTCACACATGACAACCCCTGTGACTCTGTGTGTATAATTACACTTCGGAAAATGACATTCTTCTCTAAACAAAGCAACACTGACAGCTTCTGTTACATCGTACAGAGAAAGACACATACTCTTCATACCAGACAAGCAGACAAATAAATGTACTTTCCTAATGATGTTTATCCTATTAACCACCTTTTCAAATGAAAAATGTACCCTTGCACGACTTTGTCTGATAACCCACTTCAAAGGCAGCCCCGCTATGAGACAGGTGGCTAATTTGACTGAAACAATAATCCCATCAATTCTTGCCAATTAAGACCATGACGACACGCAAAATGTCCCAGCAGAGAAAAAGGGATGAGGGAGCAGACTTGTTCGGGCTCACATACCAGCTACTCGCCACAAGAAAGGAAATCTTGGCCTCAAACAGAGTGAGCGCTGATGAGTTTCAGGCTAAGACACACACGAGGCCATTTGTGCAAACAGAGAAATATTGAAGTAATATTCTCTTTACAGTTTACGGTATATTAATCTATAGAAACCATGTGAAGCATTCCCAAAATACCACACATTCTACCATGAAGCCCTTCTTAGCCACATGCAGGGTTTCCTACACATTTATTTATTTGTGGCGGCCTGTCATGACATAGCCACGCCACCACATATTGATGCTCTATTTCTGGAGCAGGACCGTTCATTAGGAGCGCTGTGAACACACATATGGTAAATGAACTGCACTTGTATAGCGCTCCACTCGTGCTACTCAGTTAACATTCACACGCACTCACACACTGATTGAACAGCCATTGGGAGCAACTTGGGGTTCAATATCTTATCTTGGATACTTCAACATGCAGACTGGACTCGAAGCCACAGTCGCCCACATATATAGCACACTGTGATGTCTTCCATGTGTTCACCTGGAATTCAAACAGATAACTTTTAAGCTGACATTATGCTGGTCTGGTAGAGCTCCGCCAGAACAAGTGCTAACGCTAGCGTAAAAAACACTGACTCTAAAAAAGAGGTGACTCAAGTCAGAGGTGTATTTTGTTTCCGTGGATCTTTTTTACAGTGCCAAATTTTGCTCGTTTTCAATGCCAAAACTTTGTGTCACTGTTCTAGCTTCATAGAGGGTCCATTTATATAATCAAGTATCGAAACTTTTCATGACTTCACACTCAAGTTTTACACATTTAAAATTTTCTGTCAGTGACAATTTACATTATTTTAGTACAGAATTTGAAAAGTGACACAGTGGAAATATTTCTTGCCTGTTTAATGCTGTCATATTTTTCCAAATTACGCTGTAATTTAATGTTTCAAGTTTCAAAAGATGCTAAGTCTCTTACAAAAGGCCTGCAAGACATAAACCTTCCTATAATGTCCAAATTGACAGACTAAAAGTATTTCCTGCAGGTTTTAACACACACTTATCTAATTAGCAACTAGAATTGGGCTACATCTGCTCTGAAATGCACCTTTGCCCACACTTCACCTCCACTGCAGGTTTGAAACCAGACCTGAGTGGAGGAGGCTGAGAGCGAGGCACTGAAAGCCAAATAACATTGTTTGGCTGAAATATGAGGCCGTGTCGTATCCTAACCCTCGGGCTGAGTTAGTGGAGAAAATGAAGACTGACAGGACTGATGTGAGGGTGGGCCCGCTGATAAAGGGACACCCAGGCTACGGACAGTAGCAGCCGCCTCTTACATCACTCAACGCTCTCTGAACGTCTCGGAGCTCAAGTGTGGGCTACTCCAAGCAGTGTGAGGAGAGGGGGGACATTTTTCGAATACCTGAGGGATATTTACACACCTGCTCAGTGTGAGGTAGAGGTGCGCAGCTCTGGTTCAGGCCACTGACGAGACAATACAATTTAAACCTGAGCGATGGACTGATTGACACTATTCAGACCTGACTATGAAAACTCGAGGGTGTAAACATCTGCACATTTGTATCCGTAGATGTAGCCCCCTGAAGCAAGGTGATGAGTGTCAGTACAACCTCAGTTTGTCCGACTTTATTTTTGTTGTGAAACAATGACGACAGCAGTTGGAACGTTGGAGGTGGGCAGAGGGTCGGCCTCAAGGGCAGGAACCTGTAGTGTAATCAAGGCCTTTGCCAAATTACAGGCCAGAGACACTACTAAGCAGAGTTCAATCTCGGGCTGACACAGAGGTCACCCATTATACTAATATTCTTAAGTCACGGAGCAAATTCCTCTGTGCAACGTCAACAGCAGACAGCGATGGAGGCTCTACTTATTCCAGGCATTCTAAGTGTCTGAGCACACCAGTTCACCTTCGTTTATAGCTCCGAAAAAAGCTTTCAGCGGGGAAATAATAACAGCATTACATTCAGCTCCATGCATTTTTGAGATGCGTAGCAAAACAGGAATGCAGAGCGGGTCAAAAAGGGGGATGTACCGGCTCCTTCAGCGTTTTCTAGAACACAGGCGTCACTGTAGGAAAACCGCGGCTGTCTGTCAACAAGCATGCTCGTGTTTGTATAACATGTCAACAAAAAATGTATTATGCATTATAAGACCAACAGATACGCTGCCAGCTCCGAGACAAGTCCCCATCACTTTTTATTCCAAAAGGAAATTGGTGCTTAAAAAATAAACAGATTAGAGACCAGAAACATCTGTACTGTTTACTGCAATTCTTGAAACAATCACACACGCCATGTGTTTTATATTTTTCGCCTAATAGGATCTTTGTAGTTTGTGTAATTTCGCTGTAGTCAATCATTCATTTTACACAGAGTCGCTGCTTTATTAAATACACCTGTATGTTCGTGCAGTGACTCCCATCTCTGTGGAGCTTATTCATGACAAAATAAAACAAAACACACACATACACACTAAAACAGTCGTGCATGGCAACCACGTTTGGATTAACTGACCTGGTTGATTGAATTGGCAGTACAAGAGGCGAGGCCTGTTCCCAGAGAAGACACGAAGAAGAGGAGAGGGTCAAAGGGCACTGGAGCCATCGCAAAGCCGGCTGCTGCACTCGTAACCACCAGTGCTGAAATCACCAACAGTAATAATACAACATATTAAAACAGTGTCCTTCTTTAAACAGAAGTTTTGGATGTTATAGGACAGGAAGTTAATACAATCTTAGCCACTGACATGTCAACTATTCTAGACGTTTGACCTGTGAGCTGAGTTGAGTTGTTTTGTTTGTGTACTCTGTTGTTTGTTATATGTATCGTTTTCCCCTAAAACAATGAATTAACACATTAAAAACAGTGTTCTTTAAGCATTACTCCTTTAAGTGACAGGTAAAGAAGACTACAAATACTGTATTGCTGCAGAAGCCTGATTTATGTAAACAGGAGGACAACCGTGTGAAGGAAAAGAGAAATTAACAGCACTTTATTATCACTCATATTGCAAAATGAACTGCTTTTCTGTGCACTTTATTTGTTTGAAAACTAATTACAACCCTGATTTGCAAATCTCTTTTGACTTATATTCAAAAGAGTACAGTCCAAAGGAAATATATTTTGTATTCAAATTGATAAACTTTATTGTTTTTTGTAAAACATACACTCATTCTGAATTTGACGCCTGCAACACGTTCCAAAAAAGTTGGGACGGGGGCAACAAAAGACTGGAGAAGTTGAGGAAAACTCAAACATTTCACATGTAAACAGATTAACTGGTATCAGATGATAGTATCATTATTAGGTATAAGCCCAGTTGTAAGGATGGTGCGAGACTCACCGCTATGTGAAAATCTGCATGGGCTAACAGTCTGACGATGTTTCTCAGCACATGATTGCAAAGAATTTAGGAGTACAGCATCTACAATCCGTAATACCATAAAAAGAGAGAAGAGGATGGATAAAGTGGAAAAGGACCATCCAGATTGTTGAAGGAAAAACTTCAAAGCCAGCATCTGTGATGGTACAGTGGTATGTTAGTGCCCATGGCATCATGGGTGACTCTCACATCTGTGAAGGCAACATGAATGCTGAAAGGAGCAGACTGGTTTTGGAGCAAGATATGCTGCCATTTGGACAATGTCTTTTTCAGGGACGTCCTGCTTATTCTAGCAGGACAATGCTAGGGAAAATTTTTGCATGTTTGACAACAGCAGGGCTTCACAGAAAAGGGAGCAGGTTCTAGACTGGCCTGCCTGCAGTCCTGACCTGTCTCCTACTGAACATGTGTGGCACATTATGAAGCACAAAATAAAGCAATGGAGCCCCCAAACTGTTGAGCAGCTCAAGTTCTATATAAAGCAAGAAAGGGAAAGAATTTCAACTATTCCTGTCCTCAGTTCCCAAAAACCTACTGAGTGTTGTTAAAGAGAAGCTGATGTAGCGCAGTGGCAAACACCCCATGTCCCAACTTTTTTGGAACATGTTGCAGTAATCAAATTCAGATCAAGTGTGCATTTACATAAAACAATAAAGTTTGTCCGTGTGGGAATTAAATATATTGTATTTGGATTGTATTCAGCTGAACGCAGATCATTTATGTTTTACAGTCCAAACTGTTTTGGAATTGGGGTTGTATTTTCAGGTACTTGTATGTATGTTTAAACCTCCATATGTGGCAAAGATGTTATTGTGTGCACTACCTGTGAGTTTTATCTTGGCCAGCTTGGCGTAGACTTGTGGCAAGTCAGCCACGTCAATCTTCATCTGCTTCCACTGTCTGTCCAGACGTGCCTCCCTGGCCTCTTCTGTCTCCACCTGGATGTGTGGCGTCTCATCTGAGGTCACGACCTCACTGGACACAGCATCTTCCTGTACTGCAGCAGCTTCTGTGTCAGGCTTCGCTTTGGATATTCCAGGCTTTGCTTTACTGGCGACATCCTCTGGCTGTGAAACAGTATCTGTGACCACGGGATCAATAGTTGGTATTCTCTGCACCTGTCTTTCCACGCTGTCATCTCGCTCGTCCACAATGGTCAGAGAGGGAGCCGGTTTCGGGATGGCACGTTGGTGAAGCTCACTGTTGTTTTTGGCTACATACTGAAAGGAGACCAGGTGCAAGATTAACCGGATAACTTACTGATATGACAGTAAAACCAAATGCTGACATGGAATACAAAAAATTCACATCCACATTCAAGGTAGGGTGAAGAACATGCTTTAATAACAAGCAACACAACATTATTTAAACTGTAAATGAGGTTGAAATTTTTTTAAAAAAAGAGAGAGAGAAAGAGAGGTGAAAGATACCTGGCGTTTCAAGAAGTTAAGATGCTGGTATGTCAGCCAGTTGGATGGATCTCTTCTGTGCAGCTGAATAAGGCTGCGAGCAGTCTGGTTACATTGAGGAAACGTCTGAACTAGTTTCTGTTTCACACTTGCACCAACCAAACCTATGAGAAAAGTAAAATACAATGTTTAGTCATAAAAATAATGTTGGTTTGATATAATTCTGTCTGACAAAAAACAATAGACATGACCAAAAACTAAACAAAAAGCACAGATTTAATCTGCATGAAACATGGACATACAAAGACAAAAGAATGAAAGGTTCAGTGTGTAAGATTTAGGCGTTTTTAGTGACGTATAGCAGTGTGGATTGCAGATTTCAACCAGATGAAGCTTCTCCCAGATAGAATTCCTTCAGTGTTCATTGTTTGGGAGGTTTTTTCCTAGTGCTAAATTATCAGCAGAGGTCTCTTCCTCTCCAAAACAAACAGACCAGATGATTTAAACAGGTAAAAAACACTGAATAAAGCAGTTTCTTGTTACCAAGTGAGTGATTTTTGGATGCTTTCATCGTGAAAGGGCTGCTAACTACAGTGCTTGACGTGAAAATGTGAATGTCCCTATCTAGAGCCAGTGTTTGGTTTGTCTGTTCTGGGCTACTGTACAAACATGGCGGTACAAGATGGCGATCTCCATAGATGAGGACCTGCTCCTTATGTATGCTCATTTTAAGGTAACAAAAACACAAAGATTCTTATGTCAAGGTGATTATACCCTCAAGACAACATTATATTATGTTCCATTTCTGCCAGTATCCCTCTAAGTCCTACACACTGGACCTTTAAATTAAATACAATAAAACACAATATATAAACAGCATGTAACACAAACAATATGTAGTGCATTAAGCCTGAAGCATGACCAAAAACTAAAAGTTAAGATAGCTATGCCTGTGATCCTGGCCTTACCAAATGAAAACAGCAAAGCCTGCTGTGCCTTACACCCAATAGTGTGCCTGTGATCAGTGATGGACTGTAACTAAACACATTTATTCAAGTACTGTGCTTAATTACTTGTGCTTTTCTTCTCATTTTATGTATGCATTTTTATTGTACTCCACTCCACCTGAGGCAAGAATAATATACTACATTTGTCTGATGACTTTAGTTACTTTTCAATTAATTTTCCATCCCCTTCCTGTTCGATGAAAACCATGTATCTCCAAATGTGTTGATTTCGAATGTTTGTGATAAACTGAAGGATGCTTTACAGGTTAACAAAGATCTCCTACTTCTTAAAGCTAAACAAACTTCTCTGAGATCAGCTGGAAAATGCATCGACACAAAGCTAAAATCAGGACTGTTTTCTGACACCATGAAAAATTGACTTTTTACGGTGAAGTGGTTCTCACAAGACAGTGACGCTACAAGCATACGATGATCTTATAGAATATGATGCACTGCTGTAGATTAAACCACCTAACAGTTACAGTTGCAACTATATGAGACTTTCACAGTACCGTAACAGTCTCACCGCTTATATCACCGTTAGGGCTGAGCAATTAATCTAATCTGACATTCAAAACCTCTGAGTGATGCAATCTTGCCAATGTCAGTAAATCTGTATTTTTAAAAAGTCTGTTAATGCTTTCCCCACTTTGTGTGTTCTTGTACTGTCCCCTTAAAAACCCACTAATACGTATTTAAACTTTATTTTGTTTGCAAAAAATGGAAGTTATATATTTTCTGCCCTCTTACGTTAAAACTAAAATGTGACATTTATCGTAAGACGTTTTCATTTCAAGCGATGTCTGCTTTGAGTTAAATCACAAACTATTCAATAAGTAATCATGAATGTTTCATCTGTGTGTGTTTCCTTCAATTATTTTATTAGATTAGATTATTAGAAAAAGTCTCCAACCTTTCCTAGTTGAGCATATTTACAGTACAAACCTTGTAAGTGAACTATGTGGACAAAAACTAAAAACAAATCAACTGTTCATTAATCGTAATTGAGACAAAATGTTCAACTAATTGTGATGTTGATTTGAGGTCATATCGTTGCATCTGCACTAACAGTATAAGAAAGAGTTAAACTGAGCAAAATCTTAAACATCTGCAGCAGCAAAATGCAAAACACACACTAATAATAATCCTGAAACATCAGGTAGCAGTAAAACACTGACAGGGAACATTTTACTGCAAAATAACTACTTAAGTATTTGATGTTTTAAGTACATTTTGATTTGTAATTCTTGTATCCTTTTACTTAGGCAAGACGGTTACTTGTATTGAACTATTTTCACTGTATATTGATACCACTACAGCTGAAGTCCTTTAACTCTCTCAGACAGAGTTTGTTGTGATATAATAACATGGCCTAACGTTACCAAACATGACTGTCGGCTGTGTTTTTACTCTACAAGTTTGTCATGTAACGGTTATAAAATGTCACATACACACTAGCGTTTCACATAATTTGATAACACAGTTAGAATAACAGAGCTATAAGCGTGTCCTTAAACAACCAGGCACCCAGCAGCTTATTTTGGGCTGTACAGATGCCGGTGACTTCTATCTAAGGTCACTGCCCAACAACACCGGTGCTAACCTGATAGCTACATGCTAAGCTACCATGCTAGCTTCCGCGTTAGCATCATCGGCTGTTTTCAGCGGGCGGAACTTAAATACGACTTTGCAGCGCAGCGGTGTGTCACAGCAAACATTATGCTTCGTCTTACGTTACCTGTCAGTCTGCTACATGGCGTTTTATACATGTTCTCCGATCATGAAGCCGGCTCTGGATCCGACACCTTCACATGCAGCGGGCCGCCATTATGACCTCGTTTGGTAAAGACGAGCACTTCCGGGGTCGGGGAGGAAAACGTCAGCTTGTCCGCGTGCTGCACATACTTCTAACAAATGACAAATTAATTCAAGTAACAAATTAATATAAAATGAATAATCAAAATAATAGGTGTATTAATGGTATTGCCAGACTGTGACGTGATATTATATAATTAAATTGTTTATTTATTATTTATATAATAAAATATTGTACAACAATTAGACCTACCTATTATTATTATTATTATTATTATTATTATTATTATTATTATTATATATTAATTACACTTGGCAGGCAGTTGGAAAATATGAAACTTTTTTTTAATCTCAACTCAAATTTATTTATAAAACAAATTGAAAAACAACTCACCTTGAGCAAAGTGCTGTACAGACGGCATGAAATGCTAAAAACATACATGAGAGGCAACATCACTGTCAGGTACACAGCTCACACATTTAAAGACAAAACACACACAGGCATGTGTCAGGGAAAACCACATCAGGAGGACTCAAATGCCAATAAATAAAAGTTTTGATTGCAGAAAACTAAAATCAGACATTGACAGAAGAAATTATTAAAAGGTATTAAAATCAAATCACGATCTTATGATTTATTGTTATTTGTTTAATCTTGAGGGCGACTTCAATTAAATATTAATCAAATTGTGTGCAGAAGTGAAATAGTATAAAGAGAATATGGCTATCAGCTCTCAGTCCTCCAGTCATACCTGAAGTATGTCATTTCAAGACTGTTTAGGGGCAGTATGCAGAAAAAATAAATACATTATTCCTTTTCCTCCACCTAAATTTAGCTCAACTTTGAAGCGCTATTTAGCCCTCATTTCCAACAAGACAGCATAACATGGTTGGTGCCAATGGATGCCTCAAGTCCTCTAGTTTGATATGATACCTGTGTCCTCATTGTAGGTTTAAAACTGAGCCCTCTACAGCAGGTTTTATCTGCTAAAAATTATTCTGCCTCAGTTCTCACCTTCAGCTTCACCCGTCAAACCTGCTGCTTCTTCACTTTTTCCAGACATTTGGTCAGTGCCTCTCTGCTTCTTTCATTTCTTGCTCTCTTGGTACCAGGGGCGATTGCTCTGAGACAACAAGGGAGGCTGAACTTCCCCTAAAATTTCATAGAAGAAACAGTCAAATTACACTATTGAATTTACATTAAAATAAGAATTTACACTGCATTAAATGTGCGCTAGGTTGTGTTTCACATCACAATGATAATGTTCAAACGCGACCTCCCTGTGATGCATTCTCGTGTCAGCACGGTGGATGCGGATCCTCCAAGCATTCCTATGAGACAGCGCTGAGCAGGTTTTTTTCATGCAGCAAAGTGAGACGGTCTTTGGATAAATGCAACAGAATCGTCACCTCCAGGGAGGCTCAGCTTAGGTAGGTGGGAGAAGACGCTCGGTGTATCCATGATGATTGGAGGAGTTGTCTAAAAGGCTGAACCCCTTTGTAATTAACAGCGCTTCACATTTTGAGCTCAGTCCAATCCGGATATTTGTGAGTGGAGTCTTTATTTCCATAAGCGATGCAGCTCATTTTCACCATTTGTACAGTTCAGGTGTTTAAACCCATCTAAAAATCTTGGAGGCGTGTTTTGCTGTGGCTCTATGGCATGAGTGCGGTTGAAAAACAGCTTCAATAAATGTTCCTTTTATAAGTTACTGCCTCGCTACAATATGACAAATTTTATGATGTAAACTTAAAGTGAGCTTCCCCTGTTTGAAAGACCAGCAGCCGCCACTGCTCGGTACCCTGACTTTTCTTTAGGACCTCCTGATTATTGGTGGGGAACTGGCTAGTCAGGCTGCAGTCCCTCACATGTTGAAATCTGTGGCAAGAACTATGTTTAATTTAGAATTATATGCAAGAAAGAACACGGCAATATAACTGTCAATACTGTTTAATGTGCCAGATTTATGTAGTGTATTTCTTCAGTGACATTTCACTCTGAACTGTACTTTTACGGTGAATATTTTAATGTCACAGTAAGAAAAACAGGTTTATATAGTACAGTTAATTAAGGCTAGATTCCATTTAGCTGCTTCCATTTCAGGACTCTGGTTCTGTGCATGCTGGCTCACTGTCTCACCTTCATGGCTCACTGGTACTGGCACACTTGTGCTGTTTCTACTTTGAAAAAGGACCAGCATCATACTTTGTTTAACAACTTCATTTAATTTCCTTGGCTGTTTTTAGGATTTCCCCTACAAAACCGCTAAGCAAAAGGGTTAAATAAACCAATCAGTTTGTGATGCATCTCATCTTATTCTTATTTTTTAGAAGATGAAAGACTAAATAATAGTCACATTTGCCTTGTGAATGTGTTTGCTCTTTTTCACAGAATGTTAACATTTCATTTCATCAAAATGAATACTTATGTTGGTGGTCGTAATTTCATCTTGGAGAGGAGTCAAACGTATTTCCAGAATGTGTTTTCGTGTAACAAACACCAGTTGGAGTTCCATTTCTTCAGAAGTCAGGTAACCAGAAAACCTCTGTCATGGACCAATAAATCTGAGTTTAAAAGACAAGATTCATTTAACTCAAAATTGCCTTCTAATTCAATGTCTGGCCTTTTGCCTCCTGCCCTTGTACGTCCTCTGCCTGGCCCCGCTGTGTGGCCTGTTATTTATGTGTATGATCATCTGGTTGGCCCTGGCTGCCACGGCCAACAAGATGGAAACCTTCTGATTAATACCCTCTCCGCTGCTTTCACTTTGCAGCCTGGCTTTATTCAAACAAAGATAATGAAACAGTATGATTGTCTGTTTGGACGCAGTGTTTCATTTCCTCAAACAATAACATTTTACAGACGCAGGAGGGCGATTATTATTGTGCTGCTCTGATTGTAGAGGTCATACTCAATATGAAGACAGAAACAATACTTGTTTGTTTGCAGATTAAATCTAAGGTCATCTAACTTTACAATTGTCATGCGCTGTACAAGCCTGGTTCATTACTGAGCTTTTAACGTACACAGAATCTTACACTCTTAGAAATAAAGGTGCTAACTAGAATCGTGGGCATTTTGGTTTGTCCCCATAGGAGAAACCTTTTTGGTTCCCAGTAGACCCTTTCAGAGGGTTCTGCCTAGAATCCAGTGGTCTACAACCATCTGTGAAGAAACCCCTGGAAGTTTTATCCAGAACCTTTCCACCTTTTAAGGGTGCTATTAAGAACCAATTCAGGGCTTTTCTACCAGGAACCCTTCTGTATCCCTCGGGTTTCTTTCAGAACTCACCCCAAGGTTCTACTGAGAATATCTTTATATTGCTGTTCGTGGTTGCAGTTTAACATTTAAATTGAGGATCTTTTAACACCCACGCTTCCAAGAATCCTTGAAGAACTCTTTCCTCCATGAAGAGTTTTCTTTTAACTTTATTGTCCTTGTTTTCAACAACGCAACCACTGTAATATATCCAAAGTGGAATACCAAAATACAACCATTTGCATCTTGTCTCACCGTAGTGAGCATTCATACTTGTACAGTGGTGGTGTGTCTGTGAAGTGCTGTAAACTTTTAAACACAACCAAAACTAAAAATTAAACACGCATTAAACATGGCTTAATAGAGACAATTTCAAACACAAGTAGACAAATCAGCTTCACTATAACTCGCAGCATTCACAGACAAACACTTGTCTTAATCTGGACACATTTTCCCCACAAATATAACATGCTAACATTATTAGCACAAGCCTATGGCATTTTACATTGTATAAATTAGCCTAGCACCTAGTGGACATTTCCTCTGCTCATATGAAGCCAGGATAAATCACACACAGGAACTAAAATGCTATTTTTGTGAAAGCTTTATTGTATTCACAATTTATTGTTTCTTATCTGTGAAATTAAAGTAAATAAAAGCTTTGTTTACACTGAGGGAAATGGTTTCAGCTTACAGAAACAGACAGGAGGTCTGCGTTACTACGATGTGCAGTTACATATCTGGGGAGGTGCATGTACAGTGTCGATTTGACGCAGAAGTATAAATCCCATTTCAGTCTCGCAAAGAAACCTTAAATAACCTGTTCTTCAATAAAGGATTCTTCATGAGCAACTGGTTCTGGGTAGAGCCGCAGCCCTTCAGGATGAACCGCTTTGGAACCTTCATTCCTAAGAGTGTATGACATGTATCATTTGTTTTATGAATGGTCATGGTGCAAATGTCCTTTACAATCACACATGTTGTCTATGGACTCAAATCCCAGTGCAATCCAAGCTGAGCGTCCAATTCTCCTGATTCATCTCATTCATTCCACTCCGCTGCCAGCTCCTCCTTCCCCGCTAAGATTACACGCTGTAATCTTCATGCACCATCAAGATGCAGGGGATAGTGAATGCCAACAATACGCACAAAGCCATCCGACATCCTGCACAAGAGCACCTTTATTACAGGAGATAACCATTGTGTGCTGCTGTACAAGATTTCATTCTGCACTGACCCGGTCAACCTCTTTAGGTTCGCTTTTAATGCAAACGCTGAAAAGAAGTTTTATAGCTTGGTTTTACAGTGTATTATTTATTTCCTGGTACAATGTTATACACTTTAAATGTCCCGTGTTTTGCTTTGTTGTGCTTCTCCGAGGCTGCAGAAATACAGCCTCTGAGTGTGGGATCAAACCTGCCAAGTTTATGGCCATGCAGGGCACTGCGTCAAACCATAATCTTTTGTATAGCAATCTGTAGGCTACCACGACATGACTGACATCTTTAACAGAATGTCAGGGCCCCACATTAACAAGCAGGCTCATTCATGGGTCCGCGGTCGCCCCTCCTGCCCTGGACTGGAATGGAATAATATTTGTTTATTGCATCAAGGAGTAGTTTAGCCCTGCCAATGAGTGTGAGCTGGACAGGCTCAGGGGAATCAATTCCAAGGAACGAGCCCTCCATATCCCTCTGACTGACCATTAGTCTGGCAGCTGGGGCTGATGCATTTCAACCATATAATTTGGTGTTTTATTCATGTGTTCATTACAAGTATATCTTTATTTAAAGGTGGAAAATGCAGTTTGTTACTGAGGATTTGTGGTGAAGTACCACAAGACAAACTGACACCTTCTTATCTCGGATTTGCTGTGTTGTTCTCCAAAAGTCAGGAAGCTCCACTTGTTTAGATAATTGCACGATGCACTCCAGTGAGTACAGACAAAGCAAAACATGCTTTTAAGGCCTTCTGCCCATAAGGTGGACCAAGAGACAGGACCTGAGGAACAGATGGACAAAACAGAGTGAAATGGCTCAGTAACAATAGGAGGAGTTTGTGAGGGTCTGTTCAATCCAAAGGGGCCTTTCAAAGGATCTTTACAGTTATCCTACCTCTGGTGGTGGTCTCAGTGTGAGGGCTTTTTATCACGCTGCTTTCACTGCATCTTGAAAGAAAAAAAATGAAATGGCTGTAAACATCTTCTCCAGAGAGAGACAAAGACACAAAAGGAGTCAGAGTTTGTATTGTGCGAGGATGATGACATATAGCTGTTCAGAGTAAAAGCAGGATTCAGCCAGGGAGCAGTGGTGTCTGGTTGCAGGGGGGGCACTGGAATTTAGTAATAGTAAAAAATAACTTAGAGGAAAAAAAAGGATGTTTCGGCTGGGAATAGTTCCAGTGTTTCCCTGAGGATTTTCCCCAGCAGCGGTGCTAAAGTGTGAGCTTCGTTTTGCACTGAAAAAGATATTTAGCATGTCTGTTGACACAAAAAGGTCTTGTAATATATTTATACACAGATGTAGATGTCGAATTATGTTTAATTAAATGCTTCTCATACCCTATGTGTTGTTAGAATTGCTCCTGCATACGAGTTACCTAAATAAAAACTGTATCCAAGTACTGCAGCTAAAGAGGCGTTTAAGTAATGACATCAAAACCAAATATTGGTACGATTGCCCCCGGTCTTCCCAAATTAACTCTGCGCTTCAATCGATCGGAGCAATAAACTGAAACTGATGGGTAACCGGACATCCCTAGTAGTAACACAAAGACATGGTTATGTGTTTTTTTGTTTACAAAATAACGGCTGATCACTTTAATCCTTTGTTATCTTAACTAAATTGTCTCAAACTAACGTATTTTACTTTCAAAGAGAGCAAAAAAAGGAAAGCAGATGTCAGGAAGATTGATGGGCTCGCAGAGTGTTAGGATCTCTGGCTGTCTGGTTTATTGTGAGGTTGGTGTGGCGAGAGGAAAACGGGTCTCTTTAGCAATTTGAAGGGTCCTGGAATTTACTCGGTTTTCTATTTAAGAAACAGCTCCCTGGCACTTTGTGGTGAAAAGGTGACATGCTGAATCAATTGAAGGTAGCAGGGGCCCCAGGTTGTGCAAGCAAAGTGCTGAAGGGTCATTAATAGGCATTAATAGGAAAGGCCCAGTCACTCCATGCAAACAGCCTGCTGCCCACATATGGCCCTCGCAAAATGGCCAAATCATTTTTTAAGCTAGTTTTACATGTCGTCTCACACCGGGGAACACACTAAGCGCCTATAATGAGACACCCCCCTCCAAGGAAGCCCCAATAAATGGCGTAGTCGAATAACAGAGGCCTCCCAGACCTGTCATCGCCCCAGTTCATCTGCTCTGATTTACAAGCACTGTCCCAGAGGCTCTAGTGCCATCCCTAATCCCACAGGGATGACCATCTGAACGGCCATGGAGTCAGACCTTCTAAAAAAACAGAAAGAGGCAGACAGCAGCGCATAACTCCAAGCAGAAACAGATGCAGAGACGCTCCCCTGTTTATAATTGATTTTCAAGGGCAACATCTTGTTGTCATAGTTTGTCTAATGAGCCCCTGGCTGGCGCCCTGTTGCTCGTCAACCACAGGGTGTCAGATGAAGCAGCCAGCCGCCACCCAACCCCCACTGCGATGGCACCATGCTGGAATACTGACATCACCCGTGGAATTTCCCTGTGGGACCGGCTCTTGCTCCCTTTTAAAATCCTACCAGACTTCTTTTTAAAGATATTTTAAGGCGGCGAAGCATTCAAAGCCTCCAGAGGAGAACTGTTGTCCTCTCCCAGCTGCCGGCCAGAGGCCTGTCCTCTTTCCACGGACAACAGGTATCATCAGGCCCCTATGGCCGCCAATGTTTATGTCTGAGATCACGGGTGTCTTTGTGGGCCTCCAAGGCTAAGCCTCTAATTGGCCATGGCTCATCCATCACAAGGAGCAACCCCTTTTCACCCAAAGTCTCATCCAAACAGCTAAGAGGAATGAGACCCGTGGAATGGACTCTATGCCTCCCAATGGCCTAAAAGTAGGCTTTGGGAGGGGCAAGTGGTTTGTGAGAAAACCACACTTATTCCAAGCTGATGTCAACAATGTTTGCGTCTGTCCTTTGTCTTTCCTGACATGTACACACCACTTCCCCCTAACATTAAAGAGACAGTTCTCCCCAAAATCAAAAATTCATATATTTTCTCATACCTGTAGTGCTACTTATCAGTCTAGGTTGTTTTGGTGTGAGTTGCAAATTGTTGGAGCTATCAGCCATAGAGATGTCCACGTTCTCTCCAGTATAATGGAACTAGATGGCACTCAGCTTGTGGTGCTCAAAGTGCCAAAAAATACATTTGAAAAACTCAACAGCAATGTCTCTTTCCAGGAATCGCGACCTGGTTACTCAAGATAATCCACAGACCTTGTTGTGAGCAGTTTCATGTAGGAACTACTTTCTTTGCTAGCTCA
Source organism: Epinephelus cyanopodus (assembly GCA_026686955.1). NCBI lineage: Eukaryota > Metazoa > Chordata > Actinopteri > Perciformes > Serranidae > Epinephelus > Epinephelus cyanopodus. The sequence continues at coordinate 7,797,139 of CM048933.1, read as the reverse complement.
CGCAGCCCTACTGAGCTGGCTAACATTATGCACAATGTGATTTTGCCAAGCAGAACATGCTCCTGGATCAACATCCCCACTGTTGCCAACTCCTCAGTAAGAAAAGGAGCTATTGGCTGTCCTAAAAGTTGCTAGTAGTCGCTAAATGATGTCATCACCTAATTTGCATAATTGGCCATGTGCATGTACTTGTAATGGACGGCCTCTGACATCATCAGTGTGGTGCTCCTGTGCCTCTTTCAAAATTCCTTTGTGTTCCTTCAGAGCTGAGATAGTTTTCCAGATTGAAGTCAATACAATTGAACAAGTAATCCTCAGCAACATTTAACAAAAACCTACCCGCCAGGTCATGATTTAAGGAAAGAGACATTGCTGTTGAGTTTTTAAAATGTACTTTTTGGCACTTTGAGCACCACAAGCTGAGCGCCATCTAGTTCAATTATTGTCCAGAGAAGGCAGACATCTCTTTAGCTGATATCTCCAACACTCTGCGACTCAAAACACTTTAGAGTTGTAAAAAGGACTACAGGTAAGAGGAACAATATGGATTTTCGATTTTTGGATGAACTGTCCCTTTAAACGGAGAAAAAAATATGGTTGTGTCGCCCCAGTTTACGTAACAGTAGCGGAAATTAACTTTTTTAATAATGCACAAGATGCTCAGACTGGCCGTGTTAACCAAATGCTGATCTTGATCTAATCTTGTTACATCCGTTACACGTTAATTCAAGGAAAACAGACAAACATCTGGCATCACTTTCACTCTTGTTTGCTGTTTTCACTTGAACTTGACCTCAGGGTGATTTATCGAGTGGGTTAGAACGAGAGCGTTTCTTTCAATTGACTTTATTATCTTGGTTTGGTGGCAGAGCCTGTAAAGTAGGCGGAGAGAGCCACTTCATGTGGCGTCGGACAAGGTGACACTCTGCGGTTTGCTGGGACCATAATCCAGAAGTACGCTCCAGACAGGGTCAGAGAGGTCATAACAACTCCTCAGCCATTGTGCAGCTATTATTTGGTTTGGCTGAACTCTCAAAGTCCAGGATTTGGCCACAGCGTAACGCCGAGCCCACAAATTTGTCAAGAGGAATAAGGAAAAGTCCACAGCACATGCGGTTTATGGGGTCACGGCAAAGTCTCCACATTTCTTCACATCCAGAGGCAGCATGTGCAACACTCAATGTGTTTTTTCCATCAGTCTGGGTGTGTTTTTTATTTATTTATTCCTCCATCCCTGCTTCAATCCTTGATTTACCACAAGTCAGGTTTCCTGTTGTGTTTGTCCATGGGAAACTTGGGTAATGGAGGTCATGGAGGTTTGATGAAGAACAAGTCAAACAAAACTGGGTTACTGTGCTTCCATTTGCCATATCATAAACACAAACACGCACTAAACTTCCCTGAAGCCGCTCCATGTCCAATTCTCTTCAGTAACCGAGAGTAATCAGCTGTGTCATCCTCGTCATAAATCTCCAAGTACGGCAGTGGCTCCCAGCCCAGATGGGAATAGGCCTTGTTCAGTCGCACTTGCCTCTGCATCATAAATCCATGGCCGCCTTTGCAGGATCGGTTTCCTGCTTTGTGTGTATCTCCCAGCAGAGGAGTACATGGGGGAGGCGAGGATATTGCAAGACCGCAGCCTCCTGAAGGAGTCAATTTGCAAAATGGACTGTCTCTTCCTCCCTGCTGAAATAATGTTGGGTTTGGAGGTAATTTTTTACCATCGGATGCAGATTTGCAGCCTGGTCCCTGAAGCTGGAGGTCTGTGAATGAATGGGAAAAACATGACCACCCTAAACAATGGTCATTCTTTAATGAATAAAAAATTGTTCTAATCGTAGGTTTGATCATTTATTGCTATAAATTTAACGGCAACTGAGGATTTTAAGACGGCAATGTGGAAAGCAAAAATGTGTGCTTGACTATTTCGAGCCCCTCTGGCAAACTGAACATGCAGATGATGATTATAGTTATACAAAAACATACAATAACATTTCATTGCTACTACATTTCTTTCTAGTGTCGTCCCCAGTCTGTCTGACATTTATGGGTAGAAGTGGGAAATCATTTCCACTTGGCCTAATTTATAAATCATGATCAAACAGCAATCTCTGAGGCTAAAAATTAAGCCAGCGTTGAAGTGCCAAAAACTGCAGTTCCTCTAATGGCCACTTGAGGCTGGCTCCAAAAGTCCGTTTTTTTTTTTTTTTGGTCTGGAGTTTGCTGCAAGTACATCGAAAAAGAGTAACTTTTGCAATAGACTTTGGAAGGACCGTCTGCTCTGTCCCACAGGATGTTAGCATAACAACAAATCAGCTAACAGATTAATGAATGTAACAGCTCTATTTATACATTGTTTCTAAGTGAAAAGTTTGATGGCATATTTTGCGAGCTAACATTTTTCACATGCTAGCTGTGTAGCATTTAGAGTGCACGGCTGATGGCTCATATGCATATTTATAACCAAATATTTCACAAAACTGGCATCACCATGCATTATTGATCCTCTTTTTGTCTCTGTTCTGCTCCATGCATATATTTAACTAGACCGGATGGCGTAAAACCCTTTAAATGTACTTTTCTGCTAAATCTGCGGAATCGTTTTTATCAATCTGTAAAGTGATGCATTTCCTTGCATTGAACACTAGGGGCATACTCCATGTACTATAAAGAAATATGAACACAAAACAAACCATGTGGAAACAAGGTGTTAAGATTGTTTTTCGCTAGCAAAAATTAGAATTAGCATTATCACAGTTAACCATAGCTGAAAATGCACTATTCTAATCAAGCTAGCAGCGAGTGGATGACACTTTAACTTGACACCACTGTACAAAAATGAACGCAAGATATCATGGATGCAGCCACTGCCATCTTGCGCTGGTGACATCACTTGGAGCCAGAATAGCGACCTCCAATGGTGTCAAGTTCCCACCTGTCCGACCAATCACAAGCAGCGCCATTATTTTATGAGCACACATAGCTGTCAATCATGATGTCAAACCCCATTTTATAGCATCAAATAACTAATCAGAAAAATACTTAAACATACACCAGCATGAAAAGAACTACCTAAACTTACAGAAACCACCTTTGGGAAAAATTTATTGGATATTTACTTAAGGTTTTAGTTTAGCCCATGTCCAATCGGCTAACATGAGGGGCCTGTACTGCAGCCAGCCACCAGGGGGCGATTGAGATGTCTTGGCTTCACTTTCGGGATGTTGTCATGTCTCCCATTTTTTCATACAGTCTACACTCCACCCTCTCATACAAATATGGTCACCTCTGACTCCAAAGTTCCAAGATGGCGACGGCAAAAAACTTAGGGCCTTAAAATGGGAGTCCACATATCAAGGGTGATGTTACACTGGCTACGTCCATTACTTTCATACATTCTGTGACCATAAGCGAAGCCTGGTTATTTAATACAAGAAGCATGGTGAAACTAATCTTAAATCTTAAAATATTTTAGATGTTCAGTAGAATCCAGCTGAAATGTTCTTGTTCTTGAGGCAGCCGTACACCTTCTTTGCACTTCCTCTTCTAAGACCCATGTAAAGTGACACTATAACAGTCTCTCTGCTACATAAATTGGCTCGAACCTACAGTATATTTAACCTTTTATATCCCCGTCACACACTCTCTGTAATGACTATGAACCATGCCTTACTCCCTGGTACAATGTTCTACCCTCAGTGAGAACCAGTTAGTTTCACACACCGTGCGGTAGCCTCAAGGCCAGAGGAGGACCTCACTGACTGCAGGTCACTGTGCATGGCTGCCTGTATGACAGAGTCTTGGCAGCTGTGGTCTGAAGGGTCTTGTAAGGCAGAAAAAATATGGAACATTCCTGGATGCCGCTCTTATCTGTGGGGACAAAGCTGTTCCGCACATTACCGTGACAGTCTGGGCTGCCTGTACTGCTGCTGTGGTGGTGGTCTGCTCATCAGTTCCCCAACCCCCAACCACCACCCATACTGGGATGTAGCACTGGGAGATGTGATAAGATTACTCTCTTCAATTACAGTAATCAGAATCCAATTCGCAATGATGATGAGATTATTTAAATTATAACCAAATTATTACTAACAACTCATTAAATACATTGGAATGAGGTTTAATTTAAACATTCTTTTAACCAAATCCGCCCGTGTTACAGAGAGTCCGAATGTGAATTACAGTCCTGTTCCAATTAGAAGCAGGGCCTTTAATATTTTTTTAGAAATTACATTTTGAAAGCCAAGAATAAACGAATAAAGGAAGTAAGAACATGACCAAGAAGCTTGTTTCGTGACCGCTTACGTTCCCGCTGAATCCCCCCCCCCCCCCCCCCCCTCCCTTTTTGGAAAGTGCCAGAATGACAAAGTGCACAAGGAAAGCACGGTGGCAGAAAACGAGGGAATCCTATCAGTGCATGAATTTAATTACCACTCAGATGGCGCCACATAATGAGGAAAAGGTGGATGTGTGAGGGACTTGCATAATTCATTTTTTGCTTTTCTCATTTAAACGGAGCCCTCAGCCTCTTCGCCGCTGCTCCGTATTTCCTGCCCGGTGCCACATTTCTCTGATCTATGATCAATAATTTCTTTTCAACCAAAAACATTTGCATAGGAGGAATTATCTGGGCGGTGTGACCCGCTCAGGGTAAATTTACAGGTGGGTGAAATCAACTTTCATGGTATGCTCTCTGTCTCTCCTCCTAATTTTTCTTCTCCCGTGGTAATAAATGGTGGAGCGGCACCTCAGTGGAGTCTGTGGAATACCACTTACACCAGGCACCTTTTACACCAGCCGCTGTGGGCAATAAAAGAGACAACTGTCCATTTTTAAATTAGGTCATGATGTCACACTGGTGAGCTGACCAACAACAACACATTTATGGATCCATCAGTTGAACATTTTATTAAGTATATCTGAATTAAGGTGCTTTCACACCTGCCCTGTTTGGTTCGGTTCAATCAAACTCAAGTTCATTTGCCCCCTAAGTGCGGTTCGTTTGGGCAGGTGTGAACACAGCAATCACACTCAGGTGTGCACCAAAACAACCGGACCAAGACCTTCTTGAAGAGGTGAAGAAATTCTGACGTTGCAGATTTTATGAGATATATCTGATTTGGTTGCAGTGGATGAAACAAAGGTGCAAGTTCACAACTACAGGTTGAATTTTTCTGAGGACTGAATTCATTAAGAGCCAGCGATGGTTACTGTGTCTGCAGCTCAATGAAGCTTTAAGCTCAATGTTCCGTATGCTTGAATCCCAATAGCTCTGAGCAACATCCCCATGGGAGGCAATTTCCCGGTAAACAAACTCACACAAGCTGAGAATATACAGGATTCTGAACATTTGCTTATCTGTTCTAACATGAGCGATTCCATTTACCAGCAGTATAGTAGCATCTCTGTTCAGCTGTCCTGACAACTGAGACACCCAAACTGAGACATATTCGTGTTGGTCTTGGTCTCAAGACTGATCTCAGCGCCTCTTTTTAAAGGTCTGGTCTTGGTCTCCACCGCGTTTTTACTTAGTCTTGCTTTGGTCTCAGACAAAGAGGATATTGGATTTTATTTCAAGACGGGTCAAGACCACAGCTACTAAACTGCCTGTGCAAAAAAAGACTCGTGGAGTAAAGACGGTTGAGTTGATTTCAGCTCCTTAGTGTTTGTTTCTGTTTGCTCACAGGAAACAAAGGAAATCCCCACACATACAATTCACCTCTGCAATGCCATTTGATTATTTTATCACATTTGCCATGGGACACTTACACATTCACACATAAACAATAGAAGAGGGGAATAAAAAAAGCAATCATCTGTTTTTGTGGGTGTTTTTACAGGAATGTGGATCTTTCAAGACAATTTGAGGAGCGTCTATGGTTTGGATGGTCCAGATTTTATCCTAAGTGCGTCATGTATGGGACCTACACTGGTCTGGTCTTAGTCTTGACTGATGTCCCTTTTCACACGTGCCCTGCAAACCCGAAATTATCTAGATAATAACCCCGAGGGAATGTATGTGAGAACACAAACATCTGAATCAGTTATCAAATAGGCCTGAAGAAGGATATATACTTGTGTGTTAGCTCTATGCAGAGCATCACTGACGTCACTGACACGTACAATTTGCTGTTGTGTGCTACACGTGTGAAAGAGAAACTCTGGAGAATGTCCAGACCTGATTCTACTGACATTGTCTGGAGTTCATATGACAAAACGGCTTTGATCAACGTCTTGGTCCTACCTCAGTCTTGATACTTGAGGGCAAATCCTCAGATATAATACTGTATCCAACACTTTCTGTGCTATCAGGCGTTGGTCAGTGACACGGATGCTGTGAGTGGTCGATCCCCCTGAACGTCTTTGTCTTTCAAATGACCTCTGGGTTCATTTACAGAGCGTTAAAGCTTTCACTGGGCGGAATTCCTGAGTTTTTACAACAAACTACCAATCGCCTGACGTTATGAGCTACAAGTCTCCACACTAAACATTTTACACATGGTTTTCAAATGTGTGTTTTGTGTGAATGTGCATGTTTGTGCATCTAATACACGCACACACACCAGAGGAGTGTGTTTGTGTGAGAGTTTGTAGGACGACGGGCTGGTTGTTTGAAACTTGACCCCTTGGGCCAGTTGGATTCATGAAGGGCCTCTTTCATGTCCCCTTCCCATCCGGTGTCTGCCTCGAATCGTCCTGCCTGAATCAAGTGCTTCCTTATGTCAAATATTTACTCGGGTACTTAAGAATATTAAACAGGTCTTTCTGTGAAGGGGAGGAAAACACTGACGATGTGTAGCGCGTATGTGTCAGTCAAACGCCTGCGGCTTTCAACAGAAAATAGACACTCTGTCATCTTGTTTTTCTCCGTCCTCCCCAAATCTCCCCCACCTGACCTCTCAGAGACGTCAATTCAAAACTCAAGAGAGCACCATATAAAAATGCTTAATATCACTCGTGCCATAACGAATTACACTGATTTATTTTTTCCCATTTTGATCCTGTTCCTTTTGCGCCAGGTGGAATAGTCATTATCTGGCATTCGCAGGACTGTTACTTCGGGGCGCGAGGACAGAGGAGTAGATGGACATACCGTACTCATGAATCCCAGGATACTTTATTGGACTTGAGAGATGTTGTGACGGTCTCCTGCGCCGCAATATACATTTCACCGTCAGCATTCCTGCAAATAACAACGCTCCGAAATGGATGCTGTCTCGAAGTTGTGAATGAGGTGAGGAAAGGAAAAGGATGTCTACAATTCCAGATGGGGAGTTAAGAATAAAGTATTATTCTCAGCCACTGGTCTAACGCATTATTGTGCGTGTATGCCTGCCTGTGTGTACATAAAGACAGTGTTTGCACCTTCAATGAAGACCCTTTGCATAATAGAAATCTGCAGTGTGTGTGCAGCTGTGTGTGTTGCAGTTAAAAATGTCTGCTGTCCAGACTCAGGTGTGCGCACACTTTGAAGGGCCTATAAATACTGTCGGACTAATTTGATTTAAGCTAAAATGGAAAACATGTTGTGACCTCTCGATGAAAAACAGCTGCGTGCTGGATGTGGTAGCCAGGTTGAGAAGCCATCCTTTCAGTGTGTGTGTTTTTATTCCCCAAGTGGCACATTGTCTCCAGCTGGATACCTTTTAGCACAATACAGACACGTTTGATAGTCCGAGGCTTTTGTTACCCTCGGTATTCATCGCACAAACTTAGTTTTAAAGAGTTTGCCGGCAGGTTGTGAACACCTGTGCTCACGCTGGCTTGCTGCTCCCGATCCTAATGAACAAAAATGGAGCTGTGATTTATGATGGATTCCTCTGTTGCATTCCTTTGTCTGCATGTGATATTGTGCCGTGATAAATTTGGTATCATTAAGGTTTGAGAAAGAATAATGTTGGATATTTGTCTTAATCTCTGCAGGCTTCTCCAGTCAAAGACAGAACCAGGGTCCTGCTTTCACAGTCTGAAATGTGTAACAGCAGCCTGTAGCCAGAGGAATATGTTGGTACTGTTTGTTTCTGCAAACCATGGATACGTTGAATTTGTATGTTTCATACGTATCACATCAACGTTTCTAAAGTGACGTAGTTCTGATGACATGTATATGAGCTGACTTTGGCATCAGGAAAATCAGGTGTTTTTTGGCAAGACATCAGCGGCATTTCCAGCTGTGATTGTGCCACCAAAAGAGGGTCTTTTTTAGCAGGACATAAGCAGCATTGCAATCTTTGTGCCACCACAATCGCAACTGTGACCATAACCAAGTGGTTTTTGTTTAAACAAAGGTTTTAACATATCCCTGGTTACATAGTAACATACACACGTTACATATCCGTGGTTTGCAGAAACATACAATGGCAACATTTATTCTAGTATCTGGGTTGTTAACAGCGACTCGTACAACACACCTAAATCTTTCCCAAAGCAGCCCAACATCACAACAGCTTGAAAATGGTTGTGAATCTCCACAAATATGCCAAATCAAATTACCTCTGTGGCTGGTAGCACCTGCGCTCAGTCACTTAATTCTAATCTAAAATCTGGATTTCCCTCTCCAAAATTAAATTTGCTGATAAAATTCTGAATCTGCCACGGTCATTTAACTAACGAATTAGATTTGTCCATGTCCAGATCGTCGAGATGAAAGCACAGCGTGTACGTACACTCTCCTGCGACACACCAACAGCATGCCATGTGGGAAGTTTCGCCCTCAGGACCTTTACTGGCCCATACACAACCCCTTGGGGAGTGAAGGAGGAAACCACAGACAATCATTCATATTTTTTTTTTGTTAAGATGTGTTTTGACCTCTGCTACTAAGTGTGAGGAATGTCAGTCAGACACATGAAGGATTTTATTCCCTCATGGCAAGTGTTTCTAATTTCACCCACAGCGGCTTCACTGCTTTTCAGCAGCAGATGTATGAGAACACATTGATTTGTTTTTCCCATGGGTCGTGTTTTTCTCTGGAGTGGAAACAGACGGTGATGCTTTTATTAACTTGTATTATCATTTCAACATTTGTATACTTACACATCTTTTCTCGGTGTTGCTTAGAGGTAGGTAATATAGTTTACTGTCCGTAAACTTTTTTTTTTTCTTTTAATCTTTTTTTCCAGCTGTTTCAGTTTTTCGCAACATTTCCTGACATAAAGTGGTTCACATTGCTGGATTCTTCCAAGAGGTTTTCCATAAACAAAGTGTTTACTGGCAGCTTTTCAAGCTCAAAGCGGAGGAAAAAAAATCCTGAGGTCACACCTCTTAGCCTTGAGAACAAAGCAGGAAGAGATTACATGTGGTTTCTCGCGGAAAGTGAGTGAAACAAAACAGGCTCACATCATGGCACCAATACCCATTTTTGGACATTTTTCACAAACAAGCGGTGTGTTTAGGAGCAATAATGGAGGGGAGAAACATCGAGGTTCAACCGAGGGCAAACTTCTTCATGAATGGGTATCATTGGAGCAGCTGAGTCTTTTTAATTAGGAAGTGCACTCTTTGACTGCAGCTGGAATTCCAGTCAGTTCCGCACACACTCCCATCATTAGGTGTTGGAGGAGTCTCTGCCAGTGGTTTGGATCGCGTTCAAATGGAGGACTGGAGAGGTTTAGATGAGGAAACAAGAGTTTTGGGAGACAGTTGTGTTTAAGTCAGGAATGAGGGTGTCTTAATGAGTTGGTCGCCACTGAACCTCACTCCCACGCTGGTATCTTGCTTGCGCAAAGTATTACTGCCTTTAGGGAGGGAATCTACTTGAAAGTATAATATTGACAAGACCGGGATGGCTTTTTGAAGCTTGTGCCAATTATTGAGGTTTCCTCTCTCATTTACAGTACATGCCAGGGATGATTTTCAAAAACAGAGGAAGCAAAAAAAGATTTTTCTTTTGTGTGATGCAGTTCTAGGGGTGTGAAAATATAGATTAGTTCCAAAATCAATCACAACAAACGTGGGCTTTAAGTTTGGCTTCATGGAAGTTTTTCATTTAGAGCTGCACTGAGCAATAGTTTTCAATGCATGCTCATCCCATTTCATCAAATATCGCTGCGTTGTCAGTGAAATTTAACATCGAAATATGACGCACCAGGGATCGTGTCAATTTATGCTTGTAATTTGGCCCTGGAGCAAGTTGTAAAAGATGTAGTCCAGTCTTGTTTTTACCAGCTGCGGAGCATCTCAAAATGTAGGTCACTTCTGTCCTTCAATAAAACAGAGAAAGTCATGCATGCTCCTTGATTACTGTAATGCCTGGTTCACCTGCCTAAACAATCGATCTATACATCAGCTCCAAATCATTGAAAATTCAGCAGCTACACTTTCAACCAAAGCGAAACGATCCTCCAACGTCATTCCTATTTTGGCCTCTCTACTCTGGCTTCCAGACTCTTTTAGAACCCATTTTAAAGTTCTTTTAATCACATACAAGGCTCTCAATGATCTGGCACTGGAGTATTTAACTGAGATTCTCACACCGTATCGTCCAAACAGGCCCCTCAGGTCTTCTTCTGGGTCTCAGCTCGAAAAGTGCGCTACAAAGAAAGTTATTATTATTATTATTATTGTTGTTATTATTGTTACATTCTCTTCTCAAAATGCACCTCCCTTTGTTCAGGAAATGTACGCTTTCTGCTCATTACATGCACACAGTCTTTTTCAAAACTACCTACAATGTTGGTAAAACACCTAATTTTTATGGGGTTTTTTTTCGTTGTACAACAAAAGCGCATGGTTAAGTTTAGAAAATGTTAGAAGAATGTTTGGGACTTTCAAGCTTTTTAGATAACCCTGCTGCCGGCGGCATTACAAGCTGACACCGCCTAGAAGTGTAACAAACTGACGCTGCCCAGTGATGTATCATATAGCCATGAAAGGTGCCTTTGTGTGTCGGTGTCCTGAAAGTAGCTGCCCTCACTGTTGATTTCATACTTCTTTGCTGTGGCCATGTTTGCTACCTAGCAGGAAGTGTCAGCTGTTTGGTAACTGTTCATTGGCTTTGGTTTACCACCTGTTCATCATCATGAGCCATGATTGGCCCCTGTGCAGGACTCTGGACATGCCTGATATATTTTAATCCTCACTTGTAGAAAAAATGTGCTGAGGCATCGTTCTGGGGTGCTTTTTACTTTTGCTTTTGGTTCTAAGGGTACTGTACCAAAAGTTTCTGATGGAAAGTAGAGTTGGTGGAGACCCAAACAGAGATATTTGACCTGTTGTTTGGTGTCAACAAGTATGAGAAAATAAGCAACTGTTTTCTACAGGTTGCAATATGTCAATATTGTGTTTTCAGCTTGTTCTGCTGCCTTCAAGTGGTTAAAAAACCCAAACAACTGATGCAGCTTTAAATCTGTACTGTGTCTGTGCTAAGTGCTTTTTCTACCGTCAGTCACACAACACCCACATTGACAAGCAGAGGTGTCCAACTTAAATAAAACACCAAAAACACAACACAGATATCACAAGATTTCCCTCCTTGTATTCAGAATTCGTGCATCTGCATTTGAGCTGACTGTGTCAGATATCGATTATGCTCTAAAGACATCGCATGCATGCTAAACACTCAGCACATCCTCGTGCCGCTGAGTCTCAACCAGCACCCGGTTATTCCATCCAGCTCATGAATAACTCAGCCACTTTTCTCATGTTTAATTCAGTCTCAGAAAAGCTGTTGACACACGCTTTATGCCAACTGCCCATTGCTTTTATTACACTTTTATCACCACTTTGAGAGAAAATGAAGTGTTGCTGCAAGTGTGATCGTTACGAAACAACTTTGTCAGCAGTGGGAATTCCTACCTGCTCGTTCTGCTGGCTTATTGGAATCATGTTATATTAGACCTAATTGGCTTGTGTGAAAGTGCTTGTGTGTGTTTCCATGAGCGCAGACACATGCTCTTGTTAAATTACCTCTGCTCGCGTGTCCCTGTCGCTGTAAATGTCCTGTGGAAGATGGAAAGTGGAGCGAAATCCTACAAAAATTACTACTGGCTTCATTTCAAAAAGGAGAATTTTAAGATTAAAATCATGGTGTTGGCATTTGTCTTCATGTGTGTGTGCATGTACCCTGTGTGTGTGTGTGTGTAGCTGCAGCCGTGGAGACTCGGCTAATGTATAGATATTGTTCTGCTTGGGTGGCCTGAAGACCTCGAGGTAATCTCTGTCACGCAGCTGCCACCAGTGGCGGATAAACTAGCTCCGGTTAAACGATGGTTGAACCCCAGTACGGGGGATTTGTCTGTGACACAGGTGTCATATGTAATACCCTCATATATCAATAATTGGCTGGAAGAGAACAGGAAGGAGCCACATGTGCAGGAAGGGCTCAGAGAGATCCCTAAAGATAATCTTGTGTACATTTATAAGCCCATTTAGCAGCAGTCGGATGGCTCTCTTTGGGGCAACTATAAAATAGCCAACATTACTCTGCGCCACATGGCGCCAGTATACTCTGCATGAGGTCAGTGAGCTTGTTTATTACTGTTTGACCTTTCACCTAACAGGCAAATGGCTACGACTGGAAATAATGGGAATTATATGGAAGACAAGATCCCCTTAAAGGTCCAGTGTGTGGGATTAAGGAGATGTACTGGCAGAAATGGAACGTAAATAATCACCTGAAAATAAGAGTCGTCATGTTTTCGTTACTTTAGAATGAGCTGTTTAAATCTACATAGGGAGCAGGTCCTGGTCCATGAAGATCGCCATGTTGCACTGCCATGTTTCAACAGTAATCTAGAACAGATAAGCCAAACACTGGCTTCAGACAGGGCCATTCATGTATAGCATTTTTGCGATGCTGTCAGCCCGTCCACAATGACAGCACAGGGACAAACACTAATATTTTAATGTGAAGCTGCTTTATTCAGCATTTTAACCGGTTTAAACCACATTTGTGAACGTTGCATACAGACAAAACAAGGCCTTACAGAGACGTATGCTACTTCTTAAGCAAAAGTTGTGATGTATAAAAACAGACTTGATGGGAGAAACTGCATTTTTTGGGCGCACAACATGTTTGGCTTTTGTTCGTACGTACATTTTTAGTATGGATCCTGTGCACTGTTTTATAAATGAGACCCCTGTTCCTTTTGTTTCGGAGAGGAAGAGACCTCTGCGGGTAATTCAGCTCCTGGTAAAAACCACCTGAACATCCGTATCTTAAACTGTCAGAGAAAAAAGGTGATCACAGATTAACAGGTACTAGGCTAGCTGCTTTTCTGCAACAAGCCAAACAGCATCAGAAAACAGATTTTTTTAACATCAAGCTGTTTATTCAGTGTTTTCACTGGTTTAAATCACCTGGTCTGTTTGTTTTAAAAAGGAAGAGACCTCTGTTGATAATTCGACTCATGGTAAAAACCTCCTGAACAATGAACACAATGAACCAGGTGAAGTTTCAGCTGGTTTCAATCTATGATCCTCACTGCCAGATGCCACTAAATTACCCTAAATCGTACACCCTGTTCCTTTACATGGATCTGCTACTTTCTTATATGCACGCTGCCTTTATGGTAATAAAACTCCACGTTATCTGACATGTGTGGACTCCAGTCAGTTTCAGATATGGGAAAAAATGGAAGTGTGAAATAAAAAAACAATAGAGCTGTAAATCTTTCGCAGCTATTCATCAGTTATGACCTCAAAAAGTCCGCTGGAGTCAAGATGACAGCGTCAGGTCAACAACACAGGAAGGAAACAGCCTCCTCCCAGCTGTCTGCTCATCTGCTATCTCATGAATTCAACATGTAACAATGGTATCTTCCCGAAATGCACACCGCGTTTGTGATATTCCAGGGAAAACATGACGAGGGCCGGACACCACTCTGCTATCAATCACAGGCTAATTACACTTTCGATCCCGCTCCCAGCCCTCTTCCTCCTCCCTCTTTTCCAAACCACATATCCATCTCCACTCTCATGGGCAGTTACATGCACAAGTTCACACACACACACATCCACTGGGTGTTAAACACAACGTCTTATTTTCCTTATCTGTCTTCTAAGCCGAGGCCGCTGCACCTCCCCAGCCACACTGCAGTCAGATGTCTGGCTGCCATTTCTCTCCCTAATTTAAAGCTACTGTATGGATCCCTTCAATGTCCCCGGGCAGATTTCCCTTCTCCTCACTCTCCTCCAATCAATCAATCACGCTTAATTGCTCAATTACCCGAGTAAAAAGCTCAGGAAGGAGAGAAGAAGAGGACATTTTTGTCAGCTTGGATTGCTCAGTCTCCTTTTGGTAAACAGACACAGGCTGGGGTGATAAAGTGTGTCCTCCTAAAGGACGCCGGGGGATGAGGTTTCCTAATTAATCCAAACATTAGGCGAGCGGGGGCTTTCCACACGCATCAGGCTCTCTCTGTCACACAGACCTGCTGTGTAACGGACTCACAGAGTACAGCACACTTCCAGTGCAGTCGCCAGAATTAAATGTTGCTGTTGTATGTTTCTGCCATGGTTATGTGACATTTGTACATTTTATATATGTCGCCATAACATGTGTTTAAGTTGTGTTTCTCATCAAGAGGAGGAGGGGATGGCGAGACAGCAGCAGGTCGCTGTGTGAAACAGACAAAAGCGGGTTTTATCGACAGCTTGGGACACATGCAGCGGGGTATTTTGAGCACAAATGTAATCTTTTCTGACCCTAATGAAGTTGTTTCCGTGCCAAAACCTAACCACATGTTCATCACAGCATTATCAGAAGATAAAATTGAAAAGTAAAAAATCTCATCATATCGGTTACATGTAAAACATACAAATGTGACATTTTCATCAGTAGAAAGAGACTCTTAGGTTTGTTTTAAGTTAGCTTAGCTTAGCACTGGACTGGAAGCAGGGGGGAAACAGCTACCCTGCCGTTCAAATGTTCTAAAAACTTTCTCCAAAACTGACATATCAACACACTGCATCATTTGTTAATCCAAACACAAAAGTGTATAAACAACAAGTTGGAGACATGTCGTCGACGTGATGCATTTAACAGTTACGGTTACTTTCTCCTCTTAAAACCACGACACATTTTTACGTAACATTTAGAGGTGCTGCTGGACGTACTTTTGAACTTTGGAAAAATATGCCAGGCTATTTTGTTCCTCGGCTTGCAATCGTAATGCTAAGCTAACACTAAGCTAACTGAACTACAAACATTAAATAAAACTAAATAAAACTCCGCTAATGCATTTCAAAAATGTCATAACGTCTCATCCGTCGTAATCCAAGTGCCCTGCATGCAAAACTGACTTGAAAAGATGTAATTCACTCCACTTTTATAGCATCATTTCTCACTGTGGTCAGTTAGCCTACCCTGCAGGTGTGCGGTCTTTACAAGGCAACTCGTGCGAGACTAGCTGATGGTTAGTGGAGGTGCTAGTTCTCGAGTCACGTTTTTGAAAGCAGTATTAAATGTGGATTAAAAAACTACACTGGACTTCTTGTCGGCATGAGGTGCTAAGTACTGTCTGTATTTTCATTTTAAAGTGGCCATTTCCTTTAAGCTCAAGTTGAAATAAATTAGAAGCATCCTTTAACGCCAATTTCACCAGACACAGTGCAGTAAGGTAGGTACAACAGGCCCCAGTGTACACTATTATTACAGGCTCTTGTGCATGCTAGTTACGTATGAAGCACCAGCTATGCTGCTTTTACAGCCTTTGCACGAGTCCATTTTTTTCATCCGACATTGTGGCACGACTTCATGTTGTTCGAAACTTTCGTCAGTCATTGAAATTTTTGAAACAGATTCAATTTTCTGTGTTTTTCGCATCCGTCAGAGCCTTTAGAAACGTTTGACCGAGAATCAGTGAAGAAAATGTGGCGGCGGGACACAGACACAGAGGAACGGGGTGCACAGAATCATTTCACAGCTCACGTTTAACAGGTCAGATGGTAATATTCAGGTGGATGATGATGAAGAGGAGGAGGATGTGGACGGCACACAGATTGTGGAGGACAGCTCCGCCCCTTCATGCAGCTGTGCCGCCAAATGAAAGACAGGGAAGGAGTGGTGACAGCCAGATAGGGAACTCCAGTGGAGAGAGGCAAAGGAGGAAATGTGTCTTTTCATTTTGTCACGTGTTGTGAATTTACGAACAATAAAACGCATCGGAATCAGTGTGTAAGAATTCTGAGCGTAACGTTTTTCAGATGACGGATTAAAACACATGCATCTGAAAAATGGACTCAGGCCTGTATGTTAAAGGAAAGGCTGCTGTTGGAAAAGCTTTTAACCATTCACTCTCCAATTACAGAAAGAACCAGGCAAGGATCAACACTAAATTAAGGCTAATAAACATCAGTGGGCTCACCCTCTTCTCTTTTCTCTCTTGAAATGTACAAATTCTCACAGAACTGCAGAGTAAGATCTTGTTTCTTCTCCGGGTTATAACTCACACAGACTGTCTTCAGGGAGACAAATATTTTGATACAAACTTGGTAGAGCTGCCCTTGAAGTTTCATGTTTACTCACTCAAACTGTCGTCAGATACAAATGTTGTCGCCGAGGAGATTGCATCGAGGAACAGCTGTGAAAGCTAAGCAGCTGCGCCTCTGCCTGAGCGCGGACGTTAGTGCGGGCGTTAGCTCGTCGTGTCAGGGCTGAGTCCTCCTGCAGTCTGACGAGCCCGTTAGTTCCCGTGCACGGCTGCCCCTCGCTCTGCCGGGCTGGCACGGGGACCGGGAGTCTAATGAGACACTGGCACTCGCTTTTATTAACGGCCGCATCCCTTCCCTCATAAAAGTGACACTTCCAAGATAAGCACCCCCCCCGTGGCAGCGAGGTCATTCGACTCATCAGTGACACTGGGTGGCTCACTGTGTGTGTGTTAAGTGTTATGATGTTCTGTATCGTAATACACACTGTTCCACTTTGCTTATTTAATCCCTAATTTGCATACAACATTCACTCATTTGTCTTACTTCCATTAAAAATAAGAAAACATGAGCTTTTCCCAGCAGAGCCTGCACCATGAGCAAATCTAAGGGAATGTGCTCGTCCTTGCCTGCTGCTCTCATCTAGATAGACCCATATTAATCCGCTGGGTGATATGATTTATCTCACGCCTGTCCTTCACTCCACAGTAACGGAAAGACACATTGGGCCGAGGGAAGGAATTTAGCTGCATTTTCCCTCAAACGCCCTTTTCTCTTAGTCCCTCAGGTTCAGCGTCTGCTCTCCAGGGTGAAGCGAACAAGGCGAAGGAGGAGCAGACTGGAGAGATGATAGACGAGACAGTATGAGGCGTCAGAGGGATTGGACATGTCAAGTGAGACGGGCAGGACGAGGAAAATGTGCACTGATTAGCTCATCGGGGCGGGAGGGTCAGGAAAACATTTTTGGTGTACAGTGAAACCAGTGTCTATTCAAAACATCGCGCTGGACGACGAGCGGAGTATAATTCCTGTCCATTCAGGAACAAATTAAGTGGCTTGGAGGGCGTCCAGAAGTCTTCCTGCACTCTGCGATTGCGGCGCTCGCTAATTGATTTTCAGCCAGGCACGACGTCGAGAAAACATTACGCAACAGGATTAGGGCCAACGAGAGGCCCGGGGGCGCTTGTGGTTGTAGGTGGGGAGACCTCCAATTAAATCTCTCCTCGGCAGAGTGGAGTTTGGCGGGTGCTGTTAATAATATTCTGTCTTTCATTTTTTCTGTTTCATGTGCATCACGGCTGCACGCTGGAGAATACAGCCAGGAAGTTTGAGTGTAAGAACAAAGTTGCAGGTGGGTTATCAGCTTCTCGTGTTCAACCACTACGGTTATTTTGCAAGAAGAAAACCTGCCTGACTAAGTTTGCTCCTTTTTACTTTAAAGCCATAAACATGTGCGGAGTAACCATGGGCGGATCATGAGACAATGGGCCCCTGGGCACAGACATGAAGGCCCCACCACCTCTGCTACATATGTAGGAGCAAGACACAGACTTTGTGCTTGTTTTGCCTCTCTTGTCATCTTGCTGTAGTGATTATGCATCTTTTTCTCTTTGTCATCACTTTGTGTCTCTTTTTGGTTGTTTTGCCCTTTTTGTAGTTATTTTGTCTATCTTTTTGGTTGTTTTGCTCTTTTTTTGCAGTGATGTTGTGTTTCTGTGGTTGTTTTGCTCTTTTCTGAAGTGATTTTGTGTCTCTATGTAGTCATTTTGTGTCTCTTTTTGGTTGTTTTGCTCTTTTATTGCAGTGATTTGTTTGTCTCATTTTGTCTGTTTTGCACTTCCTGTAGTCATTTTGTGTCTCTTTTTGGTTGCTTTGCTCTCTTTTATTGCAGTGATTTTTTTGGTTTCATTATGTCTGTGTTGCTATTTTTGTAGTGGCTTTGTATCTATTTTTTGGTTGTTTTGCCCCTTTTCACAGTCATTTTCTGTCTCTGTGGTCATTTTGTGTGTCTTTTTGATTGTTTTTGCTCCTTTTGTAGTCATTTTGTTTCTTTGCAGTGATTTTGTGTCTCTTTTTGGCTGTTTTGATTTTTTTGTAGTGGTTTTGTATCTATTTTTGGTTGTTTTGCCCCTATTCGTAGTCATTTACTGTCTCTATGTGGTCATTTTGTGTCTGTTTTTGGTTGTTTTGCTATTATCTGTAGTGATTTTATGTTTCTTTGTTGTTGTTATGTCCCTTTTGAAGTCATTTTACATCTCTCTGTGGTCATTGTGCGTCCTTATTTGGTTGTTTTGCCCCTTTTTTGTCTCTCTTTATAGTTCTTGTGCATCTCTTTGTGGTCATCTAGAGTCCCTTTCTTGTCAGTC
This sequence comes from Epinephelus cyanopodus, assembly GCA_026686955.1. Taxonomy (NCBI): domain Eukaryota; kingdom Metazoa; phylum Chordata; class Actinopteri; order Perciformes; family Serranidae; genus Epinephelus; species Epinephelus cyanopodus. Next base: position 7,778,402 of record CM048933.1, on the reverse strand, counting down.
TGTGATAATTTGAGTGACACTTTGGGCCCCTGGGCCTGTGTCCAATACGCCTGTACAGTAATCCATCCGTGGGAGTAAGTATGGAGGGAGAAAGAGAGGCAAGGAAAGGAGGAAGAGAGGAGGGAAGTGAAATTGAGAAGAGGATGAGCTATGAGGTGTCTTTAGCCAGGCTGCTATTATCATCATCTGTTCAGTGGTCATTACCGCCTTGGGAGTCTGCTGTCTGGACCAAAGCACTGATGGAGGGGGCCAATGGAGCAGCTGCAGACAGAGCTCATCCCACCTCTGCAAGCTGTCACTTATCAATAGGAGAAGGAAGAACACAGTGAAAGAAAGGAAGAAAGGTGTAAAAAGAGCAGGTTCACTAGATTTGAACCAATCACACCTACAGAGTCTGTCGGCACAGAGGAAGAGGAGGAGGAGGACAAGGCAGGAGGAAGGTGAAATTACAGAGTCGAACCAGAGGAGAAAATACAGGAGGGGAGGTGAGAAAGAGAAGGAGGAATCAGGATGAAGAAAATTACATTAGGGGATGGCTCCATTGTGTTTGAAGTCATCACACCTACGCAAGCTTTTAGTCATCAACAAGAGGAAGAGCTAAATGGTTGGAGTGGGGAAGGAGAGGAGGTGAAACGAAAGGAGGAGAAAAGGAGGAAAAATTTGTCCCTGGTGTTTTTGTGTTTAGCTCAGCGTTTCTAGAAGTGAAATGTAACTAAGTACATTTCTGAAGTAAAATAATGAGGTACTTATTTTCAGTGAATATTTCCACATTATGCATCGTTATACTTCTCTGCTACATTAGTCGACGGTGGGGTTTCTGTGAAGTGCCGTAAAGTTTAGTTGATTCAAAACACACATTAAACACACATTAAACATGGCTTAATAGAGACAATTTCAAACACAAATCAGCTTCACTATAACTCGCAGCATTCACAGACAAACAATTGTCTTTATCTGGACACATTTTCCCCACAAATACAACATGCTAACGTTATTAGCACAAGCCTATGGCATTTTACATTGTATAAATTAGCCTAGCAGCTAGCAGACTTTTCCTCTACTCATATGAAGCCAGGGACAACAGCAACATTTAACAAAGGTAACGTTACAAAATTTGGCTCCATTACAACTTACAAGGTTCACCGACAAAACAACTGTCTTATACTAAACACGTTTTCCAAACAAATATAACATGCTAGCGCTATTAGCACAAGCCTATGGCATTTTACATTGTATGAATTAGCTTAGCGACTATCTTTGCAAAAACAGCCAAAGAGAGTTGACAGCTGACAGACAGTTTCCTCTGGTCATATAGCACCAACCTCAAAACTATTTGTGTCCTTCTACTGTATGTAAGTCTTTCCAGCAGTGAAGTATTTCTTTAAGTAAGAGTTTGAATGCAGGATTTTTACTTGTGACAAAGTATTTCAACACTGTGGTATTGTTACTTTTACCTTCTTAAGAGATCTGAGTACTTCTTACCCTGCTGAGTACAAAATGAAAGAAACTGTAAGATTCTTGTGAAATACAAATTAAACCATGTGTGTGACACAGTCCGAGCTGCAGCAGGTTGGGGCAAGTGTGTGTGAAACAATCCTGTTCATTTGTCTTCATAATGAAAATGTCAGGATGTCATAACGCTTTCGGGTTGGACCGTCGGGGGGCAAGCACTAAGAGGAAGTAATTAAGTTTAAAAAAGAGAGATGGCGTGATTTGTGACATTTCATTCAAGTCAAGCACTCAAAGATGACAATTTGACATCGTTGCCAAGTAGCATGTGAACAGCTGTATTGTAGCCTGCGTGTTCGGTACAAGCGGGGTCAGATATCACAGTTTCACAAATGTTCTGGTATCAATTCTCTGTGCTTGGAAGTGAGATGGAGGAGTCGTGGCAGAAAACAAGCGTGATTTAATTTGCCCCTTCTGCTTTCTCTTCTCTTATTAGTACATGTATGGAACGGACGCAGACAGTTGTTCAAAGTGCAGCGCCTATAGTGCTCTGCAGGCGCCACAGCAACTCAACAAGTCCAGCACTTTTATGTATCTCCAAGACATACAGTTCGGAGTTGTTTCCTCTGTACATGCTGGAGGGAAATCTAAGAAAAATAGCTGGGATTCTACAATAAAATAGAGTGCTGATGTTGGCAGTCTTCCCTTATGGGGCACTCTGTCTCTCTTTCTCCCTCTCTGTCGGCTGGTTCCTTTCTCTACCAATCTTGTTCACTGCCTACTATGTTCGCTGTCTGCTGGATTAGGTTTCACTGTAACAGGATCCCATCGGCCCATTGTTCTGCAGGTCTACTTAGTCAGAGGTGAGTAGCACCATTCATCCCCTCACCTCGCTGTGGTGCCAGGTTTGTGTGTACTACAGTCATTTTTGTTTTCATTGCACATTTGTAATGTAAAGTTACATTCGGTGTCTCTAACCAAAATATACTGCGGGATTCCTGGAGGCCCGACAACATCTATGAATGCATTTTCCTCCACTTCAGTCTTCTTCTTCTGCACCTTTTATTGTCACATTACCGCCGAAAACTGTCAGTCAGAGGCTTTTAATCTGTGAGATGAACGCCAGTTTCATTTACGATGATACTGGACCAATTGCCGGGTCTCAATAGCAGCTGATGTTTCCAGCAGAGTTAAGATGTCCTAATAATGTGAGTAAACTCATGGGCAGATCATGAGACATTGGGCCCTGAGCACAGACAGCAGAAGACCCTCATCTCTCCTACATAGGAGTAGTGTGAATGGTAATTTTGCCTCTCTTCATAGTCATTTTACTGTTTTTGTTTGTTTTGCCACTTTGTAGTAATTTGTGTCTTTTGAGGTCACTTTGTGTTTGTTTTGTGTCTTGTTGAAATTCCTTTGCCCCCTTTGTAGTTATTTTCTGTCACTGAGGTCATTTTGTGTTTTTTTGTTGTTTTTTTTATGTCTTTTTGTGTCTCTTTTGTGTTGTTTTGCCCCCTTTTGTAGTTTTTTGTGTCACTTTAAGGTATTTTGGTGTTGTTGGTTGTTTTGTGTCTCTTTGTAGTTAGTTTGTGTCTCTTTAGTTGCTTTTGCCCCCTTTTGTAGTTATTTCCTGTCACTTTAAGGTATTTTGGTGTTGTTTTTGATTGTTTGGTGTCTCTTTGTAGTTATTTTGTGTCTTTTTGAGGTAATTTTGTGTTGTTTTTGCTTTTTCTGTCTTTTTGTTGTCATTTTGTGTCTCTTTGTAGTTATTTTGTGTCTCTTTGAGGTAATTTTGTGTCTCTTTTTGGTTGTTTTGCCCCTTTGTCGTTTTTGTGTCTTTTGAGGTTATTTTGTGTTGTGGTTGTTTTTGGTTGTTTTATCCCCTTTGAGGTCACTTTGAGTTCATTTTGTGTTGTTTTTGGTTGTTTTGTGTCTCTTTTGGGTTGTTTTGCCCATTTTGTAGTTATCTTGTGTGTCTTTGAAGCAATTTTGTGTTGTTTTTTTGGTTATTTTAGTGTCTCTTTAGGGTAATTTTGTGTCTTGTTTTGGTTGTTTTGCCCCTTTATAGTTTTTGACTGACAAACTAACTCCCTTACTACATGGAATACAATGAACTGCAGTCCAGTTTCAGTGGTAGAGGACGGGGGGACAGTTGTGTCCAAACTACAACACATCTGCTGAAATTCATTTGAACTGAAATATTTAAATACTTTCACAGAAAAATGTATGTATGTGATTAATTTAGATAAATTAATCACAGAGCGTGTAATTAATTTGACATTTTTTTAATCGCTTGACAGCCCTATTAAGAAGCCAAGTTAACTACCCCCTCTCCTTCAAAAAAAAAAAAAAAAAAAAAAGACGACTGCCTGACATGAAGAATCTCCGTCCACTGAGGGGTCTCCAACTAATGATTAGAATCTCTGACCTTCAGCTCTCAAGTTTTTATAAAACAAATCCTGCCAGCAATTATGTTTCCTTATAAACCATTTTTTGTGAAACAAATTAGTAGCATATAAACATAATTTCCAGAGACAGGGTTGCACCTGTTTTTCCTCGTTGTTATTTTATGGCTTGCATGCAGGACACATTTAAATGAGGGTCCTTATGCTCTAGTAGAGCACAAAATACAAACAAACTGGAGGCTAAATTACCCAAACACGTCTCCATCATGGCATGACGAGGGTGTAAAAACTCCACAGGGTACCTTTAATCTTAAGTTTTCAAACTTTAAACCTCAAATGAAGCGCAAGATTAAATTTGGCAATTCAGGTAAATTAATTGTAGTGTTCATAAGCGTTAACTATCACTGGACGATCTGCTGATGTGTGTGTTCTCCAGTCAGCACCTCCATCATGTTCCCGGCCTGCGTGTCAAGGAAAGAATAATACAGCGCATTCTGGGAAAAACTTAAAAATAACACAACCATTCTGACACATTCAGCTGAATTGTCATGCACTTGAACACCCTGGAGTTGCTAAAACACCACCGTGAACAATTCCAAGTCAATTTCCTGAGAGTAATGCATTATTGCGTGGGGTTGTGTGGAGCATCTGCCATTGTACTTTCACTGTGGATCTTCTTTTCCTGGTAAATTACAGTATTTGCGAGGCAGTGATGCAAGACGATGCTGTTTCTCAGCAGCTGACGCAGCACACGCGCTGGAAAACACTTGAAAAGGCTCCCTGCTTCATGTACTATACGTCCTCATAAACAGCAAGGAATATTTTCTGCATGACTCATCACACAGGTCCATTTTTATGTCGAGACAAGCTGTTAGCCACAGAATGGTTGACTTTCAAAACCTTTTGTCAGTCACTTTAGTTTCCTGTGCAGAACTTATCTGGTTCTACAAGCTGTCCCGAACAAATGCTAAAAATACCCAGTTTGACCCCAGTGTGGAGCCCATATGGTTTCCTGCTGCACTTGTGTCCCACCAAAAATAAGAGCATCCCTTCCTATCTCCATTCACTGGATGGCATCAGCTGGTGTGTTGCATAAAGCCGACAGACATGAGCACAATGTTGGTACAACGCCGCGGTCCTGAGGCAAAACAGCGTGGCATTGAGCCTAATAGAGACATCGCAGAGGCCTATTAGCACAGATGGTTGTCATATGTATGCAAATAAGGAGCAAAGTGAATCACGTAGCCCCATCAGCACCACCTGTCTGCCTCACACAGCTACACCAAAATCCCCCTCAGCATCCTCACACACACACACACACTTCGGCGCACACCCTCCAAATCCCTTTGGAGAAACGAGTCTGTTCTTCCCAATCTACAGCTGTATATTAATAAGAGAACATTAACATGACATTAATCATCATTTTGTTCTTTTTCAAGAGCAGACACGAGAAGGAGGGACTGGCAGGGAGGAGTGACGGATAACAAGCAAACTGGCAGGAAAAGGGCAGATCAGTTGTTCTTTGTCTTTGTGTGGAGGGTGTGCTCGCTCGGGTGAGGTGTTAAGTGTGGGTTTTGTGGTCAAGGAGCATCACGCCCGAGGGAGTTGGCATGTTGCCCGTTTCCTCTGTGTGTGTGTGTTTTAGGAGGGAGTGCATGCAATTATACTTTCCTCTGGGTTTGCAAGTGTAAGACGACTGAAGGAGTTCCTGAGTGCCCCCTATGGCTTCAAAGATCGTTCTCTACAGCTGCCAGGCGATACTTCTGATGCAAGACTATTTAACAGAAACAGTCCCTTAATGGCACCATCACTAAAACAAGAGTCACCATGTGGTGAATGTGTGCGGGTCTGCTTGGAGAGCCATAACATCTAAACCCAGACGCATTAAGAAGCGATGGTAAGGAAACCAAGACTACTAGTCTACAGCAGAGTTTCCCAACTAGTGGGTCACGGGTCCACTCTGAATGGACTGCAAGTAAACCATGTTTATAAAAAAATTAACTTATTTTTTTCTATTTCCAGCACAGAGCTTTTATTTTGAAGTGCCATTTCCTGCTGTAGAGTGACTGACTAACAGACATGTGCCATGTATAAAATTACCCGGATGATCGGCACTGCTTCCGCACTGTGTGGCCCATAGAGCAGACACACTAGAGACCTCTGCTGGCCGAGTCAGCTACTTACAGGTTAGCGCTACGCCATTCTCGGAAACCATTTGCTGTATTTGGCGTCTGACTTCCGGCAGACGGCGATACAGCCTCTGGGGGCAGACCCCCGATTTTTTGGCATTTCGATTTGATTTGGGCGGAGGAGGCGAATTTCCGTTTTCGACTTCCGTTTTTATATAAGTAAATATGCTGAACCATTATGATGGATTCAGAGTTTGTAGTGACGCCAATTATGTTCCGCCTCGTTAGTTCACCGCACAGAACGTTTAACCTGGCAACAACTGCAGCCGCCTCAAACGTGATTGGTCAGTATCACGCGGACTACAAACAGCCTACAACCGGAAACCAGAGCTTCCACTCTTCTTCCGGAGGCAAGATCTACAGGGTTTGCCTGCAGACTCTACATTCACTGAATATAGTCTGAATATAGAGACTAGCGCTACACTAACTTGAATGAGGAAAAAATGATTCAATCGGTTTTCCAAATGTTATCGGACCAGATAGATCAAGTCCTGATATTGAACTGAGTCCTTTTGCAGCAACACATTCTCACTGCGACCTCGTCACACATTGATGTTTGTTCATGGACTTTCCAAGTCGAGATATGACGTGCAAGGTGCCCTCAGTGCGTTGGTTGCTGACTTTCTTGGTCGCCGTGTCAAGTTCTGCCTGTTACATGAATTGTCTGTTTAAGTTTCCACAGGGAATTTACTGTCTCTCTCAAAATAAGTGCACTACATTGATACAACATCACAAATTGATGTTTTTTCCTCCAACAAGAACAGGGTTTAGCTTCCTGGGTGGCAGTCAGTGATTGCTGTATGTACCAAAAGGTGGCACGATGTTGCAGTGGTTAGCATTGTCGCCTCACAGCAAGAGGGCTCCTGGTTGCGGGGTGGGGGAGTTTCTGTGTGGAGTTTGCATGTTCCCCTTGTGTCAGCGTGGCTTTTCTCCAGGTACTCCGGCTTCCGGTCCAAAGACATGCAGGTTCATTGGTGACTCTAAACTGGCCGTAGGTGTGAATGTGAGTGTGAATGGTTGTCTGTCTCTGTGTGTCCCTAACAGGATAAGCAGTTACGGAAAGAAATGACTGTACCAAATTTTGTGGCAAGCGATCTAGCAGTTGTAAAGACATTTCACTGAAGGTCAAAAATCCCAACCTGCTGTTGGCGCTTGCAGAAAAGTCAGGGGATCATCAAATCCCGATCCCTGGATCAATCATTTGGATTCATCCTCTGGGGAACACGGATTTATCTACAGAGAAATGTCATGGCAAACTATCCGACTGTGATTGATAGGCCTATTATGTGTGTTATTACCATCGTCCCCATATGCTTATACAACCACTCCTGCATATACATGTGGGGACAGATGCAACATTTGACTTCTAATGTTTCAATCAATGTTATGTCTCTAAAATAGCTTGTAAAAACAATTGATGACTGTCAACGATTAGAACACAAATGTGAGTTACTTACATAAAAACTGTATTCAAGAGGTCTAAGAGGTTTTTGAGTGATGACATCAAAACCAAACGTTGTTATAATTGCCCCCGGTCCCCACTACATTTCAGTCTGGACCAAAATGGTGGACCAACTGTCCGTCAGACTGACATCGCCATCACTGGAGCCACACCAGTAGCACGGCTGACATTCTGTTGGTTTAGATCTGAGAGTTTGGATTTGCATGTTGCATTGCAATAAAACAGGAGGGAAAATGTCATTTTCACTCTCCATCCTGCCTGTGGAGGATTAGTAATGACTGGGCATATTCCCATGGGACTGCTGTTTTGATAACACCATTTTGCTGGTATTCCTGATGGAATGCCAATGCAGCATCGCCAGCAGATGCCTTGGCATAATATTTAGCCTGTGGTTTCCCATATTCCACTGCAGTAAGTAGTATCTGAGTTGACATTTTGCTGCACGTTTTTTTTATTTTGAAGCAGCATGAGTTATTCTTTTTTCTCTGTTTCTTCACATTCCTTCCATTGTTGATGCTGCTGTGAAAGTGACTCTGCTCTAAGACTTTGAACAGAGAGAGAACTCCCAGTGGAGAATAATTACAGTATTTTGTGCTTTCTGTATTTTCAAAAAGCCCTGTTTGCTGTCCACCATGACAGTAAAAAAAAAACAACAAAAAAAACACAGGATATCACAGGAATACATCTTCTGAGAATAAATAGTGGAGGATCAAAAACGGCTCCGTCTCTGAAACAGAGCCTCGGCCATGTCAGCATTTTGACAGGAAAATAACTGGACAAAAATAGAAAAAGTATAATAAAAAGAAACACATTTTATTCCCTCTGCCGTGGGTTTATTTTAACTTATTAAACAACGGATCTGTGGATCTTTTAGAAAAGACAGAAAACTGTCCAGTGTTGCTTATCACTGTGAATTACTGCAGAGTAAACTTTGTAATCCCGCGGGTTTAGCAGCTTCACACTCACGTTAATCCCATGTTATACTAACAAAGAACTTGTTCTCCTAAACCTCCACAGGCACAAACTAAGCAAGGATTAGAGCAGAGAAAGAGGAGGATTTAAACGCTGTTAATACGAGGCTTAGATTTTTTTAAGTTGTGTACTCGATGCTCAACACCCCATTAAGGTGCTAAGTGTAACACACAGTAGCCACCTAATGGCACAGTCAATTCAAACCAACTTTATTGACGCTTTGCTACTGAAATGCCCTTCATCACAGACGGCACCCGTCATTCAGTTTGCCCTTTTCTCTTCCCTCACCCAGGACCGAAACATCTCCCGTGGGTGCTCTTCATTTCCCTTTACAAAACACACCTCAACACTAAATTCCCTTTCCTGAGAGTCATTGAGCATATGGCACAGAGGAGATTCAACCCAACTGCCAGGATAAATGTTGGCATTTGTTCATCATAATGTAGCAGATATGTTGAAACTTTATGTTTCTATATGTTTTAACAATGCTGTGCTCAAATTGTGGTTATGATTAGACACAAAAACAGCTTAGTTATGGTAAGGAAAAGATCATGTTTTGGCTGAAAACACCCGGTTTTGGTAGCACAATTGCGACTGTAAATACCACCAATGTCTCATCAACAAGCACCCAGCTTTTGTGGCACGACTGCAATTGGAAATACCACCAATGTAACTGTAACACTCATTTTTGGTGGCACAATAAGGAATAGAAATCCTGCCAATGACTCATTAACAAACACCCAGCTTTTGTTGCACAGTTGCCACTGAAAATACCACCAATATTGCTTAAAAAAACTTTTTTGGTGGCACAATCACTGCTGATAATGCTGCTAATGTCTCGCTAAAATCAACCAATATTGGTGGCACATTTGCTACTAGAAACGCCGCCAGTATCTCATTAAAAAAAGACTCAGTTTTGTGGTACAATCACTGCAGGAAGTGGTGCCAATATCTCATTGAAAAACATCAAATTTTGGTGGCACAGAAGCAGCTGGAAATGCCACCAATGTCTCAATAGCATGCCCAGCTTTTGTGGCACAGTCATGGCTGAAAATGCAGTCGATTTCTTGTTAAAAGCCACCCACCCTGGAAATACCAGCAGTGTTGCATAAACACAAATTTTTTGGGGGCTCAATCAAGGCTGGAAATACTGCCAATGTCTCGCTAAAACACATCCAGTTTTGATGGCAACAATTGTTGCTGTAAACGCCACCCGTCATGCCAAAACACACAGAATTTTGGTGGCAAAATCTGCCGCCAATGTTGCTTTAAAAAAAAAACCATTTTTTTGGTGACACAATAACTGCTGCAGATGCCAATGATATGTTGCAAGAATATGCCACTAGAAATGCTGCCACTGTTTCGCTAAAAGCATCCAGTTTTGGTGGCACCGTTGTTTCTGTAAATGACGTCATAGTCTTGCTAAAACAGAGAATTTTGGTGGCACAATCCCTGTTTGAAATGCTGCTAGTGTCTTGTTAAAAAAAAAAACAAACACCCAATTTTAGTGACACAATTGCCGCTGGAAATGCCATCAAGTTCTCGCTAAAAAAAAGCCAGTTTTGGTGGCACAATTGCAACTGGAAATGCCACCAATGTTGCTTAAAAAATGTTTTCGGTGGTATAATTACTGCTGGAAATGCTGTTGATACGTAGCTAGAAAACACTCACTTTTGGTTGCACAAGCGTGGCTGAAATGCTGCCAATGTCTCGCTAAAAAACACTCGCTTTTGGTGGTAAAATCGCAGCTGGAAATGCCATCAATACCTTGCTAAAAATATTCCAATTCTGTCGTTTTTTGGTATCAAACAGTGAGCTGCAGCTTGGCAGCCATCTGGCCTCGGTGTTAGGCCATCCACTTTACCCTCCAACTCCTGATGACAAAGTCAGCTCACATACACAGACTGAGCTGGAGGATCTGGTTAGCCAGACTGGTATTTTTCTTTTAAACCTCTTCTTAAAACTTACTTGTTAGAACTTGCTTACATCTAAGACATTTCTGCTTTCTCTCCCGCTCTATACTCACATCTTAAAAGATGTTAAGGGAGCAGGGGAGAAAGTGTGCATCTGTGAGTGGTTTCGAAAGATCATATAGTGAGAGCAGCATGTGTGTGATGAGCCCTGGGAAGCCCCTTCTCCACCACATCAAGCCCCTCACAGACCCCGTACAATAAGGTCTTTTTATTTTACAGCCTCTGTGGACCCACTACCACGCCTGCTCTCCCCACAGATTTCATTTCACGCAGCAATCAGGAGATTTTAGTGCCACCAGTGACAGAAACCGCTGAGTTACTGCCCTTAATAATGACCGCAGTGAGAAGGGCCACCCATTGATGAGTCACCGCCTCCATATACAGCATGGAGGTCCCCACCACCACTGGGCAGGTACAGCTGGAGAGGGCATCAGGGGGGATGTTAGGAGAATGTCGTATAGCCGCCATATGTTTTCATCATGAGCCAAAACCACAGCGCTTTGAGTTATTTATTGCCGTTCATTCTCTCTTTCTCACTTATATTTCAGGTTTTGAGGTTTGTTGCTGAATTATAACCACTAAGTCATCATTGTGCTTTATTTTCCAGAGTTGGCTGCACATGTCGGGCCACTGCGTCGACTCAGTCATTAGTCGGGTTTCCATCCAAATGTAGCACAAATTCAAACTGAATTTTCAGAAAATCATCAATAGACAATGCCAATTTATTATTACTTTCATCCACTACAGAAAACAATGGATGTATAACAAGGGTCATGTCTACATGGTGACTCCAGAGTCGCAAAAACTCCAGCGAGATTTCACGTTCCATGTTTCAAGTGATCATTTTAACCCAAACCATTATTTTCCCTAACTGAAACCAAGTGCTTTTTGCGCCTAAACCGCACCAAATCTTCTTGACAGCGTCGTCACACAATGAAACCGCGAGAGCAGACTGCTCTGTGTGGGAACATAAGTGTGTTGCAGGCATCCATCCAGAGACAACCAAGTGAGCTTGCAGTAGCCTCTGCAATGACTGTACATCATGACTGGTTAATCTATTTCGTTCAGCCTGTTTCCATTGCACGTAATTGCATTTACATTTTATCAATACGCCAACTGCTCCACCTCTATTGTAAAAAAGGTTTGAGCTATCAATGAGATTTGTTCGAATTTTTGGCGTTTTTACTCAGGTATTTTTCTGCACAGATCCAAAATGTGCATAAATATAGGTGGACGGAAACACACTGATGGGAACATTTTTATCTATCGAGCTATTCTGGGTGAACGTCATTACTTCAAATCACAGTATTGCAGAAAACATGACGTGGTGGTGGGCAGGAAATGTGTTTAAATGACGTGCTGGCAACAGGAAAACATGCCAGTGGAAAGTCTATTACGAACAGCTGCCATTCGCTATGAAAGTTTGGTTTTGGGAAAGCAACACACTGGGTTAGGTTTTGAGAACAAAGAAATACTTGGTTAGGTTTAGGAAAACATCATGATTTCGGTACGAGATCGCTGCTTGTTCTCACGATATTTCGGCCGCGCTTTGGAAAGCAGAGCTAAATGGTAAACAAACATGGCAGCACACCGGTAAGGTAAGACAACACGTTTACATGTCGTTTTCTATATGTTCTCTGACATTTATCCTAACAATATGAGGTGGTCTTTGTGGAAAAAAAGCTTGTTTAGTGGACTAACTTTGCACTTGAAGTATGCCCTTACACCTCTGACACTACTATGCACCCCGGCTGTATCTAGGCTAACAGCTAACATGCTAACTATTATTTTTATGTCACTAGTCACTTGAAACAAATTTAGGACGATAGGAGACAGGTTGAAATAAACCGAAATTCCCTTTAAGATCTGGTGGAAAGGCGGGCTGGTTCGCTAGATAGCACCAAGGTTTCAAGGATCCTGAAAGGAACCGTTCAAGAACCAGAGCTACTTTGGTGGTAAAGTGGCATCTGTAAGACTGTATTAGGCCCGGCTGCTAACGAGCCTCAATGATCTGCTTTTTGCGTTTATTTTACCCAGTTTGAGAAATGTCAAGCTCATATCTGACGACTGCCTTCCAGTAGAAGGCTAAGTTATTCATCAAAGCCAGCAGGAAAGGGAAATGTGCAGATAAAAAACAGCTCAATACAATATTTACAACAGCAGCGGTTGTTATCACAATCCGCAACAATGATGCAACCTTCAGAAATCTTCAGTGCAAATATAAAGTTTCTGGTCATCTCCTGCAGAAAGATCATTGTTGGTGCTCACACAGCTGCGGAGGAGTTCATCAGTGTGAAACTTTTCAGGCAAGCCTTTTTCGTTGCTAATGGTCACACTCTCGCTCTCACAGGTGGGATTCCTCTCCACCTCAAGTTTACTTTGTGGAAATATTCTGGAGGCCACAGCTGAGAAAACACATCAAACACGTGATAAATTGAGTGTCTTACGGGTGTTTGACAGCGCTGGATTTGCAAAGCACACAGAAAATCCTTTGAGTGGCTTATTATGAGTATTCAACGGTGTGGAGTTTTTTGGAATCAGTCCCCATTGATGGACATCCATCATTTAATTCATGCCAAAAAAAAGGTGACCTTATTTTGACTTCGTATCGGTCTCCTTCAGCGGAGACAAAGCAGCACATTGTTGAGATACCTGTGTAATCATGAGAGTCTCTGGTGCCTCTTGCCTTTTGACCCTGCGTGTATTATCCACTCCGCTCCCTCTATGTCTTATCATGAGTGTGGCCTGAGGACTGTCAGCGTGGGCTGATGGTACAGACGCTGTAGCTCGCTAAGAGCATGACATAATGACCATGCAAAACTGACCTTGGCGGGGGATTCCTTTCTTAACACGCACGCTATGTAGTGAGACACATCATTTACTATTTGAGGTAATTTTCAGCAGGAGCACCGAAACCGTGATGCATGGCAGACCCATATGTGCTCATTCTGTTTCGCTAATTGCCATTTCTAATTTCTCCCTCCGCTGTTCGGCCCCAAACAAAGCAATAACATAGATACGGAGCAAATTCCGCCTGTGGACTTCTCAAGGCCGCGTCCTTTATTTGTCAAAGCGCCATGGCAGTTGTTTGGCAGGGGGAGTTGAGCTGGAGTCTGATTAGTCTCATACCTCTTTCTGTAATGCCTCCAACTTTACAGCAGGAGCTCAGCGGAGTTAATAAAGGAGCTGAGAGGCTTCATGTAAAGCAGCTCTGTGGATGAACGACGTCTCACCACAGCATAATGGTGCCTTTGTGAGGCAGTGGCAGTAATATGGAACTTCATCGGCCTGACGTGTCTGCTGGGGCCAAATTAACTTTGTCATCCAGTCTTTGTAAGGTGCTCGCTACATTTATCACTTAGCAGCACCAACGCATGCGCCAAAAATACTGTTTGCATATGGGCGTTTCATATTAACATGGCTTTGATTGTGTTTTCTTTCCTCAGAAAAGGGAGCTACTGATGTAATGAGCAGAATCGCGTTCGTTTATTCAGCTCATCTAAAACCACAGTGAGAATTCCCCTGATGGTTTCCCTGTCTGCTGAGCTTTCCAATCAGACCTCAGCACAAACAGTTTACAAATGTGTTTAGCAAAGTATCTCACTTTGCCAGGAGATGTTTAGAAATGAGTCAGAGGATGAGTTAATCAGTAGACGGAGAGATTTCCAGCTACTTTATCGTCTCCGTTTGAATATATTCCACTGTAAAGGTAAATAAGCCCACAACTGTAATTCCTGGATTCATTTTTATCCACATCATTTCTCATTCAAATCACAGCACGTCACAGTGGCCGCAGCCAGTTATTGATAAGTCATTAACACACATTTCTCCAGTAAAGTTGACGAGCTGTCGTAACCTGTTGTCTCTGTAATGAAAAATGACAATCGTGCACATCCCTTTGATTGATTAGCGTAAGCAATTACTGTCTGGGCCGTAGAGCTGCATGAAAAACAGCTCTGCCGCGGCTGCCGTCCGCTACTCTGTGTGACATTTTAATCTACTGGCAGATTAATGGGACACCGGTAGAGTGGAGAATATTCCACTATTGATTTTTTTCTGATGAATCAAACGCCTCCGTTTTGGTGACAGCTTTACCGTATATCTAGTCAGGTCTGCTAGGATTCGTGAGTGTGTGTGTGTGTGTGTGTGTGAGAGAGAGAGTGAGAGAGATGTATATAAAGGATGGAGGCAGTAGCTACAGTGGGAATGAATAACTGTATGACTGAGTGTATCTATCTATGGATGTGCATGTGTGTGTTGACACAGGCAGCCCAATCACTAGAAAAAAAAACAAAAAACATTAGCATTGTATGTTTCTGCAAATCACGGATACGTTACATTTGCATGTTGAAAGTTTATGTTTCAACAACACTGGGGTAAAGGTGTGGTGATGTTTAGGCACAGAAACCTCGTCATGGTTTGGCTTAAAAATACCTGTTTTGGGGGCACAATCCTCACTGAAACACAGCAATGTCTCAGTAAAAACCATCAGCTTTTTGTGCCACTTTCCCGCTGGAAAAACAGCCAGGGTTATCTAAAAAACACCCACGTTTGGGGGCTGCAAAGCAGCAGGAAACACAGCAACAGGCCCCTAAAAGACACCCAGATTTGGAGGATGAAAAGCTGCTGAAACACAGTGATGGGTCCCTTAAAAACACCTGTGTTTGGGGGCTGAAAAACTGCAGAAAACACAGTGACAGGCCCCTAAAAAACACCCAGATATTAAGGATGAAAAGCCACAGGAAACAGCAATGGGTCCATTAAGAAACACTTACATTTGGGGGCTGAAAAGCTGCTGAAACACAGTGACGGGTCCCTAAAAACACCCATGTTGGGTTACTGAAAAATTGCTGGAAACACAGTGATGGGTCCCTACAAACACTCATATTTCAGGGCTAAAAACGTCCTGGAAACTAGGCCACAAATCAATAAAAGACATCCATGTTTGAAGGCTGATAAGCTGCTGGAAAAACATCCACGAGTCACTAAAAAACACCCACGTTCGGGGGCCAAAAATCTCCTGGAAATTCAGCCACCGTAACTACAAAAAACACCCACATCTCGGGGCTGCAAAGCCACAGGAAACACAGCGATGGGTCCCTTAACAAACACCTACATTTAGAAACTGAAAAGCCACTGACACACAGCAGTGGGTCCCTAAACACACCAGCGTTGAGGAACTGAAAAGTCGCTGGAAACACAGTGACGGTTCACTAAAATACACCCACATTTAGGGGCTGAATACCTCCTGGAAACTAAGCCACGGCTTGCTAAAAAACACCCACAACTCGGGGCTATAAAGCTGCACGGCAACAGTAACAGGTGGCTAAAAACACCCATGTTTTGGGGCTTAAAACCTCCAGGAAACTAAGCCACGGGTCGCTTAAAAAACAAGTCTAGGGGCTGAAAAGCAGCAGGACACACAGTGACGGGGCCTTAAATCAGCCGCAGGAAAAACAGTAATGATTTGCTAAAAAACAGCCAGTTTTGCTGTTTGCTGGTGTCAAACAGTGGTCTGCAGCTTGACAGGCTTCTCGCCTTGGTGACACACAATTCGCCATCACCTCCACCTCCCCATGACAAAGTCAGCATATATATATATATATATATTATGTCACTTCAGAAATGAATGCCAACAATTTCTTCAGGCGACTGTGCTGACTGGACACCCACAGCAGCATCTCTGCTCTGTAAACAGTCTCATCAGACGTCAACTGTTCTCTGCTTTTATTTCTATTAACCTGTTCACATATTTGTTCGTGGTGAAGTGAGTCCTACATTTTGTCAGAGGTGCCCACTGAGAGAAAGAAAAGAAAGAATAAAGAAGCGTTCCTCTGCCCTGCTGATTTACTACTCGACTTTAATTGGGTTGTAAAATCAAATCCAGAGTTGTTTCAGGAATGCCAAAATGTGATTCCCCGGCTTGTTTACAGGAGGAGCCCAGCAGTCAAGGACACAGGGAGATAATGAGTGAGAAAAAGTGAGATAGTGAGAGGAGGAGGAGGCACAGGGATGGTGGGAACGCAGGGAAGATAAAGGGCTTGTTAAAAGAGAGTGAGCAGGCAAAAGAATGGAGACAGATGGAGGAGAAGGGAGAGGAGAGGAGGAAGTTGAACTAAGTTTGGCCCATCATTTATAGGCCTGGCCTGCGCTGCTTCACTCTGATTAAAACCGCCTGTGATTTATTTCAACCGATCTGCCTCACCATGAAACAACCAGCGGCTCTGATGTGTGAGACAGAGAGACGGGAGGCCCACACACAAACCAGTATAGCCGCGTGCAGCCACTGTACAAACTCAGCTGCGGCGTGCATACATACACATGTAGCAAAACAGACACTGATGTTGTACTTGGAATTAACAGCCTCGACAGAGAGTTGGTTTACAACCAAAACGTTGTGGGCCTTTAACACATCCACAAACACAAACACTGCATATTTTCCTCTCGCGTAGTGAAAATAAATGACGAGGGTGAGGCAGAGTTTTCCAGCGGCGCTCACTCTCAAGCCCAGCTCGCGGCTGGATGAAGTGATGGGGATGGAAGCCGAAGGGGATTTGAGGATTTTATCGGCGACGAGGGGCTAATTTGCACATGATTAAGAAAACACACAGTGTAAAGTCTCTCAGCGACACAAGAGATTCAGAGGGGAGTGCGGGCGCTGGAGAGGCTGACAGTGAAAATGAATAGGGGAAAGTGAAGGGGGGCGGACGTGGAGACAACAAACCTGCACCAAAAGATCTGAAGTTAAAGACCTTAAAGAGGACTGACTGTGCTCATTTTCAGGCCACTACTAGAACATGTTTACATTCATTACTTGCATGTTTACCTCATACTGATGATGCCAGAACACTCGTCTGAGATGCCCTGTTTTAGCGCCTGTCTCTTTAGGAAAAGCCAAGTCTGCTCCGATTGGTCAACATTTCCAGGTCTTCCATGTCTTTGCATTGAGAAGAGTGTCACTTTTTACAGTGAAAAATCCTGAACACAACCAGAAGTGTTCCAACAGGAATACGTTTTGAAATACGGGAGAGATACAAGAACATTAACAATCAAGATTACATGTTTCCCTGATGTTAGCATGTAGCTACCAGCACGTTAGCAGTGTACTTGCAGTCGGGAATGACTGTAATGGAGCATAGCGTGGAAAATGCAATGGGTTCTCTTTCCAACCCATCAAATACCACCACTTTGTCAGTGCAGTTCATGTCTACATAGCTAGACGTGAACTGCACGTTTGTTGGTGACGCTCTGGGATGGCATGTCAATTTACGCCTGTTAAATGCATCTAGTCTTTTCTAAACGCATTTCTGTTCTCACAGTAAAGATACAGTTTCTGCTCGTTTTCAAAATAAACTTACAACGTCAGTAAAACATGATTATTTCCTTGTGGGTTTAGAAAAAACACATCATGGTTTAGTTCAACATCCGTACTGGAAGTGAACACTGGCCTCCTGGGTGAAAGTCCAGGGTTTGTTGGACCCATACACCACCACTCCCACCTGCTGTATAGGGACTTTCCAGGTTCCTATATTACGTTTCAAACTGACACCATCCAATGGCAAATCATAACGCCATGCCGTCTGACCGGCCGGCAGCCTATCATACCAGCACAATAGGTGGCTTTTGGATTCAGTGTCTGATGCCGAAACCAATGATAAAGTGGTGGTTTTGACGAGTGCGGAATGAGAAGAGGCTGGAAAAATCACAAATAAAATGTTCTGAACACAACCAGACACGTTCCAGCAGGAATATGAGCCGAAACCAGGGAGAAACTAATAACAACAGCAACCAAGATTACATGTTTACTTGACGTCGGCAATAAACACAACTGGACATGTTCCAACAGGAATTTGACCTAAAATCAGGGCGAGATTAACAACCTCAGCAACCAAGGTAAGATGCTTCCCTGATGTTAGCATGTAGCCACGTGTGTGTTAGCAGTGCACTTGAGGCCGGGGAATGACTGTAACAGAGAACAGTGGCACTTGTTATGGTAAAAAAAAATCACCAATCAAAGCTTCTTAACACAACTGGACGTGTTCAACTATCACCTATCGCCTTCACCTCAGCCTCCACAGTCGTCAAAATCTGGCGACTGGGCTCTGACTTGTAGCATCAGACACCGACAAATAAAGCTGTCCTTTAACATTGGCATGATACATGGGCCGGTTGTTGTTGTAGTTTAAAAGTGCGAAATCCAAGTGGGTTGGGTGGGAATGCTGGTGGATGGGTCCAACAAGCACCAGCCTTCACCAAGGAGATTTTGCATCTCATAAGATAATAAGGCCAAACCTTGCTCTTTTTTCCAAAACCCAACCACGTGCCTTAGTTGTGGAAAGCAAAAAAATGTCACTTTACAGTGTCATAATGAGGTAGCGGTTTATTTTGAAAGAGACTATGTAAATGGTAAACTTCCTGTGAAAACTGAAATGTATTTTGAAAGAAGACAATGCATGTAACAGGAACTTGACACGGTGTCCCAGAACATTAACAACCAACACACCCAGGGTACCTTGCATGTCGTATCTGGACGTGAAAAGTCCATGACCAAAACATCGATGCGTGATGAGGTCAGAGTGAGAATGTGTTGCAGCTATCGGATCCAAAACGCGGGAGACAAGATCCCTGACATTAGCATGTAGCTACATGTAGCAATGTAGGCTATGTTATGTAAACAGTTGTGACTGGAGCAGATGAACATATAAAGAAATCTGGCACACTATGACATCATACTGTACTTCAAAAAACCGCTGGGAACGGTGCGTTTCACACGGTAGGAAACCTTTAGTACCTCTAATATGAAAAATCCCTCATTGTAACACTATGACACAAAATGCTAAAAAGCATATTAGGACCCCTTAAAAGCAGCCATTGCCTACATGCATTATGGGTGATAACCGTGATAGAGACACTCACAGCGGCTCCACAATTCATAGGACTTCGTGCCTGATTTCTGTTAACATGGAGAAATAGATTAAAGTAAATATTTATCTTCATCTAATCCTCCAATCATTAAAACGTCATTGGACAAGAACGCAATATTGGGAATCAATGAGAAAAACCATCGTTCAGCTGGAATAGCTGCAGTGTAAGCACACAGACATTTTTATTTTCTAATGCTCCCACTGAACTCCTGAACCCTCATTATCCGTTTCCACTCAGTCCAAAATATCATTCTCCTCTCTGATCATTTACATATGCATCAGACTGGTATTATTTCTATTATGATTATGAGACCCCTGCCTCACATCTGCCCCAAAGAGCACTTAGGGGTAATTAGGTGTAAAGCTTTGCAGAAATAAATGCCTTATAAGGAGTGATACCCATTTGACTTCTCAGTATTACACGCGGTTGCATATTACTGCGGTTTTTCTCCTCATCACTTTCTGTGTCCGTCTCAATTTCTCCGTCTCTATCCGCCCCTCGTTATTACTCAGTCATTGAGAAAGAACAATGCATTTCATCGCATATGCTGATTTAACCTGCCTCCAGTGACTCCTTGGGTTTTAATACCCGCTCTCCGATGTGCACAGGCTTTGAGATATGAGAGGAGAGGAGGAGGAGCGGGAGACAGAATGACTGATTGAGACGGAGACAAAGGGAGAGAGGAAAACAGCGAGAGCGAGCGAAGAAAAATGGTCGCTACAAGTTTGAAATTTCTCCGAGGGTGAGAAAGACTCTCTGCTGCAGCTGAAAGTCTATGTAACACCCATCTCTCTTGTCTCGTATCTTTGTGGCTAGATGGAGAGTAAAATACCCTAATCTACTGTACACCACTAATCCGTACAGTATTGAACACGCCAGAATAGCCGTACACAAGCTAAATAAAGCCATAAAGGACAACAACCTCCCTTTGCTCGAAAAGTAAAACTAGGCCAGCTATAAGTCCTAACGTCTCCACACTTATAGTGGGAAAAAAAACACCAGTGGCAGCCTGAGCTGACACTGAGGCTCGGGGATGTGCTACAAAATAGTTTACATTAGAAACATGGTGTTTCATTTAGCCTGATAAGCTCGGTTCAGAGGTCTCTGCGCAGGGCTCAGCCTCCCTTTGCTGTCAGTACAAAGCCGAGCTCAGAGGAGGAGGAGAGGGGGGACAGGAGGGGAGGAAAGAGAGGGTAAGACAGCCTCTAATTAGCTATGCAAATCCCACGCAGTGGCGGATTGAGTTTTGAAATGAAATTGGTCCTTTGGATCTTCTCGGCGTCTTTTTTTTAATCTCCGCCAATGTGACCAGTTAAGCAGTGGTGGCTTGAAATGGTGAACAGAAAGGATGGAGAGGTTTCTTATTAGAATCAGTGCCTCCCAGTCTGACTATAAGACCCCAGTGAGCAGTTCTACGTACACTTGCAGCACACACACACACACACACACACACACACACACACACACACATCCGCCCCCTTTTACACAACATACGACGCCTAAACACTGAGCTGTCAGGGAATGGAGGTTTCATCAGTTTTCTGTCCATTACAGCTCAGTGTTCCCATGGGGCTCCTAACCAGAGGTCTGAAACTGTTGCTGCTTGCTTCTGCAGAAAAACACAAAGACGTGGAGGTGTGTATGGTACAGTCTGCTAAAACAATCCAAGCATGTGGTAGATACGGTATTTAAAGGTCCAGTGTGTGGGAGTTATGGGGATATATGAGCAGAAATTAAATTTACTATAAGAACTAGGTTTTCTTTAGTGTGTAATCACCTAAAATTAAGAACTGTTGTGTTTCATTACCTTAGAATGAGCCGTTAATATCTACATAGGGAGCGAATTCTCGTCTTGAGAGATCACCATGATGCAGTACTCCAGAACAGACAAACCAAACACTGGCTCTACATTTGGCCGTTCATGTTTTCGGGAGTTCCCATCATGCACCATAGTAAGAAGACCCTCCACGACAAGCAGGATCGTAAAAACAATTTTTGTCTTTATCTGATAGGACAGATATAGCGTGAGAGCGAGGAATTGGCCCGTGCTCGCTGCAGCAAGGATAGAGCCTCAGCACAAGGGGCGCAAGTTCTACCAGCTGAGCTAGTGGGCGCCCCAAACACCAATTTCTTAACGTGATGTTGCTTTATTTTATCGATTTAAATCACCGGGTCCATTTGTTTTGGAGAGGAGATTGTTCTCATGCACTGTTAGAAGTATTCGTACATAAAGTAATGCATCAAAAGTCTTAAAAATCGTATGTAACGATGAACTAGTAATTTATGCATATCCAATGTATTTTGCAAGGCTGCAATCATGTGACTACTGCGATGATGGGAATAAAGAAGGAAGCAGCCATAAGCTACAGTTAGGAGGCAGATTGGAGCAGTGGATGAGTCACAAAACACAGGACTTTCCCCCAGGAGACCGGTGTTCAGAACCATGTGAACATTTCTTTTCCTAAACATAATCCCTGTGACTTTACATTAAATACGTAACTTTATGTTAATGAAGTAACGTCATTATGAGCTGCAAATTTGCAGGATTGCAAACAATTGTGTGAGGAAATGTTGTGCTGGGCAAAAGGCTCATGTGCGACGTGCCAAACAGCATAGAAGTATCAAAGATTTGTAACATGAAACTGCTTTGTTCAGTGTTTTTACCGGTTTAAATCACCTGGTCTGTTTGTGTTGGACAGGAAGAGACCTCTGTAGAAACCTCTTGAATGTCTGGTTCAAAAATAATGTGAGCGCACATAAAGTTATCAGAGAAAAAAAGGTGAGCACACATAGCAGGTGCTGGGCAAGTGACCTATCTGCGACGTGCCAAACAGTGTCTGAGAAACACTGATTTGTAACATGAAACTGCTTTATTCAGTGTTTTTACCAGTTTAAATCACCAGGCGTCTCATTTATAAACATTGCATATGCACAAAAGAGGCGTACGCCACTTCCCATGCAAAAGTTGTAATCTACAAAAAGAGACTTTGGAGATGGGAAATTGGCGATGCAGATGGTGAGGTGGAAGCCTGATTGAAACTGTTTATTTTTTGCGCATGTCTTTTTTGGTTTCTGTCCGTACGAACATTTTTAGCATGGATCCTACGCATTGTTTTATAAATGAGACCCCTGGTCCGTTTATTTTGGAGAGGAAGAGACCTCTGCAGATAATAAAGCTCCCAGTAAAAACCTCCTGAACAATGAACACTGAAAGAATTCTAATCAGCAAACTGTGAGCTGGTTGCAATCAGCAATCCTCTCCACTAGAGGCCACCAACTCTCACTAAATCTTACATACTGTTCCTTTAATAATATAGCTCTATATGTATCCTATTGCTAACAACATATTTTGAAATGCTGGACTGCACATATCGCCAAAAACCTCAAACCTCAAAATGATTTTCAAGCTGACCGAAGCATAATCTCAATTATTCTACAACACAATGCATAATTCCATTATGCAGGCTGTATCTAACAACTTAATTTCACAGTCAAAACTGTTCCCTTCTTGCCAAGAAATCATTAACCTCAAACAGCATGGATGAAATCCTAGCAGTGGCTGTGGTGAGTTTTTAGGGTCCTCAAGGGCCAGGGGTTAGAATTAAACCATGTAACAAGCCAGAGTGTGGCTGTACATTAATAAAAACCGGCCAACTCAATTTTCTCCCCTCGCGTCTAATCCTTAATACTTTGGGGTTCTGTCTGAGAAACAAGCCTCACTTTGTAATAAAAAAAGCTTAAATCCCGGTGGTTTTGAAAGAGCACGTTGTTGCCCTCTCATAAAAGCTTGAATGTAATTGGACCAGTGCGTGTCCTAACCCCAACAGATCAAAGGTTAGAAAAGCAGGTACTCATTTAGCATGACAAGGATTAGTCGGCTCAATACGCTGGTTTGGCAAAGAATATGTGTCTGGATCAAAGTTATGTCCCGATACGTGACTTGTAATTAGGTTCTCTAGAGAAGACGAGAGGAGGAGAGGAGAGGAGACGAGTGGAGAGGCGTTTGGGGTTGACATTGACGAGTTAGAGCTGTGCATGACACGAGGCAGCCCCAGTGGAAAGCCTTCAGGTTTGTTTAGGGAGAGCTGACATCTATAGAAGTTGCCATAGTGCAGCATTTGGAGATGTTCCATCTGCTGCACCGCTGCACACTCGCGCAAGTAATAAAGATTGATTTAAGTGTAATATAAACTGTTATATCGTGAGGGCACAATGTAAACACAAGCTACAAAGAAAATATATCCCCAGTGTACACAGCACATCTAAATCATAACACACAAATGTGCACTAAAACACATCCTTTTGTTGAAGATATCCATCCTCCAACACGCCTCTTTTATCATGTGGGCCTCCAATTCTGTTATATATGATGGTTAAACAATTTAAATGTTGGCTGTGTGTGCTTCACATATTGGTTTGTTGTGAACATCAGACACTGTATGAGGATGTCCAGCATGTTAATTAATGATAATTGCGTTTTTTATTACAACCCGGGTCCTTTAAAGAGTTTTCGCCTTCATTTCTAGAGGTAATAATAACATTTTATTCGCCAAGTTAATTGCTGATATCTGAGAACATGGTAACTGCACTACAAGGAAACGTTACCATTTAAAGATCTGTCTGAGGTGGGAGCATTATTTGATAGGGTGGTATTGGACTATCAAAATATGCTACCCCTCCACAACACCACTCTAAATGCGAGACAATCAGAGGTCTGAGAAGGGCAACGTGAAAGACAAAAAGCATTAATAACAACTAGAAAGGCAGGGAATTTAAACATGCACCTTTAGCACGTGGATAATGAAGACAGTGTGGACACATACCTGTCAGGTTTTGGATTTGAAAATAAGGGAGATTTTTCAGGTGGCAGTTCTCGCAAGGCTAGTGACAGAGTTCAGTTTGGAGAGGCAGAGGAATGGTTTTTTTTTTTAATTACATTATAATACAGGAGATTTACAGGAAAATACTAATACAGGAGGACGGCAGGAAAGAGGGGTAAAATATGGTAGTTTCCCGGCCAAAACGGGAGACTTGACAGGTATGGTCTGGTACAAGTTTGCAGCTTTCAATGATCAACACGGAAAGTAAGTCTGAACCTTTAGTCTGCAATAAACATAAAGATTTTGATTGTAAACCAAATGACAAATGAGAGAAAATACAATTTTGACCTGATGGTGGTGCGAGACGAGGAGCCAGGGGACCACCAAAGTTCCTCACTGTAACAAATGTCATTTCAAGTCATCCAAGACACCCAAAACATGTAAACATAGTTCTGTTGGAGGTCGCAGTGGTGGACCGACCACTCCAGCAGGAAGACATTAACATGAAGCCACACCACCACGGCTTATTTAACTTAAACTACTTTTTATTGGACCAAGTGGGCCATTTAACATTATAAAGCAATTCCACAACTGCTCTATGTGAGGCAGAATATTGTGTGTTGCTGTCTCTGTTGGTGCTCAAGTGAATGAGTTGTCAAAACAAGTTAGAATCAAAGCTAAAAGCATCTCTAAGTGGCACAATTTCAAACTGCAAATTGAGTCACAAAGGCTTTACATGTCAAAACAATATGTGCTACATCGTCTCCAACGGCGGCGCAGTAAACGCTACAAACCCTCACAGGAGAATATAGCATGAAGCAATTAGATGTTATAGCGCATCACCAGCTCGGTTATTTTTACAACCAGAGGTGATACACGACCATCCTTACCCTTCCTTTGCCCTGCTGCCCAGTAAGTATATGGCAGCGCACGATTTCAAAGGCAAGACGGTAAATCAACTGTGAAGACTGTGACAGCTGAGGATGTGCGTCCCTGTTTGTGTGTACATTTGCGTACTGTACACATACGCTCACGTGCAAAGGTTTATATTTGCCCGTGTGTAATCATGTGTGAGTGCGTCCCCGGCTCGGACTGGGTGTGGCCGTCTAAGGGCTGCAGACGAGACAGGGATTCATCCTGTCTGACTGCAGCTTATCACCGGACTGGCTGTGCCCTAATGAGATATCAGCAACCCTGCATTTAAAATGTGTTGGACAGAAAACACGTGAATAACCAATTATTTGTCTAGACGAGTTCAAAGTCTCATAACAATGTTTAAGTGATGACTGAGTCACCATTTCCGTGTTTGTAGCCTTTGAAGCTGAGTAAAAACACCTAGACGGACATTGTTATTCTGTGCTCAGCTGCCTCATTTGCTTCAGGTTTTGTATTTTTATTGTCACTACTTGCATCAAGAAACAGCTGAGATCTGTCCGCTGACACTGCTCTGAGCTCACTCATTACAAAGGGAGGAAGCAGGACTACAAACGTTTGGAGTTCAATGAGCCATGTACTTGCACTGATCTTTTTAATGCCAAGAATGCCCAAACCACAGTGACAATGAGCGACAGTCCACATTCACGGGATCATCCCCATTACCCCTCATTCTGCCTGTATCTATCTCCACATTCCTCTGTAGGCCGGGTGTCAAGGGGTGATAGGCTATGCTAAATGTGATGCATTAGAGGGCCAGCGAGTAAACAGAGGCTACCAAATATGTTATTAGCGCCCTCTACAAGGGGATCTAATGGGGATCCAAATAAAGAATAAAGGCTGCAGCATGTGTGTTGCAGTTTTCAGATGACTGACGTTGAAGGGCATTCTTTCCAAAGACGAGGGGACTAAAAAGAGGGACGCCGCCAACTGCAGAGATCCCAGTTGATACAAAACGCCCGAAAGAGTGAAGAGCCCTAATCGGCGTTGCTTTAAAGAGTGGAAAAATGTGTGTGTGTTTGTGAAGCTGATATTTTTCCAGCCCATCTGGAGCCGTCATAGTCCTGTCTGTTGACCTCTGTCGTGAAACGGGTGGCTGTCTGCGACTGTGACGCAATGACAGCAGATATTACTTTTGATTGACGGGGTGGAGTGGCATGAAATAACAAAGTCCCTGACTTTGGCTCACACTATCTGGGTCTTTGTGAGATTAATACAGAAATTGTTCAGTAGTTGGATAGAAGAGTCGCACAAACAACTTTAAGAGACATGTACAGACCAATGACAGTTTTGCTGTGACAGAGTCCAGCCTGGCATTATACATTAATTTTGCATTTGAATGCTCTTATTGTATGAATCCAATATGTTGAAACTTTACGGTTCAACAACATGTGGTTATGTTTAGGCTAAAAAACAACTGTGTTATAAAAGATCATGTTTTGGCTTAAAATACTCAGTTTTGGGGGCACATCCCCGACAGAAGAGCAGTGATGTCCCAGTAAGAAACAATTTGCTCATTCCAAATTCCCCACGGGAAACACAGTGATGTCTGTAAAAAGAACACAACCGCTTTTCATGGCTCTATTCCAGCAGGAAAAGCAGTGATGTCTCCATAAGAAACAACTGATTTTAATGGCACTATCAGCAACAGGTCACTACAACACCCGTGCTTGTTGCCCAACGAGTCTTTGGAAAAACAGTGACAGGTCACTTCAAAACACCTGTTATTTGGTGCCTAAAAAGCCGCCCGAAACACAGCAACAGACTGCTACAAAACACCCATGTTTGATGCCTAAAAGCTGCCAGAAAAACAGTGATGGGTTGCTACAAAACACCCACATTGGTGCCTAAAAGCTGCTGGAAAAAACAGCCATGGGTTGCTATAAAACACCCATATTTGGTGCCTAGCTGGAAAACAGTGACAGGTCACTACAAAACACCCACATTTGGTGCATAAAAAGCTGCTGGAAACTCAGGAACAGGTTGCTATTAAAACACCCAATGGTTGGCGCCTAAAAGCTGCTGGAAAAAATAGTGACAAATCGCTACAAAACACCCATGTTTGGTGCCTAAAAAGCCACTGGTAACACAGCGACAGGTTGCTATGAAAACACCCACGTTTGGTGCCTATAAGATCTCAGAAAAAATGGTGACAGGTTGCTACAAAACACAAATTTTTGGTGCAAGTTGCTGAAAAAAAATCAGGAACGAATCACTACAAAACATATTTTGTGCCTAAAAGCCGCTGGAAACACAGCCACAGGTCACTACAAAACACCCATATTTGGTGCCTAAAGTCTGCTGGAAAAACAGCACAAGGTCACCACAAACACCCAAGTTTGGTGCCTAAAAGTTGCTCAAAAAAATAGGAACTAATCGCTACATAACACCGAAGTTTGGTGCCTAAAGCCGGTAGAAACACAGCAACATGTTGCTACAAAACACCCATGTTTGGTGCCTAAAAGCTGCTGGAAAAAAACTGGAAAAAAGGCACTCATTGCTCCAAAAACTAAATCACAACCGGTTTTGCTGGTCTCAAACAGTGGTCTGCAGCTTGGCAGGTATCTCGCCTAGCTGACAGGCCATCCACCATCCCCTCCACCTCCTGATGACAAAGTCAGCTCATATACTACGTCAGTTTAGACGTTCATATGACACGTATAAAAACGTGCAAATGTAGCCTATTTTCAGTTTGCAGAATCAATCAACATTTTCTTTTGTCAACATGTGGCTGCAAAATCAGATCATGCAAATGTAGAAATTGTATTAGCTCAACATTTGGTGTTATTGATGCACACAGCTGACAAATCACACGGCCTTGTCTCACTCTAAAATCCGCATGCCCACCCATTGCTGCCATTAATCATGGCTAACAAACGCTAAGCTGTCCCAAATGCATTGGGCATGCAAGACGCCTATGAAAAGCCTCATCCAAACAGACTCTGACACAAACTCCAGGATTTCCCAGGTGTTTGGGAGGCATGACATCACACGGGGACACAATGAGGACTTTGAGAGGTGCCGGTGAGAACAGTCAGCAAAACAAGCTCAGCGCCATACATCAACAAAAAGGCCCCTTCTAAATAATATGGAAAAGTGGAGATGAGAGCCAAAGCAGTTCACAAGCAGCTGAATCCAGTTAACGCCTGGAAAAAATTATAGAAACATTTGAAAGGGGGTGGGGGTGCGGAGGGAACACGCTAATGTCTGACGATCTGGAGGGTGTGTGTGTGTGTGTGTGTGTGTGTGTGATGACAGCTGAGGGGGGTATACATATTCAAAGAAACAACATTCTTTCTCACAGCGTGACTCTGTGTAGACATGGACTCCTAGCTTGTCTATTTTTTGATTCTGGGACTGGAAAACAACTGGGTGTTTGTGTGCGAGCCGTAAGCTGTCAGCTTTACCTTATTAAAATGTCATTGACTCCTAAACTGCATATTTATGCAGTGTTAACCGGCGCCTGATGGCAGAGCTCACATACAGTTTCGTTCTGGCTGGCAGGCTGAGTCAGACGGACTGTGTCACCCGGAGATAAGCTTTATTACACAATGTATGCACAGGAGCTGTTTGATTGATGCTTCTCCATTATTATTATGTTCTGGCAAGGTAATATATTCCAGGCCTCCATAAAAGACCAGTTCTAAATTAGTTGTGTCAAATTGTGGCGGCAGAAGTGTTGGCCCTATCTCTCCTATCTGTACATCGAAATGAGGTTGCGCTGACATTGTGGTGGGGGGGCAGAGGCGATGTTGGGAGCAGTTGCAGCAGCAGGAAGCTCAGCAACCTTGGATTTCTTCCCATTAAATGATAGCTTTTTCAGTCTCTATGTAAAATAGACTTTGACACAGTTCTAGGGTATTAATTAAAAAGAGCAGGGAAACAACTGCCTCTGTGCCGGCTGATGTAGCGGAGCTGATCTGAAAAGAGAAATACCTAAACAACCATGATATTCATTTCACTCCTTTCTGGGTGATACATCTCTAAATCAACCCATGATAAGCATTTTCAAACTAATGGGACTGATTCGTCTCACGTGGATGCATTCACAAGCCAGTCGCCAGAATAAATGTTGATACTGTACTTTTCTGCACACCACAGATATGTTACATTACTTTGTTTGATATGTAGCAAATACGTTGAAACAATAAGTTTCTTTATGATTCAATTTTTAATTTTATGTTGTGACAATGCTGTGGATACTGTGTGGTTAGGTTTAGACACCAAAAACATTTCATTATAGTTAGGAAAAGATCATGTTTTGGCTTTGAATACCCGATGTCACCACAATCACCGCTAGAAATGGTCTGATGTCACCTTAAAAAATACCCCGGTTGTTGTCATTACAACCATCACCGGAAAAGTGTATAGGTTGCCTGTTTTTGCAACGACCACCGCTGGAAAAGTGCTGATGTTTCCTGAAAAACACCCGGTTGTTGTCACCAGGAAAAGTGCTAGCGTTTCCTTAAAATTACCAGGTTGTCTAAGCAACAACCACCAGCACTGCTGTCACCTAAAAAAATAAATCCAGATATTGCAACAATCGCTGCTGGACATATGCTGACGTTGCCTTAAAATTACTCATTTGTTGTCACCACAACTACCGCTGGAAAAGTAATGTTGTTGCCTTAAAAATATCCAGGTGTTGATGCCACAATGACCACTAGAAATGTGCTGGCATCACCTCAAAAAAGTACCCAGATGTTGCAACAATCAACACTGGAAATTTGCAGATGTTGCCTCAAAAATACCTGGTTGTTGTCACAATAACCACTGCTGGAAAAGTGCTGACGTCACATTAAGAAAAAAAAAACAGATGTTGCAACAACCAGTGCTGGAAATGTGCTGATGTTGCCTTGCGAATACCTGGCTGTTGTTGCCATAACCACCACTTTAAATATGACAATGCGTCATTAAAAACACATGGCTACTCTTGAGCAGTGGTCTGCTGTCAGTATGAAATGCACAAATGTAACGTATCCGTAGTCTGCAGAGACGTTCAATTCCAACTATTTCTTCTGGCGACTGGGCTGCCATTCACCGACTCATCTCATGAAGGAGAGTTGACGCAACCTTGGCCAGACTTTGATTTTATCACTCTCTGTCATCCTACGAGTGGTAAAAGTGATATGAAAGGTTGCGTTACGACACCATATTTTTTCCTCATTTCCTCCTCCATTGGCAGCTCATCAGAGTGAGAAGGGATCTCTTCTTTTGTCGGTCAGACGTAGAGCTTTTTGGTAAGGTGTGTGTCTGGAATGTAACACTCTGACCAGGGTGAGAATTGGAAGACACCTACACACACACACACACACACACACACACACACACACACACACACACTGGTGCTGCGTCTTCAGCCTGTGTGGGTGGAGAGAGAGAGCAATACTTTCAGGGTACAGAGGGGAGCACTCATGGGAAACATCCACATGTCTAACTGCTAGCCCAGATGTGGTTCTGTTTCGACTGTCAGAGCAGTCACATCTGTCTGGGCTCTGAGATCAGTATGTGTGGGTGTCTCCATGTGTATAACTGTGTATAAATATGTCGGTGTGTGTCGGTTTCCCAGCATATGTGGCTGTGTATATGTGTCTGTCTGTGTGTACACTATTTGTCTGCATCCTCGCTGGTGCTGATGGATCTCAGTTAATGTTCTGCAGCACAGGGACTCTCATCCCTTAATAGCTTTAGCAGTTTCACCCAGTGAAGGGTCCACCTGACATCAGCAAGGCCCGCGGTGGTTACGATTCTAACAGTTGAGCAACGTTTATGGCTTTGATGGCGGCACTCACTCTGCAGTGATTAACTTTAAGTGACTTTGTTGTAAAGATAGACGTTTAAGACTCAGCTCCAAAGTTGAAGGCTGTGCTACAACAACCCAAAACAGCTTCAAATACAGACCAAAGTTTGCACATTGGCCACAGGCGTCTTCCAACACTAAGATCAGCCAGGACACATTAACATCTTTTACCTGTTTTAAAGTGGTTGCTGCCTTTTCTTATCGTTGCTTTGCTACAAGCAGCTCAATGTTGCACGAAATATGGCAGCATCTGTCCACTGACCTTCACATTAACTTTGATAAATTGATGGATTTTCATGGGGAACTCCTCCAATTCTTCACCTCACAGTCACAAGTCCTATCAGTTTCTCTCAGCCTGTGAAAACAGTTGTATCATGTCTTCTGTGGCTCTGGAGGAGCTTTGTCAAGTCTGAAAAAATAATGACATCATCAGCATTATCTGCGCTTCGGTTTAGGAAGTAATAATTCATAATAGAAAGCCCAGGTTTGTCAGTTTGACAAAGTTCTTTAGGCATTAGCCGTACTCAGACTAAAAGTCAGGATATCTCGCCTTGATTTTGACAACTCATTTTTAAATCTGTCTGTTTGGCCTCCCGGCTTCATGGAATTTTCCATACTAAAACCCTGTAAGACAGATTCACAATAAACTTAATTCAGAAAGTATAAAATCGTCCCCCCAAATAATGTGTTGATAACAAATATTTCTATGCTCTCATAATGTGCATAAAATTTGGCACTAAGCTGGACCGCATCGAGAACACACCAATGCTGAAAAGGTTAGGTCATAATAATCCGTGACCATATTTTTGTAATATCTAAAGGTCTAGTGCAGGGACAGGCAACCTGTGGCTATGAAGTCACACACGGCTCTTTAGCCCCTCTCCTTTGGCTCCCTGTGGCTTTAAAAAGATAAAATTACGTGGAAATGAATAGTGTTTCTACACTACACTGATAGAAGTAAACAGCTGATGCAAGCTTCCAGCTGTCTCTCAAATCCTCCATTCAGTGTAGCCACGACAAAGTAGGTCAGAAAAAAAGTTATATAAATGTCATAAAATGTCAAAGTGTGGTATGCTATTAAACGTGTTATAAAAATTCCCAGTCTAGTACGTCATAAAAATGTCAAAACGTCATATAGTAGTATGGTATGTAGTAAAAATGACATAAAAAGTCATAGTATATCCTCCTGAGACCCTGTGTCCTCATATGAGGACATCACAGTTTGGGTTTACTTGACCATAAACTTCATTCTACTTAACTTAGACCTGTTGTCCTTGTTCATGGACACTTTATTGTGCCATCTGGTGGCAGTAAGAGCACAATACACTAATCCATGTAAAACAAGATGGCAGCCATCTCTGCCAAGTCAGTCTGCAGCCGATCCCGACACAAAAGGTCCAAAACCTGATCACATTTTATGGTTGAAACTTGTTTATTTGAGATTAATAATGTTTGTAGTTTGATATGGCAACAAATTTCACCAATTTTTGTAGGGATGTCCCGATCCAGCTTTTTCACTTCCGATCCGATACCGTTATTACAGCCTTGAGTTTTGGAATGGACTGCTCGAATCGCGGAGTGCTGGGCTAGCCGGAAAACCTTTGTGAAAAACTGGATCGGAGTTCTGGGATCGACATTTTTCCATGCAGTCCAATTCGATACCGATGCATGTTTTTTGCTAATATTGTCAGCCGATACCGATCCGAATATCGGATCAGGACATCCCTAAATTTTCGCAACAGTAACAAGCTAAGACACTCGTCATCAGCTTGTTGAGGGTCATTGGGACTTTATTATCATCTGGTTTGAGGACACTGGGACTTCACTCATTTAAGGATATCGGGACTTAATTATCATCAACAATGTTCATATCCTACTAATCATAAATAGCTAGGAGAAATTAAAAATACATACCAAACAAAAGCTCAGGTCTCAGGAGGACAGGGGGAAAAAAAGAGGACAGAAAAGTCTCAAAAAAGCTTTTTCCTGTGCAACCCTCATGCTGGCTTCTTTAAATGCCACTCAGTCATAAAAACTGGGATTTTTGTTTGAATATGCTTGAAAATGGTCACTTTAGCTGTTAGGTTTCCAAAATTAGACCCCCCGGAGGCTGGGTTGCAGAAGGTGTATAGTGAAAATGGTCCCCCAATGTTAAATAGATGACAGAGGCCCTGCTGGAATTTTTAACAGAGATTTAAAAGACTGTCATTAGGAATTCTGTTATGAATTGAATTTTAGGTTTTAAAGAGAAAAGATAATTCACATTTCAAGACTTTTTAACATTGAAAGATGTATTCTTTCACTATCTCTGTGGTGTCTTCACACATGGTGGATAACATAACTGTATGTCTTGTGTTCAGCAGCTCTACTTTAAGATTTCTGGGGGTCTGTATCTGTATGTGTAAGTATGCAAATGTGTAATTTCTTGTGCATTTTGAAAGCTGCACACGTCTGCAGGAATGTAAATGACAATGCTGCGTCAAAGTAGCTTCCTGAGTCTCTTGTTCAAACATGTAAGTGAAGTCTGACGAGCTAATTGGCCCCACACTTGAAATACTGTATCTAACCTTTAGCTCAAAACCTGTTTTTAGGTGAATCAGTCATCCTGGTGCACGGTGAAATTACGTCTTCTTAAAAGGGAGAAATTACAGAGTTTTCCTACCCAGCATAACTAAAGGTCTGATATGTTCGGAGCTACTTTAAGCTGTAATACTTTAATAGTACTCCGACTGACAATTGCTATATTTTTTCAAGCCAAAACAGTCATTTTAAAGGGAAGAGGTTAGGAAAAGACACACGGTGGCAGCTGCATGCAAACACAAACACACCACTGCTTTTTGATTATGTGCCGCAGCTAACGAGGCATCATCCATGCTGCGTTTCTTATTAACGAGTCATCCAAGGCAGAAATTTAATTAGACTTCTGACGTGTGGCCGAGAGCTCAGATTATTTCAGGAGGCACCACCAGGCTGGACGCTGACATTAACAAATAGTCTTCATTACATATTTTCCATGTGACCAAGCGAGATCCTCTCTGATGTAAATATTGCCGTGGTGGGGCGAGAGGTTAGCGCCTCACCTTCGCATGAAGGATGGAAAAAAGCAGCCTTATCAGCAGAGAGAGATGGCGAGTTTATTGTTCGACTGACAAAGAAAAATCACCTCAGAACATCATTTCCGTCTCATCAGCTCTGTTCAGTGATGTAATTTAAAATGGGAGTTTTATGAAATATTTAGACACACTTGCCTCCCTAAACTTATCAGATCTGCTGTGGCACAATGATCAAATAGTTGCCTTTGAGTTGTTGTTTTAATAATTAGGATAAAACTTTTAAAATGTATTTCAGACCCAGGGGATGACGTTGTTGCCTGCAGTTATCAGCACTGTTAACAAATTGCTTAGGACCAATTCCATTTCTTGTGTTACCCCCCCTTAGGTGTCCCTTTGCACCTTGGCACAAAGTTACAATGGATAGGAAATGGGACAACCCTTCAAGACCCTGATTTGTCATCAGTATCGTCACTGTCATTTACATAACTGATGGAGATAGAAAAGCATGGACACTCGATTCATCTGCAACTTAAGTTTTATGCTATCAATCAATAAAACAAGTTATCAAATAAGAAAGAACACTTTTTCATTACCAGGCAACTAGCGGTTTTCCTAGAAAAGTAATGTACCTAGATTTCGTACCTATCCAACGTAAACACGAGCCAGTAATTTGTGCATAACCGATATGTTTTGGAGGGATGTGATCACATGACCAGTGCGCTGACGGGAGTAAACAAGGTAGAAGGTTGGCATGGTGGATG
This sequence comes from Epinephelus cyanopodus, assembly GCA_026686955.1. Classification (NCBI taxonomy): domain Eukaryota; kingdom Metazoa; phylum Chordata; class Actinopteri; order Perciformes; family Serranidae; genus Epinephelus; species Epinephelus cyanopodus. The sequence goes on along the minus strand of CM048933.1, from coordinate 7,743,660 downwards.
GGTCACAGAAGACAGGACTTTCCCAGGAGACCGATGTTCGGAACCGTGTGAATCATGAGTCATTTTAAAGTACGTCCTCACTATGTTTCTGCTCTTATGCTGATGTCTCGGTAGCTTAGCGAACTAGCGTTACATTGTTATTGTTGATTTGTGCATGACAGTCCCTTATTTTGAGGTATTTTCATGTCACAGCCCCCTCCTCTTAGCTACTTTTCAAACTGGAAATGGTGGCCGAGGACTGTGCGAATGCTAATGCTAGTTTGCTAACTAGCTAATTTGCTATCTAGCTAATTTGCGGTCGTCATTTCCGGTAAGTGCACAACGGAAGTATGTGATTTGAGACACAACATATGTTACAAGCTAGCAAGCTGCCAATGTTAGCTAGCTAAACATGCTTTAAAAATTTGCACCTAGAAAAAATAAATAGAGGTGCATTACATTCATCAACCTGTTAGCTAATTTTTTTAAACTTCCTGCAACAGTAGTGCCTGCTGTCTGTTGAAATCTGCTACCAAAGTACAGTTTTCTGGCCAAAAGATAAAATCGGAAGGAGGAATTTAGCCAACACATCAGAGATTATGGAGGTTTCTTAGGAATGAAGGGACTTTTGGTTGACTCATACGTGCACAGAGCCATGTGGATATGCAGGGCTGTGTGGTATTGGAATTAAGCCTTAGGGTACGTTCGAAAATATTAACTCCGCACTCTGGCACAAACTGGACTGTTTGCAAATTCAGAGCACTGCTGGAATGCACCGTTCAGTTAGTCAGAACACCACACTCTTGGAGCTGCAGAGCGAACTCTGGGCCAAGCGAAATCAATGTGTGATTAACTTTTCATTAATTCACGTAGAAATAGAACGCTCTGTTTCTTGAAACAACAGAGCTCTCATTTTAGTGTAGACTGGATTTACGAACGCACCCATAGTGTATTAGTCTTCCTCGTGCCCCTCGGGATGTCTGACGGTGACATCAGATGTAACATGATCCCTTCAAGCATCACCCCAAAGATACTCACCGGCACGCTCTCGTCGCCAACCATCCCAGTTCTCATGACCTCTTTGAGGTGGAGGATCAGCCTCAGGTGTTTGCAGAGTGTGTGGTTTCCCGGCTGGGTGCACCTGAGAACAGAAAATGCCTTAAATCTGACAGCCATAAAAGGTGTGAGTTAGTATCACGGCACACCTCATAGACGGTCCAGGGGAAAGATGGAATATCTGTGAGGTTAAATGTAAGGAGATCAATCTCTTTCCAGTCACTTCAACCAACCATTTGTCATTAGCTACTGAGCCCTCTCCAGAGGTAAGGCAATATCCGCCACATCCAGCACCACAGTCTTGTCTATCACTGCATCTCTGCTCATATACCCTTTAGGGAGTTCATTAATGGGAAGGAGGGTGGGCTGGGATCCCCAAAAAAGCAGCCTCTGTCCATCCATCATGCTGCACACCGTCACGTTTCCTGACTCTGACAGCAGCTGCCCCCGTCATCCTCTGCTTTGCTTTCACCCAGAATTATTCTAACTATGCACATAATCACACAAACTGAGCAGCTTGTTTGTCTTGGACGACGTTCCGACTCTCACATGTCCATCAATGTGTGGACAACGGGGCTCGCGCCTCTGCGGGGGCTGAAGACCACACAGAGCTCGTTTGGGTTCTGAGGTGTCACGCCTCGGATAGATATTGCTTTCAAAGAAAACAGGTGAGGGGGGACGACGTGATACTGCTGGGGTGTGATGTGAATTAACCGTGCAACATCACACCCAGAGAAGGTGCTTTAAATGGGTCTGATTGCTATGATATCATCAAAAAAGTGATTTAAGTCCCAGTTGTGGTTGTGCAACATGCCTTAAAACCACAACATCACATATTCAGTGCTATAGTTAATATAATTTCCATATGGTCTGTGATACTGCATTTTGTCAGTTATTTGACATGAAACATGGTCATTTGCCAAAACAAAGACTGTTGCCGCTCGGCATGTGCTGCACTCCGTCAGGCCGAGGCTATTCAGCAGAACACCGCAGACACGTCATACGGTTATTGCATCCAGGCAGAAAAACACCTGATTCAACAAATGATTGCCTTAATCGATTCTGCTTGGGCTCCATCATCGAATTAGGGCAGCAAACAGCGTGAAGATATCCTGGCCAGATTGCAGGCCCTGGCCCTCAATCCCACACAATTTCAGGCTCAGTTAGCAACATGGTTAATTCGAACTCACAGTCGGAGGATCTATGCTTTGTGATTACCCTGCCCTGTGGTGGCTAAAACAACCCGCAGCCTGGCTGTCTTCTTTAGATGTATGAGCAGATACTTATCTGCAGGAAATGGCAGATCAGACTTCCACATATTGCTTTTTAATGAACACAGCACTCCGCCGTCCAATGCTGCTCTAATGGGCTCACATGTGACGCTTCATCTGCGCTGGTCATTTGGGCGCCAATATCAATTCCATATCACCCAACACCATCTCCATGGTTTGGCCTTGTGTCAGGCATGAAGCAGGGGCAAAAGGTCAGGTTTGTTCCTGGACTTTGTGGGTCTTTGTGTAATGATGTTATCATCTCTATCTGAAGCCTGGAGGTGGATACTGAGGGCTGAGTCTCTGGAAAAGGCAGGGGCAGGTAGTTACCTGTTATAAGTAACGGATATAAGCTGTAATAATACAAAATAATAAGCAGGGTTTTCTCAGGAACTTTCCGTGTTCCTTTTTTTTTAAAAACTGTGCATCTACTCTTCACTCAGGGATATATTTTAACCAGTAATATACTTTTTACTTTGCTACAATTTCTGTTTATACCTTTGAGGTTTGGGGGCAGGGGTTGTGAGGGGTGTCTACTCCAGATTACAGAGGAAGAAGAAGATGTACTTCATTAATCACTTCGTTGTCATATACACACACAGATATGTCAGAATAAAGGGGCTGCCTTGGACAGACGCGCCAATCAGTTAGGGGTTCGGTGCCTTGCTTAAGGGCACCTCGTCAGTGCCCATGAGGCAAAAGTCCTCGTTCCATATTTGGTGTGGATGGAGACTTGAACCTGCGACCCTACCCCAACACAAGTCCCTTAAGACTGAGCTACTGCCGCCCCAAGATGTCAAGTTTCCAGCTCCCTGGAAGCAAAATAAGCACGTCCTGTCTTTTGACCAAGATGCAGTGATGGTGATGGAGCAAAACCCAACAAGAGGCATCTTCCAGTGACGATCCTTGACCACATCTGGCCACACGTATTACAACAAAATCTCCAAAAAGATAAGACCTCTCAGAAAACACTGACATCCCCGCTTTAAAAACTCCCCTTTACCCTCGGCATACATTGTTGCAGGACAGGCAAAACTTGGTGTATAAAATTGGGCAGTTAAATCCCAAACCCAGTGTCATTACGTCACTCTGTTGAAAGCTCAGCTCATACTTGTTAATGCCAAGCCCTGAAATGCAGGATGTTGGCTCTGTATGAATGTATTGCCCATCAATAGCTGCGTACCCCAAAATGCACCAAATTACATCAAGTAAGTCCAAAAATTAAATGGGTGTGTAGTCTCACAGTGCTCAGATGAGGTTGTGGCTTTGTAAAAAGGTTGCGACCAGGTGCCAGACCGTGAGCAGAAAGCATTCAAGACGGATATAGCGAGGCAAAACACCAAAGGAGAGCGATTCCTTGACAGTTACTACTGAGACATGCAGGCAGTCGGCCTTAATGACAACTATTGGTCGACTAGTAATATTCTTAGTCAGCGGCAGCCCTAGAAACTCTACTCACCACTGTAAAAAGGACAGTATGATAATGTTGAATAAACAGTGTTTAAAGCCCTGAACACTTACTGTCTAGACACTGAGTGATGGGGTCATTCAGGAACATTAAGTTTTCTGCAAAAGTTTAGTTATTTTTATATGAAAGGATTTGTGTTTTGTCTGTTCACCTCTTATTAGTTTGAAATGACACCATGTACGTGTGCACCATTCAGTATTTAAATCAAGATCTGATGACAGTTTCTGGTTTAGCAGTGAGGCTGCTCCACACCCACACAGTCCTGATGAAGCAGAATAGCTCCTAAATCAAACCTCAGGATGATTTTTCTCTGAACTTAAACTTTAATTGTTGCTCACCCAGTTATGAATATTTCATATTTTTGAGAATGCTTAAGAACTGAAACCAACTTTTAAAGTATTAAATATTCATCTCAAGTTAAAACAATCCAGTTTTTTTTTTTTTTTTTTTTAGCTGTGTGGTAAAACTCCCCATGTGGAGCTTTTAGAGGTCGTTCAGCTCGACTCAAAGTCACCACGACATTCCTGGTGTCGAGTGCATTTGGAGATTAATTTGGACAATTGTTCTCCTGTTTGCGATAGCCGGCCATATGTGCCATTAACCTTTTTGTACCCACACTAGCTTGTCTTTAAACCTGATTACTGGCCTGTGGAGATGGACACAGCCACACCACCTTCCAACTGGAACAGCGCCTCCTTCCCCTCCCTCCCTCCCTCCTCACTCCGCCTGCCTCTCTCATCATCAGCTGCATCCTGCTGCCTCTCGGAGGAAGGAATGTGACACAAAATGTAACACACACAAGCTGCTGTGAGGCTCATTTTAGATGCAAATATCATCACGCGTACTGTCCAAGCGGGTTGTTTAATCTCACATGTGTCACCTCCATGTATCCATAAATAAGGTGCTTTTCTTTTGGAAGCAGAAACAAAGGCGTCAGATTTTGTCGAGTTGTTTAAAATTGTACTCCAAGGTAATTTCTTTGCTTTGAAAATACTACAACATGCATTAACTACATATAAACTGACTGATAATGCCATCCTAGAAACTAATTACGCACCACCATTCCCCTCCTCTGCTTGTGGCAAACACCAGCACACACACAAATCTCGAGACAAAGCCTTGATGAATGGAGCGTAATTGCTTGTGTGCTTAATTCAAATTGGTTGTATGTTGACATTTTGAGACGATTTAGAGAAACAGCCCACTTCAGATGAGCATTAATCTGATTAAGAGCACAATTTATTTGGGTTTCCGTGCTCAATAGAAACCCTTCCTGTTCGGCGAGCGGCCTGCCAGTGAAGCAGAAGAACTCGACCTCGATGAATGGCCAACAGCTGTGTATATAGAACGAGTACATTTCCTCTGGCAGTAAAAAAAAAACACCCTGTTTCAGTAAAACATTGAGTCATGGCTCACACACCACACACATATGTGTACGTTGCATGTTTTCTCTGATATCATTAACAAGCTGAGGTCTTTTCTAGATAACAGTTGCATCTAAATTTATTTCTAAAATTCTCTCACAGTCATGTGGTCAGTACGAACTCCACTGAGTATGTTTCGTTTTCTTAAGTTTTTATTAACATACCTAATTGAGCTCTCAAGTGGGCAATGCCGTTTCAATTTGAGTCAAAATGAGACGGTTTTAGGAGATGAACTCGTGGAGCCAAGGAGCTGCCTGCCGGCTTGTGTGGAAATTTGTGACGCTGATCTCAGTTCAGGCACGGAACATGTCATAAATTACATCCGTACAATTTCCACGTGTAAATCTTATTTTTTACTAGCTGCATCTGTTTCTAACCATGTTTGCCCCGTGGAGCGTTGTACCTTTTTTTCTGACAATATTTCAATATCCAGCATAAATTCTAGCAACTTATTAAATTTATATGCCATTAAAACGGGCCAGTTGTCCAAAGCTGAAGATGAATATTGTCCCGAAAATAAAAATATTTTATCGCCACGATTTCAGGTCGAGAAACGTAAAGCCATTATATTGGCAGTAAAGATGTCTCCTCCAAACTGACAGCTCCCAAACCTCAGTTCATAAACCTGTCTGGAGATTATGTGCATGGCTGAGACACGCAGTCTAACTACTTGGCCAGCTCAGCAGTGGAAACAGTTTCTGCATGACTCTATTCTCACTGTTGATGGTGCATTGGAGAGGCCGAATGCACAAGTCTAGGTATGGTTTATACATTTCTGTGAAACAACAATCAGACGCAGATAATTCAGCCGCTCCTTATTTGGTTTCGCCTTGGCGCGCGCTCTCGTTCCCATGGCATGCCCTGAGAATTTATGCTAAGCAAATGCAAGATTATATTCAAAAGGATAATAAACAGTTTGTGTTTGTACTCCCTTTAAACGTAAAACCCCAACTCTGCATCCAAGATTCCAAAAAGGCTGCGTCAGTGTAACCATAGTGCTGCAATTTGGGTAAACGGCGAAGATGAAAGCCGAATTACGTTTTTACATGCCTTCTAGACTGCTTGCACATTTTTCTAAAAGCACAAATGTCTGGGTGTGTAATTACACACTAAATGCTGTTTTTTTTTTTTCTAAGGAAGTGTGTGTTACTGCACAAACACTACACCCGGCTGAAAATAGGTACGTTGCACAAAGTGAGCCGAGGACCAGCTCAGACGCCCTGATGATGACGGTTCTATTAGTCTAATCAATGGTGTTTAGAAGTGCCGGTCCCTCGTCACAAATGTAGATGGTTGTTTCTTTTCAGATTGTTTCTTTTAAATCATTTTTGAGGCCTCAATGGGAACAAACAGTGGTGGAAAGTGACTAAATACATTTACTGAAGTACTCTATGTAAGTACACTTTTGAGTTACTTCTACTTTACTCAAGCATTTCGATTTTATGCTCATTAAACCTTCACACAAATATACTTTTTATTCCACTACATTTCTCTCACAACTACAATTACTTGGTTAAAAACTGCTTAAACTATGCATGGAAATAAATTAAAAGTAGCTCCACTTTGACCAACTACAACATTAAAATGCAGCCTACATGGACGACTGGGAGGCAGATGTATTATTTTAGGGCTGGGAGACAGTGTGTACAAATGTCCACGTTCAATACTCAACTTAGATTGGAACAGTGTAAGAAGCTAATGTGAACATATTAAATCAATAGAATGGCAATATCTCAGATTTATGCACAACATGTAATGATAAAGGAGACACTATTTCAAATCATTTGGGGAGATTAAAAAATAAGTATAGAAAAGATAATTTCAAAAGACAATCCAAGGGTTTCTTTATCTTAAGGTTTTACCCAAAAGACAACAAGTGTGCCCAAAGGGACCAAATCAAGACAGATATGTGTCTCCTGCACACCAAAAGATCAATAGTAATCCTTTAGGAAAAGACTAGCAGATCTCATGTAACATATTGTTTGACATATGCTCATAATTTGTCCTTTCGAAAGCCTGACGTTTATGAGAAGTAAAAGTTTTGGGTGCCATTTACTGTTTTGTTGGATGTCAGATATATACATCTGACGATGAAGAGGACAAAGGAGTACTTCACGATAGACACCTTGTGATATGGTCAATCTGAGCGATGTGTTGTAGTGAATACTTTGATTGTTTTTGGGGCTTTTTTGGCCTTTAATTGATGGGACAGTTTCAAGTGTGAAAGTGGCAGAGAGAGAGAGGGCGACGGCAGCAAAGGTCACAGGTCGGAACCGAGGCCGGGGTCGCTGCAGCAAGGACACAGTCTTTTGTACATGGGGTGCCTGCTCTACCCACTGAGCCACCGGGCGCCCCAGCAGTGAAATACTTTTGACTTTAACTTTGTTGTTTTTAGGATTTATGTACGCACAAAAAATGTCCTTAGATCCGAGAAGTTGTTCATTATGATTTGTGTTCATTTGTGACTCAGTATGTGCTTTAGTTAACGGGCATCCTTTGATTGTTGTATACATATGTTCACATGTGTGTATAAGAAATACTGCTAATAAATCAATGTATCAATAATAGTAATTCAATAATACAGGGACAAAGTAAAGTATGTTTTACTAATAATACTTGTGTACTTTGACTTAAATTACATTTTAAATGCAGGAATTTAACTTGTAAAGGTAGTTTCATATTGTAGTATTTATACTTTATTTAAGAAACAATCTGAGTTCATCCTCAACCATAATGCACCAAGAAAATGATCCAATATGACAATATATATGACAATAAAACAATCTGAAAGTGGTCTTTCTGCGATATGAAAAAGACAAAACAATTATGCACCATGATATATCCAATAATCAGCGTTGGAAGGTTACTTTCAAAACGCACAGATCACCAGTTACCCTGTTAAAAATGTAATAAGCAGTGTAACTAATTTAATTACTTCATCACAGTAATAACTTATTATATTCAATTATGTTTTGATTACTTCTCTAACAAATGTTTTAAACTGGCCGATAAAGCTAATAAAAAAGCCACAAAGGACTTCCTGCGTGGCGAGAGGATGCAAGTCAACATAAATGACTGTTTATTGTCCTCTAACCTCTCTGATGTATCTGAGGTCAGCGCGCCTCACTCGCCTGTTTTACTCATTCTAAATAATCTGTCGAAGCCGGACATGACACTGATCAAAAAGAGAGCGCCATTAGCCGAGCCGACAACAGCGAAACACTAGTTGTTTCGCGCTGGAAGCCGCTACACTCCCTGTCTTTTTGACTGTGGGTTTTCATGTACGTAGATATTGTGGACGTAGAGCTTTAGATGCCCATGTACAAGGCGAAGGAGTCAACAATAGAGATGTGGAGCTCAGTCTTAATGAACCTTAAAAGCCTTTTGGAATTTATATTTTGTCAGGAGTCGATGGTCTGGATCCTGTGGAGGTGGACGGTGTGATGGCCCGTTAGGTGGGACATTTGTTTTTGATTTTCACTTCTGTCTTATTATTACTGTTTTGTCTTTAAGAAATTGATTTTGTTTAGGGTGACAAGAATGACATTTTCCATTGCTGCATGTTGTACAGTAAATGTCAATTAAAGAAAAGTCTGATCATAAAAAAAAAAACAATGAATGTTATATTCTAATATTCTACACATAAACTTTTTCCTGAAAAGAACATATCTGGATGTAACCCCTTTGTAATGACCAATACTTTGATTAGTAACTGTAACTTAATTGCATATTTTGTCTCAGTAACTGTAACTGATTACATTTATTTACATAAAATAACATTTTATTAAGACCTTGTTGCTGTGCATGACTTCAGTTCTATCTTGAGAATATCTATTTGCTGTAGTTAATGCTGTCTTTCTCTTTGTCCTGTGATTTTTTTTATTTTATTGGTTTAAAAACATCTTGCCAAAGATCACAGTTGAAAATTAGCCAGCTGGCTAACACTGGCACATTTACAGAATGCTGATTAATGTGATCATAAGTTCTTCATTGTTGGCAACTGGACTTTCTTCCTCCTCTGCTTCTTGCGTCCCAGTGTCCTACGATATAGCAATTATGATTACAATGACCTGCATGACTGAGAATGTTCACCGACATGTTGATTAATGAGTGTTGTCCTTATACATAAAATAAATGAATTTAAATATTTTGTAATTTAATTAAATATAACTAGTTACTCTGCAACACTGCCAATAATATGATATGTATAATAATATAACACTTGGAAAATGGTCATTCTGCATAATGAAAACTTTGGTACTTTTCATCAGTGAGATTTTGAATGTAAGATTTTTACTTGTAAGGGACTGTTCTTTATTTATCAGAGGAGGGGAGTGACGACTTTGATTTTTTGTTTGTTTGTGTTTTTTCTGACCCTCCACGAACCTACAAACATTTTTCCTTACTCCTCCCAGAGTGACTGGAGGAAAATGCACAAAAGTTAAAAGTTAAAGGTTGAAAACAAAATCCTGGAGCTGAAAAAATGCCTCGTTTTTTTCTCGTCGTGCTGGTTAGTTCATGCTAATGGTTTATTTTTGGCAACATTTTAAATGAAAAATATCATTATTTTAAGCTCAGATTTGTGTTTGTCATGCACAATGCATCCATCGGATATTCGAAAATCCACATCTCTGACATAAACTTTCCAACAAGGAACACATCTTCCTGAAAATCCGTATCTCAACAAATGATCAACAACCAAAACAGAAGTGAATCTTTTGTGACACGTATTGCCTTGGTGTTTTCCCTTTTATTCATTTCCCCTCTTGTGTACTAATTAGAACGTCAATGTGTACTTTTTTATTTTACTCATTTTTTGTATTGTTTGTTACTGTCTTGTTCTCTTTATTTGTCTAAACTGGACATTACTTCATCTTGCCTCTATGTTGGGAAACAGATTGCTGCCTTTCCAATGTTCACATTATCTGTCCTTAAAAATCCAATAAAGAAACTTAAAAAAAGAAAAGAAAATCCAACAATAATTTCTGTTAATACAGTTTCTGGTTTTGATAAATTGTGTAATTTTGGCAATTTTTTAAGCAAACATGCCCTCCGACCGCATATTTTCTATAACAATCTTTAATAATATAATAATACTTAATAATCTTTAAAAATATGTAGCAAAATAAATACAAAATACAACCATTTAAACTTGTATGCTCCTTCCCTCCCCCTCAAAAGTAACAAATAGTCCCTAACTGTGTATTCTTATATGATAATACTGAACCTTTTACTTAAAGACCTGATTACTTATCCCCAATGGGTAAAACTATCCACTATTTCATTAAAAAACAGAACGACTGGCGCTGTTAGAGAAAATCAGAAATTTGTTTTGGAGTCTGCTGTTTCACGTTAATCATGTCTGACCCCTCAGATTTATCCTGTGACCTCTATAGAGGCCAGACCAAGAGGTTGGGAACCTTTTTGTAGTAACTTTGTCCCTTTCAAACCTGTTTAAATACATAAATAAATAAATAAATAAATAAATAAAGTGTGCCAGGAGAAATTCTAGGGACTTTAAGTATTCAATTTGTCATGAAAAGAAAGAGACGTAACGTCTTTAAGCATCATTATTTCACCACTATTTGTAAAATGTGTGTGTGAAGCCATTTGACCTCTGTGAGGGAATGCTGGGTGTCATCACAGTGGGTTTGCGGGGGTTGAGCATCTCCCCAGTGTCAGAGAGACAGAGAAAAGACACGGGGTGTGATTTGTTAAATGCGGAGACACCCCCGTGCATTGTTTCGACAACACGGGGGGACATCTGGCACTGGCAATACAGCCCAGTGTTGAGGTCTCCATCCTCTTTCTCGAGCAGTGAGCTGTGCAGCATTGAAGCACTGCCTGCACATTCTCATGCTAATACCCAAAAGGCAGGAGCAGATGTGAAACATTTGGTTCTGTTCTTGTTCACTTGTAAAGAAATAATGTGCCCCGTTATCATTATTTCACTTTTTTTTGTTCTTCTGCGTGTCATAAAAAAAGAGAGTTCATGGTGGAGGGCGTCTTCTTTGGTGGCCCGACTCTCAGCTGCATGTGGAGAAATGGTCCCTCGAGTGTTTAGGAGATCTGAGGAATAATTCTGGCGTCTAAAAACAAGCTGCTACAGTGGAAAAATCTGGGGACGGTGCACTAAACAAACATATCTATAAAATTACCAGGCAAGCTTGACTGCAGCTTCTGTCTGTTTGTTTGTAGGTGGTGTGTGTTTGAGTTTAGCTTGTCTTCATCAGATTCTGTATTTAGGAGTATAGATTCATTTATTGTACTGTGTGTAATTTAAGTGTATTTGTCTATGCTAACACTTTAAACAAAAGACTAAATAAATAAAAGCATTTATATATCCTTATTTGTCTGGTTTTTGCAAGTCTCTTTCTTTCGTGTGTATTTAAAGGAATATTTTGCCAACTGTCAACCACCTGTGTGTCATAACAATTTGGGTAGTATGCCAGTACGTCTTCAGCGTCATACGACCTTCGAAGATCTCAGTGCTAATTGTCTATCATAATGTAAATTGGTCGCTTAAGTTCAGATTTTTCAACTTTCATCTTGCGTTCACACCTGGCATAAATAAAACAATTGGCGCAAGTCAATGAAAAGACGCATTAGATGCAAATTCCCACCGGGCAGCGCATTGGACGCAATGGACGTGAAATACGCGAATTAAGCGGCGGGAATAAAGTAAGTGGTGCAATTTCACATCATATGCTTGTTTGTAAATCTAAATTTCAGTGACCAATTCGCACCACAATAGCCAATCAGCATTGAGATCCTCCAGGGACGTATGACTCTGAGGATGTACCAGTGGGAGTTCATTCATCGATTCAGCAATTTAACGAACATATGATGCGAGTTATTCACACGTATGAAGCAAGTCAACACAAAACATTCTAGCATTAAAACTTGTGCAAATACCTCAACGCTAAAATTTGCATCATGTTTGGTATAAACATAACATCATGAATAAGTGTATGATGTGATATCGCAATACTCACTTCATTTGCACCACTTCATTCGCGTATTTTGCATCATTGGCATAGGAAATATCTGTTTACATTGCTACAGGTAAAGAGGGTGACAGGTAAAGATCTACTACGCATTAAGTTCAAAAAAGTGTTAGCCTACATATAAAGGTTTTCCCTGCAGCATTATAGATGCAGATCGACAGACAGAGCCACCTCTCTCTCTGTGTCTCTTTAAAACTCAGGCTAAACTCACATCAAATGGTAAAACCAGGCAGGGCTGATCAAATACAAACCAATACTCTGTTACTGTGTTGCCTGTTTTGAGCCTAAATGTCTTCAGAAACATATTTTACTGCACTGTTTGGTCGAGGTGGGCCAGATCATCTCGTTAACAATAATACCGATATCATTTTTAATATCGTATGAAAAATTCATTTTGTGACTTGTGATATTTCGACTTGTTGACATATTGACGTCATACCCTTACCCACAGCAACAACAGGCATGGCTGAATGTGAAATTATTAGCGACTCCATGGTGGTTCCAAAAAGAGGAGCAGCTTCAGTAGTGTGGAATAAACTGTGGCATCCTGAATGTTTCATGAACAGCGCCAGACTTCTCAGACTCTTTTAGCGACTTACCGCTCAGAGGGAACTCATTCAGCGGCTCCTCTGGCAGCAGCACAGCGTCTCTCCCTCTCCTCTCTCGCCGTGCACACAGGAGTCGATGTCGTCAAGTGATTTTGTCATAAACTTCTGGTAATGTAAAAATACGTGATGCTCGCGGCTCAACAAAAAATTCCATATATGTGAACGTGTGATAGTTGTGGTGTCATAACAGCCTGTCACAGGTTACAGTGTGATGATTAGAGGAGAAATGGCTTTTGGAGGATGAAAGGATTTTGCTAAAATAAGGATCTCACCTGTTGATTTATATATATCCACCTTTTTCCTGACTTGATTCCTGACTTCCTGTTTCAAACTGGAAACCGACTAAACACTTCCGGTTGAATGGTGATTATGGTTGAGCTAGCGGTCAAAGCGACTGTAAACGCCGGCTTTTCGCCATGGATCGGGGTGCAGGTCCGTGGGCTTTTTATTGACGAAATTGAAAGAGCAAACATAAACTTTCTTTGGAGGATATTTTTGCGAGCTAAGCTAGCCGGCGCTCCTCCTTGCTCGGCATGGTGTGTAAGGCATAGGGCGCAGGGCACGGACATGTCTTGTGAAGTTTCTGGTGTTCAAAACAGACGGTTTCTGACAAAATCTTGAGCTTTTTTGAGTTGTTGTGGCAGCCGACAACGGCGCAAGTTGAACCTGAACCCATGTTTCCAGTAAAATACAAATTATGAATGTGAATAGATCCCAAGGGATATTTTTTGTATTTGGGAGCTGTTTAAATGTGTAATTTGTGGTACATTTTACTTAGTTGATCTATTAATATTGTGACAGAATCTGAAGCTCACTCTGAGTTACTGTTGTTGTTCACAAACTAAAGAAATGAGAGATCGTTTTTGTTTAGTTTTTACTGAATATCAATTATTTTGTTACAATTCTATTCTCCTTAATTAATTTCTTTTTTTTTTACTAATTGTTCATATCATCGAGTTAGCTTAGCCTAGCAACAGTAACGTTCATTCTCTGACGTCTCAGCCAGTCTGCTTCTTCTTCTTCTCCATAATGTCTATGGTAACTGGAGTTATGCTGCCATTGCGACCTAATGACACGGCCCGTTACTGTTATTAATAATTCATATTTATCTGGGTTTGAAAAATTGTTGGAATCATTTCTGATAATCAAAGTACACAAACAAAATATATAATATTGGTTTAGTCGTTTTTTAGAAATTTTTATGTGGAAAAACTACATATTATACCTTTAAAAAATACCCTGAAATATCATGATATTATTTTAGGCCCATATCTCTTAGGCTCTTTAGGCACCATACTGTCCACTGTATTGTAAATAAGAAAGTAGTGCTGATAAAATATGAAACAATATTCCCTTCCTGAGTTGCCTAAAAGTGAAGAAACAAACAACAAAACATATTTTCCTACCATTTCACTGCAATTCCAGATTGTTCGTCAACAGGCGGCTGCCATTTTGTTTCCTGTTTAAACCCATTCCATTACGTCACCCACAAGCGAGGGGCGGCACATTGCATTCTGGTAGTTGTAGGTTTTCTACCTCTTGAGCTATAACAGCTCTTTTTCTGTGTTTTCTCGTGTCATGTCGCACTAATTTAGAAAGTATTTAGATCTTTTAACTGCATAGACATTGTAGTTTTCTTCCCAGCGTGAAATGCGTCTTTAAGTGTGTGTTTATCTCACTTTTTCCGCAACTTTATTTCATACATGATCCGAGCTATTCTGCGTGACAGTCCCCGCCCACCTATGATATGATTGGCTCCTGCCTGCCTCTCTCCTCCTCCCATTGGCCAGGGAGGTGCCTGTCAAGCAGCCTGACATGCGAGACAAGTTTACAACTCTATACACGTGCGGGCGCTACATCAGGGCTCGTGGTGACAGGCTGCACAGAGCGAGGCAGGAAGAGACTTTCTCACCTGAGTGCGTGGACCGTCTCCACGCTGTGTAAAAGCACCTGCGCGGTCGGTTTTATCCTGGCAGTCCGCGGTGTCATCTGTCTCACCTGTGTGCAGCAGGTATCATTTGGTGTTTCATCCGGGGAGGAGACAGGTGTTGTCCACAGCAGGACACTGTGGATGAAGACTCGCTCCTCGGTTTCTTCATGGCAGAAAGACTCGGTGATGTGTGCTTAGCATGGCTGCGGCTCCTGCACCCACCACCCAGGGACCGGTATGGCTTTTAGCCGCATCCGCAAACTGGACCCCCCGTCCCGAGGCATCTTCAGGAAAGCGGCGGTCATGCTGTGCTCCCTCCTCACCTCTGTCCTGCTCCTGCACTGCCTCACCGACCGCTGCAGCACCTCCTCGCCGGTCAAAGCGACCTCCGGCCGGCTCCTCGAGGACCTGAGGTCGCTGCGGACGAAGCGGCTGGCGCACGAATGGACCGCCGGCTCGGAGCTGATGGGCTACGGGGCCGCCAGGCGCTCCTCGCGGGTCCTCGCGGATGAGCGCGCGGGGCACGTCCTGGAGGAGGCTTTCATCCTGCCGCCTCCGGATCTAGTCGCGTCCAGGAAAGTGTCGCCGAGGTTCGCAGGTAAAGTGAGTCCGCTCGGCGAGGGGAGCAAGAAGCTGCCGCAGGCGCTCATCATCGGGGTGAAGAAAGGAGGCACCCGGGCTCTGCTGGAGTTTCTCCGGGTGCATCCGGACATCAGAGCCGTGGGAGCGGAGCCGCACTTCTTCGACCGCAACTATGAGAACGGGCTGGAGTGGTACAGGTAAATAAAGTATTAATAACCTGCAGAATTTAAACCTACACACAACATAATTATTCAGCATGGAAAATAACTTTTCTAGAGATATTAAAATAAATTAATTAAAGCCCCTTCAACTCAACTCCTGTTTATTGTTATTGCTCATTAAATTGCCATGATGATAGATTGTGTTTATCCAAGTTTTTTATTCAGCCTCCTACTTCATCACTGATAAAGATTAGTCTGCACGACCCACAAATCTTTATTTAACATCTCAGCTTTGGGAGACGCAGCCTAGTTGTTGCTGCTGGGTGAAGCACTCTGGACAGCCTGTTGATTTATTGCGCCACATTAGGCCTGTTTTCATTAGATGTTATCAGGCTGCTCATTTTGTTGCACATTTTAGGGTTGGCTGCCTTTAAAGTTAGTCAGGGCCGTAGTGGAATCACGGTCTGGAGCTGGATTAGGCTGGGAAATAAGATAAGGACGAGTGTTCAGTGTTTAAAATTTTAAGTTGCAGTTTATATTTTTGTTAGTTGAAGAAATAATACCTTCATAAGTTTCTCACAATTTTTTCTTAATAATTTTAAATGCAGCTTTATTTATTTGACCTTTAGCAGCTTGCCAAAGAGCAGTATAATTTCCGTGATAAGTATTTGCTCAGTAAACACACATTTTCACTTTGCACATAGCTTTTTTATGAGATTTATTGCCTTCTCTTTAACTCAGTTTTTCCATTAAACCCAGACTTTAATCACACTTGCTCTTACAAATTAATAATTTAATCACAGCCGTCCACTTGTAGTATTTAGAACAACTTTATTGCATGTACAATAAAGTTGTTCAAAATAGTTTTGCAGGAGTTTCGACGCCTTTTGATTTATCTCCCTTGCACTTCGGAAGTACGTGCAGTTGCTCCAGAAACACTCACCCTGCTCCATAAATAAAACACAAATTCTTAATTTGTGGCTAAAAAGCAAAACAGCTTCTCTAAAAAGTTAAACTTAAGATGTGCTGACGATTAACCTGTATAAACCCACTCTCACACAGGCGTGACAGCCATTTAAAGTCGTGCTGTGCAGCCAAATGCTCTTAAAATCAACAGGATTTTATTTTAAATTATACCAGAGATCCTAAAGATACCAAATGTGTCAATAAGCTGAAGCAAAATAATTAATTTATACGTGTATGTGATTGTGTAGTACCGTCCGATAATGTGACATAACTTAGTGCAAAACATAAATTTAAGTAGCTGAAATAATATATTTTACTGCAGAAAAATTACAACAGGATTGATTTTCAACAGTTTTATGGTGTCATAATTTACTACTTAAAACTTTTTATAGTATGACTTTCTTTTACCAAACTTTGAAGGTTAAAAACACAAGTTTACAGTCTTGTCGATCCTTTATTCCAGAGAGTTAGTTTCAGTCTGACTTTGCTTTTATAGCTTCGCCTGACAAAAGTGAAACTTTAGGGAAACTCTGCTCCCACATAAACACACACTGACTCTCCTCCGCTGTCTCTATCTGCGTGTGGAGGGCTGCGTTTTTCCTCGCTCAACTTGAATTTGTGATTGATTTCATCTGTCACAGCGAGTGTGTGTGAGTGAGCGCTGTGTGTTCACATTTCCACAGGGCCTGTGGGGAATAATGGCTCTCCCTCTCAGTGGTTCTCTGTCTAATGGGGCATTGCCGACATTGCAGCTCTGTTATTAAGAAGGATTAGGGCCATAATGAAAGGTTACCTGAGTGTCTCGGGAGGTATAATTCACCTTTTGATTGAGTTAACACTACACACAGCACCCTCTAAAAGCCTGGAGACAAAACTTTTACTCTCCCTAACTGACAACTCCCTCCAGACCCTCCTCGCCCCCTCTCCCCTCCACCCCCAAACACTCTGGCTCTCTCCCATCTCCCGCTCACACACCTCCCTCTTTGTGCCTCTCTGAGAGTGAACATTCTCTTTTCGCCATCACTCTTTCACACCCTTCTGTTTACCTATTCATCCATTGTGGGGTTTTATATCCATGAGGGTCCCATCTATCCCGAGGAGTTGCCAAGATTCTCTGGAATTTGGACCGTGCCTCCAAGGACGGACCTTAGTGCCGGTTCCCCTTAATGCTGTCCATTTTAAAACAGAAGCACCCTTGAAATGAAAAGAGGAATAAATAACTGTTACAACAGCGCGGCCCGCTCTGCAGGAGTTCATCTCGTCAACGTCTGAGAGTCTTCCTGTTGACGGCTTTTGTGTTTTTGTGGAAGCTTTTGATTGAGTCGCGTTCATTTGAAGTTGCTGGCTCGAGGACGTGTTTTTGTGCACTTCAGAAGTGCTTGTCGAAACCAGGAAATAAGACTGAACCGGCCCCTTGTCAAAGATGGCCGCAGCGTTAGCGCCTCGGAGCCAGAGTTACTGTACCAATAAAGATTTCAAGGTTGCACGAACGTTTAAAACTCATCTGACACATCATAATTTGTCAAGAACAAATTCCCGAATGCTAAGAAGCAGCTCCGTGCTTCCCACTACATGTTGAATACTCAGTAATGCCGTCCTTTAAAATAAAAAACAATCTGTTGGTGTTTGTGCAAAACAAGGACAGATTTTCTGTGACTAATCACCGTGTCCGATTTGCTTGAATTATGCGATTCCATTCATTAGCAGCAGTGAATACTTAAAACGCAGAAGCTTCCGTCTCAGGAGACTCTTTGTTTATTGTCAGGGCTGATATGTGTCCTCGGCATGAATCACCCGTCTCCGTGTCCCGATGGGAATGTGTACTGTAACACCTCTAAACTCCTAATGTGACGTGGCAACATCTCCTTCCTTTTTTTTTCCAGCTCTCTCAGAATTATACTCGTCTGGCTTGTTGTGGGAATTTCCATCACACCCAAAGCTATGATGCAAAAATCTGTGATTTATTGAGAGGGATAAAATTTCCGTTTTGACAGTACCATGGCTGTCAGAGCATGAAACATTGGTAGCTTTAAACTCCACTTTTATGTGTCCTAAGACCTCGAAAAAGTTGGGCGAAATTCTGTCTCACCATCTGCATTTATTCAAATCTTGGTAACGACTTCAACTTTTTTTCTGGGGTGTTGCACTTTGAACTAAAAACACAGCTTTAGCTCCCTTAATAAAATGTCACATTTACTTTTTCTCGCCGGAGACTCTCGGTAAACTCGGACCTTTTGTTGAACAGGAAACCAACACCCGACCCAATCGCCCCGTCAGTCAGTGTTACATTTCACTGCACATTTCTCAGCGGTGTATCCGTATA
Source organism: Epinephelus cyanopodus (assembly GCA_026686955.1). Lineage (NCBI taxonomy): Eukaryota > Metazoa > Chordata > Actinopteri > Perciformes > Serranidae > Epinephelus > Epinephelus cyanopodus. The sequence continues at coordinate 7,724,885 of CM048933.1, read as the reverse complement.
ATCACATACAACCTGTTAGGCTTTTGTTGTGGAAATGGACACTCGGAGTGAACAAGGAGGTCAAGCACAAACACTGTGAACTAAAGCAGAGGTCCTTGCTACAGAGGAGTCAGTATTATGTTTTGGGCCTACTTGGGTTACCGAACGCCCAGCTTTCACCTGTCTAGACCCAGCCGCAGTCCCTGTTTGATGTCTGCAGACCGGTCGGATTAGCCTCCACCAGATCCCTTAATGGGTTAATTATCCTTCATAAAAACATGTGTGACCCGTTAAACACAAGGGCAATCTGCCGCCAACTCCGCCACACGCATATTTATCGAGACACAAACAAACACAGCCGTAGTCAGTGTGGGAATAAATGCACACACACACACAACCAGGCTTTCCATGTGGCTTAAACACACCACGACTTTGAGGTCCAGGAAATTTAAAGGTGTACGGCAGATTATGTATCAGAAAATCTTTTGTGTAAAGTTGAATCAGTGGCTTCTCCTTATATGTTTTCCTTCATGTATGCAACACTTAAAACCACGAGAAAGCAAATGAAAAGAGTGTGCTCGGCTAGAAAAACTGAAGAATCACATTAAATTAGGGGTTTCCCTCTTCTAAAACTGGCCTTATTTGAAAGGACGTTCTGTAATGGTAATAAAAAATGGCTCTTGATCATAAAAGCAGTGACCCAGTGGGGATTTGTGTTAGAAAGCGGTGGTGTCGATAGGATCTGGATTTCCTGATCCGTATTTCTGTGTCGTTACAGCAGCCTGTGTGGCAGCTCGACTTTCTTTCTCTTACTCAGAGTCAGGATCCAGATGTAAATGTATGGAATAATAATACGCGCTGTGTTTAAATTCCATGAATGCCTCTTTTTTTTTTTTCTTTATTAGTGATTAGCATTTTTTTCCTACATTAGCGCTACCCAGTTGGATTTGTTGACCCAACTAGACCATTAAGAAAAAGAAAAACTTAAAGAAAATAAATTCACATTTGTCATGTGCTGACGGTGAAAAGCTGTTGGATTCCCAGCGTCTGAAACGAGGCCGACCTCCAAGTTTCTCATACTGTACGTTGGCTGTGTTTAGAGTGTGTGTCAATTAATTGGGTGGCAGAGTTTAAACTCTGGCCTTGTTCGCTGCAGCCTGACATTTCACTTGTCATTCTGAGTGTGGGGAGGTTTGGAGCAGCGGTGGAAAGCATGACATAACTCCAAATGGGAGAGGCTGGATGTTAATAGTGAAGAAATGACTGTGGATCTCTTTGGCTGTGTGTCTGTTAGGAGCGAGGGCGAGGTTTTGTTTCAGCAGCGGGGGGGGGACATAAAATTTTGAGCATCAAACTTGGGATTTCATTTTAAAGAAAAAATGCAAAATCACATAAAATACAAGAGGCCTTTCCTCAGTGAGCTTTAGCACCACATTTCAAAGCATACTTTCTCAGTCAGACTAACACACCCAGATAATGTGATTGGGGGTCGAATTCTGCCAACATGTACGCAGTCAGTGCCGCATGCTTCACAGTGACGAAACACGGCAAAATCTACATCCGGAGCTGCGACTTTTTGGTCACACAAAATGTACAGAGCTGCAAAGCAGTCCACCATGGTACCAGTTTGCCGCTAGCTTACTGTAGCTAACTCGTTTGTCGATTGTTTGGTCTGTGACGTAATAAGTCTATCGGAAAAAGGTCCAATGATGACAAGATGAAAGGGAGCATATTGCCACCTATTGTAGCAGAGTCGGACATACTTCGGTCAATAAATCGATTCCCCTCTCGTGCTTGTACACTGGTACAAAGACAGTAGTAATTGAATGGCCTCTAAGAAAGCCGCTTATTAACCAGGGTGACGTGGGAGGAGACCGAAAGCTTATCCACAGTGTTTCCACAGCAATGTTGTCGGGTTGGGATGTGTTACTAGCAGTAATCGCCAAAAGGAGTGACGCCGCTAGCTAGCCTCCACCAGACCTGGTAGGTGTGCAGTGTAGTAAACTGAAGAACAGCAAATTAAGCTATAAACCGACATGAATAATCGCTCAGAAATATTCTTGGCAGTTATTTATTGACATCCATAATTTAGTGTATTTTTATGTGCCACTTTGTGCCTTTTTAGCATCAATTTATGATGTAAATGTCTTCATTCGGTCAAAATTAAAGTCCTCTGCTATTTTCATGTTTTTATTAAGGGGGATAAATGCACATGTACTAAATATTGAGGGGGAAATGACCCCTGCGTCCTCCTCCTGAAATCTGCACCTGTGTTTTATGACAGTAAAGTTGCTCTAAAGCAGTTTATAAACGTCTAAACCCTAGTTTACCATTTTACAAACACCACACTGAAAACAGTACAACATACAAAACAAGCCGTACCATACATGTGTACATTATTTATCGTGTAGCTGCACCAGCTGGAACAAGAGGCCAGATTTAACCGTGTGTATATGTGTGTGTGTGTCCATATTTATGTGAGCATGCACACTGTAAGCACCTTCAGTGTACGTTTGGTGCTCGCTGGCTGCTGCCCTTGGATGTAACCCGGCCTGGAATACAGGAATGACATGTTCCTCAGAGTTTTAAATACAGCGATAGAGTTGTAAATACTTTGGTCTTCACCACCCCGCTCCCTTCACACCACACTGTATACCGACGCTAAAATACCTCACTCGGCTGTCTGGATTTATATAATTATATCAGCCAAAAATAAGAGGAACATCAGAGTTTTTCTTGCTGGTGTTATGTGTCTGTGTGTGCAAACACTTAAAAAATGTATCTCTGAGGAGTCTTTAGTGAGGCTTTGCGAGGATTTAGCATTTCTCTGTGGCACAATTAAGATTTTTAAAACCCATTTTTTAACCCGTTGATTGACCACTCGATTAATTTAGCCTGACTCCATACTGGAAAATACTTACATAGCAGAGATGAAATATTCTTTAAGGTCTTGGGAAATGGCTTTGGATGGTAATTTTTTAATGTAGTTAGACATGCTCCGTCATGAAACAGGATGTGGGAGTGGGGCTTATTGCGGAAGGGAGAGGTTTTATATACTAACCAGTTATGAAACCTGCAGGTCTACCTTCAAGCTTTAAATAAAGTTATGTCCAAAATAAACCACCTTTGGCTGGGTTAAATCTGTGAACTCATTAAGTGTGTACTTGGCTAAAAATGGTCAATGCTTCACAGGAGACGGTATAAATATTAAACATTGCGTTTTCAGATTTAGGTATTGACTGGCTGTGTTTTCCTCTACATCCGCTAACATAGGGTCAGGTTCTCGGATGGCAGGTGGAGTAGAGAGGTCTGGCCGAGGTGGGTGGAGGGGTCAGGGTCGGGGTTGTAGAGGGCACAGACAGCGGAGGTAACGTGATCACCAGAGACCTCCTGAGCATGAGCTCCGAGCTGCCTTCGGATTGTGAAAGTGATTATCGGGGAGTATAATTGTAAAACCGGGACGCTCACCTCCTGCTGAAGGCATGCAACCCACCCATGACTGTAGTCCCCCCTTCCTTGCCAACTCCTTGACCTCCGCCACCCCCACCAACATCTTTGAATGCCCTTAGCAGCTGACCCCAGGAGGCCCCATGCAGGGGAGGCAGATAGAAGCAAGGGGACTATCCAAAGTAGTGCCTGTCAGCAGCTGCCCTCCGGCATCTTGGGAATCTGCCCCCCGATGGGTGAGTGAGGACAGGCAGCAGGTGCACGGCGCTCTGCAGACACCACCTGGATCTCCACCAGACGCTCACACCTGATGCATTCACCTGACACACTTAAAATAAGAGCTGTTTGTTGACTTCTAACCGAGATGAAGTAACTGGCTGCATTCATGCAAATATTCCAGGCCTCTGGGTTCAGGAACTCCAGGAGCTTTGATGAACATGTGCAGAAAGGGAGTGTGATTGATCACGGTCAGGAGGGTCACCCGCAGAATGTGCCACCCTCAGAGTTCACAATGCCAGCAGATGGTACTGTAACATTAAGATCGGGTTACATTGTTTCTAGGATTGTGTTGTTTATTCACTTTTGGGGTTCCTGTGTACACTCGTCAGCAACCTGTTTGACCCCGTCGTATCTCGGGCCCGTTCGGCTCAGCAGCTGTCTGTGCTTTTATGAGGTATTAGCCCATACATTACAAAGCATTTATTCTGGGATTCATATTTCAACTGGAGGTCATTTTTTATTGTCCTTGGCTGAGCAAAAATACACTGAGCAAAAAGTTTAAACGACACTTTTGTTTTTGCTCCCATTTTTCACAGGTTTAAGTTAAAGATCTGAGACTTTTTCTTTGCGCACAAAAGACTTATTTCTCTCAGATTTTGGTCATTTTTTGTTTGTGAGCACTTGTCCTTTTCCAAGATAATCCATCCACCTGACAGGTGTAGCATGGCATGGTGTGGCTGGTTAAACAGCATCATTAATACACAGGTGTGCCTACAAATGGTCCGAATAAAAGGCTGCTCTAAAATGTGCAGTTTGATCACACCACACAGTGACGCAGATGTTTTGAAGGAGTGTGTCATCCACCATAAGATGTCTTCAGTGTTGTTTCTGTACATCCAACCGGCTTCACAACAGCACAAGTTAGAAATTAGAATTAGAGTGATGAATTGCTGTCAGGTTAAGACTGCTGAGGATGATGAGCATGTAGATTAGCTTCTCTGAGACGGTTTCTGACAGTTTGTTCAGAAATTCTTCGATTGTGCAAACCTACTGTTGCATCAGTGATCTGTAGGTGAAGACGCTGGATGTGAAGGTCATGAGCTGGTGTGGTTACACGTGGACTGTGGTCATGAGTCCAGTTGGATTTCACTTTCAGATTAACGGAAGAAACATTTGACATCATCGATTGTTTTGCGAACAGCCGTTGTGTAGCCTCAAGTTTGGAATTCGGGCTTTCACCATCTTGGTTCTTTGGAGCCAAATATGACCGTCATTGGACGAGAGGGTGGAGTCTGTGGGGATTTACTCTGTTGTGGAGCCAGCCTCAAGTAGCCATTCAATGAACTGCGGCATTTTCAGGCCTTGTTTGGTTTGTTTCAATCGGACTTAAAGTTGTTAACCCCCTAAGTGTGGTTCGTTTGGGCAGGTGTGAACACAGCAATCACACTCAGGTGAGCACCAAAACAATCAGGCTGAGACCTTCTTGAAGAGGTGGTCTCCACGATGAGCAGCGCTAAAATCAACCTGCGTAGTTGTCCCTCCATTTTGACATTAGAAAGTGTCACATTTATCTTGCAAGTGTTCTCTTCTTCAACGTTTGGTTTACTTCCTGGATTTTTCCCACATGGAAATTCTGACCAATCAAGAGCAGCTTTCTCACACAAGGCATTTGATCTGGTCCGCTTGTAAATGCTGCCATGAGAACACAAACCAACTCTAGGCAATTATGCAGCTTTGCAACACAATTAGTCCCTGATTCAGACCAAAGCAAGACGACTCTAGGTCTGAAAGCACCCGTAGTCCACCATGACCATCCCAGGACACACCTGTGTCATAATAATGTTGTTTAATCAGCATCTTCATGTGCCACATCTGTCAGGTGGATGGATTATCTTGGAAGAGGAGAGGTGCTTACTAACAGGGATTTTAACAAATTTGTGACCACAATTTAACTCAAACCTGTGAAAACTTTGACCAAAACAAGTGTTGTGTTTATCTTTCTGTTCAGTGTACGTACACAGCAATCGTGTCTATCGTCTTATCGTTTCTGAAGTTAAAATGTTTGCCCTTTCCGAGACATCACGTCTGCGGCTCTGTTTTCTTGTGATATACCTGAAGCCCTTTACTAGTTTAGTGCTTTTCAAGCAATGCCCATGAATGTCAGGGATGTTTATTTTCCTTGAACTCCGTGGAAACCTTCCAGGTAATGTTTTCCAACATCACAGCAGCTCTGCCTTCAGGCACTTTACAAGCTGTACAACTGTAATGAAAAAAGAAAGAATCATGTTTGCAATTTTCCTCCTGTACTGTATTTCTGTTCCTCGATGTTATTTTTTTTCCTCTCCCTTCTTGGCAGTCCAAGGTTGATGGAAGTTAAGTGTTATCCTTCCACAAACAAAGAGAGACTGTAACCCTATCATTTGGCACCGTAGAGTCAAGGGGGCTTTAGACGAGACGAGTTTCAGCTCTCTCTTCTTCGAAGAAGCGAACTAAACAAACCGCAAAACAACCTCCAGAATTCATGCATATCGAGACTTTCAGAGGATTTGCCAGAGTGCTTTAGGATTTCACAAACGTGCAGCCAAACCCATGTTATTTGGGCACAGAAGGGCTCGGTAAATGATGCATGGATGGAGCATGTACGCGTAACAGCCCTCAGTGGTGCGGATTGGCAGGGTAAACCAACGCCTCGACGTGATGGATCTCTCTTTCCCATCTCACAGGCAACAGCTTTATCACAGGACGGGGAGCCCTCCATATTTTCCACCAGAGACAAAAAGACAGAGACAGACAGGGAGAGAGGGAGAACCAGAGCTGTGGAAAGCCTGGGAACCAATAAAAAGAAGGAAGCCCTCTCCTCTTGGGTCCACCATTTTCCGTTCCAACTGTAGTGTTTTTCTTTAAAATACTTCTGCCACATATTCATTTTTTTTCTGGCACACATCTCCGGCCTGTATTTCAATTCCCTGTAAAATTTAAAAAAATATATAAGTGTTTACTACTCAAGGAAGTTCATCTTTCCAGCCTTTTACTTCCGTTCACTCAGCGGGAAAGTCTTTCACTTAATTCAAGGGTCTTTTTTAGGCTTACTGGCCAAACATTGGACTGTTTCCCTCTCTGCCTCTGCGCTTAAAGGCACGGACTCTGACACACTTGCCATGTGTGCTATCTGCAGCTGCCTGTGTGGTGATAGGATGGCACCAAACATCCTTTTTCTCCTGTTCCACGGGGGCATGGCCAGTGCCAGTCGCCTTGGCAGCGTGCGCCTCGCAGACATGGGCAGAGGCTACGCCAGACGGCCTCAGGCACAACCTCTATGTGACTGCCCAACCTCTGTCTCCATGCAAAACACAGAATTATACTGTAGCTAAGCTCGAGGCGCAAGTGTGTGTGGCTGTTGGAGTCCATCTGAAATGAGGGATTGGCATTTTTTTGGCACGGCCGACAAAGAGGCCAACACATTATTTCCTTCAGATGTTATTTTCGGGCTTTCAGCACTTCCACATCCAGCGTGTTCTGTATATTCCTGCTCGATGACGAACAAAGAGTCGCATGGTAGTGATGAGGGAAATAAAACATGCTGAAGATTAGGGTTTGGCAGCACTATTGACCGTGACCAGAAATCCTGCACAATTTTTTAAAATAGCTAATAATGGAGGTGGTGAATGGAGAGAGAATGACAGAGTGGCATTTAATCTGCCTTGAGAGCTGTTTTATTCAAACAGAAGCACGGCGGATTCATTGCATGTGCGGTTTTGAAAAAGCTACCTGGGTCCTCAAGTAGAAATCCAGCTGTTCAAACACTTTACATACAGCCTATTGTATTTTACATTTAAAAGGTCGCGCGGCACAAAAGAGCCATTCACGGCGCTCTATAGCAGGATTTCTCTTTGCAAATCATCAATTAAAATGTATCACAAATATTCTGTGAAGTCAGAGTCATTTTGTCACGAGGGTCATTACAATCCCAGCTGCTCTATTTTTAATTTTCTCTAACATTTTATTCATTTGGAGAAACGATGGCGGACAGCTTTTACTAACTGCCTCCGAATGCCAGGCGGCTTGATTAAAGAGAGGAATGTGTTAGAAAATGAGTTTGCCACCCCGGACCCGTTTATTGATAGATGGAGTGCAACAGCACAGCCTGCGTCTTTTTACATAAAGATGGAGGAGGGTGATAAAGGGTCTGTGTAGCGCACAGGCCGTGATTGATACGCCCACAGAGGAGTGCAGGGAAGCCACCCAGTAATTCAATTAATCTTAACCTGAACACTAGTAATTGCGACTGTAACCAGGTCTGACTGTACATTAGACAGGAGGGAGATTGCTGTCAAAGGAACATGTCCAGCTAATAGAAGCAGGAAGGAACATCCTCAGCGCTCCGACGCCACACAAAAGGGCGTCTTGTGTTTTTTTTTCTTCTTTCCACTATTCTCCTAAAGATGAGGATTTGCATGTTAATGTGAGGAGCAGGGGAACAGATTTCCTCAGTAAAGAAAGAAGTGAGAGATGAATCATGGCAGGGAAATTACGGATGCAAAATCTTGGAGAAGCTTTTCGCCGCCGTTAAGAAGACACATTCTGGCAATAAAGTTATGTAATCATCTGTGAAGGAAATGTCAATTTGTAGGAATACGCTTATTCCTTTTCCTGCCAAGAGTAAGACGAGAGGATGCATACCACTCTCATATCTGTCCGGTAAATTTGAAGCGACAGCCAACATTCGGTTATCTTGAGCTACATTCACACTAATTTGTTTTTGTTTTAAAGCGCACAGTTTTAGCTGAGTATCCTCACGACTCCACTGTTTCTGACCCCCTAAAACAAAAAGCTCTGAAGACAGTAATGACCCAGTTTCAGTTAGTCTGGATGGCCGGAAACAGAGATAATAGGCAGAGGAACTTTTTATAGTTCTAATGTTGTGCTCACATCGAACCGGATGCGCATTTTTGCTTTTATTGGTTTTTTTAGGCTAGAATATTTTGTGTTGACTTGCTTCATAAATGCTTCAATTCCAATCATGCACACACGAAATCGCTGAATTAATGCATGAAATTTTGCTGGTACGTCCTCGGCGTCATACGTCCCTGGAGGATCTAAATGCTGATTGCCTATCACGGTGCAAATTGGTTGCTAAAGTTCAGATATTTCAGCTTGCGCGAATAAGCGTATGATGCAAAATTGTGCTCCATTCACGTATTTCACGCTACATCCATCGCACTGCCTGGGGAAATTTGCATCTAATCTCGTCTTTACATTGACTTTACGTGTAATTCGATCACACAAATTGTTTTATTCACACTCGGCGTGAACACAACTTAAGAATTCCCCGTTTAGTTGTGTCTGCACCCTACAGTCGCTCTCAGAACGCCGTTTGGAAGAGCTTTTTTAGCTCCTATTTTCGAGTAGGTACTCTTAAAGCACAAGAGGACCCATGTGGGACATAAGTGTACATTAGCTTGTCGAACACAGCCCATGCAGCATTGGCAACCACCATTTTTTTTTTAAAAACAGACAACGCAAAATACAAACAACTACCTGTAACAAAACAAAAAGGAAGAAAATATGGACAAATAGATCAACAGTGAATTCCAGGATTTACTGAGCCTATATGAGGTGGTGGAAATACAACGATTCGGTACTTTATCGACACACTTTTCTTTTTCATTTCTGAATATTTGCTTTGTAGAAAATAAATGAATTGAGAAAGAATAAATTCAGAACAGGATTTGTGAACATGTAAAAATTAGTGTGGCAACTAGAGCAGCAGCAGTGATTTCTACAACAGCAACGTCACTATATAAATAATATTCCTGACATGACAATACTGAGTGAAGATTAGTATTTATCTGTCCCTGTAAGTCAGTCCTGCTGTCCTCTATCCTTCTGTCCTGCTCCCTCTCTGCTGATGTGAGAGGGGCTGTTTGTCTCAGCCAGCAGCTCAGTTTAAAAGTATTTTAAGATAAGTGTCAAACTGAGTTAGTCTACATACAGACATCAGCTGAACTAGCGTGCTGTCCTTGTTTAAAACATATCGTTAGTGGCGGTGGATGAGAGACTATGGACGGAGCATATTGAAAATCACTGTCTAAGTATTGGCCTTTCACTCGCTAAGGTTTTATTGCACTCACAGTATCAAGCGTAGTTGCTGTCGACTTGAGTAAATTTCGAGTTATTTTCACTTTGTTTCCACCGTGATGTCTCTACTGTTCACTGACTTTACTCCATGTCGTGCGTATGTGTATGTGAAGGAGTTCAGCCCTGGTGCAGAGCGCAGGTGAGAGGCTGCAGGACGATAACGAATGAAACCAAATGTGTAAAAGTACTGATATAGGAATCGATAACGCCAGAGCTTATCTACGCTACGGTCTTTGGTAATTTAGTCTGGGGGCTCATTTAGTACCAGGTTTCATGATCTGTTTCTAGTTAGTATGGACAGAGATTATTTCTGAAATGGTGCTGAAACACCTGTGTGTGTGGAGATTGTTTTAATTTTCAAACACTGTTTTAAAACTAAAGAAATTGAATTAGTGTGGATGTAGCCTTAGCTTAGCTTAAAGACTCGGGGAACAGTTAGCCTGGATCTGTGCAAAGGTAACAAAGCTGCCGACCAACACCTCTGAAACTCACTGATTGCACATTTTATATGGTATTTAATCTGCTCAAATACAAACATGACAATTTGTGGTTTTACAGGGGTTTATGCACTCAAGTATTTCTTTCTTCTCCATTGGTTTTTGTATGAATTGAAGAGGCAAAAGTGTTACTTGGTGAGCTTTAGAAAAACTGTCTCCTGGTTGTAGCATCATATTTTAGTGGACAGACATCAATGGTATCAACCCTCTCATCTAACTCCCGTAAATAAGTGCACAACTGTTCCCTCAAGACTAAAACTTGTTTCTCTGAAGGTACGTGGTTGGTGCTCTGATGCACAAACCAGAAACAAAACCCACATTTCCAGATACTCTTCTTCTCATTGCCTCTCTCTGCACTGCAAACAAACACAGGTGTAGTCTTTATTGGCCTCAGTGATCAGACCAGGTCATTGTTTTTCTGTTCTTTTGTGTGTGGCGCCCATTGAACTCTGGAACAAATGATTTTGGGGTTGTCAGAAATCCTTTGAACACACCCTGAGATATTGATCCTATTGTTTCCTGTAAGACCACAACAGTGGTTTGAAGGTGTTAACCCGAAGAGACAAGACTCCTTTATGGGCAGGGTTTATGCATCCTCTGGAAACTGGACACCTCGAGAACAGCAGATAAATCAAGTTTACAGTAAAATCTATTTTTCTTACCCTCCTATGTCCCATTCTTTTGCCACACCTATTTCTTCTCATCAGCTGGCGTCTCGCCCCCCTCTAAACAACATCAGTTCCTGTCAGTTTGAGCCGGATCACCACATCCAATGCCAGGCATGTGTAACAACTGACCGTGTTATATCAATACCTTATGTCTCATTTCGGCATTATTGCAGTCATTTTTATTTACGCAGCTGGCTAGTTGTGGGTCAGCCACGGTCAGTTTGGACTAAGGGTGTAACAACATTGTGGAGCCTGTGGGACTTGACATGAGCCCAAGTCATTTTAACCGTCAAACATGTGGCAGGGCTGGGGCTCATTATATCATTATGTTGTCAGAGCGATTGTTTATTCTGACATCTTCGTCTCACACGGTCACATCCTCCCCCTACAGTCGTATCATCAATAGGAGGAGGAAGCACAGACAGATGTACAACATGTAGCAGTCAAAGTCTTCTCTAACAAGGCGGTTGCATGCTCTTTATCCACTGCAGCTCCCACCTCCGCCCCCCTCAAACACGCCCCCATCAATTATTAATCCAGCCAATTAGCAGGGCTGCATTATTCACCAGGAAGCTGTGATCACATCCATTAACAGTGCAGCCTCGCCTCATTGTGGCTCTCCCATGCGGCACTCACACAGCCCATAGTCCCCTATACCCACTGTCCATCTGACCACCACCTCATGTTTCCTGCGCATTCATGTCGGGTACTGCTTCATGAACGTTTTTACTTTTTCAGCTGCTGCACATACTGCGTGTTCCCGACATCATAGGTGCTGATTTATGTTTCTGCTGGTGGTTGCTCAAAACAGTTGAATGCCCCGCCCTTTTGTTCGAGATAAACCTTCTGCAGTAACCATGGCCTTCACGACTTGTTGCTATGCAGATTTGGAAAAAGTAAAACCGCATTTCGGCAACGTAGGAGGTTAACAACGACAGTGACACGCACACTATACTCACAGGGATTGGAGATCGAAAGTTTAAGTAACGACACACACCATGAAGAGCACGGACAGTCATAATCAACGGCTGTTTCAACATACCAAAAAGTGTCATGGGGCGTTGTTCCTGTGGGCTCCAGCAACACTAAACCCCTGAGCTTAACTGATAGTGTTTGGTGGAAACCAGGCTACAGTCTGCAAGGTGTCTTGGTTTTGACTCGTGTTGCTGTACCTTTTCTGAAGATACGAAGATAAGAACACTGCTCCATCATTTTGATATTAGATACGTTTCAATCAGGAGAGACTCGTTTTTATAGTAGAAAGAATATTTAACGTGCACATAAAAATGAAAAATGTGGAAAGTCTTTTGCAATTAGACCCCATCAAGATGGTATGACTTCAGGAGGGTGATGAAGACATAGTCGAATAGGGAACCGCCCCGAGATCTGGCGGTAGAGGTGGTGAAGATGGAGAAGTGCTGATGATCTGGATGAGCAGAGGAATGAGGTTTTGTTGAGCTCGTCCTGGACTCTGGATACGGTGGCTGGATGTGAACGTGGTGGAGGGGGACACAACAGTTCTGCCTAAAACGACAGCTGACAGCAGCAGAGCAGAGAGCAGATTTAAAATTTTGCGGTAGCATCCTGAGTGGCTGAGAGAGAGATCGTCGCAAAGTTTGATTGGACAACTGGAAGAGTGAACATCCATCGTCAGCAGTCAAAACATTTCCAAGAGTGAAATAACTCAAATTTGACTAAAGCTTATATTCATTTTCGCCAGAAGACAAAAGCAGGTGCCACAATTGACACTGCTGCATTCTGAAAATCAAAAACATGTTATGCCCTCTGTGTTTAGCTGTGAAGAGGAAGTCATGTTTTCTCCGTCCTCCCTCTGTTTCCCACAGCTCTGCCAACAGAGCGCTGATCCCGATCGCTTGTCACCGCGATTTATGGAGCCTCAAATCTCTGAACAGAATCACTTCCTGTTTTCCCCTGTGTTTACCGGACACACAGGCGGGCGGCCACACATTTGATAAAAAGTGATTTATTTTCATTTGCTTATCTGCTTAATTGATGTCCCCCGGGCCTCCCTGACGGCCATAATTTCATTACACAAACAATTTAGAGAAGTTTGATGAACACAAATGAGAGTTCAGGAACCCCGGCGGTTTACACGTTGTTCCTGCGCACACAGAGTCACGCTCTTCTTCACAGTGACTCCCTGTCCGCTGTGCCATTAATAACCGCTCCCTATCACTACAAACAGTAGCAAGAGAATGATTTTAATTATTACTCTATTAATCACAGTGAAATGTTGTTGTGCTATTTGACTTTGATTATAAAACCGCCTCTCGTTAGAATTACACATTCGTAATGTCAGAATGCCCGTTGTGTTTCAGTCATCCTACTGTAATTTAACATGCGTTTCACACCTTGCTGAGCTTTAGAGCGCTGGAAGGAGCCAATATGTGGCTGATTTAAAATCCTTGCCTTCAACCAGATTCTCATTATGGCCATTGAGACGCAACTGTATTGATTTTGCTGTTTAGGATTCACTACAAGCATTGATTTATGGCTCTGTGGAGACAACTGTGTGTAATTAGGCTCATATTGTCAAGGGTTCACCCCGCCATCGCCTCAGCTGTACTCGTCCTCATTGATGATTCTGGGCTTTGTTTGCTCTGATGTTGTGTGAACGCTAATGGAGAGGCCTGAACACACACACACACATGCACAGGAATGCACACACACGCACGCACAGACTCAGTGGCTGTCGTGGGCAGGTCTGTTTCTGACATACCATTTATTACATCATATTATTTTCCGCTCAGGCCAGCAGCAGCAGCAGCAGCGGCGGCGGTGAATATTCCCTTTCACCGCCCTGTTTTTGCTCTTATGTTTCTTCCCTCTTTCTTGTATCCAACTGGCTTTTAAACAGGGTCGGCTGTGGCGAGGCGTAAATCCAGCAGGAGGGATTTCCCCCCCTCACCCACAAAGCTTTTACTTCTGGCAATCGAGTGCCAGTGCGCGTCTGTAGCTCTCCCCGATGAACTCTTGGATGCACATTATAGCAAAAAACGGCCCCGTAGAAGAGCTCTTTTAAGTCTCTAGGTGAATGTACGAACATGCACATGCAGATGGGCGCACTCGAGACGAAATACCATCACAAACATATAAGACACGTTGGCAGACGAACAAGCACGCACTGTAAATTAGGGCTGTATCAAATGTCTTTACATTTGAAGCTTCTACTGAGGTTTTCAGATGAAGCCTCGGATGTCTGTCGTCACATTTTATGATGTCATCACCCTAAGAAGTAAACAAAATCCTCAATTTGAATAAAGTGAATCATCGGATTAAATAAGTACGTTTTCTCTTTATTAAATCAACTTTCTTTAATGAATAAATATGATTTACGGTGCTCTAAGATCGTTGCTCAACCGCCATGTTAATAAAGGTTTGTGCCGACGACTGAGGCAGAATATTGCGTGAAGTAACTACATCTATCTTTTTATAATAAATTTTGTTTTGGACGTAACAACACTCTGAAGTTATTGGAAATGTTTGGATCACATCAGTTGGATTCAGTGACTGTATATAAAGATGGATGACACATCTCCACTTCCACCACTGTCAAAAAATGAAGCCCAGATATCTTGGACACAGCTGCTGCCATCTCGCTCCATACTCGCCGACCTTAAGACCTCAAAAACAGGGAGGATTTTGAAATCAAAGCGGATGGTTTTGGGGGTCGTCCCCCAGATAAAATTCAGTTTCAGGGACTTTGTTTCCAGAGTGAGGCCAGGCTGTAGATTTGGCCTGTGCCAGGGACCCACAGCCGGCTGTCCTCCTTGGCCCACACACCCCTGGGTCCTGGATGTCTAAGCGAGGCAGAACGGGAGGCTCACAGTCGCTGGAAGGCAGCTGAGTACCCCGCTGCGGTGGATGAGGGCAAGCCAGGTTTCCCCTCACCCCTGAGGCACCCTTCAAATCCCTGCGAGAGCATCCTGTCAGATTCACACGCACAAATGCTGTCAGAGGTGAGACAAGATGTCCACTTGCAGGCCGGACGGGCACTTCTCTCCAGCCCTGGAGGGTTGGAGACGGCGGGACAGAGGGGGCATGAAGGTTAGAAAACAATACACGCTGTACAGTGCCAAGTGCCAAATGCAGGTTGTGATAACGAAAAGGAAAAAACAATGTGAAAGTTTGTCATAAATCAGGAGAAATAATGAACAATTGTGACCCCCGGGAGCAAACTGGGAAAAGGCACTGAGACAAAATGTGATGTCCTGGGAAAAACTGAAAGGTCTGCAAGTATGTCTTGTGCTGGTGACGTCAGTTGGAGCCAGAGTCTGTGCAGTTTGCAAGCATACTGATTGGCACACACAGCTGTCAATCATGGCATTAATTACCCATAACCAGAAAAATGAACATGTGAACATCAGAGTGATAGACTACCTAAAATGACAGAAACCATTTTTGGGAAGTCTACAAGAAAGTTTGACGTCTACTTTGAGTTTTTAGTTGTGTCCATGTCCCATCCACCAACATGAAGGGGGCGGGCCCATATTGCAGCCAGCCACCATCGAGATGTTTTGACTTCACTTTTGGGGAGCTGACATGTCGCCCATCTTGATTACACAACTTATGGAATCTAACTGTACAGATAGTAGGCCTATAATACTTATTATATTAGTGTGGCCTGATCCTGAAATGATGCAGAAATACTGTGTTAAACCCTTTAAAATCTGAGCAAATTGGCTTGATTATTTATTTTTTTAACATGGGAAGAAGGCAATAAGCAACGAAAGAAATTAGCCCAAAAAATTAGCAAGAAATAAGTTAAAAAAGAGAAAATTAAAATCAAGAAAATTGGTGTAAAAAACAAAAGGAAATGATGTGGAAATACTGCTTAAAAATTATTAATTATAAGAACATCATTTTAAAATAATAATAATAATAATAATTATAGTTTTTTCACTAGCTTTTTCCCCTATTTTTAAATCATTTTCAATAATTTTATTTATTTATTTAAGTTGCTCATTGCCTTTTTTTCCCCATGTTCTTGAAAGAAATTGCACCAATTTGCTCAGTTCAGAGGTTTAAATACTTGTGAAAGGCGTCTGAAAGAGACATAAAAAATGATTTCACTCCAGGTTTCAACAAAATGAACCAACATGCAAAACAAGATAAAAAGCTGCACAGCATGCAAACTTCAATTAGAATTTAAATGTCAATGTCATGAATGAAGCTTTGAAGCTGCAAACTGCTTCGTGCAGCCCTACTGTATTTCTATATGACGCATTTTTTTACCTACACACATGTACAGGTGTTCACCGGAGCAGGAAGTACCCGTGTTCTGTGTTTGCACCACTTTTGCTTCAGCACCATTTGTTCCATAGGTTTACAGTTGTATCACAGGCCCGTAATGTAAATGCAAATGTGATTGAAAGTGGTTCATAATGGCCTCCATTCAACTGTCATGAATATGAATGGCACTAATATGCATTTCGTTTTGGTTTGCTTCTTTTCTCCGCAAATGTGTTCTCCTGAATGATCGCGCGCTCCCATCCCCTCCTCATCATTGTCTTTACACTCTATTTATTTATTTTCTAATTGTGATTTGGACGGACCGCATTTATCCACGCCACAGCCTCCATCTGCATGTGAGGCACATCCGTCATTCAAGCCTGGCAGAGTTTGACTCAATAACAGCACAAATATCCAGCCATTATCTCTCTGCGGAGTACTCCCTCAATGTTAATGTGTTTTTAGGACGATTACATCAGTGTGAAATACAGAAAAATAACCTTCTGATTGATAACATGAATCATCAAGCACGTGTCCCCTCCCCCTTGAACACCTCATTTACCATCTCCGTGGCAACATGCTGGGGAACTGCCTACATGCCATCAAATGCTCGCATGTGATCGGGTTATGGTGCCGGCTCAGTAATCACACGGGCTTTGGCGAGAATTAGAACATCCGTTATTGGAGCGATACGAGCAAACAGCTGCACGAGCGATGCCTCTGTAACAGCGTACATAAATACGCAGCAGACCTGCTCATAAAAGAATGAAGTGCAGCATCCCTCATGGAGATAACTGTTAATCTATAGCTGTTGGAGTGGAGGAGCCTTTATTCAGTCTTAGCTCAGCTCCAAGGCTTTAGCATGTTAACACTGGAGGTAAAGTATTAAACTGAAACTGCAAAATTCATCAGTATATCATGGCAGTGGGTGAAAAATCTGGCTCATGTGTGTCACGGTTTCTCTCTCCTCTTCCCTGTCAGTCACAATTACGACTGAATGATATGGTTAAAGTCATTGACACGATATTAATAAAGGTATTTTCTGATCTCAGAATGTAACAAGATACGGATCATGTCTGCAAACTTACACACAAAATAATTAAACTGATCTCCTGTGCACGAGACCAAACTCTTCATGTTTAAAACTTTAAAATCAAGAGGATAAAGTTCCCTCCAGTCTACAAAAATACTCAGGTATCATTAATATTTCGTCTAGCAGGTTTTTCCAACATAAGAAGTAGGGAAAAAAACCTGTAGCCTCCGCCTCGCCCACCACCGCTGCTTGTGCACAGCGCCACCAGGGCTAAACCAGGGACAGGCTGACCTGAAGAGCAGTGTGCATCAAGATTGCTACCGTTAGCATGTTAGCCATGTTTTTTGCACCCTTAAATTCATTGTTGTCAATGTAGACAAGAGCGATCGGCTTCCGTACTAGTGATGTACCTAAAAAGATTTTAGGCAAATCCACAGACATCATCCCCGTCAGCAGAGGAATATAAAAACACCTCCCTAGTGACAAACTTTGCACAGATACAAGTCAGTATAGTGAAGGTCAGACATTTCAGGGGATATAACCATAAGAAATACAAGTTTTTGAGTTGGGAGGGACTTAAAGAGTGGTTGAAGACCAGAAGCGTGCCACGTAATTGTTTCCAGTTCAATTCTGCCCAAGAATCTTTGCCACATGTCATCAGCACCTCTGTCTCCATGTTTTTCCTGCGTGTCTCTACACCGTCACTCCACAAAAATAAAATTCAACAGTTTGTTTTTAATCACAGCTTGCTGCCATTAATTTCGGCAAAACAAATTTGTCGACCAGAAACATGGTGAACTAATATAATCCTGCCACGATGTGAAAGTTACAGAGCTGAAACGATCAATCAGACATGAATTTGCAACAATTAATTCATAATTGATTAAAGCTGGAGTGCGGGACTTTTACATAAAACGAAACATCCGTTACATTCAAGCTCTCGCCAGACAAGTTCACACAGTGCTGGTTGAGCCTATCGCCACCAGGGAAGGCTGTGTAAGCTGCAGGATGTCAGAGTTGTGGTGTCAGAGGTTACTTTGCTGCACTGGTGCATAATAATAATTGGATATTAAAAATCACCATCGGCTGCAGCTCCAGAAGGTTGACAAAAAATATATTAAATTGTTGCAGTGTTAAACATCCCATAATATCAAAATAAAGGCAATAGGAGCAGGAGTTCATAGGTGGGAAGCCAGTGAGGATTCAGAGCCCTCTCATAACCTGATGTTTCATATTATTTGAAACAGACACATGATTTGCATCGGTGTTGGCATTGTGTTTCTTTTGTCTCTGTGCTCAAACTCACTCTCCAGCTTCAGCAGAGCGCCTTTTTTTAGCAGCGAGAAAAAAGCAACCTCCACTACACTATTCGCATTGTCCTAACCCCGACAATGAGGCTCTGCCCTGTAATTACATTCTATTTCTAAAACCATCCGTCTTTGCTCACAGAGAGCTGACAGGCTAAAACATTAGCACGTTGTCAGCGGCTCCTCAGACGCCACAGTTCTCTGTTACACTTCATATTATCTTGCTCCCTCAGTCCAGCTTCCCAGATGGGGTTACCTCTCTGCAGTCTGGGGAGGAAGAGGAGGTGTTTTCCTGTTGCGCGGGCCAGTTTAGCTCAGCCGTCACGGGGCCTCCGGGTTTCTCACTGGGGGTCTGTTGAATTCTGGGTCACAGCCCAGCCCCAGGCAACCGCTGGCTCCGCTCTAGCCATTCTGTCGTTTTAGCCCGTGACATTGTGGGTAATTTTTCACCTTTTCTTTCAGCGACAACCTGCTCTCCATCGCACCCCACCTCACTGGCACTGCTCGCAATCAATCTGTGAGCTTGTGCAACTGGTGCTGATAGCACGGCGACCTCACACACCTCGACATCACCTGTTCGTTATGCACGGCGCTGCTGCCTCGACAGAGACGAGCTGCACCGAGTTCCATTTTCCCCGGGCTATTTATTTAATGGATAATGCAAGGGACGCAAAATGGAAATCACGCATTCGACCATGTCTTTAACCCCGACTCCTCCCTGCCTGCCTTCCCAAACTGCATTCATTCTCGTCCCCGGTGAGCATAAATCATTTTTGGTAACTTGTTATTACCAAGCTCATTATTAATTCCCCAGTATCTTTAAGGAGAAGCAAAAATCCTATCAAATATTTAAAGCTCCTAGATGTGAGTAAAGGAACATAATCTTCATCTGCGTCTCTCTGGCACTACAGTCGAGGAAAGAAAAAAAAACGCGGAGAGATTGAGCGAGTCTGTTTGTAATGAGTTTATGTCAAAAGACGCGATAAGAGGGAGCATTCATACATGCTAATCTCTGCCCCCTCTCTGCTCCTCCTGTGGTGGCAGGACGGTGCGGAGGGTGCGAGCTCGCTGGTGTGCTCTGCTGTGGCTTGGCACGAAGATGAGGGGAGCGATGTGATGGTGCCAGGCGCTTTGTATTCTGAGCCTGGGAGTGGAAGGATGGAGGGAGCAAGGAGGAGGGAGGAGGGAGAAAATGAAATGGGGAAAAGGCAGTAGACGGAGAGGAAGAGAGCATGGAGACAGTGTAATCACTTTTACACTCCCAGATACTGCCGTCCGCCTGATGCTTGACTCTTATCCCCAGCCTTCTCTGCATCCCCCTCTCCTAATATCTCACACTGTCTATCTGCGTTTCCCTTTTTACTCGGCGTACGCAGAAACTGGAGCGCTCAGGTTTTGTGTTTGGGATGTCAACGGTTAACGCTAATTGGTTAACCACCAAAAATTCTTTGAACCGTCATGATACGCCTACCAGTACAAGACAAATTCACCTATGCGAAGGTTATTTGAACCAACGCCATGTTGTAGCTTCGTGAAAACAAATGAGGCCAAACGTAGCAATAATCTACTTTATTCATTACATGTGAAGACTTTCACCTTTATAAGAAACGAGATGCAACCCTCACCCTTATCTTAACCGCCTCTCTTTTACACTAACACTTTACACAAAGCGGGCTGATCGTGTATGGATGGTAGGTGAGTCATGGGTCATGTAGCTGCTCCAGCTGTATGGTAACATTGTGTCCACCCACCTAGGTCGCCCTGGTGAGTCCCCTCAACCCCAAGTCGCTCAAATTTGAGCTGCAAACTCCCTTTAGCATTATTAAGTATGTTAGCTCTGTTACCTCTGTTAGCACAGCTAGTGGTGCTAACAAATCTAACACTGCTAATGACGTTTTGCAGCTCAAAATGTAGCCACTCACGAGCGGAGGGTGGGCAGTGGGCACTATATTTTTAACGCAGCTAGCTGCTGTCTGTAAGCAGCGTACACTGTTTATAAAGATGGACGACATAACAGCCTCTAAAAAATGAAGCCGAAACATCTGGATCGCCCCCTGGTGGCTGGCTGCATAGCAGGTCGTTAAGCCCGCCCTCTCCATGTTAGCTGATGGGCCGAACTAAAAAGTCAAAGTACACATCAAATAAAAGTTTGGCACTGCGATTGGTCGGGTGTTTGGCCGGGAAACTTGATACCATGGAGATTGCTACTGCACAGACTCTGGCTCCAAATGTCGTCACCAGAGCAAGATGGCAGCAGCCATATCTGGGATATTTTAGCTTCACTTCTGTACAGTGGGGGTGAGTGGAGACGTGTCCACCATCTTTATATCTAGTCTATGGTCTGACATTTGAAAATCGGCGCTAAAGCTCAGAGTCGCTGCCGCTGCACTAAAAGGAAAGGCCTCAAATATTAAACAGAATTTTGCTTTTTTAACTGGTTAGTTACAGGTTAATGGGTGTTCGGCTATTAAAAGCAAAGTTAACTGAAACTGACATCCCTACTGTGTAATATATGCAGCACTGTTTTGCTATCATGTTAACTTTAGCTTCATGTGCTCCTAAAACTGTTTAAAATTAACTGTCAAATATTTGGCTTCCATTATGTCACAGCTATCGAATTTCATATGGAAATGATGTTTTACTGCCTCTTGCCCTCCGCTGCTTATAGGTCCTGAGACAAAGTACTGTAAGGAAGTTTAAAAAAAGAAACTAATTCAATTCAGCAGGATGGCAGCTGAAACTGACACCGGCTCTCTGCTGTGAGGTAGTCCACAGCGTCTGAGAGTGAAACACAAATGATGGTCTGAGTTCACAGCGAGGAGATCTGCCAGCCCGTCTGTTGGCTAAGATACTACCTGACTAATTTTGGCTTCTCTATATATGCTTATATTTGAACAGGACAATGACTCCCTTTTAGAAGTCGTTCTATTTTAGAAAATCCCAGGCGGTTTACAGTCAGAGCTCTCAGAAGCACGCCAACAAGACTCAGACTCGGGCTTTCAACCTGTCAAGTTCTTACTTTAATTGTGCGTGTGGTACAGTATGATTTGAGTCCACTGTATTAAATCAGTACGTCGATATGCCTACCTGTGCTGTGGGTCTGAAATGGAAATATGGTTGAAGACTAAAGCAGATATACTGAGGATTTGGGCATTGAGGATGCACATGACACGTCCACGAGCTTTTCATCTTGTGGTAATGTGCACATGTGTAATTTATAATGTAGAAGCAACCACACACACACACTGTAAAGTCATGCCACCACATCCTGCTCTTTCTTTGTCCTTCCTTTTCTCTCTCCCCTGGATTGAATCCCCAAATATCTCTTTGTTGTGTTTTTAATTAACCTCTGTCTTCCTCTTAAAAACAAGGCTGGCAATATGTATTTTTTATTATTAACAAAATCCATAAAAAAAGATGTACCAACAGTGAATTGATCGTCTGTGCAGCCAAGGCCTCATACACCAGGTATTAACATGCGTCCTGGGTGATCCAATCACAAGTAGACAGCGCTAAAACCAAGACCCATCGCAATCTGATCACTTAAACCACTTTCCAATGTGGTCTAGGACAGTTGTTGCCAACTGGTCCAGCCGCAGGGTCCAGATTTCTTCTCAGTCAATATTTCAAGGTCCACGCGGTTTAATATATTCAGCGTCATACTTGCATTTGTTTGTGTCATCGAGCTAGTTTGCTGTCTCTGTCAAGTAGCTGTCCATTAGTCGGCACTTCAAAATAAAAGCTCTGTGCCAAAAAATCACTGTGCATCAAAATAAACTGGGTTTTTTACAAGCTTGACACGTCTGCTGACAGAGGTATCTCAGGCTGTACCAGCACAACAGCAGCTAGCGAGAGTGCGGACGTAATAAGTGCATTAGACCCTTTGACCCTCTGGAGTAAGTGATATAGGCAGTAACAAAACTGAACACAAGTGGTCAGTAGGAGACGCACAATAGACAACGGGTGTGAATAGCGATGTGTCCGCTGTCCACTTGTGTTTGGATCACTGAAACACATGTTCATACCAGGTGTACATAACCTATTAGGGCGTTTTCATATTATGATTGCAATATCCACTCCCTCACTGCTTAGCGTTAAAATTTGTAAAGTTGCTCCATACTTGAGTACATTTGCATCATCGTCTACGTGACATCTGTTTATGTTGTTGCAACCGATTTTTAAAGGCCGATATAATCAGTTTGGAGCAGGAAAAATCCCATAGCCGATAACACCTGCGGTAAAATCAGCTGTTCCCTGGGACGCAAGTGGAGGTTATAGCCATCGCCACTATTGGAGTCCCGTTTTGCCATTAACAATATATAAAGTCCTATCAGTGCAGATTAATCGGCCAAACTGATGGATTGGTCGACCCCTGAAGTTGCTACAGTCTAGAAAAGTGCGCCAATAACAAGATCAGCGTCCATACAATGCAATCGGCCTTATCATTATGGCTTCTGTATAGGGATTATTTTCATTGTTGACCAATCTGTCGATTATTTCTTCGATTAGCCGACTAATCGTTTCATCGAAAAATGTGTTAAAATGTTGAAAAATGTCGGTCTGTCTCATCCAAACCCCAAAATTACGTCATCTAATGTCTTGTTTCATACTGATGCCAAAGGGTTTTATTTCACTGCCACAGGAGAGTGTGTAAAGCTGCCAATATTTGAACATGAAAAAGCTGCAATCAGAGTATTTTGGGGTACTTTTATAGTACTTTTCTATGAAAAATGACTCAAACCGATTAGTCGACTACTAGTCGAGACAACATCAAGAACAACATTCTCACCTTATCTGATGACATCGGCGCTTGCTACATGCGTACAGAGATTTCGGAGAACTGCGGCGCTGAGAAACACCTTTACAACATTACTTGCCAACAGCTACTTGTGCTAAATAGAAGTAGAAATACACATAAATCGTACTGGACACCACCTCCTCAAGTGGTCACGAATCGACAAACTGTGCCCGGCTACGATGTACAGGGTTCACACCAATCAAACAAACTGGACATTGGGGTCAAGTGTTTCTTGATCCAGATAATTAGAGCTGAGCCATCGTTAGTGCTATTAGTAACACCTGTGCTGGTTATACTGATAGGTTTAAAATGTCTGCAGTGATAAAGGTCTGCTGCTGTTCAACACACATGTTTGGGCCCCACAATTACACTGCGTGACATGTTACTTTATTGTGATCAACATGGGGGCTGTAGTTTTTATGGAATCAATCCTACACAGACCGTCCTGCTGCCTGAAACACTTACCACAGCACCAATTGGGTATTAATCCACAGCTAGAAATAGTCCCCAAGAAATAGACTGTTTTCTCCAGTTTATGTCTCAGACAGAAACCACTGAGTTCGACCGACAGGATGGGGACGTCAGAGAGTATTGACGGATGGACTAACATGTTTTTTTCATGGGCTTTGCTGACAAAAGAAAATATTTGCAGCCACACTGTAAACGATACAAAACAGGGAAAACTACTTAAACGCTCCCTCCGTTAGGTAACCGTGACACTGACATTTTTACAGGAGCTCCCCGCTGGATGCTCGTCGACCGCTCTGGTGAAACACAAGCTGTAGCAGGTCCACCGCTACGCCTCTCACAGTGTAATGGAAAACAGATGCAGGCGGAAACCAGTGAGGATTAAAAGTGGCTCTGAATCTGAAATAAGATGTCATTTATCACTGCCCTCACTGTCTCAGGGTGTTTATAGCAGGATAGGTTAATGGAGCAGCGCTTGATAAGGACATACACCACACTGGCATGAAGAATGATTCAGGTTTTAACGTTAGATGATAACAGACATGCATGATTAATACTGTATTGCAGGCCTATTTAACTCCGGCCCGCCAATCAAGCCAGACCGGACTGCTGACCACTTCTGTTTACATATATGTAAATATAAATGTAATGAGTAAATGTAACTGCGATGTAGCCAAGTAGATGTTTTGAAAATGTGGTGGCAAGTCTGAGTAGCCCTGCTGCACTGAATCAGTACACTAGATGTATTTTTTAGCTTTTGTCATTCTTTGGAACGAGGGATATCAACAGTTAACCATTTTATCAGTTAACCAGCGAGCATATTTTTGACTCGTTGCGCATTTTAAACTATAGGTTTATTTTGCTACGTTTCAGTTTACTGCGCTACTATCATTCGGGACTGTCTGCTAGCCGCATTTACATACAGAAACATAGTGCCCACTGCTTAGCTAGCATTAGGCTTGGCTTCTCTGCACTGCATACCAGTTGGTTTGGGTTGGAGCTAGCAAGTGATGCAGCTCATTTTGCAAATACCGCTAGTAACGCTGTCCTGACCAAACAGCGCTGTTGTGGAAACTTTGTCTCCCCTGATGTCGCCCCGGTGAGTTAGTAGCTTAGTTTTGAGCTGCTCACTGAGTCAATGGAGCGCCAGGCTATATTTTATGTTATTTTGCGTTT
The DNA here is from genome assembly GCA_026686955.1 of Epinephelus cyanopodus. Lineage (NCBI taxonomy): Eukaryota > Metazoa > Chordata > Actinopteri > Perciformes > Serranidae > Epinephelus > Epinephelus cyanopodus. The sequence continues at coordinate 7,699,902 of CM048933.1, read as the reverse complement.
TTTGCTGTTGGTTGGGTTTTTTTCTTCTAAAAATGTAACCGCTTAGTTGCTCTATCGAAAGCAAAATTAACCAAAACTGACATCCCTATTTTGAACACACTACTTCATTTAAGAGCGTTCCCTAGAGTTCAGTGACCAAATGCTTTTGTGTGAACGAGACGTCGTCTTGAATCTGCTCACGTTCCCTCGCACTGATAACTATAATGAAACCTTCATCTCTGATTTAACAAGACTGTGTTAAATAAGCCAACGATCTGAATACGTATTAGATCACAGAGGAAGAGCTGAGAGATACAGCGCGGCAGAAGCAACACACAGGAACAGAAAAACACCACCGTGTCCTCGTGGGGCTGCTCCTTGATTGAAGATCCCAAAAAATCTTTAAGGAGAAAAATGAAAGCACACCAGCGAACACAACAGGCTGAACATTTGGGAGTTATCACCCCAATAAAAAGAGAAAATGTCAAGTGGTTTAAGTGTTTGCTGGTGAAATCAATATCGCCACACAGAGCTGAGGAGAAATGTTAAGGAATGCTGGTGCCAGTCTGCAGAGAGAGAGAAGGGGGGAAGGGATTGTCTTTTTGCCAGCCCATCATTTTGTGTTTGCAGGAGGATCTGAAACTGGGCTTTAGTTATCGGACTTTAGCCTTTAGATTTTTTTAAATCACAAGCTTTTATGTCTTTTTTTCTGGGCTCTAATATTTGCAGCTTCTCTCCAACAACACGAGCAGCAGTGGAGGCACGCAGGCGGGATCCGTGCCAGAAGAAATGTGGCTCATAACCGATATCTTTTTAGCTGCAGTCTATGTGGCATATTCAGCAGACTGAAATGTTTATATTGAATGTTTCAGCAGCTTGAAAATCACCATGGTAATGGTCCCAAAGACAAAAGCCCTAGCCTTTTGTCATGGGTAATTATCGCAGAGCAGTCCCCTCAAAGCCTTCCATTTGGCTCTGAACAAATTCACATTTAATTTTGCTCTCATGCATTTGACACAAGGCTTTTTTTTTTATTTTTTGTATTCAAATCAGGCTTAAAGTAGAATTTAAATACCCATTGAAATGGTTTCCGTTTGAGGCGAGCGGTTCTTTCTCCCCCTCAGATTATTTCAGTGCTAGAAACTATAGAGGAAGGATAAGGACGGCGACAGAAAGACCACTCGAAATTTCCTAATGAAGTTTATAAGCGAATATTCAAGGAACACAATACCTTGAAAATGAGCTTTGGTATTAAACCCAAGTTAAGGTGTCTTATCTCCAACAAGCTGTTGAGACCCTAAAAAACTGACTTGGCAGAAAGGGAAATATCATTGAGCCGCTGCCAAAGCCGATCCCACTGAAGTGTCATCTCTACATGCTCTGTCTCCAACTCCATGTAACTCTGAACAAGTGGGTCAGAGAAATATGAAAAAGTAATGTGCGTGCTGAATGCACACACACGCGCGCACACACACACACACACCATGTGATGACATTAAAATACAATACAGAGCTACAGTTTGGGTTATATTTAGTGGTTGTAGTAATATGGTTTAATGGGACATGAATCACTAAATGCAAAATATAGCTTCGTCTCTGCTGGCTCGCTTTCAGTTTGTGTGGGTTTCTCAGACTCTCCAGGCAATAATCACGATCGGTTCCGCGTCTCAGCTAATTCGGACACAGGCTTTTACTCGGCTTACGCTCGCCACGTTTTAACACCTGCTGCTGAAATGCATCTCCAGTGATCACATGTCGGGGTAATTGCACCTAACCACGTGGAAATCCAGGTGTAGAAGCACCAAAGCAGTATTGTGGACAGATTAAAATTCAATTGCTCAAACCACCTGGAGAGGTGTGAAATACAGCTGTTTCATATGTATTTTTATAACTCACTCAAATCACTGTATCACCAGTAATGTTACAGATAATTAGAGCTTGGTTTTACTCGATCTGAGCAGAATTCAGAGGAAATAATCAGCCTCGGGCTACAGAAGACCTACATAGAGTCAAAACCAGAGAATGAATGAAGAATCAGTGAGAATGTACAATGTTTGAGTCATAAGAGATTAAAAAAAAAAAAAAAACGGTTTGAAATTATTCTTACAGGGGAAGCATTGTCTACTATACATGATAATTAGATGTGGCAGATTTTGTTTGCAGTGCAACCTACGTTTTTACACTGTAGTGATGGCAAAGTTGGTTGCTTATGTTCTACTTGAGAGTCAAATATCTCAACAACCACTGGATGGACTGCCATGACATTTTGTACCCATGTGATACACTGACCTCCTCTAGTGCCAGCAGGAGGTTGACGTTTGTGGTTTTGAGTGAAATGTCTCAACAACTACTGGATGGATTGCTGAATTTTTAGGCATTTAAGTTCTGAGGATAAATTGTTGACTTTGATGACTGATGAACGGGACAAGATTTTGGTATCAGACGTAAGCTTGTAACGATACCAGACCTTACCAGGTCTTTGTGGTAGGCTGTTTGTCCCACCCCTTCTTCACTGTGATTGGACGGCTGGGTATAAAGTGACAGTGACGAGTGTAGTGTTTTACCCAAAGTTGAACATTTTTTAACTCTCAGCAGCCAGAACAAATACATCAGTTGTGCAGCATTCAATGCAAAATAGACGCTCGGCACATCGTCACACTGCTGGCGTTCGTCTTGTAGTTTAAATATGTAAGGCTCCCATTGCAAACAATTTTTGAAAAGCAGGCCTCGGGCAAAAACGCTTTTCTTTTTCGATGGGTTGAGGCGGAGGTGTTGCTGCAGCAGCACTTGTTGCCATCCTCCACATGTCGTTTTTCTGTGCTGGTAGTTGTTCTGCGTCTTCCTTTGTAGCGGACTAGAGCACTTGTAGGTGCACACGCTGCCCTGTCAGGCGTGAATGTGCGATTAACGTAACTGTTTGTTAATTCATATAGAAATAAAACACTCCGTTTCTTCGACCAGCAGGGCTCTCATTTTAGTGTTACTTGAAGAAGTAAACACTGACCAACGGGACCAGACTGGCCGACCCGTATGTTCTCACTCAGTGGATGGATGATGTCACAGGAACCCAATCTTACAAAGGAGGACGACACTTGAACGCTTTCCTCCAGTTTGTTTTGCTATGGAAGCTAATGTTAGCTAATTTGCTAAAAAGTTAGTATTACAGAGAAATCCAATATTCCTCTTAATACGTCCCCAGTTTCTGATGAGGTGGACATGAAAACCCTTAATACACATAACGTTATTCATCCCTACAACAGGAAATACTTTTTCCATAACCTGATATGAAGTGTGTGCTGCACATGTGAGCATTTTAGATTATCGCCTCCATCCAGTTCTTCGGTCTTATCACATTTAACTATAGTCTTTGTTTTTGTTCACAGGCAGTGGCGGCTGGTATGTGATTTGAATTTTGAGCCATGACTTCTATTCTGGCTCCCAATAACACAACAAGACGACATTGTTAGACTCCCGTGTAGCCTACAGCACTGTGGTGCAGAGTCAGGTTTTGCCTCCAGATAATGAAATGACATCATTGTGACATCAGATTTAAAAGGGTCTATTAGACTTAAGCTTTTAAAGCTATTTTAGGGGGAAATATATATATATTTGTATAAAATGCCAGTTGTAAATGGGATACTCTGTCTGTGTCTGTTTTCCTTCTTCTTTCTATTTTAAGTCTCTCTGTTTCTGCCCCTCGTCACTCTCACCCATCTCACCCACTCCACACCTCTCCCCCCGTCCTCTCTGCTGATACGCAGTCTGGACCTGGAAGTGAGCGTCCTCGGCCAGTTTCTTTCTAAAAGGTTGAATGCATCCTGCAGCCTCTCCACCTCCCTCCCTCCCTCCCTCCCTCCCTCACTCACTCCTTCACTGACTCTTCCACCACAGTTAGACAGAGTGAATAATTCACAAGCAAGTTGCCGTAAAGATAAAGCTTATTTTCCCCCCTTATGCAATAAACCGGGGACTTACGCTCAGCACCAAGTAAGAAAGAAGTATTCTGTTAAAAACACTGCTGATAAATTTATAAGAACATACTGCAAAGCTAACTCTATAAATTTTTCACTAAATCGCATAGTGGTTGTATGGAAAGAAGAAAAGGGGGGGAAACTCGATGCTCGGTGGTGAGTGTCCAGCGGGACATTTATTTATACAAGACTTAATGAAAAAAAATGTTTTTACTACAGCGTATGATATAATATTATTCTTGTTCTCCATTTATAATCAAGTTCGTCCAGTGACAAATCACACAGGTCTGATTATTTTTTCTTTCTCAACGTTATTTATGAGCTCTCTAATATTCCAGTGTATATGAAAAAACAGAAATTTTCCAAGTGTAGCCAGCCGAGATAAATTACAATTGGCGTCAGGCCAGTGCTGTTTTTCAAGCATGTTTGAATGCTTTCATCAGCCAACAGCCGATGTGACTGAATGTAAAGACAAATGAAAATAGACCATGTGGGCTTTGTAGCATTTCCAGTGTTTCTTTTCCCCAATCTACTCCTGTGCTGTAGATTAACTTTGCTTTATTGTTTCTCCCTCCATCTAGGGAGGACAGCACGCTTTATCCTCCACTAAGTTCCCCACTTGTCTCTGTCTTTTAAAATCACTGGGAAGTTTTTAACAAAGTTGTTTTATTAATGACGCGGAGGTTTAAACAAGTTTTTCCATTTTCAGTCTAATTTCCTGCTCGCCTGCCAGACAGAGCCACCACAAGCTTCTGAGACCCGTTCACATCCTAATTTGAAACACGCCCAATCATCAATCTGACAGTGGATTTCCTGTTATTTTAAAGCCGACATTTTCAGAGTTTTTCACCCGCAGTGACACTGTGATCTTACATGTCCTCAGTGTCGTGCAGGGTTTCAGTCCTTTCCTCCTGACTCTTTATCAAACCCATGTTGTTTTCCCAGAGGACAACAGTAGACCCTGTCCTCCCATTTTGTTTTCCAAGAATAGACGACTCTTATCTGGTAATTGTGTGTCTCTCAAAATTGCTTCCGACCTCCTGCAGTTCCCATGTACTGCTCTGATTTCACCTCTTATAACAAGAGCCCACCTCGGATAAATTCTCTTCAACTCAGAGTGCATTTTGCTGGAGAATTTGCTTTTGTTCCATCAATAAAAATATCTAGGTTCTGTATTCTTAACAGAGCATGACTGCTGCTATTTTTCCATCCAATGTCCCCATTATAATCATATAAAATCTTGTCAGTTGCTCCACTTTAGAGCTACTTATGATTTGGAGTAAATTATGGTAAGAAAACCTGAAACAATTGCAAACAAAGTGTTTTTCAAAATACAAAATAAGCATTAATAATTTGACTTTTTGGACCACATATGAACCGAGCTGTGCAATACCTATGTAGTTTAAAATTGCAGTTACTGTTTGTAATCACAACATTCACTTCCTCCCTACACTATTTGTATTAACACATTCTTTCTCAACTCTCAACTCCGACACCTGGTCAGTGACCCTACACATCAAAATCTGACACGCTAGGTACCCCTTCATCATCAGTTTTGGATGTTCAGGGGTGTGAATGTATGCTTGTTACGTGTATGGTGTCTGTCTTTTCAAAACAAACTTCAGTTTTCCCAGGTAATGTTCGGTTTCTGCACACAATCTGTTTTTTCCAAATAAACTTAGAGCAGTGGTTCCTAACTGGTCCAACCGCGGGGTCCAAATTTCTCCCTAGTCATTAATTCAAGGGCCACTCAGTTTAATATATTCAGCGTCATACTTCCCGCCGCTAGGGGAGCTTTGGTGTATCGGTATCTGATGCCAAGGGCTACTGACGAAGATGGGTATTTAACAAGTTGGGAGTGACACCAGGTTGCTTGTTCATACAGTACAAGCTACTGTACTATTGCAGGAACTTAACATTTGTTGTAATGGAAAGTTAAGCTAACTAAGCCAACTGCCAGCACCTACCTGTCCAACAGAAAATAGGCCATCTCCAAAGTATCCACTTCGCATTTTGTCTCACTTTGCTTCTTTTTTTTCGACACTGTGTCCACGATTTTCATTGCTTCCTCTTTAATGGATGCTGCTACTTCGCAGTCGCCTGAAGGTTGCAGCCCAGAAATGTCCCACCTACAGCAAATTAGAATAGAATAAGAAAATACAGGCAGAGCGCAGAGTGTCTGCAGATAAATACACCACCACACACCTCGTGGAAACTTAAGTGTTGACTGAGAGGGATTACTACTGTGTGAGTCTGCACGTATTTCTAGAAAAATCCTTCATAGTATACCTTTAAATAAAGAGAAGTCAGCACTAGGTCAAAATTGATAAACGTTATGAAAAATAATTAAAAACAGATGTAAGTTTGAGGTTGTCTTATATTAACAGGGCTTTCTGCTCATGTACCAAGGACAAGTGAGAGTATACAAGCTTTCATCAATCAAAGGCAACAACCGGTGATTTCAGTGATTGACACACCGTCAACCAGGGAGGAAAAATCACAAGATTTATCCTTTTGGTGGGAATTAAATCCTGCAAACCGTTTGTCCCTGATTTGATTTTAAACATTCTAACAATAGTAAACCCCAGATACTGTGTTATGGCAGCTGTGTGATCCAGACAGTAGTAATCCTGTGTAGCCGCTGTGGAGGAGTACTTAACTGTCCAGGAGGGGGGAGGATTTAGAGCTGTAAAGTGCAGGTGTGCAGGCAAAGGTGACACAGGTTGGCTGATCCTGGAGGACCGAGACTGTCAGGGTCGTAAAACGGACGATTATCCCGGCCGAGACTAACTGCTGCTGGGACGCTCACGCCTGTAATCCCCCCACCTGATCTCTCAACATCCAGCCTCAGCTGATGATGATGAAGGCCGCACCGCACTTTAGTGTTGTTACTGGAATTTCTAACACAGATACAGTACCCTGAAAAATGTCCTTATTCAATACTGTTTTCAATAACAATAAGAGAGAGGGGGAAAGCAGCTGACCAGTATATTTTTGACCAGCTACACGTGATGGTCTGTAGGTTAATTCTGAACATTTCACTGCATCATGGGTAGCTCTTTGAAACGTGGTGCTAAAGCTCAGTTACTTAATGGGGCCCCAGACCAAAAGGAAAGGCCTTCGTCATCAGTTGATGGGTGTCAGGCTATCAAAAGCAAAATTAACCAAAACTGCCATCTCTGGTTTCAAATATCAGAGAAGAAATGATCGATAAATCGATATTTTGGACGACACTATTGCAGTGGTTCCCAACTGGTGGGTCTTGGGTCCATTCTGAATGGACCCCAAGTGACTTGTTAACATGTCGATTTTGTAAAAAACACATTTTATTTTTAAGTACAGTTAATTTCGGGTACAGAGTTTTTATTTTGAAGTGTCGTTTCCTGCTGTAGAGTGACAGACTAACTGACAGCTACTTGGCAGAGACAGCAAACTAGCTTGATGACATGACCAAACACAAGTATGATGCCAGATATATGGATATATTAATCTGTGTGGACCTTGAACTAATGACTAAGGAGAAATCTGGACCTCATGGCTGGACCAGTTGCACTACGCAACCTTGAAAATGTGATAAACACAAAGTGAGGTGAATTATTACAAACATGTCATTTTTTTCATTAGTGTTGAATCACGTCATACTGTATGTTTTCTTTTGTATGCCTTCACGTTCGGCAGCGCTGGCTGCGATCGCAGCCCACAGGGCAGGTTAAGGCCTGTGTCGGAGCACAAGGCTGCTGCTCCGAGCTCAGCGGAGTGGGCTTTCACCTCACCGCACAGCAGCCATTACTCTAAATCACCCCCCTCCTTCCTCCTCCCTCTCTTTCCTCTCTGACCTCCGCTAGCATCCACTGACCTGGAAAATATCTGGTGAGTCGGAGCCACCGCGAGCGGCGCTGGCCTTTGCTTCGCCTGCAAACAGCAGAAATATTGAGCCAATTACAAGATTATTATCTGGTGGTAGTGGCAGGGGAACACTGTGGGAGTGTAGTTATGCCTGCCAGGGCTCCCTGCTGGAAGAGGAAAAATGAATCAAAGGCTTGCGGGGGAGAAGTGGACAACACTCGTGCCCACTTGCCTCTGTGTCTTTACAACTCCCGTCAATTGACAGACGTTGGCTCAGATCCAAGGCAGGATAATGCCAGGAAACGGCCCGTTCAGAGGTGATCGCCTGTTAGTTTTTGCTTCTCCTAATTCATATGTCATGTTGTCATATAATGCGTGCACCCGGTTTACAGTAAATAAGACCTTATGGCTTTTTTTTGGCATCAATACAACAGGCAGACATGAGTCACCGCCTGTATATGAGGGCAGAGTTAGTTTGCGAGTAAAATTCATTCAGTGGGGAAACAAAAGCAGTGATGCGTCAGGCCCTTTATTCCAAAGTGGTTACTTTATAGACGAGCCTACAAAGGACGCATTGAGTGATGTACTGCACGTTACTGTGTACATTGGATTTGGTTTTTTAATAGGGAATCGAGCTGCCTGGCTGAGTCCTGGCATCCTTCTCCAGCTAGTTAGTTCCATATGAGAGGAATGACGTACAATTACAACATGTGTTATGTTCTGTCATGTACACAAGCTGTTTGTTATGTTCTAAACTTCTTAAGTCATCCTAAATAGTTTTTCTTGTTTCTCTCCAGTTCTCAAACGCACGCCAAAGCAGTGAATTTGATTTAAAGGGAGGCCGGGGTTCATGTGCCGTGTTTCTTATTTCGGTTTGGGTCTGCGTCTTGTTTCATGAGTGGATCCCGCTGCCTGTGTTTCATGCATCAGTGTGCTGGGGGAGTCGTATTTTAGCAGCACGATGAAGACATCAAAGCGGGATCTGGAACTGCAGTAAATATCAAGCACTTGGACGGTTTGTCATCTGTTACATCACCTACCCTGCCAATAAAGTTTCATTAGAGAGCGCTGCATGCTGCTGCTGCAGAATGGAAAGAAATACCCCAGTGTCGTTCACTTACTGTACTGTAAACTGTGAAATGTGTTCCTTGCTCTTTTGCCCAGCTGAAACTTGAAAGTTAACTCGTGTGCTTTAGTCATTTAATCAGTTGATGGACAGAAAATTAATCGATATAATTTTGTCTGGCAAAAATGCCATGATCTGCTCTAGAGGGTTTCACAAGTCCAAAATATCTCTTTGCTCTTTGTAAAAACCAACCCAAGTGCAACATGCATGAATTAATAATATGAATAATAAGACCTCATGTGAAAGAGACCTGAAGATAAGTACACCTAAACCATAACGTGGTACACCTGAAGATACCACACACTACCTGACTAGAGAGACTCGGGTCCCAGGCAGTTTCTGTCAGACTCTTTGTTGACTAACAAAATGGCCGTTAATATTCCAGAATTCCAGCCATAAAGAACATATTAAAACACATAAAATTCAAACCATATGATCCTCTCTGTGTTCCAAGCCTGTCAAATTATATAACTTGAGCTAAGAGCTTGAATGAAGAAGCAGTCTATTGAATGGCGTGACTGGTCAGAGAAGATGAGTGGAGGAGGCAAAGAAGGAAAAGGACTGTGTAAAGGAGGCACCAGGCATCACTGTAGCCCTCCATGATATAATCCAGGGAATCACCAGGCCAGCTATCCACCGCCTGGCTCGCCATAGTGGAGAGAAGCGGATCTCTGGACGGATCTACAAGGAGACCTGCGGTGTGTTGAAGATACGCTGGAGAACGTGATCCATGATGCTGTCACCTACTGTACAGCTTCAGTGGATAAAGACATCTGTCCATAATTGCTATCTAAAATCTTTTAAACATATCTTATAGGACATACAATTTAAGGCACATGTCCCAACAGACGTTTTTGCCATTGATATGTTCATCTGCCGGACAGCTACATATCATACTGGCAAAAAGCCGGCATACACCATCTAACAGGTCAGGTCATAGATACTGAAACTGAACTGAAAACATACTGAAATAACGACAGCTATGGCCACACCTATACTCTGAATTTGGGGTTATACCATTGTTACGTTACCTAACCAATATTGTCGCCAAACTCTGTACGCACCCTCAGTACAGACAATAAAAACGTTTTGTGAATGGAGAGCAGAGCCATTTTCAATTTTGCTTAATGTACACACACAAGTAGGCTGAAAGTAGGCCAAGAACAGTAACGGAGGAGTGAGGGGTGAATCTGACTTTAAGCCTTAAAAAAATGTGAACGTGTGAGCGTGAGAAAATTCACCCCCTGTACAGTTGTCATGAATGTAGGAATTAGCTATAGAGACTAAAACAATTCTTGTACCAGGCTGTAAAGATGTTAATTTCTGCTGTAAAGTTGGACATTTTCAGATGGGGATTGACTCACTTTTGGAGCCGGCCTCTAGTGGCCATTAGGGGAACTGCAGTTTCCGGTGCTTCCACATTGGCTTCAATTTCTTCCCCAGAGGTTGACACTTGCTACTAATGTGACACAATCAAATCTCTAAAGAAAGAGAAGAATGTGTTGAATAAAACAGACGATATCTCTGGTTCTGCTACTTTTTTTTTTCATCATGAGCCCAATAATGTTTAGAAGTAAATTGCTGAATTGGTGGCATACTTCAACAATTATTTGACAATTAAAAATATCATGAGTGCTTAGCTGTAGGTCTAGTATGCATGTTTAAATTTACCCAAGAAACAAAAAAAATGGCCGATAACCAGTGTCTGTTTCACAGGACTGAACTCCACAGATGAACCTGAAACCATTCTCCCAATAACCATAAAATTTACATCAACCTGAATACGTGAGTGCTTTTTGACTTACGACCGTACTTGGACTTCCCGACATGTCTGTCTTCGTGTTGCACACTGTACCACATACCTCACTGACCCTGAAAATCCCCCCCCAGAGTGCCCTCGCACCACCGCTGTGAGTGCATCGACCACAGAACAAGCCTGACGCACACCATCAAATATGGATGCTTCCTTTAGTACAGGCTCATTTCTTTTTCATAAAACAATAATGTTCGCTTTTGCATCATAAAGTTCCGGTACTGTTAGGAGCGTTACGGAAGTCTGGTGCTTCCCAAATCAGCATGCTGCCAATATCAGCAGGAAGAGGCTCAGGAAGGCTACCGGCATGTTAGCGCCTGGGATCCCCCGTTTATCGATAATGAGTCTCTGTTCTTGACGTGTCAGCTCAGCAGACATCGCAGTCCCAGGTGGCATTGGGTTTGTTTTAAAGCACCATCATCCAGCCTCACTCTGGACTCTGGGGGCGATGGGGCAGCGCTAATGTGAGAGGAAAGGAACCTTGTCCATGTTGCTCTTTACACAGCTGCAGGAGAGGTCGTAGACACTGAGAGGACTCTGGAGGTCAGGTGACGGTCAGTGTTGCAGGCGGATGTCGAGACATCGGTGCACCTGTGTTGCCGCTCTTGCTCTTATCGACCGCTTCCTGCGCGTCCCCGATGTGCTGACCCACTCAGACACATAGCACGGATGTGTTTTGACATTGGCCTGGAGGTATTGACTTATGGCTTTTAGATCTGTTTCACTTCATGCGCTGATCTCAACCGGCAGCTGCTTTAAAGCCCGGAGCAACCGCAAGGAAACCTGGCAAAGATACACTTGAAATGTCACCTAGGTAATTGTGACTCCTCAGCAGACAGTGACTTCCTTCCATGTGTGTCTTAAAAACAGTCTCATCAAACATTTATTTTTTTTTAATCATGCAGCTCTTCTTTCAAACAACCTATTTTGCCATTTCATCCTAAAAATTACCCCCCTACGTGTTTCCTGTGGCACATTTGCACAGGATAAGCAGTTTACTGACATTATCCCCCAGATATGATGCACAGTCATTTGTAACTCCATTGTAAACAACATAAACACTACACAACAGTACGAGCAGTGATGCACAATGTCAACCTGCTTTTCCTTCTTTTAAATGTGGGTTCAACAGACAGAACTGATCTTGCCACACAGTCACGTTATTCAAATCATCATCCTTCACTAACGATTTCACTCTACTGATGGGTTTAAGCTTGCTTTTTTGCAAATGTGTCTTAATGCTGTGTAGAGAGATGTTCTTCCTGCACCCAAAATGCTGTCAAAACTCATTTATAATTGTCAACATAGCCTCCATATTTCTCAACTGGGAAAGAGGCAGAGTGGAGGTGCAGAGATGCTGATTCTCACAGAATATTAGAGACTGTTCTCATGCGCTGTTTGTAAAGTAGTGCACCAGAATAGGTATGTAACAGGAGTAAAATAAATAAGTAGTGTTGAGATTGAAACTGTGGGTAAGGAGGCAGGTTTAGGGTGCAGAATGGGTCAAACAAACACAACGTTTCCTAAGGACACCAGTGTTTGTGTCCCAAGCAAAACCGAGTGATTTTTTAATGTGCATTGTCACGTTACTTAAGTACGTAACCTTATGTCATGTGACAGTGCCCAACCGTGATTTTTTTGCCACTAATCCTAACCTGCATAACTTTAATTTCCAAAACTTTAGCTATATAATTCTACAATAAGTACATAATTTTCTGTAATGTGATGACACCCAACCCTGATTTTTTTTTCTTAATCCTAACCCTTCGTAACTTTACTTTCCAAAACCTAAGCTACATAATTTTACGTTAAGTACGTATATTTATATAATGTGATGACACCAACCCTGATTTTTTTCCTAATCCTAACCTAGATTATTTTACTTTCCAAAACCTAACCTACACAATTTTACTTTCCTAAACCTAAGATACATAATTTTACGTTTAGTAAGTAATACTAAACTACATTAATTTACTTTTCTCATCCTAACCCACATAACTTTACTTTCTGAAACCTAAGTGTTTGTAATTTCACGGTAAGTTTGTAATGTTATGTAATGATGATGACTTGATGTCAGCAAATTCTGATTTTTTTTTTTTTCCTAATCCTAACCTAGGTTACTTTACTTTTCGAAACCTAAGATACATAATTTTACGTTAAGTACGTATATTTATGTAATGTGGTGACACCCAACCATGATTTTTTCCCTAATCCTAACCTAGATGATTTTACTTTCCTAAACCTAAGATACATCATTTTACGTTTAGTGAGTAATTTTATGTCACGTAATGACGCCCAACCATGATGATGATAACTTGATGTCAGCAAATTCTGATTTTTTTTTTTTTTTTTTCCCTAATCCTAACCTAGGTTATTTTACTTTTCGAAACCTAACCTACGTAATTTTACATCAGTCACGTGGCATGGCGAAGCCCAACTATGATTCTTTTTGTAAACCTAATCTAACAGGTAAGGGCACTAATTCATTAGATATTATACATCCCATTGTGTGAAGGTATGATGAACATTATCACGTGAACTCTGTGTTTAGGGAAATGTTAATTAAATATGTAATTTTGTAGTGTTTACTGAGGAAAACACTCAAAAACTACAAGTCAGTGCTTAAGTAGCTGTAGAAGTTGTCTTGGAGTTTTGGACGAAGAAATACTGTGATATTGAGTTATAAAGTCTGCAGAAGGTGGATGTCCAGGTGGTTGGATGAGTCAACAAAAGTTGGATTTTGATAAGGGGAGGCGACCAATTGTCTTCCACTCTCTACAGTCAATGTTGATTTATTTTTACCAAGACATTTTGGAGAAAAGCAGGATTGGACCCAAATGCAGATAACAGATGAGTAGGCAGCGGGACAGGAATTCAAATATTTATTTTTAAAAAGGCTCACAGGCTACAGTCCCAATATCAGGAAACAGGCAACAGAAGTCCAAACAAAAGATGAAGACAAACTAACAAAGAACAAAAGAAACTTGGCAGGGATGAGCAGGGGATTACTAATTGGGGGAGTGAGAACAGGTGAGCAGGCGGGAAGGTGGCTGCAGGGCTGATGAGGGACAGGTGAAACTAATCAGGGAGGGGCAGGCAATCAAAACAGGCGAGAAAACACACAAGGGCAGAAAGTAAAGTGGTCTGAAATGAGACCAGAGAGACAAAATAAAAGAGGAAACACCAGGAATGAATGAGGAATGAGTCAGACAAAGGAAAAACATGACCTCATGAGCGGAAGGACAGATCATGACACAACAATTGTTCCAAAACATTTAACAAGTCATTTTTGTACCCAACAAAACACAGCGGCATCACATCAGAAACACTTACATGTCTCATTCTGGAGGGTAATTAAAAGCTGTGTATTGTGTTGTTTAATTTGGAGGACAGAGAAGCCGTTAGTGAAACCAGCCGTCACATTCATCCTGACAGAAATGTGCTGTGTTTGTGTAACGCTTGTCCTCGGCAAAGATCTCAGTGCCCTCTGTCTCATTTCATCCTGTGTGTGTTAAACGGAGCATGATTGTTTACCAGCTTCTTTCTGGTAAAGAAAAAACGGCGCCCATCACATCAGAAAAAGACAGTCAGCGACAGGAAGGAGCTGTACTTGGATCACACATGCTCGTGCTTGCCACCGCATGGTCCTGAACAACTACAGACTCAAGTGTTGAGCACTCTCTCAAAATTTCCGAGGACCTCCCTCCTTCAGGGTCTCAGTAGTTCTGTCACGGGTGGCAAACGGCGTCTACCCTGGGAGCAGCCTGGGCCACTTTGTCAGCGCCAGTCCTCGCTTTAAGCAGCAGCAGCCAAGCAGATGAATAATTAACGCCTGCATTCTGTACTTTGGTGAATTTTAAAGCTGTATTCTGCAGAGGCTCTAAATGGCAGAGGGAGGGCGCGTTAATCATTCATGGGCTGCTTTTACCCGCTTTGCTTAAGGTCACTGTCCTGAAGGCAGCTGGGCAGAAGGAACGCAGAGAAAGAGGAGTGGGAGAAGACGGGCGGCGTGGCCGAGTGGATTAGCTGGTTTCCCATCCCTTTTGTGAGTCTGTGGCGGAAAGGGCTCAGCTCAGGCACACATGAGGAAACGATGCCAAAAAAATGTTAGAACCTCCGGTTATGTCTGTGAACTTTACTGGTATAAATATTTGAGGTGGGACTAAGGAGTTTACTTTCATCACTAGGAGGTGAAAAGATTTAAAGGAACAGTGTGTAAGATTCAGGGGGATTTAGTGGCATCTAGTGGTGAGGACTGCAAATTGCAACCAGCTGAAACTTCTCCCAGTTAGAGTTCCTTCAGTGTTCATTGTTCAGGGGGTTTGTACCAGGACTGAATTGTCCAAAAAAGTCTAACAATCGTCTGCATATCGCAGACCGGCCACTAGCCCAGCACCTGCAGATTTGTGCTCACTTTTTTTGATCCAGATGTTCAGAAAGTTTATACCAGGAGTGGAATTATCTGCAGAGGTTTCTCCCTCGCTAAAACAAATGAACACGGTGATTTACATCAGTACGAAATCTCTGAATAAACCAATTTAATGATCCAAAAAATCACTGTTTCTTTGACACTGTTCAGCACATTGCAAATTAGCCACTAGTCCAGCACCTGTTTATGTGTGCTCACATTTTCCTCTGATAACTTCCAGAAGATTTTCACAGAGGTTTCATCCTCCTCCTCTCTCAAACACATCATGTGCTGCCCCTAGCACACACCAGACGCGTCACACTGTAGCTCCTTAACACGCGACCACACAAAGTAATTACTGCTTTTACTGAAAGCTCTGTTCCATTTTCTGCATTAGCTTGAAATCATGCAACGAAGGCTCCTAATTAAACTTGATTTCTCACCTGAGGAGCCGATGTCCAGAGCAACGACTCGCCAAGTAATATCTTTTGGGCCGTTGTCTTTATTATGACGGGATCGTGGATCGTTTAGCACGATCTCAACAACGTGTCTCTCCTCTTCAATTCTTTGTCACACACAAGAGAGTTCGCTTTGTACGTGAAATGGTGAGGAGAGGAGTCGAGCTGCTATGGGAGCTGTTACGTACAAGCTGAGAGCATGTAGGGGGAAAATACATTTAATTCCAGGGACGGCGAGAGTGGAAATAGGACAGTGGCATAAAGGGCTGTGGGACGGCGCATCCAGAACCACCAACGTGTATCTAGCCGCCGCCAGTGTGTAGTTGTACATTGAAAATAATGGGGGCATTTTTGTGACACTCGGTATTTGCCACTTGTTTGTTTTGGTCTTAAAACAAATAAACCTGATGAAACCACTTAATAATGCTGTTTCACATTTTAAAAAAATCTGTTTCTCCAGTGCTCTCATTGCAAAGTGGCTTCTAACTGTTGTGTTCAAACTCAATTCCCCAAATCATGTTCCAAATAGATTCAGTGCTTACGAACATTTCTATCCACCAGAGAGAGGAACTTAAAATGTTTGTCTACCATTTCCAGAAAGTGAAAGACAGGAAGCTGATCAATTATGCTGAGAGGGCCTTTCGCTTCACATATCAATATTTTATAAGCAGCACTATCATAGTATGGGTACAGGATTGACATTTTTCTGTTAGCGCCATATGACAGTGAAGAATACCCCCTTTCAAATGGACCCAGGGGAGTCGCCTTCTTGATTTCACAAGCCCTCGGGCTACATTAAGCAGCACTGAGGCAGCATCTGCGTACTATCACCTCAAGAATGTCTCTTACATCCAGAGGCGCTGAGCCAACACTGCAAATCAACATTAGGTCGCACCTCTCGGCAGCTAATTGAGCTCGGAGAAACAGACACCTGATAGAGATCAAATAAATAAACGACTGCAAACAAACGGTTTCCAGTGTTATTCTTCATTGATTGAATTCACAGTTTTTCAGCCTGTTTATTGAAACAAGAGCAGCGGTACAACTGCGACAGTCGCTCAGTGTGATTCAGTCAGAAGTGCAGGTCAAATAAATATCTCACTTCCTTTTTGTGTCTCTTTTCTGCAGGGAGCTGATGCCCAAAACCCTGGAGGGCCAGATCACCATGGAGAAAACCCCCAGCTACTTTGTGACCCGAGAGGCTCCGGCCAGGATATCCGCCATGTCCCGGGACACCAAGCTGATCGTGGTGGTGAGGGACCCCGTCACCAGGGCTATCTCGGACTACACGCAGACGCTGTCCAAGAAGCCCGACATTCCTTCTTTCGAGAGCCTCACCTTCAAAAACAGGACTACGGGACTCATCGACACCTCGTGGAGCGCCATCCAGATCGGCATCTACGCCAAGCACCTGGACAACTGGCTGCAGTACTTCCCCATGGAGCAGATCCTGTTTGTGAGCGGCGAGCGTCTGATCAGCGACCCGGCCGGAGAGCTGGGCCGCGTGCAGGACTTCCTGGGACTCAAGAGGATCATCACGGACAAACACTTTTACTTCAACCAGACCAAGGGTTTCCCGTGCCTCAAGAAGGCGGAGGGCAGCAGCAAGCCCCACTGCCTGGGTAAAACCAAAGGGCGGACCCATCCGAACATTGACCCTGAGGTGGTGCAGAGGCTACGGGACTTCTACAGGCCCTTCAACATGAAGTTCTACCAGATGACAGGGAGGTTCTTTGGCTGGGATGACTGAATGTGTTTTTCTCTGAGGACTGTCAGAAATACTGCAGCGGAGTATTAAGACCACTGATTGGGGGAAAATGAGAATGAGGTCGTAATATTTCAAGAATCATAATGTCACAAGAAAAGTCTAAATGCAAAAAAATTACAAAAAATATTCTGTGAATAACATAGCAAAAATAAAGGAAAGCAAAAATATTTAAGAGTCAATAAAACATGTACATCTAATCTGATGTAATCTAGCCTATGTAATAGAAGAGTGTAATTGTTCTATAGAAAGATAACCACATAAAAATCTCACTATTCTCATAACATCATAATTTATTCTCAAAAATACCTCATACTGGTCAAATTATTACATATAATTTGTTTTTTTTTGTTTGTTTTTTTGTTTTAACTTTACACCGTAGCTCTTACATATAATATATAAATACATATATTAAATAAATATATTTGAGATATGGATGCACCAATTGTCAAGTTCTGGGTAGATAAATATACCAGTATTTAAAATAACAATTTTGCCGATAGCAACATTTTCCGTTCATTTTGTGGTTCTTTCGTTGTGTATTCCCCTTTTGTCCAAAAAAACCCAAAAGAAATCTTAATTAAAAAATGTATAGATATTATTATCATTATTATTATCCCCTCTCTAATATCTATTTTTATCAAATTTCTCCTCCAAACAGCTGTATATTTTCAATTTTTATTCCAATAGCTAAATTTTACAAGATTACATTTGCACACATCATGATAATGTTATAATGCACTAACACTTAGCTAACAGCTAACGTTAGCTATATTCGCCAGTGTTATCGGCATTTGCTGATAGGTCGATGGCAGTCAACAAGCCGATTATCGTCCAATCCCTATGTTCAGTCCATAAATCGGTGCATCTCTAATTTAAGAATATAACATCTTAAATGTTACAGTAAAAGTGTTGGATTTATCAAAAAAATGTCAAAACTTATATCTTTTCTCATAATATTGTGATTTTATTCTTGAAATATTACAACGTTTTTCTTAAAATATTTTGACTTTATTCTGTGAATCTTGTATTTCCCCCGACAGTGTTCCTGTTACTCCGTCCTCAGCGCTAACCTAAGCAATACGTGGCTGTTCCAGCAGAGAAAGAAGAAGCCCAGTCTCCCTCAGTGGCTCCCCAGATATGCAATATTTCACTGTTACATTTTTCATCATCAGAGCTGCCTCTAATCCACAATCATGGAGATTTTGTCCTCTAAAAACACATTAAGTTGTAGAAGGATTTGCGCCGTATCTCCCTGCACTATCTGAAGTTTTTCTCTTCCTTTGAGTTTGAAGTCGTCGGCTGTGACACAGAAATATTGTATGCAGTGCTTCTTTAAGAAGATGGGTGAAATCACATTGTGTCCGGGAGCTTTTGATAAAAGCTGAGTGATTTAATGCCATATTTTAAAACATACATAGCTGCTTTCAAAATTCAACATTTTTCTAGCAAAAGGATATGAAAAGATAAAAAATATATGTATTTTTGAAATGTATTTATTCAAGAAGTACACGAGCAGTATGTATGTATTTTGAATAACTCCTCAGTGATTATTTGCTCTCTTATTATTATTATTATTATTGTTATTATTATTATTATGCGCCCCATGCCTTTAGAGTTTGTTTTATACTAAAATACATGTTATCCTCATTTTAATTTCAGGTCATCTGCTCTAATATTTACTACACAGTGTGGGAACGCTTGTCTCCACGTAGCTTTCAGTGCCAGAGCTGTGAGTTTGTTATTTCGGCGGCGGTTTCTCGGCCTTCAGTTAATGAAGTTACAGGCAAGGATAGCTCCCACTGTTATTCAAGCAACAGCGACTCTGGTGGAGGAGAAAGACCTCCTGCCCAAACTGTGACTCAAATTTCCTCAACATGCCTCCTTGTGAATTGAATACACTTGATGTCACTGGCCTTCCTTGCCTCGAGGCGATCTGTGTGTGTGGGTGTGTGTGTGTGTGTGTGTGTCTTTTTTAAACCCAGGGAGCATGAGAACAATGGCTGAGTTGTGTTCCTAATTTCAGTCTACTTGTATTGTGAGCCACTTTCTGAAAGCAGATGTGCCTCAAAAGACACAAAATGTTTTTTGGTGTGAGCATCAGAAATGAACTTAATATAGATTTGCGAGGGAGGGGAGGGAGGGCAGGATTATATTACCGGTCTAATTGTGCTGTTCTGACTGTTTTCTTAAAGTTGTTGGGATTTTTAAGGCACTCCTTGAATAAAAGATGTTATATGTAAATATTTGATTCACGCTGGCCTTTTTATATTTTTCCTCTCCCGCCTCAGAGATGCATGCATGCGGTGTAATAGGACACCGTATCCACAATGCTGCTCACGCATCTAACAAGCTCAGCCTCCTGCAGAATCATAAGAGCACTCCCTCACTGCTCTCCTATCTCCACTGTTACACCTTCACACATTGTCTCTGCTTATCTCTGTCCAGCCTCCAGGGCACAGTGTCACAGGAGGCACTCAGGAGGTTTGAAAGATGCTTGCAATCTGGAAGCTGTACAGTATTTTAGGTCTCCTGGCAGCTTGAGGACTCGGAGCATTTGGGCGTAAAATGTCAAGAAAAGTTGGAGTGCCACTCCTGGATGTGTCAGCTTTGAAATGCAGTAACTTTGAGCTAATATGTACCATATGAAAGAAGATAACAATACTGAAATAAACAAAGCAAATATTTATTCTAATGTTTAAAGGTGGAATGTGCAAGATTTGTTGCAAACTGCAACCAACTGAACACCCCTCAGCTCAGCCCTCCCTTTCCAAGTATGTTGGACGACTTATGTTGGCCTTCAGGTAACATAAAATGCAGACTGTTCTGTCTGGAGCCTGTGTTGGGTTTGTGTGTTCTGGTCAAGGGTCGGCAACCTTTACTATCAAAAGAGCAATTTTTGACCCAAAAATAATTCAAAAAAAAGCTGTGAAACATATTTGTGAGGGTAAAATGAAGTGTGAGATGGATCAGTGGTTTAGTGCGGCGTCTGCAGTGAAGCGGATATGCCGGACCATCGTGGTGAAGAGGGAGCTGAACCAGAGGGCAAAGCTTTTGATTCACCCAACTCTCACCTATAGTCATGAGCTCTGGGTAGTGACCGAAAGAATGAGGTCGCAGATACAAGTGGCCGAAACGAGTTTCCTCACAAGGGTGTCTGGGCTCAGCCTGAGAGATAGGGTGAGGAACTCGGACATCCAGAGGGAGCTCAGAGTAGAGCTGCAGCTTCTTGGCATCAAAAGGAGGCAGTTGAGGTGTTTCAGGCCAAGTGTCCAAGTGGTAGGAGGCCTGGGGGCAGACCCAGAACACGCTGGAGGGATTACATATCTCATCTGGCCTGGGAACACCTTGGTGTCCCCCCAGGAGGAGCTGGAAAGCGTTGCTGGGGAGAGGGACGTCTGGGGTGCTTTGATTGGCCTGCTGCCCCCGCAACCCGGCTTTGGATAAGCGGATGACAAAAGATGGATGGATGATGGATAATGGTACTTCTTTTTCTGATTTGGCATTCATTCATAACTACTCAGCTAGGAAGAATCAAGACGAGCCACCGCTGTTAAGGTTCGGCAAAATTTCAAGGAAAAGGTGCCAGTCTTCTAGGGGTGGGAATCACCAGAGACACCACGATACGATATTATCACGATATATTTAAGTCACGATACAATATTATCACGATATGGCGATATACTGCGTATTGCGATATCAACAATATCACGATATATAGCAAAATTTTCAGCTGCAAAAGATGTTAACATACTTCGTCTTGATCAACATGTGTCATCTGTTAAAAAAAAAAGTTTTCAGTCTATTCATCTTACTTCAAAAATTTATTCAAATAAAATTGACTTAAAGCAGCAGCTCATTCAAGTGTAAAAACACAAATAGCAGCTTGGTTAGAACCAAATATAAAGATAAAACATGTCTGTCTTTTCCAACTGCAAGACAAATCTTACACAAATTAAAACATTGTCTACTACTCATTGTAATTGCCTCTTTTACCTGACAAACTTGACTGTATTTCAGCCATCATATAGTCAAACTTTACTGAATGCACACTATTGTACTTTTTACAAACACTGCAACTCACACAAGCTTTGCAGCTTTTAAAAATTTTCAAAGTAAAATGACTTAAAATAAACTGAATAGAAAAATAAAACATGACTGTCTTTTCTACAAGACAACTACAAGTCAAATGTTACACAAATCAAAACATCATCCGTTTGAATTCCAGTCTAGTCAAACTTAACTGAATGCAGACTTGAACTATGAGTCCACTGACCTCGACGTCCAAGCATCACAGGTTAACGCAACCCTTTCTGCTGTTCTCAAAGATTCTTCAACTTTCTGCTTAAACCCTCGGTAGAGTTTAGGCACAGCGGTTTCGGCAAAGAAACGGCGAGAAGGAATCGCATATCTGGGCTCAAGCATCTTTAACATGTTGCAAAACCCGGCGTTTTCCACCACGCTGTATGGACGTAAGTCTTTCACCATGAAGTAAACGATGGACTGCGTTATCTTCTTTGCACGCTCAGAATGTGGAGGTAGCTTCACTACGCTCAGTGTGTCCAATGTCGGTTGATTTTTTGCAAGCGCTGGTTTCGTTTGGCCATCACCTGCCAATGCAGCTGGGTGGTAGCGGGAGAGGTGAACTCTCATATTTGTAGTGTTGCCGGAGTATTTCACTTTCGCACGGCATTCCTTGCAGATCGCGTGTCATGTCAATGTCTTTCTTTCCCCCTTTGGAGAAAAATCCAAAATAACTCCAGATGTTTGACTTGAATTTTGAAGGCGCGTTTACTAGCTCTTTCTCATTTGTTTCTCCTTCCTCCATCTTTACTGTGCTGTGATCACCTATGACCTACGTCACGTGCCAGCCAAATCTCGCGGCAGCTGCACCCTCCCTGTGTTGAGCTCACCAGACAGTGACCGGTTAGCACTATCTAGTGGACTAAAGCAGCAATTAATTTTAATTTGGTGCATAATAAAGAGTTGAGTTTATATTTGCAGCCTTAGTTAAGGATGTATGTGACCAAAAATATCGATATTTGGTGTCTCTGAATCGATACAATATCGCCACGCAAAATATCGCGATATTTCGCTGCAACAATATTTTCCCCCACCCCTACAGTCTTCACGTTTTCACAATTGGAGAATGCAAGAATTTCTTCAGCCCTACCACATTGTTAGCCACAGGACAGGGTACTCCTGTGGGACCCTGGCATGTTTCTAGAGTACCCCAGGTTCTGAAAGAAACACACCCCAGATCCAAAATTAGTCAGGTTTGATCGATCTGAGGTTTAAATCGTGCTTAATCTGCTCAGCTTTAAAGACGATTTCACCATTAATAGATATAAACCCTTCTTAAATACAACTACTCCTTTTTTTCCGAAGAATTGAAGTGCTGATACGTAAGTGCTGAATGTATATGTTGATGATTAATCTGACGCAGTTAGCAAGCACTCTCCTTCTATATGACTTCCACCTCCTCCTGATGAGCGTTTATAGAACAGCTGACAGCCTGAAACAGCAAACATGCCTAACTGTAGTTTTAATGTAATGGTGTATATACAGTATATCAATCACAGCTCATGCCTGAAGAGACAGTTTCTCTCTTTATGTATTTTCCTGCAGAGATGTGTCTACTCCCTAAACACACATGTACTCTTCTCCCCTGTCTCCATCTTTTCCTCCCTTCTCCGCTGCACCTGTGTGTTTTTGCTCGCTGAAAGAATCTCTCGGGCGTTCTCCCTCCCGCAGCCTGCTGACTGATTTGAGAAATTGCACTGACAGGCACTTAGCAGACGAGCCAGGATGAGAGGAGGGAACCTGTTGAAAGTCAGCAAATATCTGAGGCTTATTCGTGCTGATCGTCAGCGCGCTTAGATGATGTTGTGACTTTAACAGAGTCGAGGGAGTGTGGAGGAGGGGAGGGTGGAGGGTGGGGGCCTGATGTCCATTTGTTGACTTGTTCAATTTGCTTGTTATTCCTTCCTGAGTGGGTCAGCGGGGCCTCTTCAGCGATGGGTTCCTCACAGTAATAAACAGAGACAGTTTTCATCCTGCCGCTCGATCCTCTGAAGGGCAGCTAAGTATGAAAGAGAAAATGGAGCAGCCACATCTGCTGCGGGACGGCGTGCAGACCACCCCTGTCAGAGCGCATTCAGCTCAGTATCAATGGCACAGACCTGGAGAGAACTTGAAGTCTGTCTATTGAAAAACAGCTGACCGCATGTGGTGGGTTTTCGGAGGGTGGGGCGAGCTGCTGCAGAAAGACAGGCATTTCTGGTAGCCTCGCAAATCTCTTTGATCCGCGCTTTCTTTCTTCTTATATTTCCCCTTTCATGCTTCTCCTACTCACTCCATCAGTATCACCCTCACAAACACACGCGTGTATGGACGTAGGAGCACCTGTGTGGGGTCACCTGTGCACAATTAGCTCGCAACCCTCCTTTAACTCTAACTAAGCCACCAAAACCTCCACTCATCCAGACCCTCGTCTCCTTACACGCAACTCTGAGCCTGTTTTCGCACACACAGATGGTACAGGAGCGTGGCAAAAGATGGGAGGGCTGTACAATAACAAACCGCCAGCGCTGTAGAAAAACACGGTCCGGAGCATGTGTGTGTGTGCTCGCATGTGAAGTGCTACGAGCATCATAACGGCCATGTAAAGTGATGAAGTAAAGGGATTAGAGAGGCTGCTTTGAAGAGGACGGCAGCAGCAGGAACATTTGCGTGCACATAGGATCATTTGTGCATCTTTTCCTGAAAGGTTCTGTATGTAACTTGAAGAAAATCCTTATTAGTGAGACCTCTCTCTGGGGAGGTGAAATGAATTAAAGTCAGCATCCTGTTGCCATGAACAACACCTGGGCATCAGCCAAAACAGCGACAAATACATTTTATTTATTTTATTTATTAATAGAGAAATATATCTTTTTAGTGCCTAAAAAAGTCTTGGTTCTTTAACTTAAACCTGTAACACTGAACACCTGTTCACTAACACGCTGCAACTTTGGCGTTTTCATTTTATTTTCACTAGTTGACGTTATCTGCTTATCTGCTTAGACGAGACCAACGATATTCTGTACACAGCTGGATAATCCACACATTTCCGCCTCTCCAAAACAAACGGATCCCATTATTTAACCTTTCAACACTGACCGATTAAAGGCCGATATCTCGGCGACGTATTGGCAATGTGCAAACGCTCTCCCTGCTACGTCTTAACAATTTAATTTGTGTGTGCTAACTGGGGAATATACAATGAGCTGACTTTACGAACAACCATGTAGAATAGCTACAGCTAGCTGGCTAACATTAGCTCAGGTTACAGTTAGCTGACTGGCCGCTACTGCATTACTCTTAGTTAGTGGAAAGCGTCACTACAAAATGTCTACACAATGGAAGTAGCATGTGTGTGGTGGGTGCTGGTCATTCGTTGACGTCAGTGGACTCCATTTCTTCGTTAACCCCAAGTCCTTCTCATAAAAATCAGTCTCATAGAAGATCGTCTCTATTTTTAGTTTACGTCACAACCTGTTCATCCATTGGCAATAAAAAAAGATACAGTGACATGGTAAAAAGTGACATACAGAACCGTTAAGTGCACTCACTCATATACATACATGCGGACGTGGCTTCACACTGTGTCATATATGAAACTGTTTGCACACATGAGCACAGTCGCCACCCACATGTGCCCCGCGGAGGGACATGGAGGGGATCAGACCTCTGTTTTCTCTGGATCCCAGAAGAGAAGCCCTTAATCCCTGGCCAAGTCTGAGCAAATATCTCCGGCAGGCACGCTCCACACACAGCCTTAATCAAAACAGCCGAGGGGGTGACCGAGTCGCACTTTCAATTTCAAGTTTGCTTTATCTGTCATGGACTCTGTATCTTAAAGAGAGATCTTGGGACTTCAAAGGAGAATTTGGAGTGTTATCTGCTGCACTGTGGCCAGATGTTACCAGGAAACCTGTGTTTTATGCTCCGTCTCCTGGCCTGTAAACATGTATGTATTTACATTAAGCACACACAGTGAGCGTAGCACGCATCAGCAGTTTGATTCGTTATACTGATTCAGATGGGGAAAGAGGGAATTTGTTTCCTGCGGCAGAGTTTTCATTTCTATATTTTATTTTTGAACCACACTGCAGATTTTCCTCGTTGTGACAGAAGAGATGGATTGTGGCCTGCAAAAAAATGTACATACAGAGAGAAATGTTTAGCCACGCTGCAGCAAAATTGTTGGTTTTGAGTTTAAAGACATTCTCATGAAAATGACCAATTGTTTGTTCGTGATGAAAAGGCATTTCACCAATGGTTTGCATGCTAGTAATAAAGTGAGGGACCGCTCTTTGAACTGTCACTTCTGTGCCCGGAGTACAGCAGACAACACACAAAATTAGCAATTAAGATTGTCTGGGAGCAGGACTCTTTCCAGACATGTGTGTTTTGACTTCGAAGCTTTCACGCATCTCTCCCTAAGAGGACCTTCTTCAAAAGAGCTGCTGCTTTTCAAAAGGGCGATAATTGATCCTGACACATGATTAAAGATGTGTTCATGTTAAGCTCAAATTTTCCTTCTCCTGGATGAAAAGCAGGGTGACAGAACTCTAAACAAGACGGCCAGATCGTCTGAAGGGTAGAGCCCGAGCGTCCTCGAGGGAGGAGAAGTTTGCCCTGTTAGTGGAAGGCTCTGTCAGCCCTGCCACTCAGCACTGGAACCTTTTAGTCACACAGTCATGCACGGATACCAGATCTGGGTTTGCTGGAGAGTCGTGTTAATGTGTTTGCACGTGTACACAACCATTATTCTGGTTTTCAGAACTTCTAAATACACTTAAATGCTGTGGCACAATTAGCATTTGTTAACTGGCCCTTCATATATATGCCTGTGTTAAAGGGACAGTTCATCCCAAAATCAAAAACTGTATTCTTTCTCTTACCTGTAGTGCTGTTTCTAAGTCTTGATTGTTTTGGTGTGAGTGTTGGAGATATCAGGATTAGATGGCACTCAGCTTGTGGTGCTAAAAATCATGACCCGACTACTCAAGATAAGCCACAGACCCTAGTACGTTATAGTCGTTATAATCGTCACTGCGCAGAAGAAAGCGTGCATCTACCAGACACCCAGGAAGTGTAGCCAGTTTTTTTAGTGGCCAAACAGTGGAATTGCAACTTCTAAGTCTGTCATGCGATGCCACTGGGCCTTTAAAGCAATGGATACATTTTTTTCAGCGTCACATCTGCGAAATGGCTCGTTTTACTTTCAGGATTTGATCCATTTGGTCCGATAACACTTGGAAAGTCTAGAAGAATTATCAACAAATTATTTTATCCCCATTTAAGTTAACGGAGCGCTGAAAGAAAAAGCGGCTTGGATGGTGGATGTTTCCAATTTGCTTGCTGTATGGGCCCAGTAATGTGGAAGCAGCTCCGATCATCCAGGTAATTTTACACACGGCAGCTGAACATTTTTAGCTTCATGTACCACTGAGCATCTTTCACAGGAATGAACAGGGCCTCACTGCCAGTGCTGTATCCGTGGCATCTATTCATGGACGAGAGGCTTGTGCTTGTGACAGCACGACGCGAATGTTAATGTTGGCTGGCTCAGTGGTGAGCTAACAGTAGCTGCACACTTCCTCCTGCGCGGTGATACAGTTGGTGGATGTAGTTTCTGCTCACACAAAGGTCTGTGGATTATCTTGAGTAACCAGGACATGATTCCTGGAAAGAGACATTGCTGTTGAATTTTTCAAATGTATTTTTTGGCAATTTTAGCACCACAAGCTGAGTGCCATCTAGCTCCATTATATTGGAGAGAAGGTGGACATCTCTATGGCTGATATCTCCAGCACTCGGCACCAAAACAATCTTGATTAATAAATAGCACTACAGGTTAGAGGAAAAATATGTATTTTGATTTTGGGGTGAACTGTCCCTTTAAGTCTGAGGCGGCAGTTAGCTTAGCTTAGCATGAAGTGTGGAAATAAAGTTAAATAGTTAGCTTAGTTTTGTCAAAGTTCTAAAAAGCTCACTAATAAATATGATGCATGTTGTTAGTTTCGTTAATCTGCGGACACACACACACACACACACACACAACACAAAAAAAATAAATGCATGTTTGTGGTTTTACAGAGTTATGTGCTGTAACTATGTCTGAGCAAACAATAGCCAGTCCCAGTGAGTCTTGTCACTGTGAGTTTGCCAAGAAACCAGCGGAGACTCTGCACAGAAATATTTGGGCTGCTGGATAAACTGTTGTTTGTCAAGAAACAGCACGTAACTTTATGCACTGTCATGAAAATGTATAAAATATTGGTGATCAGATTAAAGTAAACCAGCAGAGAGTGATGAATGCAGCAGAGTTTCTGCAGCCAGACACCAGAGGAGGTCCTGAACTGCTGAGGTGACACAATATGTGCTTCAATACCCAAACTATCGAGAAAAGAATATGTATTTACAAGTTAGACCCCAGTGTGATGTCATCTATTCCAGGAGGGTGGTAAAGAAGTAGATTAGTTTTGTGTGACAGGAATTAAAGGCCTCTCTCATATGGACTAGTTTTGCAGTACCTGCTAAGAGTAAAAAGAAAAGGTGTGTGATTTGTAACACGCCCTAAATTTTGAAAAAGTTGCATACAAAATGCAGCAGATGAGAAACCTGAGCAGTGTTACGAGTCACGTTAACTCTATTTCCCAAGTAAACATATCCTAATATAATTATAAGGTTCATAACTGGGACACCACACGCAAACACTCCTCTTCATGTTTTTTCACCGTTGTCGCATTAACTGATTTCCTGGGTCGTTTTCCAACAGTTATTTTGTCGGCAGTGTTTGCATTAGCATTAAAACATGGCAGCCAGGGTGAGACGGTACGAGCAGCTCTGTTTGTTATTTTGCGATGGTACAAAGGAGGAGTACAACCAGAGACAGAGGAGGACAGAGTTGTATAAAGAGCACTAGTTGTTGTGGAGGAAATTAGCCTGTGTGGCCTGAAACAAATAGCTCTGAATAAATCATCACACACTTATTCCCATTCACTGCACACTGTCTCTGTTTGCCTTATGAATAAATGAGTGCTCGCCCTGTTTACCTCCCACTCATTACAGACATTGGCCCATCATGCTCAGAGGTCCTCACACACACACACACACACACACACACACACACACACACACGCACACACACAGGCTGCGTTATTGCTGGAAAACTCACCCACCTCTTTATACTTTGACTCACTTTGAGCCTCTTCCTGCTCCTTCAGAAACACCAGCTGACACTCACACACACACACACACAGGCTTCATACAAACAACAAACAGGAAGTGATTTGAGTGTAATCATCTGTCAACGCGCATTCACACATGCAACCTCTGGCTGCATTACCCGCACAGAAACAACACAAGAATCCAAAGACAGAGAGGGAGCACACACACCGAGGCAAAAAGCAGCTTGTTAATAATTGACGCTGTCAGAGTGCCACGGTGCTGAGCGAAGGGACAGCATGCAAACACCACAGAAGAAAAGTCGAGGCTGAGACGAGTAATTATTTATCACCCAAGGCTGCGGAGGCAAAGTGTTGCTGGAGGGAGCCGGCATGATGAAGTCGCCTGGAGGAGAGTCTTTATGAGGTGTTACAGACTGATTCAATATTACCTCTCAGACTGTGTTCAGGTGGAGCAGGTCATGGCGCACTCGGGGTTGATGTAAAGATAGCGGGAAATGTGAGCTCGGTGATTTTCGTCCCTTTTGGTCGACTGATTTTTTGCCTTTCAACCTGCTCTGGGAGCAACCTATGACATATAACACTGTGTGTGTTTATGTAGCGTCACTCCCCATTCTGTCACTCCGCCCGGCTTGGGGGGTTTCTCCACTCCCTGCTTCAGTTAAAGTTTGTCCTGCTCTGACAAATGAGAGTGTGGTGGGGGTCGCTGTGTGAAGTATGTGCGATGCTATGACAGGTATGGCAGTTTGTGTTGCCACAGAGGTTTGGGTGTAATCAGGTGATGGATCTGTTTCAGGGGATGCCACAGTAATCAGCGAGGTTGTTCGGAGGATCATTTACACGTGCTGTCGAGTATTTCGCCACACACTGACCTGCTGTAAGGTTTGTTCGAGGGTGATGCATTGCTGCCCACAATGCCGCCTGGCCTTTAAGAAACAGTCATAAACTTTGTGGACGTTTCTTTGACATGGTGCTCTTTTCTCAGCGCGCTGCGTGCTCATGCTGGTACACGACTTTCAACCTTTAACAAAGGAAACCTCAGAGAGATAAAAAATGGCTTTTTCAAGTGTATCCTGGCTGTGCAACAACAGTTACAGACAAAGACATGAAATATACATATCACAAGCAGGTCGTGTAAATCATGTGAAATTGCAAAAGTAAAATGGTTTGTGTACACGCTGGTTCCCAACCTGGGGGGCCAGTCCTCGTAGAGGGATGTCAGAGCTTCACAGGGGGTCGTGAGGCATTCTTGATTTTAAGGGGTGTAAGAAAACATTCCTGAAAAATTCATTTCCATCCTTCCGTAAGTTATATTCAAGGTGTAAAGAAGCTGCTGCTAGCATTCCCAGGCTCGTTTTTAGCATTGGAGCTAACTAGCCAACAGGGACAGCAGGTAATATCACTGCCGTCTGGTATTAACACCGCCAACTAGAAGGAAACAACGGCTATCTAACCTGCTTACTGAAGGTTGACTCATTGCAGCAGGCCCAGTCTTTGAGCCTGCGCTGGTAAGTTTTGTTTCCAGTAGGACCTGGAAGTCTGCTTTTCGCTGTGGCCATAAGAACACACAGCGAGCAGCAGCAGCAACCCGCCGTCCATCAGCCGGCTTGAGTCGAGCTCAGACGGCCAGTTCACACTGCTGCAACTTTTCTCTGCAACGTTCTAGAAAGTTGTGAATCTTTGGTCTGAACTGGGCTTACGATCAGAAAGATTAGAGATGGTGATACGCTGAACAACAGACAACCTAACCCTGAGTCTAGAGCTCTGCACCATCGGCCCCCAGATGAGACTGTTCACAGTAATTTATGTTCCCTGACAGAGAGCAATGCGTGCATGACTACAGTCAGAGTAAGGAAGGGATACTGCTGGCATTTTCATCTGTATCTGTGTGTGTGTGTGCAGCGTGGTGTGCATATGTGTGTGTCAGGTAAGTGATCCAGGTGGATGGCAGCAGAGGGGCTCGGGTGTCCCGTTTCAGGCAGCAGCTGGCGAGCGAAGCCTGGCCGAGGTCACCCTCAGGGACCCTGCCCCCTCGTCACCCGCTCCCGGGCTCGGCTCCACACTCGGCCTGTCATCGTCATCTGATCTGGGCTCCGCATGCATCGGAACAGCAGCTCTGCCGCATAACAATGGAGCTCTTTTAATTATCGGGGACAGTGTCCTCGCTCAAGTGATGACGGCTAAAATGTATTTGCCCCCGTCATGAGACGAGCAGTTCAGGCACTCAGGCGTGCAGCCTCGGAGGCACGGTGATAATTGATCACATTGTAGAGGCGTGTACGCGATACAAAGGCCACGGTGAGGAGTGTTACTTTTAGCCCAGATTACCACGGTGTCACAGCCTCATGCAGCGGGCATATTTAAAATAACTACAGATGAAACACATCCGCAGATGGGAACAGAGACCCAGAAACAAATGAGACACATGTCAATTAGAGGTGCCGGGAGGTAGATCTACTTTGGCTGCACACGTCTCCACTCCAGCGCCGTCGGTCGAGTGTATTTCCTAAAACTATTCCTTTGACTGTTTCAGTGTTTTAAAGTAGATTTTTAATGGAGAAACACTGAACAAAAAAAGACAAAGGCAGGTTGTAAAAGACAGAGAGGTCCTCAAAAATAAAAAGTAATTCACGGCTACACACAACACACATCCCCTGGGATCTGCTGTGGTCTGTGTTTACCTAACCACCTTCTCTTGTCTGCACAACAGAGTCAGAATGACCAGTGTCAGAAGTGTAATTCAACAGCGGAAGAGTGTTTGTACGTCTCTCCAGTTCAACAGACTCTTAATACATATAAGGTTTACTAACGGGGCCAAAGAGCACTAGCTAGCAGCCGTGACCCACCTTGCTTGCTCGATAGCCAGCGAGCTAAATTGCTAACCAGGAAAAAACATGAATATCGTTTATTCAAGAGATGTTTTGTACCATCCACTCCTGACTCGTGACTCACTACAAACCATGCCATGGCATTTTATGCAAATTTAAATTAAAGTAGATGGTGAAACTATCGCCTCATTTCCATCTCTCGGTTCAGCTCTACTCACTTTTGGTACCAGATACCACAAACTTAGATCTATTCATTTTCCACTGTGGTTAGTATGACAACGGTCAGACGAGGGTGAAGCAGCAGCTGCACGAACACGAATCTCTGAGGACTGGAACGTTCTCACCACAAACAAACCGCACCAGACTTCGATTGTTTCAGGACCGAGACCACCTCTTCAAGAAGGTCTCGGTCCGGTTGTTTTGGTGCAATTGCTGTGCTCACACCTGCCCAGATGAAGCACAATTAGGTGGCAAACAAACTTGAGTTGATTAAACCGAACCAAACAGGGCAGGTGTGAAAGCAACCTTACACTGTACAGATTCTTCCAGTTGCTTGAGAAGCTCCAGTAGTTTCAGTGATATGATTAAACTGACTTGACTTTGCTCGGAAAGGTCTCGGTTATAAATGTTAGTGTGACTCGACTGTTGGTGTAAGTCCGTCAGCATTTAAATTATCTGTGTGTTTTAGTTGTTTCATGGGCTCCATTAATCTTATATTACAGATTCGGGCATGTACCATAAAACACAGCATGTATGGGAACTGTTACACGCTGTCATGTAAAAAAAACATACTGTAGCTGCTAATAATGAGAAACAGGGTTAATTTGTTTGGCCTCATTTCCTTTGCTGACAAATTTTTCCACATTAAGATAACAACATCCCGACAGGATGACACAGAAGCATGAAAGAATACAGAGCGTGTTATTATTATAGTTACACAGGGTCAGGACTCGGAGAGAAATAGCCGGATAGACGTTCCCCTGCTGGTGCGATCAGGACTCTGGCGCAGTGAGAGGTTCAGGAGGATACTGTATGTGGGACAAATTAAACAGGCTTTATGCTCTGGGTTTTAAAGCATGGCCTCTTCAGCTCACCAAGGAAATTGAGTTTGTGACCAAAAAAATGCACTTTCCTCTTAACCCCCTGACCAGCCGTCACAGACACACAAACTTTCTCTTTGAAGGCTAAACGGGCAGAAACGAGGGAGGATTGGCTGTTCTGGGGAGTTATGGAAGCCCTGATCCTATTACCCGCCCCCCTGAAAAATGTGTCTGCAGGCCCCAGGAGCTTTTAACCTTTCGCTGCTCTGCGCTTTGATTCATGGGGCGGCGGCGCTCTCATGTTGAGTGTTGCTTTTTTTTTGGTCAATACTGCGGCGGCCACTGGAAAACCGGTGCATTTTGGCAAAGAGGTGAGTCTGACACTGTCGTCCTGTGAGTGCAGGGATTCCCTCTGTCCGGAGGAGAGGAAGGAACAATGAATCAGGGAGCTCAGTAAATGAAAAAATAAAGTCTGCTGTACGTCAACAACCGAAACAGGAGGCGAAGCTTCGCACTACTGTGGCTTCAAATAAACAAAGGAGACGGGGACACTCGGAGGGAATGAATTAATCAACGCTACACACAACTTTGCTCAACAATGTGTGCACTAAAAATTGCATTTGTTTTAATCACAGCAGTGTCAACACATTATAGACACACATATTCATGAACCTGTGAGTAAACGACTGGCCGGGAGACAAAGAGTTTCAGTCAGACGTCAGAGAGGGATTTAGTAATGTCTTACATTTATAAGACAAAGACACACACACACACACACACACACACACACACACACACACACACAACATGCAGACGAACTCACAAACATGTTTATTTGATAAGATTTCAAAATGGCTCATTTCACTCACAGCATCTCAGGACTTGTTTCCAAACAAAGATGTCTCGTCAGTCAGTAAGACGCCACAGAAGTGGGACACGCTCACTGGCAATGAAGCGTATTTGTCACAGGACACATGGGCAGATTAAGAGACAGTGGGCCCCCGGGCACAGACACATGGCAGACCCCACCGCCACTCCTGTCTCGTCTTCTTTATGTTTTTGGGTCATTTTGTGTCACTTTGAGGTTGTTTTGCCACTATTCTGTAGTTATTTTGTGTTTCTCTGAGATCATATTGTGTTGTTTTTGGTTGTTTTGTGTGTCTGTAGTTATTTTTGAAAGGACATTTTGCATCTTTTGTGTCATTTTTGTCTCTTTTTGGATGTTTTGTGTGTCTTTTTTTCTGCTGTGTTGCCCTTTTGCAGTAATTTAATGTCGTTTTGTGTCTCTTTTTGGATGTTTTCCCCTTTCGTAGTTATGCTGTGTGTCTCTGGGCTTATTATATGTCTTTTTGGGTCATCTTTTTGTGTCTCTGAGGTCATTTTACTGTTTGGATGTTTTCCCATTTTTGTAGTTACATTGTGTTTCTTTGAGATCATATTGTGTTGTTTTTGGTTGTTAGGTGTGTCTGTAATCATTTTGTGTATTTTGTTTTGCTCTCTTGCCCCTTTTGTAGTAATTGCATGTCTCTTTGGGTCATTTTTATGTCTCTTTGTGTTTGCTTTCCCCCCTTTGTTGTTATTTTTTGTCTCTTTGATATCACTTTGTATTTTGGGGGTCTTGTGTGTCTTTTTTTGGATGTTTTTCCCCTTTTGTAGTTATTTTGTTTTGCTGAGATCATTCTTTTTGGTTGTTTTTTAAGGAAACTTCGTGTCTTTTTTGGTCATGTATTGTCTCTTTTTGGATGTGTTCCCCTTTTGTGTTTTTTTTTTTATGTCTTTCTTGTCATTTTTGTGTCTCTTTTGGTGGTTTTGTGTGTCTGTACTCATTTCATGTCTCTTGTTTGGCTGTATTGCCCCTTTTGTAGTCATTTGTAGTGGCTTTGCAGTGTCTATGCATCACTTTATCGTCTTTTTGAGTGTCTTTCTGGTTGCTACATGTTAATTTGGATAACATTTTGCAGGTGAAGGCCAGGTTGGCCCTGACAGTTTGGGCCCCTGGGCTTATGCCCAGTAGGCCTGTTAAATAATCCATCCATTTTAGGACACTCAAAGGATTTGTTGGTATTCAGTTCGTTGTGTGTGTAAACTTCACAATAGAATAAAAAGGCAGAAGGATCAGAAGCTGAATAGAATGTGGTGATAATATCTACTGGGTTTTTTTCCTGTCTTTTTTTGGATGTGGATGCAGCAGCACTGAGTAAAATGTATGATACTTGCAAGCTGCTTGATTTCAGTTTAAACTATAAAAACAGAGCATTTTACAGAATGTACTCGTGTCATTGTGATGCTCAGCTTCAACACATTTAGTTCCACAACTCACCTCTCCGCACGGTTTAATGTGACGAGCCACAACATCAAGAAGAGCTGACAAAAGGCGCTTGAAGGTGTGCTGCTTTGTTGGCGCACAACAAAGGAGAGCCTTTTAGGTTTGGCCAATATTTCACGACAACATTCGTTGGCCTCTGCGATATCGCCTTGTGTGGCGGTTCATAACTCGCCATGCACCTCAGCTAACGTGTTGGCTCAAATACCACAGAGAAGCTCTGAAAACAGGCATTAAAGTAGGCTAAATCCCCCAAGTAGCTGTGTGCTTAGCATGGTCTCTGAAAGGTATCCAACCGTTTATGTGAAACCTAAGCACTTCTTGATCAAAGGCTTTCAGAAGACTGCGAGGTGAATGAGGAGCCTTGTAGAATTCTCAGTTGATTACTTTTTTCAGTCAGCGCAGGAGTGTGTGTGTGTGTGTGTGTGTGTGTGTGTGTGTGTGTGTTTAGTGTCTCTATAGACAGGAATCTTTCACCAGGGAGAGCGGATTAACACATCAAATCCAGCCCTTCAATCAATACGGAGGTAATGGAGCGATAGAAAATATCTGCACACTGCCGGCCGCACGGCAGATTTAAGCAGCTTTCTCTTTTTGCACAACCCAATTTACACACTGTACTACAACCTCACAGAATGAGACAAGCAAAGACTTACAACACTTTTTTATTCAGGAATAAGAAAGTGGAGCTAAATGATGATGTTCAGTGATGAAGAGCAAAGGAACTGCATATGGATTATATAACAAAAAACAGGCGTAGTGGGGAGTGAATGTGGAGAGCAATTGTTTTAATCAAGTATCTCAGGGTCTTGTTCACGAGTGAGGGTAGAATGGAGCATGAGATGGATCGATGGTTTGGTGCGGCGTCTCATTTGGTGAAGAGATTTACTTGTCCATCTACGTCCCAACCCTCACCTATGGTCATGAGCTCTGGGTAGTGACTGAAAGAATGAGATTGCGGATACAAGCAGCCGAAATGAGTTTCCTTTGTGAGGTGGCTGAGATCAGCCTTAGAGATAAGGTAATGAGCTCGGACATCTGGAGCGAGCTCGGAGTAGAGCCGCTGCTCCTTCGCGTCGAGAGGGGTCAGTTGAGGTGGTTCGGGCATCTGGGGCGCCTCCCTGAACATGATGGAGGGATACATATGTCATCTGGACTGGGAACACCTTGGGGTCCCTCAGGAGGAGCTGGAAAGTGTTGCTGGGAAAAGGGATGTCTGGGGTGCCATGTTCACCACCTTAGGTTAATGTTAGATGGGAATGTCAGCAGTATTTGGTCTGACGTTAGTATTTAGTCATAAACCAGTGGAACAAGTATTGGAAAAAATAAAATCAAGTATTGGAAAGTGTTACTATGGCCACTCTGTTGGCAAAAGGCTGCAGCACCTCTGAAAACCTGCCTAATTCTCATACTCTATCCGTGTCTTTATCCACTCTGTAAGATGACTGAAGCGTGCACAGCCTCTGACAGTAGCTGCAACACGGTGGCTTTATGTTTGCACAAACTTGACCCCTGACCTCCTCCTGCGGGCTCACGACCCCTCTCACTGACCCATCAACAGACTCATTTGTCAGCAGTGACCCCTCAGGTCTGAGCCAGTCACTGTGACCTCTGCAGGCAGCACTCTGCTCGCAATCAATAACAGAACTTAGTGGATACTTAGAGATGAAGAGCCGAGCCTTTATAGCGCTGACTCATAAATATTAATGCCTCTGTTTTAGACGTTTGCTCCCAAAAGCTAATGTGGTGTTTAACATTAAGCTCGTGCTACACTCAGCACTTTCATTCGCATGCTTCCTCTTTACCACTGCAATTCGAGCCCTGAATTGTGTTTACAATGTGGAGGATATTGGTAGTATCTCCGACTGAAATGTTCTCTACTATCGCAGAAGTCGTACCATTTTCACAAAGCAGATAATAAGCAGATGCACACTGGTGAACAGTTTGTGCCTATAGGGATTTTCATACATCTGGCTCAAAGTAAAGTGATGGATAGGACATATTTTGGAGTCACTGTGCGCCATATGAGACTTTCATCACAGCTTGTCTCCATCTTTTATATGACTACGAACTATTTAATCCTTAAATTAATCCTATTCATATCTATATTTATTAATGAAGTATCTATATATCCATAAATACTTGACTCTCCATGACAACTGAGCAAACTCCATCTGCTGATGACGTCTGAACACAATTTTAAACCCACAATCACACTTCATAAGTGTGTAATTATGTGCACGTATAGACAGTTAATAAAAGTTTTAAAACACACTGTGAGGTGGTCTGTGGTTAGGAAACAGTTTGGGTGGCATTCTGGCTCTCTCCTGGCACCTCTGGTCGCAAATCACTCTTTAACTCCATCTCTCACTGATGCAGAGTTTCAGCACATTAGTGTTTAGATTGTACCGCCTCCCTAGATTATTGAAAAGTAGCCTGGGCAATAAATAATGACAATGCATGTAACATGTCGATATGTGGCGAGGTCGGAGTGAGAATGTGTTGATTTGAATATTTCTGCATACTGGGGTCCCTAGACAGTCTTGGTGATGCATAAATTGGGTTTGACTGGAAAGCTGAGACTGCTGTGGATTCAGTGAGTGCAATTTTATTCGTGTGATGATGTCAGCCCCCACAGCAGCCATTTCAGTGTAGTGAGACCATTTTGGAAACAGACGTCACTGTATAGAATGACCTGTTGTGACCTCTAGGATAATCACAGCCTCGTGAAACTTTGCAACCATAAACTTAAGACCTGGAGCATTCAGAAGTGTATGGCTGTCATAGGTATGTTAAAAACAAGTGGGTGTCTCAGTCGTTTCCAGAGAAGAAGTGCTATCATCGCCAAAGTCAAAAGCTGTTGATATCAAATCGCACGTGGATTTTTCTGTGGTGTTCTTTGAAGTCTTGGAGGCTGATTGTGGTATTCTGGAAGGATTTTTGACCATTCTTATCAATTCTTGTGTGGCAAAACATGCTTAATTTAGACACCAAATATGTGTAACAAGTGATATCAACCCAAAAACTGCTGGAATTGTGCAAATTTGCAGGAAAGCCCGTCTACCTACTTTTGTTTATACAGAATGTGCCTTTTTCGGGACAATGGGGGGGCGTGAGCAAGTAACAAAACGTGTAAACAAAACGTAAACAGTGATGTGGGAGGGAAGCCGCGGCTCGTCAGTCCTTTGGCGATTCTCTCATAACTCTGCCCGTCCTTCACCGTCCCCGTCATCTGATGGTTAATGGCCTCTTTGTTTGCGAGGACAAGGAGGGCGTGCAATTCCTTGTCTCCCCAGTTGCTCATCTTTACAGTGTCTGTCAGGTTTGTGTTTCCCTCTTGCTACTAGCTGCTTGCTAATTCCTGCTATCAGCTGTTTCCTGTTTATCCACCACCAGTGGCTCGCATGTGCGGCGACATCAACAGCTCCTCCCACAAGTCATCAACAGCCCCTCCCGTGGTGGAAGGCCACGTCGGTCTGTTTAAACCAAAAAGGTTCTGCCAATATGTCTAACCTACGAGGCAGAAAATTGGGCACCTCGGATCAACTCGCCAATCCGGCTCTGTGTGTCTAAACGCTCGCAGCTTGCCGGCAAAACGGCCCAACATTCAGGAAAATCTGGCAGTGTAAAAGGGGCTATAGAGACAGACAACCATTCACACTCACATTCACACCTACGGACAATTTAGAGTCACCAGTTAATCTGCATGTCTTTGGACTGTGGGAGGAAGCTGGAGTACCCAGAGAAAACTCACGCTGACACAGGGAGAACATGCAAACTCCACAGAGAAGGGCTGTTATAAAGAATAAATTAAGTATCTTTATACTGATTATAAACACTACCTTAAACAAGGGGCGTATAATAAAGTGACAGAAACAAACCCTTAAGGTTTATCCTGCAAGCCGTTGAGTGGGTACCTCAAGTTTTAAAGAAAAAAATACTGCCAAGTAGACGCATGAGAGATACGGGCTGCTTAGCTTTACATTTAAAAGGCAAAGATAGGACCGAGGGCAGGAGATCAGCTGTGTGATTGGCACAGACGAGGAAGCTAAGCGTATGATTGGCACATGTAGTTAATGACTGATGGTGGATCCTGTGGTGTGGCCACAGTCCACCTTGTGGAGCCCCAGCATGAAGCCAGCTGTGGAAACACTTTGCTCCGCAGTTTTTCCGTGTCTCTTATGACATAACATATTAGCAGCACCCTCTTTATGAATCTGTGTCATGCATGAAAGCAAGAAAAAGAAATCCAAGAAGTCCTGTGAAGGTAGTGCGAGAAGGCCGTTGGTGATTTAATGTTCCTTTTCCTCACCCTCTCTTCATCATCCCTGTTCCTGCACTCTTTTCTCCCCTCTCAGATCCCCACTTTCTTTCACCGTCTTCCTCCCGGTAGTCTCTCGCTATCACAAACACTGCCAATAAAATCACAAAACAGACCTGTCAATCTAGCTCCTCTCACTTTTCCTGAACACCAGAGGAGCAGAGCATCAGTCATGCAGCAGCTGGAAAGCTCAATGACAGGTCGAACACATAAACAGGAGATAACCTGGAGGAAAACCAGCACCATCATTCGTACCTCACAGCAGATCATACTCAGTTGGATGGAAACGGTGCTTCAAACCATAAAGTGCCGACTGGCGGTTTAAGCTGACGACTTCCCGCCTCTGATTTGATTTGTTTTTGGACATGACAAGCGGAGCAGCGGTGTAAGCTCTCATCAAGTACAGACCACCTACACGCATGTGCACACACACATAAACACATGTAACTTTCAGTGTAGTGGGTTACTTGTGTGGTGCCCAGTGCCTCCTTGGCATGCGTCACATGCTCTCCGCAGCAGATGGAGAGCGCCTGCATTAACGCTGATGGTACTGCGATTCTCTGAGGCCTCGTTCCTCTCATTCTCTCTTTTCAAGTACGACGAACAAAAGCAGCATTTCGAAATTGTCAAAGCTGCAGAGGGGACTGTGTGAAAATGTGATAAGAAAAAACGACTGCGCTAAGCACCGGGGCACAAAGGAAGGTAGAAAGAGAGACCTCTGTGGGTTTAACTCTTGATAGATTGAGTCTGTGAGGTGTGTCAGGAACTAAATTGGACAGGAATACAAAGTACAACACGTTATTGAAAAATATTATATGTTTATGTCTCTAACAAAAACTGAACCTTTTCTTGACACAATGTACAATCACGTTTCTCAAAACTTGCATCCTTCATACTCCCAGAACATAAAGCCTTTGTACAGAGACATGATGTTGTCCCTGACCTTTATGATTCATGGCACATACGAGGCATGTTTCTGACAAAACTATCTTGATGCTTCTATTGTGTCATGCTTTTACGGTAAATCCTGCAAGAAAAACATGAAATACAATATAAATCTGGGCAACCCAATCACCAGCAAAAATGTTGGTATATTATACATTTCTGCAAACCATGGATACCATACACTTGCAAGTTATTATGCAACATATATGTTAATGTGTGGTTAGGTTTAGATACAGGAAAGAAAAGCAGCATTTCATTCATTCATTTCCTGAGGGGTCTTTGCTGCTGCTCTCCCTGCTTTAGGTTTTTCACATAGGTGCATGGAAGGGCAGAGGTGTGTGCTCTTTCTGCCTCAGGCTTTCCTTGTTTGCATGTGGAAGGGCAGAGGTGTGATCTCTCTGACTTAAGGCTTTCCACAGAAGAGGCTTTTGAGTAGGCCCAGGAAAAGGCAGAGGGGCCCCAGAACAGGGCCATACTGCCAAATATAATACTGCAAATGGAAATTAAGTTGTCTTTGACTAAAGTGGTCCTGACTAAGCTGCTTTTTGTGCCACTATCATGGCAGGTAAAGCAACGATGTCTCTTTAAAAACAACTGCTTTTTGTGACACTGTCCCAGCAGGAAATGCATCAAAGTCTCGGCAGCAAAAGCTGCTGATATAAACAGTGACAGGTCACCAACAACAGTCGCATTGGGTGCCTACAGAGCTGCTGGAAACACAGCAGTGACCCGCTATATCACAACCTGTTTTGTTGTTTGTTGGTCTTGAATGATGGCCTGTAGCTTAGCTGGTGTCCCACCTTGGTGACATGCCATCTGCCATCTCCTCCACCTCCTGATGACAGCTCATATGCTACGTCACTTTAGAAACATTGATATGATATGTATGAAAATGAAACGTATTTGTAGTTTGCAGAAATGTACATTGCCAACAATTTATCCTGGCGACAGAGCTGATCTGGGGCATGGAGAATTAAATTTCACACCAAACTCCCTTCAGCAAGAAGAAATAAAACATAACCCTCCCCCTGAGCACTCCAGATCTGTTCCAGAAACAACATGTCCTCCAAATTAAACAACAGAGTACATTGTTTGTCCATGCTGTTATTCTTCGCGTGGACAGTCTCCTGCAAAAGTTGTATTATTAGTCAAACCAACTTTCCACCAATATCCTTAAAAAGGCATCTGAATCCATTTGTGCTGGAACTTTTTCAAATGGAGGACTCATTTCAGAGCGAGATTCTTCCCGAAGTTATCTCAGAGTGTCAGCTAATGGCCGAAGAACTGCTAAATATCTCAAAAGTTGTCCAAGTGAACATATGGACGCAGAGGTCAGGCGAAGGCAAGAAGAACATTAAGAGGCATTAAAAAGGTGCAGTTTTGAATGTGTGTCTGGACGGAGGAGAGTCGGAGCAGGCTGAGAGGCAGGGCCCTGGCAGCGCCGCACAATCCATTTGTTCATGGCACAGGCGTTAATGATTGAGCAGCTCTGAGCCAAAAAACATAAGGGAGCGCTTTAATCAAAACTTGCATGCATTACCTCGGCAGATCCAGGCAAACGTTTGCAGAGGGTGGGCAGGAGGTGAGCGCAAAGCCGGTTTGGCCTCTGGAGCGAGGCGGACGATGGGGGTGTGACTCTAAAAACAACTTGGGGTCCCTGTGCGTGGACCACATGTCGGGGGGAAATGAGGAACGTGTGCAGTATCAGAATGGTGGCAGGCGATGGAGGTTTGAACACGGAGGTAGGATTAGGGCTGTCAATAGAGCACAGTGTGGCTGATCCTGTCAGAGCTGTGCCGGAGGTTAAAGACCAGGAAATCAGTCTCACAGCACACACACACACACACACACACACACACACACACACACACACACACACACACACACACACACACACACACAGCGACTTAATGCCATGTGGGTGCAGGCTCTTGCAGACCTTCCTCTGGTGGCTGATGAGGTGTCTTAGCTGATTAATACCACGCAGAACTTTGGAGGTCATTTCCAGGACTTTAATTAGGCCAGGCACTAACTAAATCACACTTACACAATTGAGTTCTCAGTCGAGTATCTTCAATTAGGCTCAGTTGAGGGCCGGGAAACCTGATTACTGTGTTTACTTGAGGAGCAGTCCCAAATTTAAAGGTCAAGGAGGAATAATAGAATATCAGTCACCTACTGTAGATACAGGAGATTCAGAGCAAATGAAAAGTTATGCAGGCTCTTTACAGTAGTTGTGATAAGTGCGGAGGTTGTCTGGGAGACTCATGCTACAGCCAGACACACCCAAATCAGATTAACGAGCCAAATTCCAGTAATTCGACCAACTCTATGGAGAGGTTGATCCCATTACAACAATGACCCCCCCCCTCGTCCCTGAAACCTGCAGGAAGTGGCTTTTTATGTCCTCTAATTAATTGACCATCAAACCTGCCCACCAGCACATCTGTGACAAGTTATCTTATTTGCTGATTCATAGCTCTTCTTGTTTGCAGAGCTTTGTTCAAATAAACTGGGGGTTTGTGTCTCATTACAACACAGAGCAGAGGTGAGGGATCAGTCGTGCCCGAGGCCTCGAGTGGAAGCAGCACACAAAGTCAAGTAATTATGTGTAAGTGTCTTCTTTTAAAGCTGCACTGACCAGCACAGTTAGTACAGATCAAACTACAGCTAAAAGGAGAGTGATTATAGGACTTAAGATTCAGATGGACAGAGACGTCTCCAGGTAAATGCCTGTGGTGCTCTGTGTCTGCTGGATTTGTAAAAAGGCAACTGTTTGCTAACACATTTAAATCAACT
Organism: Epinephelus cyanopodus; assembly: GCA_026686955.1. Classification (NCBI taxonomy): domain Eukaryota; kingdom Metazoa; phylum Chordata; class Actinopteri; order Perciformes; family Serranidae; genus Epinephelus; species Epinephelus cyanopodus. The sequence continues at coordinate 7,657,043 of CM048933.1, read as the reverse complement.
CACATGGTGATAATATGACAGTTCTGTGTTCACAGCTTGCTGTGCTGCCCCCATGTGGCCAAAAAGAGACAAGTAAAAGATATATGTCCAAGTTTTAAAGGTCCAGTGTGCAGGATTTAATTTGGTAGAAATTATGTATAATCACCTGAAAATAAGAAGTGTTATGTTATGTTTATATCTACATTGGAAGCAGGTCCTCTTCAACACAGATCGCTGTGTTGCTCCGCCACGTTTCTACAGTTACCCTGAATGGATGAACCAAGCTAGCTTCGTCCTCGTCCTTGTGCAACTTGTCTTTCTTCTGACTCTAAGGTGGACATATCTTTATTTTTTCATCCATCCATCCATTTTCAACCGCTTAACTGAAGTCAGGTCACGGGGGCAGCAGGCTGAGCAAAACATTCCAGACGTCCCTCTTCCTAGCAACGCTTTCCAGCTCCTCTTAGGAAACCCTGAGGTGTTCCCAGGCCAGACGAGATATATAACCCCTGCAGCGTGTTCTGGGTCTGCCCCGGGGCCTCCTACTAGAGGGACATGCCTGGAACACCTCTAACAGCAGGCGCCCAGGAGGATCTTGATCAGATGCCCGAACCACCTCAATTGACCCCTTTCGACACGAAGGATGTGCGGCTCGACTCTGAGCTCCCTCCAGATGCCTGAGCTCCTCACCCTATCTCTAAGGCTGAGCCCAGACACGCTTCTTAGGAAACTCAATTTGGCCGCTTGTGTCCGCAACCTCATTCTTTCCCTCATTAGCCAGAGCTCATGACCATAGGTGAGGGCTGGGACGTAGATGGACCAGTAAATTGAAAGCTTTGCCTTCTGGCTCAGCTCCCTCTTCATGACAATGGTCCGGTGCAGCACCTTCATCACTGCAGGAGCGCTGAAACCACCGATCCATCTCATGCTCCATTCTACCCTCTTTTGTGAACAAGACCCCAAGATACTTTAACTCCCTCGCTTGGGGCATCAGTTGAGTTTCCTTTTACACTGAGTCACTTTCTTATATACCTGATGACCAGCCATATATTACTGGTTGAAAATGCTAGGATAGCGTAATAATTTTTGCTGCATATTTAACCCCTGACCTCATGGGTCATCCTTAAAGTGATAGTTCAGGTTTTTGGACATGAAGTTGCGTGAAACGCTGACCATCTGTAGCTCTGATGTGATGGTGTCACTACTGTCAACGAGCCCTGCTTTTAGAAATGGCCCGTAGCTTACCGGAGAAAAAGTAGTTCTGAAGATATATGTACCCAAAAGGTTTTAAGCTACAAAAAAGTATGCATGTGTTAGACTATTTCAATAATTTTAAAACATCCCCGCATTACGTCAGACCTTGCCATCAATTGAGACTATTTTCTGGCCAGTATCACTCCGCCGTGCAGGCCCGCAAAACAGCAAGCGCACAGAAATCAAGTAGACAGTTCATCACCACGCCGTGCAGGTGCGCAGGTAGCAACGGCAAACGAAAACTTCATCGGCTGTTTCCAACAGAGAACCAGTAGGCTATTATTAGTGAGGAAAAAGATGTACTAGCCCTATATATACCTACTACTACAGCGTGAACACCAGCTCAGGCTCGCGACACACCCTCGTCAGCTGCTGTAGGTAAACAGAGGAATACCAAAATGGTGCGAACTTGTGATTTCCCCAGCTGTGGGAATAAAAACATTGGCGGCTTCCAATTCCATCAGTTTCCTGTTACAGATGTAAATATAAAAACAACTGCAGAACACGCATGTTTTTTTTTTTTTTTTTAATCAGAAAATTGTCAGATAGGTGGGTACAGGTGTGGCACAAAAACAACTAAATATATATGCATGTATCATCATATATCATCAGAGTCAATATAAATATGTTGAATTAATAAAAATGGTCGCTTTTATTTCTCTCTCACCTCTGATTGGTCCAGAGCTTCCCTGTAAATGTAATGGTTGTTAATTTGTTTCAGGAGATGTCATTCAAATATTCTGACCAATCAAGAGTCTGGAATGGGAGTGTGGGCGGGGCTAAATTTGACAGTTGCGGTAGTTTCTTTGCACTCGCACTTGCTGTTGTCACCTGCTTCATTAACTCCGGTTAGCAACAAAATATTTCGACTTTGCGATGACATAAAACATGGCAGCTACTTAGTTTATTAACTAACATGTCAAAACAAATATCTCCAGCTAGATATTTAAAGAAACCGCGGCTGGAGGATGAAGAACAGGGAACAAGTGAGTATTTGGCTAACTGGCTAACGTTAGCTTAAATTAAGCTAGCAGCTGATTTGACTGCTAACACCTGCACCTTGATGTGAACAACCACTAATGGTAAGCTAATATATTATTTTTTAAAGACTATAAATGACATGAATGAGTGTGATGCGGTCACTTGAGGTGCACAGGGGACTTGAGATATCAGTGTCGGCTTTGCATCGAGAGCTGTTAAGTTAATTTTCTGGTTGTACAAGGACATTTTTTTGTGTATAGTTTGTTTAGGTCTGGTTTCTTTGGCTTTGTTGTTCAGGCCTGTAACGTTACCTTTCAGCTGTTTTCCTCTGATCTTATCACAGCTGTCAAGTGCATGTTTGATTAGACTGCTGTGTCAAGGCAAGTCAAGCCTGTGCTCATGATCTAGTAGTAATAATGCTAAATGAAAGAAATATATTTAAGCTTATTTATGTAGATTTGTAGATTTTGAAAAACAAAACCTAGGTTTATCCATTTTTTCATCCCTTGTGTATGGCTCAGGGGGATTTAGTGGCATGTAGCGGTGAGGACTGCAGCTGAAGCTTCTCCGGTTCCTTCAGTGTTAATTGTTAAGGAGGTTTGTACTGGGAGCCGACTTATCCACAGAGGTCTTTTCCTCTCTAAAACAAACAGACCAGGTGATTAAAACAGGTAAAGGCATTGAATAAAGGCATTGCACATTACAAATCAGTGTTTCTCCAAAACTGTTTGACATGTCGGAGATGAGCTGCTAGCTTATCACCTGCTAATTGGAACCATGCTATTTTATAATACTACTACTACTACTAATAATAATCTTTATTTTTAAAGCTTTTCAAAACAGTTGTTGTCAATGATTAAAACAGACACGATATGAAAACAACTTTAAAAAGAACTGATAAAAACACCTATATAAAACAGAAAATAAAAGAAAGTCTAAATGAACTTAAAACTCTAGTAAAATCAGGAAAGGCTCTCTGATAAAAGTATATTTTAAGAAGGGACTTCAGGAGCCAAATTGTCTGCAGAGGTCTCTTCCTCTCCAAAACAAACAGATCCCTTTATATAATCTGGTATAAACACTAAATAAAAGCGGTTTTATGTTACAAATCAGTGTTTTCCAACAGTGTTTGGCATATTGGAGACAGGCTGCTGGCGTAGCACCTGCTAATGTGTTCTCACCTTTTTTTCTCTGATATCTAAAGATTCAGATGTTCAGGAGGTTTTTCCTGGGAGAGGAATTATCTGCAGAGCTCTCTTTCTCTCCTTAACAACTGACCTGGTTATTTCAGCTGGCAAAAACACAGAATAAAGCAGTTTCATATTAAAAAATCTGCGTTTTTCCAATGCTCTCGCCACAGACAGGCTGCTAACTACTCTCAGAAATGACCTTGTCTAGAGCCAATGTTTAGTTTGAATGTTCCTGGCTACTGTAGAAACATGGCAGTGCAACATGGCGATCTCTGTCGATGAGGACTTGCTCCCTGTGTAGATAAATACTGGTCACTTTAAGGTATCCAGAACATGATTCTTAAGTTCGGGTGATCATACACTACAGGATTCCCATTCATTATATTGTGATGATCAGTTTATGCCAGTACATCCCCCTAAATCTTACACAATGTCTTTTTCTGCTTTTTATGCCAATAGGTAGCAGAGCAGTATCTCCAGGGTGTGTGTTTTGAGTTGGCAAAAAGGTACCTTGTTTTGGGCTAATATGCTCATTTGTAGTTTGTCTGGTTTGTCATCTAATAATACAGGTGAGAGATGTGGGCCCTCTATGGCTCCACATCACTGGCTCTCCAGGGACTCGATGCTTGATGTGTTATCACTTTTGATCAAAATATGCCATGTTAGGGAAGCTTTTACTGCCATTTCACCGTTAAATTTATTGCAATAAATGAGCACAAATACTGTAGGACAGCTCTGACAGTGAATGATCGCTAATGAAATCTGAAAAAGAGTGAAAAGAAAATTTCAACTAATTAGTGCAGAGATTATTTCCCCGCTGACTGCTGCTGTTGATGGGTGGTGTTAGTCAGCACAGCTATGAGCAGACTGATGAATGAAAGCTGCTGCCAAACAACACACTGAATTCAACCATGTGGGTGATGAATTTTCGCCAAAGTCCTTGTGGTGCCTACCTCTCTCTCCCTCCCTGTTTCTGTCTCCATCCCACGCCCACACACAAGAGTTCATCAAGTGCCATCAAAGCCTTGTGCGGTCAGGGGGAGCATGTTTTCTTTCCTGCTTTCACCATTTTATGAGCGACCGCAACGTATTTCCCACGTCTCTCATCTCTGCCTCCTTTTTCCTGTTTCCCTTCTTCAATCCATCCTCCTCTGTCACTGATGGCATAACGCTCCAAGTATCTGGCTAATGTTTTAAATGTTCAGTTAAATACCCGTACTCTGGTTAAAGCCGTTGCTCTCCGGGAGAAGGGAGGCATTCATAATTTACAGAGAGAAGAGGCTTGGGAGGAGACGGAGAGGAGAGAGGGAGCTGCAGACAACAACACATTAGCCTGATCACAGAGGGATATTCCATCTCCTTGAGAGGAGTGTTTCATAATGCGCCATCGTGGGATGTTTTAATGCAGTTCAGAGGAAAATGTTTCAGGGATGGTTTACGTGATGGACAAAGGTGAAGGGGAAATAAACGCTGCAGACCATCAAAGAATTTCTACTAAACCGCTGGCAGCCAGACTTTAATTTATGGATTGTATGAAGGAGACCCACCTGAAGTAAAGCAGCTCCTCTCTGATGATGGACAGGTTCAGTTTTGCGCCTCCTGTGTAAATAATCAAACCTTGACAGGGACTCTGTGAATGTGACAGGACTGAATTATGTCACAGTTGCATCACAGGTTGTAGTAGGTCGAATTATACTGTCACTGCAGTGCTATTACCCAGGTTTCTCAGGGGTAATTCCCCTAAATGTTTGATGGAGCCTAAAAAGATGTCAGAACAAATACACAAACAGACAAAGGCTGTATCACAATGCTAGTTTGACTTAGTCAGTCTCTTTGGCCTCACTGTCAGTGTGGTAAACTAGCTCTGTGTATCAGAAGTCCTGCTTCAAACCTGAAGTAAAAATGTTTCTTCTATCTCTGACGTAATTATCAAGGTCAGAAAAGTGATGTCTCAATTGCCCTTAAGATACTTTTGTCCATGTCAGGATCCTGTAGGTGTGATGACTCCTGTGATCTGATTGGTCAGCTGGTAGGCTTTGATTGATGTGATCTTATTTGCTCTGGACCAGGTCAGCTGTGCAGCGCAGTTACCCTGATCTATCAGGGTTAAAAGTGAGCCTGTGACTCACTCCTGGGAAACCTGAGTCATGCCCTACTGTGGCCAGCTTACCCACTGGTCTTGCGTCTTGATAAAGGGCCTGGTGTCTTGTTGCCAGCGAAAGAGAAAGATGTGACAGAGGAATAGGGACGGCACCCTAATGCTCAAACTGTTGTGATGACAGGCGTGGTATTTGAATTGGACACAGCAAGGTCATGACAGAGAAAACAAACCAACATAGCGACAAAACATCTTGTAACGTTTTGCTCATGAAACTGTTTCTCTGCTCCTCGCTGCCGAAGGTTAACGGCCATGCGCTCCTGCACTTGTTTTCCAGCCGACTCTTGGAATTCCAATAAAAGTCATCGCATTTTTGTCTGTGCTCGCTATCCTGTGTTTGGACACGGCAAGGGGAGAGGACCCGCTGAGATCTCTTTCACTAACAGATGGGAACTTGTGGGTCCATTAGGCTGAGAGGCACGCTTCAGCAGGTTCAGTCAGGAGCGCTGCAGAATCTATTGATTCTCCGGTGAAAAGAAAATTACAATCCAGACATCTAGTTTACAATTCTTAGGAGCTTGCCGGAAAAGCCATCCTATTTATGTGATAACGCCTTGCGGAGAACTTTTTTTTTTTCATTCGGAGATATGTGTGGCTTGAGAGCGGAAAGATGATGGATGTGTTGCACATTCGCCACCTGTGCTTCCACAAATGAGACAGTGTTGATCTGTTTCATATTAAAACCTCATCCATTAAAAAAGACAAAACAGACTAAATTAACTTCTGTAGCACTTCTCTTTCTGCAGTTAGCTGTTGTTGATCCACTTTAATCCTCACACCCTGTAGAGGACCCCAGCAAGCCTGAATCAACCTCATGCCCTGACTCCCCTATTTTGGCTGGCTGTAGGCCATTAATGGGGGGTAATGGGGCAGAAACTGAGAGTCTGTCAGGTAGAAGTAACAACAGGGCGGCTGCAGATGCAATCACAACACATCAATTCAACTGCATCCAATCACGTCCACATGCAAATGTGTTAATACCTGTCGCAATGGCCACACTCAAAAGCTTGTCGTTATAGGAGGCTCTGAATGGTCCGTTGCTGATCCAGGTGACAGGTGAAGCCATCAGCAGACTACTTATATACAGATTACTTCTCCAGACAGTCAGTGTGTTCACATAAGGGATGCACCGATTTATTGGCTGAACATCGGTATCGGTCATATCTGTCATTGGCCTATCAGTATGTGAGATAACATGCACATTCATGGCAGTGACCAATGTTTTTCTGTTGTGTCACATCAGTTTTGTGCAGGCTTAAAAGCAGGTCTCAATGACAAACTTAGATTAAATGAAATTAATGTGCAGGTACAAGAAGAATACAATAACTGTGTCTGGCTAGTAGCAGCAGGCGTCCAGGGAAAAACAGTTTGGGACGACCAGTGATCTTCCTTGGGACGCAGTAAACTCACTATCGTTGCGTCAAAGGATGCACCCTATTGTTTACCTGATAATACGACGTTGTGAACAACATATCTGTGTAAAAATCAGCAGGAGGAGAGCTGGTTAATGTTAGCAGTTAGCACCCAGTGGCGGCAACTAACAGCTCACAGAGATTGCATTGAGTTACATGATGATGCGTTCAAGCTCTGTTCAGTAAAAATGAGCATTAGGCGAAGGTAAATTATGAAGTTTTTGGCGAGAAACTTTTTCATTCATTCAGTCATTCAAACCTTTCTTTAAGACTCGGGAAGTCAATTTAAGGAGGCCCTCCTTTTCAGTGATGCCGAGCATGAGCAAAGAGATAAGCAAACGAAGAACCATCATGCATATCAGTTAAAACAGAAATGAAGTCAAACAAAACAACAACAGCAACAAATGTTCGCTAAACGTAGAAATACAGCGTGATAAACATGCTAAGGTGTGGATGTATAGTTAAAAGCATGAATAAATACAGTTGTTGAAGGAGATGTGTTTTCACAGCAATATAAAACAAATTAGAGAGGGAATTCTGATATATTTTATAAAGTAAAAAATGCTTTTGAAGCAGTTTAAAGAAAGTTTTTCATATTAAAGGCTGTTTTATGAATGTTTATGATTGATTCATAGATTAAAAGGTATGTTGATTTCTTTGTTTCTCTGACACAAAAGGGGGAATAAATATCAACAAAAACAAAATAAACAACTATTTGAAAGCACCTGTATCGACCAGATTATTATCTTAAACATCGTTTCAGTTCCCACGCAGAATGTCTACTAATAGTCTGCATCTGAGGTGTTTAGGGAACATCTGTAGTTTGTTTTGGGCAAATAAAGGCACATATTATCAGATCACTTTATTTAGCATTCATAAACAGTTAATTTGGAATCTCTAATCAGAATACCATCAGTCAGATTAAAGAAATATTGTCCATGTTACCACATTAAGTGAAATACACAAAGAAAGCATACGTATGATAGTAGTCAGCCACTACAGTAGTTAAACTCTGGATTAAACTCCTCCAGTCCTCAGAGCTAAAAGACTGTATGAATAAGTGACATGAAATTAAATTTGACTGGCTAAATATAGTCCATGCAAAATACAATTCAGTGCAAAACTGATGTGTAGGTGTGCTTCTCCGAACACACAACTCATCAAACCTTGAAGCAGACAAGCGACTGCAGCAGGAATCCATGCCATCTGTCAGAGAACAGTAAGAGGATGAAGCTACAGTGTGATCACCAAAACTGGATGGCTGGAGAGAAGGAAAAAGACTGAGCACATCACAGTTTGTGTTGCAGTTTGCTGATGGCAGGGTCACAAGTTGGCATAAACAGAATGAATCCTCGAGGCCATTCTGCCCAGTGCCAGCAGTACAGTACAAACTGCTGCTGCTGCTGCTGCTGGGAGTGATGGTTTACAAATCCTATCACATGTTAGTGCTACCTGTTCATATTCAAATAGTGATTTCACATGTCAAAGCCTGTTTACAGGTCTTAGGGGTACTACTGCTTATGTGAAAAATGTTGTATGAAGTCTTTGTGGTTCCAGAACGAGCTTTGGGAAATCTGATAAATTGCTTCAAGTGCTGTTGCTGATGGTGGTCAGGTTGCATTGTGGGTAATGTAGGCACCTCTACTACCCTAGAGGTAGGTTTTGATCTGTTTTGACAAGTTGCAGCTCCTAATAGAGTTTCGCTTTTGTTTTTGAAGTTTTTTTTCCTGCGACTTAGCGACTAATGAAATTTTGCCGACTAATGACCTCTCTGGTTACGTTTGGTCGACTATTAGGGGGCAGCCCTACTCCAAGTGCTTTTTTTCTGTTTGATTCGCATCATCATTAAGAATGCTAAAGTGATTTAAACCAGCCGGTGATCAGTAAAACTAAGCTAAGTAAAACTGGACTCATCTGTGTGTTCTTCCACTTTTTACGTAACAAGCTGTTCGTGTTGTGTTGTGTCTGCTTTTTATAAGATGCCTGTTGCCGGTGCTGCATTAGCTTATGTGTTTGACCAATTAATGTGCACTTACACAAATGCTTACGTCTCTCAAGGTTCCTCTTGTGTTTTGAGAATACCTACTGTGAAATAGGAGCTCAAAAAAGTCACTCAAAACGATGTTCTACGAACTAAGATCGTTTCTAGTTCTTGTGGGGTTCTCAGAGCTATGTTCTAGGAAGTATGAAGAAGTTCCTCCAGTACATAAATGTGTATGAAGGCGTCAGGCTGAAACACATCAGCAGATCTGTTATAAATTAAATGACTATTTTGCATTCTGGAGCAAACAAACACTGTGTTTGCCTGAAACAGGATATATTTTGTCAGACATGCTCACACAGGAGCCTTGAAAATCAGTTTGGGTATGCTAGTGCCCTGGAGGGAAAAGTCTGAAAGCTACCACCGTAGTGTGACATGTTAGAGAGTGGCGAAGCAAGGACAGGCTGGGTAGCAATCTGAGCGAGGACAGCAGCTTGTTTGAGAATCCTATCTGCTGTTGGAGCTCCTGCATGAGCTGCTGCTGCGAGAGAGATAATAGTTTTGTCCCTCCTCCAGGCTCCCTGTCTGCTTCTGGTAAAGCAGACTGGCCCATTTATGAGACAGGAGGAAAGTGGGAAGGGGAGGGAGGTGGGGACTGACGAGGTGGAGGGATGGATGAAAAGATTGGAGAGAGGGTGCTGAGAATCTGGCCCCGGGCACTGAACAATGTCATACCGCCATGATTCATGTGCTGGCAGCTGGGAGGCAGTATTTCATGCCTTGTTTTGTGGTGGTGCTAGTCGAAGTTGTATCAACCTGTATGTTGCTCATGTGCATGCATGTGTGCGTCTGCGGTTGCCAACTTAGTGGTCTAGGTTACTATAGGATGTAGTAATTATGAACCAGCATGTCTGTCTCATCACGGCTCGCGTCTCGGCCTGTCAGTCTCACGTCCTTGTGGTTACACCTCAGTAGTTAAGATAATAAATAAGGCTAGGAGATATTGATTTAATGTAATTCAGTGTGGGAAAAATGCACCAGGATGACTTTATGGAACAGTGCTGGGATAATTAGACAGACGTTTGATGAAAACAGACTGTAAACAGAAATTTTGGGGGCAAAATTAGCAGCAGTGCCGACAGAGTTGATGCTGTATTAAACAAACAGGTTCAAGAAAAGTTCTGAACACAATTAGCAACTTGTTTTCCACTTTGTGATAGGAATGTCAGTTTGGTTTTTTTTGCTTTTGACAGCCCAGTACCTATTAACCGGTAATTAACTGGTTAATTAAAAAACCATGCCACATTTCAATGGAGACATACATTTTTTTTTTGTGACGCAAATGTCTTGCCTTTTATTTTCTGTTCTCTTTGCTGACAGAAAGCTGGCTAGCACACGTAGAAACATAATCCTCACTGCCCACCCTTCAGTCTCCACTGGTTAGCTAACATTAGCCATGGTTGCTCTGCAGTGTGCACCACCCGGATCAGGTGGGAACTACTAACTGTTAGTTTACTTAACTTGATATATAACCGTAACGGTGCACAATGCATCTTTGGGATAGGCTGGGCCTTGAGGGATTCATCAGTTGCATTCTCCAAAATCTGGGAAAGAAGGCCGCATTCCTTGGCAGCATTTGAAGGAGTTTGCGCCAATGTGATGCAATTGGTCTACAAATTCAGCCTTTGAAGGCTGCAGGCCCTGAATTGAGACACGGCTAGTGTTGTTGCAGAGTCATCATGGCCACCCCTATGTTATCTATGTTAACCATAGTAGCTGTTGTGACACTGCTAAGGGTGCCGTTGGCTTTTATTTTATTTTCTGTTGGCTTTGCTGACAGACAGCTATTTAGCAGCGTTCACATGAAGAATCATAGTGCCCACTGTCCAACCTCCAGTCTCCAGTGGTAAGCCTTGGCCGCTCTGCACTGCACAATGGAGGTTGGGAGGAAGCTGGCTCGCGGTGCTGCTTGTTCGCTGTTAGCACAGGTAACACCATCCCGGGAGTGTGACTTTGCTGTGGAAACATAGTGGCCACCCTTCTGGTCCTCCCACAGGCAGCCCTGCTAAGTAAGCGTCTTAACTTTGAGCCGCAAAACTCCCTTTAGCATGGTAAACAATGTTAGCACCAAAACCACCATCTTGAACCTGGCGGGGAGACTGGAGGGCGGGCATGAAGTTTCCACAGCAACGCTATTGGGTTGGGACGATTTCCCTAGCGCCAGTCACTGGCTTAGGGGCACTACTACGTAGCTCTCACCCAACATGGGTGGTGCGATGTGCAGTAAACTGAAAAGCAGCAAAATTATAGACTGATATCTGTAACCGGCCAAAAATATTCTGAGCACTTAACCGATTCATGGTTAACCATTGACATCACTATGTTGTAGTCTGTGCCCGGGGATCACAAGTTAGACAAGTTGGTGTGTCACCACCAAAGGCACCACTTATCCCCATGCATCATCTTTATATTGCAATTTAATAGCATACAATCAATTTGTCATTAAAGACTTAAATACAACTGTAACCTCTTCAAGGTGACTTAAGTAAGTTTCCCTCCAGCAGTTAAGTTCCAGTCATGTTCTTCAGCACTGATGCAAGTTTGCTCTGGGTGTGTGTAGTGCTGCAGAGTGGCCAGTGTACAGCATACCTGTGGTGTTTCTTCTCACTGAAAAGTACAGGGTGGTGCAGCTGCTCCAAAACAGAGAGGTTAGAGCAGGCTGGAGTCCAACACTGAGGCTAACTCGCACTCTGGCACCAAGCTTTGGATTTCTAGTACAGCATGTGGAAGTGCTTTTGGCTTGGAGGAGATCTCGCCGTAAAAAAGAAAATGAAACAAACGGTGGCAAAAGCAGCCTCTGCACACGGGATAAAGGAGCCGGGACAAAGCACATTACTCTTCATTTTTGTCACATCCAACTTGCTAGCAACCATACGGTGGAAAAACAACCAGCCGCAGAATTATGATGAATGCAGTCAAAAGGGGAAAGCGGCTGCTAACGCGTAACAAGCTGCATGCATACAATCCTTAAATTTAGTTTCATTCGAGGGAGCGGAGCATCTCGTATTAGATTAAATTACCGCTGCTGCCAAATTAATCAAATTTCCTCTGAGATTTCCTCGCACTGCTCTTACCATGTGTATGTCTGTGAGACAGTATCAAGTTTGATAGCACGTCATGCTTGATTTTACACTTTTACACAAATATTTAATAAGCCACTGTTAAGAATGCTGACCTTTTGAGGCAGCTTCTTCTCTTGACCTCCTCCCTGTGACAGAGCCAACACCCAGGAATATGACAGGCTTTCAGCAGCGCTCAGGGTTATCATCAAGTCCATCCACCAGTCTCAAGGCTAATATCAATGTCTCAAGGGTGTGCAGATAACCATCATTTTCCTCCCTCTAAACCCTCCTGCTGCTCCCCAGAGTGGAGGCTCAGCTGTCTCCTAAAGCCTGTTTTTACTTCACCCCTTTGCTGTTGTCACAACATTTTCATTACATTGCAGCTTAAGCCCTTAATGACCCCCTTCTAAGACTAAACATGAGGTCAAACAGGGTGTTGCCTGGACAAAAAGCAGGAGAGGCGACAAGGGATCTGATTCATAGTCCCCGTCTTTACGCCTCTGCGCCTCTAATGAAATTAGCTTGATATCAAATTCTGCCACGCTGCAGAGAAATTAAATAAATGTCTCCTTTTAAAGTAATATGGTATCTGAACTGGTCACGTTTGAATTTTATATTTGAATTTTTGTGTAAATGAAAGGCTCCCTTCCCCCTCCTCCTTCAACAATAAACAGCTTCTCCCTGTCTGTAAGGCTTCCAAAGCTGTTTCACTTTACAGCTCTGTAAAAGAATGAATAACACGAGCACTAAAGAGACTAAACACCCATATTTGGTACCACTTACACTCACTGTTACTAGCCGCCACTCCAGGTAACTGCTGTTGGACCTGATGAGAGTTTCTCTACAGGAAAAAAGCACAAGCCCGCTATTCTTGCAAATTACATTCGGTTCTGAGACAAAGAAAAGATAATTGAATGTGTTAATGTTAGTCTGTCACAGACTTTCTTTTTGTGCAGTGGAAACCTTTTCATTGCAACACATTCTCATTTCCAATAAGTCAAAATACTGACGCTCGGTCAGCCTGTCAGATCAAAATATCACGTGCTAGGTACCTGTCCTGCATCAGTTTTGGACGCTCAGGGACAGTGTCCTTTTACGCTTGTGACATGCATTGTCTCTTCTCAACATGAACTTCCATTTTTACAAGAAAATGGACACCCCGATTGACTTTTGGTTTCATGCAGGACAGGAACAGCAGGCTTCGGGGGGAAAGTCATGAGATTGTTTGACACATCCACCTCCCCTCCCACCGGACTTATGCAGACTTTCTTGCTCTTTTCACTACAGTAGTTGCCCAGTTTCAATAAATGCTGCCACCTGGGGCATCTCAGTGATGCCGCTTAAGGCTGCCTCGGTTAGTCCAGCCCAGTCTCATTCCAAAGTTTTCGAAATCTGGCACTTGGGCAGTGACTTCTGGCGTCACACACGAACGAAAAAAGCCATCGGCATGATATGTGGCCAGTTGCCAGCAGCATCAGGGGGAAACGTGGTGGCAAAACTAGGGTGGGCGGGCAGGGTGGTGGATGGGTCCAACAAACACGGACTTTCACCTAGGAGAGCAGTGTTCACGTCCCGTAAGAGTCTAAAACCAAACCCTGTTCTTTTTTCCTAAACCTTACCATGTACTTTTGTTGTAGGAAAGAAAATGTCAATTGTTCCAGTGTCCCAGAACGTCAACAAACAACACACCCAGGGTACCTTTCATGTTGTACAAGGACGCAGAAAGTCCGTGAGCAAATGTCAATATGTGACGAGGTCAGAATGAGAATGTGTCGGTTAGTCAGTATCTGACACTAATGGACCACTGACTTTGAGTCGGTATTTGACGAATTGAAAGTGAGACCAGGTTGCTTATTACGATCACATCTGTAGAGATTAAATTTATCACTATAAGCGGATGACTATTATAACCATTTTTTCTGTATTTCTCATGCAGTTAACCTTCTAGTTGACATTTGTATATTTGTTGAATGAATATGACTTCTGAATATGAAGTAATGAGGGGCAACAAGTGCTCTCCCCTGCGCACATTTGTTCTCTGTCTCCATCACCAGCAGCCATGACTGTTTTCTGTTGTTGGAGTCGACTGCACACGGTCGCCTGAGGAACACCAAGTTTCACTGCTGCATCTCATTGGCTCGTTTTTGGCAGTTTGTCATAAGCTTTGACGCAACTGTGTGTTTAAGCGAGAGAAAATTACTTTCTTTTTCCTGTCATGATTTCAATGTGCACCAACCTCAGGTAGCCAGCTGGAAGCAGATGAGTAACTGTGAAATAAAGCATCATGGGAGGAACGAGTTAGGTGAAAAAAAATATAGAATTGCTGCAGTTCAGTCAGGGACACTCTTGTCATAGATTTCTCTATTTATTGCAACAGATGGAAATACAGTTATGCTGATGGCTCTGCTCTCAAGATGCTCCCTAGATTAGACAAGCAACATGCAAAGCCAAAACAGCAAGCATTAACTTTGAGCCATGTTAGGACTCTAAATTAGAAAGGTGGAGGCTTGGTTGGTGAGACACAAGCTTTGCCAGCAGCAGCAGCGGTGAGTGCAGCAGCATCGGTGTGCAGAGATCAGAGAGAAGGAAGTCGTATTTAAATGGACGTCTTGTTGTAAAAATGAGCTGTGATTGGTGTGTGACTGATTAGAAACGACGATTCAATCAGCGGGCTGTCAGCTGATCACAGCTGGGGTGTATGACTTCTGTGTCCTGCATGAACTAACTAACTAACATTTATAAAATGTTTGTCCATATGTTGTCATGTTTATAAAGGCCCAAAATGAACACTTAAGGCATCACTTTGATACAGCATTTGTATAGGAATGAATCTGATGATAGTAGTGAGCAATAAAAGCATCTGAATTTCAACCAATGTGTAGTCAAAAGATCCCCCTGCCAAAGTTTCCATTTTATTTGTGAGATTGTTTGTGAATGAGACCTGATTGTGACTTTTGGCACAAAGTGTTTTTGTATTGGATTATTTTTATGTGCAAAGCTGCGGTGAACGGCGTGCATTGTTCTAGCTTGAACATTTCTTTGTACACAAGTCACTGCGATACGAAGAAAATGCAAGATCTCTCCGATATCGTGAGGATCACTGAATTAATGTTTATTCATGAATTCCTGCAGAGACTGTTTAGTGCTTACTGTCTGAATTCAGAGTGATAGCCATGTAACCAAATCCAGTCAAAAAAAAAACAAAAATAAAAAATGATGGCTGTAGGGAAAATGCCAGCCTTCAACATTTATTAATCCTCAGTGATTCTAAGGACGACTGAACTAAGATGTTGTGCTGCCTTTCGTATCATGATAAATGTGATGGACAGGGTGACCGGGGCGCTTACCCTGGATCAGCCCTCCTACAATTAGGAGCTCAATAATTATCCGTATAAACTCTAGACATGAGTGCTCATGTTGCTCCTGCTGTCTTGTTGCCTGCGGTGGGAAGGCATGTATTTGGTTGCCGCTGTCTAACTCAGTCTCCAATAGTGTCAATTCATTTCTTGCGTCTGGTCTCAATGGCTGCTGGGTGTATCGCTGCCAGCTCTGTGGTGCTGAGTTCAGCAGGGAGACGAGCTAGCGTGGCTCAGTCTTGGGTGTGATTTTTTTTTTTGTATGTGTTTGCTTGGTTTTCCACAGAAGTCCAAATGAAATGATTGATGCCTGCAAAGGCCCAGCGTAGGGTCGGGGCTTGTTTCACAGCCCACAGGCTTCTGAGTCTGATTAACTTGTTTACGCAGACAGAGAGTGGGAATGGGTGTCGGCGGATGTAGAGACATGGAGTTTGGATAGAGGAGAAGATGAACAGAAAGTGTCTTTATTAGTGCGGATCTCAATCATCACTCCTCCCTTTGGAGACAGTAACAGAGCACATGTTGGAAAGGAAAGCAGGAAAATCATGTTTCTCTGACCATGGGAGCATCTAGGATTTTCAAAGTACCGCTCCCATGACGGATCTGCGAAATGAGGTAAACAATGAAGAGGAGAGATGAGGTCAAACATGAAGCTCTAACGACGACGTTCAGCTTTTGTTGTTAGGTGCTTGTGTGCCGACACCGAAGTCTTCTTTACAGAGCGTTCCCTTGCGGTCTGGGGTTTGCAAATGAGATAAACCGAAGTCTGCATCACAGCCCACAAAACAGGCACCACAGCTGCCAATCACACTTTTCCAGTCAGTGTGACGCAGCTCGTCTTTTTGTGTCTTTTAGAGGATTAATTGCCCCAGTGAGTAACTAAACATAAAATTAAAAAACTCAAACATTTGCAAACCAAAGTAAACTTATTAAAACAGGCAGCAGACCCTGGTTGATGTTCTCACACAGCCGCTGCCATGCTGAGGGGAACATGATCTCCAGTTACAGAAGACGTCAAGTATCCTTGTCTTTTGTAAGACCAAATCCCTCAAAATTATAGCACACTCTGTTGACATTAGCGTCGTCACTTTAACGACTTCCAAACAGCCTCACTTACAATGTTATTTATAGAGATCTTTATAGTGAACTTACATCTCCATGAGGATTTTAAAACAGCACAGTTCCAGTATTTTCTTTATTGCACTTCAAATACAACTCCTTGGAGATTTATCGTCGTGCCCTTGAGCATTCCCTAATGCAGATAAGAATTCTGCGCTGGCATAAGGAAGATAAGAAATACCTTTGGGCACCTGCTCCCAGAGAAAAAAAAAAAACACTCCCCTGTGTGTAGGTTTCTGAATAGCCTTTGGTACCTGTTAACGTTACACTCCCCTCTCCCGTCCTCAGCCACAATTAGCTCACCTTTCAGTATAAAAGTCCTTCTTGGCCTGCCGGTCGAAGCAGCAGATGTTACGTTGGCCTGCTCACGCAGACATGCTTGATCCAAGATGATTGGCCGTAATTATAGGCTGTAAGCTGATAGTGGGGGAATAGGCAGCCCATTGAGATGTCAGTCCTCCCAGTGTTTATGAATGCATTCAGGCACTGTCACGGGTACGGCCTCGACAGCACCAGGGTTGATAGAGTGAGGGGAGGTAACTGTGATTTCAATAGGAACACCTGGAGGAGTGGACCGGGTTAAACAGTGAAAGGTTTGTCAGTGTGTGTGATATGGAGGGGGACAGTGTTACAGCTGGTGTCTGTTAGGAATCATATCTTGCAAATTTCTGGATTTCAGAGAAACTATGTTTATGCTTTCAATTTAAAAGGAATAGTTTGACATTTTGGGATATGCACTTATTCGCTTTTAGAGTTCCCCCTATAATTGTGCGCAGATGCAACGGGAACTAAATTGTATTAAATGCCATAAATGAGCTAAATATCTAATCCAGTCTTTCCCTCTATTCATTATGCAATGAACTGCAGCTGTGTGCACCACCGTGAGTCTGTGAACGAGGTAAGTGTGTGCGGCTGATTAGTCTGTAATAACAGCAGGACAGATGAGCGTCTGTTATCTAATCTGCTAAAGTTAGCTGAACAGATGATGTGATGATAACGTCGGTAGGCTAGCGATAGTCTGACTCACTGGCTGTAGATTGTGACTATTAACCTGCCATTGCTGCCGGCATCCTTCCTTGTAATTTGGTGTGGTGGTCGGTGGTGGAAGAGTGGATTAAACAAATAAGATATAGAAATTCTGGTAGGTCGATGTTATACCTTTAGACAAAACCAGACTAGCTGTTTCCCTTTCTTCTAGTCTTTATGCTAAGCTAACAGTCTCCTAGCTGTGGCTCCATATTTAACTGACAGACGTAACAGTGGTATCAAACTTCTCATCTAACTCTCTGTAAGAAAGCAAATGTATTTCCCAGAATGTCAAACTATTCCTTCAACTGCTTGTCTAACGATCCCTATTGTAAAAGTTTTACTTGAAAGTGTTTGTTAAACTATGAGCTGGGCTTACGCCTGTGTGTGTCCCCACATGACCAGAAATGTAATTTATTTTAATGAGCTTTGGTCCCAGCAGAAAAGAAAATTTGAAACCCGCTGCAGAGGGGCCATCAGCTATTTGTCATCAGCTCAGTGAATGAGTCGCGGGCTTGTTGCACTGTCCCTTTAGACTCAAACAAAACAAATTTAAGCAAATGACTTCAGCAACTTTTGCCAGTGTGGAAGAAAAAGAGAGAAACTCGAGAGTAAGAAGAGGAGAGAGAGAGAGGAAGAGGAGAAAATCAGAGAGGGCTGTATGTTGGGGAGGCACCTAATTGTCTACTGCAGCATGTAATGACAAGCTTACTTCGCATCAATCTTTCATTATTAAGAGCTATTTCTGTCTTGATGCAGCAGGCAAACAGATTCATCTTCAGGATGGCGCTGAATTAGGAGGGAGACACTGGTCTGTCCGCTAACGAAACAGGAAGAAAACAAGGAAAAAACAGAAGTGGATGAGTGTTAAGTGTCATAGCTAAATTGAAATAAGAATTAGTGGAGGAGGTTTGCAAGCAGATCATTAAGATTATAGTTGGTAGTGGAATTTTATGTAGGAGATTAAATGTGCTGCTTGAGTCAGTATCTTCCCATAAATGCTAATATACCAGCACAATCAATCGATGTGGTCTTAGAAATAATGCAAATCATACCAGAGATTGAGAGGTAGCCACAGATTAAAAAGAAAATATTTAAATATTTGACACTGAGCCTATAGTATTTACATGAATAAATTACTGAATGGGCTATTGGGGGCTATACCGTGGGGCCTAATGTGTCAGGAACCCCCCTGGTCTTTTTTCCCCTTAACAGGTTTTATTTTGTGAGTTTTTCCTTATCCACTGTGAGGGTCCAAAGGACAGAGGGATGTTGTATGCTCTAAAGCCCTGTGAGGCAAATTGTGATTTGTGATATTGGGCTTTATACATAAAATTGAAATTGAAACTGAGACACAAGGGGACTGCAGAGAGACACAAAATAACTACAAGATTGGACAATACAACCGCATGGAGATAAAAAATGACTTCAAAGCTACATAAAATGACTAAAAAAGACTCAGGGACTCAAAAAGTTAAAAAAAAATTACTTCAAAGAGACCCAAACAACTTCAAAAAGAAACAAAACATCCATAAGCAGACACACAATGACTACAAATAGGTACAAAACAACCACAAGGAGATATAAAATGACTACAAAGAGGTACAAACAGCCACAATGAAACACAAAATTACTTCAGAGACACCAAAAAACCAAGACACACAAAGACCACAAAGAGACACAAAATTACTTGAAAGAGAAACAAAAGTTTACAAAAAGACAGAAAACAACCACGAGGACAACCAAATTGAAAACAAAGAGACACAAAACAACCAAAAACAACAGTAAATGACCTCAAAGAGACACAAATTAACTACACTAATGGACAAAACAGCCACCAAGAGGCACAAAACAACTACAAAGAGCCATAAAAATGCATCCATAACACACAAAATTACCTCAAAGAGACCCAAACGACTTCAGAAAGACCCCAAACAACCAAAAGGAGACACAACATTACCAAAAATACACAATATAACCATAAGAAGACACAAAAAGACTACAAAGAGACACGGACAACCACTAGAAAACAAAATGACCAAAAACCAAATAGACGCAAACTAATTGAGAAACAAAAGACTACAAAAAAAAAAGGCTACAAAATACAGAAAACAACCACAAAGAGATATAAAATGACTAAAAGTGACACAAAACGACCAAAAACACACAAATTTCTCCCGAACAGACAAAATTCAACCACAAAAAGACACAAAACCACAAAGAAATGCAAAGGAACTGCAACGAGACACAAAATAACCACACTAAAGGGCAAAACAGCCACAAAAAGACCACAAAGAGATATAAAACAACCACAAAGAGATACAAATAGTGAAACAAAATGACCACAAAAGATACAAAATTACATCAAAGAGACACAAAATTACATCTGAAAGACAGAAAATTACCCCAGAGAGACCCAAATGACACAAGGGGACACAAATTGACTGCAAAGCAATACAAAATGACCACAAAAAGACATAAAAAACACAAGGAGCTGCAAAGGAGCTGCAAAGAAACACTAATCGGAGAAACAACCACAAAAACACTACAAAGACTTGGAAAACAACAACGAGGAGACACAAATAGACTGCAAAGTGACCATAAAACACCCATAAATGAAACAAAATTGCATCAAAGAGACACAAAATTATGTTAAAATTGCCTCAGAAAGACAGAAAATTACCTCATTAAGAAACAAATTTCCTTCAGAGATGCAAAACTACCTCATTAAGACACAAAATTACCTCGAAGAGACACAAAATTACATTAAAGAGACAGGAAATTACCTCAGTAAGAAACAAAATTACCTCAGAGAGACACAAATGACCGCAAAGAGACACAAAACAATCACAGTGAGACACAAATTGACTGCAAAGTGACACAAAATGACCATAAAAGACACAAACCCACCCCTGTGTGTGTGTGTGTGTGTTGCTCCAGTGTAGTAGAGGTGGTGGGGCCCTGTGTGTATCTGTGCCCAGGGGCCCTTTGTCTCATAATCCGCCCATCAGTATTTATAATGAAATGTAATGTCATTGTTATTTATATTGCACGCAGAAATGTCAGTCCTGCCGCCTTCATTTCAACAGTCATCTTCAGTTCAGAGTATCACTTCAACTTGTAATGTATTTCAGCTGTTTCTGACGGCACTCTTACCTTTGAGAACACTGCCCCCTATCTTTGACAAGTATACAGCACCTCCGTCACTGCTGTGCACAGGCCTCAAAGAGCTGTGCTGCTCCAGAACAAATATGATAGATGACAGAGGAGAGGAGGAAGCTTAAGTGAAACTTTTAATTAAAAACCATTGCTTCATTTTGTATGTATTGCATACTGCACTGGGCCATTCATCAGCTATTAGCGTGAATCAGTGAAACATTGAAATTGCCGTGAATGGTTGAGAACGAGCGAGCCGGGCAGCGTGCCAAGGCAGGTCGGACGTGGAGATGAGGAGGAGAGAGGATCAAGAGTGGGTAAATACAGAGAGAGAGGGAGAGGGAGAGGGAGAGGAGAGACGTCTGTGCGGATTTGACTCATCTCCATCCTCCTAATAACCCCACTGGATAAAATATGCTTTGAGTGGAGATGATTACCTCTTTATCACTGTTCTCTATATTTATCCCCCCCCACTCCCTTCCTCTCTGCAGCTTGTAGCTCCTCTGCCTCTCTCTCATCCTCTCTGTACTCAGGAAAATAAGCCTCAGTCTCACTGATGCTGTTCACTTCTCAAAAGTCCTGAAGAGATTAGCACTTTGAACTTGCGTGGCTTCGCTTTAAACTTTCTTAACTTTTAAAGGTAAAGTACATCAGATGACATGAAAAGTTTCGCTTCAGCGAGCGGGGAAACTTGTGTGTGTGAGCTGCTGAAGAGAGCCATTTGTTCAGTGTGATTCAACATCACATTGACATTTAGTAATTATTCAAATGACTAAAAATCCTTGCCTGGAACAAAAAGCTGCTCAACAGGATGGCGTGGGGTTCTCTCCATTTGTCTAGACAGAAATGTTTCATTTTTAATAGGCTAGAACTGTACTCATCCACAAAACTTCAGTGGGATAGGTGCCAAAAAATTAAGGACAATACAATAGAAGAGTACCTGCACACTGAAAACAGCGCTCACTTAAGGTTAGCAACCCAATACAGGTTGTCCTTACAGTGGGTCAAGGTTACCGTTCAGACACCATGAGGTTCATTTTTCAAAATGGGGGCGAATTCCCCCCTGAAGTGCTTTAACATTGGGATGTCTATATATTTTCGGAGGGACTTATTACCTCTGATTGCATTTTGTCACTGACCTTGGGATTCTAAAAACACTGCTGTAATTCGCAGTATGGCTGCAACTTACGACTATTTTTATTGTTGATTTAACTGTTGAGTATTACTCAATAAACTGATTAGTTGTTTGGTCTGTAAAATGACAGAAAATTGTGAAAAATGTCGGTCAGTGTTTCCCAAAGCCTAAGATGATGTCCACAGATATCTTGTTTTGTCCATAACCTAAATATATTCAGTTTACCTTTGTAAAGGAGGGAAAAACTAAAAAAAAAAATTGACATTTAAGAAGCTGAAATCAGAAAAATTGGACTTTTTTACATTAAAAAAAAAGACTCAAACAGTTAATCGAATATCAAATTGGTTGGCGATAAATTTAATCGTTATTGTTGCGCTTAAATACAATTTTGAGTGACTTTGTACTTTTTTACTCCAGTGTATTTATTACACAATGTTAGTTTCTAGTTACTTTGCAGATTATTATACATTACAGATAAAATTATTAATATAAGTGTAATCAACAAGTAAATCATGACATTACATGGATAGAGATAAAACTTTACTTGGTGAAATTCACAAGCTACCCAGTAGTATATACAGCAAAAAATAACCCCACTTTTACTGTCTGCAAAATGAGTGATGTCCACATTAACTCGTCAATAATTACAATGAAATACCCTATATAATATTCTGAAATATGCTATTTTGCATAATGTGTACTTTTTATTGTTCTTTGAGTATTATATTTTTATACTTTTACTTAAGTAAGATTTTAAATGCAGGGGTTTTACTTGTATGGAATATTTCTATACTTAATACCGCTACTTTTACATAGAGATGTACCGATACCACTTTTTCCTTCCCGATACTGATTCCGATCTCTGAACGTTATATATCTGCCCAAATCAAGTACTGATCTGATACCAGCGCATAAAATAAAAATGGATGGGATATGAATTGTGTGGTATGTCTCAACTCCTAAAATTCTATGTAAAATATTAAGAAATAAATACATAATAGTATCCAGTGCTGACACAGTTCAAGACACAGGTTAAAGTGCAGCCACACAATTTGGTAAAAAAAGGACATTTTAAAGGCTACAGTAGAATGCTTTTTAAACCCGTTTCCATTTTGTTTGCCTGTAGCGTGCGTATGCGTAATGACGTGAGGCATTATGTGGTATCGGATTTGTCATAGGCTGTACTCGCCGATTCCGCATTTTAGGCACTATCGGAGGCATTTCCGATACTGGTATCGTAATTGGTATAACTCTACTTTTACATTAGTTAAAGATCGAAACACATCTTTCACCACTGGCCCTAAGTCTTTATTTTGGTTGCTCCCTCTTGTCACTTGTCTCCACGCTCTGTTCTTTTCAATCGCCATCTGAGTGGGGACTTAAAGTTGACGTTTTATGACATTGGCTGGTAAAAGGCTAAGTTTGAGCTATATTCTGAGCCAGCTAGCCTGAAACATGTCTTTGGACTGCTGCTTATTCCTGAGGATTAATGCTGTTAACGGTGACATCACTTCACTGCCATTTGCACCAGTCCTTTCAGGTTCTGGTGCCTTTTTCTGAGCATAAATGTGCATTATAGCTGTTGATCCATGTTTGCAGGCTTTCAAGTTGACATCACTGAAATGATATGATTCCAGGAGACGCATTAACAGCAGAGAGGGCTTGTAGTTTTGTAGACAGCAGGAGAGTCTGTCTGATGCAGCGTTTCGGCTAGTTGAACATTATTAGACATTGCTGTAAATGTGTGCAGGAATTTCCCACATCGTAAGTGCTAGATTTGCAGAAATTGGTGAAATTATATGCAGTACCCGCCATCCCACACTGAAATTCAGGCCCTGATGTTATTTTACTTGAGCTACATAAGTTAAGCATACATCTTTTCTTATTCCAGGCAGTCACTGTGGTCTAAACAATAACATTTACTCCCATGATGCCTCCCTTTGCACAAGCATGCGTCCCCTCGCCTTCACAGAAAAGCCCATGTTGTTCCTTTGCAGCTCACAGACAGCGCACTACTGTAAAGTGCTCTGTGGCTGAGCAGCGCTATGGTGGCCTGAGATCCCCATTGTATGTGCAGATCGTCGAGCAGAGACTGTTTTCCCAGCTGTCTCAGGCACGCCAGGCATGAGAGAACGACGGAGAAGTGACGGATCCGTATCCCCGAGGATTAGCATGCAGAAGACATCCTGGTGTTGAGCAGGAGCGGATTTAAAAGCACTTTGCTGATAATAATGCAACTCTGAAGTTGGCAGACTGGGGAGGAGGACTCGAGACCCTTTGGGAAGAAAGAGTGGAGGGAGGAGGAAAAAAAAGTGCTCTGCTGGAGAAAAGAAAACACAACCTCATCCCTGCACTCTTTGAACTAGGAACCACCTGCTCTCTCTTAAAACAACTTGTCTGGCTTTTTATTATTTTTCTGCTCACCACTAAAACACATGCTCACATGGGGAAATGTTTCATGTGTTGCACAGAGGAATTTTGTGGATGTTTTCTTCATGCCGTCATATTCCCCCACGTTGAAGCTCCACATTAAAGGATTTCATTTTGTTGATGTTACGACATGTGAAATGTGCCATCGTATATTCTGTGCTTATGAGATAATCTCGGGCAGTTGCATTTTATTTGAATGTCGCTTTCGGAAGCAAGTGACAGGAAGTGTTGCAGCAATTGCTATCACTAAGTGTTCTTAAGTGTATTTAAGGGAGAATTGTTGAGGTATTTTTGTGTAAGGAAAGAACCAGGAATAAAATATCAGGCTACATTAGGAAAGTCTTTTTTTCCAACTTTAATTTTTAATGCCAACCCACATTCATTTTATCTCTTACTGCAACTTTTTCTATATTTCACCCAAAGTTGAGCAATGCCTGCCAGAGTTTGTTTTCAAAGCTCTCTGTTGTGAGTGTCTAGACATCTCAATCAGCAATGATACGGAGGCTGTCAGTAAGAGATATGTTCATCCATTGCATTCATCTCAGCGGGCATCAAAAGCCCCCGACAGCCGCCTCCGTCACACCACAGGTGGAGGATACGCTGTGAAATGGCGCCATTGTCATCTCTCCGAACCATCTGCCTCACTTTCTCCAGCCCCCCTTCCACTGCCACTTGTTGTCATCACAGAGCAGCCACAATGGGCTGTCACCTTGTAATGAACCCTGAGGGTGCAAGGCACTGATTTAAAGTCCCATTACCGTCACAATGCAGAGGGACTGTAGGAATGATGGCTGAGGTGCGGCGGTTTGCTGGCTCCGAGCACAGATGGTGCTTTTTCACACAGTAAATGTTGCTGGGTAAACTGCGCTGAGACTGTTGGACAATAAAGGTTAAAGTGTGCGCCACAACAGATTGGTGTTTCTGCTTTTCTCATTTACTCTCCTTCTGGTCAGGAAACTTCTCCAAGAATCTGTTTTGATGAGTTGTTTCTGAAAACAGAAATAAAGCTGCAATATTCTGCACCACTGAAGTGGAAAATGAAAACAGGCATTGAAATTAATACATTACAGAGCTTGTATAAAAAATGCAGGTATGTCGTCGACATGCACGAACCCTCTGTGGAGAAGAAAAAAGAACACGACTTCTGTTCTGGCCGATTGTGTTGACTCTTGTTGCCCAAGCTGCCCCGTGTCTTCGCTCTCTCCATGTGAGCTGTGTTTGAAAAGGCAGCGAGCAGCATGAGGCCGGAGAGGCTGTGTCCGCTCATGTCACATGGCTCTTTTCATCTCTCCATGCTGCCATTATGGTAGGGCAGGGGGTGAAGGGCACCACAGTGGCAAAGCATGCTGGGATACATGGACTGTGAGTCACTCTCCTGCCGGCGGAGGGTTGACGGTACTTGTTGCTAGGGCACGCTGGCAGCTGCTTCAGCGCTGCGTGGTAACCGACCTATGGGGCATTAGTTCTGGTCAGACCCCCGTAGGATGTTATTCAGCACCTGCATTTTAATTCTTCATCTGTATTCAAATGGAGGACTGTCCAAGGGTAAAATGTGTCATTCATCTCTCAGAATCTAAACTCTTAAGTCAAACTAAAAGTTAAATCCATATTTGCTCCTTAGTGTTTGACTTAATGTGTATTTTGGCAGAAATGTAAAATGAAAATTTGATTCTCTGTCCTGTTCTCAGGTGATAGCAGCCCCTTTATTGGTGCTTTAACTAACTGTTTGTTTATATCGCTCATTGTTCATAATTATGGCTGCCATGATAACTGCTTCCGCTGAAAGATAGATTGTCCCAGAAACAATTGCGATAACTGATATTATTGTCATTAACTCTGACACAAACTGGACCGTTTGTAAATTCGGAGCACTGTCTGTATATGCCGTTATCCAGAGCACCGCACTCTTGGAGCAGCAGAGCGCAGAGCAGAGTGAATGTGTGATTAACTTAGCAGTTCGTAAATTCATGTAGAAATATAACGCTCCGTTTCTGCGACCAACAGGGCTCTTATTTTAGTGTGGAGCGACTGAATTTATGAATGCACCATGTCAGATCACTCACTCTCCGGGACCACCGGGACCAGACTGGCGACCTGTATGCTCTCAGTGGATGGATGATGTCACAGGAAGCTTTGTGGTTGATTATTATGCCAATCTTACAAAGGTGGACGACACTTGAACAGTTTCCTCCATTTTGTTTTGCTATCAAAGCTAATGATAGCTAAAGCGCTAAAGAGTTAGCGTTACAGAGAAATCCAGTATTCCTCTTCATACCTCCCCAGATTCCGATGATCACCTCCATCCAGATCTTCAGTCTAATGACATTTAATCATAGTTGTCTTTGTTTTTGTTAATGGGCAGTGGCGGCTGGTTTTGAGCCATGACTCCTTCTATTCTGGCTCCCAGTAACACAATGAGACGACATTTTAAGACTCCTATGTAGCCTACAGCCCTGTGTTGGAGAGGCAGCTTTTGCCTCCAGCTAATAAAATTGTGACAATGGGTCCACCCAAATATTACATATTGTAAAGACAAGGACAGTTTAAATAGCTAACAGCTAATTGCTAATGCTGTTTGGGCCATTTATACAAAGGTAAAACCTTCTTGTATCTCTGTACAGTCCATTCTCCAGTCAAACGATGTAATGGGAAACGCACAGCTCAGGGGCTCCAGGTTTAGACACAGTTTCCAAAAATATGTCAAAAAACTAAACACCATACACAATAGCTGCAGTATCACTATAGTTTATGTTCCCTTGCACAGAAAGTGAGGAGAATTCAAATATCAGTTTGACTTTGAAACTTGGGGATTTCAGCCCTTCTCTGTGATGGACATGCTACGTGTGGATTTTCAAACAAAAACAGCCAAGGATTACAGATGCTGAGCTTGTCACATCACTCACCCTCCAGGATGAAGAAACATTTGGATCAAACACAATCTCATGTCTCCGCTTTCCCAAGAATCTGTGAAATGACTTGTGGGAATGATGGGGAAAGGTGTTGCGTTACACACGGAGAGATGTGTTTGAAGCACAGTGTCAACACAGATTTGTTCATAAGGTTGATGGTTTACATTTAGCAGGTTGATTAGTATATCTAATTGTCACGGCTGCCAGTTTTTTGTTTCCGGCGCCTTTCCTGGGTTTTACGAGGTTTTCTTGCCTCGGCTGGTGAAATTAGCCGCGTCGTCTTCTGCTTATAAATCCTGCTAACCTGCCAACATTTCACTACTTGCTCCAACAATGTTCCCTCTCTGTTCTGAGCCCTGTCTTAATCCTCCATGGCTAGACATGGCAATTCACAACACAGTGCTATTAAATCGATCAGACACATTTCAGGCACTTTGCCCTGCCAGAGAGAAATGCAGATTCAGATGGAATAAAATGAAGTGGCAACAAAACAGGAGTTGTTTTCCTCAAAAATAAAGTGCATCTGTCTCATTATGCTCAACATCTGAGTCCCAATATCAAACCAAGGCTGATTTTGGTCACCGACTCGACCTCTGTGGAGACAAAGTGATCTCTGGACATGCTGAGTTCACACTGTGAATGAGGCCATGAGAAAGAATGGTGCATCCTCCACAACACTAGCCAGCTCATCAGGCATGCGGTCCCAGCTGGCATGGAGGCAATATGAAACACATAAACCCTTCTGATATTAATGACTCTGTCGAGCTGAAAGCCTCTGATGCTATTCGGAGATAGGCGCTAAATGTCCCTGAGTACTGAGAACACAACATTATATGCATTCATATAAATATCCTCCCGTCTCCGCACAAGACTGCCTGTCCTTGAGTTCCCATGAAAATAATAAAGAGGTGGGCCTCTTGTAACTCAATACCCAGATATTGCCTGCAGTGGTGGCGCCGAGAGATGAAATGAAATCAGAACAAGGTGATGACAATGATGCCACTTGTGGTCGAGTTGGAGACTTAAGGATCCATTCCCCTCATATTTCAACCCCCCTCCCCTTCCTCCCTCCAATCTTCGCCGTCCCTCTTTAGCCTCCCCTTGGCGCTCCTTGACATTACTGGTAATAATAATAATCAAAAACCAAGTGCTTCAAACAAGGCAATATAACACTCACAACAGCAGGTGGTGAAATGTGTAGGCAAATAAAATACATTAAAAAGGAGCAGATTAAAATAAAGTATGATAAAAGAAAATCTAACTAAAGAAACCAGCAGTTTACTCTTGTATCACAGCTAAACCGACAGTGAACTTTAAGTTATCAGTATTGTTGCCCCCTAATAGTCGACCAAAGGTTACTCGACCAGGAAGGTCATTTCATCGGTGGCTTAGTCACCCATTAGCCACTTAGCACAATCATAACTGCTTTGGCAACAGCGTCATTAACAGGCGGCTCGCTCAGTGTGTGACGTGCACTTGTAGATAAAATATAGGCCTATATTAATGAAGGTTCATTAGTACGGTTTTGTATTTCTCTGTAATGTAGCACAGTGTTAACAATGTTACTGATACTATTCTTTCTCACACCTTCAACTCAAACCATTGTGTTGCCCCGCCCAAAATATATCATTTAACAATTAAATTAATATCCTAAACATGCGGGCGGCTAGAGGACAACTGGACCTAAGTGACGACTGTTGGTCGACTAGGAATATTCTTAGTCGGGGGCAGCCCTAGTCACCAGTGAGGGGAAGCTCATGCGAAAGCCTAGTGAGGAACTGTTTTATTAAACCTAATCCTGTTGGACTTCTGACCATTACCGTCTACTCCCGCAGTTTGTATGTCTGCTCTTGCCTGCATCCACAGCCTGGGGTGCTCGGTAAGGGCTGATTACATATGTACAGCATATGACAGTCAGTTATGGTTGGCTGCTGTTTAATGTGATAACATATGTATTTATTGCAACTCTAACCTGCACAAATGTAAGTGTTTATCGCAGTCTGAGTCATGTTTTTAAGCCAGTTACACTCCAGTATGATTAGGGGGGTGGGAATCACCAGAGGATCCACAATACGATATTATTGCGAGTATTATGATAAAAAATACTGCGATTTATTACCTTTTTTCAACTGTAAACTAGCAGCAGTATGACAGAGGAGACTACAGCGGAGCCAGTGAAGTAAGGACAAGTTCAGGTAACTTGTTTATGATTGCCAGTGAGCCATGTGCATCCCGAATGACAGGCACAGAAAGAGGGCAGGTAAAGAGACATGTATTCCAACGAATCACGGGACAAGCAGTTTATTTTTGACAGCCTGCTGCCACCCGCAGCAAAGTTAAAACCACCTGCTCCTGTGAGGATTGTGTTGGGTCCCGTGGGAGCAGCAGGATCCCAATCCCAAAGCAGTCCATTATTCTAAGCGCCTCTGATCTGATCAGTGATATTTAGGATTTGATATCCAAAGTTAAGGATTTTGTTTTAAGATCGTTCACATAACTTCTCTCTGGAACAGAAAAAGGACTTCTGCCTGGGGATCACACACTACATACAGACTCTAATGGAGCTGATTTACGTAGTTTTAATTTGCTACATGTCCATCTTAGTTTTCCTTTACCAATTGATGGGAAATCAGAGGATCTTATAGCCTTTTTCCATACACATGTGCTGTCTTGGCTTGATTCTCTGTGACTTGGTGAAACAGGGCTGGCTGCTTGAGCTTGTGTCTTTAACTGTCTTAGATTTTAAGGCTGTTTTTACAATTTGCGTGGCATCTACCGTCTGTTGTCTGTAAAATGGGGACGGGATGACAGAATGAATCTAGGAGAAGGAAGGAATGAGATTCACTGAATGTTGGCGCTGCGTCGTCATCGCTGAATTGTGATGTCGAAGTCTATCTAATGTCACCGCAACCTGCTTTGAGGCGGTTGGGCGCATTTTGACCCAACTCTGGAGATGTAGCATCTTGGGTGTGATTTTGGCACCGTGTTTAAACTTAATGAAAACGCAAATCAACATAGCATAATTTGAATCCAAAAGTGCAAATGGAAAACCTCTGTAAACTCTTCCCGCAGGTTGACAAGAGCACCAGTGCCATATGGAAAAACTGGTGGAAGACAGAGGCTTAGACATGGTCGGCCATCCCCAACGGCCAGGCCCCTAATCAGTTCTTGAGACGGGCCAAGAGGCTGTCATCTCTGGGGGGTCCCAGACGTCCTTTAACGCCCAGATCTGTCACACACCTGCCACTGTCTTTTATAGGGGCTGGGAGGCAGCTCGTACACTGGATCTGTGCCGATGAGACCAGTTATCAGCCCCTCCTGCAGCACTTCAATAACAACGTCAGTGTCAGGTTCCCCTTCAGCAGCACACCACACATAGATGGGGGGCAATCAAAGGCCACTCTTCAACATTAAGGGAGATTGGCCTGAATTTAACCCTCGCCTGTTCTCCTCTCAAGAGCCTGTAGCAGACTGGAAACTCGCAGCGAGCCAGTGTCCGATTTCTCTGCTAGTTTACCCTCTGAACTGTGAGGACGGATGGAAGGGTAGCTTAGCCTCTTATCGAGACCTCCAGGGACGGGTAGCACTGGAGCTGGACGGGCCCAGGAGATCCGTGATTTCATTACATGCCTGTTAGGGGTTGGCCTTTGTTGTCTCGCTGTCCCCGTTGTTTCCTGTGTGGGAATTCCCCTCCAACAGCAAAGGAACTGTGCACCATACTTGTTTTTAGACGGATTAATTTGTTGGATGTTGTGCAGACATATCTGAAAGCTGCTCTGACAAACATATGCTTTTCATTTTCATCAGATTAGATGGAAAAACCGGTTGTCAAGGGGCCAATACATCCAAATTACACAAATATATATTTTCTCACTAAGCTCGAGTGGTGTAACCATGCAGAAAGGTTTGGTTTTACACACTCAGGATTTGAGATATATGTCTGAGATGTTCAGCACTCTAATACAATTGAGGTGAGTGGAATTTCATCTGCAATGGAAAATTAGAGTGCCATACTAATTTGGGGATTTTGAGTTGAAATTATGATAGGGAAAGTATTAAATTGGCTGAGGTTTGGTTATTGCCCAACAGTGAGATGTGTTTTCACAAGTGGTTTCACTTTTAAATGAATATGCACCCCCCGCTTTATTATTTTTACTTTATTTGTAGTTATATTTTTCCTACATTTTCCTCTTGAGACTTTACACTTGCAGTGATAAAGTCTGCATCTTTTGGTCAGGGGATTTTCCAAAGTGCTGTGTTTTTAAAATAGTTTTCAATTGAAGAGGAGAGATGGAATTAAAGTGCTTAAAAAATAATCAACAGCAACATTTCTTTCTCCCTGTTATACTTGTTAATCTGTTTAGTTAGGGTTTAGTTTGATGATGAAGAAACTATTCTGAACATATCACGGAAAAACAATAATGCCAGACTTCTCCTTCTACCAAAGAGGGGAAAAGTAGTTAATGTTGATGAGGTCTATCTGACCCAAGTGTTGCCTGTATAATCAGAGGAGCCTATTAACTGTGTGTGAGTTACTTTTCTAATAAAAGACAATATTTCGTTTTTATTTCCAGTTATCACACTGTTATTTTTTTTTTCACGTTATTCTGTGCTGTTAGTCTCGGACACACTGTCAGCTATCCCTGTGATGATAAAATAAACTTCGCACAGATAAAATACAGCTACGATCTCTCCATTAGTTAGAAACTCTGTTTTATAACCACAGTGGAAATGAAAAGCCTTGGACAATAGTCTGCCGACCAATAAAAATATATTCTCTTTCTATGTGTCACTCAGGACTTTTGTCCATGTGTGCATGTTTTTCCAGTTATCAGATTCGACAGTGGTCGGGGTGTTGACAAGTTGTGATTCGCTGCTCTGAGGTTAACCATCTCTGGAGCAGATTGGCTGTTCAGCATAAGTTACCACAGTAATGTATTCGGTTACCTCGCGAACCCCAAGTCATGCTTCGTAATACAGACCTCAGGAGCCGAATTATCCACAGAGATCTCCTCCTCCAATCTGAGCTGATAATTAAAACACGTAAAACCATGAATAAAGCAGTTTCACGCTACAAAATCAATGTTTTTCCAGTGCTCATCAGCGGCCAGGAGTTAACATTAGCTCAGCTTATTTCTAGGTTAGCATTCCTTCAGTGTTCATCCTTTAGGAGTTTTTAGCGGGATCCAAGTAACCCACAGAGGTCTCCTCCTCTCCAGAACAAACTGACCCGGTGTTTTAAACTAGTAAAACACTGAAAAGAGCAGTTAGCATTAAAAGATATAGGCTAGTTAAAATGACTAAGATCGCAAATGTGACGGTGAAATGACCTGAAACAGTAAGAACATAGTCGACTGTAGGGATGCATGATATTGGATTTTTTGCCGATATCCGATATGCTGATATCTAACAACTTATTTGATGAATGATTTGTACCAGTGTCGATATATTCCCTTTTCCCCCACCTAGTTTTAGTGATCATCAAGTCTCTTCTGTCATAAGAAATAGCATGTTGGCTAATTAGACATTTTTGAGACATTTTAAAGCCGAAATGCATCAACATTATCATGCATCTCTGGTCGACAATGTTTTAATGTCCATCCATCTGCCCAACGACTGTCGCTTACGGAAAATACTGAAAAGTTAATGTATTTGTTTGGACGAAGGTAGTCCGCTGGCATCAGACAGCTGACATCTTGGTCTGTGGATCATCAGCGACTTTGGGCAGAGATGCTGCAGTTGAATTTTTCTAATGCAATTTTTAACTGCTGTGAGCACCAGTCACACAACTCTGTTCACCACCATTACACAGCATAAATCTCACAGGCAGAAATCTCAGAACACGGCCAAAAAAAAGTCACAATTATATCTGCATGGCGAGACATCACTAGTTGTAAGTGAAAAAAATATGATCTTTTGTAATTTGGATAGCCCGGCCTCTTTAATGACTGTATCTACTTTGAAGTGCACTAAGGAGACTCAGCGTACATTGGCAGTGATTAGGCTGTGTAGTGCAGGATTTGCTCAAATGAGCTCAGAATGGGGAGAATGTCAAGGAAATCATTATCGCCTCCCGTTGCCCAGAGTGCGGTGCCATGGTCGATCATCAGCACTCTGCTCTGCCAATATGTCTTGTTGCCCACCAAACACAACATTCCCCATTAGCTTCAAGCCCACAGCTCCACACTGCTATTCTTTCCGAATATCACTCATGTACCTGTTTTCTCAGCAAAATGGGGGATGAGCGGAGGAATTACAGTGGAATTATTTTGGGATGTTGTACTCGCTGTGAAATCTTCATGCCCGACATTTAAACTCACAAGCCAACGTTAAATTGTGGGTGACAGACATAAAGAAAACGGTAAACCCAGGCTGGTTGTAATATTTGAATTGGACTGTTGTGCCCTCCGTGAAACCAAGACCTTTTAAGCAACGCTGACAAGTCCCACCCCTGGCCAGCCACAGATGGCATAGCAATCCACCCAGGCAAT
The DNA here is from genome assembly GCA_026686955.1 of Epinephelus cyanopodus. Taxonomy (NCBI): domain Eukaryota; kingdom Metazoa; phylum Chordata; class Actinopteri; order Perciformes; family Serranidae; genus Epinephelus; species Epinephelus cyanopodus. The sequence continues at coordinate 7,623,344 of CM048933.1, read as the reverse complement.
GAATAAAAGAGTAGGTGTTGAGCCCTAATATCCCAAGTCTAGGACTATTGCCATTCTGTGGAGACAGTGACAGCCAAGTCAAACAACAAAACTACACTCAGCATTAGCCACACTGTAATTGCCACTACTGAAAATGTCAAACAACGCCTTCTCTCCTGTGCAGTTACAAATTATTCCAAGGTTTTTGGTTTAAAAATCAGATGACTTCTCGATTACTGTAACAACTCCTCATTTATACTCACTTTAACCCAACGAGCTGCGTTCAGATAAACAAACAGCCCTCGTATTCAATCACATTGTATAGATCAGCACAAGCCAGCTAATTGAAAAGAAATTGATGTCCTCCTTGGGTTGTGTTCAGTGACTGCTGTACAATCAGATAATTCATCTGTTCTCTCTGAGCCCTTAATCCACTTGGCTTTGGTCCGCTGACCAAGCCACAGTCACACTCAATTCATGTTACCCTGGCATTTCTCTGTGCTGAATGCAAGCACGCCTTCACAATCCCAAAAATATTTATTTTCTTCAATTCCTCTCATTTCGGCCTGGCAGAATTTATCCATCACATAGCGTTAGTAGAGGATGTGTGTGTGTGTGTGTGTGTGTGTGTGTGTGGCTGGGCGTTTTACTCAAACTAGGGTTGGGTACTGTTTGGGATTTTTCTGATACTGGGGCTTAAATGATACTTTTAAAACTGCACTGGTGCCTGAACCAATACCTTAAAGAAATAAAGCACATAACAACTTAAAGCTGAAATTAAGCATTATATTAACTAGCAACAGTTTAAATTATACTTTATTATATACATAAATAAATAAATACAAAACTATCAATTTAGTTGAATGAATTATCCACAGAGGTTTCTTACTCTCCAAATCAAATGGATCCGGTCATTTAACCCTGTAGAACACTTAATGAAGCAGTATAACATTAAAAATATTTGTGTTTTTCATCGAGGGGCTGCCTACTACACTAAAAAAAAAGAATGCAAATGGCCCTATTTCGAGCCGGTGTTTGGTTTGTCTGTTATAGGCTACTGTAGAAACATGTTGGTGCAACACGGTGATGTCTGCGAACAAGGACCTGCACCTTATGTAGATACAAACAGCTCATTCTAAGGTAACAGAAACCCAGCGCTTCTTACTTTCAGGTGATTAAACACTAAAGAAAACATACTAATTATATTATATTCAATTTCTACCAATTACTAAATTACATTTAAAGTACTAATCACAGCAAAATACTTTTTTAGTTGGGATCATAAACTGTCTCCCTAACTCCAGAGAGACTGCAGTGAGACATTTCTCCATTATCTGTTCAGGATTTACTCAGAGTGTCACTACAGCTGCTCTGCCTTAGCAGTCCACCTTAAATGAGCCTGGTCAGGTTTAAATGGGAGGTTGCAAGCAAGACGTGAACTTGGTTTGGTTTGAGTCTTAGCATTTATTCACTGACAAATAGCCTGAACTGTACTTAGATTGCACGACTAAACTCTTTGCTCTGGTGGCTGCAACCTTACTGTCATGTGTCACTGTCAAACACGCAATCTGGCACCAAAATGAAGCACCAAAATCTGTGTTTTGATTCGGTCATGTTAGTACCAGTCATACAGGAGCCACCAGGTTGTGGTACCCAAGCCTGAAACAAACCCAGTGTTATTTGTGTCCAAGATAGTGTTACTGTCGGCAACAAAAGGAAAACTATTTTGCTGAGAAATTCAAACCCTGCAGCCGTCTTTACTTCTTTCCAAAGTGTGCTCCCACCATCATACAGTAAGTGCGCAGGAAGCAGAGATATAATTCATAACTCATTTACAGCCTGTCTCATAAGATCAGGATGACTCAGAATTTATGTCGAGCCATTATTCTTATTAGGCTTGTAAAAGAAGGCATTAGCCCACGCCAGGCATTAGTAAAATTCACTTTACCTAACAAGGGGCAGGCTGAGGTGAGAGAACAGTTACACTCAATCAGAGCTCTACAAGGTGATGGCAGCATGCCCAACTTCATGACTAGTATGAAGTGCTTTAAATTGATAAATGTGACTCATTGTATAAGCCCTAGATGGGAAATGGGCGGTGAGGAGCACAGCAGAGGTTGAAATTCTGCAGGGAGAAGCACCCAGGCGCTCAAATCTGATGTTTTGTGTCATACCGTATGGACAGCTGATTGCGTGCGAGGGAGGACAAGCAGCAACTCATCACTGAATGTCAAATTAAACTCGAGCCTCTTCCATCCATGAGATAATGATGCAAGACTAAATAAAATAAACAAAGTGAAGGAGCTCCGATCCCCCACTTGAATGCACCACGCGGATCCTGATTCTGCACGGCAGCTTTAGGAAATCCGGCTGTCCCAGGGTGTGTCAAATCCCACACAGAGGACCCCGGAGGAGTGAAGAGCACAGGCCCAGTTTCTTTGATTTTTGCTCTGTATGACACGGTTCTCGCATGACCTGATAACTTTGCACCCTCTGTCAGACAGCTGGGCCAGGCCTGGGCCATCTAGAGGAGGGAACAGGTGGGAGGAGGCCACCTCATTGGAAGAGGTCTGGATCCAGTAGCTATCTGTGGGGAGGTCTGGAGAGGAGCCGTTCACATGTTGGCAGCACAGGGCAAATTTGAGAGCTGGGGAGCCAATTTACACTTGGGATTAAGGGAGCATCTGTATGGATGGAACCAATTTAACATTATGGGAATGACGATTTTACTCTCCACCTCTGCTGTCGAGAAACGGGCTCTTTTACTACCATTTAAATTCAACACAAACATTTCAAACTGTTGTCTGTAAAGCTGCACTAATCAGTTTTTCTGTATTATATTAAAGGAGTGCTTCACCCCTGAAGCAACCATCTGTGTTACATTGAATTTGTGAAGAATTGTATGCTTTTGGTGACCAAAGAATCCAAAAGATTTTTGATATTTGTATATCTGCATTTACCAACAGCAAAACTATATATGAAAACATCAGTTTACAAACTCTCACACAGCTCATGCAGTATAATCCAAGTCTCATTTATCCAGTACTTCTCAAACAGACGCCCTTTCCAATGGGGAACTGCACAGAAAGTGAAACTTACCTATACTCTCTTCAAAGCCAGACTCCATTGACAAAAACAGTCATTTAAGTTCACTGAACACAGGAGCTGCTGGTCTACTGCTGTCTTGATCAGTCAGTTAGTTTGTGTTATTGTGTGACTTTGGTGTTTTAAAGGGTTAGTTTGGATTTACCGCAGTCACACAGAAACACAAACAAACTAACTTACCAAGACAGCAGTAGAGCAGCAGCTCCTGTGTTCAGTGAGGTAAAATTGCTGTTTTTGTCAATGGAGTCTGGCTTTGAAAGGAACATGGTTACGTTTCACTTTCTGTTTAGTTTCCCATTCAGGGTTCACACAGGCATGGAAAACCTGGAAAAGTCTGGGAATTTCACAATCACATTTTCCAGGTCTGAAAAAGTCATTAAATCAGTAAATTAGTAAAAAAAAAAAAAACATTGAACGTTTTGGAAAAGTCATGGAATTTCGTTGTGTGTAATGAGAGGTTGAATCAGATGTGTTGAATAATAAGGCTGCCCCCGACCTAAGAATTTTCCAAGTGACCAGAAGTCGTCATTTAGGCCAATAGCCGCATGTTTATGATATTAATTTAGTTATTAAATCATTAATTTTGGGCGGGGCAGCACAATGGTTTGAGTTGAAGGTGTGAGAAAGAATAGTATCAGTAACATTGTTAACACTTTGCTACATTACAGAGAAATACAAAACCGTATGAATGAACCTTCATTAATATAGGCCTATATTTTATCTACAAGTGCACGTCACACACTGAGCGAGCCGCCTGTTAATGACGCTGTGGGCTAATGGGCATGTAGCTACTTACATGTTTCACATGATACGTCATGTTTGTAGTCGATCCAATGAAGATGAGTTTACATATCACCTTGGGTTCGTCCTTCAGCTTCTCAAAATGATCCCACACTTTGGATTTCCTGCCCGACATGTTATTAACTAGCCTGTGGAATAACCGCAGGTACCAGCCCTGGAGATTAACCTGACTCCTGTCTGACTGCTGAGCGTGGACACTTCCTGTGTCTGTTTGACAAGGCGCAGCTCCTAATAGAGTTTCACGTTTTTTTCCCTCTTCTGCGACTAAGCGACCAGTGAATCTTGCCGACTAATGACATTTCTGGTTGACTAACATTTGGTCGAGTATTAGGGGGCAGCCTGAGTTGAAAAATGCCCGGCGAGCGGGACAAGAAAAAACCACAGAGAATCATCACCCAACACCACAGTTCCCCTCGAGGACATCATGCTGACAAAAACCAGAATTTCTCTTTAAAGCTAAATGTCTCTTAAGCTGGGTGAAACATTCAGACCAGCACCCTGAAGGGAAATGTTAACAACTGGATATAACATTCGAACAAAAGCAATTAATTAGTGTGTTTTGTGTCATACAGCTGTCTAACCTCCAGGCCAGGGTATTAAATTCAGGATGACTGCAGCTATCGAGTGCATCAGATCCACCATAAATGAATGTCGTCCGCTTATAGGCACTGTTTTTGTGAGAAATATTCTTTATTAAGACCCCAAGGGTGCAAACACCATTAAGGAATATGGATTCCATCCCACTCATGCCATCATCAAATCCACCAAGAATCAAATTAACATCTGTTGTTGTTTTACTTCAATTTGCCATATACATAAAAGTGTCGTAAAATTCCAAAGGGCCCGCTTTGGGCACAAAGGATGTAAATATTTTGCTCAAGAAAATGTCAAATTAAGGCAGAGCCGATGCTGCGATGTGATGTGTTTCCCCACTGACAGTTTCTAATGGTTTTGTGGTGAGACATTAGTCCATCATCTCCAGCAGGCACCAGCGCTGGATCTCCTCATTGATCCCACACAAAACAAATGGCAATCTCCGACAGCGGGACACAATGCTTCATCCTGCCCGATCCATTAACCCCTATCACACAGCTCCCACACTGAAGATGGAAAGTGTTGATGTCCCACTGATAGACAGAAAGACAGAGAGAGGGAAGGGCTGGTGAAAAAAGGTGCTGTGGAACGACAGAGGGAAAACAGGGACGCTCAGATTGTATGTGGAGAAAAAAGAGATAGGGACGCATACAGAGCGAGGGAGAGTAATAGAGGGGGAGGAAGACGAGAGTGAAGAATGGAGCTGCCATAATGACAAAAAAAAGTTCTGCTGCACTGCTCCTCTAATCTAATTTAAACCAAAGTTTCCCCCTCTGGCACAAGTATTTTGCTGCAAAACTAATGAAAATGCACCAATTTATGACATCATGTTAGCAAGATGCCATCATGTGACATAAGTGGAGAACTTTAATGACTGTGTTTGAAAGATCCGATATCGATTCATAAAATCCTGAGATGGATCCGTCCTGTGGATGCTTGAAGCTTATCGTGGCCAGCCTTTGTTCCTGTGGATGCATGACCTTTAACCCAGTTAGTCGTGTGTCGCCAGCCTTTGGTTCTTCACGTAAAGAGACGTGGCCACTAGTGAGTCTCAGATGAATCACCACCAGTCTTAGAGGCACATGTCTGGTTGCATTTTGGATTTAAAAACTATGTAGACGGAGGGGAGATTTTGTGGAAATTGGGGCTGCAACTACCAAAAACATATTAACAATTGCGGGGAAAAAAAGAAGAAATAAATATTGGTATTAGTATCGGCCCAGAATTTGGTGCATCACTTACAAAATAAAAGCATCAGATTCTCGGTTTAAGAATCAGGATGAAACCAGCACAATGTTCACTTTTTCACTTTGAAAATGAATAAAACACTCATTCAGTTATCAAAGTAGTTGCCAAAGAATTTTCAGTCAAATGATGGACTGATTAATTGATTAATAGACTAATCATTGCAGCTGTGCTGAAAACACCATAAATCTCCGAGCCCATTTAGCAAGACTTCATCCAGATACACAACCTCCAAAAATATCCAATCTAAAGCCAACCCCACTGTAGACGGTATTCATATCCAATTCTCCATGTGCCCCAAAAATAACTGAGGCTGTCGCAACTTTGATTTGCAAGGATATATGTCCAGATGGACCCAGGCAAACTTACTGTTTTAATTCTAAGAGCCTAACCAGGGAGAGGGATTGCAAATGAGCCATGGTTAGAAACCTGTATGCATTGCATCTACTTTGTATTTTACATACGAAGCAATGTGGTATGCATTTGTCCTTGTCAAGTAAACAAGTAAATAATTAAATAAATAAATCAATAAAAAGCCTTGTTGAAAATGATGGCTTCTGAAGCTTCATTAATAGAACAGAATCAGAAGGGATTTGTGAAATTGGTGGCGAAACCCAGCCTTGGTAAGACGACCTTTGAGCTTAGATTTTTCTGTTTAATACTGTCTGCAAAACTCAAGAATGCTCAACAATGTACAGTTGGATTCAACCTATTGAATGAGGCAGCGCCATCACAACATTAGGTGGATGTGTTGTGGTATAAAGTGTGAGCCTACACAAGTAACATCCATTCCCAGTAGGAGTAGTTCTTGCCATGCTAATATAAACTCAAGATGGAAATATACTCGTAAAATCTCCAGCCACTCACTTAAATTTAATGATTTACTTTTACAAATTGCAGTGGTGGAGAAACAAACCTAAGATTTAAGTCATTATCCAGCTCAAACTGCTTATTCACATTTACGTTTCTTCATATTCTAGAATAAAAAATTAAATATATTCAGTGTAATCCTAAATAAAAAAAATCCTGATTGTCCACTGAGACCTGTCTGTATTTTACACACAACAGCTCAGACCACAGCCCTGAAAAACAGCTGCCATGGCTAAACTGAGGTTATAATCAGGCTTTATAATTGGGCAGTGTGTTCCTGGCTTACTGGAAAACGGTAGCACCAGCAGCCACCGTGCACGCCTGCAGGTTGGGGAGAAGTCAGTGGGTCTTCATTAAAGCCAAACCGCAGAGTGAGGAGGAGGGAGGCCTCCCTCTCCCTCCTCTCCCTGGGCTGGGTTGGCTTTGTCAGCCCTTCTTTGTAATTAGAACAGACCTCCTCCTCCCACTGTAATTAACAGCAATAGGATGTGTGCAGTAATTCAGCCGCCTGCTTTGTCATGCTGATATGTTTCTGTGCCGGTGCTGATGCTGGGTGGGCCACATCTCAAGCTGCTGTGGTGTGAAAATATGGTTGGATTTTAACACAATAACTCAGTTTTTTACTCCTTTTGTGAACTGAAAATATATAAATACTGTAGTATCTTCACATCTGAGAGATTTGTCAGGTATGTTAGATGTAGCAGTGAGCTTGGATATTAACATATGCTGTCTTTTAAGTATTTGATAATATAGATTAAAGTCTGCACATTTCACTAAATATTCGGTATATATGTATCAATGAATATTTACTGGGACAGATATTCAGGCATGGGGGAGGAAGACAAAGTTATGGAATAAAGTGGTGACAACTTTGCTCATGAGAGGGACTTTTTTACTTTAAGGGAAACTTGAGCAGATTTTCAACCGTCATCATCAATGACGTGAAATGCGTCATACCAGCAGACTGCTGCTGCTGGATGAGCGGCGAGCTCCTGGTGCTGGCGACATGGGGGAAGCCAAATTCTGTTCATCTGCACACACTGTAGCCCCTTTTACACTGCAAGATTTTCCGCAAATGTTGGGCTGTTTTGCCGGCAAGCTACGAGCGTTTAGACACACAGAGCCTGATTGGCGAGTTGATCCGAGGTGCCCAATTTTCCACCTCATTGGGTAGACATATTGGTGAAACCCTTTTAGTTTAAACAGACCGAGGTGGCCTTCCGCAACAGGAGGGGCTGTTGATGACTTGTGGGAGGAGCTGTTGATGATGCTGCATGTGCGAGCCACTGGCGGTGGATAAACAGGAAACAGCTGATAGCATATATTTGCTAGCAGCTTGTAGCAAGAGGGAAACGCAAACCTGACAGACACTGAGGCCATTAGGCGGAATTTTATCGCACTCCCGGATTTTGTTTTTATACTACCAATGCTGAAAAAAGACTGATTGGGCTTTCCTGCAAATTTGCACAATTCCTATCTAAAGGGCTTGTGATGAGTCATTGCAGTCATCGCCGGTAAGGGCTACCAAAAGCACCATGAAATTGAGTTTGAATATTTTCAAATTAATTATTATTCTTATTATTAACAAGGTTTTTACGATAACCTAATCGTTTATGGATAACTTTCCGCGTTAAGTAACATAATGGCAAATTTATTATCTGTAGCTGTTAACGTAACGCAGCTCTAATATGCATCGATGCGTGACAGTGTTTTGTGTGTGGCCTATTTGTTAAACTACTGTTATACTGTTTACTACTGTTATTTGCTTTTACCCTCTCAGTCATTAAATCCACATTACTGATGATTGTTTCAAAAACTTCATCATGTACAGTAAATATTTGTGAAAGCACCAAACCCTACCTTACAGTATCATCATCTATAACCATATTGAGGTATCTGGTGAAAAATATCCTAATATCTACTTTCCCACCAACCACCCGGCCCTAGACATCACAAGGTAAAAGGTTTTTCAGATCTTAAGGACTTATTATTCTTAACATAGAGTACATTTCTGTTGTTTCTAAAACACAAGCCTCTTATGTCTTAACTGTTGAGAAAAGACACAGTCTGAGCCTGTTGATCCTCTATCTGTACCTTGTAATTATGTACCAGGTAATTTAAAAAGTCCTGACTGTACAGTATTGTTGATTTCTGTGTCCAACCCCAACCCCCTCAAACACAAACTTGGTAGTCTTTGTTCCCTTGCATTGGGGCTGGGCAGTATGCCGCAAAACTTCAGTTAATAGCCTGGACTATTATTTGCTTAAATCACTGAAATCAATGGGCCTTTATTTGGGACAGGTGTCTCTATTGGACAGGCCTTTAATTCCTTTTACACAAAACTACAATCAAATTGTTTATTCATACAAGTATGAATATTACTTGCTTCAGATAATATATCGAATATGAATAATTCATTTGATCTAGCGAGACTATCAGACAGCGAGAGTATGGCACTCAAGGATTACGCTACCCGACATACTGACACAACACCACTTTATCCCATTAAAACAATACTCACAATCTTTTGATCTGTGGACCCTTACGGACTGAAAGAATAGGAGTAACTTACAACGTAATCAAGGAATGGACACATAATATGAGATAGCCAGCAACCTGGTTTTACTCATCCGAAGAACTTCTGTAAAAAATGTTGTCAAAATGTGTAGCTACACCGGGCTAGTAAAAGGGACTGGAATTTTAATTGAAGTTTTACGGTATTGATATTATCGACATCCTTATATGAGATGTGTTAGATTTTGGGTGTCATAATATTGTAAGTGTTGTGTTTTCCTCAAAATACACATTAACGTCAATCCAACATATTAGTGGCAAAGCTAAATTGGCCTATTCAAAAAAATAATTAACCCATTTGTTTATTAATTAGTCATGCTGCAGTACCTTGAATTTGTGAAGGACACTGTTTTTTTCTGGACTCCACGGAAAACAACATATTGATTTATTGATCGATTTGGTACCACCTTTAACTGCAGTAAATCAAACATCTGTTTACTCACACAGCTCGTGTAGTATAATCCAAGTCACATTTATCCAGTCATATGCTCACATGAAGTTGAAGTTCAGTTTTAAGCAATAAGGTTTTAGTGAAATGCCGAGCCAAATATTTGGAAAATTATCTCAAGTGCAACTCAGTTTTATACAGGATATACAGTCGGGTGTCTGAGCTCTATTTGTCTTTGAGCTAAGGGGTCCGGTTGGCCTGAAAAACCTTGAAGACCTCAGCTGTACAGTGTTGTTTATTTCCACACCCCCCAACCCTAAACTGAAATTTATAACCCCTTATTCATTGTATTCCCTTATTCTCTTGGACATATAACAGAATTTGTTTTATTGGTTCCAATATGTACAAGATATTCACAGGTCAGTTTGCAGGGTGTAGTCTACAACGTTCGTACCTGCTACTGAAGTTTGACATTGATTGAAAGCCTGTGTTCTCTGTGTCTGAGTTGGTTATGGTTAAAAAGTCGTGGTCAGGTCTTAGCGGGTCAGTCTGAGGTCAACGGATGTCATGATCCAGTGCTGCCCTTGTTAGTCCATCAGAAGTCTGATTTCGGTTAAATGGTTTCCAGCTGCGGGGGGTAGATGTACCTCGAGGTCATGTGGTGGGAAAGGTTTTGCAGCAGGGAGGTTTGATTGGAGCGAAGACGGGCTGTGACATATTTAAGTAGCCGAGACATAAGCGCAGGCAGCGCATGCTTATCATACCATTCTCACACATCCTCTCCAAATGATCAGAAGGGGTGTATCTATTTATTGTCAATGATGAGTGTGAACAAATGTTCCTCAGAGATTTCTGTGCTGACAAGTCAAGACACAGATGGCTGCTGTCAGACGTCCTCTATATGCATCTTGTGTTTTGATGTGGCGAGAAGGAGCTGTGATCGTCTAATCCTGTTGAGACGACGACAGGGAGACCCGGGCCGGCGCGTTTGATGCCGCAGGGACGTCTTTGTTAATACGAGGTGGGCGTGTTTCATGTACCCTGTTAGATGTTTCCTCTCTGGCCGTCCTTCAGCGAGCTCAAAATTACAAAACCTACTGCGGAAGAATTCATCCCCTTCTCCCGCCTCGCCCGCTCAATCTTGTCTCTCTCCAAACAAGACTGTGATTGGATGATATTTTTAACCTGTTTGTCCAAAGGTCCTTGGCACATTGAGGAAAGAAAAAAAAGAGAGAGAGAGACATGAGCGGGAAGAAAGATGAGCCGTCATCGAAACACATTTGTGTCAGGCGGTGTCCGATGTGTTGCAGTAATCTATGGGAGCACTTACGTCTGTGACATGAAGGGGCATTCATCACGTTCCTCCTCAGTCTGTGGCAGGAGAACGCTGGCAGAAGAATTTCAATGCGACACTTGGGCAATACATCAACGGTGGGCGACGTCCCTCCGTGGCGTGGCGAGGCACGTTCAACACATCCGCCTCGCATTTTGAGGACCCTCAGTCTTGGCATCAGGATGCACCAACACTGCCCTCTCTAATGTTCCAACATGTCAACACAGATTGGGCTCAAAAAGAGGTCAGCCGGTAAAAAAAACCTCCACAACTTTAAAATGAAGGTGTGCATTATACTCTGGAGGTTAACCTCAAGAAAGAGCAGGCTCAGGTCAAAGGCTGTAAACATCTGTGTTGAAATGCCGACGTCTAGACAACACAGAATAGTAAAGCAGTGGCTGTGAGCCAGGTAAACATTAACCAGCGCTCCAACACAACCTATTTTTGTTCTCGGCCAAAGACTGGAAAAGCACTTATCTCTGTAAATGGCACAATATCATTTTCCACCTTCCTGGGAATTTTTATTACAGCCCAGAGACTCGGGGGTGCTAATTAAAACTGAGTTCCTTCAACAACCTATTTTCCTATAAACCAGAATCTCTACTCTCTTTGTCTTCTTGCATAGAGACTGTTTTCTCCATTAATCAACATAATGCTGTCAATAGCTTTCAATTCTCTAGTAGCAGCACTTGATAGATAGTCTGAGGAGATGTTTTTGTTACCGTGCTATGAGAGTGCAAATAAGGTGTCAGAGATAGGCTGTTGAGTGATGCCGCCATGAAGGCATTTATTCTTAATGTCTGAGACAGAATGCTCTCTCACAACCAGTAGTTAATTGGAGAATCATCGAGGGACAAGTCCTGACTGCATCTGCTGAACTTGGACTCACAAACACAAAGATTTTTTTCAGCAGATCAGGTTCATACTGCCATAGTCTCACACAGCCAGACCTATTTCCACAGTGCTGCGTCAGCACCAGAGCACACATTATCATTCTGCTGTAGGGAAGAACTAGGATTACTGCCTTGCAGTTGATTGCCACCGAATCCCAGTCAAGTTTCCCTTACAGTTTACATCAATGTCTGTGAAAACATGGATGCTTCACACACATCATCACCTCGGCAGCACAGGAGATCTACACAATCAGGGCAGTTTTAAGGTGGACACCAGAAATTAGTTTCAACAATTCAGTATCAGATATATGTTCTTTCCTTTGCTTGAGTTACGGCGTTGAGTAATGGCCAGAAAGGTGTTTTTGCAGAGCGTTGTGATGTCACAGTGAAGTTGACCTTTGACCTTTTGGCTATAAAATGTCTCCATTGTATATTTTATCAGACATTTGTGTAGAACATTGTAATAATTAGCATTTGAAGTCTTGAGTAATGGCCAAAAACATAGTTTGTGAGGTCACAGTGACCTTGATCGAATTCTAAACAGTTCATCGCTAAGTTCAAGATAACATGTGTGCCAAATTTGAAGAAGGCGTTCTTGAGATATCATATTCCTGAGATGGGACGGATGAATGGGGCCAAACTGTTGCCAACGCAGCGGCATAAAAATGTTCTGGGTTGTTTGTATTGTTTTAAATCAATAACAGTCTTCTTGGGCAGCGCTAAGCCTAGGATACAGCGACGATGCTCAAAGTGGGCGTAGTCACGGTGCGTTTTGTTCGCCCCTCAAATTCATTGTTTTCGATTTAGATGTGTCGCAAGTGGCTTAAACACAATGTTTTTTGGTGGAACATTTGCACATGAAGTGAAGTGGAAGGGATCAGTACATTGGTGACGTCAATGTCACTGGTGCATGCCGATCAACTTTTTGGAGTTATTACAGTAAAAGTCATGTTTATTTTTGTGTTGACATTGTCATGTGACTGGTACTTCTTCTTTTAATTTATTAATGTCCTGTTTAAGCGATTTCAAGTTGATTTTTTATTTAGAAGATAAGGTACGCCTGAGGTTCCCTGCCTTAATCGACAACATAAAATATGAACAACTGTGTTAGAATATACTGAACTTATTCCTTTGACCAAAGTAAAAGCATGAGTATACAAGGAGAGAGCTTAACTATGACTAACAATGACTGTCCTCGAAACCAAATATTCTTGCAAACCCATATGGTAGAGATTGTGTTATTAGGAAGTTTGTGTTTTTGAACTATGTGCTTAACTTCCAAATTTCTCAGGCCTGACGGGCGGAGCTCTGTAAATTTGCAGCATTTCTACCAACACAAGAAGAGCTGTTGTTGAACTCAAAGAACATCGTTGAAGGGACTTTGAGGTCTCAGATTTTTATTGCCAAGGATTGCTTCTCTGTAATTGTTGCACATATGATAAGAATAAAGAACTTGAACTTAGACGGAGACACATGCAGAAAGCTTTGAGTGCATTTTGAGATTATCAAGGGAACTCAGTGACTCGGGGCCCAAATGAAGCCAAAACCAAAGGCGCAGTCGTAGCGAATCTGTTTATGTGAAAAAATGGTCTTCACAACATCAGTGATTTAAAAGCTGCGGTGGTTATGTAGTTAAGAGCCTCGGGGCTGAATCTTTACTGCCGCTTGAGATAAAAGGATATGCTATTAATCTGTTCAATCTCCAACTCCTGGGTCATGAAAGACAGCGAGCAGAGGAGCAGCAGTAAATGAGCAATTACCCAACAGCCTTGTTTAGACAAGACCTGCGTGTTGCTGACTGTAAATTTATAAAGACATTCAAGAATTAAACTGTCAACAGTTTAAAAATCAAATTACTCCCAATGAAAAAAAAATATTTAGAGAGATAATCATGTGTACGCCAAACATCCACCGCAGAGACGAGACAGTGAGACAGCCATTATTATTATTACTATTATTATTATTAATCTTTCAAGTGATCCAGATCTTGTGGTCTGATGGAAATTTAAATTGATATCACCTGTGATTGTTTACACTCTGCACTAATAGAGTTTCACAAAATGCAATCTGTCCCCGGAGGAACACTGCAGCATAGTCAGGCTGCTGCCAACGCAACACGCACAGGACGTCTGGGATGCAGCTGTTTTCTTCGTCGGATTTGTTTGTTGTTGTTGTAACACTGATGAGATCGGTACATGGATTACACTCGTTTCACAGCTCCGTGTGACAAATCTGTCGAGGCGCTCCCTGCGAGAACGGGATCGGGTCAAGGTGTAATCTGCGGAATACAAACTGAATTTATGATTCATTACACATCTGTGTTTTTGTCCGTGACACGGGTGAGAGATAATGAAACCCTGACCTCTTTTATTGCTTCATTATGGTCTCGTCCACCTCCCGCTGATTAGCATAACATTATTCAATTCTTTTTCACCTCACACACACAGCGTCTCTCACAACAACTTTAACTGAAACATTTTCACTCTGAATTTAAAACAGAAAGCACTGATTCAGATGGCTGTATTTGTATGATGATCAGAACAGGGTCACAGTGTGATGAGGGCGATGACAGGAAAGGCTGCTTCCTGTCCAGACAGTGTGGATGGGGTGCAACGTGCTGATGTGGAACATGGCCCGGGGAACATCCCTGCCTCTCTGCACGGCGCCCATTATCTCCCATAGGGTACAAAGCAGCCCTGCTATGGCAAACATTTCCTGCTTCCTCTCCCGCGGCACAGCCTGGTCCATGTATGAGGCAGTTACATGACTTCCCACTGTAACCCAGCTGGAGAACAGAGGATGGAGGAGAGCATCTCGCTGGGTCGTGGCCTCCAGATTTAGTGGGCAGGAAGCATTGTTAAAGAACAAAGCCAGTCTGTCTTTTAGAGATACAGTGCTGCAAGGAGCATACTCAGTGAGGGTGTGAAGTGCTGGGGGAGAGAAATCTAGTCTGACTCTGTCTTTTTAGGTCTCTTTGTGTCTACAGTGGCCTCACAAAGTAACATGCTTTACATAGGGTTGTTTTTCTGGGGTCCATTGCAGTTTTTTCTTATAAATGAAGAGTAGGATAGGATTTATCAAAACTGATGCAGCTGAACCAGAGATGTTGCTTTTTTATTTTCCAAATTCTTCTTCCTTGTCAAAACCTAGGGTCTCATTTATAAAACACTGCGTAAGATCCATAATAAAAATCTACATATGGATAAAAGTCAAAAATAGCATGCCGGAAAATATATTCCACAAATTCTACTGTTGGGCTTCCATCTCACCATCTCTGTCTCCAATTTTCCATTTCCAAAATGTTTGTAAGCAAGGGTCAAAGTTTCTCCCATCAAGTCTGTTTTTATGGATCACAGTTTTTGCGTTGGAAGTGGCGTCTGCCTTTTTTAGGCCTCGTTTTGTGCATATACAATGTTTTTTAATAAGACCCATGGTGCCTACATCAGCCAATACAAAAACTGTTAAAATATGCACCTGCACAACAGTTACACCTCCAAAACACTAGTTGGCAGTGGGGTTTCTATGAAGTGCTGTAAAGATTCAAAACACACATTAAACACACATTAAACATGGCTTAATAGCGAAAAAACAAACACAAATAAACAAATCAGATTCACTATAACTCGCAGCATTCACAGACAAACACTTGTCTTTATCTGGACACATTTTCCCCACAAATACAACATGCTAACATTATTAGCACAAGCCTATGGCATTTTACATTGTATAAATTAGCCTAGCAGCTAGTGGACTTTTCCTCTACTCATATGAAGCCAGGGACAACAGCAACACTTAACAAAGTTCAGCTCCATTACAACTCACAAGGTTCACTGACAAAACAACTGTCTTATAATAAACATGTTTTCCAAACAATTATAACATGCTAACATTATTAGCACAAGCCTATGGCATTTTACACCGTATAAATTAGCCTAGCGACGAGCGGAGATTTCCTCTGCTCATATGAAGCCAGGATAAATCACACACAAGACTTGAAATGTTATTTTGTGGAGGCTTTATTGTCTTCACAATTTATTGTTTCTTATCTGTGAAATTAAAATAAATAAAAGCTTTGTTTCCACTGAGGGAAATGGTTTCAGCTTACAGAAACAGACAGGAGGTCAGCGACGCCAAGTTGTGTAGTTACATTTCTGCTCAGGTGAGCATCAGGCTACGGCTCTAAAAAGTGTTGCTGGAGGACTTGACCCTATGTTGATATAAACGTGTTGTCTAAATTTATATCTTCCTCGCAAATATATCGATATATCATACATAGTCCTTATATCACCTAGCTCTAATTGTTCCCTAACCTTAACAAAACAGTTTTATCTATAGAGGTGGCAGATTTAAAAAATACTGGTGTGAATCATTTTTGTAACAGTCATATATGTTGGCACATACAAATGATCATAGGAGCACCAGATCAGATGTATAATTCTATAAGGCATCGACAACCTGTTTTGTCATTTCATTTGGAGCACCTGTTGAATGAAAACATGCATGTTGAAGTGTATTTTCACCAAGTATGTTCGTGTTTTTCAATCATGCAAAACATAACAAATTTGAAAAGTTTTCCCTCCGTTCCCAAGGGCTCCAGGTGACTCAGCCCCACTGTGAAGGCAAAACAAAGAGGATGGGCTGTTTTGCCAAAAAATGCAAAACAGCCACTTTGTTTAAACACTCTGCTGAAAGCACATCTCTCCCAAATGCACAGCTTGGGCCTGAACAAAACATTTTTCTTTTCATGCATCTGACACTGCCGTCCGTCTGCTGCCTGGCTCGGCTTAGCTTGATGCATCTGTTTGCGGGGAAAAAAAATAAAACACCTGCATATCTCTCTCCCAGCTGAATTGCTCAGAAGTGCTGCCAAGTAGAACCGGACAGATGTGGGGACTGGATCCGCAGTAGACAACTCCATCACTCTCCCCACTCATCCCTCTATATAAATCTCTGTCTATCACGGCTGCTGCAGTTGTCCTCCTGAATCCCATTAGTTTTTGTCTGCTGCAAAGGGCACTGGGGAAGGGCATTTGGAGATGAGGAGGGAAGCAAAAACGTGAAGACAAAAGGGTTGCTGCTGCTCTACACGCTGTGCACTGCGGGTCAGGGGCAACATGTGTGGTCCATCACACGTTGACGTGTTCCCATCCTATGCGGTGGCGTGTAGCCATCCTCGCGTTAGGCTAATGATGTGTCTACTCCTGAAAATGTGCTCTCATTCAGCAAAGGACTGAGTCACAAAAGGAGTCAATGAGGACAAGCTATCAGAGGCCATTTCCTCCAGAAACCACTCCCGCCCGACCATATTCTGCATCACCATCAAATGTGGTATTTTCTCTCATGCAGCTCGGTCCAGAGCAGGAAAGTGATGTCCGCAGATGTGTTTACGGATGTATGCGAGTTACCGAAGATTAAGTTTCCAGGAAATTTCTAATCTCTCTGTCTCTTCAGTGCCTTTCTCAGCCTGTCTGGGTCTCTCATGCGTTACTCCCACACAAACCTGAACACAGTATTCCTTTTAATTAGGCTGGAATATTTGCTGGCAAGTGGTATGCGAAAAGAAGATCTCCAAGTGATATAAAGGGCTCTGACTTTTTCTCCGTTATCCTTCCTGCCTCTGCCTGTCCAGGCTGATTTCTCAAGCTGAGTCATGACCTCGCAGTCCAACATCATAAACTCCAAACATGAAGCTTAAAGCCGAATTCAGGTTTATGAGAACTTGCTTTTATAGTTTGGACCATAACGTTGTTGACATTGTGCTCACCAAGTTAATTGCTGAAATGTGGTGATACATTGCTAAAAAGGCGTCACATGGGGCAACAAACATGAGCAGTCAGACAGTGACACAGGTTGTTAACAAGCCAACACTTTACCCAAAGTTTTTAGGAGAAACCAGAGGTCAGTGTCTGTCCATTGTTGCTCACAGTTTGCCTTTGCAGTGAAGAATTATTTGGGAGCTCTTTCTTTCTGTTTACCTCCATTTTTCAGCGTAGCTCCAAATAAAGTGGTTTCTCAGATATCTGGCCACACTGTCGGCTTGTTTACAACCTCTCTGATTAGTTATGTGTGTCTTGCCCCGCCGGACAAATGCCACCATGGTTCTAGATCTCAGCAGTTACTTTGGTGAGTTGTGTTGACTGATAGAAATGTTTGCCAAAGCTATGAAAATAAGATCAATGTTGTATTCAACCAAAATAATTCTTTAAAGCCCGAAATTATGTTGTTTTTTTTACCATAGAAGAGTTGGATTTACATGTAGAGTCGAGTTCCTGAAAAGACCGTGTAATGTCGCACTGTAGGAGGGAAAAATAATTTGTTGAAATAAAAGCACAGTTTAATTCTAGTAAATATCTATTTATTATTGGAAACTTAATCATAAATCATGAAATGTATGCTTGCTTGCAGAGAAAAGTTATGTGTCATGTTCATCTGACCCGCTGTGACACATAAACCGTCTTGATTGTGCTGACAATTAGCAGGAATCAATAGGTAATTGAAAATGTACCAGTTTAGCATAGTTTGATGATTACATCAAATGATTATGACTGTAATTACAATCAATTATGTCGTTATTTCCAGAATTTATTATGGAAATTACGAGGAAGCTATTCTAAAAATGCACACCCATAAAACAAAGCAGTACAGTATGCCGCTGATCAAAAAGAGAGAATGATGTGGGAATACCATCATCGTTCTTGATAAGTGGTCGGCTGCTTTCAATAGCAGACAATCAGTTGATTGCATATATGCAGACTACCAAAAGTTTTTGATACAGTTCCTCATCAAAGACTATTGTTAAAATTAAACTCATATTTCATTTTTCACAGATTTCACAGACTCAGTACGGGACTTTGTACGTAATAGGAAACAGCAGGTGGTGGTAAGTAGTGCCATTTAATGCTGGAAACTAGTGACATCTGGAGTTCCACAGGGATCTATGCTTGAACCTATACTCTTTGTTGTCTATATAAATAATTTGTCAACTGTGATGCAATCTGATGCATATCTCTTTGTGGACAACAGAAATATATTTAGAATAATTCTTAAGGACACGGACATCTATAAAAAAAAATTCTGTACCTGGTGTGTAGTTGGTGTGATTAGTGATTATGGAAATCGATTACAAAAAATGTAAACATTTACACACTGGGAAATCTAATTATAGCTCAGTTTATTATATGTTTGGAGATCTGGTGGTTCAGCAAGTGGCAGACAGAAAGGATATAGATGTAGTGATTGTCAGTTCATTTAAAATTCCACACACACGTTTAAGAAATTGTTAAAAAGGCCTGTTTTAATCCCATAATAACAAATACCAATGATGTAATTAAACATTGATAGTCCTTGTATTTAAAGACCTGCCAATCGATTTGAGAGCGATGGCAGTTTCTAACTTTTGGATTTTGGTTGCAGAGAAACTGTAGATTGTACCTTTAACCTCCGAATGTTCTGAGTTAAGTTATCAGGCTGTGTCTGCTCCGTCTTCTGGAAACAGTAGAATTAATGGCCCGTTTGATCATGTGAACCAGACGTGTGAGATGAGAACACGCCACCATTAATGCTGCTCACCCGTAAGCGTGGACAGAGGCTTCGGCAGCGAGGTGACGTGTTTCACATTTCTGTTTCACACTCTGTTTGCCAGTCAGAAGGTTTGGCGCGCTCACTTAATGCTGGTAAAAATGCACTTTGGCACTAACAGGGTCCCTGTGGGGTGATAGTTGAAGCTGAGGTTCTTGTTACGGTCTTGTGAATTTGACAATGACATTCTTCACATTATTGTGCTCTATTAAAGACATGATTACTTCTCGTATGTTGGAAAAGTGTCCGATCCTTTGACCTGTATATTGGTTCTCGGGGCCAATAACTAGCGTGTTACATTCTTGGTTACTTCCTTGGCTTGTCACTTGGTACATATTAAAAATTGGACATGAAGGGTGTGTTTGGTGGGAAGGGAGTGACTACAAAGGCATTATTCACTGTGAGAGACAGAGAGGGGAATGAAATCCAGATTGGACAGAACCAACAAGCGTTGTTAGGCAGAGCAGGAGATGAAAGCCCGCTCGATCGGTTCAAGTGTCCAGAGAGAAGTGCTATTTGGACAGTTTTGAAATGATATGCGAGGCAGTGAAAGTCACAGCTACGGCGTATGGTTCTGGTCATGGTCGTTTTAACCGCCTCTCCCCTCCCTTCCCTGTCTTCTGCTGGAGCATGAAAATAAAAACAACACGTCTACTTTGACAAGAATGTGGGACTAATCAGTGCCAAAAAAGCTGGCGCTCCAGTGCTCACTGCCTTGACTTAGATGTATGGATGGTATGAGGGAGTCTTTTTTTAACCATGTCCCGATTTTTTACGTTTCATGTTCCTTAGTTTTTCTATGCATATGAGTGACTGTGAATGTCCAATATATGTTCAGTAGAAAAGAGAAGAGAAGACATTTTAAGATAGCCCTTTCATAACAGGGTGATGTCACAGTCATCTCATATCAGAGCTGCCTTTTAAATAACGTTCACATCGGCACCAAAGTCATAATAAACACCTTAAACTAGGGATCTGATTTTTTTCCCCTTAATAATTGCCAATGTATAGTGTTTTTAATGCTTCTCAGATAAGGTGGATGCTCACAAGTCATAAACATGGTATTCGCTCCACCTTGCTAGTACCAGGTTGGACCCTTTTGCCTTCAGAGCTGCCTTAATTCTTGGTGTCACAGATTCAACAAGGTGCTGGAAACATTCTTCTGAGATTTTGCTCCATATTGATGGATGGATCCATCCTTTCATGTTGTTTACACCAAATCCCTCTCAACAACAAACATATAAATTGTCAGTAGACCTTTTCATTAAGAAAATATTTTTTAAAAGATCCGAATTTAATTTACAAAATATAATAGTTACACTCCTATATGATATTATATTACCCAAGTACTTTTTTATCATTTGGACATTTAGCTGAAATATGTCCCCGCTGGTAATGAAAAAAAAAAACCCCAACCCACATTGTTGAATGAAGGCGCGCTCACTTATTCACAATGCAAAGAGTATTTACAGCTCAGCGAGACCTGGGTCCAAAGAGCATGTGTAAATCTCATTAGCTGTATATCCAACTGTCCTCGTTGTGCAATTACTAAATTATAAATGTGAAATTAATCAGAAAAAGGGCTTGGTGTTTGTGCGAGGGGGATTAATCTTGTCCTTGTTACGCCAAAGGCAAGAGGCATTATTCATGAACCCTTCATTTCTCACTCCCCCCCTCCTGGAATGAGAAATATAACTCTGAGCCAAGAGCAAGCATTTACTCTCCAACTCCGTGGACCCTGACAAAACAGAGTTGTAATTATGTGAAATTATTGATATAAACAAACTGATGAATGGCCTTAACACAGTGTGTATATGTATGTGGGTTTTTTTTCTTATAACGTATGTGCGTGAACGTGCAGTATTTGCATGCATGCATGTGAGAAAGCATTTTTGTTATAGTAAAGTGGGTGTTTGGCCTTGAGTGAGCGAGCAAATGAGTGAACAAAACAAGTCTTTGTTTGAGAGAAATTTTGAGTAATGTGGTGTGGATTGGGGAGCATTTCCAAATCAATGCAGAGTAAATATTATTCCATATTGAGACTATTATTAGTAGAAGCAGAGGGGGAGGCGGGCGGGGGGGTTCTATTACTCATCAAATGTGAAAAAAATAAAGTCACAAATGAAGCGTACTAAAAACGTCGAGGTTAGGAGGCACTCGAAAACCGGTCGCAGCACTTAATTGAAACCGTACTGCTCTCAAGAGGAGATATCTGTGCCAAACGCAAATCTGCTTGGCAGTAAAGAGGAACAGTTAGGGAATCTTTAACGGGCCACAATCCATTACGGAGAGTCATAAATGTCCTCGGGAATATACACATCATTACAGAGTGGGATGTGACCGTACTCTCGCAGAGACTCATCCTCATTTATGCGCCCATAAGCTAAGCTTTTATGAGGACTTTGTATAAGTTTGTGAAAGTAAAGCCGAAGCTGTATTAAGAGATTCTTAATCTACGTGTATCGTGTTGTGCGTGGCACGAAAATCCTGGGAACACAAACTACCTGCCTGTAACTGTTTTTACATGACGATTCCTGGTTGGCTTGTTGAATTCTTCAGTTTCGTTTTGATAATAAAAATAAGACGGGTCGCATTCTTTCCCACGCCGTGTTGAACATACACAATGAGCTCACCGGAGTCCATACAGACCTCAATCTCAGTGCTTTGACTCCACTTACGTTCACGTCAATCCTGGTGATATATTCAAACCTGTAACAAATTACTCACTCCCCCACCGCCCTGCGGACGACAGGGGCGTCTTGTCTCTGATTGGTGGGCTTTGCCCTCATTTGTCTTTGACACCCAGCGCTGGCCGGCCGGTAGTGCCATTCATCTCCCATGTCACTGGCAGACCAAGAGAGTCATGCTGTGACGGGAGAAGTCTGGTCCTCCTTACAAACCACCATCGGTGCCAGGTATATCCTTTGTCTCAGAGTCTTGTCAGGACCCTCCGCTCTGCCTACAGGATCTGCTCTACAATATCATGTGGCAGATTTTTCGCAGGTCCAGCTGTTGTACTGTTTAAAGCCGGGCCAACGGTGGATGCAGTATCACAGATGTCTGTTGAATTGTTTTAAAGTGATATCTACTTGATATTGATGAATATGAATATGATGTCTAATGTCAACAATGCGTGACATTTTTGAGCCATGAGGTATTTGCACAGCACACACATTGTGGGGTCAGTCATCCGTGTGACAAGCACAAGATTTAATGAGGCGTCTTATCCTCGTATATCAAAATATAAAATTCACAAAGGCTTCTATGTAAGACAGTATTTTTATGACTGGCCAGGTTTCACAGGGCAGCTTGAGGGTTAAGACTTGGATTTAGGGGTGAGATTAAAGGTACAGTTTGCAATAAATTCAAAAACACATATTCTTCCTCTTACCTGTGGTGCTATTTGTCAGTCTAGATAGTTTAGGTTTGAGTTGCCGAGTGTTGGAGATATCAGCCGTAGCGATATCTGCCTTCTCTCGAATACAGTGGAACCAGATGGCACTCGGCTTGTGGTGCTCAAAGTGCCAAACTCAACAGCAATGGCAACAGCAGTTTCATGCTATGCAAGAAAAAAAAACAAGTGCATAAAGATACTGTTCTTTTTACTTATTTTGAATAGACAGTAGTGCAGGTGTTACGAGCCCAATGGCAACTTTGGGTACAGGCTACACCCTGGACAGGTCACCAGACTATCACAGGGCTGACACATAGAGACAGACAACCATTCACGCTCACATTCACACCTACGGACAATTTGGGTCTAGGCATGTAGTCGAGAGGGTTGAGAACAGGGTTAGGGTAAGGAAAGGCATTGTGTCAGAGTTACAAATGTGTGTGTGTGTGTGTGTGTATATAAAGAGCATTAGTAAGAAGTCAGATTAGGTCCTGCGTGGTGTCAGGGCTTTGACCCCGTGACCCCATCGTCCCTCTCTCTGTCACCCAGCGCAGACAGTTTGCCCTTCAGCGGTTTCCATTGTAAATAAGTCAAACCAAACAAACCCATGGCTGACACTGTTCGCCATCAGAGCGCTCTCTCAGGCAACAAGAAGGCCGGGAGGAAAAAAAAACGGCAAGTCGCCAAGCACTTCCTCTGGTGCTCATTAAGTTTTCATAATAAATAATGATTTTCTTTAATGATGACCTTTGAAACGCAGAAGAAATGTCTAAAGAGAAACCTCAGCGTGCACCCTTTTGTTCTTGAGCATTTGTGTAATTTATTTGGGATGGTGACACGACAGCTTGCCACTCTGAAATTGCTCAATCCCACAATGTTGGAAATGGCTGCACGCCCCGAGAAGCTGCATCGAAAGCGGCGTCTGTATGTGGCACTGGCTGGTGCCGCTTCATGGGGAGATGGCACGGCTTCACATGTACCAACAGAACATAAGATTAATGTGAAACAAATTCAAACTCACCCTTTCCCCCCTTGCTAATCTTATTGTCGCTGACGTGTGTCTGCTCAGCATTATTCATACAGCATTCTTTGATCCGTTCCTGGTGGGAACGCCAACTTTCACACGAGCATATTTCGGGTTTTACAGGCACTTTTATAGGCACACCTGGAAATTACCCCATAAGGGTCACAAATTGGAATATTATGAGTGTTACAAATCTGCTCAGCCCTGCCAAACAACACTCCTGTTGAATACTAAACAATTTCAACTCAATTTGCACCTGACGTTCGAGTGCAAAACATCCTCCTTCTTCTGTTGGGAACTTTCTGGCTCTCCTCACTCTCACTCTGTCTCTGCACGAGGTGACTGAGACAAACTTAAACTCCCCTCCCTGTCTCTCTTCGCATCTCCCTGGCTCTGATTCTTCAGTAGACTTTCTGCATGCTATAAAAAGGCAGGGTTATCTATCCTTTGAGTTGAGCCAGAGTAGTTTATGGTCACAGCGGTCCCTCTGGATCCCTGCCACAGTGTGAGGAGTCTGAAAGGCTGCACGCTCGCTCAGACTTTTACAGAAAGAGACAGTGACAGAGAAGAGAAGTGTAAGTTGACGTCTTGTTTTTCATCAGTGGCCAAAATGTCCTCAACACTTTAAAGCTCTTTGCATATTTAGATCTGGACTGAGATGCTGAGCGAAACAAAGGGACTTTACTTTATCTACAGCAGCCAGAAGGTCACATCCCTGCTACATGAAAATACACAATACTCATGAAAAGAATCCGATTGTGTTATTTGTACGACAGCTCAGAAAACAAACATACCCAACATGAATTACAGTCTTAATGGGTCGTCCATTAATCTCCATGGCCTGCAGCCCTATTCATCAGCGCTTGTTGTCATCACCATGTGTGTACTGTATTAGGTGGAGGGCTCTGGTGTCGCTCCACTGTGGAGCTGCTGATGGCTAAGGAATGATAAGTGGAGGGATAAACCTTTGTGGGGGTACATGGCGGCAAACAGACCCTCGACCACTGCTAAGCATCCAGTTTCAAGACTTCAGAGGCGCACAGAGAGTCCCATTCAGAAACTCTCTCGCCATAGAATCTCGCTGTAGAGTAAATATATAATCACATTTGTTCTTCACGTGCACAGGTGGCTCAAGACTAGGACACACACACACATATGCGAACCCAGTTGATGCTTTTGTTAGCGTTGAAGAGATTATTTCACATTTTTCGATCAGCTTAGCTTAGCATAGCATTCAGACAGTCCAAAGTTAATAAAATTGTATCTCTAAAACTTAGTAATTAATGTTTTCAGTGTTAAGGAGTTATGTACCAGACGGTTTCTTGCCCTGATGCTGGACTCTAGGAAGTCAAAACAACATACAGAAGATGCAGAAAATCTAATATGTTAATCAGTCAGCCTCAAATCCATTGTTTTCAACGTAGGCGCGCTCAAAACAAGAGTGCTCACTAGCAGCTGAGCAGCTGGTGTCGCCAGCATCAAACTAAAATATAACTTCTAACGTTAATGTGGGAGCTAAGCAGAAAACTTTAGCAGTCATGCCCATTTGTAACATTATGTGTGTCTGAAAACTTATGTTAATGGTAAAGTCACAGATTGAAGCTGAAAACAAAACTGACATATCTCTTAATTTTTTGCTGCTGTATTGAAATTGGTGTCAAGTATTAAATATTTTCCTGGGTATCAATATCGAGTTTGAAATTTTAGTATCGTGACAACCCTAATGCAGGCACACGCACCTTATGCTATGTTACAAGAAACAACCAATCACAACAGGCAGTTATCGATTTTTACTTTTGTAAATATCAGTCTATGATGAATATTAAGAAGGAGTTGATCTTTGGAGTGCAGGACGGACAAAATTTGAAGCTGAATACACCCTTTAAAAACAAACCTGGAAGACGATAAGCTCTAAACTTTTAAATGAACCGTGGTTAATGGCCTTTAATCAAGTATCAAGTAGCAATAGTTTCAAAGCTTCAGCCCACGCAGAGGTTTATGTTTATTTTTGAGAAAGGCATTGAAATGTTCTGTTGTTTAGGATTTCAATGTGTCTGATTTTTACCACAGCACTTCAGTGCAGCCAGATAATTAAAGCTAAAAAGATTGTTTAATGGATTGTGTCCGAGATGTGGATCATCACTTACTCTAATTAGCCGAAGTGTTGGAGTAAGGACTTTGTGCCTGTCTGATTTTATCCACTTCTGTTCTCTATGTTGTAGGGTAACTTGCAAACAGAGATACAGAGGTGAAAACACAACCTCTGACTAAAGAAAGAAACATTCATCAGAAACCAGATATTTTGTTAACTGACAGATTCAAGAGCAGTTGTTCGGAAGAAACGAGCCTTCAAAACTCTGATTCACTGTTTTAACTAAAATTCTTGACCAAAAAGATATTTTTTTAAATTTATTTGTCAGCTGGTGGTTTGTCGATAAGCAGGCGATATCTCACAGTGAGACACATTAAAGTATATTAACTTTGGCTCCTTCATGGTTTACTACAGAGCTCTGTTTGTACTTCAAAGGCTCATATTTACACACACAATGTGCTTAACTCCAGGACACTGAGTGTGAGGCCCACATCTGAATTTGCCCACCCTGGCACATGAAAATAATAATAATGTAAGAGCAGAGGTTGCTTTAAGGACCTGAAGACCTGGTTTTCCGTCCTGTACCTGATCATCTTCATCCGACTGTGCCAGGCCTGTCTCCTCATCACTCACACAGCCAGCAGGTTCTGATCCCGATGCTCCCACGTGAGTCCGAGGCACAGCTGGGAACAGGATCTCACACCTCCCTCTGGCTCAGACTTTTCCCTCCTCCACATCACTTTTTCCGTTCCCAAATGGTGAGACGTGCACATTATCAATTCACTCCGCTCACAGCGGTGCCAACAAAGGCCGTCTGAGGAGCTCGTCCGTGTGCTGTCATTGCGAGGAAGTGCATTAGAAAATCATTTAATTGGCATTCCCTCTCAACCTCTCCATTTCCGCTCCTGCTGTTTGTTTGTGCCGCTCAAAGGGCCACGTTGCCATGGCACCTATCTGCATTTTTCATTTGCTGCTTTATCGCCTGGCCATTCCTCACTTTGTGGGTCTGCAGATATAATTTCCCTTTATACAGCTGATTTTATGGTTGGCTTTGCTCTGTGCGTCACCCTGAGGGGTTGTTCCCTTAGACGCTGATTGTGGTTGTGTCTGTAAGCTGGCTATCTCTGAAGGACCTGAGCAGGCTGGGAAGTGGGCAGTTGGGGAACTTAATCTCCATGAGTGTCACATTAGACCTGCAGATCCAGGTGATCCTCTTTGAAAATAACAGGGAATGTATATTTAAGGCACTTACTCGTCCCTCCAGCAGAAGAAATCACCTCTTACCTTCTCCAGGTCTGGTCCTGCACCATCTCTATTAAAAAGGTGCATTCATGGTTTGTAGTTTGGCTCATTTGGTCCAATCCAAAGAAAGTAATGAGACATTATTGCCTTTTAGCTCTGGTCCTGTTCCCCGACAAAATAAACATGAAGTCAAACAGACTGACAGCTCATTGACTGGACTGTTTTGGCGACTGTCACCCTGCATCATTAATGCTGCATGGACCCACATGGGGAAATCAAATTCCAGTAACTGACAGCGTGTCAGGCAGCACAGTGCTGCATTATGAGTATTAACAGTCAAGTCTGCAACTGGTATCATGAAAAATGAGGAACAGATAGTGCGGGACAAAGAGGAGGCATTTTGGACCAGAATATTACAGGATAGATATTCACTGTGCAAACATCACATCTCATTACACTAAAAAGGACAAAGCTGGACACAAGCAGAATACAAAGAGACCTGTTTTTGTTTCATCCACATCAGAGTTGGTTTAACTGCTTTAAAGCCCATCCAGAATGAACCCCATGAAACAGGTGGACACACAAAAAGGGTCTGGCTGCAGAGCACCAAGCTGAGGCCTGCCTCCGCTGTCTGACCCTTTCCAATCCCGAGCTTTGTGAAGGAAGTGAATTGTGTATGCCAGAGACGATCATCAAGATATGATAGCGGGTGTTATTTAGTTTGAATAAGCTGTATGACCTCCATCTAGAACACCAGAGCCAAGGTGAACATATAACCTTAATATTTTGATATAACTGTTACATATAAAGTTAGATTAGGCAACGTAATGTTAAGACATGCAGCAAAGTGTTGCAAGCTGGAGTCGAACTTGCGAGCGCTGCAGCGGGATGCTATTGACACCCACCAGAGTTTATTTGAACCAAATCACTTTCAATGAGCTGTCCAACATTTTGGGAAAACAATCTTCTAATCTAACCCTCAACAAGAAAAGGAATGAGCGTGTGTCCAAAAATGTTTCACTGTTCTTTTAAAAACAAGAGTATATCATAGTAATGCTGGTTATTTGGTTACATGCCTCACTCACTTTTCTTTGCATTTGATTAGACAAAGACCAGTTGTTTTCAAATACTTATGTGCTCTTTACAGCTTCACACGCCATCTTATTCTTCGTCTTACAGTATATAGAGGTTGGTGACCTGCCCTCTGCAAAGAAGAAAAAAAAAACCCAATCTGTCATTGACTTTTTGTGCTCTCTTTTCATGCCCCGGGCCCTGTTAGCACCTTTTTCATCATCCCAAGCGTGTTTATACGTGCTGTAACAGCACAAGTGCTGTAGCCACTGACCTACAGCGGATTGTTTACATATCAGAACGGGCATGATAAGTGATTCTTATCCTCCGCTCTCGCTCTTGTATATTGCCCAGTGTGGTTTGATATGTGTTATTCTTTGAACCGCAGGGATGATGAAATGCCAGTGGGCAACAGTAAAATAAATTAAAAAATGATAAGAACATAAAAAATAATTAAAAACCCTGAGTTTTATTTCTGTTGGCTCCCAGCAAGGTCACATTACTCGCGGAGCCATATGGCCGTGAATGGCATGTGTGGCACGCCAAACTGATAAACAGTCTCCTTCCAAACTAACATCTCATCCTGCCGCCGAGCTCTCGGGAAAGAGCGCGGTGTTGACAATGGAGCATGAAGTGGATGTGGCACTCTTCCTTCTTATAACAAATGGAAACCGCAGGCATCACATCAACGTACATGAAAAGAATCCGAGGCCTTGTTCCCCCTCAACATTGGCAGTGCCTGAGCGCTGAGAACAGGAACTTCCTGGCATAGTTGTGTTATTGTTGCAGAGGATGAGGAGGGTGTGAGCCAGGTATACAGACTTAGTTCAATAAAGCTGAGACCAAAAACAGCAAATTGAGCGGGGAAGATTGAGAACAAGCCAATACCGTGTCTGGGAGTGCCCTTGAATACTTTTCCCTTCTATAGTCTGCTTATATGAATATTTGCAGGTATGCATACCGAGCAGCAACAAATGAATAAACTGTGGAAAGACAAAGCAGGTCAGCGGTAATTCACAAGCATTTCCATAAAAGCCAAACTACAGACGATGAAGTTCATGGCATGCTTGACACACTCAACTGTGGAATGAGGATGAGATAGGAGGAGTAAATCCCTCGCCAGTATACAGTATCACCACCCAAATCTCAGGTTTGATGGTTCAATCCATGCCAACAGTTCCCGGAACGTCTTTCTTCCCATGTGGGAAAACTTAACCTCACATGAGATTTGAGGGGGTATTTGTTTTCACCTAGTGTCACGTTGACGGCTAGCCCATTTGGGACGGATCAAGCGGCGTGCCAGAATCCGCTGTCACGTCTTCATGCCACTTGAGAGACGTTTCCAGAGGTAAACACTTAACTGAGTGGAAGCCAGTCAAATATGGAATATTCACATGGATGTTTGGAGTAATATTCCGGGCGCCTGTTTGCGTGGATATCTCGACATCTCCGGAGTGTTTTTCACGACACAGTGATCCCAGATGTGGCCTTTGTGCTGTCGTCCAGCCCGGCACTCTCGCTCTAACCAGCCTGGGACACACGCCACTGTTTTGGTCCTAGGAATCATGGGTTTCTCTTTTTAAGGCAACGGGCTGTTTATACAGGATATGCCAACTGGATCCGTGATTGCAGGCCACTGGTTTATTTTAATTAGCCATGGAGAGCAGTTCCGATGGATTTTGAGTGTGACTCACCCCTTTTTCAAAACATTAGTCTCCACCAAGTCCCACTGTTGCCCTTTGAGGTTGGGTTTCATTTCAGATTAGTTTAAAGGAGGGGCCATCCCTGATGTGTGCCATGTATACTGTATGTGGAGCTGTGCGTGCATTTATGTTGTGTGTGAGACTTAATGAGACGAGGCACTGCTCTTAAAATGTTTTCTAAACTGAACCTACAGAATAATTTTGTACGTGGCGTTAAGAAAGCATTCAGATAGTTATGCGTGGTGAGAAAAGTTAAAAGTTTTAACACCATCACCACCTCCAGTCATTTCAGTGGTGGAAAGGTGGCAGAGAGGAAGTGGTTTCGAACAGAGCGGTAGGGCCATGAAGCAGTTGTCGCCCATGTGAACGCGCTCAGATTTTGCTCTGCCATACTGAGTTCACCGTCTTGAACTTTTGACTGTCGCTGCCTGGCTTTGGCTGATCAAATAGCGGGAATCGTTGAAGCAGACACAAGACTAGATGGAGGAGATGATTATGTTGATATCTGAATATCCGGAGTTATGGCAGTAGAAACTTATAAGGACAGCCAGAAGAAAAACTGGGCCCCGGATAGCATTCCCACCAAACTTCAGATGACTGGTAAATCATCCAAACATGTGGCAGTCGTTGGTCATTTCAGTGATTTCCGTTGTCTCACTACAGTATGTAGCTACAGGCTAGCGTTCACCAAAGCACCTGCCTGACATCGCAGCCCTGGACCGTACAGCAGCAGTTGCTAGGGATGTGCCATATCATCTAATTCTTAACATGATATAAAAATTCATATCATGACAGTTGCATTATTTCGACTTGTTGACATGTTGACGTCATACTGTTACCCACGGCAACAACAAGCATGGCTGAAAGCGTAATTATTACTGACTCTGCGGTGGTTCCAAAAAGAGGAGCAGCTTCAGTAGTGTGGAATAAACTGTGGCGTCCTGAATGTTTCATGAACAGCCCCGGACTTCTCAGACACTTTTAGTGACTCACCGCTCAGAGGGAACTCATTCACCGGCTCCTCTGGCAGCAGCACAGTGTCTGTCCCTCTCCTCTCTTGCCGTGCGCACACAGGAGTCGGTTTCGTCAGGTGATTTTGTCGTAAACCTTTGGTAATGTAAACCTATATGACGCTCGCTCCACAGCCTGTCACAGGTTACAGCGAGAAGATTAGAGGAGAAACGGCAAAGCATAAAGGTCCAGGTGGAAAAAAACGACTCAATCATTTAGGATTTTGCTAAAAGAAGGAAATCACCTGTTGATTTATATATATATATATATTTATAGATCCCAGGGGATATTTTTTTGTATTTGGGAGCTGTTTAAATTTTATTTTAACAATCTGAAGGTATCAAATAAATGTAGTGGAGAAACACTTAAATCTGCCTGTGAATTGTAGTGGAGTAGCATTATAGAGTAGCAGGAAATGGAAATACTCAAGTATAAGTAACTTGATTTTCAAGTCTGTGTGTAAGTACAGTACTTACACATCTTTAATAATAAATTTTGTTCAAATAAATTTAATTTTACATTCAATTTACCGCAGTCAAGGTGGCCTCCAATAAATGTGAAGAACAAACCTGTTCTAGTGAGGCACTGGCTCGCAGGTATAACTTATAGAGGAAGTAGAAACAGTTCAATAAACAGATGTTGATTTCCAGGAATGAAAATATTACAATAGAGTTATGAGTTTGCATTCTCCTCCACCATTTTATTCAATGTGTCAGCAAAACACAGAGACAAACTGTGTTTTTCAGATTTGTTGTTTTGCCGTAATTAAATGAACAAAAGCAGATGTGTTTACATTTTGTGTTTGATGCGGCAGATGACAGGACGGTACATTGTCATTCTAATTCTAAAAATTGCTTTTCTTTTTGCAAGTGATCATTAAGTTGTCTGTTATTTCCACAATCATTTTTCAACCATATTATTTTAAAATCAAAACTTCACTTCAAAATGTGTTTTTCAGGGTCACAATTTAATTAGAACAAAAACTGCTGTCAAACCCGTACCAGTGAATTTATATGAATATATTTTGCACCCATTACAACAATTTTATTGCGGGTTACCCGGTGGGTACTAATGCAGGACCACTGCAGGAATGTGATGTCAGAGGCTAAACAGACAGTTATAAATCAATAAAAATCACATTCAGCTGTTATAAATGTTTTCTTAACAGCACACTGTTCTGAAATGCTTTTATTTACATTATCTCAATGTTATCATTATCGTAGCTTCCTTATTTTGGGATATCAAAATAAATATCTTTATGTGTGGAAAAAGCAAGAAAGCCTGACGATCATCAGTGGGTCATCTCGTCCCAAAAGTTGTACAGTAGGTTTTATAATCACTAGTTTCGTCACATTAAATCAAACCCAGACAAAGTGAATCTCTTCAATTAAATCACTGGGCTACTATTATTTTTTATTATTTTCTTTTTCCTTAATACCTACTTTTTTGAAGCAATTTTTACTCAATTTTAGAAATATTTCACACACACAAATTCATCAAATTCACATATCTCATAAAGAAATAAAAAATAGAATGAAAAGATGTATACGTGTATTAATTAAATTACATAAAAAATTATGAAGATATTTTAAATTCAACATTTATTCAAATTATCAATATATATATATATATATATATACATTAAAGAAATTATCTGAAAAATATAATAATTAAATATAAATTACATAAAATAAAAGAAACCTCAAATAAGAACAATAAAATGACAAAACAAAAAAGCAACCTTGAAGAAACACTCAGCAACTCAGCAATTTAAAGTCACTGCGCACCTTGACGTCCAGCATACTCTATTAAATGTTTCCACATATTTTTGAATTCTCCTGCTCTTCCTCTGGTTATGTAAAAAATCTTTCCAGTACATTACAAAATGATTTCACCCGTACATGTATTGAAGGTACATCCATTTTTCAGTTTAGGGTTATGTACTAACAATACAGTTATTTGGATATATACCTATAGTGCACATATTTTTGCTTGGTGAGGCACCTTCATGCCAGTAATCTCAGATATATTCTGAACAAGTGTCTGGGATGTCAGGGAACCAACAGGTCAATTTGACCAGGGTCATGTAAGTTCTCATTAACCATTTTTTATTGTAATACTTTCCTCAAATACTTGTGTGATTTTTTTAAAGGTTCAGTGTGTAAGACTTGAGGATTTAGTGGCGTCTAGCGATAAAGGAGTACAGATTGCTACCAGTCGAAAACTTCCCATTGTTAGTATTCATTCAATGTCCATTGGGTTTTTATAGGGAGCCAAATTATCCACAGAGGTCTCTTCTTCTGCAGAACAAAGGACCAGCTGATTACAACCAGTAAAAACACTCAAACAGTTTCATGCTTCAAATCAGTGTTTCTCTTAAACTTTTTGGAGTATCGGAGAAGGGCCACCTGCTATTGTGTGCTCACCGTTTTTGTCTGATAACTTAAGATCCAGAAGTTCGGGAGATTTTTACTGGGAGACGAATTATCCGCGGGGGTCTCTTCCTCTAACCGAAAACCGACTAGGTGCTTAATATCTGGAAAAACACTGAATAAAGCAGGTTTGTGTTAAAAAAAATTGTGTTTTTTGGACACTCACTGTGGAGGGTCTTCCAACTATGGTGGCCGACATGAAAACACAAATGGCTTTATCTAGAGTCGGTGTTTTTTGTTTTGTTTCTGTAACATTCCCCCAAATCACAGAGAAGAGATCCAGTTCTATGTTTAAACTCACTTTTGAGCATATTTTTTTTAACCTCACCCCAAAATTCAGATACAATATGACAATACCAGAAACGATGGACTGTTGACTCAGACTATGGACCACAAAAACAGCATTCATCTGATTCTCTAATACCCCGTATATTTAGCATTTTTCTAGCAGCCACAAAGTTATGAATTATTTTCAATTGAAAATAACTTGTGAATAAGTCAACAGTATCTAGAGCCAGTGTTTGGTTTGTCCGTTCTGGGCTACTGTAGAAACTCCATGAACCAGGACCTGCTCCCTGTGTAGATGCAAACAACTCATTCTAAGGTGACAAAAACACAACAATTCTTATTTTCAGGTGATCACATCCCATTTCTGCATATCTCCCTAAATCCTACACATTAAATTTTTAAATCAAGTTCAAGCTGAAAATAATTTATTTTGAGTTGTCTGAAGATACTGAGTTTGACAGTGTTGTGTTTGTTAATGCAAGTGTGACTAAATTTGTGATTGTAATTTTTTTAAAAATAAAAAACGAAACCTTTTCACACTGTAATATAACTTTCTCGTGACACCAGTGAGTCGTTTCCACTGCCTCTTTGGCGTTAAGTGAATCTAGTTTACTCAAAACACATGAGCGGCATTCAAGAGGTTTCAAGATGGCTTTTGATTTAACCACACTGATACACTCGGTAAACAAACGCAGAAAGAAAAGTGTGGGTTGACATTTCCAACTTATCACATGGTATCAGGTTTCCTTTGTGTACACATGCAGTGGCTTGGTGTTTGGAGAGAGCTTAGTGAACTTAGTGACTTTTATTTCAACAGCCAAGAGATGGCAACTGATATTCATTCTTCCTGTAACTTTAATTCCTGCGTCCTTTATCTCCACCTCTCTGCAACGTTCAGCATGTTGTTTAGACCATATAATAAACCAGCTTTCTTTCCATTGCAACCACTAAACATGAAATTTAGCTTTTTCACAGCCCCAGATTGGAGCTGTAACGACATGACAGTCCTCTCCAACACACACAAGCTGTGAGATATGGTGTGCAGATCGTGTGGGAAAGACAACTCCGGCAATGTCGTTCTTGCTTCACGCTTTTATTGTTGAAGAAAAACAGCGCACTAACCCAAACGCCCTGGCAGAGCACCTTTTAAACACTCGTAACTGTTAAAAGCTGCAGCTGCATGAGGATCAGTTACATTCTTTATCTCACCTTGTAGAGCTTTTCCGAATGAGAGCCATAAATTTCCAGACTTGTGCTTCTCGAGAGCGGCCTTTTTTATCTCCTTTTTTTTTTTTTATTTCTCCCCTCCACATTGGCTTCAAATTAATTTCCTCGCAGCTGTTAACAGAGGTTGAAAGAAATAATAGGCTGTAATTATTAAAAGTCTACAGGGGGAGGTTACATAAAACATCAACGGGGTGAGAAAGCAGCCAAAACCATAGAGTCATGGTTCTCCTGAGGAAGAACAGAGAGAAATTACTGGCAGATACATGTGTGAGAAATGGACGACTTTTGTGGTTAACTAACTAATTGCCGTTTTGTCTTTAAGTAACATAAACGCCTTTCAAAGGATGTAAGAAAAAAAACCTGATTAGCACCTAATTAAGCAATGGGACTGCCCATTGTTTCAACTAGGGTTGTAATCGTTTGAGATTTTAACCATATGATAACCGCCTCAGAAAATATCATGATTGGTGGTTTCATGGTATCACATTATACGCTACACAGTTATTATTATAATAATCAGTTACAGTGACCTTTACAGTGATGTTAACAGAGGGCTTTTTGTTTAATAAATGTCTTATTATACGTTAAATTTTAAACTATTTTTATGCCTCAGCAATGGTTAAGGCTGAAGGCATCATGTTATAAGTTTGTCTGTTCGTGAGCGCAATACCTCAACAACGCCTTGAGGGATTTTCTTCAAATTTGGCACAAACATCCACTTGGACTATTTTGGTGGTCAAAGGTCAGGGTCACTGTGACTTACTTGGTCTGTCTCGTTTTCATGACCGGGATATTGCAAAAAGGCTTTGAGAGATTTTCCTTAATTTGACACACCCACTTCACACCCACTTCCACACAACCATGAACTCATTAGGGTTTAGTGGTCAAAGGTCAAGGTCACTGTCACCTTGTATCAGTCTCATTTTTGAAATAACTCAAGAAGACTATCAGGGAATTTCATCAAATTAGGCACAAATGTCCACTTGAACTCAACGATGAACTGATGCAATTTGGAGGTCAAGGGTAACTGTGACCTCACAAAACATGTTTTGGGCTGTAACTCAAGAATTCTTATTATGACAAAATTTCACACAAATGTCTAATAGGATAAAATAATGAAGAGATGACACCTGGGTTCATTGTCTTAAACATCGCTGGGAAACTATAAGTAACTGCAGGGAGTGTATATTTACAGAGAAGCCAGACTTTAAACAATGGACACGTTTTTGAGATATCAGGCTTTTGGTCTGATGGGACATTTTTCGGACTAATGGGGCTTCGAAAGTTTATGCCGTTGGAACAATGGCATGGCAGTATTAGCAGTAAAGTCACGCAGAGAGATTATTCATTAAAAGAAAGATATTTCAACAACACTGATAATTTGCTGGAAAAATGGAAATATTTTGAAAAATGCGAAACCAAAAAATGTGAGTAACAACACAGACTCTTAGTGAAACCAAAATAAAATACTTCAGAAACACGTGTGTATCTTGGAGAACCTGTTAATTCACATCAGCCCATAAAATCACCATTTCTCAAGGAACGCTGCCCGTGTTCATGTAAACTCCATATCCATTTCACACTATATGAAATGCATATCAGACATGTCAGCCAGGGCCAAACAGATGTATCACAGTGTGTCTTATTGCAACTGGAAGGACGTGAAGAAGAAATATTACAGAAATGTTAAACATAGCAAAACCCAAATGTGACGCATCATCCAGTAAGCCTGAAGGGAATGTCTGCGCGTCAATTATAATACAGGTTTTTATTTGTTTTATACGACCAAATTAAATGATAATCACCTGATAATAACGCAGCTACTCAGGAAGGAAATATAAAATAATGTCAGAATGCAGTGAATAATGTCAGTAGTCAGAAAATACTTGCCTTTTGTACCGCCGATTCCTGACTCATCCAGCTTGGCACATTAAAATAACAGCCTACACGCTGAAACAATTATGAGAATAATATGGGGTGTTTTAACAGCTGTAGACTGGGGGGAGGGCAGGGTGAGAGGAGCTGCGGGATTCGATGAATCGTGGAATGCCAAGAGAGGAGAGACCTATCACAATACCAAGATCTCACTCACCAGTGTCAGAAAAGGTACATTTAAGTATTGAACAAGTTGGAAATGAAAGGCTTTACAGAGACGCAGGTTTCTTGTGCCAGTGGAGGGTTCAGTCCGATGTGTGCAGCTGAGTTATTTCATGCAGACACTGACACGTCTTTGGCGCAGAGGTTCTCAAGTAGGTTGTATTTATGAATATTTTCATGTGAATCTAAAGCAGCGTTAAGTCCTTTTGAAGGTCAGTGTTTTCACTCAGAGTGAGAGATTTCTAAGTTGACAGATAGGTATGTCCGTGTATTGAATGTTGTATAAGGCTCATGCAGTTTTTAAAGTGACATACAGCTGGTTTGAAATTTTGGTTGCCCTTCAGGGCTCCTGCATGTAAAATGTTGTAACTGGGACTGGGTGACGTGATGGTAACTGTATGGAGTCTGTCACTGTGTGTGAACCAAAGTTTACAAGCCAAGTTCGGAAACTTTTAGCTGTGGGCCTACAGCGTTAGCGACAGGTGCTGTGGTTAGCACAGTGGGTCACACAATGGCGAGCGCAAACGAAATACTGGAGCTGGAAGACACACGCCTGTGGGTTCTTGGTCAGCTACATCAGCACTGGAGAGAGAGTTGTGTAAAAGATGAGGATGGTGTTAGCGCACAACGGACAGCATCACCCAGATGTGATGTGCAATTATGGAACAAAATGAGTCCCTGATTTGGACCAAAGCAAGACAACTCTAGGTCTGAAAGCAGCCTTACAGATCATACAGGTCTGTTAGGAGTCTCCTGCCTGCCAGCACTTTTAAATTTTACTTATTAATTCGTTATATCTTGGTTTCAGTTGTAGTATTAGAGATGCTGGTAGGTGGATTTTAACTTTAGACAGTCAATCTGGCAGTTTCCCTGTGTTTTCAGTCTTTATGCTAAGATAATTATTCACCTGCTGGCTTAAGCTTCTTATTTAGTGTACAGACGTGAGAGTAGTGACAATCTTAGAAAGTGCATTTTCCAAAATGTCTAACCGGTCCTTTAAGCATACTGGTTAAAAAAAGAATTTTCCATAGCCAAGTACAACAACAAGCTGCAGCTTTTTTGGCCTGAAGAGCTAGTTAAGTGCAGTTGAGGGATTAGTGTCTTGCTCAAGGGTACATTGACCCCGTGTGCAGACAAGTGTAGCTTGGAATACGCTGGAAAATAATTTCAAAATCAAGTTAATGACGATTGATGTTTTGGCTTTAGGTCTACAGTGTCTTTCAGCCACGAATGTCTGCACGTGGGGAGACAGTTGCTGATAAAGGAGCCATTTTCTTTAATCCTGCCCTCTCAAGGTTATCGACTGGTCCAGGAGTTTAAACCGGCTCCTTTCCAGTAACAAACTCTTCCTTTAGGTCGCAAGAAATGCTCATCTTCCTACTACAGCTCCCCCTCTGGCGTCCATGTCTGATACTCCTCTCACCACACGAGCCCCTGGGAAAACCGCATAAGACACTCCACTCCATGACCCAAAACATCTGCGGCTAATATGGGTCAGTTTTATCCCCAGGTCCTCTTAAAAGAAATCCTGCTCATGACAACTAAACGAAAAACACAAATGGCACGAATCAACCAGGCTGCGTGTTGTTTCCCAGCACTTGTATCAACATGCGAGGGAACCCGCTGAGCTGTGAAATATCTAAGCTCGGACACCCGTCGGTTCTCCTCGCCTCCAAAAAAGGCTCTTCCTGGGTTAGGGTCAAGCAAGGAGAGCGTAAGAACCCCACAGAGTATTTGCTGTTCAAACAGCAGTCGAGTTATCGTGTCTGGAAAGTGGCATTTGTTGTGACTGTTGAAGGGTGGGTTAAAGAAAGATAGTGAGTCCAGCTGCAGGGTAAATAGCAATGAAGGTTTTCAGAAGATGCTTGAGTTGCTTAAATATTCAGGGGATTAAGTTTTAAGCAATAATGTGAGGTGAAAAGTTTGAAGAAATGAAATGATAACCTCCTGAGGGGAGACTTTAGTGGGCCACATCCATCAGAGTTATCATGCAAGGGCAGCAGCAGTTCACCCCGCACTGCAGTTTCTTGATTAATGCAAACTAAATGACTCACTTTCCAACAAAAGAAAATGCACCAACACCCATTTCAGAATCAGAATCTCAGCTGTAAAAGCCCCCCTAAAAGTGAGATTTTTTTGTGTGGGCTTGCAGCTGGGCCCACAAGCAGTGGGGGCCCTTTCTTATCAGGTAACGTGACCTCTCCAAACAGTGAGAGCTCTGCTGGTATCAGGATTCAGAGGAGAGTAAACATCTGTACTTGACATGAGCGAGCAGCTAAATAGTTTGTCAGACTGTGATTAAGTGCATGACTCAAACGATGAGGAAAGAGCTGATAAAGATGTCCATTAGCTGTCCCGAACTCTGTCTCACACTGTCGGTGTGTTTCCGAGCTTTAAATAGAAGCACTTCTCTTTACTGTGGCGATGTTTTTGTAGCCAGTCACCATTTACTGTATCTGACGAAGATAATTGTTAATACTCTGAATAAAAATGTAAGCCCAACACTTTTTCATGAGTTGAAATAAAAGATTTGAGACTTTTTCTTCACACAAGAGGCTTATTTCTCTCAAATTTTCTTTACAAATTTGTTAAAATCTGTGTTACGGAGTACTTTGCCAACACAATCCGTTCACCTGACAGGTGTGACATATCAAGATGCTCATTAGACCACATGATTATTACACAGGTGCGCTTGGGCTGGTCACAATAAAAGGCCAATCTGTAATGTTCATTTCACTACCATAATCCGTCTCCAAAGTCGTTTCCCAGAATTTGGCAGTACATCCAACCAGCGTCACGACAATAACAATAAGGAAGGCCCATTACCAGGGGAAAGTAAAATGCCATGTGGGGCTAGTAAATCTAGCAACTCACTTGCCCAACTGGTCTAATGTCATTCCCGAAAATTTGGCAGTACATCCAACCAGTCTAGTGAGCCATTCCAGGCTCACTTCACATGCAAGTTCCAGACCAGTCCCCCTGTCAGAAATCTACATGCCTGAAGTCAGTTTACCTGCCCCCACACAAATTGTTTTTATTTATTTTGTTTTTATTTTAAGACCAAATGTAGCTGTCATGTTGTGACATTTTTTGGAAACTTGACATGCTACCCTGTTTTATCAGCCATGCTCTCAACTTACCACAAACTATGTAATATTCAATTGGAGTTTCACCCACATCCATCCATCTAACTGCACCCAACTAGACTGTGGTTTCCAGGATAATTAAGATGTTCACCTGTGCTTCAGCTCATAAACTTTGTCTGTACCCACTGCCATTTTCTTGCGAACACCCGATCGATACTGTGCATGTGAGAAAGAAGCATGTTGGCTCGCTCCTTTGCGATTTCCATCATCAGCTCTGGAAAAAACAAACACGTTACATGTTTTTTTCCACTTGTCTGGTTCGAAAAGGAGGTAGCTAGATTTAAATCTATGACATTGTGTTTTGTGATAAAACTGCACAATTGCCTTTTATTATGACAATGCGATGGCACACTTGTGTCGTAATCATGCTTTTTAATCAGCACCTTGATATGTCACATCTGTCAGGTGGATGGATTATCTTGGAAAAGGAGAATCCCTCACTAACACTGATTTTAACAAGTTTGTGAACAAAACTGGAGGCAGCTAAGTGTTTAGTGTGCATAAAAAAGTTTTAAATCTTCTACTTCAACTTGTGAAAAATGGGAACAAAAACATTGTGTGTTCATGTTTTTGTTCAGTTCAGAAAAATGGTTTCAATTGTCTCTTCAGTGAGATATCAAGAAAAGCACAATCCGACCCAAAGCCTCGAATCCTCCGCTGCAGCTCTGGGGCCACTTAAGTGTTTTGTTCTTCTTCTGTGGTGCATGAAGACCTTTGTAGTCCAGCGTTACAATTAATTTTCTGTTCGTTTTGTGGCAGGAAGTAGAGTCAGATGCCGTTTGCCACAATTTCTTGGCCTGTGAATTGCCTTCTTGTTCCAAGGTGCCACCCCCCCTCCACCCTCAGACGATACGCGTCTACTGACCTCTAAGTAGGGAAGTTTTATGCAGTTGACCTTTGACTTTCACGTCTCCGTATTTATGTCTGAGAAAATAGTGAAATTATGACACTTAACACTGTCGCCTACATGTGTCTGGGGCTGCTCTGTGAAGACTGGGGACCATTGAGACCGCAGGTCAATCCATGACACCCTTCTCTCTTGTTTAATAGTGACACACTGAAACACATTCGCTCTGACATGCCGTGAAAACCTAATAAATACCGTTTTTCGAATGGATTGTAAAAGACTGTTATTAAAGTAGTTTCAAACTGCAGTGAAATTCTCCTCTTATTTCTTTTATGAGCATTTAATTATAGTCATTTACAGAGAGAAAGATGGTGCAGTTTAATTTTACATGCAATTTACACTAATTACAAGATTAATTCTCAATAACTGTGAGGTCATACAGTTAACGCCAGACATGACTTTAACTAAACTGGTCACAAACACAGAAGAAATGAGATTTAAACTGCTAAAGCACTGATGATTGGCTGAAACATTCAGGACTGGCCACTGAGAGGCTCTATAAGCAGGTCTAGTGGGCCCCCCAGAGGACGAGCAGTAAAAATCAGTGCTGCCTGTGAATGATGGCACAGAAACATCCAACTTTTAAGTGTAATATATGCCATAGCCTCGGGTCATAAAGCAGCACTGTGTTTGATTTTGTTTTTGTTTGTTTTTCTGTAGGTCTTTTGTATAGAATAGGTCTTGCAGATAGAAAATAATCTCTTTGCAATTATCAAAACACATTCCAGATGTCACGCTGTAAAAACAGATGGTCCCACGGTACAATCAGTCAATTCATAAATGAAAAAAAAGTTTAAACTTAATTAAATAAACACAAACAAAATCAAGAGCGGGAGGAAAAACTTGGTACTTTTACAGTGCGATTACACAATGGCTCTTTATATGGAGACGAAGCTTTTACATGAACCTCAGCTAATTCAGGTGTCACCTCTGCGGCGTCATATCGGCGCTCGTTGACATGTCTTAGCGCTGAGCCATCTGTGAGTAACAACTTAACACAATCATCTGTTGGGGGTTAGCCCTGTGCACGAGGAGCCAGAAGCCAGCAGTAGCCTCTTTGATCATCCTCCTGATGTGTGGTCACAGCGGTTTCACTCCGCTCTTTTTGGCTCAATCAAGGCCCCTTGAACACAGCAAGGTCCAACTCCACAAAACAAGAACCTGCCCGCTGCAGAGGCTCCGCCGCCATCCAATCAATGAGCAATCAGATTCCCTCTTATCTATTTGGCTTGGCTGGACGTGGATGTTAATCAGTCCCATATCTTCGTAATAGTGTTCCTGTTAATTGCCTCCCCTCGTTCTGGCTGTATCCTCTTTCGCTTATGATCTCTATCTGCAAATGAGGTCAGGAAGGCATATGGGTCTTGTTACTGAATCCTAACAGGGGACGGTTGGGAAACAGTGCTGGCCGTGTGGCCTGGTGTTTAAAGCTGTCCTAAGATCAAGGCACTTGTCGTCGCTCCCATGTGTTGATGTCACTGCTCCGTCAGCCCTTGAAGTTGTTCATTATGATCCGTGTTTAAGCCTCAGCTCTCCAGCAGTCTCCAGAACACAGCACAGTGTGTGCGGCTGCCTTTCAGAACAGTGTCCAGAGTAGGTTTTTCCACAATGGGGCGATTTAGTTCTTATCGGGAGTCACTTCCCCATGAGGACGGTTTGATTTGCATATTCATTGAGCTTTTGCATGTGACACTGGTTAAACCTGGTGACGGTGTGATATCTGGACAGCTCCAGGGCAAGTCAGCCCCCCGTCTGAGTGACATGCAAATACAAATATAATGCAGAGCGTGATTTGGTTAATCACATTCTGTACCATGACTGGCCTGGACTGACCTGGTCTGGAAGCAGGGTTTTAATCATAGAAATACAACAAGAGTAGAACCAACATTCCTGTTTGAATTAGAGCTTTGATTCTCTGCCCACCCACGAGGTCGGGCTGGGCCGGGCTGTGATTTCTTAATATTTCCCAGGCTTGAATCAACTGCATTTTCACCAATTTACCGACGAAACTGGCAGCTCTTATGTGCAAATGTCAGGAGTTGCAGTGGACTGAATCCAGAGGGAAAGAGACAGAAAGAGAGCGTGGTGGAACAGCAGAGCAATATCATGGATAACCAGGGGAGAGAGAGACAGAAGCTACAAGGGGACTAGGTTAGTGTTTGCTTCTGCCTCCTCAGCAGTCAAGACTACAAGACGCAGAGCTGACAACAAACGATTGACATAACAGAAGTGAGAAGAAATAAATGAGAAGTGGTGCAAAGACACACGTCAGCCCTTGGCTTATAAGAAATGTTTTAACAGTAAAAAAATTTTTTTATTTAAATGTTTAGTTAATTAAAATTAGAATTAATTTAATTTTTTTTTTTTATTATTTTCATTTTATTTTGCATATTTTTTGACGGTAGAAATTCAGGTTTTTAATCAGGCTCAGGCCCAAAATTGCTCCAGGGTTCGAGCTCAAGTTGGTCTTGGACAGAGACTGACTGTTGAGGTTTATGTGGGATCAGGCCGTCTTTTTTGGGATGTCTGATTAAAACTCTAGTACAAATCAACATAGCAGGATGGTCAACGTTTTTATGTGAAAGCCTTTAGCGGGCTAACATCCGCTAAACTTCTGTAAAAACAAACTGACATACAGAAAGCCACAGACTTGCTGAGATGAGGTTTTGCAGTAACAACCAAATAGGCACAATGGTAACTATCATTTACATATTTTGTTTTGTTTTTTTGCTATTAATTTTATGTATGTTGAAACAAACCAAGAACGAGTGAGAGCTGCTGCTCAGTGGACAGCTGAGAGGCAGATGCGGGGGTCTACGGGGGGATTTATTTCAACTAAACCAGAGCTGGTGACTGTTCAAACACTGGACATGACATGAGTTAACAAAGAAATTAAACCAATGTTAGTCTTAGTTTGGTGAAAGAGATAAATTTGGATCGGTTTATGGTTGTATTTTTCTGTTTAACAAGGAAACTAAATGTGAGAATATGCCAAGATCTCAAACTAATGTTTTTATGACCGCGCTGACAATCGCCATTTTCTTTTATGCTAGTCAAATGACTGCAGCAAACAGTCCACCGTCCTCTCTATTCATTCTGTTTCTACAGCTTTAGTCTAAATCAAGTTAAGAGTTCAACCCTGCCGCTGACACAGCATGACAAAAATTGAA
This sequence comes from Epinephelus cyanopodus, assembly GCA_026686955.1. Classification (NCBI taxonomy): domain Eukaryota; kingdom Metazoa; phylum Chordata; class Actinopteri; order Perciformes; family Serranidae; genus Epinephelus; species Epinephelus cyanopodus. The sequence continues at coordinate 7,579,180 of CM048933.1, read as the reverse complement.
AAATTAATTTGACAAATGAACTATGATGCAAATATACGTCTTTGGAGATGGAGATCGACGCGGATCAGAGGTCAGCGGAGTCGTACTGAAGCGTCTTTTGTCGCCTTCTCCCAAACCCTTAAAACCTCCTTTCATGGCGAGAGGGTTAACTGTCAAGTCTTTGAAGCTCCTCCTCATGCATAAATAAACCTGTACCCTCCACTCCCCGGCCAACCCTTGGGCCTGCTCTGGGGAGCACGAGGTCTAAGAGCATCCTCCATGAAGACTTTCTCTTTTCTAACTTTGCTTTGATTTTACGCTCATTATCCCCCCTGCAGCTCTGCCGGTCCTGGACAAGAGACTCCGTACCTGATGAAACAATGGGGGAGCTGTGCTGCGTGGTGAAACTAAGCCGAGCTCAGGATGGCAGGAGGGGACTGCATTGTCTGCCTACGTCACACTGCCACAGGAGGAGAAGGAGGGGGAGACGCCATTATCCCCAGTTTCTGCAGACCAAATTAATTAGCAGCAGAACGCTCCTGAAAGAAGAGATTCTCCAGAGTGGGACGTGTCAGCCAGTCAGTTCTCCTCATAACCCTTTGTTATTCACTGGTGCCCAGCTGTTGTGCTGCTGCTGTCAAAGCAGAGGACCTTCTCCCTGATCTTCAACCTCCTCGCCCCTAATGATGCCCCCGAGGCATTGGGGCTAGAGGGCAGGTGGCAGGGTGAAAGGTCTCCCTGGATGGGACTAACTCCTCTCACTCTGATGACTTCTTGTTTGAAGTACAGCAGACGCTAAAGATCACAAAGATTTGTTGTCGCTTGATTAGTGAAGAAGTGTTCAGGATGATTCATTAACCAAAGGAAAATCGGTGAATGAGAATATTCTCTCTGCAGAAAATGAAAACACTCTGGTGCAAACAGCAGGTACGAAGTGTTCGGCACTGATTATTGTAACTGCTGGAATCTGAGAGCTTGAAAGGTGTTCTAGAGGTCTGTGCACATGTATACAGATATTTTTAAAAACGGACATTTCCCCCTCTGCTTAATTAAAAAAAAAAAGATGTCCTCATAACCTTTGTTTTCCAGAATATCTCCGTCCACACTAGAACGCACAAACAACTCTGACCATTCACCAGCGTCAGCTGTCTGTAGCTCCTCATCACATGCACTGAATTGACTCTACAGGATAAATTTTCCAAAACACCTCCTGGAGATCTCATCACCATTGATTCCCCTTGGATTTAAGGATGACGGAACTTAATCAAACACACAAGTGATGATCAGGACATGCTTAACTAACAACAATCCCACTCTCAAAATCGTTTGCTGGTTTGATCAGGTCTGATCCAAAACCAGTGGACTCATGGACTTAGAATCGTGAACGGACCAAATGACACTGGGCGCAGCAGACGTCTCCATACGCCCATGAAGTGGTGCAGCAGCAAGTCTAAGTGTAAAATACTCATTAAACCAAGCAGTGCTAACAACATGCGAACAAACTGGTTGTCCACTGTTGTAACTGTTTCGGGGGTGCACACTCATTGCACAAAGAAACACTGGGCATGTGCAAATCGAGACGATGATGACATGGTTTTCCAAGTGCTCCGTATTACATATCCACACAGAATAACAATAACAGGAGTTTTGAAGAATCTGTACTGTAGAAGGCATTTTTAAAAAAAATCTATTTGAGGGTCCTAAAACATTTCTGACCTCTGTGTACATAACAAACGCACCATGAGTCCACCAAAAATGAGTTTTGGATCAGACCTGTTCGAACCAGCAGATGGTGGGACAATTTCAGGATTGGGATCGTTGATGAGTGGAGGAAAAATGTCAGAATGTCCAGAACATCACTCGTATTTTGCAGTGAGCTTCTTCATCCTTATATTAAAGGGAAATCAATGGTGACGAGATCTCCAGTAGGTGTTTTGAAAAAGTTATCCTGTACACTTTACTAACTATGTGTAATAAGGACCTTAGACAGCTAAGCAGGATGAGCATGTGGAGTCATTTTTGCTCTCTAGTGTGGACAGAGATATTTTTTGAAATGCAGGTCATGTGGACCTTTGTTGTTTTTTATGGAGGGAAAGACTATCTGTTTTTAAAACTATCTGTGTATGTGCAGACAGAGCCTACCTCTCCAAAAATGCCCTTTCAGTTATAATAATCAGTGCCAGCCACTAAAGTTTTCATAGGGAGGATATTATCATCCACTGATTTTCCTGTGAAGGTGTACACAGGGCCTAAATCACAAAAAAGAATACTGTAATTACAGTGAGGAAAAAATCAAATTCTTAAATGTTAAAAAAAGTGAAAACACTACTTTTTATTTTGCAAGTTTCGATGCAGTCAAACTATAGATGCATATTCCATAAAATATGTAAATGGCACTGCATAAAAACTGACTTAACTGTGTGTGCATCTCCTCCCTTTATAACTGAATATAAATGGTAGCTTTAAATGTTAAAAGTGAAGAAAAGGTGAAAAAAATACATCTGATAAATAATTAAACTACAAATGAACAGGAAAAAAGTAAACTGCTTAGTAAAACTCTTCTTTACTGCTCAGCCACAATCTGATGATACAATACTGACCCCTAGTGGACTGTTAACGAAACATCACATTTAAAAAACTATATGTCCCATGAACTACCAGGGATCCTAAACACCCACTGTGTAGTGGAGTTCTGCTGACACATATCATAAAAAAGTAAAATAAACTAGTATTTATTGATGCATGTGTGACTTTATTCACAGTGTTTCCAGCTTGTTATTCCTCTTGGACAGTTTCTGCTCACAGTTCTGCATGAGATCCATCTTGGCTCGATTGTCTTCCAGCTGGGTCACTGTGAGCAGCCTGAGTCCTCCCTGCTCTCTGATTGGACCCACGGGGCCGATCCTGGGCAAGCTGGTGCTTCTCTTCACGGAGCGCTCTGGATTAGGTAGCGATCTCACGCGCTCAGGAGCCCGCGGGCCCTCTGTGGCAGCGCTGTGAGGCAGTGCTGTTTTAGAAAATGAACAGACGTGGCGTCTCGGCGTGGTGACAGGAGCTGTGGAGACAACTCTGCGCTGGACCGTGTTTGACATATTTTGACTGACGGCTCTCTTTAAAATTGGAACACATGTCTCGGCCCTCCTGGGATGAACATCATGTATCAGGTGGCAGTGCAGAGGATCCTGAGACGTGTGAGGGCCCCAGGAATCTCTCAGCCTGGCATTGGCCTCCATGTTGATGCTGACTTCGTCCATGCACCGTGCCTTCTGGATGGCGTTGACCCTGAGGAGGATGGAGTCGCGTGTCCGAGGATGATGGAGCCCCCTCTGCTTTATCCATTCACTCGTTGCCTTCTCGCTCAGCATCACGGACTGTTCAGCAGTCTCACAGTGCTCCCTGGCTATGAAGGAAAAATTTCACTCACAACTGATCTCAAAACATGTCTCTGCTATTTCTGAGACTTGAGCATGCTCACCTTGTGCTCGACATTTATCGGAGGTGGGCAGGGAGCGGGTGTCGTAAAGCAGCTCAGCTCTCCTTGGTTTCTTGTTACAGTCGTGCATCTGTTGGCTGCGTGAAGCCGCCATTGCTGTGTGATCGACCTCAACAGAGGTGAGGGGAAGCTTTCTGACAGAAACAGATGTCTCCGAAACCAACCCATCCTGAGCCGCCACATCAGCCTGGTCTCTCTCTGTTGACTCTTTGTAATCCCAGAACACTTTGGCAAAGTGGTAGAGCTTCACACTGGATGTCGTGTTCACTAATATACTGAAACAAGAAAGAAAGTATGAGACATTATCATCCATTTCCTTTACTGACCAAGGCTTAAGGGGCGTAACACAACAAAATTCCCTCCCAACAATAATAGAAAATAAACATCTGAGTCACCTGTTGTCGTGGAAGTGCAGCGACAGTATTCGGCCTGTTTCTGCCTCTGCCGTGATGTCTCTCAGACAGTCTCCAGTGAGGAAATTAAATATGCGAATCTTTCCATCCACACAGCCAGTGATGACACGGAGGTACATGAGAGTCAGAGATCTGACCTCCCTGCAGACAAGTCAACATTCAAGTCAACATTTAGGGTTATTAGATGATAATATATGGCTAGCTGTGTCAGGAATGGCAGTGGGTAGGGACATGGTGACAAAAAACATTTAAAAACATACTAATGACAATGTATCCTTTTACAATTAAAAAAATCAAATGTTGTCGTAACTAATGATGGGCAAAATGAGCGACTCTTTCTAGTGTCTGCTATGTACCGGTCAGCCTGTCGAATGCCCAAGTGCTCATGACTCGAGTCGAGACCTACGCCAGCCAAGGCCACGATGGTGCTTTCACATGCTTCTCGAATGGTTGTCTGACTTCGATGTGTTCGCGAGCTTCAAGTTGTAATGTGGAAACAACACTGACGCCACAAAGATGTGCTGTGCTGTACTTTCTTGCTAGGAACGTTTAAACAGCACGATGACAGAATAAAGAGCGTCGGAAAAAGATCAGGTAAGCAATATGATCGGGAGCTAATTTCTCAGATTATTCCAACACCACTGAATGCAGCAGCACAAGACTGCAGAGGTAAGTGGGACGTCTACTACTTGCCCTTCAAGCTACTTGCCCTGTATTATAACGGAACGTCTCGGAGAAACTGGCACAGTATTTCACAAAAGTATCAAAACTCAAAAGGTTTGTAAGGTTTGATACATGTACATAAATCATCTTGAGGAAACGGATACTGTGAAAAGACAGTCATCACCATCACCAAGTAACTTTCTTGGCATCATCAACTCCAAAGGATTCTTGCTTACTTTGGGTGGTTGAAGGTCATGAGACACTCTTTAGCGTCACAGTCAGTGCTCCAGGCCATGACCTGACCGTTACAGTCCCCGGATAAAAGGTGCCATTCGTCAACGAACAGGCACTTCACTGAGCTCCTGTGGGCGTCAATCACCTTTGGGAGAAATGTATAATAAACAAATGCAAATATATCAAATGTAGATGTATGTACAGTATAGTGTCCTCAACAAGTGACTCATATCCTCACCCTGAGCAGCGACGCAGTCTCCATGTCCCATATTTTAACAAGGCCTCGATCACAGCAGCTGTAGACTGTTCTGGTGTTGATCCTCACACAGTGGACAGGACTCGGGTGCTTAAAATTAAACTCTTGAAAATGCTTCCCTGTGTGTAGACTCCACACTTGCAATGTGGTGGATAAGTTCAGTTAACATAATGTTTTAAAGCACTAAAAGTCCGGTGTGTAGGATTTAAGGGGATATATTGGCCCGAATGGAATATAATAGTATGTTTTCTTTAGTGTATAATCATCAAAAAACGTTGTGTATTTGTGTGGGACACGATTTTCGTTGCCAGTAAAAAAAAAAAAAAAAAAAACCCAAAAAAAACCTCCAGAACATCTAGATCTAGAGAAAAAAGATGAGCACACGTTAGCAGGTGCTGGTATAGCGGCCCATCTTCAAATAGCATGATTTGTAACTGAAACTGCTTTAGTTTTTATCCCATGGTCCATTTATTTTTGAGAGGAAGAGATTCAGCTCCCCATAAAAATCTCATGAACAATGAACACTGAAGGAATCCTCAACGTGGGTGCACTTACGGCACACACGAGAAGTTTCAGTTGGTTGCAGTCTGCAGTCGTCACCACTATATGCCACTAAATCCTACACACTGCTCCTTGAAAACATCCAGATTATTGTCTTAATCTTAGAAATGTGTTGGCAGCGTCACAAAAAGGGTCATCGCTTGAATCCTTTGTATAAATATACAAAGAATCTTGTGTAAAAAAAACAAAGAAAAAACAAATACAAACAGCAGTAAAGCTCGTATGTGCAAATTCAACTACGAGACTGTTTTTCTAAACCATAAAACTTCCAGATTATTCATATTTCTGAAACTGAAATCCTGTGTCTGCACAGAGACATTTATTCTTCTAAGGCTGCTCACCTTTAACTGAACAGTCTCTGGCTCCTGAGACGAGTCTGTCCCCGTGGACGTCCAGGCAGTTGACGGTGCCTCTGTGACCATACAGCACCTTCACACACCTTTCTGTCTTCACATCCCAACACCTACACAGAACAAATAAACACCCATCCCATCAATTCAACTTCAGTCACAAAGAGGAACGTTCCATCATTGTCAGTGACGAGCGTCCGTCTCCTCCTCACCTGATACTCGAGTCGCAGCTGGCAGTTATCAGCAGGTCTCTGTCCTCACAGTGCAGCACGGCCTGGATGCCGCCAATGTGGCCCTTCATCACGGACACAACTTTTGTTTCTGACGCCATGTAAAGCAGACGCACCGCCCGGTCCTTGGAACTCATTGCCATGAATGACCCACCTCTGTAGTCCACCACTCGACGTTGGTCTTCTCTGTCAAACCCAAACAAACATGTTTTTTATTCCAGTTTGCGGGGTTTAGTTAAGCAGTCTTAACAATAAAGAAAACTGAACGCACTAACTTGTCCAGCAGCACCGTGGTGAAATATGCACCACAGTAAACATTTCGCTCTTCCATTTGCACCATCTTGGTTTGGATTTTGGCATACACAGCTTCAAATGGATTCACCTGTGAAATAAAGGTAAAAAAAAAAAAAAGGACAATCAACATACTGACAAATGTATTTCAGGTACAAAAAAAGAAGTTTTTAGAGCTCTTGTATTGTTTTTTGACCTGTTGGACACTGGGATGAATATCAACTTTGGCATGATCCTTGACGGGCACGGGGACTTCAATGATGTTGGCGTAAGTCGGACTGACCATATTAATACCTCTACACCTCTAGAACAGAAAAAAACTGTCATTCTTATTTTAAATTTCGAAGAATTATGCCGATTTGTTACATAAAAAAATCCTTAAAAACTACAACTTTACACACTTTTGAATCCTGTAAACATACAAATGCTTCACCTTCATCATAGCCGTAACTTTATTCTGAAAATGTCTTCTGAACTTCATTTCCTCCTCGGTTTCTTTTGCGAGGTGTTGCCAGTATGGACAAACCCTCTGGCAGCGTTTCAAAGTGTGCTCGTCTAACAGACCTGGCAGAGGACACAGTACAGCATAACATCTGCATGTATACAATATTACTAACACCAAGAGTTAAGACAAAAAAAGATGTGTGTTATCTGTCATCATTTGTCCTGGACGCCGTTTATGCGTCATACAGTCACATGCCCAAAATTTTGTTTACTGTGACTTAAAAACACTTTGCTATCTTCTTATAGTCTTCTCCTGCTTTGTGGGCTTCAGTTATTTTAGTTTTCAGAGTGCTAGGCAGCTGTTTCGAGGAGCCCATGGCTGCTGATTGTTGGGACAAGGTCTAAGGAGTCAGAGTATTTAAAGCTTTGAAATTTGCATTATCCGACCTTTCCTAACGATGACTGTGAACAGTCCAGAGTCCTAACGAACTACTTATGGCAAAAGTTGAGCTGACGTGTCTTGAGGTGCCCAAGCTTTTACATGGTGCTCTTGTTCTTTTTTCCACTCTTAAAATGTACAACACAAAAATGATACTGTAATCTTGCCTGTAATGTTGAAAAGCATCATTTATCTTTAGCTTAATGCTTTTTGGAGTTCACGCCAATGCAACTAGCTGAGACTGTGTATCATCTCTATGCAACAACTCTCTGTACTTCCGTTCTGATTTCCAGCTTTTCATGTTTATTTTGTGGCTGAATATAATTTGTAGCTTCTAAAATATGAATGAGGATAGTGATGGTGAGATACTGGCTACAGTTGCATTTGTAGTAGTGATGAAACGGTGGAAAACGTATAACAAGCATCAGATGGACTGTATTCTTGATAAATATGCCACAATAACAAAGAACCAGCACCAATTAATCAGCCAGTCCTTTGACCAGCGGAGTTGCAGGTGACCATCAGCCGGCTCGAGTCAAGCCCAAATGGCCAGTTCACACCGCTTCAACATTTCTCTGCGACGTTCTTGAACGGTTTTGTCTCATCGTGAATCTTTGATTTGAGCTGGGCTTAAAGGAAGAAAACATTTACCAGGAGCAAGCCGTCTCAAGTTAATGGGAGACTCGTTACGGAACCCATGCAGAAATCTTAAGGTGAAAGTTCAAGGGATTCTCTTTGAAAATGGTCACGATAGTTGTTCCATCGAGTGTTACTTCCCGGCAAGCTATGGCATCATGGTTTCTACCACTGGTGGTCTTAGGTTGCTTATTTTCACAAGACACCACTGTCTTTGCTGGCCTGAAAAAGGAGGGCACCACAGCCTCTTAAAGACTGTAATGTCGGCCTCCAATTACTTTTACCAGAGGGGGTCAGTGTGTGGCCACTTCATTCAGGGCTAACTACTTGAATGAAGTGGATTTAACAAGAGCATTCTGGAGTAATTAAGTTGCGTCCCCATAGTACCATTAGACTGGCTCCGTTTATTTCTCAGTGTAAGTACATATCAGTGATCACTTCAGACTGAACATGAAGGCAGTGAAAAGTCGACTCCGCTTCTGTGAGACTGTAACCGAACATGATAGCAAACAAAACAAACGAATCAAAGTATATAAAGAATACAAATCTGGCATGTTTCCGTTGACAGTATCAGAAGCACTGCATGTCATTTCAGCAGTGCTCCTTGTGTAGATGACTTACCTAAGATCCTCTTTGACAGATCGACAGGCAGGCAGCTGATGAAGTCTCTGTACCTGCTGACTCCTGAAACAGACTTCGAGGATCCCGGCACCACCATGAGAGCAGGGTCCTCTGAGTCTCCATCACTGTCCTTGTCATTGTGACAGATGCTGCGACCACTCGCTGAAAACGGTGTGAGATTATTATACGGTGATAATGATTGATATCAACATAAATAATAAAGTGTCACTGAGCAAAGATCTTGTTGGATTAGATTGATGCCACTGTGCAGCTACATCTGTGTCGACATCTAGTGGTGCTCAGTGGGAACTGCAGTGGAAGAGTCTCCTGCAGAAAAAACATTAATAAAAGGTGTTTTTATTTTACCGTTAAATTGTAGAAAGCCTCGTTTGTGTCTGACCAGGAGCACACTGGTTAAATTAGCCACCATGCGCAACAGCTCCGGGTCACAGAGTGAGAAGAGACGGCACAGATAATGAAACTGGGTCCAGTCTGGGCTGCTGTTGAACCAGTGCCAGATCTGATTCAGGTCCACGCCGGGTGGTTTCCCGTCCATCCCCCGGCAGCGGTGACCCTGAGGTGCAGCCGCGCTCCTTGACCTGGCGTAGTTGAATAAACTCCACGAGGTGACGCCCAGCACCCTCCGGATGTTCTCCAGCACTTTAACGTCTCTGCACCGCAGCAGCAGCTGCACCATGAACCTCCTCCTGAATCCATCCGACAGCCTCCACACGCAGGGAGCGGAGCCCGGTGTTTTGGGGGCGAACACGCAGGACGGACACATCCCGCACGTGTGCGCACATCCCTGCGCTGTTTGACGGTGCAGCTCGCACGCAGACGCACTTCTGCAAAATTTAACCGACTTCATTTCGACGCTGAAAGTAGTTTGTGGCGCTCGCTGCCGGCCGCGTCGTTGCCAGGCAACAGTTGCTACTTTTCTCTCTGAGCAACAGCGACAAACATCATTCAGCAGGTTGCTAGGCAACGAGGAATGGATGCTACCATGGCAAAGAAGCCGAGCTGGTTATCAAGCTAATGCAGCCTGGTATTTACTCAGCTTCAGTGTCCAGGCTGCGAAGTTTGTGTGATAACTTTGCAGTAATTTAATAGGATATGTAGTTGTGTCTGTTTCATCACGACACAACCCAAACTTCCCTCAGTTAAATTGCGCACAAAAGTAAGTTTAATATCAGATTAGACTGTATTGATTCCTACAGAGGAAATGTGTGTACAGGGAAAGTAGAAAATAAATAAACAGTAAGAGGTACATACTGTACAGGGTGTCTACAAGTCCTTCAAAAGTCTCAAAATGCCTTAAATTATTTTTTCTTAATAGGAGGCCTCAAAAAGTCTTAAATTGTCTTGGATCTTAAATATTTTCAGTCACATTACAGTGAAAATCTTCTCCAGCCTGACGGACCCAGAGACTGTTTGACAGACCAAATAACTGCTCTTAAATTTCATATAAGGTGGTTTTAAAGAGGTCATAAAACACCCTGATATAAAAGCAGAATAAAAATAGACACAATACAAGAGCCAGCTAAAACATATATTGTTCTTTTTTTTTTTCATATAAAAATCTGTGCGATTTATTGTACATTTTTCTATTCTGTATTTATGTTTGTAGACTTTTGCCGTACTCTTTGTTATGTTTACTGCTAAGCTCCAAGTCACCAAGACAAATTTCTTGTACTTGGCAGTAAACCTGATTCTGACAATGGTACAATAGGCCTCTGGGATATAAGATATGGGGTAAATTAAAAAAGGGGCGTAAATTAAAAAAAAAAGAAAAATTGTTGAAATTGCATTTAGAAGATATCACAGGCTGTTTGTCACCTGTTTTATACAAGGATAAGCGTTTTAAAAATGTACTTCTTTAAGGTGTTTGTTATTTGTAGGATAGTATGCAATGGTTTTACCAGTCCGGCCCACCTGCGATCAAATCGTACTGTATGTGGCCTGTGAACTAAAATGAGTGTGACACCTCTGTGTTAGAGGATACAATGTGTTTGTAATATGAATTTTATTCAATTTCACAACTGCATGTTGCTGCACTTGCAAATTATATTGTTATTTTGTTGTATTTTGCAACTTAATATTAGCATTTTTTATGCATTTTGAACGTCACAATGAGCTTGCTCTTATATTTTGCACCCTATAGTTTAGTATATTTAGTTTTATATCACCTATATATTGTTGGTTTTTTTTGTAATATTTCAGTACTTGTACATTGCATGCTTTCTGTGTTGCAATTGCTGCACAGTAAAGTCGCAAATATGTATTTTATGTTGTTTCTTATCATGAGGAACATTAATATATCCAGGAAAAAGACACGTGCGCCGCCCGGGAATCGAACCCGGGTCGCAAGAATGGGAATCTTGCATGATACCACTACACCAGCGGCGCCGTTGCATTGGGAGAAGACGTCAACCAATACAACGTTGGTTAATGCACATGAGCTGCTACTTTCAGCACAGCGGGTTGGTGTTATATGTTTAAATAGTGCTTGTTGGACTTCATGGTAAAGTGCCGTGAATCCGTGCGATAGAAGATAAACCGCAGCGAGCCATTTTACACAACGCTAACACTTTTGTTTTGAAAAATAACGGAAATGAAGACCTTTATGTTGAACGGGGTATATGTTAACTTCCGGGGTAAAGCGTCTTCCGTCACGGGTAGTTTTGTGTCTAGTTCGTTACCATGTCAGCTAACGGCTAAAACCGGTTTTAACGTCAGCTAGTTAACAAAACATAGTGAGGAATATATCCGCTGAGACTCTTGTGAGTGCAAAGATTAATATATGTTAATGTAGAGAGTTATAACTGGGGATACGTTGTTCTGTGTTACATGATGCTTCTGTATTAGCCACTTAGCAGCTACTAACTGTAGCTGTGCTAATGCTGTGGTATTAGTCATGACTTGACAGCACTGTGTCCACTGAATATTACAATTTTCCGTCTGTGTCAAATCTAATGTTAGCCAGCTAATTTGTGTGCAAGCTCGGCTGGTGTGCTAACGTAACCTGCCCATGTGTTGCTTCAGCGTGTAGCATGTATACGTGTTAGCATCTGTGGTAAAGCTTTATAGTTTGCATCACCTCTCCACAGAGAGTGCACTCATGTCGGGCAGGAGCAGCGGTGTGGAGTGGGTTGAGACAACCGAGGAGGTTGTTATAACAGAGGAGTGCCTTCCCTCTGAAGACAGCACCCCTGCAGGTGTGACAGGTTTGATTGTTTCACATTTAAACTGGTGACATGAGTTGCTTTTAGAGGTTTCTAACAAAGTGCATTTGTCGTTTTAGTGATACCTGTGTTAGAACCAGCAGAAACACCAATCCAGAAGTTACTGGACACTGTGGGACATGGAGATAACCCAGAGGCTGGTGGTGGCTTTTGTAAGCAAGAGACGCTCTTTCTTCTTCTGCTTATTTTCACAGCAATCTCAGCAACATTCATAATGTGCAGTTTCCACATTATCTGCAGACTCAAACTTAACAAAATTTAATAGAATATGCCAGAGTGTCGCTGTTGTTTATAATTTTTATCTTCCTCTTATGACTGGAAGAACGGATTTCCATACACATCTATGCAGTGTTTCACTTTATTGATGCTCTGATGAAGGTCTAGCAGACCAAAAGCTCAATACTATAGTGAACCATAACATATATGTTTCTACCAGCTTGGACTTATTGATGTTTCCAGCACCTTGCCAAGACAAAGCTGGGTAGAGCAGTGCTTGTGCTGCAACCTTTTCTCATGACTAAAATTTCTCTTCCATTAAAGGTCCAGTATGTAGGATAAAGGGAGATATATTATATTCAATAATGATATAATATATCCCCCTAAATCTTCCACACTGTTCCTTAAATGTTATACTAAAATAAGGAGACATGTCATTTAAACACGTCACTCTGACAGTAGAATAAGTGTTTAAACTGACTAAATCTGAAATTCATAGAAGCCCATACAGTCCACAAGCAGGTGCTGTAGTTGAAGGTCTTATTGTAAATGGAATATTACATTTAAATATGCCATATCTAAATGTGTTAAATAAAAACTGAATTTATATTGACAAGCTTAAACTTTAATTCCTGTGCTCTTCTGTTTTCCAGATTGTGAGGAGTGTCTGACTCTCTTCCAGGACCAGAATGACCCCACTAACATTAATGGCCCGTCATTTATCCTCGACTTTCCGACAAGCACGGGTCTCCCCCAGAGGGCTCTCCTCACTCTGCCCTACGGCCTGATGATAGGCAGGTCCAGTATTCCCAGTGCAGGCGTTGGGGTCATAAACTACGGCCCCATAGTGTCTCCAGGGATGCATTTTGGACCATATGAGGGGGAAGTGACAACAAGGGAAAATGCCATGGCGAGTGACTTCTCCTGGGAGGTGAGCTTGGATTTGGTTTGTCTCTGGAAATACCTTTTATTGGGATTATTGTTACATGTTTAAATTTTGTCATAAATACTCTAATTTTCTGCAGATTTACAAAGAAAAAGACGGGTATGAGTACATTGACGCTGCCAGAGAATCACACTCAAACTGGATGAGGTAAAGTATTGAATTTTACCATAGTGGATGTGTCTGTCTTCTTCTGTTTCGGTCTCATTTAAATTGAGTGTTCTTCCAATTTGGTATTGCACATTTATAACATTGTCAAACATGCGATGAACAGCTTATAAAGAGTATCAAACTCAGTGCAGAAAGAGGGATGTCATCTCTTTTTATTCTAAGCATTCAGGCGCCTACATTACCCACAGTGCAACTCAACCGCCAGCAGAGTGTGATGCTAGCACCAGCTAATGTATGAATGTCAGTGTTGTGGTCTGGCTTTGTTTGTTTTTCTTAGTTAACCCCACGATGTCTGCCTTCACACTGCAGATGATGGTGCATCTAAAAATCAGTCCATGTTTTTATTCCTCTCTCTTCTTACACAGGTACATAAACTGTGCTCGTAACAAAGACGAGGCGAACCTGCTGGTGGTCCAGTACAAAGGTAGCATCCTTTTCCATTGCTGTCGCAGCATACACCCTGGAGACGAGCTCATGGTTTGGCCCAGCAGCAAACTTCTCGACCATTTTAGTGAAGCCTGGACCCAGGTGTGGATTATGAAGCTGAATGCAACAGGTACTGTCTACAACCTAAGTGTCACTTTGTAGTTCGGGGTTCCCGCAGTCATAAAATCCCTGGCACTGTTATGAAAGTTAAATAAACTGTTTTGCAGGTCTGGGGATGATTTAGAATTAACAGAATGTTTTTGGGAAAGTTTTGAATATGCATAGTTTTGGTTATCGTCTAAAATATGTTTATCAAAATGTTAAAACACGTCTTCAGTGACGCAAAATACATTCCTTGTATTACAAATTTAATATGTAGTGCTGCACTGCATGCCTGTTGAAACATCACTAGTATCATGTGATACATAGACCAGACCAGCAGTGCATCATTGCCAAGGCTACGACCCCTTTTGGGTGACGGAAACTGTCACATACAGAGAGAAACAGGAAAATGTTGTGTAGCAGGTTAACCAAAGAAGAAACAGGTGACATGCTTTACGTTCTAAAATCGGCCACTGTTGACCAGTAGAGTTGCAGGTGACACCATCAGCCAGCTTCAGTCGAGCTCAGACTGGTTGGTTCACACTGCTGCAACTTTTCTCTGCAACGTTCTAAAACAGTTTCATCTTGTTGCGAATCTTTGGTCTGAACTGGGCCTAACAATTACAGGATCTTTGGTTTTCTATCCCCCAAAGAGGGGTTGGCCTTGACATTTTATGAAGTACCTGTATGTGCTGGTCTGGTTTTATGGCATATGCAGCTAGTGTCCATCGAGAATGTGTAACAAGTGAGTAAAGTTAGCGTGCTAACAGTTTGCTTATCTGCAAATGCCTGGGAAGTGCATGTTAAATAATGTATGGCTGGTTTAAACTACTTAAAGTTATGAAAATGGGGTTAAATATTAGGGGATAAAATGAAAATTCGTAGGAAAAACGTGTGGGAATCTTGGTAGTTATTCTTTATTGACTCTTTAAATTCTGACAATGCAATATTATTTTTAAATCTGGTCATTTTATGTTGACATTTTTTTCTCCTCTTCTAAATTGCAGAGAATAAAGCAACTGCAGCATCTCAGATCTTCCTGTGCTCCCACTGTCAGCTGTCCTTCACCACAGAGTCCTTCCTGCAGCGTCACACAGAATGCTTCCACATCCAGCCTGAAGGCGACGGCACGACACCAGCTGCTGAGACAGCTGAACCTGAAAATTCTCCTTCCAGTGCTGACTCAGGTGACCCTGCAGCATCCCTGGTGGTGTTAACCGTTGATCCCCTCGAGTCCAAAACATGTGGTGATTGCGGGAAGACTTTCAAGCAAATACCTCACCTCAGGAGGCACAAGCTTTGCGTCCACTCAAACAGACGTCCCTACTGCTGCCCACACTGCAGGAGAAGCTTTAGCCAGGCATCTGGATTAATCAGACATCAGCTAGTTCACAGAAAGCAAGCTGTGATGAAAGAGACGAACAGTGTTTCTAATCAGAATAAAGACATCAGTGAGAAGGAGGAGAGCCTGACACAGATACCTGAACTTTTAAACACGGCAGATCCAGCTGTTACTGAGGAAACAAAGGACACGACTGAGAGTGACGATGTACAAGAACCTATGAATGTAACAGAGACTGAAGACGCTTCTGCAGGAGAGGCAGAAACATCCCAGTTCATTTGTTCAGACTGTGGCAAGAGCTTTACAAACGATGCCTCTCTGAAAAAGCATAAGGCGTATGTCCATGAGATGTTACGTCCGTACGTCTGCACTGTGTGTCACAAGTGTTTTGGCCAGTACAACGACCTGACCAGGCACCTGCAGCACCACCAGAAACATGGCAAGACGGGAGAAAAACTCAGTGAGGCTCCGGAGGAACCTACCAACATGCCCTTTAGCTGTGCTGAGTGTTCAGTTACGTTTCCTTCAGTGGAGGCTCTTCAACAGCACATAACTGAGCATCACTCAGAGGAGACAACCGTGGACAATCAGGAAGCCGATCCAATGCTCTGTGTTGATCAGAGCAATGATCCAGATTACAGTCCACAACCCTCGGTGGCTGAATCAGTTGAATCGGCTCAAAAACATCAAAGGCCTCAGCGGGTTGGAGCTGGATCTAAAATTTCTGCCATAACCAAGCTCATAGCTCCAAAACGCAGGGCAGCCATCTGCAAGAAGCCGCTTAGGAGCTCCGCTGAACCGGAGGCGCCTGCGGTCAGAAACGCCAAGTTTAAAAAATACAAATGGTTCAGCTGTAAACGCTGTAAACGAACATACGGAAACCCAGATGATCTCAAAGCGCACAAGTGCACTTTGAAACAGCTGGAGTGTGGTCAGTGTGGAGCGACCTTTAGAAAATCTGGCTTCCTGAAGAGACACGAGCAGATGGTGCATGTAAATGCGAAGTCTTGCAGCTGTGAGCGCTGCGGTAAAGTCTTCACTACAGCCGGGAACCTGAAAAAGCATCAGAAGAGCAACACGTGCATGAAGTATCACTGCACGTCGGAGCCTTTCCCATGCTCGTACTGTCAGTTCTCCTTCACTATGAAGAGCTACCTTATCAAACACATCAAGAGGCACCACCCAGTGGAGTATCTGTCACACTGTGATTCAGACAGCTTGGTGGATCAGCTGGAAGAAGAGGAAGAGGAGGGGGGCAAAGAATATGTATGTCCCCATTGTGGGAAGACCTGTGCGAACGCTAAAACTTTAAAAACTCACGCGTGCTTCCAGCAGGTGAAGGTGCTGTACTTGTGCACCGACTGCGGCAAGGGCTTCACGAACCACTACGGCCTCAAGCAGCATCAGCGCATTCACACGGGCGAGAAGCCGTACAGCTGCCCCCACTGCAGCAAAAGCTTCTCCTACACCGGCCAGCTCAACGTGCACCTCAGGACTCACACGGGTGAGAAGCCGTACCTGTGCACCCACTGCGGAGAGAGCTTCCGGCAGTCGGGAGACCTGAAGCGACACGAGAGGAAGCACACGGGGGTCAGGCCCTACAGCTGCCCCGAGTGCTGTAAAAGCTTCAGCCGGCCGCAGAGTCTGAAAGCTCACCAAATGCTTCACCTGGGACAGAGAATGTTCAAATGCACCCAGTGCGGGAAGAGCTTTTCCCGAAACTATCATCTCAGGAGACACCATCAGAAGATGCACTTGTAGTCACATTGTTAGGACTTGGAAAGGCTATAGACGAGCTTAAATTGATGCCAGTGTAAACTTCATTGCACTAAATGGTCGAGTACTTCATCACTGTGCATTTCAAGTGTTGCAGAGAATTTTTGAATGTCCTTTACGCAGCATTATTTAAAGTTATATTTAAGTTTGTTTAAAGCATTTAACAACCCAAAGATTGGAACTTTATGTGTAGAATAATACATGTTTTGTTACAGGGTATGTGTTTTGTTTTCAGCCTGGACCCTATTACCCTATGTTTCTGTGTCTAAAGGACTAGTGGCTAAAACCATTTTTGGAAGTGGTTCAGTGTTTAGGGAGTGCGCTGCAGCTAGCAGAGACAAACAGGTTGCAGTGTTAACACTCCTGGCACCTGGCACTGTCAATTTATGTCTACTCAAGTGTCTGACAGCATTATGAAAAGATCCCCACAGAGACAGACCTTTTTGGTTATGAGTAAATCCGTTTTTGTTTAACCAGAAACAGCCTTTAAATCGCCATCACCAAACCCACCAGACTCCATTCAAATTAACAGTAATTTTAGCGTGTATAGAGCCAGTATATTTTTTACTTCTAACTGGGTGAATTAAGGGTTTATTTCAACTAAACCAGAGTTGGTGATTGTTAGAAGAGTGGAAAGACAAACCAGGAGGGTTTTTGTGAGTTTTATTTAGTTTCTGTCGACTTTGAATGAAGTGTGTTTTATTTTAAAATGACTGTTTATTTAAATGGAGTCTGGTGGGTTTGGCGATAGAGATTTCAGGACTGTTTCTGATAAAAAGTGGTTATGTTCAGACTGCAGGTAAATCACTTTGTTTCTCAAATCAGATCACAGAAGCATGAGAAATGGAGGTCTATCATTTCGCCTTTCAAAGTATTTAATTTGTTGTTCTTCATGTTGTCCTCCTTAGTGCTCTCTTACCTCTGGCTCCCGCACATAATTTTGAACCATTCAGAGTATTTTGTTTAAAAGTAAATTGGTTCAGAGCCTGAAAAAGTTTGTTCTCAACTGGAACCAAGAAATAGGAGTTTGAACCCTGACGACATCAAGGGTGCGTCATTTTCGACAGGTTGGACAGAGAGGTGGAGAAGGCAGCAATGGGAGAGTCAAGTGAGAAAATCTTTGGGGGAAAAAGAGAATGCAGTGGTCTCATTTTCACCACTGCAGCCCAGCACTGAACCAATTTCCAAAACTGTCTCCATAGTCACTTAAGCCCAGTTTCCACCGAGCACTTAAGTTCGGCACGCTTTTTAATAACTTAATTCACTGGACCGACTGCCGGCAACTTTTAAGGTGGAACGTTAACTTGTAACGATGAGCTGACAAAGTGAATCCATCAGCACACCTTAAATTTCACTGTGACAGCTTTGACCATTTCTTTAGTTTTTATTGTCTCTCATAGTAATGAGCGGATCTTCAAGCGTTTAAAAATATATATGAATTTTGACCGGACAATCACTCGGAGAAAGAAAAAGGTGTTACAGAGCGTCGTCCCTGTGGGCTCCAGCAACACTAAACCCCTGAGCTTGCCTGAGAAGGACTAAATGCACAAACCTGCTATTTTTAAATATCCCATGGAGAGAGACTCTCACTGCAGCCTGTTCGGTTTTGAAAATGTCGGCATGCAGCCTCGTTCTGTGGACGATAAACAAGGTGCAGACTTCCATCTGTGTCACCGGTAATGAGGGAATACAGTGAGTGCTGGATGGAGCAGTGAGTGACAAACAACCCCGCCCACATTTAAGAGGACTGTTTGCAGTGGAAACACTAGGGTCTAGGTACCATGTCTGAAGAGTTACTGTTGTTTCCAAAGGTTCCATACTGAAAGTGTTTGGTGGAAACAGGGCTTAAGACAAAAACATTTGAATGAAGGGTCCAGATTTAAAAATACCAAACTTACCCTTTACATTTGTTTAAAGCTGAAACATTCATCACCAAAAGAGTGGAGTTTTGTGTTTAGGAATATACATTTGTTAATTCAAAGCAGCGGAAATAATCAAACATGTCATTCACTGCAGTCAACAACAAAGTAAAAGATCTCACCATCACATAAACAAATGCTTACTGTTGAAATAAAAAAACACCAACTTGACTTCACTGTTGACCATTTATTCCACAAAACATACAATGCAAAGCATGTGCACTGTACAAGCCTTAACATTATGAAAATACTCATAACATGCCTGTTTTTTTTTTTTCAATTCATTAATCTTAATTTTGTTCTTGTAGTCACCCAGATCTACGTTTCTTTTTTAATGACACAGTATAACTTGTCTATTGAACGTTGCTTTTTGCATTGCTTTTGTCAGTTTTTGTCCTTGTTAGCTCATATTTCCACCTTGACTATATTATAAATATTAAGTAAAATTAAAATATTTCAGTCTTACCTGAACTATACAAACATACTGGTATGACAGTTGACACAAGTAGACTCAATTTCATTGTTAAACTGTGCGTAAATTGAAACAGGTATAAAACCTGGCAGTGTTTTCCATGTGCTACACACAGCGGTGTCAAGTGCAGCTGCTGGTTCGAGACACGAGCTTTTTAAAATCTGTAACTTTTGCTGCTGGTAACGGCTCCTTAAACATCCCAGTCCAGTAATGTTTCTTATATCAGTAGTCCTAACTAATACCAGTTACACAAGTCCTTGACAACATCCATTTTTAGGGGAGAAAGATCCATTTTTATTTGTGGCACAGCAGTTGTGGAGGCTTGTTTCTGTGGTCCGAGGGGGTTAAAACCGGAGGGTTGGACGCTCATTAATGAGTCTTAGTGTGTAAAAAATACACAAACACTTCTGAAAGGTAGGCAGCAGGTGGTTCTCAAGGTTAAGTGACAAGACCCCTACGAAGGTTGGGTTACTGTTTGTACAATTTCGAAGACACCTCAAACGCAGTTCCCATTTAATCCTCCGATCCAGTGAAGCACCTTGTCGATGTCTTCTCCAGTGCAATCTCCATCCAATTTACACACCTTCATCACGTAAAATATACAACAACCCTCAATCTCATTAGTTTATATTATGTTAAATGTTATACACATATTAAAATTTTTTACAAACCAAACTGATTGTTAAACCACACAGTATCACATCTGTACAAAAAAAGGTCACAAAACTAGGCGAAAGAAAGAAAGGGATTTGTTTTTTGGCAATTAAAAGCAACAGCCTGGTCTGTCACGAAACCACAAATTAAGGGGTTAAATACTGAAGTCCGGAAATGAAAAAGGAACAGTACATCTAGAGCTCAACAGAGTCTGTAGTTGTGATAAAACCGATCTTCGCGTCCCCGTAAATGTTAACAGAAAAACATGGTTAAAAAGGGGGTTAAGTGGCTGAACGCCTGAGGACACATATACAGTCTGCGACCAGAAACCAAGCTCAAGGTGGTGACGAGAAATACCCTGCAGGTCATTGCGAGTACAATAACTAATATCTTCTTCTTCGTCTAGTCAAGTTCAGCTTTCTGAGATACGTTCACGGACAAAAGGCTTTTATAAAGGTTCAGATTTCAGCTCCTCCACCCTGCACTCCAGGTCGGCCACCTACAGAACACAGACAGAGAAGAAAAGGCTTAATTATGCTGCTTTACTGCTTCACAGGAAGTCAGCAACATATATAGTAAGATCCAGAATATCTGACTCCATTATCAAGAATTCAGACATTCTTCAGGATACAAATGGTCTAGACAGTTTTGGTGCGAGTTGCTGAGTGTTGGAGACATCGGCTGTAGAGATGTCTGCCTTCTGTCCAGTATAATGGAACTAGACGACACTCAGCTTGTGCTCAAGGTGCCAAAAAAATAAATTTGAAAAACTCAACACTCTGTAACTCACGCCAGAATAATCTAGACTGATAAATAGCACTACAGGTAAGAGGGAAATTAGGTATTTTTGATTTTGTGATCTGTCCCTTTAAAAATATATGTGATGTTTCTTAAATTGTTGGCAAGGAACACATTTACATTTTGTTCAGATAGTATCACCCTTATGCTGCAGTGTGAGTCACACTGAGCTTTTTTTAACAACACAACATACAGTCTAAATGTGGTCCTCTGAGGTTTTGTTGCTACAAGAAGAGCTTTCACCTCATAGAAATGTGTGGTGTGGTTTGTATAAAGGCCACAAGACTCACTGAAGCAGTTTTGAGACCAATTGTTCTCATGAGTGCTGTAAAAAAAAAAACCTAGCGGAGCATCAAACTGCGACTTAAGAAGCCAATTAAAAGTTTCTTTGCAGGAGCCATTAAAAAACTCCTTAATCAGTCAAAAACACAGATGCTTCTTCTCACACTACACATGCATTGGCTGAGCAATACCAGAATTTCATCACTGCAAATCCGTGTGTCTTCTAGCCTCCCTCCACGTACCTGCTCTTGGAGTTGCCCCGACTCCTCCTTCAGAAGAGACGCCTCCGCTCCAACTTGTGCACAACGCTGGGTCTCCTTCTTCAGGTACTCAATCTCCCTGTTAAAGGAAGCACATCAGAGTGTCAGACTGTCTACTGGGATGGTTCGGATGTTTTGAAGTGGGGTTGTATGAGGTACTTGAGCTTACTTCTGCTGATACTCCTTGATCAGGCGTTTGGCTTTGCTGTACTTGCGCTCCAGGGCCTGATACTGGGACTGCGTCTCCTTCAGGTGCTCGTCCACCGCCTGGCACAGACTCTGAGCCTCCATCCAGTAGCCCTCCAGCTTCTCCATACGCTCCTTGTTCTCCTGCAGGGTCTGCTCCAGCTGGGCCTTATCCATACGCCAGCGCTGCTTCTCCTGCTCCGCGTGGTGCAGCTGGAGAAACAGGTGAAGCCTCCATCTCAATCACAAGCTAATGTTATCTCTGATCCTTAAAATGATCAGTGCTTCTGTTCTTCCTATGGGATTAGGATTGACTATGATCATAATTTATCAGCCTACCTTTCTTTTCAGCTGCTGGATCTCAGCCTGGGTCACAGCGTGCTTTATTTGGAGCTTTAAAACAAAGACAGATGACAGTTTTAAATACATGTGTTAAAATCGGGCCCATCAGAGGAAACAAGATGTGATTACACGGGAAATTGTCCCAATTAAAGACGTTCACTTTTCACCTCTTTGTATTTATGTGCTAGTTTCTCAGGGTCCGTCTCCAGAGGCGACATGTCCTCGTTCTCTGCCAAGTCAAACACCTCGATGGCGCTGGGATACGGAGGACTGACCTCCTCATCGTCGTCCTCTTCTTCATCTGTGCCATATTCACCACCCTGCGAGGGAAGAAGTCCAGGTTAGAAACGCTCAGTCAACTAGTAGATATCATTATGAACCTTCCCCCAGCTGATTGCTTATGTTAAATAAAATGTATAAGTTTTCTTAAATTTTATGTTATAATTTTTTTGTTTCATTTTATTGACAAAAGAAAATTTTGTATATGTATTTTTAAATCAGAAAATACCTTCAACAGCCACAAAAAATCTATTTTAGCCAGGTTTTTAGGAATAAAATGTAAAGCAGTGTACTAATGACATATGAACAAAGCCCTCTGTAAAAAAAAAAAAAAAAAAAAGCCTTCAGAATATAGATAGGAGGTAAATGTTTGGAATTTGGGGATTTCTAAAAGAAAAAAAAAAAATTGTTTAAATTTATTGTTAAATATCTGAATAAAACGTCATAAAACAAAAACAAAGTCAAACAGTCATTTACTGGTGTTTTTAAAAGCATGTTTCTGTGCTGTGACACCAACCGGCCACCAGATGGTGCAAACCTGCAAAGTGCTGACTGTACTCTCCATTATACAACCTAATGCTTTTCAAGAACCACCCACCGTCACCCTGCATGAATGGGGCAACTTCCTGTCTGTTGTTATAATGAAACTACAGGAGGTTTGTGAGCACATGATATGTCCATGTAGAACTGAAACATCAGAGACACATGAGATTAACAAAGCAAAGGGTACAGCATCCCAGTCATCC
Source organism: Epinephelus cyanopodus (assembly GCA_026686955.1). Classification (NCBI taxonomy): domain Eukaryota; kingdom Metazoa; phylum Chordata; class Actinopteri; order Perciformes; family Serranidae; genus Epinephelus; species Epinephelus cyanopodus. The sequence goes on along the minus strand of CM048933.1, from coordinate 7,556,414 downwards.
CGATTTGTCCCCATTTTAGAGCCGAGCTTATCGTTTGATCAGCCTGATACACGCTGGACACAACAGTGTGGCTTCTCGCCCAGAAGCACAACACAGACACACCACAGAGCGTGGCTTCTGTTCATGATGGGATGAATTTCATAATCCTAAAGGGGAACCAAGGAGACACAGGGCCAGCAAACGACTGCAAAAAATGATTTGTTTTTCATTATGAGGAAGTATTCTGTGCCTGAACAGGTTAAAAGTTACATAAACTTTAAAGCTATTTAGTGATGCTTTAATTCTGTTGTCGAGCAGCTTTGTGTTGGCCTATTTTTCTACAACAACCGCTCAATAATCACTGATGTCCATTTATTGATTTCTTACTTTCATTATTGTTTTTCTGACACTGGAATTGATCTTCTCTAAATATTGATGAGACATCAACTGAGCTGTGAAAGTTAACAGCCTCAATCCACTTAATTCTCAAAAATCATGGCAGTGGTATATTTACGCTTCAGTATTGACAGGACAGACAGAAGTACCGCAAAAGAAACTCAGTATTGTGATGCTGTGGACACGGCAGCATTTTAGCCACCTAAACAATAGCTATCAGTCTAAGTGTACGGTATATTTAGAATATTTTACCCGCTATAACTTGCTGTCAGACATTCCTTTCCAACAGGGAACTGAACTAAAAGTGAAACTTGTCTATGCTGTCTTCAAAACCACCAGACCAGAAAACTGTGATTTTACTTCACAGAACACAAGACTTGATTGGTTAGTTAGGTAGTTTGTATTATTGTGTGATGTTGGTGTTTTAAAGGGTTAGTTTAGATTCACCAAAGTCACACAATAACATAAACAAACTAACCAATCGAGGCAAAGGTAGACCAGCAGCTCCTGTGTTCTGTGAGGTAAAATCGCTGTTTTTGCCGATGGAGTCTGGTTGCTCCGTCGGAAAGGTAGAACGGTTGAAATATTAACAAGTATATAAATGCATTTTTCTGCTGCCCCCATTTCACAGTAAACTGCTTTGCTTCTGTTATGGTTCACCAATCTGCTTCTCCAAACTGGGGGCGTGCCGACTGACATCAGAGAAGTACCTCATACAAGCCCACTTTAAAAAATCCAAACTATCCCTTTAAGTAAGGTCAGAGCACTTCCTCCACCACTGGATCATGGTAGTATGTGTGTGTGCATGCAAGTGAAGGGGGAAGGAAACTGATTAGTAAGCACTGCACCCTCACTTCTGCACCACTGTGCATGTGCAGACGCTGCACCGCCCCTGATCCAAGAATGACACACCAAGCAGTTTTCTTAGTGCTCCTTGTTCCAGAGGATCTTAAAAACGAGCCCCGAGCACAGACACTAACCTCTTGTTCGTCCATGTACTGGTTGTAGCGCTGCTCCATCATCTCCCTCTGCCAGCGCTCCTGCTCCAGGGTCTGCTGGATGAGCTGAGCCACTTCGCTCTGTTCTCCCGGCTTCTCTCGCCCGATCACAAACCTGAGATATGACAGTCGGCTCAGTTAGAAGTGAACTCTGACATGCTCAAAGTGGCTAGCTGAAGCAACATAGTAATTTATCTGTTGTGGTGTGATGCTATATGTGCATGCTAAATAATATATGATGGTCCTGTTTTTACTGCTGACCACTGACGAACACATACACAGCCTCCATCAGGAGCAAGTTTTCATATATAATAAACTGCTCACAGCCCTCTACAGTTGCTATAGTGTGATGTGTTAATGTAGTAAGGAATGTGCCGGCTCTCTGATGACAGAAAATGTCTTCCTGTTTAGAGTTGAACAAAGGCAGTCTCTCTGGACTTGGCCTCTTCTATGATTAAAATCAAACGCCCCTCTCTGCCTCTCCTTCAGCTCATTGTACACTTCATTATAGAGACTATATGTTTCCTGATTGAGGCTCACAAATCTCTGTCCAATTAGAGCCGCCATGTAAACAGCGAACAGGAAAAAACAACGTAAATCACGATGAAGCCACAGACGGTCATTAAGCCAGCCACTGCAGCCTTTCAATTTCTGCGGCACTAACGGGTAATTAAACGCACTTCCTGCCCCCATCTATTTGTCTGCCCGACGGTTGTTTTTATGAATAGGTTGGAGCTCTAGCGCCCTTCGCCGTCACTGCAGCAGATCCATAATGTATGAGCTATCTATGGAGGTCTCTGATCTTCACAAGTCACACAACACTAACAATCACCCCAACAGCGCTGACCACTAAACCCTGAATTATGAATGAGCTCGGATGACAAAAGGAGCACGTAGGGAACAGTCGGCTCCACCAAGAACGCCAAAGAGCGGAGCTACAAATATCCCTCTGGCATTTCAGAATGATACTTCTGATGCCAAGTGTGTTTGTTCCTGATAACTGTGTTTTCTGTGGAATCTCTGGACCGTATTCAGGACGTCTCAGAAAGGGAGCTTTTCAACACTGAAGGGTATAATCATGACCCTGTGAGACTTGAGATATAAATCTGCAGTCTGGTGCGCTGAATGGGCAGGATGTGGTAGAAGTCAGTCCTGCGTGTAAGGCTGGCTGTGTATATCAAGAGGAAACCATCTCTGCGAGTTGAAGTCACAGCGAGCCGAGGCAGATGAGTGTAACAACACGTACGTCCTGGTCACAGCGGAGGCTAACAGCAAGATGGCAACTGTGAAAATAAATGCCCATTTCACTGAGGAGCACAGCATGCTAACAGGCTCACAGAGACGAGCCGACGTGTTGATGTTTAGCAGGAAATGTTTACTGTGTTGTTCACCTGCATGTTAGCATATGCTTGCTAATTAGCACTAAGCACAAAGTACACCTGAGGCTCGTGGAAATGTGTCAAAGCTGGGGCAGCTCGTCCCTCTCATGCATGCCAGGGTTCATACACGGTGCTTGAAGTACTGGAATTTGGCACTCCGAAAATTACTTCATAAAATGTTTTAAAAAACGTTTTAAACTAGGAAGCCGAGAGTGGCCGTCCTTGCAAATATTTTCTGTTTCTGTATGAATCCTATAAGAATGGAGCACCAGCAGGTTGCTAACTTCCAGTAAACAGTCGGCACCAGGATGTTTCGCTAGCTAGCAAAACCCTCCAACCGGAGCAGCGTCGGCTGTTAGCGCAAGATGTAATTCTGCAGTTAATAAGCGGGCGTGTGTGTGTTATATGGATTTGTGGAGATTGTTAGCTGCAGAGGTGGTTGTTAGCAGCTAGCTCCGCCTCGAAACTGCAGCAGAGGAGCAGGAAACTAGTCGCCAGACTTAAAATCTGTTCATCCCTGCAGAACTCCACACAAATCCTGATTGTCTAAAGAAGGTTCGTGGTGTTTTTGTTGTTTGACAGGCACATAGGAGGCTCCATTAACTGTACGTGTAACTGTGCTGTAAGTTAACAGTCTGCAACAGAGCTGAACGTCCAGTTTTAATCACCAACACTGTAAGAAAACATGACTTAAAACCTCCAGGGCCAGATTTTCTAAAGCCTGAAAACAGGGCAAAGAGGAGGTGCAGAAGTCTAGTCTTCTCTCAGTCCACTTGAATTACAGTATGTTCAAGGTTATAATGGGATTTTTGCCCAATTACACCAAAAACACCTACTTCAGGTTTAGGTTTTGCAGGTATTTAGTCATAAAATTTTGTTCTGATGGTGGCATGAAATTTGCAGTCCATCCAATGGTTGTCAAGATATTTCGGTTGAGACGGTTAGTGGTGTTCCAACTAGTTTCATCCCTCGAGTCTTGCTGCTGTTGTGGCTAATGAACATTGCACTGGTGTTGGATAATTTGTGTTTGTTGGCGTTAAAGGACGCCAAAGCATTTGCAGTAAAATCCTGGCTGTGCACAGTAACTCTTACTTGACAGTTCCTGAGGTGTTCCTGAGTACGGAGGCGGCAAAGTTCTGGGTGACTCCCACCAAACTGGTCCCATCCACCTCCACAATCAGATCGTTCACCTGGATCCTGGAGGAGGCAGTTAAAAGAGAAGTTAAAGGATTAACAGTAATAACTCAAGTGTGGCCTTTGTTCATCATCTTTATACTGAAGCCCACACAAGCCACACTCCATTTATAAGCTCTCGTTCTTGGCAGCAAGACCCGTGTGCAGCTGCCAGGAATCGGAGACAAGTGGGACAATGAAGCTTCCACTCCTGGAAATAAAACTACAACTGCTAACCTCAGGCTGACACATGGTCTACAAGGCAAAGGCCTTTTCAAGTCCGCCTCGCATGTGTCTTCACGAGATGAAGAATCAGGATATTCAACATGAATGAACGTACCTGCCGTCCCTGTGTGCTGCTCCTCCATCTGTGACCGTCTTCACAAAGATGCCCAGCTTCTCCAGGCCCATGTCGGCCCCTGCTCCCATCCCGATGATACTGATGCCCAGGCCCTCGCCATCTGAAAGAGAGAGGGGAAAACCACACCAGCTGTTAGCATACTGTTTTTGGTCAGTTTGATGTGTTATGCAGTCATGTCTTTGTGAGTCAAGCATGGGAGCTCATGGACTGAGGCGGTGTTACCACTCTCTGTGGGTGGAAAACATGTCTTTGATTCCATGTTCATGTTGTCACTCTTGGCATTTACATTTTTGGTAATAATTTGTGGCTGTGGACTACTTTCAGAGAAATGTGACTGAAACATTGGCAGTTTGATCTCTGGACCATCAGAGTAAATGTGGGTGGAGAAGCAAAAGAGCAGAGCTCGCCCCTCTCCCTTCGCCACAGATGTGATCCAATTGTGTGTCCTAGAGGCCTGACAATGCACTTCCTTCCTCATAAAACATTTACGAAGCCAGTTTTAAACCTTGCATTGTTTACATCCATGATTGTTTGGTAGCAGTTGTCTTTTTCACATTGCTGCACATCTTTGCACAGTACTGCCCCCACCTGTTAGGCGGTGAAATCAGCAGCAGGAATGATGATGATACTTTAATCGTCACGGTCTCACTCCCAACACGTCAAACACCAACCCTTTGTCTGTGGCCCATTGGTGTCAGACACTGATCCACCGTAGCCTGACATGTACCTCCGCAGAAATGTAACCACACATTGTAGCGACGCAGACCTTTCTGTAAGATGAAACCATTTCCCTCAGTGGAAACAAAGCTTTTATTTACTTTAATTTCACAGATAAGAAACAATAAATTGTGAAGACAATGAATCCTCCACAAAAATATCATTTTAAGTCTTGTGTGTGATTTATCCTGGCTTCATATGAGCAGAGGAAATCACCGCTAGTCACCAGGCTAATTTATACAATGTAAAATGCCATAGGCTTGTGCTAATAACATTAGCATGTTGTATTTGTGGGGAAAATTTGTCCAGAAAAAGACAAGTGTTTGTCTGTGAATGCGACGAGTTATAGTGAAGCTGATTTGTGTACTTGTGTTTGAAATGATCTCTATTAAGCCATGTTTAATGTGTGTTTAATGTGTGTTTTGAATCAACTAGACTTTACAGCACTCCACAGAAACCTAAGCTGCCGACTAGTGTTTTGGAGGTGTAACTGCCAGGTGTAACACACCGCTGCATTAGTATAAACGTGCATAGGCTTCGGTGTAGGCTCTGCCGCACAAATATAAATCTCCCATTACTACCAACTCGTCAAAGACCGACACTTGGTCAGTGGCCTGTCATATCAGGATAACGTCATGATGGTCAATTTGACAGTTTATCAGCAGGCAGATAAAAGTCATCTGAAAATCTTGTTGCAGTTTCTGCCGTACCAGCAGTACAAGGTGCAAAAATGTAGCGTATCTTCGCAAAAATATGATCACAAACAAATAAATAATCTCCATTTGAAGTTGCAGTCTGGCGTGAGGTTTTCTATGGGTTTTTATCTTGAGGTTAAGGCAAAGATTAGGTTAATAATAATCCACAATGTGGCCAGATAACCCAATGTCTGTGTGATGCAGGACATTAGGCACCACCCCTGGGTAAAATACTAAGCTATTAAGCAGGATCTATGGTCGTGCGGCAGGGCCATTGTGAGCATTTATACTTGTGCAGTGGTGTGTCTGTGTCACTCTGCAGTTACACTAGTCATTAGTCAGCAGCAGAGGTTTTTGTGGAGTGCTGTAGAGCTTAGTTGATTCAAAACACACATTAAACAAACATTAAACATGGCTTAATAGAGACAAATTCAAACACAAGTAGACCAATCAGCTTCACTATAACTCGCAGCATTCACAGACAAACACTTGTCTTTATCTGGACACACTTTCCCCACAAATACAACATGTTAACATTATTAGCACAAGCCTATGGCATTTTACATTATATACATTAGCCTGTGGACGAGCGGAGATTTCCTCTGCTCATATGAAGCCAGGATAAATCACACACAAGACATAAAAATACCAGGTTTTAGTTATAAGCAAAGCAAAAGGGTGAGTTTTTAGCTTAAATATTTCTGTCCCCAGATCCAGCGGGAGAATCTGTTCCAGAGTTTGAATCTAAAACAGCAGAAAGCAGCTTCACCGCAGGTCTTTGTCTGATTTCTTTTTTGCAACAGTGAGCAGCAGAGAGTCTGTGAAGATGATGAGGGGGTCTACCAGGGACACGCAGCATATCTCTGCAGCGCATCAACCTCATAGTCAGGGGCAAGTCCATGAAAAGATTTCTAAAGTGGCAGCAGGATTTTAAATCAATCCTAAGACTAACTGGAGGCTATGCAAGGATCAGTGGTGATGTGTGAGCTCTTTTCTTCTTAAGACTGACAGCAGCATTCTGTACGCTGACGAAATAGATTTATAGTTGTATTAAAATCATGCACAAGCTTCTTTGTGTCTCTAGGATAAAGACAAGAGTTGACCTTCATGTAGTCTTGAGATGATAATAACACTATTTCAGTTAACATCTTCATATGTGACTTGAAAGTTAGATCAGAATCAGTGATAATACCCAGATTTCCTGCCTGAGGTGTAGCGTACTGAGGTATTAATTTGTAAGCACTGTTCTGTCTTTTATAACGAGAGCCTCCACTTCCTGATTTGATGAGCAGTAAACACATCATTTATATAGAACATGGTCACATATGGTATCCTGTGTAACCTGCCCCTGTACATAACTCTAAATATAGTCTTCTATAAATAAATTAATGCGCCATAATGTTGAAGAGATGTTGAAGGAAGTACGGCTCACTGGGGGAAACAGAAAGCAGTCGGTGAACACTGAAGGCCTTTTTACATAAGTAATAAAGATTTTTTTTCAGTTGGCTTCAAAGAGACAGAAATGACAAATCAAACAGTCCAGTAGGAGGTTAATCACATATACCAAAAATTCATTTTCAAATTCCTTCCTGTGAACGTAAAATTTCTTGTACTCATTTCGTTTCCCAATTTCATGCAAACCGCCCACCTGGAGCCCGAAGCAGGTTCAAATAAATGCTAAGAGTTTTTCAGATACTGTTACAGAGCACTGGGAAAAAGATTTTAGAATTTTGAGATGACTTTATAATGTTCTGCACCTTTCTCCAGCTCCACGGGGAACAGGTCCAGCCTCTCCACCCTCTTCTCCAGCTCGTACTCAGCAGACGCCGCCATGGGATCCACGTCTTCATTACGCCTGTCGTAGTCCTCGTTGGGGTAGGTGGCAAACACCTGCAGCAGAAAACACAGACGCACGGTGAGACTGAGAATAACAAACACTTACACTCCGCCTCCAGGAACATTTTAGTAATATGTATACCAATATTTATATTAAATTCTGGATTTAATATAATTCTGGATTGTGCTATTCTAAGCGTATCCTGTCTTTAGCTTCATATTTAGTGTACAACATCACAGTGGTATCAATTTTTTCATCTAACTCTGGGCGAGAAGGCAAATAAGTGCCATTTTTAAATTTGTTTTATTGGTTCCAAAAGTTCAGTGTAAAAGCAACCGTGTTTGCTGTTTCCTAATGTTTCCAGTTTTTGCGCAAAACTAGGTTAATCATATCTTGGCTGTAGCTTCATTTTCAGTGTACAAATATTACAATGGTATCCATTTTCTCATCTAAGTCCCCTAACAAGAAAGCAAATAAGTGCCTTTCTCAAATTTGTTTCATTCATTCAAAAACTTGAGTGTAAAAGTGACCATTTTTGCTGTTTCCCGGCGTTTCCACACTTTGTGCAAAATGAAGCTAACCGTGACCTGGCTGGAGCTTCATATTCAGCTAACAGACATAAAAGTGGCATCAATATTATTATCTAACTCTTTGTTTAATCCGTTCAAAAAGTCAAGTGTGGAAGCAACAATTTCTGGTTTTGTGTGTTTCTTGTGTCTGTGCTAAGCTAAGCTAACCATATCCTGGCTGTAGCTTCATAATCAGCTAACAAACATGACAGTGGCATCAATGTTTTCATCTTACTGTCTTTGTTTCATCCATTTAAAAAGTTATGCGTGAAAGCAACCATTTTTGGTATTATGTTTGAATTGAGCCAGGCGAGCTGTTTTTGTCTGTTTCCAGTCTTTGTGCTAAGCTAAGCTAACTGTATCCTAGCTGGAGCTTCATATTCAGCGTACACACATGACGGTGGTCTCTGTTTTCTTATCTTACTCGCAGCAAGAAAGCAATCAAAATGTTCAAAGACTGTTGGAAAGCCAACAATAATTTCTTTTTTACAGTTTCTGATTATGATATTTTTTGTTTAAAAAAACAAACAAAAAAAAAAAACATGCCTTTCAAACCCATCGACCGTTTTGGGGTTTCAGATAGTTCCAAGTCCCTAAACTGAGCCAAAATAAAAAACAAAAGTCCCTCCGCAGTGCTTAAAAAATTATCTGACATGCCTCCCCTGTTCTGCACCACCCCCGTCGCTCTCATTAATACCAAACAGTCCCTAACATGTCTCTTTTGATTCTCTGCTCCTTGAAGCCTGTAAATGAGCTCTTCCTCTTCTTTGCAGCCTCTGTGGTTTATCACCGCTTCGTGCCGCTACTCAGTTCTTCTTTCATATTCTCCAAATATAGTAACTGCTACTGAAAACACAGAAACGCGTCACTTCCTGTGCACCCTGGGGAGCTCGCTAAATGCTGAGTCACTGGTGTATGTATGTATGTGTGTGTGTGTGTGTGAGTATGTGAGTGTGTTAACAGGTGAGTGTGACTTCACTATAGGTGATTAAAAAAATCTACAATGTAATTTGCTGTGGATTTGGTTTTAATCTGCTCACTGTGTGAAAAAAGGTATATAATAAACATAACTTAACTCTTAATTTACTCTCCTTTTTCGGCACTTTAGCCACTGGATCTAAATGAAAGAAATCCAGCACAATCAACCACCGCAACATTTTCTTTGTTATGACAACTGAAATATAAGGAAGTCGTCAGTGTGTTGTTACATAATTGAAGCTAACTTTTGCTTTAATTTTCTCAGAAACTGTACAGTAAAATAACTTCAGACTGTACATGGTCATAGTCAGGGTCGTCCTGAACAGGATTACAGTGAAAATTTCAGCAAACCTCTGAAGGAAAACATCTTTTCATTTTACTTGATTAACTTGACTTTGAAATGATTTTGAATTACCTCAGGTTGTGTATGGTCATAGGCACATTTTGAGCAGAAATTCTAAGCAAACTTGTTATAGAAACTTTTTTATCGTATTAGGACTGACTCAATATGATGTGGATGTTGTAATCCCGGTCTTTCCTTGTTGTTTTTGGCTGCTCCGAGCACCACTTCATAACAGCACTAATAAATGCACATTAAAATCTAAGCGGCGGCTGGCTGACACTGCTCCTCTGTCCCGCTTGTCCATGCGCTCTGTCCCTTTGCATGCCGCAACGTTATCAGTTACAAATTTGTTTTTCACTGCATGAGAAAATGGATATATGGTGTGAGAGTGTGTGGAAAGTCATGGTCAGAGCATCACAAGTTCCTCTTCAAGGTGGGAATTTCATGTCCAGGTCTGACATTTCTATATCCTGTTTTGTGTGTGACCCCGTGCTGAGAGATTTAAAAAGCAGCTGATAGCAGTTAGCGGCTAACTCAAAGAAGAACAGCAGCCGTACATATCTGCAAAATTGGGAGAACAATGAGGTCCAGGAGCTCCTTACCCTCCGAGCACGGGACGAGATCAGCAGCTATATATCAGTGGTGGTAAATAATTATTATTGCCATGTTATGCCAGAGTTATTGTTTATAAAGTGCTGCTGACAAACGTTATTTGTCACACTAGAAGCCGACGCTGTTGTGTTACATTTGACACCTGTCAACCGCCTGTCAGAATGTCGGCATGTTGTCTAAAAGCAAACACTGAAGCGACATGATGATGATGTTGTGTGGTTCTGTGTAAAAGTGCAAAGGCGGCATGAAGAACTGACTTTGTAGCAGCTCTATAGTACAGTCTCTGTGAAGTAAGGCCTGTAGCAGTGGTTTACAACTGGTTCTGTTTCAAACCCTGTTAGAAATGCTCACAATGTTTGCGATTTAAAAAAAATAACTGCAGGTTATCAACAAACACTCATGTTGTGGCAACAAATGCAGCAGAGACAGACGAGCTGCATACATGGCTTTGATAACAACTGACCACTGTTGTTAATGCAGACATAATGCAATTCAAATGTATCGACCACTTCAGCTGAGACAGCGGTAGCGTTTCCTCCAGGCACCCCGCGCTGTGTCGTTTCACAGCAGTAATGTGTATCAAACACACTGGGGGAGAATCAATCACAACCACTGAAGTTGCTCTCATGAAGACAGAGGCCTCTGTTTCCCACATTCACTCTGGTCGACCAGCATGACAGTTTACATAACCACCTCCAGCATGCTAATGGAGGCCTTCTGCAGCTGCTGCTCACACACACACACACACACACACACACACACACACACACACACACAGAGTAAGCTGAATCTTTAAAAGCCTCACTTTCAGTCTTCCAAGGTGATTATGCATTCAGCACCTTGCATGCTCCACTAGCCGCACTCATTCAGAGCTGGACCTTCTTCCTTTCACACATTCTTTCACTTATTTTATCAAACGTCTCAACTTTCCTCTCCGCGGTCGCTTGTTCCCTCCGCTGCCGCATTTTAACACGTCTTTGTTTACTCTCTCTCACTCCTCTCCCTCGGCTGTTTAGTTTGTCCATCTGTGTTACAAAGTAGCATCTCGTAGCTGAAGTGCTAACCCTTCAGTCATATGGGCCCCGTCGCCCTGGCAACCCCACAGTAAAGAGCCTGTCAGTTTTGACAGCGCCTTTGAAATGTAAGCAGCCCCTCCTCTCTCAGATTTAGTCAGCATCATTGTATTTTCATGCATCGTTGAGCAAACTACAAGCCTCTGTTTCTACTTAAAGCCTTCCTCAACCATAAGACGAGGGTTTAAAATGTTATCGCGTTGAGCCAAATCACCACCATCGCTGTATGCAGGGGGAGAAGGGGAAAGCTTCCTGGGGCCCGTACAGTAGGGGGGCCAGTGGATGCCAACAATAATAATCATGAACTTGGTTGTCATATGAACTCCAGACAGTTCCCTCGGTCACATAGCCAGGTCGTAAGTTAGTCATAAACAACAGACTCTCTCGCCGTTCCTTGAATTGTTTTGACAATTTCAACTTCAAGTCTTGTCATCTCTCCTGTTAGACATTCTCGCTAACGTCTTTGTCTAAAAGACTCTTCTTCTTTACCCTCAGATGTTTGTTTTCTTTCAGTATTGCGCAAGCCGCATCATAGAAACGTCATTAACACGCCCTCTCATTTGCTGGGAACTCTCCGGACCTGCTCTATTCACAAATGGACTCAATCAGACATCACACAGACTTTGAACTTGGGAACTGGCAGGGTAAAGTTCGTTTAATGTCCGATCCAAGTGACTCAGACATTTGTGCTCTCACATACAGCTCCTCCAGGTGATAATTTCAGGTTTGCAGTCCATGTGTGAAAGGAATAACCACATTTTATTTTGAGCCCAAATATGCACCATTGCTTATTAAATCAACAAAAATAAACACTGTACAGTATTTATTGCTGCTTTGGCAAAATGTAAACTGTTCCATAATGAAATCCTGAAAAAGTCAGGAGTGTGTAAATTTCCTTGCGATGCCAGGAGCTGCACATAAATCAGGATGTCAGGGAAAAAAAGGAGTAGAAAAGGAGGGAGCTGGAAAGGGCTTTAAACCCAAATAATAATGTGATATCCATCTTTTTCAGTCTGCTTGGAAAGCTGTTCCCAGCCTGGCTGAAAAGGCAAATGACAATCCAGACGCTAACGTTACAGCTAACATTACTAGCCAAGAGATAACTCGCATCAGTGATGGAGCCCCAGGCCTACCGACACCTGTGAGAAAGAGTATAATCGTGCCTATGTACTGTAGCTCCTGTCTCTTCAGTTGGCCTTTTTATACAGAGATCGTGCTATAGAGCCGCTGCAGATTCCCTTCTATGCTGCTGTTGCTTTTTTTAACAGATCCAAACACCAGCAGCATCACGCCATTCCAGTGTGTGATTTTAGACAGCTGCTGTTCAATCAAATCAAAAGAGGCATGACGGGTGTGACATTTAACACAACAGCATCAGCCTCTAGTGTGACATATAACATACACATCGGCAGCGCTTTATTAACAATAACAATGGCCTGACATGACAGTAACAATCATTTACCATCCTTGTCATATAGCAGCAGATCTCGTCCTCTGCTTGGAGGGTAAGGAGCTCCCAGACTTCATTGTTTTCTCAATTTGTTGTCATTTTTGGCCACTGTTCTTCTTTGAGTTAGCCGCTAACTGCTAACAGCCAACAGCTGCTTTTTAAATCTCCAGTTTTGGATCACACACATAACACGTAGTCAAAACCTCACAACCGTCCTGCTTGCTGTCCCATTTATACGGACATCGTTTCAGTGCTGTCAATACTTACTTTCCCGGCTCAAAAGCAAGACCACCCTGTCCCCTTATTCCGCGATTCTACCTTTTACACAGCACAGCGCGGCAGCATAAATGCATGATAGTCCTGCCTTGAACAGGCAGTGTAAAAGGGGCTAGTTTAAATATATGCGTTGACATGAGTGAGGCAAATCTGGGGAAGGTCCATTCACTGGACCTTGTCAGGGGCCCAGCCATTTCTGTGGGCAGGTGACGAGGAAGCAAAAGTTACATGCTGCTTTAGGGGCTGTACACATGCCGCATTTTTCCCCCCTTAAATTGCCTGTTATCAATGTAGACGCCTGGCAGGTGCGCTAAAATGCCGGAGCGACGCCATCGCAGTGCGCACACTGAGCACCCATTTTTCAGGACGCAACGGCTGCACCCTGAGATAAACCAAGAGTCGTGTGATGAGGAACAACCAATCACAGCCGACAGATATCTTTCCCTTCTTCTGAAAATATCAGTCTGTGATAAATACTGATTGATCATGTTAGTGCAGGGCTACCCAGAGCTTTACATCTGTCCCACAGACGATAGGCCTACACACTTAAAAACAGTGTCTGGAGGAAGATCAGCTCTGCACTCAGGATTTCAGATAAATAGGTTATGACACAGTGCTGGTTAACGTTGCTTAGCAACGTCAGATGCAACCTGCCGCCACGCTCTTGAAAAGTGGCTCTAAAAGGCACAAAGGTAGTGCCCAGTGCCTGACCTCACATTTGCCAGACAGTTAAAGACACAGCATGTGTACGGCCCCTTAGAGTTCAGCTTGGGTCAAACTTCTCTTTTGATGCAGTAATTTAAAAAGAAAAAATGAATTTCATTATATTAGATACATCAGTAATAAAAAGACTTTGCCATTTTGGGAAATATGCTTATTCTCTCTCATTGAACTGTCCCTTCAGCTGACAGCACTTTTGATTTAAGTGGATTAGTCATTTATTTATTTATCAAGCAACAAAACAAAACAATCTGTTTGAAGAGTTTAATGTGGGATCTTTTATAATGATTTACAGACTGAGCAATTATTAAAAAAAAGGAACTGTCAGATTAATCTATAATATCAATAATTATTTGCATCAGTGCTGATTTAACGTAACATTTTGAATAAAGTGAATCAAACTGAAGCTAACCATGCTGCAGATGACAGATAGCATGGGAGCAGCACTGAAGTCTAATGGCTTTTGATTTAGGTTACCTTCGTATTTAGAGGGATTAGCAGAATGTGGATTACAGACTCACAAAATACACTGTTTGCATCCTAAGTAACGGAGCATAAAACAACAACAGCGCACTGCAAGCCTGTGTGCCCACTGTGACGCTCTCACGCGACTCTGCTCCACTCCTTGAGTTTGAAGATCAAGAGGCCACAGCTGGTGGCTTGTGGCGCCCTCGTTTTACGCCCACGAGGCTGCAGGAGATCAAAAGAGGAGCGTTTAACGTGGCACTATGAAAAAAACAAAACAAAACAAAAAAAAAAACACAGCCATGACTGGATATGTGTCGTGACCTGCAGCCTCGGGCAAGCTCAGGATGGGTGCTACAATGCTACAAACTAGCTGTGACTGAGTTAACACTTTCACTTCCCTTCCTCTTCCCCTCCATGATCCCCCACAGGGCAGACAGGCTAATGAGATCCTGCACGCTGCCACCTTTCACCCCAGCCTCGCCTAAGCATGCAGAGTAGTAGATGAACTCCTCGGACGGTGAGGTGGCTATCTTTGGAAGACAAACATTGGGATTAAAGGCAGGCTGATGGGGGGGTGGGCAGGGCTGGAGAAGGACGCTGTTCCAGTTGTGGCAGATAGTAGGTCAGAGAAGCTAACAGATGGCCAGGAAACTCCCTTCCTCCCTCCCTCCCTTTTGCTACCAGCCGCCTGGGATGTCCTACAAAAGCTCTGTGGGCAGCTAGCTCGAGCCACTCACCAGCTAGCAGATTGTGTTTGTGTCTGAGCAGAGCACCCACTCGGGACTGTAGAGGCTATTAAAAATAACCAGCAAGTCACAACTACTGTTTTTACAATGTCGTGACGGAGAGATTTCTAAATGATAGAGGCTGTCCTGTAAGTGTGGCTCCATCTTGATGGCCCTCTGGCTACAGTGTGATTGGGTAACATTTTAACAGGCATGTCAGCACCCCCCCTTCCCCCCTGCTGCCCACAGCAGCATGTCAACCGCTGTGTTTCTTTCCCCTCTTCACTCTCCAAAAACAGATCTAATTTTGGATTCAGCCAATAGGATGTGTGGAGGTGGTGCCATCGGTCTTTCACAACAGAAATAGCGTGTTTCCACTCGGTCTCTCCACATTCTGTAGCAGCACCCAACTTTCCACCACTTTTACTACTCATACTACTCTTTGTATTATTTCAGCTGTTTTTCGGGAATGTGAGCTTTACTGCCACTCTCCGTTTCCACCTTAAATGCCAAAGTGATTACAATGCATAATGTGAGATCTGCTGCCTCACTGCTGCAATTAAGCCACTGCTCTTAGGGACTCAGAACGACCATGCAATGCTTAATCAAGCTGTCAAAGTTAAAGCACAGGCAGACCAAAAGAAGCACTTTGCCTCTTAACTATTATTGATTGCGTTCCCGACCACCACAGGTTAAACGTGCCCCAAAGTGGCAGGTAATTGCTTCTAAATCCTCCTAAAATTGGGGGTTAATCCACATCCCAGATGTGCAACACGCAGACACAAACTAAGGATGTGGTCATCGCTCTACGCCGCTCTCTTCCAGCCAATAAAATGGATATCGTGCCGGCGTCCCATGTACAGAGGCATTGCCTCGCTGCAGCGCCCGCGGGTTCGAATCCGGCTCGCGACCCTTTGCTGCATTTCAGTCCCCACTCTCTCTCTCTGTCTCCCCATTTCACTCTCTGCCCTGTCAATAAAGGCATAAAGCCCATAAAAATAATCTTTAAAAAAAAAAATAAATAAATAATGGATATCGTGGGTTTGTCATAGTAACGGTCGCATGGCACCAGAGCCCGTCTGTTTTGGCAGGCCAGTCTTTGATCAGGAGTCATGTTTAGGCTTAGCGCTGACCCCGGGCAGAGACACGGCAGCATGAGAATAAGGTCAGCGACAGGGGACTGAATATCACTGCAGTATGTGGACGGACACAGAAACTATATAACTATACCATGTTTTATAAGTTCGGTATATTACCTACATTACTAAATATATATTTTATGTTGTTATTTATATTAATATTAATGACATGATTATTAGAATTTACATATATTTTATATGTACACACATAGTATGAGTGCTCTAAGTCCCCATACTACCTTAAGCATTTTCTTTATTTAACTGTCTTCTATATATTCTCTATACACTGTACATTTATATTTAATATCCTGTTTATTGACATAAGCACATTCACATTAATATAAACGGATCTAGGCAATTTTAAGACATAGTTTTTAATTTCTTATTTAGTTCTATTCAGTATTATTTTACAAACCTCCTTTTATTTATATCTTCCTAACAGTGTCTTTCTCTTCACCGTTTTGTTGTGTTGCTGTAAGACTGGCAATGTTCTGCATTTTTGTTGTTCATAGGGAAGCTAATTTACATTAACCGTTAACCAACAAGTTTAGGGGCGGGAACATATACAGTCCGCCTACCCCGCACACACAGACAGGGCTAACTGTTAGCATCACAAGGGTAACATTACCCAATGGGTTCAGAGTTGAGCTACTTTGGTGTCAGTGTTAATTTCTAGGGACAATCTAACAGCTTGGTGTTCGCTGTTAGCCGCTGCTGCTGTGTTAGCTCGTGTTAACCGGCCTGACGTTGAACTGACTGTTCTGTGTAATGGCAGCAACAGAAAGTTTGCTGGTCCTTTCCACCAGTGAAGAGGGTCAGTATCCAGCGAGGGGTGGATTGTCTCTAATATCAGTGTCCATTTAATTTATATTTTTAAGCATTTCACAGATTTTTATAAACTGATTATTAATCTTGTCGGTGAACAATCAACATTCTGAAAGCAAAATTATTAACATTTGTAGTTATTAGGGCTGCCCTCCGACTAAGAATTTTCCTAGGCGACCAATAGTCCTCATTTAGGGCTGCCTGTTAATGACACTCTGGGCTAATGGGCATGTAGCTACTTCCATGTTTCACATGATACGTCATGTTTGTAGTCGACCAATGGAGATGAGTTTACATATCACCTTGGGTTCGTCCTTCACCTTCTCAAAATGATCCCACACTTTGGATTTCCTGCCCGACATGTTATTAACTAGCCTGTGGAATAACCGCAGGTACCAGCCCTGGAAATTAACTCCTGTCTGTCTGCTGAGCGTGGACACTTCCTGTGTCTGTCTTTTCAAATTAAATTCCCACATGGTCCAGTCATATAGGTTTGATTTATTTTGACAAGGTGCAGCTCCTAATAGAATTTCACGTTTTGTTTTTTTGCGACGAAGTGACCAATGAAATCTTGCCGACTAATGAATTTTCTGGTCGACTAACATTTGGTCGACTATCAGGGGGCAGCCCTTGTAGTTAGTGTCAACAAATTCTGTGAAAAAAAGTACATTGAACTGACAGCCTGTGCCACAGATCTCCATTATTATCCAAAAACAACTGAAAACACATAAATGAGCCACAGTGTTGCACTGCTGAACATGTCCCTTCATTACACTTAACACAGACACTGTCATTTATTTTGAGCACCAATCAATTCACAAATGAAAATAGTCCCCAACAAATGCACTGCACACTCAAGTTTGAGTAATGCTTGCTATAAACTAGAGTGCGCAGCTGTTTCAGGAAATTATTTAGTCTTTTATAATGATCAAACTAGCATATCTATTTGCAACTTGTTTTTAAAGATTAACGTCTAAAATGGGAACAAATTAAAAATATTGTGAATTTACTACTGCCGCATTCTTGGCCTTGTTCTCCTCATTTGTTTAATTACATTTGTTGACATTAATAAAAACCTAGAGTAACATCAGCCCTTGTCCTTAAAGCTCTGCCTTGAGGATCGACAAAGCATATTAAAGATACACTATTCTATAAAACAATGTACTGACTCATACAGACGTAATCCCTCTCAATCATCACTAGAAGTGTGTGGTGGTGTATTTATCTGCAGAGACGCTGCCCTCTGCCTGTATTTTCTTATTTTCTGTGCTCGAGACGTTTATGTGCATGTCCTCCTCCCACAGAGCTCAGGTGAGTCTGGGGCTTTATAAAAAGGTAGCGACCAGGTGTCAGACCTTAAGCAGTATCCCAGAGAAAAACAAAACGCAAATACAGTGTGGTGAAACACCAAATAACAGTACATCAGGGGTTGGCTTTTGCTTTCACTTCCTCTGGCGATGTTTACAAACAGGAACCAACAATCCTGCATCATACCTTTAAGTAAAGAACCAATAAGACCTGATGGAGATGTATTCAACTGGCTGCAGCCTCACAGATCACTGCAGGTGTCTGTTGTTGACAAGATGATGGCAGGTTGGACAAGACAAGACAAACGCTGAGACATCATGAGCGAGACATTGCATAACATGGCTTGTCGCAGTAACCTGAGCGAGTGGGCACATCCCATAAATGCTCGCAACCCACCACCACCACTGCAGAACTGGGAAGTGGGGCAGAGTGACCTTGCTGATAATCTGTCTGGTCTCCCACCCCTCCTGGCTGTGAGTAATGCACTGTATGAAATACTGCAGGCCCGCTGAGCCTAAGTAATAGACAGTTTGAGGATACCTTGACATATGGTGATGTATTACCTCTCCCCAGGCAATCCCTCCTTGGCTGACCTGAGTGGTGAACACAAACCACTAAAGGTTGCGTTTTGGGTGCTCGCTGTTTTGCAATTTGTGGTTACAGTTGCTTAAAACTGCAGTTCCTCCTTCTGTGTTTGTCAAAATTCAGCACCCTCAGTTTATTACGATATAAGAACAGTGTGTTTGTGTTAATGATACAGTGCGAAAATCATAGGTGTTCTTTGAGCTGGTTGGCAGAACCGTTAAGAGATGCGTAGGCAGCAGAAATCAACAGGAAAGCGTGTGTGTGTGTGTGTGTGTGTGTGTGTGTGTGTGATGGTATAAAAAAGTGTAAGTGTAGGGAAGGTGATGAGTGAGCAAGGTGATTCTGGTGCATGAAAAATAAATCTGATTATTTCTGGTTTGGAGGGAACACGGCGCAAATCCAGTGGAGATTATCTCATTTTACGCTTTCAAAAAAAAAGCTTTCCTCTTACAATAAGATGAATAATTAAAAATCACAGGAGGCTAAATCATGAACTAAAGTATGGAGCGATATAGAACGAAGCCAAAACAAACAAGCGATGGAAATAAATAAGACATGAGAGGCAGCTTCCTGTGTTCGACAAGGAGGCGGCCCTGAAAAGCGAGGCAAGTCTGTGACGATAACAATGCTGCTATTTTTACTAACAGTAGGAGACTGGTGACAAAGAGCGAAAGGGAGAAAAGAAGGAGCGAGGGAAAGAGTGTCAGGAGGAGCAAACAAAGGAGACTAGTGTGAACTCTACCCGGAGCAGAGCTGCTATTTTTGCCAGTGTGAGAGGACAGACAGTCAGAGAGAAAGACAGACAGTTTGCAGTGTAAAACGGGGACAAAGGAAGACACGCGCCCAGACGTCCAACCGCCATCACCACAAGAAGACTTAATTGTGGCCGAAAGCTGAGTTGTTGCACAGACGGGAAATATGAGGCTAAAAATGGGCACTTCCTGTTTGGACAAGAAACCAACTGACACTGTGACTTAAGAGCTGGCGGTTATACAGTCGCATGACATTTGAGCTGCATAATAACGCCCCTCCCATTTGACCTCGACACCCCCCCCCCCCTCCTTTTTACTCTCATCCACCCCTGCATCAATCTCCATAACAAAGGCCACACTGATACAGTGTGAAAGGACTCAGTAGGAGGTTATTCTCCGATGATGGCTGCAGGGTCACAACCAAATTCAGCTTTTTTATCGCAGCTCATGAGTTATGACTTCTTTATCTCACAACACATAATGCTTCCTCCTGCTATCCGTCTTTGATCTCATGAGGATAAAATGATGTGATAGAAGTCTGCCTTTGTCTTTCCCTTCCCGCGTTACAATCACAATCACACGATGGACACTCTAAGCTCAGGCATAATTTATGTGGGATTCGTGGGATTTTCAGCATGGCGGATACGGTTAGCCTCCATCCAGGTTGGGTGGATATAGAGCCCAGTGCTGGGTAATACCACAGATATGTCAGTGTTAGCGTATAATTAGCACACAGTGATAGAAACTGCTGCACAGCCTACGTTTCTTATTTCTCTCACCTCAAGTTTAAAATACTGCATTTTTATTTAAAAGTAGGATTTCAAGGTAGAGGTATTATGCTGTGGAGCTATATTTACAGTGAACACTGAGTGTGTCCTTGACGCCTGAGAAATGTGTTTAATATATTTCCTTACTCATGAAAAACATTAGCAAAGTAAAGTATTTTACAACATGTAGGTTTACATTGTCTAGTAATCTCCCCCTTTGCCTTCAGCTGATGAATTACTCCATCTCTTTCACTGCCACCACCAACTGTCGCACAGTGGAGCCATAGTGCCATTACTGTCATCTCAGTTAAAGGTTACTGCATGTTCAGTGTTTTTCAACCTCAACCTTTTTTCCTGTGTTTTTGTGTCTAAGTGATTAATGGGAACAACATTTTGTGAAACTAAAAAATGGGGGGGGTGACGTTCTGATGAGGTGTTATGTGTGCAACCCAGTGTTTTCAAAGATGCTTTTCAAAAATGTAGCTCATAGCAGTTAGCAGCTAACTCAGAGAGCGCTGAAAATGTCAAATTGGAAATGGGAAAAAATGAGGTCCGGGAGCTCCTTACTCTCCAAGCAGTGGACAAGATCAGCTGCCAAATAAAGGCCCGAACACACCGAACCGACTTTAGAAAACTAGCGGTGATGAAGGCCCTTGCTGTGTCGCCTCACTTCTCCGTGTCTCTGCCAAAAAGTTGCACATGAACACATCAAACTGACAGCCAACGAGCGTGAATGTTCTGCCCCTGCGTTAGAGGACATACCCTTCCATACCAGCAGACAGCTTTCGACTGTAATCGTCACACAGAAAGGGAAACCTGAAGACCGTCTTGACGCTAGTTAGCATATTAACAACACAATCCATTGTTGAAAGAACAGAGCAATATTTACCGTGCGCCAGTGAACAATAACAAAAACCATCAGGAAACATTTCTGCTTTCGAGCTCAATGGCAAAAGAAAAATAATTTACTGTATGTAACAAGTTTGTTTCGACGTCACTCCCTCTTGACTTTAGCTCTTTGTTTACATTCCTCACTTCCATTTCTCCTCTCATGCACTGAGCTGAACTGCTAATCAGGCCAACTAGCATCGACTGTTGGCTTGGTGTGTGTGGGCCTTTACAGGGAACGTAAGTGATTGTCATTGCCATGTTATGCCATTGTTATTGATTAACAAGCATTTCTAGTGGACGTACATTGATGGTGCGTAGCGCCAGCTGCAGCGCTCTCGCTTAATACTGGACCAATTTCAAAAATTACTGTTCCCATTATATACAAAGAAACAAAAACAGGAAAATAGAGTCCAGGATGGCGAATGTCAAACTTAACCTTTATGCTAGTTAGACATTAGGATGAATAGTTCAACAGATTACAAAATACAATATGTTTAGAGGTTTAAAGGCACTAGCTCTCGCCTCCAGCTCACCTGGTGGAGGGAACACTACGGCTGAATCGCCCCACAGCCCTTTTAAGTCACCCCCCATCTCCTACTTTTCCTGTCTCGACTATACTGTCAATAAATTATTAATCGTTATACTATCAGTAAAGGAAAAAATGCCAAAAAATAATCTTTAAAAAAAAAGAGGTTTAGAGGCAGTGGCAGGCAGGTTTTCTTACCTTTAAACACAGCAAAGCTAGCTGTTTCCCCTGTTTCCAGTCTTTGTGCTAAGCTAAGCTAACCGTTGTTGACTGTAGCTTCATATTTACCATCAAGACACAGCTCATCCATCTCAAGCAACCAAATGTAACTCCACAGCTCTGAATGATCTTGCCACAGTTCCAGTTTTTATCCTTTGCACAATTGTTGCCAGAAGTGTTTATGCTAAGGCTTTATGTAAAACAGGAGCCTGTATAATGATATTTAAATATCAAGCTCCAGAGAAAAAGCACTACTGGCTGATGTGCAGCCATGAGAAGAGAACAAGAGCAACTTTCGACTTGACTGGTCATGATATGGGACAGGAGCCCTTAGTCACTGAAATGGCTTTCTGCGCGAGGGAGTGTGTGTGATGTACAATGTCAGTGCCCACTTCAGCTGGCAGAGACTGTGCATGCCTCAGACCTCAAGGCAGAGCAGAGCAGCGAGACTGAGCTGGAGAGGATCTGATGCTCTTCTCCAGATCATTACACCACCCCCAGACACGGAGAGACACTTTAAATCAACTCCACCTCCTCCTCCTCTCTCATCTCGCTGATCCAAGAGGAGATCACAGTCTCTTCTCTCACTTCCTCCCTCTCTTTTCTCACACACACACATGAAAACACACCATTCCTCACCCAGCTCCCTATAGACTACCCGCTGACCTTGCATCGGCCACAGCAGAGTATCCGCTTCTTTAAAAACACAACTAATTATCCCGGCCTCTTTGTTCCTCCTCCCCCCCCTGCGATTATTTACAGAAGCAGCTCCCACTGCATTTCAGATAAGCATCTAC
Organism: Epinephelus cyanopodus; assembly: GCA_026686955.1. Lineage (NCBI taxonomy): Eukaryota > Metazoa > Chordata > Actinopteri > Perciformes > Serranidae > Epinephelus > Epinephelus cyanopodus. The sequence goes on along the minus strand of CM048933.1, from coordinate 7,533,856 downwards.
ATCGCAGATCTTTTGGGGCCCATGTCAGCTGCACAGGAGGAATGCAGCACCGTCCATTAGCAACTGGCTACTGTGGAGGGAGGGGGGTTGGTGTTAGTGGTGTGCAAAGCCCCGTGTTGAAACAGGGCGAAATCAAAATGTCAGCATCATTCTGACACCGGCGCAAGCTGAGTGAGTTCATTAAAACAGCTGACAGTGGCCCTGGCTATGACTGTAGCACAGAAGATAAGCCTTAAGGTCAAGTTGAACAAGCCTCTCAACACACAGGATGAGAGAAAATCATCACACATACTGAACATATTCAGAAACCAGCACCTCGGCTTAATTAAACAAGGCTCCGAGGGTACAGTGGGAGAGGTAACACCTTCATGTACAGTTATTAATATTCATTCTAGGTGTTTCTCCACTGCATATTTCCTCACCTTGATGGGCTCCGTGCTGAAGCGGATCTTCCTGGACGGCGGTGGTTCCTCCTCCACAGGCAGCCCAGGAATCTCCGCACAGCTGGACTCAGGCTCATAGCGGTCATCCTCATCTTCCTCCTCATCCACCTGACTCCCTCCGAAGTCCTCCCCCACTGCGCTGTAGGTACTGATATCCACAGAGTCACGCCCCGACTGGTCGTCTCTGACAGTCCTGTCCTCCTCCTCCTCCTCCTCAGCATCCTTTGCCATCTCACCACCTTTTGGAGAGCTCTGCTTCTCAGCACCGGCCTCTCCGTTCTCCACAGAGATGCAGGTGTCACCTTGCAGTGTTGTGCTGCCGCTGTGGGGCCCATAGTGTTCCTCAGATTTGACCTCAACACCTGCATCTGACACAGTCTTTTCCCTCTGCTCATGTGGCTCTCCTACAGTACTGTGAAGTTCAGTATTTGAGGCGCACTGGCCCCCGTTAATGCTATCAGATGGAGGTGTCACCCTCCCCCTGGGGCCCCTTGGAGGCCCCTCCTGGCCCATCTGATTGCCTCTCTCTTCCTCCTGGCTGCCTGCTGCAAAGGCACAAACCCTCTTTGTGATTATTTTGGAGTTCAACACACCCACCTTGGCGCTGACCCCCCGGGAAGGGAGTGGTGGGGTAGAGGAGAGGCGGTGGAGGTTGTTGCGGAGCTCGGCTGCCCGTTCAAACACAGCACTGAGCTGGCTGACCGTCGGGGACACAGCCTCGCTGGTGTCCAGGCTGTCCAGGGACTCTGTGCTGCCGTTAAAACGAGCCACCACGTCCAACCTGCCATCCTGGAAGCCTGAGGCCTTGTCTGTCTTCAGTAGGACCCTGGTGGTGGCCAGCTTCTCCTGCTGCTGCCTCTCCTGCTGCTGCTCGAAGATGCGGCGTGTCTCCTGCAGCTTGGAGTAGCTGGGTGACGAGGCCCGAGGGTGCCCGTTCTCCGGTTTGGTGGTGTCGAACTTGCTGACGCGCTCGGACACGGTGGATCCGAGCTTGAGCAGCGCGCTGTGGTCCACGTTTTCGTTCAGGCTCCCGGCTCTGGGGAGGGAGAGGCGCACCGATTTGTCGGCGTTCCTGGCGCCCTCCTCTCCCTCCGCATCGGCTGGGGATGTGGTCTGCATCTGCTGGAACATGTTTTTGATACGGTGCACGTTGGAGCCGTACCTGCGCCCTCGGGGGCCCTCCTGCATGTCCCCGTTCGCAGCATTGTCTTTGACGGGCTTCAGGGCCTGCATCCCCGCTTCGTACGCGTTCCTGTGCGGGGATGGGCTCCTGAGCGTAGAGCCAGAGCCGGTGCTCTTGGATGTGGATTCGGTCTTCATCATGGTCAGTCAAGCGTCGCAACGGATGCTCAGCGACGGCATGTCTCCTTTCAAAAGCCCCGGTGGCAAATCTGTATTATCCACCAGCAGCAGCAGCAGCCGATCCAAGCGAGGTGGCGCCCAGACGAGACCGGCAGATGGGGAGAAACAAAAACAACAGATCGCATTAAAGGCCTGCCTGCATCCGCTGCAATACTCGCCCAATGCAACGGAGAAAGTGAGCACGATGCATCTGTCATTAGCTGGCTTGCAGTTACAACAATGCAAACCTAACCCTCACTGATAATTGCATTAGTCATTAAAAAAATATTTGCACAGAAAAGTAGAGCAGTAATGAGCCGCGGATTTACCGCAGTTGACGACAGATTGCTTACGTTTAATCCCTTTTTACAGGCAGCATCATTTTGATCTCTTCATTCTGTGAGCTGCAGATTTCTGGTCCTCCTCTCTCAGCGGCGGAGTGCTGCTGCATGGAGGAGGGAGCTGCTGGGTCATAGAGTCCGTCTGATCCTGTGCTCTGCCTCTGTGGGCGACTTGCTGCATAACATCCTCATTTATGATTCATTTTAGCATGAGTGTATTAACCATAATGTGCTGCAGTGAGTGATGGGTATTAGAGTAAATCGCTGATTTCCATACAGGGGTATCCCTCGCACAGCCTACAGGTAAGTTAGGCTTCCTCTACAGTTAGAAATTCTAAAGCAGCTCAACTAATTTGAACATTATTAAAGGAACAGCTAGATTTAGGGGGATTTGGTGGCACCTAGTGGTGAGGATTGTAGCGTGCAACCAGCTGAATCCTCTCCAGAGGCCTGTATATGAAGCCAGTTCTGCTCATCCAGGATATTTTTTCATTACCTGGCTTGACTAACCCTGACTAACATTAGCCGACATGACCATGAGTGAACTAGACTGCTTCATAAAACGTTACTGAAGCTCTATGCACCAACAATATTGAAAATGCTATGCAACTGCAAATGCTAATGCAAAAAAGTCACTGTTGGCCAAGTCTTAAGTTACGTGTAGATATCACAAAGCTATAAGTGACATTATTATAGAGTATTTTTTGATTGGATGATGAGGAATATGTCACATACACACTTATAAGTAACACCAGACTGTTTCTGCTGCTGAAGTAAAGGGTGGAAAGGTAGCTAATGACTAATGAGGCCTATATGACAGAAACAAAAGAAAACAGGGCACACAGTTTAAAAGTCCTTCATCGCATCAACAAGAAATTATTTTATCATGATTCTTTAGCCACAAGAATGTAATGATCATCAAATGTGTGATTTAGTGCTAAAACTTGAGATAAAATTGATGCAATATAGAGGAACATACAATTTTTAAAAGCACAACAGGCAGAAGTGACATATTTCCATATAGGACAACAGTGCAACTCTAGCAGGACATTATTAGCAGCATCAGAAAAGAGTTTAGTGCTTACATGTGTATGTATGAATCAGCCATTATTTTAACTGATTAGTGAAAGATCTATAAGTGTTTAGTTCTCTGATATGAATTGAAATTACAGTCCACTCTCTTGAACCTCTTACAGACCAGGTTGACTTACTAAAAGCACTTTATCTCAGTGGAATCGTACAATCTCCTCTTCTGCTCACCTTTTTCACTGATCCAGATGTTCAGCAGGTTTTTACCAGGAGCCAAATTATCCTCAGAGGTCTCTTCGTCTCCAAAATAAACTGACCAGGTGATTTGAACGGCTAAAAACAGAATAAAGTAGTTTCCTGTTATGCATGTAAATAAGTATGCTGCTCATTGTGAGGGGCTGCTAACTATGGTTGCTGATGCAGAAATGTGAAAACATGAGTGGCCATATAGAGCAGGTGTTTGTTTTGTCCATTCTGGGCTACTGTAGAAACATGGAGGCGCAACATGAATGACTCCATGGACGAGGACCCACTCCCTATGTAGATATAAACAGCTCAGTTTCAGATTCTTCTCAGATTCTTATTTCCAGACGATTATAAGAAAACATACTCATTATATTGTATTGTGTCTGCCGATAGATCCCCTAAATCCTACACACTCGACCTTTCACTCAGCCACCATACGAGAATCAGCGACCAAAGTGATGTTGGCCAGGGGCGTAAAGTGGGGGATCAGTGGCCCTTTCCCTACTTCCTTCCCCTCCACTTATTCGGACCACACCCATCTTTGAACTTGGCCTTCATTTTAATCTCAACTACACATCTGTAAAGTTTCGTGACTGTATCTTGGATGGTTGCGTCGTAATTTCAGTAACAAAAATCTGCCCACAGACAGACAGACAGACATAAACACCTGGGAAAATATTCAAAATCATTTCTGTGGTAGTTCCCAGTAGGTGTCTCCAGGACCACATTTTGCCATGATGACAAAGGACTACACACATTCATGATATCAAACTAATAATTAGGATTGGATTAAAAATATATATCCACGTATTGATGTAATTACATGCAAGATAGATTGCACCTGAAAACATTAAGCAAGTGAGCAGCAAAATCTAAACCATTAGCTACTTTAGCCAAGCTAATGTAAATTAATAATGGTTAAAATACACAGGCCTAGATGTATAATTATAAGTAGATACTGGACCCCAAGACGGCGCCCATTCATTCCAGTAGAGTTGCCCACCTGGCACAAAATGATGTTAGCAAGCTAAATGTTATGGATCATGAAACTGCTGGCTAAAAGTAGACCCAATGGATAAATGATGAACAAGCAAAAAGTAGTTGATAAATGATTGGAAGTGATTGGAAATTGCTACTGGTGTTAGCCAGCTAGTGGAAATAGTTGAAACAGCTAAAAAACTATTAATAAATTGTATAAAAGGTAAAAGTTGTGGATAGATAGCTACCTAAAAACAATGAATAATGGTTGAAATTGGCCAGAGTAGAATGGATAAACGATGAAAAGCTTAAAGGTAACGTTAAGTCAAAACAGCTAAATAATGAAGGATAAACAGGTAAAGTAGGCTAGTTAACCTAAATCATGTTGAAAATATTGGAAAAGTGATGAAAAATTTAAAACTATTGGATAGATGGCTGATTTAGTTAGCTAAAAATTGTAAAAACATGTCAAAGTAATGTGTGTCATTCATATGGTTAAAATAGTTAAGACATGCTACATGTTAAAATGTTCAGCTTCTGCTACTACAAGTGGTAAAGTTAGTAGTAATGCAAATATGATCAAACATTAACACTGACAGCTCAATTGTATGAAATGATATCAAACTAAATTAAACGATCACAGCTGGAACATAACTGGAGGTGTTGATGTTGACACATAAAAAGATAGACATGAATAACTTTCCAGTCCTCCTAAAGTCTGTGAACACCTGGAATAACATGTGGCTGTGAGAGAGTGACGAGCATTAGGACCCAGCAAAGCCTCAGTCACGTCAAACCTTCATGGCCAGTAACACATCCGTTATTTGCAGGACACATTGTTGCTTCCTGCATTCTGCATCTGTGCCGACAGATACATTAAACATTGTCACTGAGGGTAGACGCAGCATTTCTCTTTACAAAGTGTTTGTTCAGGGACTGATGCACTTACAAGGCCACAACACATTCATGCAGCTGTGTCACACACCGGAAAGAACAACACGAGAGACTTATTTTTCAAAGCTGTCCCCCACTTTCCCCTTTATCGTATTATCTACTTTATCCCGCAGCAGCTGAAGATCTAGTCTGGAGGACATAACAAAAGGAGTATTGACTGAAAAGACTCTAGTGCTGAACAGGATGTACATCTCTTTTCAGAAAGGCAGTAGTGCCATCTAGCTAGCTTTTATATGAAAGTGTGTCATTTGTGTAACTGTGCAGAGCGTGTCCTTGAGTCAGTGACTGAGAATGAAAAAGTAAACTGAGTGTTTCTCTCAACAACAGTCATTTATTTTCAGTAAATAAAGAGTAAAAATATTTCCACAATATGTAAAATCACATCTTATTTTGTAACTTGCGAATGTTTCCTCTGTGCTCGAGTACACTTTGTGGTGACTTTGTTTCTCAGCCCGGCCAGCAGAAGAAAATGTCGGCATTGGAAGTTTCTGCAAGTACAGATACATTTTCATATCATATCAATGTGTAGAGGAGAAGTGGAGAGGAGGATGGCCACTGCTCAAGACTAACAAACAATGACAGTGGTTGTTTTTTTGTCATTGCTGCCTTTCCAGTGCCATTTGTGCCACCAAACATCACTGTGATTCCAGCACTGTTTGTGACACCCAACGTAGGTGTTTCTAGCGACCCGCTGCTGCGTTTCTAATGCCGTTAGTGCCACCAAACACAGGTGTTTTTCAAGCAACCTGTCACTTTTTTTAGCGGCCCACTGCTACGTTTCCAGTGCTGTTTGTGCTCCCAAACTAAGGTGTTTTTAGTAACTTTGTGCTGAGTTTCCAGCTGTGTTTTTGCCACCAAATATAGGTGTTTTTTAGCAACCCATCACTGCTTTCCCAGCGCTGTTTGTGCCACCAATCATGGCTGTTTTTAAGCGACCTGTCACTGTGTTTCCAGCACTCTATGCGCTGCCAAATGTAGGTGTTTTTTAGCAACCCACTGCTGTGTTTTCAGCAGCAGTTGTGCGAGCAAATGTGGGTGTTTTTTAGTGACATTGCACTGAGTTTCCAATGCCGTTTATGCCACCAAACATAGATGTCTTTTAACAGCCTGTTGCTGCTTTTCCAGCACTGTTTGTGCCATCAGTGTTTGCTGCGCTTCCAGCCACTACAGCCACTGATCAAAGGTCCATCTCCCGAGCTGCTGCCCGCTCTGCTCCTGGCAAAGCAGTCCACAGCGGAGGGAAGGAGGGATGGTGGGCAGCTAGCTAGCTAATTCTTGTCTCATTCGTGGTCTGATGAACTAAGACAAAGAGATGGGTAAAGAGGCGCGGAGTGAATAAGCTGCTAATAAATGAATCAGTGTGCAGGAAACACTGGGTTGCTGTATGAAATGCGTGCATGTGTCCACGGTCATCTGGTAGAAGGAGCTTAGGTCAGAGAGGGGAGAGCTGCAAGAGGAGGGTGTAATGTCAAATCTGCTGGGTTTTTTTCTTTTGCCTTTTCCAGATTTCTGCCCACCCCAACTTTATGTGCTTAAGTGCTTATTTGACTCAAGCATGGAGGATTCCTGCCCAACTAATTTTATGATTTAATATCATCAGAGGAAATAATACAGCTCTTTATTTATCCTCCGGTCACATTCACAGACTGCTCTCCGGATGTTGTGAGGTGAGCGAGGCAAAAATAGCCCTGACACGTCTTTCACTGTGACCAAGCCCCGCTCCGCTTGGCCCTGTCAATCACAGGCCAAAACAAGATGGCAGGCTGCAGGAGCTGGGTCTTCTTTTTAACAGGCAAGTTTATTCCTGAAATCATTTAACTTAGTGGAAAATAACAACACTGGAAACCTTGTTGTTCTTTAGTATGTTGTTATTTAGTGTGAACATTTGGTCTTTGCTTCAGCTGTCAAGGATTATAGGACTTCTCTACAGCATCAGGGGTTGTGTGTTGTCATATGTTAATGTTAAATTTAAGGTTCTGTTTGCCAGTTCAGGTACATCATTTGATGTTTTTTTTTACACTTCCACACAGTTTGTGCTGCCAGTTTGTTTGGGGCCAATGCAGAGATCAAAGTAACCATTCCTGTGGGGAAGTTATTTACATATGAGCTGCTGAGGGAGACTTTCCAGAATGACTTTGAACCGTTGTCAAAGCTCTACGGTATGAATCACTTTAACGCAGTCTTTTGTCATCATTAAACAAAATTACAAGATATAGATTTTCTAATTGCATGTGTCTAACCCCAGGCTGTTATTTTTGTACGTTATAAAGCTGGCCGCTTGTACGATGACCCCATGATTTTTAAGTGCAACCGCCAGAATTTCCCAGACCTCCCAGAGTGGCTGCGCTTCACCCAAAGACACCCCTACGATAATGGCTTCCTCTACGGCACGCCAGTGTCTCCAGGAAAAAGTATAATTGAGGTATGAGGTCATGGTTAAAAACTGTTAGTATGCAGCGTTTGGCATTTCTGGCCTTATTTTGCTGCATATACTCTTAGATTCTTCTGTTCCTGTAGACAATGGGCCAAACAGAAAATATTCCAGGGGAGACAAATGTGAAAAACGTGCAGCTATCTGACACATCAGGTGGTAAATGTCAGGTTTTGCTGTCAGTCCCTCAGAGACAAAAGCTTTGGGTTTTTCTCCGGAGCCGTCGTTTTGAACCAGGAGGAAGAAAGGTGTCTTTGAAGAAGAAGAGGAGATAACACATTTCTGAAGTGGCACTTTTATCTCTAGCAAAACAGAATATATTATAGCTGAAAAACATGTTACACTTTGGGATGTAGCCGCAGATCACACTCTAAAAACACTGCTTAAATTTACATATTACAGGCCTTTGGAGTCCAGGTTGACTGTGATTAATTTTCACTTTCCATGCATTTGTTTCTTTGTTCAGCACTTTATAATTTTTTTTAAAATTGTTCTTACCCCACATACATGGCATCCTCTTTTTTCTCCAGCACAAACAGCTACAAGTCTCCTTATTTTGTTCACTCATAACAAGGGCACACACTCCCAATATTATAATATACTATAATATTGATTTAAAAAATATATATGAATTTAAAAAAACCATGCTATTCTAAAACAGGCAACCCTGCATCACTGTCCAATAATCATTCACAAATGTAATCATAAAAAAAACTTAGTAAATTCACATTATTATTACTACCGATTACTACCGATTCTGCTTTTGGTATGTCCACGTGATGTTGCTGTACCACAACTGAAGGCAACTCAAAGGCGTATTCAGCTAACGTTAATGTCTTCATAATGTTATATTTGTAAGATAGTCCACATAAAGTCTTTGTAAAGTGTCACATGTCAGTATCAGTTATGTTGCTCTGCATGTATAAGTGATATAGACAGTGATGGCTTTCATTTATGGCATATTTCTGTAGTATACTGTATAGTTGTACTTGCCTGTGATAAATCATATAATACTGTATAACAGGAGAAGTATTCCAGTGCTCGCTCCATGGCTACAAGTTTTTTTTGTTAAGTATAGGCAAACCAAATACACATGAAAAATGACCCAGGTGCCTATAAACATTTACAAAATCTCTGTCGTTATCACTCAAAATATTCTTACAGAATACGTCTAGGTGGATAAAAATATAGCATATGTCTGAAAATGAAAATGCTCACGTGTACATTGTGGCTGTTACATTAAACGTCCATGTATGCTTGTAAATTACTGCAAATATAAATAAGTTAAAGTTTTAAAAATCTATTTGAGAATGTGTTTTATGGCCTCGTTCAGAGGTCGGCAACCTTTACTATCAAAATAATTTTAAAATAAATCTGTGTGGAGCAGCAAAACATATTTGATCCTCATAATGAAGATAACGCAGCCTATTGATAATAGCCTTAATGAGCATTTATTAATTTGTTTTACCACCAGGTGGCTACTGCGCAGGGCACTATTTATGATTATTTGGTACTTTAAATTTGCAGAGCTGACAGTAAAAAGCAAACAAATCTGTCCACGCACCTCTACATTCTCCATTTTATTCAGAGACTTTTACTTTTATGGATCTGGCATCCATAGCTGACCAGCTAGGAAGACTCAAGACGAGCCACTGCTGTCGAGGTTCGGCAGAATTTTGAGGAAGAAGCGCCAGTTTTAGTTGTAAACCATTATTTTATTCAGTGTATAGGCGTCACATTTTTACAGTTAGAGAATATCAGAATTTCTTTAGGCCTAAGACACTAATAAATATGTAAAAGAAAAACAAAAACAACTGTTACCCTTTTTTTGTCAAAGCCACAGGGAGACACTAGAGAGAGGCGACAGAGCTGCATGTGCCTCCAGAGCCACAGCCTCCAGTTTCTGGTAGTCCAGAATGAACAAATGAAACACTGGCTCCAGACAGGGCCATTCAGATTTTCACACTTTCGCATTTTTGCGCCACTGCCGTCTATGTCAGAGAAGTTTCAGTTTTTGCTACCTCACTGTTAGATGCCACTGAATCCTACACACTGGAAATTTAAATTGTTCTCACCATAAATGCATGACATCCGCTTTTGTCCAGTACAAACAACTTTAAGTCATCTCAATATTTCTGTTTATGAAATATAAAGCAAACTAAAAATACATGAAAAATGACATAGGGACCTTTAAAATGTACAAATCTTGAGTTAAAATCCCTCAAAACAGTTCTGAGTTGTTAAAATTATAGTTTTACATTTTATACACACAAATAGAGCAGAAAACCAGAAATTTACACATACATTGTGCCTCTTCTACTAATATTTCTGCATGCTTGTAAATCCCTGAAAATATTAATAATTCAAAGTTTTAAAAGTGTTTTATGGTTAAAAGACATAAACTGAGATCAGCAGGTTTTCTCAGCTTGTCTTGACATGATATATAAATAAGGTTTTGTTGCTGTAGATAAAACATGCTCCTTGCATCTGTGCACTCTGGGAAATGCAGGAAATGAATAACTAACGCAGGAGTAGACGAGGCAGATTGGTGAGAAATTAAAGTGTCCCTCAGCAGAAGCTGCTCTCACCATCTCAAATACGCAGTGAATAATATGAAAAGTGATAACTGTGATGGTAACAAACTCTCATCATTTTGCTGACAGATCTACGCCATCAACAAGCGGACCTATGAAGCAGCCCGACAGATCCTTGTCATCAAAGCCACTGCAGGTGATTTAACACATGACAGTGAAATTAAAGAGCACAGTAACGACTGAATAAATAATAACATGTATGACTGCTGTGACTCACAGAGGAGATGCTGCCCTATCAGGCGGAGTTCTTCATCGAGCTGAGGGAGATTGAGAAGGTGCTGCCCTCTTCTGTTCAGGATGAGATAAAGCAGGACTTACAGAAGCTGTGGGACACAGAGGCGTTGGAAATCGTCAATATCACCAACGCCCTCGACCGCGGCGGCAGGGTCCCCCTCCCTCTTGCGGGACACTTTGAAGGGTAAACAGAGAGACGTGAGATGGTGTCAGTTTTAGCTCTGAAGTAACGGTGTGTTCACGAGAGTCTGATTTGTGTCAGTGTGTATGTGAAGGTGGGGTCGGAGCAGTATTTCTCAGATTGTCTCCTGAGGGCGACGACACCGGAGCACGAGAGGCAGTGCAAAACCGGGGCCAAAGTCAAGGTCCCTGGAGGATGCAACTTCTGCAGCATTCCCAGCAACTGTATCACCTGGTGCAAGACGGAGCTGGTGAGGCCTGGAAATACAAACACGAGTCATTTATGTATGAAATTATATTGTAAATCTGAAGGAGCACTGTTACAGTTAGTTAAGTATATGCAAAAGACATTCTCTTTAGTCGTGAGAGATGTGGGGTCAGTGCTGGAACATTGAGATATTTCTGATTTTTCGCGGCAGTCACAAAATGATTAAGGAGATTTTTCAAGAGTGTTTAAATTTCTTTTTCACATTTTTGCTTGTCTTTTGTGAAATACTAGATACTTTCACCTCTTATGGCCTCTAAAAACCCATCACATTAGACCATCTAAGAAGGAGAAGTCGCTTTTTTTAACCATCTTAAAATGATAATTTGTCATTTTGATTGTCTCCATTTTGTCATAATTGTAAATATAATACTTTTTTTACTGTTTATTATAGAAAAACAAGCAGTTCAAAGAAGTCAGCTTTGATTTTTGCTATTTTTTGATATTTCAGTGATGATTATTTTACAAACTTTTTTCCTTCTGACCCCTTTACAAGAGGCAGTGTCTACCTGTGACCCCAGGAAATGTTTAAAGACAACAAATAAAGATTTGGAGGTTGTTACATTTAAATATTTTGGATATTTTTCTAACATATTTCACATATTTTATATAAAGTTTTCCAGTATTTCACAAGAAAAGAAAAGCAAATAATAGAGAAAAGTCAAAGAGGAAAAAAACTATAGTTCTGTGCTGCCCCAGTGATGAGGCCAGAATTAGCCATCTAATTTGGTCTCAGCATAATCTGGTTACCAGATACAGCCCAACAACCACTACTGTTTATCGTGTGACCTATTGGAGGAGTCCCAAACTCCAATTAGGGCTGCAACTAATGATCATTTTATCATTGATTAAATATTTGGTCGATAAAATATTAGACAATGGTAAAAAATGCTTATTCCAATATCCCAGAGCAGAAGTAAAAGTGTTGTTTTGTCTGACCAACAATCCAAAACCAAAAGATTTTTTGTTTGTGCTTGTGTTTCTCTTCAGTTTGATCTGACACAGCTGACGCCGCCTCCACCTCCTCCCACGATGGGCTCTGGGATCCTTGCAGAAGGAGGCGAGTTCGACCCTCCCGAGTCTCCCCCGAGCAGAGACTTTTTCCCCGACTACATCGTGACAGTGATCGTGCCCTTGATCATCGCCATCATCCTGTGTATCCTGCTCGCCTACATCATGTTCGGCAGACGGGAGGGAGTGTAAGCATCTGTTTAGAATCTACTGAACTCAAATTTGATCTGCAGTGTAGTTGTGGTAAAGGGTCAGTTCGCCAAATTATACGCCATTTTTCCTCACTTAACCCTTGTGATAGTTTATGAAATGCCAGTGCAGTTGACTCCACAGGGGCTAATAGGTAATACACCGTGAAACTTCTATTAAACGCCCAGTCTCTTTTACTAGCCCACTGTAGCGACACATTTTGACAAATAAAGGCCTGTCTCAATTAGAGGCCTGGTCTGGTCGCCAAGCAGTTCTGTTTTATAGAAGTTAACTGAATGTATAAAACCAGATTGTTAGCTAATTTGCGTTAGCTGTTTAAATCGCATATACAAATATTTATGTTTAAATTTTTGTCAATATGGAGATGCTACACATTGTTAGCTCGGCTCAAGTGGTGACTTCCATCTTCTGTAGCTGACATAAATTCAGACCACACATGTCACACAATTAATATTTATACTGGTTTAAATAAACAATTTGATTATATTTCCTGTTCTTTGCTGCGTAACTGTTTTGCGTGACAGGAATTAAAGGCCTGTCCCAAATATAGGCCTGTTGAGTTGAGTGATTTAACCAAATAAAAGCCTGGGCTACTAGTTGAAGTTTTACGGTACACATTTCTGTTATGTGGGTGAACTGACCCTTTATGTTAATACTCAAAACACACTTTGGTTATTGATTGATCCTGTTAAACTGAGACATTCTTCTTTTTTTCATAGTGAAAAAAGGAACGCAAGAACAAACCAGTAAGTACACTGACTTGTCCCCTGCTCTCTGATTGACTCTGTTACCTGTGTTCTTGTATTAATCCCCTGTGACGTGTTGTTTCCTGCAGAATTCAGCTGTACCACCACCACACCATTCACGGGAACACCGACGAGCTGAGGAACATGGCTGGCAACCGCAGCACTCCTCCACCTCTGTCCACACTGCCCATGTTCAACAGCCGGACCGGGGACAGAGCTCCCCCGCTGCAGTCCGACAGCCCCAACATCCCCCTCATCATGGCCCAGCAGTAAGGACCCCGCCCACTGACTCTTAACAGTCATTCACACACCTACTGTTATTGTCATCACCAGCATCCTGCTTCTATTTTTATTAGTTATGTAACTGTAATTGATGACTCACTTGTCTTGACTAATTCATTTTTACTCTCCGTAGTGATCCTTACAGCGACACACTGCCCAGGTAAACCCACTCATGGCACTTCCTCCCACAGCTCTGCATTCATTCTGCTCTATGTTTAGGCCTCTGTGTTTTTTCTTGGATTGTTAGAGATGATTCAATGAACACAGACTTATCGTGTTTGTTTTTGCAGGAAATGAGAACAGCGATGGATGAAGTGTCTTTCACACACCGAGTGTCTTTCATGCAGTCGATGCTTCTGTATTTGCAGTGGTAATCTGTGTGTTTCTTCTTTAGGTGCCATGGAAGTGGAAACAGACAAGTTTTTTTTGCTTTAACTTGTCGTTATGAAGTAAATGTTGACAGCACATGAAAGGTCTGTAGAACAATGACATCATCAGCGTTTAGACTGGTTCCCTATAAGCCTCGCTTTCACTATGCAATTCTGTTTGCCACCTGGGAAAATTAAGGCTCGATTTACTGCACAAAAGAAGTGCGTCAACCATTGTGCAACCAAAATAGGAAAAGATAGAGCTTTTGTTTTACCCGGTAGCTATCGGCAGCTATCCCCAGTTACCAAGGGATATCAATGCAAGTTCTACACACATTTATTTATAAAGCCCAATATCACAAACCACAATTTGCCTCAGAGGGCTTTACAGCATATGACATCCCTCTGTCTGACCCTCATAGCAGATAAGGAAAAAAAACTTTAATGGGTAAAAAAAAAATGGTAGAAACCTCAGGAAGAGCAGCTGAGGAGGGACAGACATGCAGTGCGTCTTGTGTTGGTAGTTTTTAGGCTCTGATGATAACGGAAAGCTGTGTGGTTGTCTATAACAGCGGCGCCAACAATAGTGCCACTTGGAAATGCAATGGGGAAGAAGTTAAAAAAAAGTTGTCTGTTTCCACTTTAAAATAACTTTAAAGAGTGTGTAGTTTGTCAAATTGTTCCTTTTGGTTTATGGTTTTCTGTATTCTATCACCTTTCATTACTAATAAAAAACATTAAAAGCCACGTTCTTCATTGTTGTGTCCCTGTGCAAAGATTTCTCGAAGCAGCAAATGTCAAAAAAACCCTGTATTTTGGGAAATGGTACGTAAAGAGCTTAAGCACATACTAGGATATGAGGTTCCTATGAGGCTCGTGCTCATGACAGTGCGAGATGTAATCATTAATGGCGTCCTACTTCTCAGCTGGCTGTAATGTTGGCTAGCTCAGCAGTGCTAGGTGAGCTAGCAGTAGATGCACACTTCCTTCTGCGTGGTGATACGGTTAGCAGGTATAGTTTGGTAGAGAGAAAATAGTTCCCACATGAAACTTCTCACAACAAGGTCTGTGGATTATCTTGAGTAACCAGGTCATGATTCCTGCAAAGAGACATTGCTGCTGAGTTTTTCAAATGTATTTGTTTGGCGCTTTGAGCACCACAAGCCGAAAGCCATCTAGTTCCATTGTATTGGAGAGAAGGCAGACATCTCTACAGCTGATATCTCCAACACTCTGCAGCTCACACTGAAACAATCTTGACTGATAAATGGCACTACAGGTAAGAGGAAATATATACATTTGATTTGTGGGGTAAACTGTTCCATTTAAAATAAGGTGAAAAAGTATATAAAAATGTTTTTATTCCCATTTTTTCTTTTCTTTTTTTGGAGCTCTAGATACTCTCACCTCTTCAGATCTGGTAGGTTGAACCATTCGGTCCAGCAAAGGGTCACAAGTGGACGTTTCATGGCTTTAATGGATCACCAACCACATCGGTAAGGAACTACTGCTCTGTTGCTTTTACATCTTTACATCACTTTCTACTTTTTAAAAAAAAAAAGATGTTTCAGTCTTTTCTTAGAGGGTGACATCTTTTACATCTTCTGCTTTTATATTGGATGGAAGTACAGAACCCCTGAGAGGCAAGGTGAAACTAAATATTTGCAGACAATCTTGGCCAAGACCTGAGTTCATCTTCTATGTAGGAGATGTTGACTCAAGCCCGAAGCCCTTACAGACCTAGGACCAATTCCATTTCTTCCCCTTAGCCCTTGTCTTGGCCCTCCCCCTTGGTTTTGCGTGTTCATGTGAGGGGAAGTGGTGTCCCAATTCCCGTCAGGTCAGCTCTTAACCTGAAGAAATGTAACTGGCCCTAGGTCTGTAAGGGCTTAGGGCTTGAGTCAACGAGTCTGTAAGGGATCCATTTGGGATTATCTCCTAGAACAATGGTTCCCAACTGGTGGGTCGCGGTCCAAAAGTGGGTCGTGCGTCCACTCTGAATGGACCACAAGTGACTTGCGAACGTGTCAAGTTTGTGACAAGGACAAACTTTATTTTGAAGTGCAGTGAAATTCTGGCACAGGGCTTTTATTTCAAAGCGCTGTATCCTGTTTTAGACGGACATCTACTTAATAACAGAGACAGCAAACTAGTTTGATGACATGGCCAAACACAGGTATGATGCGGAATATATTAAACTTTGTGGACCTTGAACTAATGACGAAGCAGAAATCTGGATCTCGTGGCTGGACCAGTTAGGAACCACTGTCCTGAAAGACTGCTTGTTTTGGGTGGGTTTTGTGGACCATCTTGGCCAAAACCTGCGTGAATCTCCAGCGTGCATACGGAAGCTAGAAGCTCAAAGTGAAACCTGAAGAGCAGTGAAGTAGTTTCTCCATCTCAGTGTTGAACTTCCCTTTAGAGCAGCTGTTGTAGCACCAGTGATCCAGAGGGGGTCGCTGGAGTTCTTTGGGTCTGACACATCTCTCACCCCTCAACTTTATTCTCATGCAAATCCAGGTCCTTATTTTAAGTAATGGTGGAGATAAAAACAAAACGGCAGTGAACATGTGGCGGATTAATATTTGATTTTCGGTCGGTTTTAACTCGGATTTCCAAAAGATTTGATTTAAAAAAGGAGGAATTCTTTGTGCATCGACGAAAAAAGCCAGGTTAGGTAGTTTGGCGTTGGCCTTGTTTTCACTGCTGCTTCATAGAAATGTGTCAGTGCAACTGTTGTGGAACAGTTGATCCCTCATCTCTTGAACTCTGTTTCAATGTTAACGTGCATTTCTTCTTCTCCTGAGGCCTCCGAGAGTGTGCGATGCAGCTTCAGTGTATCGGCGTATTTCCGTCCTAACACCTGATTTCAGTTTCACAACAGTTGCAGAACAGGACAGTGAAAACTCCGCCACTGAGTAGACCACTTCACATGCTTTATTTCAGCACCCAAAAATAATTAAAAACATCTCAATTTATTATACATGTACAAAATAAGTACAGAATCTCTCTTTTAAACCATGAAAGTGGGTCCGCTTCAAATTCTTTTTTAAGAAACCCTTCGCGAAAGACATCAACAAAAACAACATAAACAACAGGGTGGGAGATGTGTGCTGTTTTTTTCTTTTTTAGTGAAGAGGAGTTTTCCACAGGGGGCAAACAGACAGAGGGATCAACACTGAACAAATGTGCAGGGAAATGATATTGAACCAGAGTCACTTGCTTTTTGTTTTTATCTACAAAGACATGATTGCATGCATTACATCTGCAGTGATCACCTTTTCAGAACACTTAAGAAGAAAACAATTGCACTGCGTAGACAACAAGACAATGAGTCAATTTAGTAGCACCAAAGGTTCTGCAGGCATTAGTGGCAATAGTTACAGTATGACAGTGAGAGTGTCACCATCAAACACCAATAGCTGGACCTCATCGAAATGTTATTAGCACCTTTGAATGGTTTTGATTTCCCCACAATAGACTCGTGTAAAATATACCCTTTTCATTTAAGAAAAAAAACTGGGGTGACTTCTTGTTTTGAGGTAGCCATCTACATATGAAGGTGAGCTTCTTTGTTTTTTGCTCTTTTGCTGGTCTTTGCTTTGTCTGAGCAGGTGTTTTTGTTTTTTCTTTCAAGAATTTAGAACAAGAAGACACTTCACACTTTTTACAATTTATTTAACACCAGAAAAATGGTACACATCACTTGTTGTTTTCAATGTCCTTCCGCAGTGGTAGAAAATGGCAAAAGTCACCTGTGTCTCATTTCGTGTGTGTTTCTCTTTTTTTTTCTTTCTCAATCTCCAGGGGGAAATTTTACACAAGTATATATTATTTTCTTGTTGCCAGTGGAAACAAAAGATTCTTTTTAAAGTGTCCTTGTGGTTGAAGTAGCAGTCCCAAAACTTCTCATGATTGGAAAAACACAAACATCGTCTTCAGTAGAGTGGTTTTAAGCATGTGGACCAATGGCAGCCGAATGAGTTTTGAATGCATAGAAAAAAAGGATTTAGAGATGACTGCTAGAAAAAAAACAACAATGTCATGTCCATATTTCTTTCTTTTTTACAAGAAGCAAACGGGGCCAACTTCGACGCCAAATTCCTGATCAGGTGCACCAACATCCATAGGAGCAATGTCAATGATGGGCAGGCGGGATGTTTTTGATGTCTTGTAGTCGATGACTGTCTTGCCCCATGAGCCAGTGTGTGTCTGCGGAGGGAACAGAAAGGAGGAAAGGTCAGAAACCGCTCAGGAAGGTGAGTCGTTCACCTGCGCACAGGGACGTAGGTTTCATTTGAACATTTGGGTGGTGCATATGAACACACGAACGCTTAATTTCCTGCATTCTGGTGATTTTTTTTCTGCACCAATTTATGGCGTAAATGTCCTTTTATCAACATAAAAGTCCTCTGCTACTTAAGGTTTTTATTGTAGTGGACAAATGCACATGTTCTAAATATTGAAGGGCTCCTGTGTCCCCACCAAAATCAAAATCCTGCCTCTCTAAAGGACGGTTTGACATATTTTTCTCCGGGACTCACCGTGCAGCCATCCTCGCTGACGCTGTATGTGAAGCGGCTGTTGCCCTCGGCTCTGATCTCGACGTCGTTGGATCCACCGAGCAGCAGGGCCTTCTTCAGGTTGCCGGTGGTGGAGTCCATGTAGGCGATGCTGTTCTTGCAGTGGTATGTGACGTTCTGAGAGGCCTGGTTGGACATCAGGCGCATGAAGGCCATCTGGATGCTGACATCCTCGGGATCAGCTCCATCGGTGCCATACTGGAACTGTGTTGCGGAGGAAGGAGAAGGGTGTGTTGGCATTACGGTCATCGCCTTAATAGTGTGTATTCTGTGTGCTAAAAGTTCATAAGGATGAATTTTAACGCATTGGACTTCTTACCTGGAATCCACCGGTCATGGACTCGCTGAACCAGACGTGCTTCTTCTCTTTGATGTTCTTGCTGCGGTACCAGTTCTTCATGGGGACGTTGGTCTTGCTGGGGAAGACGCAGGTCTCGCCAGTCTCCATGTTGCAGTGGACCTTGATGGCATCCAGAGGGGAGCCCTGGTTGGGGTCAACCCAGTACATGTCTGCAACAGAGAAACACAGTTTGAATCTCAGCTCGTCTTTAAACTCAATCTGCGAGCTGCGCCTCTGATCCGCACTCACCGCTCTTCCACTCAGGGTGGCACATCTTCAGGTCGCGGCACATGCGGGCTGGGCTCTTCTGGGTACCGTCGGGGCTGCGGATCTTCTCCACCTTCTGGGTCAGGGTCTTGAGGGTGGTGTCGACCTCCATGTCACGATCGCGCATCAGGTTGGGGTCGTCAGCGCGGTAGTGTCCGCCGCGGAAGGGATCGGGTGCCTTCTCCTGAATAGGCTGGCTGACGAAGTCGAATCCACTGCCGGGAGGTCCAGGGGGTCCAGCGGGTCCGGGAGGTCCAGGAGGTCCCTGTTTGGAGACACCAGGGGGTTTACAAACTGCAGACACGTTCAAAGTGTCTGAATGCACAAGTATTTGGTTAAAATAAAGATTGTAGTGCAACTTACAGCAGGTCCCATCTCTCCGTTGCGACCGCGAGGTCCGGGGGGTCCGATGGGTCCGGGCAGACCGTTCATGCCATCCTTACCAGGGGCACCACTAGATCCAGAGGGTCCCTGTGGAGCAAGAGCCACAAGTAAACATCCATTCATCACAACTCAGCTAGCACCCATTTTTGGGAATTGAGACCTACCAAAATAATAGCTTAAAATTTTAACCCTTCAGCACAGTAATTCTGTTTTTGTGGTGAAACTCTATTTTTTTTAATAAATACAATTCTATTGAATATTTGGATTTGCTTTCATAGTTGCCCTGTGCCAGAAAACAGCCTTGTCCCAGACAAGAATTCTCAACTTTAAACAATTTTAAAAAGTCTTAAAAGCCTTCAAAATCCAAAACAAACAGTACATACTAATAAGATAGGTGTAAAAATGTACTGCTATGAACATATTTGTTTTAAAATATATTTTGTGTGAAAACATTGGCCCTTACAAAATGCGTCTCAGATTTCGTCAACTCCGTCAGATGTCTACAAAAACATCATTTAATCAGGCGTAAAAGGGTTTAGCTATATCCTCCTGAGACCTGAACTTTTGGTATGTATTTTTAATTTCTCCTAGCTATTTAGGAACAGTAGGACCTGATATGTGTAAAAAACAAAACACTGTCAACGATAATTAAGTCCCAGTGTCCTCAAATGGGACAGCAATTAAGTCCCAGCAAGTTGACCTTGTCCACTTTTGTGTCAAGATCTGCTGCAGACTGACTTGGCAGAGATGGCTGCCATCTTGTTTTTACATGTATTAGTGTTGTGTGCTCTTACTGCCACTAGATGGCACACAAAGTGTCAAAGAAGTTAAGTAGAATGAAGTGTAAGGTGCAGTAAACCCAAAATTTGGTCTGGTCTCAGGAGGATATCAAGGACTCTTGTCTCACTTCCTGGTTTCCAAAAAGGCATGAATGCTGCTCAAACTGGGAACTGCACTTGTGACCTTTACCTTTACACCTGATCTGTGTTAGATATTTTTGCTTTTAATTCTTGTGTATAAAATATTTTGAATTGAATGAATGTGTCAATAATTGTAACTTATGAGGTCTTGCTAATGTTTTTGTCATGTCCTACACTGGTACGTCTACTCTACACAACTGAATTTTTTTAACTTTTTTTTTTTTTACCTACATTGTAGGAGTGAATTCATTTTTAGTTTAAATAACTGCTTGTAGAAGTCCTTACTCTAGGTCCAGCGGGTCCAGAGGCACCAGCGGGTCCTCTCTCTCCAACAGCTCCCTGGAGGCAGACGAAGATGTGAAAATCAAATATTACTCATTAAGAGACAAATGTTTAAGCAAGAAGTGAGAAAAGTTGAGTTTGATGCACTTTTTCTTTTGCTTCTCTACCACTTTAAATCAGTCACTCACAGCAGGTCCGGGCAGACCCTGCATGCCGGAGAATCCTCTGTGTCCCTTGTGTCCTCTTTCTCCAGCCTCACCAGCCTCTCCTCTGTCTCCCTTGGCGCCAGCAGGGCCCTGAGGGAAAGCAACAAGAGTTCAACATGCTATCTGGAGCTGAGACTGGAGCTATATCTCAAAAAATATGCTTGTTTTGTAGTGATAAACATACAGCAGGTCCACGGACACCAGCAGGGCCAGAAGGACCAGCGGGGCCAGCGGGACCCTAAAGGAAAGAGAGGGTGGAAAGAAAAAAAAATCAGATCCACAAAGTGAGTGATTGTTGTGACATTTGTTCAAAATAAGCAGGACGGGGACTCACACTCTCTCCACGGTCACCACTCTTTCCAGAGGGGCCAACAGCACCGGGGGCTCCAGGAGCACCAGGGGGTCCAGGGGGTCCAGCCATACCACTCTCACCACGGTCTCCCTATAGGGGGCATACATCCATTAAGACAATACTTGGAAGCTAAGCTAATTTTGTGTTTCCACTGGGAAGATACGAGGGTTTTTATGTTTTATTTGCAGCTTGGTGGAAATTAATCTGGTGGAGGAGGTTACCTTGGGGCCAACGCTTCCGTCGCGACCAGGGGCACCATCGTGACCTTGAGATCCCTGCAGAAGAGCAGCGAGGAACGTCAGTCATCACAATGTTTATCAGAGCTAATACAGTGCGTCAGTGTGAGACCCAAAGTGCTTTACAGGTGTCATACCTCACGACCAGCCTCTCCGGAGGCACCAGACAGTCCAGGGGGTCCAGCAGGTCCGGGGGGTCCACGCTCACCAACGGGTCCAGAAGGTCCCTGCTTTCCAGGCTCACCCTGAAGAAAGACAAGAGAGGTCAGTTCTCTGCGTGCAGATGGTAGCTCTGAGGAGAGATAGGATAGAAAATCAAATTCAGATCATGGCGAATACTCACAGATGGTCCGGGAAGACCAGAGAAACCACGCTCTCCACGCTGTCCAGGGAGACCTACAATACCACGCTGTCCAGCAATACCTTGGGGTCCAGGGATACCACTGGGACCCTGCACACAACGACACAGCGCTCAGTTAGCGAAAGAGATCACTGCAGTAGATTTCAGGCTGTAATAAAAAAACGTCTATTGCAGGATTATAGCGGGCACTCACGGGGGCTCCATCAGCGCCAGGAGATCCCTTCTCTCCAGAAGGTCCTGGAGCACCAGCAGCACCAGCCTCACCAGGGCGACCAGCGGTACCAGTCTCACCACGACCTCCTCTTGCTCCATCTTTGCCGACGGGTCCGACAGGTCCGGGGGGTCCAGCAGCTCCCTGGAGACACGCAGAGGGATCAAGTCAGTGGATGAGACCGCACTGAAGGTACCAGATAACAATGTACGGGCACATGAAAAACAAGACTGTGTTATGGGGTGAAACTTACAGCAGGGCCGGGGGGTCCAACTCTGCCAGCGGGTCCGGGGAAACCAGTAGAACCCTACACACACACAAGGAGAGACATTGAGTTTAAAACAGCATCACTGATTTCACCATAACTGTCACAGAGTCTCAGGAGCAAAGGACGTGATATAAAGAGTGACAAAGTCTGCGTAGGGACAAGATTGGGGTGGATGGTTGTGTCAAACAAACGCAGGACTTTCACCAAAGAATCTGCTGTTTGTAAAACCAAAAGTCAGTTAATTTGTTTTAAATTACATTAAGTGACATAGTGTAAGTGTACATAACATTACATATGTGTGATATATATAAGTAACTGATGTTACATCACGTTGGTTGTTGTAACTGTGTACTTTTCCAAAGCAGGACGAGGCTGTTTAGTGAATGAAGCTTGTCTTCACCGTGCCTGTATCCTATGACATTTAAATTCATATCTAAACTTTAAAATTAATGATTTCATTTAGTTTTTCAGAAATGCTGAAATATAGGCCTACTCTATATACACATATATATTTTCTTAATTTTCTTACACTCCTTAAAATAAAGAAGACCTCATGACCCCCCCATGAGGCTTTGGCGATCCCTAGTGGGGGTCATGACCCAGGATGGGAACCACTGATCTTTTGAGTGGCTGGTGTATTTTTAGATTTAAATTTTGATTTTGATTTTTACCCAAACAATGATATTTTACTGAACCTAACCAAACTGCAACCATTTCACAAAGTCGCGACTGTTAGTGGCCATATATGTCATTTCTGTGGTGATGTCCTGCCACCGGTGGGGGCGCTAATTTGGGAAATCCTGTGGGTCATATCAGAAGAGGTAGGAACTAGAGATGGACATGAGTACTCGAGTCCTCGATTTGGAAGTCAGTGTTCATTCAACGTATTGAGTAATCGTACATCGTTTACATATATAATAAATATAAATGTAAATTGATCCTGTTCTGTATTAAAAGTTTACTTTTTTTGGGAGAGTGTGCAGTGATGTTTGGAAGCATTTCAACAAAAATAAGTTCAGTGAGAGCTACGTAACGTTCAACTAAAGCATCAGATTTAATCTCAACAGTCAGCGCAGCACAGAGAGGCGGGCTAACGCTAACTGCTACCTGCATTTTCACCTAGGTGTTCATTTAGGACACAGTCCTTACGTTAGATTTTTACTTAAAATGCCCATCCGTGGTTGGAACCTATGTAGTCGCATGAGTTGTTGTAAATCTCAAATGTTGATAAGATACTTACAGGGGGTCCAGCACCACCACGAGCACCTTTGGCTCCAGCAGGTCCAGCAGGTCCCTGTCGACAAAAAAACACATCATATGAAAAGATTTCTCCACATAAAATCAAAGATTGGCTCTCTCTGGCATCAGTGATGAAATGAAAATACTTTAATTGTACAGTTTTTTTCCATGATTGCGCTACACTGTGTATCAGCGGCCTACCTGAGGACCAGCAGCTCCAACGGGTCCACCGGGTCCAGGAGCACCAGCGTCTCCCTTAGGTCCAGTGTCACCAGTCTCTCCCTTGGCACCAGGCTGACCATCAGCACCCTGAGGTCGGAGGGGAAAGAGGGGAAATGATCAACACATCCTTGTGCCAGCTTTTATCTTAAATTGTAATGTATTTTAGCGTCATTAAGAGCATCTATATTTGTAGAAAAATGGTATAAAATCTAATTCTTACAGGAGGTCCAGCGAATCCAGCAGGTCCGGGAGGTCCAGTCTCTCCACGCTCACCCTGTTGAAGTAATGAAGAGAAGTTTTAATGGCGCACACATCACGATATTCTGGTATCTGGAGCTAAACACACAGCTCCAGTAAAAAAGTATATCTTGTTGTCTTGTCCCCAGTCAGGTGTACTTACAGGGGCACCACGAGGTCCAGTGGGTCCAGAAACACCAACGGCACCACCCTCACCCTAAATCCAGAAATGGAGAAGAAGAACAGGTCAGCAGTCGTCCTGTTTCACTTATTTCATGAGTGTTAACACCAAAGTATTGCCAAGCAACCAAACATAAGATACTGTGAGGAGATCAGGAGACATAATCGTAGAAAAACAACCCAGCAGAGATTCGTAGGTTAAAACCTGGTCTCACCTTCTCACCCTGAGCACCAGGAGGTCCAGGGACTCCAATAGCACCAGTCATACCACGAGCGCCATCTTTGCCAGGGGCGCCATCACCTCCCTTACCGCCAGCATCGCCCTGAAGGGAACAAGTTCATCACACTCACTTAATTGTCCTCACTCAGTCACAGGTCGCAGCAAGTCAAAAGCTTTTGTCACAGTAAACTCTACGAATAGAAATTAGAGGAAGCACAGTGAATTTAAATAACAGATTTTAAAAGAGTGGGGTCTGATACTTACTCTCTCTCCCTTGGCTCCGGGGGAGACCAGCAGCTCCACGCTCACCGGGCATTCCCTGCATACCGGGGGCTCCAATACCGCCGGGGGCACCAGCAGCACCAGGCTCTCCCTAAACACACACACACACACACACACACATCATTATTATTATTATTATTATACATCTATCTATCGATGATACTCGATCAGCTGCGAGTGAAACAATCCACTGAAATGTGCAATAATCTTCGGTAACTGTGCAACAAAACTAAAGGATAATTTGGCAGTTTTGTTTTTTAAACCAAGACCTTATTAAAAACTATAATCAATAAGTGACTGATCTGCAGCAGCTTCCTGTTTGCCTCAATGTCTCTGTACATGCTGTCAATCATTTGTTATTTCCCGTGCGCCACACATGTACTCGCCCAGTTGTGGAGAATATGGTGGAGCATGACTCATCTGACCATATCACTTTTGTCCACATCTCTGCAGACCAGTCCCTCTTAAAAGTGAATTCACCTGAGGAAGAGTTGCTCCTCTGGTTTTCCTTACTTATCGCACTAATGCACGAGCATCAAATGTGCGCTGTCGACCACAACTTCCGACTCTGTTTACTGATGTTTTTCCCATAGATCTAAATACAGATGTCACTTTGGTCAGCAGCCTGTGTGACTGAAGCTCCTGCAATCTGTGCCTAAACAATTTAAGATCATTTCCTCTTTCCATTTTGACACAAAATCAGAATAAACTGGGCCTGCTCAGTGTTTTTATTTGTGCCACAGAGCAAGGGCGTTCAACACTGGTGGGTGGCACATATTAAAATGAAAGTTTCAAGCATCAGACGCTTAATTTCCTGCATTCTGGTGAATTTTATGCACCAGCTTTTGCCTTTTCTGCATTGATTTATGGTGTAAAGCTCCCCTGCATCCCAACTGAAATCTACACACATGCCACAGAGCATGATTTGATGTTAATCGCTTCATTGGAACTTGCAATACACCTGCAGTGTGGAAGCATCTGCAATCATTGTGTTTCTCCTCTCATTTATTCAGGTGTTTCCTTTAAGTTGTCACCCATCTTTACATCCACCATGGAAAGTAAAATTTTGGTTGTCGTACTGAATGTCACTACTGCTTTTTTTGTACTGTCCTTTGCGCCAATTTAAAAACAAAAGGCCTCACCAACTGCTGCTGATCGGTTAGTCACTCACAGGTAAAGCTTCTATTCATGATTGTAAATGATGGAGAGCAACATTTTAATAAGGTCTGGGTTGAAAAACCTTTAAATGTACGTTTATGAGCACTTGGGAATGAAAGGAGTGTAAATGTGTGTGATTACAGGTATCAAACAGTATTGTTTCTCATGTCAGGTGATAAATTTGTATTTGTCAGAAGCTGAATTCATATATCGGACTATTTCAGCTACAAATGTGCATGTGTGATTATAGGAAGTGTCTCATATCCTAAAGCTGGATGACCACATGGACCACATGTCATGATGTAATCGATAATCAGGTAACACTTTCCAGCATAGGTTTTGTTTCAATATTGGGAGGGGCATGAATGAAATGGGGGATTTGGGGGTCCTCACCAGGCACCTAATTTTCTGATTCTGGCAAATATTTCCACATCACTTCATGGTGTAAACAAAAGACCTCTGCTACTCTCTGGTTTTCATTTGGGGGGCAAACGCACATGTCGTAAATATTAAGGGTGGGCGTGTCCCATGTGTCCCCCTGGAATCTACGCCCATGCTTTTAATTGAAAGATATAAAGTATTTTGCACTTGACTGGCATTGTTATTGACATTGTGATTGTCATGTCAAAGCTGTTTGGGAATTTCTCCACAAGTTTTTTTTTTTTTAACCTACCTTGGCTCCATCGTTACCAGCAGGGCCAGGGGCACCACGGGCACCAGTTGGGCCACCAACGCCGGGAGCACCGCGCTCACCAGGGAAACCTCTGTCGCCCTGCAGGAGAGAAGGACACATAGGTCATGACCAATGTCGAAAAAGAACAGAGGTAAGCAGTGTTGTGTATAGATGATGAAAATGCTTCTGAAATACAGGAGAAACTTACTCTTGGGCCAGATGGGCCAGGGGGTCCAGCCTCACCAGGGCCACCCTGAACAAAAGAGGGGGAGGGGAAAATTTAAATTAATGGATCTCCCTCGAGGAACCAAAAAACAGTATGTGACAGGAAATCTTGAAACTTCAGAATACCCCTAAAAGTACATAATGTCATGTGCAGCAGCTCAATCTTCCACAAAAAAAAAACTGATGTGCAGAAGATTTGGATGACTTACCTGCTCACCAGGCTTGCCAGTCTCACCAGTAGCACCTTGGGGTCCGGGAAGTCCCTGCACAAGGAAGAAGAAAGGTTAAGGGAGGAAAGGTGGAATTGTACCGCAGATTTGAAACGTATCAGCAAAACAAAAGGCAGCTGAGATGCTCCCAACACCTACCTGGAATCCGGGAGGACCAGCAGGTCCTTGCTCTCCCTTCTCTCCAGCAGGTCCCTGAACAGGAAGAAGAAACGATGAGAAACCTTGCAAGACACTTTTTTGTTATACTTGAGCTCATGATTCAGTTTTAGTTTAAGATACGTACAGCAACACCAGAAGGTCCAGGAGCACCAACGTCACCGTCTTTGCCAGGGGCACCCTGTGAGCAAAAACATCAACCATCCTATTTATGCTTTCTTTTTTAAATTTTGATAGAAAACATTTTTTACCCTAGTATAGCTTGATTTGTATAGTTTAAAAGAATATATACAAGTACTTACGACAGCGCCAGTGGCACCACCGGGGCCTCTCTCACCGGGCTTTCCACTCTCACCCTGTTAACAAGACAAAGTCCACATTTACATCTGCTGTATGAGTGATCGTGCATCAGTACTTCCTTCCATACGTATGGTTTGTTTAACTATGGGATTAACAAACTAACAATTATCTGATAATTATCTTTTTCTGAAACCAAATGAGTGGAGTCGTGAACTCACAGCGGGTCCCTTGGGTCCGGGGAATCCCATAACTCCGGGCTGTCCTCTGGCTCCAGCAGAGCCAGGAGGTCCAGGGCGTCCATCTTGTCCAGTAACACCCTAAGGATCATCACAAGATGGGAGAATGGTAAGGAGAAGTCCTATCATGATTAATGTTCGACTATTAAGTCATCACTACCAGAAACATAAAACCTGAGTCAGTACTTACAGCAGGTCCACTCTTGCCATCGGGGCCAGGGCTACCAGGGCTACCAGTCACACCCTGTGGAGGGAAGGCCACACAATGAGTATGAAGACAGACAACACATACAAACACTGTGCGTTATGTTTAGGATGAAAAAGAGCGTCTGTGTTGCAGGTCTCACCTTGGATCCAGGTGCACCAGGAGCGCCGGGGCTTCCAGACTCACCAGTGGCTCCCTGAGCTCCCAGAGCGCCGGGGGCACCACGCTCACCAGGGGCTCCCTGTCAGACAAGCAGGGAAGAGTCAGAGGAAATGTGCACGAGCAGGTGACCTGAATTATCTCTTGGTTTACTGCAGTGACAGTATCAGATCCTTTGAAGTACTAACAACAAAGTACGAAAATACTCCACTACAAGTAAAAGTCCTGCATTTTAAACCTTATTTAAGCACAAGTATGTGTCAGTAACATGTACTTAAAGCATCATCATATGTTTGTAGCTTCGCTGTCATGTGAGAACCACATATCTCTAAAAACTCTTCTTCCTGTTTTCAGCTTTGTGGCGATGCATTTCCAGCTGATCCAGAAGACTTTATTTAGCTTTAGAGGCAGAGTTGAAAATGAGCATCAGCCACCAGACAAATGCTGGTAAGATATGAAAGTGGCTGCTAGATTAGCTTCATCTACTGGCCAAAAAAACTGGTAATATATTGACTGGTTGATAGATTTTGGAATCAAAAAGAACAGAAGTGGGAGAATTTTCTTTCCACATTCTTCAGTTTAAGACAACAAACGCTGCATGAAATAGAAATACTCAAAGTCCACGTTCCTACTGTCTGCACTTATGTACAGTACTTGAGTAAATGTACTTAGTTACATTTCACTGCTGGTTAATTGGAAGGTTTGACTCCCTAATCATGACAATAAAGCTCTCCTAACGTCTCTTATTGTCAGGTTTGGTTTACAGAGTGTATTCCTGACTCATCAAGTCACTCACCTTGCCACCAGCACCACCATCAGCACCAGGGAAACCGCGAGCACCAGGGGCACCCTAAAGGAACAAAGAGAGACGTCAGTAACTGTGGCGTAAATGCTCTCACCTCAGGGGTGAATCCCCCTGGGAATTTAACATACTGATAATGTGCAGACGGCTTTCTGAGAACACAGCGTTGCACTCTGACTTCGCTATAATGAGTCATGCTGGGAAAGTATTGCTTGTTGTAACACAGTAGGAACTGTAGCGTCGTGGCTGTTTCCAAACATGACAAAAAAAATTCTTGATACAGCGTTTAGCAGAAGTTGTGAAAGAAGGAGTAACTTACACGCTCTCCAGGGGGTCCACGAGGTCCAGCACCACCGGGCTCTCCACGTGCTCCTCTCTTGCCCTCCTCACCAGAGGGGCCAGGAAGTCCCTGAACTCCAGCGGGGCCCTGGAATAGAAAGCAAGGCCGTTAGAAACACTCATTCCCTAAAAATCCCACCATCAGTAACGTAATGTGTTATGTGTTTAGAAACTTACAGGCTCTCCCTTGGAACCGGGCTCTCCCTTAGGACCAGAGGCACCGGGGTCACCCTGTTGGCAGAAACACATTTAATCTAGTCTGTCAGGTGATCCTAGGTCCCTGTAGCGTTGAGGAACAATTTGCATTGATACCAAAAACTCACACAATCATTTGTCTACTCACATTGTTACCCTTGGGACCAGGAGCACCAACAGCGCCCTGAGCTCCAGCAGGACCACGAGAACCGGGGAAACCAGAAGCACCAGCAATACCAGCGGCACCCTGTGGGAGAAGAGAGTCGGGGTGTCAGGACGCTTCACGTGCAGCGGGACTGAAGTGGAATAAAAGTGATCAGTGAGTGTGATACTTACAGGAGAACCCTTAGCACCAGGGGCACCATCAGTTCCAGGGCTACCCTGTTGAGAGACAGGAAGTGACGTTTATAATTGCGTTTCTTATCACGTGTAAAGAGATTCGACAGATGCCCTCAGTATCTACTCACAGCAGGTCCAGCGGGTCCGGCAGGTCCTGGGTTACCAGGCTCACCACGGGCTCCCTGGGGTCCCTCATTACCACGGCCTCCAGCGGGA
This sequence comes from Epinephelus cyanopodus, assembly GCA_026686955.1. Taxonomy (NCBI): domain Eukaryota; kingdom Metazoa; phylum Chordata; class Actinopteri; order Perciformes; family Serranidae; genus Epinephelus; species Epinephelus cyanopodus. Next base: position 7,504,180 of record CM048933.1, on the reverse strand, counting down.
CCAGTCTCTCCCTGTGAGGGGAAGCAAAAGTGTCTCAGAGATCTGCAGCATTACTACTGTAATCAATCCGTAAACAAAGAATCCATCTTGGCACGTCAGCACCAAGATTATTTAGATTAAATAAGACAATTAAAATATGTTGCAGATGTAGTCTATAAAACTGTCTATAAAAGTATTGACGCTAGTGGGAAATAATCTTAGTTTGGTATTATTGCGATAAATAATTAATCTACACAACAAGCTTGTACCAAGACAGACAGAGGCAGAGTGAAGTCTTGGGGAGTAGAGCAGACGTAGTAACATCCTTTGCTAGCTCATTTTTTGAGCACTGCTCCAATCGGGCAACTGATCGATTGTTTTTACTGGCCGAGGCCATCAGGCAATCCTTACTGACGGACCTTGCACAACAGCGAGGGCTCTATCAGACAGAATAGACTGTTGTTCCTATATTTAAAGTTTCATCACACAATTTGACATCGCAATGATGAAAAAAACTAAACACAAACGATATATCGTGCAGCCCTGCACCTCACTTATCTTGAACTGGTTCGTTGCACGTATCCAGAGTCATAGCTCATTATCTGACTTCTGAAAATAACCCACGTGACCGACTTCACAAAAAGTATTAGATATTGGAGCTGCAACGACTGCCCAACATTTTCTAATTTAATACTTCTTAAATGTGAGAATTTAATGCTCTTCTTTGTCATACATGATAATGAACTGAACAGCTTCGGATTTCTGGACTGCTGGTCAGATGTTGCCTTTGAGCTCTGGGGCGTGTTTCACTAGTTTCTGACTTTCACTGGTAAAACAATTCCTTGATTAATCAAGAAAATAGTGGGCAGAATAATCTACAATGGCATTAATCACGAGTTGCAGCCCTGTTACATATAACATATGAATATTAGCTTTAATAAATATTATTAAAGAGAGGAGGGGGAAACAGAGGTAAGGTGCCAGTAGAGGTCTACTGATGCCATCTGGTGGCTGCAGTGTTCACCTGAGCTGTTCAGTATTAGGATTTACACCGTCGCTGGCTAATGGCCGACAGTGTAGAGTGGAGAGTATCTGTTACATGGGGATGTTGATCCTGCAAATACTAACGTCACCTACAGTCCAGCAAGGTAGGCTTAGCTTAATCCTTGCAGACTTCTTACATCCTTACAGCTTGCCAGGGAGCTACTGGGACAGCTGATCAGGTGGGTAATAAAGGAAGTTGTCCCTGGCTGTAAGGACAACCCTTATCTGAAGGACCTTAAAATAGCACATTAATGTTTCAGCAGAGTGTTACTACTGCCCCTAATCTCAGGGTGATAAACCTATAGCAAGCCTGCTGTATTTACCTGATCAACTCTATTGATTATGACAAATGTATCGGGAGGCTTACCTTAGCACCAGCACCACCGGGGAATCCAGGAGGACCAGCAGGTCCAGTAGGTCCCTGAAAGACGAAACCGCGTGACGTTAGCAGACATCAACAAAGATTTAAATGCATCATCACTGTGCAGTTTAACATGAGTGATATGACTCAGTATGCCTGTTTGTGTGTGTATATGTTTATATGAATGCAAAACTCCTTAAATAAAGTTATGAAAATTAAGATAAGATAAGCCTGTGTTGATCCCCAGTGGGGGCGTGAGAATAAATAATAAGCAGTACGTACAAAATTTTAACTGAAAAAAGAATTTCCAGGTAGAATTAAGGTGCTTAAGTAAAGACAATACTCACAGGGGGTCCACCAGGACCAGTGTTGCCATCGTTACCACGAGCACCCTGCAGAGGAGAAGGACATTACATCACAGTGATCTGCAGCACATTTGTATCAGGCTCATATCACGTGTTATTATCGCATGACAGGGTCAGCAGTGCTTACAGAGGGGCCAGGAGATCCAGGGCGGCCTCTCTCACCAGGAAGACCACGAGCACCCTAGAGGAGACAAAAGAAATAACAGAATATTAGCTTGACAATGCCAGGACATTATAAGAGGGACGAATGTGTCAAAATATTGACTGACAAGAGACGAAAACCTACCATGACTCCGGGGACGCCGTTCTCACCAGGTGCACCACTTTCTCCCTGTAGACAAAGGAAGGATGAGAAGTTTGTATCTCGTGAATTTTTGGTTCAGTTTAGGGTGAAATTTGTTGAGCAGCAGCACATCCTGCGATCCTACCTTGGGGCCAGCAGGGCCAGCGTCTCCCTTAGCTCCATCCAGACCGCTGAATCCCTGTGAGCAAAATCAATACGCACTCTCAGGTCAGTCATGACATCACAGCAAGTGGAAATTGATGATTTTTGTTTTGTGTGCTCTTTTCCAAACTCACTCTGTGTCCCTTGATGCCGGGAAGTCCGGGGGTTCCAGGGAATCCACGAGCTCCCTGCAGGATGAAAACAGGAGGTAAGTTAATAACTAAAAGAGCATGCAAGTAGAGAGTTTTCTGACCAACTGAACATCCTGGAAACTTCTTTAAAAATTATATTCGTGTGCATGCTGACCAACAGGTTTCGCATCTCTTGACCTTTGCCCTCAGTGGGCATCACTCACCTGAGGACCAGCAGCTCCACGCTCACCAGGGCGACCAGGTTTGCCGGGCTCACCCTGTTGAAGACGCACAGAGAGGAGGTCAGTATGTGCTAATCAGCCCTTAGCTAAGCGTGTACGAACCCTTCAGACAATTAATAAATTACAAAATAAGATTTATCAGGACCAAAAAAAGACAATTAAATGCCTTCCCTCAGGTTGTACATGAATATAACTGCACAGCAGACAGAGAGGATAACAATCAGAAATCACTTACATCATCTCCGTTCTTTCCAGGGGGGCCACTAGGACCACGGGAACCCATGGGACCCTAAAAAAACAACACATGACTGGATTAGCACCACAATTAATTTTGACTGTCTTAAATTAATGTATGAGAGTATTTCACTGTGTCACTAAAGGGAAAAGAGGAGAGGAGGATGAGGGGAGTTTATCACTGACAAAAAGTGGTGTGTGCAAATGTGTGTCAGTGGGTCAGTGACTACAACAGGAAGTGGAACACAGGAAGTGACATGCTAACAGGGACACGGATTAGGAAGCCGTGTTGTGCCTCATCAGTGTGCACAAAACTGACATAAAAGTCAAGAAAAACATTTATTTAGTAGAAAAATGTGTGTACTCACAGAAGCACCGGGCTCACCAGGCTCTCCAGGGGGGCCAGTGAAACCCTGAGGACCCTGATGGACGACAAGAACGGCAGATTAACACGTCATCTTTATGAATTCATCTCAGACATCATATATCTGACAAGAGAAAGTATGTGAGCATGTAAGGGATGAGGGAAACTTACAGAGGAGCCAGGGGGTCCAGGAGGACCACGAGGACCCATGGGACCCTGTTGATGAAGATCAGGAGAAAAACCATCAGATTCTCTTTTTTCTATCTTATCTGAACAGGAACGTTTCGCATATTTTAGTTATAAAGGTAAAGAGGTCGTACCATTGGGCCGGGCTGGGGTGGGCCGCTGGCTTTGGAGTGGTCAACATAGCTCATCTGAGGAGAGAAGTTCTGCAAGGGGAGGTGATGAGGAGAGAAATTAATCACTGAGCTTTGGAGAAACACCCGAGAAGTCACTTTGAATCACATGCTCCAGGTTCTATTCCAGCAGAGGAGCGAGAACGTCCCAAAGCAAACATATTTGATCTTGTAGCACAGATACTTAATGTGTCCCTGACTGAATAAACTAGTCAGATCACCACAAGATATTCTACTTTTTCCTCAGACCGAAACAAACATGGTTGCATGCCTGCTGATATTTCTCCTCAAAATTAAAACTCATATGGTGGAACTGAGACGCTGTATCTCCTTTGTAAATAGAATCAAGTCATCTACAAAAGACTTTCTGGATGTTGCGACATGGAGACACTTACTCCGCCAAGGCCGGGAGGGCCAGGAGGGCCAGGTGGTCCGGGAAGGCCAGGCTGTCCATCCAGTCCATCGTTGCCAGGAGGACCAACGGGACCCTGCAGAAAGGTCAGACTCTCTGTTAGCAACATAATATATTGATTATTTCTTATCTTTAATTGATGTCATTCTTAGCTTGACTTGCAGAGAGTCATATCCCAACTTAGGTAAATGAAACTGTGTTTTCTATTATTTTTCGATCATTTTTCTGCTCTGTCTTAAAAATGAAAGCATAGCGTTGCTGCGTTTGAGTCACACGTTTGCAAAAAAAAAAGCTGAAAATGAGTTCAAATCCCAGGCGTGTTTCCTGCCTTTATTGCTTTACAGGTATTTAACATTACCTCATTTATTTATTAACCGATTTGCGTCATGTGACCTTTCAACTTCTGATGACCTGTTAACCTTGTGACCTAATTACCAAAGGTCATCAGGAACTATGATGTCACAGCAGCTTCACCAGCATTTAGATGAGTCTGTAGGGACTCAGTGAGCAAAGATACAACACCACTGAGTTCATTTTTTAATGTTTTTAGTCTGTAATTAGTGACATGTATAACCAAAAATGAACTGCCTGAAAAATCTCATGGAAATCGAGCTCATGCAACACAGCAGAGACACATGTTTTGCACTGAATAAGCCAAAATACTAACAAACACAACAAGTAAAGCACTGATTTTTCTTGTCTGAAGTCGATATATGCAATCATTTCAGGACAGAAAAGGTGTTAGTGAAGGTAAACTGAAACCTACCGGGTCTCCCTTGGGGCCAACGTCTCCCCTTGTTGGCTATGGACAAACAGAAAAAGGGAGTTAAGGCTACGCTGCAATGTTTCATCCAGACTGTAACAAGAAGTACAGGCAGGCGTACTGACAAACTAAACTCTCCAAACAGAGACCAAAAAGCAGGTTGGCTCTAAAGTCACACATATTTTTCATTAATTATCAAACAGAAGTAAAAAGGGACAAATACCTCGTAAACTCCAGGAACTTCAGGGCCTTCTGAACCAACGGAGAAAAAGAAAATGTCAAAACCTCACACACACACATATTATAACATCTGCAAAATAATGTGAACATTAAGGTCCGGGCTGGGAGTCAGCTGCATGAAATACAGTATTTCATAGAAACATTAGCACATTCGTTTGATTCTAAATATCATCTGTAGTGAAAAAGGAGGGACATAAATGTTGTTTTGGGAGGTGTGACGTGTGCTGCACCCTGCAGGGTCACGCACAGGTAGGCAGGCTGGGAAATTACATATTCATGGCCAGACTTCGCCAAAGTGCAGGTGTAATCCAGAATGCAATTTGAAAGTGAAATGAACAAAGGGTAAATCCAAAGCGAGTCAAAAAAAATCCTCAGGGAGAGTAGGCAGGCTTAGGGCCTCCAGTCCACTCGTGGCCACTGAGCCAAGGATGGTCAGAGATGAGGTGGGAGGAAGACACTAGGTGGCGCCATAAAGCTAATACAACTTGTGAGGAGGATGAAGGTGAAGTACCCTCTCCGTTGTCGGGGCAGATGGGGCAGCACTCTCCGTCTGGGATGATGGGGTCGGCGCAGTCGGATGTGTCCTCGCAGATCACCTCGTCGCACATGACGGTTCCGCTGTCGCAGACGCAGATCTGGCAGGGCTCTGGTTTCCATACATCCTTGTCGTTGTACAACTGTCCCTCTAATGTGCAGCTGCCGAATGTGCCTGAGAGGAGAAACCACAGTGAGTTTGGAAACATTACATCCATAAATACTATCGTACATTTAAAAAACAGAGTAAACATCCTAAAGTGTCTGATAAATGCCCAAGATTAGGTTTATCATCAGGAGTGAATGTAGAATGTGCTGGTTGAGCCTTTACACCTGCACAGGTGCGCATCATATGGGAACCAGATGTGGCCAACAGGCTCTTGGAAAACGTCATTAAATTAAATAAAATGATTATTTAGTAGTTTCCCCATGCAGACCTGTATTGTTCTCTCAGTTTTGAGACGTTAAACTCATCAGCTCCAGCCTTTGATTCGTGGCACATAGCCGTCTCTGATTCGTTCTTCAACTTGTGACATTCTGTCTAGATTCATCAAGATGTGGCAAAGTTATAGAAAATGGCTTTTGATAAGTTAAACTCTTTCTCTGTGAGAAAAAAGAACTCCGGTGTTTGGTGAGTAATCTATGAGCAGGACCAGAGCGCCTAAGGAAGTGTAACATCTGTGCCCGTCTGCAGGAGGTATTTGGGTCTGGCAGGCGTCAGAGAACAGGCCTCAGTGCGCAGCATTTGGCAAAAGTCACTATCCAACATGTACTTTAATATGTTCTCCTCAAAAACTCTGTGGAAAATTTAACTGGGTCTGATCACATCTCAGGCTGCTGGATGCGAGGCTGGGCCGTGGAGGTTTGGGAGGATGGATGCGCAGTTCCGGTGTTCGCCACTGAGTGGCGCTGTTAGCCTACTAAACCAGATCTTCCGCACCCTTCTCTGCAGGGTGATTAATTGATGTCTAGACTTTTTTTTGCTGTCGACGTCAGACTTAGGCGATTTTTCCATTGTCCTTTTTTCCAGCTACGAAAATCTAGTTTTGCACAAACTGGATAAAATGTGGTTTAACTCTGTGTGACACTCTTATGGAGTTTTAGTGCAAACGTTTAACCTGAAAACAATTGAGAAGGTCTCCAATTAATCATGTTTGGATGCCCAACTTGGTGCGTTAATGTTAAAACTATGCAGAGAAATATCCAGGTGCTAGACTCTACAGACGCTGCCACATATAGCGCATGAATTTGGGATGGAGCCTTATTTTTCTAGAAGTGGTGAAAACTACTTTGCAAACTCAATGCAGTTAATTTATTCGTTTCCTCAAATGGATTTGCCATTTTCAGATTCCTTTTATGCTTGTGCTCTGCTTCAACTCTCTTTGAACTCAATGTCCTGTCATTGCGCATCAGAGATAGCGCAGCTGCTCCCCTCAGGTTTGCGCTCCAGCGCGCGGACGCACGGCGAGCATGTATCTGCACGTCAGTGGGAGCAGCAAACAATAAAGAAAAGTCCTATAAACTCCTATTTCGCTTCCAGATCTCCCCCAAAAAACGCCTCACAAACTTTTCACAATCTGGAGTCAGGTATCACGCAGAGGACGATCAGTTCCCAGCAAACTGCTCAGCATCCTTGCGGGCTCTCCACATCCTGACGGTGCCACAGTCCCAAAACAACTCAAATCAATGTTTGAAAGTGATACTTACTATCATCCTCGCCTTGACCTCTCGCCAAAAGCACTGTCGCGCTGAGCAACAGCGCTAACCGAATATCCACAAAGCTGAACATGTCTAAATATTAGACATGTAGATTCTTTGCGACAGGGGGGAATCCTTTTTTCTCCTCAGACACCACTCATACAGGGTAGGGTCCGGTCTGTGTGTAACTCCAATCCAGACCCTAGCAGAAACTCCCTACTGCCTAAACAAATGAGTTAGCTTGGCTTTTATATGCCAAAACTTTTGGGGAGGTCCTGCGCGCACCAGATAACTTGTACATGTTAAAGTCGCAGAGTCCCTCCTTCATCAGAGAGAGGGGCTGTCTTAAAACATGTCAAACAAGTTCACGTTTCAGCTCAAACGTGGATGATGAGGACACGCAGCATTTACGCGCCGGCTCACCACCGTTCAGACGTGTTTTATCATCTTCTGCTCCTCCGTGGACTTTCCTAATTGAGGCTTTTGTTGGGGGTGTTTTGTCTTTTGGGCATCCAACCTGAGACACTGCCGCTGAGCTGGTTTCGAATCGTTTGGACACTGGATGGTTTTATTCATGTAGAGCACATCAATTCGCAGTTTAACCTTCATTAGGCACCAGTTTATTAAGGATGTGCTGAGCAGCTGAGGACTGGATTGATCTCAGTTGGGCAGGAAGTTCTTTTATTTTACGCAGGAGAAGAAAAGGGAAAGGGATCAGACAGATGTCTTTCGTGCGCAATTTACGCACGGGGATCAAACCAGGTGGAGATTAAAACATTACCAGGATAACTGGAGAATGTTTGTAGACTAAAATATGCTCTATGCATTAATAATTTAGAGCTTATGTCCCTTACACACACTCTTGTAAGGGAATCCTGCTCATGTTAATATAGATATTAACACTCTAAAATGGATTTGTGTTTTCACTTTGGGCCTATTCACATCCTGAGTACCAAGCACCTGCAGGCACCTTGAGTTTCACACCTCACTGTACATACAGCAAAGTTTTAATGTCTTTAAAGGAAAAGCAACTGCCAGTCTGGAGTCAATATGAAATGTTAATATTTTCCCCTCATTGTCAGACATCTGAATGCTTCCTGAACCATCGTTGCTCCTTTACACAAATATAATCTATGCTGCTAATAAAAGTGCTTTCATTTTTGTTTCTGTTATAAACCGTTAACCATAAGCCACCATGAGCAGAGTTTTAAAGCATGTAACAACAACCTGTGTTAAAATTCCACCTTTTCCAAAAGAGGCATGGCCATCGCATGATGTTAGAGACAGAGAGGGGAGGAGGGAGGGAGGGAGGGAGGGAGGGAGAGAAGAAAATCTGGCAGATCCACAAAGCAGTCTGGTTACACTGTGGACACGTTGCAGCTTCGACAACTACAGTATATGGCCCAAGTTGACCTTTCATTTATTCTCTGCTGTTGTCTTCGTCTTTTTCTGAAATAAAGAACCCGTCCTGGTGTCGGGCGTTTATCACAAGCAGTGGAAGTGACCCAGTTATGGAGTCGTCCATGTTCTTGTCATGATTGTGTGCTATGTGAGGTTTGAAGGAAGGTTTTAATTCTGAAATAGACAGAAGATCGAATGGACTAAAATGGGTTTATAAAGTTTATGACTTCTCCCTGTGATCATTAACTTGCATTATCTTGAAACTTAGGTGTTAATGTGATCATGATTGTCCTGTTGGTAACTTAAACCCCAATTTGCTCACTCACCTTTTTTTTTTTTTTTTTCTGGAAACAGCTTGCACTCAAAGCTTTTAGTTTAATATAATACAGTAACATAAAAGTTTTGAGTACACCAGACACAAAATAAATGTTTCACATGACCCTTGTCTGACAGGAATTTTACATCAGTTTAACTTTTTTTGTTGTTGTCATTTGAGCGTTTAATTTTGTCATAAGAACATAAATCAGTGGCATGTTGGTGCAGCGGTTAGCATTGTCGCCTCACAGCAAGAGGTTCCTGGTTTGAACCCTCTGTGTGGAGTTTGCATGTTCTCCCTGTGTCAGCGTGGGTTTCCTCCAGGTGCTCCAGCTTCCTCCCACAGTCCAAAGACATGCAGGTTAATTGGTGATTCTAAATTGTCCGTAGGTGTGAATGTGAGTGTGAACCCTGCCTCTCGCCCAATGTCACAGAAATGGTCCACCTTAGTCTGCCTCTGATTGGCTTACCTTAACATTCGTACTCTAACCCAGTGGTTCCCAACTGGTCCAGATTTCTCCTTAATCATACATAAGTCATACCTGCGTTTGGCTGTGTCGTCACTCACTCTACAGCAGGAAACAGCGATTCAAAACATAAGCGTTGTGCTGGAAATTCACTGTACTTCAAAATCAAGTGTGTTTTTTACAAACTTGACACGTCTGCGAAAAGACCCACAACCCACTTTTGGATCATGACCCACCATTTGGGAACCACTGCCCTAACCAATCACACTCCTCTTGCCTAAACCCAACCAATCCAACCGATGAAGGCAACGAGTAGAAGCCAACCATAGGGAATGTAGGGCGAGTCATCCCTTTGCTACCCTAGGATTCGCAAATTTGCTTCCCGTCCTTTGCCAGATAATGCAGCTAGCACCAACTTGGCTACTTCATGCTAGTGGGATCAACACAGAATCAAAAAGACCGTAAATAAAAATGTGTGAAACGTGCATATTTTTTTAAAAAACAACAACAACAAAAAATTAAACTATTTATGTGTCAGGTAGAGATAGTAGGTGACAATAGATTGTTTTTAAAACAACAAAAGTAGTCTTGTCGATAGAGGATTCTTGTAGCATAGCCTACTAGCCTACATACTAGCCACTGCTGTTACATAACCTTTGTATGAAATCATCATACTAGCAATATCCCAAAACATAAACATAAAGCTCATTCTGATGATTATTGGCACATTTGTTATAAGCCATGAATTATGACTGAACTGTTGATTTTCCAATCTAATCTATATTGGTGTAAAGTATATACAAACTGTTCTTTATATATGGATAAACTGTAATATAAAAATAGCAGGAGACATTTATCCAAGTGTAGCTTTTCCTCAGTATCTTTTATTACTGCTTGATTCTCTCAGTGTTGAAAGATACTGAGTGTGTGGCATTGACGGCTGTTGCAGTGATGCAGTGAAGACGGTAGTTTTAAGCCACTGCATGCAACATGATTTCAACTGCCACAAGTGCACATTCAAAATAAGACACGCCCCTTTAAGTGACTTTTTTGGGATAAGACACAGGAGGACGAGAGAACTGTTAAAGTTAGAGTTATCACAGGGGGTTTGAATGAAATGAAAATAGGGAAGTCCTGCTGTTTGTCTGAGAGGAAACCCCTCAGATAAGACATGTGCCTCTGGGCTGTCTCTGTGATGTTAACTTCAAAACACTCTTTTTACTCAGCACATTATGATTTTTGGATGTATCCACTTTCTCTCACCATGTTCCCAAAGTGTAAAATCTAGCTGAAATCAATGTTTGATCACCAGATGCAATCAGCCTTTAAAGCAGCACTTTCTCAGTGACTTTCCATGAGTGAAATGAAGCCGAAGCTCACAGGACAGTGTTTAAATAGAACTGGTAATTTTCTGGTGTTTGGAGTTGCTGCAATCTATAATATATTTTTTTGTGGCGAGTCTCAGAGTTCAGACTGGTGGTTTGGGTGGAAGCGCTCAGAACGAGTTTATGGCGTTTCAGCTGCATTCAAATACTCCACCACTACAGCTCGGAGCTACATGTTTTCTAACTTGTAGACAAGATATTCAGATTATTTTATCAGGCAAAGAAATTCAGTCGCTGTCAGGTGACTCAGCCAAAAGAAATACTCCACAACTCTCAGCGTAGGTAATCGCCAGAAGTCTATCCTTCTCTGACAGTCTTTGTGCTGTAAGAGAGGAAGGGAGGACAGAAATTATTGAGTTAGAGCCACCAGGCTTTGTCGACTCTGGGGAGGAAATTCCATGTTTGTCACTGGCAGCTTGTGGAAGAACACGAACCTGAGATGTAACAGGTTGTGGGAAAAGGTGTTCTGACTGCCACTGCTCCAGGTCTTTCATCACTTTCGTCCTGTTAAAGGGAAAGTTCGGATTTTTGGGAAGCTAAGCAATGTACTGCTGTGGACGGGGACAGCAGCGAAATGTATATAAGCCACTACAAACAATTTAAATCTAAGTTTAAGTGTATGCTGTATTTATAATATTTTCACTGCTTTAACTTGCCGTCAGACAGTCTTTTCAAAAGGTGAACTGAACTGAAACTTTCCATACTCTCTTCAAAGCCAGACTCCATTGACAAAACCAGTAATTTTACCTCGCACAACGCAGGAGTTGCTGGTCTACCGCTGCCTTAATCAGTTAGTTTGTTTGTTTTATTGTGTGACTTTGGTGCTTGACTCTTTGTAAACAGTATTGCCAGCAGAAGCGAGAGCCAACCGAAGCTTTGTGCACTTGGTGTTTTGCCTCGCTATTAATGCCTTTTTCTGGCCCTCTGTGCAGCTTCCTCTTGGATGCTTGCTGCTAATGGTCTAGCATCTGGTCCCTACCTTTTCATTACGTTCACGGTTCATCTTGTTGTGGGGCGACAATGCTAACAAATACAAAATGCTTTCCCTCTTGGGGGGAGGTGGTTGTCAGAGCAGATACCATGCGAACCGGAGTTGTGCCGACCACCATCTACTGTAGGTTATGGACTATGGATAAGTCCTTAGGCCCTGATCACGCAGCAAACGTGTTAGCAGCTGGAGGCCACATTTTGTAATTGTTTTTAATGAGAATGAAGTTTTTTTTGCAATGCACCTGACATTTTTGCTGGAGCACTCTGAACTCCTCAAGTTGAAAAACCTCAGAGCAGAAAAACAAGTGCACAGTTGGTAAACAATGGAGGGGAACTGGTGGTAGCGGTTGCTGGATACCCAGAGCCCGACAATAGACAGCAGGTTGTCAGACTGCTCCAAGTCATCCTGGAAACAGCCATCATGGAGGAGAAGGTCCTGGACCAACTGGTGGTACTAGCCATGATCCACCCTCTTTTTTAGGGTCTCATGTACCCGCACAGATCCCTGTTTATCTGCTGACAGTCTCTCACCCTCAACCAGAGCTACAGCAAGTTCCCTCTGCCTCAACATTTTAATGACTAGATACTAATTACTGTCAAATAACTACAATAAATAAATGGTAGATTGATCACACGGAAGGTTAGACTAAGGAGATGAGTCCGTGCCTCACGTTTTGTAACCTGCGAAATGCTTTCTGTGTGATCGTACAACCCCACTTTAAAAACATCCGAACTACGCCTTTAATGAGAAGAGTGCGACTTTTTCTTTCCACAATGAAACCTGACAGGCCTCCCTGAGAGCAGCATTTATGAACGGAAGCTGTTTGATGGCGGATGGATGGTGTGTTTGTTAAAAGTCGTGCAGACCCTCAGGAGGGGTCAGCTCCTACAGCTCTTATTTCAAACAGTCCTGTACTGATGCTAATGGAGCTGCAGTGTAGGGACTCTAATTGGATCGCTTTACTCGAGGCAATCAGCAGTAAACCTCACATTTTGAAGAGGGCATCTTTGCATAAGCAGGTTTACATGCGGTGCTTAGATGAGGCAGAGCTTGTACTGTAACTAAAAAGGCCCAAACTTTGCATTCCCTCGCAAGCCTCTGAGCTGTAGCCAGCAACACGTAGCATCTGCCTGGCCTTGTCCACGTGTTTCTACTTGTAAGTCTCTGAGCCTCTGCTGCTCCAAACTCTAACAGAGCCAAACCCTCTCTGTCTCCCTCTCACACTTATCTCTATCACTGACTGCCTGCAGGCCCGTTTTCTCCCACCTTATTTAAAGTGCCCAGGGGCGTTTATTTGTATTGTTTTTCTTAACTATAATGTCTCCTTTAACTCGCTGTCTCCCTGGTATTTTGCGATAAGGCCACTATTACTCGCTGTTAAACGTTTGTTCCAGGCCATTATGATATTTAATTGTTTTCAATTATAGGTTCTTAAAGCTTTGTTTATGAAGAAGCCCATTGTTGGCCCACCTGCTGCAGACAGATTACAGGGTATGATGAGGAAAATTGTACAGTATCACAAATAAAATCAGTCACTGTACAGTATATCTTTAAATACTAAATGGCTGTTATCAAGTGTACTACCAAACTGTGACAGATTTCCAAATGATATGCGCCCACTTAGTAAAAATGTGTGAAAAAAAGAATTTCTGACTGCATAGATTCAAACCAGAGTAACCTCCTGGAAGTTACACACCCAAAACTGTACAACTGTTTTGGGAAGTACAACAAACAAGAGGGAAAAAGAAGAGACGATGGATAGCTTTATGTTGTGTATATCTCACATTTCAGTGGTCAGTCAGGTTGTGATTGGTACTGGTCACTGGTTAAATACCTAAATGATCAATACTCAGTTATGTTTTGAGTTTTAGCTCTGGGCACATGAACTCTTTTTTGGCGGGTGAAGGAATCTTGAAAAGAATCATGAAAGAACCTTTTTCCTTTCTTGTCCGGGTGAAGTGAATAACATTGATCATATTGTTACAATGCAATGTTCTGCTGGGAATCCTTTGGTCCTGGCATTCATGTGGATGTTACTTGACGTGCTCCACCCACCCGAACACCGTCGTAGACAGAGTAAACCTGTTATGGCGATGGGACTCGTCGATGGCAGGGCCCCCCCTCCAGCAGGGCAATGCACCATGCCACACCACACAAACTGCTCAGGAATGATCCCAGGAACGGGACAAAGAGCTCAAGGCATTAACCTGGCCTTCAAATACCCCAGATCCAAATCTGGGGCGATTGATTCTGACTGGGGACCTTTATTGCTCGTCATACCCCTCCTTCTCCCGACTCACTTCCAGTCTGCACCTCTGCTGTGATCGACTGAAGGCAAATGGCTGGAAGAATAAATTAAAAAGTCACTACCCAGACTTATGACTTGGCACTACTACTACTCATTTAATAAAACCTGATGTGAGTCAACTCCTTACTAAACTTGAGGTCTCCAGCAGAGATCCTCATCCACAGTCTGCCGTGTACGTGTACAGACGAGCAAATGACTAGTGTGACTACACCAGTCGCCTCCGTGAAAATAAACCTTCCAGCTCTGGCCCAGACTCTGCAAGTTCATTCAAAGCAGTAGCATCAGTTGCAGAAGAAGAAAAAAGAGACTTCCACGCGGCGTTATGGGTAAATGCTCAATTACAGGGTGAATGTTTCAGCCCACTTCTGACTGCTGCTTCAAGTAGAGCCCTACGTGAACTGCAATCATCTCATAAAAGCCCCGACTTTTGTCTTTTTAGTCTGCAGGCTTGGGTTGGTGCTTGTTGGCTGAGCACCACTCTCACCACTACAGTAGTCATTTACGTTCAGGACGGTCATTTTCTGCACTGGCAGGCGATGGACGGTTGGAATTTACGCTACCGTATAGATGTTTACACTCAAATGAATCAGGAGTTATCCAAGGGTGCATCTGTGAATCCAATCTGACACCTCACATTAAAGATGAGAGCGCTGTTGTTTGAAGAAACAGAGCGTTCTATTGACTGACAACTAACAAACAGTCAAGTTAATCACGCCTTCACTCTGCTCGGCACGAGAGTGTGGTGTTCTGAATAACCAAACAGAACATTACAACAGTGCTCCAAATTTACGAATGGTCCCGTTTACTCGGAATGAGTATTTCCTAGCTCCAAAAATATCATAAAAATAAAGGAATAGTTTAACCTTTAAGGAAATAGGATTAGTTGCTTTCTTGTCAAGTTAGATGAGATTAATACCACTCTCATGTCTGTCTGTAACTATGAAGCCACAGCCAGGAGATGATTAGCTTAGCTTAACTTAGCTTAGCATAAACATTGGAAACAAGTGGAAATATTTAGCCTGGCTCTGACCAAAGGTAACAATATCCACCTCTAAAGCTCACTAATTAAGACACATTAAAACAAGTTGTTGTTTCACATGTGGTGGACGATGGCCTTGTTAAGACCGCCAGCCAAAATCTGTTTCTGGCATATCCCGATTGTCCCCTTATTTAGAAAGTCTGGATAGCGAAAAACACATATGAAATGCCTTTTTTGCAAACTGGATTCAAACCCCATCTAGAGGTGGTCTGAAATGAAGTTCCAGACGGATTTCTACAGATGCATCTCCGTCTGGACGCTCGAATCAGATTTCCAGGTGTCTTTTGCATCATTTGCAACATGACACACAACAACGACGTCAGATGTGCTGAGCAGAATCCATACTGCTATTAACAAAACGCTATGGAAGAGTTTGTCTAGTGTGACAGAGAAGATCTGCGCCGTGACCTGACGTTGTGATTGTTTGGATGGTGAAATGAAGGACTTCCATTTCTCATGCTTCCGCGTTGGAAAGCCGCCTCACCAGCGTAGCTATGTAGTTTCTGACACCTACGTCATTACCATTCAGATAAGATGGTGATGTCAGACAAATCTGATTTGCCTGCAGTCTGAATAAAGCCTACGTCTTGACCAGCCGTAAGAGACTCCAGAAAGGTAAATGTTGTTCGCTTTGGACAGAGCCAGGCTAGCTGTTTCCCCTTGTTTTCAGTCTTTAAGCTAAGCTAATAATCTTCTAGCTGTAGCCTTATATTCAGTGGTGTAGCATACACAACTATACGGGTACCACCTCTTTTTCTGACCATTTACAGTATACCCTCCTATCAGCCAAACGCCACTGGACTATCAGGCAGAGTCTTTCCACTTCCTCATCAGCAACCTGTCCATCTACTTAGTAGTACACCCATTTAATCAACTACCACTACACCGCTGTTTTTATCGCATGGACAGACATGAGAGTGGCATCGATCTTTATTTCTAACTATTGGAAATGAAAGGAAAAAGCAAATTTCCCAAAATGCTGAACAATTACTTTAAAACAGTAAATAAGGTCAAGATTATTTTAGCAAATATTGTCTTGTTATTACTGACTTTTATTAATGTTATCATTGAAGGTGGAAGTAGTATTATCATTAGGATTAATCAATGATGTGCATAACCAGCGTTGGACACTGGCAGAACTATTATTAGACACTTGATATGATTTACAGATGACTCATCAGTTAACACATATTGGTACAAGAGGTCAGAAGTCCCACAGTGAAGAAACTGATGTGTTATAAAGGGTAAATAGACGCCAAGCTATTTAAATTATGTCAACTGCTTTTGAAACTGGAGCTCAGCTGCTGAACAAATCCAGCCTCTCACGAGCTCCACCCATCATGACACATCACCTCCCCTCTGAGGCGTGAGAGAAATAAGGGGGGGAGCACGAATCTAAAAACCCAAAGCCACCATCATGGTACCACGTCCTCCATGGGCCGAGCCAATGACAGCTTAATGCTAAACGTCTTTTGATTAAGAGGTCAGATTACTGGTCTGCTCCTTATACCCATGGAGTCTTTCAGGATCTGATGAGCTCCACAGTTATCTGTTGGCTTTGTTTCACTCAGAGAACACAAACTTCAGCAAAAGGCCCCTTTTTCTCTACTTTCTTGGGTCTGGCTTCCTTCTCGTCTCTGCATCTGGATTTCTCCACAGTCCCAGCCCCCATCCAAACTCCAGCTCTCCATCCCTCCCTCTTTTCCTCCCTGCCTGCTCTCGTTTCTCCCACCAGCGCAGACATCCAGTCAGACACAGAGAGTGGATGGAAAATATGACTGGATCCTTCCCTGACTTCAGATAATGTGCACGACTGCTGGCAAGCGTGGCACGAAAAACAGGGAAAGGCAGAGAGAAAGGGAAAGAGAGACAGAGCATTCAGGGCAGGGAGAAGTTTATCTAAAGGGCTGCTTAGTATCTCATGAAGTTTATCCTTTGGAGCATAGAGTTTATGTCCAAACCCAAGAGCTTTATCCTTTTGAGACTGCGGCAAAACACGTCCAAAGATGTTGTGCACAAGCTCCAGAACAAACTGCTTTGACATTACACTGATTTTACTATCATTGAGAATCATGGGAAACCCTCCAAGTGTTCCCACATCTGACGACATCTATGTTGATAATCTACACGTTTGCACAACGTCAGAGGCCACAAGACAAAACCCAAAGTGCCTCGCTGTGCATGTGGGTGTCGTATTTCACTGCCACAATAGCTCAAACTGTGGAAGAGCCTGTTACAATGCACATAGATGGGAGATAGCACAATTATGTTGGGATGGAAAGATTTCATCTATGAGCACGTCTTCAGATTAGATGCACATGTCAGGAACTACTTTGAATCATCAACTCTTTAAAGCTTGTTGTCTTTCCACCTTTTGAAGAGAAGTGCAGCTAAACTGAACGTAGTTTCCAGTTGACCTGCAGTCTCTCAGGGTGGCTTGACGCCGGTCTTTCCCAACATCTGGGAAAGTTAGTCAGTGCTTTAATGACACTGCCTTGTCCTTTTATCCCTTTTTCTCTTTTGCGCTTGTGCATCACCACAACGGCACATCAGTAGGCATAATAAAGGCTTATATTGTTTTGGGATCATACGCTTTATAATGAATTCTCACCTCCTTTTTTAGCCATCCTTTCAATACTAACTATGATTTGCAGAACTCTTGGTTACGCTAAGTGCTTTGAATTCTCCCCAGCGCCACCAGATGTAAACTTTTGACTTATAAATAGCGACAGAGAGCCGTGATTTGAGGCTAAGCACTGACTCTGTCACAAAATGTGTTTGTGGGGAATGATTGGGGAGGGGGGGAAATGAGCTCAGAGATGCCGTCTGGAAATGTCGTTACTCCAGCTGCCCGACGCCCCCTCTGCAAGCACTCATAAATACTGCGGCCTGCAGAGGTGCTCACATGTGAGGAGAACGGGGGGAGAGTAGGAGGCGCAGCTCACTGCGAGAGGAGAAAGATGAATAGAAGCGAGTAGAAGGAGGTATTAGGTTTGTTAGTAGGAAAGTGTGATTTTTTGGTGTGCATATTGAAGCTCGGAGAAGTGAAAAAGTAGAGAGACATAAAACACAGCAGGTAACCTCACACTAAGGGAGACTTGAGATGGAAATAGGGAAGCCTGTAACTATGTAGGGAAAAATTCCCATCTGTCCGATGACTCATACTCTCCCCTCAGCCACAGAGACGAAAACGTCCTAGTTTTTACACTGCTAAGACAATGATACTCTGGACACATTTTTAAGCACAGGGACGCCTTATTACCTGCAAATATTTGAATGAATTCGTGATCTTTACATTGTTAAAGTCCACATGCTGGAAGCACTGTCCATCTGAGGTGTAGTGTGTAGAAGAGTTGAACTGAGATGTGGCTATATATCTGGAGTAAGTGGATGAATGTTGATTAAAAAACTGTGAATCCATGTGATTGTAAGTACTATCTGCCCCAGGTTTTTACTGTGAGACATTGAAGTACAAGCTTGGCAGTCTGCATGTCTTCTGAGTAACTTTCCCCAATACAGACGAGCAGAAGTTAAAGGCATTAGTCTCAGTGTCCAACCTCTGGATATTTGTTCTCCTGGAAGAAAAGCAGAAAGACAGGTAACTTACCTTCGCCATCTGTGGAATCCCTGAATGTCATTAGCAAGTTTCTCTCTAGTGTAGTAGTATCAGTTTTGTCCTACACATGAAAAAATAATGTAAGAAAAACATTGACTCCGTATTTGCACGATACAGTTTGGTTTCCACCCAGTTCAGAAAATTTCACGTCTTACCTTAAAACTAATTCATACATTCTGTCTTACTCAAACACAGTTATAACATCAAACGTGTCACTAGCACAGGATGGGGTCACCCCTGTGTTCCCAGAGTCTTATATTTCTTAATATAAACTAACATTGTCAGAGACTGGTGATTCTTATTGCAAAAGAATGAAGGGAAATAGACATTTGAAATGCAGTTAGAATAGTATCTGTTCAGCCACTGTGAAGATATCAATGTCTAAAGTCAAGAAAACTGTCTGACCCACAAGTTTGAGGGCGTAGGTTTCAAGGAGTAACATCAGTAGGCTACAAGGTGTAGGTGGATGATTTCTGCATAACTGACCCGGGGAAACATACACTGGACATTTGACCTAAAGGGAAAACATTGCTGAGAATATTCAGTTCAATTCAATAGAACTTTATTCATCCCGAATGAAATTCATGTGCCAGAGGATGCTTCAAGTTACAGTAACACTAAAAACAGTAACCAGAATTTATACGATTCACAACCATTACTAAACATACAACAAGGTTCCTCGGGTGAAGGTCACTCACTGGACCAGACTAGAAAACCCTTCGAAAGTTTTTTTTAAAATTCAATTCAACAGACTTTACCGGAACGCCATTTAACATGTGTTGCTAAAGCACATATACAATTAAAAGGCAGTGAATAAAATTAACAACGGATTACACAAATTACAATGACATTAATATGTCTTATTACACGGCTCTATTAAATGCTGTATTCTGATTGGTCAATCGCGGCATTCAGAGGTCTGATATTACTGTGTAATGACTGTTGCTATGTAGCCCGGCGCTGCTAGGGACGCCGCTTTTCATTTTCTCTTGATTCCCTGTAGCTATTGTAGCGCAAATCCAGCCTTTTTCTCTCCTCCCGATTTAATTTATAAATCAATCAAAATCGTATAATTAATCAATATTCTGTCTCAAATTATTTATTTAACTGATAATTAGCTGTGTAATAAGCGGGATAATGTATAATGAGCCGATGAATACTGGGAAAATAACTCCCGACAGGTGAACCCTCATTTGAGGTGGGAATCACCAGAGGCCCTGCAGTATGATACTATCACAATACATAAGCCGCGATACAATATTATTGCGATTTTTAATGTGTTGCAATATGCTGAGTATCGGCATGAAATATATTGCAATGTAATACCATTTTTCTAACTGCAAATTAAGTCCCCAAACATAAACTTTCAGTGCATTCCAATATCCATATTACCATATATAGTATGCCAGAAAAAGATTTATTATGCCCCAATACATAGTATGTCAAATACAGTTTGCCAAAAATACCAGGATGTTCTACTCCATGTGGTACGATTTCGCAGTCTGCAAGCAAGCAAGCATGCTTTTCTGGCTATTCTGACCCACAATCCTCTGCACAGCGGACGATACGCCACATCACTTGTGCCACAAGTTGCAATCACGGACGACAGTGCGTTCAAGTAATTGATGACCAGTCAAATAGTAGTAACAGCAATATTGATTAAGTGAACAAAATAATCATAAATATTACAAACAAAAGCACATAACTATAAAAATAACAATGAAATTCACTGTTGCAAATATAATGTTAGAATTTATCATTTGTGCAGTTATAAATTTAAAGCTAAACTAAATACAATGCAAAGTGTCATCATCATCATCTGTGATCGGTTAGGTAATGGATATAAAAGCAAGAGGGTCAAAGTTCAGGGTGTAATGTTATGAGACAGTAATATGCTCCGACTGTGTTTATACTGCAACAGTACGTACTTTTTAGAGGCAGCTGCAGTACCTACTAAAAGTAAAAAGAAAAAGTATGCGATTCAGAACACACCCATAATGTCAACATCAATAGTTTTAGTGAACAAAATAAAGAAGTTATTTTTATTGCAGCAAAATATCTAATAAACTGAAAAAAAAACTGAAAAAGCAACCGATTTTATTATTCTAGTAGGCTGCTAAAAGTTTGATTTTAGTTCTAGTTATTCTGATCTTAGACTTTCAATTTGCACTCTATTCTGTACAAAGACGTGTAATTGCGTGTCTTTCAATGCTGGCTGTAAATTTCTTTTATTCAATTTGTTTATACTCCTTATCAGCAGTGATGGTCTGAGGTCAGAGGGTGATGCATGCTGTACAGATTGTAAAGCCTCCAGAGGCAAAGTTTGATTTGGGCTGTATAAATATGTCTTGACTTGACCATGAGTGTTTGTATTGTGGCTGTTGCACAACAGTTTCCCTCAGGTCAGACAGAGTTTTATCTTCTTATCTTTTCTAAGTACTGAGTACTTCCTTCACCACTGACCACCACCAGTCTCTTTACTTTTACTTTTCTTAACACACGTGTGATGCTAGTCTGCAACTCTGCCAGTAATGGATATGAGCCCCAGTCAACATGTCTTTATCTGCCTTACAGTAAGGTAAAAGTGAAACAGGATGGTTGTGTTTAGCCGACATCACTTTCATATCTGCGTGATTAGTTAGGCGTGCGGAGCCTTCCTTTCTCCATGTTCGGCCTCTCACACCTTACTCACGTGTGCTGTGATGTCAAAAGTTTAAATATGAAAAATCAAACCACTTCACTCTTGAGGAAGCCAGACCGGTCTACCAGTGATATTCATCTGTGCACCATATGTGATGATATCGTATGGAGGAAAAGAAATGCAGTGAGCTTTTGCAAAGCTCCACCAGTTTCATACACACTTCATCACACATTAGATGATACTGAAGTATTAACTTCATACTTCCCTACATGTCCTGGATGCTGTGATGATAATGGAGCATGTGCATCATCCGTTTACAAGGCTGTGAATCAGTGTTACCTTATGACGTTTTTTGTCAGTGCAGGGGCAAAATGCCTCTTCTCACACTCTGCCAATGTTGTTTTCTCAAGGCCCCCACGTCCCAGTGCACGACGTTACATCAGCACCTGGCAGTGACGGATGAAAAGATGCCTCTTAGCTCGGACTTGTGCGACTCCCTCCAGGATTAGGCAGGAAACCACAGGAATGATGTCCTGGGGTAGAAACACTCTGTGTGTTTGTTTGTTTTATTTGTGTGAGAAAAACTGTGTTTTTAAGGTTGAGGTGATGAGTACTGTAATCACATTACTTTTTACTTTAATGTTAGCTTCTGAAAGCGCTATTGGTTTCCACCTGTAGCACGACTTCAAACGTCGTAATCTGTGACTTCCGGACTGACGTGGGTATGTTTTCTGATCAAGTGCTTAGACAGGAAGCTTGTGGAATTTGTGTCTGTGGACAGTTGAAAAATGAAAGCATTTATTTGCTCAAGGACTAAAACTATATATGTTTATGTTTAACTCAAGGAGAATCTCAAGAAGTGTTGAGTGAATTGGGACTGGTATGTTTCAGAAGCAAAGATCGAGGCAAGTTTATGTGCACTGCACCTTTGCAGAAATCTGGAAAGCCCCATGAGGAGAGCAGGCAGCAGCTCAGGAGACAGACCTTCGGTTAGCGGCTGCAGCAGCTAAAATTCAGCCAGTGCAAACCGCCCAGCGCCATGTGTCGCACTCGTCTGGTGGGCAGCAGACAGCGCCAGGTCTAACCTGTGTAATGGCGCTGGAGTTGGGGTTTGCGCCGGCTGGATTTGGGACACTGCAGCCTCTGATTAGGTGTCTTGTCTCCAGAGCTGCTGCCTGCTCTCCTCCAGGTGACCTAGTCGTTAGTGGCGTGCTGTTAGGAGGAGGACGCATTGTGATTTAAGGCTCTAGCTAACGTCGCAGCCATGAGCCTTAGGCTTCGGTCAGCGGAAAGCTAAAGTATTAGCAACATTTTCTCTCCATCTCTCAGTGTTTTATTTCGTTTGTTGTCAGACTGTCTGTTCGACTCTTTTTCTTGATAAGTCTGTCTTCCTTTTTTGGATTGTTGTGCAGTGTAGGAAGGACATGCACACATATCTGCACTTATACAACACCTAGTAGGACCAGGCATCTTATTTGTAAAACACCGTGTAGGATCAATACTAAAACTGTTCGTACAAACAAAAGCCAAAAATGGTGTGCACCAAAAAAAAAAAAGAATTCAACCGTTTCTTCATCAGGCTTCCATCTCACCATCTGCGTCACCAATTTCCCGTCTCCAAAATGTTCGTAAGCCTGGGTCAGAGCTTCTCCCATCAAGTATTTCCAGTTTACACAGCGTTCTAACTTTTTTTTAGATTGAGGCTGAAATATGCGAGAATATCAGAGCAAAATCAGCAGCTCGGTTCACAGCAGAATCTGACGGCTGGCCAAACGTTAGCGTATTAAGCACGATGTCGTATGCTACTTTCAGGCCTTGTTTTGTGTGTACACAATGTTTATAAATGAGACCCCGCGTCCCTGCTTACATTTCACCTTTATAATATAATCTTTACATAATGTATTTTATAAAATAATTACACTATCTCTGCTATGAAAGCATCGATGAAAAGGAGCAATTCACCAAGGGAAAAAAAATTACTGGATATACGTTTACAAATTATAATTCATCACTGCCAGGTATTATCTAGTTGAATTCTCATGTGTAAATCGAGTCATGAAATACTCACAGAAAAATCCCAATCAGTGTGTTATCTATTTTTAAAATGATTGCTACCATGTTGTAAAAAGGTATTGGATGGGAGGTTTTAATAAGACAGTAGCGGAGGTAGCAATATCAGAGAATATGCCGTTGATCTCTGATTTATAAATGACTTGAGCAAAGCTAAGTCACTGTTCAGCATACCAACTGCATGCTGACACATCTGTAAGGCATCCACAAGTTTTTCATTCTCTGCGTTGAATGGAAAATATTTCAATTCCCCAATAACATACAATATTTCACCCTTTTTTTCCTCACAGTCTGAAAATATGATGGATAGTCTGTAATTAAGTTTCCTAAAGACTATTGTAGCACCTGTTTCATTGTCTCTAAATAATTATTCCGCTGTCTGTTTTTGGAAAGAGGAAACTCCAGTAGGCAATGTCACTTCTGAGCATGTGCAGTAGATCCCTCAGTGCTCCATTAGATCGAACTCGCAGTCCAGCCCGAAGTTTGCTGAGTGCTTCAGAACGGTTGAGAAGAAAAAAGTGACCTCAATGCAGAAGAATGCAGTGTGGTCTGTTCTCCCTCCCCTAACATCCAGCATGGGCAAAAATGACTTCTCCTAACCCACTGTTTAGCAGAGGGAGTGTATACGGCCTGAGCCATTTAAATGGCCACAGCCGCCGTCTTCTCCTCCTTGCTCTTCTTCCACCCTTATTTTCACCTCCTCTTTTCATGGGGAGGATGCGAGTAAAGTTGCCACGTTAGACGCTTTCTCTCTCTCCCTTTGAGATTGTTCTCACTTCGCATAGAGAAAACAAACTTGTTATTGGCAGATGTCTTCGTCCTCAGAAAAAAGCACAACAATCTCTATTAAAAACGATGCCTGCAGTGTTTTACATTTGCTCAGACATGGTGACGTTGTGTTGATGTTTTTAGTCTCAACCGGGCGGGAATGCCATTTCTTTCTCTCAAGTAAACATATTCTGATCAAATGGGCTGATAGCGGTTTTTACTTCCTTTTGCTATGCCTTCCCTTCCCTTTTTTTGATAGTGTGTGTGTAATTACTTGCAGGAATACAAGTCATCCAGGCCTTCTTGTTGCAGTGTTTTACAGCGAGGGAAATTTGGACAAGTCAAACGTAGGAAGCAAATTGTTCTGCTTTCCTCCACGGATCAGTTTGAATTTGGTTTTATTGAACAGACAATTTTCATGATAAAGGAGATGCAGAGACGAACATATTTAGGTCGCACTGGCATTTTGTGGCCTCCCAAACTTTCCCTGACTGTTACCCTGGCAGTGGTGTCTCTCTGCCGCTGCATGCATTGATCGCCATGTTGGGATTCTACCATGGAGGCCTCAGGAGAAGACATTTCATGCATGATGAGGTATCCTGGTGCCAGCCACATGCTCAGACACCACCTCCACTGCTGCTACTTCTGCTGCTGCTGCTGGAGGAGGAGTTAAGATTTATGCTTGCCTCCTGTATCACCCTGAAAATGCAGGGCTAACAGCTTTCAGATGTGAGAGGAAGTATGAGAGAATGGCAGTGGAGGGGTTGGGGAGGTGTGTCTGTGTTTGGATTGTGCTGTAGCAAATTACACAAATGATCTTTAGTCATTTACAGTATGTGGAGCATTGCAAGGAAGTGGGCTTTATGTAGAGGGATGTTAACGACCAGTGCTTTATTTCATCACAATATATTGTTACATCAATATATTGTTTTATGATGTATTTAAATTTGCTTTTCCTGTGTAACTTGAATCTGGCATCAATGGAGTTCAGGCCCTTTGAGATAAAATCCTTCTCATGACTCTGCGTGACCAGAAAAATAGAAACACCTGCATGATGAAATACAATAAAATACTGCAAAAATAACTTACTTACCACGGTCAGTTTTTGTTGAGACTACTGCTTTAGCTGTACGTGTGTTGACTTGATCATGTGATGTATTTCCAGGCTGTAATTTGTGGTTGTGTTGTTTTTACCTACTTTATTTCTATGTGTGGTGTTTTCTGCCCCGTTTACATAAATGTTGGGGGAGGAATATTTGTTTGTTGCGTTGGTATTTTATTTACAAATGTAAAATTATACAAGCGTGATTTATACAAGAATCTACAACCACTCCATACTTAGCACAGCAAGCTAAATGCTAAGTATCCGTGATTTCATTCTTTCGGTCACTACCCAGAGCTCATGACCATAGGTGAGGGTTGGGACGTAGATGGACCAGTAAGTTGAAAGCTTTGCTCTCTGGCTCAGCTCCCTCTTCACCATGACGGACCGGTGCAGCGTCCGCATCACTGCAGAAGCCGCACCAACCTGTCAATCCATCTCACGCTCCATTCTACCCTCACTCATGAACAAGACCCCGAGATACTTCCCTCACTTGAGGCAGTAACTCATTCCCAACCTGGAGAGGGCAAACCACCGGTTTCCGACAGAGGTCCATGGCCTCAGACTTGGAGGTGCTGATTCTCATCCCAACTGCTTCACACTCAACTGCAAATCGCTCCAGTACATGCTGGAAGTCATGGTGTGATGCAGCCAACAGAATCACATCATCTGCGAAAAGCCTCTCGTTCACTTCCATTTAATGAAAGCGGATTTTGGTGGCAAAGCAACGTCGTTTGTAATTTGTAATTTGTATTCGTCGTTTGTAATCCAGTTGTTTGTTTTTTGAGATAATGGTGAACTTGACAATACGACAAATCAGTAAAAAATATTTAATTATTAATTTAAGAGCATAGAATTGCACCAAAATAAGCGTAGTTTTACATGTCAGCCTAACTTCAAATATTCAGTAAAACTAAACAAAAACGATCTCTCATTTCTTTAGTTTGTGAACAACAACAGTAACTCAGAGTGAGATTCAGATTCTGTCACAATATTAATAGTTCAACAAAATAAAATCTACCACAAATTATGCATTTAAACAGCTCCCAAATACAAAAATGTTTATATTTATAAATCAACAGGTGATTTCCTACTTTTAGTAAAATCCTAAATTATTGAGTCATTTCTTTTCCACCTGGACCTTAATGTTCTGCCATTTCTCTTCTAATCATCTCGCTGTAACCTGTGACAGGCAGTTATGATACCACAACTATCACACAGTCACATATATGGAGGTTTTTGTCGAGCTATGAGCATCATGTAGGTTTACATTACCAAAGGTTTATGAGAAAATCACTTGACGACACCAACACAGCGAGAGAGGAGAGGGAGAGACGCTGTGCTGCTGCCAGAGGAGCCGCTGAATGAGTTCCCTCTCCCTCCCTCTTTCTTGATGATTTTGTATCTAAAGCACTTAAAAATCAGCTGGGTGTCATCACTGAAAGTTGTAATCCCAATGCTGACAGCTCAGATGATGTTTCCTCCTATAACTCATCCTCAGTGACACAGAGGTGTGGGGCCATGCCCACCGAAGCCCTGCGCTGTCATTAAAACCAAGAGCTGTAATTTTTTGCTGCTGTTCTTTGCATCTGCAAATGCAGTTATGTTGCACGGACACCTGGATAGTTTTCAAACCAGGTGAGGCTGCGGCTCTGCGTACAGATTCTCCCAATATATTTTTTTTTACCGTGCTGTGTGGCCACTGGAATTTAAACAGAGGCTGCGTTTGCCCCCTGCAATTCTGCTTTTAACTGCATCTGTTAAAATGCCACATAAAGACAAATAGTCACTTTTCTGGTCGCTCAGTCTCCTGACATGGTCTGACTCTCAGCTAATGAAACATCATATCATATTATCTGTCTCGCTGTCATGAAGATAATTACTTCAAGTCATTCTGCTGCCCCTGAAACACTTGGTGTGGTGATCTGTTTAGTCTGAATAAGCCTTCTTATGCTGCATATTCTCTTATTTTAAGCTTAGATTGATCTACAGCGCCACATGACTCGAAATAAAGTGCAGTAAAACGCATTTTGTTCTGATGAGTAAGTCGTAGCAGAGTGGAGAGGGCAGCGACTGAATGTCACAGTGCCTGAGTCGCAGGCTTTTGCCATTGGACTGAGACTTGAGCTCAATAAACTCTCATCCTAAAATAAATTCAAAATTAGAGGGTTATAGACCGGAGGAAAAAAAGGCCACTGGGCTTGGTTCTTGGCCCCACGCACTCAGCCGCTGTGGACTTTTCTTTCCTGTCTCCTATTATTCCTGGTCTTCTGCCTGGATGAGTCAAGAGAGGGAGAAGGAGAGGGCCGAAGGGGGAGGTGAGACAGAGACAGACAGACAAAGGACGGAGGGGAGAGGTGGAGGGAAAGGGACAGACTGGCTGTACTGCGTCTCTCCTCCGTCTGTTCTGGCCAGTGTTTAAAAAAGGATTTGAATGACAGAATAACGTAGGAAACGTGGGAGGTGTCCATACGCAGCCATTTTGTGAGAGCTGTAGTTTCAGTCCGCAGCAACATTTAACATTTTTACACAAAAGCTCAGCTCCCTCGCCACCAAACTCTAATCCCTATAAAGAATGAGCTGAGTTGCACCAACAGGTTTCATTTAACCTTGTCTGTTGGAGTATAAACTGCTTCAGCCGCCAATAACTGCACTCACTGGAGAAATATTATTACATTTTTGGAAAAATTAAAGAGATTTCAGAGAGATGCAGGCAGAAAGGGTTTACAATATGCATTTATATATCTAGCATGTCAATAGGATAAAGATAAAGATAGAAACTAAAGCCTACTGATCACAACGTAAAGTGACCTACTGCATTACCTGCTAACAGGCCCAATACAGAGAAATTAAAAAGAAGATCTGAGAGCTGTTGTGATTGCTGTGAGCATGTTCCTAGCTGGCTAGTGTGTTAGCAGTTAGCTCGTCAATTACAGCACTTCATCAACTAGCTCTGCAGGTAATCACCATCACCAAGGGTCTAGGACCACATATCTCACAAAGATGCATGCATGAATTTTGCTGTGCCACTCTCTGATGTAACCGGGCTTTTCTTTTTATCAACTGAGAGAAGCAGAAACTCAAATAATCCTCCAATAATCCTAACTAGAGGAGCTGCCCAAAGGGAGATCATAGAGATACAAGTTGGAAACTATGAGTCCCCGCCCCCCACAGTTGTTGTTTATAATAGCTGTGATCTTGACTAATCCACAGAGACAAGAAACCCATTGATATGCTGGAAATATGGCAACAATAAACAGAGATTGTTTTCTACTTCCTCACATGATAAACTCAGGGCAGCCTTTTTGTAACACAGGTAGAGGAATCCTCCCAACACTCGTCCAAACACTGCAGTGTTTTGTTCCCCTCCGCTGTCCTCTGCCTAATTTCTTTTCCAGTCACATCCTAGTAAGATGTGTTTAATGGCTGAGCCGTGAAAGTGTCCAAGAGTGACAAAACCAGATGGTTTTGGACGCCTGAGCAGGAACCTGAGCGAACATTGTCTCTGCGGCAGCCAACGGTGTGATCGATATTCAAACTAAAACAAGTGTCTCGCTGGAAATCTTCCTCCCTGAATGTGCAGTATTCAGTGTGTGACCGAT
The DNA here is from genome assembly GCA_026686955.1 of Epinephelus cyanopodus. Classification (NCBI taxonomy): domain Eukaryota; kingdom Metazoa; phylum Chordata; class Actinopteri; order Perciformes; family Serranidae; genus Epinephelus; species Epinephelus cyanopodus. The sequence continues at coordinate 7,475,307 of CM048933.1, read as the reverse complement.
CACAGTTTCAGAAATTGTCTGCTCATCTGCGTCTTTTTAACCCGTCACATCTTTTATCTGTTATCATAAAAATGTACTTAGGAACCTCTGCCATCGTAACGCCACATCAAAGACTAGCTTCTGTTTGCGTGAAGGGAAAAAGGTGCTTTTATGCGAGCGTTTATTAGAGTAAGTTGAGATTCATATGCAAAGGCCCTCACAGTAGCAAGTCCGCTCTTTTGCTGCCCTCATTATTTACTAACTGAGAAGATCAAGGGCTCTTTATTCAAGGTGTTTCAGCACCCCTTGGTGTTTTACAATAGCTCTAGGTGCTTATGTTGTTTAATTAGGAGACAGAAACCAGTTTGGGGCCCTTGGAAAATGTACAGTAGGGGGCTGGGGTCTCAAAGGCCCCATTGAGGTCTAAACAGGCCTGCATTGTAGTGTTTTATGGTAGTGGGAAATTAAAATGGAAAGTAGTTGTTGTTACACAGCTATTCTTATACTGTATTTATATAAAACTGTTGCTTATTTACCCGTCCAGCTGGTACAATACAACATCAGCATTCCAGGTATCGTGCCTGTGTCAAATATTCACTCTCTTTTAGCTCTGTTTTGGTCTCCACCAAGGTGGTTTTCAGAGCTTCCTCATTTAAAACAGTTGCCTGCTGTGGCTAGAAGTGATGCTCAGAATAAAGTTGCGGGCCAGAACACCATTAGGGGGTGAAATGAGAAGCGAAAGATGCGGACACTTCAAAGACGCTTGAAACGCTGGAAGTGCTTATTCAATGCGCGCTAGCTACTGGTGTCTGACGCTCAAAAAGTTGAAAATATTTTAACTTTTCAGCATCTACGTGCGTCTAAAAAAAACGGCCATCTAAAAAGATGCTTGAATGCCGGTCAGACGCGCTGCATCATAGGAAAACAGTGGTTTTACTGGCGTCGCGTTTCTAGCGTTTCATCTCGGTGTGATCGCTCCCTTACAATGAGCTAAAAGATGCTAAAACGCTCCATAGTGCTAAGTGATGGATCTTCGTGGTTTTGCCGCTATGAACAGTTCTCTCATTTTACAAGTTCTCATTTTATCCATTGTTTGTTAAAAAGAATTGTGTTATTTTGTTTATTGATAAAAAAAAAGTACATTTTGGGGCTGTCCCCTGAAAGTCAAAGATTTGAATCATCAGTTGGAAACCCGTCAGTTGACTGATCCTTCAAGTCTAGCAGTCTTTATCTTTCCTGGAGGAAGAGGTTATGAGGTAACGTCATCTTCTGCCTTCTGCTTCAGTGAATCTACAGCTCACAGCAGCTTAATACGATACAGTCCCTTGCTTTTGGTAACGACTAGTGTCGGCAAAAAATGTTGCACATTTCTGATTAGTCGTGAGCATAGTTAGCTCAGAGGGCTAACTTGGCACCATGTTACATGAACATTACTGTCATTTTAAAAACTCATGACATCATACTGTCAATGTCATGAGTTTTTAAAAGCGCTATATAAATAAAATATATTATTATTATTATTATTATTATTATCCTGGAAGTCTTACTGAACCCTGCTCGAAAAGAGAACGAATAGTCGAATAAAGCCTTTTCAACACCTAAATCCTATTTGACTGACTTAACTCAGACTCATGTGCAGCACTCGTACATTTAATTTGCACTTATTTCTGTGCCAAAATATAAATACCAAATGATTTAGTCTTTGTTGAGAGGCAACTGTCAAGAGTAAAGAATATAAGTTAGTGACTGTTTTGATGATTTGTTAATTTTGTTTCAGTCATTATTCAAGCCAACTCGTTCCAGGTTTTTAAATGTGAGACTTTGCTGCTTACTCGTCTTCTTGGGGTCTGTTTCTGATATTTAATGGACCGAAGCGTGAAAACAACGTGCAGATTAAACGGTAATGAAAATAACTGTTGAAGAAATAACTGAATTAAATTTAAAAGTTATCTGACATTCCCGTTTAATCCCTGTTAACAGAAGTGACTGTGTTAATGTGAGCTGACTGGCATTATATCCAACTAGAATAATGTTTATGGTCTTTACTTTTTGAGCCACAAGTGCTGATTGTTGCCACTGGGCTTTTGGTGGTTATTCAGCAGATTAAACTAAGCCAGGATCAGGCTCCCCGGTGACAGGGCTCCATAAAGCAGCCTGCTTCCCTCCAGCTAATGGGTAGCATACGGCAGGTAGAGGGGTAAAGGTACCAACGATGGGGCGGCTTTTACGCAGCTTCAAACAGGGGGAGATGTTGTGTTCCGGGTCAAACCATGGGTGTATAAACCTTGACCCCCTGCCTGTAAGAAACATCTTGAACTTCCATATGTGCAACACAGAGAGCTGGTGATTAAGCTTTATGAGACATTACTGCATCCTAACAACCTGGTATATGTTGTGGCTGTATGTACAGTATATAACAATCTCTGCAGTTCAATATCTGCTGTATCCAACCAGATACGAGCATGTGAAGTTGAAACGCCTTCTGTCGGTGATCAGGAGAAACACAATTTATGTGGCGCTGGCAGCTGCTCACACTTGGGGGGGAGGGGTGCTCCGATTCAGCTGGACAACACCTTAAAGGCTAGATGCACACGACGAGAATCTAACCAGATTTAGCTTGACTCAGGCTGGCCCACACGAAGCTGCACAATCTGGGTTAAGAGTCCACGTCACAGTTGATGCAGAGCACCCTGGTATCAAAGTTTGGACTTGAATGGAAAGTTTGGAGCTGATTTCTTTTTAGAAATCTGGCTGAGATGGTTAAAAATTGATCTGTTGTGCAAATCATAACTAATTTACAAGTGTAGAAGTATTGAAAAGTGAGTTGGATAAAGTGAATTTCTGCTTTGTTTTTGCATGTCATAGCTAATGTTACAGGTGTCTGGATACTGAGATAGCAATCTGCAGACATTGTTGTATATTGTAGCACAGCCTCAGTGTCTTGTCAGAGGAAATACCACGAGAGGTACACAGAAAAGAGGTGAAGAGATAATCTGAGCCAAACGCGTTGGAGATGGTAAGAAGAAACAGCAGCCTTTGGTCTTCCACGTCACATGTTTAACTACAATAAGATCCAGTAGAGGGTTTAGGGTGAGGTGGGAGTGGGCGGGGGTAATGGATGCTCTGGCTCTGATTGGCTCCAGCCGGTTGCCCATATTTAGATTAGTGTCATGTCCCTCCCTGGTTTGTGTTCAGCTGTGCTTTGGAATGAAAGGCAAGATGTCTGGTTGCTCTCTCCCTCTATCCACATCACATAATGGAAACTCACTGGGAGCTCGTTCACTGGCTCCGAAACGCACCTTGCTCTGTCATTTATTAGCTGTCTCTCCCCTGGACAGATTTACATGTTGGAAGTTTTCGAAGCCATGAAAGTTTTGTTCTTTTTCCTGGCTTGTGACTGGGGCTGTAGATGGAAATCAAATCATCCCTAATACTATGAAGTATCTGCTTTTCCTTGTGGCCCCAGAGAGTCTAATACTGACATGCAGTTTGGGTTATAGTGACAAAATCAGCCCCATCTTTCCTCCATCTTTACTTTTGTTCCCCAAAGATATATGTTAAAATGAAATAACACAGATGCCTGGATGACTGGTGCGTTCCTGGCCATATGTTAAACCCAACATTCTGTGTCATTGTGTTAACTTCCCAAATTATCTTTTCGGGTTTTTTTTCCTTTCTGTCCACGTTTGCAAGCAAAAGAGTAAAAAAAAAAAGGAAAAGCGAGAAGAGGAGGTGCTCGTCTTTGCCTGACATGAAGTATCAACTTTTCATTTCCCAGGCCTGCCACATCAACAAAGGGAGTATACTTGGCTGCGATGCAGAGAGGAGGAACAAAAACAGTGTCGAGACAAAAAAAAAATGTAGGAATCGACCACAGAGGGGGGAAAAAAGGGAGGGAGGAGCAGCACGGTCTGGCAAAATTGAGTATGTATGGTGATGGTGGATGAATGTGCACTTAGAGTTACCCTCTGACACCATTTAACCTAGTCTCACTTTCTATTGGTGTTGATGCGGCGTCACTGTGGACGTAAAGCTACAGAATTTTTTAGATCCGAGCGTTTTTAAAAATGTGTATGAAAACGTTTATTTCAAGTGTATGAAATATGGTCTCTGCTGTGTGACGACTGCAGATGAAGGAAACACTTTTGTGAGGCAATGGCTGAACACAGTGAATCATCTTTGCAGCGCAACGAATATCTGAGTTCACTCAAAACAGATGGTCTTAGTAAAAGCATATTGTCTCGCTCAGGAAAGAATCTGAAGGTCCTTTAACAGAATCTGCAGGTTACGAAAATATCAATGGAAGGGATCTGATGTCACTGTCTCGCGTACTGTTAATAAAGCTGGTGTGGATGCTAGAGTAAAGTTGGGTATGTTGTCGTCATCCGTATGAACCCCTCCTGATTTCAGGATCACTGCAGTGTGTGAATATCTGTTCCAAAGCGTAGACTTTTTCATTAACTTTAATGGTTGCACTTAACCTGATAATGACAGTGGCCACCCACATTTAAGACAGGATCCTCAGCTTCCTGCCCCCTCACACCCCTCTGACTCTAATGACTGCACTTAGGCTGCACAGCCACCTGGGTTATTGTCAGGCTCATGCCGGCCTTACACCAAGCACCAAGCGGCTTTTCAAGCAATTTTACTGTCGCAGACAAACTTCCAGAGTTGGGGCGTGCTCCTGTGATCTCGAACGTTTGGTGTAAGGTGGTCATAATACGAAATCAGGTTTTGTTAAATACTGAAGTTCAATGATGTCGGCGTCTGACTTCCGGCAGACGGTGATACAGCGTCTGGGGGCAGACCCCCAATTTTTTGGCATTCCGGTTTGTTTTGGGCGGAGGAGGCAAATTTCTGTTTCCGACTTCCGTTTATATATAAGTAAATATGCTGAACCATTGCGATGGATTCAGAGTTTGCAGTGACGCCAGTTATGTTCCGCCTCATTAGTTCACCACACGGACCGTTTAACCTGGCAACAACTGCAACCGGCCCTTGTTTCAATGAGGAATCCTAATTTTTGAAGCGGTTGTCCTCTCATTCCCACAGTCTCCTCCCGCTAACATAGGGCAGCTAACCAACGGATGCTGGTGGCAAATTGAAACGACAAAATCCAAAATATTTTTACACAAACACAGCTTATCTTTTAGATTAAACTGATGCCGAATTGACAAGGATAGAGTAGACATATGTTTTTGGAGACAGATAAGAAAGTGTTTATATGTCGTATTTCTTAAAGGTAGTTTGGTGTAATATTTTCCATCAGAAGCAAAAGGAATCTGGTTGTAGTCTTGCAAATAGTGACCCTGTAACATCTGGAGTTTTTGCTGAATCTTATAGTGGGTGATTAGAAACTCATACTATGTTTAGATGTGTGAGGGTGTCACTTTTTAGGCTTTTAAAAGTCTTTTTTAAACAGTTTTTCAAAGACTTTTAGTGCACGGTAGGCAGTAGCGACAAAAGGATCGCTCTGTTTTGAATTACATTTTCCTGAAGACAAGAAAAAGTCAGAATCGTGAATCATAATAGCATCCTGCAATAAAGAAATTACATAGGTCTGAGGTCTGATGAAAAGGATGCCTCATTCTCATCTCGCATTTTGCTGCAGAGATCATAGATATTAACCTCTGAGATTATGGAGGACGTAACCCTCCAGTACTGGACTCCTCTCAGCCCACTGCGTCTCCCTCAACATGTCAAGACGCTCGACAGTCTGCATTCCTCCTACGAACAGTTTTCCTGGAGCTCAGCCGCTTAACAAGACACCATTACCGAATGCTTTCCCTATCGTCTGCAGTCGAAATATTGATGTAGCCTAATATGTAATCTGTTGGCATGATGGTGTCCACTCTGGTTATGCTCACCTTGCGGGTAAAGAAACACAAGATTTGCCTAAAAAAGAGGACCTAAAGTAGCTGAAAGTTTTAGTGTTAATGCTTGAGTTGCTTCTCTTTCTTTTGATCTGCCACATCTCCACCTCTGTTAACACATTGCGCTGTCGCTTCCTCTCTCCGTGCGTCTGTCTCTCTTTCTCTCCCTTTTAATTTTTGTCCTGTCTCTACCTGTCTTGCGCATTGCTGAAGTTCTTTATTTCACTCCCCCACCCGCTTCCCCTTAAACATCTCCAAGCAGTGGGAGGGAAAGAAGCACCCAGTTGAAAGAGTAGCCACCCTGGGGCGTCCTCCCCGAGAGTTCACGAGGTGGGAGTGCAGACCTTGTGTCAGACTCCACCCTTCTCCCACCCGCTAAACCCAGCCCAGTCCCACCCAGCCTCTCCCAGCTTTGCCCACAGGACTGTTTGTTCATACTGAGACGACTGCTGAACCGTGGAATCATATAATTTGTCTTTGGACTGTCACATTTATGGAGGTTGTTTGTGTTTGATGCAAGTAGATGCAGCATTGAATTTAAAGGGTGTCAGTGTAGTTTGTGTGTCACGTGCAGAGGTTTTTATTGTTGAGTTCACAGCAGTAAACGTTAAGAAAAGGCCCTGAGATTCTCCTCCCACCTCTGACCAGCATTACTTCTGTTCTAAATTTTCCAAACTCCATATTCATGAAATCTGATATCACAGCCTGAGGGAAAGCTTTTCTTTTTTTCACATCTGTATGCCCAAACGTCACAAAACACAGGTAACATTCTGTTTTTGGTGTGAGTGAAAGCAGGAAAGGAAAGACAGGATGACAACAGAGAAACAGTTGGATAAATGAGGGAACGGGGAACATCTATTTGTTGTCCCCACACATGAGTTAAGTTCTGAAAGCATCTGGAATCACTTAACACTACACTGCTGGCTACGTTATGCTCAGCTCTGCACTGTGACTTCAGCTTCGGAAACAAAACCTGAAGGAGGAAAAATGGAAACAGCCCTGAAACAGTCAGCTCAGAGGACTGAAGAAAACAGAATGTATATGCTGTTATAGACAAACTTTTTCTAGTCACATGAAAGTGTTCTTATGGCAAATATCTGCCATCTTCATTCACACTGATATAGAGACTAAAATACTTAAAAATAACCATTTGGGCAGCCATTTTAATTTTTACAAACCTCACATGCAAATGGGAATTTGTTCATGACTAGGCCCAATTTTTTTGAGCTTTTAATATTTTGTAATTGGGTTTGAAGTCTGTTTTGTAGCTTGAAAGTTATGAAATAGTCGTCTGAAAAAGTGCAATTAGCTGCTTCAGAAATAGTAAGTAAACCAGCTATGCTATCTAAAGATATAGTGGAGCAATGATAATAAAAATCTATTTGTAGAGCACTTTACGAAAACAGCACCATAAAGTGCTTCATGGGGCAACAAAATAAAACGTATAAGCCATAAAATCAATCACAATTCAGTGTGTAAAGACTGAGGAAATAGGGGATTATGTGAGCTATGGTGCTGTTGTCTTCTTTTTGTTTTGTGCTTTGTTCGTGGGTTTTGAACAAAACGATTGTTCAGCCATCAATAACGCTTTAAGGGTCATTCTGACTGCTAATAAAATAAATTCTTTAATATGTGATTTGAGACACACCACCTGTCTGTATATCCCACTGGCTAGCTCATTGCTGCCACTTGCACTGCGCTCATAAGGTGATTACCGTCGATATCGGGACGACATTGTCAGGGAAGTGTAGCGTCCACCCTCTGGTTGCCCCTTGGTTAACACCATTAGCTCTGTCTGCACTGTTGCCGCTGTCAACACTGTTTACGGAGCTAGCGCCATTAGCTGTTATCCGCCGGATCAGACACCTCCATGTTGAGAGCCGTGTGCAGACAATATCTCCCCAGATTCTGAATCACAGATGTGCTCTGAATGTCACACACAGCTCCTCCTCTTAGTTAACCAATTTCTATTTCCATTTCGTGCAACTTTACACTTTTACTCTGCAACATGTCCGAGGGAAACATTGTACATTTTACACTGCACATTGTAAGCTCGTCAAAAAAAAAAAAAAAAAAAGCATTGATAAAAAGTACTAAGAATTTGCATCATGACAGTCTTTGATGTGAAAAAATGCTGCTCACACACTGATGCATTCATATGCCTTTTATTATGAACTCTTGTACTTTTGATATTTAATTATATTTACTGCTCATAGGTCGAAAGTTTACTGAAAAAAACAACAACTTACTAATACAGTATGTTTACTATTTAATTTTGTAATTTTATTTAACCTAAATATCTGGGTACTTGTAACAAAAACTTTTTCTGGAGCTTTAAACTTCTTCATCAGCAGCATACCTCATTCTAGTTTATATACATACATGCTTGTGTGCTTGTGTGTGTGTGTGTAAAGAGAGAGAAAGTGATGCCTATAATCTCAGTTTGTTGCTCCAGTACCTTCAGGGCAGTGCAAGTCTTAACAAGTAGGTTATCTCATTTATATGACCTGTAGCTGTGTATATTCCACCGGCACACACCTCCACTGGCTATACACTCTCTATAACACACACAGCTCTAAACGCTTTAATGAATCAACATATTTAATGTTTTTTGTTGTTGTTTTTTTTTACCTTACTGTACCTGGCTTTATGATCTCTCCATACGATTCCACAAAATACACTTTTGATTCCTAAACCTCCTCTGTGTTCGGGGATGAATGTCTGAAGGCAGTAAAAACTTCCCTGGTCAGTGATAATACAAAGTAAAAAATGCACAACAGTGACAAAATGTAATATACTGTTTGTGTACAGTCGTTGGCATGAAGGTCGTAAAAAAGGTTTGGATGTGCATCTGTCTTTGTAGGAAAAACTCTGTGATCAGGAGGCAAAAGGTGGAGTCTGTCATTGTGGTCTCAGTGATGTCTTTGTCTGTGGTGCAGCCTTTTCACTGGAGCAGTTTAATCACACTCGGCCTGCTGGCAGACCAAACATTTGAGTTCAGAGAGGATGAATCATGAATCTCGTCAGTAAGAAAAACCTCCAGTCTCCTCTTATTCTTTACTTCACATTATTTCTGAAGTGATGACAGAATATTATGTATATGAAGCTTAGAAATGTTTATCAGCTGTGATGAACAGAGTAATGAGTAAACAACAGTCCCCGATATTTTCCACCTGGAACACTTCAGATGTAGTTGAAATCTCTGAGGTCATCCTGCCCACCCGGCCTCGGTGCTGAAGTAAAAACATGTAGGTACGACCCCTCTGGGATTATCATGCTGTGAGGCCTTGTCCTCAGACCTGGGGGCCTGTGAGCAGAGGCCAGAGAAAACATCCTCTCCCAATAGCAGAGCAAAGCTTTCACTTACACAGGAGATCAGGACACAGGGATTAGAGTCAGTCAGCTGGAGAGCGGAGCTGAGACGCAACAGATGACATCCCAAACTCTGCCTGTGTGTTTGTCTCCTAGTACTGATCACAGCGCTGGTGATAGTCCAGTTCAGTCCTGAAGTGGTGAACAGTAAAAATCAAGGGACATTTGTCTTATTAGATCGAAGCTGCAGCACTGTAACGTTATGGCAGGCAGGTTTTAACACATTTTACATCGGCCATAATGTTCAAGTTCCTCTCCTGGCATTAATTAAACCCCTAAACACTCATCTCTGTTCCTCAGAATTACCCATTAGAAGTGTTTTTTCATGCCTCATTTAATATGCATATATCTATGAATATGCTAATGAGCCCTGCCCAAGCCCCAACCTCTGGGTCTGAAAATAGAGGCCAACACGGAAGTGCCAAAACATGCAGCATTTTTCTGTTGTTATAGCACCACCCAGTTGCCAATTAGAGTGAAATTTCTCCAGTCACCTTGAGGCGTCCTGTTCTACATATCTACCAAGTTTAGTAAAAATCCGTAAGGCGGTTAGGCCTAGATAAGAAATGAGCTCTCTAGCGCCCCCATTTTGTTTGATGGGGCCAATAATGGAGGGTCCCCTCAGATTATGTGTGGTCATATGCCTACAAAGTTGCGTGGTGATGGGTGAAACCCTTGAGATGTTATACACCTTTATGTGATGAGCCACGCCCTCCGCAATATTCATTGCCTTATAGAAGCTCAGTTTTAGTAAGTTTTACTAGTTTTAGTTTTACTTTAGATATTGGTCCCTAGATTATGTTCACCCAGTTTCATGCAGATCGCTCAAACTTCCTAGGAAGAGATCCATTTGAAGTGTTTTTCAAAAAATCCAAAATGGCGGAAACTCTATATAAGCGGAAGTTATGGGTTCTTGAGGCAAATGTGTTCCTCATGAGGAGAGACATCTCTGTGCAAAGTTTCATGTCTCTACGACATACGGGGCATGAGATATGCCCATTTAAAGTTTGCAATTTCAATGGGTTGCTATAGCGCCCCCCTTTGGCCAATTGATGTAATATTGCTTCATTCGCATCCTCCCATGACCCTCTACCACTGTGCCACATTTCACATGGATTGACCAAGTCAGTGAGGAGAAAAACGTGGAACAGACACACTTTCGTCATTATATAGTAAAATAAGATGTCCATTTACTGACGGAAAAAGGTATTGTTTTGGTTGGTATGGTTTTGGTTCACCGTCAAAAATGACTCAAACCAATTACTCAACTACTATTTTAATAGTTGATTAGTCATCGATTAGTTGACTAATCATTGCAGCCCTATTATCAAACAGCTAATAATGTGCTGCTAATGTTGGATAAAGCTTGTTTCCAATCGCCAGCTTTGAAAAGTTGAAGTAAAAATGAAACTACTTGCAAAATACCGACACCTAGCCACACCTGTTTCTTCTCTGATAGCTCATGGAAAGTCGTGCCCTGTAAGCTGACAGGTTGGTGCCTTAGGTTTGTGATGTCTGAAACGCTGGCTGTCTGGATCTGTGTTTTTGAGACTGTCATTGGCACACTGCAGGTCCAAGGCAGAAATGCTCAGCCATGTTGACTGCTTATTTTGCCCATGTCTGTAGCATGTAAAAAATACCAAATAGACACGTAAACAGCGGCCATTAAAAGGGCACCAGAGTCCATGGAGGAACTGAGTGTGCCACCCTCTGGTCAGATGTTTCTCGCATCTGTGCTAAGTGGAAAAGTAAACAGTTGGTGCGTGAGGATCAGAATCTTAGCTTATCTCAGCAAACTGTGAAACACTTAGCAAACTGTGGTGAAAGTGGGCTCTGGCAGTAACCTTGAACAGTGAACTAAAATGAAGACAATGCATTGTGAATGAGCCATTTTTATTGCTTAAAACTACATTTTGTTTTGTCTGATGTTAATCATGTTTACAGCTCACTCCTTAAATCTGGATTTCTAAATGTTTTTTTAGCTGCGCCTTTGCAAAGGAAGTTCAGCGTTTAACACCTTCTGCCCTGAGAGCTTTGACTCAGCTAAGGAAAAACGCCACATAAACCCTACAGTATAACATCTGTATCCAAACCATGTGTTGAGGAGTCATCTCCTTATGAGGGCTGGCTGGGTTCACACCCACAGAAGAGCCCCCTCTAGTGCATACTGTCTCCAGCATTTAGCCGCATCACAAGCTGGCCGGCCATGTAAACACAGAGCAGAGGGAGCAGTGGTGACGAATGCGGATGCATTAGGCTGATGAGGATTGCTCAGCAGAGGGGAGGGGAAGGTGCACGGCGGAGGGTGCATCGGGGGGGTGAAATGTGAGACAGCCGATCATGTCTGAAGCATCCGCTGGAAGGAGGAGCTGAAGTCACATAGTGCAGATGGGTGTGAAAGAGTGAAGAGATTAACTCTTTGATTTAAACACGAGATTATTTATATACGTTCAGTAATCGTCCTCTGTCCTGAAGAGATGCTTTTATATGTTACATTACCAAATTCTTGCCCTTAACCTGACAACCATCTCATGTTGACGGTGCTGGATTAAAGCCAGAGATTCTTATCCTCATCGCTCTCAAACTCTGTAAACTATGATCACATAATAGACTGTTGTGGCTTTGCGGTTTAGCAGGTGGTGATTACTTTTGTTTACTCTATAACAATGTTTCCCTCCCAGTCGCTCCCAGTGTGCAGAGACGAACGCTGAGGTTGAACCTTCATGTCATTGTTGGGGTCCCCAAAGACGACCTGGATATCTAAGGTCAGCTGTTTGTTGTTGCCAGGTGCAGAGATGCAGTATACTATCTGTATGCAACACACTTAGTTACTCTCATGCTTCACAGTAGAGCAGGAGCCTGATTGTAGAAGCAGACAGAGTGAATACTTTCTATGACTCATTCGAGAAGACATGGTTCTCCGTGGCTCTCCTTTCTCTGGGCCTCCCTGCTCCTGCCTCCTCACTCTCTTTCTCCGTCTCTCTCTCATCCAAACGCCAACATGCAGCATAATTTACAATCAAATGTGCAGAGCAGCCTCGCAGGAAATATTACTAACAGCTGAAAAAGGGAAAGTAGAGTCCTGCCAAGACGCATTCCTCACTTCAGTCTGTAGGCCGAGAAGAAGAGGTAGTGATAAAGTGAGGAAGTTAATTAAGTTCTTCAAGGTAGAAACATGATAAATGCAAACTGTTGTAAGTGTAGGTGTGTTGGAACTACGTGATGCCCGTATCAAAAGTGCTGTTTGCATTCACTGTCAATACTCAATGAAGCACTTCAAATAGCAGCTCAGATTTTAAGCTTTCTCTGTTTAACAATGTGGCGAACAGAGAAGCTAACTAGCATGTTAATGAATTCACCTTTTTGAAATTTGGTAGCACAGAAATTAAGGCTGCTGATTATTTTCTTGATTTTAAAGTAGCTATAATTGATATTTTTGTAATAAGAATGTACAAAAGTGCAATATGAAAACATTATGAGAGGGGATACTCGCAGGGATGACGTAGATCTGTTGCTCCCTTCAGCTTTACAGAGCTTTACATTGAGTTTCAGCTCATTTTTTTTTACCTATCTAGCTACAACTTTACTGTTTTCGTTCACGTTACCTGCTCTCATAGTGTCGTTTTCAGTCTCCGACAGGCAGCTGTTTGCAGTGAAAAAGCTCTAAAAACCCACTGTATGCTACCTGCTCAACACCAAACAGCAGGAAGACACTGTCAGCAACTAGCTGATGAACATAATGGAGTATTTGGCAGCTAAAGAGCCGGACATTTACCCCAGGAGTTGTTAGAGCCCAAAAACAGAGATGACTTGGATGTATTAGGTGGACGCCAGCACGACTCCAAATGAATTTTGTTGTTCCGTAATTGCTGAGTGTGTAAATATGCAACTGTTTGCTAACAAGTTCAGCTTTATCAACTAGAAGGTGATAATATGTCAGTCAGTCCTCCAGAAAATCTCTTGCGATCACAATAATTAATGCAAATTCAACGAAAGTCCGCAATAGTGGGGATGTGCAATTTTTCAAAAGATCGATTTTTCCGTTTTTCCACATTTTCCAGCCGACCCAAAGTCGTCGTGCATGCGGTGCATTTGAAACGTCATCAGACGTGTCATCAAATGCACTAATGGTATTGCAGTATGGAGAAACACTCTCTATGGACATAAGAATCTGCACTGTTTAAATGCATACAATATGTGTTGAATGTATTAAAATGTTCTGTTTACAGAAGATGTAGCTTACATGTTGTTTCACAGTCACATTGTCTGGTTTGAGAGCTACAACATTCACTCAGCAACATTATTAGAGTCCATGTTTTGAAACTAATTAATTAAAACTAAAGAAGAGAATGATAAAAACATTTGCAGCTATTTTTGTAATATTTAGTATGATTATTATAGCAAGCGACTACATGACTTTTTTTTTGGAGGTAGTAATTTAAAGAAAATCACGTTTTTTCTCTCCTTTTGTCATTAGCCGCAATGTTTGTCATCTGCTGCAATTTCCCGCAAAAAGTCACATAAAAATGCCGCAATTTTTTCCCCAATTTTTGACAAAATTGGCCCCAAATTCAAGGTTTTTTTGCTGTGAGATCCTGGAGGAACTGGTCAGTGTTGTGTTCACAAGGTGTTTTCACTGCCCCCAAGTACCACCAAAAATAGTATTGCAGGTTTAAGTTTGTAGAAGTTTATAAAAGGTCAGGAACATCTAAAGATAGTCGTGTTATAATATATAAGCAAAAAAGCTGCAAATCCTCAAAAGTTGGGGATAATTTTTCAAGTGATAGAGTGATCAAACAATCATGTCAGGGTGAATTGAAATTAAAGGGACAGTTAACCACAAAATCAAAAAATACATATTTTTCCTCTCACATTGTTTTGGTGTGAGTTGCCGAGTGTTGGAGATATCGGCCGTAGAGATGTCTGCCTTCTCTCCAGTATAATGGAGCTGGATGTCACTCAGCTTGTGATGCTCAAAGTGCCAAAAAAATACGTTTGAAAAACTCAACATCAACGTCCCTTTCCAGAGATCATGACTCGGTTCCAACACTCAGCAACTGTACCATCTAGACTGATAAACAGCTCTACAGGTAAGAGGAGAAACATGTATTTTTGATTTTGGGGTGAACTGTCCCTTTAAATGTGCAAACATGTGGGACCAGTTGTGTTTCAGATTGTTGAAAGATTTTTCAGACAGAAGGGAGATCAGGGGGAAGAGGCCATTTTCCTTGGATTTTCCATTTAGCTCAACAGAAAGTTTGGCCTCAAACTGCAGCTTGTAGCCAACATGGGAGAAGAGGTCTGTGATCTGTGCGGAGCAGGAAAACAGCTTCAGTCTGCTCTGGTTTCATCCACAGAAACACAAATGAAGAATCAGTTTTTTCTCTCTCTCTCCCTTGTGTAAACATACATTTTGTACTTTTGGCTGTGAAACAATTTTAAGTTTTCATCTATTAAGGACGTCATACTTGGCTAAAATATGGTAGTGAAGTTGTAGAGACCCTTTCAAAAATGACCTGTGTTGCTTTCTATCACCTGCTCATGCCTTTAAGCTCAGTCTGATCCGAGGTACTATCTTCAGACTGGCTCTTCCTCTCATCTGGGTCGTCTGAAAGTTTCTTCTGCGAGTCCTCAGATTGGTAGCAGCTGTGGTTGTTGGCTGGGTTCAAGCTGTGGGAGGCTGCGGCAGGCCAGCGGGGAGGAGCTCTAACATCTGGAAAAGAAGAAAAGCTGGCTGAAACACAGAGACAAAAGCCTAGCAACACGAATCCTCCCCGAGCCAATCCTGTCGCTGCAGTGTTTGCAAGATTACAGCTTGCTTTGTCTAAATAAAACTTTTAAGTTGAGAGAGAAGTTCGTTAATTTCATTTAAAAGTGTGCGTCTGCTGGGTGGAGAGTGTCAGAGTGGAAAGAGAGAGTGGAAAGAGTGGACTGCTGTTTTAAAGATTCGACCCTCTGGGCCTCTCCTGATGTAAGAGCGTGTCTAAACATGTGGGAGCCGCCTGCTAGAGGAAAAAGAGGAGAGGGGGTTGAGGTGGTGCTTGTGCTGGTCAAGAGAAACTCAAATTCCTCCTCCTTAGATCGGCCCATTCTGACATGACTTGCTTTTCTACAAAGTTAATAACTTAGTGAAATGACAAGTCACATTTCCTCTTCACTTACTATCTGCAGTAACACAGAAAAACCTTTTATTAATACAAAGTTAAAACGTTTAATAAGCAGTCTACACATGTTACAAGTGGCAAGCGACACAAATGAGGAATTTCTATTGTTGCTGATGTCATGGTGAGACGTTTTCTCGCATGAACTCCAGACAGTTTCTCCTGTAGCTACAGAGATCATCTATCGTGCTCTCACCTACTGAAAGTACTCTGTTTGGTTGAGGCAAGCGGCAAGTTCATTCCTATTAAAAGTGATCTTGTAAACACCTAATTCGGATTGCGATTGAAAATTTATTCCAGTGTAAGGGGCTGGAATATTTCGTTTCTAATTACAAATGGAAGAATTTCTCGCACTTGTATTCACTCATTCCTCTTTAAGTTCATTCTGCTCTTTCTGCGCATGTTTGTTTCCTTGCCCTTTTGGGACGATATATAGCACGTGCGACAAGATGGCAGCTTCTAACAAGCACGGTCTTCTACCTCCCTTCTCCTTCTCAACAGATTAAGCATTAGGTTGTTGTCGTGCTGCTGCTTCAAGTATATAAGCAAAACAAGCCCGAAAAAGGCACTAAGAACGGCGGCGTCAAGCATCTTGTTATCCGGAGCGAGGACTACAGTGTTTTCTTCTGCTAAACATAAAAATGTAACATCCGCCCCGCCCCCTATCCAATCAGAAACCTTCCCTGCCCCAAAGCTTGCGCAGACCCAAATAAAGGCGATTAAAAGGCGATTAAACTGATCTCCTGTGTAAACCCTCATTCAGAATAATTATTTCCCATGTAATCTACCTGGAAAAACCTTAATTCCGAATTATTTCATTCAGATTTATTTCATTCTGAATGAGAAGCCATCATGTAACCGCACCCACTGTCGGCCCTCACCCAGAGAAGTTCCTGAATCTCGTCACCTCTCCAGTTAAGCATTTTTGTTGTTGTTTTTGTGTCACCCTCAGCTGTTTGTTTTCATGTGGTTTCGTGCAAACGTTTGATAGAATTGGCATCGCTACACCCACTGACTCGCAGTGAATTCTCACAGTGACCTACCTGTTCGCATTTGAGCTTAATCAGGTATCACACAAACTTTGTACTCGGGATTTGGCAGGGTCAAGTCCATTTAATGTCCGATCCAAATGATTCAGACATTTGCATTCTCACATATTCTTCAGGTAATGTCTAAATAAGTTCAGGTTTGCAGTGCATGTGTGAAAGGTGGTAATCGTGAGCATTACAAGTAAAAACTCCTTTATAAATCAAAATTAATCATATTGTCACTCTTTTTCTTGGACAAATGTTGGTACAAACTTTTGATATGATATTCTTTAAAAAGGGTTTATGACTATTAATTTAAGTCTTCATTAATAGTTTTAGTTTTGTTTATTTGACAGTATGAGGAGAACATCAAATCACACGCAAGTGTAAAAATGTCAAGGATGACATGAATTCCAAATGAGAGGCGAAGTCCTGACCTTATTTCAGAAAAAATCTGTGCAGTAGTCAGTGGTGACTACATAGATACATATTCAAGTCAATAAAATAGTTTGTCATAAAGCTGTTGAAGTATGATATGAGATTTATTTTAGCGGTTAGTGCTGTGACAAGCTGCAACTTTATTGACTTGCAAAATTATCTTTTAATTTGACAAACATCATGTGTAATTCATTGGCAGAATTCAAATGGGATTAAAAAATTGTCTCTCACCGCTGACTACCATACATGTTTTACAAAGTAAGGTCCCATGGGAGACACTGGGAGGGAGGGACTTTGCCTCTTATTCCAATGGGTGTATCAAAGTCATCGTAATACATCCAGTAATTGTGTAGACATTTCACTAAAGGCGATACGATCCATCCTCTGGGAAACATGAATATCTGTAAAAAATTTCATGGTAGACCATCCAACAGTTTTTAAGACAATTCACCAAAAATGTCAACCTGCTGGTGGCGCTAGAGGAAAAGTCAGGGGGTCAGCAGGGTCACTAAGATTCATCCTCTGGGAAACTTGAATGTTTCTACGACATTTCATGACAACCCATCCGATAGTTGTTGAGATATTTCAGTCTGGGCCAAAGTGGTAGACTAACCAACCAACCGTCAAGCCAACATGGCTAAAAAAGGGTGGGTTCACTTTATTTCAGAGCTCAAAAGACAGGTGGGTTTGTTTATAGCAGTATGAGTCAGTCAGAGCACAGCAGAGGAAAGTAAGAGTTACTGTAGATGTTTATTTCTGGTGAAGCTCTGCATTTTATCATGCCACAGTAATTATATGTTAAGGCCGACTGAACTCAAAGCCAGGCAGAGTCAATATAATTAGCTTCTCTCCCTACCATTTTGCTCCTTGAACTTGAGCTAGTTTTTGCCTTTTTTAATTCACAAGTATTGAAAGGGAAACAGTAACAGTAGCGAGTTGCAGCAGCAGGGAGAGATTTCCCTGAGTTTGTACAGCAGAGGGATGGAGGTAAGGAGAGCAAGAGAGGAACTGGCATCCCACCGGCTGGCTGGACAGAAGGGGCATTCTTCTCCTCGGATCCCCCCGGTCGTCTCCTGCAGACCACAGTTTGTCAGCCAATATGCCCACCGTTTACTGAGGAAATGTTCACTTAGTGCAGGAAGTCTGAGGTTTCCCCCCGTACGTTTGATTTCAGCAGTTACCCAAACAACACTGGGGTTGTAAGTCAGGTCAGAACAACATAGGTGGGAACTGAGAAACCAGAGGGGACTCTCAGTCTCAGTTCACCAGTAAGTGATATGTAAATAATTAGTAAACCCGTCATACCTGATGCTTGTGATGATTCTGGATAGATTAATCATTTGTTATAGGTAATATTTTATTTAATTATATGATTATATTTACACATTTACACCTCTAGTTGATGTTTTCACAGTTAATTCCTGTTTAATTAAATCTCTTATCATCTGCTGAAGAATTTGGAGGGACAAGAAAAATATCAGCACGTACAGCACAAAAGCAGGCATTAGAAAATCTTAAAATTTAAAAGGTGGTCTCATGCAGTCATACCAATCATTAAGCATTTGTCGATATTTCTTAGTTGTACATTTAGAAAAATAACGAGGTGATGTTAAATTGTTCCCCTGATACAGCTGATGAAGATTTTAACACACTTGAATATCACCAAAAAAAGAGATATCTTCTTTATTTTTAAATTTGGCGCAAACGTCCACTTGGACTCAGCGATGAACTGATTTGATTTTGGTAATCCAAGGTCAGAAGTCAAGGTCACTGTGACCTTGCGTCCGTCTCATTCTCATGAACGTGATATCTCGAGGGGATTTTCTTCACATTTGGCACAAACATCCACTTGGACTCAACAGTTAACTGATTACAATGTGGTGGCTAAAGGTCAAGGTCACTGTGACCTTGTGTCTGTCTCATTCTTGTGAACACAGTATCTCAAGAGGCCTTGAGGGAATTTCCTCAGACATCCACATGGACTCAGGGATGAACTGATTAGAATTTGATGGTCAGAGGTCAAAGGTCAAGGTCACTGTGACTTGACAGAACGCGTTTTTGTCCAATTCTTGTTAATTAGCTAATTACTGACGACTAAATTTCGCACAAATGTCTCAAAGGATAAATAGAGGTGGTATTTAATGTCCGAAAGGTCAAAGGTCAACTTCACGGTGACATTATAATCCTCTGCAAAAGCCCTTTTCTCGCTATTTTTTAACGCCGTAACTCAGGAACAGAAGGGGAGACATTTGGTCAGATACTGAATTGGTGACTCTAATCTTGAGTGTGCACCTTGAAACTGTGCAGATTGTGCTGTCGGGGGGAAGATGTGTGTGAAGCATCCATGTTTTCAGACATGTATGTTAGCCGTAAGAGAAACTTGACAGGTTTGTGGAAGCGAACACCCAAATAAAAATTAAACGGACCATTTCCTAAACAATGAGGCAGAGTCGCAGCAGGGAATTAAACAGATAATCACTCAGGTACAGTGTATTCAAGTCAAGATATTGTGCACTTAAACACTTTGTATGGCTTGTAGTTACCTTCGGGCAAACCGGTGAAACTTTGGAAATACTAAAAAGAAAATTGACCCAGCATGTGCAAACCCAACCAAAAACATCTCCAGCTCCTTACATATATGTACACAATTACTGCAGTACAGCAAACAGATGCTGCACTCTGTATTCTTACTTTGTGGCCTTTCACTCTAATGAATTATTATAAATTGAAGCCAAAATCATCTGTTAAGTCTGTAGTAGATTATGCGCTCCAGTGCTCCATGCTAACTCTTTAGCATTTTATATTTCCATGTCAAGTCTTAGTTCAGACCAGACCAAATGTTCCACCAGAATCGGGTGATCATTCTGGGTTGGCATTAGCATGTGTAGACTTTATAAGTATGTAGAATAGATCAGGGACTCAAGGCTGGTTTGTTGCTCTCAGGGGTCGTTTTGCACCTGGTTTGTGCAGTTTCATTACTGTCCTGCAGGTGAAGTACAGAGCGCTCTCACTGCAGCTTCTTCTTCGCCAGCTGGGCCAACTCTCTGGCTTTCCTCCTCTTCAGCTTCTTCTTGAGGAGGAGCAAGTCAATGTAGACAATGTGATCCAGCACTGCAGAGGCGCAGAGGAGTCCGCCATGCAGAGCGCCTGCTATCCCACAGCTGAACACGTCTTGGCCTGGAACAGAAACACTTGTGACTTTCTGACACTCATTTTTTTAAAGTGTTTTAACTGGACCAACACACTAATCTAGGTGACGCTGCAAAGAAGCTCTCACATTTCAAAGCATCAGAGCCCCCCCCCTCTGAAGTCAGTCAATTTCTGAACTTGTTGAGACATTTCTACACCAGTGAAAACTTCACTCAATCACAAACACTAAGAACTGACTGTGCATGCAGAATATTTTTCAGCCGAGAAGCCTCAACCCGTGTTATAACATTTATACCTGAGATGTAGAGGTTTTTCACGGGGGTGTTGCACCTGTTCCTCGCCACACTCTCGGCATGGAAACGGTCTAGGTTGTGCTCGGCAGAGTACATGGCTCCACGCTGGGCACCCAGGTAGTGCATGTTGGTCAGTGGGGTCGCCACATCCTGGAAAACCAACTGGAAAACAAAACATACTTCTTAGCATGCAGTCAACACATATGAGGAGTGGGTATCAATACCAGTACCCTCGAAGTAAAACCAATTCTAATAGAGTACTTCATTTGATACCTTTTTTTTCTACCTCATTCGATACCCATCAAGTTAACGGGAGCGTTCAGTTGCGTAAATGCCGCCAGACGCCATGTGGCATTAGCCAGACTTTTGAGCGTCTAGGTGGCATCTCGGCACGCTGAACTGCTAACTCTGTCAAATACACCGCACTTGACTTCACCACACCAAAGACTGTGTGCGTTGTAGCTGCCAATCACACCTCACATTACATCAAACAATGGTTGCAGTGATTGGCTGTGAGCAAAACTGTAGAAATCGGTACAAAAAGAACTTTCGATACTACGTGGTACTGGGTTATTTTGATCCATACTTATAAGACATCGAGTGCCAATAACCAGCCTTAAAACATTTTAGATAAAAGCACCAGCAACCTACAGCAAACTAATATACTTTTCATGCTTTGGATATTAAATGTTTTTGCGTGTTCATGCGTGACAGATCCTACCTTGTCTTTGATTTTAGGGAACAGAGTACAGGCCCAGTCGAAGAGGTTCTTAGCAAATCTCATCTTGTAGTTGTAGTATTCGTCGCCCCTTTTGCGCACCGTCGTGTCCTTCCATTCTTCAAACCATTCATACTTCACCATTGTCAGTATCGTCATGCAAGATTTACCTGTGAGCGTGAAACAAACAAGACATCTCAGCTAATCTGTATGGGCACACAGATTTGGTAATCATGTTCTAGTTGCAGTACACCTTTAAATCACAATATGTCTTTTAATCTTTAATTTTAGCACATCTGTCTTTTGAACTTCCTGATACTACTATTATTTGCAAACATTAGTACCAGGGTGTCTTATTTTGGCTTCTGGGTCTTTGGCTGATGGCATTGTGATGAACATCATGGGGATATTATCTGGTGCTTCCTCTTTGCTCATTGCAAAGAAGTCGTCCATCCTAAACAAACAAACAACAACAAAAAACAGTGAAAATAAAATCATCCATCAGTCAGAGCAGTCTGGGCTGCTTTTATCTGCAGTGTGGCCACACATGTAAGAACTCATGAGTATGGTATTTAAATCCTGGAAGTGAAACCCGGCTGATCATGTGCTCCACCTAGAGGACGATAAAGGGAACTCTAACTTTATAATTAAATAATCTACATATATTAAAACTGTAGTTGGTAGCTTTTCAAATGTGCTAAACTGATTGGTTGTTTTTGGTGTGCTGCAGTTAATTATAGTTAATGCCAGTAGCAGTGGTAAGAAAATGAGGAGGGACATGATTTTTTCCACTATCTGTCACATGTACTTCTTTGAGAATATAGTAACAGTTATTTTAATAAAAGTCACCTACTGTAGCTTTAATGTGCAGTCTGTTTCTTTATGTAAGTAGTAAATTAAACTTTGGAAGAAATAAAAATGATAAATGTGTGATATATGTGGGAAGCAGACCTCCACTGTGAGGACAGTTCTGCTTGAGTTTATTGAATTCTACTCTTTATACAATAGCACCACCTTGTGGTCATGAAGTATCGGTGCTCAGTGTGATCAGTGCTTTGCAAACTTACGACTTGTCCATATCATTGTTTTTGAACAGCCAGAAGTTGGTGGACTCGAGCCCCAACTCCTCCTCAGTCCCATCAAAGCCAGAGAACACCAGGAATGATCCTCTGCCGTGTCTCATCATGTTCAGTCTTTCCTGAATATCTACAATATGGCAAAGTTTACAGTCACTTTCTCCTGATTTTCACAAATATATTTCAGAGTATTCATTTATTTAAGCAGGATCTGTTGCTCACCCGTCTTGACTCGGATCTCAGGGGGAAGAAGTTTCTGGAAGGTGGTGAAGATGCCACAGTTTGAAACAACCACAGGTGCATGAACCTCCACTTCCTCCTGACCTTTCCTCACTTTCACACCTGTCACATATACAGGAAGTCTTTAGTCAGTTATCTATACAGGATGGTGTCTCATAGAAAATGTGAAAAATGGAACTGGGGTTTTGTACCATAAGCTGCTCCCTTGTCATTAACCAGGATCTCAGAGACGGGAGCTCTGACCAGGCAGTTTCCTCCGTATTTCTGAATGGTGCGGATGATGTGGAAGGCGATCTCGCTGGCACCGCCTTTAGGGTAGTAGGCACCACGTTTGTAGTGATGAATCAGGAGCGCATTGATCAGGACACTGGAGTCCTTTGGAGGTACACCTAAATATACACGGAACAGAATTGAAACTCTGAACTTGGAAGACCCCAAATTACTGTCATTAAGTGCAAATAGGACTCATAAAAACTTTTAGAGGAGCTTCTTCTGGGTTTTGTTTGGTCAACCCCAACACTCAATGCCCAAAAAAGCACACTTGTTGTTACACAGATCATTTGTAATGCAACCCACCGTAGAAAAGATAGGAAAAGATGACGTGGAGGTCCTTGTTGCTGGTCAGGGTGTTCACCAGGTCTGTTGCACATGTGCCAGAGAGGCGGAAGACCGGGGTGACGAGGTTTTCGAGGCCTGACTTCAGCAGGAATAAAGACACCCACTGTGGGATCAGCTTTAGAGTTGCCAGGTAGTGAGTCTTCTTAGCCGAGACCTGTTGGGGCACAGACGACGTTTGGGGTTCATAGTTTTGTTGTTATATTTTATACAGACGACACGCTGAAATATTGTATGTGTCCACTTGTTAACAGCACCTTCATGATTTTGAAGAACTTCTCAATGGCCTCCGTGTCATCAGGGAATTGCTTCAACAGATGGGCTTTCATCTCAGTTTTACCGGAGAAGATGGTGTAGTCTCGTTTCTCGTCGCCCAGCCCAATCTGGATGGTGTCGAAGTGTTGATTCAGCTCCTGGAACTCCAGCTGGCCCTCGGAGAGCTGGTCGAAGGCGATGCGCAGCAGACTGTTCTCATGGACCTGACCAATGTAGTGAAGCCCTGGAGAAGACAGAGCAGAACAGGAACATGGATTAGAGTTATTGAAGACACACTAAGGAGATAAACATTTCACTTCATTTAATTTCTAGCTTACATTCATGAACACAAATGTACTGGGGCGGTTTTCAGACAAATGTGAAGCGGTCAGAATGTCAAAGTGTGAGGCCTTGATTCTCTGCTGGGAAACTGTGGACCGCCCCTTCTAGGTTGGGAGATAGTTATTGCCCCAAGTGAATGCGCTCAAGTATCTCGGGGTCTTCTTTACAAGTGAGGATAAAATGGAGCAAGAGACGGACAGGTGGTTTGGTGGAGTCAGCAGTGATGCAGGTGCTGCACTGCACTGTTGTTGTGAAGAAGGAAATGAGCCAGATGGCAAAGCTCTCGATTTACCGTTCCTATGTCCCAACCCTCACCTCCAGTCATGATCTTTGACTAGTGAACGAAAGAATGAGATTGCGGATACATCTTATCTTATAAGTTTCAGAAAGAGCTGGGCTCAGCCTTAGAGATAAGGGTTAGGAGCTCAGACATCCGGAGCGAGCTCAGAGTAGAGCCGCTGCTCTTTTGCGTCGGAAGGGGCCAGTTGAGGTGGTTTGCACATCTGATCAGGATGCCTCCTAGACGCCTCCCGTCCAGGCTTGTCCAGTTGGTAAGGGGCAAACCCAGAACACGCTAGAGGAATCATATATCTCATCTGGCCTGGGAACGCCTTGGGATCTCCCAGGAACAGCTGGGAAATGTTGCCGGGAAGAGGGACGTCGCAAGTGCCTTACTTTGCCTGCTGTCCTTGCGATTGTCCCCGGATAAGCAGATGAAAAGCATGAAAGCTTTTCAGTCAGTCGATGATTTTTCAAGCAAAATGCCAAATATTCTCTAGTGCCAACCTCTAAATTATGAGGATTTCCTGCTTTTCATCATACTTGATGACAAAGTTGGAATGTTTCAGATTTTAATTGGACAAATTAGGAGGTCCATCTGAGGGCGTCACCTTGGGCTTTGGGAAATTGTGATTTTTGCCTATTTTTTGACATTTTGACAGTCCCGAGAGAATGAAAGCTTGATTTCCAGCACAACCAAAACAGGAAGAGGGTAGTGCTTTGGTTTGTCCCCTGTAGCTATCCTGAGTATCAGTGTAAGGTCGCATTTCTGTAGCAGAAATGTCAGGTTGTGGAATAATCCAAAGTAAATATGGAAAACAGAATGCAGTGTGTGCAGTGTTTGTTAGGCTCTAAGAAAAACAAAGCGATCTAGATTTCTTTGTTCAGTTTTCATTTAAAGTGGTGTGTTTTCAGCCTGTTTGAATAAGTGCATCAGTCACATACATTACAATCACTCTTACCAACATCAAACTCAAAGCCTTTCTCTATATAGGTGTGGCAGCAGCCTCCTGCCTGGTCGTGTTGCTCCAGCACCAGGACTCTCTTCCCTGCTTTGGCCAGCGTGGCCCCAGCCGCCAGCCCACCAATACCGCTCCCAATGACGATGACATCCAGGTTCTGGGGCACCTTGTCGAGGCTGAAACCTGGACAGAAACACACAGAGCTATCAAGGTAACATTTATCATTCCAGTGCAGTTATTTAGATAAAGTTGTAAATGTTATTGTGCTGCAACTGACGAATCAAAATGTGTTTGCATAATACAGTCTGAAGGTTTCACTGCACACCTCTCTGGTCTGCTGATCCAGTTCCTGTATCTGATCTCCTCTTGGTAATAAACAGTAGATTAGACTGGGAACACAATCCTTTGGGCCATAATCTAATTAAGATAAAGCCCACAGGTGGAAAAAAAATGACTGTACTATTGCTTTTTTAGGTCTTATCTAAACTGAGTTATGACACAGCTAACAGGTCGTTTTGATAGCTGTATCGGCACAGCTCAGCATATTGAACAGTCAACTAATTGTGTATATATACACGGTATCCTCTTTGAAATTTATTTTATTGCCTTCTCTTACATCCTTTGAACTATTGTAGGACAGCCTTTGCTTAGGTATTCACAACACACCAGACTCACATGAAATGGTGTCAAGAGAGTTTGTTAGACAATAAAATGTCGTAATGACTTAGTAAACAGCATTATGTGCATTTTGAAGTGTTTGAAAATACTGTCATTATGTTGTCAGAGGACTTTTTTATGGCGGATATTTGAACGTAAGATATATGACATAAGAGACGATTTTGCTCCATAAAATTCTCAATTACTCTAGATCAACAAATGCGTTTTAATAATTACATAATGGGTTCATTCATTGTAATTTTAATGTTTTTTTTTTTGCCATTTTATTACGATAGGCGAGTAAACTTGTGCTAATTTTTTGTTTGCTATTTTTTCCTTTTTGGCAGATGCTCACTGAGGTGTTAAGTTTTTGCTGTAAAAACAAAAAAGCTCATACTGACATCTTAGTGTATAATATTTTTTGTATAACCAGTGGAATAAAAAGAGTCAAGAGTTGAGAATCTAGTTGTGATTTAACATTTTTAGACCACATTTTACATTTTAAGCTTGCACTTTGTCTGGGAGGTTACAGACAAGTCATACATTAACATATTAATATAATATTGTAATTACTGAATGTATTTTATCTTGTTAAATTGTGTGTCTATGGAGCTCATCAGGCGTACTGGCAGAAAATGTACTCCTTTAATAATTGTGATGCTGCAGAAGAGCTTTTTTAAGCTGCAGTCATTTTACCTTGCTTGATGACTTTGTCCCGCTTCTTCTGATCAAACTCTCGAGGCTCAGGGGGTCTCACCGACTCCAGGGAGAAAGGGCTCGGTTTCCCAAACAGGTACCAGTACGTGCCACCGGCCCATATAACCAACCAGACTAAGAAAATTAAAAGCCACATCTTGGAGACGATGAAATCTTTGTTTGAGCAGCAGTGGCAGGTTTATACTGAACACTGCTCTCCTCATGAGGCTCCTTTTTATCGCACTGAGTGCCAAAGGTCTGGAGAGGAGGGTCAGGAGGTTTTCATGTAACGCCATATGTGTTATGACGAGCAATAAAGATTAAGGGATGACAACAGTGTACACATCACAGTAATGTGACATTTAGACAAAGGATCATTTCTGAGCACAGAGAAAAACTTGAAATGCAAATAAAGGGCACTTATTTTATAGCTGCTCCATTTATTTACTTGTCTTTTAAAAGCAGTAAGAGAACTACTATATATAGACATAACTTGTGGAGGTAATCTGCACAATGGAAGTCAATGGTTTTAAAGTAAACAGAGGTCAAAAATTCACTTCCTATCTGAAGGTTACGACACATTTTGTTTCTCTCCTGTTTGTTCTGTGATTATTCCGTCATCACAAAGAGCTCTTCCCACATATGTCCACAGTTGCTCTTATCTAATAAGACAATTTAGATAAAGACTACATCATGCCGTGTTTATGTTTTTATAACAGTGCAGCTGTTGTAACTGCAGCTTATCATTTCAGATCCAATAATGACAGAGTCTGCGTCCTTGGGGAAGCATTAGGCTCTAGATTTGTATTTCAGAGATGCAAGAAATGGAGTCATTTCACTGTGCAAATCACTCTAATAACACTGGAGGTAACTGTCCTACCATATCCACAATATTTTTCTCCTGACAAAGGATAGTAGATGTAAAACGTAAATCTGTAACTCGTGTAATCTATGCGATAACAGATTTTTTTTACTACAGCCCTGACATGGACTTTTGTACTCAAGTTACACACTAATTCAATTCATCTTAAGATAGCTTAAATCTATAGCCAGCGATAAGATAAATCACAACAAAGTGACAGACATCTGATACATAGATTATATTTAGTGATACTATTCACTGTTTTTCTTCCCCCTCAGTAGTCTTGTACATT
The DNA here is from genome assembly GCA_026686955.1 of Epinephelus cyanopodus. Lineage (NCBI taxonomy): Eukaryota > Metazoa > Chordata > Actinopteri > Perciformes > Serranidae > Epinephelus > Epinephelus cyanopodus. Next base: position 7,448,019 of record CM048933.1, on the reverse strand, counting down.
TAGGTCATTTTGCATTGCTTTCAAAACCTGAAGCGACATCACTTTTCTTGTGCTGTGTTCAGACGCCTTTCACAAGTATTTAAACCTTTGAACCTTCAGCATAAAGGCAATGAGCAACTTGGTAAGAAATGTTCCACAAATTGCAAAAAAAAGAAAAAAAAATAGATTTAGAATTTTTTTAAACTAGGGGAAAACTATATTTATAACTATTATCATTATTATTATTATTAATATCAGTGTTTTCATTATATGTCAAAATTATGTTACAGAATTATTATAATTTTTATTCATTCTTTCCAGGTTATTTCCTGGTTTGTTTATTTTTTTACTTACTTTTATTCTTTTTACTAATTTCTTGCAAATGTTTTGGGTCATTTCTCCTGTCAGTCCTCATTGCCGTCTTCCCATGTTGTATTATTATTATTATCATGTTCCCATGCAGTACTATTAAGTAGCCCTTGGGGTAAGCATACCTCCATTTGAGAAACATGAAACAAAATGTGATAGGCCCAATCTAGAGCCAGAGTTTGGTCTGTTTGGGGCAACAATAGAAACATGGCAGTGCAACATGGCAGGGTTCGTAGAAACCTGCTCCCTACGTAAATATAAACAGCTCATTCTAAGGCAACAAAAACACAACAATTCTTATTTTCAGGTGAATATACACTAACAAAAAACATGCTAATTATATTATACTGATCCATACCCACTGAGTGCAGCATATCATACCATGACTTAGTCATACCAAAAATGAGAAAAAAAAAACATTTTTTTCTGTTGTTATAGCGCCACCCAGTTGCCAATTAGAGTTAAATTTCTCCAGTCACCTTGAGGCGTCCTGTTCTACATATCTACCAAGTTTAGTAAAAATCCATATGGCGGTTAGGCCTAGATAAGAAATGAGCTCTCTAGCGCCCCCATTTTGTTTGATGGGGTCAATAATGGAGGGGTCCCCTCAGATTATGTGTGGTCATATGCCTACAAAGCTGCGTGGTGATGGGTGAAACCCTTGAGATGTTATACACCTTTATGTGATGAGCCACGCCCTCCGCAATATTCATTGCCTTATAGAAGCTCAGTTTTAGTAAGTTTTCCAACTTTTGCCAAGAGGGAACTTTAGATATTGGTCCCTAGATTATGTTCACCCAGTTTCATGCAGATCGCTCAAACTTCCTAGGAAGAGATCGATTTGAAGTGTTTTTCAAAAAATCCAAAATGGCGGAAAATCTATATAACCGGAAGTTATGGGTTCTTGAGGCAAATTTGTTCCTCATGAGGAGAGGCATCTCCTTTCAGTCTGTTGCTATAGCGCCCCCCTTTGGCCAATTGATGTAATATTGCTTCATTGGCATCCTCCCATGACCCTCTACCACTGTGCCAAATTTCACATAGATTGACCAAGTCAGCAAGGAGAAAAACGCACACACAGACAGAGTTTTTATCATTATATCATAAGATTGTAAGACTGCATGTTAGCACCGTTAGCTGCTACCCTCCTGCTCAGGCGCCTCCATGTTGAGAGCCGTGTGCAGACAACCTCTGAATCTTAAATAGAGCTCCTTTAAAAAAAATTGAGTTTCCTTTTAAGACATATACTATTTTACATTCCTGTAGAATCACAGAAACATGGGAAGAATATTTTTTTGAAGGTACATATTTGAAATCAGAGTATCAACGTCAGGGCCACCAGCTCCAGTGTTACAACATCCTTTGCAGTTTAATTGAAGTGGGCAGTTTAAAGGTTCAGAGGCCGTGTTGACCTCTGTGTTAAGCTAAGACTTTGACATTGAAGTAAAATATCACCAAGGTCCTCGAAATCAGTGGTTCCCAACTGGTGCAGCCACGGGGTCCAGATTTCTCCTCAGTCATTAGTTCAAGGTCCACACAGTTTAATACGTTCAGCGCGTTCACACTGATAGCTGTGTTGCCAATGTTGAGCGAACAAATGTGTGTTTGTTGCTGCGCAGATTGACAATGACACTAATTGGATGGAGAGCTCCAAGTGGAAGCCGGGATGAAGCCGTTGGAATGAGCTTAAAGACTTGGATGCAGGAAGCAGCTCTGTGTCAACACTGTGACCGACTGTGCCGCGGCAGAGAAATCCTATTAAGAATTAGACTAAGCAGTAGCTGCGCGACTCCTGTGACTTTGCCCCGCTTCTTACGGCAGCACAGATCAGTGTCATGTTGACTTCTGCTGATTTATCAAACACTATCTGATCAAAGATTAACCACGATGATATCAGGAGATGAAGGTGCAGTAAAAGTGAGATATGCTCGTGTGGATCAATGACGAGAAGAGTCAAGTCAGGTCAAAGCTTTGTACAGCTATTTGCATTTAATTACAAATTGACAAAGAAACATTTTCATATCAACAGGTACATACAGTAGTCCGGTGATGGGAAAGAGTCTCTCCTGGTAGCATTACAAATCTGTTTAACTACTGTACATCCACAAGACGTCTACAGGGATATTCCAGCAGTGTAAGCGGCTCTCATAAAAAACTGTGTGACTATTCCCTGTAGGTCTATTTGCTATGTTACTATGCAGCCTCCCTTGTCTCCCTTGTAGGGGTTCTTGTCATCTGGAACGCCCTTTATCAGCGGATCATTTGGTACCAGTGCCTCAACAAAAGTAACAGTCTCTGCACAGTTTGCAGCCACCTGTTGTTGAGAGGAGAGATGGAGACAAATGTAAGTGTGGCAAACAAAATCATCTTCTCACAGACGTAAAGATGTGAATTTGATGCACGCTGCATGTTTAATAGCAGGTTTTGCACAAGGAAGCCAAAGACAAAAGTAGATAAAGTATTTTCTGTTGTGTCGAGGCATTTGCATCTTCAATTAAATATGATATTAAACGTTTTTTTTTTTACATTTGATGGCAAGAAAAGATGATATTCTGTTTTACTTACTGGTGTCCTAGCTGTGCTAACTTCCTTCTTCAACTGCTCCAACTCCATTTTCAAGATTTCCTTATCTGACATATCCCGAGCCATCCTGACTGTAGGAGGAAATCAAAATCAAAAATGTCACAACAAAGGCCTGGACGTGAGCGTACTCTTGTGAGTTCTCTTCAAATATAACACTCCTTTGACAGATTAAATACACATCCAGCACAGACAAATGTTTCAGCCATGTCATCTTTACCTGTTGAATGGTGGGATCCCCAAAATCAGAGAACTGTGTTAGCTCCTAAGAGCTCATCGACTGTGTGCCTCCCTGTCGTCCGGTCGCTTCCTCACACTGACTGATCCGTGCCGTCCCACTGCTCTTCATCCCAGCTGATCCCTAGCTGCTGGCTTTTGGGAGAGGTCGGCACAGGATTGGACCTGATGTCACCAATCCCCCGTGATGAGATTAAACAATCAGGAGCCGTAACCTCTGAACAGGAAGGAGGAAGGGAAGAGATCTGACGACCAGGTGGAGAAAGTGAGCACTGAAATAGAATGATAGACGTGTGAACATCACATAGTGTGTTACTAACTGGTGCACGAACAAAAATACATACATGTTAGGCAGGGATGGATTGTGAGACAAAGGGCTCCATCACTTTGTGGTAGTTTTGTGTCTTTACCGGGTCAGTATGTGCTAATTTTACATCTCACATTTTGAACCAACACTGTGGCCTGTGCACAGTAGGCCCGCTCAGTAATCCATCCGTGACTCTAAGCTATAAGTTACTCACTTTACATTACTTTCCACTGTTATTTTAATATCCTATCAGCAGCTAACCCTCACATGTAACGTAGCTATGCACCATCATAAACACAGGGTCGTGCGCCAAGAGGAAGGAGGCCAAGTCTTCACCATTGATTTGATTACATGCTTTAATCTCACAGTCTATCCAATCAGTTGCTCTAAGTCGCACAGCGTCATCCTAGTAAACAAATGGTGGACATGAGGAAGCCACTTAATATGCAACGGACTGACGCTGCTGTTTTTGTGAATAAACAGATTAATATTTGCTGAGGGCATCTTTACAGAGACAGATTTGTTCCTGTTTACATCCAGGGATTTGGGAGAAAAAGAACAACAGCACAGATACAGTGAATACGTGCCTGTTGCATTATATACTTGTTTGCTCTTAACATTTAAAGGTTCCTCTAGATTTTTTTCTTTTACAGCGGGAGCACTGATGAATTCACTGTTTATCAGGCCACAAATGAGACAAGAATTAGCTAGCGCACCCTGTCGTCCTTCCGCCTCACTTTGTTGCCTCTTGAAGACCTATTTTCCGGGTGGAAAGGACCGTTTCTGGGCCACCACTGTTACTGTATTGACATATGTCATTGAAACACAGCATGTGTGGACTCTGTTGTGGTGGGTGCTGGTTGTTTGTTGACATTAATGAACTTGTGCTGTGGTGGAGCTGCAGAGAGGTGCTTTGGATTTTCCAGGAAAATTCATCCTGAGTGTGTTCGTCTTGTCCCATTTTACGCAGCAGAGAAAGTTGGGAAACCACTCTCAATTTTTTTTATTACATTACAACCCATTTACCCATTGACAATAAAAAATGATAAATGCTGAAAGTTACAGAGAGCCTGTAACTCAGGTTAGTTTCATTTATGTGATTGCTATCGGGAATTTTAGCAGTCCTGAGTTTAAATCCAGCGAGCTGTTTGACCCTTTAAAAAGCCCATAGAAATCAATGGGAGTGTGAGTTTTATTATGTATTTTGTTACTCTTACTAACCACACCTCTCACCCAGTTTAACCAGGGACAGGCTCCAGAACATGGCTTTGAAACAGAAAAATAACAGATCTAGTAAAAGTGAAGATTTGTGTTTATACAGAGAAAATAACTTCATCCATTCAAACTAATGTTTCTTAAGCTCAAGTTAGAGATTTTATAAAAATGTCCCTGCCTTGTGAAAGTCCTCTGCTGCCCACCTCTAGCTGACATTTCATCTGAGACCTGCTACTGATCCTTAACTAAACCTTCAGCAGGACTCACACTAAGCCATTTTCAGGATCTGGGTTAGTCTCATCTACTAAAGATTAACCCAAAACACGTCACCGTGGATCAACAGCAGTGAGGAGACGCTCCTGGTCATTATGAAGGCCCAGAGTGTCACTGGTCACCTGATGAAAAGCTCCTCCCCATTTTTATGTCCTGTTTTAGTTCAATAAATTGTGTCACTGTCAAACAAAGTGTACACACGGTGTCTCGTTGACACTAATGCGTGTGGAGGCTTATTTTAGTGTTTCACAGGAGATTTTAATAGTTAACATTAGTGTTGAAATTATAAATCAGTCAGCAGAAGATTAAACACATGGAAATTTTGCTTGATGAAGCCATTTAGCAAACAAATATGCCAAATATTCTCTGGTTCCAGCTCGTAAATGTTAGTATGAAATGGTTACTTCAGTGCTATATTATTGTAAATTAAATCTTTGTGGGTTTAGGACTGTTGGTCGGACAGAACAAGCAATGAGAAGATGTCTTCTTCAATCAGTCAATCAAACTGTATTTACTGTATGTAGCACTTTTCATATAAACAGAATGCAACACAAAGTGCTTTACACAATAAAAACAAAGCTCCAAAAACAAAATGGGAAGTCATAAGTCATAAGTGTGGAAACACCAGAGGCAGGATAAAAAATCTGAATAAAAACATTTTAGATCTGTCAAAAAATAAGTTAAAATAAATAAATGAGCAACGAAATAGAAGAAATAGAATAGAATAGAAATATATATAAATAAATAATACACAATAATCATAAAAGCACAGTTAGACAATTGAATAATTAAATTAATTAAATAAATAATAAATTAAACAAAAATTCGATTAAAAGCCAGTCTAAAAATGTAGATCTTGAGTTTGCTTGAGCTCAGCTTGGTTTCAGGGAATTTGTAGGTTTTAATGGCCTGTTTAAATTTTACAGTTACACATGTTGTCTGAATTAGTGAATATTACTCCTAATATTAATATTCCCTACGTCAGTGCTCTGCATTTCTTGTATTTGTGCATCTGTGTTGCATATTTAGTGTCTGATAATTTCGTATAAATGTGACCTGTATGCTGTTGTTACCAACATTAATATTTGCTTCTGTTTTTGTTATTGATCTGCATTCTTATAAATTATTAACACATTTTGTTAACTTTTCAAGACAGTAATTCTATACAGGATGATCCTGTAATATTTGTCCATCGACTTAAAATGAAATAGCATGCTCATTATTGTGCACTGTCCCTGTTGAATAAACTAATAACATAATGAATAAACACATAGATTAAATAAATTAGTAAATGAAATGAATTATTTATAAACTATTATGATGTTATTGTTGTTGTTATTATTATTATTATCATTATTATTTTTAATCTATTTGTAATCATTAATGATAATCAATTAATAATTATGATTATCAGTGAATTTTTGGACCAAAACATGAATTTAAACATTTGTATTTTCATATAATTATATTCCTGGCATTGTGGGGAAACCTTTGAAAAAGTGTTGGCAGTCATGTATGGTGATAAAATTTGCTGTAAAAATTTAATCTGTTAAACCAACGGTTAATACGGAGAAAAGAAAACGTTGAGTGTTTGTAAAATTCTGGCTACCGCTCTGGTTATAAGCATTTTCCTGTGGTTTGTACAGACTAAATGATTAGACTGATAGATAATAATCAGTATTTATAGCCCTAGATCCTAATTATTTTATTATTTTATGTAATTATTTTTTAATATTTTTCATGAGTGTTTGAATAAAAATTCCTACCTAGTACTAGTATTACTGGGCTTTTTTTTTTTTTTTTAAAGCAGAATACGACCTTTGAACCCGTATTTAATTAACTATATAGGAGATAATAATGTCAGTGACCTCAGACAGTTTCTCTGGTGACCTCCTCCCTCTGTGATGATCTACTTTGTCCAGCAGGCGGCGGCGTCGAACATTTTTATACTCCCCCGCTCCAAGAGCAAATATGCCCCGCCCACTTGGATATATCAGCCAATAGGAGGGCGTATCTGCGCTGCGTCACAACCGCTTTTGAAAATAAGAGCATTGGCGCCTGTTCTGAAGCTGCCTCCAACACACGCAGGAAGCCGCGTGCTTTTATTTCGACATGTGTTAGTATTTTGACCGGAAGTGCTGCGAGTAGCTGCAGAGTCGTTGGCGGACAGATTGTAGCAGCAGCAGTAATAATGGCAGCGCCCAGCAGGAAGCAGACGTTACGGTTCCTCAGCCAGTTGGGAGGGTTTATTCTGACCCGGTTCGGGTTTTGGAACTGCTTCAGCATGTTGATGCTGTTCGCTGAACGAGCGGACTCCAAAAGGTAAAAGCAGCGCCAAGCGGAGCACTGTGGAGTAGCTAACGTTAGCTTCCAAGCTAGCTAACAGCAACACTCAGTGTCAGTCTTGTACGAAAACACGCTTCATTATCACGTCAACTATCGAAGCAGTAACGATTTACAGTTACTAATAATCACCGGACAACATGCGAGCTAGCTGACCTTATCGTTTCTTTTCTGTTGAAGGTGTAAACTTGCTAACTAGCTAACTCAGCTCAGCATTTAGACTCAGCATCAGGCAGAAAGTTGCAGCCACATGGAGCTGTTTAAATTAAAATGACAAGGTACATTTTCCTTGGTCTGTAATTTTCCCTCGTACAGGAGGACAGGCTGTAATTTTTGTGGTGCGTCGCTAATGGTGGTTTAAATCTCTTGCGATGTAAACTGGGTGTGTATTGTTTGAGTCTGTGGTGGGCTGGTCTTCCTCAGACTTGCTCAGACAAACACACCCTCTGAATGGTCCTGTAATTATAGCAACTCTAAGTAAAAATGTATGCACCATTTGTCAGACCTGCCTGTCGCTTTAGGCAGAGTTAATTCCCCTCTCAGTATCTAATAGGTGCGTTTGTAATAAATCCTTTTTATTTATGGCACATGTAGCACAAAGACAGTGCTCAGTTTGTACTGCATTGTTACTTAAACACGATGCTTACAGCTTTGTGAATGTGAATAGTTGCTTGCGTTTAACACAGAAGCCACCTGTAGTTTTTTTGACTGCTGGGTTAGCTGTTAATGGACACCAAAGGTTATTATTTTGGGTTGGCTGACGTGGAGAAAAATCAAATTACATCCCCATCCGGTTCAGGAGCTGAGTCGAGATTCAGTTATATTTATAAAATGAGATTAAAATCAATTTTGAATCCTCTATACCTGATAAAGAGTTTGTATTTTTGTCAGTGAAATACAGTAAATATATTGATAGAGAAAAATCTGTGGTGCATCAAGGCCAAAAACACATCTGGTCACTTTAGCCTTTAACTTGCTCTGACTTTCCTAATACAAGTCTGAAACTCATTGCTATTACACTTCACGCTGCTGCAAAACTTTTAAAATGTTGTATCTTACTTGATTTTATGATTTATAGTTGATGTCGAAGGCCTGAAAGGTGACACAAGAAGAAATACTGAATGAGATTTTGATTAATAGGATCTCAAATCACCACCACTTTTAAATTAAAGTTGTTGAATCAGTTAATCCACGTTTTTAACAGTTTTCAAATGTCCTTTTAAATTGAATTGCCTTGTTTGTCTGTTTCATGTCCATTATGTCTATTTTCATGTGAAGCACTCTGCTTATAATGCCTTATTGTAAACCACTTCGTGCTGCATTTCTTTTATGAAAGGTGAAAGTTTTATTATTATTATTATTATTATTATTAAGGAATATTATGTGTGTTGTCATTGATGTTTTTGATGCCCCTGTGGTTCTCACCCTATTATGTTTACCTTTATAGTTAAAAGCGAATATCAACATGTTGCTGGTCATAGCATAGCATTAGTTATAGTATTAAATTTTGGGGTAAAAATGTGTGTTAAAAATATTAAAACAGTTAAAGTATTATTTGGTTTTACTAAGAAAAAATCTAGTAATAAAAATGTTAAATGTCTCACAACATAACTATAAAAATAATAATGAGAGAGAGTGACAGATTTTCGCCAAAAAAAAAAAAAAAAAAATCATTTTGAGATAAGAGAAGAATTAATTAATTCCACACTAGGGAAATTTACACATTACAGCAACTGAAGAGTCGGGTTTTCATCTTACATGATAATGACGATATTGAATGATTGTTGAGCAGTATTATTGTTAATGTATTTATAAATGAAACTAAATGGGTAATCACCGTTGAGAAATGAATCAGTGACAAAAAAATGAGCAGTTGAAGCCCTTTTTAAAACAATTTTATTGTCAATGCTGCAGATGCAGTAATAGTAGACAGACAAACAACATACAGCAGATAATAAGAAATAAAGTAGCTGCTGTACAAGTTAAAGTTTGATTTAAAGCTCTTTCATTTGTTGTCATCTGCAGGAAGCCAGACATCAGTGTACCGTACCTGTACGTGGACATGGGTGCTGCAGTGCTCTGCGCCAGCTTCATGTCATTCGGGGTGAAGAGGAGGTGGTTTGCAATGGCCGCCGCCATACAGCTGGCCGTCAGCACGTACGCATCATACATTGGAGAGCAGGTGTACTATGGGGACTGGCTGAAGGTGAGTCACCTTCTGTGGTTTACAGTAACAAAGCTGCTGTTCAGTTACCCGTGTGCGCCTGATAAGAACACGCCGGTATCATCATACACCAGTCAGATATCAGTTGCGGTGTTGTAGGTTGGCCTCTCCGCTGGTTGTTGTAGAGGCTTAACGTTTCTCATGACAGAAATATTCATCATGATGTTTTTATTAATGACAACTTATTTTAGGTTACCTTACAATAGTGCCAGCATCACCACAAGTTTTTTTGTTGTTTTGTGTTTGAAGTTTTTCCATAATTTTTCATACACATAAAGACCATAATGCAACATGAGACAACATCCCTTCAGTATGTAATTAACAGAATGAGCACAACACATCTGGTCACATTTAAGTATCTCAAACAAATCAAACTCATACATGTAGGAAATCAAATTTGACACACAAAATGGGGGCAAACCAAACTTTATAGTAATTTCCTTTATTGTTATTAGTCCATGTAGTCAGAGATTCAAAAGAGGCATTCTGGCAGAGAACTGTCCTTGAAGTGCCATTAAAGGCTGCCACTGAAAGTTAATATTATTGTTTGGATAGTCAGATTGTAGGAGCGACCTGTCTGACCAGACTCAATAGTAGACTGTAGTTTATGATCCCATCCTCCACTACTTTTAATTACTCGTTCACAGGAATGTCCCCACAATAAATGGAGGAAAAGTATGTTTCACTTTTATCTCAATTGTAAACATAATCCATGAGTCCCTGGTGTATAATTATACCTGTGTATTATCATCTTGGCGTTACCTTTTTAAAATGTTACTTACCCTTTGATATAAGTAGAGTGGAGCTCAGTTAAAGATTAGCGTGATACTCTGGACAAAGTTTTTCTTTCACTCTCATCAACAACAATCCCACGCTTGACATTGTCTCATCGTCTGACAGTTTGTTATCTGACTGTTTATGATGTCACAAACTGTCTCAGTGAATCTGACAAGTAGGGAGTCGACACAAAAGATCTAGTTAAAACAAGCATAGTTTATTAAACTAAGATTAACATAAATAACCAGTGGAGTGTGGAGGTCAGCAAAGTCAGTAATGAAAGCCATGCATGGATGCGTGTTAGTTGTTAGTTGAAGGTGCAAACCAAAAAGCAATGATGCACGTCTGCTGGAGGAATGGAGAGGGAGTTAAAACATGAGGCCCAGGTGACGTCAATCAAGGCAACGACTCTCAGCAGTACTAATGCAGTGTTACACACCTCTGTACCTCACCTGCTGAGTTTCTACTGTTCAGACAGATGTCTTATTTCTACAAAATTCAGATATGTTTCAGATTTAGACGCACATGTGAAAGTGGCCCACATCAGTGTTCAAAAATTAAAAGCAGATCTGTGTCACACATGGAAGAAAAAAAGAATCTGGGCCACCACCAGAAGTAGATTGTTTTATCAGAGTTTGACATTGTAGGAGAATTGTGTTATAGGTTATAACAGCTGAACGTTGTGACCCTGCAGGTGCGGATGTATTCCAGAGCGCTGGCAATCATTGGAGGTTTTCTGGTCCTGGCCAGTGGAGCAGGGGAGGTGTACAGACAGAAGCCCCGCAGCAGATCCCTCCAGTCTACTGGGCAAGTTTTCCTGGGAATCTACCTCATCTGCATGGTAAGACGCTCTTCACTGAGATTGGTTATTTGTTTTTATGACTTTTTTTTTTTTTTTTGCATACATACAAACCATTTTATCGCAATTACTTGTTTGTTTTTTGGCAATCTTGATATTTTTATGTTATGCTGTACTATTTCATTTTTTTTGACATACTATAACATTTTTTGGCGGATTATACTGTGACTTCCTTTTATGGTATAATATAGTATTAAATTTTTTTTCACTTTGACTAACTACTATGCTATACTATGACTTTTTTCCTAATTTTAGACGACATGCTATACTATGACTTTTTTCCTAATTTTGGACGACATGCTATACTATGACTTTTTTTTTTTATAGTTTTGGACGACATGCTATACTATGACTTTTTTTTTTTATAGTTTTGGACGACATGCTATACTATGACTTTTTTATAGTTTTGGACTACATGCTATACTATGACTTTTTTCATGATTTTGGACGACATGCTATACTATGACTTTTTTTTTAATAGTTTTGGACGACATGCTGTACTATGACTTTTTTTCATGATTTTGGACGACATGCTATACTATGACTGTTTTTTTTTTATAGTTTTGGACGACATGCTATACTATGACTTTTTTTTTTTATAGTTTTGGACGACATGCTATACTATGACTTTTTTATAGTTTTGGACTACATGCTATACTATGACTTTTTTCATGATTTTGGACGACATGCTATACTATGACTTTTTTTTTAATAGTTTTGGACGACATGCTATACTATGACTTTTTTTCATGATTTTGGACGACATGCTATACTATGACTTTTTTTTTTAATAGTTTTGGACGACATGCTATACTATGACTTTTTTCCTAATTTTGGACGACATGCTATACTATGACTTTTTTTTTAATAGTTTTGGACGACATGCTATACTATGCCTTTTTTTTTTATAGTTTTGGACGACATGCTATACTATGACTTTTTTATAGTTTTGGACTACATGCTATACTATGACTTTTTTTCATGATTTTGGACGACATGCTATACTATGACTTTTTTTTATAGTTTTGGACGACATGCTATACTATGACTTTTTTTTTTTTATAGTTTTGGACGACATGCTATACTATGCCTTTTTTTTTTATAGTTTTGGACGACATGCTATACTATGACTTTTTTTTATAGTTTTGGACGACATGCTATACTATGCCTTTTTTTTATAGTTTTGGACGACATGCTATACTATGACTTTTTTTTTTTATAGTTTTGGACGACATGCTATACTATGACTTTTTTATAGTTTTGGACTACATGCTATACTATGACTTTTTTTCATGATTTTGGACGACATGCTATACTATGACTTTTTTTTATAGTTTTGGACGACATGCTATACTATGACTTTTTTTTATAATTTTGGACTACATGCTATACTATGACTTTTTTTCATGATTTTGGACGACATGCTATACTATGACTGTTTTTATGGTTTTGGACGACATGCTATACTATGACTTTTTTCCTAATTTTGGACGACATGCTATACTATGAATTTTTTTCATGATTTTGGACGACATGCTATACTATGACTTTTTTTCATGATTTTGGACGACATGCTATACTATGAATTTTTTTCATGATTTTGGACGACATACTATACTATGAATTTTTTTCATGGTTTTGGACGACATGCTATACTATGACTTTTTTCATGATTTTGGACGACATGCTATACTATGACTTTTTTCATGATTTTGGACTACATGCTATACTATGAATTTTTTTCATGATTTTGGACGACATACTATACTATGAATTTTTTTCATGGTTTTGGACGACATGCTATACTATGACTTTTTTTCATGATTTTGGACGACATACTATACTATGAATTTTTTTCATGGTTTTGGACGACATGCTATACTATGACTTTTGTTTTTATAGTTTTGGACAACATGCTATACTATGACTTTTTTTCATGATTTTGGACGACATACTATACTACGACTTTTTTTCATGATTTTGGACGACATGCTATACTACGAATTTTTTTTATAGTTTTGGACGACATGCTATACTATGACTTTTTTTCATGATTTTGGACGACATGCTATACTATGACTGTTTTTATGGTTTTGGACGACATGCTATACTATGACTTTTTTCCTAATTTTGGACGACATGCTATACTATGGACTTTTTTCATGATTTTGGACGACATGCTATACTATGACTTTTTTTCATGATTTTGGACAACATGCTATACTATGACTTTTTTTTATAGTTTTGGACAACATACTATACTATGATTTTTTTTTTATAGTTTTGGACGACATGCTATACTATGACTTTTTTCATGATTTTGGACGACATACTATACTATGACTTTTTTTATAGTTTTGGACAACATACTATACTATGATTTTTTTTATAGTTTTGGACGACATGCTATACTATGACTGTTTTTATGGTTTTGGACAACATACTATACTATGACTTTTTTCCTAATTTTGGACGACATGCTATACTATGACTTTTTTTTAATAGTTTTGGACGACATGCTATACTATGACTTTTTTTTTTATAGTTTTGGACGACATGCTATACTATGACTTTTTTTTTTTATAGTTTTGGACGACATGCTATACTATGACTTTTTTATAGTTTTGGACTACATGCTATACTATGACTTTTTTTCATGATTTTGGACGACATGCTATACTATGACTTTTTTTTATAGTTTTGGACTACATGCTATACTATGACTTTTTTTCATGATTTTGGACGACATGCTATACTATGACTGTTTTTATGGTTTTGGACGACATGCTATACTATGACTTTTTTTCATGATTTTGGACGACATGCTATACTATGACTTTTTTTCATGATTTTGGACGACATGCTATACTATGACTTTTTTTCATGATTTTGGACGACATACTATACTATGAATTTTTTTCATGGTTTTGGACGACATGCTATACTATGACTTTTTTCCTAATTTTGGACGACATGCTATACTATGAATTTTTTTCATGATTTTGGACGACATGCTATACTATGACTTTTTTTCATGATTTTGGACGACATGCTATACTATGACTTTTTTTCATGATTTTGGACGACATACTATACTATGAATTTTTTTCATGGTTTTGGACGATGCTATACTATGACTTTTTTCATGATTTTGGACGACATGCTATACTATGACTTTTTTCATGATTTTGGACGACATGCTATACTATGACTTTTTTCATGATTTTGGACGACATGCTATACTATGACTTTTTTTCATGATTTTGGACGACATGCTATACTATGACTTTTTTTCATGATTTTGGACGACATACTATACTATGAATTTTTTTCATGGTTTTGGACGACATGCTATACTATGACTTTTTTCATGATTTTGGACGACATGCTATACTATGACTTTTTTTCATGATTTTGGACGACATACTATACTATGAATTTTTTTCATGGTTTTGGACGACATGCTATACTATGACTTTTGTTTTTATAGTTTTGGACAACATGCTATACTATGACTTTTTTTCATGATTTTGGACGACATACTATACTACGACTTTTTTTCATGATTTTGGACGACATGCTATACTACGAATTTTTTTTATAGTTTTGGACTACATGCTATACTATGACTTTTTTTCATGATTTTGGACGACATGCTATACTATGACTGTTTTTATGGTTTTGGACGACATGCTATACTATGACTTTTTTCCTAATTTTGGACGACATGCTATACTATGGACTTTTTTCATGATTTTGGACGACATGCTATACTATGACTTTTTTTCATGATTTTGGACAACATGCTATACTATGACTTTTTTTTATAGTTTTGGACAACATACTATACTATGATTTTTTTTTTATAGTTTTGGACGACATGCTATACTATGAATTTTTTTCATGATTTTGGACGACATGCTATACTATGACTTTTTTTTATAGTTTTGGACTACATGCTATACTATGACTTTTTTTCATGATTTTGGACGACATGCTATACTATGACTGTTTTTATGGTTTTGGACGACATGCTATACTATGACTTTTTTCCTAATTTTGGACGACATGCTATACTATGAATTTTTTTCATGATTTTGGACGACATGCTATACTATGACTTTTTTTCATGATTTTGGACGACATGCTATACTATGACTTTTTTTCATGATTTTGGACGACATACTATACTATGAATTTTTTTCATGGTTTTGGACGACATGCTATACTATGACTTTTTTCATGATTTTGGACGACATGCTATACTATGACTTTTTTCATGATTTTGGACTACATGCTATACTATGACTTTTTTTCATGATTTTGGACGACATACTATACTATGAATTTTTTTCATGGTTTTGGACGACATGCTATACTATGACTTTTTTTCATGATTTTGGACGACATACTATACTACGACTTTTTTTCATGATTTTGGACGACATGCTATACTACGAATTTTTTTTATAGTTTTGGACTACATGCTATACTATGACTTTTTTTCATGATTTTGGACGACATGCTATACTATGACTGTTTTTATGGTTTTGGACGACATGCTATACTATGACTTTTTTCCTAATTTTGGACGACATGCTATACTATGGACTTTTTTCATGATTTTGGACGACATGCTATACTATGACTTTTTTTCATGATTTTGGACAACATGCTATACTATGACTTTTTTTATAGTTTTGGACAACATACTATACTATGATTTTTTTTTTATAGTTTTGGACGACATGCTATACTATGACTTTTTTCATGATTTTGGACGACATACTATACTATGACTTTTTTTTATAGTTTTGGACAACATACTATACTATGATTTTTTTTTTATAGTTTTGGACGACATGCTATACTATGACTGTTTTTATGGTTTTGGACGACATACTATACTATGACTTTTTTCCTAATTTTGGACGACATGCTATACTATGACTTTTTTTTAATAGTTTTGGACGACATGCTATACTATGACTTTTTTTTTTATAGTTTTGGACGACATGCTATACTATGACTTTTTTATAGTTTTGGACGACATGCTATACTATGACTTTTTTTCATGATTTTGGACGACATGCTATACTATGACTTTTTTTTATAGTTTTGGACGACATGCTATACTATGACTTTTTTTTATAGTTTTGGACTACATGCTATACTATGACTTTTTTTCATGATTTTGGACGACATGCTATACTATGACTTTTTTTTTTATAGTTTTGGACAACATGCTATACTATGACTTTTTTCATGATTTTGGACGACATGCTATACTATGACTTTTTTATAGTTTTGGACTACATGCTATACTATGACTTTTTTCATGATTTTGGACTACATGCTATGCTATGACTTTTTTTCATGATTTTGGACGACATGCTATACTATGGACTTTTTTCATGATTTTGGACGACATGCTATACTATGACTTTTTTTTTTATAGTTTTGGACAACATGCTATACTATGACTTTTTTATAGTTTTGGACTACATGCTATACTATGACTTTTTTTCATGATTTTGGACGACATGCTATACTATGACTTTTTTTATAGTTTTGGACAACATACTATACTATGACTTTTTTTATAGTTTTGGACAACATCCTATACTATGATTTTTTTTTTATAGTTTTGGACGACATGCTATACTATGACTTTTTTTTTATAGTTTTGGACGACATGCTATACTATGACTTTTTTATAGTTTTGGACGACATGCTATACTATGACTTTTTTCCTAATTTTGGACGACATGCTATACTATGACTTTTTTTTTAATAGTTTTGGACGACATGCTATACTATGACTTTTTTTTTTTATAGTTTTGGACGACATGCTATACTATGACTTTTTTTATAGTTTTGGACGACATGCTATACTATGGACTTTTTTTTTTATAGTTTTGGACAACATGCTATACTATGACTTTTTTATAGTTTTGGACTACATGCTATACTATGACTTTTTTTTTTATAGTTTTGGACAACATGCTATACTATGACTGTTTTTATAGTTTTGGACTACATGCTATACTATGGACTTTTTTTTTTATAGTTTTGGACAACATGCTATACTATGACTTTTTTATAGTTTTGGACTACATGCTATACTATGACTTTTTTTCATGATTTTGGACGACATGCTATACTATGACTTTTTTTCATGATTTTGGACGACATGCTATACTATGAATTTTTTTCATGATTTTGGACGACATACTATACTATGACTTTTTTTTTTATAGTTTTGGACAACATGCTATACTATGACTTTTTTTCATGATTTTGGACGACATACTATACTACGACTTTTTTTCATGATTTTGGACGACATGCTATACTATGACTTTTTTCATGATTTTGGACGACATGCTATACTATGACTTTTTTTCATGATTTTGGACGACATGCTATACTATGACTTTTTTTTATAGTTTTGGACAACATGCTATACTATGACTTTTTTTTATAGTTTTGGACGACATGCTATACTATGACTTTTTTTCATGATTTTGGACGACATGCTATACTATGACTGTTTTTATAGTTTTGGACGACATGCTATACTATGACTTTTTTTCATGATTTTGGACGACATGCTATACTATGACTGTTTTTATAGTTTTGGACTACATGCTATACTATGACTTTTTTCCTAATTTTGGACGACATGCTATACTATGAATTTTTTTCATGGTTTTGGACGACATGCTATACTATGAATTTTTTTCATGGTTTTGGACGACATGCTATACTATGACTTTTTTTTTTATAGTTTTGGACAACATGCTATACTATGACTTTTTTATAGTTTTGGACGACATGCTATACTATGACTTTTTTTTATAGTTTTGGACGACATGCTATACTATGACTTTTTTTCATGATTTTGGACGACATGCTATACTATGACTTTTTTTTTAATAGTTTTGGACGACATGCTACACTATGACTTTTTTTTTTATAGTTTTGGACGACATGCTATACTATGACTTTTTTTTTTTTTTTATAGTTTTGGACGACATGCTATACTATGACTTTTTTATAGTTTTGGACTACATGCTATACTATGACTTTTTTTCATGATTTTGGACGACATGCTATACTATGACTTTTTTTTTATAGTTTTGGACGACATGCTATACTATGACTTTTTTTTTTATAGTTTTGGACGACATGCTATACTATGCCTTTTTTTTATAGTTTTGGACGACATGCTATACTATGACTTTTTTTTTTATAGTTTTGGACGACATGCTATACTATGCCTTTTTTTTATAGTTTTGGACGACATGCTATACTATGACTTTTTTTTTTTATAGTTTTGGACGACATGCTATACTATGACTTTTTTTATAGTTTTGGACTACATGCTATACTATGACTTTTTTTTCATGATTTTGGACTACATGCTATACTATGACTTTTTTTCATGATTTCGGACGACATGCCATACTGTGACTTTTTTTTTCATGATTTCGGACGACATGCTATACTATGACTTTTTTTCATGATTTCGGACGACATGCCATACTATGACTTTTTTCATGATTTCGGACGACATGCTATACTGTGACTTTTTTTCATGGTTTTGGACGACATGCTATACTATGACTTTTGTTTTTATAGTTTTGGACAACATGCTATACTATGACTTTTTTTTCATGATTTTGGACGACATACTATACTACGACTTTTTTTCATGATTTTGGACGACATGCTATACTATGAATTTTTTTCATGGTTTTGGACGACATGCTATACTATGACTTTTTTTCATGATTTTGGACGACATGCTATACTATGAATTTTTTTCATGGTTTTGGACGACATGCTATACTATGACTTTTTTCATGATTTTTGGACGACATGCTATACTATGACTTTTTTTTGGTATACTTTATTATGACATTTTCAACATGCTATACTATGACTTGTCTCAGCATAATATGACATGACAATGTTGTCACACTATACTGTGACCTTTTTTTAATGTCATACTGTACTATGGCATATTTAAAAATAAGTACACAATTTCTTAAAATACGTTAGTCATCAAACAGAATACAAACCAAAGCCTGTCTTCTCCGTCATGCTATTAACACAGTATCACTTCCCCCCACTAGGTGTACTCCCTCCAGCACAGCAAAGAGGACCAGCAGGCCTATCTGAACCACATCATTGGAGGAGAAATCACTCTAATACTGCTCGAGGTGCTGTTTGGGGTGCTGGCTCTGGCTTTCCTGTCTGGCTGCTACATCCGCCTGGCCGCTCAGATCCTAGCCACCGTTCTGCCTCTGGTTATTCTGCTCATTGACGGCAACCTTGGCTACTGGCACAACACTCGCAAGGTGGAGTTCTGGAACCAGATGAAGCTGATAGGACATAACGTGGGCATCTTTGGCGCTGTGCTGATCCTGGCAACTGACGGTTGAACCCTTGTGCTCTCACAGACAACTTTTACAAATCGAGGTGTCAGTGAAGGATTAGATTTTTGGCCTTTACGTCACAGTCCGACTTTGTACTCAAAACTGCTGTCGCTCAGTGACCTCTCAGGATTCAAACACACTAAACTGAGACTGTTGGATGTAAGCCGCATCGATTGTCTTTGCCTACCAGATCATAACTTTGCTTTTGAAAAAAAAAACAAAAAACAAAAAAAAAAACATGAGCTTCCATTTCGCAATTTAATAATTTATTAAGATTCATGTTTACATGTTTTTGTCTGTTATGCTCTGACACATGACACTGAGTATTGGTACTGTATATCTACAGGGAAAATACTTTTACTCCAGAAATTATAGTCTTAAATGGTATAATGTTTTACAGTATATTGTTTAAGTATTTTGCAAATAAAGGGAAACTTAAAGTTTAACCTATGTGGCATTTTCTGTGAAATGGGAGTGCTACAATGCATTTGGTAATAAACTGTTTATTTGTGTTGATTAACACTTGTGCATTAATGTCAATTTTATTAAATTTAATAAGCACAACTTTTTATGTTCTGTGTAAAGGCTTGAAATGAAGCAATTCAATTTAGTTACATGCTGCAGGTTACTATCCATGTTAGAGTATTTTGTTTGTTTAAATTGAGACACTGAATTGTGCAAAAACTGATTATGGTGCAGTACCACTGACTTTGATATTATCACCTCAACTTTCCAGAAAATGAACAGGGTTGCGCAGAATTAAAATCCTTATATAACTAAACACTCATGAACAATATTGGATTTTCAAATAATGTACTTCACAGTATACTGCACCAAAAAAATTAAAATATAGCATGCCATACGATGCATACTATATTGTGACTTGTGTGATGACAAAGCCATAGTGCAGTATATATGCTGAATTAGATGTCATAAAAAGTCAAGTATGTATGTCCTATAATTACTTATGTCACTATACTTCTATTGTTTGCAAAACAGTGATAGTATAGTATGTCATAGTGATGTCATGAAAATTCAAGAAAAAAATGCCGTAGTATGATATGTCGTCCAAAATCATGAAAAAAAGTCATAGTATAGCATGTCGTCCAAAATCATGAAAAAAGTCATAGTATAGCATGTCGTCCAAAATCATGAAAAAAGTCATAGTATAACATGTCGTCCAAAATCATGAAAAAAGTCATAGTATAGCATGTCATCCAAAATCATGAAAAAAAGTCATAGTACAGTATGTCGTTCACAACCATGAAAAAAAAGTCATAGTATAGTATGTCGTCCAAAATCATGAAAAAAAGTCATAGTACAGTATGTCGTTCACAACCATGAAAAAAAAGTCATAGTATAGCATGTCGTCCAAAATCATGAAAAAAAGTCATAGTATAGTATGTCGTCCAAAATCATGAAAAAAAGTCATAGTACAGTATGTCGTTCACAACCATGAAAAAAAAGTCATAGTACAGTATGTCGTTCACAACCATGAAAAAAAGTCATAGTACAGTATGTCGTCCTAAACCATGAAAAAAAGTCATAGTACAGCATGTCGTCCAAAATCATGAAAAAAAGTCATAGTATAGCATGTCGTCCAAAATCATGAAAAAAAGTCATAGTATAGTATGTCGTCCAAAATCATGAAAAAAAGTCATAGTACAGTATGTCGTTCACAACCATGAAAAAAAGTCATAGTACAGTATGTCGTCCAAAATCATGAAAAAAAGTCATAGTACAGTATGTCGTCCAAAATCATGAAAAAAAGTCATAGTACAGTATGTCGTCCAAAACCATGAAAAAAAGTCATAGTACAGTATGTCGTCCTAAACCATGAAAAAAAAGTCATAGTATAGCATGTCGTCCAAAATCATGAAAAAAAAAGTCATAGTATAGCATGTCGTCCAAAACCATGAAAAAAAGTCATAGTATAGCATGTCGTCCAAAATCATGAAAAAAGTCATAGTATAGCATGTCGTCCAAAATCATGAAAAAAGTCATAGTATAACATGTCGTCCAAAATCATGAAAAAAGTCATAGTATAGCATGTCATCCAAAATCATGAAAAAAAGTCATAGTACAGTATGTCGTCCAAAATCATGAAAAAAGTCATAGTACAGCATGTCGTCCAAAATCATGAAAAAAGTCATAGTATAGCATGTCGTCCAAAATCATGAAAAAAGTCATAGTATAGTATGTCGTCCAAAACCATTGAAAAAAAAAGTCATAGTACAGTATGTCGTTCACAACCATGAAAAAAAGTCATAGTATAGCATGTCGTCCAAAACCATGAAAAAAAGTCATAGTACAGTATGTCGTCCAAAACCATGAAAAAAAGTCATAGTACAGTATGTCGTCCAAAACCATGAAAAAAAGTCATAGTATAGCATGTCGTCCAAAATCATGAAAAAAGTCATAGTATAGTATGTCGTCCAAAATCATGAAAAAAAGTCATAGTATAGCATGTCGTCCAAAATCATGAAAAAGAGTCATAGTACAGTATGTCGTTCACAACCATGAAAAAAAGTCATAGTATAGTATGTCGTCCAAAATCATGAAAAAAAGTCATAGTACAGTATGTCGTTCACAACCATGAAAAAAAGTCATAGTATAGTATGTCGTCCAAAATCATGATAAAAAGTCATAGTATAGTATGTCGTCCAAAATCATGAAAAAAAGTCATAGTACAGTATGTCGTTCACAACCATGAAAAAAGTCATAGTATAGTATGTCGTCCAAAATCATGATAAAAAGTCATAGTATAGTATGTCGTTCACAACCATGAAAAAAAGTCATAGTATAGCGTGTCGTCCAAAACCATGAAAAAAAGTCATAGTACAGTATGTCGTCCAAAACCATGAAAAAAAGTCATAGTACAGTATGTCGTTCACAACCATGAAAAAAAGTCATAGTATAGTATGTCGTCCAAAATCATGATAAAAAGTCATAGTATAGTATGTCGTCCAAAATCATGAAAAAAAGTCATAGTACAGTATGTCGTTCACAACCATGAAAAAAAGTCATAGTATAGTATGTCGTCCAAAATCATGATAAAAAGTCATAGTATAGTATGTCGTCCAAAATCATGAAAAAAAGTCATAGTACAGTATGTCGTTCACAACCATGAAAAAAAGTCATAGTATAGTATGTCGTCCAAAATCATGATAAAAAGTCATAGTATAGTATGTCGTTCACAACCATGAAAAAAAGTCATAGTATAGCGTGTCGTCCAAAACCATGAAAAAAAGTCATAGTACAGTATGTCGTCCAAAACCATGAAAAAAAGTCATAGTATAGCATGTCGTCCAAAATCATGAAAAAGAGTCATAGTACAGTATGTCGTTCACAACCATGAAAAAAAAGTCATAGTATAGTATGTCGTCCAAAATCATGAAAAAAGGTCATAGTACAGTATGTCGTTCACAACCATGAAAAAAAGTCATAGTATAGTATGTCGTCCAAAATCATGATAAAAAGTCATAGTATAGCATGTCGTCCAAAATCATGAAAAAAAGTCATAGTACAGTATGTCGTTCACAACCATGAAAAAAAAGTCATAGTATAGCATGTCGTCCAAAATCATGAAAAAAAGTCATAGTATAGCATGTCGTCCAAAATCATGAAAAAAAGTCATAGTACAGTATGTCGTTCACAACCATGAAAAAAAGTCATAGTATAGTATGTCGTCCAAAATCATGAAAAAAAGTCATAGTACAGTATGTCGTTCACAACCATGAAAAAAAAGTCATAGTATAGTATGTCGTCCAAAATCATGAAAAAAGTCATAGTACAGTATGTCGTTCACAACCATGAAAAAAAGTCATAGTACAGCATGTCGTCCAAAATCATGAAAAAAAGTCATAGTATAGTATGTCGTCCAAAATCATGAAAAAAAGTCATAGTACAGTATGTCGTTCACAACCATGAAAAAAAGTCATAGTACAGTATGTCGTTCACAACCATGAAAAAAAGTCATAGTACAGTATGTCGTTCACAACCATGAAAAAAAGTCATAGTACAGTATGTCGTCCTAAACCATGAAAAAAAGTCATAGTACAGCATGTCGTCCAAAATCATGAAAAAAAGTCATAGTACAGTATGTCGTCCTAAACCATGAAAAAAAGTCATAGTACAGTATGTCGTCCAAAACCATGAAAAAAAGTCATAGTATAGCATGTCGTCCAAAATCATGAAAAAAGGTCATAGTACAGTATGTCGTTCACAACCATGAAAAAAAGTCATAGTATAGTATGTCGTCCAAAATCATGATAAAAAGTCATAGTATAGTATGTCGTTCACAACCATGGAAAAAAGTCATAGTATAGCGTGTCGTCCAAAACCATGAAAAAAAGTCATAGTACAGTATGTCGTCCAAAACCATGAAAAAAAGTCATAGTATAGCATGTCGTCCAAAATCATGAAAAAAAGTCATAGTACAGTATGTCGTTCACAACCATGAAAAAAAAGTCATAGTATAGTATGTCGTCCAAAATCATGAAAAAAAGTCATAGTATAGTATGTCGTCCAAAATCATGAAAAAAAGTCATAGTACAGTATGTCGTTCACAACCATGAAAAAAAAGTCATAGTACAGTATGTCGTTCACAACCATGAAAAAAAGTCATAGTACAGTATGTCGTCCTAAACCATGAAAAAAAGTCATAGTACAGCATGTCGTCCAAAATCATGAAAAAAAGTCATAGTACAGCATGTCGTCCAAAATCATGAAAAAAAGTCATAGTATAGCATGTCGTCCAAAATCATGAAAAAAAGTCATAGTACAGTATGTCGTTCACAACCATGAAAAAAAAGTCATAGTACAGTATGTCGTTCACAACCATGAAAAAAAGTCATAGTACAGTATGTCGTCCAAAATCATGAAAAAAAGTCATAGTACAGTATGTCGTCCAAAATCATGAAAAAAAGTCATAGTACAGTATGTCGTCCAAAATCATGAAAAAAAGTCATAGTACAGTATGTCGTCCAAAACCATGAAAAAAAGTCATAGTACAGTATGTCGTCCAAAACCATGAAAAAAAGTCATAGTACAGTATGTCGTCCAAAACCATGAAAAAAAGTCATAGTACAGTATGTCGTCCTAAACCATGAAAAAAAGTCATAGTATAGCATGTCGTCCAAAATCATGAAAAAAAGTCATAGTACAGTATGTCGTCCAAAATCATGAAAAAAAGTCATAGTACAGTATGTCGTCCAAAACCATGAAAAAAAGTCATAGTACAGTATGTCGTCCAAAATCATGAAAAAAAGTCATAGTACAGCATGTCGTCCAAAATCATGAAAAAAAGTCATAGTACAGTATGTCGTCCTAAACCATGAAAAAAAGTCATAGTATAGCATGTCGTCCAAAACCATGAAAAAAAGTCATAGTACAGTATGTCGTCCAAAACCATGAAAAAAAAGTCATAGTACAGTATGTCGTTTGAAATCATGAAAAAAGTCATAGTATAGCATGTCGTCCAAAACCATAAAAACAGTCATAGTATAGCATGTCGTCCAAAACTATAAAAAAAAATCATAGTATAGTATGTTGTCCAAAACTATAAAAAAAAGTCATAGTATAGTATGTCGTCCAAAATCATGAAAAAAGTCATAGTATAGCATGTCGTCCAAAACCATGAAAAAAAGTCATAGTACAGTATGTCGTTCACAACCATGAAAAAAAGTCATAGTATAGTATGTCGTCCAAAATCATGAAAAAAGTCATAGTATAGCATGTCGTCCAAAACCATGAAAAAAAGTCATAGTACAGTATGTCGTCCAAAACCATGAAAAAAAGTCATAGTACAGTATGTCGTCCTAAACCATGAAAAAAAGTCATAGTACAGTATGTCGTCCAAAATCATGAAAAAAAGTCATAGTACAGTATGTCGTCCAAAACCATGAAAAAAAGTCATAGTACAGTATGTCGTCCAAAATCATGAAAAAAAGTCATAGTACAGTATGTCGTTCACAACCATGAAAAAAAGTCATAGTATAGCATGTCGTCCAAAACCATGAAAAAAAGTCATAGTACAGTATGTCGTTCACAACCATGAAAAAAAGTCATAGTATAGCATGTCGTCCAAAATCATGAAAAAAAGTCATAGTACAGTATGTTGTTCACAACCATGAAAAAAAGTCATAGTATAGTATGTCGTTCACAACCATGAAAAAAAGTCATAGTATAGTATGTCGTTCACAACCATGAAAAAAAGTCATAGTATAGTATGTCGTTCACAACCATGAAAAAAAGTCATAGTATAGCATGTCGTCCAAAATCATGAAAAAAAGTCATAGTACAGTATGTTGTTCACAACCATGAAAAAAAGTTATAGTATAGCATGTCGTCCAAAATCATGGATAATAATCTTCAGCATGTAACTTCATAGAGTTAATTCATAAGTTGTCATTTACAACCTGACAGATGTTTGGGGGACACAGATTGACACAGATTTTAAATGTAAGCTAGTGAAATGGACTGTGGGTGATTAAACGCCCTCCACATAACTACATCTACTAAACTGTGCATTCGGTCAGTCAGTTCATTCTCGTCTATCCATACCTGTCAAGTCTCCCGTTTTGGCTGGGAAACTACCGTATTTTACCCCTCTTTCCCGCCGTCCTCCCGTATTAGTATTTTCCCGTAAATCTCCTGTATTATAATATAATTTTAAAAACAAAACAAAACAAAAAACAGTCCTCTGCCTCTCCAAACTGAACTCTGTCACTAGCCTCGCGACAACTGCCACCTGCAGTAGCCTCACTCCTCACTCTTCACCTCACTGCCACTGTAGGATTAATGGCAGCATATTTTGCGGTGGGCGCCGAAACATTTCCCTTATTTTCAAATCCAAAACTTGACAGGTATGTCTATCTGAATTACGTTGCACTGATACAGTAACCTGGGAGTTATCACAAAGTAAGACTATTCAGTTGTGCTATCTTACAATCAAAGTGTAATAAATGTAAATTAAAGTGTGTTGACAGTATAGCAGGTCGGAGCTCTAAGAGAGAATGAGGTTTTAAAATGTATCGAAAGGGTCGTGGAAAAAGGTCTTTATGGGTGACGGTGCTTTTTCCCTGCTTTCTGTTACAATGGTTCCTAAACCTTGACATTATGAAGAAAGAAAGCTTAAAAGGAGATCTAAACATTACACTAAAGTCCGACATGTGGTTTCAGGGCCACTATATACAACCTATGGGGCAACAATGTCCAACACCAGCCCCAGAACACCTGAGGCCTGTACTACCAAGCACGATTTGAGTTAGTGAGGTAACTTCAGGGTTGACTCTGGGTTTGGTGAATTTTTGGATAGTGTTTTCAACGCACTCGTGGCTGGATAGGAAAAACCACATTTGTAGTACCTGATATCCGGATGGTCGATGTTAGGGTTAGTCAAACCAGATAACAACAAGACATCCTGGGTAAGTTGAGCAGGCTTCTTAGTACAGGCCTCTGGTCATTTAATCAAACGTCACTTTTCTTGTCTGTCTGACTCGGGATCACTTACAGGTTTTTTGTTCTTCCGGTTGCGCTCTGCTTTGACCACGGTGCTGATCACAGCCACCGTCACGGTGATGGTGATAATGAGGACCGATGCGGTCTCAGCGATGCACAGATGGCCGTCCAGCGACGACAGGTAGGTCCCGACCTGCTGAGCAGGAGCACGACAGATGATGTCCTTGTAGTCGTCCACGTGCAGATGGCGAACGCGACGGATCTTGTCGAAGACGCGCTGCAGCTCGCAGTCACAGGTCCAGCGGTTGAGGGCCATCTGAAGGTGGGTGGTGGTGGTCTGGAGCTGCAGGAAGGTCTTGAACCTGATGTGCCCCAGCTGGTTTCCACGGAGACCGAGCAGCGTGAGACTCCGCAGAGGAGCCAGAGCTTCGGTCTCAATCAGTGAGATGTTGTTGTGGCTGAGCAGCAGCACCTCCAGGCTCTGCTGGCGGCTCAACAAACCGTCTTTGAGCACGTTCAGCCTGTTTCCTTCCAGGTTGAGGACGCTCAGTCGAGACAGGCTGCTGAGAGCCCCGACGTCGATCGCCTGGATACGGTTGTAGCTGAGGTCCAGTTTCCTCAGGTTTTCAAAGTCACCCAGTGAGGTGGAGTCCAGGTGCAGCAGCAGGTTGTGGTGCAGCTGCAGCTCCTTGAGGGAGGAAAGACTCTGGGAGAAGTGCTGAGGCAGCCAACGCAGACGGTTATAACTCAAGTCCAGCCTCTCCAGAAACTGCAGCGAGGACAGAGACTGGAACAGGACAGAAATCAGACATCACTGTGACCAGCTGATCAGAAACTGTGGTGAAATATAAGTTTATTATGAAGACTATAATTTTGAGGTACTTGTACTTTACTGTATCTGTATATTATTATTCTACACTACATTATACTTCTAATTTCAGGCGGAAATATTGTGCAAAAAAAATCAGCAACAATTTCGATAACGCATCAATCCTGTCAGTCATTCCAGGGTCTCTGCAGGTACTTGACAAGTCTTAAAATGTCTATGAATTTTATAAATTAGTTCTTAAATGTCATTAAATAGTCTTACATTTGAAATCATACGACATTTGAATTCTTACTTGCTACAAACATTTTATCTAACTTATTTATCCATGTTTTAAAATCATTTTTTCTGAGTGAAAGTCCTGTCTTTTTACTTCCTACTTGTGCTGACCTGTCGACTCACTGCTACTTAACCTTTACACTTACATGCTATGTTTGATGAAGAAAAAGATGATCTGTTCAAAAATCAGCCTTAAATTGGTTTTAAAATCATCTTGATAGGTCATATAAGGCATTAAATTTAAGTGTCGTTCATGGAGCCAAAGTGAAATTTATCATTTCCTTGTTTAAGCTCTTTAGTTTTTTAATTTAGATGATTTGTGGCTTTGGACTCTTGATCAGGCAAAATGAGCGAAATGACCACATCACACTAATCCTGGCCTCCCTGCACTAGGTTTCCTGCTGCTTTTTGAATTGATTTTAAGACTTTATTGATTACTTACAAAGCCCTGAGAGGCCTTGCTCCAAGTCATATAACATATTTTATTGTGTTCCTTCTTGCACCCTGAGATCCTCAGATTTTCTTGTTCTGGGGTCCAGATTAATTCACAAAGGTGACAGAGCCTTTACAGTCAGAGTTCCTCAACTTTGGGATGAGCTACCTGAGGAGATCAGGGCCGCAAATTCAGTCTCATTTTATAAATCACTCCTGATTACCTACTTGTTTGAAACAGCCTTTCGGTCATTTTTTTATTTTATTGCTTTTATCTTGTTTTAATTGCTTTGTCTTTTATTTGGTTTTGTAAAGCACTTTGTAACTGTGTTTTGAAAGGTGCTGTACAAATAAAGTTTATTTGTATTATTATTATTATTATTATTATTATAATTATATGTAGACATCACTTTGGGCTCTGACAACAGTCACACTTTTTTTGTTTTGTTTTACTATTTTCTGACATTTTATAGACAAAACGTTTCATAGAAAAATATATTACTGAATTAGTTTAAATTGAAAATATTCATTAGTTGCAGTTGACAGCTTTAGTTGTAATAGTTACATCTATATTGAGAGTTCACATTCAAAGATCAACTGAATTACAACTGGAATATAATATATATATATTGGTTTTCATACACAGAAGATATTATCCCCTACATACAAAAACCATGATTACATACAAATGCCTTTGATTTTATAAATATTATAAATTTATAAATAGGTCTTGCATGTCATAAAATAGTCTTACATTTGAAATTGTAGGGTCTTAATTGCCCACAGACACCATAAAGGAAATATGATGATCTCACTGTCTTTGTTTTAGTTGTACTCACTGTTTGAGGATCCAGGTGCTTCAGTTTGTTTTAGAGCTGACTGATCTGCAGGGTGTTTGGAGATTTAACAGGATGACGCTATGAACTGACTGTCTTGACTGTCGCGTTTAAAAATGAAAACAAAAATCTCCAAGTAAACAGGCCTTTACAGAAACAAAGTTCAAATTAGTGGGGTGTTAAACAACTTCATCAAACAATAAAAAGTATTAACCAAAAACACGGTGGTTAAAGACTGTAACCATGATCCACCTTCACCTCAGCACACCTGTCTCTAATCAAAGCTTCCTGAGATGCCAGGTCAGGTGGTGCGTTCAAGTGACCCAAAAAATAATAGGAAACTAGGCCCTGCTAAAATGGCTCAAACAGTAAAGTTTTACATAGAGAGGCTTCACTCATTTTCATAAAAAGAAATTAAAAAAAATAATAAATGAAATTAGAAAAAATGTTTGTGGTAGTTAAGACCTCACAAATTCAAATTTAAGACTACTTAATGACTTTTAAGGCCTTATGTAGATGTACCTGCCTGTTAGATACACAGACCCTGAAATGATGTGTTCACTCACCGACTGCCTCACTGATGTGAAAAGCTGGATGCCAAAAAATTTTCTTCAACTGAACTCAGACAAAACAGATTGTTGTCATCAGGCTGCAGCACGTTACTCAACAAATTCTGCCTCTGGCTGGTTTCCAATTGGATAATATCAAATCTGTTGCAAGAAATCTTGGAGTCTGGTGTGACAGTAATTTAAGTTTTGAGCAGCACGTCACAAAGCTTGTGTTTTTAACATTCTTAGAAATATTTCAAAAATAAAATCCGTTTTAACAATTTTACACCTCTTCACATCTGGATCACTGCAACAGCTTCTTTTTGAGCCCGAATCAAAAATCGATAACACTTTACTTGAAGGTATCTACAGAGAATGAACTGACTGACCAAATGCAGAGTTTAGTAGATTTAGTAATACAGAAGGCGTTTAATCATCCACAGTCCATTTCAGTAGCTTACATTTAATACAGTGTCAATCTGTGCCCCCAAACAAACATCTGTCAGGTTATAAATGACACTTAATATAAATTAACGGTTACACTTTACTTGTGGGTGTCTACATAAGAGTGACACGACACTGTCATAACTATGATATGACACGGTTATGAACATTATGTACATGTCATAAACGTTTATGACTGCTGTCATTAAGTGTCATTTGGTTTTTGTAATGACAAGTTGACATTGTTTGGGTTGTCTTGATTATGACAACTTGACATTAATCAAAGTGACATTACCAGAAGTTGTCTTTGTCATGACAAGGTGACATTAAATTTGTTTGTTTGAGGTCTGAAACTGAAAACTAAAGGGGACAGAGCGTTCGCTGTCAGGGCCCCGAGGCTGTAGAACAATCTCTTCTTAAAACATACTTTTATCTGAGAGCCTTTCCTGATTTTACTGAGTTCTAAGTTCATTTTAATTCATTTATTTTCTCGGTTTTTATACACTTGTGTTTTTATCAGTTCTTAAAAGTTTTCATTTTTTGTGTTTTAATTATTGACATGTAAAGCACTTTTTTAACTCTGTTTTGAAAAGCGCTTCATGAATAAAGATTATTATTATATTATTATCTCACGAAAGATGTACAGAACTAGTGCACCACATTAAGAGCACTGAAAGTTAAGCCAAAAACAAAAGGTTTTATCTTCTTTGTTAACTAAATACAAACGTCCACAGTAAAAACATAATGGAAATGTGCAGTGGCATGTGAGCAGGATTATTTTCCATACACACAAGAACCCCCCACTGGTGACATCTAAGTTCCCACACACGCACATACACAATCTGCTCAGCAAGCGAGTCAGCAAGAAACAGAAACAGAGTCTGATCTGTTCTTTGGAAAGTTTTTCTCCGCTGTAGGAGACAATATCTCCTGTGTGCCTCTCTGGGCTTCCATAGTTTATAGAGTATTATGAGTATAAATTACTTTAAAATGCTGCATAGACATAAATGCACCAATAATAATGATTAAATCATAACATATAAAGCAATGTAATAGTTTGACAGGCCATATTTCCTGCATGACTTATATTACTTTTGATATTTTAAGCTCATAATACTTGTATGCTTTTACTTAAGTACACTTCAAAATGCTAAGTTTTTCCTTGTAGTATTATTTATACTACTGATCTGAGTACTGTTCCCACCACTGGTCTGAAACAAATTATTAAATGCAGATTATGCACAGTAACATTGAATGCACAGCTCATATTTGTGGTACCTGTGGCTGCAGAGTCTTGATGCTGTTGTTGGACATCAGGAGGATCTTCAGTGACCACAGCCCCACAAAGGATCCAGAGTGCACCTCAGTCAGCTTGTTCCCACTCAGGTCCAGCAGCCAGGTGCCGTGTGGGACACTGACCGGGACCCGGACCAGATCACGAGACCGGCAGTCCACCAGCTCGGAGGACTCGTAGCACAGGCAGTGGCTGGGACACAGCTTAAAGCCCAGGGCTGTGTTCAGAAGAAGAAGGGGCAGCAGAGGCATCGCACCAAGCATCGCGCAGCCACTGACGGACATCTTTGTTCACATCAGAGTCAGACGCTCCTGCTGAAAGGCATGGTTACATTCTCCCTACAAACAACCTGACACTGATGTCATGTTGGTGAATTCTCTATGAGCAGACATTGAATATTCCTGATTAGAGAGGGATTATGGGCTTAAACAGATCATCATAAAACAGAACCTTATCTGGGGAGCAAACCTGGTCTGTTTTGGATCCTTTCCTAAAATCAGGATTTACATCTGTTACTCTGTTTGGATACAGGAAGCTGGTTTTTTTTCATGATAGCATTTGATTTGTCTCAGTATTCCTGCATCGCATCACATACAGTGAGGTTATATGGAGTTCTGATGACTACATGTTTGAGTTGGCGAGGAAATCAGCAGAATGGGGTTCACACAGGCAAAATAATGAGCCTGTATAATTTTACTTATTGATTTAACCGCCATTTTGTAAGCAACAATATCTGGAAACAGCTTCTCAGATGTGAATAGTTGCATGTATTTTGTCCTCTCTTAAAAATATTCAAGGGTTTTTTATAATTTATCAGACAAAACAAGACGTCTGATTTGGTCAACTTGAGCTTTGGGAAATTCAACATCATTTTTTTGACATTTTCCAGAACAAACTGGTGTTTTAAAACAGTCTAACGACGTTAGAGATCATAAGCGGACATTCAACTATAATGAAACCACACCAAAGTTCCTGAAATTTAGCTGTAATTCTGCCCAAAAGCACACAAATAACTGCTCTATTTTCCACACCAGTGCAGCTGCATCAGCACTATTCAGTTAACTCTGTAAATTATATATTTCAATAAAGAATTCATGCCACTGATTTCCTGTCAAATGCTCTTTGTCGCCGAGAGGACGGCTGTAAATGTCATTAAGCAGCTTTAGAGAAACCAGAGGCCTGTGAAATTTAAATAATTAATTAGAAACGGTGATGGCTTCAGTTCCCTGTAGTTACATGGATGCATCACAAATCCGGCTACGAGACAATCCATGAAAAGAAACCTGATGGTCACCCCGAGGACAACGGCAAATTTACAAGCAAAGCACAAATATTCCAGCGACACAAGCTCAGTGTTTTACCCTTCAATAAAGCCCCCACAGTTGATGAATGTTTCAGAATGTGTTAATAAAAGTTTGTTCTTCGTGAGTCCGTCAAAAAGTTGTTGAAAATTACAGTATTACAGTCAGAATTTTTGTTACTTTTATTTTAGAAAATGTCCTTTAAAGTGTGGCGTTTCAAGTCACATTTTGTTTAAAATACAGAAAATACAGACAGTAGAACATGGATACAGCAAAAAAGGAAACAATGACAGAAAATAAAGCTAACAAGCCTTTCTGACTGCTCTAGTTTTCTCTTTTTGAAATGGAACTGAAGGCAAAGGAAGGAGGGCGGAAAAAGAAAAGGCTTCAGGGACAGGAGGGGAGGAGGAGGGGGAGGAGTAGGGGCAGAATGAGACAAGTTAGTTAAGGAAACTATGGTTGCTTTATGGTTCATGTTTAAATTATTCTTTATAAAGTCTAATTTAAGATTTAATCTTTCCTCTCTTTTTTGTCTTTTTCATTTAATGGTATTTTGATCTTCTGGATCCAGGGCCCTCAGCGCTCCTCCTTGTGGTCTCAGACTGAGGACAAGGAATGCCGACTTAGTCTGGCAGTGGGAACAAAACCACCCGCGTCGCCTTCCCCGGCCGACCCACACTGCCAACTCAAGAAGATAAAGTGGAGTCCTTCTGTGTTTGCTGTGCTTGTGAACGTTGCATGGACTTCTGACTTTCCACGTCTCTAAAATGTTTCTCAACCTGCAAGAAGAATAAAACATTTAAAATCAGACACCAACTCTTAAACACGTCTCGTGCCGTTCATTGAGCAACACAGTAAAGCAGACTATTGAATTTTATGAACCTTGTCTCAAAATAATCACAAATACATGTCCTAAAACTTGGGCTGACACCAGATGCTCTTCTGAAAACATCCAGCTGGGAACGTCTGAAAGCGTTTTTTTTTGGGTTGCATCTTCTTGCTATGATATGAGATGACGAAGGAAGTAAAAATAACGGCACAAGGTAGAGTACTTGCTCTGGATGAGCAGCGGGCTGAAGCATGTTGAGATAGAGCATGTATGCAAGATGTGACAATCGGTCTTTGTGGTATTTGTCCCGCCGCATCTCCACCACGATTGGATGGCTGAATAATAAGTGACAGTAAATGGTTTTAAGTTCTCAGTGACCAGAAAAAAAAGGGCCAAACATGCAGCGCTCAGTACAAAATAGACATTCAGCGCCTAATCCTGATGCTGGCATTTGTAGCCTTGTGTAAAAATGCAGCACTCCCACTGCAAAGAATTTAAAAAATACTCAGGCCTCAGGTACACACAAGGCTACCAGGCAGACTTAGCTAAGTGCACTGTGGATGATTTACTTTATCTAGACCAGGGATACACTGATGATTTGTGTTATTGCTCAGTGGGGCATAATAAATATGCTCCGTTCTTTCAACACTGGATTGTGTCGTTAATATACTAACTGGCTAACTAGCGTCAAGGTCAGTTTCCCTTATTGGATTGCAATCACAGGTGACCGCCATCTGCTGGTATGGACGAGAATGTCCTCTCACGCAGGTGCAGAACATACACACTTGTTTGCTGTCAGTTTGGTGCGTTCATGTGCAACTTTTTGGCTGAGACAAGACGTCGAGAGGCGGCGCAGCAAAGGGCTTTCGTCAATGCTAGTTCTCTGAAGTTGGTTTGGTGTGTCTGGGCCTTAAGGTGTCCGTATGCTTCAATCAGAGTGTCTGTCCCCCTACAACTTTTCAAAGTTGAAACTTGCGCGTGTGTGCTGAGTCCATGATTTGCGGTAACTTGACAAAACCGAGAATAAGGCAAAGCTTTCACTTCTCTCTCTAGCTCTCGTTTCATTCACAACTACTGTTAGGGGCTTTTCATGTATAAAAACATGCTGAAAAACTATATTATATTCATTTAAATGGAGCACAGATGGCAGCAGGTATGATATTGAAGCTCTACCAGCTGATAGTCAAACAGCAGAAAAACTTTCAGAAGTGTGAAGGTGCTTGTGTGGACAGAATACTCTAAGTGAGTGGTGTTAATGAAAACTTGAAAAGTGCACTCAACAGATTCCCACCTTGTGTGTCTGGAGTCATGTGTGTGGGGAACAGGGGTGCAGTGTATCTGCAGACAGGTACACACATGCACGCATACACACGACTGTACCAGTACCAAATTAACTTTTTGTCTCACCAGTCAAGGGGACTAGTAGATGAAAAAAATGGCCAAGATTTTTAACCAACCCAAACTGTGGTATCGAGCAGCAGACTGGTGGCAGAGCTGCCCTTAAGGCATAGTTATTTCTTACATGACTATTTTGGTACAAACATTAACCCGCCATCGTGGGAAAATCTACCTGCATTTGGTGCTTAGCGGGTATTAATTTTCAGACCTTGGACAGTGTGCATGCAGCCCTGAAGTCGAGTATCTGTAGTGAAATATTGTAGAGATAAAAAGCATACTTACTATTTTGCGTACATGACTTAAAGCGCTTCCCTCTTTGCCTTTGCAGTTCTCAACCTGGTAAGGCGGCGAGATTACGACGTCGTCCATCACAATAATGTTCTTCTCCTGCCATTTACAGTCTTTGATGCTGCAAAGAGAAGTAAACATCATCCCATCTGCTGCTGAAAAGATGTTGTGTTTGTGAAGCAAACTATGAAACATGACAGGAAGTGATGTTCATTCAGCTTTTTCATTCAGACATTTATCAGAATGTTTTGTCAGCAGAAGAACTTTCATGACTCAGTTATGACTGGAGGATGTCTGAGCACAGTATCCACTAACATATGACTATTTCTGTCAGATATGGTGAATAAATGAATCTGGCGGCTGATGTGTTTGATCTTCCACAAAGATTAGAGATCTGGAACACAAAAAAAGTTCTACACAACCCTGAATTTCCTGACAGGACAAAAAAAACATGAGAGTAAAGAGAAAATGTATGATTAGAATTCCCTTAAAAAGAAATAAGAATAATTTAATCATGGCTTGATCACTGACTGAAGTTGCATCTGTCCTATAAAGTAGGGAAACACCCACACAGGTGTCCCATAGAGGTCTGATACCTGAGACAGATACCTGAGATTAAAATCTGTATCCATTAAAAATGTCACATAAAAATGTGAATCTGACACAAAACTTTTACTTTTTCAGACAGCCACAGGCGACATGGAGGAAATTATTGCTCATGCTTTATTATATGAAGATAAAATAATCAGCTAGTGAACTACATATAAGCTCAGTTTTCCTGTTTTTCAGCTGTCACAAAAAAGTTTGACAGTTGATGTCAAGATCATGAAATAAAATCAAGCTTGGCTTTTTAAAGGCAAGATATTTTATGACCATATTGATTTAGATCTCAGTGTGCATTTCTTTTTTTTTTATTTAAACTGGTGAGAGATCAGCTAAAATCTGGCACCTGATTTAACAATTACAGCAACAAACAAACTGTGTGTTAAGACTTTCTAGCTGGACCGACGGAGCCACAAACCAGGTGAGTTAACAGTCTTGTTTCATTTGCCACACAAACACAGGGCATGCCGGTGCTTAGTGATTACAACCTGCACACAATTCACCCCAAAATTATTTTAAATGCAATAAAAAACTCATCCAGGTAAAGCTGAAATATCTGGAGTGGAGGTGGTAAATCATATATTACGGTTCCCCCCATAAGTTTAAAGTTCTTTTATAAAGAGGAACCAAAAAAAATGAGTTAATAAAAAGTTAGATAATTTAATGTTCACACCATCTGTGCAGCTTTGTTTATTCACTGTGTCCATGGTAACAAGACAAACACAGCCATAAAGATTTCCTAACCCATAAAAGTAGTCTGTTTTCTGATAAATACATCACTGCATAACTCATAAATGCTCAATATCTGGTTATCTGTGATGCTTTCAAGTTCGCTCTGCTCTGCACTCTCCTTCTTGCTGAGCTCTAAACACCACAAAACACACTTTATTTTTAGAAATCCTGAATTTTATATTTTAGAAAACAACTGAGGTAATAGTCTACTCTTTTTTTCCATACTTATCCAAACCTGGAAATGACTAAAATCAAACTTCATGCGTTTCCACACTGAGTAGAAACCCTGTCTTGGTGACACTCAGTTGCTTTTAATTGCCTGACACATATGTAGTGAAACTTCACTATAGAACATTGAGCAGGACTGATGTTGACTTGATCAGCGACTGAACAACAGAAGAAGTTCTTACGTTTTGTGAATAGTCTGGAATAGCTGTTGGCCCTCCACAGAAACCCCAGCACTGATTGCATAGGCTTGGGACAGCTTGTCCTCCTTTTCTGTCCGTGCTCGATTGGCAAGCTGTGAAGAGTTGAACAGAACAAAAAGGCATTCTTAACATCAAACATCACTTGATTCTACGGCTTTGAACTGGGAACAGCTTTTTATTTTTAATTGCAGGAAGAACGTCGGAACAGTTTCAACATTTTCTCTTTTCCTGTTTTATTTAACACCTCGAGGAAATCTCACTCACGAGCTTCTGCTCTGTAAGACACAGATTATATTGTCTAATTAGCATACACAATTGCCACAACAAAGTGATCTCGCCATAGAAAGAGAATAGAGCGGACATGAAGTTGTGTGCTGGGTCCTCTGACTAGTTCAAAAGAAAATGGCGATTGGTGTTAGTTACAAGCACAAGTCAGCGAGTACGTTCACATCACACTACAGAATATCCATTTATTGTGTTAGTCCAACTAAGTTAAGTTCACAGTTCATGCTGTGTCAGCTGAAAGAGTTAATTTTAAAATATACGGATGGGAGGAAAAAACAAAATGGCGACCTGGTCAAAAACATGGCAGAACAGCTGGACGACGCTTGATTGTTTGGTCTGAGACATAATAGGTCAACAGGAAAAAGGTCAAATACTAACAAGCTGAAGGGGGCATATCACCACCTATTGTGGTGGAGTTGTACATACTTCGGTCAATAAATCGATTCCCCTCCTGTGCTTGTAATGGGACAAGGACAGTAGTCCAATGAAATGGCCTCATCTAGCTTTAACCGTAGCTCACTGTGCATGTAAACGTACTGAATTGGGCCGTTAGGTCAGTGAGTTTATTTCTTGTCGCCAGTCAGTTTGTTTTACAGAAGTTTATGGAGAAGTTAGTAGAGTTGTTTCGATACCAATACTAGTGTTGAAAATGCCTCTAATACTGCTTCAAATGCTGGACTGGTACTGATCCAATACCATGTAATATACTGATAAACTTTAAAGTAGCTTCACACTAGCAACAGCAAATTTCCTGAAAATCAATTCAGGCAAAGGAAGGCAAAGGCAACAGGACACATAAAACTGGCCGCCATTTTGACTGCTTATTTGAATGGGAGTGTCCGTTCTACTCTCATTCTATTTCTAGTGATCGCTCTCGTTTGCTCAACAATATAAATTTACATTTCACTTTCACTGACTTGCCTAACAAGTACTCTCATAAAGGATCAAAGGGTGTAGAGCTTAGCCCGGCCTTCAGTTGAGCGGAAAGCAACTCGAGTAAGCCACTCGCTAATCATAAGACATAATCTAACACATGATTTATTTAAGCAGTGTAAAAGATCCGTCTATAAGCAGGTTTTTGTCTGTTGTGTCCCAGTTCAGGGGGCTGGATCCTCCGTGGTCCATATTTCTACACCAAATAGGTCTTTACAAGCTGACAAGGCAGTTAACAGCAAACACTTTCCAGCCTCATTATAGAAGATTCCTTTGTGGCTGCTAGGTTCTTTTATGGTGCATTCACTGACCCTCCTGAGCTCATAACGTCAGGAAATATTAAATGACTGTCATATTTATCAGGTAGAGTGCTTTCTACATAAAGGAATACCTTAACCACAGAATGCCTGTTTGTAAATCAGTGAGTCCTGCTGTGTTAGAAGAGGGTTTTTCTCACATACTTCCACGGGAAACGGCAAACATATTGATTTATTGATTGATTGGGGACAATGTTAACCAACAGCAACATGGGAGTTTGTTAACTCTCACACAACTCCTGCAGTGTAATCCAAGTGTTATTCATCCAGTTGTGCTCAGTACCTCCCAAACACATGCATTATTGCGAAAACCTTACTGTTTAAAACTGAAATGAAAGTGAAACTTTGCTCTCTTCAGAGCCTGACTCAGATACTGAAGTTCTAGGGAAATGCATGTGTTTGGGAAGAACTGAGCACACAACTGGATAAATGGGACTTGTATTAAACAGCACAAGTTGTGTGAGAGATTGCAAACAGATGTTTTGATATAGTTCTGTTGTTAAAAATGGTCCAAATTGACCAATAAATCAATACGTTTTCAAAAAGGTTTCTTCACAAATTCACGGTAACAAGCCATGACTAACTGATCTACACATGGTCATTTTGTGGCTGAAGTATTCCTTTAAAAAATGTATACTAAGTAGGATTTTCCTAAAAAAACAACAACAAAAAAACAATGTACATACTCGTACAAAAGTAATCCCTCTGTGTATTTATCTGCCTCCGCCTGGATTTTCCTCTTATTTTGCTAGCGTTCAGGTGAGATCAGGACTTCAGAAAGTCAAGTCAAAGGTACTAGTAGCAGCAGGCATCCAAGAGGAAGCTAAGAAAATCGGACATATCCCCGAAAAACACAAATATGCAAACAGAAACACTAAATGGATAGAGCTCATTCTAAAAATGAGTGAATCTGGGGTTGGCCTTCACTTTCGGGCAGGTGCCTCCATTGTCTAGCGTAGCCTGACCTGTCTCCACAGCACTGTGTCACCCAGCACCCCTTTCATTCTGGTATAGTGGGGGAAAAAACGCTCTGGGTTGTTTGTATTTCCCTAAACTAATCAGTTATTTTGGTGGTGCTACACCCAGGATGCAGCCACGGTGCCCTTACACAATGGTAGCAGACAGAGGGGAGGGGAATGCTGACTGAAATAACCGGCCAATGGCAGGCTTTTACTCACAGTCTACATCCGGTGGGTCAGACTACTGCCAGTGTTAGCTTTGTTAGCCTGATACAGTGTGAGCTACAAGTAGTGTAAGGAGGAGTGGCCACGGTTAAATGTTGCACTTACAAATAGTGAGCAGCAATACCTGCAGAGTAAACCTTTAGTTCTGCATCATGTGCTGATGTGACAAATCACAACCTGCACTTTGCTGGCTTTATGAGGAAAACTACCAAGTGACAAATTTCCCCTAAACGCACCATTAGATCTGGACATTTGGGAACGAGCCTCACACTCAGGTTTGCACGTCCTGTCATGGACCTGCCGTAACTGACCACATATTTCAGGGAATCCAGCCCCTGAATGGAGTCACGGCTCAGACAAATTGATGATATATACTTTTGATTTATCTGACTCTGACAGTAATCGTTCCCATCGCATTCTTAGCTCATCAACTGAGGCGCACGTCAACACACGAAGAGGACAAACACAAAGAGGATGCACTTACCTTGCTAACATTCAGTGATGCTAGTGGGGGTGGAGTCTCAGTGCGGTCATTAATTATGTCCACATCAGAAACATAGGCTAAGTTGATCAGGATGACGTCGTTGAGGTTTGGCTTACCGCTGGAGGAAGCACATTCTTTGAGAGAAGTAAAGTCAAGGCACAAACACAACTTCATAACAAGGCATCACAACACGAATTGACTGGTGACATCTGACCCCTGGTGAACCTGAACACAATCAGTTAGACTGCACAGAGAGGCTCATGATACAGAGAACACTGGCTGAGTAACACTGACCGTGAGAGGTGGTGCCAGTTACAGAGGCAAAGGCAGTGCTGCCACCTATAGTAATCACAGATGAATGAATGAAGAATGGCTGGAAATGTGTTTAGACTGCTCATGTACATGGCAGCAAAGCAAGTGCTAACACTGGTTTTGAATGACTTTCTCTTTCATTTTCCTAGAATTAAAATTTTAAGTGAAAGCAGCCAAATTCTGAATTTACATACAGAAACATATACACAAAAAGTAAAAAGGAAACTGCTGCCACTTTATCTCGACATAAATCTGTGGTTTTCAGAGAACCTGACAGACCAGGGCCTCGAGGCTCGCCTTGTCGGTAACATCAGTAACACAGGAGCAGCTTGTCAGACTTGTCAGTGTGATGCTGATGCACGACAGGCGTTCTCCATATTTTAGTCCAATTTGCATATTTGTTTTGCATCAGCTCTCAAAGGGTTCTTACATTTTTTGGGGGGCTGATTGATCCAACAAAAGACAGAAGTCAGAACAGAGTTTGACCCGTCATAACTTTGACAGCATCAGCTTCAAGTCTGAAAGCTCAAACTTTCAATACTGGACAGATCCTCGGTTCATTCTGAGCCGTACGACATTAAATTAAACCTAACGTAGAAAGCTTCGTGTGAATGTCCAGGCTTGCCCGCATTGGCGTTTACTACACTTTAAGACAG
The DNA here is from genome assembly GCA_026686955.1 of Epinephelus cyanopodus. Taxonomy (NCBI): domain Eukaryota; kingdom Metazoa; phylum Chordata; class Actinopteri; order Perciformes; family Serranidae; genus Epinephelus; species Epinephelus cyanopodus. The sequence continues at coordinate 7,406,542 of CM048933.1, read as the reverse complement.
TGATACTCAACTTACAGCCTGTGAGCTGCCAGGTGGCGTGACGACCATTTTCTAACTCACAACGAAAATAAACTGATGAATGTTTTTGTACTTTGAATGTATACGTGGTGCTGGACAGGGTTGGAAATTGACTTTTCTGTCCACCTGCCACTATGACTGGTGTGAAGGCTGCGTAAATGAGTATCCTAATTCATGTAAAATGCTGCCTCAGAGGCTTTAACAGCCTAACCAGAATACAGTTCTCTGAAAATACAATTAATACTATGGTCGCATTTAAAGACACTGAACATTGTGCAAAATATTGTCACCCAGCTGCGCCAGTACAAAACACTTTTGTTGGAAAGTTTAGATGCGTAAATAGTTTGTGAAGCAGGGGATAACTTAACCTGCTTCTTCAACAGCTTCCGCTTTCTGTGTGGTGATGCCAGCATTACTGTGAGAGAGTGGAAACGTATGGAAAAATGCGAGTTGCAGACTGACTGAATGTGGAAAAACTGAGACACACTGCAGACATTGCACTTTTTTTCTTACGATATCTCAGGCTGGTCGTCATCTGTTATTAAGTACATACATGTTTCTAAAATGCACTTGAACTTCACACTGAAAGAAAATGAAAAACATGAAGGTTGTTATTATTTCGAGGTCATTCTACAGTGGTTTTACTGGTGCGGCGCCCTTGAGATCAAATACAGAGAATAAGGACCATGAACTAGAATGAGTTTGACACCCCTGATATGGACTATTAAATATTACTACTGTTTGTAACTCTCCTGTGAATTTGCAGAAGTTGTCCCACAGGCAAATCAAGTATCCCTGCCTTGTGACATCAGTGTGCATCATGAGGTGGCCCAGCATGCCACCTAAGAAACATGTATTACACACATGCACACAGAAATGGGTGTAGACACTTTCACCAGCAAGCCAACTTAGTTGTAATGATTGAAGTCGCCGCTACGTTCCCATGGTTTTGTTTCCCAGCTCTATATTCCTATAATATAACACAAAACACTTTACCACTGTCTTCCTGGCGATTTTAATATTATTATTTCTGAATATTTTTATGTCTCGATATAAACTAGTACTGTCGGGGAAAGATAAGAGCCGTCTTCTCAATTCAAATCAGCAGCAAGCCAGCCTTATTTGAAATGAATGGAGTTGTCGCGATGGTCCCATGATCCCATGTCCCCCAGCTCTATATTCCCTCAATATAACATGAGACACACTTATTAGTGATTTTAAATATTTACAAATATGTATACGACTCTTAAAGTACAGTAACAATGTCAGAAATTTGTCAGGGTTATCTTCTTAGCTCAAATTGCAAAAGCATGAAGAAAAACTGAAGTTTCAAATGTAGTTTGATTTGTAAAATTCTGTTCCTCTAATGTGGCGACACTCGTGTCTACAGTCAGGAAAACTGTCTCGCCTGCAATTTGAGGGCGTGGGTTTTAACATCACAAGGCTATAAACTGCAGTTGGATGATTAAGACATATTAACCAAGGTAAACATACACTGAACATTTGACCTAAGGGGAAACACTCCTGAGATACAGCCCTTTGAAATGCCTCCTTCATGTGTCACATTAACAGGATGTTGAGCTGGGGAACAGATACGCTCCCTGATGAACCCATGATGCCTCTGCTACCTGAATCTTAATGAAATGAAACTGTGCTGTAATATAATCCACCCCATAATCACCCAATAATCACAATGTCACCAGAATCGGTCGAGACACGGGGGGAGAAAGCCCAGCTGATAAGCTCGGGAATGCTAATACCGTTAATTGAGCTAGTAGCGGCAGTGTGGGGTTGACCGAAACTTAGCATGCTAGCCGCGCTAACAGCAACTTGATTGTAGCGTGGAGGGGAACTCGTGTCAATTCATCACCAGCTTCGGGGAAACAAACCGCTGGCACATCCCAAAAAATGGCACCACCGAGCGTGCGAGGCAAACGTGTGTGCGAGAGCCCGGGCGAGATGCGCTGGGTGTCAGTTAGCTTGCTAACTAGCAACGGTTTATGCCTGTTGAGAGCACACAGCCATGATGCCTCCGCTGCCAGATAGTGATCCATGTTGGGGTCTGGCAATACAATGAGTGGATTCAAAACACATGCTCGTCCTCAGCAGATAGCGAGAAGCCGTGAAATGACCCGGCGACACCTACAGCGTCTTCGACACATGCGGGATAAACGGAGGAGCAGCTCGCCGGTGGAAATATCTAAAAAGGACAAAGATATCTAACTCAGCTCCCACCAATTACGCCTGCGCGGATCACTATTTGACATATTTTCGGTTACCCTACAGGCCCTTGCAGCCAGGCAGGCCAGCGAGCCGCCCGCAGCTCGACACAAACAAAAGGATACTCAGAGTTAACATCTTGGACTGGTAGTCAAACGCGACCACTTCTCCTTGCAGACGTTGGCCCAAGCAGGTGAGGCAAGAGACATGGCTCCCGACGCTGAAATACTCCCCCGGTCCAGGAGCCGCCATCTTCTCCGCCAGGAAACCGGAGCGCCTGCCTTACGTAAAGCGACGCGATGTCGTAGTCAGACGGAACCTGGGCGTGTCGAACTACGTCGCGTTACGGTCATTTATTCAAATGCAGCGATTTATACTCACACTTTTACCAATTTAACCCCGCGTTTTATCGCTAAACCGCCCTGTTAACGCTTTACACGTGGCGCAAATGTGAATATTATTTAATTAATCGAAGGGCAAAGTTGAGGCTTTGTCTCCCACTGCCACAAACCAGTGGGTGACGTCACAGTGGGTTCACGCTGCACTCTTCATTCAAAAGCTCTGCACTTCATTTAAAGGTCCCATCATGTGTTCATATTCAGGCTCACATTTCTATTCTGGGTTTCTCCCACAACATGTTTATATGCTTTAATGTTCAGAAAACGCAGTATTTTTCCCACACGGCCTGCCTGAATGTTCACGCAACCTCCCCCTGTCTGAAACGCTCCGTTTTTCTGCCTTTACAGTTTTTCAAAAAGTTCAAAAGTCGTTGTTTTTATTGTCAGTTTGCTATATGTGCATGACAAACAGATAATCGAAATGTCGTTTCCCTCTCACTTAGTATTTATGCCACACAATTTAAGAGCTAAAAAAAAAAAGCTAAATTGGAATATTAATAATACAATAAAAACAATATATACAAGTGAAAATAAAAATAATAACTAAGCAGTATAACTAATAGACAAGACACTAGAAGATACTCTACACCTATGTACAATCAGGGTGGAAAGTCAGCAGCAGTTGTAAAATAATATAACACCGATATAGACCGAATAACAATGTTCATTTACAATAACTCCCAGGTAGAAAATCCTCACCTTACTATATGTTCTTTTTTCTGTACAATGTCGAAAACCCGAGATGAAAAAAAAAGAAAATCCTCACCTTGCATACCTGACATTAAACGGCACACGACACTGTCTCAGTTAGTTAGTTTTTTAGTTTGCTTTTTTAAAAAAATCAGTATCAGTGTAAGTGTACACTACATGTAGAATATTTTCACTGCTTTGCCTTGCCGTCTAATAGCTTTTTACGACTTTGAATTTAAGCTGTAATCTAAAAACCACTAGACTCTATTGACAAAAATAGTCATTTTCACCAATTGGTTAATCTATATGATAAAGCGGAGCAAGTATTCACAAATATAGCCTGCTCTTACACTTGTATGGATTTTTTTAGGTGGCTAAAATACATGTTGCTACTTCTGCGATTTCAAGTAGTAGATTTCAAATCAAATCAAGTTTTTTTTATACAGCACATTTAAAAACAATCTTGCCCAAAGTGCTGTGCAAAATAAAAGAATGACACACAAATATATAGCAATATAAAATGTACAAAAATATAAATCAGAATAAAACCGGTAAGAACAATTACAAACGTGAAAAAGATTATAAAATACTCAAATATTAAAACCGCTGTAGACAACCAAAGGCCTTTGAAAACATGTGCCTTTTAAGATTTGTCTTTAAAGTGTCAGTGGTGGGGGAGGATTTAATTGAGAGTAGAGGGCTATTCCAAAGGAATATCAAGGATGATCGCAAAGCAACAAAGTATGTAAAATAAGCACAGCAGAAACGTCAGATAGGCCGGACCATGATGTTTATTTATATATCTTTAAATGTAACAGTTACAGTTACAGATGCATGATAACATCGGCGTGTCATTGGTATTGGCCAAAATCGGCTTTACAGTGAACTATCAGAATCAGCTAATGTGCTTATTCTTAATTTGCACAATGAATGAATCTTACATACAGTGAAAAGCATTCTGTTTCATGTCTCCATCTGCTGGTGGGCCGTCACCATACGAGCATGCATGTACAATATGATGTTACTTCCGCTACAGAAGAGACGTGATGATCACTAAAATTAGGTGGGGAAAAAAAGAGAATATATTGATATTGGCCAAATGAGTCGTTATATATCAGCATAACGGATATCGGCAAAAAATCCAATATCGTGCATCCCTAACAGTTACGGCTAATTTAGATATTTCCACAATTGTAATTAGTTTTCTACCCAGAAGTGATTGTTGTTGTTAACGTGATGTCACAGTGAACAGGAACAACAGGAAATACAAAAGGACCCTTGGAGAATTTTTATGTTTTGAGTTGGAAACGATTTATACAATATAGTTGTGACATCACAAACTCACAGTAATCCTGACGGCTCATTTAAAGACACACTTTCTGAATATGAACTGTGTACAACTCTCTGAACTGGACTGTTTTTATACTGTCGCAGTATTTATACAGCACCTATACCTGCTCTATATGAAAAAAGAAATGGGAATCTGACTTTTCACAGTATGGGACCTTAAAGATTAAATGGATTGTGGGATATTTTCAAAAACAAGGATAATATTTGGAATACCTTTCCCAATTAGCTGTTTGATCCAGTTGGTTGTATCAAGCTTTTACTTAAATCTGACTTCTCTGTTGATAAAATTATGAATCCACATTAGGGACTGTTTGTTATTTATGATTATTCATAATAATAATAATCTATTTATATATGTTTATTTTAAATTAAAAAGAAATAAATGAACATACCTTCCAAACATGCCAGCGGATTTCGGGGTTCAGAGAGTATTTAAAATAAATACAAAATACAACAATTTAAAGTTGTATGCCCCTCTCCTAAGCCGATAAATAAATAAATAAATAAACAAATAAAGATAAAAAAAAAAAATAGTTCCTACCCGTCTTTGCACCAATTCTCCTGCCTCACAAATAACAAACAGTCCCTAAGACACTTAAATTATTAAATGATTGTAGGATGATGCATCTCACAAAAACTCTGGAATTATAAAACAATAATAATAACCTTTCTTGAGACTATTTCCATGGAGGGAGCGGCATCCAATCTTCCTGAACTGTATAATGAAGAGCAACAAGTGTGGAAGGACATAATGGACACTATTCGTAATATACCTACATTCCCTAGATTCACAAGATATGCCCCTTGTGCCACAAAATAGGCCCATTATCATCCTGGTAACGACGCATTGACATGTCCCATGCCCTGATTAGCCTATCAGCTATATCTTCATCTCACTGAGATAAACATGGTAGTTTTCTTTTTGTATTTATTTCCTTTTCTTTCTTCTCTCTCTCTCTTCATCAAAAACATTTTGAAGAATATGTGTAATGTAATGACCTTTTTCTATATGTTAAAAACAATAAAAGTTCAAGTTAAAAAAATAAATAAAACAATAATAATAACCTATGATAATGATTATAATAGTAATGATGCATTTTATTTCTAGGCGCCTTTCAGAGCACTCAAGGACACCTTACAAGACACTGTTAAAAAATCTAAATGTGTCATTATTTTCTTTATTTGTAGTTTTTTTTTGTCTTTATGTGTTTGTATTTCTGTTAATCAATTTGTGCACAATAAAGAAAGTTAAAAAAAAACACGTGCTTTGGTCATTTATTCAAATACGACAATTGATATGTTTAATTCAATCTGTTTAACCCTGCGTTATATCATTAAATAGTCTATTAAATGCTTTTATTGTAAGTTAAATGTAAATATAATTTATTAATAAAAAGAGGGAATACAAGGGGTGACATTGACCAAATTAACTGTGCCTGCATCTGGTGACTTCTAGTATTAATCCAGAAAATGCTGTGAACGTCATCCCTTGTATTCCTGAGTTACAGGGTGCAGTCACATTTTGGCAGGGGTCTGCCGAAATGTGACTGCACCCTGTAACTCAAGAATACAAGGAATGACATTGACCAAATTAACTGTGCCTGCATCTGGTGACTTCTAGTATTAATCCAGAAAATGCTGGCGATCAATACAGAGGGTGTGTGAGGTCATGCTATACTCCAGATGAAATTACACCTCTAGTTCTTCACATAGCAATTTTTTAATTCCTTCATTCTAGAAATGATGAATTTTGCGTATTGCTCCTTTAAGTAACTGAGATGAAAAGAGTCCCAGCATATCACACTCCCTTAACAGTAAATGTTAGCCTATATTTCGAAAAATGACATGTTGATATATGCTACTAGTGTTAAATTAAAGAACACCTTTAGGCAACAAAATACATTGCATTAAATGTCAATGTACACACTTGTGCAAAAGCAGATTATCATTGTCAAATATACAACTACCTTCTCCAGTGCTGCCTCACTAGTAGTCACCAGAAAAATGACAAAACTCAGACAGTTAAACAAAAATAATGGACAATAAATAAGACGTATATGACACCATGGTGGGTGCAACAAGCACTGTGACGTCACATAAATTAAAAAAAAACTCGACACGTCTTATAGAATTACTAGTAGAATAAAACATCACCAAAGCCCACAACATGGAGCAGTTAAGGGAATGTTAAGGTACTTAGTGCTGTGTTGCTTCCTGGACGAGGGCGCCATCTTGTGAGGAACATGCTCTGCTACATGTGCTCTGGTACCTGTTTATCTTTTGTTTGTTTGGCTAAATAGTTGCTTACATTGGTCAAATCAGATAGAGAAATGGAAAGAGAAGTGCCAAACAACAGCATCTGGACAAACTGATAAATAACATAGATCCATGTGACTCAGCAGCTCAAGCCTGGATTACACACCCTGATGCACGACCTCCACTCACAAACCCAGACACTGTAAACTACCTCATTTTTGGACTGAGTGCGTACACTTTACATGAGTTTAAAAGTTGCATCTATTTGTCTGTTTATCATGACACTAGGCAAAGCGAGTTTACATGTGCCGATGAGAGAAACCAAGAAAGAGCTTTTCTTTGTACCTTGCCTAAAGTGAAGAATAAAATACACATATCTTCCACACAGTCAACACATACTGAGGAGAAATAAACAGAACATCAAATAAATCAGGACTATGCAGAAACACAGCAGACACATAAACAGTGACGATTAACACAGTAACCAATGTTTTATCATTAAACCAGCTTTAAGTTCCTTTTTGTTCTGGGGCAAAGACATAGAGCCAGTTAAAAAGCTCAAGTTCATGCTCCTTAGTTGGACTTCATCTTATTTCGATGAATACTGCCCTCTTGCAATACATTGGTAAATAAAGGTTATCGGTTTGTCTGGTCGGATAAAAATTAACTTTCATATACTTCACTTTGAAAATAAAGTGTTTGAAGAATGTTAATATCAGAAATAGTCAATACATTATATTCTAAGAAAAGAGGAGAGGCTGCAGCACATGACTTGGCAACACATTCGCACTCCGACCTTGTCACATATTGACGGTTGGTCATGGACTTTCCACGGTCACATATGACATGCAAGGTACTCTGGGTGTGTTGGTTGTTGATGTTCAGGGACACTGTGTCAAGTTCTCTTCTTTCAAAACACACTTCCGTTTTCACAGGAAATTTCACAGTTACATACAGTCTCTTTTAAAATCGGACTACGATACAACACAGTGAATTGATGATTTTTTTCCTTCAACAATAAAACACGTGGTTAGGTTTAGGAAAAAGGAACAGTGTTTGGTTTTAGAATCTTACGGGACACAAACACCACCCTCGCCGGTGAAAGTCGTTGTTTGTTGGACCTTTTCTCGTTGGTTTCACTGCCCAAGTTCAACTTGGAGCAAGTTGCGATTCTAATAAAACATTTTTGCAGCATGAAAACTTTATGAAGGTATGTGGGGTCTTACTTAATATTACATTAAGTAAGATATGGATATATTAGACCCTTTTGTCTCCCATTCAGCGGCTCTCTATTCAAAGTGCTCCCCCTACAGGAGACATGCCGGTGCTGCAGGTTTTGCTGCAGCACTTCCTGATGCAAAATAATCAGCAGTGCATTTTGTTAATCGACACTGAGGTGTGTGCTGTGGGAGCAGAGGACGCAGCATGGAGGCCGTGTACACACAGGGCATCTGGATGGCTGAGAGTCTCCAGCAGAAGACGATACATCACGAGAAGACATGGCAGGTCGTCACTCACATGGGAGACCCTAAAGCAGCCTTCCTGCTCGTCTTCCCTTTCACTTATTTCATCAGCAAACGAGCCGGAGTCAAGGTGCTCTGGGTGGCAGCTATATCGGAGTGGCTGAACCTGGTGTTTAAATGGTAAGGATAAAACAACAACGTGTTTTAAACATGGTTTAAATGACGGGCTTTTACCCTCTGAGCGTGTCTTTCATCGTGTTAGCATGATGCTAACTGTGCTGTTGACATTCACAGCAGTCACTGTCAGGTACAGACAACCACAGCTGGAGTGTTTTTATCTGGTATATTATTCACAATAAGCCAGAAACGTTATTGTATTTCATGCTGTTGACGTTGCAGCTAACACGGTCCGATCGTGTATACTGTCCGAGAGGAAACAGCCCGAAGCGGAACCTTTTATACACAGAAGTTGTGACATCATGGCGTTTTGTTATGAATAAAATTAAAGGTTCCTTATTTTGCTGATTTTCAGGTTGAAACTTGTACTTTGGGGTTTTACTTTAACATGTTTACATGCTTTAATGTTCGAAAAACACTTTACTGTCCTCGTATTGTTTCCCTGAATATACTTGAGCTCACTGTCCATCTGAAACACTCAGATTTATTGTCTGCCTCCCAAAAAAGCAGAGTCCACTCTGATTGGTTGGTGTTTCCGGCTATACCACATTTACGATCTCAGCGTTTCTGCACCGTCATCGCAGCCGAGACAATGACTGTAACGACAGTTTTGTTGCACTTTCTACCTACCTCTCTGTATTTTTGTGACATCACAACTTCACCCGAGTCCTGACTGCTCCTTTAAAGGCACAGTTTCTGAACGTTGACCGTGTGCATCTCTCTGTGGATTAAGGGTTATTTTTCATGGCAATTCTTTTATTTTATAATATTTAAATCAGTCGCATGACATGGTCTACAAAATACAGTCCATCACAGCAACAACACATTCCCTCCCACCTGTCACACCCATACGCAACCTACCTATAGCGTGGCTCGCAAATTATGAATATACTATACGAATATTAACCAAAGTCACTTTCACAATATTTATACAGCACCTATAGCAGGTATACTATAGGTATGCCTTATATTTAAAAAAAAAAAGACATAGAAATCTCTCGTAAAGATAAAAGTTATTCATAGAGCATCTCAGACCTTAAAAGAGCTCCTAAGGTGACAAACTGTTAAGAGCAGGGAGGAAGCTGAAGAGTTTCCTAATCAGAGGAGAAAATGTTGGAAACACAAAGAGGTCATTGAAATATTCTCCACACTCTGGATGACAGTGAGTGAATGAAATGCTACATGTGGTCGATCTCATTAGGGATACGCACATATTTCCCATCTAACATTACAAGGCCAGAAACAAAATGATCACAACACTAAGATATTTGAAAAACTGGATAAATGCGAGCAGTGACGACTTGGGTCTGTCTCAACCTTGCATCAGCAGAGTGATCACACCAACGACAACACTTTCACAGTCAGCAGTTCATCTCATTTCCACTTGGTGTCACCTTGCAAGCTCACAAAAGGTGTGTTTGTAACAACCAATCACATCTGTTAAAAGAATGCATCCTACCCAGCAATAAGATCGACCACACCTCCTCACTAAGATAAAAGATTCTGTCCCTTCTTTGCTCTGAGAACGTTCCTTAATCACTCCTAAACTAGGACTCCTTACTAGAAGTTTTTTGCCTTCTATTTCAAAACCCTGTAGGCGGGTCTTTGTAGAAATTTGTAGAAACTTTACACCTAAACTGACCATTTATAAGCATTTTGAAACAAAGATCCTAGATGATTTAAGTAATGTTACACGGTACAAGGTTGAGCTGTTACGTTCAGCATCACGAGGCTCATATGCTCCTTGATCAACGTAAAAAAAAAAATAAAAAAAATTGTGTGTGTGTGTGTTTTAACATTTATTTTTAAAATTCTATTGATTCTATTGAATTCTATTGATTGAAAAGTAGGCTAATCAGTTTTATAGCCCCAAATGAAAATCCACGTGCCTTAATGAAAAGTATCCCAATATTCCAGACATCTTTATGTATTTTTGGAACTTGCATTTACACATTGTCCAATGACGTGACGATTTTATTTATTTATTTATTATAATGAAAGTTTGATAAGCTCATTTATGACTATGATTACATCTGCTAATGATTATTTCAGATGGCAGTGTGTGGTTGCCATGGTAACATAACCGCCCCCAATCAGCTAATCTAATAATCTGCACACGCACCACACCACAACTGTTATTATCATCAGTCTACAATGGATAAAGGAGGATAAAACAATCAGAATTAAACTGAAATATCGCTGCTGAAATGCACCGCTCGGACCGTTTTTATGTTTTATATCAAACTTAAGAAACTAGGAATAGATGTACACGAATATATGAGAGTAGTTGGAAACAAGGTTGCTGGTGAACTGGCAAAAAAGAGAACTAAGGATTGTGACAATGATATTTTAGGAATTATTTATGGTGTTACTGCAGCAAAGCTATTTATACACCATGAAATAATGGTAGAAAAATAGGAGATAAAGACAATAAAGGTTGGGGATGTTTTAGGTTTAGAATTTATAGAGGTTGGTGTTGAAAAGAAAATGTAATTGTCTCGAAATGGAGGTGAGGATGTGCAGGACTTCACGCATCAGTGGAAATGGACAGATGTACAGAAATTTGAATTATTGTGTATTTTTCCCAGGATGCTGTTTGGTGAGAGGCCGTTCTGGTGGATAGGTGAATCCCATCTGTTTGTCAACAAGCAGCCCAAAGTTCAGCAGTTTTCCTCCACGTGTGAAACCGGCCCAGGTGCGTAGTCCTCAGAGACACTCGCAGAGAGTACACTTTTAACCTCACTGCTCAGTCAGAGCTCTAAAGCTGGCGTCTGTCTCTCAGGGAGTCCATCGGGACATGCGATGGTGACGGCAGCAGTCTGGTGGATCGTGGTGTCCTCACTGGGGTCGTTCTTGTACTCACGCACTCGCAGGTATGCCCGTTAAAAATAAACTAATGCTGTTTTGGCTTTAAATGCACAGATAAAAGATGTCAGAGATATTTTTAATGATTCTTTCTGTCTCTGTGTCTTCAGTGTGTTGTTATCAGCTGTTCCTTACTTGCTCTACGTGGTGATGCTGGCGGCGGTTGGAATCTCCAGGATCTTCATCCTCGCCCACTTCCCTCACCAGGTCGTCGCTGGCTCCATTACAGGTCTGAATACAGTTTCATGCACGAGTTAAAATGTGGAGTGTGGGTATGAGTGTATGGATTAAATCCTCTAAGTCTGCATGTATAATTTGACATAAAAACATCAGTACATGATGTGACATTTTCCTGGAAAATCATAAACAGGTAAAACAATCAGACAGTATCACCTGAACCTGATACTAACTCCTGGGATGTATCATCACATCATGGAGATGATTATTTGCAGAGGTTAAGCAAAAAATGGCTGAAGGATGAAAAATGACTTGAGTGACAATAAATAAATAAATACAGAAATAAATAACTAAATAAATGTATAAAGAAATGCAGGGATAATCAAGTAAATAAATAATATGGAAATTAAGTATATAAAATAAAAATATATATTCAATAAAAATATGCTAAAATACAGACATAAATACATGCATAAAGAAATAAAAGACTAAATTAATAAGTAAATGTTGAAATAATATGGAAATTAAAGGATAAATAAAAAATATTAACATAAAATTTATAAAATAAAATATAGATAAAATATATAAAATAAAAATATGCTGAAATAAATACAGAGAAATAATTGCATAAATACATGTTGAAATAAATATGGACATAAATAGATAAATACATAAAAGAATAGATGAAAAAAATGACAATTAATATATCAAATAAAATATATCAAATAAAATATGCTGAAATAAATACAGATATACCTAAAAGAATGAATAGAAAAAATAAAAGTACATAAAATACATAAGTACATAATATAAAATACAGCAAATAAAAATGCCAAAATAAATACAGACCTAAATAAATACATTAATGAATGGAAATGAATAGATTAATAAATAAGAAAAATAAATAGATAAATGCATAAATAAATAAAGTTGACAGTTAAACAGGAAATAAATAAATATCTTGAATTTATTCATACATTTTTGTACAGCTACATTAATTTATTTATTTATGTATTTCTGTCTGCATGTTAATGAGGTAGAAGGACCCAACTTCCGTTTTTATACCTTTAATTAATGCATTTATTTATTTATTCCCACATTTTCAGCACTTATTCTTTTATTTAGTCCACTATTTATTTATAATTTATTCTTTGTCCTCTGTAAACATCAGGTATATTTTTCATTGCATTTTTTTCCACTGATTTGAGTTTATTCTCGTCAGGTTTCATTCTGGGGATTGTTCTGGGCCGCAGAGTCCCAGAAGGTCGCCCTCTGCTGTTCTTCTTCTGCCTCAGCATCGGTCTGCTGTTGGGCACCTTGATGCTGCACGCCGGACTGCAGCAGCTGGGAATCGACCTCTCCTGGTCAGTGTGCTTATTACATTTATGAGCATTGATGTGTCTGTTTGGTGCATAACTGGACGTATTTAATCTCTTCCACAGGACGATTGCTTTGGCTAAGAAGTGGTGCAGCCATGCCGAGTGGATTCGTTTGGAAACTGTTCCGTTCTCCTCTCTGACGCGGGACTGCGGGGCCCTTCTGGGTTTGGGCCTGGCCCAGTACTGGAAGCCTGGCGGATGGTCTCTGCCGTGGGCTCCTCGGGCTCTGTCTCTGGCCTTTTCATCCATGGGACTGTATCACATCCATCGTCTGCCGCTCCCGGTCCGACCACAAGGCCTCTTCTACGGCCTGTTCTTCGTGAAGTTCGTCATAGTGCCTCAGGTGGTCATGGTGCTGGTGCCTGGGCTGGTTCACCTGTTCACACACAAAAAGAAGAAGGACTAGAAACTGTCTACACTCCATGTTGGAGGTGTCCGTCACACCTTCAAGGACTTTAGCTTCCTCTTGGGTTTCTGTAAGCACTTTAAATGTCTGTCTGTTGTTGCTCATGGGTGAGGGTCGTAGTTCATTCACTTTGATTATTTTCTTGTTCTCTTACATTTCAGCTGGCAGTGGTCTCTAGTCAGTTACTTAATGTTTTTTTTAAGATTTCCTGGTTTTTTCAGTGGGGAGATTGTATCAGATTTTTAATTTACTGCACATTTACAGTAAATCTATACATAGCAGTAATAATAAGTGTTAATACTACAGTATTTTTGGAATATCTTGCCTTTTTTGGTGGTAAAATGTGCAGGTTTGAGGTACTGTACATATAAATATATGATACATGACTTGAAAACCTTGTTTAGCAGGGTCTAATTTGAGAATGTTGCCATGTAAGACTGGAAAAAACATGCCATCGATCGTTTGTACTCAGTGTATTACCGATATGTCAGCCTTTAGACCTTCATCACGTAAAAGATTGGGTAAATGAGATGAAAGAAAGATCGACTTAATGAAGGTTTGACGACCAAAACATTGTTCTCAAAGTGAGTACAAACACAGTCGAGAGTTTTTGATCCTATGTACTGATCATTAAGACATTCTGGTCTGCGAGAACAACACAGAACATTCTGGTTCTGTGTTGTGACAATATTTCTTAGCTGAATCTAGTTCCGTTCTTGAGAGAATAGGGTGTGAAAATTAACCACAAAATCCAGCTCAAACCCAAAGCAAACCACAGTAAATGTGGTTACTGCGCTCCGCCTTGGGTCCCGAAGATTTGAGATTCATTGTAAGCATATCGGTGAAGATTCTCAGTCATCCAGGTCATGTAATGATAAGTGATATATCGTAGGCAACTGGACTTGCTTGAGTTTCTTGAAGACGTTTCGCCTGTCATAAGAACCGATACTTCAGAACCAAGTCGATCTCAACATGCAGAAAATACATTGGTGTCTGTTTTTTTTTCAGTACCTTAAGTACCGGATACAACTTTGCCCTCAGCGGGCCGTGTCGATTCCTGTCGGAGCTAACGGGGGCAGTATACGCACATCAGTCGCTGCCGAGGACGCTTGTTCTCCATCGTCTTTGCTAGACACAATGGCTTCTACAAGTGCTGCTGAAGCCACAACACCTCGGTTTGTCGAAAAGTCAGTTAGCAGGAGTCGTGTGTGGAGAGGGTTAAAGTTAAAGTTTGAAACAGTTTTAATAAAGTAGTGAATTTAGAAATACATGAGTTCTGTTTTTTGATTTTTATCGTGGTATCGAATAGTATCGAGAACCGTAGAAATTCACTATTTATTGATATCGACTACTAATTCTGGTATTGTGACAAGCCTACTAAGAGCTGATGAAACCTGTTGGATGAGAGGCAAAATATCTTTGAGAGACTCAAGCAAGTCCAGTTGCCTTAGACACAGCACTTAAGATTGCAGTAAGAGTATTACAGCAATTTGTGAACGTCAGAATGAGGATGATGCCAACAACAAAGTAACTGATAACATGACAATGACCATAGTCGATAGTAGATCAGTGATAAAGATGATGTTGTCAAGGAATCTCAATAAAGGTCAAACCTGATGAAGTGAAAATTAAATCAAATTAATACCCGAGGGTTGCTTAAAATATTCTCTGTTACTACTTTTAAAACAGACATCTATAAAGGAAACAAATACAAATTGAATGTAGTAAGAAATAAACAGTTTTCCTGATGCTGGAATAAATAAAACACTAGTTGTAGTTACTGCACTCTGCCTTTAAAATGCCTATACGTCTTGTTAAGGTCATACAAAGGCAGAGTTTTTGGTATTAAAATCATGATTCTACCTTTAACACACAAGAAACTTTGAAGCCCTTCGTCTCACTGTGGTTGCCTTTGCAGGGCAGAACAGACTCTGATGTGTAAAACTGGTGAAGTTCACCTTTTAAACTACTCAGCATGAACATAAAGTGACATTCTGTGTAAAATCCAACCATTAAAAATTGAGCATTTCCAGGAAAAAGCGCCATGTTTTCGACAAACTGGTGCTCAGACTTTGGTTCAAAGGCCAACAGATGTATGACGATGTAAAATACATGAGGGTATACTATGCAGGAGTTGTTGGCTAAACAGCATCAACCGCAACAATGGAAGGCAACTCCAGCTTTGTCCACTTGGTGTCTGGCCTTGCAGTTTCTGTAGCTTCCTCTTGGATGCCTGGTGCTCACAGTCTGCTCACTAAGTCCTGACCCTACCTGCGTGCTGTGCCCAGGAACATCCTGAACACAACAGAGAAGAAAACAGAAAGCAACCTGCTCTCACTCCCAACTTGTCAAACACTGATGCTCAACAGTGGCCTTCGGTGTCAGATAACGACGCAGCAAGGCACCTTTTAGTGGTGATATGAAATGCACCGGGTAGCTGTATTTTTTGACACTCTGAGCAACTGCTTACGTTAGACAGAGCAAGAAAAGTCTGAATAGGGTGAGCGGCAACTCTGGACTTTCACCCATGAGACTGTTGTTTGTGTCCAACATGAAACCAAACCTTTTGGTTGGTTCATAGTTTGATGCCAAGGGCAACTGACCAAGCGTCGGTATTTGATGAGTTGGGAATCACGATGTGCTGGAAAACACGGGCAGTGTCTCTGCAGATAAAGGCAACACCACACACTTGTAGTTAGTCACAAGTGATGACTGAGAGGGATGACATTGTTTGATAAAATCTTGCATAGTATATCTTTAACGATATCATGAAATCCAATGCAACAACACCTTTGATTTAAACATTAATAGCTTTAAAAATGCAGTGTATTCTGGAGTTGTACTGAATTGCATCATATTGCACAGAAGCTTGTCGGCACACTGGAGTTATATGTTTGTTTCGTGGACCAAAATCATCCAAAATAAGCAAATGACGTGTATGTTATATCCAAATAATCATTAAAATAAATGACTGACATGCAGGGCGTGTTTCAGTTGGTAACCATTTATAAATATGTTCTTTTTTTTTTTTTGTTTCCTCCAATACATATGTTTGACTGTACAGATTACAATCAGTTATCATGAGATAAAAACACATTCTTTTTTATTGTTTTTAATTAAACTTTTTATCACAGCGATCTGAAAGCTCACATTTACAGACAAGAGAACTCTGCTCAGCAAGCAAATACATTAAAATAAAATAAAAGAAAACCTTTTGCTTTTTGTCTGGTGAGGTCGAAGGGAAAATGATAAGGACAGTTCAGGGGGGGAAGGGAGCGGTCTCCTTATCTTGATCCGAGCGTCGCGCGTGTCGCACACCAGAGTCAGAACACTGCTATACATGTTTCCGCTTGAGCTCATGGAAAGAATAGAACATGCATCGGACTATTTACAGCAAACTAATATACATAGACAGCTTGAAACCATACACCCTCGAATGTCCTCAACCTAGAAGTCTTCTTAAATTAAGTATAATACAGTTTATACCTTCATTTCTGTAAAGATAAGTAGGGCATCTCTCTGTTAGCAGGTGAAACTGAGAATGAACTCTTTAGATATTCTTTATCAGAGAAACCAAAATAAAACGTTACAGACAAATGGTCCGTAACTTTTCCCACATATACAAATAACTTGAATATTCTTCCACTTTCTCGATCACCCCAAACTCCAAATATGGAGTTTCTGAGCACTGAACCTCAGTCATACTTTTTTTTTTTTGTTGCAGTAGATTTGACTTAATTTCAAGATGTGTGCAAGACCAGTGGATTAGACTGGCTCCTTTAGAGATAGAGGACTTTAATGGATATTTTCTAATGATGTGGAATACTTAAATATGATCTTGCTTCACTCACAAACCCGCGCTGGACCCGAAGTGGAACATCTGAGTCAGTATATACAACTTGTGCTAGAAAGTCTATACATCTTCACCGGTTTAAAAACATTGTTTGCTCTTCATATTGTCATTCATCGCTGCTTTTGTAAATCATATACTAATAGTGTCTATGATAGTCTCACCGGTCGGAGGTCTGCCTGATCACACGCCCACTTTCTCCAGATTCAACAACCGTTAACAACAAAAGTAAGTAAAATACATAAAGTGCACCCTTAGTTAAGAACTTAACAGGCATTTTTAGTGCAGAAGAAGTGGCGGAATAAAAATGCATCGTGGGTAAAAAGAAACGAGGTGATGCAGGAGAGAGGGAAACGTCTGTAACAGTGGTCGTGTATGCATTTGCTTGCTTTTAATCGCTGAGCACTATCCATGTTAACCCATCACTAGCATATGTACGCTCTCTGTTAGGAACACGCAGCGTAATGACCCACGGAGGAGGGACAAAGGCGAACTTTGATGCTCGTGCGCCACGCGATGAAGTCGCTCATCATGTGACCCGCGTCATTCAGTGATTTAGGATTCCTGGAGCTGGAGATTCAAACTACAAACAAGGCCAGATTTTTGTTCAACTTGACTTTTGTGAGTTCTCAAAAACAATCCGATGAGCTTGTACAAAACTACAGCAATTGATGATCTCAACTTGCTTTCCCCGAGGGCCACTTTTGCAAAAATGACAGGAGGCCAGTAAATAAACATTAACAATATTTATCAGTATATATAATAGATGAATTGCCTGATTTCAACTAGGGCTTAATGTGTTACTCTGTTTGATCTGCTGTACCTCAGCACAATCCACACGGCAATTAGTTGCCATCTTTGCTTATCTGCTTCAGTGACGGTATTTTATTTTATTTTTTGTTTTTTTGCATTTTCTTAAAATTGCCTGATTTTTTTTTTTGCTTGAATTCCTCATTGTTTTTAATTAATCAAAATATTATAGAAATCACGATACTGCCGAGTGTAATATCCGAATCACTGGAGCTGCAATTTTTGATAAAGGTAAAATGTGTGTACAGATGCCCCGGCCTACAAATCATATTCCAGATGTAAAGGAACATGCTTATTAGGCACAGACCCCAGAAAATAAAATCACATCATTTTTTAAAAGTGAAAATCAGATGCAAAAATTGTTATTACTGCTAAAATCGTGACTCAAATCGCATTATCTGTCACAATAATAAAACTATATATATTTTTTTTGCATATGGTGCAGCCCTGTTTAATCTTTTAAATTTCACTCGTCTTTACGTCTTTGCTAAAAGAAGTCCAAATCCAGTCCCAGCATAGCTCAGGTGTACGCAGGGGTGTGTCCAGGATTTGAGGACATTTGGGGCTTAGTGTGTACGTGTGCTGGGGGGTCTGGAGGTTCCTCCCCTGGCACTTTACCAAAATAAAGTTTGATTTTTAAGCTTTCCGTGCACTCTGGTGCCTTATTTACATTCAGAGTACAAAAAAAAAATTCCCAGTGTGAATTAGAAAGTGGCTGGCAGGCCACCTGGCACCCTGCGGTGGGCCAGATCCAGCCCACAGGCCTGAAGTTAAGTATCACTGCATGAATGCTTATCATGAGGTCTGTGATAGAGTTAGGAAATATAGAAAATCATAGTTTACGTATTTACGTAGTTTTCAAAAATGATTTAATCAACAAAAGAAGATGCAAAATAGGTATGAGCATCATTTTTAACTCTGACAAAAGCATTTTAATTCCAGCTAAACTTTTGAAGCACTCTGTGGTACTTTCGTGTGTTTATTAATAATAATATTAATAATTAATCCATAGCTCGGTTGACAGGAAATAAACTGGCCAAACTTTCTGATTGTAACTTCAATTGAAGCTAAACTAATTATATCTGGGTATTAGTCCGTGTGTCTGACGAGACACAACATTCGAAACCTCCATTCTCAGACTGCGGGAATCATACCGGACATATTTTTTCTATTTTCCGACATTTTACAGAAAAAACATGGCAGATCAATCGATAAACCTGCTAGTTACGTCCTTCAGATCGTTTAGGACCTAATGCAGCATAGGAAGCATCTTCTTGCATTAAACCGCGACAGAATCCTTTTTATTTCGACACGTTAGAGGTAATTACGTCATTCAAAGTTGGTCGATGTCCCTCGTTCCTCGCCCTGATCGGTTTCCACATCCATATGACTAGCAGTGGGACACAAAGGCAGGGTTAACAGAATACAATTCAAACGCAAACTATGTTTTCTTTCTATGTACAATATATAACTTAATTATAAATATTGTCATTTTTCTCTAAGTACTGAGTTTTGTTGAGCCATTTGTATTTTCTGAGCAATGTACAGTATTGAACATATAATATTGTATTACATAGAATAGAGCCTACTAGCAACCTTGGTTAAGAGCACACTTTGAAAGAACAGAAGATGGATACAGAGTCCACGAGTCGAGTCCGATGGTTAGTACTTTCACTCTCACAGTCCCACCTGTCGTGTTCACCTGTGGGAACTTTGTGCCACACAACATTCTGGAAGTGCACCGGTCTTTGATTCAGTATGAGATCAGAACTGAGGACCCTCCTGTTGTCCCACCTGTGTGCAGAATATGATAATGAAATAATCGCTTTCACTGTTAGTTATGTTTCTCATATAAGATAATGTCTAATACCCTAAGTGTGTGTGTGTGCCGGCTGAGTGGGTTTCTCTCTGGTGAGTTCTTTAAGATGAGTCCGTCCATGTCACATACACAAGGGGTCAGCAGCATCTGCTGTCGAGCTAAATATTTTCCTCCTCTCACTCCCACTGACAAGCCCAGTCCGACCAGCCAATCACAGGCAGGCCATCACACATTTGACTCCACAAATGGTCTCTTTGGTTTGATGGGGGAGGTGGGGCCTTGGGTCCGGGAGTCACGAGAGAGCTGGCGATACATGTTGTCCTGGTAGGCCTGTGCCACGGGCAGAGTCCTCGCCACCTTCACATCCGGGTATGTGGGCACCTGGCTGACCCGCTCCAGGATGTCCCCACTGCCGCGGGAGCCGTTGGCCAGCTTGCCCAGCGAGGGGGGCTGCGTCTGGGTGTAGTAGTCCTCCTCCAACAGGTGTCCGTTCTGGGCGTTGTTGGTCTTGTTGTAGTAGGCGATGTTGCCCAGCGAGGCGGGGGGGCTGTAGGTGGAGCCTTGCTGGACCAGCTGGCCGGGCGAGGTGGGGCTGATGGCGGAGTCCATGGACGTCATGGCCCTGGACCGCGAGGGCTGATGCAGGTACTGCTGAGTCCGCGCCGTCTTGTCTATGATGCCCATGAAGGGCGTGTTCCGAGAACGGGTGGTCTCGCCCGGATACAGCCCCCCGCCGCCTTGAGAGGGAGAGATGGGGGAGATGTCATCACAGGAGCGCTCGTATGTGGCTTGCAGGGGGATCTCCATCTGCTGAATGGAAGAGGACGGCCTGAAACCTGGCGCTAAATTGGAGGTGGATCCAGTTGAGATATTGTTGCTGGACGGGGAGAATCGAAGGCCTACACTCTGTGAGTGGATGAGAGGCCTCGGGGTGGGCACGTGCTGCTTCATCTCAGTAGTATTGGCACTGACGGGGCGTCTCACCATGTGGGGGATCTCGGGAGAACCCAGCTGGCAGGGGGGCATGGCATTGGCTCGCTCCAGTACGTGTTCGGAGACTGGGTAATAGGCGGCTGACTGGCTGCGGCTTATCTGGGGCGTCTGGCTGTAACGGATGCCCCCCGGGCCCCCGCTGCTGGCGCGGTAGGCAGAGGAGGGGCGCTGGGGTAGCTCATCCTTCAACAGGCCCGACTCCATAACCCCTCCTCGGCCGCCGTGCTGACAGAGGGCCCCAGAGCTGAGGCTGGCCTGCACCTGGGGCATGGACCGTCCGTCCAAGGAGGGCTGGTACACCAGCCGGCTCTCGACGTCCACCGAACCCCCCTGGTAGCGACTGCTCATGGAGTGTCCCATCTGGCCGCTGTAGAGGCTGTTGCCCATCACGTTGCTGGGCTGGTTTGTGCGGACTATTTGGGCTATAGAAGGCTGAAGACGAAGGCCTTGGGCTTGGTGGTGCTGCGAGGACAGAGACTGCTGCGAGCTCAGCTGGAACGAGCGCTGGCTGCTCATCTTGGAGAGGGGGGATTTGGGCCGGCCGGGGAGCTGCTCTGTCTGGTAGCGCACAGGTGACCCGGACTGGGACCTGTACAGACAAACACTCTCTACTGGTGGACTGGCTCTGTACTGAGCTGCCCGACGTAAAGGAGAAGGCGGTGGGCTCTGGTGATCCATCCCCTGACCTCCACTACCCATAGAAGGGGGCTGAAGCCGTAGGACGACTGGTGCACCGGGGAGGTATGTGGCGGGCTGTGTCGATAGTGATTCTGATGTGTCGGGGAGAGGGAGGGCGATGTGGGCTGGTACGAGCCGCGGGTTGGAGAGGACATGGAGGAAGAGGTGGGGTGATATTCGTAGGGCTGGCCCATGGGCGAACCTCCAGCTAAGTAGATCTGATCCGGATGTGTTGGGGACAGCGGCGGGCTCTGGATGATGGGAAGGCTGGAGGGGTTGGTGAGAGACTCGGGTGGGGGCAGACCCACAGACATGGCCTCCAGCTCCTGCTCCAGGTAGTCCTCGTCCTCAAACAGGTCCTGGACGGGCTCCATGTCCTCCAGACGGGGCTCTGGGGGAGGAGGGAGAGGCATGGACAGGGACAGGGACTCCTCGTCTTCTGGGGGAGGTGTAGGAGGAGGGGAGGGAGGAGGCTCCAGCTCCAGGTCCTGCTGCTGGTGCTCCTCCTGGTTGAGCTGGTGATACTCCTCCTCCACCCTCTGGAGCAGCCGCTGGATCTCTCGGTTGTTGGGGCACTGCTTCATGGCTTCATTCAGGTCCTCTAAGGCTTCAGGAAATTGTCTGGAAACAAGAGATTGATTTTTAATTTTGGGGAAAAGTCAACATCGCTGCAGAGACAATTTAAAATGCACATCAGAGTATTTCACTCTATGACGTGTAGAGAGATAAAAGGAGCGTACCTGCTGCTACGCTTGGCGCGTGCTCTGGCATAGTATGCCTCATACGATTTTGGTTTCAGTTCGAGTGCCTTGGTAGCAAATTCCTCAGCCATCCCAAAGTCCTGCAGAGATTGAACAACATCCAAAACATATCAAGACAAAGGCAAATACAGCTGGCAGCATTATCTTCATTATGTTCGACGTATGATAGAATGATTGGTTTGGTTATTTAGTATAACAGACAGCTCAGAAGTCAATCTGAAACACGTCTGCTTTGGCATTTTCCACCAGCCGCTCAGGCCTCAGACTTACGTTCATTTTCCTCCGACATCGGGACAGGTTGAGGAAGAGCGATACTTTGAGTTCCCTGAATGTCTTGAGGTCCTCGCTGAAGCCTTCGCGTGGAAACTTTTTGAGGGCATACTGATAACGCTGCGCTGCCTCCTTCACCTTCCCCTTCTGTCAGACAAACAGAGAGAAGTCGGGTTATCGTCATAACGTAGTGAAATATAATCTGAAAACACTTCACAATATAAATCAGAGCCAGACACAAAGATACATTTATCATTTGTTCTAAATCAAAGCTCATTGTCTTGTTTTCACTGTAGCTTAATGTTGTTATTTACGATATAATACCTATAAACAACTGAATGTATTTTGTTTGGGAAACTACAGGACAGACACACTAAAATCCCGCACGCGCACTAACACGTATAAAACTAAAACTATTCATTTTCTACTTTCTACAAAACATTATATATAATTCTGAAGAAAATATATAATTTATGTCAAGTGACACCGACTGTATAGAGAACTAAAAATGTCTTTATAAATAAATAAATACAGGAATAAATAAATAAAATAATAAATGTTGAAATAAATAAATCCATGCATAAAATTATAAATAAAAGAACACATAAATAAATGGATGCGGAAATAAATAAATAAAAACATGCATGTATTATACAAATCAATATAGAATAAACATATAAATAAATAAATAAACACTGAATCTATATGGAAATAAATAGATAAATGCTTCAATAAATAAATAAATGAATAAGTAAATATGGGAATAAATAAATAAAAACATGCATAAATAAATAAAAGGATAAACAAATATGTGCTGAAATAAATAGATAAATAAATCATATTTTATTTTTAATTTAACAAATACATTAAGTGCTTGAAATAAATACAGACATAAAAAGATAAATAAATAAGTAAATTTAATAAATAAAATTAATTATAAAAAATAAAATAATAATAAAATAAATCTTTGAATGAATATAGACATAAATAGATACATAAATAAATAAATAAATAAAAGTTGATAGTTAAATAACAGAAATTAAATAAAATAATAAAAAATTATTATTAATTAATAATCTTAAATTCTTTTCCACATTTTTGTACAACTACATTTATCTGTCTCTGTATTTCTGTCCGTATCTTCATGAGGTCCTAACCCTCTGCATTTCTTTGATTTTTTTTTTACGTATATATTCTAGCATTCATTTTTTTATTTATTACTGTATTTACTTATTGATAATTATGTCATTTTTTTGTCCTTCATATGACCCAAGTCTTTATTAGTCATAACAGTTGGACATAGGATCAGGACACAGTCCTCGCTGAGAAAGAAATTTATACTTAAGTGGTATTTTTATTTTCATATTTCACATTCGTAACATCACAGATGCATCTGTAATTCATTCAATGAAACCTGAGCTGTCGTCTGACCTTGTAGAAACTGTCCCCCTCCTCGATGAGTTTGCTGAGTAAGATGATCATGATGTCGGGTTTGGAGGTGGCCATGGCCCACGTGGCTGGACCTGGGTAACACAGGAAGGAACAGATGAAAACAAAAAGCGCAGTGAGAAAGACACACAGCAATAAGCAGCAGAGGAGGAAGGAGGGAGCGACTGGGAGTCACACTACACACAACAATAATAACAGGGATGAGACAACAGCCAAAATGGGGAAATGGAGGAGAAAAGACAGGCAATCCACTGCAGAGAAAAGATTACAAAGATCTGCTCTGACACCTCGAGAACACTGTGACCTCGCTATGGGACGTCAGGCCTGGGTCAAATACTATCTGCTGATAATTATGTGTTTCTTTAATCCTGCTGGGGGTCGAGTTTGCTGAATTAGAGTGCAGAATGAGCACATTTCAAACGGGTTTTCAAATGGCTGATTAACTGCAGCAATTATCTGCAAATACGTTTTAACCCAGGCCGAGTAGATGTACAGAAAAACAAACAAAAAAAAAACAAAACGCTGTCATGTTTTTGTAGAGACACATTTTCTGTCTTGTCAAGAAGTGCAGATGTACAGTAATTCTTTGTACTAGTGACTGATTCAGGGATGTGATCGAGAGCAGCAGGAAAAACTTGTGTCGTGTATTTAAAAACGAAAGGAGGGAAAAAGAGACACTTAATCCCTGCAGACTGCTTTGTGGCTGAAAAAAAAAAAAAAATCAAACTGAAACTGTCTTTTTCTGTATCTGCGCAACAGCAATCCTTGACACATGTACACACACCACAGAGATGAGAAGGAAGGGGATCTTGCACAAGGAGACACGGGGCAGGTACGATAAACAAAAGAGGCAAGCAGGAAGGGTATAACGGAGCTCTGCAGGCTGTCCTCTGAGCTGGTGGCGGTGGCGGTGGTGGGGGTGGTGGAGGTGAGGGTAGGAATGCTGCTGACTGGCCTAGCTGACACTGAGGAAACGTCTGGAAGATGAGCGATGCACAGTACAGTGGTTTATCACCTCAGTCTGTGGTGGCGGTGGTACAGAGGAGTTACAAAGACATGCATTTTCCGCTAAATCACGACCACGCAAAGTGCTACTGAGGGGGCTCCCCGTCATGCATCTGTGGGATGGAAGGTCAACACCTCGATACGACGTCACAGGCTGGAGGCCGGGCATGCTGTCATTAACCACTCGGATGTTAGCATCTACCTCTAGGGCAATCCCGACTGCATCACTGTCAGTGCTAATACCTTTTGCATGTTATTATTTGTCAGTTTGAGAAGGTAGCTAAGCTGGCCTGCCGACACTTAGGACGACACAGACAACACAGAGAGAGGAGATAGAGCTGTCAAAATGCCTGGTGGGGTGAGAAGTCGACAGCCTTGGCTTTACCTCGGGGCCGACTGGGCAGCGTCTGACATCCTGGGGCCGGAGAGAGAGGCGGGGGATGGGTGGGGAGGCAAGAGGAGGGAGGGGAAGGGGAGGGGGGTGAGAAGGAGGAGGTCATGAGCAAGGGAGGGAGTGTGAGTGGGAGGGCAGAGCGAGGGAGGGGAGGGGAGGGGAAGAATTGCCAGAGAAAACAGATAGAAACAGCGAGAAAGAGGAAGAGAAGTGATGGCAGTGGTGGAGGAGGAGGAGAAGTGAGAAAAAGGAACACAAAAAAAAAGCAGCAGTGAGAAGCGGAGATAAGTGCCTGAGCAAAAGAAAAAGGAGAAAAAAGGATACCGAAAAGAAACAAGCGCTAATAACAACCTGTCTCTGAGCAACCGCAGAGGAATAGAGCGAGAGGATGTGATTGAGAGAGAACCGGGGAGATAGCGTGAGCGTAGGTAGAGACAAACAGACAGAGAGAGAAAGAGAAAAAGCAAAACAACACAGCGGCAGCAGTAGTACAATAAAAAGAAACACACATCAGAGCCATAAATAGCCGAGGAGAAGCAGCACGATGCGGCAGTAGGGGGGCGGATGACATACAGTAGCAGGAAGTGGTTTAAGCTACATGGAGACACGAACCTGAATCCATGGCTTATTGCGGTACAATGCTACAGCGCTCTATAATGACCAGCAGGAAGTGTGTACTTTAAAGAAAGAGCATCTCTGGATTCTCCCTTTCATGCAGCTCATGCCTGAACTCCAATGCATGACCTTTTCAACAAAAATACAATCTCAAATTGTGTCTCATCTCCACGGCAGGCAAATAACCCTCTCTCTCTCATGGCGCTACAGGACAAAGATGCTGCACTTAGAAGATGTTCTCTGTGAGCTAAACGGTCGCCTCTTTACTCCGCCAACCCGCTCTTACCTATCTTGGCTCCTTTCTTGAGCAGGGCGACCACCACCGACGTGTTTCTGCAGCCCACCGCCCTGTCCAGAGGACGCATCCCGCTGTAGTCTACGTGCTCTATCATGGCGCCGTGGTCAACCAAGAACTGGACCTGAAGAGAGAAACATGGTGTGAAAAAAATCTGTCTGTATAGTGAAGGTCAAACAAAATCGCCAGGTCTTTTCATTCGTAAACTCGTACCACTTCAGAGTCGCCGTAGAAGGCAGCCAGGTCGAGGGGCGTGCGTCCGTTCTTGTCAGCGTGGTCGGTGGCGGCTCCGCTCTCCACCAGGCAGCGGACGACAGGTAAGTGTCCTTTGAGACAGGCCCAGCTCAGAGCGGTCAGACCCTCCTTATCCATCAGAGACAGAGAGGCTCCTGGGAAGAGGCACAGGCGGCAGTGAGACGCAGCCAGGCGTCTTTCACTCCGAATCCTTTTCACAACTAACTGCTTAATTCATTTCTGATGGATTTTTAAAATCTGCTGCTGATTTAATTTGGCTGTAATTATCGTAAACAACATTTGAAAACTGTAATTACGCTCGTTTTTATTGGTGCAGTGGCTGTGATATTTTTTTCCCTGTGAAGGACTGCAGCGTTTAGACGAGTGTGAGAAAAGGAAACACCCTGGTATATCGAGTGCTCCTGTAGGAGGGCTTTGAATGCCAAAGATCATGAGACATGGCTGCACATATTTATTGCCTTAGCTATCAATTTACTAAACATCTGTTGAGATATGTTGTGCAGTATTTATTCTAGTAGATCCTCATATTTATGCTTCAGGGGTTCGATTTGTACTTTGGCCTCAGCTGTGTCAAAAAATGCTCTCTTGCTATACAAGCCCTAACCGACCAAAAATTTACTGCAAACCCATGTTTTAAAATTTTGCGATTGCTGCAGCCTGGTTTCATTGTAGCTTTTCCTTGGGGGTAGAAACAGCTGTTTGCCGACAATCAGCTGCTGCTGCTGCTGTTTGACGCAGCGCTGAAGGACCGTCTCCATCGGCCGCTCTTCTCCTGCGCTCTCTGCCTGGTTACTCCATGTCATCACTTCTCATCTTATTTTGCCGCTTGGTCAAAAGTCCCATCGCAGCAGTAAACATCTGACACAGAGCCATTAATCTCACACCGAAATTGCTTGACTCTGTTATTAAACCAGTTAATAACCGTTGGGTAACGCTAGCCGTGTGATGCGAACAGTTAGTCCTGTCACTGCTGTGTGTGACTCTCATAGTCTCATGATAAGCAGACAGAGAGACAAGGGGGCTGAGCGACTCAAAACGCTGCACGCAGCTCTACAGTAAAACAAGATTTCATCTGTTTTCAGTTGTAAAAACTGTGTTAAAGCTGCGGTGACTGGACTGGCTGAACTCGTCTCATCCTGGAGGAACTGCTCAGTCCCTTTACCTTGAGATAGTAAAAACTCCACAGTCCCCAGGTGTCCCTCCGAGGCGGCCATCATTAGAGGAGTGCGACCCTGCTTGTCAGCCAGGTTGACATCTGCGCCATGTGTGAGGAGGAGGTCCACGATCTGAAACACCCAAATACAGAACTCGTGTCATCATATCACATCATCGTCATCATGTAACAGCAACTGGATGTGATAAAAAGTTAAAAAAGTGACAATACTTTTTATTAAACCAAAAGAGAATTAAGTGAAAATTGTTTGAAAAAAAATTAATAATAAATCAAAATTAGTTCCAAGAGCATATTGCCACATCTGTACAGAGTAAACTGGAAAAACAAGATGCATGTTTGGTGTTCACTCAAATGCAAAACAGGATGTCTGCAGGTATCAGATACAATTTTTATTAGCAGACAAAACACACACTGCAGTGTCACTGACAACGGATCCTCTGTGTCCATGATCGTCTCTCAAGACCACAAAGGTCCCCGTGATCTCCAACCATGACCCCTGGAAATCCAGAGCCCCAGCAGGGAGGGAGAATCACCCAGTCTGTATTTTATGCTTTTTAAGACCTTTCGAAGGCAGTTTTTAACCAAATTTAAGACTGATTTTTGGACAAATTATCTTATTCAAAGACTTGTTTCGACAAAAAGAAATGAGATAAAATGTCACTTTACAAGTTCATATTTTAGACCTTTAGACCTCAAGGCCTAATATTTACAAAACTGAATTTAAGACTTCTTGCACACGCCCTACATGGTACAAAGGTAAGCACTAACCTGCCAGTGTCCCTGTCGGACGGCGCTGAACAGCGGGACGATGCCTCGTCTGTTGGGCTGGGCCACGGCCGCCCCCTGCTCCAGTAACAGACGACAGACCTCCAGCTTCCCCCGACCGGAGGCTGCGGTCAGAGCTGCACAAACACACAATGGATCAGTGGATGAGATGAGGAGAAGCAGAATGTGGAGGATAGAAATCAGGTTTTGAGCTGGGGGGTTTAGCGCAGACGTGATTTTTGTTGGTCATTAAATCATTATTAACCTGCAATAACTGATTTATTTGGCCACTTGGGGGCAGTGGAAACGTGACATATCATCACCTTTTACATGGCAAACTTATTAACATGTTACTGACATGTTCAGTCATCTGGAGTCATGTTTGTGTTCACACCATGAACGATGACAGAAAAATATGTGCCTTTTTTTGTTTTTATCAACGCCTGAAGGAAGTATCTTAATAGCTGCTAAATGTTTTCACCTGCAAGTCGCTACCTGTGTCTGGGCATGTAATGTGGGCGGGGTTTACAGAGCCTCTTCACCTTCTGCGGCTGAAAGCACTGCTGTGAGAGTGAAGCAGAGCAGTAAAGTTGTGGTTTTGACAGCTGAACGACGAGCTGAAACTCACTGTAAAGCTCTGCAAAGCTGAGAGGAGCTGTCCATGATTGTCTGTACGTTCAGATATTGATACATGCTGTTGTAAAACCTCAATTAGAGGAGAGGAGAGAGGAAGAGAAGCCCATTGAGATTTTGCTGAAGCTAAGGCCTTTGAAAAGACATCTTCTCAAACATAATGATTATAATTGGAATAATTTAAGCAGAGTGAACAAATCTCTTTAAGCAGAGTGGAAGCAGGCCCAGAGGGGCTGACCGCAGTTTCAACTATAGCCTGACACATACTGCATTTCTTAGACTGATACCGATATATCAGCTGACAGCAATTTCCTTTAATACATAACACAGACGAACGAGCTTTGAACAAATGCCTTAGATTTGTTTGTTTAAAAAAGACTGTATAAAGTTGCCACTTCGTTGTGGACTTCTGTTTTGAAGCCTTCAGTTCGGTATCTTGGTCTTTTAGAGCCAGAAGTAACCACTACTCTGAGTACAACTAATTCTACTCAAGGGGACATTTAATAACATTTTAATGGGTGAATTATATAAACCCCTCCCATACAGTTGTCATGAACAGGGAAATTAGCTACAAAACTGTTTTCACACCAGGCTGTAAACATGTTTTGTTTATTTCTGCTTTAAAGTTGGGTGTTTTAACATGAGGGTCTATGAGGATTCGTTTTTTTGGAGTCAGCCTCAAGTGGCCATTGAAGGAACTGCGTTTTTTTTTTTTTTTTTTTGCACTTCCGCGTTGGCTTCATTTTTAAGCACCAGATGTTGCGCACAAGTGGAACCAAGATACAAAGCAGGACATCTTTGCAGTTGAAAAAAAATAACGTGAAACCTGATTTAGCATTTATTACTTGTTGGCAGGGGTGTAAGAAGTACTTGGATCTTTAACTCAAGTAAAAGTAGTGTAGAAATACTCTGTTACAAGTAAACATCCTGCATTCAAAAGTTAGCTTAAGCAGAAAAGTATAAGCATCAAAATATATTTAGAGGACCAAAAATAAAAGTGCTCATCATGCAGAATGGCCCATTTGATAAAATATAAAAATAAAAATAAAAGTTAAAATAAAAATAAAAATAAAAAATAAATAAATAATAACAATAGTTGATGGGTATCTGAACCTATAATACTTGGTTGTCGATTCATATTTCATATTAAAAATTGGAATTTGCAAAGTGACTTACGTTATCAAATAAATCTAGTGAAGCACAAAGAACAATATTTGCCTCTAGGATGCAGTGGACACATGAAGTTGCCTAAAAGGGAAATTCAAGTACTTATAAACTGTACTTAACTACAGTACTTGAGTAAATGTACTTCTTACTACTGCTTGCTGACCGACGTATTCACTGGTACCGATATATCCTCAATGAGATATCAGCTAATTTATCGGTGTAGCTTTAGTTTGAACCTATTTATCCTTTGCTGGAAGAACACTCTGATATACACAGTTCAGTGAGTACATCTGAACATACATTCTCTCCCTCTGGCTGTTAATGTATTTTCAGTTGACCTATCCAGTAACACTGGGATTAAAAATCATCTTCCAGAACAACTGTTATCCTCCTGATCTCTTATAAACAATGAAACCACAGCTGAGTGAGTACAAGTCCCCTTGTTGAGCTGGCAGGGAGAAGCAGCTCTCTAACACACTGCAGCGGGGGAATAAGGCTCGCGACGAGGTTTCATAGCTTTAGGTTACAATGATGCATTACATTTCTCAACACCCGGCCACAGGGCAATCACACTAGTCTTTTCTAAGCACCCTGGAGCACACTCATCCCTCCTCCTCCCCCTCCTCCTCCTCTGGGTGAGCCCAGCCCTGTCTGTGCTCCAATGACACCACTGCACTGCCATCAGTATCTGACGCAGCAGCAGCAGCAGCAGCAGCAGCAGCAGACACACAAGAACCATCTCTCATATCCGCACTGCAGCGCTCTGCCTCGCAGTGACACACAGATAAACCCTCTCACAAAACACCTTAAAAATATTGTTTGACATGTTTACGTCTCACAAACTGCTGTTTAACTTTACATCGTGTTCAGAGACTTCACAGCTACATGGACCATTAATATTCACAGTCATGTGCCTGGGTTTTATTAGTGTAACATGCATCTAAAGTAGGTGTTCCCACCTGTCTCCCCCCACAGGGTGTCAAAGTTATTGATTTGAGCACGTTCCACCTCCTCTTCATCTTTCTCTGGCAGGTCCAGCAGGTAGGACACAATCTGAAGGGGGACAAGATTCAACGTGACACAGATTAGTGTCCAAGTTTATTCTAAACAGACAGAGATAAGATAAATGATGTAAAATAAAACCACCTTGCTGAATAACTTTAAAGGTCCAGTGAAGGATTCAGGGAGATATACTGGCAGAAATGGAATATCATACAATAAGTATGTTTTCTTTAGTGTTTAATCACATGAAAATAAGAATCGTTGTGTTTTTGTTACCTTAGAATGAGCTGTTTATATCTACATAGGGAGTGTGTTCTCGTCTACTAAGATAACCATGTTGCAGCGCCATGTTTCTGCAGTAGCCCAGAAGAGACAGATAGGCTCTAGATAGGATCAAGGTCAGCCACCGTAGTTTTAGTTCTTCCGCCAAGAAATGTGCAGCTGCTTCATTCGGTGATTTTAATGGTTTAAATCACCAGGTCCATTTGACTGCTACGGATAATTCGGCCCCTGCTACAAACCTCCTGAAAGTCTAGATCTGAAGTTATCAAAGAAATTAACCGAACACACATTAGCAGCTGCTAGGTTAGCGGCCCTTATCCGACACACTGCTTTATTCAGTGTTTTTACCAGTTTAAATCACAGAGTCTGCTTGTTTGGAGAGGAAGAGGCCTCTGTGGATAATTCAACTCCGAGTAAAAACCTTGTCAATGTCAGGAGCAGAAATAAGGCCAGCACACATTAGCAGGTGCCGGGCAAGCGGGCCCTCTGCGACGTACTGGACAGCGTAGGAAAAACATTGATTTGCTACGTGAAACTGCTTCATTCTGGGTTTTTTATTGGATTTAATCACCTGGTTGGTTTGTTTAAGAGAGGAAGAGACCTCTGCAGATAATTCTATTTCCAGTAAAACAATGACCACTGGAGGAATTTTAACGGTTTCAGCTTCAGCTGATTGCAATCTGCCATCCTCACCTCTACTTGCTGCCTAATCCCCCTAAATCAATCTCACTGGACCTTCAAAGGCTGAATTTGAGATGACTGACAGTCGTCATTAGCAGCTACATCGACCACCACACCTCAGTCAATCAGCTGTGGGAACAAAGTTGTCATTGATTTAGTCTCTTCTGGAGCCACAGTAGGATTTACCACAGACGGATCATTTAAACGTGGTTCCCCTCTCATTTCATTTGGCCTCTCCTCGTTTCTTTTCCGTCCATCATACTCTCGCTGTTTCCGCTGCCTCCTTCACTCTTCCTCAAATTCAAATCAGTGTCACTTTAGTGGTTCGCAAAGAGCTTTTTCTTTTTTCTTTTTTACATCTCCAAAGTGCTTTCTGTCTCAACTTGTTTGACTATTTCCCCATCTGATTCTGTCTCACCTCACGCTCTGAACATTAGTCACGTTTAGTTTGTTTTGAAAAATAAATTGCTGTAAAAAATGTGACAAAATGCAAAATGTACAGCAGGCCTATTTAACTGGCGGCCCACAGGCCAACTCCGGCTCGCTGATCAGCTCTTGTTTACAAATAAATGACATCTAAAAGCTGAAAAAGGTAAAAATCATGCGAATAACTGACACTGTGTCACAATATGCCTCTGTGTACTTAGTCTAATTGCCTCTGAACCCTAAAACCCAGCAGTGAGTTTAAAAAGCATGTTTTCTTTTTTAAATAATTGCCAAATATACACCATATGTCACAGAATTCCAACTTTTTTTTAAGTGGTCCTTGAACGCATCTTGTGTGACAAACGCTTCACCAGGAAACCAAATCTTAGCTTATATCGTACTTGCTTTATTTTACATGTCTTGTTCAAAATTTTGCCAAAAATAAGCTGTTTGCAGCAAACAGATCCTGTAAAAAACAATAAATTCTGTGCTCCTCAGCACAACTGGTAAACCATGAATAATTTGGATGAGACCAACAGTCACGTGGCAAATATTCAGCGAAATTTCAGGCCTAAGAGAGGTTGTAAAAATGTAAACGGTAAATGTAAATTGCAATGTAGGGAAATCACAGTTTTGAAAATGTGGTGACGTGTTGTGTCGACTGTCTACACATGCAGCGAATAACAGTGCACAGGAATGCCTGGCTCCACGTACGTTCGTTGCTTTCTGAAAATGAGCCCCTGATTAATACAGTTAAACAGGCCTGCTGCACAGTATCACAAAGACTCATTCTCTGCAGTGAACATTTCAACTCGTGTTTACAGAGTGAAAACAGTTGAAGGAGATGCAGAGACAATTCAGCCGTAGTGGCTTCCTTGCCTTCGGCTCAAACACTAATCATCATCAGCGTTTTAGTGCTGTCTGCTTCTTCTTGCGTCCTCTTTTTCTTCCTGTGAACAGGACTTCAGCAGCTGTTCTGGTGTTAAAAATGTCTGACATACTGCAGCGCATAGGGACAGTGGTGGAGTAAGAGTTAGGGAGGCGAGCTTGTTACCGGCAGGATAAATCTGGGTGTGAAAATTGAAAAAGCAGCGTACTGAGGTGTCTTTGAGCACCCTGACTGCTCCAGTGGAGCTGCTTAGTGGCAAGCAGACTGGACTGTGGTTGAACTGGGCCGCTTCCAGGTGTGTATGTGTGTAACTGTGCTAATGTGATCAGGGGTGCTGCTGCAAAAAAGAGGCTTCTGCTCCCTGAAACCTCTCTGGAAAAATAAAGCTCAAATGAGAAACTGTGACTTCCTGTTGCATTACTACATCTCTTTCACTTATATATAACCTATAACCTCGAGGTGATCGTTGTGCACAAAGCCACAGAATGTCTTTTTGATGAGTAAATCTGGCTTTTTAAAATATTATTTTCCTCCGCAGCGTCAGGACTGAGCAAAATCTATCGAAACAAATGTCGATCTGCTAAAACGAGAAACAAAAAAGTGTCATTATCAGTGTCGGAGGTAAAGACACTGGTGAGCATGATACTCAAACCATCCCTGTCGTACCTCTGTGTATCCCATACTGGCTGCGGCGATGAGGGCCTGCTGGACTGCGTGGCTCTTGGTAAAGGACGCCTGTTGTTGGGTTTGTGGCGACTGCTGCTGCTGCGACCCCATGCACCAGTCACACTGGATGAGGTACTTCACCACCTCCATGTGGCCCCTCAGGGCCGCGTGAACCAGGGCGCACTGGCCGTTCTTATCCAGGTGGTCCACCTGTAAACAGGACGCAGATTTGGTCGGGAAAACCAGTTAGTGAGGACAATTTATATCCAGTTATCAAGACATGGAAAAGATCTTCAAATGAAAATCCAGAAAAACAGACAGTTCAATCGCAGCCTTGATCACACACCCTCCACGCTTCACACACCTTCGCTCTCTTGCGGCAAAGCGCAGTCACAATGGCCATGTGTCCCCCAGCGGCGGCGTAGCCCAGCGGCGTGAGGCCACTCTCAGACGGAGCGTCGACAGAGGCGCCAAACTCGAGCAGCAGAGCCACCATGTCCATGTAGCCCAGGTGGGAGTGGACACACAGCACGGGAGCGTTGTTCAGCACCTCTGTGCGGTAGTTCACATTGGCGCCGCCCATCATCAGCAGCCGGCTCACCTGGAAACACACGGACAAGATAATTAAACATGAGGAAATAAAAAGTTAACCCAGCGTGAACTCAAATATTGAAACTATCTGAGTCCAGAGAGAAAGTTTCTCTGTGAAGTCGTCATAGTAACATGTTGAAATATTCTTTAACTATGCTATGTTGGCGCTGGTACCTTGATGTTGGGAGTGTAGAGGTTTCGGAGTGAAGAAAGTGCAGCTGAAAGGCCCTCTGTGCTGTAGGATACCCACAGGCCTTGCAAGATGGATGAGGAAACCCCGACTTTCTTGCTGAGGCCCTTGAAGAGAGAGATAGAGTGTAAATATTCATTACTTTGGAGCCAGACCGCAGCTGTGCGGGGGCGTGCGTGCGTGCGTGTGTGTATAGATGTGTGCGGAGACAAATAATGGTGTACCT
The DNA here is from genome assembly GCA_026686955.1 of Epinephelus cyanopodus. Lineage (NCBI taxonomy): Eukaryota > Metazoa > Chordata > Actinopteri > Perciformes > Serranidae > Epinephelus > Epinephelus cyanopodus. The sequence continues at coordinate 7,371,257 of CM048933.1, read as the reverse complement.
TGAAGATATGTGCTTTGAGGATGTGATGGCCCAGCTCAATAGTCTGCTGTCTGTTCAGCTTGTTCTCCTGCCGAGAGAACCAGAAGGCCAGTAGGGTGTGACCGCTCCTGCAGAGAGGACGGACACAGGATCCTTCAATACTTGAGACTGACTCATCAGGTCATTACACTGTGTTCTGCACAGTCGGTGCAAACTGCTGTAATTACAATACAGGAAATAAAATGTTCCTACACGTCGTCTGCTAGACAAACATAATGTACCTAAGACTGACAGAGAGATTTATATTTATACATGGCTGACTGCACAATGCTACAGTAGCATGTTACACAAGATGCAGCAGCAAGTGGCTGTCAGAGAAAACACTGACTGTCACCTTTTTGGTTAAACAGTGATGAATAGTAATTTTTGAATGGGGTTAGGTACCCAAAATGTAATTCCTGACAGTTCCCTCTGAGCAGCAAGTCACTAAAAGAGTCTGAGAAGTCCGGGGCTGTTCATAAAACATTCAGGACGCCACAGTTTATTCCACACTACTGAAGCTGCTCCTCTTTTTGGAACCACCACGGAGTCAATAATAATTTCGCTTTCAGCCATGTTTGCTGTTGCCATGGGTAACAGTATGACATCAGTATGTCAAGGAGTCGAAATATCGCAAGTAGCACAATATGAATTTTTCAAATCATATTAAAAACTATACCAGTATTATTGTGAACAAGACGATATGGCAATTTTGAAATTGGTGCTACATGACCAGAGAAAAGAGGAAAAGCTCTTTTGCTCAAGAGGTAAAAAACCTTGAATTACAGTTCAACAGTGTGCTAAAATCTGTTTCTGAAAACGTTTTAGGTGAGAAGCAGAATCTTGGTTCGTATTTTAACAGCACTGCCTAATTTAACCATGTGATCTCAGTTTGAGAGATCTCTACACGTGGGAGAGATCTGCTTCTCTACTCGTGGTGAGGACGTCGTGCTGGGCATACAAGGTAGTAAACTCTGTAGTTTGAGCAACAGCCCTAGAGCCAGACAAATGCATAATCCAGCAGATTTGAATTTAGAAATGAGCAGGGAGTTCTGAGCTCTGGCAAGATGGAGGGAAGTTTACCACAGCTCATTTACAGATATTACCCACACTGTTATGATACAGAGCTGGTTGAAAAAGTAGTTCATTTTCTGCCTCTCCTCTCACTCAATCCGGCATTTCTCCCGCCCCGCCCTCACCTCGGATCACAGAGGAACTTTGTCTTTTCTCCTTCTTCTCTCCAGATCAGCCACTCCCTGAAGGACGGGTGAACAAACATCCTGGTACCGTCCCTCCTCTTCACCAGGAAGACCGACAGGTTGTCTACACGTTGCTGGAAGTCTTCCCAGTCTAGTGTGCCCTGCAGACACACACATCGTTCCCACGTTATTAGTTATTGACAACTCAGGTCACACTGATAGTAGTGTGATCTCTTCAATTTCTATGATAGTGGATGGAATATTTGATATTTAGACATTCAGGAACACAAAAATTAACCTTGTCTGATTTAATTATACCTGTAAAAATCCTCTTTGTTTCATCTTGTCAAAAGGACCACTACTGCATCTTTCAGTCTTCAAGCAAAAATAAATATAATGAGCATTTATTATTATTTTCTACAGATTATTACAGCCACTAAATACTTAACATAACTATGACATTAAATATTTATAACTACATAAGCTACAATCGACAAGTTAAAAAACATATTAAGAGGCGGCTGTGGCTCAGAGATAGAGCGGGTCGTCCACTTATTGGAAGACTCAAAAACTGACCTACATAAAATAGATGTGGCTGGAAATAGCGTGTTTATGTTGGACCCCGTTGGCCATAGCAATAAGCTGATTAGAAAAATAGTTTTCAGAGCCTTAAACTATACCTGACCGTGTTAAATAAACATTCAGTAACATGCTATGCAATTTTAATGGACTCACCGACTCATTTATTTTAGCTCAAGGACGGAGTAAAAACACAGATTAGCAAGAGAAGACTTCACGAGGTAACTAAAATCTTTCCTTTCTGTTAAAATCAAAATTCACCGCTTTAATGTTACATTTTAGGAGAAGGTTGATGTTGAAGTTGGATCACTGAGGCCATTTTATTTATTTATTTATTTATTTTTAAAGATATTTTTATGGGCATTTTTTGCCTTTATTTGATAGGATAGTGAAGTGTGAAGGGGGAGAGAGAGAGGGAGAGACACGCAGCAAAGGGCCACAGGCTGGAGTCGAACCCGAGCCGCTGCGGCAACAGCCTTGTACATGGGGCGCCTGCTCTACCACTAAGCCTTTGACGCCCCACCGAGGCCATTTTATAATACATCAAATCAATTGCAGGCCCTGAGATACTAAAAGGTCTCAAGGTCTGAGGTTCTGGTACATTTTAGGATTACTACCTGCAGCGAGCCAGCGTTGATGGCCTGATATATCTGCTCATCGGTCAGCGGATGAAGCGAGGCCACGGCCACGTTGAGCAGAGGAAGCGCCCGCTCGAACGATGACTGCGTGGGGAAGCGCATGTTGCAATGCAGCAGGTACACCTCTGCCAGGTTGACTGGAACCACCTGAGGAGGTAAAGAGGGAAGGAGGGAAGGAAAAATGTGAGGAAGGAGGGAATATGAATGCTGATTTCCTTCGGAGCAGCTTCACAAAACATAAATAATGCATTGTGTTTGTACAGCGCGTCTTCAACTATTCCACGTGGTCTTCCTCAGAGAAACGAGAATGTGAATTTATCAGTTGTCTTTTTTTTCATGGAGTCTGGAAGCACTTCTGAATACATGAAACTAAATGAACCTGGGGGTGTGAGATAAAATATATCATTATGAAATGCACACTGAAACAATTCAGCTGCATTATTTATCAAAAAGGTGTCGGGCTCTGACTGTCAAAAAGAACATTTTATGAAACTGCTTTTACACAAAGCATGTCAGAGAGCAGGTAAATAAGAGATGCCTTTCCAGAATTGCCTCCGCAAATTATGAGCGCCAAGATGTTTAGTTTAGAGAAGAGGTTTTCGACGCTCGACACTGTGGGCCCCCTCCCAAAACACCTCCTTCATCTTCTACACGTTGCTATGGATACAGTTATTACTTGAGTCCTGACTTTTTAGCCTATATTTTTCATATTTAACCTAATATTTGTTATATTTTGGCACCATTAAATGTATGCTGGATTAACCATCATCAGCTCATGTTTGCAGCGCACGAGGCAAGTTAATAACATGTCGGGCAGGAAATCCAAAGTGTGGGATCATTTTGAGAAGGTGAAGGACGAACCCAAGGTGATATGTAAACTCATCTTCATTGGTCGACTACAAACATGACGTATCATCTGAAACATGGAAGTAGCTACATGCCCATTAGCCCACAGCTTCATTAACAGGCAGCTCGCTCAGTGTGTGACGTGCACTTGGAGATAAAATATAGGCCTATAGTAATGTTTAAGATCCATCTACACTACACCCGTGAAAACCGCTGACTTCGTACCTTATAGCTGGAGCTTTTGAGGACAAGGTAGCCCTTCTCGATGAGGTCAAAGGTGAGCTTGAGGTACAGGTAGGAGCCCTGGCTCAGGGCCTTGAGGTGGGCGCTGAGCTTGCCGAAGGTGGTGTTGTCCATCTTGCCGTTGAGCGAGATGTTGTTCTGGATCTCCGGGCTGCTGTGGATGCGGTGCAGGATGTAGCCCTGCAGGTCCTGGTCTATGGCGTCGTTCTCCTCCAGGCTGTCCAGAGAGATACGGTGGAACGGCAGCGCGTTGGTGATCTCCTGAACAGTCAGAGACGTTTCAGTCAGGAAGTTGGCGATATGAACACGCAGACATCTTGATAAACTGAGTAAGCGCCTATACACTTACTCACTTAAGGTAAAATGATTCATAAAGAAGTTGAAAATAAAGGATAACATGCTGTGAATAACTCGTCCACATCTATATCGTCCTCATGAATAAAAGGTAAAGGGAGAGAAGACAAAGGAAATACACTTCTTTTTAATATGCTCTGCATAATAAAAATGAAAAGGTCAGAGACAAAGAGGGTAGAGCTGTACTCAAGACAAATTCAATATTGTCAGATTGTGGCCTCCAGTTAATGCAAAAATAACCTGCTGATAATGCTGATGTAAAACCCTCTTAGCTGGCAAACAATAATAGAATAATATAATAAAGGGATAGTTGCTGCTTAAGTCCTTCCATGCTGAATTTAAAATAAAACCTTTTGAATTAGATTAAGTGTGAAACAGCAGAGGAGCAAATACATAAAGTGGGATTTATGATCTGTATGCTTAAAGAGAAACTCCTCTCTGACCGTCTGTCCTCTTACCTGTAACGTGGTTCTGACTGTGACCACCAGTTTGAGCCAGGGAGGGAACTTGTTGATGGTTTTAGTGAGGAAGGACACAATGGTGTCTCCGTAGTCTGGCTTGTGGAACTCTGCTTCATTCAGACCGTCTATGAGGATGATGAGGTCCTCCTCAGAGCTGATCTTCCTCTCTGGAAATGAAACAGATACTATTTAGCAAACGTAGTCCCTCCTAGTCATCTCGTATGATCCACTGTGTATCTATCTGCTGAGACTCTGTCCTCTGTATTTTCTAATTTTCTATGTTCAGGATGTTTGTGGGCGTGTACCCCAAAGCGCTCAGGTGACGGCCACGCTTTCTAAAAATGGAGCGACCAGGTGCCAGGCCGTAATAAAATACTGGTGGACAGACAATAAATATCAAGTTAACGTTTTTTTTTTTCAGCATTAAAAAAAGATGAACAAAAGAAGAACAAAAAGAAGACTGAAAAGGTGTATAGAGCTGTATAGGTAAGGTTATAAAGGCCTACTGTCTACCCAAAAATCCCAACCACACAAATATACAACACTGGATGGAAACAAGTAAGTTGGACTTTGTTTGTCAAACCCGCATCCTGATAAAAGCTTTAAATTTCTGGCTGAGGCACAAAGTTAATATTTCCCTTCATATTCAAAAATTAATCATCACACATTTTGTTTTCGCCCCTTTTTAAAATGAAATCTTGGAACAATATAACCCGTGAAGCTCTGTTTGATTTAATAAGTTAGCAGCTTTAAGAAAGATTCAGTTCCAGCACTGAGATTTGATCTTGATTATACTGAGCACATTGTGCACAAGATGCATCTAATATCATGCACCAAGGATTCGAGTCGAAGAATAAATGGAATCCCGAGGTCTGCGGAGGCATCAATTACAAATTGCCAAAAGTACTGTTTTGAATATGAAGCAAAATACTCTTAAATTATTACACATTACAGTCTATTATGGGGACTGCAAAGATATTGAGAGCAACAGAGCAAATAAACCAAAGATATACTGACTGAACAAAAGGCAGAATGACTCACAGAACTATAAATTTAATTATGATTAAATAAAGGACTTTCTAAATATCCTATATGATTTCATACAGGGCGTTACCCCAGAAGAAATACTGTACATACGATGTTGTGAGCTTTTCTCTCTTTAAAAGGAAAAGTTCAGCTGCAAAATGACCATTTGTATCAATTACTCACCACATGAACTTTTGAACATTCTTCATGAATAGAAGTAACAGCAGCAAAACTATATCACAAGCATCCATCTAGAAACTCTCACACAACTCGAGCAGTAGAATCCGAGTCTCATTTATCCAGTCGTATGCTCAGTACTTCCCAAACAGACGCCCTTTCCAAGAGAGAACAGAAACTTACCTGTGCTCTCGTCAAAGCCAGACAAAAATATTAATTTTACCTCACTGAACACGGGAGCTGCTGGTCTACCGCTGCTGCCGTTTGTTTGTGTTATTGTGTGAAGTCAGAAAATAACACAAACAAACTGGACTGATCATCTTTACGATTCGGCAGGCGAAGATGGCGAATGCACAAACCGAGAACAAGAAGTATTTTCTGGTCTCTGATGGTGGCAAGGAGCTCGAGGAAAAGCTCCCCCGCTATCACAAGAGCGCGGCGCTGGGCTTTAAAACCCCAAGAGAGGCTATTGAAGACACTTACATGGACAAGAAATGGCTTATCAATGGAAATGTCTCCATTCGTGGTCGTATCCTCTCTGGTGTGGTGACCAAAATGACGCTGCAGAGGACGAGTGTTATCAGACGTGACTACCTGCATTGCATCCACAGGTACAACCGCTTTGTGAAGAGGCACAAGAACATCTCTGTCCTGACATCATCTTGCTTTAGAGATGTCACAGTTGGAGACATTCCCCCAATCTGAAATAGATCCCTTAGAGACTCGTTGACTCAAGCCCTAAGCCCTTACAGACCTAGGACCAATTCCATTTCTTCAACGGAACGCGCAAAACCAAGAGGAAGGGCCAAGACAAGGGCTAAGGCTAAGATAAGTTTCGTCCAGTTTCGCTTCGGAAAGGTCTGTCAGTTTGGGAAGTACTGAGCATACGACTTGATAAAAGAGACTTGCATTATACTGCATGAGTTATGTGAGTTTGTAAACAGATGTTTTCGTATAGTTTTCCTTGTTACCAAACACAGACCTTGATTACTTCTATTCATGGAGATGCTTGCCTTTTTTGGATTCTCCATTCACCGCAGAGGTATGCGAGAAAGACAAAACTTTCTTCATGAATTCAAGGTAACACGCTGTGAGTAATAATACACCAGTGGTCATTTTGCAGGTGAAGTGTTCCTTTAAGATCACATTTTTGTTCAGAAGTCATTTCACAGAATAAAGTCAATGCTGCATATCTATCATTTACAAACCGCTCCTGCCTTTTTGTTTTGCACAATTACCCTTATTTTCTACTTAACGTCTATTCTGTGACTGCTCTGATCCCTGTGTCGATGTACAAACCCAGATGAATACATTTGGGAAAGCTACACTTTAAATTACTTTCAAGTACAGTGAATTTGCAACAAGCGAATGACCCCCCTGAGAGTTAACACTACGCGGCTGCAAGTGTAACTACTACAGCGGGAGATCCAGGTATTACATTTGATTCTCAACAGTCTCGTTAAATCATGGTACTTCCACCTATGAAATATTACAGACATTAAATCAAATGTGTCATTTTCTGGCTTCGAAAGGCTTATTCATTGCTTTATGTTTTCGCGCCTCTTGGACAATTGCAATGCAGTGTTCACACACCTGAGTAAAGCCTCAGTGTCTCGACTTCAACAGTGCCGGAAACCAGGTGTAAATCATGTAAAGATTCCACCGTGAAACTGCACGAAACAAAGGGAATCCTAAACCTAAATTCATTACATATACTGTATCATTCTTTCATTGCTCCATATATTACCTACTGTGTGGAGATTTAGGGAAATGCAAATTCAATTTCTATGCTACAGAAGAGAGCTACAAATCATTGCTTAAAGGTCTCATATAGTGCAAAGTATGGTTTCCATGTCTTCTTTGATTATAAAGCACGTCGGGCACTATATAAATGTAAAGGCATCAAAATGTTCAGTCCATAGTGTTCAGACTGTGCCTTTAAACAGGCTGCCAGGACTTCCCCAAACTTGTGATGTCACAACTAAACAGGCCCCGCCCTCAGCTGTATCCTCATCATGTCACCTGGAGTGCACATATATCCACATCACCAGGTGGTCGTTCAGTTGCTACAAGACGTTAGCCGAACGGTGTTAAGGTAACGTTGCACAGCTGATGGGAACATTGTTTTTTTTCTGAAATTCCACACCGTCAGTCCCAGATTGACTGGCTGTTCGTCTCACTTCAGCGCTGACTGCTTCCTCAATCAAGCAGAGCACAGCGCTGATGAGACGGACTCAGAACGCTGTGTTCTTCTCAGAGCTTCGCTGAGAAGTGGGAGGGAGGGGATGGGGAACTACACTGAGCAGAAATTCAAATGCAACACTTTTGTTTTTGCTCCCATTTTTCACAGGTTTATGTTGAAGATCTAAGACTTTTTCATGTTTTTTTGGTCACAAATTTGTTAAAATCTGCGTTGTGAGCACTAATCCATCCACCTGGCATATCAACATGCTGATTAAACAGCATCATCTCTACACAGGTGTGCCCCGGGATGGTCCCAATAAAAGGCCACTAAAATTTGCAGTTTGAGGACACAGCGCAACACCACAGATGTCCCAGGGTGTGAGGGAACGTGTCATTGGCATGCTGACTGCAGAAATGTCCACCAGAGCTGTTGCCCATGAACTGAATGTTCATTTCACCACCATGAGAAGTCTCCAATGTTGTTTCTGTTAATCTGATAGTACATCCGACTGTCCACACAACCGCGCGAGTCGGACACGATAAAAAACTACTGTCAGTTTAAGACCCTGGTGAGGAAGATGAACATGTAGATGAGCTTCCCGGAGACGCCCCAAGTGTTGGTGATCTTGCAGGTGAAGGTGCTAAACTGGTGCGGCTACATGTGGTCTGCGGTTGTGAGGCTGGTTGGATGTGCTGCCAAATTAATGGAAAGCATGCCAGTAGAGCGCTCCTTCAAAACTTGCGACGTCTGTCACGTTGTGTTGTGATCAAACCGCACATTTTAGAGTGGCCTTTTATTGTGACCATCCAGAGGCACACCTGTGTAGCAATGATAGTGTTTATTCAGCATGTTGAATCGCCACACCTGTCAGGTGGATGGATTATCTTGGCAAAAGAGAAGGGCTCACTAACATGGATTTTAACAAATCTGTGACCAAAATTTGACAGAAAAATGGGGGCAAAAACAAAAGTACTGCATTTAAATTTTTGTCCAGCATATACTGAGATTTTTCTTTGTACTTGAAACCACAAATATATCTTAAACTTCAAATTAAAACACTGAAAAAAGTGTAAAATATGGGACCATTTTAAACATATTGTGTTGTTTCCTCTCACTGTTTTCATCATTGTAACTTCATTTTTATTGTTTTATTCTCATGCATCTTGTGAAGCACTTTGTGACCTTGTTAAGGTGTACCAATGAAGTTATTATTACCTTTGTAAAGTGCATCCAGGGGCTCTAGGACGCCCCTCCTGAAGGAGGCCAGCGGGTCCTGGACGCAGGAGCGCAGACTGAGGATGCTCTGTAGGTGCGGCTCCCTCAGCAGCTGCTCCCTGTAGGCGACAAGGTGCGGCGAGCGGCACAGCAGAGCCGCCACGTTGTGCACAAACTCCGGCACCAAGCAGGTGTAGGCGTTATCTGCCTGGCAGTAGTGGTACGCCACCACCTGGAGGCGACAGAGAGTTGGGAGAAGATTGCAGCCGAGGTCAGTCAGAGAAACATAAAGGTGGACACTTCCATCCCACTTGTGGTGATCCTAACCGTGACCGACCTTTGGGGTATTGCAGGGCTGGAGCTCGGTGTCAGGGAGCACGGGAGTCAGATGACACACTTTTAGAAATAACACTTTTTTCCAGAGCAGAGCCAGTTTTCCCAGCGTCTACTATGGCTACAACTCATTTGGGATTGAGTCAACTTCATGGTGGATGATTGCAGTATAATGAAACATAATACTTCTCGTTTCGCTGTACGGTTTTAGCTATTAATAATTCATCGCTTCCGGCTGCCAGGAGAGACTGATTCGGCGTTAGCTCATGCATGCTCATGTGTTAGATGACTGTGGCACGAAGGAGTCAAGTGTTAAACTGTCATATTTCACAGCCACGTACTGGAAACATGTTTATGATTAAATGTATAAATGAATAAAAAGTCTTTTCACGGAGATGTGGTGACATCGTCGGGGGCAGGTGAGTTTTCTGGGGGGTTAGTCGACAGAACAAAAGGAGCAGGTGTGACCAAACACTCCCGGGGACTGAGAGATCACAAAGAGTTTGGATTTTCAGAGGCGGTGGCAGCGATCAGAGGGGCAGCGAGGAAAAGGGGATGAAAAAAAAAAAAAAGACTAATCAAAATGAAATGCTAATTTTTGGTCACAATGGTATAAAGGGCTTTAAAACAAAAGGGGTGAAAAAGGGAATGAGCTCAATTATTAATGCACAGAGTTAACAAGATCTAATAGCTTGGCTGGGAAATGGCTTTCTGCAGGTATAAATATTTCATAAGGCTCCCTGGCAAAGTTGTTTTTTCTTTTTTAAACACATCTGCATAATGCATCAGGCTGGGACCGGGGATGCAGATGGCTAAGCAGCAGGCGAGGGGGACCGAGGTGCAACAGCAGACAGGAAGGGGAGCAGGAAAGAAGGAGCGCTTCACACATCATATAGGTTTACATCTCACACAGGTTAAAGCAAGTTAAGTACTCCAGTCTGCAGGTATCAGACACCTACATTTAATGCTTACGCAGATCTTTTTGTAAAACAATTCTATAACCAAATCTAAGACTGACTTTCGGAGAAATCATCTTCTCATTCAAGGATCACAGGTAGAGCAGAGGCAGGTTTTATGTAGGCAAATGGTTATTAGAGTGAGTTAGTCAAATCTACATTTTGCCAACAGGTATTAGGTTCAGTAGGAGGTTGATTAAATATACTTAGTTTGTCTGCCACTGTAGTTAGCAGCCCCTCCTTAACGAGCTGAACCGCACTGAAAAAAGACTGATTTTTAATGCGAAACTGCTTTATTAAATGTTTGTTCTGATTTAAATCATCAAGTCTGTTTGTTTTGGAGAGGAAGAGACCTCTGCCGATTATTCGGCTCATAGTAAAAACCTCCTGAACGCCTGGATCTTAAATTATCAGAGGAAAAAGGTGAGCACACATTAGCAGGTGCTGGATTTGCGGCCCATCTGCGACGAGCTGAACAGCACTGGAAAAACACAGATTTTTAATGATTTTTAATGTTATCCAGTGTTTTTACTGGTTTAATTCACCCAGTCTGTTTGTTCTGGAGAGGAAGAGACCTCTGTGGATAATTCGGCTCCCACCAAAAAGACATATAACACAAATAAAAAAGCCAGGGTGTCTACAGGCATAAACAAGTTAAATTCGAGAACTTTTTAATACCACTTTAAATGAAATAAAAACAGTAAGGTGAAATGATACTGATAACAACTCTCTGTGCTTACTGCTCTGCCTGTGTAACTCCACTGCCGTGATCGTCATTGTCCCAAGTTTGAAAAGCGCAGTATCTCAACTACGAGTAATCATTATTATCAAGCTAATTGTTTAACTTGAATTTTCCCATTTCCATAAACTAACAAGCAGGCTGGCGTACAAGGCCGATGCAAATTCCCTGCGTAACCTAAATGGGTAGAGGGGGCAAAAATGGGGGTATTACCCGCATACAAGGCTATCGTATGAGGATGAAAAATGACAAAATAATTAATAAATAAATTAATATAGCAATAGATAAAGACAGAAATAAATAAAGAAAAATGAATAAATAAATGCTGTAAAAATATGCAAATAAATAAATAAATAAATGAATACAAAATAATAAATACTAATAATCTTTTAATAATAATAATAAAAGAACAAATACTGGAAAAATGTACGCAAAAAAAGAAAAATTAAATAAATAAATACAGAGGGTAGGATCTACTATCACAGAATGTAGGTAGTAGAAATAAATGTAAGATATTCACTTATTTCTTGTTTATCAACTTTTATTTATATTTGAATTCATGTATTTATTTTCATAAATGTTTCAACATTTATCTGTTCATTTATTCTTCTACTTGTTTATTTGTGCATTAATATATTTCTGTATTTATGTAAGCATTTACTTATTCATTTATTTATAAGTGGCTGGGGAGAGGACTGTCTGGGCTTCTTTGTTGAGGCTGCTGCCCCCGCGACCCGGACCTGGATAAGCGGAGGACAACGAGTACGAGATTTATTTATAAATGTATTTATGCATTTATACATGGATATTTATTTCAGCATTTACTGTATTTATTTATTTATTTATTTATTCCTCTATTTATCTATACACTTATTTATTTATTTCCATATTTATTTCTTTATTCCTGTATTTATTTATACATTTATTTATTATTACTTAAGTCATTTTTTGTCCTCCATATTCCTGTCATGCCGAAACCTAAAATTCTCACGGTAACGTGACTAAAAAATATTTCAGACCCATCCAATCTGAATTTAACACAATTTAATACTTTTTAAAAGCCTTTTATTAGTAAATGGCTACTAAAGGCTTTTTAAGGACCCGCGGCCACCCTGCCAACTTATCTCCACCTGTTTTGAAGTCTCCCGCCTCGGGGAGCGAACCCAGTGTGAGTCCATGATAACTTGCAGGTGGCATTAAAGAACGGAGGCCATGCTTGTTATTTGGAGAGGCAGTTTTCAAAAGAGCGGATCATTGGCTATCCCGCCACCTCTGTTGTCACTAATTGAAAAATTAAGACATTAAAAGGAGCCGTTTAAAATTATCTTGCCGTTTTTTTTTCCAATTACAGACGGACTGAAGCCTGAGAATTTCACGCTGAAGCACAAACACAATGAAATTTGCTATAATACAACATATAGCCATTTCACTGACGCAGCAATATTTCCTCTTAATAATCATGTATGCAGTGCTGCTCTTTGATGAGGAAAAGATTAAAGGGAGAACTGACAACACAGTAGTATGTAAATGAGACCCCTGACATAATATTTGGCAATAAAATATATGTATTTTTAATTTCACACAGCTGTGGAGGGAGAGGGGAAATGGAGGTGTGGGGAGGTATAAATGTTCATAAGTGGCTTTAGCTCATGCACTTATCTTACCATATATGGTCATCAATTGAAAGCTGGAAATTGCATATTAAAACCACTACAAGCACTTATTTTTGGAGTAAAAGGCTGAAAATTAGATCATCTGCATTTGTGAAAGAGGCCAATGGGAGGAGGAGAAGTCAAAAACAAACCAATCGACCATTCTGAGTATTTAAGTTCTTAGAGACAAATGTTTCACCCACGTCCTTTTGTTGTTTGCAAATCAGAGGCTGAAATGTAAATGTGTGCACATGGTCGCAGGTGTACCTGAGACGCCAGCCTCCTCATGGCTTCTTCCTGACGTCGCCTCATCTCAGGGGTCCCGGGACAGCTGCCTCCTCCCAGGGTGCCATGCGTGGGCTGGGGCTGAGTGAGAGGGAGCCCCTCTCCATCTGGACACAAGAAAGCCCAACAAACAGTCAGGGGCAGCTCCAGCACGTGTCACATTCAGGCAATGTTTTCACACTGTTACTCCCAAAACAAAAGCATGAAGCAAGACAGTCCAAGATGTCAAACATACCATAATTTTACAATGAAGCTCGGGAAAGAATCTTCAAAAAGGTACAAAAATTCAAGCGTGGGAGTAAAATAAGTGGATGCCTACGTTTGGGTGAGGCCTGAGGGCTGTCGGAGGCGATCTGTCTCATGCGGGTGCCGTGGCAGCTCAGCGCCACCAGGCGAGAGATTATCGCGGTCTTGCCGAAGCCGATGTTGCCGACGACCGCCACGCCGCGGTTGGTGCTGGCGTTGGGACTGTTGAGGTGGGCATCGATCTCCTGGAAGAGCCACTCGCGGCCCGTGAAGACGGAGTCCATGGTGATGCTCGGCACCTCAAACAGCAGAGGCTTGAGGGCGATGTCTTGAGGCCGATAGGGTGCAAAACGCACTGGCGGGTCGGGGAAACAGAGAATAACAGTTATAAGCCACATTTGTGTTCTTACATCGATGCTTTACCATAAAGAGTCTCCACCTTTCTTGCAGTAATGCATCTGGAGACTGAAACAGGAGAGTTAGTGGGTGTAAAATGCCTGTATAGTAACATGCTAATTACACTGGGGTGCATACAATTACCAAAATATGCGTGTTAACAAATACCCATAAATATGCATAAACACATAGCAAGTATTAGTAGCACAAGTATTTCTCAAATACAATAAATATTAGTGTTCTCAAAAGGAATACTGCACCCCACAAACGACCATTTGTAGAAGAAAACTTTTTCTCACACGTCCACACGGTGAACGAAGAATCCAAAAACTGAGAAACTTCTTGATGAATTGAAGCCAAACTATATCAAAACATCTGTTTAGAAACTCTCACACAACTCGTCCAGTATAATCCAAGTCTCATTTATCCAATTGTATGCTAAGTACTTGCCTCTATCAGCTGGTTTGTGTTATTGTGTGACTTTGGTGAATCCGAACTAACCCATTAATCCACACAATAACACAAACTAACTTACTGATCGAGGCAGCGGTAGACGAGCAGCTCCTGTGTTGAGCTATGTAAAATTACATTTTTTTGTGAATGGAGTCTGGCTTTGAAGAGAGCACAGATAAGTTTTACTTTCCATTCAGTTCCTTGTCAGAGAGGCCTGTCTGTTTGGGAGTGGGAGAGTTTGCAAACAAATGTTTTAAAACGGTTTTGCTGTTATTACAAATGGACCCCAATTAACTTCAGTTCATCGAAATTTCTTTCCATTTTTTGGATTCTTCGCTCACCGTGGAAGCATGTGAGGAAAACAAAATTATCTTCACAAATTCAACTTAACATGGGGTGAGATCGTGATATACAAATGATCATTTGGGCGTGAAGCTTTCCTTTAACGAGGCATGTTTTTTGTTTGATTGTCAAATTCTCCACCAATTAAATCTTTTACACATTAGCCCACAAAAATAAATGTGTTTATGCAGATTTTAAGGCTACAAAGATATTCATTTAACTAAACATTAAAGATTGGCATCTCTGAAAAGAGTAACAACCTACTTGAAGGTGGTCTTTTTGACTTTAAATATATAATGAAAGGTCAATGATTCATATCTAAAAGGGTATATTATTTATGCTGCAGGATTGTGTGACAATCTGCACGCTCAAAACCAACATATATATAAAAGGGCTGGTATAAAGGGGGAATAAAAAGTAGTCACCATGATCTCATTATGAGCTGAAGATGAAGTAGGAATAATATAGTTTATGTAATGCTGAGACCAGGAAAATTTATCTTAAGAACTCAAAGGAGATTTATGCTTTTACAATCCAGATTTGTTTTCTTTGAGCTCATTTTGTTGCAAAAGAAAATCTGCAAAAAGACCAGGGAGTGACTCCTTGAACAGCAACTGCCGACTGTTGATTTTACTCACTAGGGGGAGTCATTAAACTAAAGTCCTCCAGAGGTTGGGCATCTTTTCAGCGGAGCATATGGACCATTAAAGACTAATGAGGGTAAAATGAATCTGGTATGAACTTCTGAAGCTGTGTGATAAATTCAGTGTAAAATTTAAGTCTGCTGCTTCTGGGTGTCATCTCCTGGGCCCCGTCTTTTTAAAGTGATTTGAGGATTATAAGAAAAAAAAAAAACATGCTCCCTTCTATCTGGTGTGTCATTTCTTTAAATGTTATATCAGAATCTGGCAATTACGCCTGATTGAGACTGTGAGTTGTACGTGAATAATCCAAAAGCGCTTTGCTGGCGAGAGTGTGTGTGTGCCACTTTGACTTGTAAAGCACGAGCCAGCAAGCTTGGCGACTGTGAGCAGAGCCTGATGCAACAAATGAAAATTAAAGTAACTTACGTGACTGGGATTGCCAGGCATGGGTGTTATTAGCGGAAGCTGAGACGAACAGCAAGCACAAGACGAGAGAGAAGGAGAGAAAGGGAGAGTGAAAGAGAGCAATGAGAGAGGGGAGAAAGAAAGACAGTGAGGGCAGGAATGAGGACTGCGACAGTGTTGTCAGAGCACAGGCCAAGGTGTAGCTCAATGAACAGAAAAAAAAAGAGGAAGCAGCAACAGCATCAGCACATCATGATGTCAGAAATACAGGGGAACCACCAGGCTGGGGTCGATTACTAATTGAAATCCTTTGAATTACATCGAGCGTCGTCCTCAGTTGGTCTGGAGGGGAGGTTGGGTAAGGTTCGCACTTTTGGGACAATCTAATTGGTTCCATTGCGCCCGGGAAGATCAATCAATCCCCATAAAAATAATTGAATCCTGGTAGTAACTCGACCCTCAGATGGGGGACTCCAACCTCAAAATCCACAGACTACTATGTGTGAATAATAAGCAAGCCACGTCTTAAAGGGACAGTGCACCCCAAAATCAAAAGTACATATTTTTCCTCTTACCTGTAGTGCTATTAATTAATCTAGATTGTTTTGGTGTCAGTTGCAGAGTGTTGGAGATATCGGCCGTAGAGATGTCTGCCTCATCTCCAGTATCATGGAACTAGATCGTACTCTCAACAGCAATGTCTCTTTCCAGAAATCATGATCCAGTTAGTCAAGATAATCCACAGACCTTGTTGTGAGCATTTTCATAGAGGAACTATTTTCTGTCCACTTAAATACACCCACCAACCACATCACTGCTAACTCACCTAGCACTACTGAGCTAGCTAACAGCTCAGCACAGTGATACGTCTGGCAGGTGAGTAGGGTTGGGTGTACCTGGAATTTGGTACCCAATGGTGCCTTTTTTTGGTGCTTTACTGTCTCTGTAGTAACAAATATTTAATTTCTGAACAAGCTGCAGGTGTGACATAATAGATTAAAACAAAAAATGATGCCCTGCTGCTCTTTTCTAATCACAAAAGAGCTAATAATTTGTCTGTCTGTCGGCTTGTATGTGTGTATGTGTGTGTGTGTGTGTGTGCTCATCTAGCAGTGATACTAAGCTATTACTAAAATAATACAGAAAAGGAAACAGACCAGATGCCGAAAAAGTATGGCGGCAGATTGGTGCTGCAGTGATATTTCTGGCTCGCTGGGAAGTCAACAGCGCGGCTGTGGCGCTCTGTGGCCAGCTTCCCAGCTCTTGGGCGCTTTGTCTCTTGTCTGAAGTCGAACCCGGCGGCTCCGCAGAGATCTGTTGTCGGCCTTGGAGCCCTGTGGCTGGGTTCCACTTTGGCCTCTTGTCTAAACCCAGCATTCTAACCCAAATGCCGAAATCTGGCACCAATGAATTAAAAGTGAATTGGTGTCGTTAGGAATATGCTATGGTACATAAATGTATTTCAGTCTTTGAGGTGAACTGTCCCTTTTACATAAAGGAATCAACAACAAAACAACAGAAATCCCAAACTTGGAGTTGTTACAAAAATCCTCAGACAAACTGCAAAACCGGATTTACACCTCAGTTTTTCTTTTGGTTCCTGCGTCGAGGTTCAGTTTGATCAGTGTGCAGTGAGAAATAGCTGCTGGTCAGATGACAGCTAGTGCAGTAGTTCTTTTCACACCCTGCAGTACACTAGCGATAAGCACACAGTGAGTCAGAGCTGTAGGAAATATGTATCGTACATTAGACCGGTCGGATAAGACGGTGAGGGCGAGGAGAATTTATGTGTGTCGGCAGAAATTTCTATACTGTGTGCAGGTACAGGACTGCAGAATATACGAGGGGGCAGGCAGGGAGGGAGGGGGTGTTGCATTAGAGCTGTATGTCTTGTGTAAATGACTCCAGTGTGCTGATTAGGAGCACGGCTTCAAAACATAATGAGCTGATATTGCACTTAATGTATTCTTTTACCACACAGCACTCGAAGTGCTGTTGCAAGCATGACTTCTTTTTTTTTTTTTTTTTTTGTCCAGGAATGCTAATTATAATCGCAGTGAGAAGAAACGATCACGCCAAGGATACTCTTGCTTATGCAATCAGCAAAAACAGATATACCTGGAAATGGGTGAAAAGCTGTCCTGGTTTTATCCTGAGTTTATACGGCCAGCGCTGCCTTTTACTGCACTAAGCTCTGTGCCAGCTGCAGCCCAATGTAATAAAAGACATTTCATCCATATTCCCCGGTCAGATTATTTCAGTGCTAACTCAACAGACACACATAAACACACACAGTCGGAGAGAGACAAAGAGGCAGAAAGACTCTGTGTATAATTCAGAAACTGATGTAACATTCTTCCAGTTGGGTGTCACGCTGTGAAAGAATGGACCTGATGCAACACCGGTGATGGGAAATGCAAAAACTACCCAATGCTGTCATTAACAATACCATAGGCCACTGAAGTAAGAGGCTAAATACCCACAGCTACTCTGTTTTAAGTGGCGCTAATCCAATTATCGTGGGGGTGACTGAATGCCAAACGTGCCTGTAAAGCTCCTTCGTGGAATTACTAAACACACCCGCGCACTATCGGGCGCCATCCTCCAAATGGCAGCGACGATTACACCGCTTTGTGCGCGTTAAGTCGTGCAGCCACTACAGCTCCGCTGTGTCAGGTATTCCAGGAAAAACATGGCAGCCATGTTGTGAACGGGGGCTGAGGGAGTTGTTTCCAGGACGGGGAGAGCAAATGTGTGTGTGTGTGTGTGTGTGTGTGTGAGGGATAGATGGATGGATGGCAGTTGCTCATAATCCTGCCCATAACACTCCCCCTCAGGCGACGTTAAGCAAGGTATCACTCCACCCCAACCCCCCCTCCTCTACCACCAACCCTCCACGGCCAGACGGAGCGAGAGTCTCAGACGTTTTAATTATTCACCAGGTGAGGATGACTCACGGTGGCTGAACAGCCTTGAGGAAGGAGGGGAGAACAGGAGGAGGAGGAGGAGGAGGATAAGAAGTGGAGGAGGGGGGGAGGAGAAGAAGAGGAGGGTTGGCACAGAGGTGGAAGAAGAGAGGAAATGATGAGAGGAGGAAGAGGAAGAGAAGTGGTTTAAATGATCCGTCTGCTTGTTGTGAGGGGTCTGGGGATTGCGGTGCCCGGTTATCTCAGGTCAGGTGAAAGATTTTTCTTTTAACCGATGTGGGAGTTTGAGGACGTTGTCTGGTTTCTCAGACATACAGTTAAAATTCCAGTCATCTCTCCTGACAGTGGATGTGCAGCTACGGCTAGCATATGCAACACCAACAGAATCTTACATAATTTCTGTTTTTTTGAAAAAAAATCTTATGTAATTTGCACAGCAGGCTCAGAACAAACCTGGATGTGCTTATGGATAATGTATTTCTCCAGATAATGTGCTCAAACCTTCCTCATGGCTGCAAACTGGCATGTAACACATAACTGTTTCCTTGCTGGCACACTATTTACTGACTTCTTGCAGCCAAGCAACAAGGAGAAATTATGTCAATATGTTATATAAGATGGCAAAGCCCTAAAATAACCTCAGGACAGACCTACATATCACATCTCAAATTCTAGATTGTTTATAGGAAAATGCGTTTATCGATCACAGGAAACAGATTAAGGCAGCGGCGTCGATCACTAAGAATAACAGCAGATAGAGGCGAGATAATCATCTCAAACTCGTCAGTTGTTTTGTTGCAAACATGCACGATCATCAAATCTAGACTAGTTATCTCGTTCACTTGGCTCAGACAGCAATATGGGCATACTTAGTCTGTTTGCTGTAAATAAATGCTTACTATAAACAGAACGCTTATTCAAATCAATGCAGACCTGCTTTCTTTCAACAGAGGATATTATTCTATATTTTTCTCACTTATAAAAACAATACGTTCCTATTCTGTCTGTGGCAGTCAGCTCCAAGCCCATTGATTCCTACTAAATTTGTGCAATAAATCTTTTAGACAACAGTCTGAATATAGAATCAATATATAGCTCCATCTTTAAAAGAGGCTCAGTAATTTCCCAAAACAGCTGGGCACTGTAGTTTTTCCACAAACGTACAATGGAAACAAAAATTGGCGCGGCATGACTTTACTGCAAACGGAAAAAGGGTAACAAACGCCTACTAGGGATTCTAGTCTGTCGTTTAAATGCAAAAGGAAGACGCAGAACGCCTGCCAGCACGGAAGAACAAAATCAAGACGTGGAAGATGGCGACAAGTGCAGCTGCAGCGACAGCTCCGCCTCAACTCATCAAAAAAAAATAGTCTTCCTGCTTAATATGATGTTGATTAAACTACAGAGGAGACCTGATGATCACTAAAATTAAGTAGGGAAAAACGTGGATATATCGATATCTGTATCAGTTATCGGCCAAATGAGTTGTTACATATCGGCATATTGGATATCGGCTAAAAATCCAATATGGTGCATCCCTAGTTTCTGCCTGAAGGGTTTTTTTTAAGTCTTTGCAAGTCTTTGCAATGGGAGCACAGTATATTTACACTATGCTACAAATGGCAGCAGTGTGTGATGTTTTTAGCTGGTCAGCAAGAGTTGAAATAATGTTCAGCTTTGGGTAAAACGCTGCACTTGTCACTGTCACTTTTTACTTTGCCAAATGAAGACAACGAAAGAAAAATATGTCAAATATAGTGTATGTAATTATACGTTTCTTTGCCAAAACTTCATGAACCCACATAGATAAGTACTATACAGATCATCAGGGATCATTAGGGATTATTATTGAATCTAATTAATTGAATCTAGATGTTTTCAATAAAGGAATGTATTTTGAAGTACATTTAGTGTGGTATCGACTTGGGTATCGAGAATCGTGGAATGTCACTGGTATTGGTTTTGACTACTACATTTCTAGTATCATGACATACCTGGTGTACAGCACAGAGGAATCATCTGCATCAAGCTTTAGATAAACAGAGACAGTGTTTGTAACTAGGAACAATACACTTCTGCTTTTGGTATTTTCGTGGTATCTGTTGACAATAAGAGAAATATCACCAGCTTTGTCCTCTAAATGTCTAACCAATTACAGCGCTAACCTGAATTTCCAAGACTGATTATTTAAGTTGCGTCCTCTGTCAGCTGATATATATGAGAGTAATAACAACCTCTGTAGTTGAAAATATTATCATCAGCCAAAAGCTGCAACCATCAGCTAATACAAGGCCTGTTTTGTGTATGCGAGCAGGCGTAGAAAGACAGCGAGGCAGGGAGGGAAGGAGGGAGGGAGCCACAGAGACAAAGAGAGAGAAAGCGAAGACAAACGAGGGAGCGAATGTGTGTGCAGTGTACAGTTATGAGAGTGAGTTTGCGGTGAATAGATAAGGTGGGTGGTAAATCTTAGAGGTAGGCAGGCAGGAGCACAAGAAGGTCCATTACAGTCTGACTCATTCTCCTCAAAACAGCAGCACAGCTCGGGCCCCCGATGGCCGGCATCAAAAGAAGCTTCGACAAAAAACCAACTGGAGAGAGAGCTGCATCTGTCAGCTGGTTACCACCTGACCAACACATAACCAGCAGTCTTCTTCTTCTCTAGTTCCCCTCTAACTCTGCATCCAGCGGTCTCTGAAGCAAAACAACCAGTGAGCCTCTGTGACGCACAATATGTTAAAATATTTGTGCTCTCTGTCGCATGCAGGGTATTAATAATGTGATAAACGCAGGTAATGTCATACCTCTTAATCTCAAATACACATGCAAATGTTTTTAAACTGTTGTTAAAGTTTCTCACCAAAAACTACATTTTACAAGGCTACGTTTGAACACATCATTAGAACCTGATAATTTACCTACAGCTTCAACGCATCATTATGGAACTTAATGTAACCCCAGTTTGCTGTTAGTTGTGGCCACCTGCTGCTAACTGCTAACAGCTAACACTAACTAGCTCTCCTCCTGCCGATGTCAACACAGATTTGTTGTTCACAATGTAGCGGCGCCATCAAGGAATCAATAGCGTGCGCTCTCTGACGCTCTCTGGTGCTGGGAAAAAGGCAATGGGATCACTCCGGCCTGTAAGGTTCTTCCTCTGGGAATCATGAATATCTAGAATGTATTTAGTGGCAACCCAGCCTTGAAATATATTGTGTACAATGGGCCGTCGGTGAGGGTGGTGCTGGAGGAAAACTCACAAGTGTCCAAAATGGAAAGGGTTCAGCCTCCAGGGAGCATGAACTTGGTTTTGATTTTGTGAATCAAATCATCTGAATATTCAATCTGGACACTACTTATCTTGCTCTAGACCAACTCGTAAGACAGGCACTGACCATTAAAACCTCGCCACAAAAACATTGACTAATATGACAACTTGTGATTCAAACACACATCCAGTTAAGTGACTGATGCTTCATTCAGTGATTCCCCACCTGTAACTCTATTATCTCAAATTTCAGGAATAAAGGCGTTCTGGAATTTGTCCTCGTATGATCTGCAGGGGAAAAACCCTGTTTTCCAAGTCTCTTGCCTCCACACCGTGTCTCCCTCGGCCTCGCTCTCTGTCTCTCCCGGTGAGACTGCAGGAGCGGTGCACTCAGGGAGGCTCTGACACTGATCCGAGGAGGCAGAACGCATGCTAGGACGCAGTCGGTTGGCTTGTAAACACACTTGGCTGCCCTTAGAGGAGGAAGGTTGAAACAAGTGGCTCTGGCAGTAACAGCGGAGCTTTGAGAGGAACTTGCTCTTCCCCTACCCTGTCTTTTCTTCCTTTGTCTGTGTCCATCTCCATCTCTCTCCCTACCTTTTCTTCCCAGCACACGCTCACTCTGCATTTGTCTGCAGCTAGCTGCCCTCGGGCAGGGGAATCACATCGCAGCTCAGCCGAGCGCACTCTCAGCTAAGTGGGGTCTTAACAGGTGTTTAAAACACACGGGGACGCATATTTGTGTTCGCTTGGATGGCAGAGGGCTGCCATTACGGTGCTCATTACTGGCTAAGTGACTGAGGAAGAAGGGCGAGGGGACACATAATGTTGTGACATAAGGCCATTTGGCCATTTGGTGAGGAGGCTGAGGAGATTTGCTCGATCATGGAGGCACTTGCTGCGTGCTAGACTTGAACAGTGTGCAGCGGAGCACGCGCTGACTGTGAATGTTAAGCGCTCAGACAAATTTTAACTTGGTGGTGACACAACCTGACAAAATGCTCTTTGTGCACTCCTCCAGTCTCTCTTGTCTCACACAAGGACACAACAGCTGACAGTGTCCAGCACCGACAGCTCGCAGCATCACCGGTCTGATATGGGAGCATTTCTGTAGCTATACATGCAGACATTTGCACCTGAAACACATTTCAAACTGCAAATCAACTCTCAGTGACTTTCATTTGATTTAAAAATAACTCGTTCGTCATGCAGCTCCGCCTTGCGATGCTCAGCTGCTTTGAGTTGTGCTGTTTGTGGGTGAAAAACAGAATAGTGCCCTATTGTTTGCCTCTGCACTGTGTCTGATGTGAAGCAAATGTCTAATCGCGGCCAAACCTGAAACAAAACTGCACTTATAAAGGCAAAAGGAGAATAAATGATGGTGGAATGCTTTGACGTGGAGCTTTTCAACTGCAAATGTCTGCACATCGGCTCATACTGCAGTTCTTATTAGAGCAGCTTTTTCTCTGCAATTTGTCATGTTGAGCCATGGATAAAATGCAATCTTTTAAAATGGGATCTTTATCCTTTCCTGTATTTTCCACCTTATATATGACATCACAAAGAAGGATGAGGTACGAGGTAAATATAAGTTAAAGTCCTTGTGACCCCACATTTCTGCTCTGAATACTCTGTTTACAACATTTCTGCTACTCTGGCCTAATCTGCTACAAGAAGCTACATGCTAATGTCGGGGAAACATGCAAATTTGGTTAACAATGTTGTTAATTTCTCCCTGATTTCAGATGATGTTCCTGCTGGATCATGTCCAGTCGTGATTAAAAGCTTTTATAACTGATTTTTCTCTGCTATTCTCTGTTACAGTCATTCCCCAGCTGCAGTGATGGTGCAGGGACGGCAAGATATCGGCTGAATCCAAACACATTCAAGTAGAAACTCCAAATACAAGTATGAATCTGAAAATGAGCATAACAGGTCCCCCTTAAAGCAAGTTTCTTATTATTTTCTCTAAATTTTAAATCCTACTTTTTGGGATCCTGTTCGCTTACAGGTTCAAGATGATGTCCGTGCAACTGCATTATCCCTGGTTCGATTCCAGCCATAGACTTGCTGCGTGTAATCTCACTGCTCTCTTGTTTTGTAAACATCTCTATTGTCCACAGATCAAAGGTAAAAATACCCCAGAAATATAGAGAAAGGAATAATAATTTTAGCCCGTTTTAACACAAAAATAAACTCTAAAAATAATCTTATGATATCCTTTTTTTAATTTTGATTTTTTTTAGGGGTATTTCAATCTTTATCAACAATGAAAGTAGAGCCTTTGACTGTATTTTCCCCTTTATTATTATATAATAATACGTCCTTTATGTCTTGAATTTGTGCAGCTCACATGGCAGAGACAGACTGAGTAAAGTCTCAGTGGACAAGAGTAAAGGGAGTGTGTGTGTGTGTGTGTGTGTGTGTGTGTGTGTGTGTGTGTTCTCTTTAACTCTCACTCACCTCTCAGGTCCTGCCCGGAGCGACCCGGCCCGCAGGTGGTGCTCTGTCGGGGCATGCGCAGCGAGGTGCGTAATGGAGTGTGTCTCTGCTCATCCAGGTATGCCAGGTCCTCCAGGTGGGCTGAACTGGTGGCTGTTGTTGTGTGTTTGAGTGTGTGACAGAGAGAGGGAGACACAGGAGGATGTTTTAGAGAAGGAGAGACAAAAAAAGATACCACTGTCACTGTCATGTACATCGAGAGGCATTTTAACTAAACAAACCCTTAATACACACACACAAGAAGGTGGCATTGGTTCATGCAGAGTCCTGAGGCAGTTGTTTGGCTCCCGCTCTCATACTTGCGAACTCCTACAGGAAAGAGCGAGTCAGCCCTACATGGTTCTGTCCTAAACCTCCCTCCTCTCAGTGTCTGTCACGCGGCACGGAGGCAGATGCCATCCGGCCCCTCTCAGGATTAATTAGCTCAGCAGACAAATGTCTTATTCATGGAGTGAGCGCCGTCTGACGCTGGCTGCTGATTGTTCACACCATGCTGTGTCTTCAGGGCCGACGCTCGCAACCAGTGAATGTTAAATGAGATCAGACGCAGCCAGCGTGAGTAAGCAACGGACCTGACTCTCCATCACACCTGAACCCCAGTTAAGAGGTGAGGGGAGGGAGGAAACTCTGAACAGTAAAATCCAGGAGATTAAGGGACTAAGATTGAAGGTGCAGAGCAGGAAGTGACAGAGGACAGAGTATTAGAGACATAAATGAATCACAAACTAGTAGTTTGGGACTCAAAGAAAGCTTAATAACAATTTTCTGGGAACCTTTAAGGCCTGTGTTTTTCTTCAGTTTTATTTCAAGTAATTTCAGTTTATTTCAACTTGGGTCTGATTATCATGAGCTCTTCATTTTCACACAGAGATCCAGCGATGGGGCCACTACGGAGTCCCTTTATTACACCGCCTTTGCTTTTTCACACAGAACCAAACAACAGCAGCATAATGCCGCCCCAGTGTGCAAGCAGGTATGGCTGCGTCACCCGGCCTTTAGCTACATGAATCGCCAACCATACCTACAGTACACGAGTCTACAATCAACTCCCTTCGCCCCTTGGCCCAGAAGCAGAAGCCTTAAAGCAAATGCTAAGTTAGCATTTAGCTAGCTAGTTATTAAAAGAGAGGTGGTCATGCTTAGAGTAAGTGTTACATCTTGTTACTTATAAGACATATCTAGTCTTATAGTCTAGTCTAGTTAGCCTCTAGTTTGACATATAACAAATGTGTCGGAAGCACTTTCTAAACAATAACAATGGCATAACATGGCAACTCGTCCTCTGCTCAGAGGGTAAGGAGATCATCGTCCCCCCAATCTCTGGACATTTTAGGCTGCTGTTTTTCTGCTTTGAGTTAGCTGCTAACTGCTGCTAGCTGCTTCTTCAATCTCCCTTTTACAAAGAACAGCGAGGCAGAATAACGGCGTGACAGTCCCGATTTGAAACGGTCGTGCAAAAGGGGCTGTTGTATTTGTATCAGTGAAGAAAAGACTGCAGTCACTTTCTTGGGAGACTGGGGAAGTCTGATCGAGGAGGAATACAAGTGGACAGGATGAAGCCAACAGCTTATCCAGATTATCTGAACTACTTTATGGGGAAGTAAATCTGAAAACAACTTTACCAAATTTGCCATGGTTTTCTCTCCAAAATAAATCTGATTTGTTTTATATACATGTCTGATTGTCTGGCTACTTGTGTTTCTTGCCCCATGTGAGTACTTTTAACAATTAACTTGGTGAGTACAATGTTATCATGACGGCACAAGCTACAAAAATAATCATATTACGCTGGATTTATCCTGATCAGAGCTGGGATCCTTTTTTCTTTGACACTATACCTGAAATATTCTGAGGTCCTGAGATCCCAAGTCATATTCAAGGAGTTAGGAAAAGGTGTGACTGCTTCTTCTCAGTCATGTCTTCTGTCTGTCTCTCTTCACTCACTCCAAAACATGAGGCACGATAATCCCTCCATGTGGCACCACCACCACCAACAACACTGATCCTGTCTTTGGTTTAAAAAGTGGTTTCTGTGCCGCTGGAGTTAATCACAGTGACGTACTGAGCATGTGCATGGCTCTATGTGTGTGTGTGTGTGTGTGGGACTGATTGAGTCACCCAGGCCAAGGACCCAAAAACAAGCCACATGGGTTTCCCAAAATGGAGGGAAAATGGCAGCTGAGAATGCTGGAGGCTTGGCCCTGATGGGAATGTGGGTGCCGGTCATCCAACTGGGCTAAAAGCGGAGACAGTGGAGGCATTAATCTGCGGCTAAACCAAGGAAGAATGACTCAGGGCTACAAGGCTGGAAAGGCTCCCTTTATTCTCTGCTTTTCAACTGTGTTTGAATGTGAGGACTCAAATCTGTGTGCTCATCACCTCTATCTGCAATGCAGCAGGCTGCTGGGGATCACATTCACAGTTTCTGAGCCAATGCGCTAAGACTGCACACATGGTGAAAAGGAATAAAGAGGAAAGAAAAATAGTACGAAACAAGGAGAGTAAGAAAAGGAGAGTGAGGAGAAAGTCTAACTGTGCAGCAGAAAGCTCAGCTGCTTTGGGCAATGACAGCCACATCAGACACTTCCTGTTTCAAAGGGTGACTGATAGCATGAACGCATGCGTGCAAACACACACGCACACACACTCAAAGACCAGCTGGGCTGCCGTCCAGAGCCAGTCACAGTATCAGCCGGGAAGCCGACGAGTCATCTCAGATATGAGGTGGCTGCTGGTGCTCTAAACGCCTCACCATTCTCCTCTCATCTCCCCGAGAGATGACTCCAGATTATAAATAATGGAGGTCCTGGCACTTAAACAATAATATTTCCGGGTATTACGCCGAGTATGTAAGCAGAGGTGGGATAATCAGGAGAAAAAATGGTGGAAAAGGAAATCAATGACACTTGTCCGCCCCCCAAATTGAAAAATGTTATCTCGGGTGAGCTGTTATCTTAATTTAGTGAATTTAGAGACTATAGAGTGAGTTCACAGAATCTCACAGTGTCTTTTATTCCTCTTTATATGAGTAGGAATCCCACAATCCCCAGGCAATTATATAAGCTGGTGCATATAGATCCTTCAACATGGCATTTCCAAAGGGTCAGTTCACCTAAATTAAATTTGAAAAAACCCGTTCCCTCCTGTGGTATCGAGGCAAGAAAAGTTTGGTTTCATTTGCCAAAGTTTTGAGAATTAAATGTTTGAGAGTCTTGCCTCCACACTAGGCTTGTGTGATATGGTGGTATATTCCATGCCATGGTAGCAGAAAGGTGTCCGATGATAGAGTTTGGCAATATGCTATCTACCGCGGGAGCAATTCAGGATGTAAATCAGCATTTTCTACAATAACAAAGACATGATCCGCTCTACTCTGCCTCTGATTGCTTACCCTCACAGTCTAACCCAAACTCTAACCAATCTCACTCCTCTTACCTAAATCTAACCAGCTCAAGCAGTGAAGGCAACAAGTACTAGCCAGTCAAAGAGAGAGCAGGATGGGTCATGCCAGGAAGCGCAAATCTGTATTGGGGGCAGCTATGTTTCATATCACGGCTGGATTCTGCTGTGACCTTGTGCTTCTTGTATCATCTTATGAATCCAGCTGCCTCACAAGGTAACATGATCTGGGCAGTGCAAATACAGAAACCTGTAACACTTGACATTATTGCTCTCAGGAACTTTAAAGCTTCCGATTAAAATTGAAATAATTCTATATTTTGCTGAACAATTATTTTATCATAATATATACTCTTACCCTGACAGAAATTTGGATTTTGACTGGAGGTTTTGGCTGTGTCGCCTACCCCGACTCCACACTAATGCTATATAGCTGACCTGGAACCTGACACTACAACCCCAAACTGCCAGGGGACTCACATTCATCCCCTTCTCCCGACATAGAAACACAAAAGTCAAAAGGCGGTGGACTGTGTGTGTCAGGGTTTAAATGCATTTTGAATTTGTGAAGGGGACGTTCAGGCTCTTTAACTCTACAGGCAAACATCAAAACATCTAGTTGCATTGTGAGAAAAGTAGAAAGTAGTGTTTTGGAGCTTCACCCACGTTTAGTCAGAATGTTTTTGCTGCATCAGTTCTATCTTTTTAAATCTGTCGCTTGTTGGTCACACACTTTTATGTAGGTAACTCTTTATTTAATTTCCATTTTTAGGGACAGTATTGAGGAATTAGTGATGAAAACAGGTGAGATAAGTACTCAGACCTTTCAAGTAAGTAAAAGTAGTAATAATGTCAATGTCCATCGCTTGTCTGAAGCGCATTGATTTGTGTGAAAGGTGCTATAGCTATTGATATTGTAGAATTGATTGATAAGACTGATTGAAGTTAAAGTCATGCTTTCAAAGTTTTAGTAAGTAAAAGTACAAAAGCACTGGCATTAAAAATATACTTTAAGTACAAACAGTGACATCACTCAATATGCAGAATTGCTCATTTTAGAATATCTATATACTTTATATTAATAAGTTATAAATATAAATGCATTAATGTGTTCATCACGTTAATGCTGCAGCTGGTAAATATACTGCTGGGTATCTTAGTCTATAACAACACATCATAATTTATTTGGTGAATGGTGTCTATATAGTATTAGTTACATTTTGTTTTAGTCCGTTTGTGTGAAATGTAATCAACAACTACACCTGTCAAATAAATGTAGTGAAGTGAAAAGAACAATATTTACCTCTATGATGTAGTGGAGTACAAGTTTAAAGTAATATAAAGAAATATCGTAAAACTTCAGTTGATAGCCGGGCTATTATTTGCTGAAATCACTGAAATCAGGAGGCCTATATTTGGGACAGAGGTTAAACTGATTTCACTCAGCAAAGATCGGGAAATACAATCAAATCGGTTATATAAACCAGTATCATTTTACCTCAGATAATATATCAGTTATGAATCTTTCATTTGATCTACTGTCGCTTCGACACACAGCGCATCAGAGAAAGAATTACGGCACTTGGCATACCAACACAACACCGCTTTACCCTGCTCAAACAATACTCACAACTTGGATTAATTTTTATGAAAAATCTTTTTGATTCCTTTGATGTGAGGACCCTCGCAGACTGCAGGAACATGAATAATTCACAGGGTAATCAAGGAATGGACACATAATGTGAGGGGGCCAACAACCTGGTTACATTCATCTGAAGAACTTATAAAATGAACTGCTTAGCAACCACACCAGGCGTCTAATGTCGACAGCAGTTTATCTGTCAAAATGTGTAGCTACACCGGGCTAGTAAAAGGGACTGGGTGTTTAATTGAAGTTTTACGGTAATGAAGTATCTGAAAATTGTGCTTACGTGCAGTACTTGATGATTTTAGTTACATTCCGCCACTAGTAATGAATTAGTCCTTACTTACATACAATTCCTCACTGAATGAAAACTCAAAAACAAATTAAACTCCAGATGGGCCGTTAAGACTCATTTTTTAGATTCTGATCATCTCCGCTCCTCTCAAGCGAGCAGCATTAGCACCAGAGAAAAAGAAATACTCTGTCTCGGTTACTCCATCCTCCATATCCATCTTAAGCTCTACCAACGCACTGCCTTCATTAGGTAATAGAGTATCCCCCCTTCCCTCCTCGTTTTTCCTCCCCAGTCGCCTTCTGCTCTCGCTCCATCTCTCTCCCTCCACACATCAAAGCGAGTCTCTCTCTGTCACTCTGGGGGATAGAAACGGTTAATGCCTGGGGCTTTGATGTTCCACTGCTGTGTGAGCCCAGCCAATCCTCAGCCTGTGCTCGCCTCCCATCCCTAACATCATCTAATAATTCTTTGTGGAGGAGAGAGTGAGAGGGAGAGAGAGATTATGAAACTCTACTTTCACTCCTCTTCCACATGTATCCATCTCCCTCCGCTCGCTACAGAATTCCTGACAAATACAAATGCCTTCAGAAACATCATGTTGTTTTTTTTTTTCTTGTTCCTCGTAGCTTCTCTTTTATTTTTTATTTTTTATTTTTTTGCATCATCTGCAGCTTATAGAACGTCTTTAAAGCCGTCTCCAGCAGACTCCCTTTGAAGGTGTGGGTACTGAGGGGCGGAGATGAGATCGAGGGTGAATCTCTAAACCCTGGCGGAGTCGCTGCGCTGCCAGACAGCAGTGTCAAACAGCAGAACATGACCAGCATAAAGAGAGGGTCAGAGCTGCAGCGACGGGCCTTGTCAGCCACATTACGGTGTTTAGCGAAATATATGTGCGTGTCTACAGTACACACACACACTTTTTTTCGCCAGTGGGAGTGGGTGAAGTGCATAATAGAGCTCATCGTCTGTAACAGCCTCTCTCATGATGAGAACAATAATACAATCAGGCCCATTAGGACTGCCTCAGCGTTATGAAACTGACATTTTTCCTGATATATTTTCTGTTACTTCTGGGAGCCTGTTTGAGGCCCACAATAAGAAACACACATCAATGAGACCTCTGTCAGCAACACAAATGCCTGTTTTTTTATGTGATATTCTTCCAGCCGCAGTATGTTCTCCCGCTGAAGCTATTTTTCCCAGACTGTATTATTCTGCTCTGTGGTTTCGATCCACACCAGAGGGTTGTGAGAGTTTAACAAAATACCACTGCGGATTTGCAGCTACCAGAAATTTCAACGCTACCAATTGAAATTTGAGAGCGAGAGCTGTTTCCTCACGACATAATGAAACAATGGTGTAAAAAATGACGACAAAATGAGTCAAAGCAAACCACAACTGAGCTCCTAATAAGACCAGGCTCAGATTTTTAGGAAGTTTAGGCTGATTTATACCAGATTTGCGGTAGAAATGTGGTCGGGGGCTTTGGGATCTGTGCTCATTTTGGTTCACAGAATACCTGGCAATATGTCTGCAGATACAATCTCCCCCTCCTCAGCTGCTGGCTGACATCCCAAAAATGAATAAAAACATGATATTTATGGGTAAAATCCGAATGAGTTACATCACTGCTAATTGTCGATAAGAGACGAGGCGCGGTAGAGAAAAGAGTGCTCTGTGTTTGTGTTTTACAGCTGAGTTTCAGGTAAGTGTAGCTGAAATATGGCAACAAAAACAGGGTCTAAAGATTTAATTTCACACAGATTACCCTGCAAAAGCCACCATGAGGTTGGATTTGCTCCTCCAAAATATTAAAGGGATAGTGTAGCTTTTGTGGGGTGGCGTTTCGTTCCAGTGGATGTTGGACAACAGATACTGACATGGAAGCTCAGCCATGTACTGCTGCAACATATTTAGCCATCTAAAAATATCAATATCAGTGTAAGAGTACACTTTATTTAGGATATTTTCTCTACTTCATCTAGCTGTCAGACAGCAATTTCCAACAGGCAACTGAGGTCATCATATCCATGCCTTCATCAAAGCCAGACTCCATTGACAAAAACAGTAATTTTGCCTCGCTGAACACAGGAGCTGCTGCCTCCATCAGTTAGTTTGTGTTATCGTGTGACTTTAGTGTTTAGAGGAGTCAGTCTGGATTCACCAAAGTGACACGATAACACACACAGTCCGAAGCCATCACTGAAGTGCCAGAAACTGCAGATGCTCTAATGCCCCTTAAAACTGGCTCCAAAAATAAGTCAGTCCCCACAGACACCCAGCATGTTAAAATGCCCAACTTTACAGCAGATATAAACATGTTTACAGCCTGGTACAAAAATAGTTTTGGTCTCTATAGCTGATTTAAACATTCATGACAACTGTACAGAGGGTGAATTTTTATATAACTCACCTATTTACATCTCATTAAGGCTTAGAGTTACTCATAATTAAGGACAGGCTGCTTTGACTGGTTCTCATTCAGCTCTACCTCTTGTTCCTACACAGCTCCACCCTCTCATCCAAATATGGTCACTTCTGGCATTGCTTCCCAAAACCCGAACAGCGGATTCTGCTTGATGTCAGGCTTTCTGATTGGGAGGTATGATGCAAGAGTGTCAAAGACTTCGACATGAGAAAACAGACTTGTATTTGTGCATCCAGAATTTATGCTGTGAGGAGTGATGCCTAAATAAGAGGCACTTTTCCACTTGGATGCATCGCAAGGACGTCAGAGTTTTATAGAAGAGAGGTGGAGCTGTAGGCCATTTATAACATCCAAAAACAGTCTGCTAACATGTTGGGAGATGTGGGAGCATCCTGTCCATTATTCTATACACTCTGTGCATAATGCCCACATTCCTGTTCCTGCCCTGGTCGCCTCTGTGAGAGTGAGCTAACCCACACTGACACTGTTAGCTCTGTCAGCACTGTTTGTTGTTAACACTGCACTACTGCCCGCTGCCATTCATTCATTGCTTGTGACGTCCAATGTGAGAGCCATGTGCATCATGCAAGGTTAATGAACGAAGATTCAGATCCACTCCAAAATGTAGTCGGTTCTTTCTTGGACTGTGCCAGAGAAGAATCCATTGCCCCATCAAGCTTCATGAAAATCGGGCCAGTAGTTTTTCCTGTAATCCTGCTGGCTAACAGACAAACGCACAGATGGCACCAAAAACATTTCCGCCTTGGTGGAGGTTACTAGCTGATTGAGGCGGCGGTAGACCAACAATTCCCTTGTTCTGGCTGTTTTTACTGAATCTGAATCTTCAGTTCAGTTTTCTGTCGAAAAAGGCTGTCTAAGGTGGCTAGAACATTTTTTGCTGCTGCACCTGTCCAAAGCTTAGCTTCCGTGGCAGTACTCTTGTCTGCTTCTCCAAACTGGGGATGTGCCAGCCGCCATCTACTGTACGCAATGCACTGACTATGGGTAAGTACCTCATTCAGCCCCACTTCAAAAATCAGAACTATCCCTTTAATACGTCACATTCATGGTCTACAGGATTCAAACAAATGAAGGTCCAAGAATTTAAAGGGAAGGATCACAGTTCAGCTTGAGAGGAAACAAGCGAGGAAAGAAGGCATAAGAGGAGAGAAGAGGGAGCACTAAAGGAGTCAGAAATAGGGACTCTGAACCAGCAGTTCAATCCAATTTTGCCAGAAAAGTTACTCTACTTTGGCAGAATCGGTAAACTGCATGCTCATGCACTTGTAAATAATCTTATTTCTGGCTCCTTGGACGAACTGTTGCCTCCTTTTACATTCATACAGGAGAGGGAGGGAAAGAGGAAGGGGACTCACCAGCCACAGAGTTAGGGCGGGGCATGAGGTACAGAGGGATGGAGTGGGCAGAGTGGGAGGACATGCTCTCCAGGTTGCGCTCAGGGATTTTGTTGAGGCTGTAGGTGGAGGCGGTCATGTTTTCATCCACCCTGTACAGGAATGAGTCCATGCCTGATTTCTGGGACTGCCACAGCTTCAGGTTTCCCCGGGAGCCCTCGCCGTATTTTCCGCCTCGCTCCATGTTCTCCGAGTAGCTGGTCAGTGTGGCTGCAACACAACAAAACATCGTCTTCAGCTACAACTCGTTCAATGTGAGAAATGTGTCATATTTTAAGGCCACTCGCACACTGTCCTCCTTCCACTTTACCCGGCCCATCTGCTTTCACACTTATTTACTGTTGTTCTGAATCGATCTGTGTTTATGTAATGCTTTACTCATCACACTGCAGGTGTTCGCCATTGTTGCAAGGGAACAATGCTCGCACCTGTTTTGACATCAGCGCTTCACATCGGTGAGCCTTTTATCTCTCCTGTTTTCTTGCTTACAATGCAAGAATGCCACAGTTGATGTCAACATGACACCTGAATTGTCTTCCAGTGGGAGGTCAGACGGGTTCTGACTGTGCATGACAAGCTCCACAGTGTGACTGGAAACTGACCACACAGCTCAGGTGGAGTCGAGTACAGTTTGTAATAAGTATTCAGATTATTGTGCTCTGAGGTGCTTTGGAGATTAGAGTCATTTTGGGTTATGGGAGCCGAGCTATAACCCGAGGCATGTTCCCACTGACTGTCACATGTTTTAACTGTCAGTTATTCCAGACTATGGACATGTCTGAGCATGACTAACTTCAGGACCTTTTTCTTTTTATATCAGTTGTTTTACAAGCTTTTATTTAGTGTCTAGCTGTCTAGCTTATTGCTTTGCCTGCCTGCCTTTCACCACTTCAAGTTTACCTTTATTGCCTCAAATTGTTAAAATTTTTTCAAGGTCATCTTGAAGGAATACTTCACCCCCTCAAATGATCAATTGTATATCAATTACGTACCCCTTGTTACCTTAAATTAAACTGTCTCAGATGCTGGTGCGTTGGAAAATATCACTTGAGTCTTTGAACAGAAAATCCTGCACACTGCTCTTGCTCAGCTTCACAATTTATGAGTGAACACTAATGTTTCGGTCGTCCTGGACCCTCGTAGAGTGTTCGACTTATTTATTAATTTTTAAAAAAAAGTCTGACCTGGGACACGTCAGGCCTGGGTTGAGATTGAGAACTATACATTAGAGTATATCTACTTCCTCCTCAGTAACCAGTAACCTAACCCTAAGTCTCATCAACTAACACTACATCGCTGTCCACCATGAAGAAAAAATCCAAAAACCAATATTTATTTTATTTTATTTTCATCCCACATGACACAGGACTTCACCCCACAATGTACTAATAAGCAAAAAGGGTCAATTAAACACCTTCTCAGAGAGACTTATTAACCTTTCACTATTGTTTCAGGGTCTTCCTGACTGTGTAACATCCTGTCTGATAACATGTCAAAACAAAATGTCTTGTTAGCCCGGCTGACATTGGCTGACTGCCAGTTTTGGGACAAAATGCTCCGATGCATAACAATCAGCTGGATGACGTACTTTTTGTAATATTTAAATATATTGTTGGCAACACTCTAATATGCCCATGGCAGAGATTTTAGGTTTTATTTGTTTTTCTTTGAACACTGTCCGGACATTTTTGTACCTATGTCTAGTAATTCTTTAACTTTGTAATACCTTCAATACATTTTCATATCACTTGATAAACAGATTGAATAAATATGTTTTTTAATGAACACTTTCATTATTTTTACTTCATAAAGAGCTTTGGACATCAAAATTGAACGTCACGCCATAATCCCCATAATCCAAGTCTCATTTATGCAGCTCTATGCCCAGTACTTCCCAAACATTTTCACTAAAACCTAACTATTTAAAACACTTCTGCAGTAGCACTACTAAGTCAAGAGTGGTGTGAGAGTTGGTAAACGCATGTTTTTAAATGTGGACCCCTTTACTCCATTTCATTATGAATTTTCTCAGTTTTTGGATTCTTCATTCAACATGGAGGTATGCAAGAAAAATAAAGTTTTCTTCACAAATTCAGTGTAACACGGGCTGAGTAACTGATATAATAGTACAAATAATCATTATGGTGGGTCCTTCCTTAATACAATATGGACATGCCTATATGAACACTACAAGGATTTCTGGACTGTGATTTAGATAAGCCTTAATAATTCTTCTTCCTGTCCATACTGGTCTCAAAAAATCCCTTCTTGCGAGCGATTTGAGTGGACTGACTCCACAGCCCTGTATTCTGAAGTTAAATAAATTTTGTAAGACAAATCAAGTGGGTATCTACCAAGGTTACATTTTTTTTTAAAGTCAAAATTCAATTCACATTTTGTCACGATCCCGCTGCTACGGCTCAGCGAGGAAACACTGTCCATGGAAACACAAAGAAGGATTATCATACTAAGAAGACTTTGGAAGATACCCACTTGATTTGTGTAACTGCTGAAGCTTCATATTAACTTCGGCTGAACTTCATGAATGCTTTTTTGCACAGAGTGAGAACTTTAGGTTTTGTTCACTATCACTTACACTGGAAAAGGAGGGGATCTCTTAGCAGAGGTAGGATTGACAACAGCAACCAAAAATGGTCTAAATGTACATACAGCAGGGCTTCCTATACATTCATTTATTTGATGCAGCCTGCCATGATTAAAACATCTGTTTTGATGTTCTAATTTTGGAGCTGGACTGTTTATTAGGAGTGCTGTTGGAATACATATACCATTCGGTTATATACTGCAACACACACACAGGCGGAGCAGCAGAACACTGGGCGCAGTAAAAGTGAAACTTAACCGCTCCTTGTGTTGATCAGTTCTGATCAGCGCTACATCACATTTTGTTGCTCTGATTGGTTGAACGTCTATCCATTTGCATCCAGGGGCATTTTGATCTTCGGCCGGTGACAATGCACTTTGAAAATAAACTAAGAAAAATGGCGATGCCAGGCTAGATATGTTAGTTCTATTTTGAGATAGACTTAAAAAAAATGCAATCCTTTCCTAGTATGAGTACAGAGCTCTGAATATGTAAAATTAGATGATTATGAATGGAATTTAAATGTTGCACAACCAAAGCTAACAAAGACAGTCACAGTATATAAATTAAACTAGATAAATATTAAGAGCAGCTAAAACATGGAACGTTCTGTGCAGGTAATGGACTTGTCCAAAAAAGCTAATGGTAATCTATGTTGCTTTAATTGCCAACAAATCCCTCATAAAGAAATAAACTGTGACTTTTTACAGAAAGAAGTGTTGTCTGTGTAGCAATAGACCTCCATTATTGTCCAAAAACACATCTGTGATCCACATCTTTAAACTGGGTGACATGTTCCTTATTTTAAGTCTAACATAAACCGCCCTGCTGCTAAATACACACAAGGGCACCAATTATGCTATTTACTCCTGTTTGAGTAATGTCTGCTAAAAATTACACTGCCCAAAAATGACTTGGCTTTTTTTTTAGTAATATAACAATATATTTTTGTCGTGATTTAGATGCCACAGACAGAACAGTGAAGTCAGAGAGCAGACAATAAGAACAATATTGAATAATTATACCTTGAAGACATTGTATTTTACATTTATACACATTTTTAAGATCGTTCTTTGTCTATCTGTGTGCAGATCTCACCGATAATCCCGCTGTCCCTGCTCTCCAGTGTCGAGGTGGGACTGGTGACAGTGCCGTAGGCGCAGTCCTTGTTGCCGGCCTGGCCAGGCATGGCAGGAGGGAGGGTGGAGCAGGGGCTGCCTGCAGGGGGTGAGGCAGTGCTGCTGGTCAGGGTGGAGCACGGGCTGATCCTCTGGTTCTGGCCCTGGCACAGACACACACACAGACACATACACAATCTTTTAAAAGCTTTGTTTGGCTCCAACAACTCAATTAGTACACACTGGTATAAAAGGCAAAGTACAATGTTTGAACTTTTAATATCTGAGTCATATTCAGAGGAAAATGTCACTTCAATATTGCCGTTTTCAAAAGCTCAGCCCCCCTGCTGCCTTCATGTAGTCAGTCCTTCAAAGGATTTTCTCTCCCACACGCATGCAAACACATATATTAATACATAATAATTTATAGCATTTTCCTAAAATATAGGTTTGAAAGAGCTCCACAAATTAGATAATGCCACACTGCTTAAAAATACACACGCACAGTATCTTTACATACACAAACACGCCCAACAAATATTCGTTCCAGTGAGTTAACAAATAGCTCCTGTAACACCTCCAATCACTTCATAAATGTACCTCACAGCACAACTTACTGCAGTTTAGGAGCATGGCAAGAAGAAAACAAACTTTGGAGAGGTAGTATACACATCAGGGACGTAACCAGCAACATCTAAATGCAGGAAAACAGCAATTTCCCCGTTTTAGAAACAAAGGGAGTGGCATTTCCAAAATCAGATTCTGCACAGTCCCATGGCACACGTGAGGCTGTATCCTGCAGCTCTCTGTAAACATGTTGTTGTGTGATAGAAGTTTCAACACTAATATAACTTTAAATTATAATCTGGATAAAGCTCAATACAACACATGATTTGTTGAAAATTATTTTTGTCAAGACAGGGTTCAAATGAAGACTTTTTAGACTTTGTTGACGCCAGCAGGAATGAAATTTAAGACCTGTTTTACAATGGTAAGTCAACATGTATAAATATAAATTTCTTAAGTTGAGGGACAATTTTGCCAAAATGTTTATTGTAACATAAAACATTACCAGTGAAAGCTTTTAAACACAACTAGACATGCTCCAGCAGGAATATGATCCAAAATCAGGGAGAAAATTACAACATCAGCAACCAAGATCATGTTTTACTAATGTTAGCATGTAGCTACACGTATGTTAGCGGTGTACATGCAGCTGAGGATTGACTTTAATGGAAAACATTGTCACTTTTTACTGTCAAAAATGACTAGTTAAAGCTTTTGAACACAACTAGACATGTTTAAGCAGGAATATGATCGGAAAACAGGGAGAAAATTACAACATCAGCAACCAAGATCACATTTTTCTGACATTAGCATGTAGCTACATGTATCCTAGCAGTGTGCTTACAGCCGAGGAGTGACTGTAACGGGAAATAGCGGCACTCGTTACTGCGAAAAAATGTCTAGTAAAAGCTTCTAAACGTGACAGGACACTTTCCAGCAGGAATATGATCCAACATCTGTGAGAAAATTACAACATCAGCAACCAAGATCACATTTTTCTGACATTAGCACGTAGCTACATGTATCCTAGCAGTGTGCTTACAGCCGAGGAGCGACTGTAACGGGAAATAACGGCACTTGTTACTGCGAAAAAATGTCTAGTAAAAGCTTTAAACATGACAGGACACTTTCCAGCAGGAATATGATCCAACATCTGGGAGAAAATTACAACATCAGCAACCAAGATCACATGTTTTTTGACATTAGCATGTAGCTACACGTAGCAGCGTGCTTGCAGTCGAGGAATGACTGTAACGGGAAATAGCGGCACTTGTTACCGTGAAAAATCAAAAGCTTCTAAACACAACTGGACATGTTCCAGCAGAAATATGATCAGAAACTGAGGAAGAATTAGCAATTTCATTTACTAAAAGATCACAATCCCCTGACATTAGCATGTAGCTACATGTATGTTAACAGTGTGCAGCTGAGGAATGACTTTAATTAGGAAAAGCAATTTTTATTGTAAAAAATATCAAAAATAAAAGCATCTACACACAGCCAAACACCTTTCAGCAGGAATATATAAGATATGGAATGGAAGCCACCAAGTTAACACGTTTCACTGATGTTAGCATGTAGCTACATATACGTTAACAGTGTATTTGCAGCTGAGGAATGACTGTAATTAACAATAGCAGCACGTTTTACCTTAAAAAAAATCACCAATAAAAGTGTCTAAACACAACCAACATATTCCAGAAGGGTTGTATGATGTGGAATGGAAGAGAAATGTACAACATTGGCCACCAAGTTAACACGTATCACTGACATTAGCATGTAGCTACATGTAGCTACTGAAGGCTAAGTCAGGTCAGCTCACAGGGACTAGTCTTAAGATACGCTGAACTCATTTTTGGAAACTTTGGCCACGTTCAATAGGCAAAATATGTAAAAGTATAACAGGTTCCTGTTAAGACTTTTGAAATATTGATTTAAGACATTTTAATACCTATAAAGACCTTAAATTTAGATTAATGAAAGTCTTTTTAAATGATCCATGGGAACCCTGCAAGAGGAGAATATATCTTACCCTTACAGACACACTTATTTCATGCATATTTTTATCCTCATTGCCATGACAACAATTAAGTTGGGAAAAAAAAGCTGACACTGAAATTCCACACACACACTGAATACATATTTTCTTTCCAGTCCTAGCATTGTTTTGGCACCCTGCAGTGACCCTCTTCTGCGTCGGCTCAGGTTAGGAGACAAGTGACCACAGGGGACAAAAAACACTCTGCTGCATCTAATCTACTGCTGCGAACACCCACAGATGCACTCTCACACATATAAATACACATACCTAAAAGACACACGCATGCAGCATCCACGGATTTGCAGAGGCGCAAGAAAAGCAAGGAAGCCAAGTGATTAAGTGTGCGTATCAGACGCTGAAAAAACACAAACACATGGAGGTCTCTCCTTAACGGTGCCGCTGATGAGTTCAGGTCAACGCTGGGGTGAACGCAGAGAGAACAGGAGGGGTGAAGTGGTGCTCAGGGCTAAATCTAGTTTGTTTAATCTGCAGGAAGAAGACTGAAGGGACAGTACACACACCCACACACGTACTCAGTCGGGAGACGGGGCGGCAGCTAACGATTATTTTCATTATTGATTAATCTGTCAATTATCTGCTGACAAGCTCCTCAGGCTGTGGCTCAGAAGATAGATCAGGGGGTCAATTAATTGTAGGGTTGGCGGTTTGATCCTCTGGTCCACTTGTTAAAAGAGTCCTTGAGCAAGACACTGATCCCCAATTGCTCACACTAGCCAAGACAGCACGACTCCACCGCCAATTCTGTGCGTGGGTGGGTAAATGAGGCACGTTAGAGAGCTTTGGTACATAAAGCTGTAATTAACTGCAGCCCATTTAACATTATTTTTGTGAATAATTCTGATTAATGAATTAATTATTTTGTCTTCAGCATGTTTATTTCATTTTACCAACAGTCCAAAAGCCCAAATTACTATTATATACGACAAAATCTAGAAGCTGGAGGCAGTGAATGTTTTATAGTTTTGCTTAATAAATGAAGAAACAGCATGAGTTGGCATCTACAGCCATGAGAGTGGCTCTGTCAGCTAAATGCTAATGTAAGCATGCTAATATGCTCACAATGACAATGCTAAAATGCCTACATTTAGCTTGTATCATTTTTACTACGCTCACCAAGCTATTTTAGCACGTCAGCATGCTAATAAACAAAGTACTGCTGAGGCTGATGGGCATGTTTTGCAGGTGTTAGGTCACCAAAGTACAACACGTTAAAATTTCGAGCAAATGGCGCTACATATAAAGTCAAAGGATCACCAAAGTGATTACAATTAATCCTCTGGGGAACATGAATGTCTAAACCAAATTTCATGACAGTCCATCCAACAGTTGTCAAAACACTTTTCTTAAAACCACAAATATCAACCTCACTGGGGCACAACAGGAAAAGCCAGATGATCATCAAAGGTATTAAAAGTCATCCTCTGGGGAACATGAATGTCTAAACACGCTTTCATAACAGTCCATTAAAACCTCAGCCATAAATTCGGCTTTACAAACATCACTAAAGTCATAAAATTAGTGACGGTGTTGAACTGGACTGTATTACACTGACAAATGTTTCTAATTTTTTTCCCGATCAGATTTAGAAACATAAGGGTATAAGAATATTAGAAACACATTTCAAGATAATGCACACCGGCACATTGCCACCTCTGGCTATGACATCAGAAATAAACATACAAAGGCTGTACTGAACCTGCTTTTTTAACATGACGAGCTTTGATTTGAATTAAGTAATTAATCGGATTAAATGAGCTGTTGAAAATGTTGATTTTGAAAGATTAAACGCCAACAAATATGGATTGGAGCTGAATATTTCATTGCATACAAACATGTTGTCATTTTTCGAACTGATTTCATCAACCTTTTTTCAATACAGTTTGTCTGTTGGACTTTACAGTGCTCTGGAGTTATTAGAAATGTTTCAATCGAAACAAGTCAGAAACAATCCACATGCAACCACCACTTGAATCTAATTCTACAGACAGTATAATACTAATAATATTAGTGTAGCCTATTTTTTATCTGCAGCTGCGCAGAAATACTGTGTGTAAACAGAATGAACAGACCTGCAAAAACACAAACAACAACAACAAAAAAAATCTGCACAGCGTTCGAATATCTGAATGTCAAAGCTATGAATGAAACTTCAAAGCTCAGAGCGATTCAGTACAGCCCTGAACATACAGCTGAATCATAAACTGTCCATTATCAGCTCAGCAAAAGTAGAAATTGAGGACTGGACTGTATAGGTGTGCCTTAAAAGTCAAGTGTGTGTTGCACAGTATTACTGCTTTAATAGTTGAATTATAAACTGTGACATCTGTTAACTATTCAACACACTGTCCATGACGGCACACAGCCTCTAGCCTCTGCCGAGTGTGTGTGTGTGTGTGACTGATGGAGGCACTCCTTCAGACACCGCTGCCCTCTGCTCTCACCATGCACAGGATCGCTAAAGTGTCATGTTTACAGGATCTTGACCCTGCAGCAAACAAACAAACACACAGCGACA
The DNA here is from genome assembly GCA_026686955.1 of Epinephelus cyanopodus. Taxonomy (NCBI): domain Eukaryota; kingdom Metazoa; phylum Chordata; class Actinopteri; order Perciformes; family Serranidae; genus Epinephelus; species Epinephelus cyanopodus. The sequence goes on along the minus strand of CM048933.1, from coordinate 7,329,122 downwards.
CCACCGCTCTATCCGCTGGGCTAACGAACCTCCCCTAGTGCAGGCGTGACCTAAAACGTTGCGCGAGGATTGGATTGAACTCGGGAGCATTGCATCTATTCGGGGAGCTTGAGCACGAGAGTATGAAAGGCAATTAACTGCGCTCTCTGTGTGTGAGTTAAGGTCACCTTGTTCCGTCAGCTGGTGAGGTCTCGCAGAAGACACACCAGCTATTGTAGGAATTCAACCGTGACAAATGGAAGATGGTAGACTGGTGTTTTACAGAAAAGTAAAGCAAAGTAAACCATCAGCTCAGACTCTTATCGCCCTGGCTTCAGTGTTAATTAACTACAGCATGAAAGAGTCACTAACTTTGTTGTTGGGGATGCAACAATTGTGAAATTCAGGGCCAATACTAATGTTTAAAATACAATTTTGGCCAAATGCCGACACCGATACTGATCATTTTTGCTGTTGATTTTGTTTTTGCTGTTGTTAATTTCCCTTTTGTGCCACGATAACAAATAAATCTTCATTATAAAGAATAACTGAACTGATTAAAAACACATTCAGTCCTTTATAACACTACTTTTTCTGCTCCAGAAAACTTTAAGTGCTTGATTTCCTGCTTTCTGATGAATTGCTGTGCACTAATTTGTGCATTTTCTTATGTGCTAATAGGCTGATGGCATTCAACAAGACGAATATCGTCCCATACTGATGTTCAGCCCATAAATTGGGTTGTGATGACAAACATTAACACTGGGGATCATAGCAGCATCCTGCAAATATCCAGATTACATGTGTGAACCTACTGTATGACTGTAATGTGTGCTCTCCACTGAAAGCCACTAAATCTCAAGCAAATTAGAAAAATTACAACAAAGCCCACTCAGCTAATCTGCTAATCGACAGTGTCTCGAAGCAATCTTTGTCTTTTTTTTTTTTTTTGGTGGTTAATGAATGAAACAAGCTGCAATCCGGAGAACAGTATTTGGGGCAGATATCTAAAATAATAAGTTTGTACTGTGTGCACGATGCAGCGGGGTGCTAGTGTGAGTCACGTCTCTAAAAAGAGCCGCTTGAATAAACCTCTCTCAATTTATACACCCCCACTGCTACAGCAGCGCTCACATCAAGCACAGGCAGTCCATCAGTCTAATCGCTTATCCACACTGCTTTAGTGCAAACCCATACCTAGGCCCGCTTTGAACGCTTCAGCAACAGGTTCGCCCCCCCTTTCTCCCCCTCCTTATTTCTCCGTCGCTCTCTCTCTCTCTCCGCCGCCACTGTTTTCTTCCCTCACTTTGGAAAATTCAAACCTGTCAAATCAGGTTTAGGAAAAGAAATGAGGGCATCTGCTGCAGAGCTTAGAGCAGGCCCGTTGTGCCAAGAGCTGTTTGTTGCACAACTGCCAAATTCACAAATTGAAAGGTTACGGTGCAGGAGAGAAACCTTGAACCTGCTGCATGTCAACTCGACAAACTTGCTCTCAATATGCAAAGTTTACGGCACGCTGGGAAATAAATACTTAAGAGTATTTGTTATATAAAAATCTAATTAGACAGGGAGATCGTATCTGATGCTTGATGGAGAGGCACTAATAAATTCTGAGTCTGTGGCGTCTGAAGGCAATTTAGAGCAAAGCCTTTTGATCTGGCTACCCTGACATCCAAAGATCTGTCAAAACCGCATGTGAACATGGATATTATGAAGATAAATGTCAAAACAGATCGAATCAGATGATGGCGTGTTTGTTCAAGTTCCAGAGCACGACCTCTCACGATAGAAATGTGTCAGAATCACATACACAGTAAGACAATTAGATTTGGATAAACCACAATAATAGCGTGAAGGGTGGTAAAAAACTAAAGCGTGTTTTTTGGCGCCAGTCGTATTGAGCGCGCGTCTGGTGACATAATGAGATTTGAATGCAGTGTTGTGAGAAAAAGTAAAACATTTTCCGTCACTCAGTCTGTAGGTTTTTGTCAACAAGAGTGAAACTCCTTGAGAAAATAGAGTTGTAACTTTCTCTCAAAGAAATCCAGGCGCAGAGAGGTCTTTCAGGAACCTCCTCAAGGTAAATTTGATTATGAAAAAACATGACTCGATTAAACAGGCTGTAATTTGAAGACAGGAAGTGGCGACAAATACTCAGTCACTGACTTCATTGTTTCAGCGCTGGCCGCAATGTTGCAGTCGAGCCCAAATACTCATGTAGATAATATGAAGAACACACTTAGATACAGTCACACAGCAGAAGGGACCTGCCTTCACTAAAGCTGTACCCCTAACGTTACAGCGGTCACAGAAATGAGATAAACAAATTGTCACTGATCTGACGACAGCAATGTGCCTTCCTATGCTGTGACAAGAGTGTGCGGATGAAATTATTATATTTTACTCATGTAGCAGCTAGCTTGTTGGCTAGCTAGCTTGCTAATTCCAACATGCGATCACGCCACACCAGGCCTCCAGGAAGCGCGCCAGGCTTTGAAGCCAATGCTCGTAGTGGCCACACAGTATAATTACCAGGCTACCATGACAGGCGCTCAGCCTTGCAGCAAATCTTTCCCAGTGGCAACTCGTGGTATTGCAGCGAAATAATCTCCTGTGGCCAAAAAGCATTTTCCCCGTTGACCAACATTATAGAAGAGACGTTTTTACAACTGTTGACAGGACACCTCAAACTGCAATCAACGTCACGTATGACTTTTTCTATTCTGGATTTTTTTATCCATGGAAATTCTATATTTGTAAAACTTTCCATCAGCAGAGAAAACTTAAAAATCTGTGACATCATTACAATGTAAAGTCAATGAGCCGAACGGTATGTCCAGTGAGACATACACTGCTGCATGTATTAAGTGGGGCGTATATCATGCAAGTAAACCTAAAAGATAGAAACGTTTATGGCGTATGTGCCGAAAAGACTTATCCCCATTGAGTTACATGGCGAAAGAGACGTCTATAAATCAGGGGATACGTTTTTGTGAGCATCACAACCCCGAAAAATAACTCGTTCCACTATCAGAATTTGATCCATTCAGTCCAGTAACATTTCTTAAGTCTAGAAGAGCCGCATAATAAAATAACTTCATCCTAGTTCAAGTTAGTAGAGCGCTAGAGAGCTCGTCCAACCTCGACCGCCGCAAGTCTCCAGTGTACTTGCTCTATTGGCGGAAGCAGCGCCCATCATCCCTGGATTATCCAGGTAATTTTATACGCAGCAGTTGAAGCATTTTGGCCTCCAGCACCACTGAGCAGTTCTCATAGGAATGAACGGGGCTCCGCATTGTATCCAGTTGTCTTAATACATCCATATGAATTCAGTGAAACAGGACTGTCAGCACCTTTTCATTTCAAAAGAGCAACGGCCAATAGGGAAACACCAACCCTCATGTCATCAGTCACTCCGACCAATGGTGTAGCTTCATCACTCACACAATCAGGGACAGACTGTAGCGTTTAAAGGGCTGTTCTCACATGCTGTGGTCTATCCAAAAAACAAATAAAGTTCAGTGAGACCCTTACCTGTCTCGCCTCGGGTTCCTCCATGCTGTACTGGGTACCGGCTGGCCCCTCGCTCACTTTGTCTCCCAGAAGGAAACCCAGGCGCGTCATCAATGTGTTGGCTGCCTCATCCACCGACGGAGGGGGGCCCAGCTCCTGGCTTGACTCCCCTGCAGAGGCAGAAAGACGAGAGGAGGGAGGAGGTGGAGGGAGAGGGGGTGGGGGTGAGGAAGACATTGCGGGGGAGAGCGATACAGAGAGAGGAGGGAGAAAGAAAGAACGAATGTGTGTCAGTGGTGGGTAGGAGCAGAACAGCAGCTTGTTTTTAAGCGCACACACACACACAAAAAAAGGCTTCACGTCCGCCACCTCTTTACCTAGAAACCCTGAACACACAGCGGATCTCGCTTTGCATAAACCACAGCAGCGATACCCGGATACAGGACACACAGCACCTGCGCTCAGGACAACGACATGACACACTCTACCTGAGTTTCCCCGTGGCTCAGAGCTGTGCATTACCGGCACATTCCTCCACAGCTGGACATCTTTGCTGAAGTGTCTTCTTACATAAACTTAAAAATCCACTGAGGCACAACTACAGGAATCCTTGTTTACAAAAAAAAAAAAAAAACATTCCACACTGACTCGCACAAGCCCTCCACACTGACGACAGCTCCTTCCGCACCGCTCATCACCACTGCAGCTCGTGTGACGTAATGAGATACACCCTTCACCTGTGTGTGTGTGTGTGTGTGTGTGTGTGTGTGTGAGAGAGAGAGATAAAGAGAGCGACGGTGTGTGACTTTTCAAAACAAAGTGGGTGTGTATCCACCTCTCTATCCTGTTTACACAGCTCTAAAGAGAGAAAAGAAAACACCAGCCTGCGTGATGATCAGATGATCAAAAACCACAAACACACACACACACACACACACACACACACACAAACACCAACTCACACTGAGAGATTTCAGTTGCCAACTTTGCAACACGACCCGAGAAAAAATCCCTTAATGACCTCATCTTGTAGCCCTGTTGCCTGGTTACTCTCCACCCATAACAAGCCGTCGTTGGTGGTGTCATATTTTTTAATAACACCTGGCTATCATGCCCACGAGGTGCCTACTATATCAATTTCAATTCACTTTATTTACTGGAGTGTCACTCTCAGAGCTGAAGCTTTCACTAATTACTCACCCAGATGGTTGTAAAAAAAAAAAGCAGAGTAACTAGTGGCTGAATTCAAACAGCTGTAATTGGATGTATAAGCCTGAGAATTGGGCCAGACATTAATGACATTGAAGCCAACAGCATGAGATGGCCGGTGCTTAAATAAACAGCAGCGAGACAGAGCAGCAGGGCCAGTTCTCCCTCGCTGCTCCACTCCTCGCTCGTTTTCCTGCAGGGCAGGTCGGACCAGACTGGCAGGTAGCTACACTGACTCCTGACTGACGACCATTAGAGAGTCCCAGCCAACGACGCCACCTCTCTGAAGACAGACAGCTCGTCTGAAAAGCCCGTGGCCTCTCACTCGTCTGTTCAAAGACCTACAGACAGACAGGCAATCTTAAGCCCGGGCTCCCCTCTCCATTCGCTCGTGGATGGACAGGCAGGCCACTGTCAGGATCCTCATTAGATTGACTCCAAGTCTCTCTGAGCAAGTGAGGAAGACTGACACCTTCTGAGGGAGGGAGAAAAACCTTTGAGGCACAATATGTTGCCGAGCCACCATGAAAAAACACAAGGGCTCACCACAAATGCTTCAAAGCTTTGACCAGTTGCCATGGTAATCGGCGTCCAAATCATTATTCGAAGGGTATATATGAATACATATATATGGTAAATGGGAAATGAACCGCACTTGTATAGCGCCTTTCTAAGCTTCTGACCACTCAAGGCGCTTTTACACTATGTCCCAATTAATTACTAAAAGTTATTCTCAGACAAAGACATTTAATTTACTGACAGTTTTGCGACTTCAACTTGCTTTCATCTAATGTCCGTCACCAGCAGCCCAGCACTATCTAAACTGGGACAGTTTGACCATGTGTCAGGTTTACAGACATGCAAGATGGCAAAAAGTGTCTGGAATCATAAGCTATAGAAACAGATACCTCACTGGCTGCTGGATCACACGTTGCCGCCATGTTGAAAATAGCAAGTCTTGCCTTTAAACAAATGTAATCAGGGGAGCTGCTGTTTTCCAGGATAAAGCACTGTAACATTTACATTTCTCAACCGACTGCAATGACTCATTTTTATATGAATGGATTTTTTTATCTTTCTGTAGTTGAAGGAAAAGCTAAAATGTCTCCAGTTCACGAGTTTATGGATATTTAGACTACAATCAGCTGGGCGCTCAATAGAGTGTGTGTTAGGCTTAACTGAGTTTCTTTCTTAGTGGAAAATAATTCATTGTAATAAGGAACTGTAAAAACTCACATTTGTTGAGATGATGATGATTTAACATGCTTATTTTCCCTGTAAAGACGTCCCTATATAATTTAATTTAATGTGGAAGTTGACGACTTTACAACCGACTGCTGTGCTAGCTACCGTTGTCTGCTTACCAACTTCTTCAACATATCAAAATATAGTAACTACTATATTTCACTACTGCTCATTTTAGAAAGGCCACATGTTCTTTGTTTATGTAATGTAACATCTAACATTAGCATGCGAGCAATGCTAACCATCTCTGGCCACCAGGAGCATATATCTATAATCCGCTGTCCGTTTTCTCGCAGTGACATTTCTAAAACGAGCGGTGGTGAAAGTACATTGAAAAGTTGTCTAGGTTCATATTAAATCACACTGCATAGGGACGTCTCCTTGGAGCAAAGAAAATAAACCAAATGCAACGTACAGTAAGCATAAACAGTAATTATAGCCTCAACATCATTCTAATTAACTGGAGACAAAACTTTATTTTTCTACCACATGTAGATCATAAAACCTCTTATATAACAACAACTCACTGAAATCAGTTGAGGAAATATAAATCTTATAATGCTTTTTGTGCCGGGAAAAAAAGACAATCCCCTGTATTTGCAAAGCTGCCCCCAAAAAGAGTGCCACATTTGCAAAAAGAAAATAGCAAATCCAAAATCTACAGAGAGCTTGGCAAATCACCTGAACACTGCAAGTAACAGCTGAGCCGTCTTCTCTTTCTCTGGCTAATATGTTGCTAAAATGCTAACAAAGTGGCAGGTTATTTCAGGTGAACTGGCTGAAAACTGTCCTCCATTAATCCACTCCTACCCCCACCAGCACCAGTCGAAGCTTTGATTAATCATGGATATTTCTCAGTGAAGCTTTAATGCCCAAAAACTGGTTTTCAGGACAGCTTCAAAAACCACACAGACGCAGCCAATAATGAGGTAATCACAGCACACATTAGGTCCAAAACAGCTAATTACCTACGAGGCTTGATGAGATGGATATAGAGGCTCGGTAATGCACATGGATACACTTTATATGGAGGCGAATACATTTACAAGGGCCTCCAAGGTCACCGAATCCCCGAGCATCCCTTGAGGAAGAGCTCTGAACGCAGTAATGGAGAAGATGTAGGTAGATGGAATTACGGTTCCACCTCCTAACAGCTAATATCACAGGGGATGACTGAGCCGTCAGGAGGAGAAAACTGCAGGCGAACAGAAGCACAAACATCCACTGGCTGTTGTATGTGCGTTCTGCATGTGTTGCCTGCAGTGCCGTGTGTCTGGACATGGAGGCAGTGAAGGCTTCCCAGTTGACAGACTGGTCGTAGTAAGCAGTGAATACATTAGCACTGATTAGTCAACTGCTCCTGGGGGGGGTTTGCGGCCATGACCGTGATCAAACAGGGGCTCTGTCTGTCTGTCTGTCTGTCTGTCTGAGTGTCCTTTCCAGTCATCTCTTTGTTTACCTCTCTGTTCCCATCTTTTCTGTTTCCTTTCCTTTTTTTTTTTGTTTGTTTAGGTCCTTACAACGGCATCTCTGTTGCAGCCAGCTGTTGGACAACCCTGTGCAGGGGCGAGCCGTCTGTGCTTCTTTTGATGTGGGAGCAAAATCTCTAATCTGGACGCCAGAGCCCACAGTAACTCCCTTGAGCTAAACATAGGCTGTTGTATCCTTACGCACTCCAAAAAAAAGCCCACAATGGACACAAACACACGACGAAGCCAGTGGTTTGGGCATCTGTTATCACAGAGCTGTCAAATAAAATCAAAATCTGAATGTTTGCTAAACCAAAGACACAAAAACGTGAAATCACAGCATTTTGACATCACGTTTTTAAACATTCCTCTCGATGTAACCAGCACTGATGAGCTACTACCAAAGGGAACACATATATTAGCATAATGTAGGGGTTGTAGCGAGTTCTTTCTCTTTATAGCGCTTTTGTTCTTAAAATACACCTCTGAATCGCTTCAAAGCTACATGACAGCATCAAGATCCTAACACTCCCCTGAAGAGGAACTTCAGGCGGCTCTCATCGGCGACACCACCAGATCCTTAACGATAAAATTTGAATATTGAAATGAAAAAAAGGCACAAAACACATCTCTTATTTTGTTAAACCAACCCCCCCCCCCCAACACACACACACACACATATATAAAACACACACTCTCCTCTCCGTTGGATTCCTGAGCTGCGAAGGAGACAGATGGTTGCCATAGCAACTATCTTTGCGCACAGCTAGGAATGTGTTTCTGTGCAAGCGCATCTGTTTCTCCCTGGCCGTCCACAGATCTGCCCTCACGCTCCGAGAGAGAGAGACAGAGAGGGGAGAGAGGGAAGCATGTGTGCTGCAGGCGGGGGACTGGACAGGACGGCGAGATGGTATTAATAGGCCCGGGCTGCAGGTAAGGTAGCACATACCATGTGGTGGCTCTTATTTCACCTACACCTGGGCACTTTAACTGCCACCAAGGACAGGTCCACAGAGAGCAAAGACTAAACAGGTTCCCAAAAGTGACCTGAGAGTATTTTTAGTGAGGTGACATGTAGATTAAAAGGTAAAAAAAAATCAATTTGCAGAGCTAAACAAAATGAAGATTAATGATAGACTGGTAACACTGAACATACTGTTACAGAAAGATACGCACAGGCGAGCGTATCATCCAGAAAGCAGCGACTAATCAGGAGATCAGAGGAGTGAATTTCACATTCCTCATGTGCACAGTGGTGATCTTATCTACGCAACAACATTTAGAGGTTTATACATGAAAGCATGTTAGGACTCTGGGTTAGCAGCGGGTGATATGATGATATCAGGGTTTAGGCTAGACTTTTTGTATCTGACGGCCAATATGGCTGTTTATATTCCAGGGTTTGGTCATATAGGACACTATGGACATATGGCCGTATAATAGCCTACCATTAAGAAGCGATAACAGCTAAGTGAAGAAGTGGTGAACAGAGAGACTTATCAGAGGTTGAGTAGCAGAGGCAAAGGAGGAAAAGGACTCAGCGCGATAAGTATCACTGTAACCACCACGCCAACTATCCACCATTTGGCTCGCCATGGTGGAATGAAGCCTATCTCCGCTCTGCTCTACCAGGAGACCCAGCGGTGTGTTGGAGGTCTCCCTGGAAAACGAGATCCCTGATGCTATCACCTAACTACACAGAGATGGCTAAGAGGGAGACCGTGACGGCAGTGGATGTGGCGTATGCTCTGGACAGGCAATCTGTACAGCTTCGGTAGATGAAAAGATCCCAAAATCTGGTCTGCATAATTAAGATTATATTTAAATGGTCTTGGCAAAAAGCTGGCGAACGTTAACCCTTGATGATACACAGTACATGTTTATACTTTACTATGTTGCTTATGTTGCAAGAGCTAGTTTATTGACTATTTAATGATGATATGTCAGGTATCCATTTTTTTTTTTTTAGAATAAATAGTAAATGGTAAAAAGCTTTTCTAGTCCTCTGACTAGCCATTGGGAGCAATTTGGGGTCCAGCATCTTGCCCAAGGACACATCGACATGCTGGCTGGATCAGTGGATGCCCCGCTCTACCTTCTGAGCCACAGCCGCCCTGAATAACCAAAAATACTAATTTCTGTCTTAATATTTCATCCCTAAACAATTTCTCAATTGTTTTTCCAAAACGTGTTACAGTAACGGCCCAAACTTTTAAATCCTTTGGCACTTTAAGGCACATTTTGTCTTCATCAAACTGTTTTCTTTGTCAATTTTGTTGCATTTGGCACATTTTAAACGGACAGTTCACGCCAAATCCAAAATACATGACTACAAAACATTATATACAGATATATAATGCCTGTAATAATCCAAACACCTTGTTGTGAAGAGCTTCATGTCAGAACTATTTTATTTCTACCAAACTACACACGACCGTACCGCTGCACAGTAAACATATCTGCTCTGTCCGATCTTAAAGGGGGACATTTATATTTCAGATTTTTCGGTTTCATGATGACGTCTCCAGACTCGTTCTCTGTCTACGTAGATGGACAACTTGTTTCCATACAACCAATCCAATCAGACATATAAACAGCCTACAGATGTAATTTTGGTTTGTTTAGATGCAGATGTGGCTCTTAGTCCTCGATATGCTGCTTCCAGACACACTGCCCATGGCTCATAAACTGCAATACAAGTTTGTTCACTCTGTCAATTGTTCTCCTGTTGGGGCTCAGTCTGCCAGTCACTGTCAATCACACACAGACATCGAGGTCTCTGAAATTTCCCCAAAGACCTGTTTCTTTATCTTTCCTGTTTTTTCTTTCTTTCTTTCTTTCAGTGGTAAAAACCTATGCAAAATAAATAAAAATTAACTGTCTCATCTCGTTTCTTATTTTTAGGTGATTATAAACGTATAAAAAATACGTATGAATACTACATACAATTTTGCCAATAGGAGCCCCTAAATCCTACACACTGGACCTTTAAGTCAACTATAAATGGACAGTGTATTATAAAATTAACAGAGGCTTTTATCCGTGGCACCCACACCTCGTCAGGGAAGTTACTGTAAGAAGGCTGAGCTCTGACATCATTAGAAAAGCCTTCACTGTGATGATATAAGGAGGGCGGCTGCTGGTGAAATTTTACAAGCTATCTCGCAAAATATTCACAAACCATATTTATGAGACCACAAAGTTTCTTTGAGGCCATAAAAATCAGCTGATACCTGACTTCCTCTCAGGATCGCCAGACAGTGTCAGCAGCAGAGCGCTGACTGGCATGCGATCAGATGTTTAAGTCACTGCCCTGCTGCTGCTGCTGCTCATGCCAGGGAGCCCTTGTTAAGCGCTAAGATGTCCATCTGTCCACCTGGGAGGTGTGAGTCCTCACCCCAGGACACTCATCTCATCCCTCTTGGTTCCTCTCCAGCTCGAGTTGTTATTGCGCAGGCACAGAATTCCTGGTTGTAATCAACTGTTTTTCTTGCCTCAATGGCGCTAGAGATTACCATTTCAACCCTGAAATGTCACATCTGCAGCAGCTCTTAGCAGCACATCACAACTGATGGGTATATCCACAGTCTATTTCACAGGATTGTTGCAAAGCTTAGGCAGGGACAACAGTTTTTGACCCATGTGACTCAACAGCAAGCAAAGCCAGAGCTGAAGGGTCTATCGTAACCTCCTGCGACTCTGCATCCTGCTGCACCTTAAAGTTCATTTTACTTAACTTAGACCTGTTGTCCTCATTTGTGGCAATTATTTGGACCATGTAGTGGCAGCAAAAGCACAATACACTCATCCGTGTCAAAACAAGATGGCAGCCATCTCTGCCAAATCAGTCTGCAACCAATTCCGATACAAAAATAAGGTTGCAACAGTAAAAGATTTTCAAGGCAGGATAACCGCTTGCAGTTTCATGGTATGCTGGTGCACAGTTTTACACAATTATTAACTATTATTATGAGTTACAAAGACACTTAAAGGACCAATTTTAGCCACAGCAACAAGCTAAGATTAGGAAGTACTTGTTTGAGGACTTTTTACACAGGCCAATTAGGAGTGACGGACTGTTCCTACAAACTAAAAGGACATTCCTAGCTTGGAACATAGAGCGAGGGAAATTCATACAGTGTCACAAATTACACTACTTTTGGATAATTTGCATTATTTGGATTTTTTAAATTCATTTATTTTTTGCACAGTCATGTTCAGGCATTGAAATGAAACGTTTTGAACACTTTTAGACTTGGACAGTGACCCCTAACCTGCAGAGTTACAAAACACTGAACAGATGTTTGCAATTTTGTGTTTGCACAATAATGTTCAGGCCTTCAAATAAACTGTTTTGTACTCTATTACAGACTTGTGACTACACAGATGCTTCCACCCTGTGTGTCATCCCCTTTAACTCTGTACTCACAGAACAGGTTGTTGCTTCACACTCCCTTAATCAGAGCTGAACTAGGACGACTGTCACTCTCTTACAGAGCTCCGTATACATGGAATAATCTGCAAACGACCTTAAACTTAGACACTCAGCCACCATTATGGCTGGTTAAATACCTTATTTGTGATCTTGTTTTAATTGAGTGTGAATGCTTTTAACTATACATCTATACATCATCCTGTATTTCTACTTTTAGTGATCATTTACTGCTATTGTTTGTTGTTTTGTGTGATTTCATTTCTGTTATAATTGACGTGCATGTTCACGCTCAGCTGAAAATGAGGGTCTTCCTCAATTGATTTCCCAAGTCCTATATAAAGGTTTGAATGAATGAATGAATTAAAAATAAACCCAGTGTCCACATGTGAAGAATTTGCTCACTGTTCAAAGACAGTACGTAGTTTTTAATATACTTATCAGGTCCTATTTATCCCAAATAGCTTGGCAAAGTTAAAAATGCAAAGCAAACAAAAGCTGGGGTCTCAGGAGGCGACGGTGCTACCTACTATTAAGACTTATAAAAAGTACAATAAAAGTACATTCTAGCACGTTTCTAGAAACAGATCACCTACTTATCGCTCCCATTGAGCAGAGACTCAGCAGAAGAGGCTGGCACACGGAGAAGGCTGGTAGCACTCTGTCGACCATTTTCCTCCCAAAGTTTCAACACCTAAGCCCCGGGACCTCCCACCACTATTTCTCTCATGTCTTCATCCAGCCCTGCGGTGTCGCAGCATCGTCCCGCTCTGCTGAGAAGTCCTTAAAGCCACCAGAGGTCGAACCAAAAAGACAGGTCAGGAAGCTAACGCTGCACTTCTCGGTGGCAACAGGAGCGGGAGAGGCAAGATGAGAAAGCAGATATACTAGAACCAAATCTCAGCAGAGCGCTATCCTCGAGTGACCCGCTTTATTGTGCAAGGAGGGGAGAGACCAACGTGGGGGGAGGTTTAACAAGGATAGATGGAGAGGAGGGGGTGAGGGAAATCTGGACTGTCCGCAGGATTACCGAGCAACCACCGACTGTGAAGTTAAACAGAAAAAACAGCACCTAAACAAGCTCGGAGAACGCAGAGCAGAGTGAGGACGCAGTGAGGGAGGATTAGAGTGACAGGGAGGGAGGAGGCAATGAGGATGGACACTGTGGGCACCGGCAAAGCTGTTTCATTAATGACCTTAGCGATGCTTTACAGCAGCAGGCAGAGTAGCTACGAAAAATTCACCCCATCTCTGTGTCTCTCCGCCGCATTCACAGACAGGAACCAACATGCAGGAAAGTAACACGACGAAATGAGGGATGAGCTGGCCAAAAAAACTTACCAGGGCAGTATGTGTCCAGGTCTGGATTCTTGGCAGTGGTGGAGGTGTGTGTAGGGGAGCCAAGCTCTGATTGTGGAATGCGAGGGCTCTCCACAAACTTTGCTTTCCGCAGAGGGGCTGGGAGCAGAAAGCATACACACATATAGAGAAAAGGAGACAAACATGTACACACACAGATCAGGGAGATGGAAGAAAGAGAGGAGTGACAGGGACAGGACAGAGAGGGAGGAAGGAGGAAGACAGAGAGCTTATGAACTTGAAGCACACTGATAAAATGAAAACATCCTGAGGGCTATCTTAGGTAGCTTTGGGTCAAGTAAAGCTAATGCATGATTAAACAAGCAGCACGGGGACCAATACAGCAGCAGGACCTCAACCAACCGCTGAAATGTGAAAACACCACGATGTACCGGCCTACATTTCACTCACAACACTTGCAAAACACAAAACAACAAGGACCTTTTAGCCGAGAAGATGGATTATACAAAAAAAAAATATAATTGTTGTGTCTATTTGTTCAGAGTCATAATCACACCAAATGCGAATCAGATCCATTTTTGGAATGTTCTCGCGCCTGACTCGAGCACAAAGTCTGAGACATCAAACGACAAGAAATTCAGAGAGAGGGAGATGGAGAGAGGGAGCGGTGAAAGCCGGGGGTGGTGGTTGTGACACGATTTTTTTTTTCCCCCAAGTTCTTGGTCACGGCACAGGGATTGTAAGCACTGTTACCCAAACCAGCTTATAGTATCATGAGTGCATACATTGTGGCAGCAGCAGCAGCAGCAGCAGCAGGTCTACCAGGCACACAAGGACTCACAACGCAGATGATGCTTCACACCGAGAAAGAGACGCCAGACAGAAGTTAACCATCCATTCAGCGGCATTCTTTACTCAACTTTGCGAGGATGATGCTGTAAAATCACCGAGTGTGTCGGCTCGCCACAGCAATTATAACGCTCCCATGCTTCCCGCCACTTTGTTTGCCTTTTTGACATTTAACACAGAAATGCCAAGTTTTATCGCAACTGCTTCTCTAAAACTTGGGAATAAACAGCAGACAAAGAATGAAAAAATCCATCATTTCATATTAGTGTGACCTCCAAAGCTCACGTACAGCAGCGACAGGAACATACTTCTAAGCATCTTTCCCCTAATCTAAGTACTCACTGCGGTGCCCAAATTGTGCAAAGAAATTCAGCTAATATCAACTCAAATTATGTGCAAGGCTCATTTCTTCAACCTATTCTGTTTCTCTTTTTTCTGCGTAATTTGTTCTTAATTGACTAATCTGGTTAAATGAGGGTTTAAAATAGTGTGTACTGTATGCTGCAACTGTTAACCATTCTTATTACGGGTGAGTGCACATGTCTAAAGCTCTCCGGTGCAGCAACACCATGCTGAACCTGAGTGGGGTGAACAGGAAGTCACGAGCAGCGGCTTAAACATATATTCAAGCAACTCCTCACCACATTTGTTTGAGGTTCGTGTTACAGCTAATGCCAGTATAATGCATGTGTGTGTATAATGGGTGGAGAGCACAGTTGCTCGTCTGTCTGTTTACTGTATGACTTAAGTTAAGACAGACAGAAATAGATCGCGCTGCAGCAGCAGCAGCAGTACAGACTTAGCTCAATGCAAAATACATAATAAAACATTTGTAGAGTTTAAGAGAAAACTCTGAAGAGTTCACGTCAAGGCAGCAGGCAGCCAATCCTCTTGCCATTTAAAAAACACATTTTATAGATTCAATCTCCATCTTTCTGATTCGGCATAAAAGCAGATGCTGCCACCGTCCACTCTCCTCGAGCCCATTGTCTTCAAAATGTCAACTTTTCAGGAACTAAGACAGATCTGCTTCAAGCTCAGTGACAATGGCTTTTTTTTCTTCCAAATGGTAATCTAAAGGGTTTTAGAGGGCTTTATCATATATCAGTGGTAGGATTTCTCAAGCCATAAGGGAGCGTGTAATCCTTCATTTTATCTGAACAAGACAGTCTACAGCCGTGCTGGTGGCTCTGCGAGGCTGCACTTAGACACAGCAGTGCTCCGAGCAAAGTGTTAAAGTCAGCACGCTAATGTGCTCACAGTGACAATGGCTAATTATCCAAACTAAGATGTTAACCGAGCGGCAACCTCCAGAGCTGAAAAATAAAGCCAACGTGAGGGTGCGAAAAACTGCAGTTCCTGTAATGGCCACTTGAGGCTGGCTTCAAAAGTGAGTCAATCCCCATAGATCTCTGTGTTGAAATGCCCAACTTAACAGCAGGAATAAACACGTTCACAGCCTGGTAGAAAATGGTTTTGGTTTCTATCGCTAATGTCCTCATTTATGATAACTGTATGGGGGATAAATTATTATATAACTCACCTGTTTAAATATTACTAAGGCTTAAAGCTGCCAATAATTTGCCAGGTGCACAACCTATTTTTCCTGTTTTAACGGAGCGTTTCCCCAACGCATTCCCCACCCCCAGAACAACGCCGTGAGGTTCTGTCGTTGACGGACCTGGCCAGATGCGGGCGGCTAGCTAGCGTGCTGTCGGCGAGAGCTGTTAGCGAAGTCATCTAGCAGAAGAGCTAGCAATATCTTCCTGCGAAGTCACTGTACCAACTGAACTGAGATGAGTTGAGTAGTGTGCTATTGAAAGAGCTGATATATATATAGAAATGAATGCGAAATTCGAAAATATAGAATTATCAACCGCATAGAAATCAACCAATGGGCAACAATCACTTTTAAAAGTGGAATAAAGCTCATACTTATTTTTCTTTTGCATAAATAAATGAGCTATTGTTTGCATTGCGATTGCAATTTATTTCCTACTTCCAGCACTGCTACACTCCGTTTCTCCCATCCTGTCAACGGCCGAGTGGGAAAAAATACAATGCCTCCACAGTCCGACAGTCTACGCAACCACTACCGTGATGTGCGCTAGTCTTTTAATTTCCGTCATTTTCACCTCCATTGGAATGAATCACTTCCAGTCAGCGTTAATCCATCAATGCATTAGGTTGTGCACCCATCTTTAGGGACATGTCCGCTTTGAGAGTTAGGTGGGTGCCTCTGTTGACAAGTCGTTACTACAGTAAGGACGCTGGGTAAGTAATGTAAGCACGGCATAACCCCAGACGCACAGAGTAGGTGTAGCCTTAGCTGCTGCTATTTCAATGTGTTTTCAGTTAATGATAGCTAACTATAATATTTCGGTAGCCTAAAAAAAAGTCTACTACAAGACCCTCTAAGGAGTAACATGTTCAGTTTTTCCAGTTTTCTTTTCATGTTTTTAAGCCTGTTTGTTGCTAGCAAAAAATAGCATTAGCATTATCACCTTTAGCTGTAAATGCACCATGCTGACTAAGCAGCTAGCATTGGGGTTAGCATCATGCTTTCACCCATATATGGTCACATGTGGCTCCAAAAAACAAGATGGCGACGGCCAAAATGCCAAACAGGAGTCCACAAACCAATGGGTGACATCACTAAAGCTACGTGCATTATATTACATAGTCAATGATGTTCACCATGTCATTAGTTTGGCAGATATTTGGGTGAAAACCAAAGTACTGGACAAACATTTTTTTGGCACACACTATTGTTAGTGAGTGTTAAATGTGAGTGGATCATTTAAGTGATTATAAATTGTCCTTAGGTGGACGAGAATGTGTCGAGCAAATTCCATGGCAATCCATCCAATACTTAAAAATCAATCTTGTACGCGTGTTAGAGGAGAGTCAGAGGATCACAAAAGTCGATCCATCCTCTGGAGTGCGATTATCTGTTTAAAGTCGTGTTAATCCATCCGGGACCAAAGTGGTGTATCGCCCCACCAACCTGCACTGCCATCCCTAGAACCACATCACTAGCACCGCTAAAAATAATGCTGAAAAGTTGCTTTCAACAGACAGTAATAACATACCAACAGTAATGACAGGATACAGGTGTCAGGTTCACAAGAGAAAAAATGAAGCGCCCTATTCTGCACCCAAACTAAACACTTGTTCCTTGTACCAGAGACTAACTTTCCACCAATTTGCTGCAATCTGTTGTCAAGATTTGAGATATTCTGCTCACTCACAAACACACAGTCAAACAAACAAAAACAAAATCTCCTTGGCAGAGGAAATAAAGAACTCCTTCAGAGCTATGAGTATGTGTGTAAAGTAGATGCGTTCACTCGCCACATACTGAGTGTTAATACTGTGTTGGTACGGTCTGTAGAGGACCCCGCTGATTGACCACATCTAGGAAGTGAGCCAGCACAGATGCCACAGTGAGAAACTACAACTGACAGCCAGGAGGAAGAAGACGGCACCAGAGTTATCCACGACTGGATCTACTGCCATCGAAGAAACTCAGGCGGAATACATCAAGTATGCCTCTGTCAGTTAAAAAACTCAAACATCATTTTATTACAGGACTGGTGAAACATTTTGGCCAGAGGGACACATCTTAATTAATTTATCCTACAAAGAAGCCTGAATAGGTGTGTTTTTCTTGTTTGACTATTTTGCAGGTGTTGAGAAGATTAAAAGTACATGGAAAAAAAATCTATAAAATGAGTGAGACTAAATAACTAATGTGATAAGTAAAACAATGTGCAAGTGAGGAACAATGAACACTTCTCCATAGATATTGAATGACTATTTTTCCATTCAAAGATGCCCAGCCCACATGGGCTTACAAGACTCTACTTGCATTACAATCAAATGCAAGAGAAAACAAAAGAACAGAAAGCAAATTCATAATACTGTACACATGTGCCAAGCACAGTAGATATTAACTATTTATCCTTTTTAGTTGGGTTTTGGTCCAAATGTAGCACAAATTTTACTTGAAATTCAAGGGAATATATTTAAGAATATGCATTTTTTTATCCACTACTGTTCAAATATTGAGGGTTGGGTCATCGCAGTAAGCAGTAGGTGGCATTAATTCTCCAGTCATGTATGTACAAAGAAAACTGGATACTTAGTTGGAGGTGAAGCCACGTTCACTCCTTTTAAAGTCACTCAGTGGCACATGAAGCCAAAAAAAGGTCAGCTTCCTGGGCCCATAGAGCAGGCACACTAGAGACTTCGCCGGCTAAACTTCTGCCAGTATTGCCCTCCGCTAACTTGTACGGAAATAATCGTGCAACTCCTCTACACTTTCCGAATGTTATTGGACTGAGCTGATAAAGTCCTGATGGTGAAATGAGTCACTTCGTGGGGGTGCTGACACCAAAGAAATGCATCCACTGATCTACAGACGTCTCTTTCACAATGTAAGTCTATGGAGAATAAATCTTTCTGGGGCCCACGGCTTCAAAGTCCGGCACACTTCCTGGGGGCCTGGGTGCCACTGCTGAAGACGGCATACCAAGCTGACGTAATCAAAAGAGCGCCAGTCAAACATCAATCGAAGGAAAACTATGAATGTATAGTAACAGAGAGCACACTGGACAATAGAAATAAAGAGATTTTGACAACTAAAGCCCAGTTCAGACCAAAGATTTACGATGAGACGACTTCAAACGTGCGACCACTTGCAATGTGCCGTTCTGCAACGTTCTAAAAACCTGCTGATTAACACCAATGCAACTAGAAGAGACGGTGTATCATGTCTATGCAACAACTTTCTGTTTCAGGCTTATTTTGTGGCTGAATGTAATTTGTAGCTTCTTAGAATGTGACGGCCCAACACCGGCAAACTATGAGGACGGAAACAGGGGGCTTGGTGGGGACGATTGGCTGTTGAAACAGATGACGTGCTTTATGTTCTAATGGCAGCCTCCAGCGATTTGACTTGCTGAGTTGCAGGTGACACCATCAGCCGGCTTTAATCGAGCTCAGACCGGCCAGTTCACACCGCTGCAACTTTTTTCTGCAACGTTCAAAAACGGTTTTGTCTCGTCGCAAATCTTTGGTCTGAACTGGGCTTTGCAACAACAGTATGTCATAACTGTACTTCGTCTTTTATTGGCTGAATCAGGGTTTGTCTTTCACAAATTCAAAATGCGTATAAAACCAAGTGGATCCAAACTGGATGCTGTCGTGTTTATTTACAGAATAAATCTCTGCACAATGGATTTGAACAGGAGGGAGAAGCAAGCATAGAGTATATCAGTGGATATAAAGGGGAATTAGTTAAGAACTCTTGACCTTCAGTAGAAAAGAACTCAAGTGTTGGGGAAGTGTCTCTTAACCTTTTTTTTCTGCTACCTCACAAAAGAATCCAAGGCACACAACCCTTAACCACTCAGATAAAATTCACACATACTCTACAGTGTTTATCTTTTTCTCCAGAGTCTTAAAAAGTTAGCACGGTGAGGTCACAGCAGTCCACGGTGACCGGCCAGTCTCCCATGTAAAAAGTTAGATTTCTCTTTCAAACCAATGTCCTGCCTCATTTTGATAAGCTGCTCCTGCACCTGCAGTGACGAACTTGCACTAGCTTGTAACAAGCTTCAAGGAGACTGTGACGGACTGAGCGTTCACGTCGCAGTCTGCCTACAGGAGCATCCACAACAATTTCCTCAAATTTATACATCAACAGTTTTTAAATCTTCTGCAGTACACCTGTGAAACTCAAGAGCTAGCACGCTGCTGAGCCTCAGCTGACAATGACTGTGCTAAGAGAGACTAAAAGCATTTTTTATTTCCCCTTAGAATCAGTTTCTGGATAAATTATGCTGAATGGGAGATTACCATTTCTTTTGGTTTTTGTCTCCCGGATCTCACCTCCATAAAATGGCGAAGTGAGACTCTGTCTATTGGAGTAAATCCTCTCTATAGCAGCAGCTCCAGGAGACTAAATCCCAGGGACTTCTCTCCTGCAGCTCTGTTGTCAGTGTGTGCCAGGCTGAGGATGGGTGACAGTGTGATGGATGGCAGCAGGCAAATCCACTCCTCTAATGAGCTTATGAATAAATATCTCTAGTCTGTGTGTGCAGATGCACGTGGCCGTGAAATAGATATTTGTTACATGCTCCGGATGTGAGGGTGTGAATATGAATATGCATGTGGCATGTATGTACATGTGAGATTAGAGTGAGAGCGGGGAGGGGATGCAGAGAAAGATCGGCGACAACGGACAATGTGAAAATTCAAAAAGCTGATCTCTATTCCCAAGATTGTCAGCGAATACACACAGCCTTTGGTGAAATCAACAAAAAAGAGAGCAAGTCAATATTGTGATTCAAATTCACGTTTGCGGCGTGTTGTGCATATGAAAGAGGAGCGCTTCTTTTTGACATGAGAGTCCCCACAGACTCAACCTGGGTTTTCAACAAACAAGATCTGAATATGAATTGGAGACTCTAATATGCAACGCACAGTTTTTTATTTGCTGCAGATAAGAGAACGATAAGCAGGGAGACATTTCTGTGGCGATGAAGTATCGTCTGAACCACCGTCTCACTTACATACGACCTCAGGCGCCCACTCAGACAAAGACACACGCACCCACACACAACATACACGCACACACAGAACAATAATGCGGGTGAGGACATACATCGCCCAGCTGTCTGCAACCCAAGCAGAGCTTTACAGGAACCGAGCATGCGGCCCTGGTCACTATGGCAACAGCAGAGCACAGGGAAACGACGAGTCCTGTCCACCTTTTTTCCGAGGTTGTGGTAACGCAAGGAGAGGGTGATTTCACTGACACTGAAAGCTTCAAGGTCCCAACACATTTGCTCAAATGTAATCACACGACTTGTTCGTACGGGCAGCTCCGGGTCTTCCTCTCGTCACCTCGATTCAAGGAAGTCGGCTTTCAGAAATGAAACCTGCTGCGATTGAGGCTGTGATCTTTTGTGGTGTGGCTATTCACGACCACTGCACCTCAGAGAGAAGTGAAGTGGTCTTTATCAAGTTTGTCCAGAAATGTGAGGACGATATAGGGGATGTTATATATGTTGATTCTCTGGGAGGGCTGGGCGATGTAGTTCAATCAATATCACATTATTTAGGGTCAGTTGCAAATATATTATGATATATTAATATATGATATTTTTTCCCTATTTAAAGGTTGCTTTAGGGAGTTTTTCCTTATCCACTGTGAGGGTCCACTTGTTGTTAAATGTTAAAGTCAAATATGTGTCTTGCATTAGAGGAAACTCCTCACACATGAAAAAACCCTCAACATTGTCTTTCTTTTACATTTTGCTCAGACTAATTACTGTAGACAACAGAAACGTGTAAATCACTAACATAATATAAGCATATTATCAAGCTACGTTTCCTCTAAAGGTTTGCTATTACGTAGTGAATAACAGCCATCACTATCCATGTTAAAGGCAAACTCCATTTGCATTGTCTTCTGGGTTTTTCAAAAGGTAACTCCCAGTCAGCCGTTGGCAAAAAGCAGTGACGTAGGTTACAGCATGTATACGCTCCCCTCCCTGAACCCTCCCACATGCTCTGTGCTGACAGTGTAAGCATGGAGAGTGAGGAAAGTTGAGCAGATGATGCTATTTTATTGATATTAAACATTTATTTAACCAGGTAAAGACACACTGAGATTCAATCTAATATAATACTGCATTTGTACTGTCCATACTTTTGTCACTGGAGTTTTGTGGCTGTGGGCGGGAGCGGCAGCAAATTGTATTTTTGCCACTTAAAAAAAGGAACACCTCAAAAAAAAAAAAAAAAAAAAAAAAAAAAAATATATATATATATCAGTTCAAGCTTATGCAATATTTAG
Source organism: Epinephelus cyanopodus (assembly GCA_026686955.1). NCBI lineage: Eukaryota > Metazoa > Chordata > Actinopteri > Perciformes > Serranidae > Epinephelus > Epinephelus cyanopodus. The sequence continues at coordinate 7,307,239 of CM048933.1, read as the reverse complement.
AATATTTCCACCACTTAATCTCACACTCGCACAGCTGCTTCATAACGGGGAACTGAAGCCGTTTTATTGCGCTCTTCAAAGCCACCACGCTCAATTAACAGAAAGTCATTTTAACTCACAGCACACAGGAGTTGCTGGTCTTCCACTGCCTTCACACAGCATATAAAATACCAAGTCAAACAGATGTTGTAGTGTGTTCTTTTGTTGTGCCTTACACTGAACGAAACTCTTCCTACATGAAAAACAAAACTCTCGACAAGCAATATTGTTCTCTGTTTGCAATTTGCTCAGAGTAATTCATTTAAACAACAGTAATTCATATAATCAGAATAACATAAACATAATATCGAGTTGAGGTTCCACTTTAAGTTGGCAAATGGTAATACTGAGAATACATTGGTCATATCAACGGCATGTTCTCCATTTAAATGTTTAATTTGAATGCCTAGTACATAATAGTGTACAGGTATATTCTCTTACGTCATACAAACTGTTACATCAAGAAAAGGTTGAGTATGATGATTTGATGTTAATGTTCAAGACAAGTAAGTTGAAATAAAATGTGCAAGTGCGCACTCTCGTCACATGACCTCACCTTGAGTCAGAGTGGAGTCTAAAATTTGACGACTAACTTGACAAAATCAAAAAAGACTTGTAACTCGACTTGGACTTAAGCACCAATGACTCATGATTTCAACTGGACTTGAGGCTCTTGACTTAAAAATACTTGAACTTCCACCGAGCCAATTTGGGGAGAGAAAGTTCTAGACATTTCTCCGATAAGAGATGAGGTAAATACAAGAAGACAGGACTGACATGTACAAAACATTAAAGTGCAATGTCAGCACTACTTTTTTATGATTAAGTTGAGTAGCACTTGTTAACAAATTTGTTTTAACAAATAAATACCAATTTTGAAATATATATATGTATGTGTGTAAAATGTAATGTATTACTGTCATATTGTTGTTAAAATGGCATTAAATTTGGTGACAAGCACATTATGACTTGTTGAGGACTCAAAACTCAAAGTTAAGGGCTTGGGACATGACCGCAAAGACCTGAGACTTGCAAAACAATGACTTGGTCCCACCTCTGAAATTGAGTAATATGTTCTTACTTTTTCCATCTCGTACACTCCCGCACCAGGGGAACTCCATCGAGGCCACATTAGCTGTTAGTAGCATAACACACCCAAATCTCAGACCAAACAGTCGGCAGTCAAGTTGCATTGTGGGTAATGTTTTGACAGGTTTTGACACTGAAGGAGAATGGGTGGAATGAAACAGACGACATCTCTGGTTATGTTAATGAAGTGCAATACTAAGTCGGTGGAGTACTCTTTAATACATTATACATAAAGTGAAACACAGATGTGGCTGATAATTAATGTGTGCTTGATAGTGAGGGTTTCAGACGTGCTGTTTTACATTAATTTCACCAGTCTTAATGTATGGCCCAGGGGCTTGTTCCCAGTGTGCACGCAGTAATCCGGCTCACAGACCACGGGTGATTTTGTCTCGTTGACTTGTTGAACGAAACAATGCGGACCAGATGTTGCTGTGCAGCACAGCGAGCCGCTCAGTCACAGCCTGGAAAACAGAGGCTGCTGACTGTCAGCAGCAAGTGCAAGTCCATTAGCCAGACTGCCTCTCCCTCTTTTATGTATGTGTGCGAGTGTGTCTGCACACACGCACATGTGTATCTATCATTACAGCCTTGGGAGGATTAGCAGAGCAAGGTGAGGCACAGGCGGAATTTTAAGAGGGCGGAGGGAGGGGCTGATTTTCTAAGAACGCTCATTAGCCGAGCTCTCCCTCGCCCCAAAAAGCTCTTAATTCAACGTTTCACATAACCTTACTGGGCCTGGATTAGACAAACAGCACAAAATCAAGTGATATCGAAGCTACATCAACGAAAGAATAAGTTAATCTGGAGGACATGAATCTATGTGGGAGAAGGATTCTGAGCTGTTTATTCATCAAAGTGTCCAAAATCACACTGATTTTCACAAAGCATTGATCTGTACGCAGCCGTCCAGGATTGGGACAAGAGAGGCGATCTGAAATCTGATCGGCTTTTAAAAGGTTTAGAAAACAACTTGACAGAGGAACATAGATAGTAATCCATTTTTCAGCCCGGTCGCCAGAAGAAAAGGTTTCTGCAAACCATGGATACGTGTCAATCAATATTTTTAAAGTGATCTATTCCGCTTACATGTATAAAAACTGACCTTTGCATCTGGGTGGAGGGGATGGTGGATGGGGGGTACCTAGGCGAGACAGCTGCCAAGCCGCAGACCACTATTTGAGACCAAAAAAAGTGTTTCCAGCGGCTTTTTGGCCCCCGAATTTGCATGTTTTTTTAGCACAACATTGGCATAATTTCTGGCATCAATTTGGCCACCAAAATGGTTGTCTTTTAGCAAAACGATGGCGGCACTTCCTGCCATAATTATGCCATCAAATGCGGATGTTTTTTAGAGAGATATTGGCGGTATTTCAAGCGGTGATTGCGCCGCCAAAAGCAGGTGTTATTAAGCAAGACGTTGGCAACATCTCCTGCCATGACTGTGCCACCAAAACCGGTGTATTTTTGCAAGACATTGGTGGCATTTCAAGTGGCAACTGTGCCACCCAAACCTGGCATTTTAAGTCAAAGCATGCTCTTTTTCTAACCATAACCAAATGCTTTTTGTGCCTAAACATAACCACACATTAACAACAGCACTGAAATGTGACGTTTCAACATATCCGCTACATAATACTGGTTAACCAATAATATGGTTTTACTTCCTGGCTACATTTTCTATTGACCCACCATATTACTTTTATCAGGGTTTACTGGTAACTGCAAACTGAGCTTGCATCTTACTACTATTTGTTGTTCCTAAGGCTCTTTATAAGTGTTTAAACTGCTAATCAAGTGCACTGTTTTCATAATTATTGCTCAAACAGAGCACCCCAGCTTGATGCTATTTCAAAGAAATCAATAGGGTTCTGTTTTATCAAATTCTGCCACACTGGGCGACGTATTTGCTCTGAGCAGCTTTATTTTTATCATTCCATCTCTGGTCTAAAGCCCTGTTGTGTACATATGTACTTAGGTCCACTGCAGGCTCTCTGGGCAGCTGTCTACTCCAGTGAACAAACCCTTCTTTCCTGAAGGACTCTGACTCAGCTGCTGAGGCACAGCGGCTATTGTTAACACTGAGCGGTTCAGACAGTGTTAACTTTACTTTCTTATGGTTTCACTCCTTCAGTGGCCTGGGTGACACAGGAAGTGTGACAGTCAACTTTTCACATAGCTCAGCGTCAGTCACGGGAGGCCTTGGACTCCTGATGCCAAAGGATACGAGCAAGCTGTAAAGTTAAATACGATAGCAGTTTAAGAAAACGAGAGTAGCATAATTGCCAAGGACACCACTTGATACGGTGGCCTAATAATAGCAAGGCTGCCTTGACCTGTCCCAGCTGGAGTTCAGCCTCTTGTGGGGATATTTATAACCTCCCGGCTACACTCACTTTGAGGACCACACCCTTGTCATTGAGAAAATCAGGACGAGCCGCATGTTTCTCTGCTGGTATTCAATTAAGGAATTAGAATTAAACACTCAAAGAAGACAATAAATAAGGAGCGGCATTACATGACTGATCTCAAAGCATCCGATTAAGCCTCTGATTAAGATGTTTCTGATAATCGGGGCACTATCTTTAGCGCGACATAAAATGAACATCATATTCTTTCATGTCTGACACAAGCTGTAATCAATTGTTGCTCTTATGTAATCCTGCAGACATAGTTAGCAGACTGATTGCAGACATACAAAGTCAGAGCTGTTATCCAGACAAATGCCTTATAGCGGTTCAGCGGCCTGAAATGACTGAGCAAATAAGTTAACGGCAGACAGACAAGTGGTGAATGTTAATACTGAGGCTGGTGTCATTGTGCAGTCCTGTGCAGCAGTGTGTAAGGGTTTGGATACGCATGGAAACACACACACCCACAATAACACACTTCTTTTGGCCTCTGTGTGTATTCTCACAGAGAAATGTTTGCTCAGCTCTCCACCACCAGCATTCGCAGAAAGCACTGAGGTGGTATATGTAACCCACTGCTCTGTTTTGTAAGCAAATCATTATTATCGCTATTAATAGCACACTGCGGGTTTCTCTTTTCCACTCCACAGCTTTTTTTCCAGAAGGTACTGCTAAATATCCAGATAAACCCAACTGTAAGCACACTAAGGGGTAGTAAGATAGTTATAGTAACTCGGTTTGTAAAGCAGCTCTCATGCAAAGGCGTAGGCTTTTTGCTTTACTTTTATAATTCAGACAGATAAAACAATCTGTAGCAATGCCATGTTTTGTGGTAAAAAAAATGCTAAACATGTAAATATAAATCCATCAAACATTGGAGATTCAAAAGTAAAACCAAAGGAAATACGAAGGCCCTGAGGAATTTAACCCAGAGGAAAGAAGATGTGTCTAGTAGGGCTGCCACTAACGATTATTTCTTCGATTAGTCGACTAATCATTTCATCGAAAAATGTGTTAAAATGTTGAAAAATGTCAGTCTGTCTCGCCCAAACCCCAAAATTACATCATCTAATGTCTTGTTTCATACTCACGCCAAAGGGTTTTAGTTCACTGTCACGGGAGAGTGTGTAAAGCTGCCAATATCTGAACATAACAAGCTGCAGTAAGAGTATTTTGGGGCACTTTTATAGTACTTTTCTATGAAAAATGACTCAAATCGATTAGTCGACTACTAAAATAGTCACTGATTATTTTAATAGTCGATAAGTCATCGATTAGCCGACTAATCGTGGCAGCCCTAGTGTCTAGATATTTTATTTTTGAGAAAAATAAACAGCAAGTTTGCTATTCCAAGGTCAAGTTGCAGGATTTTCCACAAAAGGAAGCCTCTCCAGTTTAATTGTGTATAAAATGGGAAGGTCTAAAAGAGAAGACAGTGAAGGTCTTTAATGGTCTGTTAATCTTTGGTATAAAGGAGTTGGTGGGTCATTTAATGTATTGTATTTGGGTCCTCGTCAAACATTTTCCAAAATGAATGCACATAATAAAGAATAAATAACAACTAGTAAACAAACAAAAGTAAAAAGGAAATAGAAAAGGATCTAGAATGGTTCCTTGAGGAACGCCTTTGTCAATATCACAAAGAATGCTAAGTATTAAAGAAACTATACAAGAACGCCATCAAAGACACCCACCCTTTTCACAAGACTGTCAATTAAATGATCTAGGTTCCAGTGCTGTTTGGCTCAATAACCAGTCTGAAACTTTTGCAAAATGCTGCTGTCATTTAGGTGATTAAAGAAGTATTTCACTATTGAAAAGATGGTCTTTTCATTACACTGAGCTGTCTGTGTAGTAGACAGATGCAAATACTTTTGAAACTAGTGCTATACGACCAGAGAAAACAGGCTGTGGCATTCGCTTTTGCTCAAGAGGTAAAAACCTACAACTACGAGAATGCAGAGGACCAATAAACACTTCTGCTGTTGGATAACGTTATGCGAGGTTGTCAATTTTCACACAGGCCGTCTGGTGACAAAGGATCTCAAATTACACTTGAATAGTAACTGTAATTTCTGGCAAGAAATAGACAACGCAATATCAGAATCTTGGTTCATATTTGATCAGCAATGGTTAGTTTTACTGTTTTTTTCAGCCTTTGTTTTTTACAATATTATGAGGACCACTTCCTGTTGTCAGATTCTCATATTACAGCCAAACAGTGCACTAAATAATGTTTATGAAGACATTTTAGGCAGGAAACAGGCAATACAGTAACAGAATCTTGGTTTATAACTGATCAGCACTACCTAGTTTTACAGTTTAATCACAGTTGGGTCTGGATTTCAGAGAGAGAGGGGCGGCTCTCTGTCTCGTTCCACGCCTGTACTCTTTGCGTCTGTGGTGGCAGGCAAAGGAAAATGAATTACCATCTGTAGTTTGAGCAACAGCCCTAGAGCCAGTGGAAATCCACCAGATAACGTGAATTTGAGCTGTGAAATGAGAAGGGAGATCTGGGTGTGGGAGAGATGGAAGGAAGTTTACCACAGTTCATTTACACATACTAATCACAATGTTTTCAAACAAAGCTGGTTGAAAAATGGCAAAGTATCCTTTTGGGTACATGATTAAAAACTTTTTTAAAAAGTTTACCAAAGAATGGGAGATTATAGACGGGCCTGTAATTGCTGAGGTCGGCACTGTCTGGGTTGGATTTCTTTAGCAGAGGGTATACGGTAGCTGTTTTGAAGGCTTTGGAGATTTTCTAATTGCAGGTTGTTATAAACACTGGGAGCTGATTTTAAGGAGCGGAGTGGTCGGAGAGGGATCGAGAACAGAACAGGATGACTTCATCTTGCTAATGGCGGAACTAACTGTACTTTCTCTCATCATAATAAAAGATTGTGGTTCTAGATCCCAGGGAGTTGTTAAAGACTTTGCATTACCAGCTCTCTTGATGACTAATTTCAAAGTCTGCACATTTGAGAAGTTCTGTGTGACTGTTAAGGAAATGGACTTCTGCCATAAAAAGCTGAGGGGGAGAGTTGCTGGGTCACCTTGACCAGAGACGAAGGAAGAAGATGACACCCTCCAACTAGTTTTCTACATCTCCAAAATTCGATTCCTCTCCTAACCTTTCGCACTGAGAAGAGAAGTGAGGGATTTATAAGGACAGTGGTGTCACCAATGCTTGATTTATAGCTGGGGTGTCATGCACGGTACAGACTGTGCCCACCCGCCAATAGTGTCACTCAGCAGGCTGCTTTTGTAATCAAGATTGAGTGGTGAAACAGGCCTGCAGCTGCATCAGTAACACAGACCAAACTGTTAGTAAGTGGTGAATACAGCCTATAATACTCTGGTTAGCAAGCATGTTAACCTTCAGAGGCACTGAATATTAATCCAGTTATGGCTACATTTGATATATAGTGTGTCAGGTTAAATGAAGAGTGTGTAGGATTCAGTGGCGTCTCGCGGTATGGAGTCTAAATTTCAACCAGCTGAAAATTCTCCCATGTGCTCAGAATGTTCAGGTGGTTTTTACCGGGAGATGAATTATTGGCTAAGCTCTCTTTCTCTCCAAAATGAACAGACCAGGTGAATAAAACAGTTAAAGCACTGTTTCACATTAAAAATCAATGTTTTTCCAAAGCTGTCTGGCTCAACGCAGAGGAGTTGCTAACTACAGAGGCTGATGAAAATGGAAATGGCCCTACGATCTCTGCAGACAAGGACTCGCTCCCTATGTGACTAGATCTCTGTGTTTTTCTGATGCTGTTTGGCTCGTTGCAGAGAAGCTGCTAACCACGGTGGCCAATGTGAAAACACTTATGGCCCCATCCAGAGCCAGTATTTGGTTTGTTCACTCTGGACTACTGCAGAAACGTGGTCTTGTAACACAGCAACCTCTGTAGACAAGGACCTGCTCCCTATGTAGATAAAAACAGCTAAATTCTAAAGTAACAAAAAACACAACAATTCTTTTTTTCAGGTGATTAAACACGAAAGAAAACATACTTATTATTTTATATCCCATTCCCGCCAATATATCCTCCTAAATCCTACACGCTGACCTTTAATTGACGCCTAAAAACAGACCAAAGCAGGCTGGATTTCAGACGGTCTGTCATATTTATTTCATAACTTATCCCAGGCTTACAAGCCATTTGTCTGAGACACACTCAAGAGGTTGCAAGGGAGGGAAATTGAGCAATTATATAAATCAATATCACTCTGATCCACTGCAGAGGCTATATGAGGTTTAATTTGGCTGATTTTCAGGTAAGTGGGGCACATCAGCCGAGAAGCCAGTGACTCAAAAAGCCAGGTTTAACTAACTTTTCTATGAGATCACAGGCACTGCCATACACCTACAAGACATGTGAAGAACTCGGGTGGAAACAGAGATGAGAATAACCTTGGAAAACACACTATAGCAGCCACATTTAAGAAATGTACTGCACCACACATTTTCACTGGGTATTCTCAGACAGTGACATACTGTCTAATACAACTGTCTCAGACTTGAAGTACCTATATTTTCCTGTGCCGCTTGCTCTCTTAACAGTTTCTCTGACTAACAAATACTTGTCCTCATTCAGCTAAAACATCTAGAGAAATAAAACAAATCTCACTGTGTCATAACCATGAAGAGATGCTGTATATCAGTGCAGATGAGACCTCATTCATTCTGCTCCATCAGATCCAAATAACCCCACGAGGGATCCTAAAACCCCGGAAACGTTCTCCCACCTTGGACCCAATCAACAAAGCTGTTTATCCACCCTGAAATTGAAGTTCTCAGTGTCATTGCCCGACGCATCCTGAATGACAGCTGACAAAGTGAGCTCATCAAAGCACTCTCCAGGTGGTGGTACTAAGTGGTGTGAAAACTGGCTGTGGGCGCCTCATCAAAAACCATTCACCTGAGACCGGCAATAGCAGCTGCTGATGAGGTGCTTGTGTTTTGCTGGCAGACATTGTTATTGAGACATTTTGTTCTGTTCACACACCAGCTAGCAGTCCCCCGGGATAAGGCAGGGGAGGTAGGCAGCCTGCAGCACTGGGAACTGGAAGGAGGAACCACATCCTAGCACATGACGAGGTGACTCCGATACACAACAACAAGCTGCTGCCGCCGCCGCCGACTGCACGGTGTGGGGGAAAAACTATTCCCCACCAACTTCAACCCATTTACGCAACCATATGCTGCACATGACGCTGTGCTCTGGAAGGAAAAGTGAGACACACAACAACAAGAACAAGCACCATTAGCCGCCCACAGCTTGTGCTTAGACACGCACGGTCCAACAGACATACACATACGCACGTACACAGTCAAAGACAATTGAATGCTCACCCACGCTGACGCATGAAACAGAGCAGCTCGAAAAAAACACTTATCGCACTCTGGTTGATTCACAGGTCCTCGAGCCTACATTGTCATTAGAGTGCAGCCCTTTGACAAATGCATCATTTCGTGGAGAGAAATTACTTTCCCTGCTCTCCTCCCATTAGCCCCATGTCTGCACAAACGTCATTCGAACCAGCGGCCGACGCAGCCGGCTCCAGCTGTGAGATCAGACAGACACTGGGGTGAGCAAAGGTGGAGCAGCAGGTGAAAGGGAGGGGAGGGGTGGACAGGGGAGGGGGGGGGACACGGTTTTGCAGGCACAGATGGAGCAATGAAACAAGCAAAAGAGGGTGTGGCAAGGGCTCACCATTCTCAAACCAGATCTCGCATTCCTGAAGGCTGGAGTACGGCACCAGCTCCCCTCCTTCCCCCTCCAGCGACACGAGCAGTCCTTCCTCCCTGAGCGACGACCAGTTCATCAAAAATAACCAAGGAGAAAAGAAAAACGAAAACAGGGGGAAAAGAACCTGCAGCCTAGCAGGAGAGGAGAAGTGCGGAGGAACAGGAGCTCTCTCCCTGCTGTCTCTCTTTCCTTCCCCCCTTGTTTCCTTTCTGAGGAAATCTCCACAGGTTTCAGTGCTGATGCTGCCCGCTCTTACAGTCGCAGTAAGTGATACAGAGCCAGGCGAGATATGGCAGTGACGGGAGGAGCGAGAGGAGGAGGAGGAAAGAGGAAGGGAAGGGAGGGAGGAGAAGGGAAGGAGGAAGGAAGAGAACGCAGCAGTCACTGTGTCACTGGGGGACACAGAGGTGACACCTCTATGATGGCAGTAGTACCGAGGGCTGACAGGTGACCGAAACCTTCGCCACTACGCAAAGAAGAAGATGAAGGAGGGAAAAAAAAAACAGCACAGGGAGCTTTTCCTGTGAGGAGCCCGTGGAGTGGAGCACAGATAGCTCCTCATTCCCCTCCGTGACTGCATTAGCGCTTAGCGTGTTATGTATAGATGTGAGAGGCGCACTCTCACTATAGGAACAGGAGCCCAGGTCTACAACAGATGAATGGTGCAGTGCTGCTGTTGTCATGGCAACCGCAGAGCAAAAGGAGGGGGAGGAGAAGGGTGGGTATTGAGGGAGGAAGGAAAATGGCATAAAAAAGAAGAGGAGGGAGGGAGGGAGGGTATTATTAAAGGAACACAGTTTTCGTGGACGGAGCTTTGGGGACACATCAGATCACAAGTCGGGAAAAAAGAGAGCAGAGGTATTATTTGATGAGAAACAAGGGTTTCACTACTCCATTTTCCTCCTGGGCTCAGGCATCCCTGCCTGTCCTTGTTTTACCCTTGAAACTGTATTTGTACAGCTGCAGCCATGTTTTACGGCTATTTAGGGGTTCAAAGCCGCGGGGGGCTCAGAGTTTATTGTGTGCCGCCTTTGCTTTTGTCGGGGGTTCATATCCGTAGCCCGCTGTTTTCAAAGTGTTTGTCATTAATCTCCTCCAGTCACACTTATTTCCCCAGAGTGACATCTCCAACAAGCGTTTGCAGCGTGTTACCAACGAGCCTTACAGATGTGCTACGGTAACGGGTCAAAGTTTTTGAGCGCACCACCAATCCTCGGGTCTCTGATCCAGCCATCCCTGCGGTCAAACCTTCAAACACCGTCTGGATAATCAGCGCACACAGTCGTTTACTTTCGGCCATTTTTAGTTTTTGCCAGGAAAAAAATAACTCACAAGTGATGTCTATTGTCGGCTGGTCGCATACTGTCAACATGATGCAACATATTCCAGTGAGATGACAAGTGGGGGTGGTTGATCACATGCCTGGTTATGATTAAAACGAGCACAGATACACATGCTCGGGGAGGTTGCATAAGTGTTTGAGAAACAGAAACATCGGGGAGCATAAAACCTAAACTTTGCTGACTAGTGTTTTTTTGTAAATAAAAACATCAATCTTGTGCAAGTGTGTGTGGTCTTCAGATCATCGCTAAACATCATCATGCAGCTCCTGACAGCTGACAGGAAACAAAGCTCTGTGTTTTCTCATTTTCTAGCTTTCCTCTTCCCCGTGTCTTATCCGAACCTTTACCTGGAAGAGGTGCTTTTTTATTTTAACACTTCAACTTGTGCCTTTTTTTAATCAGCAACCCACATTCATAGGTATCTATTCAGCCCATCAAATGTCTAAGTTGTCTTAGAAAACACTCTTGTAATAAACTTTTTCTTCTTTCTGTATAACTTACTACAAACTCTTCATTGCATGTTCAAAAGCATCGCCATGGAGCTGTACGTCTCCCACAATCAATGTTTGTTACTTTGTTTTTAATTTCATGGGCATTGATTTCTTCATGTTTTTTGTCCTCATGTCTTTATGCCTTATGTTTCTTTAATCACACATCGAGTTCTTCTTTACAATTGTAATCAATAAATTCCTTTTAAGATCTCTTCTGCATCTCCCAACATGACTTTGAAATTGTTTATCATGTGTTAACTGAACTATGTCCAGTAATTACACATACCTCAAACAAATAAAGAGCAGTCTAGAAATCTGCTCACCAACGGGAGTTTGAGCTTCTACTGTCTCCTGCCTTTACTATACTGGACAACAGTATAGCCTAGATATTAGTGAGACAGTCAAGTACCCATTGAGCTCTTGTTTTCCTCTAGTTTGGTGTGTAGATGTGTGCCACAAAGGTGTAATCAAAATCCTGTCTGTTGTTATATGGACATACAGTTTAACATTTTGGGAGGATACGCTTTAGGCATAGAGTTCGATGAGAGGACCAATACCACTGTCTTATATCTGTACGTTAAACAGAAAGCTACAGCTAGCAGCCACCAGCTTAGCTTAGCACATGGACTGGAAACGGGGAAACAGCTAGCCTGGCTCTGTCCAGTGTTGACAAAATCCACCTCCTAGCACCTCTAAAGGTCACTAATAATCACCACATTATAACTTGTTTGTTAAATCGGTACAAAAAGAGATATAAAGTGTTAACTAAAGAAACACAGGACTTTCACCGAGGACAGCAGGGTTTGTTTCTCCCTGGAGCTCCGATTTCTCATCTTGCAGGTTCCTGCAGATCAGGGTTATGACTGGATCGTGGGTCGTTGCTGCACGGCTGCTGCAACCCTGTCTGATGCCTACTACTAGCCGGCTGCTAATGCTATGTACCGGGACACTGCTAATGCTGCTTGCCGTGCTGCTGTAGCTCAGTCGTAACTGTAACTGATGCTGAGACTCTACTGACAAATTCAAAACATAAACATGATTTGCAGACTGCTAACATATTTTTTAAATGCGAATATTCTGGCTGTACTATTGTTGTCCATGAGATCAGTATGTTATATGAACATTATTCCTTAGTCTCTGTGACATATTAGGAGGATTTTACGGCTATTTGCTTTAGATTTCTTACATATAGCTCCTTTAACGAAGGAAAGGTAGATATGTGATAATATTTCATCACCAAAATGTCCAAACTATTTGGCTGATGACTGAAATATAACACGAATTTTTGTCACAGCACTTAATTCAGCTGGTTCTTTAGTGCTCCTCCTGAGGGCATCATACCTCCATTTCAATTACTCCTTTCTACACTTAACCTTCACTCTTTATTTTTCACCTGTGACAGTGGAGCTGAAAATGCCACATTTCCTTTCAGCGGAACAAATGACTTGGAGGGTCCGTGGTGGCCAGAATGGTTGAGGCAAGAAATAATGACAATAATTGAAGAACGATTTTCTCGAGGTGCGATGCTGGTGTAAGGAGGCGTGGAGATTGAGATGTCCCAAATGTCAGTGTTCATTTCAAAAATTCTCAGAGGATAGCAGATGCCATATAAAACACGGGGCTGGCTAAGGAGGCGTGGAGAGAGGGAGATTGAGATGTCCCAAATGCCAACCTTCCTCTCAAAAACACAGAGAGGACAAGATACCATAAAATGCTCGAGGCGTGCTGCACTGCAGGTTTGTGTTAGATGACTTAAAGGAAAAGTCCAGATTTCATGTCGTGGTGTCCAGAAACAAGGACATCTTACTCCAGAAAAGACACACTGCTGCATTTTAAACAACTTTGTTAGAACGATAATACAGTAATGTAATGCATGTATAATAAATTTAATCTCTTAAAGTGGTGAATCTTTATGATGAATACTGTACTTTTGCTGACAAAACGTCTGCGTTTTACACAGCAACATTTTGCTATTCAGGACTTTTATTTTTATACTGTAGCTTTACTTCCACTTCTATATACTTCTACCTCTACTGCATTACAAAATTCAACATTTAATTCCATGACAACGTCTTCTACTGATGGAGACCTCATGCAACTCACTCTCGATCCCAACTTGTCAAATGTGGCAGCTTGGTCAGTGGCCCTGTGCTATAAACCATGACACTCTCTGTACCCGTCTGGCATCGGTTTTGGATACTCGGGGACAGCGTGTCAATTCAAGATTAACTTTGTAACGATAAAAAAAACACAACAACTCAGATTTGACTTTTGGGTTCACCTGGGACAAAAATAACAGTCTCATGGGTAAAAGTCCTGTATTTGTTTGACCCATGCGTCTAAGACAGATGCTAAAAGGGCACCTTGTGTGTTGGTATCATACGCCGAGGGCCACTAACTTCTTGTGATCTCGTGTTCTCATTAAAGAAATTCAGCTTATGATCACATAAGACAAAGAAAAGAAGCGGATCATCACACTTTACTCACAGTTTAGACATTAGAACTAGTGACTATCAACATAGTTGCTCTAGCCTTAGTTTTTTGTTATTTTCTGTCATATATATAATGTTACAATGTTGGATTTTTATTTTAAAGTGGCCTATGTTTTATATAATGATCTCTATAAAAAAGCTAAAAAAAAAAAGAGCTAAAAAGAGCTAAAAAAAAAGACAGTATAAGGAGAATAAAGTGTATTTTGACCATTAACGCTTTAATAGTCAAGCTTATTTTCCTCATAAACATGTTCTAGTAGAATTCCAAAATATAAGTATGAACCTGAAAATGAGTATAGTAGGTCTCCTTTAAGGCCCTGACACATCAAGCCGACAGCCGGCCATTGGTCAATGCTGGGCCGTTGGTGAGCGCCTGTGGCCCTCAGCTCAGCACGTGAGACAAGATAAGGAAGGGAGGAGGGAAACAGAGCGAACATCAAGAGGGAGTGAGACCGAAACAAACTTGTGATGGTTTGTGTGTTTGTTCATTGGTGCATGGTAGAAATGCTCTGTTCTGTTAACAATGGATTGTGTTGTTAATGTGCTAACTGGCTAACTAGCGTCAAGATCTTTGGATTTCCCTTTTTGAATGGAGTTATTTCCTCTCACGCAGGTGCAGAACGTACGTGCTGACTGGCCATCAGTTTAAGTGTTTGTGGTGTGTTCATGTGCAACTTTTTAGCCAAGACACGGCGACATCAGTTTGGTGAATCTGGGCCTTTAAAGTAAAACCAAAACTTGCAACAATGCCTCTGCCCTCTCTTGGTGTAACTCCGCTCTCACATTATTGTGTCATATTGTGACTGTCAAGATGACTCATGAAGTATTTTCTGACGAGCTGGAACTGTTCAGGTTTCCACTACTTGCCTCATCCACCCGTTGAGGTAATGATATCCTACATTTCCCAGACGCCTCTTTTGAAGAATCCCCAAAATAATGTGCCTGAACACGAGTTTCATCTGTGGACTTTAAGACAAATCTAATTATAGTCCTTTGTATCTGTGCAAGAAAGATGCCAACAAGTGATCCTGTCATTTGGACACTTAACACCACCAAACAATGACACAGGCTCAGAGATGCAGCATTCAGTGGCTAATTTAACAGAGCTCCACTGTTTTAATGTGGATCCTTTAGGACCACCCACACAATGAGCTGTAAAACCTGACTAAGCAGTTCTGCACACTGAGCCTTGTTAGTCCTGACCATCCACCTCACCGCTGAGCATTTTTAAGCCTGCGTCACGTGAGCGTTTAGAAGTTAGCTGTACTGTAGTACCACTTATTCACATATCACTCTATTACTGTGAGCACCAGAGAGAGACAATAGATTTTAGATATACTCATATTACTGTGATAATTGCTACAAGAGTGGGAGAAAAAAAAAATAGGCGGCATAATTAAATCAAGCTTATTCTCAGGTTTTAAGGCCAAAAGCAATTTTCCACCTTTATGTGACAATCCACAGGGAGGGAGTAATTGTATTGATTGCTGCCATTAATTAGGGGAAAGCAGTGTAATCTGGGGAGAGATGTTGAAATAATTCCCTTTAAATGTTTCAGAGTGGAGCAGGGCCAATCAATCAGCTGGGGCGAGGTCTCTGGCGAGGCTGACACTTGAGTGAGGCGTTTATTAAGGAACAAATAAGCAATCAGTGATTACAGCTCATAACAATCAGCCACTGAGATATCGTAGTGAGGATGAGCAATCATCACCACTCATGGTCTCAGATAACGGCGGGCTAAAAATAGGCAACGTAAACACGGTGGTCTGTGGAAAATGCATGACGATGAAGGAATGTTGCATATCTGAAACAAAATGAGAACATGTGTTTTTATGAGTGCACGGAGAAAGAAATGATTTCATGACTCGGAAAAGTGAACTCGTGGCGTTTGAACCACAATGTTTAAAGACACTAAGCAGACGATCCAGAGTTGAGCCCAGTGTTCAGTTAAAGTCAGAGATGGAAGAAGTTTTCCAATCGTTTGCTCACGTTAAGTACAAATATCCACAACTAGTTTATTACAAGTAAAAGTCCTGCAGTCAGAGTGTTACTTCAGTAAAAGTACACAAGTATTTTAAAAAAAGTGCTCATTATACAGGATGACTACAGTCAGTGTTAGAGTCCTGAATCAGGTCTTTTGTCTCAGGTTCTGAGCAAAACAAGAACATGCTGCTTTATTCTGAATATATAATCTGTGTTTCACTGTGTGAAATGTCCCCAAACTAATTCATTTGAGCGGCGCATTGTTATTAGAGCGTTTGCGGTTTCGGGTTGGGCTTTGGATCTTGTGTTGACAGGTTGGGCCGCGGAACTAATTGGTCACACGTACCAGGCAGGTGTGGTAGCCTACTGCACGTCATGCTAATCACTGTGCCATTGTATCCAGAGTCCAGGACGAGCTCATCAAAGGCTCATTCCTCTGCTCATCCAGATCATCAGCACCTTCCAGGGTTCCTACACATTTGAAATTTCAAAATTCCATACTTTTCCATACCCTAATTTCCAGACTTCTCTCTTGCTCTCACACAAACTGTGCTTGGCCCGCCACAAAACACGATCCGGATTGATTAAATTAGTTTTATTTTACAGCACTTTGTAAGTGTGTTTTGAAAGGTGCCATATAATTAAAGTTTATCATTATTATATTTATTATAATACCAAACAATACCAGATGCCTTTTTTTCTTCATTCAAAGTTCACAGCAACATGTCACCACCATGCGTTTCTTCTAGACCTCAAGACGGCTGCCTTGTCATGAAATAATAATTGCGACCTTTGTTTATTAATGCTAGTCACTGAAACATGCTTTCAAAATACTAAAATACAGAACTGAGTTGATAGAAGTTGCTTTCCGTCTTTTGTTAAAGTGCACTCAGACACAGAAACTCTCCCTGACCGTGCAGTCTGACCTCTCTGGAAGACGGGGGGGATTAACAGACACTTTCCCTGGGAGGTTTAATAAAGTCCACAAATATTGTTGTTAGTTAAATTGGATTAACGTGATGGAAACAGATTTTATGAATGGACTTGTTGCTAAGCCGAGTAATGCATCAGCAGGCTGACGTGACGGAAATTTAGACTGAGCTGTAAAATCAGAAAAAAATAAATAAATAAAAAAATATGACAAAAGGTTACTTTCATAGAAGTTACCAGCTGCAGCTTAAATGGAGAAAATAATAGGCTCATTAATTAATTATGAATATAATCATTAGTTGGTGTCACCGGCTCGTGGTCCGACCAACAAATGCACCTGAAATGAGTCCACTGCGATGGCCTGGCACCGTAAGGTTTGCCTCCCGCCTTCCTCACCAATCCGTCTCACAAGCTGACCCCTCGAGCGTCTGAGGGCCCCCTTGAGAGTCTTCATGCAGGCAGAGGGGATTAAATCAGAAACTCAATGATTCTCTAAAAAGGTCAGAGCTTTCATACCATTTTCATTCTATCAGAGCCTTGAGGTTGAATAACTCAAGTCCTCTCCACCACTCTGCCACAGGAGGGCAAAGAGAGGCTGCGGCTGGCGGAGGGGGGGCGGGGATCAAAGCTCTGCAGCCTTTAGACCTGCTGCTGTTTACTCTCTAATGTGCTCATCTGCCACCTCTCCTTCTCCCACCTCTGCCATCTCTGGCTTTTGGGGGGGGGTTCTGCCCTCTGACGCCAGCACACGCACACACACAAGCTTGGTACTGTCAAGCTGTGCAGGAAGTGGCGCTGAGTTGAATTAATTAAAGGGTGAGAAAGCCGGGGTGGTTGAGACCTGGTGCAATCTGGTGCTTGACGCCACTCGAGAGCAGACACAGGTCTATGAGGACACGAAGGACCTCGGGGGCACTTGAGGACTTTTGTGCGTGTTGTTTTAAAGTAAACCATGATTATGTAAGAGCGGTTTAGCTCCTGTAAGTCGTGAAATGACGTTATCAACATGTGATCTGAAGACTAACACGATGTGAAGGCTTCTCACATACAGTAGGTGCGAGAGTCAAATGTACAGATCTCAGTCCTGTGAGGTCACCAGCTGCAAAATCACACAGGTTAATGTTTTTTGTCAGACTTAAGCCTAGTTCACATTACACGATTTTCACCGTGATTTTGCCGTTGCATCTTGAGAGCCACCTTGGGTCATAGGTGAGTCCTCATGTGTGAACAAGCCTATGAGCAAGTCGCCTCCTCGTCTGTGACTGGGACTGGATATCTGGCACGCTAGAAAACTGGAGAAGTGTGACACGACTGACAAAGGTGGGATACGTCCCATATCAGCACGCAGGAGGACGGAAGAAATGTGAAGAGGACAAGCCGCAGGTGAGTTGCTTATTTGGACTTGCTCTCCAAACGTCACCTTTCTCTTTATATATCCGTCTAATAAGTTATTTAAACGCATGTTAGTCGCTTCTTTTGGGCTTGTTTCCATAACCTGGTTGCTTGTTTCTCTCCCAAGATCTGGCAACACTGACAAGCCGGCAAGCAACAACAACAACGGCGGCGTCCACAGGATCACGGGGAGCGCGTTGTGTTTGGCCCTGGAGGCAGATCTGATTCAACACTGGGAAGAATATCCATCCCTTTACGATGTGTCGTCTCCAAGTTTGGTGACGTCACTGCATTATCTGGGGCTCTGTCGGCGAGGGCTCAGTGGAGAAATCTTGGGGTGTGCACACACAGGTCGTAACGCAGTTGGCGAGACTCCTAATGACAGAAACACACGTCGCCAGGTATGAACACTCAAAAGATTACGATAGTCTCCGCGACGCAAAATCAGGGTGAAAATCGTGTAATGTTAACTAGCTTTTAGTTATTACAACAGACTACAATAAAGCACACAATAGGTGTTTGTTTGTGATTCTAAAATCCAGCCACCCACCATTGTTTTTTGTTGGTTGGTGAGTAATGCAAATCTAGCAACCACTTCCACATTTTACCAGCATTTGAGTGGTAGCTGGCTGGTGCTAATATCCAACCCTGCTTGTTACCATCACAACATAATCAGTTAATTGCTGAGTCCAAGTAAACGTTTCTACCAAATGTTAGCGAATGTTGGGCCGTTTTGCCGGCAAGCTGCGAGCATTTAGACACATTGGCGGAACCTTTTTGGTTTAAACAGCCGCCATGGGAGGAGGTGTTGATGACGCCGCATGTGTGACCCACTGGCGGTGGATAAACAGGAAACAGCTGATAGCAGGAATTAGCGAGCAGCTAGTAGCAAGAGGGAAACGCAAACCTGACAGACACTGTAAAGATGAGCAACTGGGGAGACAAGGAATTGCGCGCCCTCCTTGTCCTCGCAAACGAAGAGGCCATTGACCATCAGATGACGGGGACGGTGAAGAAGGGACCAGCCGCGGCTTCCCTCCCACGTCACTGTTTACGTCACACGCTGAGCTACACGTTTTGTTACTTGCTCAAAAACCAGCACCCCCTGACAAGGTACGAACTAAGCCCCGAATAGCCTCAAACCCTTGAAATGCCCTTTGTACACATGACCTGTGCGGAGCTGCTGCAACTGGATCTGCCTGTTGCCAAAGATGAGTGAGGACACAACAAATATCAAGCGGGTGAAAACAGGCAATTTGTTTTTTAAATGTACTGATAGATGATAAATATTTATGACTGGCCCCTGGCCTCCTGTTATTTTGCAAAAGTTGCCTCCGGGGAAAACAAGTTGAGTGTCCCTGCTTTACATCCTTACCTCGTCTGCTGGATCACAAACACAAACACAGCATCTGAACATTCTTTATGTCACATTTCATTATCAAGCTGGTGTAACTGCATCTTAATTACTCAAAATATGGAGGTGAATAAAAATGGCAACCCTAGTTTCAGTTTCGGCTGATGCCAGCCTGGAAACCTCTTCTAAAAGTAAGTGTTGAGCCCTGCACGGCTGAGACAGTCATGATATTAAAAACGAGAGGAGGCCTAATTCCCAAGTTAAATTCTAAAAATACAAAGCAGCCTTCACAACCAGCAGCACCTGACAGGCACAATATAACAAGCCAAGTGACGGCATGTGCGACAATACTGCAAACAGACCTCTCCCTGCGTCAGCCGTGAAATAAGAATAGTACAAATGAGCCGGCGCTGCTGTCATTAATCAAGCTATTCTTAAACAACATGTTCCTCTGTGATGACCGTCAACACACACACACACACACACACACACTGTATACATCTACAGATTCACATACACACTGACGATCTAAAAAATTCACTTTGATTCACACAGATCAAAGTGTAGACATCAAATTAGGCTGCATCTGCCATGAAACGTGAAGTTAAAGAAAAATACAAATGGCTCCTCAAACAGCAGAGAGACAGAGAAGAGAAGTAGTGGCTCGGTGTGAAATTCTCAAGTCCTGATCTCCCACAAACAGCCACTGCTGGATGCTGTCACCCACACAGAGCCCTCCTACAGCGGTGTGGCACACCCAGGTGAAATGACAGAAAATCAGCTTTGGTGTGTTTCCTCTTTAAAACCCACACTTTCGATGACCCGGGAGAGAGCATAAATCATTCTGTATGATGTAAAAACCCTGCTCCCCCCGGCATATCAGAAATGGTTAATGATGTAGAGTAGCTGAGAGGCTGGTGCACCCTAGTGGTGACTGCTGAATCGAGCTTTAAAGTCCTTCACACCCACTCTGCTCTCTGTGTGGAGGCTGCACAGATATTGGGTGAAGCTGCAGTGTCAATATTTCATATCTCGTTTTGAAAACCAGCACAGCAGCAGCAGAAGCCTCGGACGTCCACGCCGCCCTGCGCACCACACCACACCACAGCTTCCCATTTTCATAATAAAAGCAAGAGGGGAACATGACACAGACTCATAATCCAGTTAATGGAGGGACTTTCTCTGAATGTCAGGCATGAGTGTGGAAGGAAACGATTAGTGGTGGGAGATAAAGAGCGATAAAGCTGACCACAGCTCCCAGTCCATCAGCTGTTCTTGGCTCTGTCAATTAGATAAGGCTTTGGTGATTACAGGAATTGGAAATTGCAGTGTTTTCCGGCTCTGCTTTATGCGTCCACTCAGAATTAGTGGGTGAGTAAGTGATTACTGATTATCGGCAACCATCATGGTGAGAAGTCCTTCCACTCCTCTTCAATTTGTCTCATGAAATCTGTTTTAATTGACTCTGCGTGACTCTGTGATCCTGCCTACAGTGGTTCAGCGAAGGGTTAAGGGAGGCTGTGTTAGCACAATGAGTCTATGGGGGAGGACAGCTACAGGCAAGCATGTGCGTACAAGACAAATTTGCACCAGATTTAGCCCACATCTTCATCAGGCTTCCCAAACACAAGGTTTTAAAAAATGTGACAGCACTCTTTCTGACTGTGACTTGACTGCAGTCAGTGTCTCTACCTGTGAGCTTCTTCACGGGCTGCAGCCTGACACTGATGGTCTGGTGGGTGAGCAGCGGGGAGGAGGGCAGCGAGCGTGACACGCCCTCCATTATGCGAATGTGCTGCATGCCCTCGGTCATCGAGAGCGGGGGCACGGCGTAGTCTCCTTCAAAGGCACAGTCGCTGTCTATGCTGCCACCTGCAGGATGGGAGGGAAATCAAGACAGAGTGAGATGTTTTTCTCTGCTGTCAACAGCTGATTAACTCTACAAACATTTTAACACTCATCGATTTCTGCAAGGAAAATGAGAGGACCTCATGCTAGAAAGTATGGAGATGGTATTTAACTGTAAACTGTAACATTTGAGTCTAATGTCACTGATATATCTTCTCAAATGACATTCTGCCTCT
Organism: Epinephelus cyanopodus; assembly: GCA_026686955.1. Lineage (NCBI taxonomy): Eukaryota > Metazoa > Chordata > Actinopteri > Perciformes > Serranidae > Epinephelus > Epinephelus cyanopodus. Next base: position 7,285,875 of record CM048933.1, on the reverse strand, counting down.
GAAATTGTAGATCAATTAATGAACAGAGATCATCTGAGTTATATAAGAATGACATTCTGCTGATATTTAACCGTAACAACAGAAACACTATAAGAATGGAGTCAAACATAATTAAGATCAGACTGGAAAAAACAAGTCTACAAGTCCTCACAGTGGAGGACTTGTAGATAGGAGGCATTTTCAGAAATGCCCGACAGATGTTCCCAGAGCCCAAGGTTGTGTTTACTTGTATTTTTTGTCACATAACAGCAAAATTAGAAATCAGACGTTAAATTTACAATAATGTGAAACAGAGAAAAGCAGCAAATCCTCATCTTGTTTGCAGCCGCAACTAAAATTTTATAATCATATTTTTATATTATATATATTATAATACATTTCATATCTATTAGAAATACATACTTAAAATTAAAACTGTAATCCATTATATTTATAAAAATAAAATTAAAAAACATATACCATTATACTAATAAAAAAAACTAAAAATATATATTATATATAAAAATAAAAAATATATTCCATTAAATTCATTAAAAGAATTAAAAACAAAAAATCATATACCATTATATCTATATAAACAAACTAAAAATATATTCCATTATGTTTTTTAAACTAAAAAATATAATCCATTTAAACTATGAAAATAAATACTAAAAAAATATTCTGTTATATCTTAAAAAAATACAACTAAAAGAAATTTCATTGTATTATTAAAAAACTAAAAAATATACCTATAAAAATTAAAAAAAAAAAAAAAGCTATAAAAATATTCCAATACATCTATATAAAAACATTATAAAGTATTCTGTTACATCTTTAAAAATTATATCTATAACAAAACCATGTGCCCAAAGACTATATATAATATGATAAGAAAATGGCAGAATCCATTCATACTCATAGCAAGTTGAAAACACGTTGTACAAAGTTAAAAACAAACAAACAAACAAACAAAAAGATATGGAAGACATTTAAAAACACAATATTTTTGGTTTTTCTTTTTTTCTCATTTCAAGAAAAAAAAAATCCCTACTCTGATAACAGATCAGAAGAATCTGATTTTTCATGTGATATTTTTTAAAACTGTGCTGTTAGATACTTTCTGAAAGTATGTCTGTACCAGATTTCAAAACTTTTGACCAATCAGGAAAAATTGTTGTGACATTTCTTCTTATCACACTAAATGTAGTCTTTTAGGCGCAAGTGGTTAAACAAGCCGAAAGCAGCAAATGACAAACAACTTATCTACCATTAAAACCCCACAATTTTCTCTCTGACAACGAGCTGTTTTTGCTCAAGTACTGCTCATTGAACGGCTTCTGTGTTGGACTCTGCTGGTGTTTTTTTTTATTGTCCACCCCTGCAGAAAGTGAATGACAGACAGTTATGACTACTCTGACAGTACCTCAGCTTAGATCCTGGACTGTAACACCAGTATTGAGTGCAACAAGATTGGCGTGACCCAGAAGAGAGAACAGCCCTGCAGGCAACACGTGCCGTTTACATTCACTGTTAGAAACTCCAGCCTGCTGCCTGACCTCTGGAGCCCTACAGCAACACAAGAATACGCCATCATCCTTTATTCAGCTGAATAAAGGAGGATTTTCTAACCATCTGAAATGTGTTTAAACAATCCCAAAAAGTGCACAGTCATGATCACGAGAGAGCATTTCATTTACAAAAAAAAAAGAGGCTTTCACAATGAGGAGTAATTACAGACGGAGGACAAACAACCACTCTCCATCACTCACCCACCCCTTTTTTCCTCTCTTGCTTCAAAAACCACAAATTATGACAACTTAGAGCTTTTTTTAAAACTTCTCTCCCTCACACAGCCACACACACACACACACACTCCCCGGTGAACAAAACCCAGCCAGCTGTCTGTAAACACAACATCCATTTTGTGAATCAGCTCCGGCCCAGGCTGCCCATGTCCCTGCAGACGGAGCTGTAAAACCAACGGGTCAAGCAACAGTCTCACATCAGACAGCAGCCGCCACAGTGAGACATGAAGCCATTATCAGACACTAATCCGTGACAAGTCCCAGAGGGAAGCCTGTGTGACGGTTAGGATGGGGTCAAAGCCGTTGCTGTGATGCAAATACACTAGTATAGAAATAGTATAGAAATAACAAAAGCACACACACGCACATCTCCCCGTGGCTCCAGAAGTGCTGGAGTCAGTCCATCCACTCACTGGGGAATGTCACTGCAACAGCAAAAACAACAGCCAGAGCAGCGGTTACATCCCCATGCATGGAAATTCTCCTCATGTATGCAGAGCCTGGTGTGAATACCAAGAAGGGACTTGGTATTCTGGTAGCAATTATCAGTCGTCAACATCCAACTCAATTTTAATGCATTCCAATACTAAGCGAAAACAACAAATTATAACAGCATTAATAACACTAACCCTTTGCTATGAAAATACTGCACTACAGGTACAAGTCCTGCATTCAAGACCTCATCAGCAACATGTACTTAAAGGGATAGTTTGGTTGTTTTGATGTGAGGTTGTATGAGGTGTCAGTGTATGACCTGCAGCAGGTGGCAGTTGGCACGCCCCAGTTTTAAGAAGCAGGCAGGAGCACAGCCACAGAAGTTGAGTAATGTGCTGCTGTGGAGGGGTCAGCAGCAAAATGTATTTAGTGTTAGAATTTGTTTTTTTTACGCATTACCTTGTTGTCAGACTATGATTTCCGACAGGGAACTGAAGCCATTATATCACTCTCTTCAAGGCCAGACTCCACTGAGAAAAACAGTTATTTACTGTAAAGCGGGATTCATGCCGTACCCTACGCCAACGCCACTAGAAATGTAACTACACGTTGCCACAGACCTCCTGTCTGTTTTTGTAAGCTAACCATTTCCCTCAGTGGAAACGAAGCTTTTATTTACTTTAATTTCACAGACAAGAAACAATAAACTGTGAAGACAATAAAGCCTCCACAAAAATAGCATTTTAAGTCTTGTGTGTGATTTATCCTGGCTTCATATGAGCAGAGGAAATCTCTGCTAGCTGCTAGGCTAATTTATACAATGTAAAATGCCATAGGCTTGTGCTAATAATGTTAGCATGTTGTATTTGTGGGAAAATGTGTCCAGATAAAGACAAGTGTTTGTCTGTGAATGGAAAACGTGTTTCGTATAAGACAGTTGTTTTGTCAGTGAACCTTGTGAGTTGTAATGGAGCCGAATTTTGTAACATTACCTTTGTTAAATGTTGCTGTTGTCCCTGGCTTCATATGAGTAGAGGAAAAGTCCACTAGCTGCTAGGCTAATTTATACAATGTAAAATGCCATAGGCTTGTGCTAATAACATTAGCATGTTGTATTTGTGGGGGAAATATGTCCAGATAAAGACAAGTGTTTGTCTGTGAATGCTGCCAGTTATAGTGAAGCTGATTTGTGTACTTGTGTTTGAATTTGTCTCTATTAAGCCATGTTTAATGTGTGTTTAATGTGTGTTTCTTTTGAGTCAACTAGACTTCACAGCACTTCACAGAAACCCTGCTGCCTTCTAATGTTTTGGAGGTGTAATTGCAGACACAGACACACCACCGCACAAGTATAAACACTCAAAACAGCAACTGCCACATGTGAGGAAAATTTGCAAATCGCTGACCCACACGCAAAATCCTCCTCAAGATGGCAGAACACAGGAGCTGCTGGTCCACCGCTGCTTGAACAGTTAGTTCGTTTGTGTAACTGTGAGATTCATGCATTTATAAATTCACCAACAACACACAATAACACAAACTAGCTGATCGAGGCAGCTGCAGGCAAGTAACTCCCATGTTAAGTGACCTAAAATTACTGTTTTGGTCAATGGAGTCTGGTGGCTTTGACCAGAGCACAGACTGGGAGTTCCCCGTCAAAATGGGCCGTTTGCGTCAAGGTAAAGTGGCGAGAATATGTTGTGCTATGGATTAGTAGCTCATACAACCCCACTGCAAAAAATTCCAGACTATTCTTTCATTCTGCAGTCAAACGTTCCTGTCAGTGTTTCACTATTCTGTTGCATTAATACTGCAGCATTAATGTGAATGTTTTCCTGCTGTAGATATTTAAGGATGTACTGATTTTAACTCTTTATATACTGTTGTGTAGTTAAATCCACAGCAATGCATCATCTTCTATAAGACCATCATATGTTTGCAACATTGCTAGCTGCTAGGCTAATTTATGCAATGTAAAATGTCATAGGCTTATGCTAATAACAATAGCATGTTGTATGTGCGGGGAAAATACATCCAGCAAAAGGGAAGTGTGTTTTATGTGTGTTTTGAATCAAACTTCAATCAATCAAACAGCTGTGAAGTATAAATGCTCACAAAGGCATAGGCCACTTGTGTAGGCTACAACTATAAATTCGAAGAGACACTGCTGCTGCAGTTTTTCAAACTTATTTTTTTGTCTTTGAGCACCACAAGCTGAGTGCCATCTAACTTCATTATACTTTAGAGAATGCAGAATTCTCTACGGCCGATGTCTCCGCAACTCACACCAAAACAATCCAGACTGATAAATAGCACTACAGCTAAGAGGAAAAACATGTATTTTTGATTTTTGGGGTGAACTTTTCGGTCTACAAGCCCAACACTTGCAAACACATGCACACTGTGATACGCTGAAGTAGAAATCAAAAGGTGTGATTTCGGGAGAGGATGGAGGGTGGAGAGGGAGGAAAAGCCGCACTTCAGTGGTGAAATCCAGAGAACAAAAGCGTTGAGGGGGAAATGATGGTGTTTTATTTTAGACTGTGATGAGAGACATGTTTAAGGGCCACTCCATGCCTGGAAATAAACACAAACACCTACTCATCGAGGTGTTCGGCTCAAAACATGCAGGAGGAGGGGAGAAAAAAAAAAAATTATAATTGCCCAAAACATTTCCTGCCAAGCTCTGACATTCCCCTTGTTGATAAACATCTACTGTTTCATACAGCCTCTTTCCACCAGAGGTAACTCACATTTACAGGCAGAATTATGGGAATATAAAATTCATACAGTTCTCTCCCTGTTAATATAACTTTCCAGTAGTTTCTACTCGTCGTAAAGTTTTCTGCTATGAAGTGGAATAAAATACAACTTGGCAAACAAGGCCTCCGTGGGTTTCTGCTGTGGAAACATTAAGAGAGGAGAAATGGAGTCTGGAAAGAGACCGCCAAGAGAGAAGTATTACAGGAAATGAGAAGGTAAAGGTGGGAAACGAGCTCGCACGCTGTTTCTCAGCAGCTCGGCTTCTCATTCACTCACACAGCACATGTCCACGCCTGGGAGCAGCTCAATACACTCCGTAATAAGCAATAGAGGAGAAGACGAGGTATTGCTGGGGCGCTCAAATGGCTTTTGCAGGCAAAACTATATTTCATGAATCTGTGAGGGCTCCAGAGTAACTACCTGTAACTTCAGCTCAATCACCAGAGGAAAATGGCGTCATTGTACGTTTCTGCAAACTATAAATATGTTGCATTTGTATGTGTCATGTGGGTCATATCAATGTTTCTAAAGTGATGTGGTATATGAGCTGACTTTGTCATCCGGAGGTGGAGGGGATGATGGTTTGTGTGACATCTGTAAGAGGCCTGCCAAGCTGCAGAGTTGTGTTCAAGACCAACAAACAACAAAACCAGTTGTGTTTTAACAGCCCGTCTGTTTTTTGGTTTTGTTTTTTGGGATGGGATGGGGGTTTAATGGCTGTTTAGCCACCAAATGTGAATGTTTTTTTTACCAAGACATTGCTGCGTTTCCTGCCAGGATTGTGCCACAAAATAAGGTTGTTCTTTACCAAGACATTTTTGTGTTTCCTGCCACCATTAGGCCACTAAATCCAGTAGTTTTTTACCGAGACATCTGTGCGTTTCCTGCCGGGATAGTGCCACAGGAAGTGTCTATTTCTTAGTGACACATCACCGCATTTCCTGCTGGCACAGTACCATGAAAAGCAGTTGTTTGTTACAGAAATATCTCTGCACTTCCTGCTGGGATTGTGCCAAGAAATAAGGTTGTTTTTTACCAAGACATTTTTGTGTTTCCTGCCGCCATTAGACCATGAAATCCGGTAGTCTTAACAGGGACATCTCTGTGTTTCCTGCCAGGATTGCACCAGAAAATAAACTTGTTTTTTTTACCATGACATATGTAAATTTCCTGCTGAGATTGTGCCACGATAAGTGGTTGTTTTATATAGCAACCCACCAAAACTGGGTTTTTTAAGCCCAAGCTTTGATCTTGCCCGAACCATGACTGAGTGTTTTTGAGGCCTAACCCTAACCACACATTAACCACAGCGTTTCTGAGGCTATTGCACAGGCTGTAGTTGAAACGTCGACTACACTACATCATGATGTACAAATGTGACATATCCGTGATTTGCAGAAACGTACAATACCAACACTTCTTCTGCTGATTGGATTAGTAACTTTTTTTGGGACACACATTTTCTTTTGCTTACCTTGGCCAACGTGGCTCAGGTGAGGGTCTAGACTGGGCGAGCGGGGGTCTGCCAAGTCCTCGCTCCCACCATCTGCAGAGGAGGAGCAGAAAGAGAAAGATAAGGAGTGAGCTCTGTGATGCTGGTAGCGTGGCGAGGAGGCCAGCAGCAGGGCCACCTCCTCGTCTCCGATCAGCCAGGTGTGGGACCGGAGGACCCCCAGCAAGCTGCTCACACACAGCCCCTCCACGCCTTTCCTCGTGGGGCGCAAGTGGCCCCTTATGGTGGCGAAGGGGGACCGCGCCGCCAAGCTCCATGTCTTCCGCCTCCCCATGTTTAGACTAAACAGCCAGTGAGCCTCTGTCTTTGAGGCCTGCCCGTGCGGATAACAAAATAGTTTACATTACAGCCACTGTTGCGTGCAGAGATTCCTGTGTGTGTGTTGAGGCACAATGATAGAGCTCACTGGGCTCTACGGTTCAGTGAGCGAGGACTGGCTGTAAAACAGTGGGCGTTTCCCAGGATAGATCCACATACGGTTAATGATATGAGGATCAATTACGCCCAAGGGAGCAGGCAGGCAGAATTAGCCACAGTGGATGGAGCTGAAATGAGGGGGGTGGAGCGGCGGCATCACTGGGCAGCACAGTCAGTGTCACGGGGGGATTGTTTCATAATCCTGTTCAAGTGTGGATGGATCTACTGTAAAGCACGACAGGCCAGCAGAGGAGGTTTGGAACAAATGATTTATACTCAGAATAAATACATCCCACTGGAACTAAGTGCGCTATTAATACAATCCATGATGATGCATGAAAACTAGTGAGAGGATTTTCGACGTGTAGATGGACCAAAGATTGCTGCATTAAGTAGAAAACCATGAAGGTGTTTTATCCCAAAAGGATTGTATATTTTGGCAGGATCCCCCCTCCCATTGTGTTTCAATCACAGAGCTCACCATCAGGCCAGAAAACACAAACAAATACTCAAGTATTATCTCTCCCATCGCGGATTCACACCCTGTGTGCCAGTGGCCACACAGCGGGCTAGATTGGCTCGCTGGTGGACGGATCAAGCTTGTCGATGGACAGATAGAATAAGCCGTGGGACATGATTGTGTGAGAACTGGGCCAGCCTGAGATTGACACTGATTGTGGACGGGAGCCCTCTGCGGAGGATTTACAGGGTTCGCGTCATGACCTCAGCCACCATGTTGGGAGATGTCAAATTAACAGGCACACAGACAAAATGTGAAATGTTACGCAACTGAAACATAAAATTCACCAACACAACCTTTTTATTTTTTTGCTGTTTACAGACAAAACCAGAGATCCTGCTGCTGACACATCCATCTCTCGCATGTTCTACATCAAAACTAGGCTCTCACCTCGTATACCTGATGGGCCACGTCGTCTCGTAAAATCAATGTCGTGAAAATCAATGCAGGCTTTGAGGATGACGCACTCTAGCTACGGGCACAGTGAGCCATGAAAACACACGCATGCAAACACGTATGAAGAGTGTGATGCTCGGTGATGTAGTGTAATAGGTTGTGCACACTTGCTCTGCTCCTGCGGCAGATCTGATTAGCACCTCAGGTGACGTTCATCAGATGAGTTCAGTGGCTCAACATGTCACATCTGAAGTGTTAATGATGAATCAAACGAACAGGAGTCAATGAAGGTGTACAATCACAGTACATAGAATAGATATAATTATTGGGCCTCATCTTCCTCAGCTGTGTCTATGTTTTTTTTTTTCAGTTGATGCTAGTGTTAGCTGTCTGAATTTTTGTTAGTTGCTAACACAGGAGTCAAATGTGTGTCTGCTCTCACTGGGACAGTTTGGACTGTATTGTTTATAGTTCCTACCTTGTTACAGATCAAGTGAGACAAAGGCTTTTCCTAATTAAATAAGACCCACTGTGAAGTCACAGAGTGAATTTTAAAGCTAAGACTGCTAAGCTAAATCAATATTTTAAATTTTTTTTTAGTGGCATCTAGCAGTGACGACTGCAGATTGCTGAGTCTGAAACTTCTCTCATGTGCCAAGCATGAACTGCCAGTTAGGATTCCTTCAGTGTTCATTGTTCAGGAGGTTTTTACCGGGAACCGAATTACCCACAGAATGAATGAAGCAGTTTTACCTTAAAAAAAAAGACGCTCTCGTCCCCGTCAATGAGTCCCCACTCCCTATGTAGATATAAACAGCTCAATCTAAGGTAACAAAAAACACAATGATTCTTATTTTCAGGTGATTATACACCAAAGAAAACATACCTATTATATTAAATTTCTGCCAGTATATCCCACTAAACCCTACACACTAGATCTTCACAAGATTTTGACCGCTAAGCTGAATTTATAGGCCACTGAAAAAAAAATGCTTCACAACTTCACACGGGCTCACATTTCAACTCCCGAGCATGTTTTTAATGTGACGACTGCAACTCTTAATTTTCTCTCTAGGTTTTTTGTAACCCGTAAACAATGTGTCCCAATCGTCCCAGAGAGGCTGACTGTAGGGGAAAATATACTCTTTGTACATTTAACAAAGGTGTGCCTTTTCTGTTTGGGTAGGGCTCTAACAGACTTTAATAAAATAATCGTAAAATAATTTGTAAGCAGACACGATATTATCATGATACTTAAGTCACAATACAGTGCTAATATAATAGGTTGTGAAATGCTGAGTATTGTGATAAAATATACTGCAATATTTTACCTGTTTTCATCTGTAAATTATAGGGGCGGGGGGAAAATTGATTTGTAGATGCATCGAGATTCTGTCCTGAACGATGCGAGCATCGATGGTGAAAACTCATAATCGTAATTTTATTTTTATATCTATTTTTCAAATTACTTTAACTCCTCAACCATTCAGGTTATTGATGTAATTCCAACGGATTCTGAAAGCGGAGAAGCGGGGCTTTCCAGTGATATACATCACAGTACATTACGGTAGTGGTGTCATTACCTGTGAGAGGAGGGTATGGAAGTGAGCACAGCAGGAGGAGAGCGACAGCTGACGAGGAGAGTGCAAGTTGGTGATTGAACGGTGTTTTAGCAGAGTTTTGGTAAGTTTTAGTGGAGTTTTGGTGGCATTTTCTTTATAAGTAATATTTAGTGATGTAAATAATAGTATTTGTGGTTTTTTGAGGGCTTTTGACTTTTTTATGCCGTGTTTTCGTCGTGTTTTCACCATAGTTGGTAGTTTTGCCATCGTTCGTCTCTTTTGCAATAGTTCATGTTTTTATAGTTCATAGATAGTTATAATCAGTAATAGTTTTGTAAATACTGGAGGAGAAATGCCAGGGAGGTCGAGGAGGGACAGGAGAGTCCCGTTGAGATTTATGGATGAAGAGGATGGACCGGAGGAGACTGGTGGAGTGTAGTCATCTCAACCACAGTAAGTAATACAGTTTGTATGCACTGGATATTTATTCCCAGCTTTATTACAATAATGTTTTTCAATATCTAGTGTAAATTTTCTTAATGGCTCGTTTTAGAAAAATTCTTCAACATCAGTTTTATCTAGTAGGATAAAGTTTTCAGTTTGTTCATCTCACCTCAGCCTTTTTTTTTTTGCAGCAGCAAAATGTATCTAGTGGGTTTAAAAGCAATTAATTAAATTATTCTAGTATTATTCTAGGCTACCTGAAGTTTAATTTGTATTTGTCATATTAACAACTTGTATCATATTAACGATAATCACGAAACTATGCTGTATCGATTTTCCCCCGCCCCTAGCAGACATCTGTTACCTGTTCGGGAATCAAATCATTTTCATAATCTAAGAGCATCTTTTAATAGTCCCACAGCGGGGAAATTTGCATCATTACAGCAGCGAAGGTGTAAAACAAGAAGTATCAGTAAGAAAAGGCAAGCGATAATAAATGGACAGGCTGAATTGCACATAGGGTCCATAATTGTTAAAGTAGTCTGAGAGTAATGGACGATTATCTTGTGTCAATAGAAAAATGTCCCAGCCGACCCCATTCTTCCTCACTGTATTACAAAAATTAATAGATAAATGTAAAAACAACCAAAGAAAGAGCCGCAGGCTTTGCTGGAAATGAAACAACTTTTATTCAGGTTCACTTAGATTCCACCCACTACATGACACTTCTACGTTAAACCCTCAATTTGACTAAATATTGTTATTGAGGTTTTTGGAAAAATTCCACCCAGCACCACTGTGGCTTTACCTCTTTTACGTCAGCCTCCTTTCTCCCCACTACCATCCCTGTTTAGTCTTGGCAAACACATCTTCGTCGCTCTTTTATTTGAAAGAGAAAGCTCCTATTCTTGTGTGCAGATTGCTCTCTTGTAACCAGTGATCACAGCACAATGTCCTGCCACACAGATCAATGGCCTATTAAGCAGGGAACATGAAAGGGGAGGACCTACGGCTGACAGAAGACAGAGACGTGTTTTCTTTCCAGCCGCAGAGACAAACAGTGGACATTATTCTAGTTCCTTACAGAACATCTGTCAACCACTCGGTCAACAAGAACACAACTGAACTCGGCTCAGTGTCCGATACAAAGTCAGAACAGACAATCTGTGCTCTGTAACCACATCCTATTCAGCTGTAAAATCAAAGCTCCGCTCTCTCTGAAGCTAAAAGACCATCTCCTAAACCGAAGAAATAATGGCGCACTTACTCTGTTGGCTATTCTTCTGAGCTGTAATACCGCAGTGCTGTGTTAGGATGTCAAAAGAGCAAGCCAATTTCGCACTTGGACAAAGAGTCATTACGGGAGAAGTCAGCGTGACATCTGAGAGTGATCCCATGGAGCATGGCGGAGAAACTCTGCTATCATTATCGTTCAGACTGACTTTGATGAACCTGGCGGTGTTCACAGTGTTCAATGTGACCTCTGCTCTGAAATGAGGCTTCTTTCCCAGGTACCGTCGCGGGGTGATTACTATAAATTGTGCTCTTTTGTGTGATCACCTTTGGTAAAAAAAGAAGGGCTTAAAAAACAGACAGCTAAGTCGTGTGGGTTTTGATCTCCACGCTGGATGTCTAAAAACTCTGAATAACTAATCTGGAGGAGAGCGGGTGGAACGAATTACGATTCGAAATGGATCTGGTTCTTTTTCTGCGTCTGATCGATCACGTCACGCTCAAAAAGGAACCAACAGACTCGCCCCAAAAAGTGCAATCGATGCCTGTCTTTTGCTTGTAAGACCCCACAAAACAGCAAACAACGGGAAGAGAAAAAGATTGCAACTGAGACGTGTAACCGAGACACATCCTGGATATTAGGAGCCCGGAGAATTACATCCTTCAGCTCCGTGACAGCACAGTGATTCAGCCTTAGGTTTAGTTCAATGCTGCCTTCCCTTTGCTGATTGCCTCCGTGGGGCCCTAATGTTGCCAACTTGTTGTCAATCCCCACTTTCACACCAGGAAGTAAACTAGGACCCCTAATTAAACACCTGTAGTCTCCCTGTTACGCTCCGTGTCACAGCAAGTTTTTCCCACCACTCATCCAAGTAAAAATACAGGTAAGAAATAAAGAGGAAATGGGACTCTACATCCTGTTTCATCCGTTTCTTTGTAATGCATACATTAAAGGTGAGTAATATCTAATTGTGTGAGTTTGGTGCACTCAGTGACACATTTCTAATGACGCGCGCACTATCCTTGCATCACTGGAATCCTATTATATGCTTCTCTCTCCAGACAGCTAAATGTTAAACTACCTCAAATCCGCATAAATCTGATGTAGACACAGAGGGATCATGTGCGAGCTACAATAATAAAACATGCTGACATTTATTCAGCACACGGTAGCCCACACACAAATAAAAAACGAACGCACGGCTCGTATTTCACATGGGAGTTGTCGTGTGCGAGCAGATGTATCGCGGGTAATTTACGAAAATAGAGATTGATTTAAAGAGTGGTTAAAAAAAAAAGAGAAAGAAACAAAGAAAAGAGAAAAGTCTGAAATTGGAAAAGGTAAATGCCAAGGAGTGAATCAGTGCTGTGTGCTGATTCCTGTAGAGAGCAACAAACGCTGCTGCCAAATTGCTTCTGATGTCACCAGAGAAGAGGCTGCGTCTGTGCCTTTTAAAGGAATACTTCACCCACAAACTGATCGTGTGTGTCAGTTACTCACTCTGGGTTACCTTGGAGTTGTAAAGAAAACTTTGTTTTTCTCACATGCCTCCATGTTGAACAAAGAATCCAAAAAAGTTCTCTCAGTATAGCCCAAGTCTCATTTATCCAGTAACTAAATTTCAGGAATTCCATACTGCTGTCGTCGTATGTAAGCTAGTTCGAAACCATGTCAGTATCTGAGTCAAGGAATTTCATACTGATAACGCAGTTGCTAATTATCTGATCTGTGTACACACCACTGGTACAGTACAGCCACGACGATTAGTCAATCAATTACTCGATCAAACACACACAGACCTCATACATAAATAACAGTCACTGTTAGTTGTTTTTGTCTCTGTTCTTAATGTGGTCTCCTCTTTGACTTAGTATTTGTCCGTATTCTACTGTGTAGTATCATTGTATTGAATCACTCCATGCTCAGTTGTCTTACGCTTCCTGTTTTAATTCTAAGAGCCAAATGAGGGACAGGGGCTGCAAATTAGCCATGGCTAGAAACCTGTATGCATTGCATCTACTTTCTATTTTACCACTGAAGCAATGTCTTTTGCATTTGTCCTTGTCAAATAAAAGTAAATCAATTTAAAAAATATAATTACCAACTATTATGATGATTTATTTACCCTTTTGGGCATTTTTCAAGCAAAATTTCAAGCAAATTGTTGGTTCCAGCTCCTTAAATGTGAGAATATGCTGCTTTTTTTGTTATTTATGACCGTAAATTACAGCATACGATACCATGACTTAGTCATCCCAAAAATTTGAAAAACAAAACAAAAAAAACCAACAACATTGGTCCACAGGGGGAGCCACAGCGATCGGTTGCATTTTAGCCATTTTTAAGCATTTTTCTGTTGTTATAACGCCACCCAGTTGCCAATTAGAGTTAAATTTCTCCAGTCACCTTGAGGCGTCCTGTTCTACATATCTACCAAGTTTAGTAAAAATCCACGTGGCGGTTAGGCCTAGATAAGAAATGAGCTCTCTAGCGCCCCCATTTTGTTTGATGGGGTCAATAATGGAGGGGTCCCCTCAGATTATGTGTGGTCATATGCCTACAAAGTTGCGTGGTGATGGGTGAAACCCTTGAGATGTTATACACCTTTATGTGATGAGCCACGCCCTCCGCAATATTCATTGCCTTATAGAAGCTCAGTGTTAGTAAGTTTTCCAACTTTTGCCAAGAGGGAACTTTAGATATTGGTCCCTAGATTATGTTCACCCAGTTTCATGCAGATCGCGCAAACTTCCTAGGAAGAGATTGATTTGAAGTGTTTTTCAAAAAATTCAAATTGGCAGAAAATCTATATAAGTGGAAGTTATGGGTTCTTGAGGCAAATGTGTTCCTCATGAGGAGAGGCATCTCCTTTCAATGACCCTCTACCACTGTGCCAAATTTCACATGGATTGACCGAGTCAGTGAGGAGAAAAACGTGGATCAGACACACAGACAAGAGTTTTCGTCATTATATAGTAAGATGACATAAATGTATGATTGTCTTTGGGTTTTGGACTGTTGGTCAGACAAAAGGAGGAGTTCAAGGATGCTGCTTTGGGCTCTGGGAAATAGTGATGAGCATTTTCCACAATTTTTGACTTTTTAGAGACTTGATGATTAATTGATGGTTAAAATAATCACTAGTTGCAGCCCTACGGTACGGTTACAATTTGAAACCCACAAAAATGAGTACTGTGTCTACATGTTAGGCAGTTCAATGTTCTTTAATTAGGCTGGTTGTCCTTTTCCTTTAGAAGACAAATATGCAGCCTTTATTTGAAGGAGTACATTGACTGTAAGGTACCAAACATTTACCGGAGACAGCCTTCTCAAGTTTAAAAACACCACACAGAGGCCTTCAACAATTTTGATTATTTTTGACTTGGCTACCACTGACTTTCACTAAAACCTACTTAAAACACTTCTGCATTCTGCGCTTTCATTTGAACTCTGCTCAGAGGAATCAACATATATGGAAATGTCTTAAATAGTAATGTTTTAACAAAGATGCATGTGTTTGGGAAGTACTGAGCATATGACTGGATGAATGATACTTGGATTATACAGCAAGAGTTGTGTGAGAGTTTGTAAAAGGAAGTTCTGACACAGTTTTGCTGTTGTTTAACGCGGCCGTCTATGACCTAAATTCATCAAGAATTTTCTTATCTTTTGGATTCATTGTTCACCGTGGAGGCATGCGAGAAAAACTACGTTTTCTCCGCAAATTCACAATAACACGGCGTGAGAAACTGATACACACATGATCATTTTGAGGGTGAAGTGTTCCTGAAGTAAGGCGCTTACTGTATGAACCCCCAACTCAAGTGCATCTCAAGTAATATAAATATATGCAGACATGTGCACATAAGGGCTCCAGCTAATGATTCTTTTAATTAAATCACTAATCCTGAACTCTATTAAATGTCAGGAAATAGAGGAAAAAAGTCATCACAATCTCTTAGAGCCAAAGGTGAAGTCTGGATTTGTTTTGTACGACAAACATAAAAAAAAATAAAAATAAATCTAAAATGTCACATTAAGTTTCTGCCAGTCGATTAATCGTCTATTCAGCACCAACAACACCATACTGTTCAAGCGGTCAATCAACTAACTGATTAATCTTTACACCACGTGTGCAGAAGTGTGCTGTTGTGTGTCTGGTCTCAGACAAACTCTCTGCTCCTCTGGTCTGACTTTCATTTAAGCTGAATCTAATCAGATTCCCAACAAAGTGCAGCATCTTAATGACTCACAGCACCACAGTGAGCTGCAGCGAGCCGTGCGAGAGCGCAGACATCTGCTCGGTTGTAAAGTCGACGGACATCTTCATTAGCATCAGCCTGAGTGTAAGCTAACACAAAAATGCATGCATACACACACACGTCTTCTGTGAGAGAGCTTGTCAAAGGCTTTCTCTCATTGAGGCGGCCTGGGTCTACCACAGGAAGTGGAGGGTTCTGACATCCTGCCAGGGTGAAACAATAGGGAGCCACTTTCATCCAAACCACAACACTCATTGGACAGTATATACATTTACACACAGCCATATACAACAGGGATGCTATGCGGAGATGTGACCAAAACTATTCTTTGCAGGGAAAAATGTCTGTCAACAATAATCCAGATTTCAACATAGAGGCAAAGAGGAGGTTCTGCTTTGGTCTTGTGAGCCTGCATCTCACTTTCCAAACAATTACATAGACTGACGCCAAGGCCAAATGTCAATTCTCGCAATGACTGTGAAAATATATTTGTGCATTTGTGTAAAAGCTTAAACCTGGCGTCTTTTACTTCATAACATTAAATATGTATCACTGAATGTAGAGCAATTTAAGTTTATCTTTGAGCTGTATCAGGGCTGTGTAGGAATGGTTTGATCTGATTAATCTGACAGCGCTGGAAACATGAGGAAACAACTCCAATACTGTGTAGCTGCACTTTGATTCCAGTATTGCTAAACCTAGGAAGTGACATCACCTTTTACCCACCGAGTCCAAACCATCTTGAAACCAGCGAGACGAAATCTTGTCAGAACGTGAAACCAGGTGCTCCATTTAACCTCCTACGACATGAGGACATTACATATTTGGGTTTGCTGCATCTAATTTTGCTTAACTCAGACCTGCTGTCCTCGTTCATGGACACTCTTTCGTGTCATGTAGTAGGAACAAGCCACAATACAGTAATCCATATTAGGGATGCACCGATCCGATAACTGGAACGAATATCAGCCCCGATATCATCAAAATTTCCTTTAAATCTATTGCAACGCGAGCGAGGAGAAAATCTGCTGTTGGGAGCTATTTCACACTATTTCCACTGCTGTTGCACAATTTTTTATTTCTGTTCATCATTGCATTAATCTGTTTCATCTTGTTTCATTTGATCTTAGGGAAGAACTGTGTGATGCCTCTAGTCTTTTCTGTTCTACATGTATCGGTATCGGCTGATAATCAAAGCCAAAGCATCGAGATCGGTATCGAAACTGAAAAAGCTGGATCAGTGTATCTCTAATCCATATAGAAACAAGATGGCAGCCAAGTCCGTCTGCAGCCGATCACAACACAACAGCGGACAAGATACAAAACCTGATCACATTTTATGGTTGAAACTTGTTTAATTATGCTTAATAACGTTTATAGTTTCATTTGCCAACAAATGTGACCCATTTTAGCAACAGTCACTAAGACGCAGCCAATAAGGAAGTACTGTAAGGGCTTTATTTTTGTATTACCGGAGCATTTTACTCAGGCCGATTAGGTGTGACGGACTGTTCCTCCAAACAAACGGGGCGTTCCTTGCTAGGAGTGTGGAGCAGGAAAAAAGTTACAAAACAAACAAATCATAAGGCTTTTGGAAATGTTGCACTATTTGCAATTTTGCTTTCGCACAGCCAAGTATTTAGGCACTGAAATGAACTGTTTTAACACCTTAAAACGACTTACTATACAAAGATAATTCTTTGTTTTGTTTTTTTTCCCAAGTCATTTTAATCCTACATCAGTAGCAGAAGTTAAAAATACAAACCAAACAAAATCTGAGGTCTCAGGAGATTAAAAAGCTGTTCGAGAAAAATGATTTTATGCTTGTTGTGGCTTAACACATTATGGCTGCAACAGCTGGTCTATTAAGTGACCAGGTGACGCACAGGTGATTAATCTGCCACTATTTTGATATTATTTTCAGTCATTTTTTGAGCAAAAATAGCAAATTTTCTCCACCTCTAGCTTTTTAAATGTGAGGATTTGCTGCTTTTCTTTGTGTTATATCACTGTGAACTAAACAGCTTTAGGTTTTGGACTGTTGGTTGGACAAAAAAAGGCCTTTGAAGATGTTATTTGTGTCATTGTGTAGACAGAATGATTAAAAAGCGTGGTCACACTGCACATACAGAGCACCAGGACCATGAATCCTTTGGGCTCTACCTTCATATTCGCCTTCTAGCCAACACTGACCTTCATTGCTGTTTAAAACACACGCATGAGCAAACTTAACGAAGCATTTGATGGATGTAAACACTATTAAGTCCATGCTGTTCGACGTTTCAACCTTGTGTTCATTTTAAACAATACAAAGGGAGGGGTGAGGCTGAGAGTGAGGCGCGCTGAACTGTTTGTCTCTGGCTGTTTTACCTGCAGTGATAAAGACAATCCTGTCAACTCTTAAGCAGCCTTTCTCTGAGGGAGGACAAACTGCAGCAGTTATGAGGGTTCCCAGCAGAGAGACGATACTGTTATAGACTGTGGCTGTTGTGAGTCTGTGGGGACAGCATAATGCAGGTGCGCTGAGCAGAATAGTCGGAGGGAGACCGAGAGAGGGAGGGCGAGCGGAGCCGGCAGTTTCACAAGCTGTTAACTGCGTTTAGGACAATGCTCATATCAGCTTTGATTTAATG
Source organism: Epinephelus cyanopodus (assembly GCA_026686955.1). Taxonomy (NCBI): domain Eukaryota; kingdom Metazoa; phylum Chordata; class Actinopteri; order Perciformes; family Serranidae; genus Epinephelus; species Epinephelus cyanopodus. Next base: position 7,267,909 of record CM048933.1, on the reverse strand, counting down.
TGTGTATCCTACTCTTTTACAAGGAAAGAACGCTAAAAAAAACCACAGCCAGCCTGTATGAGAGCAAAGAAACTGATGTACTGTGTGGGTAGCAGACACTTCTGAGTGTTCCTAATGCCTACTGCCTGCTGAATAGTCCAGTGATGCACAGAAAAAAATGCATTTAAAACAGAAAACAAACTGGATTTGTTTGGACACACTCATTTTTAGATTTCAAGCCTTTATACTTGAGTCTGTTTATTAGGGAGTAAGTGCGCTAAAATCCTGCATTCAGGTCTACTTTCTTAGTCCACCAAGTAAATCAAGGAATGTTTAGTTTAAAGAAGGGATGTCAACGGATATATTGTGTTCACACTACAAGCAACACGCAAGCTGATTTCAGTGGAAGCCAGTGACTTGAGGTTACGAACTGACAGCCCACACTTTTCACTGCAGATGGGCATGAATCGCTACAAATCAATATTGAACTGGCCTCAACTTTTTTCAGTGCTCCAATGAAGCAGTAAAGCTTCACCAATAGGGCTGCAACTAACGAGTATTTTCACTGTCGACGAATCTGTTGATTATTTCTTTGATAAGTCGACTAATCATTTTATCGAAAAATGTGTTAAAATTTTGAAAAATGTCTGTCTCTCCCAAACCCCAAAATTATGTCATCTAATGTCCTGTTTCATACTCACGCCAAAGGGTTTTAGTTCACCGTCATGGGAGAGTGTGTAAAGCTGCCAATATTTGAACGGAAGAAGCTGCAATAAGAGTATTCTGAGGTACTTTCATAGTACTTTTCTATGAAAAATGACTCAAACCAATTAGTCGCCTATTTAACATTCACTAATTAGTCGACTGATCATTGCAGCCCTAGTCACCAATCCCATATTTTTGTCTCTATCTGTAGTTCTAAGTTATTATAGCTCAGTTAGATAAAGCTATGCTAGCTTTACGTGCATCGTGGTGCAATAGAGTGCGGAAGTCACGCCCCTTCCGATGAAGCTCATGGGACCTTAGATCGGAAAAAATATAAATGGCAGTGAATAAGTAGAGAAATATTATCTTTTGGTCCCGTTTGAGTTGTGACATGAAATCCAAATATGTCGTTAATGAATTTAAAACATAAATTTAAAGCTCAAGAAAGTCATACTTTGTGGTAAAATTGTGGTAAAAAAAAAAAGTAATTAGAAAAACTACACAGGAGGAGGTCGTGTATGTGACGTCATAGCTTTCGCTCGCTTCCTGCAGCTTGGAGTGACTGTAACCTGGCACAAAACACACAGACATCTTCAATCACAAGTCGATTAATCATAAAACAGTGGAATTTCAGCGGGGAGGCCAAGCTACAGGAAGTGAACGAAAGCTATGACGTCACATACGCGACCTCCTCCTGTGTACTCTTGAGTCTTTCTAATTAAAAAGCTTATATCTCAACAGTTTCATCACAAAGTATGACTTTCTTGACCTTAAAATTTCTGTTTTAAATTCATTAACAACATATTTAGATTTTATGTTGCAACTCAAACGGGAACAAAAGATAATATTGCTCTCCTCATTCACTGCCATTCATATTTTTTCCGATCTGGTCCCACAAGCTCTACCGGATGGGGCGTGACTATGAGGCGGAGACATGCGATGTTAAATTTGGGCTCGGACATTGATCATAAGCACAAATGTTTTTTTATTTTTACTAAATTCAAATTTAACATGACCATCAGCTGAGGTGCTCTGTGGCAAGTAGCAGGCACACATAAGCCTGAGATAAGGTACGTTAACAAGCAATGGAGCCACATTTTGAGGGCGACTAGCTAGTGATGTTTTTGCATTGTTGCATTACCTTTACTCGGTTAACTGCCCGGAACATTTTTGACCAGCATGTCAGTCTAAAAGGTAAATTTTGCTTTTCTTCAGTTTACTGTACTGCACACCACCATGTTTGGTGAAAGCTAGTTAGCGCCACTGCTCATTCAGTGATTACTGCTAGTACCGCCGTCCCGGTGCGCAGTGCAGACCGGCTAAGGCTAATGTTAGCCTTAGCTCCTATGTTTCCGCTTTTTAACACATTTTCTTCTTAGAAACTCACCAGTCGTGCTATAAATAACAAAGGGAATCATAACTGACATCCCTAGTTCAAAGGAAAATCATCACAGGACAAACCAGAGAAAGACAAGTATTCATTAGGACATTTTACTGATACTTTCTCCAAAAGGCCACAAGATTCTCTTCAATTAAAACTATAATGCATCATGATTAGTGCTCTTTATTTGTGCTCTGGTGCTAACACATTTAAATACCATTTCATTTTACACTTACATATGGGATTCAAAATTTGCCAACAAAACAGCCAATGAAAACAACCATATGGTGCAGTTTATACATTTGGCTCATTTCCCTCAATATAAATCCAAGCGGAGCCAGTACACGCTTTACCTCTAATTTGGGCAAAATGCCTCTTTAAAGCAACAAAAACACTCAAGTTACAGCCTAAACAAAGAGTATTTAAAATAATAACACTGCAAATAATTTAGATGAGTCTTTGTTGTTGTATCCGTGGCTCATTTGTTCTTTCTGCATATTGGTTTACACGCCGAGAGCAAGAAGTAAATCAGTGGCATCTTCCAATTTGCCAAGCAACAGCGGATGCAATAAAAGAAGAAATATCCCAGTCATGCCCAAAGCACTACAGGGGTATCGCTATTTGTCCTGTTGTTACATAACTGTTAATTATCCGGAAGCTACGACAAACCCTAATGCAGCTTTTTTTAGCTCCTACTACTGCTGCTCCTGCTCCTTTTTTAAAAAACCTCACCTGTGTTCACAGTTACAATATGACCTACTTTACACACTGTATTGTATTTATTATGGACAAGTGTTGGTCTGATGGGTTTATGTTGACTTATTTCCTTTTTTAAATACTGTAAGGCAGCGTTCAGCATCTTAAGATAAAATCCAGGTATTTTAAATATTGTACTACATAATAGGCCGAAAAGACATCTTAAACCTGCTGTGATTGACTTTCTTCCACCACATGGGGGCAACTGCAGTGGGTTGTGAACACAATATTTACAAATCATCACCTTTTAAGTTGATATATTCATGTTTGCTTACTTACACATACAGAAGTTACAGAGCAACATACTGCTCATTTGGAGTCATGTTTCAGGCCACCTGACAAATGCTAATTTTGTACTCTGAGGTCGGAAATTCCCTGTTCCCAGTCGGAAGTTTAAACTTGAATGCACCCTGAGATCAGATTTCCAATTCGGAAACTTAGTGCAACCGCATCAACCTCGACTTACAAATTCAAGATGGCTGCCGGTCACATACATAGTGAGTAAACACTCTGCTAAAGTACCGTTTATAGCAATTTTATCTTATTTGTTTTACATTAGGTCAGCCTCATCTGCGGCGTTCATCAGCTGGAGTGCATGATGGTTTTGAAGCTGTCTATACTTCCGACTTTCAAAACGAAAGCACCATATGTACATGATTTATTGGGTTGGATGTCATTGACCAGTCGCGAGATTTTCAGTCTCAATGGGACTTCTGGTTAAATAAAAATTAAATAAACAAATATTGTCTCTTTTAGCTCAGTTTTTTGTCTCCACCACCTTATGAGGGTAATATCTGTCTCTTTAGCTGCTAAAAGCTCCACTATGAAGAGCAGCTAACTTTGTCTGTCTGCTGTTGACACTGTTGACACGAAACTATTACTGTAGACGCTTTAAAGTGGATTTCAAAAATTTTAGTTGATTTGGCAACACCTGTACTTACTGGTGGTAAAAGCAAAAGCACTCAGAGGCCACAGAGCTCTGACGGCAGCGAAACAAATTGTTGTTGTTTTAGTAAAGAATTTAGGCTGCAACTGGCCTTTTTCAATCATTCTGTTAGCAACTGGGATCTGATTTCCTGGACACTACCTCGCTAAATTGGAGGTGTGTAGCCCGTCGCCTCATCATCTAAAAGCTCACTGTTGCTGCACCTTCTTGTTTCATAACTTCCTGCAGTATTACAAACTCATTTGCTGTCCAAGAATATCCCAAAATGACCGTTGTCCTGTTTTGTAATTATATAAATATTGCAATTCTTTCACCAGTGGGCCACAGATTTAATCACCATTGTGTTACCTCACTCAACGATAGTCATTTAGCAGACTTTTATTTCGACTGAAATCTTCAAGATGAATACGTTAAAGTATTAAAAGAATAAAACAAACAAAGCTAAACCAATAAATAACCCTCTTAAGTTAATGTATTGGCCGATTTTAACTTTGCAGATTGCAGATATATGTGTATCAGTATATCTCGGCTCAGAAGTATCAAGAATTCGCAGTAAAAAAATGTAAAAGAGTTCTCAAATATCAATATTAGTATTGGCCATAAAAAACAGTACAGGTTGGGCTATAAAAGCTTGTATCTCAAATGTTTTTGACTGATGTATTTTTATTATATACCTGTGTGGTGGTGCACTTGCCCCAAACATGACCTGTGATACTCTCCAACAAAAAGAGACTGTGTTTTCTTGGCTCAAAATAACACTGTATCCCCTCCCACCCTCCAGAAAAGCCCCGAGCCTACAGTATGACCCTGGTTACTGAGGTATAGTATGTGGAGGACAGCGAGCAGCACGATAGTGGCGCCGGGCCAGAGAGGTGACGCATATGTGAGTAGCTGAGTGCGTCAGGCTCTGGCTGACAGCACCACGACTCAGCAGTGTCCTGGATGGATGGAGGTGTTATGATGGAGGAAGTACGGAGAAATAGAGAATGTGTGTGTGTGTAACGGAGAGAGAGAGAGACGGAGAGAGAGAGAGAGAAAAAGAGTGATGTGCCCCGACTCCTACACTGCCATGCGATGCTGAGAAAAGCTGTGTCGCAGCACTGAGTGGGTGGGCTCTCGTTTGAAAAAAGAAATAAAAATAAAAGCTAGTGAAGAAGAGTCTGGAAAAAAAAAAAGCATCTCCTACCTTCAGTCTGACACACCACTGGGGTTACATCACAGAGCAGGAGAAGTGAAAAGCATGCAGCAAAAATAACCAAACGGAAATGGAAGTGTGAGAGGGATTTTTGCTTTGGCTGCCTTGAGACTCGGAGGGGAGAGAAAGAGGATGAGCAAAGAAATAAAGAGCTGGTATGGCTCCTGGTCTGCCTCCAGGCGTTCCAATGAAGAGTGATGCTTCTGTTTCTATCCATTTTTAATCCCTGACAATCACACACAGAGGGACCACAAAAGACGAGAGAAGCGCACATCCCACCTGTACCTCCTCCCTCCTCATTCTCCCTCTTACATGGTCTCTCCATCATGAATATTTAAACTGAAACAATCTCTCTTATTTTCTCTTTAATTTCAGCCTCTCTTTGAACATTAAGATAAATCGCTTGGTCTGTCAAATGTCAGCAAATCCACAAAATCACCCAGAGCCTGAGGTGATGCCGTCAAATTGCCTGTTTTGTTTGGCAAACAGTCCAAAACACAAATATATCCAATTTACATTAATAAAAAACAGAATAAAAACAGCAAATCACACGCATTTAAGAAGCTGAAACCTGATTTAAACAATTAACTATCAGCAGTCTGTTAACTGCATGAATCAGCTGAACAGTAATTGTCCGATCACAGCTCTAGAAACAGAATTTCAGCATGTCAGGCCTGTAAAAAATTGAATTTCTCCACATGCTGAAGCTGTGATATAACGCTGTAGTAAGAGTGACTCAGCATTTAAATATTTGGTAACACTTTACTTGAAGGTATCTACATAAGGGTGACATGACACTATGACGTGACACTGTCATGAACATTATGTACATGTCATAAATGTTTATGACTGGTAATGACAAGTTGACATAGCTTGGGTTGTCTTGACATTAATTAAAGTGACATTACCAGAAGTTGTCTTTGTCATGACAAGTTGACATTAAATTTTTTTGGGATGTCCTTATTATTACAACTTGACATTAACCAGGATGACATTACCAGAAGATATCTTTGTCATAACAACTTGACATTAACAAGAAATGCACCTATTTTTGTGTTTATGACAAGTTGACCTAATGATTGATACAAAGACGTCTTCTGGTAATGTCATCCTGGTTAATGTCAAGTTGTCATTATAAGGACATCCCAAACAAATTTAATGTCAACTTGTCATGACAAAGACAACTTCTGGTAATGTCACTTTAATTAATGTCAAGACAACCCAAACAATGTCACTTGTCACACTTGCCAAATGACACTTAATGACAGCAGTCATAAACGTTTATGACAAGTTCATGATTGTGTCATGTCACCCTTATGTCGATACCTTCAAGCAATGTTACCAAACATATTTAAGGGCAGGTATCTTTTTTCAAGCTTTTCTAAAACTAAAAAAAACATAATAAAAGTGTAAGAAAAGAAGACAACTGCGTGTTTATCTATTGCAACGTTGAAAAGCCGAAAAGCAAAACAGATATTCGATAAATGTTCGATGTAATTAAATCACCTATACACAGGTAGGGGAGGTCACTAATGCACCTAAACACAAGTTGCCACCTGCTATCAAACAAAAGAAGTAGTAGAATAAGAAGACAAGACCACAAGATTACGGACGTGTCCAAAATAGTGGGAATGACTATACCGTATATAGTGGACTCAAAGTATCCCACAATGCCTTGTGAAAAGTAGTGCTAAGCTGATGGTCACTAATCAAGCACTATATAGCATCATGCACTGTTCTGAACGCCTAGACGCACGAGAGGTGAGGGAGCATCTGGATGACGACCTGCTGTACACGTTTAACTTTTGATGACATGTTAAAGTTTGTCTGACCAGAGAAGCTTTGACTGCAACACACACACAAGGGTTAGGATGACACAGCAAACGGCAGCTATACTGATGCTCTGAATGTCGTATACAGAAGTGAGTCAGCAGAAAACAAAAAAAATCTGCAAAAAACTGTGCTCTTAAAAAAAAAAAAACAAATAGAGCAAACATTAGCTTAATTAGCTAGGTAGCTACAGCTGATCAAATCTTTCAGCTGCCGTCGTCATTTCAGCCGACAAAGTCAATAGTTGTCTGACATGAAATCAAGGACCCATTGCTACAAATATGACTACATATTTTAAGTGGTACATCTGCCACCGCTATCACTTTAAAGGACATATGTGCTGTGAAAGATCGCAGAGCTCGACAGGCTTAGCATCAGTAAGTGTTACAAGGACATGAGGAAGATGACGGAGGTGAACATTTGATATGTGGACAGCACGCTGGACCGACACCATCATGCTCCATCTGCTGTCGAGAGAACAGGATTTGTGGTTTCGGTTAATCTACACATCTCAGTCAGCAGCGCAAGAGGCGCATCACCTCCGGCTCCCTTTGACCTCTGGCTGTCTGCAGCGAGAGGAGGAGCGCGTGCGACTCCTGCTAAGGTTGCAGATGCCTCTCTCCGCGCCGGCGAAGAGTGTTTAATGAGAAAAGGTTGGGATCCTGATAAATTCACACAGGGAGGCTGAAGGAAAGAGCTCCTGCTGCAGTCAGTGCTTGTTCATTATGGTGGAAGATATTTACTGCCTTACAAATTACTGCCTCAGTGAATGACAGACTGAGCTATTACCATGCAGCAGCTTAAAGAGGAATGCTGCTAAATTTGATCCTCATTCCTGTTGCTTAGGGGGCTTCTCCGCACTGTGGGGATTTGTAAGCTTCACAACAAAACCTGAAATGCGGAGGGAGAAGTTTGTACCACACCCTAATCTCGTCTTTGCCAGCTCCACTGAGGATGAACTCGTTCTTAGAAGATCACTCAAGGATGTTTTCAAACGCTGAATCTCACGAATGAGTGAAACCAAACTGGGAGAAACTGTCACTGCTGCTCTGTGAGGGACTGTTCGTTGTTTAACAGAGGAGGATGGTGGCCGGGGCGTAGCTTCCATCGTTATGTTGACCCTCCCCAAAGTTACGAATATCTTTTCCTTCATCCTCCTGAGTGTCTGGGGAAAAACCTACAACTCTCCCTCTACCTTAAATATCCATATCTTTTAATATTTAAATCTAATGTAGGTATGGAGCCAACGCAACAAGCAAACAGCCAGGTAGCAAAAGTTATCACTTAAACAAAACACAAATCATAACGCTCAGCAGTAAACGGGTCGGCTGGAGGAGCTTATCATCCTCCTGCTGCCAACATCAGGTACAAGTGAAACTAAGAAGATGCTGCTGGGTCTGGAGAGACTGTCTGTCAAATGTCCAACTTAAAGGTCAAGTGTGATATTAAAGCGGATTCAGTGGCATCAAGCGGTGAGGATTGCAGGATTTCCTCAGTTTGTATTGTTCAGATGTAGAGCTGCAAAGATTAGTTGACGAATCGATGATTAATCGACTGTTAAAATGATTGGTGAGTATTTTAGTATTTGGCTTATCGTCATTTTTCAGAGAAAAGTACTATAAAAGTACCGCAAATACTCTTATTGCAGCTTCTTGCGTTCAAATATTGGCAGCTTTTCACACTCCCCCATGACGGTGAACTAAAACCCTTTGGCGTGAGTATGAAACAAAAAACTTGGGGAGAAACTTTGACATGCTTACGGAGACTTTTCGAGACATGAATGGTGGTGGTTACTGGTGCACGCCATTTTTGGCTTTTGTCTTAGTAAGGATCCTACGCACTTTTTTATAAATGAGAGTCTTGCTCCCTATGTAGATAAATGTCTTATTCTAAGATTAAAAAAACCCACGACTGTTCTTATTTTCAGGTGATTATACAATAAAGAAAACATAATTATTATGACCTTTAAAACTAACTTCACTGTGGTGAGGTGGCTGCGGCTGGCTTGATCGCAGTGTTATGGAAATGAAAAGAGATATTGGGGCACGTGCAGTGATGATGACATGTATGTCACACGGGCCAAACTGACAGTCACAAGACACAGTGACACAGTCACGGACACGGGGACGCAGAAATTATAAATTGACCCTTACACAAGTATGTGTGTGTGCATACTTCATTTCAAACACATCAGTACACACAAAAATGATGCTTGTGACGACAGAGTTAGATTTTAAAAACTTACAATTTGATGTATAAAAAGTTAAAAGTTGAAAATTAAATCTTGGAGTCACAACAGTCTTGGTGTTTCACTTATGGCCTTGTACACAGGAGTGCAGATGTGTTCAATGACTTTAGGAAATTTGAAAATTCAACGATAATGTCTGGTTTTACGGTTTCTGGCTGTGATAAATGCTGCAATTTTTCCCAATTTTCAAAGAAAACATGTCTTTCAACCCCACCAGAAGGATTTGGTTTTCAAGGGACATCAAAATAAACACAAAACACAACTATTTAAAGTTGTATTACCCTCGCCTGAGCCCAAAATAAAAAGCACAACTCCCTCTGCAGTGCTTAAAGTTATTTGGCATGCCTCCCCCAATTTGCACCACCCGCTCCCCCCTCACAAATAACGAACAGTCCCTTAGCAACTCCGCAATCATTACTTGTTGCAAAGTTATGCATTCGTTTGCTTTCCGTAACGCCAGCGGCAACAATTATTTTTCTTGTTTGCCTTTGCCTTTCACAAAAAAGAAAATTAGATCTTCACAACGTGATGGTTACAGAAACAGAAATTGAAAAGAGAAATCATGTTAAAATACAAAAGGTTAAAAACACAAAGCTCAATTTAGATAATGAAATTCAGACAAACAGCCCACAAGGACAGCGCTGCATTCAGTGTCAATGACACAGCTCCGGGCTGTAGATTAGTATACGATGCCACATTTAAAAGTCTAAATCCTCTTTCGCAGGTTCATGTAGAAGTTAATTTAACTTTACATGGACTGTCTGCGGGCTGTGTGACTAATGTGAATCATTTTGTTGAGTGTCCATTTGGTGATATTCGTTTTGAAGAGCGAAGACTCTGGAATGAGTAATGTTTTGATCGAATTTCACCTAATTGAGGGGCACCGTGTGCTTCTGTACCACAAAGAGACTTCTTTTTAAAGAAGAAAAAAGCCTAAAAGGAGAAACAACAAACACAAAAGCAGCTCCAAAATGATAGAATGCGTTCACTAGTTTATCTATTTATATAATGATTTAATGTCCCTTTATTTTCGCCACTGCCAGAGTGCACCTCTCCTTGTGGAACACCAGCTCAATGCCAAACAAACAGCAGATAAAAAAGCACAGCGTACAGTGCTTCCAAAATAGCCACGAGCACAAAAACACGGCGGAGTGCAGTGCTTTCAACCTGTAAGGGGGGAACAATTAGGAGACAGAGAAGGAGAAAGGGACGAAGAGGTGGAGGAAAAAAGGAAGAGAGGCGACCGTTGACTGTGGCCATAGTAACAGACGAAGCATGGAGGACGGCGAGAGGTGAAAAAGAAAGACGACAGAGACTGTCCTTGCTGCTGCGCCCTCTTTCACAGCGCTCTGTTATTCTTATCCTATGCTTGCCCACAGCAATGCAATCATTCACTCCGTTCTCAGTGTCACTGTGACGATGGGAGAGTGAAAAAACTACACACACACAGACACAGACACACACACACGCACACACACCATCTCAATTGCAATAGAGATGGGTCTACAACTGCAAACAAGCAGGCCTGAATAATGAAATACACATTAAATATAAAATAGACTGGGGGATTGTCGAGCCTGCAGTGCCACAGCAGACACCAACACTTACACATGGAGAGGAGAAAGTAGGGTACTGTATGTGGCGGGATGTCTTCTATCATTAACATGACAGCTACAGCCTATAATAATCAGTATTTGTGCTATATTTAGAGTGATTAAAGTGTAAAACGTGTGCACAGTATGTCCTAACCTGAACTGCTGCTGCTGCGTTTATTTTTATCGAACTAAACAACTGGAATTTCATATTTCTGACAAAATATTTGTGAAGATGGGCGGACTAAAGCATAAGGAAAGAACTTCTGAAACAAAAACTGTTTTGTTAGTACAAAGAATTCAACAAAGGGTGAAGAAAACAATGTCACACACTCCAGGATATGGGTCAGTGTGTGTGTGAGAGAAGTGTGGGAGTATTGTATCGCGTGGAGGTCGTGCATCAATTTTTCATGCGCAGCCTTCAGCTGGGCACTTAAATCTGTTTGGGTGTAGGCCCCATTGTGCGTTTCAATACCCATACTACCATACTATGTAAAAGAAAAAGATATAGTATGGAGGAGGAGGTTCAGGAGGAGAGGTCTACGGTCATGGGCATCGATCATCAGCCACTGAAAGTCTCAGACAAAGGTTTATTTCCAAAACTCAAGAACTTGCTTTTCTGGCTATTCTGACCCACAATCCTCTGCAGCAGAAGATACATCACATCCACTGAGCTGCAAACAGACAGCTCTCTGACAGCTTATTGACAGCTCTCAGACGCCGCAATGATGGATGACGGTGCGTTCAAGTAACTGATGACCAGTTGAATGGTAATGATAGGAATATTAATTGCTTAAATGAACAAATTAATCATAAATGTAACCAACAACAAAATGACATCACTATGAAAATAACAATGAAGGAGAAAGTATGTTCTGATTGTGTGCATATACTGCATGCAACAGAACATACTTTAAAGGGCAGCTGCAGTACTTACTAAAAGTAAAAAGAAAAAGCATGTGATTGGGAACACACCCTCATTGTTTGGCACTTTTCTAACCATGACATTGAAACTGTCAAAGGTTTGTATTTCATTTTGAGCTGGTGTTCTGATTATGTTGCTTTTACAGAAAGTGTGAATGTAAGGCTGTCACTAGTGATTCTTTTTCAAATTAATTGTTTAAACGTTGGTCTGCAAATATAAAGAACATAGTGAAACTAGAAGACCTCTTGTTATTTTTTTCTAAAATGGACACTTGTGTACCTGTCATTGTTACTATTGTGACATTTCTATCATGCAAATAGAGGGAGAAAAAACCCAATATCGGCTCAAAATAATCGACATTACATATCGGCCATCGGGCATTGGCTGATGGCAAAACATCGGTATCGGCATCAGCCATAAAAAAAAACATATCGGACGACCTCTACAGTTTACATCCATGTCTGTGTGGACTCATATGTAGCTATGACAGTAAACAATGCTTCAAATATGGATGTTGCTGCAAAGGAAGCTAAAAATTCCAAAATGTAAATGTTTCAAGTTTTAAGGTTGGCATCTAAGATTAGTGTCACCAATTCAGTATCTGACCAAATGTCTCCCCTTCTGTTCAAGAAATGTTGTCAGAATTAGCTATGACTTCTTGAGGTATGGCCAAAACCATGTTCTGTGAGATCACGCTGACCTTTGAGCACCAAAATCTAATCAGTTCGTCGTTGAGTTCAAGTTGCCTTTATCAGAACAGGACAGACGTACGGACAACCGACCGGAAAACAGAGGCATAAAATGCTCATCACAGTTTTCTTAAAACCTTTCTTTTGCCCATCCAAAATGATCTGCCGTTGCACATTGACCCATCATTAAATACAAGTGGCGCCAAAGCAAGTTATACATTTGCATTGAGTTTTATCAGTGACAATGTTTGAGGAGAAAAGTTAGACAGGAGAAAAAAGATAATAAACAAGAATCTCTGTCCCATTCTCTGTCTGTTTGAGGATGGTTTACAGAGAGCTGTGGCTGCAACTGATGATTATATTCATTACCATTGAATCTGTCTATTTTCTTTTGACGGTCAATTATTTGTCTGGTCTAAAAAAAGGGGGAAATGAACACCACAAGTTTCCAGGCTCAAAGGTTATGTCTTCAAATTGTTTGTTTTGTTCGCCAAACAGTTTAAAACCCAATTATATTATTTTTTTCTGATATAAAACAGAGAAAAGTAGAAAATACTCATATTCTAGAAGCTGGACGTGACGTGAGTGTTTGGGATTTTAGTCTGAGCAGTGACTGAAACTATTTATTCATTGTCTGCCCAGCAGTTTATGTTCCATTCATAATGGTATAATACAGACTACAGCAACAAAAGCTCACATCTGAGAAGCTGGCACCAGTGAATAAATCATCCGAGTAATCGATTATCAACATCTTATATGATTCATTTTCTGTCAATCAGCTAATCATTTCAGCACTGGCGGGGATGCACACATCACAGTACATGTGTCTCCATACGTGTGGCGCAATCATCAGACCCGTCAAAGCGGATAAATTCATCCGGAGGCCTGATAAATTCAGTCCTTCCAGCGAGTGTCAGCAGGACTTAGAGCTAGTGAGAGTGGCAAACATGGCTGCCACAGACTGAAGAGGAGGAGGAGAAGGGGGGGCACCAGACAGTCAGACAGACAAGTACAGACACAGACAGACTGTAGGTTTGAATTCAGAGATGGCACGAGAACCGCCATCAAACAGAGACAGGCGGCGGGACGCATTTGGACACACAGCTGGCGTGGGTTTTCAGTCCACGCCTTGCTGTCTGTGGTCCTCGCAATTGCAGCTTTTGTGAAGTGAACCGACGGCGGCGTTATTTATTTTTTTTTTTTGCTTATGCAACGTTGTGTTTTGCTGCGTTTATCATGCGGCGCAAAGCAGCACAATATCCCTCAGTATAGCTCAGCTAGCAAGGGCACTTCCTGCTATTCAAAGGCACACAGCGTTGAGCAGCAATAATGAGCCCATCCACATCAAGAGGCACAATGAAAGCCCAGTTTCCCCCGACTGGCAAAAACAACAGGATGCCGCTGCAGAAGGGGGGCTGATAAGTCCTGCATGGCATCAAAAATTTAAATGGGCCACGACCATGTTATTTCATATTTCTCACGGCCTGATGCACAATTCAGCAGGCTGTTTTGTTTCTGCAGGATTTTATGTATATGCATGTGTCAGTGTGTGGTACGCTACGAGAGAAAAGATGGATGGATTAGAAAGAAAACTGGATAGAAGTTTGAAAAATAGATCACACAGAACAAATGGAGAGCGAGAACAAGGGATGGCAAACGGTTAGCACCTGTAATAATGAGAATAAACGGATGATGAATGGGAGGAATGAGTGGGACTTGACAAAAAAGGAAGATGAGGGGGTGTAAGAAAATAACCACTCCAGAAGAAATGAAAAGAAAGGAGGGAACAGTAGGATGTAAAAAAAAGACACGGTGATGAAAATGTTATGGATTGATGAAAAGAGACGAAGGAGGGACAAAAGCAAGCGCTTATGAATGGAGGAGACAAAGATGAAGAGGGAAATGACTCTAAGGTGGGAGAAACCTGAAAGGAGCGAGGAGGACAAGTTTGGTTACGAGATGATGCGGATAAGGAGGACTTGAGAGAGAGGGAGGAGGACGGGAGGAAGAGAGGGGATGGAGTGGCGAAGAGTCATTAGCCTACGTAAGGCTGGTACATTAAGCGTTCCCCGCTCCGCTGTTTCATCTCGCTCTCTCCTCTCTCCTTTTGTTCTCCAGAAATATCTGAGTGGGTGGGAGAGAGAGTAACCGAGTGTGCGAGAAAGAAGGAGAGAGTTACAGTAAGTGAAGTGATGACAGAGTGAGGGGGAGAGAAAAGGAACAAGAGCGACAGAGGAAGTGGATGACGAGTGAGCGGGCATGGTATCTTTAGAAAACGTTTAATATAATACCATGGATACCTGATTTTTATTGCCAAAGCAGGTCTCTAATGTCTTCCGAACCACAACAGCAAAACCGAACAGTGTGACATTTATCTCGGCAGGGTTTCCCGCAGCGTTTCATCGTTGTGTTTTCCGCTAACATCAGAAGAAACTATGGCATTTTATGAAATATAATGACAGGCTCATTAATGGGCATCGCACAGCACAGGCCACGAATTTCAAGAGTGAGGCGACTGTTTGAAATTATTACCCAAACTGTCCACCACAATGCAGCCTTAATGATTAATAGAATAATCAATAAGTTGAAATTAAACAAGAGTTTGAGCTGGTTGCATTGAAAGTTATTGTATGTAATGTTTGTTCTCCATACCATGTGATATGGTCGTCAAATAAAGAAAATGAAACAATAAATGGCAACTATCTTGATGTTTATTTAATGCTGAATAACGAGGATTTGCTTCTTTTCCTTGTCTCATGTTTTAGTGAACTGAATATCTTTTGGTTTTGGATTGTTAGTCAGACAAACAAAATTTTAAGACATTGTGACGGGCACTTGTCACTATTTTCTGATATGTTATAAACCAAATGTTTTATTGATTAATAGAGAAAATAATCCACAGATCAATCAATAATGAAACTAATCTTAATGTTCTGTTTCTCTGTGCAATACAAAGTTATTTATAGCATTTAAAGGTCCAGTGTGTGGAATTTATAGCCCCTTTTACACTGACAGATTTCCTGCGAATGTTGGGACGTTTCGCGGCAAGCTGCGAACATTTAGACACACAGAGCCAGATTGCCGAATTCATCCAAGGTGCCCAATTTTTCACCTCGTAGGGTAGACATATTGGAGGAACCCTTTTAGTTCAAACAGACCGAGGCGGCCTACCGCAATGGGAGGGGCTGTTGAAGACTTGTGGGAGGAGCTGTTGATGGCGTCGCACGTGCGAGCCACTGGCGGTGGATAAACAGGAAACAGCTGATAGCAGGAATTAGCAGCTAGTAGCAAGAGGGAAACACAAGCCTAACAGAAACTGTAAAGATGAGCAACTGGGGAGACAAGGAATTGCGCGCCCTCCTTGTCCTCGCAAACGAAGAGGCCATTAACCGTCAGATGACGGGGACGGTGAAGGACGGGCCGACTACATAGGGGGTGGCTCCTAGTGAGATTGCCATGTTGTACTGTCATGTTTCCACAGCAGCCCAGAATGGACAAACAAAACAGTGGCTCTTGACAGGGTTATTCATGTTTTCCTGTCAGCCACTACAGTTAGCAGTCCCTCTGCCATGAGGAGCATCAGAAAAACACTATTCTTTTTACATGAAACTACTTGATTCAGTGTTTTTACTGGTTTAAATCACCAGGCCTGTTTGTTTTGGAGAGGAAGAGACCTCTGCAGATAAATCAGCTCCTGGTGAAAATCCTCCTGAACACTGAAGGAACTCCAGCTGGGGAGAGGTTGTCCGTTCTGGGCTACTGTAGAAACAGCAACACATCTGTAGCTCACCAATTTAGAACGGGTACCACTCGGGTTTACCACAGCGGCCCGGGCTTCTTCCATTTCCTGTCCGTCTCTCACTATCTAAAAAAAACTTGAAAAAACAAAACAAAAAAACATGGCGGACTCCATGGAAGAGGACCCTCCCCTCTGTACGTAGATATAAATGGCTCCTTGTAAGAAAACTAAAACACAACAATTATTATTTTCAGTTAATTGCAAATTACTAAAAGCATAGTTATGAATATCATATTCCATTTCTGCCAATATACCTCAGTAAATCCTACATACACTTGACCGTTACACAACTTCTGTTCCACAACTTGTCGGATCTTCTCACTGGGCGTGTTTTGTGCCAACTTGTTTTTTGTGATGTCACTGTTTTCCCAAACTCAGTGATTACTATATCATTATAACAGAAATAAGTTATGGACAAACCTACAAAATTAAGATCCAAATTGCACTTTTGCTTGAAAAATGTCTTAAAATCCTTAATTAAATTTCAAAATAGTTTCCGTTTAATTTCTGTTGTAGAGTTGCCTCGATGTCTTTTCCAAAATTATGATTTAAATTGTTGAATATCTGATTAAATGATAGAGAATGTGACGAAGCAACTGGCATCAAAATTGGGATATTTACACAAAAAATACTGACACTTATTAGGAAGCCTTATTGATGAGTTGGTAAGAAAAGAACAGATGGAGGGAAAAAGTTGCAGAGCTCTTGAGATGATCACAATTAGAGTTTCAGCACCAAAACCAAGACAATATTTCTGATACCTTGCTTTGCAGAATATAATTGTTTTCGTGCTCTCACATTTAAAATGTTGCCTAAACACAAGTCCCCATACAAAATATATTCGGCCCAGAATCCTGATTTAAATCTGATGTGACTGAAGAATAAATAAACGAGATTACATTCAATATTTGACAGTTTTCATACATTGGTCTTAATCGGTCTGGAGGTGGGGGTTGGAGAGAGGTGACATAATTTTGTGGAAGCCAATCAGCAACAGCAAGCAGAGGTACTCGCTGTTATTAATACACTTGAAGACATAAAGAGCAACAGATATTACATGACAGTGAATCACTATTAGCTCACACTTGATCTTTTATTTCCGTCTCTCACATAATTTTCTCTTCTGATGGCCATCTGTCAAACACCACAGTCCTTCCACTTCTCTCTGTCTACATTTATTTTCAGTATCTATCCACACACACACACACACACACACACACACACACACACAGCGTCCCTGCTTAAGGTGTGGCACAAGTGCTGCCAAGACACTGATTGCTGTGAAAGCCCACTGTACCTGGGTCAAGGTGACACCAGGCACAGCAGCCACAACACAGCAGTCACGGAGGGAGAGAGGCTTTGACACATGCTGCTGACACCAGTGAAAAAACAGAGACACTCAGCACCGCTCTTAAATCACATACTTGAACCCTTCACCTTTAAAAATACACATTGAGACGCCTACACAGTGCAAGAGCTGCTCAGACTTGCACTGTGCAAACCAGCAAAATCCCGAGAAACAATTAACAGCTGATGAATAGCCGCTCTTTCCAAAGCCAGTTTGCACCACTCCCCACATTCACAACTGAGATTCCCACCTCTACATCCATCCATCCATCCATCCATCCATCCATCCATCCACCCGTCCATCCATCCATCCACCCTCCCGCCCCGATTCATCCGGCTCACCTTTGTCAGTCGAGCGCCTCGTCCGCCCAGGCAATAAAAATCCTGCACCATAGTAAAGGAGATCCTAAACAAAAGGAGGAGATTGTAGGGGCACGGAGAGGAAAAAAAAACAACGCGGGAAGAAAAGCCAGAAAGAAGAGGACAAAAGATAGAGGGAGGGAAGAGAAGGGAAAAGAGGGAGAAAAGAGACAGAGAGGTAAAGAATGGCCCAGACAGGCAGAGAGCTCTCCACAATGTGAGCAGCAAGGGAGGGCGAGCGCCAGGTGTCAGTACGCATACACTCACTGAGCCGCGCTTGCACACACACACACACACACACATACACACACGCACAGGCAGACCGGCAACGCTCGCTCTCACTCTTCCTCCTCCTCCTCCTCCTCCTCCTCCTCTCGCTCTCTGGCAGCAATAACTCTCCCTCATCCTCCTCTCTCTCTCTCGTCTTTCAGCCAGGGCAGAATTCCTTAACTCTTTCAAAGCCACCGAACGAGTGCTCCGTCTACTTCCACTCCTGCTAATGAGGCTGAACTTAACTGTTTTTGTATGGAAATGAGGGCTGGGCGATACAGCCCTAAAAAAATATCACAATATTTCAGGGTATTTTTGCGATAACTATATTCTTGACAATATGACAAATTGGTAAAAAAATATTATCATTAATTTAAGAACATTTAATTACAAGAAAATAAGTGATATAGTTTTACATTTTGCCTTCAGATATTCAGTAAAAACAAAACAAAAATTATCCAATTTCTTTAGTTTGTGAACAACAACAGTAACTCAGAGTGAGATTCAGATTCTGTCACAATATTAATAGTTCAGCTAAATAAAATCACATTTAATTACACATTTGAACAGCTCCCAAATACAAAAAATGTCCCCTGGGATCTATATATATATAAATCAACAGGTGATTTGCTTCTTTTAGTAAAATCCTAAATGATTGAGTTGTTTTTTTTTTCCACCTGGACCATTATGCTCTGCCGTTTCTCCTCTAATCATCACGCTGTAACCTGTGACAGGCTGAATCATCGGAGCTGAAGGTCTTAAGACATACGCCAGATAACGAAGAAGACATGTCTTAGTCCTAGTATATTCAAATATCAATGAGTAATGTCACTAACACTAAATACTGTAAATAAGGGCTAAATTGGTCAATTATTTACCAGCCAAAACTCACTCAACTACTCATGTTTACCGACAAGTTGATTTTCACACAAAAACAAGATAAATTTGTGATTATACTTGGTACAAATATATCTTGTTTCATGCTATGTTGACCACAAACACAGGCCCAGACTTTCATTTATAGCACATAAATGCAATTTAAATTGCAATATTGATCAGATAGACATTTTTCTTAAATTATTATTTTCCATAACTTGTAGTGTGAAAGTGAGTTGAAGTCCACACTCAGTACATCAGTTCTCCAATTCCCTCTTCACTTTATTCTATTTTTGTTGTACAGAAGAGACTGTTTAAAGCCTACATGCCCTTCTATATGGATACTCGATATAGGCGACATCTTTAGAGCTCCAATATCACAGAGAAATAATACACCAGGGGGCTCAAAACCCATCTGGGAGTTAAAGTCGAAACTCGTGTGAAGATTCATGAAATTGTCTTGTGTGCTGGGATGCAGAGAGGGGGCTTCTGGGTAAAAGTAGCTCGTGGAGGTTTGCAGAGATGCTCACATACACAGCTCCAAAAAAATCAATTATGTGTCGAGTGTATGTGCTGTAATGTGCATCAAACAGGGGAGGACGTCCCTTAGGATTAGAGCCAGACCAATATTAAGGCTTAGCTGAAAAATGGAAAAATGGCACTGCACCTGCTGTAGCATACACTTCTACAATAGGTTACCAAACAAAATATATTGTGCAATTTTAATGTGATATCTACCAAAATTGTTCATTATCTCTTCTTTTAAATAAATTGTATCATCAAGTACCAGAGTTTTAGGGCAAGTCCTGTAAAACACAGCATAAGTGCAAAGACAAAAATATGTGTAAGGTTATTATCTCCACAGATGTACTTACGTTTTTGTTACTCTCTAGTTTGCAGGACATGTTTAAAGCCTGGTTATAGATTTCAATGACATCTGGTCTTTTGGTTTTTTTTTTAAATAATTAATATTCAGAGGACAGGTCTACCTCAGCAGAGGTACGGCACTCTCAGTGCTTTTAAGCTTTTATTTAAACTTGTAATTAATTTTTACATCCACATTCATTTTCACGGTCTGACTGGGTCTGAATTTTCATTTGTGCACAATCAGTTTTAGCAAATGTGACACTGTCTATGAGTGTGTGTGTGGTATACATGAGAGCATACAGGGAGACACCTGAGCAAAACTTTGGTGCATGTTCACAGGTAACACAAGAGCAGGTACTAAAAGCAAAAGGTACCACGTCTGGCTGTATTGACTGAAACAAAGCTGAAATGATTAGTCAATCATCCAATAAACAAAAATTTAATTACCAAAAACTGGCTGTTTTAAGTATTCTTTAAGCAACGTTTGAGCTGTGATCTTAATCTTCTGTGATATTAAGTTGAATATCATTGGGATTTGGGTGAGGTAAGACATTAGAAGGGGTCACCGTGGAAACTGTGATTGGCCTTATGAAAAGTCCTTCTTCCTTTTGTGGGTTGCTCTGCAGTGTAGGCAGTTGTTGCTAATAGGGATGGGTATCGTTAAGATTTTAACGGTACTACTGCTCTTATCGATACTGCTTATCGATCCGGTATTTTAACGGTACCCTTATTGATACTTTTTGAGGAAGAAAAAAACAAATTAAGAACATAAATTGCTTCATTTTCTCAATTCTCATTATGCAACAAAATAGTTTTTTAACAAAACATTTTACTTTTTACAACTTAAAATGTACAAAATAATAGTGTTGTCACGGCACCAAATTTGGGACCCACGGTATGATACCAGTGAAAGTATCACGGTTCTGAGTAGTACAGATGTGCCTTTAGTCATTTATAAAAAGATAAATCACTGATATTTCAATGGGAAAAATTACTTATTGACTTATTCATACTTCAAAAACAGCATCAATAAGTGATTAACATACAGTCATGACACCAACAAAGAGGAAAATATTGGACCTGGAGCCGGGCTTCTCCGTCGCCAGTAAGCCGTTATCTTGTGCCGGAAACCCTATTTAGTAAATAGGGTCGCAAAATAGCTAATGGCTATTAATTCCACGTGTTGGCTGCTAGCATAATGTCACAAACCTGGACTGGACGTAAATGAACTAGCTATGCTAGGGCAGTCAAACCCTGTACGTCTAAATATGATGCAATTTCGCAAGGTGTTTTGCCTGAAAATAACCTAAAGGATGTGCAGAAGTGTAGTTTTCTCTCTGACCACTTGAATTAAAACATGCTTAAAAGTTTATTTTGGGATTTTTACCCAATGTTACCAAAATAAAAACACCTATAGCAGCTTTTACGAGTTAAAAGACTTTCAACTCTTCTTGGTGTTACCAAATTTAAATTGCTCTAATTAACTTAAGTTTTATGTTCCAAAACGTCCAAAAGTTGTTTGTCCTGCTCCAATATTACACTGTTCACTCAAAATGTAGCAAATACATGCATAGAAGGTCCCACCAGTGTTGACATGTTGGAGGCCCATCGCTTTCCGTGACCATAAAAACCTGCCAACATTAGCCCTGCTCGGTTGCCACCTAAGAAAAGACACCATATCTAGGTCACAGTAACACCAACTGCTAAATATCAGTCACGCCTGAGCCGTGAGCACGTCCCTTTAATCAAGCTGTCAACATTAACATAGAGTAGAGAGTTGACACAGATCCAGCATAAATTATCAGATGAAGGATGCAACAAAACACTCTCACATTAAGAACTTCCTGCCTGGAGCCAGCGTGAAAGACCATAAGGAAACTCACTAAAAAGGAAGCAGAAAAAGAGGAAAAGGCCATATAGAGGGAAAGCAGGAAAGTGAGTAGAGCGCGAGGTAAGGGAAGGGACACATCGAGACAGAGTGAACAGGAGTGAGACTTCCCACTATTGACGTTGTGATCAGAGAGCGGAGGAGAGGTTAGACCAACGCTTCTTTACCCACGCATCGTGCTACCCACTCCCTACTGCTAGAACTGGAATGCACGCTTCCCGTTTCACAAAAGAGCTGCATGGGAGAGACACAGCCGCGGACTCTTGTGCCGGCCTCCATTTAAATGTCACCGTGCTTCCACAAAGCGAAATAAATTACTCAGAACGCTGTGAGAACCAGCCATCAAAACCACCGGCGATTTCAGTGTCAGTGGGATACTCAAGACCCTGCTGTGGGCCGTCTGAGGGCCGACGGAACATGTACTGTGCTGATTTTCGACATGCATCAGGCCTTTCATACAGATTCATGACTGCAATCAAACCAGAGCTGCTGAATACAGGAGGCAGACTGGTGGTTCGACAAACTGAGACATGATTCACGCCATCTTTCACACATCAGAGTGTACTATAACAAAAAAAAAAAGAAAAAAGCATAAGAGGATGTGCTTCACTGTGATTACTGCAATGATGGTGATACAAAAGGAACAATGTGCAGCTGAGTACCATTGGCAGCAGTGAGTACCAGCTATTACAGCGAAGAATGACACTTGACAGTATTGTGTTTTTTTTTAAATTCAGCAATTACAGTACTGTCTTTAAAGCTTCCTTCAAAGTACTGCGTGTACTGTATAAAGACAGGTGACAAAGAAAGGGAAAATAATTAAATAAATACACGAGGCTTTCTCCACGGCAGACATTTTGACTTAGTAGTTGTAAAAGTACGTCATGACAGTGTGACAGCATGCACAATACATGAACCCTGACGGAGAAGCAGCTAAATGGAACCCAGCCATCGTTCACTTTGTTATTTACACCTGTGCTTTTCCTGCTGTCACATGTCAAAATGTCTCCTGTGTAAGAGACGTGTGTGTGTGTGTGTGTGGTGACACATACCTGAATGTTTTGACAACAACAATGTCATTCATAACTACGGCCATCACAGTCACCACAACTCAACTGTACTGGAAACACAGGGCTGGAGAAAATCAAATACCATAATATTTTTTCCTACATACCTCGATATCTATAATGATACTGTAGATATAATGACTAAAATAATAAATAACAGCAAGAAAAAGTCTGGTAAATTCAGAATATCACATCACTTTACTGTAACGTAGCCTTTAAAACCAGGAGAAAAAACAAACAAACTTGCAATATAACAATATTCAAAATCTAAGACGACATCTGGTCTTATATCACGATATCGATATACTGTCCAGCCCTATAAACTTCTATTAATGTGTCACCCATCTCTATTAATGTTTTGGCTTTTCAAGTGTGTTAACATTATTATTCATAACCTTGATATATCTCGATTGTTTTTATAATTAACTGATTAATAATTTAGTTCATAAAATGTCAAGCAAGTGTGGAAAACGGCAATCACAAGTTGCCAGACTCCCAAGGTGACGTCTTTAAAGGAGCTCTACACCAGTAGTTCCCAACTGGTGGGTTACAGTCCAAAAGTTTGTTAAAAACGGTGAATTTCCGACACCATGCTTTTACTTTGAAGTGCCGTTTCCTGCTGTAGAGTGAGTGACTAACGGACATCTACTTAACAGAGGCAGCAAAGTAGCTTAACGAAACGCAAGTATGACGCCGAATGTATTAAACTGTGTGGGCCTTGAACTAATGACTTAGGAGAAATCTGGACCCTGTGGCTGCACCAGTTGGGAACCACTGCTCTATATGAATGTCGCATACAGATCCTTTGAATATTGTTTTTCCTGTCCAACCACAAAAACACAATTTATAATATCCTGACATTTGAGAGTTGTAAACAACTACTTCTCCTTGATAATTACTAGTTATCAAAACTGTTGATGATTCATTTTCTTTCATCAAATCATCAATTAATTGTCAAATCATTTCAGCAAAAACTTTTGATTACTAACACATTCAAAACAAAAATGCTTCAGCTTTAGCCAAAACCTTTTAGATATAAAGAAATATGTTCCAATCAGAGGCCTTTTCATTTCTGCGTCTTAGAAATAATCAATACAGCCCAAATTTACCTCCCATATAACTACAACCCAGTGACTGTTGGCTGCATGCTCTATGTCTCTTGATTTCTTTTTAATATACTCTGAATGAAAATCACAAGTGTAGCTACACATGATTGTATTAATTGGTCAGTTAGAATAAAAAATAATAACTCACTGAGAGTAAATTATTATTATTGTATGAACTCATTAGGGTGCTGTGTAGAGGACAGATTTTCTCTGGAAAAAGCAAAACAAGTGCTGTTAATATGAACGCGAATTGCACCAGAATAAATTTAAAGTGATGCATAATAAAGTGACTGTACATATAATTCTAATGTAAAACACAGATAACCCAAAGAGATGGATTTAGAGTCAAGCTCCTCTTAAATATCATGATATTGATTTCTGCTGCCCTCACCACGGCTCTCAGAGCGGATCGTAGGAGAGGTTTCAGGATGTCACATTCTTGAGCCTGAGGGGCTCAAAGGAGGTAATTCACTAGCACATTGGTGGCCGTGACAAGGGCGGTATGTGCATCGAGTGGCGCCACTGAACCATAATGATGGGCCCCATAAGTGCCTCCCACACTCCACGAGATAGGAAAGTGCCACCGCTGACACTTCGGGCAAGTCGTCTCTCAGGCCCCTGCCACCTCTCGACAGTCCGTCTGAATTGTCTTTGACCTTCAGCCCACTTTCGTTTTGCTTTAGCTTTGTTGCCATGGTAACGCGGTGAGGAGGCCACAGGTGCCCGCTGATGAGGTTGGCAGCTTCGGGGGACCGTGTCGACCAGGTGGGCGACACGGGTTATACTGTGCGTGACCCGCCGCGAGGAGCGACTTCTCCTGTTCTTTTGTTGTTTATGGAGGAGATTGATGAGGTCTCTCTACTGATGGCCCTTCACGTCACCACTCACAAAACCTTCACACACCAGCTCATCACTGGGTTGTCTAGCAGACTTAATAAATAATAATGAGCTTTCTGGAAAAGAGGAGGAAAATATACAAGAAAATCCTCGAGAGACCAACCGAAGAGCCGAAAACAAGCACTTTCTGACAGCTCTTCATCTCTCAAGCTCTGATGAGGAAAACAGATTATACTCATGCATTTATCAACACAACTTTACTTCGGCAGACATTTCCTGGCGCTGAACAGTTACTCAGTAACCAGTGTAAAAAGGCACCTCAAAAATAAATGTCAACCTCCGAATGAAGAAAGCTAAATGACACGTTGCAGTGAAGCTCAGAGAGGTTGCAGACATCAGCCTGTTGTCCTTAGTAACCAAAGGTCAAAGCTCCTCTCGACAGCTGGGCACTATATTGATCCCCTGATGCATTGTCTGCTTCGCCGTCTACACTTTGTGTTTACACAGCGTCTTAATGCTCACATTTTAAAGAGAATTAAAACCTACAGAGATTCCTAATGCAGTTTGAGATAAAGAGGAGTTTACAGATTAATCTACGCTCTGCAGCGGCAGGATGATACAACAGAAATAATTAAACAAACCTGATCTGAATAAAATTGAAGCAGAGCTAAAATCATGACAGAAAATTAATTAGCAAATAATTGAAATTGAAGTAATTTTTCTCAGCAGAAACTCCTCTCGGGCACCAGATTCTCCAATGTGTTAACGTTTTATGTCATTGTAAATTGTGTTCTCTGGACTACTGATCATATAAAAAGGACATTTGAAGGCACCACCTGGCAGTATTGTAGTCAAGATCACCTAAACCCAGACAGAGTCAAGACCAAGACTAGAGTGTATCGAGACCGAGACAAGACCAAGATTTTAAGCAGTTACGACTTTAATGTCAACAGTTAACCAATAAATCAGTAAGCTAGTCTTGGCTGTTCTGCACTGCGCACCAGAATTTCTTGCTTGTATTTCATGTCTTTTTGAGTTAAGTGAACTTAATTTGTATATTTATGTGTACAAGGCCATACTGGGTAAACATGGTTATGGTTTTGATGCAGGTCTCCCACAGGCTTCCGCTCTGTTCCACCAGGTGGCTTTCTAACCAGGCTCCATAGATTTGCACTGAGCTGGGGGAAAACACCTTCTCTGAATTTTCTCCTTGGACTTGGAATAATATGCAGAGCAAATTACATCTTGCTAATCTAGATCCCTTGGCAAAAATTTAAAGTCTATTAAAAGTCCAGGAAACTGAGAAGTGCAACGGTTTTATTTGAGCTGGTTTAGTCTCGTCCTTGTGCGTTTAGTGGTCGTATTTTCCTGTCTGCTGTGTTTTATTTCTCTTTAAATTGTAACTGGTGTGCTGTCTTGGCCAGGCCTCATTTGGAAGAGATCTCTATCTCAAGGGACTTCCTGGTAAAAAAAAAGGTTACCAAAAAAAGGACACTGCAGAAGTGAATTTTAACTTGCTATCTTGTCTTCTATCTTGTTTTCTATGAGCGAGCAAATACAGCAACTTCACCATCTGTATTCAACATTTCCTTTTGCACGGATAATGATAATAACCTCTCAGTCGTAGCCTTGACTGGTCTTGGAATAAAAGCCAGAGTCCTCTTTATCTGAGACCGAGACAAGACCAGATTAAAATGCGGGCAAATACAAGACGAGACATTCAGAAAGTGTTTTAAGACTGATGTTGAGTATAACGTCCTTGCACCCTGGGCTCTGGTAAATTTGCTGGGTATTTTTTATTACACTTTTTCTTTTCTTTTTTTAACAATAAATTGAGAAAATAATCAGCAGATTGATGAATAATTAAAATAATCATTAGTTGTTGCTCTAAAACAGAGCGTCGATCATTTATGACAATTAAAAAAATGTAACACTCAATAGAAAAATCATCTATATGTATTATTTGGGTCAACATATTGTAATCTGTAGTGAATGGGGCAAATGAAGGGCTAAATATGAGATCTCTCCGCAGGAGTTCCTGCATGTTATCAGAACCTGGTGCTCTGAAATCCCTCCATTCATGTTTTTTTCTCCCTGGGTTCATTAATACAGGAAGGAAGAGGACATTCTGTGGAGCAGTAGGTGCCAATCTGTCGCTCTGTGGAGATCAGCCAGAATCAGCTCATGTTAAGCTGCTGCTGCCGCTCCTCCTGCAGCATCCTCCATCTATCTGATAGGTGGAATGATTAATTTCTGCGCACAGTCACTGATGTTCACAGGATATCCCATAGCTTGCTTTGCATGTAAGTAGTAGCAATATATATGTAAATGTGCAACATCTGCATATACATGTCCTTCCTTTGCATTTATTTGAATTTACATCACGCTGACTACCAAACAGATGAAATCACTCAGAAATACATCAGAAAAAAACAAAACAAAAGTAAACTAAATAATGGATGTAAATGAAAATGGAGGTTCATTTAACCACTGGACAAATAATCAAAATAACTGCCAAAATACAACAATTGTATGTTCAGCTTTAAATTAACTGATATACACCATGTATTCCACCATGTCTATCACCTGCAGAGCTCCAGCTCTGAACTGCACAGCCATTGGTGATAAAGTAGGAAGGCAGGTGAGACGGTCGTTCTTGACATCATCTCTAAATTATAAACAACTAGTCCATAACCATTGAGTGCAGAGTTGCCCACGTACAGTTTCACATGGTGTGTGTTTGGGATACAGGTCATAGGAAATTGCAGATTAAATAGTCAACTGAACCCATTAAGAAGAGCAATGTATTCAGACAGAGTGTTTGTGAATTTAATGGTACGAAAATAAAAGTGGCCGAAAACAACATTGGTCCACAGGGGGAGCCACAGCGATCTGTCGCATTTTAGCCATTTTTAAGCATTTTTCTGTTGTTATAGCGCCACCCAGTTGCCAATTAGAGTTAAATTTCTCCAGTCACCTTGAGGCGTCCTGTTCTACATATCTACAAAGTTCAGTAAAAATCCATATGGCGGTTAGGCCTAGATAAGAAATGAGCTCTCTAGCGCCCCCATTTTGTTTGATGGGGTCAATAATGGAGGGGTCCCCTCAGATTATGTGTGGTCATATGCCTACAAAGTTGCGTGGTGATGGGTGAAACCCTTGAGATGTTATACACCTTTATGTGATGAGCCACGCCCTCCGCAATATTCATTGCCTTATAGAAGCTCAGTGTTAGTAAGTTTTCCAACTTTTGCCAAGAGGGAACTTTAGATATTGGTCCCTAGATTATGTTCACCCAGTTTCATGCAGATCGCTCAAACTTCCTAGGAAGAGATTGATTTGAAGTGTTTTTCAAAAAATTAGGCTGCTTTCAGACCTCGAGTTGTCTTGCTTTGGTCTAAATCGGGCCTTAATTTGTTATAAAGTCATATAATTGCCTTGAGTTGGTTTATGTTCTCACGGCAGCATTTACAATCAGACCAGATAAAATGCCTGTGTGAGAAAGCTGCTGTTGATTGGTCAGGATTTCCATGTGGGAAAAATACAGGAAGTAAACAAAACGCTGAAGAAGAGCACACTTGCAAGATAAACACTTCTAATGTCACAATGGAGGGACAACTATGCACCGCACAAAGGGGGCAAACAAACTTGAGTTTGAGTGAACCGAACCAAACAGGGCAGGTGTGGCAGCACCCTTAAGAATGCAAAAACTCAAATTTGTAATGTCATAGGGTATAAAGTCTGGAGTTGCTCCACAGATAATAAATTGTGAAAGCTGTTGTCGATGATACTGAGAAGGAAATGTTTTGAGTGTATGGGCACATTTTCTGTTTCAGAACTGAGAGCACTACAATAGAGTAAAGCTCATTTGGGTATCAAAAAGAAAAACATTCAGTGAGTCCACAAAACAAGGCTCCCAGTCATCGTCTATGGAGCAGCTCCAGACTTTGCAACCTCTGACATCACAAGTTTGAGATTTACTTCTCTGGTTTCTGGCTTTTAGAGTGAGTAGCTCATGATCACACTTATCGACTGAATCTTCCTCGGCAATGGAAATAACAAAACGGGAATCTTAATTTGGGCGGTGTTCCTCTTTAATGTTTCTCTTTGAGTGAAGAACAAATCTTGATGTTCTATTATCCAATGATGCTCCATTATTCAAATCTATATAATGAAAACGAGGCAATAATAATGAATGTCACGCCTACAAGTCAAGGAGTCTCCATTATGAAAAGCTAATAGTATATTTTCACCTTGTATGTAGGGCCGGACATAAGGAGAAGACAAAAATACCTTAATATTGATACTGCAAAAACATTGAAGGGTTGACTTTTGGTGCTTTTACAGAATATCTTAATGAATAATTACCAGTGATGTGGATATAATGACTAAGTGGCCAATGATAGAATGACATCACTTTACTGTAATGCAGCATTTAAAGCCAGGAAGGGATGACACTTACAATATTACCATATATATTGCCCAGCTATACTTGTACCTAACTGCGATTTCAGCAGATTATTAATTCACTAGTTTCGAAAATACAAAATTGCAGTTGACGTTCAACCTTCATCATGTGATGGTTGTGCTTATTAAAACAATAAATAAGCACAGGCAAAATACACACAATATGCTCTAAAATAAAGTTGTATGAGGTGTCTTAAAGTCACAGCTGTGAAACAAAACGAATCATTTGGCTTTACGAGCATGGCCCAGTGCAGGTGGGTTTATCTGCATTTTAGGATTGACAGTAATTGCGCTGCATTGGGCCTGACTGTTGTGTCACTCCTCGTGCCTTAGAGCTCAAAGCATGTTTGCTGATCTGATGATCTCTAATTAGATTTCTCCACCACTGTGGAAAATGAGCCATCAATTAGAGTGCTGTGATTACGGGGACCGATTTGATTCCTGTCAAGCACCTGCTGCCTCTCAGACTCCACGAGTTACTGGAACGTTTCACGTCTGACTGAAGGGAGGAAAAGTGGACGGAATTAAAGGGGTGTGTTCTGGGTGTGCTGACATTTCTGACAACAGGCATTTTTATCTTTTATTTGAAATAGGAAACGCTGTATGGAGTTAGTACATCCATTCCTTAGTGCGTGCTTTTAACTAACAGCTGGCATCATCCTCTGAAAAAAGAGGCCTGTTTGGATCAGTTGAATCAGTTGTAGAACCATCTCAGTGCATCAAAAGCACAACACACAGCACTGCGATAGCTTTAAGTGAATCAAACAGACTGTACTGAACACAGACCCTGGATGCTTTCACACCAGGTTCAGATTAATCAAACTCCAGTGCGTTTGCCTGTTTAGTTTAGTTTGATCTGGCCCGTGTGAATGCTGCCCGTCCAACTCTGGTGCAGACTAAACAACCAGATCAAAACCACCTTGTCCGCATTCCAGTTCAACAAGTTGGAAAACCAAGACAATAGCAATTCTACCCAGGTTGGCTATTGTTGCCAACACCAGCTGATAACAACACATAACGCTGTATTTTTCGCATCCAAACACCGCACCAACATATCCACAGACAGAAGCTGAACAGGACTGTGTGTACGGCTATTTTACTGAGACTCAAGTAAGACAGAAGTGCTAATGAACAATATATTACAACAGCTTTCACAAATGTTGATGGACGGACATCTTGCTAATCTAGATCCCTTGGCAAAAATTTAAAGTCTATTAAAAGTCCAGGAAACTGAGAAGTGCAACGGTTTTATTTGAGCTTGATGGAGGACACCGTTCAAGTGTTGTCCTCCTTTGTAAGATCGGCATAGTAATCAACCACAAAGCTTCCTGTGACACCATCCATCCACTGAGTGAGGGCATACGGGTCGGCCAGTCTGGTCCCGTTGGTCAGTGTTTACTTATTCAAGTAACACTTGCGGTCCAAGAGAGTGAGTGACCTGACATGATGTGTCATTCAATGTAAAAAAAAAAAAAAGACCTGATCTGTTTAAGCAACGTATAGCTTTTCTTTATACGCAATCATTGTCTAACCGCGGGAACATGTTTACACAGTTGTCACACGAGAGCGAGGACTTGCCCTGATCCATCAAATAGTGAAAAGGAGTGAAAGCAGGGGTGTGTTGAGCTTGTGTCCTACTCTGCGTGTTTGCAGGTCCCCTATGAAAAGTGTGTAAAACGTAGCCTCCTTTTCCTCTTGTTTGTTGGTTGCAATCTTCATTACTAGTGTTCATATTCAGTTTGTTTTTCCGTGTCCTCTTTATAAATGCCAAAGGAAATAAATTAAACATAAGATGCAGTAAAATGCATATGACTTCCTGTCAGTCTATGGAACGTGATCCCCCCATGTGGGTCCATGGAGCGCTAGCGTATTTCTATTTATTTATTTTTTCCATTTTTAGGTGGTTTAAGAAAGAAAAGAAAAAGAAAGATCTCATTATTTCAAATCCGAATTTCAATTCTTGCTGTGAGCCTGTGCGAGTGTGTGTAAGCTACATCTTGTCCTCTCCGCTGCCACGCTCAAGCCCATCTCTCTCAGTGCTTATTAGTCATGCTACAGCTCCCTGTCCAGACAACCCGACCTTTCAACCCCATTTCTCATTTTCCAATCAGCCAATGCCATAAACTGTAATTGCAGTGTCAGGCTGTTGACTTTGTTTCAAGTCTAGACCCACTGATGGGAGCAAGAAGGACATGGCAGTTAAAGTTTTACCCATAACACCACAAAAATGACACAAACGCTCCCCCATTTTCGAGATAGAAAGTCTGAGGCACAATGTAATATCCGAGACCATGAGGGGACATTTTCCTTCCTCGTTCACATTTTGGCTTTCCAGGCGGGTGTACTTACAGGAAACTGCCGCAGGCAACAGTAACAGTGGGCCGCTCTGTCACAAAGAAAGCCTTAAATACATGAAGTCTGATCTGTGTCTTAACGAGAAGACTCAGAGCGCATCTGATGTCTAAACACTGCTGCTGCAGTAACTGCGAGACATTTGTCCTTTTTGTTTTAACAGCCTGAATCTCAGGGTGTGAGATTATACACGAACAGTCACTTCAGATCTTAAAAGGTGTCTGATTAAATGGCAGAGTGGTTGGAGTGAGAGGACAGGCGGCAAGCTCCAGACTGACTCAACTATTAATGATAGTGTCTGAGGAGAAAGGAGGCGACATAATGTAGGTTTCCCAGAATAAAGAGAACATAAATGTGGAGTGAAATGCACATGACTCTCTGAAATGTGATTTCCCCATACTCTTCAAAACAAGGAGTCCAAAAAGGGTTCCTTCTGAAGGGCTGAGGCTCTACCGATTGCTCCTAAAGAGCCCTTTTTGAAGAGAAGGTTCTTCAAAGATTCTTTGTAATACTAAGAACCCTTTCCATCCAAATAACCTTTGCTTTGGAAAAAGAGAGTCCTTCAAGATCCCCTTTCACACATGCACTGCAAACCTGAAATTATCTAGACATCCGAAGAATTCACAGCGAATCGATGACACGCCCACTAACGTCGTAACGGTCTGCACTTCAGGCTAAGAACCAGAATTATCGCCTGGTGGTTGTACGCTTCCATGAACTAGTTACAGTTTACATCCATGTCTATCGAAACATGGATGCTTCACACACATCTTCCCCTCAGCAGCACAGAATCTGATCTACACAATCAGCACAGTTTCAAGGTGGATACCCAAGATTAGTGTAGTCTTGATGTTGAATAATGGCCATAGAAGCGTTTCCACAGAACATTATGATGTCACAGTGAAGTTGTCGTTATGGATATATAATGTCATCACTCAATCATTTTATCCTACCGGCCAAAAATATGTTTCATGAAGTGACCTTGAGCTTTGACCTTCAACCACCAAATTCTAATCAGTTAATTTTTGAGACCAAGTGGCCCTTTGTGCCAAATTTGAAGAACGTATCTCAACATGTTCTTGAGATATTGCGTTCATGAGAATGGGACAGACAACCCGAAAACATAATGGCCACATTTATTGCCATGTGGGGCGGGGTTCCAGCTGGGAACCAGCTTTTCGGGTTCCTAACCACTTTTTTTTTTGGGTCGAAAAGCTCCGAGTTGTTCAAAATTTCTGTAGATGCGGGAAAGAGAATGGAATCCAATCCATGTTGTTGGAAAAGGAGATCAAGAGGCAAAACCATCGCACCGTCGAAGGGTTCTCTGTAGGAGGTCTCACAGGGTTTACTAAGTCAAACCTTTCACATATGGTTCTGTATAACCCTCTGAATGGGGCTATATGGAATCAAGTCATGGAAAATAAGTCAGTATGAACAGGAACCAACCAGAGCTAAAAAGGCAATACAGCATCTTATTTGTTGTTGGTTCAGAAACAAATGAAAAAAGACTAAAGGTGTGAAAATGAGCCCCAAAGGACAAAACTGTGAAGTGGTGTCTTAGTAGGTATTATATTAGCCCATTATGTCTTATAAACAGCAGTCTGAGGACAAAGAAGCTTCTACCAGAAACCAAAAAGGGCTCTGCTATGGGTAAAAGCCTAGTTAGCACCTTTGTTTTAAAGAGTGCATGTGCTTCCATGTAGCAGGATGACAGTTGCCAGAAACTATCCAATACATGAGCTTTGACTCTGTATGAGTTAATGCTTACAGCTCCGGGTTTGTTTGTAAAAAAAAACACAAGTCACTTTGAACAGGAACCAAACCAGAGCTGAAAGGCAACAAAGCATCTTGTTCGTCCTTGGTTCAGAAACAAATGATACAAACTACAGGTGTGGAAACGAGTCCCAAAGGACACAACTCTAAAGTGGTGTCTTAGCAGGTATTATATTAGCCTTTTATATCTTCATAAATAGAAGTCGGAGGACAAAAAAGGCTACACAATGTAGTTACCAGAGAAATAACAGCCTATTCGCAGAGAGTGTCACGATAGAGATTTATACAACTGAGCATCGGCACAATCAGAGCAGCTAATCTGTATTATTCAATTAAAAAAATGCCATTCACCAGCTTAGTAACTTGGGGCTCACACAGAGTCTCCAGTGCAGATCAAGGGGACAGCTGGCTCATCTGTTGTCTGCAGATTAGAGGGTATATTCCCCTTCAGAGCTCCGGCATTCCTGAAGCCAGAAGCTCACTTGAAACTGCATCAAACACAGAGGACGCTCATCTTATCTCACAATCTCACACTTGAACTAAAGACCAATTTCAGCAGCCAGTGCTTCCACACGTAGGGGTAGTTGTTGGAGTGGCAAGTCCTCGCTTTGAGCCAAGTGCTCCTCCCACAGCAGCAGGAGTGGGATGTTGCTTTCTAGCGCTCCCTGTCTGTCATGAGCTGATAAGTCAGGGTTGCTAGAACCAGTCCTCCAGATGTCCTTGGAAGGCTGAGGAAGCTAAGTAAAAACATGTCCATGTATTTACAGCTATTTCAGGGTAAGCAAGTGTAATAAAAGGTTCAAAGTGTGTGTGTTTTGGAGTGTGTGCGTTTGAATACAGATGTTTCAGTGAAAAAGCCAGATTGTAAGATCAGCACTCGTCTGCTGGGAGGAGCGGATTCCCTGCAAAGTGACAGCAGCAGATATGAAAACACTGGAGGGTACTCCAGTCATGCACTGCTGCTTGGTCTCCTTTCCACTTCACACACAGATACACAAACACACTGAAGGCAGAGACAAGGTAGGTTTAGTTCACACCTCAGCCTTGAAACCTTGCAGTGAAGGGCATCAAAATAAAAGTGAATGAATCAACAGATGCAATGTGAATATACTGCATGCATTTGATTTACTCGAAAAGCAGGAATTTGATTATGATTAGTGCTGACCAAATGAACGAATTTGGAGCAGCTTTTGTGAAAATTTGCAATGCAGCTTTTTTGTGGTAATATTTATATCAAAAAAGCAACTTTCAGAAAATCCTTGTTATTACTGACACTATTGGCTGTTAGATTAATCGGCATCCTGTTGCTCACACTCTGTAGGCAACAGTGATGGGCAAAGCAGTTCTTTAGATGTTACTGAATCACTAGAATCAGTTCATTAAAAAGATTCGTTTAAGAGATTCGTTCACCGAATCGTTCAGTGCTTGGCGGGAGGAGCCCTTACTGTGTGCTGTGTAGTCCGACTTACTGAACTGATACACAACTGTATACGTCTGTTAAAATAGTGGGGCGGTGTGTGATTGTGTTCATGTGGCTTAACTCCTGGCTACATTAGCCGTTACCTTGGAGAAAACGGTCCCTATGAAAGTGTATCGCTGAGAAGAAATGAGCAATTCATCGTTCGCACAGACCGAATCGGCAGTTCCACTCCCGGCCTGCACCCTCGCTGCTGAGCTCAACTGAACTGAGAAATGAACAAATCCGATCCGGAAGTGATTCAGTTCAGTACGTTCACTCAACAGATTTGTTCTTTTGAACGATTAGTTCGCGAACGACACAACGCCAGTAGACATGACAGCACCTTGGCAATCAATGGCGTGACACACACAGGCCTGAATGTGATTGACCAGCAACATGTTAAGATGCTGGATAATTAATGACAATCATACAGAATAACGTTACTATCTGTAATGTCCATATATTTCATTTGGAACTTTGGCTCCATAATGCTAACTAGCTTGATATTTGCAAACAACTTTATAAGCTAATTTTACAAAGCAACTAATACACCTTGTACAGTGACATCATTTACTGTTGGCTAAATCAATGTGTCACGATCTCTGTGATACCAGCAGAGATCGCTCCCTTGCAGATTCTGGCTCCAAATTAAATCACCAGTGCAAGATGGCAGCGACCATATCGAGGATATTTTGGCTTCATTTCTGTACAGTAGGGTGAAGTAGAGACGCATTGTCCATCTTTATACACAGTCTATGCTACAGCCCTAACTGAAGGTCTGTCTCCAATCCACAGCTGCAAAATGTATGTAACTCTGTGTTGTGGTGGTTGCCCTGATAAGTCACATTCAGATATTTCGTCCCAAGTCTTTAACATAGAGATCAGTCCACAGGCTGTTACAGGCGACCGAGAAAGTTGGGCAAGGTCTCACAGTTCTTTAGTTTCATTACCATCAATTAACCAATTTGCAATTAAAAAAAAGATTAATAGGCCCTATAGGCAAAAAGTTAATCACAGAAACTTTATAACGGAGTATGATTGACAATAACCAGGAGGTCAAATGTCAAATGAAGGATGATTTAGTCCTGAAATAAAGCCTGGCCTCCTCAAGTCTAAAAATAATGAACATGATACCACTTAAAAACGACATATTAGAGAAAGTGCAGCTACTGAACGTCATTATGACTTCGTAAGGTTAACACAAAACTCAACCACTTTTTGAATCATGATAAGACAACCAGTAAAGTGACACACACTGCATTTTTGTAAATCATCTTTTTAACAAGTAATAATAACAATAATCAAACATTCAGTAGGCTATTTGGTTAAATTCTCTGTATAACACATCATGGTAAAAGCATCCAAAACCACTGCAAAACAAAGTTTCAAACTCAGATTTTTTTATATACACATCCACTGAAGTCAAGATAAGAGATGGTGACATAACATACCGTGGAATATTTCAAGCTTTACAAAATTAATTCATGTGTGCAAATCGAGTGGGTGGCTGGACGAAAGCCCTCAGAAGGCAAATAATAAAGATCCTATTCTGGGGAGACAGTTGAGAGAGTGGAGGTTGTTGCATTGCCTCGGCAATAACCTGAAACTTATTAGATTCAGATAAGAGCAACTGCACTGTTACAAAATGAACACTGCCAGCTCTCCCAAGTGTTGCTTTTGGCTCAGATTATCTACCACATCAAAGGCCCTGTTCCTCTAAGTGAGAGCTTAATAAGGCCTGAGTGACAATAATAAATGTGTAGGAACAAAAGGTTTCATGTGGTGTTACCATGAACCTTTGAGTAACAAGGCTGGTGTGTTTTAATAGTTATTTCACTTGACTGTGGAGGCAGGGATGTAGAAGATGGTCTGTGAATCACACAGAGAAAAGGCTTGATTTGACTGCAATATGTAGCAGTAAATGTTGGTGCAGTGTTTCTTAATACATTTAATATACAATACACATGAAATGAAATTGAATACTTCATCATACTGGTCAAAGAATGACTGAAAACCAGTTGGGACAAAATACAACTTTACTAAAACTGACACCGGCCCATTTTGATTCAGGCCCTGCAGACAATTGCACTTTTAGTTTCTAGATGCATAACATCTCCAAACGGCCCACAATCAAATACGAAACAATATATTACAATATACGTACTTATTTTCTGACATATAAATAAAGTTACAAAATGTCGGAAAACATGAGTGAAGTTTCAGATAATGAAGACAGAAAATTTAATATCCATTGATAAATTGAAGGGCATAATAAAAAAAAAAGTGTCGATGGAGGCATGTGGTTGTTTTTCTTGAGAGATCACTGTTTTTAATAGCTGTTCTTCTGTTTCCTCTCAATATTTTTTTGTATGAACAGAACGACAATCTGTGTGCAAATGTGTAACGTGTAAATACAAAACAACATCCAGTCCAATACAAAAAAGGTTTGTAAATACACAAAAATATTTTGAAAATATAAAATGGATCTGCATATACAAAAAAATAAAAAATAAAAATAAAATCAGTGTGCATTAAATACAAATCCTCCAGCGTAGGACTGAGGTTCACAAATAAAAACTCGATTGACATATGCCTGTTTGAAAGTTATTAATGTCAGGAAGATATTCCAATTATTTGTAAATTCATTAAATATATTCACAGATTTTTTTTTCTAATTCATAGAATTTGTGTATTTGCATTTTATGTGTCAAACACTACTGTAAGTTGACAAATCTTTTTTTGTATTTGTGAAAGGTACTTTCAATTTACAGACTACACACAAACACACAGATTGTCGATCTGTTCACACAAATAATACTGAAACAAATCTCTGTCCATACATATAAATTATTAATATCACAAGCACAAATTTTTGGCAGCCTACTAGAATAAAAAATGAATTGCTTTTTATAGTCCACTAGATAAAGTTTGCTGCGATAGAAACTACTGAAGTAAGATGAACGTAGTTAAAACTTTAAACTTTAAAACAGATGTTGACAAGGTTTACCTTTATGGACATGATTTGCAGTTAATAAATAGCAAGTTATGTTATCACAACATGTTTAAAATTGCAAAAACATTGCATCGTGGCTTAGGTATCGTGATAATATCGTTTTGCGGGGGTGACTCTCACCCCTCAAAGACTGTATGAGGAAAATGTGTTTTTTTTTTTTTAACACTAAGCATGTAAACATGTTCTGGTAGAAATTATATGCATGATAGAACGATGTATAAACACAACGAGAACAACAATGTTTAACTTGACCTTGAAAACTCGAGGTTTAACCAACCTGCAGAAAGTGTTTCTCAGCTGGGAAGCTTTTACGGTGAAACAGCTGCAGGAAACTGTTGAGTTTGCTTTGTAAATAGATTAATGCGGTGCCTTTTATAACAGCTCTGATGGCACAACAAAGGAGAGTGATCGTTAAACAGTGGGGTTCCTATATGTTAGATGCAGGGAGCAAGTAAAACAAAACCTCCAGCAACAAAACAGCAGTGAAACCTACATTAAGCAGGTGCTACAAAACTACTAAATGCGATGTGAGGAGAGTTTGGGGGAGCTACTCGAGTCACGGTCGTGCTCCCAAGCAACGCTAAACATTCAGGGAAGCAACGCCTGCGTATGTGCAATGGAAATCTTGACAGTACAGCATGACACTGCATGACCAAAGTGTATTTTAAGTGAAGTGGTGTTAGGTCCTCACAACAGGAGGGAAAGCTATTCAAGCTGCAGAACTGATGAGTTGGTTTGGATCTATTTTAAGCAGAAAACAGGTTTTCAGGGGTCTTCAGCAGTCATAGATTACTCTTTAAGAACCAAAATACATTTCAGCTTCTGAGCCGCATGTTCCTACTTCCTAAAATACACCCACAGAGCTAGTGAACACCTTGTGTGTGCTGACAGGCAGATGTGTCATTGTTTGTGGCTGGCATCAGAAGACACACTCACCACTGCTGCGACTCTTGCGGTTGGCCTTCCCTCCCGTCAGCAACATCTTCAAGCTGTTCCTAAACATGACTGCAGCAGATGCCCTGGACTAGACTACAGAGAAATCTGTTGGGGAAAGAAGAGACAATAAATATGAATATTTCTGGGAGCGCTTGCAGTATGACCAACTGTCGGCTGTGAGATCTAAC
This sequence comes from Epinephelus cyanopodus, assembly GCA_026686955.1. NCBI lineage: Eukaryota > Metazoa > Chordata > Actinopteri > Perciformes > Serranidae > Epinephelus > Epinephelus cyanopodus. The sequence goes on along the minus strand of CM048933.1, from coordinate 7,229,058 downwards.
TGGCATTGTTGACGACAGAATTCAGTAGTTAAAAGGCGTTATTAGAGATATCAGAGCAACACAACAAAACCAGGCACAGCACAAGAAAGTACATGTGCTTTGACTGCTTCTCTCGACCAAACTTTATCAATAGTTATTAAATGGGTTATTTATCCAGTATTTAGATCATCAACCCGAGATGCTTCCATCAAAATATGATCTGGATTGTGACATAAAATTTTAAGAGGGAGTAAACATCCCACTAAACCAGATTCATAAACCAAATCTTGTTCTCTGTATGCAAACTGATCTAAAGCTATGATATGGAAAGGTATCGAACAAGCTATAAATGTAATAGTATTGTGTTATTTTACAAGTTTTGGCTCAAAACTGTTGTGCCAATACCTGCATAAAAATATCCCAGTGCTATGAGAGCTAGGCTTGGATGGTATCTATTCATTCATACCTTCCTGATATTTCAGTGGGGTATAAAGTATATGCTGGTTTTTAATATAAAAGAAACAAAACACAAATACAAACAAACTAGTCCATACCCATTGGTAGCTTTGTCACCTCCTACCTATGCCAGTCCTCAATGCCTATGTGCAGGTTCACATAGATTGACAACGTCAGTGAGTAGAAAAACGTGGGACAGACAGAATGACACACTGACAGTTTCCGTGATTATGTACAGCAGACCATACCATGACTTAGTCATACCAAACATTAGAAAAAACAACAACATTGGTCCACAGGGGGAGCCACAGCGATCGGTCGCATTTTATCCATTTTGAAGTATTTTTCTGTTGTTATGGCGCCACCCAGTTGCCAATTAGAGTTAAATTTCTCCAGTCACCTTGAGGCGTCCTGTTCTACATATCTACCAAGTTTAGTAAAAATCCATATGGCAGTTAGGCCTAGATAAGAAATGAGCTCTCTAGCGCCCCCATTTTGTTTGATGGGGTCAATAATGGAGGGGTCCCCTCAGATTGTGTGTGGTCATATGCCTACAAAGTTGCGTGGTGATGGGTGAAACCCTTGAGATGTTATACACCTTTAAGTGATGAGCCACGCCCTCCGCAATATTCATTGCCTTATAGAAGCTTAGTTTTAGTAAGTTTTCCAACTTTTGCCAAGAGGGAACTTTAGATATTGGTCCCTAGATTATGTTCACCCAGTTTCATGCAGATCGCTCAAACTTCCTAGGAAGAGATCCATTTGAAGTGTTTTTCAAAAAATTCAAAATGGCGGAAAATCAATATACGTTATGGGTTCTTGAGGCAAATGTGTTCCTCATGAGGAGAGGCATCTCTGTGCAAAGTTTCATGTCTCTACAACATACGGGGCATGAGATATGCCCATTCAAAGTTTGCAATTTCAATTGGTTGCTATAGCGCCCCCCTTTGGCCAACTGATGTAATATTGCTTCATTGGCATCCTCCCATGACCCTCTACCACTGTGCCACATTTCACATGGATTGACCAAGTCAGTGAGGAGAAAAACGTGGAACAGACACACAGGCAGAGTTTTCGTCATTATATAGTAAGACAAGCAAACAAAAAACGTTAAGGCTGAACTACTGGCGACACTGTACCATGTATGTCACTGTCTAGCCCAGGGGTCAGCGACCTTTACTACCAGAAGAGCCAGTTTCGTCCGAAAAAATTAAATCTGTCTGGAGCCGCAAAATATATTTGAGCCTAATAATAAAGGTAACATGGCCTTATTAAGTCTAAATTAGCTTATCAACATTACTACCAGATCTAGAGCAAGGAAAAACTTGCTTCATCTTCAAAAGGTCAAAGTTGTATCCAATATATAGCACATAGAACAGAAGCTGGCACAGGTGATACAAACGATGTGCTGTGCAGTATCGTAAAAGTACAGACAGTGGAAGTTACAATGCCAACAGATAAGCACACCTTAAACCACAACAACACCGCCTTCGTTTCTTGCCTGCACCTTCCTCTATCTCACTGATTCCTTCCCACAGCCTCCCCACCCTCCGACCCCTCTCCCACCCCCACACAGGCCCACATCTGTCTGCTGTGAGTAGTAAAAAGCATGGTAGCAGATGTTGTCCATTAGGTGGGAGTGACTCAGCAAAACCCCACAGACAAACTCCAGCTGAGGAGCCGGCTCTGGACCCAAACAATTAAAAAAAAAAAAAAACCTCAAAGAGGAGGACATGAAAAAGCTCTCAAAAAGCGCCCCTTCCCTCCCCCAACCCTGCTTAACTAATGTTTTTCACAATCCCCCAATGACCTTGAGAGGGGGTCTAAAAGGCTTCCAGGATCATAATACTACACACACTGTGAGGAACTCCGGGGAAACACGAATAACAATAAGGCAGCACATGATATTCTAGTCAGGTGGGATGAAACTGAACCATACAACATCTATCTTTGACTTCACAGATTCATATATTAGTTTTTATCTTTAAGAGTGTTTTAAAGAAGAATTACCTCTCTTCAATTTAAACCTGAATTCTGGAGATATTCTTTCTGTGTGACAGTGTAATCTGTAAATATACTGTACAAACTATGATGACTTAAGAGCGTTAATATTCCATGAAATGGTTCGTCTAAACCCCATCAGACACTTTCTGGTGCTCGGATTATTAAAAGCTAAAATGGTTGTTTCATTTTCATGTGTTTAAGTTTGCCTATTTGCTGCAAAAGCCTGGAAAACAAGGCAAAATATATTGTTTAATTTGTACTTTGATTTTTCAGTGCTACACAGCAAATGTCTTAGCGAGTCTCACACAGTGATGATCTGAAAATATGCATGTTGGACTCTGGTCCTGGCTTGTCTTGATTTTATATTGTCTTGTAAGCCCGTGCTGGCTGAGCATTACACAGTAATAAAGAACTCATTCATATAAAACGCCTTGCACAAGTACAAAAAACAAGGTTTTGTAAAGTCACAAAAATATTCCAAACGTAAAATGGATCTCCAATGTGAAATGGATCGGCAGTACTGTGGTGCAGTGGTAAGCATTGTCACCTCGTAGCAAGAGGGTTCCTGGTTCAAACCCAGGGTGGGGGAGCCCGTCTGCGCGGAGTTGCATGTTCTCCCTGTCAGCGTGGGTTTTCTCCAGGTACTCCGGCTTGCAGACAGAGACATGCAGGTTGGGGACAGGTTGCTCGCTGGTCACTCTAAATTGTTCGTAGGTGTAAATGGTTGTCTGTCTCTGTAGCCCCTTTTTCTGCAAATGATTTCCGATTTTGTTTTTAAACTGCCAATGCTGTAAAAAGACTGATTGGGCTTTCCTGCAAATTTGCACAACTCCTACCTAAAAAGGGCTAATGTGTCAGCCCTGTGATAGTAAGGTGACCTGTCCAGGATGTACCCTGCCTCTCGCCCAACGTCAGCTGGGCAGGCTCCAGCCCCCCGCAAAGGACAGGCTTTTTCGGAAAAGAATGAATGAATCTCCAGATACACAAAATATTCCACAATTAAAGAATTATCCGTTACCTAAACAGGCATTTATGAATCGGGGTGGGTGGGAGGGACATTAAAAGACTAAAAAAGCATTTGAGATCACAATTCTCCACAAATGCCTTTCAGATTCACAAACAAAACATTTGCAGATTTGTTTTATATCTAAAATATTTTTGTGGATTTTTTGTATAGGTGGTAGGTGATTTTTATTTAAAGACGGCACATTTACACAATCTGTTCACACAAATAATACTGACACAAATCATTCTCTGTACAAAATGGAGATTAGACTAATGGTACAGACCAACACCTCAAGCCTATAGACAATATTCTTTAAAATCATACTATTGCTTCCAGCAGACCTTTGTAGAGTGAAGTTATCCACAGTAAGTCTCAACAAGATTGCAGTCCTGGCAGTTGCCAATTTGGAGTTTAGCTCAAGTGTGATGGAAAAGAGAAAGAACTGAAAGGGAAGTCAATTCGAACAACAACACATATACCAGGTAGAAATTGAGGGGGGAGCTACTGTAGCTGCCAAAAAATGAGACCAGACAGCCCCAGACCCTCAAATCACTTCAGATGGCTTTTTGGAGAGGACTCCAGCTGTGTTTGTTGTTTTCAAAGAAGCAGAGTGGTGATGCTCTAACCATTTTTTCATCAGTGACCATCCAGATTTCTTTTTTTCAATATGTAAGTATTCTTTTTTGTGTGTAGAGTGCAGCAGTCCACACCTTCCCAACACCAAGAGCAGAATTCACTCACTGGTCATGTGATCAATTAGAGTCATAAATGATTGCTCTGAGATTAGATAAAGACACCATCCTCCTCCAAAATACGACCACCACAGAAGTCATTTGTGCAAGTAGCAATTATGACCCACAGTTACTTTATCGTCAGGCGACAACCTCTAGTGGCCGTATTAATTATGGCAGGAGCAAAGTCAGGCAGCACAGTATAAAGAGTGATAAAGTCTGCTTAGAGTGGTGAGCAGGGCAGGTGGATGGGTCAAACAAACACAAGACTTTCATCTAGGAGACTACTGTTTGTGTTTCATGTGAGACGCTGAGTTTTGTTACGTAGTAACGCTACATCATGTGACATGCTCGTTAAGTTACAGAACAAAGGTCATTTTGTTTTTTTATCTTAACCACTATCCTTTGTCTAAACTTAACCAAGTGGTTTTGATGCTTAAACCTAAAGTAGTTCTGGCAACAAATCCTACGTTTCCTGTGAACACAGACATTGATTTTGAAAAGACATTATGCAAGTAACACGCGTAAATTCAAGCCGTCACCAAGCGTCCAAAATTGAGATGTTTAGATACAACAAGCAACTGTCCCACCAGACAGATTTTGGTTCAGGATGTCTCATCTCTCAGATTAAGCCATCTCAAGGTCACATCGTAAAATACAATTTCTGCATTACTCCTCTAACCACAACCTAGCCTACAAAATATAATTAAAAGGAGCTATATGTAAGAAATCTAAAGCAAACAGACGTAAAATCATCCTAATATGTCACAGAGACTAAGGAATAATGTTCATATAACATACTGATCTCATGGACAACAATAACACAGCCAGAATATTCGCATTTAAAAAACATTTTTACGGTCCGCAAATCATGTTTATGTCCAACACCTTGAATCTGTAGGGGAGAGGGGGTGGATAGGACTCGCGGCAGTATTAATTACCACTTATACTTTTATTTCCTATTGAACATCCTTTATATAATAAATCAACATCTTTCTTGGGTGTCTGTGGCAGTGACAAAGGGTTTTAGTGCACCTACCGACACATCTGACAGCAGGTACCGTTCCTCTTGCCAGTCAATAACAGTGCCAGTAAATGTCCCCATCAAGACCAATGCAAATGAAGGTTATGGCATTCGTCGTGTTTTATCTTTTGATGTAGCCAGCTCAGTCTGTATCACACAGGCTAATAATTTCACAGCTCATAAAAACTTCTCAACTCCTCTGATTTAAAAGGATCACTGACAATAATATGAATATTTTTGACCTCATTTGCCGATGCAGTGAGTGTCACCCAGCCATTGTGACAGTTTCCACTAAATAAAAAAATGAGCCCTGATGTGAATCAGTGGGTCCTCGAGGAAAGGCTGACATTTTTTCTTTTGGCTCATATCCTGATGCAGCTATTCTCTGGTGTAGTAAAGAGAACCCTGAGAGCATCCTACAGGGCTGTCTATTATAAATGTGTTATCAGCACCTGATATGATTGTCTTTGCTCCTGAGTTATCTGATGCTCCCGGCACATGCAGCCTCGACACATCTCTAATTTGGAGAATTTTGCCTTGATTATGTGTGCCAAATTACATGTGCCACAAAGGGCTGAAAATTTAACATTTAATAATCATAGAACAAAGCAGGAAAATGTCCGCTCGTCTCTGATTAATAAAGGTTCGCTGATGAAATACCATCTTAAAATGCTAAAGGTTAATTTCCATCTGTATTCCCATGTTACAGCCCATGTGACTACTACTTTCCAGCGTTTTGCAGATATGTAAAGTACAATGTCCCCTGTGTAAGCCTGGGCCTGCTGCATAGGCGCCACCCATCTCTCTTTCTGGCTGCTATCCTGAAGACCCTGTTTGGGCAGCCAGTAGGCACCAAGTCCATCTCTCCAAATTAAGAGGAATTAATTTCTTCAGACAAGCTATATCTTTTCAGCCAAGCTGTCACTGTCTGTCTACATCTGTCTATATCCAATAATAGTAATAGTTTTTTTTAATGTGAGACTAACCACCTGGGGACATCACTCAAAAATGTGTTTTTCCTCATGTTTCTGTCCCCTAAAATATCTGACCTTGACTATACTGACCTGTATTTGTGCAAAGTTTGTAACTGGAGAGTAGAGCGTGACATGGGAGTGTATTTTCACTCCTTTCCATCACACTCACAAAATCCAGTACTCCCTAATCCCAAAGGAATGACTACAGTCTCATCCTGTTCCCACATTGTTTTTAAATAATAAATAGCATCTATTAATATTAAAACTGCATATTTGTGTTTAAAAACTAAGCATATTCCATTAACTATCTAGTATCATGTAATGCTGAAATAACTCCTGACATAACGGCTGAAACAGCGAGGCTATATTGTACATATTATTACATAATAGATAAATAATATGTTATTATTTAAATTCATGTTGTTGACTTTTGCAGTACTTTGTCTTCACTGTTATTTGCTCTTAATATGTCTATTGTATGCAAACACCAAGGCAAAGCTTTTTGATATGAATAGACCCTTCGCTAAGTCCCGCCCCCAGACACAGACTGGCCAATCATAACGCAGCATTGGTCCGGCTCAGACCAGGGTCCGACAACAACACAGCTGTGCTCCATTGACTCAATGCAGTCGTTTCAGATTTCCTTCATTTTCAGGCTGGTTTTGTGGATCTTAAGCTTAACGTTGTGCCTTCAGCACGTCGTGTATTAATGATACTGGGTACCTGGATGGGTTGGAAAAAGATCTACGTTTCTTCCCTGTTCCAAAACCAAAACCAAACCCTGAAAAGTGTAGGGTTAGCTAGCTAGCTACTGAAGATATAGCCTACTGAATGTACACACATGCTGCTTTTGCTTGTTAATGATTATAACACTGAAAAAAGGCCGACCCTGCTGTACAGGAACCAGTGAAGCGAAGCTGTGATTAAGCAGTAATTTTATTTATTTTATTTATTTATTTTTATTTCATTCATTGAAAAAAAAGAAGTAAAAAAAAAATATATATAAATTATTATAATTAATGATGAACTTAACATTAGTAGCTGCTAGCTCAATATTGTTATTGTGATTCCCAGTCCACCTGCTCCCTCTGACTTTTTTTCCTGTCTCATCCCAGTCACGTGATAAATAACGAAATTGACTTCCATCCCACAGGAATCCCGTGACCCCCTGTGTGTGACCCACAGGATTCCCGGAACAATGTCAGCCTCTAGAGATTGAGTAAATTTTGAAAGCAAACGTGGTGGAGTGTGCAGTTTTTGGACGTAAACTGTGGGACCCTGGAGCTTCCTTACACTATCTACCAAAAACCCTATTGTAGCAGATAAAAAACAATATAAACAAATAAAAGTTGGTAATTACACCTACCATTCTGATAACAGACTCTTTCACCAGTCAACCTACCACGAGCAGCATTACAGGTAAAGTGAAAAAAAAAACCAACTGCAAGCAAAGTTTAGTCTGACTATTATGTGGGAAAATCATGTCTAACAAAATATTAGTACACACTCTTAAATGTGTCTGGGATGGACTTCAAGAAATAAGGCTTGTAGCACTGATAGTAAAGGCTTCTGCAGGTCTTAAAATGTGGCTGCTTGTCCTTTTGTCTAAGAATGCTGATATTATTTTATTCCATTTTGCGTCACATTTGCAATTTCCTTGACTGCAAATGTATCTGTCTGACATGCAATAAAGGTGTTAGCTCTGTAGTCAAATTCAACTGGATTAGCTGGGTCCACTCAGCTGTGAAGAAGAACCAGTTGAAAGCCAGCGTAATCGCAGCAATCATTACCGCCGCTTTATGATACAGTGACACAAGTGATCCTCACACCTACCAGAGGGTTAGATGAAAAGCATTAGTCACATCAAAAGCAGCAGTTCAAGGTGGATGAGCAATGACACACGCCATGAATGACTATGTCGTGGTGTGGGCTGACTGGAACAGTCTACCTTTTTTCTTTTTTTTTTTTTCTTTCTACAACCCAAGCTTATTAGTAAGGAGCCATTTTTACACTTTTAATTACCATCAACAAAGAATTATTCCCTTATTAATTTGCTGTCTGCTTAAAGGCAACCTGCTATGCTGGTTTTCAGGTTCATACTTGTAGTCTGGGTTTCTACAAGAACATGTTTACATGCTTAAATGTTAAAAAAAATTCACCATCTGTCTGAAGTGCTCTTGTTTGGCACCTTTCTCTTTAGACCCCCCTCCATATCTGCACTCTTTGATCCCCTGCACTGTCACTGCAGCCAGGTAATGGCTGTAACAGACAATAATGTCACCTTCTACTGAGAAACCGACCAGTTAAAGCTTCTAAACCAAAATCCTCACAGCCAGACATGGTCCAGCTGGAAAATGCTCCAAAACTGAGAAGAAATTACCAACATCAGCAGCCCAGATACTTGTTTCCCTAACATTAGCATGTAGCTACATGTAGCAGTGTACTTAGGGCCAGGGAATGACTGTAATGGAGTATAACTGTACTTTCTACCTTGAGAATTAACCAATAAAAACTTCCAAACCAAATCTGCACAACCGGACATATTTCAAAAGGATTATAATCCACAATCATGGGGAAATTAAACAGTTATCAAGACTACATATTTCCCTGATATCAGCATGTAGCTACATGTAGCAGTCTACATGCAGCAGGGGACTGTAATGGCAAATGGTAACATTTTGTAACATGAAAAATTACAAATACAAGCTCCTGCACCAAAATCTTCACAGTCAGTCCTGTTTCAGCAGGAAAATGATGCAAAACGGAGGAGAAACTACCACCACCAGCAACAAAGATACTTGTTTCCCTTACATTAGCATGTAGCTACATGGAGCAGCGTACTTAACAGAGTAAAGCGGCAATTTCTACCATGAAAAATCACCAATAAATGCTTCTTAACAAAACCGGACATGTTCCAACTGGACTATGATGCAAAACTGGAAAGAAAGCAATAACATCGGCAATCAAGATAAGATTTTTCCAACGGTGACACCTGTAGTACTTGCAGCTCGGAAAATGACTGTAACAGAGTATAGCATCACTAAGTTTCTACCACGAAAACCCTTTAATAAAAGCTTCTAAACAAAATCCTTCATCCATCCATAAATGAGGAGACTTTAACAACATCGGCAACAAAGACACTTGTTTCCCTGACGTTAGTGTGTAGCTACATGTAGCAGTGTACTTGCAGCCGGGGAATGACTGTTGGGCTGAATATAGCGGCACTTCCTACCATAGAAAATCGCCAACAAAAGAAGAAATATGATGAGAAATAAGGGAGAAATGAACAACATCACCAACCAGTACATGTTTTCCTGATGTTAGCATGTAGCTACATGTAGCGGTGTAGGCTACATAATGTAAAAAAGAAGTTTTTGCTCACAGCGACATCTTTTACATGTTTACCTCATTATTTGAAACTTAGGCCACGTTTAATATTAACATCCAACATTGCTGACATTATATATATATGACAGAAAATTAGGAAACGCATAATAGGTTCCCTTTGAAACACTAAAGCAATGAGGAGAGTTTTTTCTATCACGTGGAACCACACTAGACTTTCCCTCTGTCTGAAATCAGTTCATTGGTATGAATTGTGCCTCCCTGTGACAAGATGTAGACAGTGTAAGAGAGTGTAAGGTGACAGTGGGTCAGATCCATTGGCATGCATGCTCATCTCCAGAGATACAGCCGAAGCTGCTCAAGGGGCAGCTACGCAAGTATCCGTGCAGCTCACCGCAAACTTCACCTCAACATAAAATATGAGCAGGGAGCAGCTTATTATGTCTGGTCTGGTTAGCACACAGGCCAGAAGGCATTCTGTGATTATAATACTAAATCATAATCTTAAAAAGCCATGACTCAGTGAGTGCATATTGTAGCTGCATGTCAGCTCTCTGTAGAGCAGCTGAAAGGACTAGGGATGAAATACAGAGGACTTTACAGTCTAGCCCAATAAATCTGCTTCCATATGTATAGCAGTGAGCTAACCAGGCATAGCTATAGCAGTTTACTAACTGCCAGAGCAGAAAACAGGGAGAGATATTGCTGTCTGTTTCCAGAGGAGGCAATCAATGTATGAAATCTTAGAGGACAGGATACTGAGTAGGCGCACACACATACAGACTCGCAGGTCGCCATAGAGAGACAGGCACAAAAATGTACCCATATACAAGCAGTGTTTCATCTGAGGGTGTAAGCATACACATCTCTCATTCCCACTCTCTCTGACCCTGTGTACCGGCCTTTGTGAAGGGAAGCCAAGAAGCAGCATGCTCTCACAGATAATGTGCGTAAGCGGATGCAGCCCATCTCAGGCTCTTCCACAAGCTCGGGCGTAATGCTCCTTCCAGTGTGTTAAAAACCACTTAAAGGCACATTCACCAGCCCTGCGTGACGAGACACTTTCATCTGCTCCGGTCACCCTCAAGCGGCACACTTGTTTGTTCTGATGAAAAATATAACAGTCATTTGTAAGCGTCACGACGGCTGACTTAACACTGCAGAATCGGTCTAAAATATGCTTTTTGAGACCTGGCAGATACCTGTGTGAAAGGCTTTTAACTTGGCACAGCCTTACTAGCTTTAATCATTAAATATGTAGGTTTAGCTATAAGCCCTGCTTGAAGAATCGCTTCGTCATGGCATAATGTGGAGAATATTAGAGGATTAGCTTAGGTCTCCTTATACTGCAACCCTCCTGTAGAATGAATTAAACTTTTAATCATTAAACCCTATCTAAATTTTTAAACATAAAAAGAAATCCAGCTGGCAGCAGGCGCAGACGTGCCACTCTGAGTCTGAGCCTCGACTGAGAACCGACGTGACCCTCCATTAATTACGAAGCTTATTTGCAATCAATAAAGTATCCTTTAATGGGGCCAGCCATGGCAAAGGCCACTGTTGCAGGGTCGTCCAATAGGATTTATCTCATGTTACCCCTGGCCTCTGAATTAAAACTCATCTGGGAGGAAGCCACGCAGACACAATCAAAGAATTAGAGGGGACAGTTTCCCATGGGAGTGCTCTTACTGTGATTACCTATGACACAGAAGTTACGGCAGAGAGAGGTTTTAAATTGAGATGGAGGAAATTCAACCGGGCAATACTTCAGTGCTTGCCAATGAAATTTAATCTCTCAGAAAGGTGAATGACTAGGGAAATTTCTGAGCAAAATCTAATATCTCCTAAAAGATATAATAAGAATCTGTCTTAAAAGTGGTCATTAGGAGTCATCCATGAAAGAAATATGGCTCAATATTCCTGCTGCATGAGTGAAAATCCCCCAGCAGCCAAAGCACAATGAAGCATCAACAGTTTGAGAACGACAAATGGACTTTGCCCTGAGGGACACACGTTTCTTGGAGCAATTATGGTTGAATCCGGCAGTCTGACTGGAAAACATGAATGTCAGACCGTAATCAAATAAGAACAGTGCCGGAGGAAGCATAGTTTGAGAATTATTATCTTGAAACAGCAGAAGCTGAGTCATCCACCATCAATTGATTTCATCCATTTGTTTCTGTATTGCTTTCAGGGGTTTGCTCATTGTTCCGACGAACCAAAATTCCAAAGAACCCTTAGTCCGAAAAATGTCCCACTGGACTGAAAGCCCATTTCTCTGACAGTCCACATCCCAAAAACATATGTCCATTGCTCCCTGAAGTCCCGTATCCCTGAAAATACACACTCCCTGCACTTAGACAACCCAGTAACCAGAACATTACGTCTCTGTAAACCACAGATGCTTTACTTTTGTCAATAAAGCTGTGGTGAATATGTGGTTTGGTTCAGGTACAAAACCCACTTGCTTATGGAAACGGAAAGGGATCTTGTTTTGGCTTAAAACACCAGGGACGCAGGGACGGGTCGGTTATAAAACCTCCGAGATCAATGGCTCAAAGACCCCTGACAACCGCTCTGAAGGGTCGGTAAAAGAAACGGGGATTGGTGGCTCAAACAACCCAAACAAATGTTCTGAAGGGTCGGTAAAAACATCCAGGATCGGTGGCTCAAATGCTACTGGAAATGTAGCGAGTGGTCAGTAAAAACACCCGGGATCGGCGGCTCAAATGCTGCCAACAAACACTCCAAATGGTCGGTAAGAACACCTGGGATTGTTGGCTCAAACGCTACTAGGAAATGCAGCAAAGGGTCGGTAAGGACACCCAAGATCGCTGGCTCAAATGTTGCTGGGAAATGCTGCAAAGGGTCATTAAAACACAGTAAAAACAACCAGGCTCGTAGCTCAAACACCGCCAGGAAACTGAAACTAACTGCAGGGGGTGTTTATTTTTGGAGAAACGGGACTTCGGAGCAATGGGTGCTTGTTTTTGAGATAACGGGCTGTCAGAGAAATGGGCTCTTAGTCCAATGGGACTTTCGGACTAATGGGAGTTCATATTTGTGGGGCCATTGGAACAATGGCACAGCACCTCAGGGTTCAGGCAGAAAGAGTGAGGTGAGGGGATAGTGGCAGATGGACCTGTTCATTAAAACAAAATCCTGCTGCAGAGGTGCATCTCTAAACAACAGCAGAGAAAATATTCCCACTCAAAAAATTGGACTTAAGCCGGAGGCTTGTTCAGTCAGAGCCTCCTCCCTCATCTCGCCGGCAGTAGACACCCTGCAGCATTAGACGGGGATAAATCACACGCCCATCTCCAGTTTGAGGATGGCCAGGGGAGCAGAGTTCCATAAATCACACTGATATCAATAAGGGGAAGTGTCAGGGCCCGGCTCGCAAGGTGAGAGCTGCACAGGGCGATGCAGAAACCACTTAAGGTTGCTGGTAACAAAGTTTCAGTCCTGCCCCGCGATAGATTATTTATAAATCTAGATTAATGCCCCTGCACTCATTGCTTTGCAGGGGAAGGTGGTGATATCTGTATCACGATGCACTGTGTATGGGTACGATCAGTCACAGATGAGACAGGTTTGGATCCCAAGGTGGCTGAGATTGCTGTCTAAAAGCTCCTCAGCTTTTTATTACTAGTTCTATATGGAACATAAGGTATGCTCAAATCACACTTAAGAGTACTGTCACATAATGGAGAATAAAAGCTTCATTTGTCCAACCACTGTAATATACCTCGACTAAAACAGTCTGCACACATTAATTTGAAATTTTAATACCAGCTGTAAATGACACCTGTTATGAAATAGGAAACTTCTAATAGCGGGATCACATTTCAAAGTATTGTTTTATATCCTCAATATTCCTCAACAATCAAACATGAGTCTCCTGGATGATTAACTGATACTTGGGTTTATGTTAAGGCCATTGGTTTTAATCATTTAAAACTTTGTCTATGAGAAATCATGGCTCTTAAATATTGTTACCCATGAGCCTCAGCAGATTTTGCCCAGGAGGTGACGCCAGACAGAGACGTAAATCACAGCAGTATTAAATTCAAGAATTTTATCGTAGCACAGTTAATGAATCCAAAACTGACCCAGAATCTGAAAACTGACTGACTGAAATTACTAAATGTGTAATATTTAGTTTATAAGTGCCCACTACACAAAGCTTAGGTTTAATTTTTGGTCTGGTCCAGTGTACAAGCTTAATCTGGTGTGATTTAGTGCAAACCGACTGACCCGTCATTTGTCGTTACAACGCAAATTAAAAAGTATACTTCATAGGCAAGCTTTGCTGACGGCGTCACGGCGTGAAATCCAACTTGTATTGCGTTAGTTATAAGCAATATGACAACATGATTAACATAACACATTTTTTGCTTATAAATGGACTGACAGAGCCACATGTGTCTGACGGGCCGTGAGCAATTTACTGCTGAGCTGAGGTCAGCAACAGGAAGGAGATCAAATTTCAGTAGAGAGAAGTAGGGGGAAGGGCGGCACATGTTGAGTTTGTTTACCGGTAAGTTAATGTGTTTTTTGGGGTGACAGGACAAACAATGGTCAATAGTCTCTCTAGAAAACTAAAACTGCACCAATAAGGCAACATCTTGGATTTGAAGCTGATGAAAGAGGTGCATCACTGCCACCATCTGGTCTGGTGTCGCTACACTCACGTTCATGAGCTCTTTCAAGCTGCATTTTCATCCACGTCTTTTTATGTGCTCCTCCCCATAGCAACAGTTGCTAACTTACTGGGGTTCGTCAAACACCGCCCCAGGCTGTGTTCTCCTTGGCTCGTTGTTAATGGCGTCACGGGGAAATGCAGAACTTTCTAGCTGGCAAACGCGGATAAAATAAGTGAGTTGTATTATCTTAACATGGTTAAAAGTTGTGCTTGTTAAAAGGGGTGAGTGCAACACTGACTCGAGATATCCAGAACGTATTTTATTCCAGTCACTGACAGACTCGAGGGGTAAGTCTGTGGAGATGACACGAGCGAGAAAGATAGCAACCGAGGGTTGTTTTCGGATATGTCATGTAATGCCTGTTCACTCAACTGTAGCCACGTTTGTTCTCTATCACGGACACCGCGTTTTGGACAGAATGATCGATTCAATTCCAATTACGAGAAAGTTAAATCTCCCGGTATTTTCCATTGTTTCCCCCGCGAGGCTTGGCTAGTCGAACCCAGCAACAGTAACCAAGGGGGCGGGACCATGGGCAGGTGTTGACAAAGGGTGGATTCTTGGTTAGACGTCTCTAAAGGCTCTGACAAATGCGAAATACGCAGAGAATTGAACCAGTTCTGAGAATTTTTATGACAGACCAAAGTTTCAGACTCAGTGTGGAACTTGATTGACACAACGTGAGGTCATATTGATTTTTAGACCTGCGACATTTGCAGACAAAAAAAAAACTGGCTCGGTGTAAAAATGCTTTTACCAGTGCGACTGCGACTGCGACTGTGGGGAAAAGCAACATGGTTTCAAATGTAACTCGATGAATTAAGGGTTTATTTTGACCGAACGAGGCATGTTGGAACAGTGGAAAGTCGAACCAAGATGGTTTTGGTTTCTGTCAAGTCTGAATGAAGTTGGTTTTACAATAAATTAGCCTACTTGGTTAGAAGCATGAAGCATTACATTTTGTGAGTTTATAAGACTAAAAATGCTTCGAGAGCTTGTGCCAGAGGTATGAAAGAATAGATACAGCCAAGCCTACTGCCGATGCAGAAAATTAATGGGACCCTGAAATTAACCCTCTTGCTTTGCAACTCTATAGCTGTGAATGCCGCTCAGATTGTGTTTACCATCACAAACTGAAAACCAGTTACTCATGTACTCTCCACTGACACGAGCTGTAATGTGGACCTAATGTCAGCTCGTCATCTACTACTTCAAGCCTTTAGAGTTCCATGCTTAAGAGCAAAGATGACATTTGGCTCAGGTCTCAGGTTTCCCAGAGCACCTGAAAACGACATATTCACATAATATATTTCCATCTCTTTGATGTATGCTTGGCTTATACCGCTTCGCTGACCTTTAAAAGTTAAAGCAGGTATGTCGTCCTTGCTGGCCCTCGATTAAAGTCCAGACAGCTTAGGCAAAGTTCGGCCCGATGTGTTTCTTCTCCAACACACCGACACGGCCCACAAGTATAGCCAAGTGAATTATTATGTGCTTTGGTTGTGTCATCTCCCTGTGGGGAAACAGAAGTCCTCCTACACAGGCCAACTGGCACACATTTTCATTACCAAATCTATGCCCAGTTTACACCAGCTTAGACCTCTCTCACCCTCTCGTTCAAGTCTACTCAAAGGAAGCGACTGAAATAGCGCGTCAACCTTTATCAGAGTCAAAGAGAGCCAAATGAAGGAGGACGTTATTCATTGCCTTTTATTTTCCCCAGTTTGTTTTAGTGGATGTCTGGGCAAGAGCAAATAATGAGATGAAATACTGTGAGCCATGTAGGCAGGTGTAGAAAATCCCCCTCGCCAGATTGAGGAGGGAAATAAATCATCTAAATGCACAAACCCTATTTATTCTCTCAGAGCTGCATGACCACAGTTTTTTAAAGTTCACTTGCATGTCTTCTTCGTAATCTCTTCAATGGCAGACAGTGCGGATGTCGGCACTTGTCAGTGATAAATGAATGTTTTTCCCCGTAGACACCAAAATGACAACAGCAGTCGGGCTCTGATTTTAATATGTTGTGAATGTGCTACTTTAATGCTCCTTCGCTCTGTTTGGTGGCTGCTGTGAACAATAAAAACAAGAGCAGTGAGTGTGTCGTAGAGGCGAACAGAGATGTCATTATCTGTAAAATTATCTGTACTCGGATACAAGGATGAAAGTGGGCGTGGTTTATGCAGGAAGACGCGTTAAATCAGGCAAACTTTTTTTTTTTTAATATTATTCACTGACAATTCAATTGTTGTGCCTTCAAAGCATCAAATTGATTAAATAATGGCATATAATTAATTATGAAATATATTTCCACATCTTTTTACTGCACTCTCTTAGTTTTGTTTTTTTTAACTAAACTACCTTTTTAAAAATTGTTTGAACCCCACAATTATGGAATGGCATTAAAGTTAATATTAAATAAATAAATATATCTATAAAATAATTCCTGAAAAAAATAGAAAAAATAAATATATAAATGAATGTAAATATAAATATACAAATAAGTCAATATAGTTCAATAAATAAAAAATAAATAGGCTTTTATTTTTCTAGAAAAACAATATTTTCAAAGGAACTACTTTTATTTATTTCAGGGGACTTTTATATCTGAATGTTACATTTATTTTCGGCTCTTTTTAATTCGATCTGTTTAAATAACCGTGAAATACTTGGTAGGGTGATAGCCGGTAAATATTGACTGAAATGCACAATGCTCTGACACATATAAACAACAGAATAGGTGAATTTCCACTGACTTCCAAAACAACTTAAATGACCGGCCCCAAGATGACATACATTACTCTCCAATCGGTCACAGTTTTAAATACATCGGCACTAGTGTCTGTACTAATTAACAGCCAAGGTGGCTGGTAGATGAAAAAAATCCATTGGCCAAGCCTATTTCTTCTTTACCGGCCCAAAAAATAAATTTTTGTTTAGCGTACACATTTGTGTCAGTACATTTCATTGAGATAATAACATATTATCTTGAAGAAGAGGCCAGATCAAGATCTGAAGCAAAATTATTTTCTAATATTGAACAAAGCATCACTACAGCCTTAGCATGTGAATGAGTTCCCTATGGTAAGCTTCAGGGTTGGAAAGTGGTTGCTAGATTTGCTTCACTCGCAAGCCAAAAAGCAACGGTGATCCATTGAGTGTCTAGTAGATTTTCCTATCCACCAGCCACAGCGAACAAAAAACATTTAATTTCCAACCCTGGTAAGCAGAGATGCAGTGTACATTTCTTGGGCTTTTATTGTGAAAGAAAAAGTGGAGTGACAATGTGGGAGGCAATAAAGAGTTCATCGTCTTGGTTCAGACTACGGGGCCTCCATGTTACTCTTTCAATACCTTCATAAGTATGGCGCAACGCTGGCTAGCAGCAGACTGGCAGCAAATGATATTTTAGCAGATCAGCTGATGTCCAAAACAGTAAACACTGCCGCAAATCTAGGAGTGCTGTTTCATCACAATGTTTAGAACCGAAATGATACCAAATGTGGCAGAGACTCTCAGTTATACTACTATTTTGGTACAAACATTTATCTGCCAGTATGTCAGATAGTCCTTTGAGATTTACTCAACAAACAAAAAATCTACCCGCAATTGGCAGGTGTTCATTTTGGACCCTGCTGGTTGGGTTTAGGCAACAAAACTACATGTACATGGTTAGTAAAACATCATGGTTTGCCATTAAAGAAGTACTTTAGTTACTAATGTAAAGTCACAAAAGTCATGTGACATGTATAGCATGCCATACATACTAGCATACTAGGCTACATTGTAATTAAAAGACATCAACCTTTACTTTGAGACACAAACACCTGTCTCCTGTGTGAAAGTCCCATGTTTGTTTGTTCATGTTTGTTTGCAATCACTTTTCAATAACATGTAGTAAATGAAATGACTAGCTGGTGAAATCAAAGTCCTAATGTTACAGAATGGGCATTTTTCATCTCGGGGTAATCCACAATAATATGAATCAATTTTAAGAAACACTATGTACAAATATGTCAAATTGTCTTCCCTGAAAACAAGGAACAAGCATAACGTGCAAATTCATTTTGAATATGTATCCGTTTCCATTTCATTATTCAAGCTTTCCTGAATAGCAGATTCGGGTACATCCTGTGTGGTGCAAAGCCTCTCCAAGCTTATGTAGAAACAGGGAGAGATACCTGAGGAAAAACAAGCTGTTCAGCATATTCTTAATTATGATGTTTAAGTATCGAGACTCCTCTACTGATATATCATTACCCAGGTTAACACATAAGGGAGTGTTCTTAAAAGTTTACCTTTTTAAAAACAAATGAAGCTGGATGATGATGTGAAAGGTCAAACACTGTGTTGAATATTGCCCAGAGAGAAGGGCAGTTTAATGAGACAGTTCGATTATTCCTAC
This sequence comes from Epinephelus cyanopodus, assembly GCA_026686955.1. Lineage (NCBI taxonomy): Eukaryota > Metazoa > Chordata > Actinopteri > Perciformes > Serranidae > Epinephelus > Epinephelus cyanopodus. Next base: position 7,210,428 of record CM048933.1, on the reverse strand, counting down.
TGACTGCTGCTTCCCTCCACTCCCCTCCCTCATCCTCTCCATGCAGAGACCTCACTGCTACACCTGCTGGCCATTTGGAAGTGCTGCTGCACCATCTGCATTGACAGTCAGAGCAGAGGTGCCAGGAGTTGTATTAATGAAATGATAAATCTAACCCTAATCTAAATAATAGCCTTTCATCTCTGCTGCTGACATATGACACGGACATGCCCGTCATCGAGCCTGTAGAATACACAAAAAAAAATTTGTTTTGCATAAATCCTCTCAGAGGCTCCCATTTGTATGCCTCTCGCTCCCCCGATCCTGTTCAAACAAATAGACCAGAGCTGCGGGAAGAAGAATAGTTCAGTGTTTGACAGGCAGCTTAAAGGGGCAAATAGAGTCGTGACATGAGGAGGGAAGGTCATTCTGCAGAGGGCCACTAACGGCAAGTAATCAACATTGGCAGAAGCACACATTTGCATCGAGATGGAGGCATTTAAAAATCAGCCGGTGTCTCCGGTCCAGGCAGGCGCTGAAATTAAATTCTTAGAATTAAATAGGCTGAGGTCCTGTAGCATCTCCTGGTCCCCTTCACTTCACTCCTCTCCTTGTGTACTGTAAGTGGCATTTGATGGATGTAGTGGCAGATTTTATTTGCTGTAATCACACGCCATGAGACAACAGGGTTACAGGCTAAACCAATGATGGTTTCTATGAAGTTAAGTTTAAAATGAGCCACAGAGCCTATAAAATATTCACCCCTCACGTCTTGTTACAGTGTTTTACAACACTAAATCACAGCGATCGTAATTGAGCTTAATTTGACACTGATTAACAGTAAAGGTCGACACACGGGTGGTGCAGGGGCAAAATTCACCACTGCAGAGACCCTGGATTTGATTTGTGTTAGCCGTACCTCTGGATGGTGTTTATTAGAAGACAGGTAATTGGCTGGCGACAACACTTGGCACCAAGGTTGGATTATCGACAGGGGAAAGCAGGCATCTGCCCCACGGCTCAAGAACTTCAGGGGCCCCTAAAGCGCCAGTCCTGCTGTGTCAATTGGTTCACACTAATTAAGATGAAAATTTGCAATTAAACTGAAGATTTGCTGGGGAATATGCAAAACACAACATTAACTGACATGACAAGGACTTAAAACTTGGTACTGTGGCGCCAGTACCTCAGTGTGTAGGGACTTATCTTGGGAACTAGAAAGTTTATTAAAGTACGTCTTTTATCTAATCAAGACGCTTGGACTTAAAAAGCAGCCCAGTTGCCAGAAGAAAATGTTGGCACTGTATGTTTCTGCAAATTACGAATAAGTTAGATTTAAACATTTTTATACGTTTTATATCAAAGTTTCTGAAGTGTCATTGGGAAGTGGAGGGGTGGATGGCGTGACACCTACGCAGGCCGTCTGCCAAGCTGCACATCACTGCAGATCACTCCTGAGACCAACAAACAACAAAACTGGTTGTTTTTAAGCAAGTCATCGCTGTGTTTCCAGCAGCTTTTAAGTCACCAAATGTGCCTGTTTTCCAGCAACTTGTAGCTGTTTTTCCAGCAGGGACAGTGCCAGGAAAAGCAGTTTGTTTTTTTTTTTACCAAGAAATCACTGCTTTCCATGCAGGGATTGTACCCAAAAACACAGGTAATTTAAGCCAAACATAATCTTTCCCGAACCAAAACCAAGTGGCTTTTGTGCCAAAACATAACTACACATTAACTACAGTGTTGTTGAAACATTAATTAACGTGCAAACTTAACGTTTCCAGGGTTTGTGGACATGACAAAATATGTCATCCTGAAAATTGGGATAAATCAAGAAAGAAAATGTTTTTGTATTCTTCACTTAAATTACACGTACATACAATACAATATAAGAATCTGTGCTAGAGCTGCAGCTAAAGATTATTTTCATTGTCGACTAATCTGTCGTTTATTTCTTCGATTAGTCGACTAATCATTCTAACAAGAAATGTGTTAAAATGTTGAAAAATGTTGGTGTGTCTCTCCCAAACCCCCAAATTATGTCATCTAATGTCTTGTTTCATACTCCCGCCAAACGGTTTTAGTTCACTGTCACAGGAGAGTGTGTAAAGCTGCCAATATTTGAACGTAACAAACTGCAGTAAGAGTATTTTGGGTACTTTTAAAGTACTTTTCTATGAAAAATGACTCAAACCGATTAGTCGACTACTAAATTAGTCATCGATTATTTTAACAGTCAATTAGTCATCGATTAGTCGACTAATCGTTGCAGAGCATATATTACTCATGTTAGATTATCCAAGAAGGATGACAAACTTCAAAATTCATGCTGGTATAATTGTTGCAAGCAAGGTTCTTTATTTCACCTACTCTGCGACTGTCCAGCTGTTAAAACACTCTGGTTAGAAGTGATGAGAGTTTTTCAATGTCATTTTCCCCTGTGTGCCCTGCAGTATGCTTGCCGGGCCTGAAGTTGGATAATAATGTTGGAGTAACTGTTGTTCGCCTATGGACACTGGCTTGCCCATCTACTAAGAGACTAATTCTTTCAAACTGGAGGGAGCGTAAGGCAGCCTGCTTCACAGGGGACTCTTGGCTGAAGGAATATCTGGACTTACTAAACATGGAATGGGCAGCCTGCCTGTTCAAAGACTTTGATGAGGGGCTGGAGGACCACTGGGACACTGTCCTTACACTTTTTAAACAGTCACCCCCAGTTTATATTTATATACAATGGATAAATGAAATCTGTTGTATGTTACGTATGCTACATGAATGTCGGCCTTGCATCATCCTCCCCCCATTCCTTTTTTCTCTCTGAATACTGTTTACTCTGTATTGTTTTGTTCTGTCTTTATTTTCTACTGCTGTGTCTTTCTGATCTGATTTTCCCTTGTTAAATGTGTGTTAAATCTAAAAGAAAGAAATAACATAAAAATGCTAACAAAAAAATGACACGACTACTCAACCAACATAATGATCATTTGAGTATCAATTACTCACCCTGTGTTATCTATTTATAAAGAGAACTCCGTTTTTGTCACATGCTCCCACGGTGAACGAAGAATCCAAAAAGACTATGAACGAAAAATCCAAAAATCAACAGCGAAGCTAAAACACCTCTGCAAAAGCAGTGACGCACAGACGAGTAGCGCGCCTGGGCAAGCGCATGTGTTCAAATGTTGCTCAATGGAATGCACAAGTTAAATCACACATGCTTGCCCAGGCTTGCAACTCATATATAGAAGTATTTAAAATTCAATTCAAAAAATCTAAAAACACCATTTGTACCAGAGGTGTGATCTGCAGAGGCACATACAGTGAGTTACACAAAGTAAAAATGGAAGGAAAGCTGTACACATTATGATACAAATAGACAAAATACATGTAAATGAAAAAATAAGATGTGCAAATAATGTTAATGGAGATAATATTGTTGCAAAGTATGCTGCACACATTTTTATGATAACGTGCAAAAAAAGCTTAATGAGATTGAAGATAAAACTAGCGCAAAAATAAGCTGTACACATAAGCAGTGAAATTCAGCATTTGGGAAGTACTTAGCATATCTAGATAAAGAGACTTGGAAAGAATTTGTAAATTGGTGTTTTGATATAGTTTTACCGTTTTCAAATGCAGACTCTGTTTACTTCAATTCATCTACAATTTTTTGCCTTTTTTGGATTCTTCGTTCACAAGAGGCATGCAAGAAAAACAAAGATTTCTTCACAAATTCAACGTAACACAGGGTGAGTAACTGATATACAGATGAACATTTTGTGGGTGAGGTATTCCTTTAAGGACACCTTTGTTGCTCAGCGTCAAATAATCCTAACTGCATCCAGTGTGATTCAGTGTTAAAAAACAGAAAGTCAAAGAGGTGTGAATCCTTTTTCTTCGCTCTAAATTCAAGCATAAAATGGCTGTGATAACTTCTCATAACATCCCCACACATCTTGTCCTGGCTCAGCTGTCACATGGATCCAGTGCCAGCCTGAAGCTGGTTTCACACAGAATTATAACTGCCACTCCTTCCCTCCGCGCTGTCAGTTCTGCCTGACACAACCAGCCCCTCAGATGATACCCAAATGGGTTGATTTGGCCACTTCAAGGGAAGCACTAAATAACCAACTAGCACAAGCTCCCACTTGCTCTTATTTCTTGTCCACACGCGCGTCCCAGTTCAGTTCATTTTCTTAAAATGCTTGACCACACAACACACAGCCAGAGGCCTGTTGAGGGCTTGTAGTAACTTTGTATCTGTGAGCAGCAGAGCCAGATTGAGTCTTAGACTTCCTTGCCTCGGGCTGTTGTGTATCAAGTGCAGCTGAGTGGTTGATAGGCTTAGCATGGCTTCTAAGTGGAGTAAAGCCACAGGGAGACTCCTGGTTTGGTTTCCTTCATGAATCGGCAAGAGTTACAAAAAGTCCTCGTCTGAAATGAACTTAAACAAACTTTAAGTGGCACTAGAGGAGAGACACTGCAGCTGTGTGGGATCATTTCCAACCCTTCAGACAGACATTTGCAGCTGAAATAAACTGCAGACCTCAAGTCGAAACTTCAATAGTAAGCTTCAACTTGCATTGCTCCGGGTGGCTAAAAAATAAAAGCTTCATGTTTTCTTACACTGCACTGCAGCAATGCAACTAGTCAATTAGGGTGTGTGAGTTGGTGTTTGCAGTGGGCTTCAACAACACATGCACATTAGGCAACAGTCAAAAGTAGTTAGTTGGTAAAATAAGCGGTGAAGTGACGAATAAAGGCAAAGCAAATTTCAGTGAGTCACTAGGGGCACACATTGGGGGAAAAGACCACAGATTCACTGGGAAAGAATGTCGATACTGCACAATTCTCTAAAACCTCAGCATTAATGCAGTCACAGTTTTTTATGTCCAGTATCATCATTTCTGAAAGTCCTGCTTTCTACATGATCTGACAGTCTGGTTAGGCTAAAATAAAGATCATGGTTATGGCAAATAAACTAGGATTAAGGGAGAGTTGGAGTTAGGCAGCTAAGGTTAGGGAATAATTAAGGTTCTGGATACAAAAAAGCAAGTGCAGTTCTGTTACAGGATTTCTAAGGCATTAACACGGAGGGTCCTTGCAATTTTTTATTACATTTTTTAATGCCTATAAAAATATAATTTAAACGCGGAGATGGAAATAAGTTACTGCTTCTATTGTGGTAATCAAATGTGACTTCATATTCATTTCAAGAAAAATAAAGCGGATGCAAGAAAGCAGAAAATTGCGGATGGTTCACCTATGCTCATCACAAAAAGGTCTAAATGAGCATTCTAGGTGGCTACTCTGCAGTGGCTATTTAAATTTTTTCGGTACTTAAACTTTGCAGCGTTAGCGGTGAAAACAAACAATATGTCCAAGCACTACTAAATTCTCTATTTTCCTCCAAGACTTTCACTATTTTTTGGATTCGGAATCCATGGTTAGCCTAGCTAGTTGAACTCAAGACTAGCCACTGCTAAAGCTCCATGTATGACACATATTTTAGTTGACAAAAAAAAAAATTTACAGCTGAAAATGCAAGAATTTCTTGAACACTGAAGGGAACTTAAGAGCCACATGTCGGTCCAAAGCTGAAAGTTGGCTACCTTTGATCTAGTAACAATATCTGACGAATAGCAATATTTAAAAATCATAATACATATCAAATTGGTATTGGATTATCATGATATTGATAGATATCGTATCAGGAGATAAGCATTTCATCCCAACCCTACATACATGTTGCCTCTTTATCTTGGTATTAAATTTTCCATTGACAGCTCTGTAAGAGAACAGAAGAAGCTGTCTCTTACTGCCAATCAGGTAAAGGTTTAAGAAACATGATGATGAGGGTCGCATTTCCTCTCAAAGAAATCATGTGTTGCTGCTTTCTATTAATGACATCTACACTGACGTCAAAAAACCCACAAGGAGTCCATGAACCCGGCATACGCCATAGGTAGAGAGTCATCAGACATTCAGAGGGTGGGTACAGTTTCAAAACCGCAGGACGAGAACAGAACAGATCGATAAGGTGTTCCCATCCATCCAAACAGGTGGAGAGAAAGACAGAAAGAGACGGAGGAGCTTAGGTATGTCAAAAGGGTACCGATAATGACATTTGGTGCTGACCAAATGAGATTCTGCCCTCAAATGGGACCGCGCGCTCATAAATAAGACAGAAAAACAGGTCCAATTGTCAAAAGTGATTGTTGACAACTGCCTTGCTTCTGTCCATGCCTGGGGAAATAAGTCTGTGAATTTCATGTGCATGGATATAAATGCACTGAAGCCGAGGCCCACTGAACTGAGAGAGGAGATGAATCTGTTTCCTGATAAATTATGCATTGGTTCAGTCCTGTATTACCATGTGCACCACCACCGTGTTCGCTCTGTGAAGAACTTCTTTGTCCACTGCGAATTAGCAGCACCTCTCTAATCTCCTTTCATCTCGTCCACAGGCGGGAGATGTGTATGCCTTTAGGCTGCTAATGACTTAATATACCAGTGAAAAAGAGGCACTGACAGGTTCCAGGAATGTATTGTTCTGCTGGATTTTTATATAATCAGTCTTGCATGTGAAAAGCAAAAAAAAAAGAGGATTTCAGTCTATAACAACTTAAGATTTGTCATTACAAATAGGACAGTTGTGTGACATGTATCTCCAGCTTTTTTTTTCCCGTCCAGACTCAATTAATTCAATTAACATTAGAGTGCCTCACAAGGTCAATGATACCTTCAGGGTTGCTATTTGTGACTATGAATCTGGATCTGAGAAGACGGTATAAAAGGATAGAAGGGAGCGTGGGCGGGAAGGAGAAAACATCTTAAATTACTTGCTCTTCCAGTTCAGCCCACTGCCAGGTTGCTGTCAGGCTGGACTGACGTTTGATTGAAAGCGCCGACAGGACCACGGGAAATGGAGACCCAATTAGCGTGTTAGCTGGCCACTGACCTCTGATGGCAATTTGATGACCACCAATAAATGTCTGTTAGATTCCAGCCGCCATCGCGCTGTGTGTCAATCACGTGGCTCGGGCACGGAGTGATGGAGCTGCAGTTCACTCCCACATACAGTAGTAACACCACGAGCTTGGCTTTTGATAAATTTGGATGGAGAAAACATGAAGATGATTTTAAGTCTCTCACACAGATGTTGGCAATCATCCATGCTGTTTTCACTTTGTGTATTAATTAAAACATACTTATCATTTCATTAAATGACTTTGATTGTTTTCATGTCACATTGCAATTATTTGTCTTGTGTTGTTATGAGTAATCCAGAGTGTTCGGTTGATGAGGCTCTGCTGCGAATATTAATGAGCCACACATACAAGAAAGGGCACCTTCATATTGTCTAGTCCTTGTTAATTTCACTTAAAGGGATAGTTCGGATTTTTTGAAGTGTGGTTGTATGAGGTTCATATCTACAGTCAGTGTATTACCTATGGTATGTGTCAGTAGTGCAACCCCAGTTTGGAAAAGCAGGCAGGAGTCAAGCGATGTGCTGCTGTGGATGGGGGGGAACAGCAAAACATATTTTAACCACCTAAAAAAAAAAGAGAAAAGGTACTGTTGGGTACTGTTACCAAATTCCAGGTACCAGTATCAGTTCAAATGTGAACGATACCCAACACTTACAATGATACAAACAAACAAACTGGTTGAGGCAGCGGTACACCAGCAGGATACGAACAAGCTCAAGTTACTGTTCTTGTAAATGGAGTCTGGTGGCTTTGACGATGGAGAACTGAAGCCTTTAACAGCTTCCCCATCGGAAAGGGCTGTTTGCAACAGGGTAAAGCGGTGAAATTATTCTCTATATATATTGTATACTTTAACTGATGTTAGCGTTTTTTGGACGCTAAAATATGTTTTGCAGCCATCCTCATCCACAGCAGTCCACTGCTGATCTTCTGTGTCAGTACTCCTATCTGCTTCTCCAAACTGGGGGCGTGCCAACCACCACCGACTGTAGGTAACACCCTGACTACTGAGAAGTAGCCTTCAGCATACAAACCCGCTTCATATGATCCAAACTATGCCGTCAAACAAGGTGGTGTATTCTCAACAGGAATACTCTGTCCTCTCCTGGGTGATGATGTGTGCAGAACAGCAGTCACCATGCATCTTCAAGAAGACACGTGTCTGTATGTGAGGACATGTGAGCACCCTCACACATGTGGAGCTGCCGATCAGACAGGAGATGATTAGGTGGCAAATACAGGCGCGGTCTCTGCCGTGTTCAGTAAAAGAACCCATCAGCCGAGGTTGCGTTCGTTTAATGTAGATGGGAACATGCAGGGTCACCTCCAGTCCTCCCCCCCTTTTGCTGAAGGTCACAAGCCGACAGATGAGTCTGCCTTTCGTCAGGCCTTATGCCATCCACATTAGCAGGCTGAGCCAGGCCTTGCCGGCGTCAGCAAAAGAAAAAGGCTAGGTGCTATTGCCCTCTTGAGATAGAATGTGTCAGCCTTACACACTCTGAGTGTAAATAGTGCAACAACAGTGAGACCGTCGGGAGGGATTGTGGAGATAGGATGGAATAAGAAAAGAGAAATAGCCAAAAGTACTGATACACAAGCATGAATTTTTAATTAATTACAGCTGATCTTAGATCAAGCAGGAGCCAGTTTATACTGTGGTGAAATGTAACTAAATACATTTACTCTCCTTTACAGCAGAAATAAACATGTTTACAGCCTGGTACAAAAAAAGGTTTTGGTCTCTGTGGGTAATTTCACCGTTCATGACGACTGTACAGGGATGACTTTTTTGTGAATCACCTTAAAGTCAAATCAACCCATCACTCATCCACAGCCCCAGTCAAAATATAGTCACTCCTGGCTCCAAAAAAACAAGATGGCGACGACATAAATGCCGAATTCGAGGCTTCAAAATGGGAGTCCACAAATAGCTACGTCCATCATTTTTACAGTCTAGACTTGCGCCACAAATGAATGAATGTGTGGAAAAGCCTAGTCTGGACTCAAACCAAATCAGGCCGTGTTATAAAAATCATCATCGTCAGGTTTCGTCACACTGGTTTTTATGTATTAATTTGCCTTTATTTAAAAAGATGAGAGGTAAGGTGAGAACAGAACTGTAATGAACTGAACTGAGAGGTCAATCTGCACCTTGCGAAACTGACTAGAGCTAAAATGATTGGTCAATTACTTTATAAGTCGATGGCCAGAAATTGAGTCTGTACGGTTTTAATGATCAGTAAATTGTCTTAGTAACTTTTCAAGCAAAAGCGCAAAACATTACCAAGATCCAGCTTCTCAGTGTTCAATATTTGCTGCTTTCTTTATTTTCAAATTTCCCTGACTAAATATATTTGGGTTTTGGACATTTGATAGTTAAAAACAAGCAATTTAAACAGGTTACCTCAGGCTGTGGCTAAATATAATTGGCTTTTATTTCTCTATTTGTTTTTACAAACCAAACGATTAATCGATTAATTAAGAACATAATTGGCAGCAGCTCTAAACCAGGGACCACCCACAAATTCACTGTGGCTTTACAAAGTAATTATCTCTCCTACAAAGCACGCTTCCAGGCAACTCTTTTTGTTTTTTAATGTATTAGATTCTGGGGGAGGGGGGAGGGGGAGGCAGCTGTTAGCGGGGCCCAGCTGTCAATGACGGCTGGCAGAGATGAGAGGGGAGGAGTTGATTTTGAACAAACCTGTGCATACATGGTCCCAAAGGAGCGTCACTTTAAAGAATTCCCTCAAAAGCACAGATGATAACTGGATGTCTCTGTTTACCTCTGCGTCTGCGGCAGACTTGCAATCCCATGCTCACATTAATTATGCTAAATACTGTGATGGAGATGAAGAAACCATGATTGATTTGGCAGAATGAGGCTCAACATGAAATGTCTTAATGGTTTGAGATTTTCTGTGGAGTGCTACGAAGAATTTTCTTAAGACACAACAAACTGAGGTTAATCCAGGGATTGAATAGATTTTGATTAAAAGGCCAAATCTGCAGCCCTGACCTTTATTTCAATTATTTTAACAGGGCGGTGGAGTAAAAGTCCCAGTTTCTACAGAATGAAAATTAATTCACAGCAATTCTGTTGGACTGTATCTTCCTACCCCCGCAATTACTATTCATTAAAGTGAAACGACAAAAGTATGTGAAAGAAATTGTAGCACAGCTCAGTCTAAACCTGCGATGCTGATTTGCTTTTCACACTGTTCACACCATGTTATTTCTCAAACCATACATTAGCACACACTGATATCTGTGCCTTTCATTTCCTGTGTTTGGAGCCTGGATGGTACACCATGGACTTTACAGTCCATTATGGAGACCACTGGAAGCCAGGCAGCATTATTGTTAATGACACGGCTTTAAGTTGGACAGAATGAAGCCTGTTGTTAAATTGAAGGTTTTTAGCTATACTAGCCTGGATTTTTCTGAAAAATTACTTTTGATTTCAGCATTCGCAACAGCAAAGTTATAAGGTATGGCATGTTCGTCTGCAAATGGTAAATACTTCCTGTGTGACAGTTCCAATTGTGCTTTTGTCTTGTCATCTGCAAAAGAATATGCATATCTCTACTGAGAAGACAAACACTAAGTTCCTCATGTGACAAACAGCATTTAAAAGCCTTTTGAAGGCCTTTCATGATACAACTTTCAATATTTCCCCCTAAAAATAACACTTCTCTGTCTCACAATCTCAGTGAGAGAGTGTGTCCTGCTTTAAAGCAACCAGCCTCAAATGTTTTAATGGCTTGCATGACAATTAGACTAGCTTGTAGCTATGTGCATATCAGTCAAAAAACATACAGAGCAATTTTAAAAAGGTAAACAAGGCTGGATTTCCCTGTGCAAAAGCACTACTCCATCTCAATCACCATTATGAACTAGAAGTGTGCGTCAGTGTATTTCCCCAGGGTTTCCCACACATTCATTTATTTGTGGCAGCCCGCCACGATAAAAACATCTGCCACCACGTTCTGATTGTCAATATACACTAACAGAGAAGCAGTCGCTCCTCTCGTCCACTGAGCCCGAGATTCATTGAGATTCTAATTCTGTTGGAAACACTGTTCTCAGTAGAGACTCGGCACTCTATGCGTACTCTCTTATTTTAATTTGTTACGGACGTTACTGGGCTGCAAACTTTGAAGAGTGCTGCGTAGCTTCCAGCAAATCACAGCATCAGATGAGGTCAGGACTTAGCAACCAAGGGGCAACCTCCTGGGCTGAAAAAAGAAGCCAAGGTGGAAGGGCCAAAAATTGCAGTTCCTCTTTTGGCCACTTGAGGCTGGCTCCTAAAGCGATATCTATAGCCAATTTCTCCATTCATGAGAGCTGTACGGGGGTATTTTTTTTATATTACCCACCTATTGTTATTAAGGCTCAAAGTTATGCACAAGGATATGGCCGCTTTGAGTGACAGCTAAGTGCCGTCCCTTGACAAGTCGCTACCACGTCAATAACGTTGGTTGGGAAACATGGCGTAACCCCAGATTAACAGGCGTAGATGTAGCTTGTACTATTTCATTGTGCTTTTTCAGTTCATCAAACTTAACTGCAATATTTTGGTCGCCTAAAAAAATTTGTTCAGCGTATGTTGCTCCAAGAAACCTGCTAAGGAGTCAGATATTCAGTTTTTTTCAGAAAGTACATTTTGTTTTAATAATTTACACTTGTTTGTTCACTGCCACCGGCATTAGCATTATCACAGTTAACCACAGCTGCTGTAAATACATCATGGTAACTGAGTAAGCAGCAGTTAGGGTTATGTCCACCCTCTTTTACAAATATGGTCACCTTTTGGCTCCAAAAATCCAAGATGGTGACAGCAAAAATGCCAAAATGTCCTTTATTTTACAGTCTATGTTAGCGACTGGGGTGGCAGCAGCACACATTCAAGAGGAAGCTATGAAAACGGCAGACACAGTGCCAGAAAAACACAAACATAGTGAGGCAAAACTAGCCCCCTCGTCTGCAACTGGGACCGGATATCTGGCATGCTAGAAAACTGGAGAAGTCTGACATGCTTATTAGCCGCGATTTTGGGCTTGTTGCGAAAGTAGAGTTGCTTATTTGGGCTTGCTATCTCAATGTCACCTTTCTCTTTATATAACCGTCTAATAAGTTATTTAAACGCATGATAGTCGCTTCTTTTGGGCTTGTGTCCATAGCCCTAGTTGCTTGTTTCTCACCCAAGATCTGGCAACACTGACAAGCCGGCAAGCAACAACAAAGGCGGCGTCCACAGGATCACGGGGAGCACGTTGTGTTTGGACCCAGGCCCTGGAGGCAGATCTGATTCAACTCTGGGAAGAATAATCATGCCTTTACGATGTGTCGTCTCCAAATTAAAAAACATAGTTTGGTGATGTCACTGCGTTTTCTGGGGCTCTGTCGGCGAGGGCTTGTTGGAGAAATCTTGTGGTGTGCACACGCAGGCCGAACACAGTTGGCAATCATGTAACGTGAACTAGCCTTTAGTTAGCTTGGTAGGTATCAGCGTTTCTACGTATAGGAGCTACAGTCCTACAATAGTACAGTAGCTTGCAGTGCACGTACAACCAGTGCATGTCTGAATGTTGAAACAGTTACCAACAATTCCTGCTTGGTTTACCTTTAAACCAGCACACTATTACCAGCCACTACTTACTTTAGGTTGAGGCTGAGCTACTACTCACCCTGGATCCCATCCCTCTGTGCTCAGACTGGAGTGCAGTGACAAGAGCACAACCCCTCACTGGCTTCCCCTTCAACTCCCAACAGTGTTAGCTGGAATGCATGACTAAACCAGAGGTAGCCCTACCGGGAACTGAGCCTGAGGTCCCTGTGGGTGAGAGTTTTCTCCTATGTGTCACACGTGTAACCCGCCAAGCTCTGCCTGAATGTTTTACATTAGACAAGACTGCACTGCACAACAATCAGAGCAGCTAGAAGGGATCTCGAGCATTCCTCAGTCTTTATCACCTACCTGCATCATGTTCTTGTACATTCCAGCAACTTAGAAAAATAAACTCTTCTTCCATCTGCTCTAAATCTTCTGCTGATTTTGTAACTACAAGTCCAAACAGAGCCCAGAGAGAAACTAGCCTACCTACCAGCACACATGGATGACTAAAAAAGCTAAAGCAACCAGATCAAGCCAGGGAGGACAGCTCCCCCACAATTCAAACAGAATTTCTCCTGCCTGTAAATTGGTTTTCGTCACAACTGGCTGTCAGAGTTGGCGTTTGTGGGTTTCAGTGTGTCAGATTTGACACAGCTTCCCTTCACTAGCTGTGGGCTGCAGCTAACCACCCACACACCCCCACTGGGGAGCGACCGTCTTCTTCAGATCCCCTTCAACAACTTGACAACACTGATCACTCTCATCATCGTCCCCTCCAGCACTCGGCAGGGATTTACAGCCTGAAGCATCTGATTGGTCAAAGCCTGACTAATCAGATGAAAGCTTATAAATGCGGCTGTTTTACTGTAACAGCAACACGACGCATGTAGAAACTGCAGCTTCTCTGTGTTGGAGAAAATACTGCAAACTACCACCAAAAGTTTCCACATTTGATGACACGCACAATTGGAGGACGAGAATCCAGCGCTTACTGCGCCTGGAGACACTGTCATGTTTCATCTCTGCACCAGTGACCAACACGGGAGCCATGCCCCGTCAATCACAAACTGACACATCCACGCTTGCATGCCAAAAGGGACAAGGCAGCGAATTACGGGATTTGTGCATCTTTGAACAGACGTCGAAGAACATACTGTATCTGTGAGGCTGCTTAACGGGAGCACGCTCGACGGAGACGCTTGCAGAACAAAATTAATTTGTTTCCCAGGATGTGTAACGTGCAGGAGATGAAAAATGTTCGCGCACATAAACCCAATTAACTGCTCAAACAAAGAAATCCCTTCCTCACCCTCTTAAAATGTGAGTAATGCAGACCTTTGCGCCAGTTTATGGTGTGATTATAATTTATGCCACCTCCTAAGCAGCGCTCGCAAACTGGGTCTCTTTTGTGCAGCGCCGGCTTTACGGCCGCGGAATCTCAGAGGAAGAAAAGAGCCAGTGTCATGCGGTCAGAAGGCATTTTAGTCAGACAAAAATTTGTGTCAGCACTTTCTGCCAGGGAGCGAGAGGCCAGCGTTCAGAGCTGTTAGCCCCCTTCTCAGAGGAGAGCCAGGGTTTAATGGGACTACTCTTCCACTCCATTTGCCGGCCCGCATCTCACAGGCCACAGCTGCATGCATGTGAGCCAGCGACTGTCACTCTGCATACCTCTCTGCAGCCGGCAAGCTCCACACTCCCGTTAACAGCTGACAGAAGTTGTTCATCTTCAGACACACTCTTGACTACAGACATAATGTGTGTGGAGGAGACAATGTTAAACTCTGGTAAAGAGACTGCAGAGGTCACTCACTCCTTACTTAATTTACTGGTCAAGGAAATAATTTTACCAACTCCCGGTGCTGCTGTGGTCATATTCATTCTGATTTAGGCCTTGCGCAAAAAAAGAAAACGTCTTCTAAAATGACTTTGGATCTATTTCAGACCCAAACAACAATTTCATGGCTGGCCAGTCACAGAGTAATTACATATGGCCTCAAGCCGGCACATCGATCAGTACTCGCGACTTAAAAATGAAACTATTTTTGACAGACAGCTTCTTGAAGAGATGACAGCACCTCCACCTCACGCATTGTGAAAATTCACAATGAAAACTGAAACGGGTAACATGAATCTATTTTCTAATGATAGAGTTCTTCCTGGGCAAACAGCTAGAGTTATTCTGCAGTAGCAACTCTCCTCTCTTAGAAAGATTAATCACTATTACGTGTAAAAGGTCAATCCTCCAAGGTTGAGCAGTTAGCAAGTTGTCAGGGTATTAGTGGACCAGTCTATTACAAGAAGTGTCTTGAGCTTAAATTAATGTACAAAAATTGCAAATGGAAAAGTAAAAGTGATTTCTAGTCAGTTTCTACCATCACATTAACAGCTTCATGTGTTTGATGACATGTAGCACTTTTAACAAATTATGAAGCATTATTACAGGATATTTAAGACACTGCTGGATATGCAAACATGCTTCTTTTTTTTTAATGAAATCTTAAAACAAGTTCAAGGCCCACAAAATGGAGGATAAAATGCCAGGATGAAATTGATTTACACCTTAATCTAAAAAGGTTAAAAACAATTATTTTAATAAGGTAGGCGTCCCAATATTATGATAGAGACAGTTCACATCAAAATCCAAAGTACATATTTTTCCTCTTACCTGTAGTGCTATTTATCAGTCTGTATTGTTTGGTGTGAGTTTCAGAGTGTTGGCGATGTCGGCTGCAGAGATGTCTGCCTTCTCTTGAATATAATGGAAGTAGATGCCAAAGAAATACATTTGAAAAACTCAACAGCAATGTCTCTTTCCAGAAATCATGACCTGGTTACTCAAAGTAATCAACAGTTGTTTCATGTACAACTATTTTCTTTCAACCAAACTACACCAGCCAGTTGTATCACTGCGTAGACGGAAGCATTCATATACCGCTGGCTTACTTAGCAACACTGAGCTTGCTAATGTTACAGCTCAGGATCTGGTGGGAGCTTGCTAGTGGCACTTAATGCTAGAAACGTCATCTCAAACCAGGCTAACTAGGCTAATGTTAGCTGACCACTGGGGACCAGATGCATGTTAACGCAGCTGTTTTTCCATCTGTCAGCAAATGCAACAGAAAATAGAATAAAAGACAAGACATTCACATCACAAAATTTCACCACCTCTCATTTTATAGCACTTGCTAAAGCTCACTGAGGTACTGGAGCACCAGGCTAAATGGAAAGGCCAATTGTGCACAAATTAGGTTGATGGCTATCAGACGATTGAAAGCAAAATTAACTGAAAACTGGTATTCCTCTCAATCATGAGTAGATACACGCTTCCCTCTGCACAGTTATACAGTTGGCAGGTGTAGTTCAGTAGAAACAAACTACTCTCAACAAGGTCTGTGGATTACCTTGAGTAACTGGGTCACGATATCTGGTTGCTGCTGAGTGTTACAAATGTATTTTTTGGCACTTTGAGCACAAGTCAAGTGCCATATAGTTCCATTACAGTGGAGAGAAGACAGACATCTCTACAGCTGATGTCTCCAACAATCTGCAGCTCATACCAAAACAATTTAGACTGATAAATCACACTACAGGTAAGAGGAAAAATATGTATTTTTGATTTGGGGGTGAACTGTCCCTTTAAGGTTGGATCCTCCTTCGGTGTTGTAATGGAATTATTGTCCTTAAATCTTGAGAATTCTGATTCTTATGATGTATTTTGATTTTGGAGCGACCCTCCCTGATTGGCTACTGTATGAATTCAGCGGTTAAAAAAACAGAAAAGAGAAATAAACACAGAAAGAACAAACAAAAGTTTTGTAAGTTCAGAATCGCAGCACAAACAACAACTGTGCTTTCACTGAATGCTTTCCAGAAAACAAATGTTAAAGAATGTAAATGTATTCTTGTCCTTGGCCCACTTGCAAAACACAACGTTAACAATGAATCTTCTGTTACTTCCCATGATGACCTCGCTGTGATGCATCAATAGGTGAAGAGAGGTCCCAGCTATATAGGCTGGTTCAAGTGGCATGAAACTTGAGAGGTGACTCACCATGAGTAGACAGCAGGCAGGTCTCCAAATCCGGCTTTGAGGGCAGTGAGGCGCTACATTTCGCTGGGCTGAACCACAGTCCCGATCCCTCTCCAGAGGGGACACCCAACAGTTCTCTACAAAGCCAACCACAGTGACAGAAAAAACTTTAACTCAAGGAGAGCAGTGGACTGAGAGAGTCTCGTATTGACACACAGCAGAAGAGGCAGAAGCAATTTGACATCCGGCCCAGTGGCGTGGAGAGTCAATGCAGTGGACTGTTGCTGCTCGCTCTCGTCACTGTGGATGATCTTTTTCCAACAGAGAACACAAACAGTGGTCGCTGATGCAAACAACGCCGTTTGGGGTGGCTACAAGGGCTGGTTGTCAAAGGGCAGACTGGGACAGTAGACAGTTGTCACCCTCTTCAGGGGGAGGATCTGACATAATGTGCTGCTTTCAGAGCTGAGATGTAGAGCCACATAGTCCCTAAACACTCTAACCAAATGTGTCATTATGTCATTAGGCGGTGCGTTAAGGATCTGGGGGGCTGAAATTTCTGTTAGAGTCATGTGTTTAGCACTAAAATGAGCAGGGAAATGGAGGGATGCAAAACCAAAATATTATGTTTGAGTTGCTTCCTTCTCTCACAAGACCAATTAGCAACGCCAATTAGTCTGGAGCCTCTTAGTTCATTTTTAGATTTGAGCAAAGGTATGATTTTTAATACTGTCAAAAATACAGATGTTCATCTTTTGTATGAAGTATGAAAGTAACCAAAAATAGATACTGCCCAAGCCTAGCTTACTGTATGCCAACCAGTTCTCATTCCCAGGTTGTCAAACACCAACACTTTGTCACGCTCCTTTGTGTCTCAATGTGACGCACGGCGCTAACTCTAGCACAGTGATGCCTGACTGGTCCAGTCACAGGGTTCAGATTTCTCCTTAGTCATTAGTTCAAGGTCCACACAGTTTAATATATTCAACATCAAACTTGTCTTTGGCCTTGTTGTGGGGCTGTTTTGCTGTCTCTGTCTTGTCTTGTTTTAAAAAATAAAAATAAAAGCTCTGTGCTGGAAATTCACTGCACTTCAAAATAAAGTGTGGTTTTTTTTTATAAACTTGACATGTTCGAAAGTCGCTTGCAGTCATTCAGAAAGGCTGCTTTAGCATGTGACACACAGCTGAAACACACTGTAACACAGTTAATGTTGTGAAATGGTCACAGTCAGCTTTAGGCAACAAAACTACTTGGTCAAGTTTTTTAAAAAACATACTTTGTAAATACATTACGAGTGATGTGAGTGCGTGATACCAGCGCATAAATTGGGTGATGTTAAGTTAAAACAATGTAGACCTTTGGTGCAGGACATGAACTGTGATCTCCTGGGTGAAAGTCCAATTCTGTTTGACCCATCCATCTCCCCTCCCTCATTTTTGCTCTTTATACTATGTCAATTGTCAGCGTCTAGTATTGCCAAACATGGGTTTACAGTGGAGTTAGGTGAAAGCCTGGTGCTTCGATGTCACAACGCTGTAACACCTGCGAGCCAAAAGTTATGTCACCGCATATTTTGCATTAAGCGCAAAGGCTCCACAAGTTGTTAGTCATCATATCAAACCGATCCCATTTTAGATGAACAGTTGTGATTGGTCAGCTTGGGTGGAAATCAGTCTGAACACGACGGAGAACAGACGCATCTGCCGGAGCAAATAAAACATGAGCTTAAAAATGTGTCCAGTTACCACACTATTTTTTTTTGTAACAAGTGTAAAAAGATTTTAGACATTATGCATCTAATTTGGTATCATACCTAGTCCAAAACATTTGGCCATCCAGTGTTTGAATCCAGTCATCTTTCACGCTCTCTTTCATCATGTTATAAATTGCAATAAAATACACAATGCCTCAAAATAATCTCTATAAAGATTGATTGGTTAGAGCTGCATTGGCGCACAGAAACAAATGTTCAGGTTTTCAGGCAATTACATAAACACAAGAGGCAGTTACGTTGCTCTGGAGAATTAATTAGCCAACACTTTCTGAAAGAGGACATTATTTGGTTTAAAATTAAGTTATCCAGTTTTTGTTAAACAAACAACAACACTAAAAAAAAATGTCTCCCAGTGTAATTCAACAAATTCATTCGAGCTTCCCAGTCCTTGCACCGGCCCTCAGTGCTCCCTCTGAAATATCCTCCAGTGTCAATGCAGCCGATTCCCTCATATTCATAAAGGACAACAACTAAGACACAGCTTCTGAATGTCATTGCTGCACAAAATAAATCTTCAGACAAACAGCAACACAATAATAAAGTTTGCTCAAGGGTGTCACACGGACTTGATACTTTTTTTTTCATTTTCTAATTATAGTTTGCACATTGCTCTCTGTGGGGAACACTTTATAAGACTTAATCTGAATTTCACACCGAGTTGCCAAGACATTAATTAAGCCGAGACAACCAATGGGAGTCTAAATAAGTTACAGCAATAATAATGAGAAGCGGCGAGAAAGTCATATCTCCATCACTCTCAGTTTGATTCTCAGAGTTATTTTTTGTTCGGGGCTTTGCAGGCTCGGATGGGGAATTTAAATAGCTTCTGTGAGCCTTGCTTTGGGTAACATTTGGCTTTTTTAATTTAAAGTGAATAAAATCCTGCACACTGATCTTTTAATGAAATGCCATCTCCTCAATCAAACACACATACACACCATTTTTTCTTGATTTGCTCGGATTAAATGTCTGAAAAGGGTTTGGTTAGTTATGTGTGTAAAAAACTCTTTAAAGGTTCTGTATGTAACTTTTTAACAGTATTAATCTTTTTTTTTTTTTTGGCCGATGGGTGAACAAGTTGTAATGTAACTTAGAAACAGACTTTCCCTGACTTCTTCATTGCCTTTAGCAGCCTGTGGATTGACTCTTGCATAAAGGTATTGAGGCTGAATTCAAGGGCTGCGACATTATGCACGTTCTCATGTGTTTTCGAAATAACAAATCAAAACACAGAAAACCTTTTTTGTTTTTAAAAGTGACCAAATGAAAAAGGGAAAAAAACAATCCGTCTCCCATTTTTTATTTGATAATAAAGAAAAGAGAAAAGGAAAGCAAATCATTATCCATTATCAATTATCCGATTTAATTTGGGAATTAAAAAAAAACTGTCAGAAACTCCTTTCTCTATTTTTTGTTTGTTTCTTCTCTGTGACCAGTAAGTTTCATTCATATGGTGTTGGAATAATCGGAAAAATGCATTTCCGACTGCGAAAAATATCGACTTGACTGAAATTGATGTTACTTTCACAGAAAACTAACGGACAAAAAGGAATGTTTGGTCCATGGTAATAAAACTTTTTATTAATTCACGTATTGCATATCAATTTTTGCGGACATGTAATGTGCAATGTGGTATGACGTTAGTTGCTGTCCATGTAGAGTGACCTAGATTAGTTAGAAAAGTTATTTATTAGCATAACATGTCAGATAAAGCAATATTCTAGCAGTTATAGGAAATGCACATGCTCTGTATGTACATTTCATAGCTCTGTTTTGGCCGATGCCCAGTTGCTCACTCACGGCGGCTGAGTAAAAGCCCCAGAGAGCGACCAGACCGCGGTTCATCCCTCAGAGGGAGACGTCACTAATAACAACGATTTTCTGAACGTTACACATAAAACCTTAAATGGAGAAGACAGATAATTGGTTTGGGGTTAAAAACAGAAAGACAGGCAACATTTTCCAAGGTCAACTCCCCTTGTCACTTGAAGCTAGATGGGTCACAGAGGCCGGGCAGCTGTCCGCCCAGCAGACGACGATTAGAAGAGAAGCAAGGGCAAAACACCTCCCTGAGCTGTTCATCTGGTTTACAACGATATGGACTGCTGAAACAAAATCTGGCACACAATGTGAAAAAAAAAACATCCATTGAAATCTCAGCCCCATAGAAAGCCTGTTCAAATCTCAATCATGTGGCAGAATGCATAATTCTGCTTTGTCCACTGGGTTTCTGTATTATTAACTGAAAAGGCCAGAAATAAGATCAAAACAAATTGTGCAGCTGACACTCTAAGTCCCCGTTTCACTGATAAATATGGCATTTAAGCGTCCCCTCTCATCTCCTTCTCAGAGGCCGTGAGTATTAAGCTTTCATGTAATACAAATGCCTCTGTGTAAAGTCTAGCAGTTCATGTTTGCCGGTTTTTTTACAGCGGCTAAAGTGTGCTGCTTCACATCATGAAGAAACCGCTGCTCTGTCCAAGACTCTTTCTGCCACTTTGAGAAATAATTTCTCAGACAAATTGGCCTGCTCGGACCAGACTCCCCACTCAGAGCGAAGCTGGAGTTCTCCCCTGACCATATTTTCTGTTTGCCAAACGTCTGGGAAATAAAACGCAGGGCACTGCGGACCAATTACTCACATAACAAAAATGAAAAATCACCTACCACTGTCATCAGCAATTAATTTAAGCTGCATTGGCCAAGACAGGATATGAAGAGAACAAGCAAAGGTACAATTGTGGCTAATAAGGTGACTCATTTAAATGTATACTGAAAACTAATTAGGAGTCATATCAGTCTTTAATTCATGTCTGAGTCTGAGGTCAAACAAAATGAGAGTTTTAGAAACGAACAAGATTTAAAAATCTCCTTCATGAAGATACTTTATGTAACGTACAAGTTAGACCAAGAACCAGCCGAAGGATGTGAGATGTCTACTCAAGTGTTTATATGTATTATCCCAACACATCTGACAGAATAAATGTTGGCAGTGTACTTTCTACAAACAACGGATATGTAACATTTGTATGTTATTTAGTGAGCAGATAAGTTGAAATTTTACACTTCTTCACGTTTCGATTATGGTGTGGTCAACCCGTGGTTAGGTTAGGGCACAAAAGCCACACTGTAACAGTTTGAAAAGGTTATGTTTTGCCTTAATATACCCGCTTATGGTGGTGCAATCCAAAGGCAGGAAATATCAATGTATCTATAAAAATAACTGCTTTTCAAGGTGCTATCCCAGCTGGAAACGCAGCGATGTCTTGTTAATAACAATAGCTTTTTTGTGGCAGTATCCCAGCAGGAAACAATAGCTATGTTCCCATCTAAAAGTGATTCGAATCATTGGGAAATGTGCATTAAAAGAAATACGAATATTGTGTGTTTCCATTAAATGTACGGACTTTGGTGAAAACTACAATTTCCATCCCCCGTTTCGCGAATCAACTGTTTTTTCGAATAACCAAAACCCGGCTAAAGCGAGCGTATTTTAGTTTGTGCGAATCAGGGGATTTTAATTTTAATTTTGCCGTTTCCATCATAATTTTCCGATGCACGCTTCCGAACAGGCTAATGGAAACATGGCTAGTGACTTCTTGGTAAAAAAAAACAAACAATCACATTTAGTGGCATTGTTACTGCTGTAAATGCAGCAATGTCTCAGAAAAAAACAAAAGCTCTTCACAGCACTATCCAAGCAGGAAATGCAACAATGTCTCGGTGACATACACTGACTTTTCATGGTGCTATCCCAGTAGAAAAAGCAGCAAAACCACTATAAAAACAACCACATTTCATGGTGCTATCCCAGCTGGAGACGCAGCAATGGCTTGTTAAAAACAACAGCTTTATGTGGCAGTGCCCCAGCTGAAAACAGTGACCTCTGTAAAAAAAAGCAATCACATTTAGTGGCACTATTCCTGCTGTAAACACAGCAATGTGTGAGAAAAAACAAAAGCTTTTCATGGTACTATCTGGCTAGAAACACAGCGATGTCTCCGTAAAAAGCAACCGCTTTTGTGGCACTATCCCCGGTGGACACACAGCAATGCAAGCTAATAAAAACACCAACGTTTGGTGGCGAGAAAGCTTATAAAAAGGTGTCACGCTATCTATCTATCATCTCCTTCCAATGACAGTCAGCTCATATACTGCATCACTTCAGAAACACTGATATGATGTATGATATGTATGCTGTACCATCCAAACACGAAAGGTGTAAAACGCCTCATAAAGAGCCAGGAGGTATGAAAATCAGCATAAGCTGCTGAGCAACATAACCGCCTCCAACACCTACTTATATACATCTTATACAGCCCAAATACTTTATCATAAGAAATAAAAATAGAACATCTGAGCAGCAGCCTGGCAGGTGTCTGAGCTTTAAGTGGCAGGTACAGGTTTGAATGACAGTGTGTTGAGCCGGTATCCAAGCTCGCTGAATTAACAAGGGCCGACTTTAAACAATACTAACCTCCTTAACAAACACCTGCCATCTGCCGGTCTACACTCAACAAAGCAATGAAAAAAGTCTGCAGTCGCTTTGTAACCACTGCTGCTATTTTCAGCACGAGCTTGATCTTATTCAGTGCTGATCAAGATGAATGAAACATTTAGGCAAATACAGTCTGAAAGCTGTCCTGGCAGAGGGGCTGGAGCCTTCAAAGCGTGGAGAATGGGATATGGGTTAGGGAGCTGGTTTAAAGCATTCCCTAAGATTAGCTCCTTTCTTAAAATCCATCTCATTACAGCAGTTACGTCTCATAAAAAGAGTACACTCAGCCGTTAATGCTGCAGCTAGCATGGTAGTGGAGCCTCGAGTGAAATGTGTTTCTCTTTATGTGTAGATCCCGGAGATACAGCTGGAGGAGGCAGGGAAACTATGACTGACCAAAGGAATTAATGAAAGAGCATGGTTAATTTCCCCTCATTTCACGGAGGAGAGATACCGTGTTGGTATAAATGTGTTGATTATCTGCTACACACTGACAGTTTCACTAACCAACCACTGTGTCATTACCTCCCATTACCTCTCTGACTCCGTGTTAAAAAATGTATGCTTCAGGGCCTCCCATGTCTTCTTGGCTAAATGAAGAGGGAACATAATACAGCTTCCATGGAAGTGGCATTAACACTCTGTGGGATTTTCAGCTGGATATCAATTAGAGGCTCATTAGGCATTTAGAGATGGCAGTCCCTCCGGCTTCCTGTCGCCCGCTGTGAAACTGGCTGACCCTGACCTTGAGGGAAGCCTGGCGCTCTCCGTGTCCGTTCAGCTCAGCTATCAAGCGACAGTATCGGGCGTGCTTCCTTTAAATCGAGTGTTTCGGAAAATGCATTGTTTAAAATCAGAGCCGTGGGAGGTAAAGCAGCAGAGCAAAAAAAAGTTCATGGATCTTCATAAGAACATAAATCATTGACCAGTGGTGGATGAGAGCTAAGTATATTTACTCAGGTCTGGTACTTAAGAACATTCTGAGGTGGTCGCACTTTACTTAAGCACTTCCATTTTATGCTACTTCACACTTCTACCCCACTACATTTGGGAGGCAAATATTCCACTTCATTTATTATTACAGGTGAACCCAGCAGTATATAAAGTAGCTGAAATTAGCTCCACCTTTACCAGCTACATTAGTCATACATTAATGCATCACTAATTCTAATCTGGTGATATGTTTGAGATAATTTCAGACTCAGAACAAAGGAAAACTCCTCACATCTATTTCCAAACAGGTGCACAGGAGAGACAAGCAGAAGACAACTTGTAGAAAAACTCCCACACACTGTCGAACTTGCAAAAACGAAGACATTAATGCTGCAAAGGTTCGGTGACTAGACCTTCTTCAGCCTGGCTCACACTACAGGATTCTCGGGCTGATTTGACCCAGATTCGGCCCTCCCGACAATCGGCGGAGAAATCGGGTCTCGGACCTTAATTGGCCCCGATGTTCGGCCCAGATTATCTTCTAGTGTGAGCGGGTGAAAGATGAATCTTAAACTCCACGATCAGCTCACAGACATGTCGAGGCCGACCCGATAATTTTCAAACATGTTTGATTTGCAGTGAACTGCAGTAATCTAAATCTTGTAGTGAGTGCGCAAATTTAGATTTTAGATAAGATAATCTGTGAAGATTCTCGTTATGTGTGTGATACAACCTGTTTTCAAAATCTTTTAAGATTTTTAAAATCCTGCAGTGTGAGCCAGGCTTTAGACAGTGTGCAGGAGTTCACCAATTTACCAATGTAATCGGCCGATATTTGCCTTGTTGACTGCCATCGACCTATCCACAAGTCTTGCGCAGGCATAGAAGCAGGGCTCCAGGCTAACGGCTCTTGCTGTCCCAGGGACGATAAGAACATGTTTCAGACGAACAAAGAGCTTTCCTGGGACACCTTTGAGATTCAGTAAACTCATGATCGACACATCAGTGGACGCACCCAAAGCAGATTTCGATGCTAATACTTCTGTACTTTTACTTAAGAAAGATTTTGAATGTAGGGCTTTAACCTGTTAGAAAGTATTTTTATTTTATACTCGTGTATTGCTATTTTTACTGAGGTAAAAGATCTGAGTGCAAAATGCAGTCTCCACCAGTTGGATGGCAGTTAGGGTTCACTTCATTTTGAAACTCAGCATGAGAAAAACTTCAAAGATGAGTCCGATAAAACTGAGTCAATCAAGAGGGCCAAACATGCTGTGTACCCTCAGGCTACAGGGGGCAGCTATAAAATTTCAGAGTGTATTGCTAAATGTGGGAAACCATTCACAGACGGAGAATACATAAAGGAGGCTTTTGTTTGATGGATTGCCGAATAACGACACCATCATATTCAGGATTCAGAGGAGCTGTTGAGAGGCGCATCACTGAAATACTGACATTACTGAAAACCAGACAGACGCATAAATTGAAAATAAATTAGATGCGCTTCAACAAATGCCACTAGCACACCTTCACTTCTGTAAACTGACGCACATCATCATAGAAAAAGTTGCCGATCCATGCTAAGAATACATCTGATAGACCAGTTTTGCATTTTTATTTAGAAGATGAGACGGCAATACAAGCTGCCACGTTTACACAGGAGGACCCAACTCTTACCTCGGAGTCTCCAACAGTTGCCTGAATTACTATCTTACTTTCACTCTTGCGGAGCGTACTGCAGAGTAATGCATTTCGCTCTGCTCAGCGCTGCATGTTTGTATGTTTACTCATCTGGCCTCGTGCAGCTCCTCTTTATTCTTGCCCCTTGGTGTGCAGTTTGGGGCAGAGGTGGTATGGAGTATTTTTAGACAGACTCAGAGGGGACTCTATGTTCTGACTGCTAACACAATGAACTCTCATGCCTGAACAAGGACATATTCTGGTGACTGGAGGCTGAGCTGCAGACCACTCCCCTACCTTAAAAACAAGCCAGTGTTGAAGAAAACCAGTCACTGAAACTAGCTCTGTGCTGTGTATGGACTCTGTCAACAATGACTTTTTTTTTTTAATCACAGAAAACTGGCAAATCCTTAAAGAGGCTTTAATGCTTTTTGAAGAGCATCTCATACGGAATATTCTGCATGTCCAGTTTGTCCACAGAAATACAGGATCTGTAAAAAATACTGTGTTAGACAAAGTGCATTATCCTTACATCACGCTAAGTGCCACCAAGGGGTACAGCGCCGTGGATCCCACAGTAAAGCTTAAGTAGAGACTTTTCATTTGCAAAGGACAAACCCATGCAGCTGCAAGCACTGTGGTCAGTAATCTGACATTTGGTTGAACTGGGAAAAACTGAGTGCATCTTTTCGATCTGCATGCACTTTCCTTTTTAAAATTTACAAGTGTGCTGAGTGAAACCATCTTGGCTTTAGCAAAACACAATAGTTTTGCTAAAAGGAGTTTTAAAAATAGCCTGCATGTTGTGCCACGTAGCATTACAGGCCTCCAGACTGACAATGTGCAGAGCAAAGGCCACTTCACTTGATTCATTCAGTCAAAATGCACCGCATGTGGGCGCTGTATTCAGTGTGCTCGGTAAAGCTCGGTCGGTGTATAATATTGCCTCTCTTGCAACATTTAAGTTATTGAGTTATCCCCTAATAAAATCTATCAGTACATGCCTGGAAAGTACAAACTTGAAATTATGCTTTTGTGGACTTGCTAGCAGCAAATATTAGGCTGCTTGTTTGGTCTATTAAAGAGCAAGCAGCGGAAATATTTTAATGGACTGAAAAACAGCAAAATGAAGATCAACAAAGTACAATTTTCATCTCATTATTTCATTTGTTAAAAGCTGACAAATGGGTTTCTGTAATTTGTAAACCCTGCATACCGCTATATTTCTATCTTCGATTCAAACAAAGCACAAATTAAATAAGTGTGGCCACAACTAATTGCAATTTCCCTCATATTAATCCATGTACTGTGTTTTAATTGATTGCTACTTACGTATTGTATTATGAAATGTCACAAAATACAGTCAAATGTCCATGGTGTGGACGTAAAGCCCAACAACAGTAAACAGGATTCAGTTTATAATTATCAGAAAACCTGAAAACCCTCTTCATACAAAAACAATGCAGAGGCAAGTGCTCAATCAGTTTAATGTGTAGTTCAGGGAACCTTAAAGTGCACTTGAGGATAAAGCATACTCATCACAGAGAAGAAGATGTGCAGGCACTCTAAGGCCGAGCAAGGAGAACTGTTATATCAGAAGTCTTTATTATAGTTATCGTTATCAACACTGAAAAGAGCATGATTTTGAACATGTATTTTTCCAACTCGATCACTATTGTCATGTTTTTGTGTTTAAGTGACTAATGGAGACAACAGTTTTTGAAACAGGTTCAGTATTGTGCGAGAGGGCTGCAGCCAGCAGCGGCAAAACAGGCTTCAATTTAAACACTTGTTTGTTTGCACCATGGACGGTAAAAAATAATGGACAGCGACAGTAACAGTAACGTCACCTACTGGTTTGTGGACCTCCTGTTTTGAAGCCTTGAGTTTGGCATTTCGTCCGTCAGTATCTTGGTTTTTAGGAGTCAGAAGTGACCATATTTGGATAAGAGGGTGTCGCTGTGGAGGAACGAGGGCTGGATCTGACTCAAAGCCAGGACACTATCAGTAGACAGTCTGTCACTCAATGTGGCCTGCCCTTATTAACATTTAAACAGGTGAATTATATGAAAATTCATCCTGCGTACAGTTGTCTTGAACTGTAAAATTAGCTATGTTTTTGTAGCCGGCTCTAAACATTACACTTGCACCGATTTATCTGTAGTATTCGGAATCGGGCCGTTTTTTACATGATCGGCCATGACCTGCGACCAACTGGTCAGTCTAAAATATGCCGATTTAAAACGCCGGTCAAATTTTCGGCATGCCACATGATTGACATCGTACACACATGCACATGTGCAACTCACGGCTTGAGTGATGTGAGGAAGTGATACATGGGCGGCTTCTCACCTTAATCATTCACGCACACACATCAAAAGAGAGAAGGAGAAAGTTGTTAATTGTCTGTGTTAAACTGAACTACGGAGCTCTCACTGCTGCACTATGCCGCTTGTCCGCGTGCTGAAGACCTGTGTGAATTTTCCACAGGAGATATTTTTACTTTTTTGTCTATTCAAGAAATTATCCACAAATGCTACACACTAAGAATTATTATTTTATTTATCTGTTTTAATTTATGTATGCCTTTTTTACTTTTTTATTTTAATACTGTACCTGAAGTTATATTTGAGCAAAAAGGAAAACGTTTCTTAGCAGGTTTAGAAACATGTCACTGTTTTTGTTTGAGATGATTATTGAAAAGCTGGTTGTATCTTGGTTAAAATATTCTAATAAAGGAAAGATAGAAAATATTGCAATATCTTGTGTGCTGTACAGTGGCTTGGAAAAAAAATGAAAATCGCAATCGGCCATCTAAATACTCTGCAAATCCGAAATCGGTATTGGCCTGGGTAAATGAAGGGTTTATGTCAACTTAACCAGAGTTGGCGATTGTTAACAGTGGAAAGACGAACCAAGACAGCTTTTGTGAGTTTTATTTTGTTTCTGTCGTCTTTGAATAAAGTGTGTTTTATGATGGTAAAATTACTGGGGCTTTTTGGAGTCTTGTTGGTTTGGCGATGGTTATTTTGGGACTGTCCCTTAGACAAAAATGATGATCATACTCAAAAAAACAAGGTCTATCTCTGTAGAGATCATTTCCATAATGTTGTCAGACACTTAGAATAACAATCTGAGTCTGTCAGTGGCAAACAAACACTTTTACTAAACATACACTGACAAATGCCGTGGGTGGTTACATTGCAGTCTGTTTCGAGGCTGCCAGCTGCAGCGGTCTTGCTCAATACTGGATGAATTTTAAAAAACTGTTGTTCCTATTAGTCACTTAGGCACAAAAACATGGGAAAATATGGTCCAGGCAAAAAAATGCTGAACTTTCTACTGTCAGACAAGGGAATATCGGAAATAAAAAGACAAACACTGGGTTGGCGACACAGTGTTTTGACTGCAGACACACTTATGTTTTCAAATGCATTACATGAAGAACAGATTCACATTTTTTCCTCTGTCAAAACCTTCATAACAGATCAGATCATAATAGCACAGGGACGTGGGACTGAGCAGCCTTAATCAAAATCTGCACTCTTTGGCTGCTATGGTGCCAAATGATAAATCTGATATCACAGACATAATGACAGAACCCCAGATTACCCTCCTGATAACTGATAAGAAACTAATGTCATCAATTCACAGAATGTGCAGACAAAACTGTGAATAATTAAAACAATGGTGGTAAAGCTTCCTCAGCCTGACCACTCTGTGAACTGGCCTCTTACTGGCTATCGCCTCACTCCACAGAGCGACGCAAGGTCACATCAAACATCTTGAGATTAAAAGTTCATTCTTGACTTTGCTGTCATGGAAGTATTGTCCTTAAAATCTTGGGAATTATGATTTACAGCCTTTTATTTATTGGCGTTCCTAAATACAAAGGGTATCATTGAAGACAGTGTTGGCCTCGACTCAAAACAGCGCTACTTTTCATAAAATCCTTTTCTCCTACACTCCTACACTCATCGTCACACCCTGTTTTAGCACACAAAGCCAATGGAGGCAGCTGTATTAACAACAACGTGTCCACTATGTTCTACAGTCACACAAATGCCTGGCAGATTATAATGGAGTTAACCCATTAATGGCACTTCACATCTCAAAGTAGAGGCCCATCTCCCACCGCTTACTGCGCACCACATACGGAGGAACAGTGGAGCTATTTAGATATGACAGAGCACTAGTGTTTCATTGACAACTTCACGCCGGCCCACAGATCACATTTAAAAAGCCTTGGCAGCAGCAGTGTCAATGCGCGAGCATTAAGCAGATGACATGGTGGTAACCCTATTTGTCTTGAGCTGAACCCATTATAGCACGCCGTTAAAATGCACAGCTTTCAGCATGGAAGGCGAAGTCCCTGCTGGTAATCTGCTAATAGTGACACCAGATGTTGTGAGTGAGAAGAACAGGGAGGATGAGAGCAAGTGCTGGATGACGACTGCACAGAAGGAGACAGATGAAGAAAGTATATGGTGGGTGTAAAACAAGCGGCTTCCTCCGGGGATGCAAAATGAAGACAATGCAGAAATACCAAAAACTGCATTTCTTCTAATGGCCATTTGAGGCTGGCTCCAAGAGCGAGTCAATCCTCACACACCCTCTGTGTTAAAATACCCCAAAGGAATAAACATGTTTACAGCCTTTTGGCCTCTATAGCTAATTATAACATTCATGATTACATTTTATTAAGGCGTATACACAATTAAGGACGTGGACGCTTTGAGTGACAGGTTGGTGTCATCTGTTGACAGTCGACTAACAGTAATCATTTAGGGCTATTAGTCGACTAGTCACCCATGTTTACAATAATAAGTTAATAATTAAATCATATATTTTTGGCAGCATGTCCAATTCATTATTAACTAGCCTGTGTAACAACCACAGGTACCAGCCCTGTAAATTAGGGGCCATGCACATGCTGTGACTTTAACCACCTGGAAAACGTGAGGTCGGGCACTGGGTGCTACTCATGTGCCTCTTCTGTGCCAGCTTTTTATGAGCGCAGCAGCAGGTTGTGGATGAGGTTGCTAAGCAACCTTAACAAGCATCGCACAGCCTGTTGACCTGAAAACCCTGAGTGCAGAGCTGATCTTCTTCCAGGAGCTGTTTATAAGTGTGAAGGCCTATCGTCCGTGGGACAGATATAAAGCTCTGGGTAGCTTTGCAACATGATCAACTTCTCTGTATTTATCAGACTGAATATTTACAGAAGGGAAAGATATCTGTCGGCTGTGATTGGTTTGTAATAGGACTCCTGTCTGACTGCTAAGCGTGGCCTCTTCTTGTGTCTGTCCTTTCAAATTAAATCCTCACATGGTCCAGTCATACAGGTTTTGATTTATTATTATTATTGTTGTCATCATTACTGCAGTTGATCGATGGTTACTTCTGGCTCCAAAAAATCCAAGATGGTGACAAAATGCCAAACTTGAGGCTTCAAAACAGGAGTCCACAAACCAATGGGTGATGTCACAGTGGCTACGTCCATTATTTTATAGAGCCAGTGGTGTAAAACCATGCACAGAAAAACTGACGGGGGTTAACAGAGGTCACTGGTTATTCCCAACAACCCTGCAAGGTGAAGGTTGTGCATATCATAGCTGTTGCTCCAGCTCAGAGACACAGCTTCCAAGCCGGATGAATACTCTGCCATTCATCTGCCATCAGCAGCTGGGGTCGGCTCAAGCAGCTGCCTAATAGGCTAACGGGGATCTTCGGCTCCCAGGAGGAAAGTTTGAGTGGCAGACTGACTGGATACGGCCGCACAGCCAATCTTTGTTATCCAACATCCGAGCCATCTTGGCAGAATCAGGTAATGTCGTGTAATTTAAGAGGCAGCACACATAAAAGGAATGCATGTAACACTTCCACTTGTCCGGAGAGAAGTGATTAAGTTGATTTCATTAAAGCTGCAATGCAGCAGTGAGCCCAAAGACTCCAGTCACAGCAGTAACTGCCAATATGAAATATATCAGTGCAAACGAAGGGGAAATGGGTAGAAATGACTTCCCCGGCTCAGCAAGAACAGGCTTCTTGTCTCAAACAAATACATCAGCCTGAGCATGTTGTTACATGTCAGCATCTTTCAGGTCGTATAAGCCTTTTAAAGATAATTTTCTACATCCAAACAAAAGAGCACCACTTAAATTTCTTCTGCGGGGCATTCAGAGGCCACTTGAGCCAGCAGCTGTGCTCCATTCCCACCATGTGGCTTTCCACTGTTTTCAAAGAGAACGCACTGTGCCAGGAAGTCAATTCTGATTGTGATGTTTGATCAGGATTATTATTAGCAGAAGCAGTGGTCTTATTAGTTCTGATGTTTGGCTTCCACAGGTAGAGGTTTTGAAGGTAGCACAGTGAACTGTGACCTGTGTTCATCTTGTTATTTCTTGCATGTATGCTTCTCCTGCCTGTGATGCACCGATTTATTAGCCGAACATCGATATTGGCTGCTGGCTGTTGACTGCCATCGAGCCATCAGCTAAGAAGATGACACTCACAGATGGCAGTCGACACCGATATTTTCCTGTTGTGTCACATCAGTTTTGCGCCGGCTAAAAAGCAGGACTGGAGACTAATGGCATTCTGTTGTAGTGGGAACAATAGAATACGTGTGACGGACAGAGACGGGTCAGGAGACGCACACATTGTTTCCCTGGTAATGCGATATTGTGAACAACAAATCCATGTTGAAAGCTAGTTAACGTTAGCTGTAAGCTGTGGGCAGTTGGTGGCCGAAACTAACAGCTGACGGAGGTTGCCAGTGCTCTGTACCCACCGAGCCGTCTCTTTCCGTCAAATGCAGCTGTAGCCAGTATCTCACTATCACTATCCTCATTCATACTTCAAGAGCTACAAATTATATTCAGCCACAAAATAAGCCTGAAAAGCTGGAAATCATAACGGAAGTACAGAGAGTTGTTGCATAGAGATGGTGCACTGTCACATCCGGTTGCATTGGTGTGAACCGCCAGTTTTTTGAAACACTGCAGAATGGTGCATTGCAAGTAGCTGCCAGAATCAGGTTGTCTCGACGCGAATCTTCGGTCTGAACTGGGGTTTTTAGCTTTTTCAGTCAGTATTTTTTAAATATAATAAACAAAGATAAGCTACTCTTAAACTTATTCTCCTTATTAAACAGAGAAATACCACCGCACAGCTTCTGAATTTAAGTTTCTCTCTTTCATCAATCTAAAACTAACGGCTTAACTGCCTTGTTAAGTCATTGTTAAACACACCTAACTCAAACTGGACACAAAAAATATAAAACTCACCAAAGCAGTCTTTGTTAGTCTTGTTAGATGTCTGGTTAATTATTCCAATGATCACTACCTTTGGTTTTGTCGTAATAAACCCTTAATTCATTGTGTCACTTGTGAAAAGATGCCGTTTTTCCCTGCTGTCGCTGGCTGGCTGTTTACAGTCCTGTAATGTTATCCCCGCAACTCATAGTCGTTGCTGATGGTGGCTCATGCTGTACACTAATACATCCGTGATACAGCATCACCATATTCGTTTAATAGAAAGATGAGCATCTGTATCATTGACGGTACTGAAAATCATACTAAATGCCCTGGTATATTATAATACCGTGATACTGCCCAAGGTTAAACAAAAACAAAATAAACAATAATAACAAAACATAGGTATTGGCTATCGAATAAATTTAAACATCAGTATCGGCCAAGAATTTCACAATCAGTTAAGTTTTTTGCATAGTTTATAAATCAGATGTAGTGTGGATAAAAATAAGCAGTTTAGTTGTTGGTGAAGATTCTCAGTCATCCAGGTCATGGTAATCGTAAGTGCTATATCGTAGGCAACTGGACTTGCTTGCATTTCTTGAAACAATGTGAGTCGTTAGGGTCAGGTGGGACCAGGGGTGAATGGGTGTGATGTCGGCTGGGGAGGGATCCCAAGACTGCATTGTAGGTGGCGGATAAGTAGTGTCGTAAGCCACCCCCTCTGTTTAACGATGGTCGTTCCAGCTTGACATAGACGGCTTCTTCTACCCCGGAAGAAGCAGTATAGAAAACAGCAGAGGAGGGTATGAATATCAGAATATCAGATTTTAAACAGCAGATCTTATTCATTACACACCTTCTCTTTTGGGACACATGTGGTAACAGTTGCTATTTTAATGATCTGTAAGCAACGACTCATGGCAACTGAACACATGCTTCTGCCAGACATACAAAACACAATGCTGTGAAAAGCAGGCAGACTAAAATATTAAGCAAAAGAATCCCAAACCTCAAGTTATAATAAATTGATGCAGCGCTCCCATTTATTGTTATATGAAACCGTAACTAGGCCTACATATCATAATAGCCTCCCTTGTATGTAGCAAACGAAAACACTGAAGCACTTTGATCCTGCGCTGTATTTTTGGTTGAGCTGCTGGATTCTTTTTTTTAAGGTGTATACACGACTCCTTTGAAGAGAAACAGGCAACAACATGTACAAGAAAAACAGTCTCACCAGCACCTTTCCCAAAATCTATCCTGGCTGGGCTTTTTCTTTCTAAATCACAGACCTTCCTCGTACAAATATTCAAGATACTGTCACAGTGTTGTCGTGGTTTTGCTGAAAGCGCTCTTCAAAGCCACAGAAAGCTATATGAAGTGGTATTTGCGACAAATAATACCCCAGAACAACCTCAATTGTCTGAGGCTGAACTGCAGCAAGAGAGGGCTGATTCCTAACACAAACATCAAAATCTTCATCCAGTCAAAGGCGGTGTGCGACAAGTAAGTGAGAAACAGTCAAAATGTACCCATCAGAACTCAATGAATGTCACTGACTCCCAGCAGTACAGGAGACAAAAGGGTAGCAGCGGCTAACCAAAGCATTATTCCTCCGACAGCGGAGCCGAGAAGCCAAGATGAAACGGCCTCGGCTTTACCTCCGGTTCCATTCACTAACAAGAAAGAATGAGGCGCTAAGGAGACGCCTTTTTCGCATCATTATTACATAATCAAAGGGCCACACCGAAATGAGGGACATGCCTGGGGAGAATCCGTCCCTCATTAAAGGAGTTCAGCGCACAGTTGTCTCTTCCAAATGAGGCAATTTCAGAGTGTTTTACAGACTATCATGTATATCTTCATCCGCAGATTTCTCAACATGTTAAAGCTGCTGCTGGTGTGAATTTCTACTGGTGTGCGACGCTTAGCTGTGGTTCCCTTTGCCTTGCATTTATAACACCACTGCCTTGCCCACTCTTGGGGCTTGGAGCTGAGTTACAGGCCAAGAAGAGGAAATAAATTATGACAGAAATATCAATTTTAATTCCCATTACACTGCATTTTTTTCTAAACTGATGATTACGCCATTCATACTGCAGCACACACATACATGCACATATACATAAAAAACTAAAAAGCCAAGCATTTTTTTCCAATAGGCTTTCCTGGTTTCCTTGACTGCTTTTCCTGATTAAAGCAGCATAAAGAGAGCCATTTCCCTCAGTGCTCAGGGAAATGAATCAAAACATCCCAGAGGACGACACCTTTATTCCCTGTACGGGAAACAATCTCACATTTTCAGAGCTGATAAGATTTAGAAAGCGACACCCAGTGCCGCCCGACTCGGTCATAGATGCACAGCGAAAGAGCTGTTGTGCCTCATTAAACTACAGACTTCTTCATATCTTAAAAAGCAGTCAAACTTGTGTGGTTAGACGTCTCTTAATTAACTCCAACCACTTTACAGAATTCAAAGTGCAGTGTCATATGTTTGTTAGTTGGATAGTTATATGTAAAGCTGTCTATAAAAGCTGCTGGTGACACTTCAAAGGAAAACTTAAGAGTTTAAACTTTAACTATACTATGCAATATCAATCCATAGTTTTATTATTTTATTATTTTATGACAAAGAGCTGTAATTTGCCTCTCTGATGTAGCCACTTCTTCTCAGACTGCCTCAGCCACTCCTGATTTAAATCAGTGATTTTCTACATTTCCAAGAATGACCTTTGGTGACCGACAGAGTAAGAATGTACTTGAACATCTCAGCAGTAGGATTAGGTGAAAAGAGGGACAGTCGAACAGAAGTAAAGAGATTTTCCGGTCAAGAAAAAGTGAGTTTCACCTCTTATGTAAAAATGTCGTGTGGCTGCATTACATTAAGCTTTATCAAGACCACTGTCAGTGTCTCCTACAATGGCTCTTTCCCCGTACTAAATTCTCCGACCTCCGACATGCAGAAGCTTTTTCTAATCTGATCATCTGTCTGCGCAGTCACATTCGCACTCCCAGCTCATCAAATCCCGACGACTGGTCAGTTGCCCTCAGTGTCAAACTACGACACACTAAACACCCATCCAGTGTTGGTTTTGTACGTTCAGGCACTGTGTGTCAATTAACGCTCATTACATGCATTGTTTTTTCAAAATAAACTTCCATTTTCACAGTTTCCACAGCCTCTTTTCAAAACAAACTTAAAATGTAGGTTAAAAACAAATTGTTTTCAGCTTTACTGCCTTAGGTTTGTGCAACAAGAGTATGTGGTTAGGTTTAAAACAACATAAGTATGTTTGTTACTAACTTAATGCAATGTCACGTAACCTACGTCACTAGTGTAGCATGCTAGCACGCTATGTTGTTACTACAACATCTTAATTGACTTTTGGTTTTAGCAGGCTCAAGAGTTTGTTTGACCCGTCCATTTCCCCTCCCGCCCGACCTATGTGGACTTAAACGCTCTTTACATGGAAGTTACTCAAAGCGTCAAAACATGCTGCGTCTCACACTGCCACTAAAGGGTGCCTCTGTGTCAATATCTGACGCCAAGGGCCACTGATCAAGCATCGGTATTTGAGACTGGGATCAGAGCCTTCCAAAACCACAACAAATCGCTGTTGAAAAAACGTACAGGCTAAGGGAAAGATCGAGGCTTGAGTTCAAATCATAGACAGTATAAAATAAGGGTCGCAGCTACTGTGACATCACATAATGGTTTGTGGACTCCTGTTTTGAAGCTTCAAGTTTGGCATTTCTGCCATCAACATCTTGGATTTTTGAAGTCTCACAGACAACCTGTCACTCAAAGCAGCCCACCCTAAATTATGCGTAACTGTAAGCCGTAATAAAATTTAAAAAATTAAATTAAAATTAAAAATAAAAGACAGGCTAAGAGTTGTCATGCAAGTTTAAAGCACCAGGCTGTAAACATGTTTATTTCTAGGGGTATAACGATACATCGATCCACATCGATACATCGATTCATTGATTAACGATCCGATTACGTCGATGCAAAATCCATCCATATTGTCATCTTAAAGATACACATTTATTTTGAAATTCACACAGCACGTCTGTGTCACCATTTCTGGGCAAGTGTGCCTCCACTCAAACAACAAACAGAGCTCAGAAATAAAATGGTCATATCATATTCTAGTTGTTTTTGTGAGTTGATGTAAATGATTGTGTTAGATGGGCAAATGATATCGCGTCATATCGTTATCGTAAAGTTGGGCATAGGGGTCTGTGGGGATTGACTTGCGTTTGGAGTCAGCCTCAAGTGGCCATTAGAGGAACTGCAGCTTTTTGTACTTCTGCATTTGCTTCATTTTTTTGTCCCTGGACGTTGCAGCATGGTTCAAATAAGTGCTTATTTCAGATTAGGGAAACATGTTAGCTTGGGTTTAATGGCTGCTTTGTTAAGGTTAGGGTAGCTCCGTCGTCATGGTTACAATAATAAACACAGGGTTTTAGTTAGGGATTGATTGTGGCCATGCTTAAAAAAACCAACACTGACTGTCAGATGGAAACAGAAAACAAATGAAATCAAACATCAAAAGTGCCAAGCAAAATAAATTGTCTCCATACTAGTTGGATTGAAAATGTCTGGATGTTTCGACAGATACCCGACAGATACTCAGTGGAGGAAGAAAAATAACCCAAATCAACAATATGGGCTAAATGCAAAACATCTCAAGGAGAGGTTTAGTGTTTTAGGGTGGACATTTCTACTCACAAGGCACAAACGCAGACTTCCTGTTCTGTGTAAACTGAATTTCTGACAATTCCACTTAACTAGGTCTGCATAATTGATGACAACGATTTTGCTCTCAACAATAAATTACATTTTATCTGGTGCAATACTGGCACGGTGAGTTTAGAGTGCCTACTTTTAGTATCAGTTTTGATTCAAAGATTTCAGGCATGTTTTATTCATACTGTGCATTTCATAAGTACAGCGTGAAACCGAAGGCTGTCTTCTGTCAACTTAAGTTGCAGAGAAAGCCTTCGCCCATTCACTGCAGCAGAATCTTTTTAGTTTTGACCTTTGGCCTGTCAGTGAGCGTGACGGGAGGGACTGTGTTGGCTCGGACAGTGGAAAACAAGGCCTCGCTACTAACCCCCCCGTGAGCAGATAAGCAGAGAAAGACAAAAGAGTTTAAGGCTGGTCGAATAAAAAAAGAAAAACATCATGATCTCATAATGGAAAACCTCCTTGCTGTGAACTCACAGATGTGTGTCAGGAGTAGGGAGAAGCAAAACTAGTGCATGTCATTGATGTGATGAGAGAACGCTTTGAGGATGACTGTCTTTTATCTGCGCCGAGCCGAGCTGACAACCAAGAACTTGAATAAAAAAAGTACAGCGAGATAGCAGTCATCTCCAGCCTCATACAAAAACCATGAGTACTGGATCCCAAATCTTACCAGTCTGCAGACCTATTTTTCTGATAAATGCTTTATCACAGCAGTTCTCTGGATGCCATAAAGGCGTAGCTTGCGATTTTAGAGTGTGCGTAAACTAAGCCCTTAAAATGACTTTTTTTTTTGTCTGTGACAGTTTTGCCATTTTACAAATCTGCACCATGTTTAATCCTATCCATATAACTGAGAAATATCTACGACAACTTCCAAGGTTTATGAAGTGCTGAATGGTGATCATAGGGAAATAAGCGTTTTCCCCTTCCAAACAACAGGCATTACACAGATTAACAGTCTTCGTTGAAACATATTATTACCACATAAGACCCTGTCGAGAAGGACCAGATGTCAGATAATAGGCTGTGCAGAGTGAGGTAGGTGCTGGCCTGAAGCCACTGAGCAAGTAAGAACAGCTTCTTCCATATAAACCTCCGCACTTTATGGACAGTTTGTTGTCTGGGTGGGCAACCCCCTTATACCTTCAGACTGTATGCGCTGAATATAGGTTACACATAAAGGCATGGGCGGATCATGAGACAACAGGCCCCTCGGTACAGACACGCAGAAGGCCCCACCATCTCTTCTTCACAAGGGCAACTTGTTTAGTCTCTTTCTGTTGCTGCTTTAACATCTCTTTGTAGTCGTTACAGTTTGTTTGCCCTGTGGTTATTTTGCGCCTTTCTAGTCGTTTTGTCTCTTTTTGTGGTTGTTTTCCTCCTTTTTGTAATAATTGAGAGTCTCTCTGTAGTTGCTATCCGTCTCTTGTAGTCACTTCCAGTCTCTTTGTGGTCATTTTGTGCGTCTTTGTAGTCGTTTACTGTCTCTTTGCAGCTGTCTCCTGCATCTCTATCTCCTTGTAGTTATTTTAGATCTCTTCATAGTTTGTTTTGTGTCTCTGTGGTTGATTCAAATCTTTTTCTAGTCATTTTCAGTCTCATTGTGGTCATTTTGTGTCTCTTTGTAGTCATTTGGTATCTCTTTGTGGTGGTTGTGCCCCTTCTGTAGTCGTGAATTCTCTTAGTTGCTATGCGTCATTTTGGGTCTCTCTGTGGTCATTTTTTGTCTCCTTGCAGCTGTGTTTCATCTCCTTGTAGTTATTTTGTGTCTCTTTGTAGATTATTTGTCTATGTTTTGCTCCTTTTTGTAATCACGTAGAGTCTCTTTGTAGCTGATTTGCATCTCTTTGTGGTCATTTTGTGTGTCTTTGTAGTTGTTTTAAATCTCTTTTTCATTGCATCACATCTCCTTGTAGTCATTTTGTGTGTCTTTCAGTCTCTTTGTGGTTATTTTGCCCTTTTCTGTCATCGTTATGAGATCCTTTGTGGCTGTTATGCTCCACTTTGTGGTCATTTTCAGTCTTTCTGTGGTTGTGTTGCTCCTTTTTGAGAGCCTTTGTAGTTGTTACGTGCCCCTTTGTTGTCATTCTGTGTGTCTCTGAGGCTGTTTTGCGTCTCCTTTGAGTGGTTTTGTGTCTCTTTGTAGTCGGTTTCAGTTTCTTTGGTGTTGCTATGCATTTTTTTGTAGTCATTTTCAGTCTCTTAGTGGTCATTTTGTGTTTCTTTGCAGCAGCTTTTATCTCCTTGTAGTCGTTTTATGTCTCTTTGTGGTCATTTTGAGACTCTTCCTGGATGGCACATACTAAATTGAGTGACATTTTGAAGGTGAAGGCCAGGGGGGCCCCTGACACTTTAAGCCCCTGGACGTGTGCCCAGTAGGCCTGTTCATTAGTCCATCCGTGCGTACAGCATGACTATCCTCTATGTGTAACCTACAGTACATCCACCATGACAAGGTAAATCTATATGTGCACAAAACCTTAACATCTACTCACAGTTTGATACAGCGAAGCATCTGTTTATCTGCAAATTCTGTGGCAGCCTCCCTCTTTAAACGACACGTATGAATGACCATCACCAATAAACAACATAATGTTAGAGGAAACACACAACAATGTGTTGCACAGTTCTAAAATGAAAGTCATGCACATGTTGCTGTGTGCTGACAAAAGAAATGCTTGTTATTGTGTACAAAGGAGCAGCTAAGTCTATCTCATTAAACACTACTGGGGGTGTTTATTGGCTTAGCTGGCTGGCTGGGCTTTGCCTATGAACAGCAGCAAGACACAGGCAGTATAGGTTATAGATTGGCTGCTGCAGGAGCCTGACACCTATAACACACACATTACATGTAAAAACCAAATAAACTTTAAACTGCAGACAGGCACAGCTGAGACAGAGCAGAAGTTGCTGTAAAAAGAGAAGGGCTGATTACCTTTCCTTGACTTGAAGCTTTGTTTTTCTGGCCAGTTTTTGGCATCACACCCGTCCCTCCTCTGCTGCTGCTGCTGCGGCGGCGGCGGCGGCTCCGGTGCTGTACCGTGTCTGCTGCAGCGCTCCGTGCGGCTCCTCAACCCAAATCACCCGAGCAGTCTGCACGTTTCCAATCGCTCCGAAATAGCTCGACTCTGAAAATAACTGCACCGATCAAAGCGGCTGCCACATTCAGTCCACACGCAGGAGACGGTCACAGCAGCGACACCCATGGGTGTACGCGGCGCAAGCACGGTCTGCAGCAGGTAGCTCTGCCCGCACTGACGGCTGCTTCTTCCCGCCCGCCAAATGCGCCGAGTGTCGGGGCCATTCACAACTAAAGTCATGTGTGTGTGGTGCAGTCAGAGCCAGTCGGTGCCCAGTGCCACGCAGCGCCGCAACATGGAGCGCTGCTGACCTGCCTATCACTGTGTCAAGCCACTTAAACCTTTCAGATATCACACTTCTGGTGCTACCTTTCAAAATAAAACCACTGACAGCTGCAACAGTTTGCATTGCGTTGCGTAAAGCGCGCAAAGAAAAATCCAAATATACTTCATAATTACGCGTAAGCACAACAAATATAAATGCATCCTTATTTATTGCGTTTTTAAGATAATCGCTGCTGTATTTCCGGTATCAGTCTGTTTTTCTGTGACCGGCTTGACGCAGCTGAATTCCCCTGCGAGCAGCCGGAGCTCAGGAGCAAACACAGTGGGGGTGGAAAGGCAGTACTAATGAATTATTTATGATGAAATAAGGCACTAATACCTAAATCATTCATAATTATTCAAGAGAAACAAGGTCGATGCCAATCAAACTTCAATTCATCTCCCCTGCAGATCACGGCACCTGACATTTTGAAATGATAGATGGAGAACAGGTTGGCCGGTGTCAGACATTATCCTGACCTCTTCCTCGATCAGTCAATAAAATTACCTATCAGCCAGAATTACAATCAGGGATGTTGCAAGGGGTAAAATTAACTATACACCCTGCTTGATTGTGGCATTAATGGCCCTCAGACCTAAATCTACAAGGCATCAATTCAATGTATCACAATTACACTAATATGCAACAATGCAATTTAAAAAAATGAGAACAATATCTATTGATTATATTGTAGTTTGTTGTTATTATAATGAAGGGTAGCTTAAGTATACCTTTTATAATTTACCGCCACATTAGGTCTGATTCTTACTGATTACTGAGTGAATTAAAACATGGCATTAGCTGTAATCCACTTATTCTCTTATCTTGTGATTAACTCGCAACCAGTGTTCAGATATATAGAGCCCTTTATTGCAGCTGCCTCCATAAAGTGACTTGGGGTTAACTTTATGAGGCTTTTGCACAGGTATAGACATTTTTTTTAGTTCCTGCTGAGAATATTTACCTCTGATTTGTAAACGTTC
This sequence comes from Epinephelus cyanopodus, assembly GCA_026686955.1. Classification (NCBI taxonomy): domain Eukaryota; kingdom Metazoa; phylum Chordata; class Actinopteri; order Perciformes; family Serranidae; genus Epinephelus; species Epinephelus cyanopodus. Next base: position 7,168,522 of record CM048933.1, on the reverse strand, counting down.
TCCTACAATCTGTGCAGAATGTGCATAAAAACACTGCTGCACCTGCTGTTTTTGTGACCTTTGTCCTCTTGAAACTTGGTTAGGCAGAAATCTGGAAAAAGGCACAAAAAAAAGACAGAATTTGAAGACACCCTTCCCCTCCACCTGGCTCCCCACCGCTGCGCACTGCTTCACAAGGAGGAGAGCAGGCAGCAGCTCGGGAGATAGACCTTCAGTCGGCATCTGCAGCAGCTCAAATTCAGCCAGTGTCAACCCCCCAGCGCCGGGTGTCACGGCAGGTTTGTGGCCAGAGGCAGTGCAAGGTCTAGCCTTTGTAAAGGCAGCAACAGAAAGTTTGCTCACCTCGCAGGGAGCCGGGGCTGTCTAGGGTAGTGCTGCACAGTATACCGGCACTAAAATAGTACTGTGGTACTAAAGTATTCCGAACGGTACTATACTGCATTTGGAAAATACTGGTACTTTGAAATTGATTCAATTCATTAATTTAGTTAATTTATTTTACTCATTTATGTACACAAACACCTTTCTTGTTGTTATTGGAGCACAGACTGCACAAGTGGTGTGTATGACAGCACCTGTATCAACATTCGCAGCTGTTGTGCATGAAAAAAGACAAGAGAAAGTCTGCCTCGCAAAGGGCGACAACACGAGACAACACCAACTTGGTGAAACATTTGAGCAACCAAACCGTAACGTCCGTACCGAGGTACTTTCGAACTACGATTTTTTGGTACCATTACACCCCTACTATTTATTGTTCTAAAGGTTTGTAGCCAAAAGGACTTTTCCTTAGGAAAAGTACCGAAAAGTATCGGAAAATATCGAAATTCATATTGGTATGGGTACCGGAACAAAGATTTTGGTATCGTGACAACTCTAGTCTAGGGTTTGCGCTGGCGTGATTCAGGTGGCTGCAACTGCTGACTCGGGGTCTGTCTCTGGAGCTGCTTCCCGCTTTCCTACTGGCGACGTGATCTGTGGCCGTGGGGAGTGAGGAGGGGTCAAGCTGAGCACAAAGCTTCAGCCGTGAGCCTTTGCTTCGGTTATTATTATTATAAAAGAAGGCTAAACTATTAGCAACATTTTCTCTCTATCTCTGAAACGCTTCACTGATATTTACATGTTTTATTACGTTCTTTTGTCCATCCATCTTCATTTTTTGAGGTGTTCTGCAGTGTAGGCAGTTGCCAATGCTGGAATAACAACTGTATCTGCAGGATTCTACGCCATTAAATCAGGATTTCACCAAGGGAACGTACATCTGCATTTGTCGAACAGCGAATGGGATTGCCCTCTCTCTGAAACAACCTGTGATTGGCCAAATTCTCTCATCACAAGCTAGATTTTCTAAAGCCTGAAACAGCCAAGAGGAGGAGCATAAGTCTAGATTTCTTTCAGTCCACTTGATTACAATATGTTCAAAGTTTACTGAAGAAATTTTTGCCCAGTACAGCCGAAATTAAACTGCCTACCCCAGCTTTAAACGTGAGGGTTGGTATATTTATACAGTGGCGGCAAGAACCAATCAGCTACGTTTTCTTTTTTCAAGACATATCAACAACCCCCTTTCCAGTCTTATTGTGTGTAATCTATGTGTATTTTTATCTCCAGTGCTCACTCATCATTTCATTAAGGTCAGGCTTTTCAATTATTAATTTGCTGGTGGGAGGAAGATGTTCTCTATTATATCTAAAGAAGGTTGCCGTGCTAGAGTAAACCCCTGATTAATTAGTCTTTAAGATATAAATTAATCCTCCTTTGCTACCCCATTTGACACTTGCCAGGATTAAGACATGCCAACATCATACATCTCGACTTGTAAGCGATATATCTCCTTTGGTTGGCAGACATAAAAAGGCCACCAAAGGACATATTTGTACTTAAAAGGTTCCCTCTCTGCAAACGGTAATGAGAAATACCTGAGGGTGGCCAAGGAAACTGGCTTTGGTGCATGTGTGTGTGCATGTGTGTGTGCATGTGTGTGTCAGGGAGTGTGATGGACGAGGTGGTCACAGATAGCCAAGTGCTTGAGCCCCCCGCTCTCTTCTGGAAATGCTTCCACTGGCACTGAATCAAATCCTGCCAGAGCTTTCTCTACCTCTGCCTTTCACGTATACTTTCCCTCTGTCTGTATATAAAGAATGAAAACAGTAAAGGTGAGTGCACAGCCCACGCTGCCTTTAACAGACTGCAAGGGGAGGTGAGATTAATGGGGCCTAACACAAGATTGCGGGGAGATCAGCGGAGTCGTGGGGAGCCAGGGAGTGACTCAATGAAGCCTGGCCCCGGATCTTCTGCTAATCTACTGGAGCGCCGGCTCCTCTGGCACAGCTATATGTGTGATGTTAGTATCTTTAAACCTCTCTCACATGCTATGCTAATGGCAGACTGAGAGATCGGAGAGTCTGCGCTTTTATCAGTTATATGTGGTCATGAGGGGGCAGAGATCCACACGCAAGTTTGTATTCAGAAATAAAAGTATTAAAATGTGTGCCCCATGAGGCAATAACCCAACATGTACAATGCCTAAAAAGAACATTATTTCTAGTCATTTGTGAGTTTGTTCAAGATATTAAAAAGGCAGAGGTGGGACCAAGTCATTGTTTGACAAAACTTCCAAACCTTGAAAGCATGTTGTTTTGAAAAATCGCCAAAATTAACTTACTGAAACAAATCATTGGATTTTCACATTTCAGAAGGTACTTGAACACATCATGTGCTGGGAAGCTTCCTTCAAAAACAAAAACATGACCAGATCTGAGCTATTTCTGCATTTTCAGAGTGGAAACCCGAAGCTTTTTTCAACTTCAGGATTCCATCTTCAACTTATACATTTCAGTTTTCAAAGACTGTAGGATAAGTTTTAAAAATCTAATTACTAATTTATGGCAGCGGGAGGGCCATGAATTTCCCACAAGAAACTCAGGAAGGCTAAAGGGAAAATATCTGTAGCTCTGGGGAGGGTCAAAATAAGACATAAAAGGTTAAAAAGTCACACCCCAGCCATCTCTCCCTTCTTAAATAAGTAAATAACAGTTCCATATCATAACATATTGACCACAACAAGAAGTAGGATATTAACTCACTTTGAACTAAGTAATAAAATATCACTTCCACGTTTGTCATACATATCTCTATGTACGTGAACGCGACACGCATTTCCATGGAAATGAATCTGTGGCGGTATTTACAGCTACAACTCCAGTTTCACTTCAACTGACAATTGCGATCATCCTTAAAATCGATTTGGTGTTAAATATTGTTGTATATTAATATAATTAATGGTCATAATGAATTATCATGTTTCCTTCATCTTAAACAGGTACAGAAAACGCAAGTGTGGAGTTTTTGTCAAAAGTAACTGGTTTGAACCACTCTCTTATTCACAAATGTAATTTTAGCACTAAAAGAGTCAGATTGTTGAGGTTATTTTCAACTTACTATGTAAATGTGTATGTATGTGTAAAGCAGACGGCATTCATCTGTATTTGCCATTCAAATAGGGAAACGGGAAGACGGTCTTGAGGGTAGTTAGCCAGTTAGCATATTAACAGCACAATCCAGTGGTGAAAGAAAATAGCAATATTACCGTGTGTCAGGAGACAGTTACACAAACCACCAGGAAATGTTTCTGATTAAGAGCTCAATAGTTTAAAAAAAATGCCTTACCTTAAATAACAAGTTTGTTTCTACCTCACTCCTTTTTGTCTGTACATGTTGGTTTACATTCCTCACTTCCGTTTCTCCTCTCGCGCTGGCTGAACTGTCAATCAAAGTGATGTTATTTTATATAAGTTGTAAGTGATGTTTTTTTATATTGTCTGTCCCTCTTGAGTTGCCGTAGGGCAGAGAAAGTTATGGGGTGACATTTTGCTGTTTTAGGGGGTTCATTAATGTGTAAGAGTTTTGGAGTGACGTTGCTTTAGGAGCTAGTGCACTATCTTCTGTCCTGTTTATTGTTTTATTAATTATTCGGTTAAGCGAATCCAGGACGCTAGGCTACAGAGTAATAATAGCTAAATTCATATGAAGAAATATAAAATATAAGAAATGTCATTTTTCCAAATCAGACAGGTTTACTTGGCTAATTTTCCTCTAAGAATGTACATTCTTACTGAAAACAAAAAAAAAACATACTAAATCTAAATTAAAAACTGTATTTCAAAACGGTATATGAAAATAAATGTTTGTACATACTTTGGATTAAACAATGTGTTTTATATGTGTTCAAACAATATTAGATATTGACAGAAATGTGAATTTTATAGTTCTCTGCAAAAGCAAAGTTCCTTGTATTGTCGGGTTTGTCTGTAAAGTGGGTTTAAAGTGATTTAATTGTATATTATGACTTATTTTTGTATGACTTATTGCATTTAATTTAATAGTATTGTGCTTATTAGTGAAAGTTTCTCAATGGTATTATTAATTAGTGCTCGTGTGTGTCTTATATCGAATACTGACAAGTTTATTTCAAGTGAGTTAATGTTAGAAATATTATAATTGCCTCAGGTCTCCCCAGTTGAAAAAACATAAAACATGAAAACATAACAACATTAATTAGATTTATTTCACTTTTGTTTTTATGACATCTAACAAATTAGCGCCCAAAAACTTAGGACTCCTATTGGTTAGTCCAGGTCTAGGAAAAGAGTTATAGTTGAGCATTGTTACGTTATGCATTAAGTTACATACGAGAACAACATGACACACAGTCAATACACCTGCTGGTGAACACAGGTGTTACACTTTGCTACAGACTTACTTTCCCTGGATTGTTTCACACCTTCAAATGTTCTTCTCCTCGGGCTAGCTGCCATCTGTTTTGCTGTAATTAAGCCCTGACACTGTAAACTACTTTGTGTTTCAGCACTGTACCTCAAAACTGGGAGCATCAGGGTGATGAAACATTCGTCCTTGCCAAACACTCTCTCACTGCCTCTTCTCAATGAGTCAGAGTCAGGGTAGAGGGCAGATACAGGGGTGACACAGGACACACCTGAGAGGTAACACCACAGCAAGAGCTTGCACCACATAATTAGAAACTACCCCATCTGTGGAACGTACCACAGTTTCTGTATAGCAGCATCCAGTGCCCCTCTTAAGTCACACAAATGTACACTCCAAAACCTCTTTGCTTGCCACCTGCAGTCGCCCCCCTGCAGCTCTGGGAAAAGTGCTTCGTCTGAGCCAGGGAGCCCATCGAATAAAGGCTCTGTGTCCTGCCTTCAAGCTGTCTCCAGTGGAACCCAGAGCATGACTGCAGAGCTGGCAACGACTTCAAAGATTCCCCACAGAGAAGAGGCCCCCCTGGCATCCAGATGTAAGTTTTCAAGGATACATTTTGTGCTGCAGGTTATAAAGCAGCACACAACTGGCCAGTTTTCTCACTACCTTTAGGTCCATTTGTTTTTACAGCTCCTATGCCGTTTCATTAGCTGTTATTTGATATCTGCTGTGTTTCAACACGAGCCAATGTGTTTGATATCTTTCGCTGTGTTTTTGCATCTCCTCTTACCAAGGCAACAAAGCGGACCCTGCGCAGTATCGCAACAAGCACAGGTCCGAGCATGCGAAAGACAGAGGATTAATTGGATCCACCGGTGGGGAGGCGAGCAAGCAAAGACAAAGCCGAGGCTTCCTGAGGAGATTTGGCCAGATGAAACACCTTTTCAGAAAAACAAACACTGAGGATACCGCAGACTCTGAGCGTCCCTCCAGTGCTGAGGCTCTGGACGGCTTCCTGGGACGTGCCACCGCTGCCTCACATGTTCCCACATTTCATCTACTGTCCAGTAAATCTGGAGAGAAGAAGGTGACCTTTACATGTAAGATCTCCTCCGCTCTCTCACATCTTCAAGTCTTTCAGGTCACAGCGAGGAACACCAGCAGTTTCACCTGTTAGTAGTGCTTCTCAATCCTCTCCTGGCGCGATCAAGGTGGGCTCACGTGCTACCTACCACTGACACACGCAATATGGGCTGTGTGATGTGGCCGAGGCCGACACACCAACATCTCCCTGAGCTTCAAATCAGGCAGCCAACATCACAGACACGCCTGATCTCTCCACTCAGGAGCATCTTTTGGGCGGGGTGCTCTCTGACATCGAGGGAGACCACTGTACTACTGACAGTGCCTCTGGACCTTGACCTCATTCACCTCGACTGCCTGAGGGCATGGATCTGCTCAAGAATCGAGTTAGGTTAGTAGATAGCCACAGGTCAAAACGAGACAGAGTCAGCCAGTGGACAAGATCAGGTGGAAAAAAGATGATGGCTGCACTTTACGACAGCACTTTTGCTCCCACCTGTTTTCAGACTGACGGCATTCCTGTTTCTATGTGGAGAAGCAGACGTAATCAGAGCTGGTAACATATTCCAACCCACTCCCCAGGCTAACTATACCTTCTTGAAGACTGTTTTTATTCAGCGTAGAACTGAACAGAAGCGGACGACCCACCTGGAAGCATACAAAGAGAATAACTGGCTCTGAATTTGTTACTTTTAGCACCGAGGTGTTTGGAGGTCAAACCCAGAATGTTGCAATTACATGGGAAACACCACAGAGCCATCAGGTCTCCTCAGAGGCTGCTGCTGAATGTTACCACTATGAATAGATTTATATTTATCCGTGTTTTGATATGGGAAGGGAACTGCCTTGAACTATGAAATTAATTATTACCTGGATGCGTATGCATTAGTCAGACCAAATGCAGCCCGGTTGCCAGAAGATGTTATTGTGTCTGCAAAGCAGGAAGACATGACATATGCACATGTAATGTAGAATATGACTGTCATTGGGATGGGGAAGGCATTGATGGCGTGTCACAAGGCGAGACGCTTGCCAAGCTGCAGACCACCGTTCGAGACCAATAAACAACACAACTGGTTGTGTTTCAGCAAGTTATTGCTGTGTTTCTAGCGGCTTACCTGCTGCTTTTTAGCCCCCAAACAAGGATGTTTTTTAATGACTCAAGGCTATTTTTCCTGCAACTTTTTAGCCCCCAGAAGAGGGTGTTTTTACATGACACATGGCTTTGTTTCCTCTGGCTGTTTAGCTCCCAAATACGGGTGGTTTATAGTGACCCCTGGCTGTTTCCCAGGTGCATTTTAGCCCTCAAACAATGTTTTTTAGCGACAAGTGGCTGTTTTTCTTGCTACTTTTTAGCCCCCAAACATGGGTGTCTTTTAGCAATTTGTGGCTGTTTTTCCAGGTTCTTTTTAGCCCCCAACCATGAGTTTTCTTCAGTGACCAGTCACTGTTTTACCTGCGGTTTTTAGGCCCCTAAATGTGGATGTTTTTAAATGACCAATGGCTGTGTTTACTGCTGATTTTTAGCTCCCAGTAGAGGTTGTTTTTAGCAAATTGAGGCTGTTTTTCCAACAGCTTTTAGTCCCCATACGAGGGTGTTTTTGGAGGAGGATGCTCCCCATGTGTTTCCTTTGGCTTTTTAGCCCCCAACCATCAGTGTTCTTTGGTGACCTGTCATTGTTATTCCTATGTTTTTTAGGCCCCTTAATTTGGATGTTTTTAAACGACTCCTACCTGGGTTTAATGCTGATTTTTAGCCCCCAACAGTAGTAATTGTAGTGACTTGTGGCTGTTTTTCCAGCAGATATTTCGCCCCTAATTGAGGGTGTTTTTAAGCGACCTATGTATGTGTTTTATGTGACTTTATAGCCCCCAAACTAGGTGTTTTTTAGTGACTTGTGGCTATTTTTCCAGCAGGTTTTTACCCCCCAAACATATTTTTTTGTAACCATAAACAAGCATTTTTTGTGCCTAAACATACCACATTAACCACAGCATAAAGTGTGAATGTATCTACTACACAATAATGTGCAAATACAACATATCTGTGGCTTGCATAAATGTACAATGCCAACATTTATTCTGGCAAAAGATTGGTTGATTTAATAAAAGTCAAAACCAAACAATTTTCTGTTTCCAAACATATTTGAAATACTCTGATAAACTGAAAGACATTATATTATTATACAGATTGAAAACTGATTTTTTTTTTTTTTGTATTAAGTGGGATTATAAACTCTGTCCTTAGGTTCCAGTGCGGCTGCCGTTTTTCTAGTAAGGATGAGACACAGAGGATTCAAAGAGAGGAAGAACCCCTCACCAGTCACCAGAGTCACCTGACACTTGATCCTCAGCCAAACCCTTATTTTTAACATCCTGGCTGATGAGTAACTCAATACTAAGTACAACAATAAACCACTGTGCATCTAATTCAAGTGAGCAGATCAATGTAGCACAGGAATAGTAAAAGCAGTGGAGACATACAGCATATTAAGATTCAGTTAATACAATATGCTTTAATACATTTACCATCCACTGTTCATTTCTATAAGTGTATCTTTAGTGATTTGTTCCTCTGGCATCATTTCATTACACTAAATATTTCTGTTCATTCTGTTTCATGTTTTATTCCAATCATCTCACAAAGGCGCACACGTTCTGCACCAGCTATCACTACTAGAAGTCAAACTTCTCGAGACTCAAGTCTATGCTACAGGGGAATTGGTTCTAACAATGTGCATCAGTGTCACATGAGCAAAATCGCTGATGCTCCTCTGTGAGATTCCTGTGATGTGGCTCAGCTCTTCCACAACCTGCAATGTATTAAAAGTATCAAGAGTAAGCCTACATCAACAAAAACAGTTTGCATGGGATGTATTTGTGACAGATTAAGTACATTAACTAAACTTGGTTACGCAGATGACTTGATATGCTTTGATGTGGCTGCATATGCTGTCCACAGTTTCAACATTTAAAACACTGAAAACAAATGCTATTGTGAACGCAATTAGGTTTTTAATACTTCTAAGAACTATACGGTACGATAAGTGTTTCACCTGTTTCCATTCCCTGACACAAAGGATGAACGCAGCCACGGCGATGACACCAACCCCCAGAAGCATGCAGTCTTCAGTCACTGTCACAAACTTCTCTCTGTTTAATGAGGATAAGTTTAGTTTTAGAGCAGCTACAATCAGTATTTTATGTTAATAATGGATCAAATGATAATGTGTAAAAAGACAGGGGTCGCTAGCAGTGATGACGCCACAGAGTTATCACCTGACTCTGCAGTTCTCTTCAACTTTTTAACATCTGAAAGCTCTAAAACGTCACTGTACACTGTTTTCTCAGCACCAAATGTTAGCCAGACAAAGTAAGAGACTGGCAGGTGAACGTAGTGGAGCATTTAGCAGCCAAAGAGCCTGATACTTCCCTCAGGACTTAGTGGAAACCACAACAGAGCTAAAAGAAAAGTTCAGGTGGCCAAAAAACAGTTACAGCACGTTTCATAGCCTGCTACACCAACAGTTTGAGGCTGCATTCATTGTCATAATTTAACAGCTGTATAGGCGTTGCAGTGGGCGAGCCATGAGAAACATGATGGCATATGACAAAATTTGAAACCTAAACAGACACTTCTCAGCTGGTTGTAGTCTTCTCAACTGCCAATCAAGCAGCTTGTCCACTCAACCATGACAGAAACCACCTGTTCCAAAAAGTCAGACAATGTGGATTAAAGAGAGACGTAGTACCTCTGTTCTCTGGGTGGGTCGACACACTGAGTGGTGGTGACTAACAAGGAGTCGTAGATGGCAGTCCTCTGAAGGCTGACGAACTGGAGGACGTGTTGGCACAGTTGATAGAGACGCTCGACAGGGATGGATGGCTCATTGTGACCTGTGACAGTTTAGTCACCTGTTAGTTTAGTCAGCACAGCTACTCAGTGGATGTGACGAAAATATCCTCAGAGAAATAATTTTGGCCAGTTTTTGTTACATCCTGATAGTTCACAAGTTATGGAGGATTAAAAATGACTGAAGTGTCAATAAATAAATACATGTATAAATAAATGCAGAGAAAATACATAAATATGGAAATAAATGCATAAGTAAAAACAGAAATAAACAAAAGAATAAATAAAATGTGAAAATAATGTAAGATAAATGATTAATAAATAAAGAATAAATTAGTAAAAAATAATACATAAATACAGGAAGACGTAAATAAAATAATAAATTAAAAATATGAAAAATAAAAATATGACAAAATATATACAGACAAATAATAAAAAAAATAAGCTGATAAATAAATCTTTAAATAAATATAGGAAAAATACATAAATATGGAAATAAATAAATGTATAAAAGAATACAGGAATAAATAAATAAAAGAATAATTATAAAACATAAAAATAAAGTATGCAAAAATAAAAAAATATGCTGCACTATACACGGACATAAATAAATGCATTAATAAACGAAGAATAAATAAAAATACAGAAAAAAAAACAGAAATGTGGAAATAAATAAACAACTATAAATAAATAAAACAGGAAAAATACATAAATATGGAAATAAATAATAAACTACAAACAAAGACAGCAACAAATAAAGTATAAGAATAAAGTATATAAAAAATCAAATTAAATAATCATTTTTAAAATATAATTTAAAAATCTGTAAATAAACAAATGTATAAATAAAAATATAAAAGTTGATAATTAAACATAAAATAAATTAATGTCTTATTTCTACATTTTTGTACAGCTATATTTATTTAATTTTATATTTCTGTGTATGTTAATGAGGTAGGAGGTCCTAACTTCTGCATTTATTTCCTTATTGATGCATTTATTTATTTCCATATATTCTTCATTTATTTATTTCTTTATCTGTTCATTTATTTCTGTGTTTATTTGTTAATTCCTGTATTTATTTATTTATTTAGTGATACTAACCTTTTAATTTTTTGTCCTCCATATCAGTTGCTCTGTATTTAAGTACAATATCTTACCAAGCACCTCCAGAAGGATTTCCACATATGTCAGTGGGTTAGGAGCATTTAATTTGAATTCAAGCCCTTTCAAGACCATCAGCTCTGATTCCAGGACAGTCTGCTTGGTAACACTGTGGCCGACTGAATGCAGAAAGCGCACAGCAGTGTTGTTGTCGATTATCTAGAAAACATTTGAAAAATTATTATGAGGAGATTTGTTCATTTCTAATCACAGTGTATTAAAGGTTCATTGATCGTAGGCAGTGAAGACCTTACATGACTGTGCAAAGACAGTTTGCTTGCCAGCTGCACACAGGAGAAAACAATGAGAGGGAATTTCTCCTTGAGCTTGTCAAACACAGCATCCTCATAACTTCCTGCTTGATCAGCGGCTGCACCTTGAGGTGTGGGTGTGGTCAGTAGATCTGTAAGGTGCTTGACCATGAACCTGGGTGAGATAATTATTCAAATAAAGGTTAAGCCAATATCGTTACGGGAGTGGCGGGGAAAAGCAAACAGGCAGCTCCTTCTTACCTTTGAAGTAACTCAATGGCCTGGTATCCAGCCAGCGGATCAAGTCTCAGCTCTTTAGTTATCAGGAGGATGTATTCTAAGTACAGGAAAACAAGAGAGGGAGGCAGAGCGTTAGCAAAAGCAGAGAACAAAACAGAATTGAGCTCAGCATGTTGGGACAGAGCTGACAGGCTACACGCAGAGCATTCAAAGCACATTTGAAGAGAGGAAGTTGTCAGGCAGTGAATGTGTTTGGGGAAAACTGTGTAAAGTAAGAAATCATGTAGGTTTGTGAAATGGGATCAATACAACAACCATATATCTCCAGGTATTGTTGGTTATTAACAGTCATGTATGATCTCATCTCTTTGCAGTGATGTTAATTTAAAAATATTACTAATATTTTTCATCATTTATCAAGGAACAAATCATCTAGTCGAGATGATGAGATAAAATAACAGGCCCAGATGGTCCAGTAAAGACTACATAAAGTCCTGGAATCACTGTGAGTTAAGAATATTAATAAGAAACTCTGACTGTCTTTTCTGTGTACCTATTTTTGTGTGAAATCAGCCGAGAGCCGCGCCATTAAGACATTTAACAACCATGAATCACGACCATGCTGGGTTCTCGACACCACCCACCAGCCAGCACTGACAAAACTGTATCGTGACTGGACAGTTTTTGTATTGACCAGTCAGTCTGAAAGAAAGCAAAGTATTAATTTGGAACCTGTCAGCACTGACAGTGGGAGAAGCAAGTTAAAGGCACAGGCAGAACATCTAACAGAAGTATCCCAAATGACAGTATTTAAATAAATCCTATCTTAACTCAACAAGGAAGCATATAGATGTTCATTAGAAGTCATTAACGCTGCTCTCCATCTGCTCCTCCTCACTGAAGTGCTGCTCAAGGAATCTATAAATATAAAATATAAATCTATGATGATATAAATATAATTATAATTACAGATATTTCATATTTTCCTTGGTGCTGCTGGCAGCTGGGGAAGGGGGTCTGCTTCCTGGAGGAGTTGGTAATGAGAAGTGGCCTCCATAATAACAGGGCTCACAATCCCAGGTGTATAAATGACTTGCGAGCGATGACAGGGTACAGTGAGATAGAGATAGTCCTGTACGTCTTAGTTAATCCCATGGAGAGATGTCGGAGCGAGGGGGCCGCACATTGACAGGCACCCCTGAGCAGGTGGGAGTTCTGTGCAGTGGCGGGAGCAGGAAACGAACCAGCACCTCTCCGGGGACGTGAATTGGCAACCATCTGGTTCCCAACCCAAGTTTCTGTAGACTGAAACACTGCCGCCCAATATTCTCAAGAATACACTCTCCATCAATATGTGCCAGGCATGGTCTGATTCAGTTCAAGGTGGTACGCAGACTTAATCTGTCTGAAGTCAGAATCTCAAAGATGTATCCATCAGTTGATGACTCTTGGAAAAGATTTTAAATTCACCCGGATACATTTTGGTTTTGCCCGGGACTCTTGGGTAACTCGTTCTGCATTTTTACAGCCCAAAATACTGGAGGAAAAAATTACAGCCATTTTTGGTATTCAGTGCGAGGACAATCATCTCCCTAGGGAACAGTCAAATTGCATATCTTGTGCCACTTTTTTAGCCAGAACACTTATATTACTTAACTGGAAGCAGGTGACTCCCCGCCCCCCCAACTTTAAACACTGGGTGAGTGATACATTACAATACTTTAAGATAGAAAAGATACGGTTTGCTTTCTGCGGACCGAAGGACAATTTTGGCATTGTGTGGCAGCGTTTCATTACATACCTGCTTGAACAGCTGTGAAGTTAAGGTCCTGTTTGGTTTAAACATTTGCTCTAGAATTTAACTCTACACTGAGGGTACACATGCACACACCTTGTATATTACTGTTTATTTATTTACTTGTTTTTATTTGGTTGTTTTTTGAACACTATATTTTTATTTCAATACACAGTATTAAAAAACAAACACAGAATTTTTAAGGACAAAAAGACAACCCCACCCATCCATCAACCCCGGAGCAAACTGAGAAATCCTGACCAGTCAAAGGAAATCTAATAGACAAAGAAAAAAACATTTTTCTTAATAAAGGGAAAAAAGACAACAAATTAATTAACTTGTGTGACGTAAGTAGGGGAGTATAGCATGTTTCAGTACAATTTTTCAGCTTCCATATTTGCCCCAAAACTTAAAAATGGTTGCCAGGTGTCAAAGAAGCGTGCAGGCGATCCTTTAAGACAAGATAAGATAAGATACACCTTTATTGATCCCACACTTGAGAAATTCCAGTGTTACAGCAGTCGAGGAGAAAGAGTCTGATTAAAAAATTTAAATATTTAAAAACCTAAAAACTAGGCATGCAAAAGAAAGTACAAAAATACAAGAAACAGTGATAAATAATAATTATTACGGAAGTGTATTGCATTCACTTACCAAATAAGAAAAGCCTGTTTTTCTGAGTATTTTTTTCTGTTTTTCGGGGTATTTTTTTCTGTTTTTATGGTAATTTTTTTCTGTTTTTCTGAGTAATTTTTTCCCTGTTTTTCCTGGTATTATTTTTCTGTTTTTCAGGGTATTTTTTTCTGTTTTTATGGTAATTTTTTCTGTTTTTCTGAGTAATTTGTTCCCTGTTTTTTGGGGTATTTTTTTCTGTTTTCTGGGTATTTTTTTTTCTGTTTTTATGGTAATTTTTTTCTGTTTTTATGGTATTTTTTCTGTTTTTCTGAGTATTTTTTCCCTGCTTTTCCTAGTATTTTTTTTTCTGTTTTTCGGGATATTTTTTTTCTGTTTTTATGGTATTTTTTTCTGTTTTTTCGGGTATTTTTCTCTGTTTTTATGCTATTTTTTTCTGTTTTTATGCTAAATTTTTCTGTTTTTCTGAGTAATTTTTTTCCCTGCTTTTCCTGGTATTTTTTTCTGGTTTTCTGGCTTTTTTTTTTTTCTGTTTCTGCAGTATTTTTTTTCTGTTTTTGTGGTAATTTTTTTTTTCCTGAACAAGGAGACGAGATACTTCAAAATCTCACAAGAAGCTCCCACCTGGCACCTGCAAGTGACGCCTGCATCCATGGTGACTCCTGCTCATGGATGTATTTTGCATCCGTGCTCCTAGACAATTTCAACTACGGGATCAATAAGGGTAAGGCACGTAATTAGTTACACACAGGGCATGATAATCTAGCTATGATTTCGACTGCATACTTGTAGTGTAGGCCTATCACTCAATGTAACAGGTTGTAACAGCGTTAGCTGACAAACGTGTATGGGCATGATTTCAGTTGTCAGGTAACATTAAGCGAACAGTTTTTTCCATCATGCTAGACACTGTTACTCATCACAGATTTGTCAGCTAACATTGGATGCAGGGGTCACTTGCAGGTGCCAGGTGGGAGCTTCTTGCGAGATTTTGAAGTATCTTGTCTCCTCGTTCAGGAAAATAAAATACCACAAAAACCAGAAAAAAATTACGACAAAAAAAACAAAACAGAAAAAATTACACCAAAAAACAAACAAAAAAAAAATTATAGAAAGAAAAATTAAAAAACCGAGACACTCAGGGAGTAGAAAAATAAAAAGCCTTTATTAAATCATGGCTTTGTTCTGATTAAAAATGTCGACATGTTTCGGCCGTGTGGGCCTTCATCAAGACAAAAAGTTTTTTTAATTTTCTTTCTATCATTTTTTTGATCCCCACACCGAAGATCACCAGAAGCAAACTTTTTCTACACCCAGCAGCACTCCATGCACCTCATGTTGTGCTGAAAATAAATAAATAACTCTGAAAAACAGAAAAAAATACTCTGAAAAGGGGGCTTTTTTTTATTTGTCAAGTGAATGCAATACGCTTCTGTAAATAATAATAATGATAATAATAATGAGAAGTGGATAAAAATGAGCAGTGGATTAAAGAGAGCATATCTGGTGCAAGTGATTGTATGTGCAAAAAACAAACAACACGGGGGACAGCAATGCTTATAGTGGTGTTTAAAAGTGTCCATAGTGTCTTTAATGGTCTTTAATGGTAAATGATGTATAACATCCTTAATCAAATGTCCATGTGTTGGAGGTGAAGAGTCTTTCCTTCCTGCTTAATTCAACACCTTGGGGAGTTACTCCAAATACTGCCATGGACACAGATGGAGCAACTAGCCATCGAAACAGTGCTGAAAAAGTTTTACATATTTAATCCCAGAAATTAAATGACCACAACATGTGACATGAAGTGGCTTGATTGTTTTTTTATGGATTATCTCATACTAGATTTAGTCTGTTTAGCAGGGGTGAAAAAGTTACCCACTAATTAACTGCAACAGCTGTGTGTGATTTAAGAAAATCAAAAGCATTGTAGAGATCACAGATTATATAACAGATGTTTACCTGCTTCATAGAGGAGTGGAGATGTTTTGAATATAATAGATAACGTAACTTCCAGGAAATATAATAAATAAGAGCTGCAATGTTTCTGCAAATAACGGTTATAAACATAAACCCAGATGAAAATACATTTGGCTCATAAAACAGGCAAAATTACTGTAGTAATACATTTTGTTTGCTAGCGAGCTAAAGTGCAAAGCTAAAAACGGCTTTATATTTAGCTTTACGTTAGCTTGTAGGCTAATGTAAACGTTACTCACCCGTTAGCCTCTTGTCTTTGAAGCTGCCGCTACATTTTGATAAACTGCTGAGTTTGTCTTTGTTTGTTTTGTTGAGATTAACAAGAAAATCTGTGAGCAAGTCAAACGAAATGTCTCGAAACTTACAGCTTGTACTTTCACTTGCAGAGCAAAGGAACCGTTTCGCCATTTTAGTAACTTAACGTTACACTCTTACTGGCTATATTAAGTCTTCTTTAAACACAAACGCTACATTTACAAACAACCTGTTTGTCAGAGATAATTTGGAAAAGACAATATTAAAGTTTGACTTTTCCAGAAGGTGGCGTCATTGGGGCGTTTCGTCTCCTGCTAGGAACCATGTAGCTGCACTGGGGGCTCATTTGGATGTTGCACCGGTTCTCTGTGCAGACATGGCCGACAAGACGCCGAAGGAGTCCGGTGCCCGCGTTGCGACCAGGATAGACCCCAATAAAGAGGGTCTTTCGAAAGAGCAGCTGCATTTCATCCGGCAGGTAGAGATCGAGCAGTGGAAGAAGAAGACACAGAAGCTGCGGACGCGAAACGTCGCGACGGGACTCGCCATCGGAGCCCTCGTCATGGGCATCTGTATCCTTGCCGAGCGCACCGACGTCAACACAAGGTGAACTGCGTAACGTTAGCTTAGCATGCTAACGCTACTCGGGGTCCCTGCGTGTTGGGCAACACTCTGTAAACCCTTAACGCTAGTTTATCGCCACATGTTGACATTGGCAGTAATTGTGTTTGACTGTCTGGTGCATGTAGCTTAAATATTTGCTCACAGATTCCCATTTACTGGATGCTAACATGCTAGCTGTGACATAAAGTTAGCCTAACTACTGTAAGGTGTGTGGGGCGCGTTATGACACTAAAAACAGGTTTAATGTTGTATTTGTAATATCTGTGGAAAACATACTAATTTGCACGAATCGTTTAAACCCTGTACTCTTTAAATGCACCGAAGCTACAGCTTATATTAGGCAGGAAGCAGAAGGTGAACCTGACGTCTTCCCGGTGTTACACCCACCTGTCCCTGAACGCGTCACAGGCTACTAGTGATGGGATTTTGACTTCGTAAATCAGCTTACTCTATGATTTTTAATTTTATTTTCATGCATTTATATTAGGGATGATGCAGCATAATACTGCAATATTTAGCATGCGATACTGTCCATACACTGATGCAAAGTGTCAGTATTTTGCTGTATGAATTACTAATGTTGGAAATACAAATTAAACTTGTGGTAGACCATTAGACAAGTAACATTATCATATGGGATAAAAACGGATGCTGACAAAGGTTTTCCTTAATTTGCGGTTGAAAAAAACTAATAAATCAAGATAAATTGCAACATATATTATCACATATATTATGTTGAAAACTCATAAAAGAGAGCTGTCCCAGTAAGTGTTTAATTTTTATTTATTTATTTATTTATTTTTACAAAAATATCAGAATTAACTCGTTTTTTTTCTGGTGTCTTAACTATATGGAAGCACATTTACATCAGGAACAGAAGTGGATACAAATAAATAATCATAAACTTTGTTTGTATAGCCGTTTTTAAAACACAGCTACAAAGTGCTTTATAGGACAGATAAAATAGTATATGCCATCAAGATAAAAACAGCAATAATCTACAAAAACAAACATTGAACATAGGCTAAGACAATATGGAAAGAGACTGTTCAATAAAAATATATAATAAATGATAAAATTGATGCTAAAAAAGTAATAACTGTAAAAAGTTTCTTAGGTAGCAAGTATCAGAGCTGCGGGGCCGTGATACTGTAGTACTGTGATAATATATGTTGCAATTTATCTTGATTTATTAGGTTTTTTCAACTGCAAATTAAGGAAAAACTTTGTCAGCATCTGTTTTTATCCCATATGATAAAGCATGTCACTTCAGTAAGTTTTATTGCAATTGATTCACTTGTCTAATGGTCTACCACAAGTTTAATTTGTATTTCCAACATAGTAATTTATATAGTAAAATATTGGCACTTTGCATCAGTGTATCGACAGTATCGCATGTTAAATATTGCAGTACTATGCTGCATTGATTTTTTTTTTTCCCACCATCCTTACTATAAATACATGAAAATAAAATAAAAAATCATAGAGTAAGCTAACTTACTACATCAAAATTCTGACATACCAAGTTATAATTGTACATTTTTTTACTTTGATTTACTATCTCAAAATGATAACTGACCTTGACCTTTTGTTAGTTTGTTTTATCATTCAACTGTCATCTACTATTTTTAAATTTTTCTGTCAAATAGGTTTCCGTTAGTGAGGGCAGACAAAGGGCTGCACAATGCACTGTTAATCAAAATATAATTGAAATTGCATTATGGCCAAGTGCACTTTATAAATCACAGACGCTGCAGTTTTTTTTAAAAAAAGGTCAAATGTGTCTCAATATACTTTTATAAATGAAGCATTGTGGAGCTGCAGAGATGTCCCAGCCTACAAATCATATTCCAGATGTGAGGGAACATGCATGTTTGGACCCCAGCAGAAATAGTTTTTTCAATTATTATTTTTTTTCCAATGGAAAGTAAATGCAATAATCACCTTTACCACTAAAGTCATGTTGTTGTTTTTCTTATGGTGCACAACACTTTTTCAATTATCAACTTTTTCCCTCAGTCAACAGTGAGTGGAACTATTGCAGGAACGATGTTGAAGTAGACTGCATTAGTTTTAGCTTGGTGTACCTAATAAACTGGCAACTGAGTGTGTCAGATTCCAAAAAAAGAGAGGGTATGATAGGACACATGGCTAAATGTTCTGTTCTCAAGCAACTGGATTCTAACACCTGACTGACGCTGCTTGTCATGTGTTGGTCACAGTTTTCTTCTTGCTGTCAGATATTTTCCTTAACCACTTGCCCCCCAACCAGACGGCTACACATTTTACTCCGTCTCCCAGGAGCGGATCATGGATGAAATGGATGAGGAGGCCAGGCGTGCGAGACTGCAGGGACCGAAGACGGGTGCCAACTGAGGCGCATGTATCGCCTGCCTGTCGTTGGACTGTGTGTCTGTTCTGCACTTAACTGAGAAGGGACTTATGTGGACACTGATGCCACTGAATTATATTCCACAACTGGCCGCTGTGATGTTGAGACAGCGATGGACTCTGTTTTGTCTTGATTGTAAAGATTAATTATGAGGTTCTGCTGCTGACATATAACTAGATGTGTCTTGATTTTGATTAAGTTTGCCTGTCAGTGGAAAGGACTGATCCACTGACCTTACATGCCACTCAAAAACGCCCACACTGTAGAGCAATTACAACCCTTATCTAACAAGTTCCCAGCCCTGATCAGCTGATGAGCTCACAGTAAGAGGGTAATATCCTTAACCTTAGTCGTCTCATGATATTAAGTCTACAGTGGCCTTTAACAGCAGAGAAATGGCAGTGACACCACTGAAATGACACACGGATCAACCTGTTGAAACATTTATGTCGATAAAGTGATGATTTGTAAAATAAAGATATAATGTATTTGATTTTTTTTTAATACAGATTTATGTCTCTGTAACTATTTATGTGAGAAAACGAGACAGAGTGAAGCAGTAAAGATGACAAACAAGAGCCGTGGTATTTACAATTTCATTTATTATTGTCAAAATTTAATATAAGGAGTCTGATCTAGCCACCAAATCTGGAGAGTAAAAATATAAAATAAGACATTGTAAGGGAAAGGCACAGATTCAGCATGGCAGGACAGCAGCAGCTTCAGAAAGCAATACAATTATATATTTACATTCAAAATTTTTGAAATGTCTTTGAATATATTACGAACTTTGGAAAAATCTTACAGGAGTTCCTTTCGCCAGAAGATTCAGTGTGTTGTGGATTATTTTTTTATAAGGCAACAGCTACACATTCACAGCTTGGACTGATTTCTCTAAATCCCACAGTGTACTAATTATTCCAAACTGTGGGAACATAGATCGTCATTACTGTGATCAAACATAAACTGGAGAATATTCTCTGCCTCCCTCACGGGGAAAAAATATAACATCAGCTCTTCCTCGAGTGAACACAGCTTTATCCACAAATGTGTTAAAATGATTGCGAACAAACGTAGAAGTTACTAAAGTGCACGAGGTGCTTGATCTACGGAACAAGCGACAAGTATGATTTTTGCTGGAGCAGGAATTAAGGTTGCTGACATGTATAGTTTACTTGTAAACATGATCTATAAATGCACTCTACTATATACACATGTACAATCAACAGGAAAGCCAGTAGTCTAAAACCTAGGTGGATTTTTCACAACTTATCTATGCAAAGAAATCTTTTTTTTTTTAATTATTTGAAACCAGCTAAAGTATCTGAAAAATAACGTGTGATGTCGATGCTAAAGACTTCTGCACTATTTAACCAAACCTCCCATTCAAAGGAACAGTGTGTAGGATTGCAGATTGCAGACAGCGCAAAACTTCTCCAATATACGGGTTTTTGCCGGGAGACGAATCATCCACAGACGTCTCTTCCTCCCAAAACAAACAGACTAGGTGATTTAAACTGGTAAAAACTCTGAATAACGCAGTTTCATGTGACATATCAGTGTTTTTCCAAAGCTGTTTGGCATGTTGGACACAGGCCCCGAGCCCAGCACCTGCTAATGTGTGCTGACATTTTTCTCTGATAACTTAACATCCACAAGTTCAGGAGGTTTTTATTCAGAGACGAATTATCAGCAGAGGTCTCTTCCTCTACAAAATAAATGGACCCAGTGATTTAAAGTGGTAAAAACACAGAATAAAGCAGTTTTATGTTACAATTTAGTGTTTCTCCTAAGCAGTTTTGCACATTGCAGAAGAGTCACTAGCCCAGCACTTGCTAATGTGTGCTCACCCTTTTTCTCTGACAATTTAAGATCCGGACGTTGAGGAAGTTTTAACTATGAGCTGAATTATCCGCGGAGGTCTCTTCCTCTCCGCAACAAATGCACCTTGTGATTTAAACCGGTAAAAACACTAAATAACGCAGTTTCATGTTAAAAAAAAATCTGACGCTACTACCTATAGTAGCCAATGTGGGAACACAAAATGGCTGTCTAGATTATACATGAAGGAAAACATACTTATTATATCATATTCCATTCCTGCCAATATATCCCCCTAAATCTTACACACTGGACCTTTAATTGGTTGGAAAAACAGTTTTCTTTCTCCAGAAGCACGTCAACATTTATAACTGTCGTACAGCGTTTGCTTTCTGAAGCAGTAACATCTTCATATGTATGCATTGATAGAAATACTATCTCTTTATTGTACTGCTGTGCAATGTGAAAAATCATTTTTACTAAATCTAAAAATGTCAAGGCTGAGTCTAGAGAACGTGTACGGCATCCTAAAAGATGTCAAAATCACAGAAGAAACCAAAGATGTCCTACAACAAAATGTTTTCATAACACATATTTGAACTGTACAATGCATCTAATCCGCTCTGGTCCGCCCCTGACAGGCAATACTCAGAGTGTGTTTACTGTGCAGTCAGCAGGTGCTGAGACATCATCAACAAACTACAGCAAAAAAAAGTTGCGAGATTATCCCAAAATGTTGCCATCTGTGTACGACAACTGTCAGAAGTGTCAGAGCCTCGCTGTGGTTCACATTACTGTGCTCACATTGATTAACGGCAGTGAATCAGACAAGCAGGAAAACAGGAATTAACTTCATTCTGGGTCAAAATCGAAGTAAAGTGCCACAACTCCGCAGCACTTTGTACCATCGCTTGACTGCGTTAATGCTAAAAGCATGCTCAGAGGAAACGTTTAAAAACCAGAAGGGCACTCAGAGAGCGCAGACCTCCGCCAAGGCCGAATGCCCTGTCTCGCAATGTTAACAAAAATGAAAAATAATTTGTGTATCTGCCCTGTGATTCGAAATTTAAAAAGGTTCTTCCTTGGCCCGTGCTACACCCTTCCACCAGGTTTCATTAAAATCGGGCCAGCTGTTATTTCATTATGCTGCTGACAAACAGACGAATAAACTGTCTGCAGAGTAACGTGTCAGCCTGAACTGGAGTCGTGTCGTTCTGAACCGTTGGGTCTGACAGTTGATTCACAAGAGAGCAATAATGAATTTGTCATTTTTAACATGAACCAGACCAGAAGGTTTTGTGTCCTTCGGCTACAACAAGCTCACCAGATCTGACGAAGGGCTGAAAACTGGATGTTACAGTTCCTGTGTAAATCCAGCTTCACTGACGACAGTTTATATACACGTTGAGGTAAATGACCACCGGCAGGAGGAAACAGTTTGCTGATCGGTGTGCCAGTGAAAAGTGTTAAAGCGATCCAACTACAGGACGGGTTTGACCACTGCAGTCTCACTTCAGATGAGGTAGTCCAGATATACAGCGTGCTCGGCTGAGTTTCTTACTAGGAAAACAAAAGAAAATGAATACACAAAGTTAGAACAAGATTTTTTTTAATGGAGGATGAAAAATGACTTCAGTATCAATACATAAATAAATGTATAAATAAATACAGGAATAAATATGTAAATAAATAAATACATTAAAAATAATAATGAATAAATAAATATGTTTATCCAAATATGTATAAGTCCACTATATAAATAAATATAAATAAATAAATACAGGAATAAATAATAAAAAATGAAATAAATGTTTAAATAACTACAGGAATAAATAAATAAATGTAAATACATGAATAAATCAATACAGTAATAAATATGTTAAAAATAAATGCATAAATAAACTGAAAAAAGAAATGCTGAAATACACATTGAAATAAATAGATAAATGCATTAATAAAACAGGACAAAAATAAACAAATATTTCAGATTTATTTGTACACTTTTTTACAACTTCCTTTTTTTTTGTATTTCTGTCTATGTTTAAGAGATAGGAGGTCCAGGAGCTTCTTTATTTATGCATTTAATTTTTTATTTCAGCATTTATTTATTCTTTTATAAATGTATTTCTGTATCTATTTATTTATATTGATCCATTTATTTATTTATTTTATTATTTATTGATATTTATGTCATTTTTCATCCTCCATATATTTATATACACATATATATATATATATAAGTGTAATAAGTAAACTTTTAATTAACTTTTATTTAATTCAGCGTTCACTCACCATTCTGCTAATGTCAGTTGCAAAGGTGACGCCTTTGCTTGGTTTATCCTGGGAGCCGCTGCTGCTGCCTCCAAGAGAGTTTCTCCTAATGATACCTGGGGAAACAAACATGCATTTTAAAAAACATATTTAGACATCAGGTTGTCACATCGTCACTACGTTTTAATAGATGTGGATATTCTGGCTTACCTTGGAGTGGCAACATGTCCAGGCGCTGCAGGCTGTTCCTGCGGGACGAGGAGAAGCTGCTCCCCTTGGACAGGCGGCGCTGTCGGCTGGACAGCATAGCAGCAGGAGAGACGATGCCTGGAGGGGGAACCTTCCCCATCTTCTCATACAGCTCCTCAATCTCTCTCTTCTGGGTGGCCTGCAGAGCCTGCACCTCTGTCAGGTGTCTGAACAGAGACAAAAAAGTGACAATGTAAATCGTTAAGGGCCAGCAATTCTATCAAGGCGGCCACTGGGCTGCAGTCCTGAAAAATCCTTGAGGACGTGGATTTGAGGAAATTGAGGCCTCAAAAAAGTATAAAAAGAAGATAACGGAGATAATCATTTGTTGCAGCCCTATAAAACAGAGTACAACAATGACACCTTTATGATAAAGGTAATTTGCGACTGTCTTCTGTTACACCAAAACATTCAGTCCAAAGTTTCACCACAGATCATAAAAGTCATTTAAAAGAGGGAGTGTCAGAGCTCTGGTCAGAGTTCTTGTCCTCTCCTCTTGTCAGTGTTGTCCTCTGGTTTAGGTTTATATTCTGTCAGTAGCACCTACTCAGTGATGAATTTGTGGTGTCACTTACTTGTCTCTGAGCTCCTGAAGCTCCTCCAGCATGTCGGAGTCGTCACTGTCGGAGTCATCGCTGCTCATGTAGGGAGCATTACGGTTGTAAGTCATCATCCACAAGTGGTGAAGAGCGTTGCTGTACTGCGGGCTGCCCGCCCCTCCGTCCCACAGCCTCCCCTCCATCTCAGTGGCCGTCACTGAGAGTCCACTGTCCGCAGACGTTCCCATCAGGCTCAGGCTGTACGCTCTCCTCCGACTCCTCTTCCTCGTCCTCTGTCGTTCCTCAACAATCTCTTCCTCCTCCTCCTCCTCCTCCTCCTCCTCCTCTTCCTCCTCCTCCTCTTCTTCTCCGTCCTGCTGCTGCTCCTGGCTCCATCCCACCTGCCCGTCAACCTCCTGGTGGACCCCCGTGGTCGAGCCTCTGTGGGGGTGCGGGTGAGGAGGGGACATGGTGAGGGAGGTGCCCATGCTGGTCTCAGACTCCCCCTGCTCCTCTGTGCTGCTCTCTGATGTCGTGCTGTTGCTGTCCGCTGGGGCAGGTGCAGCAGGGGCAGCGCCTGCTGGTGCGGCGGGCACTGGGATGTGCATACTGGGCGTCACCTGGAATCGCCCAACAGTAACTGGTGCAGACTGGACCTCTGTGATGTAGAAGAAGAGAAGGTGTTAATCTAAATACTCTGTGTTCAGATGGAACTCGGGAGTTCGTGTTTACGACATGGGAAGTCGTGAACTCTCCGTAAAATTCCACATAACCCCATTTGAACTCAGTATTCTGTGTGTGCCAAGCATAGCGGCCGACATGAAAGCGCAAATGTCCCTATCTAGAGCTCGTGTTTGATTTGTACGTATCGAGCTACTGTAGAAACAACATGGCAAACTCCTTAGGAGAGGACCTGCTCCGTATCTAGATAAAAACAGCTCATTTTAAGGCAACAAAAACACAACTACTCTTGGTTTCAGGTGATTACGCGATAACATCAACAAAATAGTACTTCATCACTCGTTAAAGTATCTAAATTCACATCTGATCTTTGGATTTGTCTAAAAAGAAACACATAACATTGATTCCAGTAAGTTGCAGCACTCCCTCTACTTACTTATAGTATCCATGAAAAAGAAGCTGAAACATCAGGATGGCCTGTTTATATATATATGTCAGCCAATCAGTGGCCACACAGTAGAGACTGTTCTGTAATCTGATCAGAGCTGATTGATCACCAGAACAAAGCCTCACTCTTTCCTGACATCCAGGGTGTGATCATTTTCTTCTGATTGCTTTGGTACTATCTTTGAAACTATCGGCTGTTTTTGCGAAAACCTCAAAACCTTACAGATCTCTTACATCTCTTTAAGAGGCTGCAGCGAGCTGAGTTTTGTTACGCCATCTTCTCAGGAAGAAAGAGGCTAATTAACGCTTCAAAGTTAGGCTGGATTTTGGCGAGGGAGTAACTGCACAGACATTTCACACAACAGTGGGTTCTGTGGTTACTGACAAGTCTCCACTTTGCAGATATGCTCACTTTATCCTAGTCCCATGAAGTTTGGGGAAACATCATGCTTTATAAATGTGTTGTTTTTGCCTATTGTATAAATTGGGTATGACTGGAAAGCTGAAACTCTTGTGGATCCAATGAGCCCATTTGTTCATGAGTGATGATGTTATTTCAATGTAGTGAGACCATATTTTTAATTGACCTCACTGTATAAAATGACCTATAGTGACCTCAAGGATAATCACAGCCTCATGAAACTTTACAGCCACGTTGACATTTAGGGTGTTCCTCATTAGTTTCCAGAACAGAAGTGCTCACCATCCAGCTGCCAAAAATATGCTAATTCTTACAGAAATCGCTAAATTTAAAATGTTCGTGACACTTAATCACAGCGTGGATTTTCCTGTGGTGTTCCCCAACTTCTTGGTGTCTTCATGTGGTATTTTGGAGGGAGTTTTGACCAATTCTATCACTTCTCAAGTGGTAACATTCTCAAGTGCTTACATTAAGCACCAAATCTGTGTAAGAATGGTATCAACCCCCCAAAAAATGAATAAATAAAAAAATACTGCAACAATTAATTAGACATAATTGAGCATGTAAACAGTCATCATTTACTTCCATCATAACATAAGCCCCTTCACACTCTAAACTTTAAAAGATTTAATAGGTGCCTGACCAAAACTCAATGTTAATTACATATTTCCGTTTTCCAAGAGAATCTCTGTATGTTTCTTGGTATCACTCCGTTTTCTTAAACAGTAATCGTCCTGTGTTGGTGAACACCCTCTATAGAGATTTGATTATAGCAGATAGAACGTCCTGTCCTGATAATTGTGATGGAGTTGTGTACCCGTGTCACGTCCAAGTGACGCAAACAGTTTGAGTCACTGCACATCTGCAGATCATTTCAGGGTTTAGAAATCCTGCAGTGCCTCATTTCACCCACTAAGTGTCCTTCTCACAGTAAACACAGAGGGTGTTTGGGTCAGTGCCCACTGAAACAGAGGGACTCTGTTGAATGTGGGCTGCTGAGGAGGGTATAAACACCAGCGTGGATATGGGAGGAGAGGTCCCTAATGAGCGTGGCCGCTCACTGATTGGTAGTTGCCGGTGGGCAGGGCTGCAATCACACCTACGTTTGTGTTGGTATTGAATGGAACATTACACCAGGACCCGCCATTACGCAATGGCTCCTGAGGCAATGCTAAAAGGTGATAATGTCACCAAGGATACGGCGCAGAGAAAGAGAGAGGGAGCTGAAAACAACCTCAAGAGGTAAATTGGCCATAACTGAGACATCAGGCTGTATTTAGACCTGATACATCATAAAAAGGAGCAGAGGAGAAAAAACTTGTAACATGTGGCTGTGGGTGCATTTATGTGTATACACAAGCGCGTGTGTGTGTGTGGGTTTGTTTGGGGTGCAAACATAAACATCATACAGTGTATGTCATTTCCCAGCCCTCCCAGCCCCCTGGCCAGGAACATACAACACATGAGGTGTTTATGATCCAGACTGCTGCAGAAACGTGAGAACATGCACAGAATTATTTCTTACCAGGTTCAGTAGCGGAGGCTTTTGGTTTGGGGGTGCTGGTTTTTATCTCAGGTACAGTGGAGTGCAATGGAGCGCTGAAGGATGATAACTGTACGGGGAGAATAAACAGTTAAAAACGTATACATAACCCGACTTGCTTTTTCATCACACTCAAACAGAAGTCCAAACAAAGTGGCACCCAGCTATGCTGCTGGAGGGAAATGTGGAGAAATCATGGTTGACCATACCCATATTTTTTGGTTTTGTCCTTCCATTCAAACTCGTTTGAAGGAAGCAGCAACAATCATTTAAAAAACTGGGGGTTTTAGCATTAGTGCAACATTCACATCCGTTTCTCTTGGACATATCCATAATGGACTAAGTGAAGATGATACCTATCTGCTAAAGATCCTGTTTTTATAAACATCCACGACCTCATATTTGTCTTTGTATCCCTGTGTACTTTTTTCTCTTCTTTGCTCCTATACTTATTGAACGTAAAAAAAATGTTTATGAATAAAAAGTATCAAAAAAAAAGGTATACAAAAGGATGACATCCAGACAATGAACATGAGGTGCTGGACAAGATATGATGCATAAGACGGAAAACAGAGTCCGCACACTGGACTATACTGCCATGACCATATATTTGATTTAATTACAACCAAGGTGACATTTTGAGCTAAACGCTACAATGCTAGAATAAACTGATCCACATGTTTCATTTGTCAGTACTGGTATGTTATATTAGTTGAAGGATAGTTCAATAAATCAAAGAATAGTTCCCTCTGTAAAATGTTAGAAAATAATGGACAAAGCCTCCATATTTCCCAGAGCCTAAGCTGACGTCTTCAGACACCTCGTCAAAATCCAAATATGTAAAATTTACAATCACATAAAATAGAGAAAAGTGCAAATCCTTACATTTAAGAAGTTGTAATCCGTAATTGTCTGTTAAAGGTCCAGTATGTCGGATTTAGCGACATCTTGTGGTGACGTTGCAGATTGCAAACAACTGAAACTGATCCCATGTGCCAAGCATGTAGGAGAACTAAGGTGGCTGATGATAAAATGCAAAAAGTACTCTTACTCTTCTGTTTGTCTGTTCTGGGCTACTGTAGAAACAAAATGGCGGACCCTGTGGAAGAGGATCTGCTGACTATGTAGAAATAAACAGTTCATTTTGTGCTTTTTGTTTTCAGGTGATTATAAACTCATGCAAACGTGTTATATTTAATTTCTGCCAATCTATCCCCCTAAATTCTACACACTGGACCTTTAATCAATAAATCGACAAATCGTTTCAGCATTAATTTGCATGCACAGAATATTATATTAAAGGAATATCAGCTGAGATAATAAACAGGTAACTTGAGGTGACTCACAGTGCTTTCTGGGCTCTCTGGGGGAGACGGGGAAAAATCTGACATGGAGGTTGAACTGGAGACTTCTGATTTGGGTTCAGCCTGGACTGGAACTTGTGCTGGGTACGAGTCCACATAACTGTGGTGGATATTCTCCTGGGTCAGGCTTGGGGGACTGGTGGGCGGACTTAAGAGTTCAACCTGCTGCTGAGGCTCCTGAGGAACCAGTGGAGGAGTGGAAGGCAAAGAAGGTGGAGAGACATGATGCGGCCAGCTCGGATGACTGCTCTGAGGAAACCCAGCTCCGTCCATCACAGGCGTATTCTCAGGGCTGTGGTAGACGTTGTTTTGTGCTGGGATGCCCGCTGTAGGGTAGGGGACCTCAACTGATGGGGTCTGATAATGTTGTGGGTAGACGGAGGGGTAAGCTGACGGTGGGGCCATGGGAGCTGGTAGCTGGGGGTGGAAGGCTGGATAGGAGGGCATCCCCTGGGCAGGCAGGCTCGCAGGAGGGATGAAAGACTGAGCCATGCTCATGGCCATGGAGATGACATTAGCTAAGGAAAATAGGGGCTGCGTGTGGGGGGGCCACATGTTGGGATGCTGAGGGGCAGGTGGGGACATGGTGACACCATCACTGTTGCTGGGGCTTGGGGTCTCATTCAGAGGACTTGGAGAACCAGGGGCGGGGGAGGGAACAGACGGGAAGGTGGGGTTACTGGCTACACGTGTGAGGGGAGGATGCATGCCTGGTTTGGGGGACCCTGGAGGGCCTGGGTACGGGAATGGGAAGTGACTGTGGCCCATGTATGGCAAGTGGTAGTGCTGGTGGTGGGGCAGCAGAGACGCAGGGTTGTGATGGTGGTGTTGTTGATAATGAAGAGGAGACCCTGGAAGACAAAGATTAAAAACCGTTTAAATCTGTAGTTTGAGGTCAGTCTTTGGCACAAACTGTGCTGGAAAAACATGTAAAAAAAAGTCTCTTAACGTCTTCATTTAAAGGTTCTGTAACTATAATTTATTTGGATCACTGGCTCCTCCATCATATTAAGTAGCTTCCCATTTGCAAATTACATTATCTGCTGACTTTACGAGCAACCAACAGCAGATACATGGAGAATAGCTAGGTTAGAGCAAGCTGGCAAAAAAACAAGCCAGAATTTCACATGTCAGTATCACTGTAATTAGGCTTTATTTTAAGCATCAGGGAGACATTATGATATGGTGTACTAAATGTAACACACACCCACACATTTAACACAACGGCAGCAACAATGTGCTAATCCGAAGTCAGTCCACAGGCTGCTAGAGGCAACCAAGAAAGTCGGGGAAGGTCCCAGCTTTTAAGTTTGGTTACAACCTGTTCACCTACTGGCAATAAAAAAAATAATACTGGTAAAAAGTTACATACAGAAGCTTTAAGTTGTCTAATAAGTGTAACTTAAAATGACAACCCCCAAAACTGGACAGAACTGATCCAGAGAGACACGTTCGATCTCTCGTTCTTCCTCTCTCCTCAGGGTTTGGTTAGTCTAATTCTCGCTGCAGCCCGCTGCCAAGACATACGCCATGTGGAGCATAAATCTTTTCCGCACTTTCAAAGAATGGGTTTCCATGGTGAACAAAGACGTTTTGTTCAAAGCAGTATCCGACTATAATTGCATTCGTAAGCTGGAGCAGTCGTACACCAGGCTTACATGGCTGTGAGGGATTCAGCATCAATGGAGCGAGGCTTGTGCGTATGACATTTTCGAGGAGTTTAAATGAAACACACGTGTGAGTGTGTACAAAACTTTTTGTGGTGGGCTCTGATTGTGAGATTATAGACGGGATTTCTGCATCACTCTTTGGGGAAAAGTTCAGGATGCCAATATTCTAGCCCCATCCATTGATTCGACATTTACCTCAACAATGGCTCCACAGTTATAAACCACACCTCCTGCTCCTGATGATGCACACAAGCCTCTACTTTTTCCATGCTGACGGAAACATAGGTGAGGCAACACTCTATAACAGTGGCGGGTGGCCAAGAGGCATTGCGTAAGTGACCATGCAGTGGACATGCAGCAGAGAGGAGACACAGGACAAGAGGGGATGAGAGTGTTCAGATAGAGGGGACATATGGTGGGGAAGTGCTCTTTAATTGACTTCAAATGCACCTCCTGTTAGGAAGGAGACTCTGGCGAGGGGAGGAGGCTTTCTTGGAAATTCTGTAGGAGTTTTTGCTGGCAAACAGATGTTGCCGACTATCGCAGCCCTGGAGAAAAGCTCATGCTTTACAGCGACAGCATTCACAGCTCCCTAAAAGCCAGAAAAGCGCCCTTCAGGTGAGGTAATTACCCAAGAGGCCCTGCTGCAAAGCAGACACAGACGAAGGCTTTGAGGTGTGGGGATGGTGGATGGCGCCATGCGAATGTCTGAACAATACCAAGAACGGGCTCTGAGAAGGGGAGGGGAGGGTTTATGAGGTAGCTGAGCTTTGCTTTGACTTATTCTTTGCCAAAGGACTGTAACAATTTTTCAGTGTGCTGAAACAGTAAACAATGCTGGGCCTCTTCGCGGAGGGACCAGAGGGAGGGCCGCAGGACCATTTACCTGGGGCGTTGTGGAAAGACTGTGAGCGTATTAGAGGTCGCCCAGGTGAAGTAATGTCTGCACTGAAGACGTCTCCATCGGGGCATGGGAGAGAGTCACACACCCCTACGTTTGGGTTAGCCACACCGAAGTCTACAAGCAGACACACACATGCATGAACGGATCACCATGCACACACACACACACACACACACACACACACACACACACACACAACCATCATGCACAGGTAAAGAGATGCAACAAAGAAATGCAAGTTAATGTGGCAGGCTGTGAGTCTTTATGCAGTTCACACACACACACACACTTGATGTTACTTGGTGAATTTCAAACTCTAAGGATATGATTAAAAAAAGTCAGGAGGGAAAATCTTAAGACGTTCATGTCACATCTAATCTCCAAGAGCATCAAATTATCATTTTAATGGGTAAATTAAGACCAGACATGAGACTTACCAGGCAGAGAAGAGGAGGAGTGTGTTCGAGGCAGGGTGTGACTGTGCAGATTGGGCTGTAAGAGAGCACATGTGATAAAACTGTGATTCTGGAATGGGGAGTGCTGTGGTCAAGTCAGGTCAAGTTTGAATTATATAACTCCAGTTCACAAAAATAAGTTATATCATGACACTTTTCATATAGATCAGGTTTAAACCACGCTCTCTAATCTATAGAGGCCCAACATTCCCCCATGAGCAAGCAAGGTGACAACTGTGAGGAAAAACTACCCTTTAACAGGTAGAAACCTCGAGTAGAACCAGGTTCTGGGCGGGTGGCCATTTGCCTCCATCGGTTCACTAGTACTGATGTGTTTTGACCTACATCTGTCATGTCCGTTGCAGCTGACGTGTCTTTAAAAGGGAACTCCACTTCCATAAGATTGGGGGACTTCTAAGACTCAGATGTAAAGCAAAACCAATGCAGAAGAGGCTGAGTTGATATGAATTTTAGTAGGGCTGCCCCCTAATAGTCGACCAGAAGTTAGTTGCAGACAGGAGTCAGGTCGATTTCCAGGGCTGGTCGGGCAGGAAATCCAAAGTGTGGGATCACTTTGAGAAGGTGAAGGACGAACCCAAGCTGATATGTAAACTCATCTTCATTGGTCGACTACAAACATGAAGTATCATCCGAAACACGGAAGTAGCTACATGCCCATTAGCTTTAGAGATTAGAAAATATCTCAGTAACTTTAAGATTGATTGATTAAGACAAACAAACTAAAATGGTCGACGCAGCAGTTGACCAGCAACTCTTGTGCTCAGCAACATTAAATTACTGTTTTTGTCAATTGGATCTGGCTTTAAAGAGAGCTTCACCTTTAGCACATTTTCTGGGAAGTGTTGAGCATACAACTGGATAAATGAGACTTCTGTTATACTATGCGAGTTGTGTGAGAGTTTGTGACGAATGTTTCAGTGTATTGCTGTTGTTAAACGTGGACCCCTGTGACTTCAATTCTTCAAGACTTTCTGGGTTTTTGGATTCTTCTATCACTGTTTTCTTCAGAAATCCAATGCAACACGGGTCGAGTTACTGATACACAAATGGTAATTTAGGGGGTGAACTATTCCTTTAACATCGTGAAAATGGTAAACAGTATACCTCCTTTACATGAGTACATTAACATTGTCATTGTGAGCTTATCTGTTCCTAAAACTCTGAATAGCACCCTCTCTCAGAGTTACAACAGCCAGAACAAAGACAGACAGACAGATGAGTCTCTGGGCTTATGGGTTTCTCCCAAACTCGAGTAGTTTGGTCTGTTTTTTGGCTGGACAGTGCTGGGAAGAACAGCCACAACGAATCTCAGGGGATGTGGTCCATGCAGTGTTTTTAATCAGGTGCTGGAGGGGAGCCAGGAGAGATTTGTCCACAGTGGTTCGGGGTAATTATGTAGCCAACGGGTCGGAAATATGGTGAACAAGGTAGGTAGTTGGCTGTAAGGGTTTACTGCACTCACTTGTCCCACACACACTTTATTCTTTCCTCCATCATTTATGAACATCTTAGATCATTTTTACAGGAGGGAACAAGGAGATTTTGTTCTGCGTGTTCTGCAGAGTGGAACATACCCTGGCAGAACAAACACTTCTCCTTCCTGACATACTGTATCTGATTAGGTCATGTCATGTACAAGATGGCACGGCTCTGATTGAGTCTTTTTTTTTGGGGGGGGGGTTCCTGGAAGTCCTCATTTTACAGTTTCACAGAATCTTAATTCAGAGAGGCTTAATAAATCCAAACATAAATTATTTTACCCATTCGATGTGGGCAGGAATGCCGGAAAGTTCATTATGGTGTGAGCACTGGAAAGGATTTGTGGTCGCGGGAACAAATAAATGGGTAAAAAAACAGAAGGCATGGGGTATGTTTCCACGGATCACAGGGATTTATGACAGCAGTGCTTTTAGTAACATTATGCTCTGATTGAAAGAACTACCTCAGGAACACTTAACCTTGTGTCTTTAAGGGCACGTCTCAGGAGGGACTGTGGACAGTGAAGAAAGCACTTTGAGGTTTTTTATTCCCAGCGTAGGAAGCACTACTCTGCAGCTGTCCATTTGGACCAGATTTACGGGCGTGCTTTAGATAAGCACAGCTGGACCAACTGTAGCTGATGTAATTCCTAATGATCAGACAGTGAAACACTCACTTCCTTTGTTCTCCGCTAACAATGCTGTAATGTGGAGGTGTTGCTGCTGACCTGTGAGGACGACAGCGAGTTGACCCCCCCCGTTGTGGAGAGCAGGCTGGAGGACTCGGTGCTGCTGCTCCTTCGCCATGAGAGCCTCGGCCCGTTTGATGATGTCACCGATGCGGTGGATGAAGCCCTCCTTCTCTGATGGCAGGATGAACTCATTGTGCACCTTGAAGTTAAAAAGGACAATGATGGAAAGAGTGTTGAGATATTTAAGTAAAAGCAGCAACATCACAATGAGAAATACTCTGTTTGAAGTACAAGTCCAGGGGCTTCATTTCAGAAACTTCCTTCGTCTGAAATCATATCCTAGCAAACTTGGTACTCCAGGAACACGTTTCCTGACAATATCGAGGAAAAAAACTAAGTTAGGATGTCATAGATCTGGTCCTAAATTCAAAATAACTGTCAAATTACTGCCAAAAATGGCCACAGCACTATTGTTAGGTCTGTATGGCAATGACAACGAAGATGGAAAACAATATGAACATCGAAATATAATGTGCGCCTCTGTATTTTTCGGTTATGACTGATTAAAAAATACTTTCAAGGGTACACAGCGGACATGCCCTTCTAAACATATATATATATATACAGCAAACGTGCATTTGTCCCTACACCCTATAAAAACCCATGAAAATAGCAGAGGACTTATATTTTGATTGGGTTTAAGACACTTCCACCATAAAAAGATGCAAAAAAGGCACAAATTGGTGCATAATAACTCACCAGAATGATAGAAAATCAAGTGTTTGATGCCCAAATTTTCCTTAAGGAGGACCCAAACCCCCTATTTTACATGTGTCCCCACAGTGCCTGCACTTATCCCTGTAACGAGATCCCGTGCAACATTAGAGCAATAACCTGCATGTAAACACTATCTGATGGAAGGACATACCTGCAACCGCCGATTAAAATCTAACATCCCATTTTGCTCACTCCACTTAAGTCCTCTACTCTGCATTGTCTGCGTAGCTGCCTATGTTTTGTTGTTTTGCCTCTGCTGATTGTTTCTGTATTTATTTCGTATTATGTGTTTTTTAAAGCGTAACAGGAACCTGCACAAAACCAGTTTTTAAGTGAGTCAGGCCGGTTTTAACTGGGACACACGCTGTTACTTGTGTAAATAAAATGAATGAATGAATGCACATATGTATTTATTGTTCGTGTTTCTTTTGTTGTATTTTTAATTTTTTAATTTTGATGTAGCCTTTACTTTTTTATTTTATTTGTGCTTTTGTGATTTTAGTTTTATTTATATGTTTGCCTTTTAAGAGGGAGCCTTACTTTATTACTCCCTGAGGGGAAATTAAATTATATAACAGGGCCTTTACATGCATTACATGGAGAGATGTTAGAGCGTGGGGGCTGCCCATGGACAGAGGCTCAAGGGCACCTCAGCAGTGCCCAGGAGGCAAACTGGCACTTCTCAAGCAACCAGTCCACGTCCATATCTGGTCTGAACAGGGACTGGATGGGGACATCCCGACCCAAGATGGAGCTACTGCCTACTTTTTTGTGTGTTAATATCCATTTGTAAACGACACTGGGTGCCTTTTTTTTGGATATCTGTGTAGGAAATATTAAAAATCTTAATTAAAGAAGAAAAAACACCCACTGAACTGTTAGTCCATCA
The DNA here is from genome assembly GCA_026686955.1 of Epinephelus cyanopodus. Lineage (NCBI taxonomy): Eukaryota > Metazoa > Chordata > Actinopteri > Perciformes > Serranidae > Epinephelus > Epinephelus cyanopodus. The sequence continues at coordinate 7,133,305 of CM048933.1, read as the reverse complement.
GATCTTCTCTATATAAAATCCTAACTGCAAAGTTTAGATAGCAGAAGTTCAATATTTTTGCACTAATGAGTAGAAAACTGAAGATGCAAAGTGCCAGAAAATGGAAAGTAAAAGTACACTGAAGCTATACTTAAGCACAGAATTTGAAATGTACGAGTAGATAGAGATGAGTAGATAGAAGAATACATGCTTCCAAGATTACAAGACACACTTGTTGTCTCTTTGTGTGTCCATCTATGAAACTACAGCCACCTCCCCTCACTATTAGTTATTCTTGGGAAAAAAACATAAATCATCCGTCCACAACAGAGCAGTTTGTTAGAAGAGCTTCTGAGTTTTGCATATTCATGTAGTTTCGAGTGCTGTGAATTGTGGGCTGGGGCGTGGTGACCGTACCCTGTCAGCATGGCATAATTCACCTCATTTAAAACCCTGCGCTGAGAACCACGGGGGCTGCTGTGATGCCAGGCGCCCGTGCCGCGCCAAGACTCCGTAAACAAAAGCCCACTGTGTTTTTAAGAGTCAGGAAAACAGTGTACATTCAGTGGGGAAAACGTGCCGCTGCCCCGTCACGCTCACAGACAGTAACGGAGGGGATGGGCTGCTCACCTGCGTCACTCACTTCACAAAACGTTAGATATATTATCAGTCTGAGATATGATCGACAAACAAAAAGCTGTTAACTGGAAGCAGGATGAATCATGTGTGCGTGCAGCTGAGATAGAGGAATCTGTCTGACTTTATCAGCTGACTGAGTGACTTCATTTATTTATTTCTGTATCCTATAAAGTTCTGGGTGATTTAGCCTCTATTGAAGACTGATAGCTCCATTGTTAACCCTTTACGCCCCCTTTATTCTTTTAAATTGGCTTTAATGTGAAATAAAAACCTGCGCTGTGCAACAGTATTATTGCACCATTCAATCAAATGGAAATATCATAGATGTCCTGTGCAACATTATAAATAAATGTTTCAACAAAATTCAGACTGACATATATGGTAACTTTGGAAACTGTGGACTCTCCCCTAGAATCTGAATAAAGTGAGTAATGAGTTTGTAATAACTTTCCCAAGCTGTGCCGGTGTGTTCGTGGGGATTCAACAAGTTAAAATGACCACCATGCGTTTTTGTTTTTTTTTCTTTTGATATCTTACAAATGAAAACTTAAATGTAAGTTTTCATTGTAAAATAGGACCAAGACACACAGACTTTGTGGTTGTTTTGTGTCTCTTTGTAGTCGTATTGTGTCTCATTGAGGTCATTTTGTGTCTTTTTTGTTGTTTTGTGTCTCTTTGAGGTCACTTTGTGTCTTCTTGTGGTTGTTTTATGTCTCTTTGTAGTCATATTGTGTCCCATTAAGGTCATTTTGTGTCTTCTTGGAGTAAGTTTGTGGGGTTTTTTTGGTTGTTTTGTGACTTTTTGTGGTTGTTTCGTGTCTCTTTTCAGTCATATTGTCTCACTAATGTCATTTTGTGTCTTCTTGACATAAGTGTGTGTCTTTTTTGATTGTTTTCTGTCTTCTTGTGGTTGTTTCATGTCTCTTTGTAGTCAGATTGTGTCTCACTGAGGTCATTTTGTGTCTTCTTGAAGTAAATTTGTGTCTTCTTGTGGTTGTTTTGTGTCTCTTTGTAGTCAGATTGTGTCTCTTTGACATCATTTTGTCTCTTTTTTGGTTGTTTTGTGTCATTTCAAGGTCACTTTGTATCTCCTTGTGGTTGTTTCGTGTCTCTTTGTAGTTGTATTGTGTCTCATTGAGGTCATTTTGTGTCTTTTTTGATTATTTTGAGTCTTTTGGTAGTCCTATAATGTCTTATTGAGGTCATTTTGTGTCTTCTGGATGCAAGTTTGTGTCTTTTTGTGGTTGTTTTGTGTCTTATTAGGTCTTTGTGTCTCTTGTGGCTGTTTTGAGTCTCTTTGTAGTCTATCTGTCTGATTTTGTAGTATTTGTATCTCTTTGAAGTTATTTTGTATCTTTTGAAACTTGTGCGTCTGCTTTGGTTGTTTTGTGTCTTCAAAGAGCTCAAACATCTGCTATCTAAACAATAATTTATTTTGCTATTCAAAATTTCTTTGGGTTTGGACTCTATCACAAATTATTATTAGTTAAAGCTTAAGAAAGGTCCACTGGGGGATATCCCAGATCTGAATCTAATCAATTGTTACTTGATTCAGAGGCTAGTTTAACATAAATCCAATACCATTCCAAGCTTGAATAAATAGCTGGGACAAAAAGAAAAGACACCCTTGCTTTTATTAACCTGACGAGTGGTTTTATTATTGACACTCTGAATATGGAACCTGTTGATGATTAAGAGGCAGTAATGACTCACCATGACAGCAGCGATGTCCTCAGGGTTATCTCCATCCAGGTCAAACTTGAAGGTCACCATCTTGTCATTGTGCGTCTGCAGCTGACACTCCACCACCCGGTCCACTTTATCAGAGAGCTGCAGACACAGACAGGATCAATGGTAACAACAGGGGTCTGTTTACCCTCTGAAGTTAAACACAGGAGGAACAGTGCGTTTTTGTATGTATGTGTGCGTGTGAGCAAACGGCTACTGTATGCAGTGTGTTTATGCGTGCACTGCACTCTTTGCACCACTGTATGCACATGTGGTTGTGCATGATCTGTTTGTCTCTGCCTCCAGTCCAAACATGCTCGTTAAAAGACCGCAGAGTGTCCTGATCAGACGAGAAATGTACTGCGGTTGCCGGGGGAAAAACTGATAACGTTGCATAACCCGGGTGGAGCTTTACCGCTCGCTCATAAATAAAACGAATCCGCTAATTCAATCATTAAAACCAGCTGGTTGATTTATTTGTTTATGATGAGCTGTTGCAATAAAACAAAACTTTTGATTTACTGTACCCCTGTGATGCGCAGCCTTGAGCGCGCCCTCCTCCTGAACAGCTTCCCAGCAGTTCGCCTCGCAGCCGTTTTCTCGCCCTTCTCTGATAGGCCCTCGTAGCCATCACTCAAGCCTGAAGTCACATCGGAGGCATAGCTGAAGGGAAATAAATTATACATGCTACTGGTTAGAAAATACGCCAAGGAAACATTCCTCTTTTTAAAGTAAACTCATCATCTACAACAGAAGTGAATTGAACATCCATCATGGCTGATTATCTTGGCACCACACATAATAATAAACAGCACTCTGAGATGTCAAATAAAGTCGTGATGTGTAACAGTGGCATGTCTCTTGGGTGTAAACAGCAAAGTTAAACAATACAGTGCAGCGAGGCCTGTTCAGAGTCTATATGAAGCTCCAGAAGAAGCAACGCGCCCATGTGACTTGTTGTATTTATACAATGAATGAGTTTTAGGTTTCAGAGAACTGGAGAACATTCAGCGAATTTTATAAAAAGCTTTGGTTCAGCTAATTGCGTCTCCTGGGTCTTTTTGGATTGCTGCGGTCACAGACTCCCCTCTCCAACACAGGCTGCAAACATTTACAGGCCTACCGGTTGGCAGCGTCCGCCTGTCTCTATTTAAAAACCTCCAGCGCAAGGCGGGTAACTGTGGTTCAAAGTAAAGCCCGTTTTCACCTTTAAACACTAAGGACATGGAAATTATACAAGATAGTTTGTGTTGATATTGCAAGCGATGATGAAATGCAGCTCCGCTCATCAGTAATCCGTGGCTTTTCTCAGAGAGGGAATTAATTAATGGATCCTAAATAGTGCACGCCTAAGCTGTTGTGAAACATTATACCCAGCCAGACTTGACATTTGTTGCAATCTGCTGCGCTCAAGTCAGACAAACTGACAATCAGGGAAGACACACTAAGTAAAGCAGGTTGTGTTTGTTTTATAATACTTTGTAAATCTAAATAAACTGTATTTAAAGGGTAACTTTAACATTTTCCAACCTGGGCCCTATTTTCCCATGTTTGTGTGTCCAAGTGACTAAATGGAACAACAATTTCTGAAACTGGTCCAGTACTGAGAGAGCACGCTGCAGCTGGCAGCAGTGAAACAGGCTGCATCGTAACCATTTGGGGCCTACACACCCTCAACGTGCATCAACTTCAAGCGCTTGTTTTTGCCACTGACAGACTCAGATTATTATTTTTAGTGTCTGACAAAGTTACGGAAAAGATCCCGACAAAGATAGACCTTTCTGTGAAAGAGCAAGTCCCTTTTTGTCGAACTAGAAACAGCAAAGGATCTTGCTCTTAAACAAAAAGGTCTATCTCTGTCAGGATCCTTCCTATAATGTTGTCAGACACTAATAATAATAATAATCAGAGTCTTTCAGTGGTAAACATTTTTTGTACTTTTAGCGGACGTACTGTACTGATTTCCAGGTTTTCAGGCTTATTTTGTGGCTGAATATAATTTGTAGTTTCCTAAAATATGAAACATTGGAAAGTGGTCCTGTTTGACAACTTTTTTTGACAACAACTTTGACAATTAATTAATCATTTACGGTGCTGCTTATATGTCACTGTAAACTGAAAATTTTAGTTTTGGACAATTATTATTATTATTATTGTTATTATGATTAATTTATTATTGTATTATTATAATTATTACTGTTTTACTTTTTCCATTATTATTATTTTATTATAATTTTTTCTGTGTGTTTTTTCTCTGTCTCTTCATATTATTTTTGTTTATATGCAAAAGAAGCATTGCAATACCCTGTTATCTTTGAAAATGATGCCTCGCTATATAAAAAACATTTAAAACTAGTTTTGGATTGTTGGCCAGACAAAAAAGCAAGTAGAGGATGTCGTTAAAAAGAATGTGGACTAAACAATTAATTCACAAATCACAAAATAACCAAGAGATTAACTGAAAACAATCATTATTTTGCCTTGTTTGTGAGAATCACACCTCAGGTTGTGCATGGCGACAATAACATTATAAAAAAATATTATAGTCTCTGAACAGAAGATGGAGTCCAGATGACAACACACACACAAACACACACACACACAATCTGCTCTCATGCCAAGAATAAAGCCGCTCTCTCCCAACATCCCACCAACATGGAAAACAGGGCCTCCACAACATCACACAGAGACCTGCGAGGGTCCGCTCTGCCTCACCGCAACAAAAACACAGAGAGTCTGTCGATTGCCTCGAGCTTGTTGTTACAGCCCCGCAGATGTGGAGGAGGAGGAGGAGTTATAGAGGGAAGACCAGACATTTCTACTGGATTCACATTGATTTTCAGGCCTCCAACTCAAATAAAGGAGGGACTATTGAACTCCATTGTTCGCTGGATGTTTAAAAAAAAAAAAAAGAAAAGAAAAAGCAGAGTGAGGAGAAAAGAAGGCTGAAGAACGTTACCTGTCCACAGGAGAGCTGAAGCCACTCGGGAGCTGCGAGTTGCCGTGCTCTACGTTGCTGGATACCGCGATACTCTAAAAATAGAAATAAAGGAAGTGGTGAGGTGAAGTTGGATGAAAGACTTCCATTGATTTCTTCTGCTTTTGAAGACTTAGTACAAGACAGTAGTCAGGAAACAATTTCGCACATTTTCCACATTGTGAAAATTAAATGTAGAAGTATTTAATTTACTACAAACCACTTTTTCTGAATGTGGCATTACATATGAATCAATTAACCATTAAATCCCTCAATCTGACTTTTCATCCGGCACCATTAGAAGGTTCAAAATCCAGTTTTTCCAACACTTTTGGTTGCACTTTTGGTTTGGAAAGGCCTGTGCTTGTGACAGTACAAAACGCAGACATTAATGGCTGTAAAATGACATGCTGTGTGTTGACTTTTAACATAAGACGGATAGAATAATGTTGCTGAGTAGGAAAATAATTAAACTATTAAAGCAGATTAAACATACGGAATTCTGCGTAGTAATTTCTCCTCAAATAACAAAGAATTATCTGTGATTATTATGGAGTCAGAACTGTTATCAGCTTTTCTTTAGGCATGTTTCATGTACCGTACTGTCGGGTGTTACTTTCCAACTACACAATGTTCACACAACTCCCTGTCAGCACTGTATTACACTGAGTAATACTGATGAACGAGGTCTCGTAAAGTCCTTCTCGCCTCCACCCTCAGGTTTTTTATTATGGTCACTCACCGAGGGGAAGCGCAGGGCTGGGACTGGGGGCCCGTTTGCAGTCGGGGTGCCGTTGTGTGTGGCGGGAGGGGTCGCAGGCGCGTTGAAGCTGCCGGCCTCCAGCGGATCCTGAAGCCCAGAGGAGCTCAGATAGCCGTCCGTCTCACAGTCAGCTGTTACAACAAAGGGACATAAACCGTTAGCATGTGACCAACTGGGGCCCGAGTGACTGACACAAGCTGTACCCCACGCACACACAACTTGAACGGAAACGCATGCATCTAATGACCCCAAACTGAGGCATAATCACACACAAACAATAAAAACTGTACTGTTTCACTTTAGATTAACACTGCTCTGCACACACAGGAGAAACTGATTCACGCAGAGCACCAACAAGAATATTTGGGTTTTTGTTTCAGATGAAAACTAAGAGATATTCAGTAAGCACAGCCCAGCACTTACAGTATGCACACACACTGTGAGATAAGACTTACAGGGACTGAATAATTGAGTTAGTCACAGTTTCACATTTCACTGTACACCTCCCATGTGCTCTGAGATCAGGACAGATCTGTGTTCAGTACAATCGTACAGCTATTGCAGCGAGAAACATTTGTCTCCAGAGGTCATGATGAGTTCTTGATGGGAGCTGAGAGGTCAGGAGTTTAATTTGGCAGAGCCGTCTGATGTGACTGAAACTTGAGGGCAGTTCTGACTATACAGTGAGTATAAAAGTAACTACCGGTAAGTACGTATTTTCATTTTTTTTCGGGGTTCCCAACACTGACATGGACAAGACTCTACTCTAAATGTGAATGTCCGTGGACTCGAGACATGAAAAACGAGACCGTAGAATTCCACGACTTTTCCATGTCTTCCATGAACTTGAGAACCTTGTTTACGCTACCTTCTACTTCAGAGGGAAATACTGTACTTTTTAATCCATTACATTTATCTCCATTTTTTTTAAGCTGAGGAGAGACGGGGGAAGAGAGGGGACGACATGCAGCAAAACACTGCGGGTCAGAACCAACCCCAGCTCGCTGCTAAGGACTCAACCTGCACCAGGCGCACACTCTTACAAGTGAGCTACTTGAGTTACAAGTTACAGTTTGTTTTCGTGGTGTCTTCCTGTGTATTCTTCTGCACTGATCAGGAGTAGCGCTCATTATTTCACAGTGTGCTCTACAATGACAGTAAAGGCTTTCTGTTCTATCCCTTCACCGTGACTAATCCCAACTTTAAAATGTATTTTACAGGTGAATGCATCAGTTATTGTAACACAGTTGTTTTGCTGCTAACAGTATGTTCTTTTTTTGTTATAGTCTTGTGTTGCTTGTTTTGTTTAAAGTAGAGGATCTGAATACTTCTTCCACCACTGATTCTGATGATATTATACTGTACCAAAGCATTCAAATGCTTTAAACCGAACGACCTCATAATGATTTGGTTTTGTTTTAACAACATTTATAAGAGTCACAGGTAAAACCAGAAATATAAGAACTTGCGCTGCTACAAATCAGTTTGGATAAAAGCACTGATGTCAGCCCAAGTGTTGCCAAATGGCTGATGGTGCCACTGTTGCAGAGACAAACGGATTGCTTTCCATTTGATAGAGCCTAGAAACTACCACCATTTTCAAAGTCTGGTCGTTGCACCGTCCACCATTGCCACAAGTGGGGACAGCGACTGCAAAGACATTACACTGATACTCTGAGGTAACTTGGGACAGCTACTGTAGCTACTGGAAAAAAAACGAGCACTTTCCTCTTCCTGTTTTGGTTGCACAGTAATTGACGAATTTCCTTTATGCTGTAAGCGAGGCTTGTAGGGATCTAATCTAAACACAGATGGTACCATTGTTCTGTTTAAATTGCTGTTAACAGGTGAAACTTTGGTGTTATATATCTTCTTTGTCTTCAGGACGAACTGTTTGACAATCATCCTTGTTTTAAAGCTGGTTTTACTGATGACATTGTAGTTTTTTATATCATCCAACTGGCTTTTAAAGTGTTTATGAGCCTTAAAAGTTTAACTGAAAACATGCAAACCACCACAGATGGATGGAGCCTACAAACACTTCATGGTATGTGATGTTATATGAGGCGGCTCACAGTTAGCAGACGACAGGCTGTTGTGGCGGATGTGGAAGTGCTGGTCGGCCTCGGGCTCCTCCGGCTCTGCGGGGAAGTTGGAGCTGACCCCAGAATCCACAGAGCTGGTGACGGGGGACAGAACGGGAGCCGGCGGCGTCAGGGCCGGGGTGGGGGACTCTCTTGCAACAGCGTCACTGACTCTTGATAAAGACGGCGGAGGCTCTGGTTCTTCTTCTATGGCTTCCTGCTCCTGCTTCTTCTCCGCACCTCCGCCTGCCGCCTCAGCTTCTCTCTCTGCCTCTTGATGGCTGCGACCCTGTCCCGTATGGCCTTGGCCACGAGCTTGAAGTCCGCCTCGCACACAAAGCCAAGAACGACCTGCATAACAAGATGAAGAAATGGTCAGGGCACAACATGAACACACGTGTATAAGTCACGGTCCGCGGTGTGCAGGAGCGCTGCACTTGGCGACCCGACAACACAGGCTGTAGCAGCAACAATGTGACAGAAGCTATAGTGCTAACAGTGTTTTGTTTTGGGAAATCAACACAGACAAAGTTCATTCTTCTTCCTTGCAAAGCCTCTTGTGACACCCAGTCCAGCAGAGTGGGACACTCAGTCCGAACCTTGCTCTCAACACATAGTCAGATTACAGCAGATCAGCCGGACTAGATGTCCCCTGCTGATACCAAATTTGATCTTGATGAAAACTACCACAAAGAGGTAAACAAGCAAAGAATTGTGGCTTGCATTTTCATTAAAAATGACCTCTATGGAGGGGGCTCTGGAGGACATGAGGGCCTGTTTCGTAACAAGCAAGAGGTCCATTATATTATTAAAGACGTGACCTCGGCCGCTTCCTGAGACACGCTCTCACATTTCGAACCACTGATGATTAAATGCTGAGCTGTGCCCTTGACACACTCGGCAAGGCGCTCACTTATGTGCCGGAGCGCATTTCTGATGCCATAACAGAGCTGTAAAAGAAGCGTAATGATGTCGGGATGCATTAGTGAGGCCGCTCTCACTGTTTGCGGTCAAGTGTCAAAAGATAGATAACTCGAAAAGAAATGTCACCATTAATGTCAGACTCTGTGCTGTGATCTCTGAATCTGGACATTTCAAACACATTCTTACTAAAAGTTACCACATCAGCAATATCCACGGAATTATTAACATTTTGAAACTGTCTTTTGATCAGTAATTCAAACATTACAACTCCAATTCAGGCATCCTCTAAACACACTGCACCTTTTTTTATGAGGTGGAATTTGCTTACAGTTTTAAGATCACTGAGGTCAATACTAACTCCATATCCAGTCATCTTCCCGCCAGAAAACCAATAAAACGTTATCTTCATAAATCTAGATCAGGAGGCTGAGAACATGTGGGGCCCGGCTGAAGTCACCTCTATCTGTAAATCTGGGATCAATTACCCAATTTCCTCGCTAATGGCTGCAACAAACTAGGTCAGTAAAGCAGTACAGTCTCACCATCTCCTGAGCCACCTCCTCGGGCACGTCCTTGTACAGCTCAAAGAGGAACTCGATGGCGTTGTTGTCCTTGTACTTCCCGTGGAGCTTCTTGGTGTCGTCCATGCGCAGCCACAGCTTCAGGCCCGACTTTACCATGTCGTCCTCCTCCGCCAGCTCCACGTGCACGCCGTTGTTCTCCTGGAAGAAGGGGTGATCCAGGAGGTCCTGAATAGTGTACCTGCAGCAGAGCGAGAAAACAGGTCATGTGCTTTACGGCATGTCAGGAACCTAAAGGACTGATTAGCAGTTTTTAAACCTGGATCTTGTAATAATGTGGCTTCTTATTATTTGTATTCATCTGCACCAACTATGCTGCAGCAGGTTTTGAGCAGTGCAACAGGCTGATTGTGTAGGCTTATAAAATTATGACAGGGAGCTTCACATGTTCAAAAAGGTTCAAAACGTGCCTTTTATTCGGTTACATTAATTATTTTTCTTGTATTTACCTGCACACCTCTAACAGGATGCAAAATCACATCAACAACCAACAGCACATTGGTGACTTTTTTGGTTTGCCATGTACAGTAAAGACTTGTCTACTGATAATACCAAATAAAATATACTATTATTCTTAATACAGTCCTGTTGCCTGAAACAGGCTGCAATGTAACCACTCAGGGCGAGTGTGCACCGTCGATTTAAGTCCACTAAAAGTGCTTGTTTTTGTCACTGACAGGCTCAGAGTATTATTTGTAGTGTCTGACATAGTTACAGAAAGGATCCCTACAGAGATAGAAGAGTAACTGCTTTTTGTTTAACCAGGAACACCCCCGAAATCGCTATCACCAAACCCACCAGACTCCATTCAAATAAACAGTAATTTTAGCGTGTATAAGGCAGCATATTCTCACTTCCAACTGTGAGAATTAAGAGTTTATTTCAACCAATACAGATTTGGTGATTGTTGAAACAGTGGAAAGATAATCAAAGGCTGTTTTGTAAGTTTTATTTTGCTTCTGTTGTCTTTGAATGAAGTGTGTTTCACGATGACAAAATTACCGCTTATTTAAATGGAGTCTGGTGGGTTCGGCGATAGCGATTTCGGGGGTGTTTCTGGTCAAACAAAAAGGATCTTACTCTTTAACAAAAAGGTCGATCTCTGTAGGGATCCTTTCATAATGTTGCCAGTCATTTGAAATAACAATCTGAGCAGAAGTGTTTACACTGCAGCCTGTTTCAGAAATAATTTGTACTACTCTCTGTAGAGCCTAGTGTTGAATATTTTGTTAGAGAGTATAAAATATAATCTGATTAGAAGCTTTTTAAGTTTTCTTGTGCTGAAGAAAGCATTTGATGTGAACAAAACCTAAGGCATGTGCTTAGGGATTAGCGCCCTTCATAAAGATCGAAATATACATTATTCATACAATGTTATTTTATTATTCTTGAAGACAGTGTTTGTTCTCACTTGTACCTTTCATCATTGTTCATACGAATGCAGCCCTCAATGATCTCCTTGAGCTCTGGGACTTTGACTTTGTAGAAACTGTCAGGTTTCATTCCCTGTGAAAACAATCAGAGGAGTTTTACTTCGCCTGTAGGGCTTCATACTGAATCAGCAAGTACAAGAGGAAGGAGCTTTAAACAGAATAAGTTATCAACGGTCAGCAGCGATCTCTTTTTATATGTTTATCCCACAGTTCTCCTGTCTTATCGAAACACTAACAGCCACTCCCGCCTGCACCGCATATTACTGTAACCCTCTGCTTTGTGACATCTGCCACCAGCCAGCATGACATTCGGCTCTTGCAATCATGTCAACACCAGAGGCGAACAATACCAAGGGTTCATGAAAATGGAAAAAAACCCAACATGCTCTACGTCCTCCTTCAAGGGACTTTTTAAACTCCTGACAGCCAGAGCAGAACATATCCAGGCAGAATGAAATAAGGGAGTTTTTCAAAATGCTATCATGAGAGTGAACATAGATTACAGCAGAACTCCCATCCCTGTAAAAAAAAAAAAAAAAAAAACAACACTGATTACACAGCAACGAGTCGAGGTCGAAAAGATGTTTGGCCTACAGATACCCAAGCAACAAGCTGATGTCAGGTCAAAACACCCAAATAATTCGATTTAGCAGAAAAAGGCTGAGTGATACACTGCACACATTTCCAAACTGACATGTCACACCGCAACTGCTGTCTTGTTTGTTGTGACCACAAATCATTTTTTCAAAAATATCCCTGCTTCCTGTTTAAGTGGGACGAAGCTGTGAGACAGCAGAGACGACAAATGTTGTTTTTTCCTAACAGTAACAAGTGTGCTTGACTTTTTTAGAGAACGCAGACTCGTTTCGTTACATAATAACGCCACCCAAACACAATTTTGAGAGTCCAAAAAAAGGTGCAGTCACTGAAAAGCTGTTATCTTATACACGAGATGTGATTTAGTGGATCTGAAGCGGAGCACAGAGTTTTCTTTGTGTGAGCAGTTTGCTTCAGTGTCCTCACACACACCTTAAGAATAAATCAGTTTTCCCTGAGTCCAAATCTAATTAGTGACTCAGCTGCTTTCCTGTGGTGACTGAGGTCAAGATAAGATCTTAAGAAATATGCTGGCGTCATACCGACCTAAGTGTTGCTAATGACACTTCCTTTAATGATCCCAATAAATTATTTTACAGAAGAATAAAGTGTTATAAAGTATTATGTAAAGTATTGTCCACGAGCAAAATGTGGCATTCTTTGATGTAGATTTCAATTCTACTGCGGGAAATACACTTTATGGCCAGAAGTATGTGGACACCCCTGCACATATACTTTTAGTTGAATCTTAAAGGAATACTTCACCCCCCAAAATGATCTTTAAACTTTATTTTTCTTGCATGCCTCCACGGTGAATGAAGAATCCAAAAACTGAGAAAATTCATGATGAATTGAAGTGAATGGGGGCCACGTTTAACAAACAGCAATAACTAATTTATACAGTCGAATGCTCTGTACTTCTCAAACACATGCAAACTTTAACATTTAAAAAACTTCCACAGAGACAGTCTCACACACAGGAAGCAGCAGGCGTGGGTGAGTGACGGCAGAATTTCAGTGGAATGTATAAGCAGAGTGGAAATGCACTCGTCTGCCCAGGTGCACCGCTCGTCCATGCATGAGACTGTTAATGCGGAGGTGTTTCAAATATCAAGGTTTTAGTGAAAATGCATTTGAATAAGTTGTGGGAGAGTTTGTGGACAGATGTTTTGATGTAGTTTTGCTGTTGCTGTCCCCATTTCCTTCAATTCATGAAGAATTTTCTGTTTTTGGATTCTTCGTTCACTGTGGAGGAGGTGCTTTCTTCAGTTTTCTTCATGAAAACTTCATGAATCCACATTTTTTGGCATATTGTTGCAGCAGATAGAGGAAGGTCCTTTCCTGTTTTAACATGTTCATGTCCCAGTGCACAATAAGGGCCACATAACATGTTTTTCCCAGTCATTAGCAAAGCAAAATAATGCCGAAAATGGACTTGTTCCAGCTTCTCAAAAGTCAGTATTTACTGTTTTTCTAATAATAAAATGAAAATCTTTAGCTTTTGGTTTGTTTTGGTCAGACAAAACAATACTTAAAGGGATAGTGCACCGCACTCACATGTGTCCGCTTGCGCATGAGACCAGCAAAAGCACACAAACACACATGAACGCGGTGCCCATGTCTCACGGAGCTCGGTGTACAGAGAGGCAGTCAGAGCTACAGGCTACAATGAGGTTAAAACAGAGTTCAAATGAAGTTTTTCCAAACAACTTTTTATGTCGGGGTTTCAGGACACTTGGATCACTACGGACGAGCAGTATGGAGATATTTTGTGGTTTCAATATGTGTTTTTGGACGTTTGAATCTGGGGTGCCGTCAGCCTCCATTAGATGTAGATAATGGGTGAATTTTCATTTTTGGGTTCACTATCCCTTTAACTACATAAATGTGTTTTTTCTGAACATTTTAAAACCCATTGAATCATTATGAAGGAATATAAGCATAACTTGCAGACCCAATTGAATAGTGCATCTTTAGAGGATCCACAATCTTGTAAAAGATCTTTTCAGAGGAGTCGAGGAAGTTATAACAGCAGATTATTGCCTGTCGTTTTAAAATGAGATGCTCAACACTCACATGTGGGTGTAAAGTTTGGGTGTCCACATACTTTTGGCCATGTAGTGTATAAGAGAAGGCATTTATTTACCTTTCAATCTATTTATTTGATGCTAATTTAAAACATATTATGAACAAGGCAGAGGCAAGTCTGCTCAGCTGTGACCACCTATATGGAAAAAATATGAATATACAAATATAATATGTTCTATTTTTCATATGTCAAGCTGTATTTCTCATCCTGTCCCCTTTAATAGCAAGTGACTCCAATTACAAGCAAGTCATACGAGTGGAAAGTTACATAAACTTTATAGGTTAGTGCTTAATGTCATACGGCCATTACATACATTGACACGTCGTCTGCGCTGCACATAGACGTAAAACAAACAAATCATGAGAGGCAACGCTAATGTGATTTTTGCTCAGTCTTGTTGCACGGGTAAGCTTCTCCGACTGCACATGGAACATTATAATATTTTGTTGTTTGTGGAGGAGCCAGACCCACTTTGACTTGTTGGCGTTGTTGCTTTCTCACTTTCCAGCCTCCGTCAGACACTGTTTGCTTTGCATATACGACACGTACGAAAGAAACAGCCTTCTTTGTGCGAGTAAGAGTGAGACACCATTTCCAACACATATAATTCTACTGTCGCCTGCCTTTGCCCACCATGGCGTCATGGATGTGCTTGGCACCCGGGAACAGCTTGAATTACAGCAGCCTGAGGCCACTATGGTCGTAAAACTTATGACACCGAGTCTCACATTTCTTCCTGATATGATCTGATTCCAGTCAGTGCACATCCCATAACTGGGCTACAATTCAAGCTCTCTTCATCCTTACACAAATATCTAAGAATGGATATTTAATTTTCTAATAATTCTATGCTTTCTTGCAATATATTTTTTCCACATATAAGAAGCAGTTCAGACAGAAAATTCTCAGATGTCATTGTCAATAGGTCACTTTCAGGGAGAAGGGAAAATTCCAGTGAACATGATAGCCAGAACCAGTTCGACAGGAACTAAGACACTAGCAATCAGGGAGCCAAACATATGCGACCCTGCGTCATGATTGCGGGCTGAAAACAGAAAAGCGGGCAGATTGCGGCGCAGTTAGGTTGTAATGGACAAAACCGAGCCTTTAATACTCGAAAGGAGGCACATGTTCCATGTGGGCCCCACTTCTTTCCAAGCACACAGGATATCCTCACGTACACACAAGACATCCTCCCGGTTTAATTCCAGGGTAGACACGGAAGAAACACATGTGGACAATTACATTAAACACAGGTTGAATCAAGACAAGGTGGTCCCTCATCCCCCTCCTTCCCTTTTACTCACACTGGTGACTTTGCGGTAGATCTGGGCGGCGTTTTGGCACTCGGAGTACGGGTACTCAGAGGTGGCCATCTCCAGGATGCACATTCCAAAGGCGTAGACATCAACCGCTTCGTCGTACTTCTCCTCGTACATCTCTGGGGCCATGAACTCTGGGGTTCCTGTCAGAGGGCAGAAGCAAAGGTAAACCGTTATTCCACTACTAGAGTGAATCAGTGAAGGAGAGTCCAGCAAGTCTTAAAGTACCATCACCCAATGTTCTAACCAAGGACACAAGCAGCATGTAAAACGTTCATGGATTACAATAGTATCAGAAGGCACATGAGATGTATTGATCGTAAGACTCTTGTCTTTTAGGCCATTGAGGTCATTTTCACAAATAAGGTCACACATGGCCGAGTGTACACCTAAACCTGTATTGATATTGTGGTCACTCTGGGGAAGAGAACAAGCTTTAAACACAATATTGACACACCGTATTATTGTCTTTTAAACTTGACATAGCAAACATATTAGCAAACAGTTGCTTAATCACACATCCAGCAGACACAGAGCGACATCAGCATCCATTTAGAGTCACGTCTCTGGCCACCTGATGAATGAAGTCCAATATTCGCTCTTCTTTTATCTCCGTTTTGGTCTACACCAACTCCTGAGAGAAATATTTGACTCTTGAGCAGTGGAATAGCTCTAATATGTTTACCTGCTGTATACATTTTTTGTTTTCGCTCCCTGGAATTTCACACTGGAATTTCTCATTTATGGGATCAATAAAGATGTATCTTATCTTATCTTATTTTTGACAGGTTGAAATACGAGATCTGAGACTGGTCAGAATTAAAGGCCACTCTAAAATGTGCCGTTTGATCATGCAACACGGTGCCACAGATATGCGTTTGAGTAATGAAGGTACACTGAAAAATGCAGGGAGGAATTTAAACAGAGGCGTCTATGGTTGCTTGTTTGCAGAGGAAATAAAACAGGACACTCTGAAAGACTCTCAAGCAAAACAAGAAGCATTTATGAATTTAAACAGTGGCTCAAGTTAATTTCAGTCTGCCTTCAATTTAAGATTAGTGGCGTTTTATATGTCTTCGTTGTTGTATTATAGATGCATTTTCTTTTTGTCACCAGTGGAAGGAGATATTTGTGAAATGTACACTCACCAATGACACTTTTAGCAAAAGAGGCACTTTTGAGAGTGGCCAGCCCCAGATCTCCTATCTTGACGGAGCCGATGGGGCCGGTGATGAAGATGTTGTCACACTTGAGGTCCCGGTGGATGATGGGAGGAGTGCGTGTGTGCAGGAAGTGAAGCCCTTTGAGGATCTGACGACTCCAGCGCTGCAGCAGCTTCAGTTTCATCTCCTTGAACCTCTTCAAGTACCTAAAACAAAATGAGGATAAGACTAAACACTCCATTCTGAACATGCAAGAAGAGAAAAGTGCCTCAAAGTAATTCATTTCTTATTTTGACAGCCGGGAGGAAGTTTTACAGCGAGCGAGTTTCCTGAATTCTCTCCAAGAACATTGTATCCCAAGTGGAGCTATTCTTTATTCTGCGCCTTTTATCGCACCTCTTTTAGCAGACAAGCTGTCAAACATGACACAAATATCCTCTTTTCTATGGAGAGTTTAATTTGGAAAAAGGATATCCGCCATTACAAAGATGTAACTCCTTCTTTCAAAAAGACAGAGAGATTAAAATAAACTGCTGCAGTTTGTTTAATCTTTTTAGAAATGTGAAGAACTGCAGTTAAAAGGGGAACTGGATGAAGAGACTCACGTTTTGAGTGTGCCTGAGGTCATGAGTTCAGTCACCAGGATGATGCACTTGTGGCCCTTTACCGTCGACTTCCAGGAGTCGTGGAAGCGGACGATGTTGGGGTGCTGCAGGCCCTTCAGCATCTCCACCTCCTCACTGAAACGCTGTCGCTCCGCCTTGGTCAGCTTGCGAGTCTGCAGAGAAAAATCACGCTGTTAGGAATGTGTTTACCTGCCCAGTTTATCCTGGTTTTGAGTATATTTGGGATATTTACATGAAAAATTAGAAACATGTGGGTGTGTCCTGGATTCTTTGACATGTTAAAGAAGTGTTTATGGTCTCTTCATAAAACTCGGCCGTCTATGCAGTAGAAAGATGCAAATACTTTTGAATTCAGTGCTACATGACCAGAGGAAACAGGGAAAAAACGGCGGTGGTATTTGATCTCAGTGTGGGTCGAAGTTTAAGAGAGAAAGAGGGGGGCAGTTCTATCTCTTGATCCGCTTTTATACATTTCGTGACCATGGTGGCAGGCCTTCGAAAGCAAGTATAATCTGTAGAAAGCTCAACAGCCCTATAGTCAGCAAAAATCTGTCCACATTGGACCCTGCAACTGGACATGTGTGAGTTTCTTGAGGATATTTCGCCTCTCATCCAAGAGGAGGCGGCCTACAAGAAACTCAACCAAGTCCAGCTGCCTACAATACAGGCACAAGAAAATGACTCCCAATCTTAATCCAGCCTATAATTGTCTCCGATTGGTTCACGGCCATCAATAAGCACAACACCACACCAATCTCACCAGTAATAAAAGAAGAGACTGTCATACTTTCACTTTTATTCCAGTGCTGACATCATCATTGAATTGCTTCACATCATATTTTTTGTTTTACTGTTTATATAGTTACAAGCAGGGGGTTGAGGATGCACTCGCACACATGGCAGAGAATGATCAGAAACCTTTTGAAGGTGTTTACAAACCACAGTACGGCAGTTTATGAGTGCTCCAGCGAGCATATTCAGGTTTCTCAAAAACAGGATTACAGAGCTTATACAGGTATCATTTTTACATCCGTAAACACACGATGCGTATACTCCAAAAACCTGATTGCCACCGTCATAAACGTACGCGTGTAAACTCTCTAGTGCAGCTAATAAAGAAAGAAAGTGACTTTGAGGTGAAACTGTTTTGTTTCCAAGGTACTTTAACGCTAAAATGGACGAGAAATCTTTAAAGACATGTCGACATCCACAATTTTATGACAACTGCATAAACTGCATCTGCCGGCGAAGGGCATGTGAAATGATTGGAAGCTCCTCTAAATGGACCTTGAGGTGAGATTGTTTTGTCAACCAGAGAAATGCAGTTGTGTTGACAGTTGAGTTGCAGAGCTCTGGTCCTCTCAGGGTTATGCAAGGTTACGTAAGAAGGTAGCAATAAACAGAAATACGCAGGACTAATTTGATAAATCACTGTTACTTTAACTAATGAGCTCGCTGAGGGACTGGAAACCACAAGTTCATCCATCTGGGCGACAGCTCCAGTTACATAATCGCATTTACTTTCCAATAAGGGGAGCTCAGATTTTACAAATCTAAGGGGGAGGTTTCCGAAATCCATGTAAAACTGAACCAAACATTGCAATCACGCTGCACGGACAAAGACATTTTTGTGCTTCCTCTTGGATGAATGGCCCAATTTAGGTGCTGTTGGAGTAACTCTGCCTGTGGTGGGTGGTTAGTGGAAAACTCCTGGGAGACTTCAGAGCCATGAATCCTGCATTGAGGCGGATTTCTGGGAAAAATGCTCTGCATATGTTTATGCTTACAATCAACCTGACCGCTACTTTCTCCTTCCTCTCTGCTCCCTCTCTCCCAGCGAGTGAATGAGGTGCCGCTGTTGCTAATGCTAAGCTGCTGCATCAATCAGCCTGTTTGAAGACCTGCCCTGTCTGAAGTCACACAACGCAAGACCCCTTTTACCTGCGTCAGTCACCTGTCAAGCTGTCATATTACACCAGAAACTTAAACATGAGGGCCTGGGCTCAAAAGCAAGGCACAGAGGCAACTTCTGACTGAGAGGTTTGCTTTTTGGTGGATCAGATTATGATGTGAACACAGGCTGCAGCTTGTTCCTCATATGCACAGATTCTGTCAGACTTACTAAATGGTTTGCAAAAAAGGAAAACATTTTAATGTAATGACTATAACCATTTAAAATGTCATCAGGGCTCAAAAGCCTTTTAGATCACACAATTATTCATTCATCTCCTGAATAAGTCAGTTCAATTTTAAAGCTGGGGTGGACAGTTTTATTGGGTAAAAATCTCATAATAATCTTTGAGTATACGTAATTGAAGTGGTCTGAGAGGAAACCAGACTTGTGCATGACTCTGCTGTAAGGCTTTAGAAAATCGAGCCAGTGACGGAAGACTTGGGCCGATAACAGGTCATGTCAGGCAGAGGGCGTTCCTACTGGCTGTTTTAAAAATGCAGATGCACGCCTCTTTGGTGAAAGCCTGATTCTGTGGCGGAGAATCCTGCAGAGAAAGTTGCTACTCCAGCCCTGGCATCAACTGCTCAAGGAAGCGTTTTAGACATGGAGAGAAACTTTTGCTTATAGTTTTAGCCTCCTGTTAACCGGAGCCAAAGGCTAATAGCTGCGGCTTCAAGTTCACATTTATGAAGCTAACATTAGCTAGCACCTCAGATAAGCAAACTTTCTGCCGTTACACAGGTTAGACGCAGTGCTGCTGCCGGCCGCCAGTCTGCTGTGACACCCGGCGCTGGGGGGGTTTGCGCTGGCTGAATTTGAGCCACTTCAGCTGCAGATATGTCTCCTGAGCTGCTGCCTGCTCTCCTCCCGGCAATGCAGTCTACAGTGGTGGGGAGTGAGGCGGAGAAACCATCAGGTGGCTAGCTATCTCTTGCGTTAATTCTTGGACGGGCTGAAAAAAAATGCTCTTTGGGCAGCTCTTCAATGTATTTAAATTGAGTAAATCAATGCATGAGACACACTAGGTCATCTGGAGGGAGGGGCTCGGGACAGAGAGGGGAGAGCTGCAGGAGGAGGGTGCATTTTTACATTCTGACGTTTATCTATTTATCTATTTTTTGCCTTTCCCAGAAAATTGCATGCCTCAACTTTAATCTTATTTGTGCTTCATACACTCAATTAAGTTTCAAGGACCCTCAAGCAAAAATACAGAGTAGACACTCAACAGATTTCACGGAAAAAACACACACAACATGACAATTATGTGTGTGTGCAGTTTGTGCGTGAGCCAGGGTGAGTGAGTCAGTGGGTTATGGGTTGATGTGCATCTGGATGTTTATGTATCTAAGCGCGATAACACCAGACCCCCGCGTAGCGAGCTCTATCTCCCATGGATAGTCGCCTGTGCAGCGGCTGTTTGCAGCCCACAGTCAGCGTGACATGCATTAGCTGTGGCACGCAGCCGAGCCACTTGGAGTCTCTGACACTTCCAAAAACCACAGGATCTACAAGAGCTTTGGCATGCTGAATGACATGATTGCAAAATACTAAATGCAGACGACTTTTGGCAACTTTGGACGAGCTCTTGGAGAAACTGAAAACCCTGCTGTGGCAACTCTGACAACACCACTGTTCATAAAATGTGAGCTGTTAAACAAACTGGAGAGAGTTTCATGTGACTCATCGAAAACCTGTTCACCAAAACTGAGGAATTGTTCTTCGAAAAAGTACAAAAAAAGTGGAAAATGAAGTACGGATGGAAACAACAAAGCACAAGTGTGAGCTGCGTAACACTGCAGTGCTGTTATGTGATTGTATTGTTATTGGTGCTGGCTAATTTCAGCGTGACAGAACGCCTCCTCCCAGTAAACACATGCACTTAAGCTGTGACTAACAGCAGAAATAAAAACCAACCACACAGTAATGCTTCAGTTTGACTGAGATTGTTTTCACATCATGACAGCCACCAATTCATCGGTCTGATAGACATGATTACTTCTTTCATTATTACAGATAACGATAGTGAGTTTCAATTAGATTTAATGATATCTATCTTTAGTCAGACGCCCTGCAGCATTTCCAAAAGAAGGAATCCTCTGTTGACAGCTGTGCACGGCTTCTATCTAACTTTTCCATAGGATGTTTGAGCGCATCTATCTGCCCCCACCTCTCTCTTCCTCCCTCCCCTCTTCGGAAAATGAGGCCAAAAAAACATTGTGTAACACTGGAGACAGAGCGATGCAGGGGGGGAGCTGCAAAAACAAACTCCGCTTTCAGAAGACAAGCAAGATTCCTCTAGATTCAGAGGTGTGTGCCTGCTAAAAGTTCTCTTATACTGTCATTTCTTCCAGCTGGATGTTTTATTCTTAGCCGCTGCTGCCGGGACGTGTGTGTGTGTTGAGTCAGGGGTCTGCTTTAGCAAGGGTTGGAAATATTTGGGCCTGGTGCCACATAAGTGGAGTTACATAAGCAGTGTTGATGGTAGAGGAGCCATCGGTATTAAGAAGTCCCTGTCAGCGCCCCTATTATGACAACCAGGACATGAACACGACAAGTCAGCCAACATTTGCACCAAACCAGGTGGTGTACACTGTGGCTTAATACAGGACTGAACACTCTGCACCGCCCTGACGTTACACTCAGATACAGACAGTCTCACCAGGATTCGAGGAGCTTCCAGTCAGTGTGGACAGACTGTGGTATCTGTAGGAATCTTGACTAAATACAGACAGAAAAGTAGGACAAGTGAAAAAAATGGATTCACTCATACTACTTATAGCCCTGCGGGGTATGTGTTAAGGGTTAGACGCTGGGGTTTCAATGCAGTTTTTCATTTCCATGTCTTGAATACTTAGATCTGCATTCAAAACCATGTTAAATATAGGAAATCCCATGAAAACTCCAGAACAACCACGTGTTAGCCTGTCTCTGTACTTTATTTTTATTGTCTTTGCGTTTTCCTGTGTTGTTTTTATAGTTTTAGCTTCTTTTTTTAAATTGTACAGGACTTTGTTCAGCTGTTTTTGTTTTTAAATCTGCTTTATTAAAAAAAAAAAAAAAAAAAAATGGATTGGAATTTAGATTTATAGTCTCCCCAATCTGTCTGTGGCACTTGCACCCACACACATTTGTTCCTACTGAAGACGCAAACCTTTAAAAACAATTCACAAATGCATAGTTTCATTTTTTCTTTTGTTTTTAAAAAGACTCAGTAATTTCCTAAAGCAACTGGGCACCGCTGTTTTTTAATAAACATTGTACAAACTGGAGAAAACAGCCTAACTGTGGGGGACTATTTTCCGCTGAGGATTAATACACATTTGGTGCTCTTGTAGGTGTTTATACTGTACAGCAGGAAGAGGATGGAATATACGGGATTAACTCAAAATAAACTACAGTGTCCATGTTTGCTGTAATGACGGAGCATGTTGCCAGGTGCAACAGTGGGGCTCATTTATATGTATTTAATAGTTTTTAGGGGAAAAGAAAAAGAAAAAGGAGCTACAAAGACGATACATGTTAGCAGGATCAATTCATTGTTGGCGTCTATCTTTTCAAAGGATTAGTTGATGATAAGAAACAAAGCCACTGCACACCAAGCACAGATTTTCAACCAAAAAATGTGTACGTAAACCTATAAAAACTTTAAGAGCTTTAATAAACACGTAACCAATGAAATCCTTTGATCCAAACGATGTTGTACCTCGAGGTCATAGCTAGTTTTCTGCCAAAATAGGGGAATGTCTTATAAATTTGGTGTCTAAAACCCAGTATTATAAGACAAACACTGTGACAACTGTCTTAATGGACAATTCACGGTTTGAGATTGCCCAGCAGCTGCTAACGTTATATGTTAGTCATAGATCGGGGCTAGCTACAACAGCTAGCATTAGCATCAAATCTGGATTAGAATTAGTTTATGTAGTGTGAAGTGAATGTTAGCGCCTTAGAGATTCTCGGCGTGGACAGGTTTTTGTTGTGTGGAGTGGACACCTATGGCTCATTTATACTCCGTACAAAAACAGATATGCATAGATACGGCCAATAGAGGGCAGCGTCAAACGTTTCCAACAACACACATGGCGACCACGGAGGAGGTAGTAATGATGCACCTTTTAACAGAGGCAGCGTTGTAGATGGCTGTGGTCTTTCAGACCATTGAATACATTGCGACATGTGAACGGTGAATTATTTTCACTGTATTAACGATCTGTCCTTAAATGGCTCCTACTGTGGTATCTTGCTTACTGTCCCCACCATCTCCAGTGGTACTGCTCCGTTTCGTCTGTATCTGTAAGCTTTGAGAAAACATCCACAAATGCGGACGAACTGAACGCAGAGTATGGACAAAGACTCCGTCCATGTCTGTATAAGTGTATAATGTTGAGCATAAATGAGTCCTTACTAGGCCTTATTCCCAAAACGAGTGACTGCAGTGACGAGAAGTGGATTCCTGGAAATTGTAATAGCCAGTTATTCCCGTTTTTTGACATTTTATAGGCTAAACAACAAATCATTCAATAAAAATAAGGTAAAGATTATTTGATGAAAACAAATAGCGGTAACCCTAGAAGAGCAGCTGTTATCACACAGTATGGGACCAAATGAGACAGAGAATGTGTCCATAATTCGTCAACGAACAAGTCGTAACTTTTTGTGAGATTCCAGAAATAATCAAATTCATCTGTCATACTTTTTCATCTACCTTGACTTCTGCTTGAACCCCTTTAGGGACTAGAAGGTGAGCCCTCCTGTCTTCTTCCTGTCATTAACTTATTACTGAAAGTGCTATTAACAGGCCATAATTCTTGTGTTCCAGATGCTGACAGAGAGGAGCCCTGCAGATAAAGACCAGAGTTCAAACAGACCTTCAAGCGGGACAGAACCTGCACGGCTTCACAGTAACTGACAACCAGCTAGCCAAGATCTGGGATTGAGGTCAAAGGCAAAGAGGGGAGAAAAAAAACAGCCTGACCTCATGCCTCGGAGACTAACATACGCATTTTGACTGACATACAGTTTGTATAAACAGGCACGTAGGCACTCACACTGGTACAGTGTTGAATTTAGATGTTTGCAGGTGAGAACTGAGGTGGCACTGTGCTCTTTCCAAAGAAAACCTGACATGTTCTGTAAATGGAGCGGGCAGAGGGAGGTTAGCCATTAATCTCATCAGGATTGAGGACGCAAACCAGCCTCTGACTGCTGCTCTCACACCGACAACCTGACCTGACTTGTGGCGCCCGGCTAATTACCTACACGAGTAAAGGAGGCCTAGATGCAGGATTACACTATCTCTCGTGTATTTCAGGAGTGGAAAAAGTGGCCTCTCAAGCACGTCTTTTTTCCATCTGGTTTAGATACTTTTTCTAGATATGAACAGATTTTAAAGCCTGAGGATTTTTGAATCCAACACTGCAGTTGGGAGTTTAAAACAATCAGATAACAATATATCAACATGTTTTCTTTTTTTACCTTAAACACATCATTTTAACAAACAATCTTGATATGGATACCGATATTTATTTTTAAATTATGGCCAAAACAGACCTGTGATTGGTACATTTTACAGTTGAAAAATCAACTTGTCATTGTTCTCTGGAGGACTAACTGTAATAGTGACAGTGTTTCTTAATATCCTCAAACTACTTTGGCATATTTGTGCTGCTATTATTTGTTGTTGGCCGACCAGTAGAGGATCCCGGTATCACGCCGAAGTCGTCAGTGATTTGCAGCGTCAGAAACCAACGACCTTTAACGTCATCATGATACGTGGCCAGCCCGACGGCATCAAGGGGAAACGTGGCAGGACAAGGATGTAGGTTAAGGCAGCCAAAGTCCGATTAGGGCAAGCGGGAGGGGTGATGGATGGGTCCAACAAACACCGACTTTCACCTGAGAGGGCGGTGTTCACGTCCCGTAAGATTCTAAACCCAAACCCAGTTCTTTTTTCCTAATGCTAAACATTTGCGTTTGTTGTTGAAGGGGAAAAAAAGTAAATTCACTGTGTTGTACTGACGTAGTGCGTTTATTTTGAAAGACAGTATATGTGAGCAGTAAATTTCCTGTGAAAACTGAAGTGTATCTTGAAAGAAGACAATGCATGTAACAGGCAGAACTTGACACAGCGTCCCAGAACGTCACTGACTGGTCTTGGTTAAGGTGATCTTGATTATACTTTCCTATTTCAATTTAACGGACATTTTCAATGCAGCACTTTTACTTGTAGGGGAGTAGTTTCACAGTGTACTTCAGTAAAGTTAAGTAAGTTCCTCCACCACTGTGGCCTCAGTCGTTTAATGGTCTGACTCTAACATATTTACTCAGGAACAAGGTTGTCCTCTGAGCTATACAGTGTGAGCTGTCTCAGAAAGTATTGCATCACCTTGTTTGAGAGACTAGGATTGATTTGTTTCAAAGCCGGGAGATCTTGTGTCATTAGCGTGTTTACTTTGTTATTCTTAACAGCTCTTAACCTGTCTGGTGTTTGCTTTTAGTGACTCACTAAGACCTCAGTTAACAGTATTCTATAAACTGCTCTGCACTTACACTACGATCCTTCGAGAGCTCTCTTCTTAAAAAATCCTCTTCCCTTTCAAGTTGAGATTCATCTTGCGCAATTATAGTAACTGGGAACTTTTCCTTGAACGCTACTAGCCCGAAGCATCTCGTTCCTTTTTGTCTATAAGCACTGTGTCATTATCTTTTGTTGTGACTTCGACATGGCCGCTTGTGATAATGAAAATGACAAAGACTTACAGTTGCCTGTTGGTGTCCATTACATGCTTTAAGTGTAAACAACAATGGCTGAAATGTCAGCACACAGCACACATAGGGAATTACCCAGCCTGATCACACACTGTAATTAATCACTTAGTCATATACAATGGCTCCTTTGTAACTTTAACACTTAATTTTGAGTGGCATGTATGCAGTCTGAAGACCAGCTTGACCTGCAACACGTTCCAGCTGACCTCAGGTCAAAGTAAAACGCAGACGGGAAGCGTTCTTGCTCCAATCTGATCAAATAACCCTGCAAGGGAAGGAAGCTTGAAATGCCGGAGGGGAGAGTATACGGGTGTTTCTTTCAGTTTAATAGTGTTTGAGGAGGAAGAGTGTGAATGGAACAAACACTTTGTCCTCTTCAACAAACCCAGCGAACCACGGAGAGATCACAAGATGCCTGGAAGATACAGCCTGTATGAGTTCCGTCCTCAAAGAATAAAGCAGAGCAGTTTAGTTATGGGTCGTCCGATGGTTGCGTAATCAGGCACAAATATGATGACATATTTTCTGTAATGATCAAAGTTTAAATGTGGTGTCAATATTTTTTTATCAGGGCAGCAAGAAATCAGCAGTTCGAGGCACTAATTTGTCTATTAGAAACTTATTCTACTGTTGTGTAATCGGTAAATAGTAGATCATAAATGGCCCATCTTGTTGTGAAAATGAGCTGTGATTGGTGTGTGTCTGATTGGGAACAATGATTCAATCAGCTGGCTGTCAGCTGATTACAGCTGGGGCGTATGACTTCCTGCATGAACTAACACCGTGCTTCTTTTTATGACCCTAAAGGCCTGATATTTATAAAACATAATTGGTTTTGCCTGTATACACATTTTCTCTTACAGCTGTCCCTTGTGTTGCTTAAAGTATTGCGACATCGTTTATATTTGTACTGTCTTGACCAGGAGGAAGAATAGATCTTATAACTCAATGGGGCCTTCCTGGCTAAATAAAGGTTCAGGTTCATACTTGTATTTAAGGTTTCTTCTAGAACTTGTTTACATGCTTTAATGGTCAAAAGCACTTCAAAAAATACCACAGTTTCACGTTATCACAGAATTTATATTGTTATTAGTCACAATGACCTTTAAAGGAATAAAAATGGAAGGGTTATTTTTGGTTGAACAAACTTTTTTTTTTTACTATATTAAAATATGACACCATTTTGTTAATGGAATTATGTGTAAAAAGTCTCCCCTTTGACAATAAGTAAAATAAAGGGGAGATTATCCGTCCAATTGCATTCTTTTTACGATATTGTAGATAAGAAAATGCCTACAGTATGATAACCAGTATATTGCTGCAACCTTAGCATTAACCCTCTTTCTGAGAAGCCCCCCCATCTGAAAAAGCCCAGTCTACTCTGAATGGTACATTATTGAAAATTGTGTGTTCGTTACACTGGCACAGCAGACCTAACAGCCAGTCATGCTGCGTCACAGTGTTGTCCTCTGCAGCTATAAAGGGCTGAGACGAACCTGTGGGCTCTTAAACCTGATTAAACTGAGTCAAGTGGGCAACTGTGGCTGCCACAGACAATAATCTACGTGCATGCTTCTTTACAACCCCTCTGATCATTTACTGACATCATAAATATTGGACTAAATGTTTTATTGCGCATGAATTCACGTCATTCTTTGAGGATTTTGTACTTTTTGATGTCACATTAATTGAAAAATGATCATACCAGCCACATACTGTATGCTATAAAGTATGTAAACCATTTTTATGATATGAACACAAAACATAAAATACTATAATGTTCCCACCACTTCACAATCACCTTTATTAGTACACAGATTTCATCCAATCATTTACATTAGTAGATGGAACCATCAGACTCCCGATCTGATTACAAGAATGACCTCAGAGCTAATTATTTTAAAAAGTTTACAATAATTATCATCCGTTACCACTAACTACAGGCCTCAACAAGTTCACGACAACAAAAATCCAACAGGTTTTAAAGGTATATCCCTCCTGGGCGGATTCCTTAGATCTTCTGGCGCCAGAAACAGTATTTGCACACACTTGTTTTTATGATTCATTTAAGAACCATTTGGGTGTCACATAGGTGGGTGCTGCCAAACAGGAGCGGGAAAATACAGAAGCTCTAGAGAGGTTCCCACACTTGTTTTCCACGTTGTTTAATTTCGATAATTTTCTACAGGCCTGCAGAAGTTTTACTATACATGGCTTCTCAAGAATAACGGAGAAAGACTGAAAGATGAATAAAAAACATTTGTGTAGAAAAAATGTGGGTACTATTTCATAGATTTAAAGGGACAGTTCACCCCAAAATCAAAAACATTTCTTCCCGTCGCCTGTAGTGCTTTTTATTGTCTTGTTTTGGTGTGAGCTGCTGAGTGTTGACAATATCGGCTGTATGTCTGCCTTCTCTCTAATATAATGGAACCAGACGGCACTCGACTTGTGCTCAAAAAATACATTTGAAAGACACCACAGCAATGTCTCATTAACACCCCCACCCTTAAACATACATAACTTTAGGAACTTCTGCTGTAAATCAGACACTTTAAATTAGGTGTCTATGGAGACTGACTTGCTCTTGGAGCCAGCCGGAAGAAGCCATTCAGGGAACTGCAGTTTTTGGCACTTCATTGGCTCAGAGGTTACCCCTTGATCCTGACCCCACTTTGGGAGCCACCAGTGTAGAAAATCAAGTATATTTTTCCACGGATGACAACAAAGCTGTCACCATTTGATGTGTCCTGACGCAGAAAGCTCCACACATCTGGCACTCCAAACTGGACAATATACACTAAGCTTTGCTGGGAAATACGATTTGACTTAGATGAGACCAGAAGAGCATTAGAGCAAAACCTTTTGAGGTTGTTATGACCCTGAGCTTTGCAAAAGCCGGTAAACAGAGAAGGTGCTTTCATCTCTGGGCATTTTTTTTCTTTTTAATATTGTTTTTTATAAAGCTGATAAAAGTCCTTGAATATCACTTGAAATTCCAAATACCTTCAGAGAATAGCAACATTCTTTTATTCGCGTCATAATCAAGAAAAGATTTGTTTTGTGGAGATGTCTGGCATACGGAAAACATGTTGAAACTGTACGTTTGGTAACTAGGTTATTTGTACTCCACTCTGGCTGCAGGAGGGGTGCAGCAGCATAGTGTTACACTGACAAACAAGGATGTGCTATCAAGTGCCACTGGCAACCAGCACCGGATACAGTTTACGAAGTGATGGTATGCAAGCAGTGGCCTTGTCACAGGAAGGCAACAAGATGAAAGATTTATGAATCCTCAACTGGCTGCTCAGCTGTGTCCGATAAAGACACAAAATGACGGATATTCTGAGAGCATGAATGTGAGTTTGAGGTTAAATATAAATGTGAACTATGGCAGCACAGTTCAAGGAAACACAAATTCATGCTTTCTGTTGACTGAGAAAACACATTACAGTGTTTGTTGATGGGCACTGCAACGTGCCGGGCCCCAAACAGGTAGAGCCATTACTGTACACCAATGGCCGATTCATCGCAGGACTCACATGGCAGCTTGGAGCACATTTACACCCCCGACACCTCCGTCCTGCACACTCCGACACACATGGTCAGTTCAGAAATGACCAGAGGTGACCCCAAGGAGCAGTCTTTTCCCTTACCAACTATGGCCTCAGAGCCCCAACAGCTATTAAAACTTGAGGTCTTTGGTTTGTTTAGGAAGCAGGACTCGGGGCCTCTCCAGGGCCCAAACTGCAGGGTGACCACATGTTTTCCTCTAAAAGAACGGCTGCACAGTCAAACACTGTCAATGCGAAAAACAACGTGGTTTTTCCAACGTGCACGACTGATTTTTTTCCCCTATACACTAAATGATATTGGACTGTGAACATGGAAAAGTTGACAAACATGAGAGGCCGTCGATTACTAGATAAATCAATCAACAGTAATGTTAGAGCCAAATGCCTGATTTATGTTTTGATGAATATTTTATTTTTTCTAGTTTGTTATTATTATTTGTCTGATTGGTTATGAGATATGAACATGAAATATTCTGGTTTGAATTATGAGTAGAATTGATAACAATTATGAAACTGTGAATTGTTGCTAATTTTGATTATTCGCTGCTATGCATAATTGATGCCATTTCTCACCTCCGCCTCCTCTTTATAGACAGGTGACTGCAGCACCTGGGTTATATTAATGTTGGCTATTGGGGCCGGGGGAGCTCTCGGTTTCAGGCACGCAGCCATACAGTTTTAGACCGCTGCAAAGTGTTGTTTTATGTTTTGTTTGAATGGATGGAAAAGAAAGAAATGAACCGATATGATCTGCCTGTCACTTTTTTTATTTTAAATAAACATCTTGAACCAGAGGAGAGAAGTGTTTTGGATTTCATGGTCACTTTAAAACATTTGACAGCGCTGGAACGCGTCGGACTTGGATGCATGTAAGCCGAGAGCCAAGAGCATCTTTATAAGAAAAGATCACGCTTTTAAGTAAATTAAACCACATCATTTTGATTATGATCATCATATAAGTCATTTATCAAACAAACTGAAATATAAGGATTTGCTGTTTTTCTCCGTTTTACATCATTGTACACAGACTTGTTTAGGTTTTGGATTGTTGTTCACAAAACAAATGATACGAAGAACCTGGTCTCTGGGAAATAATGATGAGCACGTCAAAACCCTGTGTTCCTGAGGCAGGTCCAGTATTGTCAAACCTCCTTTATCTTACTTACACATGGCTTTCTCAGCCCAAACAGCACTGCCACCTTCAACAAACCCGTACATGCGAGCTCCAGGTAGCAACCGTGCCGATACTACCTTACCTGGCACATTCACCATACTCTATTTCACATGCTACATATCATAACTCCAATACATGCTGAAGTTAAAGGAGATAGAGAAGATAAACTCACAGGCTTTCTCAGCCCAAACAGCACTGCCACCTTCAACACACCCAGGCTCTGTTCATCAGGTTCAGGTCTACCGCTGCCTCAAATAGTTTTGTTAGTTTGTCTAATTGTGTGACTTTGGTGTTTTAAGGTTTTAGTTCGGTTTCACCCAAGTCATAGAATAACACAGACTAACTAACTGATTAAGGCAGTGGTAGACCAGCAGCCACTGCATCCAGCGAGCTAAAATTGCTGCTTTTGTCAATGGAGTCTGGTGGCTTTAGAGCATAGTTGGGGAAATAAGGCTGTTAATGACCTTCCCATCAAACCAGGCTGTCGGATGGAAATGTAAAACAGTGAAAATACTTTTAATAGTATTAGTAGATTGCTTAGCTTCTCTGCATCTACTACACACTGACTATGGACGAATACCTCATACAACCCCACTTAAAAAAAATCCAAAATATCCCTTTAAATGTGTTAGAAATCATCTTTATCAGGAGTAGATTTCACCTGCACTGATAGGCAGAGCGTTATCTGAGAGTTAAGGGCAAGTCCAAGTAGTGGCGAGCATCCAACATATCCGATATGTTACAGATGCAGTATATTGTATTGTGCTCCACTGAAAGACAGAGTCAATGTGAAACACAAAGGATTCTTCTAGAGGGATGGATACTGATGTTATCCTGAAAGGATGAGCCTAGTGTCAAGAATCGAGCTTTCCACATGAAGCAGAGCCAGTGATTGTATAATAAATGGGTCACCAGAATACTATTACTGGAAGCTGGAAAACTTTAAACGAGCCTGGAACACTGGCTGAAATCTCTCACATGAAGAATCGATCCACAGCACAGACGGATCCAAATAAAAGCAACGACTCAGCAGAGACAGAGGCTCTGCCAGCAGCACACTCGTGTACGTAAAAGTACAATAGCTCAGTCATTACATCTGGCACATGGAGAACCAGTTTATAATCTGTTTTTTCCATTTAGTGTTCCCAGTCTGTGGCTGGCAGAGGTATATGTTGAGAGCCTTTGTACCGCTGACAGATGAAAATAAAATGATGGGCAACAGATGAGGCTTATGATCATTTCCAGTCAGTATCTCTACTACATGTTCTCCGCTATGACTTCACAGCGTACTCTGGATGTTTGTTAAGGTCTTAAACATAATAGAAAAACAAACAGAAAGTCAGATTACTGTGTTTGTACAGTGTGTCTCGCAGCCAGTCTGGCTGAATAGCGGCTTATCTACAGTAAATATCATGTTTAGCTGTCTAAATTACAGAAGCTATTGAATGGAATAATAATTATTAATACAAATAAAATGTAGCCTACATCCGAATACTTTTAATACTTAAAGACATTGTCAGGTTCTGCCTTTTACAAAGATTAAATCCAATCTTATATGGACACTGCAGACTACTACGGTTAAATACAATATAATAAAGTAAAAACACGACTGACACTACTTATAATGGAAAAACATGCCAACGTAACTGGTGGCCAGTAAAGGTTTATGCAGGACGCGTTGATTCAAAGGCTGAAAATGGGCTTTTACTGAGAAGACAACAGGAGCGCAAAGAAAAATAAGTGGTCAGTGCATTCAGTGGACCAAACAAAGGAGCTACAAGGTGAATACATGCCGTAATATATCTACCCAAACACTTTGCCCGACAAATTATGACTGGGTCCATAACATAACAAACTTCTGCAGGTGCATGACATCAAAGGCAGGTGTTGAGCTTCACCTTTGTGATTGAAAATACGTCATTTCCTGTGAGCGACACTCATTTAAAGTGTCAAGTGCCCTACCATAAATCAGGCTTTACTGGTTTTCAGAAAGAAGCCTGCGAAATGCACTTATACTGCTTCCAAAGAAAAAGGGGGTTTCTCCATTCGTGGAAGCAACAATACTCCAGGCTGCAAAACAACATTACATAAAATAACTAAATGAATACAAATGAATCTAAAGGGAGCGTCACTGTTGCACATAGTATGTAGAACAAATCACCAGAAGAAACACGTCATTCTAAACTATATAAACTCAGTTTGCAAGGCTACAGCAGCACTGATTCCTTAAGTCTTTGACACCTGAAGACCTTTAGGTGTAGTTCTGCTAAAGGGGAACTCTGTTAATTTTCAATTTGGTCCCCGTTTCCAATGTTTTTGTGTTTAAGTGACTAATGGAGACAACAGTTTTTGGAATTTAATCAGTATTGAGCAAGATCACTGCAGATGGCAGCAGTGAAAAAGGCTGCAATGTAGCCACTCTGGGCAGTTGTACTCAAACAAATTGAACTATTACTGGCTCTCGTCTCTCCAACTGTCACCAACGTTAATGTTTTCTCCCGGCAACAAGTCACCGTGGAGGGTTGTCGCGGTAATGTTTGGTAATATAAGATACTCATAATAACAGTCTGAGCCTGTTTGTGGCAAAAGATAAACCTGTTCCAGGTAGATGCATTTTAGCTTGTTTCGTTGCTGCCAGCTGGACTTACATCAAAATCTGTTCCCTTCTCCTTTAAATTTTGAAAGACAAGTTTGTACCATGCACACATCTATTTTCTTAACCCTCTTATCCTGTTTAGAGTCACTGAGCGGGGCCCCCTCCAGCATGGATTAGGTGAGAGGCAGGGTGCAGTCACTTTTCGCTCACATGGCTTAGACATATAGGAAAACACGTCCACGCTCACCTTAACACGTTCAAGCAATTTAGCTCTGAACAGAAACTTACAAACACACCAAACAGCCCTAAGGCCTCTGAGCACAGTCTCTTACAGTATCCACCCTAAATAAGACACATATATACTATCAAGAGCAGCCAATGAGACACTGTTATCTGGCTTCAGCTCTGAGTGCACACTGTATGATACAGACAAGCTGTATCTTACAGGCCAATCACCAAATGAGCGCACATTTAGTACAGTTCGTGTTTTATAGGTGACACAGTGCAGCCTTCCCCTCAGGACTGCACAGAGCAAAAGCAAACAAACAAAAAGGCCTCACGTCAAAGTGACGTGCTGCCATGTGTAAATGTAGGCTATCATTGTGGGCCTCCTTCACTCTCTCCTCGGAGAACATTGGCAGGCCCTGATAAGCTGGACCTCGCTGCACCGTGGGCCCTGCAAGGAAAGGCACTGTTGATGTTGGCCGCACTAGAACTGATAGGAAGCCCACAGCGTGTGTTATGTCACTGAACACTAGCCACATTCAGATAAAGGTTACACAGCCAGGCTTGTGTAAGGCCGGGCGAGCATGAG
The DNA here is from genome assembly GCA_026686955.1 of Epinephelus cyanopodus. NCBI lineage: Eukaryota > Metazoa > Chordata > Actinopteri > Perciformes > Serranidae > Epinephelus > Epinephelus cyanopodus. Next base: position 7,099,519 of record CM048933.1, on the reverse strand, counting down.
GACAGAGAAATAGATTTATGCTTTGTTGTTTAAGAATTCAAACTGTGCGGACCAGAGAATCACGGCGTTAATGAGGTTTTACAGCTTTAATTTAATCCGGCGCTTTTATATGAGCTTTAAGCCTGTGAGCTAATATGTAAACAGTGCAGCTTCCAGCTCTTTCTGCCCAGTGAGCCCATTTTCACTCAGGTAATGGTTCCAACTCTTACTACAGCAGGGGTGATGTAAATCATCCACCATCATCACACCTCCTCCTCCTTCCTTCTGTCCTTAGGTAACTCCGTTTCTCTGAGACTTTTAAACAAACGGAGTCAAGCTACAACTAAAAATTCCTTTGTTATTGAGTAATATAGCCATTTTTCTTTGACTCAATGAATTGTTTAGTCTGTAAAATGTTAGTAAACAGTGAAAAATGCCGGTCATAACTTCCCAGAGCCCGAGGTGACATCTTCAAAATGCTTCTTCGTCCAACTAAAAATTTCAAACCCCAAAGATAATCAACTATGATGCACAACAGCACAGCAAATACTCACATTTGAGAGACTTGAAATGAAGTAACTGAAACTAATTAGTTAGTTATCACAATGTTCAGCCATTAGCCATCAGTTTAATCACTGATTGCCTCACCTGTAGAATTTTGAGGCACTATTATAATTTCAAGACATGTAAAGTAAATCAGGATTAAAAATTATTATTATTATTTTTCATTCCTTTTTTAATTTTTTATTTTTTTCTATTTGAATTTTGCTTTCTCTAACCAATGGGTTAAGACGTTGGAGCGGATGTCAAAGGAGTTTTGTTTAGGTAATTTCTGAATATAATGGGGTATAAATGCTCTGGGGAAAAAGGAAATGTAGATTATTATGCAAGTTGTGCATCATCAAAAAACATTTTTGAGGCCCTAATTTTCTTAACCACAAGCCTATATTACAATAGCTATAAAACAAGGAAATGCACCAGTTCTTTAAACTTGAGAAGGTGGAACCAGTAAATGTTCGGCTTCTTTTGCTGGAAAAATGAGCAACATTATTCATAAATTATTAAATTGCTGTGCCTTAGTCATTAAAGCACTAATAAAGAGCTGAAACTAAATTTTATGCATATTACATCTGACACAGTTTTGATACCGACAACAAAATCAGTTCTTTTCTTTTTATCTTTACTTTGAGAAATAAAATATCTGTCAACAAAATGATTTTTGAATTTACTAAAAGAAGCCAAAGTTTGACATTTTGGAAAAAAAGAAAACGTTTTTATGCTAAGCTAAGCTAACAGACTACTTAGAGTGGCTCTGATCTTCTGACCATACTTTCAGCAAAACAGCAAATAAGTATACTTCCCAAAATGTCAAACTATTCCTTTAAATGCCACCTCAACAAAAGCCACCACGCCAGAAATACACCTCTATGAAATACAATCTAAAAACCTTACATGAAATAAAATTACTGTGGAAGTTCAGGTTTTTAAATCAGACTCATCCCCAAAATATGCTGCAGTGGTTTGGGTCAGGCTTGGACATAAACTGTGCAGGTTCATGTCGGGTCAGGCCTGATTTTTTGGGCCAGAACATACGTCTAGCCCACATAGGCACAATATCACTGGAGAGTTTTATGTGTTGCAGGAAACGTTTATCACAAAAAAAGGGTTCTCGTTAACCAAAAAAAAAGTTTGTGACGTCTGTAAACCACATAAGGAACTCACCAACCTTTACAACTTGATTGGACATAATCAGCAGAAAACTGTCTCTCAGTCTGTATTTACACGTCCAGAGAATTGGCTAATTGCTTGTAGGTGCTGCAGTGTTTTTAAATGCACTCAAGCCGATCTTGCAGCAGCACCGCACGGCCCTCATAAACACTGATAGCGCTGAAAATACAGGTGGGCTGTGGTGAAGTAGAGCATGGGCTGTTTAAATAGAGCATGATTAAAGAAAGGGTTTAAAAACATGCGAGCATAAAAGTGTCACGGCGGGCTGAAGGTAACTGCCCTTGAATAAGATCAGGTATTGTGCAACCAATGCCCTTTAAATGGAGCTCACCAAAAGGATTTACGCTACAGTGCACTCGTTCCTATCAGTTACTAAGGAGCTCACTGTGGTGTTACATTCACGGTTCGTCGTGCTTCATGATTCAGCATTTCATATCTGTGGCACTTCTGTGTAAGCAGCAATAACAGTGACATACAGTAGCAGATACAGTGCGTTGGAAACTCTTTGTGCCCCAGTGTGGACTGAATGGAAGAAGGTGGAGACAATGTAATGGCTCATCCATTTTTTATCACCTCCACATTTCCGTCAGAGCCCAGTTTATGTTGCCTATATGGCACCTGTGTCACCTGTGAGCCTGTGGGGGAAGGGTTGCTAGGTAGCTGCCACCTGGGAAGCCCTTGCTTTCTTTAGGAACAGCCCTTAACTTACAGCAACACGTCTTTAAAGCTCTGTTGTTATTGATAGATTTATTCCATCACCAACTTTGCTGCAAAATATGTGATCAAATCGGTCTCTCAAGTAGGATCTATTTCAACACAACACAAGGAAAGAGTGACAGTAACGACAACAATAAAGGACAACTAAAAAAAAAAGATATAATATTACAGAAAGAAGTTATATCAGTGTAGTAAAGGCTGCAGCACATTGTGAAATACAAGTGCTTCACATTTGGGCTGTGTCACATGGTTGACATTATCGGGTATCTAAAATATAAAAGGTGCAGCAACCAAAAGCGGAGTCAGCTCTTAAGATAAATCTGATAAATTTGGATCCAACTCAAAATACGAGTGTAGGCAGGTGGAGAGAGTCTGTCATCGGACAAAAAGAGCGATTGCACTTAATGGACGGTGACACCAGATGACAGTGGGGGAGGGAGACAAAGTGAGAATGGAAAGAAACAAAAATGATTTAAGAGGTTCTTGATTGTTTACACGATACTATCATACTGTATTATTACCATGATATCAATATTTTATTTTATTTCAATACCGGTATCTCACTACAATCCTTCCTAGTGATATTGTCCATGCCGACATATGAGCTTAGTAGTGTGACAATATGTGCATGTGTTGGAAGCAATCTAAACATATGCAAACATCCACAAAAAGTTAGTAGGAAAAAATAAATAAAAATATCACAGAAAAGTATCTGCACTGTGAAAGTGTATATGATAGAGCTGTAATCCGTAATCAGTAAGTTGACATCTTTAAATTACTGGCAAATTAATTTGGTTTGAGCTTTTCACAGTACAACTGTCTCAGAAAATATCACGATGTCACAGTATCACGGTATAAGAGTTATTATTTTCAGTTACAATGACCCTTAACGCAATGAAAACAGCAGTTAAACAAACTTTTTATTATTATGATTGAAACCATTTATATAATGTAAGTATGGGTAAAATTCTCCCTTTTAAAAAGTATTAAAATAAAGGTGAGATTCTCTGTCCAGTTGCATTTCCCAATACTGTAAATAAGCAAACACAAGGAATGATAACTGTCAATTTTCAAACTTTGGTATACACTAAACCCAATATATAGCTGCAGCACATTTTGATAATCATTTATTTAAATATTCTTAAAAACAAAGTTAAAATTGGCTGATTCCAGCCTGTAAAACGTGAATATTTTCTTGTTTCTTTAATCCTCTCTGACAATAAACGGAATATCTTTGGGTTGTGGACATAACAAAACATTTGAAGGTGTCATCTTGGGCTTTAGGAAAAAGCACTTGACATTTTTGACCATTTTCTGACATTTTATAAACCAAACAACTCATCAATTAATTGAGAAAATATTCAACAGATTAATTAGTATTCAGAGTGCATTTGGAAAGGTTCATATATTCGTGTTACATATATTTTATTTCCTTCATGTACGTTTGCTAGAGGAGGACCTGTCCAAACATTGCTAACATCAGCTTAAATGAGCTCTAATTCCAATGAGTGCTTACTTTTCTATTGTATTATAATCTTATTATAGTCTTAATATTAGTTGGTAGAGTTTATGAGCAGTGACGTGAGCCCTGTTTTGTATTTTACACCTTCCTGGCTGAGCTTTGGTGTAGTATGTCATGGAAAAACTTAAATGCATTGTTTACTTTTTGTGCGCAGGCACAAAAAGGTTCCTGGGGACGCCGCCCAGATGGACCTGTATTCTGAGTAACAACACCGACAATATGCTGCACACAGGAGGACACCTTTTGAGTGCGATGACAGCTTCAAATGACGATCTGTGTAAGTGTGAATCAGGCAAAGCAGAAGTTGTTCACATTCTTAACTGCCTGCAGATTACAGCTCAGGCTCTGTAACACATAGTTAAAACAGCTTAAGGCATTTCTACCTGACTTGTAATGACGCACCTCCGGCTGCTGCTCCATCAACATTACAGAGGTGATTGTGTTTAGCCACCAACAGCCAGCTTTTGTGTTCGTTTAAGCAATCAGGGGGCACACGGGGAGGACGGGGTGGTGATTTCAGTCAAGAAATGCAGCTGCAGCTAAAGTCTTTGAGGTTAACTTATCACAACAGTAACCATATCAACAATGGCCACCTTTAAGCTTATTAGGAGCGATTAGGGAGCTTAACTGGGCTCATGTCTCTAGTAAAGAGATGAAATAGCGTGCTTGTTTCCAACACGGCCCCTGGCCAAAGAGCTGCAACACAATGTGGGGAGGTTTTTGCTCCACATAAGTTAAAGGCTTTAAAAGTCACAGCACAAACACTGACAGACCCCTGCTTGAGTTTGACTGGGAGCTGTGAAACAGTTGTCTCAGTGCAGGTACAGGGACATCTGTGCCTCTCTTTCTAGCTTCCCCAAACAGACACCTGTTGTGTGAACTGACAGGTGGGCTCTTGAGGCAGGAGTCCCAACCTGCTGGTGCTGGAGCTTCAGGGCACTCCTTCACCCCGCGTAATCCCTGACTGTCTGTGCGCCGGTGCCTCCTGCAGAGCTTAACGCAAAAGACAAAGACTGCCTTTGTGTGCCGTTCGCTGCACACAGTGAAAAGGTGCATTCATGTGCAGCGATGTCTTAAAACAAAGTCCCAATAAAAGTGATTATTGCTATGTAGTCCCAAGTCAGTGGGTTTAATTTGAGGTTTAGAGGGCATAACTTCACACCTACGAGGGCTCACATGGGTGCCAGATACTGATACCGATGCACGTCACACACACACCAGCAAATGTTGAGGGTGGACTTAAATCTTAAATCTTTAAATCCTCTGCTGTGCTATCAAACCATGTAAGCAAGAGAAGTGGCAGCTGCTACCCAGGCTGTTTGGTGGCTGCATGCCAAACACTGTGGTGTAAAAAAAAACAGACCGACACCTCTTTAAGTTTTCATCAGACAGAAAGTGTGTGGATCTGTCTCATTTGTTTCCGTGCTCCGTGTGAGCCAGGCGTTATCTCTCAGATCTAGGATGGAAACATTTTGAAGCACCACTGGAACTATTATCGCACACAAATACTGACGGCAGAGCATGGGAGCTTTTCTCAGTTGCTCTTAGTTTTGCACGTGAGGCGTCCAGAGAGCTCGCCTCGGTGTCACCGGTTGTTAATGAAAACAGAGATTAGAGGGGATCATGGCGGGCCGGACAGAGTGGTTCAGTTGGAGCTGACTGCTGACAGGATGACCTGGGTTACCATGAACAGGGCCTGACACAGCCAGACTCAAGGTCAACAGGGAATAATAATCAGTAGATTAGCTGCTTCACATCAACTCTAGTGAGCTGAGTAGGGCAGGAGAGTAGGGAAAGTAGGTTTGTTGCTAGGGGGGGGGAGAAAAGAAGATATACTGCAGTGTATTTAGTGTAAACTGTGGCTTAAAAAACAATGGGGTGTCGAGTATGAATAGACGACTTGAAAATTATCATGGCTTTATCAGCAATCGTCCAGCTGCTTAAATGAGAGAAAATGCGCTTTTAAAGTACATTAAATCTGTGCTGATGAATCTCTGAATGCAGGCTTTTCCACACAAACTGGCAACTTAAAGGGGCAGTTCACCCCAAAATCAAAAACACATATTTTTCCTCTTACCTGAAGTGCTATTTATCAGTATAGATGGTTTAGGTTTGAGTTGCAGAGTGTTGGAGATATCGACCGTAGAGATGTCTGCCTTCTCTCCAATATAATGGAGATAGATGGCACTCAGCTTGTGTTGCTCAAAGTGCCCAAAAAGTACATTTGAAAGACACAACAGCAATGTCTCTTTCCAGAAATCCACAGACCTTTGTTTGAGCAGTTTCATGCGGGATCGACTTTCTTTTTGCCAATCTAAACCGTGTCACAGTGAAGAAGGAAACAGGCATCTTGCTACATGTAGCTCGCCTAACACCACTGAGCTACCTAACATTACAGCTCCCCTGAGAAGGATACTAGGAGTGCTTATTGTGCGCTTTATTTTCACTAGGAATCCATGCAACCTGACTGCACAGTTGGAAGTTGGATCACCAGTACTGAAAACTGTAGCAATATACTGTTTATTAGCACTTCTGTCCTATTTGCGTCTCATTAAAACATTGGCACACCCAGTACTGTCCAACTTCTATTTGTGGACATGTTGTTCTGGTGTTGAGCCTCTCAATCATGAGTAGATGCACACTTGTTTCTGCACAGTGATACGGTGGGCGGGTGTAGTTCAGTAGAAAGAAAACTGGATATACTGGTAATTTGACTTCAGGAGAGGGTGCTCCAGTTGAATTTTCCAACAGAGAAGTCAGGATTCCTGAGTTCCTAGAGCAAATGGAACATACTGTAAGCGTTAATGGCGTCCTTCTGAGCTGAGCTGCAATGTTAACTAGCTCAGGGGTGCTAGGTGAGCTAGCCGCAGATGCTTCCTTGGCTGGCAGGTGTAATTCAGTAGAAAGAAAATAGTTCCTACATGAAACTGCTCCCAACAAAGTCTGTGGATTACCTTGAGTGACCAGGTCATGATTTCTGGAAAGAGACATTGATGTTGAGTTTTTTAACTGTATTTTTTTGGCGCGTTGAGCTCCACAAGCCGAGTGCCATCTAGTTCCCTTATATTGAAGAGAAGGCAGATAACTCTATGAGTGATATCTCCAACACTTGGCAACTCACACCAAAACAGTCCAGACTGGTGATTGCACAACAGGTTAGAGGGAGAATCTATATTTTGGATTTGGGGGTGAACTGTCCCTTTAAAGTTTTGCTCTGCAGTGAAATATGAAAGAAGCCATCTTACCTGTAGCTCGCACCATGCCACCTCCACTGTTGTCTCTGTGTCCAGTCCTTTATAGACCGTCTTGAAAGACCCCCTTCCAATCTCTATGTTGAATTTGAGGTATCTTCCATCAGGTGATGTTGCCACCGCTTTGGTCTCCACGTCCTCCTTCTCTTCCTGCTCCCACTGGGTATCAAACGTGATGCGAGACAAGGTTTTGTGCTGCTTATTGTTCTGGAGTTCATTCTCAGACTCCGAGCTGGCTTCCTGAGCGCTGGATCTCGGGACGGGATCCCAGTTCCCGGTGAGAGACCGGGCGTCGGGCTCCTGGCTGCTGGGGGGTGTGTTGGAGCTGGTGCCCGGGCTGGAGACAGGGGACGGCGACGGCGGAGACTCGTCGGTTTTTTCATCCTCTGCTCTGGACTCGGACAGTGTCAGGATATTCTCAGCCGACCAGGACAAGGCTTTGGAGAGGGCGCCGCTGTACAGAGGCGAATCAATGTCCATGCTGATTTTTTGTAGCCCGTAAGAGTTTCTCCGTGCGCCCAAGCCGTGCGTCCTCAGCACGGATGGGACCCGGGATAAGCAGTCGTCGGTCATATTCACAGAGAGGCCTGGGAAACCGCGTCCTGGTATCTCGACCTGTGCGTGTGACATTGTAGCAGGTTCAGCGTCTTCTTGATTCACAGCCTGAATGTGGAGATGGCATCAAGAAAATAAAGCACCGTTACATTAAGTTCCGAGTTGCTTTTCCATGATGTCAGCGGCGTTAAACAAAGGCTGACCATAAAATAACAAGTCTGTTCATATAACTAACAAGTCAAGATTAAACATACCTAATCATGACAAATAAACAGGCCGTTACCTGTAGCTACAGTCAACCTTGCAAAGTATATATTCTAAGTGTGGAGAAAAAACAACAGAAAAAGTAGGATAAATGTACTCACTCATCACAGCCGCTGCGTAAAAACTATTCACATAAACGCATCGCGCACTTAAAAGCAGATTAAAGCATAGCTCCAATAACATAATCCGAGTTGTCTTCTTCTCCTCTCTTTACAAAGTCCTCAGCCATAACCTCCGGTGAAAGGACGCCGCTGACTATATCAACAGAGCTCCGGAGGGCTGAGCGTCCTGTGCGCTCTAAGTGCGCGCTCCCAACTCCGCCCCTCGAAGCCTCGACGCGCTAATAAGACTATCCAGAGGGAGTAATTACAGGAGGATTTCAGCAGTGTTTGCAAACTACTGCTCTCTAAAACCTCAACACTTCATTAAGCTATTTTACCTTTTATTGTATGCGTCACTGGTATCCAAAAAGATGCGTGGACTGCCTTCAAAATCTAAATTTAGGGTCGCGTTGTGGGTTGCACAATGCCAACCATACACTACTTTACCCTCTTGCATGCATTGTGAGTTTTAGTCGCACAGTGTAAGATTTCGTGCAGGGTCACTACTTGTAAAATATTCTTCTTTTTTTTAGATTATCTCCCATCCTGCTCCTATTGGAAAACATCAAGCCAAACTCCCTTTAAAAAATGACATATTAACAATTTCTTATGTGTCTGTAAAAACACATGACTCCAGAAACCAAAGATAAAAGGCGTCATCTGTCCACAGTATTCTCATGAATTCGGCATCAAAATCCATAAAGATAAAGAGTGTTTGCGTAAAAACTTTGTTGCTTCAACTCGCGACCAGACTCCGTTGGTTGGCTGCACTATTTTAGTGTGAGGACACTGTGAGATTGAGAGGCGGGCCGTTCCAAAAATTAAGTTTTCTCACTAAAATAAGTGCTGGTTGGTGGATCAGATACACGCCGAATTAAACACCGACTCTTGTTCACTCCACAGTTCAACCAGTTTCTCCTCCGTGCTTTGCGCAAGAGAACCGAGACTTGTTCACGTTCTTGCGCCCCCAGAGTCCTCATCCATCCATCAGAGACAAAAATGACTACAAAAGCGAGTCAAATGACCAAAAAAGTCACAAAAAGACCTTAAAGAGACATAAATTGACTACAAAGAGTTGCAACACAACCAAAAAAAATACACAAAATGACCTCAAAGAGACTCAAAATGACTACAGACACAAAATGACCACAAAAAAAACTTCCACAAAATTGCTGCAGAGACAAAAAAGAACAACAAAAGGGGTCAAACAACCAAAAAAGACATAAAATGACCTAAAAGAGACACAAGATGACTACAGAGAGATGCAACATGACCAAAAAAGACAGAAAATTACCTCAGAGACATAGAATGACTACAAACACAAGCAAAATGACCAAAAAACAAAATTACTGCAAGGAGACAAAAAACAACGATAAAAAGGGGTCAAACAACCAAAAAAGACACGTTACTTTAAAGAGACACAAAATGAAGACAAAGAGATGCAACACGGGCGACAAAAGACAAAAATTTACCTCAGAAACATAACATGACTAAGAAGGGACACAAAATAACAACAGAGATGAAAAAGAACTACCAAACGGGGCCAAACAACCAAAAAAAGACCTCAGAGACACAAAATGACTACAGAGGGACGCTACACAAATAAAAAAATATACAAAATGACCTCAGACACCAAAAAGTCCCATAAAATTACTACAAAGACTATAAAACAGTACAAAGGGGGTTAAAGAGAGTTGCAACACGACTGACAAAAGACACAAAATTACCTCAGAAACATAAAATGACTACGAAGAGACACAAAACAACACAAAATAACTGCAAAAAGGGGCCAGATAACTAAAAAAGACACACTTACCTCAAAAAGACAAAATTACCTCAAAAAGAAAAAAATGACCAAAAAAAACCCCTACAAAATTACTACAGAGACAAAAAAAAACTACAAAAGACAAAAAATTACCTAAAAGAGACACAAAGGTCACGCAAAATGACCCAAAAACCCCACAAAATGACTGCACCAAGACAAAAAATAACAACAAAAAGGGCCCAAACAACAACAAAAAAAGGACAAAAAAAATTACCTCGGGAAGACAAAATGACTACGAAGAGGCACAAAACAACACAAAATAACTGCAAAGAGACAAAAAAATACTACAAAAAGGGGTGAATAACTAAAAAAAGGCACAAAATTACCTCCGAGACACAAAATGATGACAAAAAGATGCAAAACCACACCAAAGAAATTCAAAATAACTGCAGAGACAAAAAATGAATACAAAACAGGGCCAAACAACCAAAAAATAAATTAAAAAAAATTACACAAAATTACCTCAAAGACACAAAATGACAACAGAGGCACAAAATGACTAAAAAAAGAAACAAATCAACCCAAGAGAAAGACATGAAATGATTGCAAAGAGACAAAAAGGACTAAAAAGAGACACAAAACCACAAATGGATGCAAAATGGTGTGTGTGTCTTGCCTCTGCAGGTGAGGCGGTGGGGCCTTTTGCATATCTGTGTCCAGGGCCCTATTGTCTCATTATGCGCCCATGATTGAGCAAATCAGTTAAAGTCCTTTGGTTTAAGGCCGAGAGAGGATCCATAAACGTATTTTGTGTTTTCCACATCTCCTTGTATTGATTAGGTGGACAGGTGCCAGGTTGGCCTCTCACTGCCCACTTCAAAGAAACAGCAGGAGAACAGGATGTCCTCTCTTCTAACGAGTCTCTTTCTGACAAACACTTCTCTAGTTTCTCTGAATTAAGATACAACCGATGACTCATTTCACTACAGGCTTCTCAGCAGTCTGTCGTCATTTGATTAACCTGAATGGGAGAGATATGCAGCCTGAGGGGAGCGTGAACGTGTAGTGTGTGCACCTAACCTGCAGGGGGAGCCACACCGTGGAGAGTTGCTGCTGCTGCAACAGGACACCTTTATCAGCCAAGGCCACACTGGGCCCCACCTGTCCTACAAGCGCACACACACACTGGCTGTTATCAGAAAACACACACAGGATTCCCTGGAGCTGTATCATCCCCACAGACAGGAACACACACGGCACATGATGTGACCGGACCATCCATTCAGTACAGCTGCAGGCAGACAGTAGAGCAAAACATCTCCATCGCTGTGCTGCGGCTCTGCACGTCTGCACGTCTGCACACTGGCCCTGACATTACCGTTCACGTTTCACACACAGTTCAAGACATTTCAGAGACAGAAAAAGGAAACACATTTAGCAAATTTCTAATTTATTCATCCTACAGGATATGAAAAAAGAAAGAGAGAGAGTATAACAGGAGTGTCACAGTAGCTACTGCACAATAATAGGATGACAGCAAACTGTACATGAAGTCCACTATTAATACACTCAGCTGAGTCGAGCTAGGATTGGTGGTCCCGGTCTCTGTGGTGTTCCTCTTCTGGAAGCATTTAATCTCAAAATAAAAAGTCCCCCTGGTGTTGCGTTGTGGGATTTCTTTGGGATGTCTGGTTGGAAAAGAGGATCAACGACAGCCGAGCAAAAGGTCCGGAGCTAATTATACCGAGCAATATTGTTAGCAGGGAGAAAAATCTGGATAAAACTAGTCGTATTTACAATACAGAAAGAGTAAAGTTACAGCTGTTGGGGAGGGATTTTCCCCAGGAGCACTCCGACATGATAGTATTAAGTCCCCTGAAAGGCCCATTGCATGTTTAAATGGCAACAAATGTCACCTGTGACTACTTTAAACGCGGCGTCACCTCAAATGCTCTTAGAAATGATATTGGTTCTCTCCCAATAAGAAAAGGCTTTGAACAAACCAAAAGGCAACGACAACTGCAGGAGCGGCGTCTTCTGGACCGGGCATTGAGGTGCACCCTGTGTAGCCTTGGCTGGCTAAATCTTAAAAATTTTGCCTGTGAGGTAAAAGTATGAGGGCTCCCAGACAGAGTGTGTGTGATTCCAGCACCGTTTCAGAAGAATTTCACCCCCTTTCCGTCGTCCATGGTGATGAGCTCTGCTTTGCCGTCTGTTTGTAAAGCCTGCAACGAGCGCACCAGCATCCACTCTTCTAAACCGTGGAACTCTGCAGAGACAAAGCACAGTTAATGTCACGGGGTGTAATGACTGCAGCGACTGCAGGAAACAGTCGATGAGAGGCTGAGGCTGGGCCTGGTTAACTTGTTTGACACGGCAACAAAGATTCGCCGAGATCCAAATACGTCAAATGGAAAGGTGAAAAGGAATCAACTTGGCCTGATTTTATTTTCCCAAATCATTGAATATATTGTAATGTTCATAATTTTCCCTTGTTACATTTAAAATGATTATTTCATTTTTTATTTTGCTCTGTATACATGCCTCTGAAAAACACACTTTAGGATCTGTGACAAACATGAACATCTGATGTACGCATACACTTTAGGTTTGATGTTAAATGGCAATAAAAAGTAAATTACACACACACAAAAGAAAAGGAATCAACTTATAACTTGCACAAACTTGTAATTATGATAATCACAGTGAACAAGGAAAAGTGCGGTCCAAAAATGATGATGATTCTGACACAGATTAGGAGTGTCACTGCCCAAACCTGTATGACCTGACTCTCCTAATAACTGCAATCACAAAAATTATAAATAATATCCCAAAACACTAGCGAAAAATCTAAATTAGTTCAGGACTCCCACAATAAGAAAAATAAATACACAAGAAAAATACACAAGTCTCCAAGATCGGGCAGCAAAATGCTTCACTTCTGAAATGCTCCTGGTGTGGTGTGACGCTTTGCAAAGGACCAAATCGGGACACAACTGGATCGTGGAGAACTGCACACAGTGGAATTTTCTCTCTGGACTCCCTTTGAGTCAAGATGGTGGCAAAAACAACAAATAAAGGGGGTTTAGTCATCTCGCATTGTGTCTAACGTTTGTGGATCGTAGCATATCTGGTATGGTATTAATTTGCAGATGCTTCAATTCCAGATGAAACCAAACTCCTCCATAGATGTCAGTTTCACAACCTATTCCCTATAAAAGACTCACAAAATCTCACAAAAACAGTGAGCCCAACACAAAACCCTTATCTATTTTGTGACCCTCTTGTCACTAAGACATCTCAACCACTGTACCCGGACGGTACTATTAGCGTACAATGGTGCCAGTTCAGAGATAACAGTGAGTCCACAGCTGATAAAAGGTAATGTTTCGATATGTTCAATGAAAGGCTGTCAGGCATCATATCTGTTTTTCAGAACATATATGATCTTCTCTAGAGGCATACACATCATCATTTCTAATATCCACTTTGATATAAAGGAGGAGGAATCTGACTTCCAGGTAATGTAATACTCTTCCTAGAAACAGCATGACCTACATTGACAAATTTCCTGGAGCTTTGATTTAGTTTCAAATTCATAACATTTCCTAGGAGAAGAAGTCTTGAATCTAACATAACAAAAGCTAAGGCTTGTTGCACTGGAAACCCTGCAGCGCTGACCAGCTGGTTAAGAGGAGTGAGGAGTCAGCAGTCAGTGACAGTACTGAACAATCATAAAAACAGTCTCTGTCCTCGAGCTGAGAGGCACCTGCTTTAAATGCATGCTGTTGGATGACGCACGGGGAACCCTGTTGTGTTTCAGTCATTAAAACAGATTTTTCAAAAGTGGTGAATCACGGCAACCACAAGAGGTCCTTGAGCACACAGTCAGAAATGTGCACACAAGATTTAAGGCTGATTGGTCCAGTAGTTGGTGACATTCGATCACACACAGAGGGTAAAATAGAACAATGTAAAGCTGGATGTTGTTTAGTTTTAAGAAATAATTTTGGACATATTGTGTGGACTATAATTAATAATTAGTGATAGCGATATATCCATTTTTTCTCCCACTATATTAGATATTTTTGCCGCAATCCGATATGCTAATAATACATACATACATTTTAGTGATCAGAGTCTCTTCTGTAGTAAAATTAACATCATATCATACATGCTCTTCTTATGATGGCCAATCAGCAGACGGAGACATGAAATAAAATACTTTTCAGTCTATGTAATATTTATTCATTGTACAAAATGAGAAAAAGCATGTTGGCCGATTCTGATGATGTACCGATGTCATCTTACCTTCACCTTCTGTGTCATCGCCGTTGGACAGCTCGTAAAGTGTAAACACAGAGTTGACCATCCCGTTTTTGGAAACCTGAAATGTTAGATAACAGAATAATGATCACTCTAATATCAGAATTAATAATGTGTTAGCCTCTGACAGCCGAGGATAGACTCCGGGATCTGAGAAAAGGTTTGATTTGGGGCAAAAAAAGGTAAGACTGAGACGAGATCTGGAGCACACGGGTATTAATGGAGCTTTTAGTAACGTTTTGACAAACTTGAAGTCTTCATCAGACAAGAACATCTGACTGTTGGAGCATAGAACTGGCTACATCCTGTACTTTTGTTACTGTCAATAAATTTCATGAGAAGACAAAAACAAACACTTCAGTTCATCTCCAAACACTTCCTGACTTTCTCAGCCTTTCCACAAAAGGTTTTTGAAAAAAAAAAAGACGGCTACGTTGTGTTAGTTTCTCTTTCAGTTCCTCTTTGATTGGAATTATTTGAGTATTTATTTATTTACTCTGTAGTTTTTAATCACCTGAAAATAAGAACTGTTGTGTTTTTGTTAGCTTAGACCGAGTTGTTCATGATGATTTGTTTAGATCGGCATGTTGCGCTGCCATAGTTCTATAGTGGCCCAGAACTAATAAACCGCACACTGGTCCCAGATAGGGACATGGACGTTTTCCCGTCGTCTCTGTAATTAGCAGCCCCCCTCAGTGAAGACAGCACTTTTTTTTTTTTTTAAACGTGAAACTGCAACTGCTGAAACTTTATTCACCGTTTTTACCGGTTTAAATTACCGTGTCTGTTTGTTTTTGAGAGGGAGAGACCTCTGTGGATAACTCGGCCCCTGCTAAAAACCTCATGGACATCTAGATCTCAAGTTTCAGAGAAAAAGATGAGCGCACATTAACAGGTGCCTGGCTAGCAGCCCATCTAAGACATTGGCCCTACACTGCAATTATCTAAGACGCTTTAAAAACACATCGCAATAATATTGTTGAACATCCTGCTCTGACAGCAGCAGCAAATTACACTGTTTTCAAATGTTCTCTCTCTTATTTATTACTTTCAGAGAACATTTTCTTCTTTCCATTTCTCCTTCATCAGCCTCACACGTGTAGAAAAATGTTCAGTTTCACAGACAGTACAGCATGTGTCTGAAGCTCGATGACTCACCCACTAGTATATTAGCTTGCCCCATTCCTCTGGTCGTCTCCACATGACTAAACACCGAGACTTGTTTTTGTCCAACCATTCGAGGTTCCCTGGGGTCAGACAATACAATGATTAAAAAGTGTTTATTGCTGCTGAAATGAATTAACATAAGAAGATAAGAATTCTTAATCTCAACAGTGTGCAGACATCAAGACAGAACAAAATTTACCTTTTTTCCTCAATTCCTCAAACACAACTTGAATCGCTTCCATTGATAGTTTTCCTGGAACGCAGTTAAGGGCGAATAAACGTACAATCTATTCCCTGATGCTAGTTTGAATTTCTTGCTCTCAGCACATACATGTTCAAAATAAAGCTGAGGTGCAGCACTTTGACATACAAACGCCTGTTACATTCAAGCCCCTGCCAAACAAGTTCACAGAATGCTGATTAAGCCTATCAGTGATAGGCTCACTTTTTTTTTTTAACTCTACACCAACAGATATTTTTCATTTTTTCAAGTGGCATCACTTGAGGCAATCTATCAGACTTTATGCAGCTGCCTTTAGAGCCCAGAAAGGCTTTATACAACTATTTTCACCCCTTTAAGTTCCCCTTTAAGCCTTTAACTAACTACATATATCACTTACTAACCCCTTATGAGCCTGAATGCAGCCTGAGATCCTCCAGCAGACGTCTGTTGGTAATTCATAGGTCAAGGCTAAAAAAAACCCCACAGAGGAGTCCAAGCCTTTGGAGTCATGGCACCACAACTCTGGAATGACCTGCTGGAGGAGATCAGGGGGGGGCTGGCTCTGTATCTTCTCTCAAATCTATCTTAAACACGCTTTTTCGGAATTGACTGTGTAATGTGTGGTTAGATGCTGGTGGACTGTTAGGATACGTTCTATCTTCTTGTTGTTGAACACGGGGCTTTCCTGAGCCTCCATGACGTCCAGGGTGTAGAGCTTGTGATGCCGGCAGTAGGACAGAGCCAGGGAACACCATGCCGCCAGCTGTTTCTGTCTCGTGTCAACATTGGGCTGTAGCCTGTCCACAGAGAGAAGAGTGAAAGGTGTCATCACGAGGCGAACAAGTCGGCGACAATGGAAACACCAGAGAAGATTCACCTGACATTCAGCCCAGCTTTCTGCCACATGCATGTGACGATATGTGCCGACAGATGATATCCTGAGACACAGATTTTGCTGCAGCTACTATTGTTGTATCTCAAGTTGTATTAGATATTTGTGGGCACACCAATAAGCAGATGATTTTGATTTTTTAGGCATTTTCTTACTGGAATAGCCATTTCCGTTTAACTATTTTATCTATAAGCTGAATTTCTCTAACGTGTATTGTTTCTGTCCACATACTTTTGGTCTGTGGTCTTATTGTTGATATATTCTTACTGTACGGCGTACAGTGATATATCTGGCAATACTGTGCTTTCAATTTTGAGTCTGAGACAGTTGAGGAAGGCCTTCGCTTTTTTCAACACATCAATTCCCTGTGCAACAAGTCTAGTACATAAAGAAAAGCCTCTTGAGGTAAATTTCTGATATTGAGCAACATAAATAAAATCGAATTGACTTCCCAATTTGTTGTGGAATAACCTGTCTGGCCTGCACAAAGCCCTGAACTTTACCCTATTCAACACCTTTGAGATAAACTCTCAGTTAGAAATGTGTATCTTTGTTTTATTCTCAATTCCAGATGATTCCAATATCTCTGCTCACTTAGAGAGGGACACTGCCTTTTCAGCCCTATTAATGAGACGCTCGATTCTAGTTAAATGGAAGGATGTAACCCCTCCATCACACAGCCAATGCATCAAAGATGGAAGTGTGATCTCCATCAAGAGATTTTTCAAAACGTGGGACCTGTTACCTATCTCTAGATAGATAGGGCGAGGAGCTCGGACATCGGGAGGGAGCTCCGAGTAGAGCTGCTGCTCCTTTGCATTGAAAGGGGTCATTTGAGGTGGTTCGGGCATCTGATCAGGATCCTCCTGGGCGCCTCCCATTAGAGGTGTCACGGGCATGTCCAACTGGTAGGAGGCTGCGGGGCAGACCCAGAACACTTTGGAGGGATTATATATCTCATCTGGTCTTGTGACCTGTCTGTTTCTCTTTCTTTTCCTTCCACGTCTCTCTATATTTCCGCATATCTTTGTACTTTAGATTTTAGCCTGATAAATGGAAAAATCTCTATAAATAAAGCGTAAAAATCCAAAACAGCAGCAATACACAGGAAGTGATTGTGTTCCTTGTATTTGCTCGGTATCAGTTTTGAAATTGGTTTAACAGGAATGAGGAGGATGAGGGGAAAGTGCACTTAATCAGGATAAACTCTAAGATTGCAGCAGCTCTTTTTACTGTACACTTCATCTGAAATGTATTATCTCAAATAGACTATAGCAGTATTTAATAATGTAGTAATTTACTTATTTAGCTTGATGTTTTTGTGTGTATTAATATATAAGGTAAAGATGTGATGAGATTATCAGCCTGGTCTCAAAATCTGACTGGTAACAAATCTGGCTTTTCACTCCCAAGGTTTTAATGCAGGACTTTTACCTGCAGTGCAGTGTCTTCATAGTGTTGGTACAAGTACTTTCACTTAAGCAAAGGGTCTGACTTCTTCTCCCACCACTGTCAGCACTGTGTTAATGTTTTGGTAGCTGACAGCTGAAGCAGTGTTATGCTATCAAACAGCTAGCTTAAGCTAACAGCTAAACTCGTCCCTTAGACTTGCACACACCGGCGTTATATCACCAGATTTTGCTGCTTTTCAATGCTCATGTGCAGACGAGCCTCGAAGAGTCAACAAGCGGAGCTAGTTTTGGAGCTGCTACATAAACTTTGGAAAGCCAGCAGGTGAAGAATAAACCACTTCCCTAGCAGTTTGTGTCGTTTAGCCATGTAGCCGCCGGCTAACGTGAGTGTGAGCTCGCAAATCAACACATGTCGACTCAGTAACACGTAAACTATGAAGGCCGACGAGCAGAGTTGATAAATGTTTCAAACGTGGTTCGTAAAGAGTTGACTTACGTGAAAAACGGTGGGAAATTATACTGCCAGGGCCACTCAAAACTCATTGCAGTTGATGCGGTGCTCACAGCTGACAGCTTCCGGAAGCGCGTCCCACCTCTCAAATGCTTCCGACTAGCGACACACATTTAGAGTTTACAATTAAATAATAAATCGTGAATTAAATATGAACACTAATATATATATTAGATATATGTATGAATATATAATTTGGAAATACAATCTATGTGTATTTATAAGAGAATACAAAATAAATTCAAAATAAAATAATGAATAATAATGTAATAGAAGTAGTTAATGTTATTCATATTAATTACCAACCACTGTTTAAAAACATATATTCATCAAGCATAGCAAAGACAAACAAAAGCAAATATATATATATATATTTGTGGTGAATAGGTGTATACAACGTAAGCAAAAAAATCTGATTATGTTCATTTTAAGTGCGTATAGCAAAGCACAAGTAGTGATATGCCTTCTCCACTATGAAAAATTACTCCCCGACAGTTGATAAAGTAGTTAAAAGTAGCTCCACCTTGACAAAGCTGCAACATTTAAAGCCAGTTTACACATAAAGGCACCAGTAATGGTGAAAAAACAGACATTAAAAATACTCTGAGAAGTAATTCTGCATAATGATAATAATAATTTATCTCTGTACCCCCTTACATTATTTTATTTTTTTAATTTCATTTTACTAATCTGAAAATTAATAATTAAATTAATAAAAGAAATGCATATGGAGTCAGAATGTGCGACACTTGTTTTCTACAGTCACTACTACTATTACTACAACAACTGCTACCACCACTAATGATAATAATAATGTTCTTCCTCCCTGTAGACAATGTGTTTGGTTGCCTTGTTTATATTTTTACAGACACATTTTCATGACACCTTTGACAGGAATAAATGACCAGCTGTATTTTTTTTTTACAAAGTTATTTTTATTATGGAATAACTTGTGCATTTTCAACAGCTTTCAGCATAAATATGCCTTCTATTTCTATTTACAGGTCATAAATCTCCTCTAGAATCCACTTTTCTCTTTCATGGTCAGACTGATTTTACTGTCAAAAAAAAGAAATATCCCTAGTTTATATTTCTATGGTGTTATTACACAGTCTCTTCAAGTACAGCATGACTGAAAAAAATGGCATTTTATTCGGTGGAAAATAATCTATAGGTTGCACAAGTCGTCTATGTCACCATCTATTTCACAGCAAGATGTTGGTATTAATATTTATTTTTATACATTTCTATATTACAATAAAATTCATGGGTAAAAATGACACAATATTAGAATACAGTCTCAGTTATTGCCATATGTGATACACTGTAATTTCAAAGTCAGAACAATATTTAAATGTCACTCCACTTTTCTAAAATAAAGATGGAAGCAATCGATGATGATTCCTTTAAGAGAGCGTTAATGCGTCCAGGTTTGACTTGGGTCCTATTATCACTGCGGTTTCAATAAGCTAAAAATAAAAATAAACAATTAAAATCTCCAGAAAGTGACGTGTGAGCTTAAGACAGTTAGAATCTCATGGAGCAATCTGTTACAGTCCTTCTTCCACCCAAAAAAAAATAAGCTCAGTAGCTCCCAGACGGGAAATCAAACCACACCTGTTTACACCTGTGTGGCCACAATACTGCCAAATAAAGTCCTAACAGTGTCAGCCTCCTATGGAGTAAATCTGGACAAAACAGTGGTTAAACATGCTTCAAATATTCTTAGCAAAGACCATTTGAAGATCCCTTTTATCTAATTTTTTTTAACGTGGTTAAACCTCAAATATTCTGAGCAAAGAAAACTTGAAGAGCCCTTCAACATATGTTACAAGAGGATTTTGATTTTAGATGTTGCACTGAAGCTGTTTGTGTGCATGCAAAACTGTAAATCTAGCACTTCAAATAACTTGAGCACATTGAGACGTTTGCCCAGGGTCCGCACTGGAGGCTTGCGACTGCTTTAGCTGGAGAAGATTCGCTCGTATTCGTTCAGGATGAACTCCACGATCTGGTTCTGAAAGACCATGTGCATGGCGATGTTGGACGCCTCCATCTCAGGCCGAAGCAGAGTCGGGCCGAATACAATTGCCACATTCTGCACAGTCATGCGATTGTCCTCTCCATACTCTATGACCCTGTCAGAGAAATCCAAAAATGGGAGAGAGGTGTGAGGAGGGCTGATTTTCCCCATTATATTCTTACAACAACATCTATTTATCTGTCACAAATTCGCCAACCACAGAGCCTCTAAAGTCCCAGCAAGTGATTTTCTTTTAATCTTGTGTGCAAAAGTTATTATCTTGTGGGAACAACTAACAATCTTGTGGGAATAAGTTATTATCACCTAGGAATCAGTTATTATTTTGTAGGAACATGTGACTGTCTTGTGGGAACAAGTTACTATCTTCTGGGAATAAGTTATTAGTTCTTAGGAACAAGTTATTTTCTTGTGGTAACATGTTACTGTCTTGTAGAAACAAGCTATCATCTTGTGGGAACATGTTACTATCTTGTGGGAACAACTACAATCTTGTGGGAATAAGTTATTATCACCTAGGAATCAGTTATAATTTTGTAGGAACATGTGACTGTCTTGTGGGAACAAGTTACTATCTTCTGGGAATAAGTTATTAGTTTGTAGGAACAAGTTATTTTCTTGTGGTAACATGTTACTGTCTTGTAGAAACAAGCTATCATCTTGTGGGAACATGTTACTATCTTGTGGGAACAAGTTATCTTCTGGGAATAAATTATCTTGTAGGAACATGAGATTATCTTGTGGGAACATGTTACTATCTTGTGGGAACAAGTTATGATCGTAAGGGAATCATTTAGTATCTTGTGGGAACAAGTAACTACCTTGTGGGAACAAGTTATTATCTTCTGGGATAAGTTATTATCTTGTAGGAACATGAGATTATCTTGTGAGAACAAGTCACTATCTTGTGGGAACAAGTTACCGTCTTGTGGGAACATGTTACTGTTTTGTGGAAGCAAGCTATTAACTTGTGGGAACATGTTACTATCTTGTTGGAACAAGTTAATGTCTTGTGGGAATCGGTTATTATCGTAGGAACATGTTATTACCTTGTGGGAACATGTTACTATCTTGTGGGAACAAGTTATGATCGTAAGGGAATCATTTAGTATCTTGTGGGAACAAGTAACTACCTTGTGGGAACAAGTTATTATCTTCTGGGATAAGTTATTATCTTGTAGGAACATGAGATTATCTTGTGAGAACAAGTCACTGTCTTGTGGGAACAAGTTATTATCTTGTGAGAGACAATTATCATCTTGTGGGAACAACTTACTATCTTCTGGGAATAAGCTATTGTCTTGTAGTAACAAGTAATTATCTCATGGAAACATGTTACTGTCTTGTGGGAACATGTTCCTCTCTTGTGGGAACAAATTATTATCTCTTGGGAACATGTTACTTATTATCTTGTGGGAACAAGTGACTACCTTGTGCGCTCAACATCATAATGAGCACACAAGATAATAACTTGTGGGCATAAAAGGTATTATCTTGTGTAGGATAAAAAATTGTTCTCAAAAGATAATAATTGTGCTCCCAATATAGTAACTTCTCTGCACAAGATAATTTTCTTATTCCCACAAGATAACTAACTTGTGTGCACAAAATAAAAAAAATATCACCTTTCAGGACTTAAGGGGTTGTGTTTAAAAGAGTTTGATGGAAACAGACAGAGTGTAAAATTTAAAAGATTTTTTTTTTTTTTTTTAAATATACCTGCGTAAATGCCCAAAAAGGAGTTTCATGGTATCATGATTTGGAAGAGGAAGTGATCTGACCAGCTCATACATGCAAGACATTTTTGCATTGTAATCAGCAATTCCTAGAAAACAGGACAAAAGTTATAAATCAGTTATAAATATAATGAACATCAACCAATCTCCACCTGCATCATTAACATGGATTCAAATATCTGACCGAATACACAAAGTTTTTCTGGACGTTCAGATCAAATGTATGTGTTGAGTGATCTGCTTACTGATGGCTGTGATGAAATTACTAAAGTGGCTGTATGGGAAAAGCGGCTCAGGAAGCTCTCGGAAAAACAACTTCAGTGCTCCAGTGATGACATGAACGTCCTCCCACTGGCCGTCCTCCAGGTCCAGCTCCTCTGTTTGAACACAACAGGTGCACAGCTAATTAAAGCACAGCAGGGGGCGCTGCAGACTGCAGTGAGATACCGCAGCGGCTCCATCCCTGCACTATGAATCCTCCACTTCCTCTGCATGTGGAGCCACTGACTGAATGACTGAGTTAAGCACACGTCAACTTTACCATGATCTGCCTTGAAGCGTAGTTTCTGAATGATGGCGAGGTTGCCGCTCACTCTGTAGAGCCCATCGATGTCTAAACCTGTAAATCGACACATATGCAGTGAGTCAATGTTTACACTGCAAACAGAAAGAGACTCAAGTATCACTCAGGCAGCGACACAAACAAGCTGTGTTACCTCTCTTTTCTACTGCTCTGATACATTTCTCCACAAAACTAGGAACACTGGTCCTCTCCTGTGCACACAGTGTGGCCAGATGGCAACCAAACACATTGTCTACAGGGAGGAAGAACATTAGTATTATCATTAGTGGTGGTAGCAGTTGTCGTAGTAATAGTAGTGGTGACTGTAGAAAACAAGTGTCGCACATTCTGACTCCATATGCATTTCTTTTATTAATTTAATTATTAATTTTCAGATTAGTAAAATGAAATAAAAAAATAAAATAATGTAAGATATTACATCAATTAATCTATCTATTATAAAGAAATGCATATTTATTTCATTATACATATTATACATATATATTTCATTTATTTTCTTAATTTTCAGTTGAACAAATAATTAAAATAATAAAATTAAACAAATTTCAGCTATTTCATGAATCAGTTTATTTATTATATTCTATTAAATAAAAGAAATGCACAGGGAGCCAGAGTGTGTAGTTATGCATTGCCAGTGAGTATTTTTAAACAGCGTACAACATGAATATGAGCAATAGTACAATTTCACTGCAAAAACAATAAATATGTATGATAAATATAATATGTGGAGGCAATGATGCCAGATGAGGTGTCCATTATCGCTGTCTAACGGCGTGAACCGCCAACCGTCTGACGCGCTCCAAGTCGGGTGTAAAAACTTACCTAAGAAATAAAAAGTCATAACATCCATTCATATTTTTTCACAAGCCATAACTTGGTTTCCTTGGTAACAGTACCTAATTCTTGGACTTACTTTGGCTTGTTAGCCACTTTTCAAACTGGAAATGGTGGCCGAGGACTGTGCAACCGTGAACGTCGCTACATTGTACAAATACACTTTTTTGCGCTAAGCACCACTATAGAGTACTATTGTACAGACTGTTCGCTGTCACTCCTCTTACAAATAAAAATAGCTACAGCAATTTCATATTAATATGCAAATCAGTCTCAGTCAGGTGATTCGCTGATATGTTGATTTAAATGTTCTGAACACGTTTGTGGTTGTTAAAGTCATGGTGAGTGAAGTTATTCGTGGCTTTTTATTCTGATACACCAAAATGGCATCTTGGTTTCCTGCCGAGCTGAAGACTTTATCTCATCTTGCTGTATTCACTCCAGTATTGCTGCAGTGTTTCTTTGCTTTTCTCTTATGAACTTTTACAGCAGTCTGCATCACACGCATAGCACCAGCATGTCTCAAGTTGTTGTTGTGTTTTTAAATGTGTTTATAATTTAATGCTGTCTCTCCTCCTGTAGGACACATCAGATCTGAACTGAAGTAAAATTCAAATGAAATGCGCGCTGGAAATGCAAAATAGCTTGTGTTTAAATTCAAGTACAACCACAAACATGGGTGTTTCAAAGCCTGTTAGACTGAAACTCACTTTCCCATCAGTGTCTATTCAAATCAGCAACAGCCTGAACAGGACTACACTGTGTTATGTTTTTAAACATTACCTCGGATGTAGCCTTTTTCCTTCACCGACTGCAGCGTGGGGCGTTTCATGAGGAACTTCATCAGCTTGGTTCGAACCCTCTTCTGGTCTGTGTCTCCTGCAGAGCTGGATGAGTGCGTGACACTCGGCCTGGAGGCTGAAGAAAAACAGAAATTTGAATAACTGTATCTCTCAATGGGATCTGATATATCTAGCTGATTACATCATTCATGCCACTTTTTTTTTCCCCCAGTTTTTTTAACTCACATCTTCGCCTGTCCATGCCGCCTCCAGACTTGTCGTCTCGCTCTGTGTTGGCGATCTTCTCATACAAGTCCCCGTCCTCCTCCTCTGAGTGATGGTCCTGGTACTCCTATTAAAAAAAATATATATCTGTAAGAATCACCTTTAAATTCAAAGTGTATTTTTCTTAAAATAACATAAAATTTTCAGTGCATTTTGTATATTTCCAATGCAAATCAACGTAAGTGTTTTCTACGATAAAATGTTATAACTTTTGATTGAAGTAACTCATTAAGCTGGAGATCCTTTTGAAGTTTAATGTGGGTCATTTTAACGCATCGATTATGGCTGGTGACAAAATTTACCAGTTGTCGTATGGTGTCGACTAAGACTCTGTGCCAGTCGGTGATGATGCTTTCTGTGTCGTACTGTATCAGAAACTCTGTGCCGTTCTTGCCTTTTAACTGGAGGAGAAATAATGAGGACAGTGATGGGGAAATATTAATTACATGAATCACAAATCACATTTAGATAATTTCCAGATGATTCCCTTTTGCTCATTAGCTGGCAACATTTATTTAAACGACATCATGTTTTATTTGAGAGGCTGAAGAGGCTCAGTTCTTTAAGGGATAGCCTGGATTGTATGAGGTACTTTTCCATAGTCAGTGTGTGTTTCCTGTTTCCTATTATGAGGACTCTAAAACTCTGAGCTAGCTCCACTGTGATTGATAACATTGTTGAACGTAAACAGAAGTGATGCCCAACGGTGCTTAGCGTGCCTTTAAGTTGTGCGCACTGCTATTTTTCACCATCTTTTTCCATAGAACCTTAATTGAATTTTGTCAAAATTTACGAAAGCTAAGAAATGTACAGCTGCAGACAGGTGCAACAGGATACATCTGTCTTTTAGCCACCTTAAAAAAACAACATCAGCTTAAGTGGATGATATATATAGAATATTTATACAGAGAGAGCGATTTCCACGATTTCCAACAATTTCCAATTTTTGTCAAAGGAGTCTGGCTTTGGATTTCAATTTTTTTTTTGAAACGCACACCAAAGGGCAAGACAAGATCTCAAGGCACACCTGTGTTTATATCTGTGCACAGTAGCTTCTATCATGTGTGTGTCATCACTCTTATCACGACATGACACTATACAAATAAGAAGGAGTAAGTCAGGTAGCTTCATGACACTGTCAACTGACCTTTTTTCTGTTTTCTTTCAGTAGTCGGTCGTCTTCGCTGGTGTTTTGTTGTAATTTGCTCTGTACTATAAAGCGGTCAATTGTCCTTTTAAATCTTATCATCGCTCACACTGGCTGCCAATCAGGGCTTTTGATGCGTCACACACTTAGAATTCCCCACACCCAAACAGCGACAAATGGGTTCCCCTGTGAAGTTTGTTTTTTAATTATTCAATTAACTGATCTCCTGTCTGTGACACACTGACTATGGATAAGTACCTCATACAACCCCACTTAAAAAAACATCCAAATTCTCCCTTGAAATGTTTCTAACAGAGCTTAAAAAAAAACACGTGTTATTTGCTCAAGATAAAATCACACACTACATTATCAGCTGACACACACCTCTAAAACATTCTTTTTGCTGGATTTGTCCTTTGACGCCCAGCCAATCGTCGCTCCTCGCAGGTCCACCGTGACCTCCGGAACAATCTGATTGGTCTTGTTCTGCATGGAGAAAAAAACAACAACACACATACAGCTGTTTACGAAACCGACGGTGCCGCATTCCAAGAAACTAGCTGAGACTGTCCCCGACAGCTTATGACCTGAGGGCTTGTCTGCGCTGTCACTCCTCATAGAGGCGACACAACAGCCGGCATCATGCTGCAGTGTTCAGTTTCATTTGTGTCTTTAGGGAGAAAACATGACACCAAAGTGCAGACTATATGAAGGTGTTTAAACTTACAGACAAAAAAAGAAAGAGCAGTTTGTGGTTGATTCTGTCTGTAACCTTTCAGCTCATCACAACCCTCTCAAGAAATGTGTAGAATGCAACGTGAGCAGGAACATTCAGGTGTCAGAGCTTCTTATTAACGCAGGATGAGCACTTTCCTCCACATACAAACATGCAAGTCCTTCTATTATTAGTGCAGATCGTACCGAGGCCCCTGTTGCTGCAGACTTTGGGTCTTTGTGGAACGTCAGCACTCCTCCGTGGAGCACTGTCCATGTCTGGGCCCAGTTTTTCCTGAAAATGTGCAAACAACCATCAGTAACGCAGAACAAAACGACAGAGGCCGTTGGAGGAGACGACACGTGACTCCAAACACACCCAAGAACAGAAACTTGAGAGTGTTTACAAAGTGATGGTTTAGCTTACCTCACTTTCTTGCCGTTCTCACACACTTTTGTTTTGTTGAGAATGCCGGCTTTCTCTAAGTTCTGCACCTGGGAATGTAAAATACAACTTTATTTTCAGTCTACTTTAATTGTTAGGTCTATGTGTAAAAGTTACGTGATATGAGGGACACACACTGCTGGCTGAAGTGAACACAAACATATTCAGTAGAGCCATACATTCAGATTATGTTCAGCAGCTTTTGTACATCGATGAATTTGGTAAACCCTTAAAAAGAAAAAGATTTAATCATCCGCCTGTGTTAAGAGTCGTAGGAAAGACGATATTCCAAAGAGGAAGGGGGGAAATCACCAGAATATTTAGTCTAATCTGTGTATTTGTGATGAGTAAGGCTGGTGTCACTCTACGTTTTTGTTACTGCAGGATGAAATTTTAGATGAAAACCAATAACGCATTCCCCTTCCTGTCTCTGCCGACTCACTCTTGATAAAAAGGTAAATGCTTAAAAATGTGTCGTGAATATATAGTTTCATTTAAAAAAAAAAAAAAAAAAAAAAGTTTTTCATAAATGTATGTTCTCGTGTCAGTGAGGGACTCTAAATTCGCTGTAGGTGTGAATGGTTGTCTGTCTCTATAGATTTTAGATATAAAATGTCATCACTTCATCATTTTATCTTATTTGACATTTTTCTGATTATTTTTTAATAATTTATCACATATTAATGATTTTAAGTGCACTTTAACTTTTTTCTTGTATGTTATGCCTTCCTTAGTATATTTACGTAAATTTTTTATTTTCTATTCTTTAGTTCTTTAATGAATTGTTTTTAAATGTCCTTTTATATTATATTACAGTATATTATGTATTATGTTTAAGGATCTTGTCTTGATCCTTTGCTGCTGAAATGTGCTCTATAAATAAACTTGCCTTGTTTTGATGCCCAAAATCTGATCAGTACATCATTGAGTCAAAGTACACATTTGTGCCAAATTTGAATAAAATTTCCTTGAAGCATCTTTGAGATATTACTTTGTGAAGAATGGGACAAACTGACAGACAGTTGTCGGGCATTAAAAAGACATTTAATAACAAAGCAGCGTGTTGCTAACTGTATGTTTGCAAGTCAGAAATCTGCAGTGTTTGGCAAGTTAACCCCTGAATACAGCCGAACATGAGCTCCAATCCCAAACCCTACAGAGGACAGATGACGCTGGGAATATAAACAGCAGGTTTATCAGGATGTAGCTGTAACATGCATCCCAGCAGCAGTGGAGACTCATGCACTTTAATGCAGGGAATGAAACATGCCTGTTCATGCGCAACAAACGCTCTTTGACTCATCAGTCACACCTTTCACTCATCATAGATAGACGCTGCTATCTATGTGCCGAGCTCAGGTGAACGCTCAAACTAACAACCCACATTATAGCGCAGCCACCTGGAGGTCAGATAATACGGGTTCCTCCAGGGTCTAAACCCAAAAGCCTTCAGAGAGAGACACAGAACACCATTCAGATACAGGGCAGCTCACAGTGCTTCGTGGCTAACCAACTAGAGCAGGCCGGGCAGGCAGAAGACACACTCACGTTATGCTGCGTCTCTGGTGAGTTTCCTGTGCTGGAGCTGTCGCTGCTGTAGTCGGACGTGTTCCTCCTGTGAGTGGGGACGAACCTCTGAACAACAGGAGGAGGAGATTTTAGGATTTACAGTTCATAAAATCACCAGAAAACATTTACATTTCACTGGGCAATGGATGCTTAGTGTTATAACCGTGGTCATATTTTGTAATCTTGTGTGTCTTTCCATGAATGTGCGTGCGATAGTCTCTGTGTATGCAAATAGGTCCGTGCGAGCACAAGCAGATTTATCAGGGAAAAAGGGGAGTAGCGCTTAACACATTTAGCTGCTTTCTTTTTATTTCATTCATACTATTTTTCTTTTTTCTTCTTGACGGCTGTTTATGCGTCTAATGCTCTACATAAAGAAAGGAAAAATAAAATCACTAGTGCTTCTTTACACCAAGCCTCATCATCACTTCTATTCTTCACATTAATAAAAACAAAAACTATCTGTCCAAAGGAGGCCTGGGGTGTCCACATACATTTGCGTACTTTCAATCTGCAGTTTTGGTTGGTTTGGGTCAAGACTCAAAGTTTGACATAACGGAAATCTAAAAGTAATAATGTATAAATTTCAATTTAAATAAATGTCTATAAAGTCACTATCTTTCGCTGAATGAGGTAACACGGTGGTGACTGAGCCTGTGACCGATTGATGAACGTCTGTGGAGATAATCCTGCGAAAAATCACAAGCGCGCACAGTTAGTGACGTGTTTTGGGAAAACATACCTGCAATTACCATTTATCACCACAGGTCTCGCCAAAGAGAGCAAAACAGAGACCTTGAAGATTGTAACTTCAATGTTACAGTATACAGAGATATTTCAGACAATGTTAGAGTCACTTTAGAGTCAAACTTGGTTCTGAGGCGTCTCTTTTATCTGGCTGCTATTCTTGTTATAATCATGTGATGAGTGATTGTTGTTTCAGATCATTTGGTCCCCCCGTCCATAAATAAATAGTTTTCCCAGTTTGATGTGGAAGAACGTGACTGGCCTGCACAGAGCTCTGACCTCAGCCCTATCCAGCAACTCTGGGATTAAGTGGAACACCGACTACGAGCCAGACCTGATCACTGACATCGGTGCTGAGCCTCGATGACGCTCTTGCGTCTGAACAGATTGGAAGCTGATAAGCAGAACATTAACGCCTGTTGTTTTGTAATGAATAATCACATAGGTCTGGAATGTTCAGGTGTCTACATACTTTTCGCCATGTCTTGCATAGTTACACCTTTTATGTGCCAAATCCAACCACACCTGGGAGACACATTTATAGAAGTTATTAAGAGATTTTTTGTTACACCTAATGGCGAGACATAAACACATAAACGTACTGCTGTTGTGCCCTTGAGCAAAGTGTTGAACTCATGACTGCTCAGTAAGTAAAAAGCCCTTATTTGTATCCCAAGTGTTTGTGTACAATGACCCTCCCTCCGCCTGCAGCTCTGTCCTCAGGCTGCTACTGTAAATATGAATGCACCGCAGTTGATTTGCCTTGCTAAATAAGGGTTTAAAAAGCTGGGAGTGTCGGCTGTTGAACAGGGACTCACCCTCACTACTTCTGCCTGACTAAACCGTTCTGTTGAAGCCAACTGACACACCCTGGACGCGGGATACAGCGTATGCATGTATATGCAGGTCTGAGTGTGTGAAAGTATGAGTGTACCCCTTCATCCTGGGCTGAGCTGAACTGTGCAGGTCCCATGGTGTGTCTCCAGTTCTTGATGACTGACGCGTTGTCTGCCTCAATGCCGTTTTCCATTCTGGAATGTCCTGGAGCTGCAGGGACCTGGAGGGACCAAAAGACGTTTAAGTTTATTTTAATTATAAAATTGTGAAATTTTGAGAACAAAGCAAAGCACGATGTGGCTGGTTTTGTGTCCCGAACGACACATATTGTCAGTTGCTGTACATCATGAACAAAGTGGAGTGCCACGTAGTGAAGGAACTTTACCTCAGGCAGGTTCCACTGAGACTTGGAGCCGTCTCTAAGGTAGTAGTAGGTCTGCCCTCGATCATCCCTGGACTTGATCCACTGTTACACAACAAAAATGTCTTGGTTAAAAATGATTCAAACTCAATGCTGTTTGCCAGATTAGAAACTGTTACAGTATGTCCGTCAAGCATAAGCCTGGAGGGGATCATGTGTTTGGTCCTGTGTGTGCACATGTGCGAGTGTCTGTATCTGTCTGTCTGCAGCTAATCTGGAAAATTACTGGACCAATCAGCCTAATATTTTGTATGCATCTTTATGACTGTATGCGTAAGGACCTCTCGTGGTTACGGAAATTCATAATTGTTGAAAAACCTGTTTAATTGACTGCCAACGGCTCCTCAATCCTCCTAACTGGCTCTTATGAGCTGCAATTTTGTTGCAGGCCACATTTTGGCTTTTGTAGTGGCTTAAAAACTGATGTCCAAAAAAATGTTTGGTCTCAATTTGAACTGAAGCGTCTGCAGATTAATTCCTTATCTAACATGTTAAGATCTTCTAGAGTTAGACATGTTAAATAATGAATTAGCCCCTAGTCCTTTTTAGACAGGAATTGTGCAAATGTGCAGCAAAGCCCAATCAGTCTTCTTTCAGCATTGGCAGGATAAAAACAAAATCAGGGAGTACAGCAAAATGCCGCCTACCTACTTTAATTTATACAGAATGCGCCATTTTCTGGGCAATGGGGGGCGTGAGCAAGTAGCAAAACGTGTAGCTCAGCGTGCGACGTAAACAGTGACGTGGGAGGGAAGCCACGGCTGGTCAGTCCTTCAGCGATTCTCTCACTGATCGAAAATACCTCAATCCTCATAAACACATAATATATATATTAACATCTTGTACCTGTAAGCAGGTGAAATCAATCTGATCTGTGCAACACGCCATGGCTCCATCAAAAACAGGTGAGGCGCACATTTTTAAAATTTTCATAAGCCTCTGGGATGTTTCTGGGATGCACTGCGCCACGTCTACTGGAATTACAAGAACTGTCTCGACTGGAGCGAGCAGCCTGGGGGGCGGGCGGCTGCCTGGCAGACATCTGCACTCTCCTTTACAAGAAATGAATGCTTCTGAATTTAAAAAAAAAAATATCCTACAGCTCTAGCAAGAATGAAAGAGTAAGGTGGGTGACCTAAAGGAGTTGCATAACACACTTTCACTCCCTGTGTAATCGTTTAACATTATTCTACATCGTGAAGACATCAGCACACTTTCAAGAAAATGCTTTCTGCAAACAAACATCAAGGTAACCGTGCTGGAAATGTCTCTTCATGTCAACATCTATGTTTACCCAATACTCTTAAGCCTTGTTTACAGCTGGTATTAACATGCGCCCTGGGTGATCACATGCGGACAGCTCTTTAGTACAGGTGTGAATGCACCCAATGCGTCCTCAGTGCCTCTTGAGATCCGATTGTTCAGACCACATTTGGAGGTGGTCTGAGCTGCGTATGGCCACTTTCTTTCAGCAGTGTGCAGACTAAAGTGTCCTGAGCCGCATTGACCGCCTACTCAGCTGATGTCCTCTGCATGGGCGGAAGTACGTACTCACTGACACGCCAACGCCGTATCAGACCATAAAGATAGATTATGAGTGCGTCAAACATCTTGCGCGATTTGGTTTGGCTGGAACACGCCAAGGAATAGAACCCGTAAGTGTTGGTTTAATTTTGCCTGTGCGCCATGATAAGCAAACTTCTTCTTCTTCTTCTCCTCTTTCTTCTTCTTTTAATTTCCTGCAGACTACAAACAGGAAGTGCATTGATGCTTCCAGTTAAAAACAACAACGCAATTTTTCTTTGCAAACGGAAATTATTCATTCATGTTTACTCGCGGGGAAGTGAGCTCTGATCACAAGTGGTCACTCGAGTGTGAAGAAAATACGCCAGGTGTGAACAGAGACTTAGAGCTGCCCACGTGTGATCGGATCACCCAAGATGCATGTTAACACCAGGTCTGAAAAGTGCTTTAAAGTGTTCAGGAGGTTAAAATGAATCATCTATCTTCCTCTTCTGTTTATATCAGTCAGTGATGGGAGCTACCTGCTCTGGAGAGTGTTCACTAGTGAACACCCAGGTCCCATTGGGTTCCACGTTGAGGTTCCAACCAGAAGGGGTGCTTCGGTCCAGGTTGGCCCGGGGGATGATGGTCCGGCTCATGTGGCTGAGGGCGTACTCTTTAGGGAGGGTGGGAGGGCCCGTGGCGAGGAGCTCCTGGTATCCCTCTGGCTGTTCAGCAGCTGGGTAATCCTCTGAGGGGTAGTCCTCCTCAGGTAGAGGAGGCTGGGGATGGACACATAAAACACATTAAAACACACATACAAATGTAATATAGACTCACACAGAGGTAACTGCTCATCACTTGTAATCTACTGGAAGTGTGTGGCGGGGTATTTATCTGCAGAGACTCTGACCTCTGACTGTGTTTTCTTGGTTTCTGTGCTCAGGACGTTTATACCCACTGCGTTCATTTGAGGTCAGGGCTTTATAAAAACACAGGTAAGGTGCTAGACCGTAAACAGCACGCATTAAAGAGACATGGCATTAAAAAAAAAAAAAAAAAGGCAAATATAGTGAGGCAAGATGCCAAACAAGATTGAATTTGCGGTTGGCTTTTACTTTACACCTTTAACCGGAACAGATCAACATTTTTGGAAATACACTTATTTTATTTCTTGGCAAAGGTTCGACGAGAAGATTTGATGTTTGTACAGTAAATATAAAGCTACAACCAGCAGAAGGTGTTTAGTTTAGCTGGGCATGAGGACTGGAAACAGAGGAAAACAGCTAACCTGCTGGTACGTGAATGCTACGACCTTTGGGCAGAGGCAGGCTAGCTGTTTCCCTCTGTTTCCAGTCTTTATGCTAAGCTAAGCTAATCGGTTGCCACCTGCAGCCTTGTATTTAATGTACAGACATGAGGCTTGTATCGATCTTCTCATCTAAATCTTGGCAAACTATTCCATTAATCAAACCACTGCAGTAATCTACATGACACGTGAGGTATTGAGGTGCCTTTTCTCTCGTTTGGCGGGTGTGTCAGAGGTGTTACCCAATCAGCAGTGTCGTGTCTGCAAGCCAGAATCTACGCAATTTTTGTTTTGCTTTGGGAATGTTAACATATATTTCTCATGCAGGCTCAGTTGCACCTCCAGCCCTTTGCTGCATGTCATCCCTCTCTTTCTCTCCCCGGAGTTTCCTATCAAATAAAGCAAAAATGCCAAAAAATATTCCTTAAAAATAATAATAATAATAATAATAATAATAATAATAAAGCTCTTTTGAATTGAACTGAACTTAACCTCAGCTGAACACATTCCAGGGTTTTTTTGTGTTAAAATGCTGCTACATCTCACTGAATAACGTCGGTGGAATAATTTCCCACTACGACCCAGATACAGCGCTCAATGACTTTTCCGTGACTTTGATAAATAAGCCACGGCATTTCCATGGCCTCAAAGTATTCTTCTTTCTAGCTCAAAAAAACCTCATTAAGGGGCAGAAAAGGGGTCACCTGTTGCTTGTGTTGTGAGGGAAACAGCTGAAAACTATCTAACGTGTGAATAATGTGTTCGGGATGATCCTATAAAGTGAAGCACTGGACACTTGAACTCTCTGAATTCCCCTGACTGTCTGGGATGCTCATGAAATCAATTCAGAATGAGGACAAATGTCTTTTAAAGTTAGGGACGCTACTGATGGGGGCACTCTGCGCTGGTGCTGTGAGCTTCCCTGATGAAAATGAGCCCGGTCTGCTATGTAGGTGCAGAAGATTTAATTCCATTAAAAGCAGACTGTATTTACAGCTTTCCCCTGGGTGAAGCTAAAACAGGAGAAAGAGGGAGTTTAAGTAGAGCAGCCAGGCTGTCCTTACCGGCCCGTCCTCGTGAAACCTGTGCACACTCATAGGCTCCATCAGAGGGGGGTACGGGCTCAGCTGCTCTGGAGGCTCCCAGGACGTCTCCCCAGACATCGGGTTGTAGAAGTAGGGGCGACCGCTGGTCTCATCCACCAGCTGCTCCCAGTCGGAGGTCCACGCAGGGGGGGAGGCGGTGGATTGAGAAAGGGCGGGAGACTGAGGAGGCGAGGGGGAACAAGGTGGCTCAGGGTCCGTGGGGGAGTCAACGAAGGGGCAGTCCCAGGTGGTGCGCCCCGTGGAGGGGTGGTAGTAGTACTCCTGTCCACTATCTTGGTCAACATGCACCTCCCATCCCTCTGGGTCAAGGTAGGAAGGAGAGTAGGATGAAGGAGCCGAGGGGGGAGACTCGGATATGCTTTTGCGAAGTTCTGCTACGTTGACGTACACGGCTGACTTGAGACTTTCATTCTCCACCTGTGGAAACAGAAAACAAACGCAGATGTAGAAGTGTTGTCTTTTCCAGGTTTTAAAGGCCGCGTTACAGTAAAGTGATTTGTGGGATTCTGGGGATATTTAAAATAAATACAAAATGGAAAAAACACAACTCCCTCCCCAATGCTTGAAAAAGTATCGTGAAGTGCCTTTCCCATTTTGCACCACCCCTCCCCTCTTACAGATAGCGCACAGTCCCTACCTATGGGTGCATTTCGAATCATACTTTTTCTTTACACCTTTAGTATGTACTGCAGCTGCCCTTAAAAAGTACGCACTGTTGCATGCAGTATGCCCTGAACTTTGACCCTCTTGCTTTTATATCTGTTACCTTGGAGATAAACAAACGGCACTCACCGAGGTTGCCAGAGATGAAGATAAACTATCTGCTGTTTGTGATTTATGTAGTTTAACTTTATTTTTACAGTTGCGTCCTTTATTGTTTGTGATAATTCTGATTATTTTCTTCACTTGAACAATTAAAATTCCTATTATTACTATCCAACAGGTCATCAGTTGCTTGAGTGTGCCGTCATCCATCATTTGGATATCTGACAGCTCTCAATCAGCTATCAAAGATCTGCCAGCTGTTTGCCGCTAAGTCAATGTGACGTATCGACCGCTGCGCCGAGGATTGTGGGTCAGAATAGCCTGAAAAGCATGCTGACTTGCAGAATGCGAAATCAGACCACATGTAGTAGAACATCTGGTATTTTTGGCATACTGCATTTGGACATACTAAATCTTCGGTAACACTTTACTTGAAGGTATCTACCTAAGAGTGACATGACACTGTCATAACTATGACATGGCACAGTCATGAACCTGCCTTAAAGAAGCATGGGGAGCTAGAGCATCTATTTACTCTATTTATTTATGTTTCGAGTGAGATTTTTTTCTTCTTCCTGCTTCTCTTTGATCATGGAATATGTAATTATCTCCGCCAGGCATTAGCCTCGAGATCATGTGTTCGATCGTGTGTGCGCAAACTACCGGACCAATCAGCCTAATATTTCGTGTACACATGTTTAGCTGTATGCTCAAGGACTTCCTGATGGTAGGGTAACTCACAAATGTTGAAAAACCTGTTCTATTGACTGTTTTATACCACTACTGACACCTCACTGCTCTTAACCAGCTGGTGGGGGTCACAAGGTTTCTTGCTTGGCTAAAAACAACAAGCCGTACTGTGTGTTGCAGACCACATTTTGGCCTTCGTCGTGGCTCAAAACTGACATCCATAGAAAAGTTTAATCTCATTTTGAAGTGGAGTATCTGCAGATGACTTCCCTCCCTGAAATGTAGGATAGGAGATGAGTTCGTTTTTGTTATCTTTGTTGCTATCTTGACTGCAGTTGTTGTGCATGTACAACATGTATGTACAATATTGTCTCAATTTCCATTTCAAGGTATTTGGTCAAAAATGTCATGATATTTGATGTTTTCAATCACCCAGCTCTGCGTGCTTTTCTAAAGACATTTTGTGAAGTAAAACAAGCTCCAAAATGACAGTGCTTGGTGAACTTGTGCTTCACAAGATAAAAGCAGCGTCAAACGGTGTTAAGTACCAGCCTTCAGCACACTGCTCTTTGCAGTTTAGCTCTTAAGAAGTCAGCCTTCCGCATCTTACAGAGCACCAGAACACAGGAAGTAGCCCACAGCTGAAAAAAACACACACACACACCACAGAGGCGTTTCTCCTGCAAATACGATCATTACCTAATTCTAGACATTTCAAAAACACCCACACACAAGTTCAATGCTCTCATATCAAAGTAACGTCCAGAGGTTATGTCTGTATTAGCGATCCTCCCGAAGCAGAGTAACGTGTGCCAGTCTGTGGTGTTTATGGGATGCCACAATGAATGCTGGGTTTAAAAAAAACACATATATATGTATATAGATTATCTACCACACAAATAAGAGCATCTGACCACATGCTAACTGCAGAGAACTAAAAACTAGACTTACACTTCACCACTATCATCAGCCATTGTCTTGCCCTTTCACAAATAAAATCCTTTCCCAGTTTTTCTAACACAAAGTGCATTTTCAGTTTCTGTCTAATAGAGGGAAGCTGCTGAAACCTCCATGTCATGTTACTTTCATAAGCAGATGATTTGACTCGCTGCACGGCCGGAACCTGACATGCAAAATGGACCTGCTCATCGCGAACAATTTGTTTAAAGATCGTCAATTACGAGTACGACTGAAGCTGCGATGAAAGGCTGCCTCTGTCCTCAGCGCTCTGTGAAACTGTGACGCAATGAAAAGTGTCCCCAGCGTGACACTTGAAATGACCCCTGCCAGAATAAAAACAATGCGATCCTTCTTTAAGTTGCTCTTTTCTCACCTGTGCTTCACTGAGGCGATTATTCCTCACCATGACACTCTTGCAGAGCCTTTTATATGCCTTCATGATGGCACATAGAGACTACACTCCTACAGACGATACTCTTAACTACGTCTTGTCTCACAGCCCATGGTCTATATTTACCAAGGCCTGAGACCTGTGTGTGTGTGTGCGTGTCTGTGCTGCATCTTTTCATCACTGTGCTAAATGTGCAGTGCTGTAAAGACGAGACATGTTAAGGATACCAACAGACATTGCATTTACTCCTACACTGTGCTTCAGTAAAGTTTGGAGGTACTTTACATGAGTAGTTTGATGTTAATCTGCAGCATTATAGGGATCAAATATTGTACTTAATTTATTTGACAGCTGGGGTTACTTGTCACTTTGCATTAGAGGATTTTTTTTTTTGAACACTGCATCATTTGGTGTACAAAATCTTCCTTTTATGAAGTCGTCGTTGTGTGAAAATGAGTCCCTAACATTGTATTTTCTTCTTAATTTCAATGCAGTAAATTTCATCTTTCATAAGTGTTTGCCACAATCTGCCTCAAAGTTATTCCGCCACTCCTTTTTAAAGCGAATTAACAAACTAATTTGAAATAATAAGTGGTTAAATACAGTATCGTTACTTCAATTTCCACTTGTTTTACACAAAATATGTTCTTTTGAGATGTGATAATATACAGGAGATGTGGTATTTTGCAGATTTAACTGCCCAACAGTCTATAGAGTAGTTAAAATTTGAGTTATAATAATTCTGTAATACAACATCACCATCAACACCATCATAGAACCATTTTCTGTTTGAGTACTTTTGCTTATGATACTTATGATACTACTGAATGCAGGACTTTCACTTGCAGTATTTTAACCTTGTGGTATTACTTCTTTTTCTTAAGGGGTAACTTCAGTTTGTTTCCGCTTGGATCCTATGCTTTTGTGTCAAAGTGACAAATGGGAACAACCAGAGAGAGAAGACAGCAGCCTGCAGCCGTGAATACAGGCCGCAATGTAACGTTAATGAGCAAATGCGCACTGTCGAGGAGCTTGTTTTTGCCACTGACAGGCTCAGATTGTTATTCTGTCTGACAACATCATGGAAAGGATCCCTACAGAGATAAGACCTTTATTTTAAAGAGTTGGATCCTTTTTGTTTAACCAGAAACAGCCCAGAAATTGCCAAGCCAAACCCACCAGACTCCATTTAAATTAACAGCAATTGCATCATCGTACACACATACTTCAATCAGAGTCCACAGAAGTGAAATAAAACTCACAGAAACCATCTTGGTTTGTCGTTCCACTCTTCCAACAATCACCAGCCCTGGTTTGGTTGAAATAAACTCTTAATTCACCCAGTTGTTTGTGAGAACAAGCTGCCTCTATATACACTAAAATTACTGTTTACTTAAGTGGACTCTGGTGGTTTTCGATGAAGTTTGAGCCTGTTTTTGGTTAAACAAAAAGGATTTTACTCTCTAACAAAAAGGTCTTTCCCTTTTCTATAATGTTGCCAGACACTTATAATGACAATCTCAGCCTGCCAGTGTCATAAACAAGTACTTTTAATGGACAGAAATTGAGGAAATTGAGGGTGAATATGCCCACAGTGGTTACATTGCAGCCTTTTTCATCACTGTCGGCTGCAGCAGTCTTCTACTGTTGCTCCCATTAGTCACGTAGACGCAAACACACGATAAATAGCATCCAGGTTGAAAAATGTCAAAATTACCCTTTAAGTAAAGAATAAAAATACCTTTTCCACTGCTTTGCCTGAGGAGCCGATGACAAGATAAGACTGGTTAACATGAGTAACAAGCATAATAAGTGGAGGGAAAGCATTTTCACATTATGGATTTCATGATCAGCTGTGTGTGTTTTTTTTATCTGTCTATTCAGTGTTATCACTTTGCTGACTTATCGATCTCAATCTAACCACGAGGCAATCGATACGGACAGCCAGACAACTGACCCCTAAACAGATTGATTCCACACAACACAACACGGCTCCGCGGAGGCAGACAGAGGAAATGAAAGAGCTGCATCATTGATCTCTGAAATAGCTACGCTGGAATGCCCACAATGCAATGGAAGGAAAACTTTAAAAACAGATACACATCAACAAACAATATGATGCAAACATGTGACAGATTGCAGCCGCTTTGAAGGGAATTCCACTCAGTACAGGAAGGCACACATGTCAGTCAACCACTCTATGTTTTCAAAGGAAATACTGTACTTTTTACTCCACTGCATTTATTTGAAAGCAGGTGACTAGTTCAGGATTTGACGTGCCAAACTCTGTGTTTTCTAAAATACAAGCCACTGTCAAAGATTCAAACAGTTTCCAACATTTGTGGCTTCTGACTTCTTACAAAAAAGATGTATAGGAGTTGTTAGCAGTTCTATCAAAGAGACATTTTCTCTCTAAACTTCTCAGATGGTTTCATTTGAGGGTTTAACAAGTGAGAATTCTTGAATTCCTCTAAGTGTTTCGTTTTCCCACCTCATTAACCATCTCATGACCTCTTCGATTCATATTGTACTGTTTGATCGCCTCACGTTGCCTGTGCCTTGTCCAAAATTTGCCCCTGAACATACTGCATAGACTACAGCCGACGGCCAAACAGCACGTACGTTCTGTGCCTGCCTGAGAGGACATTACTCTCCATACCAGTACACGG
Source organism: Epinephelus cyanopodus (assembly GCA_026686955.1). Taxonomy (NCBI): domain Eukaryota; kingdom Metazoa; phylum Chordata; class Actinopteri; order Perciformes; family Serranidae; genus Epinephelus; species Epinephelus cyanopodus. The sequence continues at coordinate 7,059,572 of CM048933.1, read as the reverse complement.
TGGTAGCCTGTATTCATCATTCAAAAAGGGAAATCAGGGGACTTACAGGGTACAGGATGCTTTAAGATGCTAGTTAGCCAGTTAGCAATTTAACAACACAACCTGCTGTTGAAAGAACAAAGGATATTTACGGTGCCCTAGTAACAATTATGTAAAAACAATTATGAATGTTTATGCTAAAGAGCTCAGTGGCTAAAAAAAAATAAAAATCTTGCGGCACACACTAGGGATGATACGATATCTGGATCAAATATCATCAAAATAGATGGATCAGGTATCGGAAAATACAACCTATACCTGAGGCGATCCTTTCCCTTTAAATCTATTGTGACGTTAGTTATGTATGTCATGGAGTGAAGGAGAGAATGTGCCATGTTGAGGTATTTCACACTATTTCAACTGCTGTTGCACAAGTGTATTTCTGTTCATCATTGCATTAATCTGTTTCATCTTGTTTCGTTTTATCTTAGGGAAGAACTGTGTAGTCATCAATGCCTGATGCCTCTGGTCTTTTCTGTTCTACATGTAAAGGTACATAGCTTTTTAGGTCAACCATGGTATCGGATCTGTATCAGGTATCGGCTGATACTTCAAGCCACAGCATCGGGATCAGTATCGAAACTGAAAAAGCTGGATCAGTGCATCTCTAGGACACACTGCAAAACCCAGACCCAGATGCTCACCGACAGCCCGACATCAGCCCCTTTCACACTGCCTGTTCAAGGCGACAATTTCGTGCCGCTATTCCGCTTTGCTATTTTTATAAAAAGGTACAATCTTGTAATGAAATGACAGAGTTGCCTTTTAACCAGCAGCAGAGGCAGTAACAGCGCCAAAACACTGCCTGTGTAAAAGGGACAGGAGGCACAGACAGGACAGGTGTGACGTTTTGACAAATGTGTACAACCCAACGCTGGGAGATTTAAAAAGCAGCTGATAGCCGTTAGCAGCTAACGAAAAGAAGGAGAACAGCAGCCAAATTAGAAAAACAATGAGGTCCAGGAGCCTCATATCTTCCGCCGCCATAGAACAGACAAAAGATGATTGTTATGCCATTATTATTGTTTACAAAGCGCTGCAGACGCGTACGTTTTATGTCACAGTAAAGGCAGACGATCTGTTGCTTCCAGGTTGCTACTATGTTGTCTAAAATCACACATTGGGGATGCACGATGCTGCTGTTGTTTGACTCCGTGTAAAAATGCAAAGGCAGCATAAAGAAGGGACTTCGTAGTGAAACGATCTCTGTGTAAAAATGGCTATTGATTGCAGGCTAACAGTCGGCCTTGTGTGCCCTCAGGAGGGACTGGACCCCGAGGATGGGAACTAATGAAATAAATAACTTTATATAAGGCAATTAAAACCAGCTGACGGTAAATTGACAGATAATTAACAATCTAATAATACCATGCATAAATATATCACTCACTGTTTCTACTATTGTGCTTTTAATACATGTTTGACTTTAGATTCTTGATTTTACTTGTAAGGGATAAGCTCTAAACTAATGTAAAGTAATGTATCTGAACACTTCATCCACCACTGGTCCTATGCCCTAGTTAGTGTTCAGATGAACACTTTCACAGCCTAAATTACAGAAAAAATGGCTGCTGTCTTGACCATAGAAGATTTTGAGCACCATTTTAAAATGTTTAGTCATTCTAATCAGTTGGATATTACACACTATAACACTTGTTCTCAGGTCTGGTCGTGGTGATATACAGAAAACTGACTGTAACACTCGTCGAAGGCAGATGTCAACAAACGAAAGTGTCAAATTCAGACCTTAACGCACAAATACAGAGTTTCCGGCTTCTACTTTGAGATGAAACAAACTGTAAGAGACTTTAACATTGAAAGTGAACATTAACACCGGCATTAACAGCGGCTGAGCTTTTAATCATCAGCCTTCTGCACTGTCAGTTCGCTATTTATGCCACTTTACTCAGTACAGGAAAAGAAACAAGTGCAGAGGTGCCATGTTTACGCAAAGCAGGAAGCAGGGCTGTCATCAAAACTGTCATCAAAACATGTTATCACATAAAGCACGCCGGCCACAGAGAATTCAATTTTACAACGTAGCAATAAAAGCTAATTTAATATCGCTGTAATCACCTACCTGAGGAACCACCGGCAGAGTCATGCCCCGCTTGGCCCCGTGACTTGACCAAACCCTGGAGTACATCTCCACCATGTTTATACCATTCTCTTAAGAGGAGCCATAAATCCAAATACACAGGCAGGCACTGAACTGAAAGCGTGTGACCACGTTCAATGAACTTGTGATGGGAGAGAGAGAGAGAGGCGACACCCTTACGCACACATCCTCCTCTCGCAGCAGCTGTGACAGTTGCAGCCCAGATAGAAAGGAGAACTGTGAGCTCTGTTACAATAGCAGCAGGAAGGGACTGTGTGAGGACTGGGTGAGATGCATGTGTGCGCGCGTGTGTGTGGGTGGGTGAGTGTCGGTGTTTGTGTGTTCATATGCATGAATTCCTGTGCGCAGGGTAGGGGGGTAGAGGGTAACTGTCTGTGCGTGCTATGAGCCAAAAGCAGACAATGAAAACAAGTCAGAGAGGAGGGTTAGCTAGAGGGAGCTACATTAACTCTGCAGGTGACTTCAACCTACTTCCTGCTTTTGTGCCCCTATATGATAAAAAAAGGAGCTGTCGTCATGGAAACACTGTCTTTAAGGAGTACATGACTTTTAGTTCAGGGTTATATTAAAAAAAAGATGTCACGGAACAAGAAAGGTGCTAAAAACGACCATGTTTTCACCTACAAGTGCAGCAGCTGCTGTAGCGTGTACAGTATCCTGCGCTCTACTACTTCAGGAGGTCACTCAGGCAATAATGGGGAAAAAAAGGGAAGCAATATTTTCCCACAATAATATGGGAGAGCTTTTCTATTCTGATGAGACATTGTGTTGTTAAAACCGCCGAGTCCACAAGTCTGAAACAGGAAGTCTGGTTTAAAGGCCAATTGTTCCACCATCACTTCCTTCTACGTGGGGCAACATTAGCCAGTCTGCAGACAACAGGGCAATTTGTGGCTGTTTTGTGGATGTTTTTGGAGGGGGGCTAGGGTTAATCTCAAAATAAGGTTTGAGGCTTGTGGTGCTACATCTATGCTTGTTGATTGCTTTTTTAAGTGCCAGTGGTGAATCAATGCTTCCTGGAACATCCATTTCGCATTAAGTAGTGCCCGGACAGAGGGTACTTTGCTATTCAAATGTGCCTCGGAAAAACCTTGAAAGGATTATACTGTTGTATCTGAATTTTAGGGATGCACCGATACTCGCCTTGTTGACTGCCATCGGGCAACTGGCAAATAAGATGAGATTCAGTGACGCCAGTGGCTGACTATTTTGGTCGTGTCACATCAGTTCTGTGCAGGCTACAAAGCAGGGCTTTAAACTAAGGGCCTCCCGTCATCTTCCTGGGACGCCCTCAGGATGAATAGACTCACTACCGCAAGCCCTATTTTTTCCCCGATAGTGCGACATTATGAACAACAAATCCATGTTAAAATCATGGATGTATAAGGCCCTGTTTTAGCATCTGGAGACAGCTTTTTATAATTGTTTTTATTGAGAATGAAGCTTATTACTTGCTGTTTTGTGTTGTTACGCACCTCGCATTTCTGTGCTCTAGGCGCCTGGCGTTATTGCCTGAGCGCTCTGAACTCCTCAAGTTGAAAAGACTTCAACTCAGAGCAGAAAAGCACCCCACGTTCTTTTTTCCATTGTCCAATCGGATGATTTAAGAGGCGGGCCTTCGGTGGTCACGACGACAAGTTTACAGTTGGTAAACAAAGGAGGAGAAACTGTTGGTAGCTGTTACTGGATGATTCTCATGATGTAGTCAATGTAATCTTGTAAACTTGAAGGAGGAATTTGTTGATGTTTTCACAGCAATATAACACGTGTTTCCTGTGAAAGGTGGTTATTCAAAGGTAGGGTAATGAAGGGTTTAATTACTTTAAAACAGTTAAGTTACTTTTTTATAATGTAGTTTTCTTTGTTTCCCTGACACAAAAATGGGGAATAAAAGAACAAGAACAAAACATCAACCCAGAATTTTACAATCTATGCATCCCTACTTATTTTTGAGATTCTGCTGAAGGATATCTTTCAGAGTTTTTTCTGACATTTATTTATTTAACTCTTTTTTTTTACATGGAAGATTCATATATCTTTGTAAATAACACTACTTTTAAACAAGTGTGTTTGGACCTTAAACAGTGTTTTCCAGCTTGATTTCCATCCTTCACTGCAGAGCAGACAACTCGCTGCCCTCAGCAATGCATGAAGCAGCAATCTGCTTGATTACTTAACCACATTAGCGCTCATCCAATCAAACAATGGAGCACCAAATTGGGGCCCAAATCACGCCACAAAGCACACAGTTGAGCTATTGAATCAATGTGGCTCCACCTCCTCTTACATCACACTCCTCATGGCCCAGAATCCAGGATAACTCCAGAAATGGCCAGTGTGGAATCCATCAGCTTATCACGTTCTTATCTTTGCACTTCAGGCCAGGTCTGCATGCCGCCGTGCAGAACCTGCTGATATTGCCTGTTCCTGTCAGACTTCTAGATTTCTCCTACTCTTGCTCTGTAGGTGAAGTGTTTTTGGTGTAGGAGGGGAAATATTGTTGTTGCAATGCTCCCTGAGGCAACTGTAAATGGAAACCCCATTCTTTTCCGAAGGTGTCACCTTGACTTTCAGTTGCAGGTGCAAGTTGACATCAACAGTCTGCATGCAAACAAATTAAATGCACACTTTTAACGCAGAATTCAGGACTTCAGTTGTGATTTTTGGTTCTGGAAATATTCTGCAGCAAAGCACCACTAAAGATAGGATGTACCAAACAATAGAATCACTGCAACCAGGCGCGTCACTACAGTTTACAAAAACATTTTACAAATAGTCATGACGCAAAGACATTCCTGTGCATATGACTCATGCGACTCTCGACAAAAACGAGCTGTATCTTTACATTACTTCTTAGATCATTGCTGCACGGTGTCTCTGAGACTGTCACAGGAGGTTTAAGACAAAGCAAAAGTCAAGAAAAATGCAGACTTTCTGCTTTCTCTTTCTCGTGCTTTGCATACTGGGCGTGAGCACTACTTTACAATCCTGTACCCAATAATCATATTGTTTATAAACATATTTCTGAAACGTGCTCTTAAGCCCGCCTTAGCCCCAGTTGAGCCTTTCATGTAAAGCCACTACATCTGAGTCACAGAGCTAAGCTTCAGATTTTTCCTAAAAAAAAAAAAATATCCAGTGATCTTTGAAAGCAGAAGCCCGTTTTACAACACGACCTTCTGTTCTGAAGGTATTTCAAGAATGGCAAAAGACTTTTCTAGTCATTTGAATAAACAAAATATTTAGTTGCATGATATAAAAACTATTATTTTTGACTTGTTTTACAAGTTGTCTCTATCTTTACTTGGCCAATCAAAGACAATCACGGCAATCTCCTCACTCAATCTGTATAACGTTAACCAAAATTAAACATGTTATTATCAGTTACATTGGTACATACCTTTGCTATCAAAAGAGTCATTTTTTGGCTTTTTTTGTTGTTGTTTGGAGCTTTAATACATACTTGTGCTTTATAATAAAGATAACGCAGTTGCAAAGAAATCTGTCCGCTCGCTATTAAGTTGTCTGTTTTCCTTTTTAGGATTTGGAATCAATAGCCAGCCTAGGGAGGATGACTCCACTGCTAACTAGCTCACCAAAATTTGGGAGAAGAGACCAGGTCATAGACGTATGATGCACACTTTAGTTGACAGAATGGGTTTTTATTGAGTGTAGGGGTTGCACATTTTTACAACTGGAACAAGCCCTAGAGTGAAGAAAATCTAAAATTAAAATATGGTAAAAATAACTGTTATTCATTTCCATATAATTTTTTATAAAAGCCACAGAGGGCCACTGGAGACGGGCTAAAGAGCCGCATGCAGCTCCACAGCTGCAGGTTGCTTCCCCCTGGTATATACTCATGTTTATTTTCTATTTACATAGAAAACACAAGATAACATGTTAATATTTGCTTGTGTTTTCCAAATGAGTCCAAATGAGCAAGAATCCTGTATGTCAGTGTTACTCAACTTATGTCCCACGGGCCAAATTTGGCTCCTAATTTACAATGAAAATAAATTAATTCACACTGGGAATTGTTTTGTACTTTGAATTTAAAAAGAGGTGCCAGAGTGCATAAAAAGCATTCAAATACAGCTTGTTTATTTAAAAAAAAAAAAAAAGCTAGACCCCCCGACAGAGGTCCAGGCTAAGCCCCGAATGACCTCAGATCCTAGAAACACCCCTGCACACAACTGACCTGTGCAGAGCTGCTGAGATGTCATTTTCCTCTTGGCAAAGATAAATGAGGACAGCAAATGTTGAAAAATTGAAAACAGGCAATTTATTTATCATATATACTGATTAATATTAATGTCTGTTTCTTAACTGGCCCCTTGCCTCCTGTCAGAGTGGCCCCCGGGCAAAGCAAGTTGAGTATTCCTGCCTTACTGTATGTCACACCTGCCAACCTGAATACAAATCACAACTTAAAATTTAAACAGGCAACAAACTGAACCTTTTGTCATCCAAAAGGTTAGAGAAGTTAAAGAAAACTTGATGCTTAGCTCTGTGACTTGAATGTAACGGTAACACGAGAGAAGTGCAAACACTCCGGCTACACGTCTTATTTGAGGTGCATTCAGAACATACAGTTCAAATGAAATATGTGCACAGACCTATGTGACGTAAAGGCTGTCTGCACAAGCCCAGGCTGAGACAGAACGGATCTCATTCCTGCTAACTTTTTGGTTAAATAGCAAAACATCGCTGTTCCCGGTGATACAATGGGCCAAAGAATGGTAAAGATTAAAAGCCCGTCCTGACCAGGAAAGGAAAGGTGCATACACTTGTCCTTATACACCTGATGGACACGTGTTCTGTCAGGCAGACATGCACAGAGTGGTCTGACGACACTCTCACACTACCTGTCGGGGCAGTTTTTTGGCATTTGATTTGGTCTGTTTCACATGGCAGGAGGAATTACTGTACTCTCGCTCTCAGTGGAGCTTTAGTTCCTCCAATTCTTCTCAAAATATGGAAGAACCGGCTCAAATGTTTAGTTTAAATGCCAAAATATTACATGCTGCAATGTGCACAAGAGGACAAAGAGGGTCAAAATGTTTTAGTTGCCAAAGATCAATAGGACAGTGGATCTCATGTGATAACTGTCTAAACTCTAAAGGGACAAGTCCCCCAAAAATCAAAAGTACGTATTTTTCCTCTTACCTGTGGTGCTATTTGTCAATCTAGATTGTTTTGTTGTGAGCTGCCAAGTGTCTCCAATATAATGAATCTAGTTGTGCTCAGATTGTGGCCAAAAAATACATCTACAGAAATGTCTCTTTCCAGAAATCATGACCCATACTTATTTTCTTTCTGCTGAACTACAATCACCAACTGTATCATTGCACAGAAGGAAGCATGCATCTACAGCTCACTCACCTAGCACCACTGAGCTAGCTAACGTTACAGCTCAGCCGAAGGAGGAAGGAATTCTATTTTATTTATAAAGCCCAGTATCACAAATCACAATTCAAAAATGGCAGAAACCTCAGGAAGAGCAACTGAGGAGGGATCCCTCTTCCAGGACGGACAGACGAGCGATAGATGCCGTGTGTACAGAAGGAAGTGTGCATCTACTCATGGATGGGAGGCTCGTGCTTGTGACAGCACCAGATCATGGATGTATAAAGAAAACTGGATACAGCATCCGAAGCAGAGCCCCAGTCATTTCTGAGAAAGCTGCACATTGGCTCATGAAGCCAAACAAATTTGACTTCCCAAGTATAAAATTACCCAGATCTTCCGCATTGCTGGACCCATACAGCAGGCTCGCGACAGACTTCTAGTTTAACGCTCCACTGACTTGAATGTGGGTAAGAAATGTGTGTGGCTCCTCCATATTTTCGAAATGTTATTGAAGTTAATGGATCAAATCCTGATAGTGAAACGAGTCATTTCACATGGGTTGAAACACCTAAAAAAACAAACTGATTTACTGATTTATTTCTTTATCTATTTTCCTTCTCTGACCGATATCTCCTGTTTTGTTCTCATTTCAAACTTAGTTGTAAATTGTAATTTGTTTTTTCTTTTAATTGGTATTAATTTTGCTTTCTCTAACTAAGATGTATTCAATATATTGTGTGCTTTAGACGTTTTGTCTGGGAGAGCTGGGTCTGGTTCTTGTGGCTACTTTGTGTTTGTGTTAAAAGCTAAAGTAAAAATATGGCAAAAAAAAAAGTATCTACTGATTTACAGACATCTCTTTCACTATGGGAAAAAGTCTTTACGGGCCCAACTGCATCCCATGACGGACACAAAGTTATAATCCCACTGTTTGGCCGGTAAATAATTTGGCTTCAAAGCCCAGGGCACTTCCTGGGGGCTTGTGTGAGATGTAAACATTAATGGCGTCCTACTCGGCTGAGCTGTAATGTTAGCTAGCAGTAGATGCTTGCAATGATACGGTTGGCAGGTGCAGAGAGAAAATAGTTCCTACATGAAACTGCTCACAACAAGGTCTGTGGATTGTCTACAATAACCGAGTCATGATTTCTGCAAAGAGACATTGCTGTTGAGGTTTTTAAATGTATTTTTTTGGTACTTTGAGCATCACAAGCCGAGTGCCATCTAGTTCCATTATATCTGACAGACGGCAGACATCTCTACGGCCGATATCTCCAACACCCGGCAACTCACAGCAAAACTATCTAGACTAATAAACAGCACTGCAGGTAAGATGAAACATATGTATTTTTGATTCTGGGGTGAACTGTACCTTTAAGTTATGAAAGATTTATTGGATTACCTGCTCAATATTCATTCTGGAGCCAAAGAGAGTTTCTTGTAATGACTACAGACACATTGGTGCCACAAACATCACCATAAAACACAACAGGCCTGGATATGCAGTCGAGTACGCCTTCCTGCAACCTGCAAAGTTAACTATAACCAAACTTCCCAGTCCCAACTGGATTTGTCATCCACTTACCAAACTTAATATCCCAGCTGAGACCAAATGAACAGCCTGCATACCCTGGATATTAAGTGACCTACATTTGGGGCTAATTGCAAGTTCTGCACATTACATATGCGCACACACGCCAACTGCATGGCAGGACTGGCACTAAAAGCTCTAAAGCCCTGCTTGTTGGGAGTCAGGCCAGAGCCCCTCGCATCACCATGGAGATGGCCCTCCATTGTGGGGTGAGAATTAATGCACTTGAGGGGTCCTGGCACGTCTACAGTCCTGGAGCTCATTCATGCTTCCCAGAGGAGAGCTAGAAACACAAATTATAAGCAGTATGCAGGAATTCATACATCTGTGTTCAAGTCAGAGAGAAACCTCCCACTAAAACAACAAACTGGTAATTACAGTGTTGCACACACAGTCACTGGGTTTACTGGGAGAGGCTGCAGCCATTACATGACTCCAAGTGCCACACACACACTCACAGATATCACACAACCTTGCAACAGGTGCAAAAGACAAGGGCGGTGAAACTCACCTGAAACCAAAGTTTTTTGTCCTTTATATTCAGCAAACTACATCCAACAGGTAAGCAGGCTACACCAGATATATATTCGCAGATGTTTCATGGTTTCCCTGCGGTGCGGTTAATCTCAATTCCCAGGATCGTCCCCGGTGCTGGGGAAACCAGGTAGCAGCTGGAGGTTTGGGAGTGGCCGGCAGCTTTCGGATTAACTCCTTCCTCTCCTCGGAAGAAGTCACCCAGCCGACACTACCTGTTTGTAACCTGTTCTCGTGTTACATCATTGGCTGTGCGCGGTGTTTTACAAGCCCCAGAGCTGATGACAAACCCTCCTCCTGTTTGAAACACACGCTACAAAGCTCCAGCTCTTCCTTAACGCCTCACAAAGTCAACCGGCAGAGATCATTTAAAGTATACATACCCGGGAAAGTGACCGCACACACCCGCAGAAACTTTCGCTGACCAGAAGTGAGATCCTGAATCAGCTGCTTCAACCGAGGTATTCAAGAAACACCTCTTTTTTCGGCCCATTGAAATGGCATGAAGGGGACGGCCGGCTATTCATATGCTGATGAGCTGGCACAGATACTGTGAACTCAACCAATACGGTGATCCAAGTCTGGACTTTCACTGCAACAAGTGTGAAAATCTACAAGTGATTCAGTCTTAAGATGTCTAAAATCTGATCAAATCAAACCCTTCTCATCAGTCATAGAAAGTAATCAAGTAGATGTACTTAGATACTGTAATTAAAGAGGATTTTACACATCAAAGGCTGATTAAAAGCCTCTAAAAGTTCTACTGTTTGTCAAGGGTGTAGTAATGAATTCAGCAATGAGGGGGCCAAATCTACCAGGGGGTCTGGGGGCCCAATTCAAAATTAGAAAACTTGTTTCCCATTCTTTTATTTATTATAAGCAAGTACAAGTATACAGTATAACACCGTGAAGCTTCAGTTAAAAGCCTCGTCTTAAGTAAACGCCCAGTCCTAGCTACACATTTTGATAAAGAAACGCCTGTGTCAATTAGATGCCTGGTCTGGTTCTCAAGCAGTTCACTTTTTAAAGTTCTCAAGCGGGTTGTTGGCTTCGTCAAATTATGTGTCGATTACCCTGTAAGTAAGTTATTAGGCCTTTTTAAACAGGAGTTGTGCAAATTTGCAGCAAAGCCCAATCAGTCTTCTTTCAGCATAAAAACAAAATCAGGGAGTGCAGCAAAATGCCGCCTGCCTACTTTTGTTTATACAGAATGCCTTTTTCAGGGCAATGGGAGGCGTGAGCAAGTAACTAAACGTGTAGCTCAGCGTGTGACGTAAACAGTGACGTGGGAGGGAAGCCGCCTCGGTTTTTTTAAACCTAAAAAGTTCCACCAATATGTTTACCCTACGAGGTGGAAAATTGGGCATCTCGGATCAACTCGCCCAAATGTTCGCAGTCTGCCGGCAAAACTGCAGAAAATCTGGCAGTGTAAAAGGGGCTACTGATACTCCTTTAGTCCATAAGCGTCCTCAGATCAAAAGAACCAAAACAGTTTTCATAAAAAATCAGTTTCAACAGGATAAAGTTTTGTCTGTCTCTCTGTCTCTGACGCGCTGTCTGTCGGAGCTAGATCAAATCATTATTTTTATACAAGTAATATTCATGCTGGTTTAAATAAACAATATTTGTATTTCCTGATCTTTACTGAGCAAAAGTTCTGTGTGGAAGGAATTAAAGGCTTGTCCCAAATATGGGTCTGTTGATTCAATTGATTTCGGCAAATAATAGCCTGGACTATAATTTAAGTTTCCCGTTATAATAATGTTCATAAGTCACACATGCAGCACAACATAAACGACTGACACCTTGCTCTGACTTCACACGAGCTGTCTGACAAATATATAATAATATGTCATTTGCTCAGACACAAGGACAAAGGAATTATTGTAAGCGTTGTTGTTCACTGGGTGAATGCAAGATAATTAATTGCAGGTAACAATGAGACCAGACAATAGGGCTGCTACAAGCTCCCGTCTTTACACCGCCTTTTTGTGTGTGTGTGTGTGTGTGTGTGTGTGTGTGTGTGTGTGTGTGTGTTTTACACAAAACCAAACAACTGCAGCATTATGCCCCTCCAGTGTGGGACTTCAGACAGCATGCCAGCACCACAGAAGCAGCAGAGGCATGCGGTTGTGATGTGTAACACCACAGCGCTGACCTCTAATGTAACACATATCATAGGTGTTGGCAGCACTTTCTAAACAATAACCATGGCATCACATGGCCTGTTATATGGCGGCTGAGGAGCTCGGATTGTGGCGTCTTAGGGCCTGTCATAATAGCGTGCACTGGGGCCTGTTATAACTACCTTATGCCACTGTTCCCTGACTTCACTGTCTCCCAAATTTGTGGACATTTCTACATGCTGTTCTTCTTCTTTGAGTTAGCTGCTAACTGCTCCTAGCTGCTTTTTAAATCTCCTGGTGTCAAAACACGTCGTCAAAACATCACACCTGTTGCATCCCTGGTCCCGTCCTGCTGGCTGTCATTTTTTATACTAAAAAAGTTTACATTAAAAAAGTCTTTCGGTGCTCCAGAAGGAGTTTTACCTCAAGTGATGTCACTTGGGTCAGTGTCAGTTAGGGCTGAACACTAATAGTTGAAAATGAAAGATAAAGCTGTCAATGTGAAGTAAAGAAGAAGTGAGCTTACCAGACTCTCTGTGGCCTGTTCCTCATCTCTGCTCACGGCTAGCATGTCAAGACTACTGTGGCTGCCTCTAGCACAATAGATCTGAGTCTCTAAACAAACTGCTGAAGGTTAAGCTGCATTGTGGGTAATTTAGGCTGTTTGTTTTAAGGAGGAACAACAACGTGTGGAATAAAAAGACACAATCGCCGATTCTTCTGCATCAGTTTTGATCATCTTTGGCTGAGGCTGGCAGATTAAGGCTGCATTAGCCGCTACTAGCATAACACACCATAAACTTGAACTTTTCAGACGAGTGTGTGGAAAATCCCTCTTGGTTCTTTTTGCAAAAGTAAATTGTTGTATTATTCTTTGTAGTATAAATCTGAAGTACTTTTTCTTACCAGCTCCATTTAAAGCTTTTTATACTTGTACTCCACGAGCCTAAATTCAGAGGAAAATATTGTAGCGTACTTTTTATCCACTAAATTAATCCGACAGACTTTTTGGAGTAGGACAAAACATATAATGCATTTAATGGATTAAAATACCCAACAGTAGTTATTTAATTCTATCTTTGAGAATAAAGATTTTAGTATAATGGATCACCTTTTGTAGTGTTCAGTTCATACCTTTATGAATTCAAGCCAACATGAGATCTTATTGCTGCTTGTGGGCATTTCTAAGACAATGGATCTGCTCTGCTCATGTGTTTTATATTTCAGGAAGAGCGTATTTAAAGTTAGGATTTAATCAATAAAACAATAAAAACAGTAGGGGTACGTTCACTCGTATTGGGCTCAAGTGCAACTTTGACTAAAAGACACTTTAGTTGTTATGTATTTGTCACCGGTGGTCCAAATTCCCAACCACTGAAACTGCACAGAACCCCAAAGTGTAAATCCCCTTTACTGTATTCACACCTAATGAGCTTCACCACAAAAATGCTAATGACTAATGAAAGTAAGATGAGATCTGGTTCTCCCGAGAACAGGAAGTGAAACCGTTAAGACATTATATGATAATAACTTTAGCTGGACTGAGATTTCAACTCTGCTGCAGCACTGTGCAAATGAAAGGGGTCCCTCACTTTCTGGCCATACGACCCCTTTAAAACGCAACTCCCTGTCATAAGTTTCATTGCCTCCTGAGACCTTGTGTCCTCATATGAGGACATCACATTTCATCTAGTGGCAGTAAGAGCATAATACACTAATCCATGTAAAAACAAGATGGCAGCCATTTCTGCAAAGTCAGTCTGCAGCCGATCCCGACACAAAAGTGGACAAGGTCCGAAACCTAATCAAACAGTTTGTGGTTATTCATGATTATTAGTTTTTTATTTGTTTGAGATGACAACAAATTTGATCAATTTTAGCGACAGTAACAAGCGAAGACACAACTTTATTATCATGTCATGTGAGGGCACTGTGACTTTACTATTGTTGACAATGTTTTGTTTTTTATTCTTATCACAACTACTAATCTCAGATAGCTCGGAGAAACTAAAAATGCAGTCCAAACAAAAGTTCGGGTGTGAGGAGGATATGTCATTAGGTAGAGGGAAATTTAATTTTATTTAAATAAACAAATAAATAAAAGATTCTTTAAAAAAATCTGGAAAAAATACTACTTTGTGTGTGACAACATCCTCTCTCCCCTTTCTGTTAGATACAGATTTATAACCCCCTTGAAACACAGGTAATCTCCATTTCACTAATAATGCTACTCCTACTGGCTTGGTACGTGATGATTTAAACACAGGGGAGGACACAGGACACACATCACCCTCAATATTTAGTACATGTACATTTGTCCCCCCAAATAAAGACACGAAAGTAGCAGAGGACATTTGCTTTGACAAAGTGAAAGACATTTACACTGTATGTTAATGCAGGAAATTCACAAATTGGTGCTCAAAAATTCACCAGAATGCAGGAAATTAAGTTTTTGATGATCTACATGTCCAAACTTGTGTCCTATACGCGCTGCAAACACTGACCCTTCTTGTGAGAAATGTCATCACACACCTGCAACGCATGCACGTATGTTTTGGTCATGTACATCACTGCATAACTACTGGACTGTGATTTGCAATACTTTGTCTAAGGTAACTGGGACACTTATGGAGCCTAATGCAAGGACAACTCGCCTTTGCCGAAGTTTGGAGCAGATCTTTTAGCTTTTGTAACATTGGCCAGACATCTAATATTAATGAGATGGAAATGGAAATGTAAAAAGAGACTGTCAGTCATTTAGAGAAAAATATCTGACACACATTGAAAGGCTCTACCAGGAAATTTAAACAGATGTGGGGGCTGTTCTTTGCCTACGTGGAGAACATTACCTTCCCAGCTGTCCCTGAAAAATATCCCACTTATTAAGTTAAGTTTATTGTTTACTGTAATAAGTGAAAGTTATTGTTCACTGGAGCTTAACTGCACCGTTTTACATGATCAAGCTGCGCCCTCTGCTGGCTGTAAAATCACAGTGACACATTTTGATCTCATGCTTGAGTAAGACCAGCACAGAGTGATTAATGAAAACAACACACAAGTGAAATTTAAAAGAAAACCTTACCTGCTCAGTGGCAGGTTCATGTGGAGATGAAGCTCCTTCTGCGGTTTGATTGTTCTGCTCGTGCTTAAATGTGTCATCTGGAGCAAGAGGAGCAGGCGGCTCAGCAAAGGTGTCAAACTCTGGGATGTTTATCTCTGGTATGGTGTCATATATGGGTGAACTAGGGGGTAAAGGGAAGTCCATATCCTCATTTTCTTGTAAAGTCTGTTGTGCTTTATCATCCTGCAGTGAGCTCACTGACTGTCCATTTTTGACATTTGGCACAAGATGAGGTTTTGCATACAGTTGCATGCTGTCAGTATTCGGAGGTTCAGAGGGAAATGAACAGCCTTCTCTTGAATCATGTGTTTTTATGTTATCCTGACTGTTTGAGGAGCTGCTGGTGGTTTTTCCATCCTTCAGAGTCTCACAGGGCGTCTTCACGTCTGGTGCGTTATCACAGAAACCAAAAGTGGAGAACCTGTACGTCTCTCGTGAAGCATCCTGAGCTGACACGTGAGTCACTTTACGTTTTGTTACATTAGCCATATCCACTGGCTTACTGTTAGTCACACGCTCATCTGAATCCAGCTTATCAGGTCTAGGAGGGTCTTCAGCAACTAATGGGAGCTCCTTCACATACTGCGCAGGGACATAAAAAGGTTTGGCATTCTGGTCTTTGCGGACGTGCCACCAGTGTTCATTGGTCTTGGAGACCAGGATGTAACTTTCATTGGGCTTAATGGACACGAGGCGACCATCCTTCGCTGTGTATTCAAATGCATGTTGCACCGACACCAGCTCCATGCTCCGGTGCACCCGTGAGGCCTCTGTGTTACTGCGGATACAGCGTTGACATCTTGGAGCTGCAAATAGAGGAAACGTGAATTTGATGTGGCTTTCAGAAAGCAGTCATAAATGTCAGTCAGTGGCTCTCAGCTCGCTGTCACACACTTCCACCTATGGACACACGCTACCTCTTTTCACCTCGGACCCACATGCAGTGTTAGCAGAATGGACCCCACCCTTCTTTAATACACTCTCTTACACTCTCTACAGTCACTCTCTCTGCAGCAAGATCCCCAGACTTTTTTTGTGGTCATTTTGTGTCTCTTTGTTGTAATATTGCATCTCTTTTTTTTGGAACTTTTGTGTTTATTGTCGTTCTGTGTCTCCCTGGAGTCATTTAGCATCTTACTGTAGTTGTTCTGGGTCTCTTCGTGTTCATTTTGCATCCATTTGTTGTCATTTTGCAGCTCTCTGTAGTCGTCTTGCACCTCTTATGTGTTCATTCAGCATCTGTTTGTTGTTATTTTGCATCTCATTGCAGTTCTTTTGGGTCTTTGGTTATAATGTTTTGTCTCTTTGTAGTTATTTATCTCTTAATGGTTTTTTTGTGTTTCATCGTAGTAGTTTTGTGTCTCTTGTCATTTTGCGTCTCGCTATAGTTGTTTTGTGGTCATAGTGTATCTTGTAGTTGTTTCAGGTCCCTTTTTGGTCATTTTGTGTCTGTTTGTTATAATTTTGCATCTCATTGTAGTTGTTAAGCATCTCTTTATTGTAGTTTTGTGTCTCTTTGTGGTGATATTGCACCTCCTTGTAGCAGTATTGTGTCTATTGTCATTTTGTGTCTCCCTGTAGCCGTTTTGTGGTCATTTAACATTTAATTGTGATTGTGTTTTTGTCTCTTTGTAATAGTTAAGCATCTCTTTATGGTCATTTTGTGTCAGTTTTGCATCTCTTTGTAGCAGTTTCGTGTCTTTGCATCACTTGGTGTCATTTTGCATCTGTTTGATGAGACAAAACGAGACCAGACCAGACAAGATGAGATAAGATAAGATGACCAGACCAGACTGTGCAACAGCTTCACACAGCAGGCTGTCAGGAAGCTGAACTCTCCCCCCTCCACCACCATCAAACTCAGACTATTACGGCAACCTGAACTCCCTTTTTACAGTTTCACAACATCTGCTAATTACTCATCCCGTGGATGAAACATTTACTTCCACACTTGTAGATTACCCACATACCCTAGAAAGAGGAATATCTATTCCATTTGCACAATAATAATTCATTGCATAATTGATAATAATCGTTCACTGCCTCATACTGAAGTCGCTGCTTGTGAGTTTGTCATATATCTGCCTTTTTTAACTGTAATTTTATTATTTATATTTACTATTTACTTTTTTCTATTCTTGTGTTTGTGTACATGTTTACACTGAGGGTGCGGGAGAAATGGTTTTTCAGTCCTGTCTATGTTCTGTACATTTGGCAGACTTGACAATAAAGTTGACTTTTGATACCATGCGATACGATACGATACGAAAATCAAATTGTATTTTCCTGAGGAAAATTATTGTGCAGCAGTTGCAATTCAAAGTAGGAATGATTGCAACAGCTTCTGTTAAAGGGACATTGTAACATTGGCAGTTGATTATTGTCAAAAATCGATGTCTGCATTCATAAATATGTCATCATCGGTGTACTATTACCTCCACCAATAATCTGACTTATTCTCGTAAAAGGAGAATTTCGGATTTGTTTGTACGGTGTGTGGGCAAGTCGTCTGGGGGGTGCCATAACCTTTTGCCATCTTGAGAATGCATCAAAGGAGTCTCGTCGCCAAGAAAGCGCAAAAAAGGAATCAAAAATGCAACGTGACCGGCAAATTCAAAAAACGAGGGTCAACATCGAGGTAGCCTTTCCCAGGTGGAAAGAGCTGCTGAAGGAGAAAGGTAACGCAATCACGGCTAACAGCTAACAGCGGCACTAACAGCTAACAGCGACCAACTGCACAGTGATGCGAGGAGAGGGATGAGGTGTGTGAGGTTGAGCCACTTGTCAGTTGCCAAAAGACGAGACGTGAGTGGTTTGTTTCCATTTACACCCGCCCCAACCACGAAGTATCGGATGACATGGTTTCATCAGTGTTATCATAGCTTTTTGGTACACAGCGGCTACTGTTGTTGCAATACGCGTTTGAAACAGTGAGGCGCTAGAGTGCGCTATCTGTTTGAATGCAATATATGATTTCAACATTAGATGGGAGAAACTCCTACACTGTGGCTTTAAGATAAGATATGAAATAAAACGAAACGATGCAATACAATGTAATACAATGTAATACGATACAATACGATTCAATACGATAGAATAAGCTGATTGAATTTTATTTTCCTGAGAGAATTTATCGTGCAGCAGTTGCGGCTCAAAGTAGGAAAAAGTGTAAATATAGAGTGCGAATCTGTAAGTATTAATCATTTTGTGTGTCCTTGTGGTCGTTTTGCATCAGTTTGTTGTAATTTTACATCTCTCTGTTGTCTTTTTTTTGTCTTGGTAAAGTTGTCAAATTTGACTGTCAATCAAGAAATGTTAACAGTCACTTCAAACTGACCCCTGACCCCTTCTGCCCTGCGCCTGGTGGACCCCATCATGTTATGGATACACTACGATACAGAATGCTGACTTAGAAGAAAGTGAATGCAGATTGGAGTTAAGATGAGCAAAAAGCTTCTATTTCGGTGCACAATAACAGACAGGAAGTCTCTTCCATTTGCTGCAAAACGGCGTCAACTTAAACTTACAGACAGACAGACCACTGAGGCAGCAGACTGAAATTGCTTAGCCGCAAAACAGGAAGCCTGCACCAACCTCAGCTCACATCAGTGCGACGTCACCTGGCAATCTCAGTTTGCCTTATCAGGTTATAGTTTATCCATGAATCACTCAGAGTGTTTACAGCTCTTTGTTGTCTCCTAAGAAACACACAAACAAACAAACAAACAATGTCATGTTAGCAGCTATTATTTTAGCTGTATAATAGCTGAACGCTGAAATTTTGTGTTTTTGTTGTGGCCATATCGTTGAATAGTAACATTTACATTTTATTTTAAACAAGTGTAAATGAGCTTATATGTGTTATAAAAGCGTATGTTCATATAAACTGTAAAACTCATAGAAAAATGCAGGATAAAATAAAACGCGTAAAATAAAAAGATAGCTAACATGGGGAAAAAATTACTTTCCTAAGCGAGGACTCATTTCCAAGTTAGATTTAACTCACAGTACATTGAATTTGGATTCAGAATCATTTACAAAAGGAAGGGTAAGTCAAATTATTATTATTATTAAGTACACTCTTTCAAGGTAAGAAAAACTCAACAATGAGAGAAATCAAATCCTGTACTCACATACCCTGAGGAGAATCATAATCCATCAACTAGCCTGATTTTGTTTCCAAAAGTCTTCCGTCACTGGACGTCTGTCAAACAACCTTGAAGCAGTTCTGTATCTGAAGAGCCACAGAGCTCAGACTGCAGCTTACATGTATGTCTCTGCTCGGCTCGCTTGCGATTATTTCCTGTTCTGCATGCGTGTCTGCTTCTCTACTGAAACAGGCAACTGGTGATACATTACAGCACCAAAGCCGCAAGAAATGGGAAGTCTAAGTTTAACCATACTTCCCAACATATTCTTGATATTTATGCGTTCTTTTTATGGAACCTCACTGACAGGGAGTGGACTGGAAAGAGTGTCGAGGCCGTGATTCATTTCAACATTACAACACAGTAATATTATTACAAATGTAACACTTGTTTTTTTTTTTTAAAAAAAAGAGGCAGTTACATAAATGCATGTTGACATTAAAGCAGATATGTAGTTGTGATTTGTTCTTATTTTAAGATGACGGGCACATCAGAAAACATTTAAAACTGGATTAGACATGAAACATTAAGACTGTAAAACCACCAGTTTGTATTATGTGTTTGTTTTTATGTATATCTTTTACTGCTGTCAGCTGAGCTCTGCTTCACCATTTCACATGTGTGTGTGTGTGTGTGTGTGTATGCCCCCTGCTGGATGTACAAAGGTGCTCTATTGGACTGAGATCTGGTGACTGTGGAGGCCACTGGAGTGCAGTGAACTCAATGTCGTGTTCATCCTACCATCTGAAGAGATGGTCGTCTGCAGACCTTGGTTGTAACCAGTGGTTATTTGACTTCCTGTTGCCTTTCTATCATCTTGAACCAGTCTGGCCATTCTGCTCTGACCTCTGGCATCAACAAGGCATTTTGGCTCACTGGATATTTTCTCCTTTTGGGACCATCCTCTGTAAACCCTAGAGATGGTTGTGGTGAAAATCCCAGGAAATACTCAGACCAGCAACAACCATGCCACATTCAAAGTCACTTAAATTATAGGCGTGGGGGGGAAAAAATCGATTCACATAAGAATCACGATTCTAATCATCCACAATTCTGAATTGATTCATAAACTTCAAAAATTGATTTTTTTTTTTAAATTAACGTTCCCCTGTCTCTCTGGCAGCTGGCCTAAGCTTTTATTTAGGCAATTTGATTTATGCAAGTTATTTCTTGTACAATAAGTAAGTTTTTATTTGTTTAGCATGAATAAATGTTACCTTTTGTCTTAAGTTTGCCTTTGTGTGATTACATCATTGGAATCAGTTTATTTAAAAATCACTGTCTTATACAAACTGTATTGTTTTGATGCCATAATTTGCCTTAACACACTATGCATTGTATCAATTTTTTAATTGAGAATCGTTTGAATCGAGAATCGATTTTGAATCGAATCGTGACCCTAAGAATCGGAATCGAATCGAACCGTGAGACACCCAAAGATTCACATCCCTATTAAATCACCTTTCTTCATCATTCTGATGCTCAGTTTGAACTCCAGCAGGTTGTCTTCATGGCGTCCACATGCCTAAATGCATTGAGCTGCTGCCACATGATTGGCTGATTAGCTATTTGCATTAACAAGCAGTCGATCAGGTGTACCTAATAAAGTAGCTGGTAAGTCTATGTAGGTACTGTCAAATTAATAACAAACTAAATTAGTTTGAACTCAAAGTGTTGCTCTCCACGGAAATCTGTAGTAAAAGGCGAAAGATTTATACGATCTGAGGGGAAACATGAGTGTGTTTCCCCACATACATAAAGTAAAAGCACTTGTTTCCCTGCATTTACTATTCAGTCGTGGTGGTGTCTGATAATTTATTACAACTGTTTAGCTTCCGGCACGAAACGGAAGTTACACGATGTGTTAATCCAAATCTGATCAAACATCTGTGGGACATGCTTGTACCCCAGAGGTACCCCCGATCATTTGTGGGTCCTCCTTGGACAGAGACCTGTCACTACACCACTGGGTGGATACACAACAATATTCTCCTTAAATCCAGGCTGAGTAGCTGGCTGTGGTTTTGCAGGAAAGTGTCCTATGAGCTGATAATCCCTCATGAGTCATTGCTAAACAAGAGTGAACAGTGAAAGGGTGTATCAGTTTCTTTATCCCCTCAAATAAACAAATGCTTTCAGACATGTTTTCATTTACAGTACTCACCCCAGGTATCTGCATGGTGATGATAATGACATTTACATGCAGTGAAGTCTTCACCTGCAAACACACAGCAGGCTTTTATGAATGTCGTTTAAATAAGCATTTTAGTTCATGTTGTCACAGAACTAAGACGGTAAATGGTTGTAGCCTTAACAGCTGCTGACAACACCTACAAGTTTTAGGATCAATAGTTCAAGTGTAGATTTCCTTCATTACTCAGAAGTGGCAGAAAAGATCCCGCTTGAGCAGATGGTCCATTAATTTGATTTTTTTTGTTTTGTGGCCCAGTAAAGAATAATTTAAAATTAAATAACATCCAGTGTAATGCATTCGCTTGGAAAAAACACATAATTGACATGCTTTTCTGTATTAAAGAGATTATTATGTTTGAATTATGACTTAGGTTTTCATGTAAAAAACATTCTGCTCATCATTCTGAATTCAGATAATCTCATAAACTCTCCTTTTACGAACTAAATTTTCTCATTCATTATAAAGAACAAAATCAGATTTTTTTTCCATTAAATTAAAAAAAAAAAAAAATCTGAGATAATAATCTTAGTTCAGAAAAAAAGTTTTTCTCATACTACTGAGGTAATAAATGTTAATTCAGAAAAATAGAGCATTATTTTTTTTCTCAAGTTAACGCGTATGCTTTTGTAATCTTCTGATAAAGTCACTGTTTTAATCTGTGAAGTTTGAATGTTCTTCTTTGTGGTTTTACAGATAATCCATTTATGAAAAAGGTTTCACAAGCACAGCAGGGTTTGGTTCACCTTCAACGTAGACAAGTTTTTATTTGTGGTTACGCCACACATTCTTTTTATAATCTGAAAAGAATTACAAAAGTGAACTGACAACATGGTTACCAGCATTAGTTTCCTAATTCCAACGGCTGTTATTACAGTACAGAAAATATGTCACAATCAGAATGTTAGAAGTACAACAGACAAATGGCAGTTTTGTGCAAAAACATCATCATCAATACTGTACGTCTCAGAAAATACAGTTCTCAACATCAAACTGGCAGGGCGTTCTGTGTAAATGTAAAGAAACAATTAATCAGCTCTGGAGTTGATTCCATGCAGGTTCAACAGCACTCTGAACACATTAATGCAAGTTTATTCATGTTCTTCACCTTGTTAGTAACATCAGGAATCAAAAATGTAGCTCTGTGTTAAACCTCCGTTCCTTCTGTTTTTTTAAATCAGGCTGATGTTACTGACAGATAACCTAGCAGCAGTGGTATTCACTCTGTACTCTTTACACGAGCGACGCTTTACAGTTAAAAGAGGGCAGCCCATCTTTGGCGCACACTATGAAAAGTTGTCACCTTGGTCCTTCAACATCCAAAAGGACTAACTGGTTCTACTCTTTTGGTCATCTGTTCAAATATAAATATAGGTCAATATTCTAATATAAAAATAAGGCAGTTTTCATTTTTTAAAATGTTACTTTATGTTCTTCCCAGTGGGATTTGTTAGCCGACTGTGCATTTCCACTGTCCACAAAGTCACATGCTGTGGTTCATATCCTTGCACACGAGGCTGAGCTGCACTAAGGGATTGTAAAAGCGACCGTTTCAAAGTGTCTGTGTGCAGCTTCGCCCTGACTTCATATGGCCTTGACATCGATAAGGTGGCCGTGCTGGGCCCCTTGCCTTAGGGTCTTGATCCCCTGCAGCTTGCGGCCATGAAGTGTGAAGCGAGACCAGGCGGCCAGCTGGAGCAGGGCACAGGTGATAGGCACGAACACCAACATGTAGAAGCAGCCCAGGCGTAGAGGCGGAGTCCCTGAGCCAGAGGCAACGTCAGGCACGGAAACCAGAGAGTCCTTCACGGGTTGCCTCTCGAAAATATCATAACCTGGGGAAGAGAATTACAACGACAGAAAAGAGTAATTACTTTGTTCACAGAGCTAGATTCTCATCTGTTGTGATGAGTCCTGCAAATATTTTTAAGAATATAATAAGAAACCCACAACTAAAGACGACCCTAATAGTAAAACAAATTGGTTTTGGATAGATGGTTAATGCTGGGGTGGGAGGCTTAATCTTTGTCTGACAAAAACCGCATTATGAGCATACTGTAATTCAAGTGAAAGAGAACACTTGACGCTGCAACCACGGACTAAAGGTCCATTTCTCGAGCTGCTGCCTACTTTCTTCATGGGGAAGCAGTCCACAGCAATGAGGAGCAAAAATGAGGGACGGCTGGTAGCTGGCAGCTAATATTTGTCTCATTTGTGGTCTGATAAACAGAGAACAAGACACACCAGGGGAAAAGGGGCGCTGTGTGCAACTGTACAATGAAATAAGATTGAATAAATCAGTGAGGGAAACATGGCACAAAATAATGTTCTTTCCCTCTGAGGTGTAATTTGACATTTTGAGAAATGTGTTTATTTGCTTTCCTGCTGAGAGCTGGATGAGAAGATTGATGCTAAACATGCAGCTACAGCCAGGACACAGTTAGCTTAGCGTACAAGAAAAAGACTCAAAGCAGGGGGAAACAGTGAGCCTTGATCAGCTGTGCAATTTAACACTATAAACACTATGTATCTAATGAGCATGGCCATTGAAGGCTGGAATCTTCTAACAGAAGTGATCACAAGATGAGATGCAGAAGGGTCTCTGTGGCTTATGTCCCTGCAGTGTAATTAATCTTCCACATTATACTTGAGTCTGTGCAGATCTGTCTCATTTGTCCGGTTACACAACACCTCATTAACATTGTATTGTTAAACAGTAAATACATTGACTGACGTAGATACAGATCATAGATCGAGCTGGGAATAATTCACAGTGGCAGCTGTGCTACTTCATAATTCATCTGCCGGAAAGACACCAAGATACGTGAATGCGAGAAATCAAGGTTCACTGTGAAGGATGGAGTGTGAGCGTTTCTGTCAGTACCTGTGTAAACACACAGCAGCCAGGTGCCGATGAGAGGGGCGAACGTCTGGCCAGGTTTGGTCAACAAGGCGACCATCCCGAAGAGGAGAGCAGAGGTGGCCTGCTGACGGCGATTGACCACAAAGTCCTCGTCAACCAGGTCAGAGATGACCAGCTTCAGCAGCTTGCACGTCCCCTCTGTAAACACCCGGTTACTAGGAGGAAGAGAAGCTGGGTTACAGTCTCCAGGACCGACAGTCTTGCAACAGGAAATGTCAACATTTTTCTTTTAAATATCAGGAAAGGTAGTTTCAATAAAGGGTCTTATTACAAGGTGTTTATCAAGGGTACATAATTCAGTTTTATTCCTATTAATTAAGGTGTATCAATCTTCATTAGTTACGTCTCTATTTGTTGAGAGCAGGGTATCAGGAGGAGAATGGTTACAGTTTCTAACCTAATCCAGCATGCTGAGGTGTGTCTGTGTGCTCACATCCATAATAGAATAAAATGACTAACTGCCTGAGTCTTCTTTGATTCTTCACTATACCTTAGCTCTTAATTTACCAAGTATAGCCATTCTGTTTCTCTATTTTCTCTATGTACTATTGTTATTTCCGTCCACTCTATAATAATATTTGTTTTTTCCTTTTTTGCCTTTTAAAAAGTTTTTTTTTGTGCAGTCACTTTTTTCTCATCTGAATCAAGGGTGTATGGAAACAAAGTGCCCTATGTATGGATAATATATAAATGTATGAACAAATAGAGAAATAAATAAATAAGGAAATAAACAAAAGAGTAAAGAAATGCTGAAATAAATAAAAAAATAAATGCATGAATACAGAAATAAACGATAACACACCCTTAAAGTACTGACACAAGAATACAGAAAAAAATTAATGTAGTTGAACAAAAATGTAGAAACAAATTTAAAATATTCATTTATTTATTCCTTTTTTAATCTAAATTGTGCTTATTACATTTATTTACATTTTTAAAAATTATTTTATTTATTTATGCATTTTTCATGCATTTATTTATTTATGCATTTATTTCAATGTTTTTAATTATTTCCATATTTGTTTTTTATACTTGTATGTATTCATAAATTTCTCTTTCCATATTTCTTCATTCATTCCTGTGTTTATTTATATATTTATTTACTTATTTATTTATCATATATTATATTTATTTATTGATACTTAGTTATTTTTCATCCCTCATAGTGTGTTGATACAGATTTTAAATCCCTTTGAGACACATGATTTCAGGCCACATAAATAAAGCTCATTCTGAGTGACAGAGGCACAAACTGAAGCAAATATTTTCCCCGGAGAAAAAAGGTCTTGTAGCAAAAAAGTTAACACAATATTTTGATAAAAACATGTAGCAAATGTTGAGTTAACCTTGAAAACAGTGTGCAGCAGAAAGAGTCCTTGACGTGTCCTTCTGACTGCTCGGCACAGAGCGATACGTGCTGCTGTGTGTTTGTGTGTTCAGCTTTGAAAAACAATGAACAAAAACGAGCAAAGAAATGTACAAGCTGTCACACATCGGATCCCCGAGGCGTGTGCTGATGTGTGTGCGTGGCCATACCTAGCAATGAAGATGCACAGCAGATAAATGTGGTCAGCCCCTGCCAGCAGCATAGCCACACTAAGTCCCAGTTTGAGCATAAATAGCCAGCGGATAACCTGGTAAACCCCGTAACGCTGGCACAGTGTCAGGAAATACAAGTTGTTCAGGTGGGGGGCAATGTAAGAGATGCCTGCGTGGGAGCACAAGCAGAAGTGCATTTAAAAAAAGACTAATCAGCAGAAAGAATAGTAACTGTAAAATAAAAAAAGACAGATAGCAAATTAATAAAATAAAGATCTACTCTATTTTAGCCGCAGTGTTTTGCTGCCACGTCAGAAAAATAAATCAGTATCAGGTTAACACATGAAAAGTTTGTTATAACAAGATATTTTTCAAGACATGACAAGATATAACAGATTTCGATCTAGACAATCGACACAGTTTCAGTAAGTGTCACGAATTCAGTATCTAACCAAATGTTTTCCCTTCTGTTTCTGAGACACAACGAATAATGGCCAGGAAAGTGTTTTATGCAGAATGTTATGATGTCACAGTGAAGTTGACCTTTGGGATATAAAAAGTCACCACTTCATCATTTTATCCTATCAGACATTTGTTTGACATTTTGTCATAATTTGTGTAAAAATTGAGTTTTTTTGCACACACAAAAAAGCATGTTTTGTGAGATCACAATGACCTTGACCTTTGACCTTCAATCACCAAATTATTAGCAGTTCATTTTTTTAGTTCAAGTGAACGTTTGCACCAAAGGAGAAATTCCCTCAAGGTGATCTTGAGGCATTGTGTTCACAAGGATGAGACAGACAAAGTCACAGTGATGTTGACCTTTGATAACTTGAACCTTAACAGTTCGTTGTTAAATCCAGGGGGATGTTTACGCCAGATTTGAAGAAATGCCCCCAAGGCGTTCTTGAAATATCGTGATCATGAGAATTTTACGGATGTACAGATGTATGGACAATGCGAAAACACAATTTCTCAGGCTATGGCCATCACTGGCGCGGCGCAGTAACAACGCTTACAAACATGCTGCAGGAAAAATCAGACATTTCAGGCGACAACAATCCCAAAAACTATTTATCGTGTTATAATGTGAAGCTTTTCATGTTATATTGAAAACATCTTGTTATAACAGCTAACTCTTAACATTAGAACATGACACTGATTAGTTTTTTTTCTGGCATTGCAGCAATACACTTCCGTAACAACCAGATCGGTTCCTGGCAATTTAGGAGATTATATATATTTCAGAATACCACATCAGATTTTCTGAGATCTCCCGTTCTGTAAATGTGGGATGATGATTTTTGGACTCAAATTACAACGCTGCATCCACACCGGCAACTTAAATGTGTCTGTAATACCAAAAAGCTTGTATGTGACTAGTCTGCATGATGCCAGTAACATAAACACCTTCGGATTGCTTTTTTCGTTAAGTTTAACTTGAAAATATGTGGTAAAATCACACTACTTTTTATTCAAACACAACATCGCTTTTGATTTCTTTACATTTTGAGACAATGCTAGGGATGGGAATTTTAACTGATATCAATGCCGTTATAAATTCTGCTCATCGGTCTGATTGTTCACTGATTCTCTTACTTACTCCTGATCAATTTTCTGTGTGAAAATTAAGTAGGCCTACACAGGTTTTCAGCGTCGGTGCAGCTGTTTTATTATTTACAAGTCCGAACACAGTGTAGGAACAGAGTAAATAAGAGCATGCATGTGACCAGGGTGTGAAAGAGCCCCTCAGTTTAACTGCTGTTTAATTTGGAACTGGTCCTCGACTGGACGGTCGAGTAGCCTGCCTACACGGCACTAATGTCATCACAGCAGAATATTTACCCTTGGTGACAGACATGCCCCTCCGTTGGGAAGCAGTGGCACTCATGCTACATGTTGTGTAGAAAGATGCTTCAGCGTATTGCTGGTGTGTCCACCTTTGTTTGACGGACATTAAAGTAGCACTGCTGTCATCTTTCTTTGTCAAATGAAGCCACGCTTTGGACATTTATTTCCTCTCCACCGTGACTCATTCTTGTGGCAAGTTTCCAGCAGCATAGACACATTTGTTTGACATAATTAACTGAACTGAGAGAAAAACATGCCGGCATTGATAAAGGAATTGATGAGCTCGGTGGCACATGATTCTGATGGTTCAGACAATTTGCAACCATGTCTCAATTCCCATCCCTAGATAATGCTGTGATAACTACTGCGGCAGTCATTTTAGTCTTTATTGCCTCGCCTCATCACGACCAAACAAGGGATCTTACCGAGTAAGATTGAACCTGTAGAGGCAGAAATATTGTCAGACAGCAGATGTTCCAGGAAAAGGGGGAAGAAGTTGCTGTTGAAATGGCAGTGAAACACCTGTGGGGAGACAACAACAGAATGTAAATGAGTATGTAAATATGCTGCAGCCTGTGTTGGACAGGACACTCCTGTAAAAGAAGATTTTTAACCTCAGTGAGGCTTTTCCTAGTTAAATAATGTGACATAAAATAAATAAACATAAAACCCTAAATGAAGTTCCACAAAAAAAGAGGGATTATGTTTGGACATTAATCACATTGCAATTGATGTGTTAATGCTGACACTGCATCCTCTCACTTTATCTCTGTAAGCATTCGTAGCACATTTACTGTGATTAATTACCTGAACAAGGTTCATAGACACAAACCACATGAAGTTCTTGTGTTTGGATAGCTGCTTAAGGTACTGTCCAACAGTGACAGCTTTTTCTGGCTGGCTAGGTGGAGCGTGGCCAACACTCAGCCTGCGACAGAGCAAAAGAAAACAAGACAGGAATGAGATGGAGAGGAAAAACAACAGAACGAAAACATCCCAACCCAACTGTATGGAATTTCCAGATCTTAAGACAATCCTTACTCTTTGAGTGTCAGCGCCTCGTCCTGTCTTGAACGAACTTCCTTTTGGAAACGATGCTGCAACAACTGAGACACTGAGAAAAAGCCCAAGATGGAAAAAGCTGCGAGAGTCACACAGAAGAGACGGAAGGAATAAAAATCCTCCTTGTCCCAGAAGGAGTAGGACAGAAATACGGAGATTGAGCCCAAAGCGCTGAAGACGGAGCAGTGGAAGTTGAGGCGCGTGCGATCAGTGGCGGACACGGCGAGGTCAGCCAGCAGGGCGCTG
Source organism: Epinephelus cyanopodus (assembly GCA_026686955.1). Taxonomy (NCBI): domain Eukaryota; kingdom Metazoa; phylum Chordata; class Actinopteri; order Perciformes; family Serranidae; genus Epinephelus; species Epinephelus cyanopodus. Next base: position 7,030,727 of record CM048933.1, on the reverse strand, counting down.
TGGTGGAGGTCCACCATTGTGAGGAAACCATCGTAGAGACACAGACACAGCAGGAACTGCAGTCCCGGTCTGGCCCACGCCACCCAGAAGGCCAGGAACGACAGAGCGAAGAGAGGGCCATTTGTGGAGAGGGCCTTAAGGCGCTTCAGCACCACCTCTGGAGTTGTGATCTGAGGGCCTGACCTGCGTGGAACAACAAAAATCAGCAGATAAAAGCACAAGTTTTGTGAGATACATACTCAAAAACAGAGGCCATCACACCTATTTAAATACTCCCAAGCTGTTTGAGTCTGTTTTGTTGGCTTAGCACAGATTAGACTTTAACATGGCTGTTGACACAGCGTATAAACATTTATGTCAATACAGAACTGGCGATCACAATAAAACATACTAAAACTATAAACGGCCAACTAAAATAAAGGTAGAGTGGTGAACGTCTCTGCTCGACAACACCTTGACAAACAGGCTGAACGGCACAGATATAAAAAGCTCTCACACAGAATATGGTTAGTTTGTTTTCAGCTTTGTTGTGTCACCACCTTACGACAGCCCAGAGCCACAGATGGCCTTATCAAAATTAAATGCAAATACAGATGGTGGCTTTATGTTTGACAATTCTTGCTCCGACGACGTGTTTACCCTGCCTCGTGAGCATTACTGCGCCTGATAAGAGTTCACAGTGAAACATTTGCGTGTGCAGGGATGTATAAAGGTCTTAGCTTGGGGGAAATGTGTGTGGGAGCAACAGCTGTAGAAATCTGCATTTTGACAGGAAAGCCAGGAGCGATTAGAGAACATGAAGGTGTCAGAAAGAATATAAATTCCGTCTGTGTTGAAATACAAATATATTCTCAGGAAATGGGCAGAACATTGACATTTATGCTTTTTAGTCATCAGTGTCTCTCTGCCTTCTCGGCTGATGGATGGGCTGTGTTGATACACATCACAGGAGCTACATGATGCTGATATTACAGCGTCATCTGTTACTTGTTCCCCTTCACAGGAAAAGGAAGAGACTGACACATTACTTGACTCTTAAAAAGAGGATGTGCAACTGATAAATAAAGAACTACACAAATTCTGGTAATGTATCAACTGGCAAAACACAATCTGAAAAATATTTTCTTTGCTTTAGGACGCCATTAAATAATGGTAATTTGCTGAGACAAACAAACACAAAAAACAACTCCTCTTATTCTCATTGGCATGTTGTGTGTTCTCACTACATCCATGTTTAAGAAGTCTTATTTAGAAAAGTGTTTTAAGCAGTTAGTCTTTTGCAGTGTTGTAAATGAAACATTGTTTACCGCGGTGTCTTCTCGGAGAATAAAAGAGGACAGGATGGAGACACTTACTGAGGAGAGCTGAGGAAGGCCCGATCACTCAGCCAGCCGAAGAGAGGGTCATTCAGACTGTTCCATATTAGGAACACTGCCTGTGGAGCAGCAGAGAGAGGGAACGTAAGAGGACAATAATGCCTTATATTGTAGCGAGGCAGTAACTTATAGAAGGAGCATTTAATTGAAGCCGTTTTTCAATCACACTCATGCCATAGAACCACAGATAAACACCTCAAAGATTTTTAGATGGGTTTAAACACCTGAACTGTGCTGTACAAACGGTGAAAATGAGCTATATCGCTTATGGAAATAAGGAACTCTGACTGAGCTCGAAACGGGAAGCGCTGTCAGTCACAAAGGGGTTCGGCCTTTCAGACAAGTCCTCCAATCATCATGCAGACACCGAGCGTCCTCTCCCGCCTACCGCTCCATTAGGTCCCAGGGAAGCCGAGCCTCCCTGAAAGTGACGATTTTGTCGCATTTATCCAACGACCGTCTCGCTTTGCTGCATGAAAAAAAAACGCGTCCACGAGAATGTATCACAGGGAGGTCGGTATTTGTACGTGTATTATTCACCCCGTGTTACACTGAACTTGTAAAGAAAACATTTTCTTGCATGCCTCCACAGTGAACAAAAAAAATCTAAAAATTTAGAAGATCCTTAACGTCTTGAAGTCACAGGTAACCACATACAGCAAACGTTTATCAAAATATGAATTTACGAACTCTCACAAAACTCGTGCAGTGTAATCCAAGTTTAACTTATCAAGTCTCATGCTCAGAGCTTCCCAAACAGGCAGCTCCTGTGTTCGGCAAAGCAGAATCACAGTTTTTGTCAATGGAGTCTGGCTTTGAAGAGAGTTAGTTCAGTTTCCTACCAGTACGGGCTGTCTGTTTGAGAGGAACTAAGCACACGAATGGATAATGCATGTGTTGGACTGGACTACAAATCAAAAACTAGATCACGTGTTTCACTGACATAGCTACAGACCCAGGTCTCTTGTCACTCACCTCTCCCACCCAGAAGGAGATTTTATCAATCTTGTAGATGGACACGAAGGTCTCCACGTAGTAAAGGAGGAACACATTGTGGAGGATGGACGTAAACAAGGCCAAAGAGCCGTAGAGCACTGCAGTAGAGACGACGCTTTGCCAGCAGCCCCAGGCGCTCCTGCCCATTCTTCTTTCTCAATCACTCTGCTCCGTCTTTCTCCCTGTGCCAAGCTGCAATCATCTCACGGCCTGGCCGACCCAGGGTCACCACCTCATCGTAGCCTGCAAAAACACAGTTAAATCCACATTCTTAAACTGCAGCAGAAAAAGGAAAAAAAATCTATTATCTCACCCTGAACCGAAACGACACGTGGCAACAGCGAGCTCTCTACATCTGAACAGATATTTCTGAGCATTACTTGACGTTACAGCGACGTCTTTAATGTTAAATGTCTCTGTCTCTGCGCAGAGTTTGAACAAACCAAAATGGAGCTATTTTCATTGCAAGGGCACAGTGAGCTGTCATTAAAGTTAGTCAGGCTGTAGGCCACTGTTCCTTTCTCCTCTGGCCCACACCCAGCCGTGGTGCATGTAAAACTATAATTTTCCTCAGTCATTTTTATGGCCACTCCCTTGACACTCCACCTAACAAAAAGCTCTTCCTCTTCACAGTGAAACAACAAAAGCAACGTCATACAATCCTCAAACATTCTTTTCAGGCTACGTGCTTTCACTGTGCTTTATTTTCTTTAGGTGTTCAATTCAAAACTGCTTTCTGGCAGCGTACTGTTTGATGTGAGACGAACAATTTGGCTCTGGCCTTCTTGTTATATTTCCATGTGAATTTCTGTCTTATGTCACTCCAACTCACAACTCCACAAGCTCCTCACAACGAATGCAAATCCTGCATTACTTCACTCACGCGCTGGCGCTGTTTCACTTCCCTCTTGAAGCACCTGGTGCAGTCTCACACGTAGCACCCTTGGGAGGAAAATAACTAACAGGCTTTTTACCTCGCACCTGATTCCCACAAGCTCAGACTTGTCCTGATATACAAACATCCTCTCACATCTTAAGTGGGAAAATCCATATAATAGCTCACAGTAACAGTGTCTCAAGGTGATGCGACAGCTTCTCTCCGAGTCAGCCACAATGTAGCGTCTAAGCAAAGCTGCCAAACCGCAGATTCGTATCAGGATCTCAGCGAGATAGCAAACGTGGCCAAGGCAACCTCCTTAAGAGTGCAACAAAAACTTTCCCAACCCTGTTCCTATCAGATCCAAACAGTGATGCCATATCACCTCTCTGACTCATATCTTACTAAATCAGAAGTGGTCCACTTGGAAACAGGCAACTGAGCGCGACGTGGATCTACAAATATCCAATTCATATCCTCTCAGGCACAGCTGATGCGGCAGCTGTTTCCACCTGTGGAGAGGTCTCTTGGCAGGGACTCTGTTATGAACCTGTTGTATTCATTCTGACAGCCAAAGTATATGACGGCCAAACGCGGTGGCTGAGCTGGTGACACGGGATCTCGAGATTTATTAACAGAACACTGCAAACGGGAACATTTATCATCATCACTTGTTGCACACATTTGGATCATAAATGTGGGAGGTAACTAAGAAGCTGCTCCGGCTCTAAACATCCACTCAGTCTGAAAGGCACAACATGCAAACATGACACTGTCAGTCAGCAGGATTTAAACTGTGATCCAACATGTAAGCATTTGTATTCTTAAATCTAAAACTTCAACAAATTTGTGCATTTGTATAATATATATGTACTGCTAGTATTTTATCCTATTTATATATTTAGTTATTGTATTGTAGTATATGTATAGTATATTCTAGAGATATACTATAGATACATATACATATACATTGTGAACTAAGTCATGCACACCCCTTTTGAAAAGGAAAGAAGCTTTTGAAGACAAATCTGATCCCACTGTCAGTCTTTCTGCAGTGATATATCACTGAAAGTACAGTGTAATTCCTTATGCAAAGTCTGGATATGCCTGGTTTTATAGTTTAAAGCAGAGAAGGAAATGAAAGCCTGCTTGTTTGCAAAATCAATGGAAATACTCAGAGGTATTATCAGACTATTTTGTGCTGTTTCGGATTACTCTGTCTCTAAAATACCTAAATTGTGTACTTTTAAATTAGCAGTTTATTTATCCATTGGTGTTTTGAGTATCACTATTGCATTGACTTTTCTAATGGTACATTTTTAATTAAAAGCGTCTCTGATTACACTAGACGATGCATCCCAGAAACTAATTTAACTTTCAGTAGTGCTTTTATCCCCAGCATTCTTTAGAGATTGATGAGTGTTTATTTAATGGAAAGCTTAACAGCCAAGATCCTACCAAAGACTGATGTTTTCAACAGTAAGTGGTGGACACCGGTAATACTGCAGTTGCCGAGACTGATTAAGGACACAACTTCTCCGTAAACTGAGTGGACAGCAGGAGTTTGATTGATACTTTCCACATGCAACTGAAGCCATAAATACAGATGTGTTTGTGACTGTTTTATATTTGTTTAACCTTCCTGTCTCTACCCTCCAGAGTTTTCCAACTGGCATAAAAGTGTCCAGTTAAATATATGGGTGACTGCATATGAGCATTAGGTTATCTGGGTGCCAATGTCTGCGTTGCCTCTGTGAATACAATATGAACAAGGTGATGCAAAGCTTACATTTGTTACGTGATACATCATGTTTTATGTGATTGTATATAATTTGATTTGAAAATAAAGGTTAAGTGCATGTGAGGGTGTAATGATTATTTATTCAGTATCACCTCATTAAAATGGCTCAAGACCCCCACTGACTTATCATGACATTATGCATTACATTAACACACATCCTCCCAGTGCTATTATCTATCCCAACTAAATGATTTTAATTTCCTTTTTTTTTTAAAATAATATTTATTCAGTATCACCTCATCAACGTGGCTCAGGACCCCCAGTGACTCAAAAACAGTTACTTTAATAACTTTACATATTTACTGCCACCTGTCACTTTACTTCATTCAACATTTGGCCATTTTTGTAGTCACTTTATTCATCTGTTGTAGCAATTTTGTTTTATCTTTTATTTATCTATTATTATCTTTAATTTTTACATTTTATTTCTTCTCTTTTTATCTTTTTCTATTTAATGTCCTTTGATTTTGTCTTGTGCTGCTGTGATACTTAAATTTCCCTCCTGGTATATCTCATGTCTACTTACATATATTTTTTCATATTCTGTCCAGTGTAAAAATGTATCCATCCCAAATATATTACATTTATTTATTTATTTTATTTTTTAAACTTTCTTACAAGAGTATAATAATTATTTTTTTATTCAGTTTCACCTCATCAACATGTCTCCCCACTGACACTGACTCTTATCCTGACATTATGTATTACACTAACACACATCCCATTAATTCTCTTGCTCATATGATATTGTATTTGTATTTTTGCTTTGACCTTTTACAAGCCCTAGACAATAATTTGCACATTCATGCACATCTGTACAGTTTTAAAACAGTTGCTTTAATGACTTTACAGATCTATACTTGCATATATTTACATTTACTTTACATTTGTTTCGGATTGGAAACTGTCTTCATATTATCTTCCATTGTGTCTTTACATTTCTGCACTGTGTTTACTGCTGTGCACCAAATCAACAAGTCAAATGCCGAGTTAGTGCCAAGTCACTAAAACGCTCTATGTGACACGGTTACAACCAGCTAGTTAGCAGGCTAATCAATGAGCTTGAACTAACGGGACTGTCACTAGACTTGGTTATTTGGTTATACCGGACCATGAAAGACACAACTAACACCCCACATGTCGTGCAGTCAGCTGTGTCTGATAGCAGCAGCTGACAGGATCCGTAAATGTCTCAGAAAATGTGTTAAATGTCTCACTGAGCTAGCAAACTACCGCTAATGGTTAGCACCAGCTAGCTTTATTTAAATGCTAACACTAGCTAGCTGGTGATCGTTAACTGCTATCGGCTGCTTATCTGGATACAAACACGTTTAAAACCGGCTTCAAGTGTTTTCATATCAGAACACGAGAGGAATGTCACGTACCGACAACAGGGCTGTTGACCAGGCCGAGTAAACGCTGCGGGTGTCGGTGGGGAGCGGACTTGTAGGCTCGGAGTCTGGTGCTCGTCAGCGGCAGCAGCTGAGTCTCGATCACTGGAAGCAAACCAGTACGGCGGAGGCGGATAGACCCACGTCATGACAACTACAGTCGGTCACTCATATCCGTGACGACCGAGCTGGGGTTTCCCGTTAAGAGGAGACGATCAGATAAGAGTTACAGCGCCACCCAGTGTCACGTTGATCAAAACCAGTTATACCAGTGTGTGTGTGTGTGTGTGTGTGTGTGTGTGTGTGTGTGTGTGTGTGTAGAGGAGCTGCATGACCTGTTGAACTGGTGATCATGTTCCTTCTTCCACTCACTGTCTGTCTGTGATGGAAAGTTACTAACTACATTACATAACTAATTACATTTTTTTTAATTAGAGCACTATTTTGAGTTACTTTACCTGAATCCATTTTCTGCTGAGACATAATGTACTTTTACTCCATTATATTTATTCAACTTTAATTACTAATTTCTTACAAAATAAAAATACAATAATAGAGAGTGTTTACAATTGAGCCCCACTTTTACTAACTCCAGCATTAAAGTGGTGGCAACTTTCCTCATGAGGAACACATTTACCTCAAGAACCCATCACTTCCGGTCATATGCATTTTCCGCCATTTTGAATTTTTTTTGAAAAACACTTAAAATCAATCTCTTCCTAGGAAGTTTGATTGATCTGCATGAAACTGGGTGAACATAATCTAGGGACCAATATCTAAAGTTCCCTCTTGGCAAAAGTTTTTGGTGGCGCTATAACAACAGAAAAATGCTTAAAAATGGCTTAAATGCGACCGATCGCTGTGGCTCCACCTGTGGACCAATGTTTTGGATTTATTTCTAATGTTTGGTAAGTCATGGTATGGTATGCTGTACACAATCACGGGAACTGTCAGTGTGTCATTCTGTCTGTCCCACGTTTTTCTACTCACTGACGTGGTCAATCTATGTGAAACTGCACATAGGCATTGAGGATTCGCATAGGTAGAAGGTGGCAAAGCTACCAGTGGCTATGGACTAGTATATTATATTTTTAAAAAGAAGAAGAAAGAAAGGAAGAGGCATCTGAAGACAGATCTGACCTCACTGTGTGTCTTTTTTATGATATGACACTGAAAGTACACTATAATTCATTATGCAAATCTTGGATATATCTTATTTTATTAGATAGCTTAATGCAAAATAAGGGAAGAGAAGTTTGCTAAGAACATCGATCACCTATTTATTAGTAAAATCAATGGAAATACTCAGACTGAGAGATATAATATGGTTATTTTCTAAAAAAAATACTTTGAAAGAAGAGGTTTGGTTTGAGTACCACTCGGCTCTTCAGCTATACGTTTCCATTTAAACAAGTCTGCTTAGACTAAACAATACAGCGTATGCCTGAAACTAATAAAAATGAATTAATATTAACATGAGCCACTAGTAGGTAGCAACACTGCACATTTGGATCACTGTAAGTCTCTTACAAACATCGTAACTCTTCAACATGTTATACCCAAGTCAGACACCTTTGTAATGCCTGAGTTTAGCCTGTTTAACACACAACATTTCCAACTTAATCATTATTATTATTCAATTATTTTTATTGTTTTTTTTTTTTTTTTTAAAGAACCAAGAAACAAGAAACATGGAGCATATACACTCTTTACCCACATCTAAACCCACCCAGACCCTCCCAAAGACTGGCCTGCGCAGACAAACAAATGAACACCGCTACATAGACTTAATACACACGAATATACCATATAATAATAACAATATATAAGATAATAATCGGGTGTTGCAGGCGAATTAACAGCAACAGAAAGGGGCAGTGTCATATTTCCATGCTATAATGCGCACACATAGGCATTAAATCACATTTCTTGAAGTACAGACATTATTATAATCCAGTAATGGTTGCCATACTTTATGGAATTCATTGACTGATACTTGAGTGGTATATCTGAGCTTTTCCAACTTCAAGTGAGCCATGACATCAATGACCCGGTGTCCAAACAGGGGGGACAGGTCTACAGATCTCTTTGGGCCACACCAAATATCTGATTATATATTTATAGTCCATGTATCTACTATTATTATTATTATTATTATTTTTAAATTTAAATGTTTATTTAGAGCAACATTGAGGCACAATTTTTCCATCACATCATAGTTACAAAGTTTGTTTTTGTCTCCTTTTTCTTTGAAGGTGATGTAACAAACATTCAAATACAGGTAAAGCATTTGTAACATGACTATGCCTTCAAAGACAGTCCTAGTGGTGTGATAAATAAACATTTCAACCCATGAGCAAACTTCTTGGTAAATTAATAAATAAATAAAAATATATAAATATCAATAAAATAAAATAAAATAAAACAGTAAGTTAAAAATAAAAGAATAGGTAAATAGTCATAATAATACGTCATCATATTTAAAAAAAATAATTTAAATTTAATAATATTTTTAATTTACTTTTTTAAAAATTAAATTAAATTAAAAATTAAATTAAAAATATTATTAAATTTCAAGAAAAAAAGGGAAATAGTAGGTGGGAATAAACACAAGAAACTGTGCTTTCAGAAAGGAATTTATGTGTGTGGTGCATGTATTTTTACCCCACTGTCCTCAAAATCTATACAAACAGCAGGTGGAAGGAAAAAGGGAAACACTTTGCTGTTGATTTTTGTCTTGCCATCTCTTGTCCAGCAGGGGTCAGTCACAGCCAGGCACAGACCTCATGGATACTAAACAGACTTTATATTTACAGACAGCAAATAAAAGCCTAAATATAATATTTACAAAGAATTCTGGTGTCAGATAACATACTGCAGTTGTATTTCTGTGTGCATTTGTATCTTAATGAAATCAACACTGAGATATTATGATAGCTATATTTTACTGTTTTTTTTATGCCACCCATTAAGTTCATTAAAAAATATCAATTTAATCTAAATTTAATCAGGAGCACCTCACTGAACAGTGAGTTACAGACATTAAAAACACATTTAGCTTGTCCTTACAAAATATTGTAGGCCTATAACGCATATAATAATCTCACCAGGACATATTTGAAAATATTTTGCTGAAGTTTTCTGAAATTATTTTACAATTGCTGCAACAAAAGTTGCCCAAACTCAACGATTACAAAACAACAAAGGCAAAGTAAAGGCCACATGAGGAAACTGTATGGTCAAAATATGAGGTAGGTCGACTCATAAGGGCTATGGATCCTGTGTGTGTGTGTGTGTGTGTGTGTGTGTGTGTGTGTGTGTGTGTGTGTGTGTGTGTGTGTGTGTGTGTGTGTGTCGGGGGGAGGGCTGGGGGGAGGCTGGGATGTGTGTGATCATCGGGTAACTGCAGCAGCAGCAGAGCAGCTCGGTGTGCCGCGGAGAGAGGACGGCTCACAGGATCTCCAGGAAACACGCAGGTGAGTCAGTCACTGATGTTACTGCCCTTTTATTTCATGTGTTTCTCCCACTTTTCCTGCGCGCACACACTCTCTGTACATGTGTCTGCACTCCGGTGAAGGTGATAGAAGAGTGCGCGCTGCTGTTTGTGTCCCTCTCTGTGCTGCAGTCCAGGTCGGACAGGTGCACATGGGTGGATATTTGCACGTTCATAGCGCGCGGGCTGCATACAGACGGTTATAAGCTGTTGTTACTCAGAGACACATTAGTGGAAGTTAAATGTATGAATGGATGACTGTTAGGGTAAGTGTTATTGTATCACCAGGTTCATACAAGGACGATCAGAGCTGAGCGTTGTTCCTAAAGTCAAATATATGATAGAAAATCACACATATGTTGCTGCATATCTGTTGAATGATGTGTTCATGTCTTTCTCTCGGAGGAATTAGAGGTGAATTTAAGCACGAGGCAAGATAAGTAGAAGAGAGGAAGGAGATTATAGTCTGTTTGACCATGTCCAGTGGTTTGTTGCAAAAGTTTATTAAACCTAACCATTTAAACTTGAACAAAAACTGTGTGTATTTGCTGTTAATTGGACATGGATGAGATGAGCTGAGTAACCATTTATAAAGGGATTAAATGCTGTTACCAGTGGCTTTGTTAATGGTAAAAAAAATAAATAAAAATGACTGCAAACAGTGCATGATCTCTTTGGCTATAGTAAACCTTAACTTTAACATCCTGTAAAAATACTGTGTTACAGGTAAAAGTCCTGCATTCAAATCTTGCTTGAGTAAAAGCACAAACATAATCAAAATGCACTTTGAGGCCAATCAGCAATTAACCCAAATAAACAACTTAGATTACAAATAATGATAATAATTAATAATACGGTACATGTATATTTGTCTTCTTGTTTTTCTAATTTTGTCTATGTTACAATACAGTATCTTGTATTATTGCTACAGATGTGTTATTGTGTTAACATGGAGCTATTTTAAATTAATTTGTATACTTTAGCATAGTTTAATCCATAACACATTTTATAGGTTGATCATATTGAAATTGCAATTTGAAAAGTAACTTCTAACTATACTGACAGATAAATATGTTGGGCTGTTTTGCCGGCAAGCTGCGAGAGTTTAGACACACAGAGCCGGATTGGCGAGTTGATCCGAGGTGCCCAATTTTCTGCCTCGTAGGTTAGACATATTGGAGGAACCTTTTTGGTTTAAACAGACCGAGGGGCCCTTCTGCAACAGGAGGGGCTGTTGCAGGAGCTGTTGATGACGCCACACGTGCGAGCCACTGGCGGTGGATAAACAGGAAACAGCTGATAGCAGGAATTAGCGAGCAGCTAGTAGCAAGAAGGAAACGCAAACCTGACAGACACTGTAAAGATGAGCAACTGAGGAGACAAGGAATTGCACGCCCTCCTTGACGGGCCGACTTATGAGAGAATCAGTGAAGGACTGACCAGCCGCTCATACTTGCTCATCCCTAATCCCTTTGGTTCCTTTTTAAGTATAGTGGAGAAGAAGTGTAATGTAACATAAAGAGGAAAAACTCAAGTTAACTGCAATTACTACTACTGTGCTACAGTTTTGACAAGTGTGAATGTCATCCAAGTGAAATGTGTAAATATCTGTACTTGTGATGGAGGAAAATCTGCATTTGGGTAGCTGTTTTTCATCTACTTACTCTTGTGATCAAAAATGGTCAAAACCTGAATTCTGATATTGTTCTGTGAATTATCTTTTAATAGATAATATAGCAACTTCTGATCAGCCCTTATGAATTTCAGGGTTAAAAATATCATCTTCTGGTTAGGTCCCATGCATTTATTTCTGGTCTAAACTCCACCCATTCTGAGTACAGATACTAAGGAAGCACGATAATATTGGTACATCATCGGCCAACATGATTTTTCTTATTTTGCATAATGTACGAATCTTACATACATTGAAAAGCATTGTATTTCATGTATAATATGATGTTAATTCCACTACAGGAGACACTTGATGATCACTAAAATTAGGGGGTGGGGGACAAGTGGATATATTGATATCGGTATAGGTTATCGGGCAAATGAGTTGCTACATATTCAGCATATTGGATATCAGCAAAAAATCCAATATCTTGCATCCCTAAGAGATACAGATACAGATAATTTATTGGTTGAACAGATACAGACACACATGCATCCCTAGTGGAGTCACTAATAAAGGAGTTTTACGTTCCGATAAGGCATCAGCAAAAGTTACATCATCTGTAACGTGCGTGTAAATGCCAATGAGTCATTAATAAATGGCTCTTAGTGATTTCTGAAGTCTGCAGTTGGAAATATTTATAAGTCGTTCATAAATTAATTGTGGTTCCGATGCCCTGCAGCCCATTTTGCAGAGAGTCAAAGGTCAGCAATTGTTCCTGTTAAAACAAGCTCTTAACCGATCTATAAAGCAGTAGTAATTACTTATTCATTTATGTACCACCCATTAATAAATCCAGTCTTTACACATAAATGGCGCCTTATTAGAGAGTGGTACACTCGACTGAAATGTGTAATCGCATCTCTCCGATCTCTCTGATTCAAGTGGGCTCAGGAGATACGTGCAGAGAGGAGCAGGGTGTTTATATTGGATTTGCTTGACACTGAAGTCTTTTTCAAGGCTGGAATGTGCCAAGCAGATCAATTTACACATTAGAATATGTGACAAATAAACAGCAAACACCCCAATATGTGCAAATTAGATTAGTACAGCAAGGCTGAGGAGGGCGATTTCCTCTGAAGTAAACTTTTATACAAACGGGAAAGGACAGAGTCAGTTTACCAATGAGTCACAAATGAAGTTAAAAGATAATTCCTCCGATGTTCAAATCAAAAAGAGACGCATCTGAAGAGGAAATGGTTCTAGGTGCTCCAGTTTATGTCTCCAAAGTTGGTGAAATGATCTGTCATCATAATGTGGATTAATGGAATCGTCGTACATGCACATGGAAGAAGAACAGCCCATGATGCACAGGTTCGAGAGCAACTCTTTCAATTAAATGTTTTTTTTTTTAATGTACAAAGAGGCAGATAAATTGTGACACAATCATGATTTCATGCTCCTCTGAGAAGATTTGTCTGAAGATTTCTCCACATCACAGTGAATGTGGCCCACAGGGTGAACCCACTCATTCCTCCTTTAACGTGTGAGTAATCCAATTTGTGGTTCAGCCTCATGCCAGCTCCCAATGGTGAAGAAAGGAGAAAATGGAGAAATGTTGTACTTACATGTAGCATATATAGAACATAATCCGCTCAATATTGTATGCTCGTTCAGTCTTTGTCATTTGATGGCTTTAGCACAACAGTATGGCAGTGTGTTTGGCATCTTAAGTGGCATCAGTTGAAGGGAAATACAATAACGGCTCACCTGTTTCATCGATCTTCCTGCAGGAATGTTACACTAGGTGTTCTGCAAATCATGCTCATATTGGAAAACAGCTTTATCATACTTTGCAAAGCTCTTCATACTCTGTAGGCAAGTTATGACTTCATTTTAGGATGCTTGATGAGCACCAGAGGGCAGAGAGCATCAATAAAATTAGGCTTAAATGTCCAGGAAGCTGTGTTGCAAACCAGCTCTATGGATCAATAAACAGTAAGAAAGTGATAGTCTTTGTTAAGTAAAAGGTGCCTGCTGCTTTGTTCGATTCCTCTCATCTCCCGTCATGCATGACGCACCGGTCGTGCCGCTGCCAAGGCAGATGTGTTTACCTTCCCTACCTGGAGCTTCCATGCTTTCATCAGTGAGACAACACCATCAGCGACCTCGCCGCGCAGTGCACAACGCAAATGCAGATGTGTTGAAACAATGGTGTTTTTGCCGTGTGTGTGATGAGGGCAGCAGCTGACAAAACCACACCGAAGGGCCTCTCACCAGCAGCGTGTCCGCCTGTCTGGTTCAGCTGCTGCCCTCGATTTTGACACAGTTTTGGCAGACGGTGGTTTTGGGAGCTGAGGACTACACGTCTGAAGAGGAACAAAGTCTGGAGGGTGTGGAGTTCGAAGGAAGTGAGCTTACCAGACTTCTGCAACCTGCTCTTTATCTCTGCTTGGGGCTTGCGGCTCGAGGCTATATTAGCAGATTCTGGCATTACACACCTGAATCTCTCAGCCAAGTGTGAGTTGCACTGTGGGTAACGTAGGCAGCAGGTGGAAGAAGAATGTGTGAAGGGAAAAAGACAATATATCTAATACTGATGCATCAATTTTGACTGACTTTCAATGTTACACAGGTGCGATGCTGATTCGGTGGCATACTCTTTTAAAAAAAAATCTTACCTGTAGTGCTGTTTATCAGTCCAGATCGTTTTGGTGTGAGTTGCCGAGTGTCAGAGATATCGGCCTTCTCGTCAGTATATTGGAACTAGATGGCGCTCGGCTTGTAGTGTTCAAGGCGCCAACAGAACACGTTTGAAAAACTCAACAGTAATGTCTGTTTGCAGAAATCATGACTCGGATACTCAAGATAATCCACAGACCTTGTTGTGAGCAGTTTCACATGGGAACTATTTTCTCTCTACTGAACTACACCTGCCAACTGTATCACCCTGTTGAAGGAAGGATGCATCAACCGTCGTCCATGAGTAGATGCACATGAGCTCCATTGTATTTCAGACAAGGCAGACATTTCTCGATGTCTCCAACACTTTGGCAACTCACACCAAAGCAATCTAGACTGATAAATAGCACTACAGGTGAGAAGATAAATATGTATTTTCGATTTTGGGGTGAACTGTCTCTTTAGAACAATCATCAATGTGAAACAAGGAGACAATTCACTGGCACAAGGAGACAATTCACTGAAACAAGGAGGCAATTCACAATTGTGATGCAGCCTTGTGATGGAGATTCTCATCCGTCACGGGTTATTGTTGTCGGTTGTCATAATTATATGTATTGATGGTTATAAAACAAAGGAGGATCCGTCAGCCTGCAGTTGTTTGCAATTGTGGGGCTCAGTCTTGCAAAACACATAAAAGAGATCAACAGTTTGGTGCCACAAAGAGGTATCTGCTGTTTAATGACATTTAAACAGATGGCAAAATGTGTGCCCTGCATAGATTTGAAGTCACTAAAGGTTTGGAGATCAGGGCTCTACTGGAAGTGTAACGCTGGAGGAGAAAGGTTGAAGGTTGGGGTCCACAAAAAAAGTGGTGCACAAATCTTCGAATATATCAAGAGCTCACAATTCAAACTGACACTCTTTCTGTTTCTATGTATCTGTGATGGATCCCAGCTGTTGGCTATTTACAGTTTCTGGTTCGACCATTTGAGTGTGTTTATTCTTGGCTGTGGGAATATTTGTTTGACGAAATAATCTTACCTTAAAGTACACTTATTAGCATTGTCTGGTGCTTCTCATGACCTTCATCTGCTACTGTATATATGCCTGAGAGACCTGCGAGACTGCTCGTGATCTCGGCTGAGAGGCTGTAGCAGGCTAAGTTGTAAGGTGCGAACACACCAAACCGACATCAGCTAGCCAAGGTTTGTTATTCAGGTTAAAGTGGGAAGAAGCAGCGGGTCTGTCGAGCAGCTGAGTGAAGTGGAGCCTGAGGAGGAAGCACCCGTTTTTACTACAGGCAGATTCACTCGCTACAAGGGTGAGGAAATAAAACCTGAACAGCCAGTCAGAGTGTTCTCTATCACCGACAAGCTCCGCCGCTGATTAAACATGCTCAACTGGTCGAAAAGGTGCTGACACCGAAGTGCCGACGGTGCGGGACACACCACAAAAACTAAGGCGACAGGCGCACACCAACGGCCCAACTTTGGTCGACCGTCAGCTTGGTGTGTCAGGGCCTTTAAAGCCAGTGAAGATACTGGTATCAAGTAAAACTAGAAGACGTAGGAAGTAAGGCTAAACTTTGGTGAGAGAAAAACCGGCATAACTATTTCCACAGTGGTCCCTTGACCTTTAAAAGATATCTGAGTCCCCTCTTTACAGACACGCCCACTAAAAGTCTGAATAAAAAATGCAGACAGTGCTTAGCTGCATCTGAAATTAATCTTCAGGTTCCCAGCTTTCAAATGATGGATACGACTACTACATGTATGTGGCATCTACCTGCTATCTTCCCCTTAAAGATTCCCTGTGCACCCTTAAAAAGGACAAATATGGCTCTATGGTGTATGAAGTGTATGATAAATATAGTGTTCCTATATTTCTGTAGGACTCCTCTTTACTTAGCTTCCAGAGCATGTAACATGTAACTATTCCTCAGTGGAAATCAAGAATCAGGCTGCTGAGTTGTTCAGGAAGTGTTACACAGCAATGCTAAGTGTTGCAGCAAAAGCACTGACAATACATCGGATGAAGGCAGCTTTAGGAAATAGCTCTACATTTACTCAAGGTGAGGGGACCCCTGCACCACCACTAACTCTTTTCCTCTCATCTCTGACGTTATCATCGTATAGGTTGGTTTCAAAGCTTAGCACCCATGCCGCTAACAGACAGATCATTAGCCTCACTATGCTTCGTGCTTCGAGTGATTAGCAGCCGTGGAGATTAAACTGGGAATTCTCCAGTGTCACAATGCTGCAGAGCGGGATTCACAGCGTTGACCCTTTGATCAGTGACAGAGCCAGAGAACGGGGCAGCCAGGCGGAGATTGTGCTGATGGCGCGGGGCCTAATCTCTAGATTATCCGTCATGCTGCTCCACTGTGCACACGGCTAATTAAGAGATGGAGTTGCGTGTTGCAATATCACATCACAGGGGCGCATTATTTAACTCTCAAAACTTTTTAAATGGCCTTTTATATAACAGCACCTTACTCATTCACTTTGGCTAATTGGTTGTAATTAGAGAGTGATGGTGCATTTCAGCAGCTCATTTTCAGCTCATGCTGTCAGGCCGGCGAGGAAGTTCAAACACAGCGAGTCTTCAGCAAAGTTCATCGTAAACATTGATGTTTCGAAATATTTAAAGACATTATTAGTGTCTGTGAAACATGAGGACCATTAAAGGCAGATCAGAGCAGTAAGTGAAAGTGTCTCTGGAAGCTCTGAGACGCACTCACGACCTCTCTGAGTTGTTTCCCACCAAATGTGTGCAGCTTTGTAAAAAGTAAGGAAGTTTATTTACTAAAATTATTGCACTTAAGTACAATTTTTTGGTAGTTATACTCCACTTTCCATTTTCTGCTGCTCTCTACTTCTGCTGCCCAGCATTTAAGGGCAGCCACAGTTAACGGTCACTTTTCAGATTACGATTTTACAATAAAAATGTAGTGCTGTGGATATAAACCCTTTTTAGATGGTGTAGTTTAAATAACTATTCAAAATCCAAAGCAGTAAAGTTGTCCAGTGTTTTTTAAGAAATGCAAAGATTAAAGAAAAGTCTAAAAAATGTGCATATAGGTTTCACACATTTTGGATTTTCAAAACCTTTTCATAATATTTCCCCCATTTTTCTGACTTTAAGTATTTTAACACAGGTAGGCCTATATGGTGATACAGCCTTACTTTATTCAACATGCACTTGTTTCAATCAGGAGAGACAGAAGAATGAAGTAAAGATAATATTTAATACAGAATATGAGTGTACAGATTTACAGATGATCTGTGCTGATAAAAATTTACCAGAAGTCTTTGGGGCTTGGGCACCAGAGGGAGACGTGGTGGTTGCGGATAGGAAAACTGCTAACAACTGCTAACTTAAGTAGCTTGTTAGACATTCCAGCATACGCCAGTAGACCAGACCAGCACATACAGGTACTTTACAAAACGTCAGTATTTGTATGCAGCCTACTAGGGATGCCCCAACCCTATATCTGGATCGAATATCATCAAAATAGATGGATTGGGTATTGGAAAATGCAACCTATATCTAAGGCAATCCTGTCCCTTTAAATCTGTTGCAACGCGAGCTACGTCATAAGTCATGGAGCAAAGGATGGACCACAAGAGCCCTTTTTGAATCAAAACTTTGTGTTTGTATCTTTATTTTTTTTTTTTAAAATGTTGTTATCTTGAGATCACAATTAATTTGTGATCTCAGTAAAACAAGAAAACCAACCCATTATCAGGAGAAAACAAAAGGCTGTTTCCTTTATCACTTACGTTTATCAGAGATCAGGATTCAAACTGAAAATGTCAGATCATGGTGTCTCCATTATTTTTCAATACGTCAGACTGAACTTCGATCACGAGACAACACTGAGATCAGTCCTCTTGATTTAAGGAGACTCCTCCCCGACAGTCACGACAGTGAACCTGAAACCTGAAATCAGGTGTGAGCAAACGAGTCAGACTCTCATTTTCAAGTTCCCCCTAAGTATCCCGTGATCTCTAGAAAACAGAAGTTGCTCTCTCGTGATAAATGATCCTGTTACCCAGAGAAATCAGCTTTTTGTTTTGTAGAGAGCCGCAATAAATTAAACCAGAAAACAAGCCTTGTTATCTCAAGATAACACAATTATTAACTAGCGATCTCGAGATAATGGCATTAAATTAAAAATGCGAGCATTGATATTCTCGGCATCCGTTGTTTTTTCTTTTTTCTTACCACATTAATCATCTCACGACCCCTCAGATGTATTTTGTGACAGTGTATAAAGCACCAGCTCAACCAGCTGCAACAGTGAAATGCTGCTTCTGCACTGATGCATTAGTATTAACAACCTAAAATGTCACGTATAATATAATATATCAGCCCCAGTGGCCATTTATCAACATAATGAGTATTTTTATACTGTCAGTACACTTTAATGATAATTCTGTGCTTTTATCTCAGCAGTATTTTAACTCTTACCTGTAATGGAGTATGTTAACATTGTTGTATTGGCATTCTACTTAATTAAAGCATCTGACTGCTTCTACCACTAACACATCAAGTTGTAATATCACTAATAAGTACAGTATTTCCCCTCAGGTGTTTTTTTCTTCAAGTGTTCATGTTGTTTTTAATTGATCTTGCTGGATCATTTCACTTTTAGTATTACTTCTTGTTTCTCTCTTTCTCAGCCGGAGGATAATCACAGTGTCTGCATCTGCTTGCTGCTTCTTCTGACCCGAAGATACACATTACTGAGACTTTTTTGTGCCCAACAAATTGAGAGCAATCAAGGCTCAGACCCAGGTCTGTGTGTCAAACATGGGAGACCAGAGATCAGTCCAGCCCCTGCTGCCCCTGCTGCTGCTCCTGACGCTCCTCGCCAGGCTGTCGCAGCTGTGGGCCTTCCCCTTCAGCCCATCACTGGACCTGGATGTCACTCCCAGGACGACCGTCTTCTCCAAAGGTGAGGAGAGAAGCGCAGTTCAGTTTTGAGACTGTGAGGCGAGTGGAGATGTGAGGCAAAGATGCTGCGTGAGGTGAAAGAGAAATGTGCATTTTACCAACGTGATCTACAGTTGGAGCTGCTGTCATGTGGTGCACAGTGGTGCAGTGGTTAGCGTTGAGACCTCACAGCAAGAGGGTTCTTGGTTTGAAACCGGAGTGAGGGGCTCAAATCCCGGGGTGGGGAAGCTCTTCTGTGCACAGTTTGCATGTTCTCCCTGTGTCTGTGGGTTTTCTCTGCATACTCTGGCTTCCTCCCACAGTCCAGTGACATGCAGATTAGGTTAATTGGTGACTATAAATTGCCTGTAGGTGTGTGTGTCCATAGCCCTGTTTCCACTGAGCAGTTGGATACACTGTGAAAAGTTGGTACCAATGGAACCGTTCCGTACCGTCTCCGTGTTTGGTTCCCCTTCTGTTGGGGTACGACCGGGTTATGTGAGCTGCATACTCTAATTCTCACTCGGAAGTGGCGGAGCGTCATTCCGCTATTTTTAAATATCCCATGGAGAGAGACTCTCACTGCAGCCTGTTGTATTTTGTTCTGAAAATGTTGGTGTGCAGCCTCTTTCTGTGGACGATAAACAAGGTGCAGACTTCCCTCTGTGTGCCACCGGCAATAAGGAAATACAGTGAGAGCTGGACGGAGCAGTGAGTGACAACAACCCCGCCCGCATTTAAGAGGACTGTTTGCAGTAGAAACGCCAGAATCTAGGTACCATGTCTGAGGGTTACAAAGGTACCATACTGAAAGTGTTGTTATGTGTCAGCCCTGTGATAGTCTGGCGACCTGTCCAGGAGGCACCCTGCCTCACACCCAATGCTAATTATCACATTATTAAGTGCATGTTTTTGATGGTGTCAGTTTGCCAAAATATAGGCTAAAAATAAGCAGGCTCAAGCTGAATCTCACAGAATAAGTCATTATGGTAACATTATCCTCTTTGGTTACATCCCCCAAAGCATTTTGGGAGCCGTAGTTGCACATTATTGCAACATGGTTATCACCAAAATAGAAGTGAGACAAATAATAATGATATTGCAGACGAATGCTATAGAGAGGAGTGGGCCACAGTGTCAGACTTTAAAACCCTGTTCTCGATGCATCTACGCAAACACATGTGCACAAGCCTACTAAACTCACCTCACTGTCCTTATTTGATGCTGCTCCGGCTCCTTCCCCCCTCCCCTCCCCGTTAAAGAAGTGGCACAGTTTTCGAAGTCAGCCCTGAAGACAGCTCCTTCATGCTCAGAGTTATTAATCGCCTCTCTCAAGCCCTGTCCTAGATCACACGGCTCAGCAAACACTTCTAATGAAACAATAGACAAGAAGCCCTCATAAAAGAAGACCTGAGCGCAGTAGACCTGATTAGAGTCCGTGCAGAAAATACTGCTGAGTCGGTTTATTTTGGCTCAGAGGGGGTGTTTACCCACATCATCAGCACCTTCCTTCTCCCACCTTACCCCCTCTCCGGCTTGCCACTGGCTCACCTTTCCCCTCCCTCTCCCCTCGCCCCTCATCACTGCGGCAGAGGCTGCAGCTGCAGCGAGGAAGGGAACTCCAGCGCTGGCAGACTGATCGGATGGCTGTGCTCTTACCTCCACCCCTCTCCTCTCCACTCCTCCTCAATCCTCTGAGGACGAGTATTATTAGAGGACGGGTGGAGCGAACAGGGCCCGGCTCTATTGCCAGCCGAGCTCTCGCCGGTGCAATGTCATAAGAGCTGTTGAGAGTGTTGCAGTGTGAGATGATGCTTTGGAGATGGGAGGATATGCTGCTTGACGTTATGAATCACAATCACTCAGAGAGATGAGAATATAACAGAGGAGGACACTTTTTTTTGGGCTGTTTTACTGTGCTTTTGTATTAATCCAAACAGAGAGGAGCTGAAAAAATGTTTTGTTTTGGGTTTTTTTTTGCTGGAGAGGAAATGGTGTGAATATTCCTCCTTCAAGGTCCAAGTTTTTTTTTTTTACATTGACCGGATTTGTTGTGCTGCAGAGAATATTCAGGGGAAAGTATTTTTAGCAGACCCTGCAGCACTAAGAAATACACAAATACTGAACATGGCAGTACTTTTAAAGCCGCTGTTTTGTAGTGGCACCACCAGGAAAAATTTCATAGGGGTGGCCACTGAAAATCTCGGGGTTGCAAACCAATTCAGGAATTCAGAAAAGGGGTCACATATCCGGCAGTGCAGGAGCAGTGTTGACTGATAGTCTCGTCGTCCTTGTTTTGCCTTGTTCGTAAAAGTTAACTCTGTGATTTTATTCTTCCATCCCATACTGTAGACCTTGCTGTCGGCTTTGTGAAGCTATATTACCCGACGCCAAGATAAACACTGCTGCAGCTTTACTGTGCCCAAAAACAAAATGGCAGTCGTTTCATTTGTGGACCCAACCTCACACAAAATAGATACAGTCAGACTCTGGCCTTTAAGAGGATGAAGAAATTCGTACGGTGACTGTGTCCACACCGAGCACATCAGTTAAGTTGTGGAAAAAAAATGACTTGTCTTCACTTTGTATGCATCACAATACTATTTATTTATTACTTCCTGCCCTCCGTCTGAATTTTACATGTCACAAGAGACATGATTGCAAACAAGCTGTAGTATCAGAGGTGCCACGGCCCTCCCTGACCCCCCCTTGGGAGCACCCCTGCTGTCGTGGAGCTGTTTCCTGAGACCAATGGGAGCTGACAGTAGTGAGTTGTTTACTAATATCAGTGCCGTTATTTATCAGCCAAATGAAAAGGACGCACTCGATTAACTCTGAAGAGTTCATTAGATGGGGCCGCACGTATAATTCATTAAGCCCCATTAAATAAGTTTCTAAGTGCATCATATGCAGAGCTCATTGTCTATTCTGAAAGCCTCGTCCCAATTGTCGTGCCCCCGGCTATTTATTTACACATCTCTGACTCTGCCGCGGATTATAAATCATACATACTGTGGGCACTTCTCTGTGCTGCAGCCAGAGTTAGTCTCTCACCACCACAGATTTTATTTTTCTCGTTGCCCTCAAAAGTTGTCCTTGACCTACTTCCTAATCATCGAGGGAGTGCATGTGAGAGTGCAGGGTGTGCACGTGTGTCAGCATGCGTTTCATCACTCTCCATGCGTGTCTGCATGTGTGTGAGGGGTGAGGAGTGTTTGGGCATGCATGCAGCCACATCATGTAAAGTCACTTCGCCCTGTGGTGACACATGTCACTTTTGGTGGGGGTGGTGGTGGAGAGCGCCACCTCATGAAGACGATATGTCTGCCTGGGTGTGCAGGAGGCTTTATGGAAATAGGATGGATGTTGTAGGAAGGTGTCACTACATATGGGAGACTCAGGGGGAGGATATGTATGATGTTTCTCAGCGGGGGTGAGGGGGCACTCATTAATGTACAGGACGCTTTATAGATAGCCTGCGTGAGTGGGAGTACAAGGACAGTCTGTATCAGAGGGAGCTCAGATTTCTAGGGAGGAAAATGACACAAGATGACTCAATGCACTCCCGTATGGAAATCTTGAAGGACAGGTGTATCTGAAAACCCACGATAGAGGAAACGAAAATGAAAGGACTCCACGTATAGTGTGAGATCCTTACACTGGTTAAATGTATAAATCATGGTACTGCTTTTCAGTCAGGGTGATAGTAAGGATTCTCATCCATTACCTAAAGCTGCTGCAATCAATATTAACAATGGATTAAAAGACTACGTGTAATGTGAAGGGATCGCTCTTAGTGATTAACCCAACCCCGCGGTTCTCCTCAGCTTCACGGCGTGTTTCAGGGTCTTTCAGCTCTTTGTTTTACGGCCCACAACTTTACTCAGTCTCAGCCTGATTTCCAGCTGTAGCAGGCAGCTGTTTTCAGTAAAAGAAATCTCTAATATACCAACAAACGGCACACAGACCAATTTGGTGAACATAGTGGAGCAGTTAGCAGCTAGAGAGCAGATGTTTCTCTGTGGAGTTGGAGACCGAAGCAGAGCTTTAAAATAGAAGAGCAAACACATGACCAAACACACAACTCCGAATTAATGCTACTGTGTAAATAGGCAGCTGTTTGCTATTAATATGTGCGCCTTCAAGTGGACAAGCAATCAAACAATGCAGGTTTGAAGAGATTGTGCAAATGCAAAATATGTTTTAGTCATCTAAACAAAATCGATAGTTTAAGTGTATGCTATATCTACAATGTGCGGTAACATGATGGCTTCTCATTCGGAAAGACTTTAACTCTGAATGAAATCATTCAGTTTAGAAACGGAATATTCCAGCCCCTTACATCAGAACTAACTGATAACTGAACTGAAACCTATCTATGCTCTCTCTATGCAAACTATTGACAAAATTTTTACATCGCTGAACGCAGGAGCTTTGTAGGAATTCAGGAAACTAATCCCAAGCAAAATGACATGTGGCTATATATCAAGGCGAGCAGCAGTAGCACCCTAAGGCTTTCCAAATAAACAAAACTTCAGACAAAAATTTGCCCCCTGGATTAGCTGTTGTGGCAAACAGGCAAGGCACACCGTGATAGAGTTTCAAGTTTGTTTTGCGACCGAGAAATCTTGCCAACTAATAACCTTTCTGGTCGACTAAGGACTATGTGACCATTAGGTGGCAGCCCCACTAACTACTAGATGTTAATAGGCAGTTTTCACGATTGTAGACAAGTACTCAACAAGGTCCATGTCAGATGGAGTAAAATATCTCAGTTATGTACTTTGGAAAATGTCTGAGATCATTTCTGTATAATAGGATGGTTTAATAGTAGGCTACGTCAAATTAGCATTTTGTGTGCAGCCTTAATGGGCAAATTTGACGACTCAGCTTGTGTTTGTGTGTTTATGAGACACTGTTGAGGTGAGATTAATGCTCGACTGCGTGCTGAACTCTGCTGTGTGCCCATGGGGGTTCCTGCTTTGGCTTTCTGTGCCTCTGCCACCAGACCTGAAGTAATGCAGTTGTGAAATATTGATGCACTGTAAGCTGTCTGAGGTTGCGATGACAAGCTGAGATGGCAAAAAAGGTCTTGGTAGTAAGATTCCTTATGGTTCTATTATTGTTGTAGTGGTGCTTATAATAAAACCTGCTTTCTTCTTTTTTATACAGTATTGTAATTACAGCACTGAGGAGACTGTTCAGACAAGTCTATTATTGTCCTCGCAAACAGCCTGAGCTGCTGCATCTGTTTTGAGGGCAGAAAAAAATTATGATTTCCTCACATTGTTATCAGCTCGGCCGTCGCTGCTCTGACTGAAGTTGTTTAATCTCGGTGTGACAGTGCTGTTGCACCATTTGTTTCTACCTTTTGTATTTTTCTCTCTGTGGCGACATTTCATGCTTTGGACCATTAAATCCAGTGAGACCTCTGTGATGCTTTGATCCTACTCCCCTCTGATACAGCGCTGATGTGTGAATCCGACAAGATCTTACTGGTGATTCACTGATAGCATCTAGTGAGACCTGGAATAACACGGGGACTATTTGTGTGTTGTATGTGCGGGTTGGCTTCCTTTCCTGAAGATGAAAGTCTTGGCTGTCTTTCATCTCACTCCACAGTCTCCCCGGTTGAACAAAGTCATACGAAAGTTTTGGATCTGACACAAGCTCTGAAAAGGTGTTGTGCTTTTTGCCTTCATAAGACGCGCAGTAAACATAACGCTGCCACTTTGATGAGATGCTTAACAAGCGATCTCTCTGACAGTAGCTGACATCTTCATTTATGAAGAACTGAGTACGTACAAGGAAGTTCCTACTTCTGTTAAACCAAGAGCTTCCTGAAGAAATAGGTTGGTTTTCATGGTAGAGTTAACTTAAAGGCATGAGTTTTACATAAATGTTCATGCTGTATTCTCATTTTAAGGGTCCGAAAAACTATCCAGGCGAGAGAATCTCATTCTTTCGGTCACTACCCAGAGCTCATGGCCATAGGTGAGGGTTGGGACACAGATGGACCAGTAAATCGAAAACTCCACCTTCGCCTCAGCTCCCTTCAGTCTGGCGCATCACTGCAGACACCGCGCTACCATGTGATCCGCCACCGATCAATAAGCATCCATGGTTGTTAAGAAGAGCAATACATGTCATTTTTTTCTGCACTCACACTCTTTGTTTGGTGTCACAGAACACACGGCGGAGATAATTGTGGACTACAGACTGAATGCTTTTTGTCCGATTTACCTTCCAGCCAAGTTGCCAGAAGAAAATGTAGCATTGCGCGTCTGAAAACCATGAATACATTATATTTGCACATACATATCATACCCTGAAGCAAGATTATATGAGCTATGGCTTTATATCAGGGGTGGAGGGAATGGTGGACGGCGTGACACGTGACAGCTCGGTGAGACAGCTGCCTAACTGACCATTGTTCAAGGCCAATACACATAACAGTAGCGGTTGTGATTTATTGAGTCACTGCTTTGTTTCCAGCAACTTTTGAGGCACCAAATGTGTGTGTGTTGTAGACCCTGTCACTGTTTTTCCAGTGGGGATAGTGCCAGGAAAAACAGGTGTTTTCTACCAAGATATCGCTACGTTTCCTGCTTGGAAAGAGGCACCAAATCCTGGTATTTTAAGCCAAAACACGATCTTTTCCTCACCATTACCAAGTGGTTTTTGTGCCTAAACAAAGCCGTAGCATAGCGCTGTTGAAACACTAAGTTTCAATGTATCTGCTACATAATATCTTGTCTATTTCTGTAAGATGAAACCATTTTGCTTTTATTTACTTTAATTTCAAAGATAAGAAACAATAAATTGTGAGGACAATAAAGCCTCCACAAAATAGCATTTAAAGTCTTGTGTGTGATTTATCCTGGCTTCATATGAGTAGAGGAAAAGTCCGCTAGCTGCTAGGCTAATTTATACAATGTAAAATGTCATAGGCTCATGCTAAAAACATCAGCATGTTGTAGTTGTGGGGAAAATGTGTCCAGATAAAGCTGATTTGTGTACTTGTGTTTGAAATTGTCTCTATTAAGCCGTGTTTAATGTGTGTTTTGGGTGTGTTTTGAATCAACTAAACTTTACAACACTTCACAGAAACCCTGACACTGACACCACAGCACAAATATAAATGTTCACACATGCATAAAGCTGACACACAAGTATAAATCACGCTCAACGATTCATATATGTTAGATCCCTGTAAACGTATGCAACCTTAATTTTTGTCCATACATATAGTTACATTCTAGTATGGTTATGTTTGACTAATGTCTGTGTGAGGAACAAATCTTTTTATGATGAAATTAGATTTTTAAATTATTTTTTCATGTTGCCTCTCATGTTGTCTTAGTGATGTTTAATTCTGCTGAGGTGGCTTCAAAGACACATTTTCACTACGGTGGCCAATAATATTGTTTTGTAAACTGCAGGTAATCATAACAATAGTACTGTATCATTAAACTGACTACAAACATTAAAAAGTACATGTCAGTTTGACCACAACTTCTGTATTCGCCTGTCGCAGTCAGCAGTGATATACACATGATAATATACTTTTAGATGTCTTGGTGTAAAGAATAATGGACTGAATAATAACTGAGGGACTAACAGAGGGAGCACAACTCTGCTTCAAACTCTTTGCCTCCTATTTTCTTATATCAGCACACCCAGTTGTGTATGATTGCTTACATAACACATCATCATGTTCATTGACTCTTGAGGCTGCTAAAGAAGTGAAGACATGCTTATATAATGTGGACAGAGTTGACAACAACTGACAGTTCTGACACTGTCCGAAGAAGTTAAGTCAGTCTTTCCTTCCAGCATTTGTTCCCAAATCTTTTTCGTAAGCACGTGTTTGTGTGTGCATGCGTGTGTGTGTGTGTGTGTGTGTGTGTGTGTCGCATGGTCTCCAGAGTGTGACTTAGTGATCAGTGAGTCACAAAGGAAGTCACACACACTCACGGGATGACTGTGGTAGACACACACACACGAACACACACGTATGAAAACACACTGGATTTACAATCATCTTGGATCCCACATGGAGGATTACAAATATCTTTGAGCGCGAGTGCACACATTCTGGACGCGCCACCTGTGACGGCTCAGTGTTGAGATGCACTCACTTCGGCAAACACACAACACACACACACTCCTCAGAGCTACTGAGTCACTGACAGAAATGTCTTCACTCGTCTTCAGGAGGCAGATGAAGGGTGAAATAAGTGTGAAGTGTGCGTGTGACAGATGTTTCTGAGGGACACTTGTTATGACCTCTCCCCCTCATGGAACAGCCACACAAACAGGTTAACACACACATGCACAGACACACACACATGCAGACAGGATGACAACAGTAAATAGAAACCAGCCAGCAAGCTGAGAGGCTTCTGGCACACCTCAGCGCTCTGTTGACTTTCCCCATTGATTTTACAGCAAAGCACAAGGTACAGTGTGTGTGTGTGTGTGTGTGTACAAAACAGACGCTTCTAGGAACTGGAGGTCAACATCAACACAGGTGTGCTGCTAATTTACTTATATCCATGAGCATGCACATGCTGATATTGACGTTTTATGTTTTTGATGTGGTTTCTGCACGAATCAATCGGAATGGATCGGACTCCTAGACTCACCCCGAAAACCAGCGTTTGTTTAGTGACGTCTGCCATCAGATAGACAAAACAAGCCATCCTCTCACATTGGCGGCACTCGCGGACAGTTGAGGGAAACACAGCGGGGCAAAAATGAAAGTCAGGGAGGTGGAAGTCTGAGTAGGGCGGGCAGGAGGGGTGACAGATGAGTCCGGCAATCATGGACTCTCAGAGAGGCCGGTGTTCGCTTCCCGTAAGAGTACAAAGCCAAACCCTTTTTTTATTTTCTTAAAGCTACTCTTAACTTTCTTGCATTTCACACAGCACTTAGAAAAAATTTGAACACCCACAACTCCCGCCTCCCTCCAAAGGACGATAACGTTAATGTTTCAGAGGCTAACGTTAGCCATTAGCAACTGGATGCTGTGTTGTCATATATAACGTTATAGCCTACGTTACATTAGAGGCAATCTAAAAATACCCGTCCAGCAGAAACTCTGCAACCATCTCGTCCCTTTTTAGCTCAGGATGAAGTTGCATCAGTCCTCGCCATCGCTCGAAAGCAGAGCCGATGTTGACCCGGCTCTTGCAGCATCGAGTTCTCTCTTAGTGTTAGCTTTTTCTGCTATATTCTGTCTTTTGCCAACTGATTTCCCTGCTGGAGCGGCTGGAGGTGGAAGTGGTGGTCCGCATTTGTCTGCCACAAACGTCCCTGTTACGAGCCTATTACTGGCCTCTACGTGGGGAAAACAGACAGGACGCTCGGCCGAATGCAATGATTGGTCGGAGTTTTCTTAGAAGGCCAACTAACCTCAACAAAACAGTAATTTTAATCTCAAACAGTGATGTTTCCCCAAAAGAGAATGACCAATTTATTTTATTGTTCTTCCACCTCTAGCTGATAATGATAGCTTGGTTTTACAATAGAGAACAGCTGTGACTGCAGCCCATTGATTCTGGCTCCTTTCGTTCAGGCTAAACTGAACTTGGTGTTGTGTTGTCGCAGAGGATTGAGGGACATCCTGTGTTCAAAGCTGTTGCCAACAAGTCAGCGCTTCCTGCATAAAACCAACACAGCCCAACCACGGCAGGTCTGAGACCAAGGTCGCTGTGCCTCTGCCGCCTCGGGGCCAGGGACATTTTGTACGTCACCGCGAAGTCCTTCTCATCAGCGCTGCGTGTTATATCATGCAGACACTATTTTTATAAGATAGAAACCAAGGCTTTTGCTCACTCTTGGATGACTCACAAATAGTGGGCTCTTTACGTTGCCTTGGGCTGCCATTGTGTTTGCATAACTCTCTCTTTAAACGTGATCTCTGGGAATATGCAGAGTTCTCGTGACGAGGATCACGTTGCGTTGTATGTGCATTTTTGAATGCGTGTGTCATCCTCTCCTCTTTGTTGCTTGTCGATACACGTATAGATTCAGTGTGATTTCTTTGTGTGTGTATGCCTTTCATGCGTGTGTACATGTGTGCGGTGGAGAGGACGCCCTGCTGCGTGATTCCTGCCCCCTTCCTGACAGAGCCCCCCATCCTTCAGATGAATCCCCTACCCTCCAGTGTGTCCTGACCTTTGGCTGCGTTGGAGGAGCTGCTCATTGCTCACTCAAATCCGAGGCTGACTGGCTGTGAGAAATAATGGCAGTCACACAGTCTTATTTGTAGATATCATTTAGAGTTACATAAGGTTTTTCTGTCCTTGCCACCGTGGGAAGCAGAAGTCGGTGACTCTTGGAAAGTTTAGCTCGCTGGAATTGAACTTTGACACTGATAATGAGTAATGGGCTTTAACAAACTAAAGGTTATGGTGTATGTATAATGTATGTATGTATGTATGTATGTATGTATGATGTAAAAACATCAAGTTATTATGTATTTGTGTGTGTGTGTGTGCCTGTGTGGGTGTGCATATCTGTCTGTCCGCAGCTAATCTGGGAAACTACTGGACCAATCAGCCTCATATTTTGTGTGTACATTTATGACCATTTGATCATCTTGTGGTTGCAAGATTTCTGGAAATCAGCTCGGCTAAAAACAACAAGCCTTACTGTCTTTTGCAGGACACATTTTGGCCGCAAAAACTTACATCCCTAAAAAAGTCTGGTCTCATTTTGAACCTGAGCATCTGCAGATTATTTCCATACCTGATACGTTATCATCCACTAAAGTTAGGCACCATATCAGATCTATAAATCCCCGTTTATCTTCATTACCATCCTGACGATAAGGGAACTCAGGGTAAACCCATCTCCATCATGGTTTTCTGTATTTGTAAAAATTCTTTCAATCTATAACAAATTATAAAATTATTCTACATAAACTATAAAAAAAACCCCTCTTATTTAAGCATAAAAATCTATTTAGTTAAACTAATAACTTCCTATTTTCTTTAGTTTTTGTCATATACAGATATGTATATGACATGATTGCTGGGTAATATGTATGTTGATGTTGTCCAGTATCAAGTCGATTTACAGCAGCTAATTTAGATGAAAAATCTCTTAAGACTGACAACCTGGGCACATCTGCAACCGTATGTAACATTGAAGTGTCACATAAGCCCTTTTAAGATAGGAGTTGTGCAAATTTGCAGGAAAGCCCAGTCAGTCTTTTTTCAGCATTGGCAGTATAAAACAAAATCGGGGAGTGCAGCAAAATGCTGCCTGCCTACTTTTGTTCATACAGAATGCGCCTTTTTCGGGGCAATGGGGGCGTGAACAAGTAACAAAACGTGTAGCTCAGCGTGTGACGTAAACAGTGACGTGGGAGGGAAGCCGCGGCTGGTCAGTCCTTCGGCGATTCTCTCATAATTCGGCCCGTCCTTCACCGTCCCCGTCATCTGATGGTTAATGGCCTCTTTGTTTGCGAAGACAAGGAGGGCGCGCAATTTCTTGTCTCCCCAGTTGCTCATCTTTACAGTGTCTGTCAGGTTTCGCTAATTCCTGCTATCAGCTGTTTCCTGTTTATCCACCGCCAGTGGGTCACACGTACGATGTCATCAACAGCTCCTCCCACAGGTCATCAACAGCCCCTCCTGTGGCAGAAGGCCGCCTTGGTCTGTTTAAACCAAAAGGGTTTTGCCAATATGTCTACCCTACAAGGCGGAAAATTGGGCACCTCGGATCAACTCGCCAATCTGGCTCTGTGTGTCTAAACGCTCGCAGCTTGCCGGCAAAACGAGACTAGAGACACACTGTTGATTAAATATATATATGTGCGTGTGTGTGTGTGTGTGTGTGTGTGTGTGTGTGTGTGTGTGTGTGTGTGTGCTGCATAACTTGCATAACTAGTAACTAGGGCCCACCAGTGCCCGTCATAATAGCGTGCACAGGGGCCCATTTTAACTACCTAACGCCACTAATCAGGAGGTACAGTTCCAGTGGGTGCTGCTCTCACAGGCCGACTGCAATCAGGTTTTGTCCATCCTCCACACAGCATCATACAACACCGGTAGTGTTTCAGAAGTGGAGTAATTTGCTTGCCAGATTTTGTAGACTTGCAGATTATGTTGATTTGGTCATTTTCCTTAATATCTGTGCTTGGACAATAAGTATTTTATTTCAGTTTTATATTTCTTTATTATTGTTTTTATGTTCTAAATGTTCTACTTTAAAAAAATATATATTTTGTTATAATTGTATTTATTATTGTTATTTCCTAATTTGTTGTGGGGTAGTGATTGATAATATAAAATGATAAGTGATTAATACTGTTCAAAGTCCAGTTATGGCACAGCTCTGTCAAAAATAGACAAGACACACACTTTTCTTTATGTTTTGGAGCTTCTGAAACGCGTCTGCTGGAATGACTACAATTTTCTAAAGTGGCTGCGATCAGGCCACTGAAGCTGACTGACTGCACTTCTCTATTTCTGCACTGTTGTTGCTGTCGTGTCACAGCAAGAGGGTTTAATTCAGAAATACCCGGTGTGGAGTTTGCATGTTCTCCCTGTGTCTGTGTGGGTTTTCTCCAGGTACTCCAGCTTTCCCCTACAGTCCAAAGACATGCAGGTTAATTGGTGCCCGTAGGTGTAAACGTGAGCATGAATGGTTGTCTGTCTCTATTTGTCAGCCCTGTGGTAGTCTGGTGACCTGTCCAAGGTGTACCCTGCCTCTACCCCAATGACACCTTGAATAGGCTCTATCCCCCCGTGACCCTGTAGGATAAGCAGGGTAATGAATTAGTAAAATACACATCAAATATGTATCTTAGTCAGGGGTCATCAGTTTACTCAACGAAAGAAAAGGGATCCCTTATGTTAAGGGAAAAGATATGGAACCACTGCTCAGGACGCTGAAGCCAGAAGAAAATTTACCTCACGATAAAGTGCATTAAGTGAAGTGTTGGCTTGTTGACAACCTCTCAGCTCTGATTACCAAATTGTAACACACTTAAATTATCCTTTAAAAATGCTCTAATCACGCACTAACCGTACACAGCGGAGCTTTTATTCAAATGATCATACCCAAAGGATCATTACAATTCTTTCAGCATTTTTAAACTGATCCTGGGTGTAATTATCATGAGGTGATTGGCTAATGCTCACTTTGTTAGTGTAACCTAAGGTAAGACAACACTGTGAAACCCTGACGTTCCTTTGCTTTAGACTGTTGAGGACAAACATGTCAGAAATCATTTTATTTTTCACCAGAAACTCTGAAAGCTTCAGAAATGCTGGGAGCACAGCAGCCTCTGCGTGATTTTGGCCATGAAACAATTTCTCTTTACAAAAAGAGATGCAGAGGCGTTCAGTATCTTTACGCTAATGGCTCAGAATGAATGTTTGGGAGATTAAATTCCTTAAATGTCACGGTTGATGTAACTTTTGTGGCGGGTTTCCTCCACCAGGAGCAATATGCACAGTGTCATTCTTCCCAGCTGTCATGCATATAATCAGTCTGACGTGCACAGCGGAGACAGTATGATAATAACCTAATTATTGACCAGTGAGAAGGCTCCCTGTGGTTGTCTGGCTGTCAGTGATAGAACCAGTAAGAAAAAGGCTGACAGGAAGGAAGGTGGGCGGCAAGAGAGACTGCAGTCTGACTCAGTCTCTGCCTGGTCTTCAGGAGAGTCGATGGGCACTCGCAGTCATCACCCAGTGTGTCCATGTGACAGTTAGACAAGCAGCCAGTCATGTGGGGAGGAAAACAACCTCCATGTGATGTCAGGAATACTCTTAACAGTCTTCATCGTGTTGTATTATGCAAGATCAAACACGCCGGGAGACTTGCTGTCACCCTTATTATCATCACAGTGGTTATGTATTATATTATAGCAGTCGAAGGTTTAGTAGTGCCGTGGATGAGATAGTAGAGTCGAGTCAAAGCCTTGAAGTGTGTTTGTCTTCTTGTTTCTTGCATAAATAGGGATTCAGGTTTCATTTCCGGAGGATCCTTCAACTGGTTTGGCAGCATTTCCTGAAACCTAACCCCAGACTCGTCACTGAAAACTCTTTGCATCGCATTTAGACCTTGAATATGGTAACAGCGGCATAGATATGTTGACTTTTTAATTTGACTTTGCGTGAGTCAGGCTGGATATTGCACCCTCAGCACCTTTTGGGTAGTTCCTGATTTAAAGGGGAACTCCATCATAATCCGTTTACTAGTCATGGGTAGTATTACTCAGCAAAGGAGTCACTTTGTGTTAACAAGCGGTGGTGGTGTAACTAAGGCAATAAAAAGGAGGGATTGGTATGAGGTCAAATAAATACGACTGGTCTGGAAAAAAAAAAATCACATAATTGTGCATCTGGGGGTCTAGCCCCTTATTAGGCGTCACCAAAGCTTCAAAGGGTGTCTTAGATTTTAGGTGAGATCCAGATGAGAGTGGATTCAAACACACGACTCTGGAGACAGTTGAAATAAAATAACTTTACTTTACTGGTCAAAATTCCCCTGTCGACTAAACTAAACTTTTGATTAAGACAAGTTGACTAATCTAGGCTCAACATATTCCATTAACATTCTGAAGCCTTTACCTTCGACAAAGTTAAGTGGAAGGAAGGAAGCGCAAGATGCGAGGTCATTGTTGCGATGAGCTTCGTTATCTTCTCAGACTGGGCGGGATCACGGCGTCTCCAGGTGAACGATGTCACATTGGTCTGAGTGTGGCCAGCACCGCTAATGATTGAGTTGAATGTAGTTGTGCATTTCTCCACTCGACGGATTATATGCCAGTTTTTTCCGACACAGCTTACATGCTACTTGTTTTCATTTTCGAGATCTAAAACTCCAGTCTACTCAAGCATTACCGCGGGAAGGGGGACTGCTGTCTGACGGCTCTGTAGCCCCCACTAGTAGCGGGTGCTTGCATGACAGTAAGCAGCCTTGTAACGGAATAAAACACATACTGGTTTAACTGACGAATATTTCTGGTGGGCAGACATTTCATCGTTTTGACGACTAATCGCGTGCATCCCTAGTCATGAGGTAGGTTGGTGCACAGAAGGACAA
The DNA here is from genome assembly GCA_026686955.1 of Epinephelus cyanopodus. NCBI lineage: Eukaryota > Metazoa > Chordata > Actinopteri > Perciformes > Serranidae > Epinephelus > Epinephelus cyanopodus. Next base: position 6,996,489 of record CM048933.1, on the reverse strand, counting down.
TCAGTGGAGGCAAACAAATCCAATATTTGTTGAATAAAAACTTTATTCTAAACTGATTTCCCGTTGCAGAATCTGTCTGCCTCTGACCTACCTTTTTCGTCTGATTCCCGGTAAACGCATCAGCCTTCTGTCCCCAACCATGAGACCTGCTTCATGAGGCTGCTTGCCGTTTCCACCCAACAGCTACGATGCTACAGCGTGAGCGTTCCAGTCAGCTTACCTGTGGTTTCCCGTGGTCCAAACATTTTCACCGTCACCACTCTCACCATTGTGTGTGCGTCCTGTTGAGTACTTACCTGCTGGCTTCGTGATCCTCCGCCTGGCCTCGACCCGCCTTCTGCCTGTTCCCTTCTGGTTTGTGTTACTAGCCCTGCTTCCTACCTGCTAAGCTGTCACAGTAACATCACTACAAACTGTGTTCTCTGTGTGCTGCAATTGGGTCCAAAAACAACTTGTCACAAAGTCCTGTGTTTGATTGACGCATCCTCCGCGCCTACCTGCCTCCTGACGCCTACTTTTGGTCCTTATACTTCCTTCGTTTGTTATTCCACTCAGTGCATTGGTCACACAATCACAGCCTTCCTTATTACTGTGGTATATTACTTTTCAAGGGCATATGTACAAATATCTTTGTCTCATATTTTGTAACATAAATCACATAATTTCAAAGGTTTGTATGATTATGTTGCTGCATTTCGCTCTAATTTGCCATTGTAGTCGCACTAAATTGACCCTGATCTGATTCAATACGTTTTAAGGGAACTTTATGAACCATGGAAAATAAAATAACATAACACGTCAGCGTGCATTGCTGGCTAATCGCTTGCAGCAGTTACGCTGTGATCCCCTGGCCCTTCCAGGTGCACTGGACCCTTCTGGCTACATTACAATGAACAGGAGAACAGATTGACCGCGACAAGCGTGCAAGACCTCACACCACAGTAAATCGATGGGTGGGGGACAAATATAGGTTGTCTTATTACTGGGAGCGTGGACAGGCTGCCGTTAGAAAGAAAAGGAGGAGAGGGAGGTACAGTAGAGAGGTGATTAATATACCCATCTGCTCTCTGCTGACTCATATTCCTCCGTGCGACACTGTCTATACCTTCACTTAGTCTGTTATTCTTCCGGCACGTGCCGTTTTCATCTTCTTCTGTGTGACAGATGTATTTAATCAGATGTTAATCTCCACTTGCATCTCAGTTTTGGTGCAAGTCAAAGCTCTGTAAACCTACTTCTACACAGAGGAGGAAAAACAATGCCCTCCTTTTTTATTGTCTCGCAGCAGCAGCGCGACCTGCCCCCATTTCTGAGGTGCTACACCGGAGCGTGTTCAAATATTTAGTTTAGTGCACCAGGCCAATTATTTCGCAATGGATTAATAATCTGTGTTTTTGCACCCTCCTCCATCACCCACATTCACACACACACACACACACACACACAGATGATGATGCTGTGGCAGTACGACTGATGCGATTTGGCATTACTGGGCCACCAATCCTGCTGAATGCCCTGAAATTTCACCTCCCCTTGTGCCCCCGTCTCCACACTCTCGACACTCCTCTCAGCAATCACTCCAGCGACCCCCCATCTCCCAGATCTGCTGTCGAGCCTCAGCCTCGTGCTGTCACGCTAAGCATGTTCACTTGGGGTGTGTCGACTTTGGGAATCCTCCAATGAATGTGAAGACAAGATAGAAATTATTCTTACTGTCGGTAAGCAGAAAATTTGGAGCCGCTCGTGAGACTTGATATTGTTTGAAAATGTTTGATTCTGGCACAAACATGACCATTTCTTTTAACTACCTCAGTTTTGGAAATAGAAAACATCTTCATAAAACATTTATATTTTAATTTAACAAAATAAGGCCGGCTTCCCAAGTGCATCAATTTTTGATGTTTTGTAAACACAAGCAGCTGTACAAGAACTTTTTCTCAATAAAGTAGAAAATTCGAAAAATTATTTCTTAAATGGGTCCTCCATAAAAATTAGCATTGCCCTTCCATGGATTTCCAACATCGCCCACAATCAATGTTTCATTTAGGTTTAGCAGGGCATAATATAATATATGTGCACCCAGGACACATTTTTCTTTCTTTCTTTCATTCTTGAGGAAAATCTGGGACTTAAATTTATTAAAAGTTACCTTGTCTTTGGTTATATCATGAGCAGTGTTAAATTTATTAGGTCTCATCATTTCTGACTCTTCACCGCTTCAGCGTGCAGCTGCCTGGTGCTGAAACACTGCAGGAGGAGGGGGGAAGCTCTGCAGGTCATGTAGCTGTCACGGCACAGGACGTGTTTCTTGGAGACACTGCTTTTTAATGTTTCAATTCAGATCATGGCGCTGTTCCCAGCCATGCCTTGGTCGCACCCTTCGCAGTGAATGCAATGTGCAACGTTGGCTGTTTTATCATATCTGAGCCGCAGAAATTGGACTTTCTTTTTGAAAGGCATAATAATTTGGCCCTTTTGTGTGTGGTAGACTCTGGCTCGGAGTCAGATGGGACCGTCTCCTCTGAAAATATTAGATCGGGATTAGGCCTCTTACCGGGGACAAGGGAGACAGGTGGTTGAGTGGTTATCTATGCTGATGATGTCTTCCATTGTCTTTTTATTAGTTTTTAACATTTTACAAACACACTTAACATAGGGCGAACAAGGGGAGGATAAAGACAAAGAACAAAAGGACAGATACCACAAACAAACACGTGAAAAAGAAAAAAGAAAAAAAATACAATTATAAAAAGTAAAAAAGACAGCATATAAAACAAATAAATAGCAAATTAAATTCAACCATGGTCACAGTTTGAATGTCTCTGTTGTATATGGAATCAAAGCATACTCAATCATACTAGCTGGATGTCAGAGGCCCATAAATGGTTCCCATATTCGCAGGAAGGCATCCCCCTTGTTTTTTAGGATGTATGTACGTTGTTCCAACCTTAAAGTCTCATTTAGAATTTGTTTAAACAAATCGACTGTTGGAGGTCTTTGCTGATTCCAGTTAAGTAGGATGCATTTCTTTGCTATGTAGGATATTATGCCGATCCTCTTCGTGTATGTGGGGTCCAGTGTTTTGGACAGTTCTGTACCAAATAAATAACGTATTGGTGTCATGTCTAGCGGGGTTTCCATTACTTTGACAGTCAGGTCATGTATAACCTTCCAAAAGTTCTTTAATTTATTACACTCCCAGAAGATGTGCATAATTGATCCTACACATGTTTTGCAACGATGACATCTAGGGGATGAGCTGGGAAACATCCTACTTAAACGGAGTGGGGTAAGGTACGTCCTGTGCATAAACTTATAATTCTGTTCAATGATCTTATTACAAGACAGTGAGGTAAAGACATTCTGACATATAGTGTCCCACTGGTCATTGCTAAAATCATATCCCAAATCTTTCTGCCATATAGTCTTAAGTGAGGTCAGGGATGAACTATGATGGTCTAACAGAGCACCATAAATCACAGAGATTTTTCCTTTTAGTGATGTGGTGCTCTTCAAAATCTCCTCTACACTTGTCAGCCCGAAGACAGCCGTCCTTCCCTTTTAGGGCATTAATAAGGTGGCGAATTTGTAGATATTTATAAAAGTCATGTTTTGGAATTTGAAATTCTGATCTTAATTCTGCAAAAGATTTAAGTGAGCCTTCGGCAAACAGATGTTGGAACTGATGCACACCATTTTCTGTCCATTTTGTGAGCAAGAATCTTCCAATTGATGGTGGCAGATCTGGATTGGAGGATAAGGGGGCAAGCCTGGAGATTTTGTCAGCGGTACCACAAAACCTCTTCACATCCTGCCAAGCCCGGAGAGTGTTGTGGACTACATATGTTCTTGTTACTGAGCGTAATGTACTTATATTGTTGATAAATGGTAGTGAGGTTAGTGAGGTAGGGAGGCAAAGTTCTTCTTCTATATCAATCCAGTGGGCGTTTTTACGTTTTTGTACCCAGCTAATCAAGCCCTTTGTCTGAGTGGCCCAGTAGTACATCTGTAGATCAGGAAGTCCCAACCCACCCTTCTCCCTGGACTTAGTTAAAGTTTTGAAGGCTATTCTAGGTGGGGAGTTCTTCCAGATAAAGGAGGTTAACATTTTATTTATAGATTTAAAAAATACTTTGTTCAAATAGCAGGGCAGTGACTGAAACAGATAGCTGAAACGTGGGAGTATATTCATTTTAATTACATTAATCCGTCCGAGAAATGAAATGGGGAGCTTTTTCCAATGTTCTAATTCCTCCTTAATCTTTCTGAGTAAAAGGACATAATTTATATGGTGCAGATCTTGAAGTTTTGGGGACACATTCACCCCGAGATATTTAAAGCCGTTTTGAGCCCAGGTAAAAGGTGAGATGGTCTTGAGTTTATTAGAGACTGGTGAGTTCAGTAGTAAGGCGTTGGATTTTGTCAAATTAATTTTGTAGCCTGATATTGTTCCAAATTTAGTGATGAGGTCTAGTACTGCTGGAATTGATCTTGATGGGCTGGTTAAATACAAAATTATATCGTCAGCATACAATGAAATTCTATTCTTGGTTTTCCCAATGTCAACACCAGTAATCTCTTCACTAGCCCGTATGGCTTCAGCAAGCGGCTCGATCGCCAGATTAAATAAAAATGGGGATAGCGGGCATCCCTGTCGACAGCCTCTATATAGGCCAAATTTTTCAGTGAGGGTGCCATTTATGTTTATTTTAGCCTGTGGATTACTATACATGGCCCTGATCCACCCGATGCATTTTTCACCAAGATTAAATTTTTCCAGAACAGCAAATAAATATGACCACTCGACCCTATCAAACGCTTTTTCTGCGTCCAGCGATATTATTAGGGCTTGTCTGTTGTGTAGGGTCGAGTGGTCAATTACATTTAATAGCCTCCGAATATTGTCAGCAGCATAGCGTGCTTTTACAAAGCCAGATTGGTCAGGGTTTATGATCCGAGGCAATAAGTCTTCAAGCCTGTGCGCAATTAATTTTGATATTATTTTAAAGTCAACTGGAAGTAGTGAAATTGGGCGAAATGAAGAACACTCAGCAGCGTCTTTATCCTTTTTGTGTATCAGTGTTATTATTGCTGTCTTCGTAGATTCAGGAAGAATTCCATTTTCAAAAAAGTCTGTAAGCATGGGCATGAAAAGGGGCTCAATTTGTGGCCAGAAGGTCTTATAAAATTCTACCGAGTATCCGTCCAAACCTGGGGTTTTTCCAGAGGGAAGTGATTTAATCGCCTGCAGCACCTCATCTGACGTGAATGGAGCACTCAACTGTTCTTTTTCATCCTCTGAGATAGAGGGTAGGGACACTTTTTCCAAGAACGTATGGATATCTGTTTCTGACGGGTTTTCTGATGTATAAAGCTGTGTATAAAAGTCGAGGAATGAGGACTGTATTGTTTGTATATCATATTTCAATTGGCCAGTCGTGTTACGTATGCATTTTATTGTATTATCCGCACGTTCTTTTTTGAGTTGATAAGCTAGAAGTCTGCCGGGCTTATTACCGTATTCATGATATTGCTGTTTGGTAAAGAACATAAGTTTTTTAATGTGTTCAGTTTGAATAAGGTTGAGGCTAGATCTGACTGCATTTAATTTCTTCATATTTTCTTCTGTAGGCGATTGTTTATGAGATTGTTCCAAATTGATTAGCTCCTGCTTGAGTTGTTCTGTATGTTTATTAATAGTTCTTTTCTTTGCAGACGTGTAAGAGATCAGCTGACCCCTAATTACGGCTTTAGCTGCATCCCACATCACTGCTGGAGTAACAGGGGAGGCTGCATTGTCCTGTCTGTACTGTCCTAGCCATTGTCTGATATTATTACAGGCTTCAGTATTAGTGATGAGTGAAGAGTTAAATCTCCAGTGCTTGGTTCGATGCGATTGTTGGGGGAGGGATAACTGCAGATAAACTGGTGAATGATCTGATATAAGAATGGACCCTATGTTACAAGAAATTACGGATGAGAGATGTTCCTGTGGTAAAAGAAAAAGGTCTAGCCGAGAGTATGATTTGTGTCTAGCCGAGTAAAAAGTGTAATCTTTCACTGTGGGATTGAGTTCTCTCCAGACGTCAACAAGGCCTACATCCTTTGAAGCAATTCTCAGAGTCTTTGATGCGTTAGGGTTGGACAACGCAGGTGATGATTTGTCCATATTACTATCCATACAGCAGTTGAAATCTCCAGAAACTACACCAAGGTCTGTATTATGTTGATTAAATAAGATGATCATATCTATCATAAATTTGGGACAGTCCTCATTTGGTGCATAAATGTTAAGTAGTGTTAGTTCTCGTCCATATAGCGTTCCACGAATTAGTACATGCCTACCCTCACAGTCGGTATGTTGTTCCTTAAATATGAAAGGCAAGTTTTTGTGAATAAGTATTGCTGTTCCCCTTTTATTGCTGGTGAAGCTTGAGAAATAGACCTGCCCAACCCAGTCTCTCTTGAGTTTTTTATGCTCCTCATTGGACAGATGTGTTTCCTGTAGTAGAGCCACAGCTACTTTTTCCTTTTTCAAGAATGTAAGAACTCTTTTTCGCTTAATTGGGTGGCCAAGGCCTCTGACATTCAGTGTTACTATATTAAGTGTGTTAGGCATACTGAGATTCGCGTGTTACATTGAAAATGTTTGACCATGTTACAACAGAAGCAAAAAGACAGACAGTGAAAAACTGACAGAAAAATATAGAAAAGAAATACAAAGGTAGAGAATAAGGGGCCCCCCTCTTATGCTGATGATGTCGAGGCTGAGCTGAGCCTTTCAGGGCCAGGATGAGGTTAATAGACACTGTAGCACTTTTCTTGATGGAAAAAAAACAATCAACAGTTCTCTTCATTGTTGTCACTCAAGGAGAAAACAGGGTGCGGTTTCACACACACGCCTAATTTATTTTCCCACCCTGTTTCAGCAAAGAAGAATATAAGGGTCAGAGCCAATCAGATGCAAAGAAGGGGTGTGTCTTTGCTGAATGTGGGAGACTCACACAGAGAGTTCAGCCCCAACAAAACATAGCAAAATGGTCATCGAAATGGAAGTGGTGGTGTGTTGGAACATCCTGTTGTGTTACACATGCACACTGCCTCTTAATGTCATATCAGTTCAGGAAGGGACCCAAATGCAGAACAGTAGGTGGATACGGAACAAAAGGCGAGCTTTAAAAAAATAGGCAGCACCACAAACTTATCAAAAGAACGAGACACAGCTGGAGTAGGAGGACACGGGCAAAAGGAGGGAAATGGGGACTGGCTTACAACGAGGGTGTGGAGGGGGAACACCAGGGTGGAGCAAACAAGACTACTACAGAACATGCGTGAGGGGAAGACTGGGAACAGGGACGGACTAACGAGACTGACGGAACGGAAGTAAGATGAGGAGAGAACCTACAAAATACAACGTGAAATGAGGAAGATCACAAACAGAAAACCCCAAAACAAAGTCAACAAGACATCAGAATATGAATAAAAACCAGGTAGCTAGTTATAGTTGTGCACCTGGTTTTGTCTTCCCCAAACTGCTGACAAGTAACCCCAGACCAAAAGTGGTTTTGACCATGACAAAAATATTATTTGTTTCATATTATTTGCAGGTCTGTTGGGCGGCGCCCGTTTCACCGGCTCCTCCAGGAACTACAGCACCCTCCTGCTGGAGGAGGATGCCGGGCTGCTGTTCGTGGGAGGCAGAGGAGCCCTGCACGCGCTCAACACCACCAACATCTCCACGCCTGCAAACCTCACAGTGAGTGCCATGCAGACCAAAGATCAACACGCTAATTGCCGCAAAGAAACAGCAAACCCCCCATTTCACAAGTTTTCCTTCCATTTCCGAGGCGTTAAAGGAGGACAAACTAATAATAGCCTTAAGCAGATTGAGCAAATCCCATTGTGTTCCTTCCAATTTTATGGATATGGGATTAAATGCACCAGGCGTTTATTCAAGGGTTACTGAAGAGAGTCAGGACTCAGTGACGCAGCCTGAAAATAAAGTGAGCTGTCTCTTTTCTTGCTTCCTGTCTATTACACACACACAAACACACACACACATGCTCACGGTCTTGTTTTCCTCTCCTCATTTTCCTCTTCTCTGTCCATAGATCTTTCTGTTCATCTATCTGTGTTTCCCTCTCTATTTATTGAGCTAACTGAGTCACCCTTATTACCACCTCCCCATTGTTTGCAGATTGATTGGGATGCTTCCCCCGAACAGAAGAAGCAGTGTCTAAACAAAGGCAGAGACAATCAGGTACATGGCTGCAACTCTACTCTCTTATTATTATTCAGACACTTTTTCTTTGGAGAAAACTCTTTATTTACTGCGTTATTATTGCAGAACAGAAATGAAACACTTCTGCTTTGTGGTGCGTGGATTGCATCTGACGGCATCAAAGTGGATAATCCTTTCAAGTTCTACTTAATCCAGTTTTCCTTAAAAAAAAAATCACACTTATTCATTGAATATTTGCATGGAGTAGCCTCTGTGTGTGAAGTGGATCGACTGGCCCCGTGTTTGCTGCAGCTCTCGCTTATTGTGGAGCCAGAAATAACCTTGTTTGTCTCTGTTCTCTGCAGACGGAGTGCTACAATCACATCCGCTTTCTGCAGAGATTCAATGAGACTCACCTGTACGCCTGTGGAACAAATGCCTTCAGACCTCTTTGTGCTTACATAGTAAGAGCTTGTTTCTTTTAATTTCAGCACAGTTATGACGACACTGAAATTACAATGATTAATTGTGTCTTCTCTGTCTGTAAGGATGCGGAGCGGTTCAGCTTCTCCTCAGGCTTCGAGGAGGGCAGAGACAGGTGTCCGTATGACCCGGCGAAAGGATACACAGGGCTCCTCGTAGGTGTGTGTCCCAAATTTGACATTTTATCTGTTCTATATATAATATGCTGATGCAGTCAAAGCAGCACGCAGGCATGGGTGAAAGTATGCTGGAAAAAGGTGAAAGCTCCCAGACTTTATTAGACGAAAGAGGAAATTTAGACCGTGACAACAGCCATCCTTGACCACCGTTTTAGAGCCACGACGTATTGATATTGCCAAATTTCTTTCACGTTGGTCATCTTTTTTCTAGGACAGCCCAAAACCACACAGTGTATACCAGCTTACATTATTCACATATGTTACTGGTTGCCAGTCCGTACTGGCTGTGAAGAGTTACCTTCCTAATGTGACTACACTGTAAGAAATGGGACTTCAGCTGGATGTAATATAGCCTAACAAACATGTGGGTGTCTTCCATAGTTACAACATTTCAGTGCAAAAATCCCTCTGTGTGTTCATCATATAGGTTTGTTACTGAATCTGCTATGAGTATAGGAGTTTTCCAGTATTAGAATCTTTAAAAGCCTTTTATTACTTTAAAGTTTTTCCATCTCTGATCATTTCTATCTGTTTTAATTGTTATGTCACCCGTTGGTGTCATCCAAGCGTGTGTATTTTATTCCATTTCATCCTCTGATTTTATTTAATTGTAGTGTTCTAATCTTTTTGTCCCCTGTTGAGAACTTTGTAATTTTGTTTTGAAATGTGCCGTTAAGTTACAGTTAATTATTTTTATTACCGGGAAAACACACCAACAATTATCTGACAAATAACTGCCAGGAGGAAGATGCTCACTCAATTTGACTAAAGCAGACTGATGAAGACGAATATTAGCTCCAGCTAAATGTGTGGGCATGTGAATGTTGTGTTAAAGCAGACTAACATATACTTTATAATGGAATATAATTGAAATAAAGACTCAGGAGAGGCATTCAAACGTTCTCTTGGTTTGGCTTTAACAACTTAAGCATGCTGGGATCGAAATCTAATTAGCATTTACAAATATAAAACCCGCATTGGGTGATAGGTCAGTTTGCCTACTTACTGTGCAGCATGCCAACTGTTTTCATTTACATCTGATTTAACTCTCACGTCCAAATTTCTCTCTGTCTTTTCATCTGTTGATCAGACGGCGAGATGTTCACAGCCTCTCAGTACGAGTTTCGCAGCTCTCCAGACGTGCGCAGAAACTTCCCCTTCCCCACACTCAGGACAGAGGAAGCCCCCACCCGATGGCTTCTGGGTAAATACATCACATGACAGCTCAAGTCAAACACAGGAGATAATCCTCAAATATATGAAGTAATAAACAAGTGTGTGCAGAAACACTGTAGATGCTGGTTTATGTAACTCCACTTACAGTAAACTACTAAATGGACCAAGCCTCATTGCAGTTTTGCACATTTTTAGCTCATGGGATGATTTGCTGTTACTGCAAAAACTGATTGACTTTGAGATTGAAAATCACATCAAAAAATTGCACTGCACTGCAGCTCTAACTGGCTTAGTTGTGGCAATTCAATCATACTTAAAAGCTCCATCTTTTGGTTTCCAAGGAGACACTTCCTAGGCTGCTAATAGGTCTGTGTTTGGACATGTGGATCTGAGTGTGTGTTGTTTGTGTGTGTGTGTGTGTGTGTGTACAGAGGCAGATTTTGTTGGCTCCGTGCTGCTGAAGGAGAGCATCAACAGCTCTATCGGCGACGACGACAAGATTTACTTCTTCTTCACAGAGAGAAGTCAGGAGCAGATTGCCTACCCGAGCCAGACCAAGGTGTCCAGGGTTGCGCGAGTCTGCAAGGTCAGAGAGAAAAACCAACCCAAATGCTATTAATCATAATCATATTCGTGTTTTTTTTAGGGGTTTGGAAAGTTATTTCTAAAATAAAAAAATAAGACAAAACTCACATAGCAGATTTCTTCCAAGGTCGTGGAAAGAAAGGATTGAAACGAGGGAAGAGAAAAGTTGCCAGTATTCAAAGAGCAAAACTGGTGGGATTATTAAACGCTTTACGTCACTGATACAGAGTGAAGTAAATGGGTTTAAGGAGACTTTCTGTTCTCTGTTCGTCTCTCTCAGCTGCCATTCTCCTCTTACGGTTATTTCAGTGCTGAATGAACCAGCGGTTGTCTCTAATCTTGGTTTCTTCACCGACAGCGGTTTCTTTCTGTGCCACTGTTGCCAGGCAAACTTCAAGTCCACCAACTTCCACCTCCAATGGCAAACCCTCTCCCTCTCTTCATTGCCATCTCGCCCTCTTTTCCTCCTCCTCCTCCTCTTTTTTTCTCCTCTCACCTCATTTCACTTACAATCAGCATCTCTGGTCTAGACAGCATACCCAGCAACTCCTCTCCTCCTCTCTGTCGTCCTCCCTGTCGTTTCTTTTAGCCATGCGTGATGGTGTAATTACCATCACAGTATGCTGTTGTGCTTAAATCAGTGTTGCCGTTTTTCAAGGGATCAAAAAGGTGTCTAAACCCCTGCAGCTGTGTATAAGAGGAGGATTTGCATGAATGTATGAGAGAAAAAAATCAATGAATGTGAAAGCTACATATTAATCATCCACTCAGGAGTCAACTTTTAACATCCAATCAGAGTTAAACCGTGCAAACCAATCAGTGCAAATTGTGTGCGTGAAATGTCAGCAGAACTAAAATATCAAAACCAGAAAGCTTTCTTCCTTAACGGTACACTATGCAGGATTTTCTTATAAAACAATGCGTAAACTCATACAAAAATAATCCATCTAAAGAACGTGTCCCGACCTGGATGTGAAGCAACTGCAGTCACATGACACATTGTTTGGGTTAAACATGAGCATGTTACAGTCCTGGAGGATTATTAATGTGCACCTCCTCCTGTACTGCCTTAATATGCACATTCAGCACATCCAGTGCATCAAAACATTGTTTTCTAGTTGGAGCCGCGCCTCGTTTTCAAACTGTATGGTTTGACTGAAATGAGCAATGACAGCAATATAGTCCACGATGAGCAGCGCTAAAATCAACCTGCGTAGTTGTCCCTCCATTGTGACATTAGAAAGTGTCACATTTATCTAGCAAGTGTACTCTTCTTCAACGTTTGCTTTACTTCCTGGATTTTTCCCACATGGAAATTCTGACCAATCAAGAGCAGCTGTCTCGCACAAGGCATTTAACTCCAGGCAATTATGCAACTTTGTGACAAAATTAGTCCCTGATTTGGACCAGAGCAAGCAAACTCTAGGTCTGAAGCCACACTTAGATATTCCTGAGCGCAGCAATGCCCTGTGTTCACATTCAATGGGCTAGAATGATACAAATATATAATAGTAACTGCAATAAAGTGATGAAAAAAAGACCATAAAAATAAGGCAGTGGCAGCACGAATTAGAAACAGAAATAATATAAAGAGTTAAAAGTTAAATAATAAAATAATAAATTAAAAATATGTGTTCAAAATTTTTTAGCAGTAGCATAAAGACACAGCTTAAGTTTGTTCATGTAAACTTAATGACACAAGTGGTCTTTTTTTTCTCAGAGTTTTTAGTGTAGTTTTACTTTTTACAATTTTGGAAATATTTCTACATTCTTTGCTACAATTATTTTTATGTCTGTCTGTGTAGATATGCTTTGCATGAGATAGTTGTACATTTAAATGCTGTCTGTCCATGCACATCATTTCACATTCTCACAAACAGGCAGCGAAATAATTTCTGAGCATTTCACTTCCTGAACTTTTTTAATCCCACACACTCAAACAGTTCATCTCCTCCTGATTCTCTCTCTGCATCCAAAATAAGTCATTTCTGGAAATAAGGTCTGGACTCAGCTCCTCTCTCTTCATCAGCGCTGCTGTGGAGTTGTCAGAGCAGTCGAGAGTGTAATAACTCAGTCTGAACTAGGCCACAGCAGCACATGCAGATGTCGAGCTGGTCCCCAGCTCAGCCCCGTGGCAGCCAGACTCCATGCTGGCTGGATGCAGATCTGCAGATAGTGAAGGCCCTGGCAGTAGCCTCTGGCCTCAATCCACTGAAGGCTTGCCATTTTTGAGCTGCCTAACTAGTTGTCCTCTTCTGCTTGTCACTTCCCAGCCAGACTGCATGTACTTCTCCTGCAACCATGACCCATTTTCACAGAGAAGGGTGTAAATTACATGGAAACAAGGTCTTTTCAGGAACATATTCAGCACAATTCAGCACCATTCTGACATGATTTAATATTGTCTATTGCAGAGCTCCATGTATCTCCAGCTGAGAAAACCATCGGTTCAAACTGTTTTCGTCATGTCGTCTTGGGTTAATATCCCCACAGGCATATCTTTCTTGACTCTTTATTTTCTCGGATTTAAGTCATGACAGCGCAATGACCCGGACGGGGCTTGACTGACATGGATTGTAATCTATCATTGCATCCCTTTAGTTCTTCCCATGATAATAACCTGGTATCCATCTGAGCAGCAGCCTCCGGGGCTGAAATTTGAAGCCAAAAACTGCAGTTCCGCTAATGGCCACTTGAGGCTGGCTCCAAAAGGGAGTCAATTTCTATAGATCCTGATGTCAAAAACCTCCTACTTTACAGCAGAGATAAACATGTTTACAGCCTTTTATAAAAAATGGTTTGCGTCTCTATAGCTAATTTCCCACTTAATGACAATTGTACCGGTGGTGAATTTTAAATGTTTAAACGTTATTAAGGCTTAAAGTTACACATTGATTTTACGCATATGTAACACACACACACACCCCAACCCCGTAAGAACGTTAGCATTATGAACCATAGACTGTAACTGTATCATGCTCACCAAGCTAGCAGCTAGCATTAGGGTTAGCACCACCCTCTCATCCAAATATCTTCTGGCTCCAAATTTCCAAGATGGCGGCAGCCAAAATGCTGAACTCAAGACTTCAAAACAAACAACAGGGTCACATCACAGTGGTTACGTGTATTTTTTATTTATTTTTTTTACTTTCTCAGTGGCATCCATCTTAACCGACACAAACGCTGCTTTCAAATGGAACTTTGGTCAAGTTGGAAAAACACAGCTGCTATAGGCAATGGCGACTGTTGGCGTCTTGAAGCCAGTGAGCATGCAGTTTAGCAAGCAAGTGAGTATGGAATGAAATGCAGAATATGCAAAGGCATAATGATAGAGGACAGGGATGAGGACGTTACAATACAGTATATTAACTTACCACCCACCAAAAAAAAAAAAAATTCCACTTCCAAGGTCGTGAATACCTCAAGAGGGAGGCGTTCATATGGACCATCCCTCTCTTTATCTTCCTCTTGTATCAAAAATGAGTTGGCATTATTAATGCCAGTTCTTGATACGGGCATATTTGTTTTCCATACTTATGTGATATGTCGATTCAAGCTACTTTGCCTCTTTGTGTGGGAGGCCGAGGCGCGCGGAGCGTTTTGATGAACGACAGGCGTCTGCGAGAGACATAAACGAAGAAAGATGAAGCTCTATAATTCCAACAAACAAAGAGAAAAGAAGTCTGTGTCTCTTTTTCTCCCTGTCTCTTCTAAATGAGTGTGCTAAATTACTCTTTTAGGGAGAGATGTCTTGCAGCTACGCCTCCCAGTGCTACCGAAATGCAATTAGAGCAAATGTGCTAAAGTAGGCACTAACATTCAGCTCTAGTTTCATAAGACTCTTCTCACTTCCTCCTCCCCTCTTTATGTCTATAGTTATGTGTACATTATGATTCTGTTCCTGTCTTTTTGTCGATTATTATATCTTCATTTCACCATTATTACAATTGCAGATCGGTACCTGTGATGTATACAGAGAGTGGATGGATTTGTGTCGTTTAAAAGGCAGAATCTATAAGCTGAAGTGACTTTATTTAATTATCTGTGCGTCCATGCGTTGTCTCCTCTGTGTGCAGAATGACTGGGGAGGCCAGAGGACCCTGCAGAGGAAGTGGACATCCTTCCTCAAGGCCAGAATGGTGTGTTCGGTCCCTGAATATGAGCTGCACCTCAATATCCTGCGCAGTGTGTTCGTCCTGCAGGGTCGAGACGCTCAAAGCAGCGTTTTCTACGGCGTCTTCGGCCTGGAATGGTAAGAGACGACACCAAATTCTAGCTTTTATAATGGCTTTTTTTGCCCCTTTAAGTACAGTGTAGTACAATAAGAATATCCTGTCTCAGCATTGTTTTATACACATTTCTGCAAAGCATGGCGGATTTGGTATTGTTGGAAAGATCAATGTTTAAATGAGCAAAGATCTTACATTTTAGGTGATTTTCCAACACCACTGACGGATAGTTGACTTTATTAACTTGATAACCCAAAAATCATGGCAACAAAAAGTGTGTCCATCACTTATCAGAGTCCCCTGGAAACAGGTTTCGACGTGTAGAGGGGTTTTTGCAGTGTGTGTTTTTTCGTGTTGTCAAATTTTTTTGTGTGTTTTTGCAGCGCATTTGCTCTATCAGCCACCATGCATTCCAAAACCTCCACTCTTCTGTGTGGAGAAGCTGGAGAAGGAGGATCCCTGCATTAATAGACCTTTTTTCATATAGTAAAATCCTTCTCTTGAACCAAAAACAGCCCTGAAGCTGCTTTGGCCAAATGCACCAAACTCCATTTAAATTAACAGTAATTTCATCATCTAACACACGCGTCATTGAAAGTCGAAAATAAACAAAATAAAACTCACCCAAGCCATCGTGGTTCATTTTTCCAATGTTCCTATAATCACTAACTCTGGTTTGACTGAAATAAACCCTCAATTCACCCAGTTGTATGTTACAATATGCTGGATCTATACACGCTAAAATCACTGTTTATTTAAATGGAGTCTGGTGGGTTTGGCTACGGCAGTTTCTGAGCTGTTTCTGGTTGAACAAAAAGATTTTAATCTAACAAAAAGGTCTGTCTCTGTGAGGATCCTTTACATAATGTTGTCAGACACTTATAGGAGCAATGTGAGCCTGTCACTGGCAAAAATAAGCACTTCTGTTGGACACACACTGACGGTGAACAAATGCCCCTAGTGGTTACATTGCAGTCTGTGTTGTGGTTGCCGGCTGCAGTGGTCTTGCTCAATAATGAACCAGTTTCAAATTATTTTGCTCCTGTTAGTCATTTAGACATGAAACATGGGAGAGTAGGTTGCACTTTGACAAATACCAAACTCACCCTTTAACAGTCGCAGCTGATGTGACAGTGTCAGAGGACGATGTCTGCTGGTGGAATATCTGGCAGCGATGAGAGTGTGTGTGTTTATGCTGATATGCAGAGTCATGCTGCATAAAATTGTCCCAAGGGTGTTTAGATTGTGAGGGAGAGGATTGCATCGCATCGGTTCAGTAACGAAATCTGTTCCTCTCTGGATCTTCACTTTTTTTACTGCTGCACTTCCTGTTGTGGAAATTCAAGCTCAACCTCTCAGTCTGTCTCATTCACCACAACAGCTGGTAGTTTCTTTCTCTTTCTTTCTTCTTCCTGCTTTCTTTTTTCTTTCTTCTTTCTTTCTTTCTTTCTTTCTTTCTTTTGTTGCTTTGTCTTCCTTCCTTCCTTTCTCCTTCCTTCCTTTTTTTCTCTTTCTTCCCTTCCCTTTCTTCATTCACTCAATCTTTCTCTTTTTTGTTCTTGCTGCTTTCTTCTTCTTTTTTTCCTTCCTTTCGTTCCTTTTTTCCACCTTTCTTTCTTTCTTTCTTTCCTTTCTTTCTTTCTTTCTTTCCTTCATTCTGCTTTCTGTCTTCCTTTTCTTCCTGCCTTCCTTCCTTCCTTCCTTCCTTTTATTCGTCTTCTTTCTTTCTTTCTTTCTTTCTTTCTTCTTTCTTTCTTTCACCTTCTTTCCTTCCACTTTCTTTCTTTCACCTTTCTTTCCTTCCACTCTTTCTTCTTTCTTTCCTTCCCTTTTTTTCTTTCTTTCTTTCTTTCTTTCTTTCTTTCTTTCTTTCTTTCCACCTTTCTTTCCTTCCACTTTCTTTCTTTCTTTCACCTTTCTTTCCTTCCATTTTTCTTTTTCTTTTTTTTTCTTTCTTTCTTTCTTTCTTTCTTTCTTTCTTTCTTTCTTTCTTTCACCTTCTTTCCTTCCACTTTCTTTCTTTCTTTCACCTTTCTTTCCTTCACTTTCTTTTCTTTCCTTCCCTTTTCTTTTTCTTTCTTTCTTTCTTTCTTTCTTTGCTGCTTTCTTTCTCCCTTTCTTTCTTTCTTTCTTTCTTTCTTTCCACTTTTTTCTTTCTTTCTTTCTTTCCACCTTTCTTTCCACCTTTCTTTACTTTTTCTTCTTTCTTTCCTTCCATTTTCTTTCTTTCTTTCTTTCTTCCTTTCTTTGCTGCTTTCTTTCTCTTTCTTTCTTTCTTTCCACCTTTCTCTCCTTTCACTTTCTTTCTTTCTTTTTTTTCTTTCCACCTTTCTTTCCTTCCACTTCTTTCTTTCTTTCACCTTTCTTTCCTTCCACTTTCTTCTTCTTTCTTTCCTTCCCTTTCTTTCTTTCTTTTTCTTTTTTCTTTCTTTCTTTCTTCTTTTCTTTCTTTCCCTTTTCTTTTTTCTTTCTTTCTTTCTTTCTTTCCACCTTTCTTTCCTTCCACTTTCTTTCTTTCTTTCACCTTTCTTTCCTTCCACTTTCTTTCTTCTTTCCTTCCCTTTTCTTTTTTTCTTTCTTTCTTTCTTTCTTTGCTGCTTTCTTTCTCCCTTTCTTTCTTTCTTTCTTTCTTTCTTTCTTTTTCTTTCTTTCCACTTTCTTTTTCTTTCTTTCTTTCCACCTTTCTTTCCACCTTTCTTTACTTTCTTTCTTCTTTCTTTCCTTCCATTTTCTTTCTTTCTTTCTTTCTTCCTTTCTTTGCTGCTTTCTTTCTCTCTTTCTTCTTTCTTTCCACCTTTCTCTCCTTTCACTTTCTTTCTTTTTTCTTTCTTTCTTTCTTTCCACCTTTCTTTCCTTCCACTTTCTTCTTTCTTTCTTTCTTTCTTTCTTTCTTTTTCTTTCTTTCTTTCTTTCTTTGCTGCTTTCTTTCTTTCTTTCTTTTTCTTTCTTTCTTTCTTCCTTCCTTTACTCCTTTCTTTTCATCTTTCTTTCTTCTTTCTTTCTTTCTTTCTTTCTCCTTCTTCCTTCCTTCCTTCCCTTTTTTTCTTTGCTGCTTGCTTTCTTCCTTTCTTTCTTTCTTTCTTTTTCCACACACACACACACACACACACACACACACACACCTGTGTGAGCACTAGTCATCGGTGTGTGTTAGACTCAGGTGTGTGAAAGGTGACTAAGCCCCTGAGCCATCCTACTCACCGCTGCTGAAGACAGATTCAGGTTTCACTTAAGTCTCATTTTTCTCACTTGAATGCTTTTGAAGGCCGAGGTGGGCGCACAATGGACCTAAGAATGTGACGAGCACATTTTCCCCCCATCACTAATCTCACCTGTAGGGCCTGAGATTAAGGGTCACCTGGTTCCCAACTCATGCTGTCGTTATGTTGTTGGACCAACCTTTCCTTTCACCACAACCACAAATGAGGCTGCTTCATTCGTGACTCACAGGGAGTGGGCTTTTCAGGGCCGTGACTGTGGTGTCGAAAAGTCTGCAAAACAAATACTTCCTTCAGGAGTGGATGATGGGTGAAAAAGTGAGAATTACACACCTGTCAGTGACGCCACTCCCACAAGTCCATTCAAGACAAATTGATAAGATCCAAGAGGAGAATGAGAGCATGAAAAATAAGACTTTACCACCTGAACGCCCACACTGTTCACAGAGGAGAGGAGCCGAGTAACCTTTTCACCTTATGGTCTGTGATGTGTTTGAAATGCGATCTGGGTGGCAGTTGCTCCCTCGATAATAACTGCTCAGTGTTTATCCAACATTGAATCATTAATCCTGACTGTGTCCTCTGGATGTGTCTTTCGGGGTGGGGGTGGGGATTGTCTTTCAGGAAGAATATCAAAGCATCTGCTATCTGCCAGTACGCCTTCTCAGATGTGCAGAAGGCTTTCGATGGGCCGTACATGGAGGGGCAGGACACAAAGTGGAGGGAGTACACGGGGAAAGTTCCCGAGCCGAGACCTGGATCTGTAAGTTTTTATCTATTAAAGGAAAACATCACCCCAAAAATGACCATTTGTATAAAGAGTCCAGAAAAGGAGTCAATTCTTGATGAACTGAAGTCATAGGGGTTTAAAGTGTTTAAAGCAAAATGAATTATCACACAACACAACCTGCAACTCTGCTGTTTCAACAGCCAATCAGCTTGTAGTAAAAACCGCTGGTCAAATCAAAAGTAGCACAGAGAGTTGTTGCACAGAGATGATACACAGTCTCATGTAGTTGCATTGGTGTGAACCGGTAGCCTGGAAATCCAGACCCAAATCTAGAAAGATTTAGGGTCTGGCTATGAGTAATGCAAATGGCCCAACTCGAGGGGCGGCACCAAGCATGTATTTGTAAATATCACTGCACGCAATTGGATAACACTACGACCAATCAGAACAATACACGGGGTGACGTATCCGGAGCTAACTGGTAGATTAGACTCTTGCCATATCAGGTCGGCAAAACAGCAAAAACGTCCTTCTTGCAAAGGAAAGACTCGAGCGCCGTCTTCTGTTCCTCTTTTAGAGAAAAAGCCAAGTCTAACTCGTTCATTGTAGCGACCAAAGATGTTTCAAACAACTGGTGTTCATCCGCAGCCATCTTGCTTTGCTGACTGATTCTGGACTTCGTCGTCGCAGCGCTGTCGTCATCTGTATAACTCGCCTCTGGCCCGCCTGTATCAGATACACTGATGTGATTGGTGCAGCTCGGCTCCAACGGCATGGGTAATGAGCATCATTACTAATTGCCAGAGTGACTCGCTGAGCAAATTCAAATTGTGCTCTCGTGAGAACTCTGGATTTCCAGGGTAGTGAACCGGCAGATTTTTGGAACATTATTAGCAAGTAGCTGCGTGTCTTAAATTGTCTCATCGCAAATCTTCTGAACTAGGCTTTAAATTGCTGAAGAATTTCATCCATTTTTGGACTCTTCGGTCACCATGGAGGCAAGTGAAAGAAACAGTTGTTCTATCGAATTTAACGTCACATGAAGTGAGTAGCTGATATACAAATGGTCATTTCAGGGGATGGTTGATTATTCCTTTGAAACCATTCTCTCTACCTTGAGAGTATTTTATGTCCAGCTCATTCCTTCGTGATCATTTCTCTGTCTCTGACCGCTCCACAGTGTATAACAGATGTGCACAGGTCCCAGGGCATCAACTCATCTCGAGACCTCCCGGACAATGTCCTCACCTTTGTCAGGAGGCACCCTCTGATGGCCAGCCAGGTGCACCCGATAGGGGTGCGCCCACTCATGTTCAAGAGGAGTGTCAACTACGTCAAGATCGTCGTGCACAAGGAGCCGGCGCTGGATGGGAACATTTACACTATTCTGTTTTTGGGAACGGGTGAGTTTTATGACTTAGAGGACAAAAACCAACGAGGAGTGAACGGGCTTGGTGCTGAGAGGCGGACAAACTCATTGTTGGTTTGGGATTTGTTGACAGTAAGAGAAATATATAATGACACCATCCTCTCCTTTTCTGTATTGCCTCTGAAGTGTCTTTAAACGAGGTTGTGTCCTCTCACAGATGATGGCTGGCTGCACAGAGCTGTAGACATCGATGGAGAAATGCACATCATAGAAGAGCTGCAGCTGTTTGACAAACCTCAGCCCATAGAGAGCATGGTCTTATCCTCTGCTCTGGTGCGTATCCATGCGTGTAGAATTACATGTTAAAAGAATGATAGGCTATTTATGGTAAAGTGATGCAAATGAAAACCCCTGATAGATTGTGGTCTGGCTACACGCGTTATAAACTTGCTGCAGACAAGAAGAATATTTAAGTGGCTAAATTTTTACAAACTACATATTTACCGCCACCAAAGAGGTCATGTTTTTGGCTCGGTTTGTGCGTTTGTTTGTCAGTAGGGTTGCAGAAGAACTACCGGCGCGATTTTCATGAAACTTTGTGGAAGGGTGTAGCATGGATCAGAGACGAATCCATAAAATTTTGGAGCGGATCTGAATTACACGGTGGATTCGACGTCACGTTGTGTCAGTCATGTTTCCAGACTCCGAAACGTCTGTCTTTCATTAAAATTTTCGTCTCTCTCCTACTCGTGCCCAATTCAGGTTGCGAATTTTCTTTTCCTAGGATAGTGAAGGCATGACCCACCTTACTCTCCCTCTGACTGTTTGTTGTCTGTGTTGGTTGGATTGGTTAGAGGTAGGCAAGAGGAGTGAGGTCAGTTAGGGTTAGAGTATGAATGTCAGGGTAAGCCAATTAGAGGCAGAGCAAGGAGGGTCATGCCTTTGCTATCCTAAGAAATGCAAATTCACCAGGCAGTGGAAATGAATCAGTAATGATTAATAAACAAATATGCTCCTTATATTCCAGTTCATTGTGATGCTTGTGTTACCTGTTGTAATTTCATGCCAGGAACAGAATAAAACTCTATCTTTTGTTTTGCAGCGGAGCATCTATGTCGGCTCCCACTCTGGAGTCGTGCAGGTCCCAATGTCCGCCTGTCAGAGGTACGCTTCCTGTTACGACTGCGTGTTCGCCAGAGATCCTTTCTGCGGCTGGGACGGGAGGACGTGTGTGGAAATATCTACACGTGCACAGCGGTGAGGGAACACACACATCTGCACTGACAAATGCACATTTCCAGGGAGGAGGCAAAGACACTGAGAGACTCTGTGTTTTATCGGAGGTAGGAGGGAAGAAGACGACACGTTCACATCATGTTTATAGAAAAAAACAAAGATTTGGCAGAAGAAGAACCAGACTCTTGCTGGGAAAGATAAATTTGCATTGCTTAATCATAGATCCTCGAGTCTACTCCCCCCTAAACCTCCTCTGCAGCTCCACCTGTTTGTTCTGCTTCTATTCTTCTTTATCTGCTGCTGAATGTATTTGTGTTTAACTTCTGTGAATTTAACTTATGTGAATTTAAAAAAAAAATGGTGACACTCATTAATTAACCTCAAATCATGCCAAGAGTAAATAGCTTCAAGCCCTCCACGTTATTAATATAACAGTCAAATTATATGGTGAACAGCTCAGAGAAAATGTTGGCATGATAATTAAATACGTCATTATTGTAACCACCTCTTGAAATGAGTAATAAACCAAAAAAACAGATATTAATAATTCTGACACGGCGTACATTTTTGCATTACATGACCTTTATTTCTTTCTTCTGAGCCCGACGGCGATACCGGAGTCGAATTAATTATTTATGCAGCTTATTTTCCCTTCCAACAGAATTTCTATGAAAGCAGGTCTAAGACAATGGAGTCGACCTCGATTTCTCCCGTCAGCTCTGTTCAGCTCAGCAGGAGCTTCTTCTACAGTTTAGAATCATTAGCCAAGAAACCCGAAACTTCTCTCGCACTTGGAATCAGCATTCAGGTCGAGTGTGACTCAGAATCTAAAATGGAAAAGCAAATAATGTGGAAGTGACACTGCTGCTCGTTGTATGGTAAAAATGTCACAGATCCATGACTTACAATTTATTTTGGTAACACTTCACTTGATGGTCTCATATTTAGTATCTATAGCCAGTATGGAAAAATGAATTGTTTATAACACACTACAATCTAGTTACAAGCCGCTATAAGAACATTTTAAGTGTAATTAATGGACTGTATTTGTCAACAGTTGATTATATTTCATATTATTACAACTGTGTTTTACTATGTTGTCATTCATCTAGTGTTCATGTCTACAGGAGTAGTATTTCGGTCTGTGCATTTGGCCACAGGCAAAAAACAATTCAACATTTTGAGATCAACGCAATGCGTAATTAATGAATATTTATTTATCTAAATTTCTTTCCAGGATATGTGCTAGAAAATTATGAGGAAATTAATAGCACTATCTCTCTAGTGGTTTTCTTAATAACAGTGGCGGAGATACTTACTGTACACCGCACTGAAAAATATTCTGTTAAAAGCAAAAGTTGTGCATTGAAAATGCTGCTGAGGCAAAGTGCACTCACCAGCCACTTTATTAGGTACACCTGTTCAACTGCTCTTTAACACAAATAGCTAATCAGCCAATCACATGGCAGCAACTCAATGCACTTAGGCATGTAGACATGGTGAAGATGACCTGCTGAAGTTCAAACAGAGCATCAGAATGAGGAAGAAAGGCGATTGAAGTGTCTTTGAACGTGGCATGGTTGTTGGTGCCAGACAGGCTGGTCTGAGTATTTAGTGGGATTTTCAGCACAACCATCTCTAGGGTTTACAGAGGATGGTGCATGCATGTGCAGCCGACAAATCTGCAGCAACTGTGTGATGTCATCGTGTCAATATGGAGCAAAATCTCTGAGGAATGTTTCCAGCACCTTGTTGAATCTATGACACCAAGAATTAAACTAGCAGGCTGTACCTAATAAAGTGGCTAGTGAGTGTACGTAAGAACTATCTGCACAGTGTCAAAAGTAGAGGGACATTATCATATTTTAAGTTTTTAACAGATTTTCTATGTAAAATCTTAATTTATTACGTTACTAGTGACTTTAGTTTGGAAACAGATCCCGTGCAAAGTACAATATTAAAGTATAAAGTATCATTGACATGCTTAAATAAAGTACCTCAAATTTATACTTGTCAGCACTACTTGAGTAAATGTACTAAGTTACATTCCACCACAGCTTAGATATTAGATGAATCCTGTAAAATGAAACCAGTGTTGCAAATACTGGATGTGATTGGATTCAGCTGGACAGACTCACATTTACATAAACCAATGCATATAATAAAACTTTTCCAAACAAAGCGCACACACACACACACACACACACACACACACACACACACACACACACACACACACACAATTCAAGTACATACGCATTACTTTGGCTCAGTCTTCTGCTGGGTGTGCGCCTCTCTTCATTCACTCTGCATGAGTGAGTAGCAGACATCTTAATCTCCATTACGGCAGCAGACACATCAGCCTCTCCTGTGGATTTGTTTGGTGGGCAGCATCACATTTGGAGAAAGCTGCAGAAACAAGTAAATGTCAGAATGAGATTTTACTTATATTTCTCTGGTTAATGTGGCACAGTGTCCACTTTTGATTTAAAGTAGGTTGTTGGGATACAAAGATGGAGGTAGAGGGAAGGATTTTTCCTAACTTCTGCTATTCTGCACTGTACAGGGTAAAAAACAAACATGTATATATATATATACACTGCTAAATCTGCCTGCTGCAGATCTAAATTTGCTGTCTCTTTGTGAATGGCAGCAGCAACTGTGTGCTGTCTCTCCTGGCTGCAGATGTTTTGGGTATTTTTGAATCTTGATTGTATTGTGCCTCATTAAGTTTTCGTTGTGGATGCGTCTTTTTTTCTGGGTTTAGACAGCTCCCGGGTTGTTTTAAGTGCCGTGAAGGTTGTTTTCAGGATGGAAACTTGATTGCGGAAATTTCATTTTGTGATTTTATAATGACATTTCTGTTTAATTCTGACATATGCAGTGTTTTCTTTCCTCTGCTGTTTGTCTGCAACTCGTTGTTATTGCTGCCAATCTTGGCTATGACTCACTAGAGTTGTTATAGTCTTGTATTTTTCTTTTTTTTTGTTTTTAATTTTTGTTTTCAGATTAGTTTTAGTTTCCAGTGCAAGTTTTTTCATTTTCATTTAGTTTTCGTGTTTAGATAATGATATGGTGGGTGTTAGTCAGGGGCAAGATTTGAGAAGTTCAGAATAGGTATTACAATTCAAACACAACACTTTGTGAAGGCAGTTCACTCACAGTCATGTAGACATACCAGATTCAATAAGCATGAGCACCAATGCCTCCTGTTTGTTGTGTTGACAACTTAAAATCGAATTAAAGGAGCAGTGTGTGAGATTTAGTGGCATCTAGTGGTGAGGATTGTGCTGTAACTTCTCCCTGTTAGGATTCCTTCAGTGTTCATTGATCAGGAGGTTTTTACCAGGAGCTGAATTGCCCACAGAGGTCTCTTCCTCTTCAAAACAAACAGACCAAGGTGATTAAACCAGTGAAAACACTGAAGAAAGTAGTTTTATGTCACAATTTAGTGTTTCTCTGACACTATTTGGCATGTCTGAGTTGGGCTGTTAGCCCAGCACCTGCTATTGTGTGCTCACCCTTTTTCTCTGATAACTTACGATCCAGACTCCAGGAGATGAATTATCCGCAGAGGTCTCTTCATCTCCGAAACAAATGGACCTGGGGTCTCATTTCTAAAACAGGGCGTAGGATCCATACTGAAAATGTGTCACAGCATGTGGCTTTTTTCCTCTCTGTCTCTTTCTGTGTGCTGTGCTGATTACATTCATTCAACTCACCTGCTCTCTGCTGCTCACCTGAGAACCATCCAGGCGTGGGTCAAAGTTCCTCCCAACACGTCTGTTTTAAAAGATGGAGGATGGCTCATTTTGTGCGTGGGCAATGTTTTGTTAGACCCCAGGTGATTAAAACCAGTAAAAACACTGTTTCATGATTTAAAAAAAAAAAAAAAGTTTGTAAAGAAAAAACTGTTTTTCCGACACTTTTTGCGGAGGGGCTGCAAATTACAGCGTCCAACATGAGATCATGAATGGTCCTATCTAGAGCCAGCTACTGTAGAAACATGGCAGTATAACATGGCTGACTCCGTGGACGAGGACTCGCTCAATATGTCCATATAAATGGCTTATTCTACAGTAGAGAAAACACAACAATTCTTAGTTCCAGGTCACAATACACTGATGAGAACATACTTATTATATTATGCTCCATTTCTACACACTGGAACTTTAACTTAAATGTTTTTTAACATCTAGTTTTAGTTTTAAGTTAGTTTTAGTCGACTATAATAACCTTGTGACTGACTTGAAAGAACATTTTTTAATCTGGTTAAATGCTAATTTTTCACCTTATTCTTTCAGGTCAAACCTAACCCAGGATATCTTGAAAGGAGTCAGGGGCTGCAAGGAGAATTCAGGAAATGGTATGTGCTACAATTCACACACACACACACACGCACATACTTTTAATTTTGAGAAACTTTAATACTTTATTTTACCTCACATTCATTCCCCTTGATTAGTTTGCCTGACTCTCTCTGTATCTCTCTCTCTCTCTCTCACACACACACACACACACACACACACACACACACACACACGCGCACACAGATTACGAGGTGAAACAGTCCAACATTTCTGTTCTCTGCCTGAAAACTCAAGCATTTAGCAGCTATTAAGGGATTTCATTAGGTGCATGCTCCTTACCCATCCCTCGAGGTCCCGGCATACACATTTTAATCAGTTCCTCTCTTGCTGGAGGTCAGGCGGTCAGGCTGGCTGCATTGCAGGGCTCGCTACATTTAAAGAGGCTTATGAAATGTGATGGAAAGCGATGCTGAAAGGTTGAGCCGCACAGGTTGCTCACCTGCACTTTGAAAACGTGACCTCGGTGACCGAATGTCTCGTTCTATATTCATGTCTCCGTCCTGCTGCGGTTTTGTTATGCCACCTCTCTCAGATTCTCCACCCCCTTATCTCACTCTGGTTTTATCCCTGCCTCTTGTCCTCTCTTTCAGTTGTCCATCGGAGGAGGTCTGTGATGTCGGGTGACGACGTGCTGCTCCAGTGCGAACTGCGCTCCAACCTGGCAACTCCACGCTGGACGCTAAACGGCAAAGAGCTCCAGGGATATGGCCTCAATTCAGGCTACCGCATCGGCACAGATGGCCTCCTCATAATCGGAGCTCGTGCCCAGCAGAGCGGATCCTATCGCTGCTTTGCTGTGGAGAACTCCGTCTCAGTCCTGGTTTATCTCTACACAGTCAGGGTGCACACGGACTCATACTTCCCCGTGGAGCCCACAGACTCGACTGATCCCACTACAGTTTCCAGCCCGACTGTTTTCTCCACCACCAGCAGCCCCACTGAGCAGCCTCTGCCCTCACCTCCCGCCCCGCTGCCTCCCGGAGCTGAGTTCCAGACCTACAGGCACATGGAGGCCGTGTACATCTCCCTGGTGGCGGTTCTCGGGGGGCTTTGCTTGGTGTTGACTGTGGTGCTGCTTTATGTGAGCTTCTGCACCAGGCGGGCCTCTCACGACCGCAAGTTCTCCCAGCAGGGGCTGCAGGTCCTGGGGGCGTCTGAGAGAAAGAGGAGCTCCCTTCTTGAGCTTAAAACCATCTCTAGCCACTGCAACGGCCGCCAGGGTCGCCGCTCCATCTCGGTGCCGACCTTTGGGGACATGGGTGATGGCTTCCTCCAGATAGTTCCAGGTGAAGGCCAGTTCTCTCCGTGCAGAACACCTCCCCCAGCCCCTCCTCTTCCTATGCCACCGCCGCTGCCCAACATGGACTACGCCAACGGGCTGTCGGCTACTCTACCCAGCGTGCTGAGGAAGATGAACGGGAACAGCTACGTGCTGTTGAGGCAGGCCGACCACGACGGCATGTCGCCGCTCTACCACTCCTTCACAGAGGAGCTCAACAGGATCCTGGAGCAGAGGAAACACACACAGCTGGACCTGCAGCCCGACGAGAGCTCCATCTAGGACGCCCCTCTCAGTCTTTGTCGCAGTTATTTATTTTTTGACCCCGACGGTTAGTTGTGGGGAGAACTGACTGTTGTATCAAACGCTGCTGTTATTTACCCAGTGTCAGAGTACCTGCAGGTCGTGTCCTCACCTGATCTGAAATGTGAAGCCTCTTGTGTCTCCCATGACTAAATGGCCCATGATTTCACTTCAATAACAGACTACACTAAGCAGAGGTTGCTCTTTGAAAAGGTGGAGCTGTGAAAATGTGACCATAGACTGCACTGTAGACTCTCTGGAGGCCTGTGATTAAAGATGGTGGTCAGATGACACAAAGGTGCAAAGTGGGACACAAATATAAGTCAGGCCAGGAGATGATCGTGTATTAATGACTGTGGAAGTGTTCGGGAAGTTTTTAGAGCTGCGTAATGATTGCAGTCTATAGAGTAAAATGTGATGCTCCACCCAAAATCTGTCTATTGGGCATTTGGCTACACTTCAACCTGAAAGCATTTCCTTGCATGTTGCAAATTTGACATGAGGATGTTCCTATTCACTGGTCAAGGAGAGAGCAGGTTTGACTCACCTGGACTCACCATGCAAAGTAGCTGTTCTGGCTGTGAGGCTCCCTCTGATTTGGGCAGATGTTGGCAATTAAGGTTCTTTTATGGGCAAAAAGAAAGTGCATAATTTTGGGATGAATTGGCTGACATCCCACCTCCAGGTGTGTCCCGTCAGTGGCTAATGAGGAAACATCCCCTTTCGACCCGACTCCCATGTGCGACTTCAGAGCTGACCCTCCAGTCTCCACCCATAAACACACAAATCTACCATCTACCATCTAACTTTTTTTAATGAACATATCTTTATTAGCATTTTAGGAGTCGTCACAAAACCATACAGTGACGTGAGTTGCCCCCCCTCCAGGGCTTTGAGCTCCTAATCCAAGGTTGAAAATTTAGGATGACAACAGTGACAATAAAAACACATAGCAGTAAATTATAAGAATAATAAGTCAAGAACATCAGTGTCAAGGAGAAGGAAAAAAATAGAGAAAGGAAAGTGTGTATGAGTCATTGCAGTGCATAAAAAGCGGTTGGGAGATTTTCAAATGTCTGTTAGAATGGAGGATTCAATGACTACATTGTATTAATCATCTCACCCTGGTTGTCATTCTGGGGAAAGGGAGGTCAGGCTCTTAACATAATTGATCAGGAGCTGCCAGTTACTATAAAATTTGGCTGTCGAACCCTTTATGGAATATGTTATCCATTCCAACTCCACAAAAGACATTGTGTAATGCAGCCATGAAACAGTTGACGGGGGCAGCAGTTCCCTCTAAATTTCCTGACAGGTTATTAAAGAGGTTAATGAGGTTCCATTTGCTTGCTTTGTGGATATATTTTTGTCAGTCTTAGGTACACCAAGTATTGCAATATGTCTTGATGGTTAGTTGGTTTCCAACTTTTGCCAAGAGGGAACTTTAGATATTGGTCCCTAGATTATGTTCACCCAGTTTCATGCAGATCGCTCAAACAGAGTGTACCCTGCCTCTTACCCAGTGTCAGCTGGGATAGGCTTCAGCCCCCCATGACCCCCAGTATGATAAGAGTTTATGGAAAATGAGTGAATGTTAAGTCTGAAAAATGTCAGAAAGTAGTCAAGAATGCCCGTCATACATTCCTAGAGCCCGGGGGGACGTCTTAAAACAACAAAAACCCCAAACTATACAATTTAAAAATCAAACAGAGAAAATCAGCAAATCAGTGAACGAGTTTGTTTAAAAATGTCAATTAATCAATTAATGACTTAAATCCTTTGTTTCCCTTTGAAGGAGCAAACTACTTGTTTTACAGCCACCTTTCTTGATAGATTTTGTGTGGAGTATCACTTTAAGAAGTGCAGGAGAGCTCAGGTGGTAAAGACCAATCATACAAATTAGATTTAATTAAACCACTCTTTCTCCATTTTCGTCCGTCCTCATGTAGATTACAATAATCACATCACGGCTGCAGCTGTTCTGTGTCAGTGCCAACGCTAACACCTGTAGCTAATGTTCTGTTTTTAGCATCTGTGTGAGAAAAGAGACACAGCTGTATGGAGGGCAGCTATTAGAGCCTATTAAAGAGCATTAAAGGAGCAGCCAGTTTGTGGTCAGATTGATTGAATTCACTGACGACCGCAGACTGGCTCCAGGGTCCAGGAGGCTGAGAGGAGACCACGAAACAAATGGATGAGATGCTGTAAGGAAAATGCGCATTTGCTGTGTTATATTTATACAGATAACTGTTCATATACTTTGTCTTTGTCAGACTGAAGCCCTGATTTTGTATCTGTCATTACCTTGAAGGTTTTGAAGAGTGTCATGCCAGCAATGTGAAAGACAAATGAAAACACTGGGGTTCTTTCAAAATGACGATACAAAGAGAAAAATAATTTTCATTTAGCTCTGAAACTTGTCCTCTGCTGTGAAAAAGCTGCTGGTGTCATGTTGTTGAATCAGAAGACCTTCACACATGCAACCCACGAAAGCGTCCTCTGTGTACCTGACATCAGAGCAATGCCAAAACAACAAGAGCAGCAAAGCGCACGACATTTCTTTGGCAACGTGAACAGCGCTTTGATTAAATAGCACATGTATAACTTCGAAGGACTGAAATGAATCCCTGAGTAGTTTGTAAACGTGTCACGGCCAGGGGTAAATAAAGATCTGTCTCTTTTCCAGCAAAGTGTTGAATCAGCTCTTGTAAGCGGTGGCTCAGCAGCAGCCCTGTAACGGTGACTCGCAGCGTGCATCTGTCAGAGCGTCGCTGACAGTAACAGCGGTACTTGGCTCGCCTCCACAAAGAGAGGACGAGGCCTTCTTGTCTGTTTGCATAGAGCGCTGTCGTCTCTGCAGGTAGAAGCAGACAGGAAACATTTGACCCGAGTGTCCTGGTTAGCCATGCAGCAACCAGATGATGATACAAGGAGGCAGGAGCTATTTTGCACTTGCAGGTTTTCAGTCGTCTATTTGTCTGCCTTGTAAGACACTATATTCTGAGAATATGGTCCGGAAATGCACTTTATGCAGAGTGATACATGTCCTGGACTGGATGGAGGAAAATCTGTCTGATTAAAGGCCTCAGTGTGAGTCAGAGTGCTCACCTGCTTGCAAATCAGGCTCTTTTTCAATCCTTACACAGATTTGGTCACTTTCTGTGTGCACAGCTGAGTGCATGAATATCTCTGCGGAGAGACTGTTCAAAAGTGTATGATTCATAGAGTCTTGTCCCCTTTGTATAGGTGCATTTCCATCCACGATCATTATCAATTTTAAAAAACTGAAAGATTTCACACTTGGAGAAGGGACTAAGTGCAATGGAAACCGATTCAGCAAATCAATGGTGAGATGGAAAAGGACATAAATTTAGATTTTATTTTGCATTTTTCTAAAAAAATAGGGTCAAAATCTGAGCTACAGTTGGGTG
This sequence comes from Epinephelus cyanopodus, assembly GCA_026686955.1. Lineage (NCBI taxonomy): Eukaryota > Metazoa > Chordata > Actinopteri > Perciformes > Serranidae > Epinephelus > Epinephelus cyanopodus. The sequence continues at coordinate 6,965,680 of CM048933.1, read as the reverse complement.
CAAATCCAGCTCACGACAGTTGGTCTTTATGGTAGGCTATTTGTCCTGCCCCTCCTCTACTGCAATTGGATGGCTGGATAAAAAGGGCCAGTGACAAGTGCATCGTTTTACCCAAAGTTGAACATTTTTCACCTCTAATTTTTCGACGCAAAAATGCCAAACATGCCGTACTCAGTGCCCATTAGATGCTCAGTGCCTCGTCCGCTGCTGTCATTTGTAGCAGAGTGTAAATACGCAGCATTCCCACTGCAAAGAATTTAAAAATTATGCTGCTTTCAGTAAAAAAAAAAAAACGCTTTTCTTTTGGACAAGCCAAGACGGAGCTGTCGCTGCAGCTGCACTTGTTGTCGTTCTTTCCTGTCGTTAGGTGTTCGTCCTCTTCCTTTTGCATTTAATGGCAGACTAGAATTTGATATAATCTTTATTTATGGAACGCTTTTCAAAACAGTTACAAAGTGCTTTACATGTCATTAATTAAAACAGACGAGACGTGAAAACAACAACTTTAAAAAGAACTGTGTTTAAAGAATGAGGAAATAGAAGCTCTCTGATAAAAGTATGTTTGAAGACAGGACTTAAAAGAGACCTGATTTCCTTGGGCATATTGTTCCATGGCCTCAGGGTCCTGACAGCAAACGCTATGTCCCCTTTAGTTACTTGTGGGCGTATATGCTGCAGAAGTGCATCCCAGGTACCAAGGTACTGGAGATAAACGAGTACCCTTGGTTTTCGGAGTTTTGGCTTCGTCTTGGTACCGAAGTATCTGTTCTTATGACATAACAAATTGTTAGCTAAAAATCTAGCCCTTGTCTTATCTCCTATTCTTGTCTACACTGTTTCAAAAGATCAGAAAGAATTTATTAAAACTCAGCCTTTTAGATTTTAAACTCAACTGCCAGAAATAGCCCATTTATTAGCTGCTGAAAAAACTTCGAAGGTGGTCTGGGCATCTGATCAGGATGCCTCCTGGGCGCCTCCTGTTAGAGATGTTCCTGCCACGTCCCACTGGTAGGAGGCCCCGGGGCAGACCCAGAACACACTGGAGGGATTACATATCTCATCTGGCCTGGGAACGCCTCGGGGTCCCCCAGGAGGAGCTGGAAAGCGTTGCTGTGGTGCTTTGTGTGGCTTGCTCCAGTGACAACCCGGATAAGTAGATGAAAATAGGTGGCTGAAAAAAAGCTTTAGATTGGGTAGAATAAAGACTCGCCTATTTCAAACTCTTAGCGAATTCCAAAATGGAAAAATGATTTTACCTTGGCTAACATTGCTATATTCCTCACCATATGACTGTGTTTGCTCCAGTAACAATTATTCTAAATATTTTCCTCTTGGTCGTGCTATTTGTTTTAAGGTATTAATCCAAAAATGGGTGTTATTTGGATTGAAGCCGAACAGAAAGTTTCTTTATAGGCAGATGATGTGTTTGTATATACCTCAGATCCTGTTAAACCAATAGCATTGGTATCAGTAACCCTTTCACACATAAATTGAGCATATAAAAAGACTTAACTTGTGTCTCTGTCGGCTGATTGTACCGTCCAAACTTTCCCATACTTTACCATTTAATATCTCCTGCAGTGCAGTGAGATGTTTGAGTGTGTTTCCTGACCTGTGTGTCCTGTCCAGCCATGCAGAGAACAGATGACGACACAGCTGGACATGTTGGCAGACGCTACTTTGCACTTTGCATGTTTTCAGCCTTTTTATCCCTTTCACTTGTTTTCATCCTCATCTTCATTCCTCCCCTCGCCCCTTCTCTCTGCTGTCTCTTTCCCCATCTCATCACCTCTGCATGACAGCATCATCTATTACTCTCTCTGCTCACATTCACTCTCTTGCGCTTTTCTCTCAAGGACCCTGCTGAGTTTACAAATGGCCCCTAATCAATTAGGACCAGTTTTCAAAGAACCCCAGAGTTCATGTTTGTGAAACAACCAGATTTTCTGCATTAGAGAGATGAGCGATACCGCAGATGCTACTCTCATATTTCTAGCTGCTATTGTTCGTGGATCGTTTTCATTGCTCTCAGTTCCCATAAGAATCTGACAGCCTAAAATTAAATCTGTGTCCTTAAATTATCATGCACTATAGCAGAGCTCAGAGGGATTGACCAGGATTGAGTGAAGGTTTTCTGATCCTAATTTATGGGTGTGATTTCATGTGAGCATTTCATTTTATTTAAAGTTGTAAAAAAAATGTTCTTGTTGAGTTTATTTATTGCAAGTTTTAACATTTGTGAAATTATTGCAGTTTCTACTGAGTTCGACATGTTACTGTACCTAACCATGTATTATATAAAGGCTTCCGTAATCTCTCCCATAGCTCCCTCATCATCAAGCTGTGGACAATCTTTAACATGTTGAAAGCTGCGACCTTTTCTGCTGCTTCATTCTCACTTAAGGACAATCTGTTTACAGCACGCACTGACTCTGCACTGTATGGACTTTAAAAACAGCTAACACATTGGTTAACAGTTTTACATTGACGTTGTTTTTGTACACAAACCCACAGTGAAGCATTTACACCCCGCTGCGTTAATATGCAAGATACATATACATGTTATGTAGATTATTTCTCCAGGCTTTGGCCAAAGAAAGTGGTGTACAGAGTTCACAATTTGCACTGTTCGTTTGGAAGTACTTTGTTTAAAGTCATGTAATATACCCATGTAAACTGTGACACCTTCCATCAACTTTGTTCTAGGCTTGGGCGGTATCTTTTCCTCCATAACTTCCTGGCATTTCACTGGAGTGCACGTTAACTTATATGATGGTATTTTGTGTGCAGTGCTGTGCTGCCAGGAAGTTAGCTATTTCAGTCTAGTAAATAAGCAAAAATAAACTCGAAAAATGTCAACAAAGGAAATATTCTTGGAACTATTTGCCTTATTAAACAGAAAAAATACCATCGTACACCTTCTGAAAGTTTCCTTCACTGAAGTAAGATGTTATGTAGCTTCATTTTCTTCCTCAAACTCAACGGAAACAAAATTAAACTCACTAAACACATCTAAGTAAGTCTCGTCCCAGGTAGCCAAAATGACCTGGTCCAGAATCGGCCTGAAGTCGGCATGCCGGATGAAGTTAGTCAGGCTGTATTCGGCTGTCGACTTGGCCAGAATCAGGCCAAATCAGCTGGCCTGGGTCTGGCTGTTGTCTAATTAAGTGGTTCCCAACTGGTCCAGCCACGGGGTCCAGATTTCTCCTTAGTCATTAGTCCAAAGTCCACATAGTTTAGTTTGGCCATGTCGTTGAGCTAGTTTCCTGTGTCTGTTGAGTAGCTGCCCATTATGTGCTCACTCTACAGCAGGAAACGGCACTTCAAAATAAAAACTCTGCGCCAGAAATTCATTGTACTTCAAAATAAAGTGTGGTGTTTTTTTTTTACAAACTTGACACATTCGTGAGTCACTTGCGGTCCATTCAGAATGGACTGTGACCCACCAGATTCGAACCACTTGTCTATGTAGGTAGTCTGCTGTTCCAGCAATCACCAGCGCTGGTTTGGTCGAAATAAACACGTAATTAACAGAGCAGGATGTGAAAATACACACTTTTCTAGTCCTGTAATGTCATCCCAGCCCGTTCTAACTCCCACTTTGTCAGTGATTTTGGCATCAGAGCACGACGCAGGGAGGCACCTTTCACGGGCAGCAGGCAACGACGCAAATCATCAAATACCACCACTTTGTAAAAAGTGGACGTCGGCAGTGGACAGACAACCCTGTGATGTTATGATACATCCCAGTTGATTGCAGTTTGTCCTTACAGGGAGGGCAGGCGGTGGATAGGTCAAACAAACTGCGGACTTTTACCCAGGAGCCCGCTGCTCAGTTCTTATGTGCGTTTTGAGCCAAACCATCATGTTTTCTTCCTTTTTTAAGATATTTTCTGGGGCCTTTTGCCTTTATTTGCTAGGACAGCAATAGTATGAAGGGGAGAGATGGGGGGACGGCATGCAGCAAAGGGCTATTGGCTAAAACTGAATCAAGGACACAGCCTCTGTACATGGGACGTCTGCGCTACCAAGCGAGCTAGTGGGTGCACCGATATTTTCTTCTAAACCTAACCCTGGTTTTTGTTGCCTAAACTTGAGGAAATCAACCTACAAATTAAGTTTATTTTGAAAAAGACTGCAATGAAAAGATACAGTGAATGTAACGTGTAAATTGACTCACCGTCCATCAACATCGAAAGGTACCTAGCGCGGCATATTTTGACTTGCATGTCCCCTGACAAAGCGGCGGTATTTGACGAGTTGCGATGAGAATGTGCCTGTTCCATCAGTAAAGACTGACCTCTAGTGGCGCGTGTTGTGCACTGCATACATCACCTCAATACAGCACCTCTGTATTAGTTTAATAGAGAGAGGAGTGTCTGTATTTTTTGCGATATTGAAAATTATATAGCCAGGATTTCTAAATGCCCTTGTACCCCATGATACCGCCCATGCCTAGTTAGTTCTGTATGATTTCTTGATGTAGATAATGAGCTTATCTATGTTGTTTTCTCAGAATATAACTTGTAAGATAGTTTAACCACCTGAGCTGCTGACAGAAAGGACTTTCTTTTATGTTGTCTTATTTATTTGACTTCATTAAATTTCCACTGGCTTTTTGTGCAGATGAAAAACACTTTGCATTATGTTCAGCCTGGGAAAGAAAGTCTGTGTCAACAGCCCTGAAGGGAAGTCAGGAAATGACTTGCAAAACATGTTCACACCAACTCCTATTCTCAAGACGGTGTAACACTCAGCTGTTTTAGCTTATGGCAACCAGCAAGGTCACTGTCCTCCACTGGGACTGGAGTCCACATGATCCCAGAGTCATTTACATAAATATATAACTCTGACAGAGCAGAGGTATAACACAAGCTCACGAGGGGGTAAAATGACCAGAGCAGTGTTCAAGGCGGTAACTTAGCAACAGCATCTTTATTTAGAGCCTTTAATGTCCTGGCGTGGGTCTAGCTGTGCCAGCTCCCATTGGGGAGCGCGGGTGTGATGAGAGCACAGTGGCCCTGATATCTGTAATTGGTGCCATGAATTAAAATGCAGGAAGTGAGCATGAAATAACAGAAAACATTTTCCCATCATCAGCCAGCTAAGATTAAATTATCTTTATTAAAACAGCTGAGTATTCGGTTTAATTTGACCTAAATTTAATAACATAAGTTCACAAATCATTTAAATGCAGACACTTTGATTGGCTTAGCGGTACACGTATGACAAAAGTAACTGCAGTTTATATGTCTGTGGGTAATTTAAAGGGACAGTTGTCGAAGAAATCCAGACAACATTTTTTTCTTTTACCTGTAGTGCCATTTATCAGTCTAGATTGTTTTGGTATGAGATATCAGCCATTAAGATGTCTGCCTTGTCTCTGATATAATTGAAATAGATGGCACTTAATGTAGGAGCTATTTTCTTTCTACCAAACGACACCCACCTTTCAGTGAGAGCAGGCTGGCCGACTGCATCACCGCACAGAAGGAAGCGTGCATCTACTGCTAGCTCACCGAGCACCGCTGGACTAGCGAACGTTACAGCTCAGCCAGGGAGGACGCCATTAATGTTTACATCTGGTGCGCCTCTCCTCCATGAGTAGATGCACGCTTCTTTCTGCGCTATGATACATTGTCAGGTGTCGTTAGGTTATTAAATAAAAATAGTTCCTGCGTGAAACTGCTCACAACAAGGTCTGTGGATTATCTTGAGTAACCGGGCCATGATTTCTGGAAAGAGATATCTCTGTTGAGTTTTTGAAATTTATTTATTTTTGAGCTTTGAGCACCACAAGCCGAGTACCATTTAGTTCCATTATATTGGAGAGAAGGCAGACATCTTTAAGGCTGATAACTCCAACAATTTGCAGCTCGCACCAAAACAATCTGGACTGATAAACAGCACTACAGGTAAGAGGAAAAATATGCATTTTCTATGTCTGGGTGAACTGTCCCTTTAAACAGCTACATTTGAAGTTTGACTTAAATTTATTGAAATAAGTTTACAGATAAATTTTGCCACTTTTATTGGCTAAACTGTACGTGTGTAACAACAGGAACTGCAGTCTATATTTCTGAGGGTAATTTAAAGGGAGAGGGCATCCACATTCTCATCAAAGATGCAACTCCAGTGCGGATATTTGGAAGAAAATTAGTGAAATCAGCACCAATATCTTGCTGCAGAGCTTGGCTGCACTGTCCCTCACTCATCGCCGGCCTCTGCAGTCATCTCACGCTCCTATTCTACATAAATTTTCACAGATAGCCAAATCATTTCCTGCGGCCAGAGCTATATATGCCAGCCGAATACTATGAATCAATCAGCAGAAACAAGCAATATGTCCTGAGGGCACCTTTCACGTTCACTCCATGCTTATTGGTATTCCTGTGATGACTGGTGCTTGGTTATATTTTTGTTGGGAAGAACACTGAGGTCATTTGTGGAGGGAAAGAAAGGGTCAAGCGGCGCGCCTTTTGCAGTCAAAAATGATAAATTCAGGATGAGAACTGCAAAGAAAGCAGCGAGGAGTTTTGCCAGCATCCGCCTTGTTGAATTTGTACAAATTACGCACAGGAGGAGTTTATTTTTTTCCTCTTCAGCCAGAGCAGAGGGCAGCTCTGTGCTGGCGAAGGTTAAGACTTGTCCCTCAAGCTATCACACAACCATCTGTCATGTTCATTTAAGCTCTGGATCGTTTAACTCTGCGCAGCGAGGAAACCCTCAAACCTTATCAGTATTAAACTGTAATAACATGTACATTCCCCCCGTGTCTTATAAATAAAAAAGGTGTACTTGTGATGTGTGTCTCGTCTGTGAAGTATTTTAAGTGCAGTTGAATCAATCTTTCTGAACGATGCTGACAGCACAGCTGCAATCAGTTTTGCTCTGTTGATCTTCATCTGACAAGCTGTTAAAACACAACTCAAAAGAAAATCTAAATTTAAACACCAACGGCAGCATTTGCACAATAATCTTTTTTTTATTTTTTTATTTCGTACAAAGTTGCTCCCCAGTGTGGCAGTTTACTACATGAATCTTCAAATAACCTTGAGATTAAAAACAGTTATCTGCCTGCTGACAAGCCTCTGGTGGATTCATGTAAAGTCTATTCAAATGTGGCATTCAGGGCTCGGTAATGTGGGCACTTTTCTGCACAGCTGAAGTGGCTCTGCTGCCGTCAGACAGAAGAGCACGGTGGATTGTACAGTCTTCTGCAGAATTATCCAACAAATGATTGACCCGAGATTTAATTTACAAAGCAGACGCTTTAACATCTTCAAAAAAAAAAGCATATTTTGCCTAGAATAAGCGCAAGTTTTGACTTTAAGTCCTTATTCGGCTTCCCGTTTCTGTATTCCGATGGGGCCGATAGACGGGGGCCGGTTGGTAAATGGGTGCCACTGGCCCTGGATACTAGGGTTGTCTGTGTGGAAGGGCTTGCGGATGCGGATGATGTCCAGGCCAGACTGATTGGTCAGTTTGGTCAAGAGCTCTGAAATCTGCTGAGACGTTTTGCTTGTGACGAGTTCTTCCCTCACGTTGCCGTTCACTGCAGAGAGGAAAGACAGGTGATGAGTATGCGTGACTTCAAAAGGGACAGACACAAACTTGAACTACTGAGAAACCTGCCTAGTGTGAAATGTAACAGTGTCAACAAGAACATATGATTCTGACTGTTTAACCAAGTCATTTAAAACGCCCAGCGGCATTTCACTTCCACCTGAATAGAGGTCTCAGAAAAAACAATGTTATACTGCCCCCTACAGTACACAGGAGTAGTAACAAATAAAAATCACATTACTACCTCAACCTATCTCATCTGCCATCTGTCATTTGATTTTAAACTAGTAGCATTTTGATGTTTTATGATGTTTAAATAGAGAAAATTCCCTGCACAAAAAGTCTGCAAAATTTTTTTGATAATATCAATAATAGTGAAAAAAATGAAAGGGTTTTGTCATCGTTTCTGGTTTTAATGTTTGTACCAGGACTCCCTCAGAGGCACTACTGATCTGAGTGGATTATTTATTTATTATTATGTTTTTTAACCTTTATTTTACCAGGAATATTCCCACTGCGATTCAAAATCTCTTCTGAAAGAGAGTCCTGGCCAAGACAGCAGCATGAAGAGTCTCACATGAAAGCAATTAAAATAAAAATAATAATAAAAAAAAATCCTAGAAAGGAGCTGATACATGACAATAAATTGTTGTGTAATTACTAAGAACTTTAGTACTAATACTTACACAAATCGAGCTTTGTTTTACAGGCAAGCATACTCAACATGGATATACTGGCTTCAAAGGGATCTATGTATGTGTGTTTTTCCAGTTAAGATTGTGGCAAATCTTTAAAATATATTTCTCTGGAAATCAACATCTGCTACTAGTTTAACTCATATAACCGTCTCATAAATGAGTCACCCCTTTTCCCTGTAATTTAAACCAATCTACATACTTCTTTCCAAAAAACTTTCTTAAAAGTATTCAGAAAATTTAGGAGCTGCAAAATAAAGCATTATTTTTATTTGCGCTATTAGTTAAATATCCCATTAAAACACAAAGACGTGAACACTTACAGTATTCTGCGACTATTTTGGGTATCCTGCACGACTGAGGAGACACATACACGACTGTTGAAGGGTTGTTTTTGGCGTAATCCACCACGCCCTCTTCAATGAACTCCCTGGAAGTTGAAAGAAAAGAAGGTGATGATGATGTGGTCACTCTGGTGATGATGATCGTCAGTGTCTTTTGTATACAGTGCCATTTTCCTGTCTTGGTTTATTAGTGGTAAGTAACCAGACAAAGAATATCTTAAGATGAGGTTTTTTTTAACGCTGCAACTGGTGATTATTTTCATTACTGATCATAGTGGAATGTAACCAAACCGTTTATTCTAGCGCTACACTTTACCCTTTATGGTACCGTGTTGCCTCTGGTAACATACCCATTTTTGGTGATTAACAACATACAATAATACTTCAAAAAAGAGCCATGTCCCTGAGGACACCAACAGCACTGTTTGTATTGTACTATGACTTTCTGGAGGCCATGTTGAGTCCCTTTGTTTGGACCTTCCTCATCATTCAGCTCCATCAGCTCTCTCCAAAAAGAGTCTGAAAACAGCTTTTTCTGTTACTTTACAATCTGCAATAACTGGAATCACAATAATAAATGAGAAATGTTTGATTTCTAATTGTTTAGCGTACTAAGTATTCAGTAATTAAGCAATAGAAAAGAAATGAAATGCAAATGTTTCCTTGAAGCAACACCATATGTTCATAGATTCCCTCCATGACATGTTTTTGGTAGGTAGTATTTAGATTTATATACAACTCAAATGCATAACATTTATCATAATTTTCTTTGTATCTGTACAAATTAACGTAAAAGAATTTGGCTGTTACACTGTACAGTCCACTATAACATTGCACTTTGGGAGTCCACTCTGCAGAGCATATATTTACACACACTTTTCTCCCATTTACAGATTAAACGCCATATTATTCTTTGAATCTTCAAAAAAGAGAAGATTGTAATCAGCACTCCCTTCCCTGTTGATGTTAGTGAGGATAAATCAAAATTTATATGTGTGGAAGACTACTTTTATTCCATATTTACAAGACCCATCACTTGAATATCTGAGCTCTATGCGGGAGATTGAGTTGGAGGTGGCTGTGATGGTGGAGCAGCGGGGACACGGCCTCAATCTGTGCCAGGTGCTGCATTGCCATCATTTCTCAAAAGTCAAACTCTCTAAAATGCTCCCAGATGTTGATTGATCCACTTGTGACAGGAGCAGACGTCTTATTGGAGTTTGAACTTCAAAACACTATCAGATATTTTCAAAATGAAAATGTACCCACATCCTTTGACAGCTATTTTTGGCAAAGCAGGAGAAGAAAATAAGAATCTTTCAGCATCTAAATTCAAAATATAATAAAATTTTGGGAAACTAAGACTGAAAATCTGGAATCCATTTATGGAATATATCAAAGCTAGACTCTAAACCTCACTTTATCGAAGCTCCATGGAAGTAAGTCACATTTCTTTGTTGTTTTACATCTTCCTGTAGCCAATCATAACAGGATAAGCCCTGATTGGGGCTTTATCTCGTGCAACTGCCTGTTGCTTTCGTCAAGTCAAGTTTATTGATATGGCACATTTCATACAACGAGCGTGAACTCAATGTGCTTAAAAAGGCAAAGCAGATAAAATCATACATGCCAAGAACAAACAATGCATATATAAAACATATTAGATAAAAATAAAAAATTTATACAAATAAAATAGGACAATATATAAAACGTTAGAAGACGAAGCTTTTAATACAAACACTAGACCTGATTAAAAGCTTGTGAAAAAAGTTTTTAGTTTGCTTTTAAAAGAAGCTATTGTTGCAGCAGACCTGAGATCATGTGGTAAAGAATTCCAGAGAGTAGGTCCGTCATGATTGAAAGCACCTTCAATGAATTCTGGGTATAGTGAGGAAACCTTTACTTGATGATCTCAGACATTTAGTGAGCATGTCAGAGATGTAGGACGGTGTGAGGCAATTCATGGCTTTAAAAACAATGTTTTATAGGAAGCCATTGAAGAGAAGCCAGAACAGGAGAGATGTGTTCATATCTTTTGGGTCTGGTTAGCACTCTGGCTGCAGTGTTCTGAATAAGATGAAGTTTAGTGAGTGATTGCTTTGCCAGCGAAGCAAAAAGCACGTTATAATAATCACGCCAACTGGAAACAAATGCATGAAGCAACTTTTCAGAATCTGAGCGAGTAAGGAAGGAACTTAAGAAATATTTCTAAGATGATAAAAAGCCGTTTGAAGATACTACAAGTGTTATTTATTTATTTTTACTTTTGTTTTTATTCTGTGGTCTTATCTGTATTTTTCTCTTTTTACTATTGCCATTCTCCTGACTTTGATTTTATATTTTATCCTGCATATTATTTCAAATATTTATTTTTATTATTTTTAGTAGCAGCACAGTAGTTTTGATCTTGTTTTTATCTTCTATTATTGTTTTAAATTATTACTGTATGACACAGTGTGCATTCGTTTCCCAGTCCGTTTTCTGATTTTACTTTTATTCTCTCTATTTTTCAATCAAAATGTAAAGCACTTTGAATGACATTGAATTGTTTTGAAAGGTGCTATATAAATAAAATTTGATTGATTGATTGATTGATTTATTGATCCAATACCTGACATCAGTAATGCACTGGATGAGATTTAAAGGTTCTGTGTGTATGTAGGTATCTGTATATGCGTGTGCCTGGGTGTATGTACACATGGATGTGTTATTTAGTTAGTTTTTCTTTTGCAGTGTTATGTAGCAGTCTATATGCTGCTATAAATAAACATATGGTTTAATAAAAAGGAAGTGTGGAGGACAATAAGCTGCCAGTAACCCAACAGCAACACAACAAATGGTGGGTTACATACTACGACACTGAAAGCATTTAAATGTAAAACAAATGATAAGAAACTCAAATATCAGTCACTATCTTGATTTGAAGAGGGTTGCGTTAAATTCTTGACATGCAACAAGACACATTTAGCTCATAATGCTACTGTAATGTTACTTCAGTAGATCAGGGCTTTCACTTCACCTGTAATAAGGTATATTTATGTGAATAGTTTGTTTTACCTGACTCCCAGGGAGCTCTGTGCATTTTTAGAGAAGATGATGGAGACTCGCTTCAGCTGGCAGATGTAACGGCCGACACCGTTCTGAAGGACGCTTTTCAGGAAGCGACTCGGTGTCCCTCTGGCTGTCATCGTCAACCATCAATTAACGGTGATATTTTAATTAAGATATTGATATAAACCGCTGAGCAAGACTAAGTCAATGTTAGCTAGCAACACTGCTCACAGAGGACGAGTTGACGGGCATGAATGTGCTGCGGTCCGTCGATGAAATGATCCGGCGGGAAACAACATACAACCAACCCGACCGCTAAAGAAAATATATATTTTAAAAGTATATGTCTTTCAGCCAATTAGAGTGCTGAGTGTAACACAGTTTTGTGACATATATATATTAAATAAATGCTCATATTCTAAATATTTCGAAATGTAGCATGAACGTATAAACGCAGCTCGGTACCTTTCACCGTATATTTCACACGGACTTGTTTTGCAAACGCACCGCAAAGCCCGGGCTTAGAGGCGCGTGGAGGAAACGCGGACATCTGAGTCAGTGAGCTGTTTTATGTGTTTGTTATTTGAATTAACACATTATGTTTATAGCTAATGCTCTTGTGCATATTTTAGCTCATTTTAATGTTCAGTCAGTGTCCGTTTGATGAAGATAAATAACGGTTTTCTGCCTCACTGTCTGTCCTCACATTAGTATAGGTCACCAAAGACAAATGCTGTGATGCTTCATGCTGTTTTCATGTGTTGCAGGTTGAACGTCCCAACCAGATAACTGATGTGGAGGAGTTTGCTGCTGAGGGGCACCGCCTGTGTCAGGCAGGTGGCAGCCCCAAAGTTTCTCCACCAGACACACTTCCCACCCCTCTGTGGGACACACCTCACCCACAGACTCCTTCACTTGCCTCCCTGTGGTTTACAGCTTCTGGGTACAGACTACTTCCTGGCACACAGTGGGCCAAGGGCGTATAAAAAGGATGCAAAGTCTCCTTTAGAGCTTCCTGTGAACCCCATCACAGTCACAGACATCAAACAGTATCTGCGCTCCAAAGACATTCCCATCCACGATGGCTACAGCTGCCTCCACATCCCGAGCATCTTCGTCCAGCCGTCCGCCAGAGGGGACAGCTTCTCCCTGTTCATCGACAAAACCACCGGACAGTTTCTGTGCAAGGACACGCTGGTGGAAGGGAGCTGGGAGGATCTCCAGGACTGCCTGGAGGTGATGCAGAAGGACGAGCAGGACGTCCTCAGCCCGAATGTGCTGCTGGGATACCCGGAGACTGTGGAGGAGCAGGAGGAGAGGGAGAGGGAGCAGAGGGAGGTGCAGAGGATCTGGTCCAGCTCTGTGCCCTTCAGTGACCTCCCTGAGGACGAGGCTCAGATGGTTAAAACCATGTTCCAGGTATTGTTTAGTTTAGTTTAGTCAGAATAATAAAAACGGCCCAACTGACACCATCACATCTACATCACAATCATTGAGAAGCAAAGAAAGTAAATCCTTAATATAGCTTCACAGTTTAAACTAATATATTGTGTATATCTTTTCTTTAAATGTGTAGATCGTGACTCACTCTTAGTAAGGATCTTGCATCTGTAACTGTTGTAAATGCATGTCATTTAAGTTGTTAGGAATACGATTAAACCTAAACTCTATTAAACTTAATATACTGTATAAAGAAAATATATTCTGCAGAAGTCTGAAGAGCGTCAGACACAGTAGTCACAGCGAGCAAACGAACAGGGCAATTAAAAACACTAGTGATGACAATAAAAGGCGAGAAGCTGACAAAAAAGTATTTAACATAAGTTGACAGGATATCAACAGAATAGTGCACTAAAACTATGACGTGTTGCTGTTTTGTTTCAGATCACAAAGGTCTCTAATGCAACGCTCAAGAAGTTTGGCGTGAGGCTCTTCAAGCCCACCAAGAGTGTGGTTTTCCCCTGGTTTGGTGGACCCGACTCCTCCCTGAAGGGGGTGAAGCTTCTCTCCGCCCAAAGCACAGACAGTAACAAAGTGACTTATAATGAAGCTACAGTGCCAAGGAGTAATTCTTACTACAACCTGTTTGGCCTCCCCCTGGTGGGCCGCATGGACGCAGAGGTGGTGCTCACCGGACACGAGCTGGACACTCTGGCAGTGAGCCAGGCCACGGGACTCCCCAGTGTGGCTCTCCCACGCGGGGTCAGCTGCCTCCCACCGATCCTGCTGCCTTACCTGGAGCAGTTCAAGCGTGTGACGCTGTGGCTGGGAGGCGACATTCGCTCCTGGGAGGCGTCAAAGATCTTTTCGCGTAAGCTGGGTCTGAGGCGCTGCTCGCTGGTGCGGCCCGGGGAGTACCGGCCGTGTCCTGTGGAGGCGCTGGCTCTGGGGAAGAACTTCAGCCAAATCATCAAATCGTCCATCCCGGCGGCCCATAAGTCCATAGTGTCCTTCAGGCAGCTCAGAGAGGACGTGTACGGGGAGCTGGTGAACACAGACCAGGTGGCTGGAGTCAAGTGGACGAGGTTTCCGGAGCTCAACAGGATCCTGAAGGGGCACCGCAAAGGGGAGCTGACTGTTTTCACAGGTACATGGCATGATGATGATGCTACTTTTTTTTTTTTACTGTTTATAAATGGATTACAAATTTGAAAGAATAAGATATAAAAATACACCCACACCACAGATCAATGTTTTTATTTCCTCAAAGAAAGAATATATTTAGGGCTGTGTGTTACATTTTCTGGGCCTGTCCAGTTTGAATATGAGGTGTAAACAAACACTAGTACATGTTATTATCTCTTATCCACTCTGCACAGTCTACAGTTAAATACCTGTCAGCCTTAATATGTATGTCTCTTTGTTCAGGTCCTACTGGCAGTGGGAAGACCACGTTTATCAGCGAGCTTGCTCTGGATCTTTGCACGCAGGGCGTCAACACGTTATGGGGCAGCTTTGAGATCAACAACGTGCGTCTGGCGAAGATCATGCTGACGCAGTTTGCCATGCAGAGGCTGGAGGAAAACCTGGAGATGTACGACTTCTGGGCAGACAAGTTTGAAGAGCTGCCGCTTTACTTCATGACGTTCCACGGGCAGCAGAATATCAAGTAAGTCTGTTTTAGTGGATACATGCGACTTTCTTTTTGAGCCCAGTCAACATATTGTAAGTGTTATCAGTGAGCGTCAGGTAAAAACTGAGCATTAGGTAATTCAACTGGATTACCTCAACAGTTGATGTAAGAATATAATTTTCAGCTTAGTTTATTTACTATATAAAAGCAGTATTTCTATATGAATCTTTTTGGTCTGACCCTTTTCTTTCAACCCCCTCTACAGGACGGTGCTGGACACCATGCAACATGCTGTCTACCTGTATGACATCAACCACGTCATCATCGACAACCTGCAGTTCATGATGGGGCAGGAAAACCTCTCCGTAGACAAGTGAGTCTACCCTGTACAAGTTTCTGTTTCATTAGACGTGATATTTGTAAATGAGAAATATGGAACTAAATTATGTTTTATGTGATCCAGGTTTGCGGTCCAGGACCACATCATCGGAGTGTTCAGGAAGTTTGCCACCAACAGCAGCTGCCACGTCACTCTGATCATTCACCCGCGGAAAGAAGAGGATGACCGAGAGCTGCAAACTGCGTCCATCTTTGGTTCAGCGAAGGTAAGATGGAAAAACATCTCACATTTTTGTTTTAAACTAAACTGTGCAGCAAATTAGGGACTTTATAGTGGACGTATATAATATAAATAGATCTATACAGTATAGTTAATCTGAAAGGGAAACGGGAGGAACAGTGACAGATTCCATTTTATAACAAATTTTATAATAATAGATTTTAATGGAATCAGTCATGTAAGTTTATTTGTTTTATATCATTATTATTTATTTATAGAAACAATTTTATTTTAAATTTTGTGCTCTTTTTTTTTTGTTAGATAATTAAATAAAACAAAAATAAATATATAGTATATAGTACTACTATAGGATGAGAGGATCAAATAAAATAAAATGAATGAACAATAATGAGCATAAGTAAGGTAAAATGTGCAGTTTGTTATGATGCATCAAATACAAAATTAAAAATAGATTAAAAAGTTGTATACTTTCAAGGCATTGCACAAAAAGAAAATTAGATTCTTTCAGGAATTTTTACAATAAATATTTTTTAAAGAAGTTTTAAAATATATTTTTATATTTTTTTTCCTTATTTACACAATGACAGAGGAAGAGATCAACCATTGCACATAACCTGACTAATCCTGGACAATCAAAATCAAATCTATAGCCATTTTAATAGAACTTAGTGTATATACTTTGGTTTGAAACACATTATCTCCTTTTATTTCTGTGTGTTTTTAATCTTTTTAACCTTCCCTATATTAATTTACTCATGTATGTCATGCTACTTTTGTAGCTGGAGACAACCCGGAACACACTGACTTGACGCTGTCATTAAAATATGTCCTGACTCTCTTCACAAAACTGCAATTATTCAACATACCTTAGAAGTGTCTTGACCTTTAACCCCCTTTAGGCCAGCCAAGAAGCCGACAACGTCCTCATCCTGCAGGAGAAGAAGCTGGTGACGAGTCCCGGCCGCAGGTCCCTGCAGGTGACCAAGAACCGCTTCGACGGGGACGTGGGCATCTTCCCTCTGGATTTCCTCAAGTCTTCGCTCACTTTCGGAGCTCCCGTCAAGGGCAAGGGCAAGCACAAACTGAGGAAAGTCGCACCCAAGCCGGAGAATGAGGAGGTCGCGGAGGAGAAGGAGGAGGAGGTTAAAAAAGAGAAAGGAGCCAAAACAACAAAGACGCCACGGACTGTTAAGAATCCCACAACCAGAAATGTCAGTAAAAAGGGGGTAGAGACAGACGGTCAGCTAAGCTGAACATTAAGTATGTTGGAGCAATACTCATTATATAATTGCTCTGATTGTAGTTCACAGTGAATTGTATAGTTATAATCCAGATGGATCTTTCAGTCAATATGTGACATCATGAAGAAGTCTTGGTAAGCTCTTCTATGTAGGTACTACTGTACTTTAAAGGGACAGTTCATCCTGAAATCAAAAATACATATTCTTCCTCTCACCTGTTGTGCTGTTTATCTGTCTAGATTGTTTTAGTGTGAGTTGCAGAGTGTTGGAGATATCAGCCGTAGAGATGTCTGCCTTCTCTCAAATATAATGGAACCAGATGGGACTCGGCTTGTGGTGCTCAAAGCGCAAAAATATACATTTGAAAGACTCAACGGCAATGTCTCTTTCTAGAAATCATGACCTGGTTACTCAAGATAATTGACATACCTTATCTAGACTGATAAATAGCACAACGGGTAAGTGGAAAAATGTGTATTTTATGAAATTCTGCTAAACTGGTTCCTCAATTTCACACACACACACACAAAAAATACTGTGACACTACGACCTGATGTAGTATAAGTATTTCAAGCTATATCACTATGACACTGTCTACTTGCAACGAAGCACTTGCACATAACCACAGTGTGCTTTCTACTGACTTTTTGTACGAACATGATTTATGAATGAGCTTTGTTTTTTAAAAAAAATTAAATGCTTGTGATGCAGCTGTTTGCCTGTGTTTTCGTGTTTGGTCAACAGGGGGCAGTGTGTGCTTTGTAGATAACAGAAGCTCATGAGAGTAGGAATAACCCTGCACAGTTAATATCACTGACCTTATTTACAACTGGCTGCAGACATGTGTTTTCTTAAGCTTTGTCTTTTGGCTTCAGTAGGGACTATTTTTAACGATTCGCCCCAGATGTGAGTGTTATTTAGAGAGATCTCAAAGCTTGACAGTGCACCATCATGCATGTGAGGGAGAAAATGTTCAATTATTCCCCTGCGTGATTGCCTTTCATATAAACCCTCAGTTAGACTGAGGACTGAAGCGAGATCTTTGGAGCCTTTTAGCACTGATAATGAGGTGGTGTCATAGGTCTTCAAGCACTGACTCATCTCTAGTGTCACATTACACAATCCATTATTTAGACTGGGTGACTTTTAATAAATGCAAATGTGTTTCAAAACATCTTCACATGAATAAATCATGGGTGAAGTCAACGGCTCTGCCTGGCCTGCAGTGGTGTGGGGTTACACGTAGAATCAGCAGCTTCCAGAGGTGAAGAACTCTGCATTGTGCTGTGCCGTGAGCTGCTGCAGGACGTGTCCGTGGTCCAAGTGTCGTATTTCATCGCAGTCACTGTGAAGCCACATAAAATTTCAGATTTATGATAGAAAGGCGATGGTTCAGTGCGGGATATGAAAGTGCCAGTGTGTTTGATTTCAGAGCCTTTGATGATTTTCAACCCTGGCATCCACGCTGTAGATTTTGTCTCACCCTGGGAGTCATGCTCATTAAAAAATTAAGGATCTTTGCACTTTGGAAATCTCATTAAAGCGCTCATGTCGCACCAGAAACAAGCCCATAGTAAGAGGCAGGAAACAGCAAACCCAGTTGCTCTTGCGCTTCCATCACTGCCATTTCAATTCATATCAGAGAACTAAACACTTCTAGATTTTTCACTAATCATTTAAAACAATGGATGATTAATACATACATATGTAAGCACTAAACTTCTGATGCTGCTAGAGTTGCTATGTTGTTCTATATGGAAATATGTCACTTCTGCCTGTTGTGCTTTTAAAACATATGTCCTTTTATATTTATTAATTTTACCTCACGTTTAATCACTGAATCACACATTTGATGATCATTCTTGTGTAACATCTTGGCCAAGGAGCAACAGATGGAAAAAATGCCTTTTGTATTTTTCTTAAATAAACTAAACTAAAGTAAACATATTTACATAAAATTCCTGAACGCAGCATAAAAGGTGAGAACATTACTGGTCACAAACATATAACTTGCACTTGTCCATCCTGGGAACTTTGGCAAGGCACTGAATGCACCACCACCTGCCACCTTAAGCTTCTCATTATTGTTTTAAGTTGTATGCTAACACCATGAAGAATCTCGCCAAACAAAAACCAGAGATATGGTCTGTTTATATTCCACACGTTTGTCTTCCTTGTCAAAACACGGTGCCTACATTACCCACAACCGCTGATAGTTCCACCTGAGATCTGGGTGTGTTATGCTAGCAGGGGCCAATGTGGCGATGAGGAGCAGGTTACAGAGGTCTGGTGAGCTCACTTCATTTCCAAACTTAGTCTTTAACCGGTCAAGGCAATTTTATCAGACATCGGCAGCCATGTTGTTAAATCGGTAAATATTTGTTCTAATGTCTAACTTGTGTTATGATTCAGTGATTCAGTGCCACTTCACTTGAGTTGTACCTTGAATTATATTATGCAATAAATAAATTGATTTAGTGGGGGTTCACCCTGGACAGCTCACCAGACTATCACAGGGCTGACACATAGAGACAGACAACCATTCACACTCACATTCACACCTACGGACAATTTAGAGTCACCAATTAACCTGCATGTCTTTGGACTGTGGGAGGAAGCTTGAGCACCTGGAGAAAACCCATGCTGACATGGGGAGTAAAACCGAGTTTAGACCAGGAACCCTTAAGAATTGGTGGAGTTCCCCTTTACTCGTACTCATACCTGTCTCCTCCCGGTTGGACATGCCCAAAACACCTTCCAAGGGAGGCATCCGGAAGGCATCCTTACCAGATGCCCGAACCACCTCAACTGGCTCCTCTCGATGTGGAGGAGCAGCAGTTCTACTCCGGGTTCCTCCTGGTTGTCCGAGCTCCTCACCCTATCTCTAAGGCTGAGCCCAGCCACCCTGCGGCGGAAACTCATTTCAGCCACTTGTACTCGCAACCTCGTTCTTGCAGTCACTACCCAGAGCTCGTGACCATAGGTGAGGGTTGGAACGTAGATCGGCCGGTAAATCGAGAGCTTCGCTTTCTGGCTAAGCTCCCTCTTCACCACAACGGACTGGTTAAGCGCCTGCATCACTGCTGACGCCGCCCCAATCCGCCTGTCAATCTCCCGCTCCATCCTACCCTCACTCGTGAACAAGACCCCGAGATGTGGGGCCTCTCTGCCTGCCGCTGAGATTTCTGCCGGCTCCATCTCTGACAGCCCGGTCCAGGGAACCTCCTGGCACCAGACTCAATTTACACCCGGTATGTGGACCCCTGAGTTCCTCAGATAGCTGAAGATATTGTTGTAACCTGTTGGAATAATTTCTCTATGTTTGACAAACGTAAATCGCTGCAGATGAGATAGCAGGAGGGAGACAGCTCCCAGTCAGATGTGGTGATCAGCAGGTTTATGTTCCATCATTTCTTCTTCTCTGAACCTTCCTTTTCTGCTTAATGCTTCCCTGTGAATGATTTACTGCTGCGTAAGTACACATTGCGCTCAGTAATGACTCCAGGCTGTGCGCTGGATGGGTCTGGGTGTCCTCTTGACTGTGTGGGTGTGGGATACGGCTGCTGAGGACTCTGAATGGGGCTCTTTGTGTTTTGAGGCATTACTACGCCCAGATGATGACGGCTCTGTCGCCTGCCAGCTCCTCCACAGAGGTGAAAACACACAAAAATTGGGACGAATGAGTCTGACACAAATGCATGTAGATGCACATGCAGCCACAGTTGCACAGAACTTTGCTGAATACTTACACTCTGTAGCTGTCAGTCAGACTTTGTAGCATTACTGAAATTCACCCAGGCATGTTTTGAAGATAACAGCAAGTTTTGTGTTTCTTTTCCCAGAGTAAACAGGTGGTGAAAATATATAACATGGTTAAATACTGACATCGAGGCGTGCGTCAGATAATTTTCTTTGTTTTGAGCGGCATCTGCTGATCAAAGCTTTGCATGCCTATTCAAATAGCTGCCATCTGGAGAGGGGAGGAGATGAAACAACTTGAGCTACGCAGCTCTTAATCATGAAGGAAACAAATTGTGCAGAGACCAAAAGAATTCCACTTCATCAAAACGCATCAAGATATGAGCGGATGTGAATCCAATGAGGCTAAGAAAAGATGTTTCAGCTGCGGATAAACCCTTTCACTCGTGAAGCATTTGACCTAAAATCCGCTGAAAACATCATCATCACATCGGAGTATTAGAAATGCATCTTCTTCCTAAACTGATTCCACAAACAAGGCCTCAGCAGTCAGCGTAAAATGAGCTCAGCTGCTCCCAGCGCTGCTGATGATGGGACGCATGGATACATGACATGCATGCATAGCTCTCTGCTCCATTAGCTGCCCTTCATTAAGCCAACTATTTGACCAAGTCTGGAGGTAATTTCAGGACCTTCAATCAGAGCTAATCTGCCAGGGGCTTTGGCTCAGCAACGGGACTTAACTCAACGTCCAAGACAGGATCATATTCATGGTATTTTCAGCTGATCTTGGTTATGATAGTCTGCTTCCTCTTGGACATGGTGACAAGACAGCATTATATTGATTAGAGCAAGGGCAGCTCAGGAAACATGAGAAGCACTTGGCTGCATTGGATGAAAGTAAAGAAAAGCATCTTTATTGTTCTGTGAAAGAATGGTTTGACATTTTCAGTGTCTTGCCGAGAATTAGAGGAGAAAATCGATACCACTGTCATGTCTGTACAGTAAATATGAAGCTATAGCTCAGCTTAGCTTGAAGACTGGGAGAAGGGGCAGCCAGCTCGCCTGGCTCTGTTCAAAAGTAGCAAAATTCATCCACCAGCACTTAACACATTATTTCTTGTTTGTTGGATTTGTACAAAAACCAAAGTGTAAAAAAAACAAGCTGTGGTTTTACAAGTGTTTATGTATGAGGGTGTTTCTAGGCTGGACGCAGTGACTTCCTGGAACCAGGAGAGGAAACTATAAACGAAGGAAAGGGTCATTACGTCTGTGAGACAGCATTCAAGTTTGGCATTGGTGCCAGACTTTGGTGCCACTTTTATTGAAGTTAATGGGCGAGCATGGCAGGTCCAACTATTACCCACTATTCACAGAAAATGGTGTTTTTATCTAAATGTGCACATTTAATTTTTGCCTTTTATTGGTCCTCAAACAGACCATGGCTCTGTTCAGCAGCTGGATGCAGCTCAACGCAAGCTCTTGTTGGTCCAAGATAGCTACATTATCCTCATATAAGGACATCGTATTTTGGGTTTACTTGACCCTTATACTCATTCTACTTAGACCCGTTGTTCTTGTTCATGGACACTCTTTTGTGCCATCAAGATGGCAGCCAATTTTATGGTTGAAACTTGTTTATCTATGGTTCATAATAATCATAGATAAACAAGTAATGTTTATAGTTTGATGTGGCAACAAATTTGACCAGTTTTAGCGACAGTAACAAGCTGTTGCTGTTAATTAGGAAGTACTTGTTTGAGGACATTGGGACATTATTATTGTTGAAAATGTTGAGTTCTTTTATTTATACTTATCAGGTCCTACTCATCCCAAATAGCAGGACTAATTAAAAATGCACACCAAACAAAAACACTGCAATTAAACCAGATCAGTACCGCATGTCGAAGTATCCTTGGGCAAAATACTAAACCCCACATTGCTTCCGATGGCTGTTCCATCGCTGTGTG
This sequence comes from Epinephelus cyanopodus, assembly GCA_026686955.1. Classification (NCBI taxonomy): domain Eukaryota; kingdom Metazoa; phylum Chordata; class Actinopteri; order Perciformes; family Serranidae; genus Epinephelus; species Epinephelus cyanopodus. The sequence continues at coordinate 6,943,461 of CM048933.1, read as the reverse complement.
AGTGCATGTGAATGGTTATTGAGAAGCAGGTGGCACCATGTATGGCACCATCGGCCATCAGTGTATGACTGTGTGTGTGAATGGGTGGATGTGACATGTAGTGTAAAAGCACTTTGAGTGGTCTGAAGACTAGAAAGGCGCTATACAAATGCTGTAGTTTCATATTTAACAGAGAAATATTATATATAAGAAGATATATAAATTTGTAAAATGTCAGACTAGTCTTTCAAAGCATGTTTATGCTCTGACATTTTAGGGACGTACAGTAAGTGTGGGAAAAAAATGTGTGCTTTCTATCTTTGATGCAACAACAGATGGAGAATTTCTGCTTTTTAAACAGAACAATGCAGCACAGTGAAGAGAGGCAGGGAATAGTTAAATGACATAAACCAACATCCTCTTTTTTTGCACATAGAGAACCATGTGTATCCTTGATTATGTGATTAAAAACACTGCAGCTAAATAGTTTTCTAACTTTGGTTAAGAGCTCTGGAGTAAGTGGGACTATCAAGATCAACATGGAAAAGACTTCCTAAAGTCCTCAGAAAAACAGCAACAGTTGAGCAAACCTGTGCTGATGGAGACAGTGTGATACAGTGGACAGCATCAGGACAGAAGAGTAAGTGGACATCTTGTCCTTTGAGGCTCATTTAGACATTCTGGTACTCAGTTTTGACTCTGTTTCATAAACCCCAAATTTAGCAGCTTAAAGAGAGAGTGGGAACATTAGCTGACCCAGGCTGACATTTAAAATAGAAAGTATGACAGAACATGCAGAGAGAACACTGACAGCATCCAGAGGCACAGTGAGTATGTAGAGCAAGTTCATCAGTACACTGTGTCTGCCACAGTCTGTTACAGTCTTCCTCTGAAGACAGACACAACTTTTCTTGTCCTTAAAAGTGGTAAACTGGGGAGCCAGTACTTCCACCAGGATCACTGCAGTGTGTTTGCATCAGACGCAGTGATTCTGCCGATGATCAGTCTTAACACAAGTCCCATCAAAGCAACACAAAGTGCACGTCTTGTACGTGCAGCCGGGGCGCGCTGAGGACGCACGTCGCTTGCAGACAGACCAGAGGCTGTTTCAGACTCAAAGCTGATTCAAGATGCCCCTCCACCCCCTTAATGTCAGGACATGAGGAGGGGGACGGGGGGGGTTACTCTGCCTCACTCACTCACGTGCACTCTGCACGTTTGACCCACATTACCCAACAGTGTGCTTGCCTCTGTGTATATTAATAACCATGTGCACATCCTCCCCTCTGTGCTCCCACACCAGGAAAAGGCTCACGTTTCAGTCTATTATGTGAAACTTAGACGCTAACACTGTTTCTCTTATCACTAACAAATCCAATGAAAAAACAAAATGAAACTGTGAAGCCAAAGTCTTTCATGTTTTTTACTCCTCTAGAGGTCCATTGTTGTCACAATCACATCAGTGAGCCGCATTACTACACAGGGTGACATGTTCCTTCATTACTGCAGTATGATCACATGCACTGCAGTTTATATTGAGTCAACCCCACATTCAAAATAGTCCCTATGAAATGTGATATTTCCTCCTGTTTAAGTAAGATTTGGTAAGATCTGCACTGCTCAGCTGTTTCACCCATTTCACCCATAAAACAACAACAATACATTTTTGTGTAGGCTTTCAACCACATATCATGGCCTTCCTCAGCAAAGCAAACTGGAAAGTGTTGGAAATATTTTTGTAAAAAAAAAAGTTTTTATTTAATTTTTTAGTATTATCAGAACATTCCCTGACATAGGACCTCACAAAAAAATAAAACTAAAATAAAAATAGATTAAGTAATACTAAACTAAAATAAAATAAATAATAAAATTTAAAAAAAATTATAAAAATAAAATGAAAAAATAAAAAAAACACACTTTTATGGGGCGGCATTTGCAGGGTCATTAACCAAGGACTATAACAATGGCATTCTTGGTGTTACCTCATTGTAATATCACAATTTTGTTACAACAACCGATCTCACTTGGGTAAACACCAAGATAAACCTATTGCAGTCTCTGCAACTTTTGTGACCTATTTTTTTGAGTGGCTATAGTTAATATTATTATATCAATAATGGATCACATGACTACTTTACAACTTCACCGTTGTTGCTCACCCTCACTGCTCTCACAATGTTAATTTCGGCTGTAGCAGGTGGCTGATTTCAGCAAAAATACTCAATGTATGCGACCTGTCCGGCATCAGAGAGACATAAGCCCTTTTCAGATAGGAATTGTGCAAATTTGCAGGAAAGCCCAATCAGTCTTTCTTCAGCATCGGCAGTATAGAAACAAAATAAGGGAGGGAGGACTTTTTTTCATACAGAATGCACCTTTTTCAGGGCAATGGGGGGCGTGAGCCAGTAACAAAACGTGCAGCTCAGCGTGTGACGTAAACAGCAACGTGGGAGGGAAGCCGTGGCTGGTCAGGCGGCGATTCTCTCGTGAGTCGGCCTGCTCTTCACCGTCCCGGTCATCTGACGGTTAATGCGTTGCAGAAGGCCGCCTTGGTCTGTTTAAACTGAAAGGGTTTCGCCAATATGACTACCCTACAAGGCGGAAAATTAGGCATCTTGGATCAACTCGCATTTTTGCCTGTGTGTGTATAAACGCTCGCAGCTTGCCGGCAAATTGGCCCAACATTCACGGAAAATCCGGCAGTGTAAAAGGGGCTAAAGTTAGAGACCAGCACATAAATATAAAGGAGCATTTAGCAGCTGAGGAACTGGATATTTCCCTCAGCAGCTGGAGGAGACCAAAAACAGAGCTAAAAGGAGAGTGAATATTTGACTTATATTGATCAGGTGGACACAAACATGATCCATCAATCGGTTTCACATGGGACACAAACAATTGTCTCCTGGGGGCAATTCCTGTGTCTGACCCATCTGCCTTCGCTTTTGCTCTTTATTGTACTTAATTCTTTACTCTCATCATTGGTCATGTGTTCTTTCCTGATTACATGACTTATGTACAAATTCTGGTCCACTTTTCGCAGATATATGTATGAACAGTACATGAGAACAACATGGGGAATTTCAGAAGCAGCCAGTATTTGATTCGCTCCTGAACTAAGTGTGTCAACTAAATATGTACGTGACTCAAAGTGAATGTACTGGCTTTGAACTGCAAAGACCTTTGTGAGTCACAGAAATGTGCAGCTGAGTGTGCTGAAGGTGAGCTGAACCCCTCTGAGAGGACCTGTAGTAGTGCTTTGTCTCTGTGTGTGTGGCAGGCAGAGTGGTTCACCCACAAACACCTAAAGGTCAACCAGCATGTATCAGCTTTTTGGGTACACTCGCATTGTGCTGTCTCACACCAGCTCCGGCGTCCTTACTCTCCTGGTTAACCTGGCCCTCTACTCCCGATCCTCCTCAGTCGCTCCAGTCACACCGAGGAACCCGTGCGCTCGTGTCTCAAATGCTGAACTGTCACGTAGCATTAGCAACAGGCCTGCAGCTGACCATCCACCCTCAGTGACAGAGCTGTACTGTAAACACCTGCCGTCTCGGTGTGCTCGACTGGCCGTGCTCTGCCTTTTGAACATGACAGGGAAAGCTTTTGAGAGACACCAGCGCGCCGGGGGCTTATGTAACGCCGAGATCTGGCCAAAGAGAGCGCCGAGGGGCTTAATCTGCCCTGGCACCATGGGTGTAGAGGCTGTTCAAGAGCCCTGAGGGGGACTGGAGAGGGTGCACCATCTTACTCTGCAGTCCTGGCTTTTTTCGATGCTGGAAAAACCACAGAGGCTAAATGAGGGGGCAGGTGGGGTGACAATAAGAGCATAATTACAGTGAATGGTGGGTTTGTGGCGAGGAAAGTGGAGCCTGAGGTGGAGGGAACAGTCGAGAAAACTTAAATGGAGCACTGAGGGGCAGCCATCTCTGTTTTTAATGAGTGGAGGGCCTCATTCCTCTTAAGCAAGTGGTCAGAATTAGCGTCCTATACCGGGGATAAGTGAGGCTCCTGGCAGGGCTCCAGCACCTCACACCAGACTTTCTTTTAATTCACTCTGAGAAGACAGAGAAAGAGAGACAGGGAGCAGCTTTGCCCAGCCAACCAGGCATACTCCACAGCCCGGCCAAAGAAAATGCCCATTCACTCTCAAATTAGCCGTCTGCATGGCCACCTTCAAAGGAGGCCCCTCTCTGCCTAATCTTCTCAGACTGTGTGCACACACTGACCGTCTGCTTCATGAAAGCCTGAGCGCGGAAAACCAGAGCCAGTGGTCGCCCAGTGCAGCAGTTAATTGAAGCATTATCGGCATGGTCAGTTAAGCTGATTACCCAACAGTGCACGGAGATACGTATAAAATAGAGCCAACCACATGCCACCAGTGCTGAATGTGATCATTTCAAGGCTGCGATACTGTGTGGATCAACAAATGAGCTTGCGACCTATTGAATATTCCTCTCACACCCTGCATGAAATGATTGCCTATTTTAATTAAGTTCCCCAATTACAAAAGGACAACGTTTGATAATGGGGATCAAAGTGAGTGCACCATTCAATAAACGACAAAAACAATTCCCTTGGCACAGCCATAGCCAGATTAGGTGGCTGAGGGAGTCTTTGGCACCTCGCAGCTCCAGACAATAACCACAAAAGAAGCTGAATTCCTGCAGAAAACAAACAGAGCCAAAGTGGAGCCATGCCAGAAATGTTAATATTCATATCAAGTGACATGTTGGGGCTATAAATTTTAAGCTATTTTAACTGAACCTGCAAAAACACTTTATTCTGCGTAACGTCTGTGTCTGGAGATTAGTGAGGACAAGAAGGACACATGTTACTGATTGCTTTGTTATGACAACACATATGGAAATATGATTCATAATCGACTTGTCCTTGATTAGGAGAAGCATTAAAACCATATGCTCCATTCATCTGAGGGACAGACTCAATTAAAACACTGACTCTGCAGCTTCCATGGAAATACACTTTATAGCTGCCATCGATCAAAGTTTCATTAAATCACTTATTGGACATTACGATTTTCTGTACTCTCCTTTTCATGCTGTGCTATTTCTCTAACTGAGCATTTACATTTTCAGACATAACAACCGACATTAAACACTGAAAAATGTTTATTTGCCGAGGCATTCAATGACACATCGGACAACTCTCTCAAGATAATTTCAGATAGATTATTCCATCTGTTCTCAAATTATGCAAAGAAGCAATGCATGTCAGAACAGATGATTCTTTCAAATCTCTGAGCAAGCGTGCAGGTGTGGATGGAGAACAGAACATTGTTCAATCTGATCTGTTCCTCTTTTTTTATTCAGCTCTGTTTCTGGTAATAAAATTTCTTGGTGGTCAAACACAGACTACACAGGTGATAAAGCTGGGAGAAACTGTTCACTCTTCACTCTTTCCTCATCCTCTCGGTTGTCCTCGAATTTCTGGCGTTTCCATTCAAGTTTTTTTTTCGCAATTTCTTCGCAGTTGAAAATGCGGATAAAAATAGGTGGACGGAAACCCGACTAACGTCTCCTTCCAGAAATCATGACAGTAACACCTGTTACTCAAGATAAGCCACGGACCTTGTTGAGAGCAGTTTCATGAAGGAACTATTTTCTTTCTACCGAACTACACCTGCCAACCGAATCACCGATCAGAAGGAAGCGTGCATCTCCTCATGGATGAGAGGCTTGTGCTTGTGACGGTGCAAGATGTAAAAATAATGACATCCTCCCTGGCTGAGCTGTAACATTAGCTAGCTCAGTTGGCGGGTGTAGTTCGGTAGAAAGAAAATAGTTCCTACATGAAACTGCTCACAACAAGGTCTGTGGATTAACATGAGTAACCGGGTCATGATTTCTGGAAAGAGATGCTGCTGTTGAGTTTTTCAGATGTGTTTTTTTGATGGTTTAAGCACCACAATCTGAGTGCCATCTAGTTCCATGTTCTAAATTGTAGTAAACTGGAATTTTCCTTCAAACCAGCCATGCATTCTTGGCAGTTGTACCATTAAACCCCATTTCTGTTTTTGATAAAGTAAGTTACTTTTTCTCCAGCAGCTTGTGGTAAAAATCTGTCAGCATTCATGTCGTAACAACCTTTTTATTTCCCACTGAGTCACTGGGCTTAGAGGCAGGTCAGGGAGCACAAAGCACATGATACATCATGGCTTTGTTTGTTCCTCTGCTGAGCTCCCAGCACAGTTAGAGGAGCAGATAAAGGTAAAACAGGCAGCGTGTTTGGGTTCAGGTGTCAGCAGGTCATTCCCCTTGTTCCCCCTATTTGTCATGCATGCAGAATGGTTAAGCTCGTTCCCTCCTGGCTGAGCATTGTGTTCAGTTAGACTCTCTGGATGTGAGTGCCTATTTGTGTCTTTGCAGGATTGTTATTAGTTTTACTGCTTTTCTTTTCATCATGTAAGTCAAATGCAAATTGCATGAATGGGAATATCAAGTAAACACATGAATCCCATTATAGTGCACCTGGGAAAACCTTAAAAATGTATTCCTGACTTCCTCTGCACTTCCCTAATGTATCATAATGGAAAGTTCTGCAGTTTCACGTTCAGGAAATGGACTCTCAAATAGCACAGATCCAGGGGCCATTTCTGAGTGAAATGACTTGCAGCGTCACCGACCAATTACTTTTCACCAATTATCTCCATCCGGCATGTTTGTGGATAAAATGAGCTCACAGTGGACGCAGAACAGAGGGGAGGTCATTATCAGCCGGCGCAACATAATTGCAGATATGCTGGCTGCTTTGGGCAGCGATAGGCATCTTTTGGGCATCCACACACACGGCCCGGGCACAGCCAGCAGCGGAGAGCAGCAGGAACACAATGTCCCCCATCATGCTCGAGTGGCGGAGAGCAGACTCAGAGGTTTGATGTTGGGAAGCATTATCAACTGACATGCTCCAGTCAACCCACAGACAATTATCAATTACTGTAACAACTCCTCTCAAAATCTCTAGTGGTCGGATAAGAGCAGGACGATTTTCCTTCCAGTCCTATCAGGACTGATTGCGGAGCCCCACCAGTTGTTTGTGTTCAGCGGATGTATGCTAATCTTGTTAGCTGCTGCTTTACATGCAGGAAGTTTGTTTAACGGGTATGTCAAACGTATGCAATGACATGTTAATGTGTCTTTGGTGATGTTTTCCCAGCCCAGTGACCAGAAATGGCGAGACCAAGAACAGGGTATATGTCTGAATTTCAAACGCATGACATTACTAAAGTGACGTGAGCAGATTTTGTCATTGGCTTTCTGTGCCGACCTGTCACAGTTTTTCCAGCTGGAATAGTACCATGAAAAGCGGTTGTTTTTCAACCAGGACATTGTTGTTTTTTCAGTAGGGTTTAAGCCCCCAAAACGGGTAATTTGAGCCAAAATATGATCTTTTCCTAACCATAACTACATCTTTTTGGAACCTAAACCTAACACATGTTAACAACACCATTGTTAAAAAATAAAGCTTCAATTATCTGCTACATAATAACTTGCAAATGTAATGGATTCAGGGTTTGTAGAAAAGTAAAATGCCATGTTTTTCTCTTTTGTTTTCTGCTTTTGTGTTTATTGCATTAATAAAGCATTTTATTTATACAAACTCTTATTTTTTAATTTTAAATATGCTTTATCTACTTTTTTTGTATAAATAACCCTATTGTACGGAAGTGTATTGCATTCACTTGACAAATTAAAAAAAATCTGTTTTATTGGGTAATTTTTTCTGTTTCTCCTTGGAATTTTGTTTCTGTTTTTCGGGGTATTTTGTTGACACTTTTGTTTTTTTTGTTTTGTAAGGTGCCCACGTAAAGTCGACAAACTAATGGTAATACCATCTATATGACTTAAAGACAAAAAGACAAGAGTATTCCCAGTGTCTCAAACCCAAAACAGAGTAAAACTGGATTAAATGAAACAAGCGGGTCATGTTTGCTTCCATTATATCGAGCTCTCAAGAAAGGAATGAAAGCGTCTGTTGTTCTATTGCTCTCTTAACTTAAAAAAATTACCCCGAAAAAAAGAAAAACAAAAAAATACTCAATTAAACAGATTTTTTTTGTCAAGTGAATGCAGTATGCTTCCATATTCTGTTTTATCTTACTAGGTTATTGCAGCCTCAGTCCAAACCAAAATATCTGAACAACCATTGAATGGATTGCCATAAAATGTGCAACACACATTCATGGTCTGAGAGGATTCATTGCAATAATTGTGATGTCCCCACTGCATCTAATTCATCCATTAATTCGGGATCAAATACCTGCAAAAGTAGAGACATGCTTATATTCAGCCTTAAAGGGCCGCTATCATGGTTGTTGTACTTCTTTTTGTGGCCCTGACATGTTTCGATGACCATGCTGGACTCTGCTTTATAGTATCTTTGCACTTAAAATTTAAAAATGTGAGTCACTTAATGTTAATTATGCAGCAGCAAGAGTGTTCTAGAAGTATATGGTATATGGGGCAGTCAGAGTTCAGCTCCAAATGCAGCGCAAACAGGGAATTTTAATTATTTTTCACATGGTTCTTATGGTGACATTCACCACCACCGATTCAAACCCCTCAATGGGACTATGTATAGCCTTGTTTTACTCCTCTGGAGCAGAAAGGCTCGCCTGAGAGGGTTGAGGTTAGTCAGGTATGACCTCGTTCTACATATTAGAATGCAGAGCAAGGAACCGGTTGTGCTGGAACAGGCTGTGAATGTAGGGTACTTTATCTCCACCACAAACCACTGTACTGCAGGCGTCTGTACCGTAATCCGTTTACAACCCAACCACACTGGTTCAGTGTGTTTATGTGGACATTATCAGAGGCTGCTCACATATCATAATGTGTCTAACAGGGTTAAGTGTTCTTCATGCTGGTGGTACCACTGCCTCTAACATATCATGAAATATTATATGAAATGTTTGCATAGGGTTTATCATTTAATTATAACATGTTACTGCGCTCAGAGTGTCCTTGGACAGATTATGCAAAAAGTGTGCTACCACTTGTCTTTGCAGTGTGTGTGTGTGTGTGTGTGTGTGTGTGTGTGAGAGAGATGGAGCAGTCCAGGTGAGTCAAGCACTTCACACACACGACAAGCTAGCAATGTTGGCTTTCAAAATAAAAGCATGCCTTTTTGCATGAGTCATTTCTGTGTGTGTCACACATGCAGGTTACTTGGATCCCCAGATGCTGATTTGTATGTTTTGTCATTGAGTCTTATGTGTGTAGCTAACATAGCCTCTGTAATAAACACTCACTTGTCAGTATATGTTTATTTTTTGTTAATGTTTAAGAGGTGCTGACTTAACTTAATGGTCATATTTGCTCTACTGTGATCTTTTGCACACGCCCTGATTAATATCTTTTTCACATTCTGCACAAAACTGAACAGTTTTCTTATTCTGAAACAGCGTTATTGTACATGTATGTTGCAGAATTGCTAGTGTAGACTATATTTACCATTAACCATAACTTTGATTGCAAAAAATATTTTCATATCCTCCTGAGACTCAAAGCTTTGTTGGTATGCATTTCTAATTTCTCCTCGCCTTTTGGGATCAGTAGTACCCAATGAGTATAAAAAACTAAACAGTGTCAATGACAATAAAGTCCCAGTGTCTTCAAACGAGTACTTCCCAATTAACTGTGTCTTAGGTTGTTAATGTTGCAAAGATTGGTGATGTTTTAATCATAAAATGTGATCAGGATCGGCAGCAGAGATGGCTGCCATCTTGTCTTTACGTGGAGTAGTGTGTTGTGCTCTTACTTCCACAAGATGGCACATAAAAGTGTTCATGAACGAGGACAACAAGTCTAAGTTGAGCAGAATGAAGTATAAGGCTCAGGTAAGCCCAAAATGAAATGTCCTCATGTGAGGACACAGGGCCTGAGGAGGATAAGACACACAAAGTGAATGAGAAGAAGAGAAGTGTGTTTGTGTTTACGATGTATGCTGATCTTGTTAGCTGCTGCTTTACATGCAGTTGTCATGAGATGGAGGTGATGGATGGCATGTCATGTAGTGACCCTGCTCTGTGTTTCCAGTGGCTTTTCAGGCACCAAACGAAGGTGTTTTGTACTGGGATGTTGCTGTTTTTCCAGCTGGAATAGTACCATGAAAAGCAGTGTTAGTTTTAACCAAGACATGCTTTTCCAGCAGTGACTGAGCCTCAAATTCGGGTATTTTAAGCCAAAATATGATCTTTTCCCAGCCAAAATGAAATGGTTATTGTTCCAAGGACACAGGGTCTCAGGGGGGTAAAACTGAATTTTGATTTATTGTTTTTCATTATATAGTAGGGGAAAAAATCGATTCACATAAGAATCGCGATTCTAATCATCCACAATTCTGAATCGATTCATAAACTTCAAAAATCGATTTTTTTATTAATGTTCCCCCGTCTCTCTGCGCGCCTCCACGGGCTTCTGCACACAGTGTTGCAGCAAGCTTGGAAAAAAAAAAGAGGGGCAGGAGCTATGGAGGAGCAACAAATTCAGCCAGTCCCATCTTCAATGAAGGCAGGAGTTTGGACTCATTTTGGGTTTTATTATCTCCCTGGGACACAGCAGCTCAACATGAGTCATTCAGTATTAACACACTATGCATTGTATCAATTTTTGGATCGAGAATCGTTTGAATCGAGAATTGGTTGAATCGAGAATCGATTTTGAATCGAATCGTGACCCTAAGTATCGGAATCCAATCGAATCGTGAGACACCCAAAGATTCACATCCCTATTATATAGTTATCTCCTGTGTTTGGAAAAACACCCAGGTTGGATTTTGGGAGATAAATCTTAAAGATCACAGGAGGAACACACATTCCTGTTGTGAAACCCTGGCTATTTTTTACTGCCTCAGGCCACAAAAATACTAAATTTAAGTAAGAAATATTAGAAAAGATGATAATCACTGGATCATGCTGCTGTTCATAGTTGAGGGGGGGAAGTTACGCTCTTATTTTGAAATCAACAACCGGATGTAGCCGTGATTGTTCATGCTAGCTTAGCCTCCGCTGTCTCAACACGAGCACGTCTTGTCCGGCGCCTCCTCACAACAACAAACGCGCTTTCCACGGCAGGAAGAGACGCCACAGAGAGAAAGAAAGACATTTAACATGTAGTTTTACCAGCAGACACTTCAGTAAAGTTACGAGTTTGTGGATGAAACGACATAAAAAGGACGAAGAACACGTCGCATCCAGATTTTGTGAGCAGACTTTGTGAAGAGCAGAGCAGCTGCCCGGACTGTGCACTGCACTGTACACGGTTAGTTACGCTTTTTACTGGATTTGTATGAATTTCTGTGATCAATATGAGGTTTAAAGTGAATAGCTGTAGCTGTAAAACTACACAGGCTATGTGTGTGTTGTTTTTGTGAGTTTACAGACACCTGAAAGTAATTTATAAAGTCTCTCTGCACAGGTGTGTGAAGGTTAAATTAATTGCTGTTGTTCCCTTCCAGCTGGCAACACACACTCTCTGAAAATTATTCAGGAAATTAAGTGTCTTTTTGGTCCTGTACAATATAAAATAGCACCTGGAGCCCCCCTCAAGTCTGGTGCTCCCGTGTTATCAGTGTGTGCATCAGACATGGCAGGTTGGCTGGGTTTAGACATAACAAAGTGCCTCCTACAGTAAATACAGACTCATTTCCTGCTCAGGCTTCAGCTACATTACAGATCATAAATCAACAGTTTCCCTTATCATGCTCCCTGCATCCAGCTCCACAAAACAAAGTTATTGCTTCTATCTTATCTTCATAGAAATACAGTCTTGGACACTGCTCTCCATTTTGTCCCAGTTTTTAAGTCGATGGATCATTAAAGTAAGTTACTTTCATTGTCATTATCAGAAGTATTTAACTTCTTTAAACAGTTGTTCCTCTTGTATCCACACTTAAAGGAACAATGTGTAAGATATAAGGGGATTTAGTGGCATCTAGTGGTGAGGACTGCATATTGCAATCAAAACTTCTTCCAGTTAGGTTTCTTTCAGTTTTCATTGTTTCGGAGGTTTTTACCCTTGAATTGTCTGCAGAGGTCTCTTCCTCCCCGTAACAAACTGACCAGGTGATTAAAACCAGTAAAAACACTGACTAAAGCAGTTTCATGTTAGAAATCAGCAGCCATGTTTCCATCAGCCTGTTTAGATGCGCATCTAGAAGTATCGCATTGGAAAACTATGATGGAAACGCCAAAATTCGAATTAAAATCCCCTGATTCGCACAAACTAAAATACGCTTGCTCTAGCCGGGTTTTGGTTGATTCGAAAAAATGTTGATTCGCAAAATGGGGGATGGAAACAGTTATGTTCGAATTAAGTCTGACCTGGCGCACCTCTCTCCATGGTGACATCCACACTCCGGGTTGGGAAGGCGGTAATGCATTTACAAGCTGGTTGCCAACCGCCAGAAAATGTAGAAGAAGAAGAATGCGAGACTTGTTTTGTTTCCGGTTCTGCGGAAAACTTGCACGAGTTCATTTTTTTTCACCAAAGTCCGTACATTTAATGGAAACACACAGGATTTGTGTTTCTTTTAATGCGCATTTCCCAATGATTCGAATCACTTTTGGATGGAAACATAGCTTGTGTTTCTCCTGCATTGTTCAGCATGTCAGAGACGGCTGCTGTGTGCTCACCTTAATTTTGATCCAGATTTTCAGGAGGTTTTTACCATGAGCCGAATTATCCGCTGAGGTCTTCCTCTCTCAGAAACAAATGGACCAAGTGATGTAGAAACACAGAATAAAGCACTTTCATGTTACAAATCAGTGTTTATCCGATGCTGTTCTGCATGTCGCAGGCAGCTGCAAGCCCAGCATCTGTTAATGTGTGCTCACCTTTTTTCTCTGGTAACGCAAGATCCATTCATTAAGGACGTTTACCAGGAATTAGCTGCAAAGTCTTCTTCTCTCCAAAAGAGTTGTTCTTTTATCTCAGACATGTGTTAGGATGTTACATACCTTGACATGTTTAGGCGGAAACTTCTGCCTTCCTCAGAAGTGTCACTTGGTGGTGGTTGTGACGCGCCTGTTATTAGGGAGGCGTGACCGATCACGGCACCTGCTGTCCGTCCGCCGCCTCTCCAGGATGCTGCCCCGGGTGTGGGAGAGCATGTATGCCCCCTCGTCCCTGTTCATTGTCCCACTTCCTTATTTCAACTGATTGGCAGATCAGCTGATTAAGGTGCGTCACAACCACCACCAGGTGACACTTCTGAGGAAGGCGGAAGTTTCGACCGAAACATGTCAAGATACGTAACATCCTAACACATGTCTGAGACAAAAGAACAACTAAAGTCATTACCAGAAACTGAAGACAAAATGAAAATGAATGTTTGTTGGCACACATTTTTAGTATGGATCCTGCATATTGTTGTATGAATGAGACCTCAGGTAATTTAAACCAGAAAAAACACTGAATAAAGCAGTTTCACGTTTAAAAAAAATCTGTGTTTTTTTCAACACTCTGATCACAGAGGGGCTGCAAACTTGGGTGGCCAATGTGGAAATGCAAACATTTAAGGTAATGAAAACATGATTCCTATTCTTACATACTTATTATATTCCATTTATGTCAGTATATCACCGTAAATCCTACGCACTGGACCTTTAAATGGATTTAAGACTTGCATATTCTCTTTCCAGTCTAGGACAGTTTGTTCAGTGTTGCTGAGAGATAAAAAGCACAAAGTAAATCCTTAAAGCATCATTTGGGACTTGAAATCTAGGTCTGCTGCTCCATAGCCAGTGAATAGAGGTGCTGACTTTGTAGGAGATAAAAATGCTAAATACCAAAGTAGGTTTTACGTTTTAGCTCTGTTGGCACGCACAACCAGAATGTAGAAATCTTTTTGGTTGCAAGAGCTTTAAAAAAATCTCCCACTCATTGTCTGTGTGGCAGATTTTACATCCCAGTGACAACGCATAACAATCCAGGGTCTCTTTTCTAGCTGGTATGTAAGGGAAAGTGGTCCACCAGTATTGGCTGCCCTGCCTTGGGGCGCAGCAATAACATATGAATTCTTAAAATGAGTGGCATTCCCCGTCTGACGCTGTCTGCAGCTACTCGACACAGAGGCACTTTTCATGGTATTATAGTGTTGCCAGGTGCACTGTGGGACCAGAGCTCCACAGTTTTATGTTTTACCAGCAGAAACACGAATATAATTCACAAAAGTTTGCTTGTTGGTAAACTGGATTTCTATTAAGAGGGATTTATGGCGCATATGTGCACAGCAGCTCTGTAATGTGGTGATAAAGAAAAGAAATCCCCAAGTGTGCTCATTTATGTAATGAGGCTAAAAAAAGCACCTCGTCTATTTATTGTGCAGCAGCTGCCTCATTTGTAAACAAAGGCCACATACTTGGAGCGAGATGATAACATGACAAAGAAGAGCAAACAAACTCTCTCTCTCGCTCTCAACCCCCAACTCCACAGGATGTTGTATTCAAATTGTCTTCAGCCTAAAGGCACGCAGAGGTCAAACGCTTACCTCAGCAAGTTTGAAAAGAACGACTATGAGCCTTGACAGTTTATTTGCATTGATAATGCTTCAAGTGAAGCACATGGCGAGCTCGAACATCTTCAGAGGAACAGCTTTATCAGCATGTCAGGGTGTTAGCATCCATGTAGAGCTCTCGAGTTATGGTCTTCTACATGACAGGAATATTATGAGTCTGCATTTTTACTAAAAGAGTTTCACAGCATTTTATCTCAAAGTTAGAGTTTTAGTTATTAATAAATCAGCATCCATTTGGGCCTCTTGTCAAACATGTAGTTTGTTTGAGGAGGAAACAATTTAACAAAATAACATTTTACATCAGATCTTAAATTGGACTCAATATGGGGCGTCGGTGGCTTAGTGGATAGAGCAGGCGCCGTTGCCGCAGCGGCCCGGGTTCAATTCCAGCCTGTGGCCCTTTACTACTTACTTACTTTAATTACTTTAATTGTGCCATGAATTACACATGTGATCAATCAATCAAATTAAAAGAAGTCATGTCAAGAAAGTCATAATTTTTTTGTAAAACTGTTCAAGTATGAGACTGTGAAAACACGTGATGTCATAACTTTATCTCTAGCTTTACGATGTCTGTGTGTTTAGCTCAAACAAGCAACAGGTCTTGCTTGTTCTTTGGCTTCCCCGCTGATGAAAAGATCAGGAGTCCATCCATTTTCAAGTGCTTATCTGAAGTCGGGCCACGGGGGCAGCACGCTGAGCAAAGTATTCCAGGCGTCCCTCTTCCCAGCAACGCTTTCCAGCTTCTCCAGGGGATCTTCCCTCAGGAAGATCAGGAGTCGCTGGATAAAATACATCAAGTGAAATGATATTACACTTAAGTGGGAAACATTAAATTACCTGGCTAGCTGGTGCACACAGAACTAAATGGTTCTATGACAGACTGCAACATTCTTGACATGAAAAATTATTATTATTTTGATATTTTGACTAAACATGCCAAACTGCTTTATGCTTCAGTCGTAAATAGAGAACTTAAAACAACAGGTTAAAGAAAGAAGTCCAAAGAACTGAAATGTAATCTTAAAAGTTTACAGATTTAGGTCAGGTTCGATCATCTGATCACAGAATAAGTAAACGCCTAACAACTTGAGGTCAGCTTTAGTAGTTTAGATTCTCTTTGCGGGCTTTAAAATATAATCCTGGTCCATTATAATCTTTTGTAGTTTGGGGACCAGTCTGTTAATGGCAACAAGGAGAAGTTGAATGGGACAAGATAAACAAACAGGCAGACATTCAGGCAGGTTTGTAACACCCACCGATGTTAACTAACTTTATTTGAAAGAAAAACTAAAGCTGAACAGTAAGATTATAATCGAAACTGTCCTTTGTCAACATCCATCACAGTTTACGGACCAACTTCCTCCTTCAGCATTGACCTACTTAATTTACCTGTTCCATGAGAGATTGTTTAAACATTTCAGGTGTGCTTACTTTAAGTCTACCGCCAATCAAATGGTTTAGATAAGCTGGCTAGATTTTTGGCTGGTTTACAACCTGTCTGATCTCTTAAAGCTTGTTTCCTTGCCCTGCTGGACCTTATTGTTAGTGATGTTGCCGCATTCCTACATCTTGATGTATGATGCTATCATATATATGATTGCAAAACTATGACAACCAAATAGTGATAAACTATAATCATCTTTTGATGTACATGTCAAGCTCTCTTTCATCTTTTCCCACCAGCTCTTTGCTCACTTCCTCTTTTAATATATTCCCTTTTGCATTCCTTCATGAGCATATAACCTGCTTTGCTTTTGAGCCTGTTTATGTCAGAGCTGGCAGAGATGAGACGACTTTGTATCTTTGCACCACTCCCTGTTGTAAAACAGAAAATACATGCTTGTAATTCAGAGTGGCAGATATGTACATAGTACTCTGGCCTTGAGGATTAAAGCCATCAAAAGATCCTCTGAGGCAGCAGCGCCACCTTTTCATATGATATTTAGGCCACTGTAAAGGGGTAAGTATACCTGAGTGTGTGTACACTGTGTGCTCATGACATGTGGGTGTATGTCCTCACGTGCACAGTTTAATTTTTCATCATCTATTTGTAGGAACACACCTTGTTGTTTGACATTGTGAAATTAGGGAGACAGGGGTGGAGGTGTGAGTATTTATTAGTCTGAAAGCCCCTGTTTCATAATAGATAATGTATTTTCTGTAAGTGATACCTCTCTGTCGTGCTGCGGCTGTGAATTTTTGCCCTTGAGCTGTTTAAACTGGAGGTCAAGTCCCTCCATTCATTGTGTTGCTGCTACAAAAGCCGTCTCCTTGAAGAACAAACAGATAGAGGGACACTTTAGAAGACATGATAACAATGGGAACATAGTGGGAGGTGTTTTGCTGTCAGGCAACATGAGGACTCTGTTGTGTTTTTAGTTTTCCCAAGGGCCCATCATGTCACATGAAATGCTGATTTAGTGTTTTGTGGGTTTCTTTGTTTTTGTAGTGTCCCATTGTGTTGAGTTTACTCTGCTGTCGCTGGTTGCTTGCTGTAATTAGTGATGTTGCACAGTTTCCCACACCGCACTGTTTAAAACAGTCCAAAATAATGACACTAGGAGGATTATCAAACAATAAGCTATGAGGCACAGAAGGCGTCAGGCTTATTTGTGTTTAGTCTGCACATGACAAAAGGAGGAATACATCATTAGTTAAACTTACATTTTTTGTGTAGCTCCTACTTCTGCGAAAGGAAGACTTGCTGTGCATAGATTTGTATCTGCTTGGAGGGTTTCATAGTGTGGTTGTCAGACTGCTGGTTGTTAAAGATCTGCTGCAGTGTCACAACACTGTATAAAACCCAGGCAATATGCTGAATCCACAACACATGCAGTATGTTGACAAAACATAGTGAGCGCAGTTGGCCTTAACCGTCACTCCTTCCTTCTTCTTCCTTTGGAGCAAATAGATCTGCATTGGGAGGATTTAGAAGGATGTCAGATTAACCATGTTTTGTGTCATTTAAACTTGGCTAGTTAGGGGAAGGAGTTAGTGCATTGTTCTTAAGCTGGTCTGTTAAGGGTTGCCAGATCTGGTAGAATTTGTTTTCACATCCTCTTAAGAAGAATTTAATCTCATCCAAATGCAGGTGGTGCATCACATCCGTCACGAGGGCAGAATGGGCAGGAGCCTGTGTTTGCTTCCAATTCAATAATATCAATCTACGTGCTAGTAGGGTTACAAAAAATATCATGTTATGTTGGAAGCTGGTGAACACAAGATCAAAACCTTTAATGCCAAAGAGTGCGGTCAGTGGATCAGGATCCACAGGTCTACTCAGGACGTCTGATAGCGACTGAAAAATATTTTGTCAGTATGTTGTGACTCTTGGCTGGTGATTGTCACCAAGGGCAAGAACTTACAGAGCTTGCGGAAGTCTACATCATAAACTTTAATAATAGGTTTAAACTTTGTTAAATATGTTTTGTTGTTTAATCAGTTCACCCTGACCTTTCTTCTAAATCTCACATTGTAACCACGTTAAGAAAATTGGTGTAAATGAACTAAATTATTAAAAACTAGAGGTGGGTGAAAGGGAATTGTCTGCATTTCTTTTCACTCAACAGTTATTTTTCAAAATCACTTGTGTTGATCGCCTTTTTTCGTCCATAAATCATTTTCAAAGCTGGTTTAAAATATATTTTTTGGAACTTGCATTGTTTGCAACCCTGGTTACATCATCCAGCCGTCTTCTTTGTCTCTGTTTGCCGAGGGATGTCACGCAGCTCCTGTTTTAATTCACAGGTGACATCAGCACACTTGTACCCATTCGTGTCATAGTAGAGAATGTCATATACACCAAACAGAGACCTGCTCATCAAAACATTTCTCCATAGAGTACCTTTTATTCTACGTACACTATGAGAACAAACATGCTCTATCTACCCAGCCTTGTATCACAATATTATTATATTGAGATTAGAGTTGAATCAATAAGTCAAGTCACTGAGTAATTTTCAAGCGAAATCACAGCTTCAAGCTTCTTAAATGTGAATATTTTCTTTTTAAAAATGTTTATATGATGGTGAACTGAGTATCTTTGGCTAAATATCTTGAGCTTTTAGATTGTTAGTTGGAAAAAAGCAAGACATTTAAAGATGCCGCCATGGGCTTTGCAAACTTGTGATGAGCATTTCCTTGTAAAAACACTGTAAATACCAAATGATTAATCAAGTAATGAGCCCTAATTGAAATGTCTTGCAGTTTTAGTTCCAGCAGTGATCTGCAATTGAAATTGTTTCCCATCCTTTAACCTCAGACAGTGGCTCGTGACCTTATCTCCTCTCCTGGGTTGGTTTGGTATTCCTATCCAGAGTTTGGTGCACAGCTGGACTGCACAGCTGTCTGAGGGCACTGGGAGGCGGGGGCTGAGGTTTCAGAGACCCCTAATCCCTGAGTCTGGGAATGGGTCAGGACTCCTGTTTTCTCTTCCCTTTCTTTCTAATGAGTGTGTGTCTGACCCGAGCAGGTGACGTCTGTGATTATGAATATCTGAAGAGTACAGATAGAGAGTATTTAGAGGATTAAGGAACATATGTATGATATACACGCACAGACCTCCCACTATATTCTCTCTGGTCAGACCTCATGGGATTTTTGCTTTGGCCTAATTTTCAGGTACAGAGCACAGCGGTCATTAATCTCTCAAAATCTTTTACCTCCCAAAATGCCATATTTTGTCAACCCCTTTCCTGGAGCTTTGACTAATGGCCCCATTTCAATGCAAATGGCCCATAGCACCAAAACACCCGCCATCCATATCTTAAATATTTTAGTATCCTTAATGCCAGTCCAGTCATGTGCTTCCTCTCTGTCTTTTTGCTTCAGTGACTAACTTCTGTCAAAAGTTACTCTAATGCAAGTCCACCAAAACTTCTGTGATCTTTTTCCTGCACAATAAACTTTTCACCATCTCAGTAAAGAAACTGGAACATATTCTGTAGAGTATCACAGTGCATATATATTGATGTTTGTTCATTTTAATGTGATTCTTCATCGACTCTATGTTTTCACCCTCTATTTAGATAATATAGTAGGATTTAGCTTGTGTGCTAATTGATTTCAAGCACACATGCAAAAAATAAAATGAGTGACTCCAGTTAGTTGCTTCAGTTTCAGGGTCCTGGTATTGTACATACTGGCTCACTTGGACACTTTAATAGAACAGAGCTATCATCATATTATATAAGTAATGTCTGTAATTTTCCAACTCGGAAGAGTCTAGTTTTTCCCTAGTGGCCACTTGTGGTATTGCAGCCAAAAACTCCTGCGTCCCAAAAAGCATTTTTACCACAGGCCCACCTTTATAAAAGAGTTGTCTGTAAAACTGTTGATAGGACACCTCAAACTGCAAACAAGTTCTGCTATGACTCTCTTTATTATGAAGTTTTTAGAAACAGTACTGTGCATTTGCAGTGGGCGCATATCGTAGAAGTAAACCTGGAAGCTAAAAACTTGGTGTATGCCGAGGGAAGCAGTTCCATTGGTCTGAATAAGTGCCGTTTTGCCGTGAGGTATCCAGTTATTATTATACAGCTATGGCTCCAATTAATATTTCTCAAATTCTGATTTAGGACTGCAACTATTGATTATTGATAGTATGGATAAATGTGCCAAATGAATTCCTTGATGACTCCCTTTTTCTATAAAATGTTCCAGAATAGTGACACTTGGCTGAATTTGACTCTTAAACACACCACACACTGTATTTAGAAAGTTGTTTTCTATCTGGAAATAATGCAGCCAATGCTGTTTTTTATTCAGTGTTCATCCATGGAACACTTACGGCTGTAATAAAAAATAATCCTCCTCCCTGCTCCACTACTTTACCCACATTATTTTTTAAAATCTCTCCCAAGCGTGTGCTCTTTTTTCCCTCAGTATTAAACCACATTGCTGTATCTTTGCCTTCACCCACTTTATGAATGGGTCCGAATGAACGGCCGCAGTGCTGATTAGATTTACAGTTTCGTAAGATACCAGAGCGGCTGGACTTTGCTGCTTTCACAGCAAAGTCACCGCCATCTACATCACTTTGTGACCAGGGGAAAAAGTGGACTCTGAAGTCATTGAATCACTGACTGCATCAGTTTCTGGTTGGACCTCTACTGAGCAGTTTAGTGGTGGCATGGCTCCAGGATGGCTCTGTTGGCTAGATGGTGCACCTCTTTGGTCGACTCTGAAAAATCTCAACAACTATTAGGAGGACTGACATAACATTTTGTAGAGATATTCATGGTACTCAGAGGATTAATACTGCTGATCTACTTTTCATCTAGTGCCACTGTGAGTCTCACAGTTGTGCTTTTGAATGAAGTGTCTCAACAGTTCTGGGATGGATTGCCATTAAATTTGGTTCAGACATTCATAAAACCTTCGTCATCACCTGACCTCTAGCGTCATCATTGGGTAAAACTTAACAAATACCTGCAAAACTATTGTCAGACTCAGCTAAATTTGTGTTTTGACTTCTATTAGCAAATGGTAGCATGCTAACAACCCAAACTGAGATGCTAAACATCAGCATGTTAATGTCATTATGAGCATGTTAGCATGCTGACGTTACTGTTTAGCTTAAAGTTAAGCCTCCAGAAAGCTAAAATATTTCTGTGATTGACTGAAAGAGAGGTAGAGTGCTACTGGTCAGATTCATGGACTGTATAAAATAATGGACGTCACCCATTGGTTTGTGGACTCCCGTTTCGCCCATTGCCATCTGGGTTTTTTGGAGCTAGAAGTGACCATATTTCGATGAGATGGTGGAGCTGTTGAGGAGCAAGGGATGGATCTGACTCACAGACTGTAGCGACGCCTTGTAGACAGCCCATCACTCAAGCAGTCCTTCAAGCTCCTACATATGCGTAACTTTAAGCCTTAATAAAATGTAAACAGGTGACTTATATTGAATTTCACTCCCTGAACAACAGTCATGAATTTTGAAACTGGCTTTAGAGACCTAAACCTTTTTTTGCACCAGGCTGTAAACATGTTTATTTCTGCTGGAAGTCAGGTATTGTAACATGGGTGTTAATGGGGCTTGACTTGCTTCCGGAGCCGGCCTGAAATGGCCATTCAGGGAACTGCAGTTTTTGGCACTTCTGCTTTGATTTCATTTGTCAGCCTTAAAGGTTGCCGCTCAGTCGGATTCATGGGCACAGACGTCATGTTTAGTCAGAGCAGGACGGAGGCACAATTGTGCTATGTTTGGCCTTGATCCCAGAGACAAGTTGTGTAGGAGAATATTTTACACAGCATGTATGCGTAGTGTGCTGCATCATCTGTTGTCACTTGTGGATGATTACGTTTGTGAAAAAGAGCATGAAAAACAATGTGCCCTGTTCCCATGAGCAGCTGTGATTGGCGGAGGTAGTTAGTGTGATCATGGTATTCACAGCTGCTGCAGGGAGGCCCATATGTGCTGATGCACAGGCCTGGAGCCACTATGACTCCTACTTCTCTCCTCTTTTTTATTACATGTTGCCTTGCGGCTCTCACACTCTTTTTCTCCTCTCATCATCATTTTCCCACTCACTTACTCCTCAGCTGTGTCAACTGCCCGGTATCCTGCTGTAATCCATCTCGCACCTTCTGGCTGTGGTGAAGCCCACAGGCATTCTCAGACACTGTGGTCAGGAACATGAGAAAACACAGCAATATAAAAAAACAACAGACAAACAGGTCAGCAGTTTGAGATTAAGTTCTGTATCAGATTAAAAAAATATCCCCAACCAAATGAAAAACACATCTCTGCTTCCTAACCATCTGTAGCAAGTCCAGTTTATTACAACCTAGGTCTTATTTTTGTAGTTTTGGCTAAAATTAATATCAGTTTTGATAAGAAATTAGAGCTTTCATACAGGTTTTAAACAAACCTCCAGGTCAACTAGACTTATTTGGAAGATAAAACACAAGCAAACCATAAAAATAAATACCCCAAATGTCACAGTTTATATACCGAATACCTTGCTTCAGCTTTGACTGTACTTGCTGTAGAAATGTTGAGTACATGTACCACCTAATTTATCAGCGAATCTTCAAACTGAACTGAGAATACTGAATCACTGTTAGTGCTGCCTGAATTAGAGGCTTTTAGCAGCTCCTGTCACACTGGTGACTGAGAGCACCGTGTTCACTTCAGCTGAGATATAAAGTTGGTTACAAAAAGCTGTAGAAGTACTATAATGTGATTTTGTTGCACCAGATGGCTGCTGAGCTATTGATCTTTTTAAACTTTGATTTTGTAGGCCTAGTTTTGTGTCAGCTTCAGGCCCCAATCAGACAGAGCACTTTTAGCAGCCTGCAGCGTAGTTCGCTCTGTATTTGTTTTTAATGTTAGCTGCCAGTATGCATCAACCTTTGTAATCTGGTGTGTGCTGGAGCTTTAATTTCCTTTTTGTTTCATGTAATGTATACTGCACCGGCTGGCACCCAGGAGAGAGGCATGTCTTAACACCGGGTATCTTCAGTTTTTAAGAAGTGAGCCCTTTGTGGCGGGCGGCGCCACAAGTTGCCAACGAAGGACACAGAGTGTTGCTAGCTTTTTCTTGTATATACTGTTTGTCTGATCGGAACCTTAACTAGCAACATCCTGTACGTACCACTAAACTGAAGTCAGTAGGAATCAGTATTGCAGTCAGTGAGTAAATCTTTGAATGTCCACCTCCAACTTTTTGTCGTTATGCTTACACAGTTTCTGAAATGTTACGTGGATTCCACCTTGAAGTTAAGTGGTAGAATCTGGCTAAACTGTTGGCTTGTTTACAACCTCTGATCATCCGTTTCTTGCCTCGACTTTGGTGAGTACAGATCTATCATAGATAGCCCAAATTATGAAAATAAGACCCAAGTTATCTGTAGTCATTCTTAAAAACCTTTGACATCTACCCACCTCTCTGCCCCTTTTCTCTGTTTCAGACTCTACTTTAGTTTTCTCCACATTTTCCTTCATTTCACTCTCACCTAACAAGGTCATATGACTCTTTATTTGACAGGTTTTCAAAAAATTTTCAATTTCAGTTTGAAGGGTAACACTTCACCATGTGTCCTTTCTTGTTTCTGAAAAGCTTGGATATCAGAAAAGAAAGTTTTTACCACTCTTGAAACACTGCTGTAACTGTCTCCATCCTTTTCGTCTTCATTTAGTTTTCTTGCAGTTAGAGGTACAGTGTGTAAGTGGGACGACCCCTCCCTGAGGCTGGTTGTTTTGGGTATTTTTAAATACATTTCTCCTCGCGCTCGGTGTGATTTCTGCCCTGGTTATAATCTCCTGCTGAGAGGCCACAAGATGGACGGCACACAGACACACTCTCCATTAAACACAGGCACTGACATGCATAAATACATAGAAGACACACAGTCCTGAAGTGGAGGTTGTTAAGTGGAGAGGCTGGCCATGTGGTGGGAGGCAGGCTGACTGAGAGGTGAAGAGGTGGCAGGGAAGAGCGAGGGTGTGGATCAGAAGCTCCGTGGGTGGTGGGATGCACGGTTGGGCAGTAGCTGCGTCACAGCGTTGCATAAGGGCTTATGCAGGCGGAGGGGAAGTGGGTCTGAAGAAATTAGCGTGGAGAGCTGTTGGTCCTGCCTGCGCACTTAGAGAGGACAAGCGATGTTGAGTATTCAAACAATGCACAGTTCATCCATCCAACCACAGTTAACTCACTCACTCACTCACTCACTCACTCACTCACTCAGACAGACTTTCACGCTAATAGGGCTGGGCTGGCCTCACCTCTGCAGTCCAGCCAAAAAACCCACCTCCTCTTCACTGACAGCTGCACCCCTGGTCCTTCCCTATCTCCTCCTCATCCTCAGCAGTAAAGTAGAAATAGATGGAGTCTTCTCTCTGTAGGTTTCTAAAATGTGGGAGGATGTTTGAGGTTTGGCCTGGATGATCCTAAATGAGGATCTTTGTGAGATTTTGTACTGTTGGAAGATGGAATGTGATGCTTTCCATGTGGGCCATCTCTTGCTGTCCAGACAAGGCAGGCATGCCAGTTTCCCCAGTGGATTCCCTTCCCATCCTCTGCCCATTTTCTCCTATAAAATAAACAGCTGTATGAACGTCCAGTCTTCTCTATACGTTGTTTTTCCTCTACAATTATGCTGTTATTATGTTCTTGACCACAACCCTGCACAAGCAAGCAGCTGTAAAATGAAAGGCATGTTTAAGTTGTTCCTAATAGCCTGGTGTGCTTTCTTTGTCATTTTCTCTGATATCCAGGGTACAGTGTTGTCAACACATCTGTATCTACAATATGTCTTTATGCTGCACCACTTCCCTATTTTCTGAGCGGCCTTTGTTCAGCGTGTGTTGGTTCCTCCATCTCTTATTGGGTTTGTTAACTTGTGTGGAACCTTTGGCACACGGTTGGACATTAGGACAATAAACCTAAGTGCTGTGGGGTGGCTGTGTTTGGATAGGGAAGAAGTGGGCCGCCACTTTATTCCTTAATAGTCCAGTGTGTGTGTGCATGTGTGTGTGTGTGAGATAGCTTGGCAAACACTGAACCTCATTTATCCTCATTTCTTCCTCTCTGTTACGCTGCCCTTCCCAATAGGTATCTAAATTTATTTCCTGTACCTCCTTCCTTTCCTTCCTATTTAATGAAACCTCCTGACCACTGCACAGTGCAGCTTAATACTTATTGTATGCCATGACTCTCAAACAGGCCGCACAAACTAATATCAAATGTTTGTAAGTGTAATCAGACTATAAATCTCCAGCTGTTCTTTTTATTGTCTTTGCAAATCCTGGTGTCTCTGCACCACTATGTTTTCCATCGGGTTTCAAAGCAGGGCTAAAAGAAGAGTAAATATTGGACTTGCTTTCATCAGTTGAACACAAACACGACTCTAAATGATTGCTAGTGTTGTGCCATGTCTTCTGGATAAGTGGTAACCTAGGTAACTGTTTGCTAACAAGTTCACCATATCAGCTTTATAAGATGATAAGAGGTCATTGTTGTGTTTACTGCTTTTTTCTGCCAGCCACAAGTGACCAAATCTATTATCTAAAAAAGCAAAAAATAATTGGAAATGCTCGTTAAAGCTGGGGGTGGCCGGTTAAGTTTGGCTTCATTGGGCGAAAATCCCATTACATCCTTTGAGCACATTGCAATTCAAGTTGCCTGAGAGAAAACTAGACTACTGCACCTCTTCATGGCTCTGTTTTCAGGCTTTAGGAAACCAAGCCTGTAAAGACAGACTCTGGCCAATCACAGTTTGCACTGGCCGAATTCAAGCTGCTGCAGCCGCCAACCAAAAGGCCGTCTCCTGAGCTGCTGTCCGCTCTCCTCCCGCTGAAGCAGTCCACAGTGGCGGGGAGCAAGGTGGAGGGACTGTGGGGTGGCTAGCAGCTAATTCTTGTCTCATTTGTGGTGTGATGAACAGAAAGAGAGCAGGCATCTGGTGGGAGGCAGCTTTAAGTGTTACCAGAAGTCACTTTGAGCGTATTTACGTCTTGTTTTTCAACTTTTTCTGTGTATTATGAAACCTCCAGTTGTCACCATAAGACCCCTGAGCTATGCCATGCATTATATGTTGATTTTGGTAATTAAAGTAATCGTTACTTTTATTTGATAGTTGCAAAAGCTTGTTGAAACAGATTTAGATTATGTCTCTTTGCTTATTTTGTCTGAACAGGTGTAATCTTGCATTTCTCTGTGAGATACTTAACAGGCGACCGTCTCTGTCTCCCAGGGCTCTTTTTCTTTTCGTCTTTGGTCAGCTGGGAGATTGCTGACCCCTCTGCCTACAGATTAAACCTAAATCTGTGTTCTGTGTTCTCTCATCTGTCATCCGTCTATCACCAGTTTCAGGTTTTAGGAGATAATAACTGTCTTTGAATGTGCTCTGAATATCCTCCAGGACACCCACATAGATGTCCAAATGTTATGTGGATATGCAGAGCAATTTGAGGACTGCACAGATGCACAAACCTTACCTCTGTTCTCCTTTGGCCTTTATTGAGGTCGACACTCTGAGCTTTCACAGGCCATCGACTGAGTGTTCAGAGGCTTGTGAATGGTGTGAAAAGGTGAAGGAAAGACGGTGACAGGCAGGAGGAGGCAGATTTTATTTGATAGTCTAAATAGAGATGGAGAAAAGGATAAAGCTGGGATGTTGATTATTTTCATAGATTGAGTAGTAATGTAATATGCTTGATCCAGATCAAGCAATCACACAGAAAAGAAATAAATGGCCCAAATATTAGACAACCTCGAACACAAGACATAAAAGTAAAACATGAAATACTTTGATTAAATTATATTGTCAGTCCCACTTTGTGTCAGTCACATACTCACACATAGGCTCTTTTTTTGTTTTGTTTTTCCGAGAGCTAGCATTTTTCACTCTGGTTTTTTGAGGGGTTTTTTATCATCTGTGACAGCGGCAGTTCTTGGCTGCTTGACAGATAATTTGGTCCCTGGTCTGTTTCTGCAGTTCACGTCAAGAGACTGTTTTTCAAAAGTAATTTCCAGTAAAAATATCATTCATGTCCAGGTCAATATGGTGTTTTTGGAATGCCATCTTGGCCATGCAGCATCAGTTTGTTTATTTATGTATTTATTTATTTTCCCAAATACACAATCCAAAGATATTGAAGGTAAAATGATCAGTAAAGCGGGGCACAGGCTACATGGAATCAAGCTGATTTTGGGCTTAATTTTCCTCCTGACAGTCATCAGCGAAGCTCCAATTTTTTGATGGTTCTAAAGATCTTCTTGTCAGATCTCTCTGTGTATGACGTGTATTAAGAGTGTTTCTTACTTGGGGCATTGGTGGCTGAAGGCCCGTTTCCACTGAAGAAGTTCCTGGTTTCTATTTGGGGGGCAGGAATTTTACAGGAACGTCCTCTCGCTCGGCCCTCTCAACCGCCGTGTCTCCACTGAGAGGGCGGAGTAGGAGGAAGGTTCCTGTAAAGTTACCGGGTAATCGTTGCACGACCATTTTGACCAGGGCGACGCGGCAAATAAACAAACAAAGAAGAAGAACAACAAAGAAAAAGAAGCAGAGGTACGAAACAGAAGTTAGAAGAAGCGGCCCAGGTTCGAAACAAGCCCATGGCCCTTTGCTATATGTCTGTCTGTCTGTCTGTCTCTCTCTCTCTCTCTCTCTCTCTCTCTCTCTCTCCCTTTCACACTCACCTGTCCTGTCAATTAAAGGTTAAAATGCCCAGAAAAATATCTTTAAAAAAAAGTGTTTCTTACACCCCCTGATCTGCTTGGAAGTCCATCCTGGCTGCACCGATTTCAAATTGCAAATATTAAATGTTTAATACTCACTGTTTGAAACTGAAGTGAATATTAAGTGTTGTAATGTTGAAATGGGTGCCGCCACAATGACAGAATTCTCCTCAAATTTGACATTACAAGTCATTATGTGTGGGGTGTCTCTTACATGTTCAACATTAGTTAAGATTTGAAAATCTTTAAGTGTGGGCCAGGCTTAATCAATTCATCTGTTTGTATAGAAACACTTAATGCGGACATAAAATCCTCTCTACACTTGTAATGACTGGTGGTCACCTGTTTTATCAATCACCATTTCAAACAGAAGTCTCCGTCCACTGCAGGTGTTTGTATGTTCATTATCTGCTTTGAATTTTCATGAAACCAGTTCATGTCTCCTTCAAAGGAACTTTCTGAAAGGGCTTCACTCGTACGAATTTGTCCTTGATGAAACCTCTTTGCCTTCTGATGGAGAAGAACAAGTAACTTCTCATCTTCACTGCTCCACTTCATTGATTGTTGATTGATTTGTGGGTCAGTTAGCAGGTCATAGTGAGGTTTAGTGGTATTGAAAGCTGTCTTTGAAGGTGTCTGTTCAGTGTATGAATAATGTAACGAAATGCTAATCTGTCCTGTTGTCATGCAGTGCTCTCTGTATGTCTCCCTCTGCTGTTTGGTGTTTTTTAATGTGGACAAGTAGGTGAGGGAAGCAGCCCACCTTTAAACACCAGTTTATGATTTGTAATTTGATTGTATTTAAAACAACTGTTCAGATATTACTTTACAGGGGTTGA
The DNA here is from genome assembly GCA_026686955.1 of Epinephelus cyanopodus. Classification (NCBI taxonomy): domain Eukaryota; kingdom Metazoa; phylum Chordata; class Actinopteri; order Perciformes; family Serranidae; genus Epinephelus; species Epinephelus cyanopodus. The sequence continues at coordinate 6,914,918 of CM048933.1, read as the reverse complement.
GAGTACACACTGTTTTGGCACTATCTCAGAGCAACATTTACAGTTAGGAGCCGTCTTAAAGCCATCTGGATGGAGCTACATTACATGTGGGAAGCCACAGTCTCCTCAGCAATTCCATCTGTCTGTAACATATTAATACAGTATGTTCGGCACAGATGGGCGAGCTGAGGGCTTGTTCAGCTTTAAGTAAAGCCCATACAGTTGCAATAACCCTGCAGGCAGTTGGTAACGTTAATTTTAGCAAACATCCCTGATCCTGCTGATAAAACAGGATGCACATTAACCAGTTCGCTGCAACTCCACTCTCACTCTGTTTCAGCTCCTAGTCAATGCACCACAGTCTGATGGTATTTATATTATTGACTCACATACTGCTGTTTTATCCTATTATTTAGACAAAAAAATTCCACGCATAAGGCATAGTTATTACAGAGATTACTAGGAGGCATTTAGCGTGTGCATGCCTCTGCCAAAGTCTTTACAGTCGTCTGAATTTGTTTTTAAATACAATAAACTGTTGAGAAAACTTGGATCTGCATCAAATAAACAACCTTATAAGTGCCAGATTTTTTTTTTAGAAATTCTCAGCATGCAATATTTCATTAGAAAGTTGCATCAGTGTTATTTTAAAGCCCTTTGTCTCAGCTTCATTTTCAGTAATTATTACCATCTTATTGTCGTTCTTTACCAGTGGGCCCCATCGCGTGTATGAGAATATTTCAGATGCTATAGAGTGTATTGTTCTGATGTGTTTGTAATGACTTGACCTGCTGGCTATTGGCGTCATGTGTGTTTAATCAAGCCCAAGATGACTGAGTGTTGGGTTCACATGTAGAGTAACCCACACATAGAGTGACTCATCATGCATGCCTCATTTACACAGAGAAACATGGACTGAAGCATTTGCACTTTATTTCACTGTCTGTACAGCAGCCCTGTAAAGTACAAACATTTTAAATCCAGAAGTCTGAATCTGTTTATTTTCTATGTGGTAGTTCTCCTTTGCTGCACTATACTTTTTTTCCTGACCACTGCACCATAGAAGAAGACAAATGACAGTTTTTAAGGCGCATCTCAACTCTTGGGAACCATAGAAATTATTTTTAAAAATCCCTGATCCACGCCAAGAATAAATAACATTGTTCCTGAAAGTATAAAAACGTCAAACTTAGAAAAACTTCAAAATAAAAGCTCTGTGCTGGAAATTAGCTGTGTTTTAAAATTAAGTGTGTTTCTGACAAACTTGACACGTTTGCAAGTTACTTGTGGTCCGTACAGAATGGACCCACGACCCACTTTTGGACCATCTCAAACATTTTTCCTGGCGAATATCATACAATATCTGCTGGTTAGATATGGAAACAATCATTTTCTTCCATGCATACTTCCTTTGCTGTTGGTTGAGGCTGCAACTTTGCCGGTCAAGTAAATGTCCTCTGCTCACATTGAATGGAAGTTTTCTTAATGTAAGGCTTTAAAAAGTCTCAAAATTCTTTAATTCAGATTCGATGGGTCTTAAATATGTTTGGTCACATTACTGCGAAAATGTATCCAGCCTGACAGACCCGATGACTCTTTACAGTCTCTGGACAGACTGAAGACTTGAGATCATAAATATCATTTATGACAGTGATGAGATTTTGTTTTCTTTTTGCATTAAACACATTAAACTTAAATTCTCTCAATTGTTGTCATTTTTCATTACTGTTCATTTTGAACAGACATCAGTGTGTTTATTTGGAAAGAGTGCTTACGCACGTGTCACATGCAGATTTGGTCTTAAATGTCATATAAGGTGATGTTTAAAAGGCCTTTAAAAGTCTTAAATTTACCTTTATCATATCTGTAGACACCCTCAACTTTTGTCAGTTTACAGACATTTACTGCAACTTGTGATATGATACAGAAAGTAAGAGAATCATAATGTAAATTTTTATTGCACAGCATAAGTAAGCACATTGTCCCTGTCAGTTAGTCTCTAAATACTGTGTAGATAATTCATGTACAGTGATACTTGGAAATATGATCTCCTGAGGCACAACTGGCAGTTAGTTCAGCACTTAGGTTCTGCAGATTTATATGAAATTCAATGATGCTCTTACAATAAGAGGGACAAATTACACCTTTTAAAGTTGGCCTGGAAATGGGAGACTGCAGAATTGTAGCTGGGAGGTTTAGGGCAGTGGTTTGGTTCCCATACAGCAGATACTGTCTGTGTACTTTTCCAGCACCATATGCTGCTATTATTTCTTCTTCTGTTAGTGTTGGTAGTTCGTTCTGCTTGACAGGATATTGCTTACTGAAAACATGATTGTGCCAACTGTAATTTAAGGTATGTGAATAGCCAGTCTGAAATAATGACTGTCTGGTCTGCTCACCTCTGGCACTTCTCATCGTCTTTTCTCATGCTCTTCTCCTCCAAACTTAAATATTACTTTACCGCTAATACACCAGTTTAATGAGACACAGATGGACTCTGTACTTCTTTCCAGATGGTGGCAGTGTGCTTCTTACCTTCCTTTGTCTTTTTGGATGTAAAGGCAGAATTTGATCCACATTTTTCCTATTTCATTTGAGGAACAGGTATTTTTCCACTTGGAGGCTGTAATTGTCTGAAGTTTAAACCTCATGTAACCATCGAAAATGACTTTAAGTTGTTGGGACAACAGCAGCGTTTTTACTGTACCCAGGGGATACTTGTTTAGTGAACAGGGTACTAGTTCTGGGCTCAGTCTCCGCTCTTGTTGACATGGAAAATCCCCCTCAGTCTCAACCATGTGAAGCCTTCTTAACGTCATGACTCAGATTTTCCTCTTTCCTGCTGACTTCTATAAACACACTTGTCACATTTCAGGTTTTCCAACTCTCCACAGTGGTAGTAGTCTCACTGCCTCTCTTCTGCTGATTCAACAACATGCATTGTTTCTTGCCTTTCATCCCCTCAGTTTGGGAGAACAGAGAGAGACGAAGAGAGAATGAAGAGCTGCTCGCCGTGTGAGTTCTTGGGATGCTCGAGCGACCTGAACCTCATGCTTTTTTAAGGCCTCCAGAAGCGAAACACAGGGTGTCATTAACAGGTAAGTGGAGCCTATTGGATGAAATGTGGTTTAAATTTGAACAAGAGAGACATCTGAACTTTTTGGCTGTTCCCCGACATGTGAAACGAGACCTACCATCTTTTTTCTCTGATCTCAAAGTTTGATTTAAGGGTTAGGGTTTACAAACATTCTCGGATAACTGCGGGAAAGTTACTGCTTTAATTTGTGTTAATTATGTGACATCTGAAACCGAGAATTTCTTTGTTGACGTTAAGAATTGGCTGTAGACATTGCAGTGTGCATCCTGCTATGTGTGGATGTTAACACATTCCTGCTGCGTGGGAGTTAGCAACAGATCTTAATCATGGATAGGGTTTTGCTGTAATTCCAGAGCTGGAGGCGTAACCCTAATCTCTTTGGCACATTATACAGTAAATCAGAGTGTGGCTAAATCGGGTCCCTGCCAACTCAATACAGCCATCCCATTTCTGTGGATTTATGACTGGACTTACGAGGAGTAGTTATTTCAATTTACAAAGCTCTCCCTCTATCTCCTTTGTTTTCATTTTTGTCTGAGACTGATGAGCCACCCCCTGCCAAGCACTAAACCTTTGCACTAGTTTTATTTCGGAGGTGTTTCTGGATTGCTTTGCACCGTGGTGGATTATTTTGGAAGTAAGCGGTCCAAAGGGCCGGCTGTTTGAGGCCACTTTTAGCTGCAGTGTCCAGAGGGAGTGATGTCCCCACGCAGGACATTGATGGATGGCCTAGCTTTCTGTCGGTTCCTGGTCCCAGACGTGAGGCGTTGTTATGAAAATATAGAAGGAAGCAGGCTGACGGGCCGCAGAGAGACGGCAGCTCGGCCCGTGATGGATGACCACCTGCTGGGCATCCGCTATAGATACAGATAAACTAGAATTGTGGCCTCTGAGGAGCCGCTTTCAATGTTCACCAGAAATTGGCCCCACAGAAGGCACTTCTAAATGTTTTGTGTATCTCTGAAGGATAATAAACTTTATGTGACTTATGAGGATAAACCAGAAACCACCAGACAGATGTACCCAGCATTACTGCAAAGCCACACTGGAATTTTGTGTTGTAACTGGAATTTTGCTTCAGTTTCCTTCATGGTTTTTCTTTGGCTGCCCTGCAGACAGGGGAAGGAAGTCACAGAGTTGTCATTTTACTTTGCTGCTTCAGCCTCTAAATCAACTCCATCAAAGGGGGCTGAGTCATGTTAGCCCCCCCCCCCCCAGCCTATAAAGAGGCAGTGTTAATGGTGGCATTCACAGAGGTGATTTGCAGCCTGCCTCTTTATCCCAGCACTGGTGGCCTTGGGGCGGCTGATTGATGGTGTTTGTCGTCCAATCTCGGACTCCAACTGAGAGTCGTTTCTGTGGCTTTGGCTGCAGGGGGACGGGACTTGTGGCACATTCAGTGTTCTCCAGACCTCCCGTTGAGATGTGCCCGAGAACGACCTTGACCTTCCTCTTCCATCTCATTGCTTGAAGGACAAACTTTGTGCCTACCAGTGTGACCCAGTTATAGGAGCAAGGAGAGAGAGGGAGTTGAGAAGAGAAAGAGAGAGGGACAGATCTGTGTTTGTGTGTGTGTGTAAGGCGGTGGCAGGGCATAGCCTACTTCTCGTACCCTACTTTACCCCTCTTTTCATCACGGAGCTGAGCAGCTGAGCTCCGACTACACCATCTCATCCTGTTGTCTCTCTTTTTTCAAATTCATTTTGGCCAGATGGTGGATTACAGGTCAGGGCAAAGGCTGCATGCTGCCGCTGTGACAAGAAAATACTATTTCGGTGATCCACTGGTTACTCAGAATTGTAGGGAGTCTAAATATCTAATCAAAGATGTTTCTAGGTTTAACCAGGGCACAAATTCACACATGAATGTCCCATGTTAATTAAAGCAATCAGGAGAAACTTGAGATTTGAATTTATTTATTTAACATCAAAACTTGTGCTTAAAGCTACAATTAACAATATTTTTTATAGTAACAATCATTTGAGTGACTTCATGTCATGTGAAAGGGGTTGTTCATCGCATTTTTCAGCACATTGTTTTGGGTTTCTGACCTACAACTGTGCCATTTTGTTTGACTCTGACTGCTTTCAACAACCTGATTTCCAGCAGCACCAGGCAGCTGTTTTGAAAATCCTCTGCCACTGTTGGCAGCTAGCTTTAGCTGCTAAAGAGCCAAATACTTCCCTCACGAGTTACTGGAGACGAAAGCAGAGCTGAGTGAATATCAGACTTACACTCATCAGGTGCCCAGAAACACAACTCAGAATGAATAATAATGTTGCTCCATGTCTGCTGGATTTGTAAATGAGCATAATGCAGCTTAATAAGGTGATAACTTGTTGGTGTTGTGGTTGCAGATTGTCGTCCTTCCCCCCAAGTGACCAAAAAACTGTTAATGCAAGTTTAAAATGTACATGTTAAACCTACTTTTTGATAATTATGACCAGCATTTTTCATCAATAGCCATTCATGTATGTAGATCAGATAGAGATTCATAAAATCAGTGAGCTGACTCAGTATGTGTCCGTTATACAACAATATTAACCTGGGGTTTCCTTACACTAGCTACTGTCAGCCACCACAAGCTAATGAAGACAGACTTGCATACTATTATAGTGCCAACTACATACTCAATCTGTATGTATTGCATACTGCTTAGTAAATGAAAGATTAAACATGCCATCAACAACAAACTATTAAAGTAGTAGTATACTCAAGCATCATGGCTGTATCACATGACTAAGGGGCTGGTCTGACCTGGCCAGCGACTCTCACATCTCTGAAAACGTCACAGTAAATTTCCAAACAGATGTTATTTGAATAAAATTTAAATAAATTCTAACACAACACTTTTACTGTGAGCAGTTGCCCACTCAAGTCTGTAACGACGATGAGCTGCTGTCAGTTCAAGACCCTGGTAAAGACAACGAGCACGCAGTTGGGCCTCTGCAATGGTTTCTGACGGATTGTGCAGAAATTCTTTGCCTGTACAAACCAATTGCTGCATCAGCTGTCTAGGTGGATAGTCTCAGATGATCTCGCAGGTAAAGACGCCGGATGTGGTCTGGTCTATTCTGGGGTTGTGAGGCTGGTTAGATGTTATGCTAGATTCATGGAGACAACATCGGACATCTGTGGCATTGTATTGTGTGATCAAATTGCACATTTTATAGTGGCCTTTTTTTGTGACCAGCCCAAAGCACACCTGTGTAGTAATCACACTGTTTAATCAGCATCTGAATATGTGACACCTGTCAGATGGGTGGATTATCTTGGAAAGGAGAAGGGCTCACTAACACAAATTTTAACAAATGTACAAGCAAAATTTAAGAGGAAAAAAAGTCTTTTGTGCACTTAAAAGAATTCTTAGATTTATTTTAAGATTTTTATTTTTTATTTTTCGGGCTTTTGCCTTTAATGTACAGGATGGAGCGAAACAGGGTAAGGAGAGAGCGGGGGGTGACATGACTCGATCCTGCGACCTGGACATGCTGCGATCATCTGAGACCGCTGCAAGGCATCGCCTCTGTACATGGGGCGCCGGCACAACCCACTACGCTACCGATGCCCCAGAAGTCTTAGATTTTTACGTTAAACCTGTGAAAAATGGGAGCAAAATCAAACCGTTTTAACCTGGCTCAAAGTCTCTGCCGTTTCTGCAGTGCACTGTGGGGCAGTGTGTCCAGTAAACTCCTGTCTCATACTCATAAATTCTTGCTCGTGCTGTATGCATCTGGGCACTTCTCGCATTCAGAAAATCTCCATACAATGCAGTGTGAATGCGCTGCATAATCGATTTTACGTCATACTAGGCATGAATATTGTGTTAGTGTGTGACTTCAAACACAGCCGTACTTTATGTGCATTAGTCATACATCCAGCTCTGCCTTTTGAAATGTTACAATCCTCTCGTCTTTGCTTTTAGGGAACATCGATACTGATGTTTGACAGGTTTACCTCCTTTAATTCAGAGTGACGGCTTCTTTAATCAAGAATTTGCTCAGTAATTAACTGAGCTTTGATGTGTGCCTATATGTGTTTTTAGATCAGATTGACAGATGAGAAGCAGGACTGCAGTGTTTGATGAATCCTATTATAACGTCTGCATCCTGAAACTTAAGTCTCGCTTCCACCAGTTTCCCCTCTTTCTCCCTAAACCTCACAAGCTTTTTTCCCTCCTCTTTTCACTCACATCTTCTGAAGGTTTTGTCTTTAATGCACTTAGATGAAGACTCAATTTTGACAGATGAAAAGGCTGAAATCCAAGAAGCACATCTGTGGCAAATGCAGACTTTTTAAAGTGAGATGATACCCTCATGCAGTTCCGCTTTCTTTTTACTCTCCATTCCTTTCTACTTGAAATGGGAATGGAAAGTAGAATGGTCTTTAACTGACAGCTCGCCTTTCCCTGGCTTTCCGTTCCTTTCTCCTTTCTCTTCTTTTTACTGCCTGACAAAAGCAGCGGAGGACTTTGCAGAGTGTAGTTTCTTTGGTCAAAGGAAATGGGAGAGGAAGAGTGGAGCAGGGAGAGAGGAGGTGTATCTGTCAGAGAGAGGCTGGGCTGTGTTGAGAGGAGGAGGAGGTGGGAGTCAGGAGAGGGGGGCACAAGAGAGAGGAAGGGGAGGAGACTGTGCTCCCATTCACATTGGCGGCATTTGGCTTGAGAATGAGCCAGGGGGTTAGAGAAGTTTTCCTCAGGAGGGTTGGTCAGAAACAGAGCCAAACATCCAGGAGAACAGGAGCATGGTGAATGTTTGAGCCGACTGAACCTGAGACGCTGAAGGAGCTGAGGCTGGGTGATAAGAAGTAGCTGGGCAGGACACCAGAGCAGATATGCAGGGAGCAAACTGGGGTAAGAAACCTGAGGGAAGGAACGTTGGAGAAAGGGGAAGTTGACTTTATTACTGTGGCAATCAAGGTGACAGGAACGTTTGTGTTTCATCCAGTGTTTGGCCTTTACTGTCACTGTGAAAGAATAATTTGCTCCATAAAGATGTGTTGTGCAGGTTTAGAGCTGCAATGACTTGTTGAGTAATCTATTAGTTGATTGACAAAATTAATTGACAGCTATTTTGACATCATTTTGGGTTTTTCTAAAGCAAAAATGCAAAAATGTCTCCATCCGCACCTGAAAGTTTGCTGTTTTCTTGTAAACTGAATACTTTTGGCATGAAGTAACAAATGGACAAGCTGACATTGACTTTCGCTTTCCTTTACTGCTCATTAATCCAGAAGTGTGTGTGTAGAACTGCAGTGATTAATTGATTCACTGATTAGTTGACAACTATCAAATGAATTGCCAACTTATTCGATTTATCAGTTAATCAGTTTGAGTAATTTCATAAGAAAAAGTCTAAATTCTGATTTCAGCTTCTTAAATGTGACTATTTTCTGGTTTCTTTGCTCCTCTGAGATGGTAAACTGAAAATCTTTGGGTTGTGGACAAAACAGTACATTTGAAGACGTCATCTTAGACTTTAGGAAACACTGATCGACATTTCTGATCATTTTTTGACATTTTTTTAGATCAAAAATAGATGATTCGACAATGAAATGAATCACTAGTTGCAGCCCTGTGTGTGTTGGGAGGCCTCTGCTCTCTTTCAGTGCAGTGTAATCATTGACAGTGTTCAGTGCGCCATTCAAACAAACCTGCCGGCCTGCATTAGAAGTGCCTGTTTAGTTAACTGTTTTCTTTTTTTGTGGGCCACCACTTCTGTTAATCCAAAGGAGCTACTAATCAAAAAGATAATGGTTTTCGGTTTATTTGACCTTTATTTACGAGGAAAATCATTTAAAATCCTGTTCAAGAAAGGCAGCAATAACAGTGAGTTACTGACAGATTACACAAAATATGTTACAAAAGGTGTACGTAATTAGTGCCAAAACAAATAGTTGATTAACCGGTTAGACTATCCACAACAGTAATTGCCAAGTTTTTACAGTTTGTTATTGTTAAATCCAGTTTTCTTTTTATGTGGGTCGCCACTTCTGTTAATCCAGACAAGCCATATAGTTTATAATACACCATGTACTTTGTAACCAAAAATTAATGGCTTTTTATTTAGTCAGCCTTTATTTACTAGGAAAATCATTAGAAATCCTGTCCAAGAAAGGCAGCAATAACACTGGTAACCCAAAACATATCACAAAAGGTGCATGTAATTAGTGCCGAAACAAATCATCAAATAAGCAGTTAGTTAATCCACTAAAGTAATCACTGAGTTTTGATAATCACTTATTTGTTTCAGTTACTTCCAAGCAAAAACAGGAAACATTTTGCGTTTTTAACAACTCAGTTATGAGGATTGTAAATTTAATATCTGTTTGACGATGTCACCTTGAGCACTTGCCACTATTTCCTGTCATTTGAATGGACGAAACAGTAAAGTTAATCCAGCTCCAGTTGGGGACAGTAACATTTGGCACGGTGACCGTTGTGTCTGGGGTGTGAGGTGTCTGCCTGCAGAAAGGTAGGTTGTCTACAAAACTAAAATAGCTTTGTTACACTTTCCCTCTGTGCTCCAGTTTCCAGAGAAGGGGCAGAATAAGGAGACGGGAGGGGGGAAGTGGGATTCAGAAGTTTGGGCACAGAGAGAGATGGAGAGTGGAGGAGGGGATCTCCAGACTCATTTGTTTGTTCCCTCATGCAGACGCTCCCTGCTGAAAACTGAGACTCCTGCCTCTCTCCTGCCTTTCATTCTGTCTCTTTCTCTCCACATCTTCCTCGAGTCAGAGGTGGTGTTGCTCTCAGTGATGAGGGGTATAAAGGGAGTTGCCCCCCCCCACAGTCCCAACACTTCAACTGGTATGGGAAATATTTTTAGACTCTCACCTCTGAGGCTGTGAATGTGTGTTTATGGCGTGGTGCTAACAAAGAAGGATTTAGTGCAGTGCTCTCTTCAGTTTGTCTCAAAGCAGGTTTGTGTGACGTTGCAGTCTTGCAGGGCAGGGCCTGTAAACTGTGTATACTGTATCTTTGTAATACGGCCTCTATAAAAAGGCTTTTATACTGTTTGCTTCTCTGATTGCCAATCTGAGCCGAGAGGTTGTCTTGCATGCCAATGAATGTCATCAGAATTTATCTAGACTTACTGCTGTATGTGTAATGAAATACACTGCTGAGATTGGAGTGACCTGGCTGTCAGTCTGTGGTCTCAGGCCTCTGACTGCACACTCTGTTTCACATTTCATATTCAGTGAGATTTTGTAGACTGAAATCTCAGCAAGAATCTTTAAATGTATTGATCTCAGCGTATGGGTTTCTCATCTCTGTTACGGCTCTCATTTCACCACAGACAGAAGACGTGTAATAAGACATTTTGGGACTAGTTTAGAGAATATCTGGAATTTGATATCCTTTGATTCTGATAGATCCCTTATCCCAAACTTTTATCTCTCTCCTTTTTGTTTGCAGAGAGTACTGTATTGTACAAAACCTTCAGGTAGCTACTTTTCTTAATTAAGTATTCACTGCTGGAAAGACGATCTTTTCATAAAATGGTCTGTCTATGCAGTAGGGAGACGCAAATACTTTTGGAACTTGTGCTACATGACCAGAGGAAACAAAAAGGGCTGTGCCATTTTGCTCAAGAGGTAGTAAACGTACAGTTACCAGAATGCATTGTGCCAATAAACGCTCCTGCTAGTGGGTGATGTAATGTGAGTTGCTTGTCCAAAAAACAATATGGCAGTTGGCTGGTTACAAACGATGTATTTGAGGGCCAGACACATCAAACCAACATCAAAGAACAAGTGGCGACACAGGCCGACTGTTACATCCCCTCACGCCGCATGTGTCTCGTCAAATAGGTGGAACTTGAACACACCGCACTACACTTTTTGTTCCTGCGTGAGTGGAAATAACTCTCTATACCAGCAGACGGCGGTAGTCTGTATTCATCATTAAAAAATGTAAACCAGAAGGCTGATAGGGCAGACTCAAGATGCTAGTTAGCCAGTTAGCACATTACCAATACAGCTTGATGTTGAAAGACCAAAGTATATCTACTGTGTGTTAGCGAACAGTAACACAAACAAGTAAGTTTTTTTTAGATGTGTTTTTAGATTTCACCACCTCTTGACTTTAGCAGTTTGTTTACTTTCCTCACTTCCAGTTCTTGTCTAGAACACTGAGCTGAACAGCCAATCAGAGTGATTTCATCTGCTTACGCTGATGTTTGATATTTAACAATGCAGGAAACAGCATGACGCCCACTTTCTGTTCAAAAACTCTGATATGACCGCCAAACAGTACACTAAAATATCCGTATAAAGACGTTTTAGGTGAGAAATAGGCACTTCAGTAACAACATCTTGGTTAATATTTGATCAGCACTGCCTAGTTTTACTGTTTGAACTGAGTTTGGGAGAGAAACTGTGGAGGTGGCAGGTGCACAGAAGTGAGGAAGTAGTTTGAGTGTGTCATCTGACAAATTTTCATTGGCAAATGAGGAGGATCTGAGTGCTTGAGCACAGTTCATTTACACATCCTACTGTCACTTTTATGATACAAAGCTGCTTGATAATCGACAGAGTATCCCTTTAATAAAAAATGCATAATCTGCTGGCAAAATCTTGATTCATGTTCTTGAATATGGTGTAATTTGCAACATATCATTACTTTATAGTTGAAGATGAATCTAAATAGACTCACATTTCATAAGCAGATTTGGTACAAGACTGTGATTTGATTACACCTTTATTTATTTTACAAATATGTGCAAATTAACAGCTGGATCACCACCAGGACAAAGCAGGCAACTGCCCTGAGGCCCCATTTTATTGTGTGCCATGTGTATAATGTGATCACTTGCATATTCATTTGGTAATAAAACACCCGTAAAGCTTAAAATCAACTTAGATAAGGGCAAACAATTTTCTTTTTCTCACATAGTAAAAGGCGAACATATTGATTCGTGATTAACTGCGGACCACATTTAACAGGAGCAAAACTGGATCAAAATGTCCATTTACAAACTGTCCCACAACTCATGCAGTATAATCCAAGTCTCATCTATCCAGTCACTTGCTCAGTACTCTCCCAAACACATTTATTTTCACCATAAAACTACACAACAGAGTTGTGTAAAAGTTAGTAAATGGATGTTATTATATAGTTATGGTCCCAAATCAATATGTTCACTGTTTTCTGTGGAGGCATGCAAGAAAAGAAAAGTTTTTCTTCCCTAATTCAAGGTAGCACAGCAAGATTAACTGATATACAAATGGTCTCTTTGTGGGTGAAGTATTTATTTACGGCAGGTCCTGCATTATGAGCTGTCTGATGCAATTAACAGTTTAAGGTCCATAATCCTGAATATATTTGTGTTTAACCAAATTACAAACCATACAGGGTTAATCTGACCATGACAACAGTATGCAGTACCAGTTAAACAATGAACTCCAGGTTGAACCTTGCAGCGTGTGTTGGCTTTTAGTTTGTAGGGAACATTCACATCTCTACAGTTTTATGCAGAGCGATCACATTTTAAAAACTGCAGCGATTGCAGATTCTCTCTGTGCTGCTTTTCTTGCGAGTAATTCTATAAAAGTGTCAGTGCCGAAAGCTCGGGGATAAAACCCTGAAGCCTTGGTGTGACAGCAGATCCCCAGAGCTGCTGCTGTTGGCTGCTGTTGGCTGCTGCTCACGGGGCAAAATGCTGGACGCAGGAGAAATATTACTTAAAATCTCCTCTCTCAAGCATGTGGCAATGTGAATGATGAGACATCAGGAAAACAGTTGGCTGTAGAGTCACCCCGGCCTCACACTGACCAGTATTAACTCTGTCCATGTTTAGTCTTAACTCTCATTAGCCGGTGTGTCCGCACATTCCTCCTGCTGGAGGAGTGACTGAGTCCGTCTGTCCGCTGTCCAACTGAGGGGCATTAAAACTTTGATAGGCTTTCCCAGACAAAAACAACCTGGTTACAGCCAGTCAGCTGACACTGTAGACATTATGGGGGTGGTTAGAATATAATTCATGTGCCGTGCCGTGACATTTTTGCTGTGGATACGATAAGTAAATGTGTTGTTTTTGCAATATGTGCTTCTCAGACTGTTATTTACCAAACAGTTACACAAATTATCAGAAAGAAATACTCCACAGATTAATTGACAAAGAAAAATGTTAGTTGCAGCCATGCTACAGTATATTTTCACATCATATAATAGAAATATTGTCTCCATTCCCTTCCGTTTAGTTGTCATGGATTCGTCCACCAGTCATTAGTTTGTTAATGTGCATTAATCTTTTATTGGAGCCAGCGGGGAGCGTATGGAAGCTCGTCAGAGCTATAGAACGACTGAAGGCTTTAAGATGCTAAAGAGGGGGTCCTGGCCTCCCTGTCAGCCCTCTGACCCTCTTCTCCTTTACTCCCTCCTCTAATGTTTTGAAGTCCCGGTCACCATGACAACAAAAGGGAGACCAGGATCGCATGATCATGACGGGGGCTTTAAAACCAGTTTGAGAGCCCTCTGCTTTTCCTTAGTAGAGTCCCCTCCTGCATAGTTTCAGTCATCTCGAGTCCAGAGGGATTAGAGCTTATTCACTTATCTGGAGAGAGTCAGAGGGTGACAAACCCACTCCCCCTGACTAGAAATACTGATTTGAGAACAGCAACATATCTTGGTTAGTTTTTACTTGAGCGAGAAGTTCTTGCTCAAGTAAAAAGAAAACCATGAGCATAAACCAACAGTGTGGCAAAGTTTCATGTTGGAGGGTTAAGAGCACACTGTATGTTAATCTGTTGGCAATTTAACCTGTTCGTCTCATGTTTGAGGAAGCACCCTGGTCACCTAAATGTTCAGCAGTTCTCTGAGTCAAAACAATAGAAAAACGTGGAGCAATGTCATCACTGCAGGCAGTTTCTCCTGGTTATGTTCCCATAGTGTTTATCATTCAGGAGTCTTTCACTGGGAGCCTAATTATCTGCAGATAATTCCTCTCCTGAACATATGGACCAGGTGATTAAAGCTGGTAAAAACACTAAATAAAGCAGTTGGATGTTACAAATCCATGGTTTTCCCAACACCTGCTAATGTATGCTCCCCTTTATTCTTTAAATGACATGATGTTGATATATGTGATGCTGATATGGTCTGCGTCAGCCACCAAATGACACAGATGATATCTTTGATTAAAATTACAGATTCTCTGGGTTTGAACATAGTTTGGGATAATGTAATTGCACAGCTCAACAAAAAATATACCATTGGTCTTGTTGTTTTTAGACATTTTAATGCAGAAAAGTTGCGAATTATTATCTTTAACATTAACAGTTACGACAAACCAAATACGACCAGAATAACATACAGCAGGGCAAAGTTAAACACACACACGTAAAGACTAATTACACATTTTATTATGCTTTCGGAGGTCATTGTAGTTAAGAGTTTTATCTTCGTCTTCATCTCGTTTACACAAAGTAAAACCAGTAATTTATGAAATTCTGAAAAACAGCCAATCTCAAATTGAGATTTTTCTCATCAGATCAGTCTGTAAAAACTATTTTTCCCGGCCAAATACGATTAAAAAAAATCCTTGTACAACCAAAGTAATGATGTGACAATATGTCTAATTTGATGAAGGAATAAATGTCCAGCAGAGCCCTGCACATACAGTGTGTGTGGAAAAAAAGGGGATGATGCGACAGGCATGAGTGATGCAGCCTCTCCTTCTCTCCATACTCTGTGTCTGATAGGGATTATTTTTGTTCTTCCTGCTCAACACCACATGAGCTCACTGACATTAAACCAGCAAGGAGGACACTTATGACTGAAACATTTTGAGTAAACCGGCTCCTCCTGACGGATGCGGTTTGAAACAAACTCCTGCCGTTAGCTTAGTGCCGTAGTTAGTCTGATTTCCTCCTATTCTGAAAGGATTATTTGTAATAAATACTGTCACGGACTAATTAGCTTTTCTCAGTGCATAGAGAAATCACATAAGATTAATCCTGCTGGCTCTGCTCATTAGTACCGTTAATTCTGCCTCCCAAACACCACATGCTGCTCCTGCTGCCAGTTACTTGCGTTCTCCTCCATACAGACACTGAGGTAGTAAATGAAGTGTGCAGCATGAGTCTTTAAAGACACACGTGTTACATTGTGTCCCACGAGACAATGAGCAAATGGATTTTAGATAATAATTTGCTGCTGTGCAGTTATTTGTTTGAGTGCAGTAGTACAGGTATCAGTCCCTCCAGGATTTTGAAGGCCTTTTTGGGGATTGTTGAGGCCTGAAATGCCAGATTTTACAGCAGGCGTTTTCTTTTGCAATGAAATGTGGGAGGATATGAAAAATAAAATACAAAAATAGTTACGATATTTTATTCATTGATTTATTAATTTTTGTATAATTCATTAAAAGCACTTGCAACAGATCTGGGGTCTCATTTGTAAACATTGTGTACACACAAAACGAGGCCTGAGAGAGGCGTACGTCACGTCACATGTAAAAGTTGTGATGTATAAAAACAGACTTGATGGGAGAAACTTTGACCCACGCTTACGGACATTTTGGAGATGGTAAATTGGCAATGCAGATGGTGAGGTTGAAGCTTGACTGTAGAAACTGTTAAACTTTTTTTGGTGCACGCAATTTTTGGCTTTATCCATGTGTACATTTTCAGTATGGATCCTATGCATTGTGTTATAAATGAGACCCCTGCATGCAACAGCCTCTGTCGTGGCGTTTTGTCTTTGTCTGTTGTCCACGCATTTCAGCCACTCTCCCGGTGTGTTCCATCACAATGCTGCACACGGTGCAAGTAGGACTTGCCATGCCTGCCTCATTAACTTCAGTAGAAGTGGCACCAAAGTCTGCACCAACGCAAAATGTGACATCATGACCCTTCCCTCTGTTTTGGTGTTCTTGCCAGCAACAAGATAATTAGTTTGGCGACATCATTGGATACCACAGTGATTGGTAAATTGTGCCAATAGAAGAAGAATCTCATTGAAAAACCACCACAATCAATAACAGATGCTGCTGCACACGATACTAGAACATGAAATTTCTTTGTCGTTTCACAGTGTTTACATATCATAACAACATGTTGCAGCAACAGATTTGTCTCAGTCAGTTATTATGAGTTAAGAAGGGATCAGCCTGACAATAAATGAGCTAATTAACGTGTGGTAATCACAGTTAAATCACTGCGGTAGCCTTGTAAGCTCTTAGCAAAATTGGCAGGTTAGAAAATGACTTGGCATGGTCCTGTCCTGGCAGGTGGAGTCTGGAAGTGTGTCTGGCCAGCATGCCTGCTGTCAGTCACCTTATTAGCGAACACGGACAGTCTTCCCCTCAGGTGAAGAGGTGTGCAGAGTAGGTGGAACAAGAGGGGAAAGTCCTGTTTTTTTCCCCCTACATAGCAGGGATTTTCTAACAAACTAAATCTGCAAGTGACGTCGTGTGAACTGCAGTCTTGCCATACTTTAAATCCTTCTGTCTTATCTTGTGTGACTTGCTAGACGAGCCTGAAACTCAAGAACAGGACGCACCCGTCAGTCGGATATCCTCATGTTCTGTGAGTCACTGTGATGTTTTTAGAGCACAACTGGCTCTGTTGTTTGGTGTTGTCCGAGTGCACCATGACCTCATCATCATGCGTCCTGTTGGCCATTGTTCTCCACACAACACTCAACTCTTCACCATACACGGGACTCACTGTTGACATCACAGTCGGTATGCGCCTGTTAATAGTGTCAGTATTTACCAGCATTCCTGTGAGAGCGAGGGAGTGAAACAATAAGTGCCTCCTACGTCGTTATATTTCTCACAACTCTATATTTTTTGTGTACTGTAGGATTTACTCAGCAACTTTAAACACCCACTGCTACAGTATCACAGCAAGTTCAACCTGTCTCCTCGTCTCTGTGTTTCTATTACCCACAGTTATGAACTTTTAGTTATTCCTCGGGCTGATCAGATGTGTGGAGACAGTAGCCTTTGTTGCTGTCAGGGGAAATGCCAGCATGTTAGGAGCCATTTTACATCTCAAATGAAAAGAGACCCTTTTCTCCTGCTGCCTCACGCCTAGAGCCCTGTTTGTGCTGCTTGAATGGGCTTCATGAATGGCCTGTCCTGGTTCTCTGTGTGTGGGCCACCATGGTCTTGTGGGACATTTGTTTGCTTCAGTCTACTGTATATCATCTCTGCTTTGCTTCTGTTGTAGTTGATAGTAGAAAAATTCCTTGAAAGCATCCTGGTGTGGTGATTGAACACATGGAATCTGACCTTATCAGAAAAACAGAGAAAAACATGCAATTTCAACCAGTATTTAGTGTCTGAGAGATTAAAAATCAGAGGACGAGGTCTTTGTTTCAGCTCTGTAAAAAAACACAACACAACAGTTTGGACAGAAAAATGTTCAAATCATTTCAATGGTCAGCAGTCAGAGGCCTTAAACACTTGCAAATGACTTGTAATTTGCTTATGAAGACTTGAACATGTCCTTAACAACCTGAGACTTATCTTATATCTGTTTTCAATTACATTAGACTCATCATTGAATGTCTCTGATGATTTGAGACTTCACTTAGACTTTGTTGTTGTTCACTTTGACGTGTTTCAAATGACTTGAGACTTGCTCTCAAGGACATGAAAATAGCTCTGGTAAAAAATAAAACTGTCGTTGAGAATGATTGTATTATCATGAATTAAAACCTCGTCTTTGTAATGTTCTCTCTCCCAGAGCGAGTGACCCCTCTGAGCTGCCACCATGGCCCTGGTTCAGGCTCTGCCCATATCTGCTGAGCCCCACAACCCCGGCCTCAGTGGAGGACCCCGCAGGAGACACCCCTCTGGCTCTTCACCCCCCCTCAACGCACCACCCTCCACTCTGGATCCTATGGGGTCTGTGAGCAGCCTCATCGCCAGCCGCCCGGGTCCTTACCAGGACCACAGACCTGTCGGTGAGCTGGGAGCCAGGGTCCGACGGCCCACACCAGGCGCCTCCTGCCTGGGCTCTGAATCACCCCTGGATTCCTTATTACTGCAGAGCATCCCGCCGCTGAAGAAACAGAGCTCCACGACATCCAGCAGGGGGCTGGAGAAGGAGAGCGGGAATGGGAACTATACCTATCTGAATGAGGACTACGTAGGTGACTGGAATGAAAACCATGTAACACGTGCGAGCCCAGGAAGTGACGCTGATGAGACTAAAGGATCAGGGTTGAATGGTAACATGGGCGGACCTCCTCCAAAACTGATTCCTGTGTCAGGAAAACTTGAGAAGGTCAGTCTTTGAATAAATGAAAAGTTTACTTTTAAATTTATGTCAAAATCAGATAGTTTGTGGTGCTGATAAAGTGTATTGAATGTGTTTCTCTTATTTACCTTCCAGAAATTAGATTGAAGTGATATTAACTTTCTGGTACTTTATTTCAGATGTTCTTGTTGTAAATCTTTCTCTTCTCTAGAACATGGAGAAAACGGTGCTGCGACCCACTGCCTTCAAACCCGTCATTCCCAAGAGCCGGACCTCCATGCAATACCTCTCCCCTCGCCATTGTGCCAACGTATCCGAAAGCCAAAACAATCTGAACCTGCTGAGCCCCACACACATAGAGGCGTCGCCTTCCTGCTCTGAGAAAAGCAGCGCGCACAGCAGGGCCCGTAACAGCGGAGGCGGCAGCAGCCACTCCTGCCAACTGACCGACTCTGGACGCAACTCCCTCTCCAGCCTCCCACCCTACAGCAGCGCCGGCTACAGCCTGGCATCAGGAGAGGCCTCTGCTGGCCACCTGGAGCCCATGAAAAGCGCCCCACCAGTCAGCGGACACGGACACTCCAACTCAGACAGCGGGCGCTCGTCCTCCAGTAAGAGCACAGGCTCTGGCTCGTTAAGTGGCCGAGGACAACCTCTGTCTGACAGCGGGTCCACCGGGCGCTCCCCTGGCCCGGTGGAGGGTTACGAGGGGGTGGTGAGGGACCTGGAGGATAAACTGAGGGAGAGAGAGCAGGAGCTGCAGCAACTCAGAGACAACCTGGATGAGAATGAAGCTGCAATTTGTCAGGTTGGTAGATGGCGTGGTGCAGACCTCACTTGACATCTTGATCAGTGTTTTAACAGAGAGACACACATGAAGCTGTGTTGGAGAATCAACACTGTAAATAACTACAAACTCCTCTTTCAATGACAGAACCTCTGCGTTGTACTGAATTTGTTGTCCTGTGTTTGGTCGCAGGTTTATGAGGAGAAGCAGAAGCGCTTTGAGCTGGAGCTGGAGGAGCTGAGGCAGAGCTGTGCCACCAGGATGCAGGTCGCCTCACAGAAGTCCCAGCGTGCACAGCAGGTGCTTCAGTTGCAGGTCAGAACCTCTGACTAAAAGCTTGACCAAGTTCTACTACACAAAAATGGTGCTGTCATTGTTCTACAAACACAGTAAAACATGACTAAACAAAACATCAGTGCTTGCCGGAGCCATAAAAGTAATATTTGTAAGTTACTGTGAATCGTAAAAATCAAATCCTATCAAATTGAGTTTTGGTCATTGTGGTCACATATCAGAACTATTTTTTAAGACCTGGAGTCTCCTGAAAGGGGCGTACACCACTTCTCATGCAAATGTTGTGATATATAAATACAGACTTGATGGGAGAAACTTTGTCGAATAATTTTTGGCACTCACCTACTCATGGTTTTATAAATGAGACCCCTGCTCCCTGTAGGAACTGCTGAGTCACCTTGTAGTGATCCTGGCTGTGTTTATGGCTGCAGGTTTTTCAGCTCCAGCAGGAGAAGAAGAAGCTGCAGGAGGACTTTGCTCAGCTTTTGAAGGAGCGGGAGCAGCTAGAGGAGCGCTGCACCTCCTATGAGCACGAGAAGATCCAGCTGGGGCCTCGACTGGAGGAGAGCAAGTGGGAGGTGAGCGGCACAACTGTTTAGTTTCTTAAACTTAAATTTTATTCAGCAAGTGCAGTCATATTGCAATCCATTGTACTTGGATGCATGAAGCGTATGAGGCTCAAAACGTGACATACAAATATGTACAATATGTACAATACAAAAGCAAGTGAAATGGTACCCGCAGCGGAGGTCGGGAAAGCTGAGTCGGAATTATCGACTTCCAACTTTCTATGAATTGCAGGGTTATGACCACAATGAAAAAGAAAAGCTTTGGGCTGTAAAGTTTATCACAGTGCCATCACATCCCTTATTGATTTAACAGTTTCCCATCCCACCTTAAACTCACTCTTATTACTCTAAGCACTGTTATAAGCACATATTAAACCAGGACTTGTACTGTAAAGCATCAATCTGACCATGGCAAGTTCTCCAGAACATATACATGGTTATGTTTATTTCCCTAATAAAAAGATCACTCATTCGTTCATTTGATACAGAGGTTAAAATGGTCTTGTGGATGGTGATCTTTTGGAGCCTCGTCAGTCATAACTGCAACAAAATTAGGGGTTTGTTTGTCCATGTGAGAACAGGGAGACAAACCTTTAATAAGATGCAACAGTACAGGCTGCCTCTGTGACTTTAAGAGCTCCAGACACAGATCAATAGTAAAATTGATCCTCTCTGCTGTTTGAGATAATTAATTGTGCCACAAGGAATAATTCCTGAAAGTCTAAAGATCTGAGACTCAGTGTATTTAATCCCAGAGACTGATTAATTGATCATTGTCTTTTTCATAAAAGGGAGGATACATGAAGCCTCTTTGATAACTCAGCTGTTGTTACAGACTTCTGATGACAAGAAAGACATGAGTCACTGTGCTGTTCAAAGAAGGTTTTGTAGACCAGGAGTGTAACAGTCATCAACGTAGAGACTCAATGACGTATTGAAATTCAGCTGAGTGTGACAAGGTACTTTTACTTTAACCAGACAAAGATTCAACATGAATAGAAGTGTTTGTCGGTCAATAAGTTCTGAGTTAGGTTTTGGTTTACTTAAACCTTCTGAAGAGGTTTTCAATTAGACCGCCACTAGATTTTTATACATCTAAATTAAATCAACATTAAATTAATCAACAAACATTGGTAACTATCAGACTTGTTGCTGGTTAATTATTATGTCTATTAACTGAGCAATCAGCTAATAAAGTCACACATTTTTAAGCAAAAATGCCTGTTTTTTCTGTTTTATCTGTCTGCTAAATATCTTTGGATTTTTAAATGCTAGGCACACAAAACGAGACACATGCTCTTGAATACTGTAACGATTTTCACCATTTTCTGACATTTTAGAGACCAAACAATTTATAAAAATAATTTGCAAATGAAATAAAAAAAAAAAAAATGTACTGTCTTTATTTATGAGCCTGTAAGCCAAAGAGCATCTTTGTTTCACTGCGCCACTTGTACATCCTGAACCGTTTCTCTTCTCCCTCAGGTCTGTCAGAAGTCGGGGGAAATCTCGTTGCTGAAGCAGCAGCTGAAGGAGGTGCAGGGGGAGTTAGCCCAGCGTGTGGGGGAGATCGTCTCACTGCGGGGTCAACTCAGAGAGACTCGTGGCGAGCTCACAAACACCCAGGTCCTGCTCCAGGAGGCCCACGGCACAACCCGCACACGAACCCTGGAGCTGGAGGTGTGTGAAAACGAGCTTCAGCGTCGCAAAAGCGAAGCGGAGCTGCTCAGAGAAAAGGTAGGTCGCCTCGAGGGAGAGTTGGTTCATCTCAGAGATGCTTTGGCCAATCAGGGCCCAGGAAACAGACAGTGTCAGGTGTTCCAGGAAGCAGAGGAGCACCTGCTGGCCTATGAGAGTGATGAGGCGAAGGCCCAGCGGCAGAGCAGCAGCGAGGGGCTGCAGAACATGAAGGTGCAGATGGACAGAATGAGGGCCGAGCTGGCCTTCGAGCGTCAGCGAGCCGAGGAGCAAACGGGAGGCTTCGAGGAGGAGCGCAGGATATGGCAGGAGGAAAAGGACAAAGTTATCCGCTACCAGAAGCAGCTGCAGCAGAACTACGTGCAGATGTATCGCAGGAACCGAGAGCTGGAGCAGCTCCTGCAGGAGCTCAGTCAGGAACTGGAGAGCAGAGAGGAGGACGAGGGCAGTGGCAACGAGATCAACTTTGACGAGATTGCCGCTACGGAAATCTGACCCTTGTGTCTCTCCGTCTTTTGATTTGCACTACTGTCAGCTAAATATTTTTTGTCACCTACATCAAAGTAAAAAAAATCTGCAGTTTCAAATGAGACACTCTTTAGTTCTGCCTCATTGGTCTATTCTCCAAGGAGTCCCACTTGAAAGTCAGTGACCTCTATTAGTCATTAGTAGGCCACCTCAGTCTCCTGCCCTTCTGTTAAAGGGAAAGTTTGGATTTTTTGAAGTGGGGTTATATGAGGTACTTCTCCATAGTTGGTGTATTACCTACTGTAGATGGTGGGTCAACGCGCCCCCAGTTTGGGGCGTACCACCATGGAAGCTTAACAGTGTACTGCTGTGGACGGGGGTAACAGCAAAACATATTCTAGCCATCTAAAAAAAGTCAATATCAGTTTAAGTGGGCACTATATTTTGAATATTTTAATTGCTTTATTAAGTGAATTAACATTGACTTCATAAGACAATTTGTCTGCACTGAACTTACTCTTCAAACTCTTCAAAGCCACCAGACTCCATTGACAAAAATGGTAATTTTACATCACTGAACACAGGAGCTGCTCGTCTGCCTCAGTCAGTTTGTTCATTTGTGTTTCTGTGTGACTTGGTGAATCTGAACTAACCCTTTGTGTGCCCCCATCCACAGCAGTACATCGTTTATCTTCGGTGTCAGTACTCTAGCCTCTAGTACCTCATACAACCCCACTTCAAAAAACCTGTACTATCCCTTTAATGTCTGTGTAACTAACCAGACAGTTTTAGGCATCAGTGGGAGACTCCGTTGTGTATGAGTAACTGCTCCCAACCTTTCACTCCTCCTCTTGTGTGAGTTATGAATCGACCCTCCATGCTGGGTTTAACACTACACTCCCACTCTGTGTTAGCTGTCAGCTCTCATTAGTACCGTTAATTTAGCCGGAGCCCACGCTCGGTGTCAGCTGACGGTGAACGTGGGACACCACACATTCGGCATGTCATGATAAGAGTAAGTGAATCAGAGTGAGGCGTTGATGGAGGTGACTGCACTCTAATCATGACAAGCAAAATATGTCTACTTCCTGTTAACTGGGGGACAGACATACATGTGCAGGAACAAAAAACTAATTTTCAGTCATTTATGGCACAAATTTGTTGTTTTTATAATATTAGGTCCAGTTTGAAAGAACAAAGTTAAGTCTCCTTTGATCGCACTCTCATATCCTGGACACTTCATCCTCAACGGTGGAAATAATATCGTGAACATCTGTACAGTCTAGTGTAATTAAACAATATAACATCTGGATTGAATACGACACCTTAACACCTTTCATCCAGCGTACACTTCAGCTTTTCCCACACACACACAGTTTGTTTTGCTTTTCCTGTCGTGTAGGAGTGGGCGATGTGGATATAATTCTAAATATTCAAGAAAAATGATTTTTAACAACAGACATTTTGACATGTCATAGCAGGGAAAGCACAGGTGTAATTAATAATAATAATGACTGCATTCCCATTACAAGAAATATAAAGAGATTCAGCTGTGTCAAACTGGCTCACTGTCATGGCTTGTATCGACACTTAATGTTTGTGTCACCTGTGTTTTTCCTGCTATGACGAGTCAGAATGTCTGCTGTGGAAAAATTATCTATACCAGGGCGAGAGTTCTGGTAAAAGCCCTGTATACATACATAAGCATGTTAAAAGCCTCCAGCCACGATGACGAGAGCTTGCAGTGACTTACGTATGTCATCATTTATTTGCTGAATGTGTTTCCATTGCACTTAGTGGCATTTACCTTTTATCGACACACCAACTTTTCAACTTTTTCAACTTTTATGCCAACTAAGCATAAAAACTATTTCTCTTCTTTATTTTATTTTATTTTATTTTATTTTATTATTTTTTTTACATTTTTGGTGTTTCCACTTGAGTTATTTTTAATGTGCAGAATTGAAAATGTGCATAAAAAAGGGTGGCTGGAGACGCACCTTGTTTGGAGTTTGCATACTCTCCCCATGTTAGGGTGCGTTTTCTTTAAGTTGCTCCCACAGTCCAAAGACATGCAGGTTAAGTTGTTGTGACTGGTGGTGACTCTAAATTGCCCGTAGGTGTGAATAAGACGCTGCCTGTCTCTATGTCTGGTAACTAGTCCCAGGTTTTCCACAGTGTCAGCTGGGAGTTGAGAGTCCTCGGGAGATAAGAATCAGTTGTATTATAGTTGTATAATAAGAATGATTCCTTGCATTTCAATAGGTCCTCCCGCCGCATGGTGCTCAGGCTCCAGTTAAAGGGATAATCACCATGGTAAAATGACAAAATTTGTTATGGTTGGCAAATTTATATTGACTCATGGTACATAGTATATCCTCATATCGCCCATTCCTACTGTTTTAAAGTCAGTCATAAGTAAAATTCTTTACATAAGGCCAAAAGAACAACATGAATAATCAGTTTGCTAATACTTGAATTCAGCGTCTTTTTCTAGTAAAATATAAAATGTATTCCTCATTGGAGAAAATACTTCTTCCTAAGAGATGGTGGGAATACTGACTACTGTGTGCGGGTGATTTTTACATCACTGAAGGGAAATCATGCACTGAATTCTGGGTGTTTTGGTGTAAATTCAACCTACTTTGACCATGACTGTTTTTCCACCAACCTTTACAGTGTACGATCTGCTCCATGTGTAATTACTTCCTTTTTTTGTTCATCTGTTACTGCTGGTTGACTCATCGTCCTCTGTAAATAACCCTGACAAATCATTCAGATTTCTTCGAGAGATGTCTGTCCGTCTCAAAAATAAAAAACATAGCCACTGTGAATAGACCAAAGCAATGTCACACATTATATTTTGCTCCTGCAGATACGACGCCTGTATATTAATGTTCGTGTGGATGTTTGTTCCGGTTCCTCAGTATAATTTTATAATCCACGATATTTGTATGAAGACATTAAATGTATATTTTCATGCTGTACATTTCTTGAACAAACATACTATGTTTTTAATTAAAAAAAAGACAATTTAATAGCCGTGTGTGGAACATTCAGATTTGTTCAACGTCATACAACTTAAAAATCTTACAGCAGATTGTTTTTTTCACTTAAATTATATACACTCCAATGCAATGTCTTTGTAAACCGAGTTTTTACTGAAATATGAGTTTATTTCTGTTGATCATTTAGTCTGGGTTGCATTCTGTCCCGCAACAATCTGGATTATTTGCTCTTCAGTTCTCATTGTGTTTATTTTTAGGTGATGTTTTAAGGTTTGTGGTTTCATGAGGGGTTCAAAGTATTCCTCATCAGCTGCTGCACAGCAGAAATGTCTCTGAATGTCTCCTGTCTGCCCTCTGCAGGTCAGACTCTATATTTCAGCTTCACCGCATTATATTTTCAGTCAACAGGGCTACTGAAGGCACTCAGGTTACATTCTGCACATTCAAAAATCCAGACACATGCACTTCTGCACTACTTTTCTCTACAGGATTGTCATTGTTATGGAGGACAGAAGCTGCCAAAATAAAAAATAAATGACTCAATAAATAAATGAATATGCCATTTCATGTATCAAAAATAATATTAAAAATAAATGTAGGCATTAATTAAATGATTTTATGTTCTGTTTTAGAAGTGCAGTTCATATTTCTGGATAAAGAGAGTTGATTGTTGAGTCTTATTCCCAGATTGTCAACATCCGACACTCTTGGTGAGACTATTCTTCTCCAGAACTACAGATTTAATCTTTCATTTTCTTCTTTATTTACCTTTGTAATGATTCTCCGTTACTCTCCTATTTAATTTTCCTATATATTTTTTTGTATTTAAATATATGTAGTTTTATTTAGATTTATTTTTAAATGTTTTTATTAATTTCAGTTGTGATAAAGTGAAATATTAAGGCGTCAGGAGCACCATATTTTCGTGATTTCAGGTTTTCTGGACATTCAGAAACAAACATAGACTTCTGCACTACTTTGACTGTCATTTCTATGGAGGACAGAAGCTGTTGAAATAAAAAATAAATGACTCAATAAATAAATTTAAGACTCAACAATCAACCATTTTTTTCCAGAACTGCAGCCTTTATCTTTACGTACCTTTTTATTAATTCTCCTTTGTATTTCTTTGCTATTTAATTTTTATTTTATTTTAATATTTAAATTTATGTAGTCTTTGCTTTGATTTTTTATTTACTTTTGATTTATTTTTAAATGTTTTTATTTATTTAATTTATTTATTATTCCTTCAAATTTATAGATAAATTTATAAATCAAATAATTTTTTAATTTATTTTAAATATTTTTTTATTCTGGCACCTCCTGTCCTCTGTACGTGTGACATAAATAGTAAAAACAAATGTTCTTGATGAACATTGGCTCCTGGGTTGTGATAAAGTGAAATATTAAGGCATCAGGAGCACTATAATTCCATGATTTCAGGTTCTCTGGACATTCAGAAATTTAGAAACATAAACATAGACTTCTGCACTACTTTTTTAAGAGGATTGTCGGACGGATGGAAGCTGCCAAAATAAAAAATAAATGACTCAATAAATTAATTTATATGTCATTAAATGTACCAAAAATAAAATTAAATTTATTGAAAAAATGTGAAATAAACTGAATACATTTCTGTTTTAAAGGTGCAGTGTTTAAGTCTGGAGAAAGAGTTGATTGTTGGGGAGACTCAACAGTCAACTATTTTTTTCTTCCAGAACTGCAGACTTAATATTTTCTTACCTTTGTATTAATTCTCCTTTGTATTTCTTTACTCTCCTATTTAATTTTTATATTTAAATGTATTTAGTTTTGCTTTGATTTTGTATTAAAAAATTCTTTGGTAAATTTAAAGACAAATTTATTTAAAGAGTATTTTTTATTTTTATTTTTAATATTTTTTATTTTGGCAGCTTCCGTCCTCTACACAATGTGACATAAAAAGTACAAAGAAATGTTCACGACCAGCCTTGGCTCCTGGGTTGTGATAAAGTGAAATATTAAGGCATCAGGAGCACCATATTTTCATGATTTCAGGCTTTCTGGACTCTTTTACTGTAAATGTAATCTGCTGCTTCTGTGTTCACTGTGTCTTTAAATAATTCAGTGACAGTATTCCTCATTTGCTTCATCCTTGAACGCCGTGATCTGCTGCTTCAGGCCATTTCGGTTTTTCAGCTTAGTTGCTCAACAGTCACCAGAGTCCACGCAATTATTCCCAGCTCTAACAAACTGTAAGATGAATGGCAAAATTACATACCTGACCTCAGATCAGTGTTTTTCAAGTCTCTGTTTCTGTGTTCAGTCCCAACAGCTGCAAATCACTGGGAATATTCCTAAAGTCATGATGAGAGTCTCAGTCTCCTTTCAAAATGTTTTTGGGGACTTTGACCATAAACACCATGGGGTCTTTGGCCTTATTGCTGAAGGCTTTTCGGATGATGTCGACAGCGTGCTGATGGGTCACACCTTGCAGGGAGACTCCGTCCACAGACACCAACTCAAATCCAGCCTGAGGACACGAGAGAGGAGTCAGACACAGTAAGAGATGGAACAAATACAGTAAAGCACAAACACTTCTGTGTGTGTAAACAGGGTATCTGCACCTAATGTAGTTTCCTCCAGTGCCTTACCAAGTATTTAAGGTCTAAACTTTAATTTACAGATTTTAAATGCTTACTGTTGCTTTGCAGAGTCAGTAATGTTAGTTTTAAAGTTGTTTTGTGTCTGTTTTCAGACTGTCAGGAGGTGTTATACACCTGAAAACACCTGCAGCAAACACTAGCTACAGCAGCCAGGACGCTCATCTGTTAATCTAAAAGACCTTGAACTTAAGGAACTTAAATTATTTTTTCATGTTAGTGGTTAATCCATTTTCTGCTGCTCAATTTGGTCAAGAACCCTGTTAATTGAAATTATTTAATCATCAGAAATTATTATTTTATACTGCAAAAAATAGTAATACATTATACTGGGTTTCCATCATGCTTTCATACTTTGTGTGAAGTATTGAACTGCATCTTATGTGTATAAAACAACAGTATTTAATTTGTTGCACTCTGCAGAAACCCTGGTCATTAACTGCCATGTCACCTTGAGCACTTCACAGGTGGAGGCAGCTCCTCCAGGAAATATCTTCTCGATCTTCACCACCGGCTGAACCTTCGACTCCATCCCACCCGATATACTGATGCCTGAAACAGCACAACAACAGGAGTGGGAGTCAGTGATGAGAAACACCTGGAACTGTAAGTACACAAATATAAACGTAAAGAGGCAAAAAAGGAGATGAGCAGCTACGTTTTGAAGTTAACAATGGGAAAATATTGCATGTAACTATATAGATAAGTCTACATGTGAAGAGGAGAAATATAAAAGAACAAAGAGAGTTTACATATAAGCTTTTCATACCTGGAGGTCTTAGTCATGTGTTGTATGTAACTACCATTTCCTTCATTTAAAGGAACACTGTAAGATTTCTGGAGATTTAGTGACATCTAGTGGTGAGGACTGCAAATTGCAACCACTTGAAACCTCTACAAGATAAACCCAACTTTTCTCTGCAACGTTATGAAATGGTTTCATCTTGTCGCAAATCTTTGGTCTGAACTGGATGTTCATTGTTCAGAAGGTTTTTTTGGGAGCTGAATTATTCACAGAGGTCTCCCCCTCTCTGGACCAGGAAATCAAAACCGGTAAAATCGGTAAAAATACAGGTAGCTGGATTGTCCGCAAAGGTCACCATCTCTCCAAAACAAATGGACCAGGTGATTTGATGATGATGAGGACCTGTTCCCAATGTAGATACAAACAGCTCACTTTAAGCCAATGAAAACACAACAATTATTTTTTCAGGTGATTATAAACTACAGAAAACTGCCAGTATATCCTGCACACTGAAACCTTTAATAGACTATATGTCTCACTCTCTTCTCGTTTAATCTACCCATGTGAACAGTTTGGCATTGTTTGGTTTTGAGATGTCTCTGAGAGTTCATTAATGGTGCTCATAAAATAATAAAACTGCCTTCCCAGACACTGTGTCCTACAATGTGAACTAGTTTTACTGGGGAAAACTTCCTCAATACAAAGTAGTTATTTTCCAGGAGTGTTTTCTGATCTGTGTGTGTTTGTGTTTCTGTAAACTGGGCCATTGATTTTGGAAAGACATGTTGGTGTGTTTAGTTTTTTTAAGATGTGAACACCACCCACAGATGAAACTAATAAACTGGGGGATGTTTTTAGGGGCGGAGGTAGAAATCTTAGACAAGTATCTCAAAACCTGGATAAATAAAACCAAAACTATTTACATGTTAAATATGTTCAGAGGTCAGTTTGTGTGAACTGAATCTACTAATAAAATGTCCAGACAATGAATCAATCAAACACTTTACCCAATGACTGTTTGGTCTTGGAGATGCTGACAGTTTTGAGCTCGTGCTCCTCTTCAGGCTCGGAGCCGTTGAGTCCGTTCTCAGAGGAAGCCGGATGTCCGTTCACCTGCTCGCCCTTCCCTCCCTGATCTGGACTCGATCTGAAAACCTGCGACAACAGTGGCCGACTCCTGCGAGCAGCACTCTGCAGCGTGAACACAGTTTCTTCACTCCTGTCTCCACTTTTCGCCGTTTCGCTTTTGGAGTGGCCGTTTCTAAACGTGGACCTTCCTCTCTCTGAGGCCGTGTCTGAAGTCGAGTGCAGTGAAACCTCGTCAAAGTGGACGGAGCGAATGGTGCCGATGTCTGTTCGGAAAGGAGGGCGGGAGTCGTGGCTGCGGGCCAGCAGCCAGTTGGGGAGCATAGGGCTGGCAGAGGTGGGTCTGAGGTCTCTGGACTCTGTGCTGTAGCCGTCCACTGGTATGTCCAGCAGTGGGGTGAAGGACCTGGAGGTATGGGGCTTCTCCCTGGAGCCTCGGGGCCCAAACAGACTGAGCTTCTCCAGCTCATCCAGCAGGTGGCTCTCCTTCTCCACCTCCTCGGCATTGTGGAGCTCAAAGCCTCCCCTGTAATCTGAAGGGAAAACACAAGATGTATCAGTATCTTTCTGGTTTTGTGTGCACTTTTATTTCAAGTTGTCCTCTGTTTTCTGTTACTGCTTTGGTTGTTCTGGTGTCTGATGAAAAATAAAAATATCCATGGCAAGTTAGTTAACAAGATACTAAATCAGATACTCGTGAATCTTTCGATTTACTGGTTCATCTACGTCCCAAACCTTCACCCTCTAGGCAGAAATAGACTGCCACAGTGATGTTATTGCCCTCAGAACAGAATATCAAGAGCACCACTCTTATTATAAGAAAACATTTGCAGAATTTAAAATAATCAAAACCACCTTTTTAAGGAGAAACAAACAGCCAGGTTCTTTTATCTAATCCTTGTTTAAACATATTATATTATTGACCTAAAATCCAAAAGTTAAAAACCACTGAAAAATGAAGTGGTATTGCAGCTGAGGTGGAAGGTACTGACCCGGGATGGGAGTGATGAGGCGCCGTTTGGGTGCTCGACCAGATGTGGGAGAGCGGAGAGGAGGAGTTCGGACTACAGTACAGAGAGGACAGAAAGATAAAATGTTACAGTGTAAGAAGGACTTTTTAGAGTGGATCTGTATTTCAGATTCTGACAAATCTCATCATGTATCACACGCACTTGAACGATACTTGAGGATTTCGTAGGCCTCAGCTTCGATCGGTGTCACTATGTTATTGAATGCACTCAGGTCAGGAGGAGGAAGCAGCATCCTGAGAGACGAGACAGCGGAGTCAAAACAGAGTCATTATTTTCATTGTTTGTTATATTACAAAGCATTTTTAACTTTATCATCAGTGTTTATTGTGAAACATTTGGATCTGAGAAGATTACCCTGAAAAGTCCTTAATAATCCCCTTCTGGCAGAATTTGTAATTCCAGTTTCTCTGGCTGGAGTTACACCAGGCAACTTCAGGCCATCATCTGGTGCAGCCGAACAGACAAGTTGGTGGCTATGGACAAAGGGGATGACGCCACTTGGGCCCCAAAATACCACTAACAACAGCAGGGTACGAGCGAGTAAAAGCAGAGGGGGCACCTGGGACGCCAGGTGTTGTGGGCAGAGTTTAAAGTTTAAAGCCTGCGACTCCGCACCAGTCATTTAAAACTGAAAAAGCTTCTTAGATTAGAGGTGAAATGTCTTCAAGGAACTCAAGCAAGTCCAGTTGCCTACGATATAGCACTTATGATTACCAGAACCTGGATGACTGAGAATCTTCACCGACATATTCATCTAACTCTCTGGCTCCACTCAGACGCCCAGACAGCACTATTACTCCAACTCAGTCTCAAGTATGTGCATAAAGGGATTGTAACACCTAGTCCTGAACTGAACTGATTTTAACATCATTATCAGGTTGATGCTAATGTTTCTGTCCTGTGATTACCACCTATTTCAGCTCTTGGTTTACTTTACCTTGAGTAAATATCTCGTAATTATTCCCTTTTTCTTCCCCTCGCTGTCCTTACCGGACTTCTCTCAGCAGCAGCAGCTTCTCCGGTCTGTCCAGCACGGCCAGCAGGTGGCGTATCAAGTTCTCCACTGACCGCTCGGCCACATACTGGTAAAGAGCAACAACAAAAATCAAATCAAATCGATTCACAGTAGTATCCAGCTGATAACGACTGGAACTGATAGATGAATGACGCTGTGTGATAAATACAGACTCTCACCCTTCGGCACGTCTTCATCACAGCAGCCACCTCCTCCTCAGTCAGCAGCCTGCGGGCCATGTCCTCCACCACGCCGAGCATCTCTGAATTTGGCATCGCACTCACCTGCTGTCCTCCTGAAAACATCACAAGGTAGAGTTGTTGTCAGAAATGTCTTTTTGCAGTCGAACATATTAAGAGTAAATTAAATCTTTGTGTCACTGAATGATGCACAGTAGTTACAGGCTCAATAAATCTGCTCTATCTGTGTACACATGTCCACGATACAGACTGTAAACATCCTCGTGCACATAAAGTATATGAAACTTTTTAGCATGGAGAAGAAGTCACAGAACAAATTTAAGATCATATTTCTAGGGTTTCAATTTGCCACAGACTGAGGGGGGAGATCTGCTTTTACAAAGGCAAAAGATAAGATGGAAGATATTCTATATTTCTCTTTAAGGACAAAATTACTGAGCTTTATTTTTTTTAAGATTGATGTCTTCAGTAGAAGTGAAACATTTGGGCTGAGAGCCACAGAGAGGAGGATAGAGAGGACACAGAGTGTTGAGCGATTGATTAACACATAAAATAACAGCAGCTGTTGTAACCCTTCCCTGTGTGGTTTTATTTGAAGCTGCGACCAGCATCTCTGTCAGTCAGTCAGTCACCACTCACAGATTTTGCCCAAGGAGGCTGAGATTTGGCATGGAGGTCAAGTATGTGTGTGTGCATGTGTCCATGCCAATCGGCTAAAAGGGTGAAGTCAGAGTGGCTGATAAGAACAAGGCGCATAACTTCCAAATGACTCACAGACTTACACAAGATATGGTGGAAAGATTGGTCTTGTGAATGCATGAACTGGTGGGTGCAGCTATTGTGAATTGTTTATTTGTGTTATTGTCTTGATTGCTCAACCTGTCATAGAAACGTACACTGACCCATCCTAACTACCGTACGCCACTGCTGCAGTCCCCCAGGACATAAAACATCCAATAAATGAACTACCTTTGCCAGCCTTGCGTGTGGATGGAGACTTGGAGCGTCCCCGGCGTCCACCCTTGAACAGCAAGTTGACGAAGGTCTTTGAGCGCTGCAGGGTGCTCTTCTCCTCTGGGTCCTTCCCCTTCTGCTTCTTCTCCTTCTTCTGCGTGATCTCTACGATGGGATAACAAACAGTTGGTCATTTACTCGGCTCAGCCATTCTGTCTTTTGATGTTACCCACTCGCCTCACCTGCCACGGTGACTTGGCTTTGGGACCTGCTGATGGGTCGGCTCGGCCTGCTGAGAGCCATCAGCACGGCCGTCTTGGTGGACTCTTGCCTCCCCCCACCCTCGTCTCCACGGATCACCGTGTCTTTGAGCAGAGTGGTTCGACCCAGGCTGCGAGTGGTTTCAGGACCCATCCTCTGAGAGGGAAGGTCCGTCTGCATGGCGGTCTCAGTTCGCTCTGACTCAGACCTGGACAGATAAACCACCATGATCAAGTCTAGTCTAGGTCTGGTCTTTCAGTGTGACGATGGTGAAGCTGTGTTGTATGATTGCAATGTAAAGTAGGGCTGTCGAGATTCTTTCATTTATTTGCCACCCCCTGCAGCTGGCTTGTCAATAGCACAGTATGGTCGTATTGCGGTTTTCACAACAGCCCTACTATAAAGGGAGTTTTGAAAGCCTAAAGCAGGTATAAGGTTCAATAAAATACTGAGCTGTTTAAGTCTAGTTTGCACATGGGAACATATTTCCGCTGAGGGGTGCTGCACAGTATTTATGTGAACAGGAATTAAAGGCAAACTGCTCAGACACACCTACACTGGTGGTTCCATCAGCTGTTAGTCCAAAGAACACACGCTCCCATGCCTAAACCACCGTTTCTCTCTGGACTGCATGTGTGAAAATCTCAAATATAGAGAGCCGGACATCACATTGTCTCTTCGCTTAAGCCACTCGCTTCCCCTGGGCAAATCATCATGTTACATCCGCTCAGCGTCCGCTCCATCATTAACATTAGCAACCATAAAACTCCATCCTGATGTCTCTGCCCCTGCAGTCGAGGTCCCTCACATTCAAGAAATATTATGGATCTAAAAAGCAGCGCCAAAACAACTCTCCAGGCAATTTTCTGGTCTTTCTCAGTCTCAGTCCCAACTGCAAATCTCTCCCCAAGTTTTGTTGACCCATGGACGACCCCGACCCTGAAACTTTGACCTGACATAATGACGCTTTCATATCAGATCGCAGAAATCAATTTAAATTGCACAATTTAAAAGACATTTTTTCATGTACGTTCTGTCAGGCACGTCATTATGTGCTGTTCGTTCCTAAATCACCCACATATACAGCATGCTAACATTATTAGCATAAGCCTATGACATTTAACATTGTATAAATTAGCTTAGTGGCTAGTGGACTTTCCTCTGCTCATATGAAGCAAAAAAGCTATTTTGTGGGGACTTAATTATCTTTATTGTCTATTTAAAAGCAAATAATAGTTTTGTTTTTGAGGGAACTGGTTTCAGCTTACAAAAATAAACAGGAGGTCAGTATTTTCTGCGTTGTTACATTGCTAGGGAGGATGTCAAGCTATGGTGTAGGGTAAATGTCTACACAGAGCCTACGCTGTAAGTACAGTCAACGCAGCAGTTTAAATCTTCCTTAAGCTGAATATTTTTCAAATCCACAACCACAAAAAACACCAAACGTGCAGTGCAGAGTAGACCCTCAGCACCTTGTCACACTGCTGCCATTTATAGCATGACGTGAACACAGCAGTTGCGGTGGTTGCTTGCCACCCCCTGCAGCTGGCTTGTCAATAGCACAGTATGGTCGTATTGCGGTTTTCACAACAGCCCTACTATAAAGGGAGTTTTGAAAGCCTAAAGCAGGTATAAGGTTCAATAAAATACTGAGCTGTTTAGGTCTGGTATGTCCTCCAAAGGTAGGAGACTATAACCAAAAGTAGAAAGCTGAGTCTGACCTCTGGTCCTCAGTAGAGATGCAGACATCCACCATGTCTGAACCAAACGGCAGGCTGGGAGGGAACATGACCTGCGACAGGCCGCTCAGAGAGCTGACCGGGGTCCCGGATGACAGAGAGGAGGCAGAGGAGTTGGATTCTGAACCCTGGGAGGAAGATTTCTGGGTACCATTGGCCACTGACGAGGAAAGAGAGAGATCATCTAACTCAAGTTTATTCAAGCATACCACAAAGTGTCCTGTGTTCTTTCCAGATTCACTGAGACGACAAACACAAAAGGAGAAAGGCTGCAGCTCTCTAGATAATGAAACACTGGAGAATAAAACAGATACATACGCTTATTGAGCCACCTGTATTCTGCCACCATCTCCTTATAGGCAGGGTATCGTCCTGCTTCCTGTCAAGATATGGACACAGATATGCAAATGAGATACAGTAGAGACCTTGAAACTTTTATGGGCTCGCTATATTTGATAAAGAGTAACCCTAGATGCACACAGAGACCCAAAACCACACAAACACACTTCCCTTCTTGGCTTTCTAGTAACCTCTGATACTTGGGATGCTTTTTTAACTCTTCAGTTTCCACGGGGCAAAGCCAGGGAGCAAACCTTAAACAGGCAACACGGCCCTAAGCTTTGATCAGCACCTGATCCCAGCCGCCTGGTGAATAATGCACACGGCCTGGCTATTTTTCACAGCGCGAAACCCAAGCTGCGACAAGTAAAGTGAGCGAGGAATATTACGACTGCGTGCCAGCTGTCGGGCCCTGCCACACAAACCGCAGCTACGTCCGCAGTGCAGCGATGCGGCACAGCGTGGGGTTTGTGTTTGAGAGAGAGTTAGAGAGGACAGGGAGGAAACGGGTCGGAACGTTAATGTGTGTGAGGTCATCTAACAGGTGACAATGAAGGAACCAACATGCTCTCTAATAACTGATACTTTAGCTTGTGGTTAACACTGAATTCAACACCAAAAATATTCACTACTGCTAACAATGTTAAATAAGATGAAGGCTGCCATTTTACCACCACTAAAAGATTATACACATTAGATTTTATGATTTATCTACTCAGTTAAATTAGTTTTATCCACTGTAAAATAGTTTTTATTACACTGACAAAAAAGCGCATTTTCTTGAGGTTAAAAAATTTGTTCTCAATTTGAAATATATCTTAATTTTGTGGACCATTATGACAGATGCTATGCTCATCTTGTAATTTTAGCCATATGTTCTTCTTCTGCCCCAGACTATACATTTTTGACTGACTTTGTTTGTGGTTTTAACAAAGGCTTTAGGAGTCCAGTGAAAATGGATCCTTTTATTGCTATATATCATCTGAACGACTCCAAATGAACTCCTTACAGTAACGATGTCATGTCTTTTCTTGAATTTGAGAAAGTAAGTTAAACAGTGAAAGGTTCACTGATAAGTTTACTTGGAAATGTAAATCTTTTATGAAGTACTTTAATTTCTTAAAAACCTTGTCCCCTTGCCGTTATGATGTAGCGCCATTTCTCCTGGGCGAGGATGTGGATGAGGGAGATTAGCCGGCAGAGTGTTGTGTGACTCAGTTTGAGCCACCTTAACCCTTTCTCCACCAAATTAAATTAAAAAAATTTGTGGTCTTCACTGATCTTGCCAGCAAGCTTCTCATCCTCCACAGTCGACTTGATGTTGAAAGCGTATGACTCCAGGCCGTTCTTAGCAGACACCTTGTCACGCTGGACGTCATCTTCAGCCTTGTACTTCTCAGCTTCCTGGACCATGCGTTCACTGTCCTCCTTACTGAGACGACCCCTGTCATTGGTGATGGTGATCTTGCTCTCCTTGCCAGTGCTCTTGTCTACAGCAGAGACATTCATGATACCACTGGCATCAATATCAAATGTCAGCTCAATCTGGGGGACACCACGGGGAGCAGGAGGGAGGCCCGTCAGGTCAAACTTGCCCAGCAGGTTGTTGTCCTTGGTCATGGCACGCTCACCCTCAAATTAAATAAAAATTAAAATAGGCAACAGATTGCTTTCCCATTTCCTGTAGACCAGAACCCTTGTGCACAGCTCTTTGGGCAGCTGTGCAGGTCGTCCACCAGTCGGGAGATCAGCGGCGTTTGTTTTCCATTTACAGAGCCAGGACTGTGTCTCAGCACCAGATTTCTATTGGCTTACAATTGTAGACTGCTCATTTACAAGGATGTCGTTATTCAAAATATTTGGGAAATTACTTCTTTCCGGACTTTGACAGTTCCATGATTATATCCATGCTGTCTGCTAAGAATTCATAAACATGCTGCAGTGGATATAGAAGGTCAAATGCTGTGCGTCACTGCCCGTTCTCACCTTGATGGTCAACATGACATGCGTGTGGCTCTTCAGCACCTCCACAGCATTACTGTGGCTGATGTCCTCAAAGCTCACGCCATTGGCCGCCAGAATCTGGTCCCCCATCTTTATTCCATTCTGCTCGGCCAGACCACCAGGATCCAGTCTGAAACACCGGCACAGGAAGTTATTTAATTGATAAATGTTTATAGAGACATAATATACAAAAACAAGTGAGTGGCGGGGGAATGTACTTGGAGACGTAGATGCCCAAACCAAACTCCTTCCCCCCTCGGATGTTGAAGCCGAGGCAGTAGTCGTCTGAGGTGGTGTAAAGGTGGACGATCCTTTGGAGGGCGCTTCCTGAGCTGGCATCTGAAGGTGTCCGTCCGCTCTCCTCCACCACCATACGCCTGTGTATCAAGTCCACCCTGGAAGATGTTTCAGTCGGTCAGCATCTCATATTTATGTATAAAACTGAGACAAAATCAACAGGAGCAGTTCATCATCACCAGGTAGTCTTCTCCTTGGAGTAGCGGATGCCGGGCACTTTGCCGACACGTCTCACCACCATCCTCAGCCTGTTGTTGCCCGTCAGCACCTTCACCGCGCTGCTCATCGTGATGCTCTCCAGGCTGATGCCATTCACCTCCACCAGTTTGTCTCCTACAAGCAGGCCTGCCTCCTCTGTGAACACACACACACACACACACACACACACACACACACACACACACACACACACTTAAGTATGAAAATACACCCAAACACTGTAACGAGAGCAACATGAGTATGTTACGTTAGTTTACCTGCTGTGCTGTTGTCCTCCACCTTACTGACAAAGATGCTGAGGCCGTGCTCTGAGCCTCCTCGCACGCTGAAGCCGAGCTTGCCGTCCACACTCTTATCCACTGTGATCGTGTGGAGGTCCTCGCTGTCATCTCCGCCTAAAGGAAATCACGTGGATGCTGTGTTAATATGTAAATGAGACGTTAATGGTCACAAATCTTGGGGGAGATTCCTGTTGCATATTAATACTGTAGAAATCAGGCTCGTTTCTGACTCTATATACCGAATGATAGAGAGAGATACTGAAGAGTCTTTGGACATCCTCTGATCCATTCTAAATGGACCACAAGTGAATAACAAACGTGTAAAGTTTGTAAAAAACTAATGGACAGCTACTTGACAGAGACAGCAAATGAGCTCGATGAGAAATGCAAGTATGACACTGAATATATTAAACCGTGTGGACCTTGAACTAATGCCATCCATCCATCCATTTTCATCTGCTTATCCAGGGCTGCTCATGGGGGCAGCAGGCCAAGCAAAGCACCCCAGACGTCCCTCTCCCCAGCAACACTTTCCAGCTCCTCCTGGAGGACCCCAAGGCGTCCCAGGCCAGACGAGGTATGTAATCCCTCCAGCGTGTTCTCACCCTATCTCTCAGGCTGAGCCCAGACACCCCACGATCTCATTCTTTCGGTCACTACCCAGAGCTCATGACCATAAGTGAGGGTTGGGACGTAGATGGACCAGTCAGTCGAAAGATTTGCTTTCTGGCTCAGCTCCCTCTTCACCACGATGGGCTGGCGCAGCTCCCGCATCACTGCAGAAGCCGCACCGACCCGCCGATCCATCTCGCGCTCCATTCTACCCTCACTCATGAACAAGACCCCGAGATACTTGAACTCCCTCACTTGAGGCAGTAATTTATTCCCAAACCAAACCACTGGTTTCTGACAGAGGTCCATGGCCTCAGACTTGGAGGTGCTGCCTCTCATCCCAGCTGCTTCACACTCAGCTGCAAATCGCTCCAGTGCCTGCTGTAGGTCACGGTGTGATGCAGCCAACAGAACCACATCATCTGCGAAAAGCAGGGATGCAATTCTGAGGTCCCCAAACCGGACCGTTTCCTCCCCCCGGCTGCGCCTCGAGATCCTGATCCCTTGTCACCAATCCTTGAACTAATGACGAAGGAGAAATCTGGACCCGTGGATGGACCAGTTGGGAACCACTGTTTTAAATGATTACTGTGAAACAAAACTGTTGAGATCAGGTGGGTATAATGCAAGTGTAAGATACTGAATACACCCTGATAAGTAAGTCTAGATGTCACAGTATCCAAATCTAATCCAGGCCTAAATTTCTCTAAGAAATACCCACAGTTTTTCTTATAAACCAGTGTTGTGTCTTCAGCAGTCTGCAGGTTGTCATGTGCACTACACAAGCAGCCAGGCTGACTACCTCTTACCATCCACAGGAGAGTTGATGAGGATGACCCGGCCCATGGGCGAGGAGGATCGGATTCCACGCCGCCGCTGCTCCTTCTTCCGTAAGAGGTTGCGTGTAGCCGTGTGTGACCCGTGGGTCCCGTGGGTCCCGGGGGTCTTCTCCCTGCGGGACGGGTCTGACGAGTGAGCCATGGAGGCTGGCGGGGTCCCCTTTCACACACACTCCACCGGCGTCTCAGCTCCGAGTGGAGGAGCCTGCAGCAGAGGGAAGGAGATCCTCAGGTGAGCTGGCTGTGTTTACGGCACACTGAGACTATATTATGTTCACATTTGGACACATGATGGCCAAATAACCCAGCTCACCGATGCAGTTTGCTGCGTGACATGACAGCTGACTCTTCCTGGAGTCACACTTTGGTCCAATCCTGCCCATGTTGCATGTCTCACCTGCCTGAGTCTCACAGAAATATCAACAAGTTCACAAGTGAAGCACACACATTAAATACAAGGTGTCTAATTGTTGTAACATTAAATTTAAGACCTTGCGAGGCTTGTAAAGGGCCTGTAGACACCTTGAAATATCTAGTCTTTGCAAGTGACATTACACTGCAGACATGAGACAAACAAATATACTGCATTTGTCTGCAGGTGAGGTCAGAATCAGGATTTAATGGGTTTATTTAGCTCAGACTTGACCCACTTAAGAGTCACGATGTCACATGGTGCTGCTGCCATGGTTACATGTCACTAAACTTAACCCGTGATAACAGTGAGCCCTCGTGTCGTCACCCCGGGGTTTCCCCACAGGCTCGCGGTGCTTCAGCACCCCGGACAGCGGCGCTATTAAAGCCTGCAAAGCTGCGTCACAGCGGCGACATTTAAAGTGTCATCATCGATACAAAGACAGGTTTAAGTGAGTTTATCTAAGTCTTCATTAACTTCAGCACTTGTTCCGCTAAAGTGTCTGAAACAAATGTAGGCAAATAAAATATACTTACCAAACATGTCAGGCTGAGAACACAGCAGACACCGAGGCAGAATCTCTCTCATGAATTCAGCTTAAATAACACCAAACGGACACTAACAGGGACAGTGTGCTGACAGGAGGCAGCAGCTAGTGTCCTTGTATCCTCTCATTTCATCCCATACTCTGTCCATTGACTGCAGTCAGCTGGTTAACCTGCCTGAGTCCATGTTGTGTAAATGATCCAGCTCACCTGGCTGCGACTGTAACAAGGCCCGCCCCCCGGCCATGCTGATTGGCTGCATTGTAGTTAATTGAGAGTATTTGATTGGACAACTTACATGCCAATCAACTGACAGTCTGCCCTTTATGCACATGCACACAAATGCATCTTACATACACTAAATCTACTCTAATTAAAGCATTTGTCATATTTAATGTTCATGTTTAATTGGTTCCAACAATATATATATTGACAACATTAAAGGGTAAGTTAGATATTTTTCATTTCCAGTATTTTCCCATGTTTTTATATCTAAGTGACTAATGGGAGCAACAGTTTTTGAAACTGGTCCAGTATTGAGCGAGATTCAGCAGCTGCAAAACAGGCTGCAATGTAACCACTCACCATTATTTTATGTCCAATAAATGTGCTTGTTTTGTCACTGACAGGCTCAGATTGTTGTTTTAAGGGATAGTGCACCCGAAAATGAAAATTCAGCCATTATCTACTCACCCATATGCCGATGGAGGCTCAGGTGGAGTTTTAGAGTCCTCACGACACTTGCGGAGATCCAAGGGGAGAGTGGGTAGCAACACAACTCCACCTAGTGGAGCACCCCAGATTCAAACGTCCAAAAACAGATAATTGAAACCACAAAATATCGTCCGTAGTGATCCAAGTGTCCTGAAGCACCGACATAAAAAGTTGTTTGGAAAAACGTCAATTAAACTGTTTTTAGCTTCATTGTAGCCTGTAGCATGAACTGCCTCTCTGTGCACCGCGCTCACATGTGCGCTTGCGCGAGACCGTGAGACATGGGCACCGCGTTCATGCGTGTTCACGTGCTTTCGCTAGTCTCGCGCGTCAGCCTCCATTAGGTGGAGTTGTGCTGCTACTCCCTCTCCCCTTGGATCAGTGAACAAATACAAGTGCATCTCTTAAAATCTGAAGATCATGGAAAAGTTTCTTAATTTAATTTAAAAATGAAATGTACATATATTCTATATTCATTACACAAAAACATTAAATATTACAATCCTTTTTTTTTGTTTTAATTTTGATTATCACGACTTTCAGCTCACGAAATCAAAAATCCAGTATCTCAAAATATTAGAATATCACTTAAGACCAATACAAAAGAAGGATTTATAATACAGGAATGTCGACCCTCGGAAAAGTATGTTCATCTTTGCACCCAATACTTGCCGGGTCGGGGCTCCTTTTGCATGAATTACTGCAGCAATGCCGCAGAGCACAGACGAGATCAGCCCGTGGCACTGCTGAGGTGTTACAGGTTGCTTTGATAGCAGCCTTCAGCTCATCTGCACTGTTGTCTCATCTCAATTCCATTTAAAATATTTTCCAATTAACTTTTAATTTTCCTTTCAGCCTCCAGGACGGAAGAGCATCTTTGTCTCCAAATTTCTTCTCCCTCTGCTCCAGTAGTACATGCTGAGTGAGACCGGACATCAATAAACACTGAATGTGCAGGAAGCTCGTGCAGGAAACCAGACTGATCGCACATGGTGATGTTGGCTCGGAAAACTCTCCCATCCTGGATGTCAGATGACTTTATCTCAGGAAGTCGAACATCTGATTAACTTTTTCCAAGCAGTGAGTAATAATAAAAACAAACTGTAGAGCACAAAGCCGTGTTTTATTAGTCAAAGGTCACAGTTTCTTGGCTCCCAAGATAGCACATCGGTATCACAGAGTAATACAGGAAACTGAGTGTTAGATATCAGGTCTGCTCCCTCTCAAGAGTTTAAAGACAGACTATCATTAACACACTCAGAGCCTCAAACTACGCAGTTACACCTCAGAATGCATCTTGGCCCCCACCACTGAGACCAGTACACCAACAAACTCACACGCCCAATGTGCACTTTACAAAGATTCTTTTCTCGCCAACTGCAGCATTAATATGATCGTTCGTAGAGCCGGATGTAATTTATACTGTTATAAACTCTGTGTTTTACAGATATGAGATTCATATCAAAGTATTATTTCCTCTCTAAAGGCAGAGGCTCTTGTGATATTCTTCTGGCAGCTCGGATAACATCTTCAGTGTTGACTTTATCTCCAAATTCAATCTCTCTGTGCTCAAGCAGTATGCCCTGTGGGAGAATAAAAACATGATGCATTATGCAGTTGCAAGTGTTCCTGGTTCAGTCCTCTTTGACACGATTCGTAAGGCCACACATGCATTTGACCGTAGAGGTTTTACCTGCTGTCCTCGTCCGATGACAAAGACTCCACCGAGGACGAAGCCCTCTCCCAAAACGTTCCCCATGAAGCCATTTCGAAAGGCCCTCAGGCCGTTCATCCACACCCCAACACGCAGGAACCCAAGCAGACCCATCCTCCGCTCACGGGGCCCATAAAAACGCTTCTGCAATCCAAGCACACAAACAGGACGCCTTGAATTAATTCATGCGGAGCTAAACGGATTTTCCACAGATCCTGAATGACTCATTGAAAAAAAAACCTCAGCACCAGGGCACAACAGACCACACAGAACACTGATTCATGACAGAAAAAAAACCTCCACCTTTTCGTCCAAGAATATTTCCCCCTTGAAGTACGGTCTGAAGTTCTGGACCTCGGTGCCGACGTCCTCCTTCACCACCGCGTACAGAGGGACCCCGAGCTCATCCAGCTCAGGCTTGAGAGAGGACAGCTCTGCAGCCTCCTGCAGACAGTGAGCATATGAAACTGTCAGGTGAGCAGAAACAGTGTGTATGCACTAAAAACACAAAGGCACCGCATGCACTAACTAGTCAAAGATTTAAAGCCAAACTCATGCTATGCAGCAAAGACTTTATTTAAACCCACAGGAGTTAATTTGCCAATATGACTTTTGTGTAAATGTTTATTAAATTATGTAGAAGAAATGAATATGTTAATGTGATTGAGTTTAGGATTTGAATATGTCACTCTGTGTAAATGTACAATAGCGTCAAAGCAGAAT
Organism: Epinephelus cyanopodus; assembly: GCA_026686955.1. NCBI lineage: Eukaryota > Metazoa > Chordata > Actinopteri > Perciformes > Serranidae > Epinephelus > Epinephelus cyanopodus. Next base: position 6,871,433 of record CM048933.1, on the reverse strand, counting down.
ATCTGACAGACATTTAGGAATAAGAGGACTTTACTAGCTACTTAAGTAAAAAAATAAAAAGGGTGTTGCGCACCCTCAGAAATCCTTCAAAGTGGTGGCACACCAAAATTATTATTTTACGGTTAATATTACTTTTTATGTGATGTGCACAGACAAATACCAGCCCAGTTAACATTTTGAGTTCTCCAACAATCCTGTTTTAATGTGTCATGTATCGACATGTTCTTCAAATAGGCTGGTTGTCCTTAAAAAGACAAAGATACAGCTTTAATTTAAAGGGAGTACACCGATTGTAAGGAACCAAACATTCACTGGGAACAAGCCTTCTCAACTTCAGGGGAAACTCGTGGGTACTTCGAGGCCATTTGCATTCAGATATCTTGTGGTGAGAGTTCAAGGGGACCTATTTGAAAATGGCCATGCCGATATTCCCCTCGCCAAAATTTAGCCTTAATTTGGAGCGTTATTTAACCCCCTTCCCAGCAAGCTATACTGATATGGTTGGTACCAATGGATGCCGTAGGTTGTCTAGTTTCACAAGTTGTCACCATCTTTGCAGTAGCTTAACAATGTGCATGCCACGGCCTCTTAAAAGACAATATTGTTGGTCTCCAAATTTGGAGGTCTTTCTTGCGGGCGTCCATGTTTTTTTCCGACTTGTCCACTGTTGTCAGCTAGAATGCAAAAACTGTTGTAAACTCGGAGGTGACGTCATTCCCACTTCCGACGTCCGAGTACAAAACGAATGCACCATCAGCCTTGGGGGCGCCAATGTGAAGACAATGGGTGTTTCTCAAAGTCAAGGAAGGATCCTTAAATGGCTGAATTTCAAGGATGCTACATCATCAAATCTACCTGTTCTTTAAAGTATAATCAAGAGTCCTAAAAGTCACGTGACTCTGAAAATACTGGTTACATTTGTTCAAATTACATCATCATTAGAGAGTGACACAATTATCACAGTGATCTGAAACCCCCTCAGTCCCCAGAGGGTTAATGACGCACACCTGGAGACTCATTAGCTTGCTCAAATGTATGTTTACAGTCTTTCCAAGGAGGGATTTTTGCCTTGCCTCTGTTGGATCCTTCCTTGGAAGGGCCTGTCCTTCAACCAAAGGATCCTTGAATTTGAGAGACACCCAATGACTTGTTTCGTTTTAAAATCTGTACACTGATTAGCTGCTTGTGCATTAATCCCTCTGTGGCTCAGCACCCAAATATGATTCTGACATGCTTGTGACGTATGAACCTTTGAGGACCCTAAAGATATCTGGGGTCGGCCTACTGACCGTCCCAGGAGTCAGAACAAAACATGATAAAGCAGCATTTTGTCATCATGCAGCGCAAAACTGGAATAACCTCCCAGATGATGTTGACGTTTTAAATAATCGTTTTATCTTTGCACCTCTTGTCTGCACTTTTGCTATTTTTAATTAATTGTAAATAATCGTACCTTCTTTCTTCACTCTTTTACTGCACTGTTTTAACTTTTACTGCTCTGCAAAGCACTTTGATTTACCCTGGTGTATGAAATGTGCCATACAAATAAAGCTGCCTTGCCTTGTTTCATTAAGACATTCAGCCACACAGTGATGAGCTGACATATTACCTCTCTGCACAAAAATCATCCAGGTCTCCGTACTGCCATGATGACGGCTCCAGACCTCTCCCACAGAGCTTTTGCTTTTATGATCCTTGTTTCTGGGTGAAGAAACGAGGTGAGAGGGTTTAAGAGTTGAGCAACAGAATAAATGCAGAACACATTCCAGCAAAAACAATAGCTGCTTTGAACACACCCACGCTTATTTCACCACTGACAAAAGAACCTCACTCTCACAAAACTTCTTTGTTGGGACTCACCTCCCTTCAGAGTTTGGAGTTCAGTCTCCTCCAAATGTTTGAGGGTTGCCTTCAGCGGCGGAGTGAGGAACATGTCGGTGAAATAGTTCATAACACCAGTGATGAGGCCGCCGACTGCAGCCGCAGCGTTGGTTATAAGTCCCAGTGCCATTTCGCTTCTGTGTCTGTTTTGATTCAGTGCATCTTGGTTTCAACATGCCCTCTCTGGCTGCAACGCGCGCATGTAAGCGCATTTAAATTCCATCTGAAGTTAACCCTCCCAGTGTTTCTCAGACCCAGCCTACTGTTGGACCTAAGCACTGGTCTGATGATTAAAGCAGCTGTGTTTGATCAGTGACGCCGTCATCGAGTCTGTAGCGGCAACACAACTGCAGATACCGGAAAATTAAACAGTCATCATGAACAAGCGGTGATCCTTCTCCTGCAGTTCAAAGGTCACTGAAATCTGCACCGTCACGCGGCCAAAATATCACACATGGCTGCAGAAATGTGCACGCTTGCATAATAAAAGCACAGTGTTGCAATCGGTTACATGATTTCCAAAATCAAAGGGGTTTATTCAACTGTGTACAAGTGGCAGGAAATAAGTCACATGAACTGCACAGTTTCACCTCTTGCCTGCTCTGATGGAGATTAATCATAAAGAAGCACGTCACAGTTTAGGCACAGAAATACTGAAATAAACCAAATGCATAAATAAAAATATAGGTGCGATATATTAAATGTTTATTTTTGCATGTTTTCTATTTGCACATCAAACAACATGGAGGTGTGAAATGATCATTTGAATATATGTAAAAGATGAGTTGATCACGTGTGGTCACCTCCTTTCTCTTCCTCCTGAAAAGCAACACAACACTTATTAAGAATTGTGAAAATTAATATATAGGCTCTAGGGCATTTAATCTGCTCCTAAATATATATATTTTTTATTCTTGTACACAACTAATTCATTATATATGTTATATGTGGGGATGCAGGGTTTGGTTAAACCTAAATAGGGAATTTAATTTACGAATGCATGGTGCCACCTATTGGAAATGGTACAGAAAGTGCTACAAATAAACATGCCAACTATTTGAAATGTGTGTAAGTTTATTTGTGGGATTTTTTCTACAGTTATATAGATCATTATTTTTGCCACTATTAATTGTTAACCCACAAGTTCTGCCTTGTCCTGGACGTCCTCCGTGTCAGGAGAGTTTTCAGGCTCCTCTTGTAGAGTCACAAGCATCTCACTCGACACTGTCCCCTCTGCTGTTACGTCACTGTCAGCTGGAGCCGAGCCATCAGTGGTCTCACTTGTGTGTTGCCCGTCCGCCTCCTGGGATGAGGTGATGAGAACAGCTCTGGTTAAACATTAAACAAATTTGCTTTTGTATCACTTGATTCTGTTACAGTCTGGCTGTCTGTCCACTACAATCACGCTCTCGATCTCAACACTGCTGCCTCCTTGTCAAATTTTTTCAAAGCATAAAAAATATTCAGAAATTAGCCACCTTGTCCTGGTTCTGAGGAGGCGGAGAACCAGATTTCTGTGGCTCCTGCTCAGTTTCTTCAGTAGGAAATGTCTCCTCTGGTTTCAGACCTTCACCCTGGGGTGCCGACTCCAACTTACCAGTTTCATCTTCATCAACCTGCTGGTGAAATGGTGCGATGTAAACAGTTAGTAGATCTGCCTTTTGTCAGCCTGACCTCTGTCTGTAGGGAAATTAACATGCAGCATCTTCTTACTCTCCTCAACTCTTGTATTCTGTCGTCATCTGGCCTGTGATGTTTAAACTATCTCCAGCTGACTTTGCCTCACATCGTCTTTACATCATCTTCCCTTGATCTTTATCCTGCATCTCTTGCATCATCCATCTACATACATGGCAACTGAAGACCTCATGCACATAACCTGTATTTAATCACCTTGTCCGTGTCTTGAAGGTCAGGGGAACGAGGGCTTTGTTTGTCTTGTTGCTCTTCAGTTTTGTCTCTCTGTAAGTTGTCGGTGTCTCGGCTGGGAGTCGAGCGTAACGGTTCAGTCTGCGCAGTCTCAGCTGTGTCAGCTTCATCGACCACCTGCAGAGCAGTTGTGAAACAGAATAATGTAAATTTAGCACCACAGTTAAAAGTAAGCAGATTTTTTGCCATCTGCTCTCACAGTGTTAAACATTAGCTACTTTTTCATTTGTTGTGTATCATGGTACTAAAATGGTATTGATGCAATTTGGCCACGAAAAGTGTCTCATCACCTTCTCATCTTGGTCAGCGTCTTTCTCTTCTGTTTGATTTGTGTTTGCCGTTTTCTCTTCTACATGATTATCACTGGGCTCCATCTTTGTTTTCTCTTCTACTTGATTGCTTGTCTGCTCAGCCTCCATTTTGTTTTCTTCCTGATCGGTCCTCAGCTCAGCCTCTGTTTTCTGTTCTCCTTGATCACTTCTCGGCTCAGCCTCCGTTTTATGTTCTTCTTGATCGGTCCTCGGCTCAGCCTCTGTTTTCTCCACCTCTTGATTGGTCCTCGGCTCAGCTTCTGTTTTCTCCACTTCTTGATCGCTCCTCAGCTCAGCCTCTGTTTTCTCCACTTCTTGATCGCTCCTCGGCTCAGCCTCTGTTTTCTCCACTTCTTGATCACTCCTCGGCTCAGCCTCTGTTTTCTCCACCTCTTGATTGGTCCTTGGCTCAGCCTCTGTTTTTTCCACTTCTTGATCACTCCTCAGCTCAGCCTCCGTTTTCTCTTCTTCTTGATCGCTCCTTGGCTCAGCCTCTGTTTTCTCTTCTTCTTGATCGCTCCTTGGCTCAGCCTCTGTTTTCTCCACTTCTTGATCGCTCCTCAGCTCACCCTCCGTTTTCTCTTCTTTTTGATCGGTCCTCTGCTCCACTTCGTCTTTTTCAACAGGCCTATCTGTAGTCTCCTCCTTGACCTCAGTGCTGACGACCTCGGAGACAGAAGAGGTGCTGGCCTCCAAAGGTTTTCTCTCGGTGGACTCTGGACTGGTTACATTCTCTGTGACCTTCACCTGGCAGACACACCATGTCCTTTAAAACCATTGTGAAATCATGTGATGACTTAATCCACACCACACAAGGAGAGTCACTCGCAGAATGCATTTGAAGGATCAAAGAACTGCGCCCCACCACCAAAAAAAGCTCAGCAACCAAAAACCAAACCAAAGAACTGACTGGAAAGGATGAAGGAGGCACCACCACCAGAAGCACACAGATTTGAGATCTACTTTTTTATCACCTCCGGTTCAGCGACACTTTCCTGAGCTTCAGTTTGGTGTTCGTCTGTGTCCTGCTGCTTTTCTTTATCAGGGGTGTTTGGTTTCTCCTCTGTCGCTGGTTTGTTGTCCTCAGCAGCGCCTGGTGTGGCTGACACGGGTGCAGCATCCTTCTCAGAGATCTGCTGATGTGGTGATGTTGATATGCTCTTGAAGGATTTTGCTCAAAATGTCATGTTAAGTGTTGGAGCATATGTAAGTAGAGGACATCACAGAGATGACTTTTCTCTCTAGCTCTGGCTCTTTGCTCAAAATTAACTTCACAAAAATAGGGCTGCACGATACGCAAAAAAAAAAAATTACTGTGATTATTTTTGACAAATATTGTGTTTGCAATATGAGTTGCAATTTTAGTGTGAATTTTAATTCTTTAATTTCATTTTAACAGAAATAAAGAAATAATGCTAGTTTGATCAATATCTGAAAATTATGGAACGTGACTTATTAAAAAAAACAAAGGCGACCTCTAGCAGAACAAGAAAACTATCAGAAGGAGGTTTTAGAAGAACAAAGGTAAATGTAGTTTCAGTAACATTAACTCTTTGTAATCAGGCTCAAAGTTAAAACACTGACTTTGTCACACAACCTACTTTTTTAGACTCTTCCAAGGCCTCACTGATCTTTCGCTCCTCTTCTCTCAGCTTCTCCTGGTGCGACGCCTCTTCTCTGGCTTTCACCTGCTCCTGCTGCAGGAGCGCCAAATTGGCCTTTTTCTGCAAATAAAAAAAGTTGTGCAAACATTGAGGCCTGTGGTTCAGAAAAGAGACCATACCACACCTTTTTAGCATTCTTGATACCTGTAGTTTTACAGTAACACCTTTAAGCCTTGTTAAGAGTTTGACCTGCTGACCTTTCATTTATCATGAGCCATAGACCTCCTGACATGCAGGGCTCTGTTAGTTTGTGAATGTAAGCTAAAGGTAAAAGGTGACTGGGTGTTTGTTGTCACAGCCCCTATAAGCTTTATAGCGCTCAGCCTGGGGAGCTTAGACTGTGTAAGTCTGTGTCATCCTTTGCTGCAGCTCTGCAAAGCTATTTGAAGATCAGGGCTTTGAAGCAGTAGTAGAGGAAGTAGCTTTAGCATTAGCAGGTTTATAGCTAGCAGCACTTCATTCATAAGATAACTTATGATTAGAGAAGTTATTTTTCCATCCGGTAGCTAGAGGGACAAGAAGTATTCAGGTCCTTTACTTGAGTAAAAGTTGCAATACTGCAGTATAATGTAAAAGTAAAAGTAAAAAAATGTAAAAAAAGAGTCATTTACAAGTAAAACTTGTCTGAAGTGAAAATATATTCAAGGAAATTAGCCTGAGAGGATCCAGAGTTGTCTTATGCTCTATTATTTATCTAAAATATTGATTATAGTGGCTGTGATTTACTTTGCAGGCAGAATTACCTGTTAGTATACCAATATGTTTAATGGACCAGTACTATTAGATTAGTAGATTTTAATAATGAACCTAAAGTCAGCATTTTAATGTTGGAGCTAACAGAGGTAGAGCTAATTTTATGTACATGATATGATAACCAACTTTTACATCATGTTGTACCTTGAAACCAGTATATCCTTGCAACCCTAATTGTGTATCATTTTATTTCCAACAAGTCTTATCTGCTGTATTATTATTGTTTTTATCTTTTAAATGTTTTCTTCTCTTTCTTCTTATAACAGTGTTTTTAAAAGTGCTGCATTAATAGAGTTTAGCATCATATTTCGTGTTGTTGGTATATGTATTTAGTGTTTTAAGAAAATAAGTACTCAAAGCAAGTACAAGTATCTTAGACTTGTACTCAAGTACAGTGCCTGTTGTACTTTGTTACTATTAATTTGTATGTTATAATATGTATAACTATAGTTCCACACAGACCTTTGAAATGTACCAAGTTAAAAGTAGAAGTACAATATTTGTCCCAGAAAATGTGGAGTAAAAATATGAAGTAGCAGAGAATTTGAAGTAAAAGTACCTCATCATTGCACTCAAGTAGAGAACTTGCAGCATATACATATGCATGTGCTTTATTGTGTGCTGTGCCCCCCTGCTGACAGAAAGCAGAACAGCAGCTCACCTCTGTCTCGTACTTGACGTTTGAGTTGTACTTGTAGAGCCAGTGGGCGAGATACAGGATGGGGTTCACAGGACGCTGCTCGGCCACCTCAGCGAGTCCGTCTGCCAGACATTTCCCCAGGTGTCTCTTTATATACTCAGAGTCCATGTTCCCACCTGCGTGAATGAGCGAAACACTGCTTAAATGTACTTTATGGATGATAAAGCGCCGATTTCAAGGCAGGAACTGACCTCGTCGGTTCACAGAAACGTTACCCAGAAAACCAAAGTTAACTTCCTGTTTGCCGTTTATATTCAGCTCTACAGTATAAATTTGTTGTCTTTTTACTGTGTATGAAGTCTATCACAAGATGAATGTAACAGTTTAGCAACCAGAGAAGCGTAAATTAACTATTAACGGCAAAACAAACCTTTTTCACGGAGCGTCCGGATGTAGCTGCTGTGTCGCCATGGTAACGGTGTCACACTATTACTGCCCCCTGAATCTTTAACACTGGTTCCTACCGTTATATCGCATGTTAAAAATATAAATACTAAGAAAACAGAATTAAGCACAAGTGATATTTAAAAACAAAACAAACAAACAAACAAAAAAAAAAAACCATGCAAAAATAGCACTCAGACGGAAAACTGAGTTTATTTTGCAGCAGCAGATTTGGTGACATTATTATATGGAGTAAAAGTTCTGTAATTAATCAGATTAAATCAGACTTTATTTACAAAGCACCTTTCATTCTTTATCATTATTATTATTATTATTATTATTATTCCGTACCTTTTTTGACAGCTATCTACTCCTTCATACTTTATGCTATTAAAACCATTCAGAATGTTAAGCTCTTTTAGGACATTGATGCTATTACTTTTCAGCTTTCTAACTTTTATAGTTTTTACACTGTAAAACTTTTTTTTTTAACCAATTTTTACAATGGAAGTCTATGGGAGAATTCTTCAAACCCACTTCTACTATTACTTTTACTACTTCTACTAATTCTACTACTACTTCTACTACTACTTTTACTACTTCTACTACTATTTCTACTATTTCTACTACTTCTACTTCTAGTACTACTTCTACTAATTCTACTACTACTTCTACTACTTCTACTACTACTTTTACTACTTCTACTACTATTTCTACTACTTCTACTACTATTTCTACTATTTCTACTACTTCTACTACTACTTCTACCACTAATTCTACTACTATTTCTACTACTTCTACTACTTCTACTTCTAGTACTACTTCTACTACTTCTACTACTACTTTTACTACTTCTACTACTTCTGCTACTATTTCTACTACTTCTACTACTACTTCTACCACTAATTCTACTACTATTTCTACTACTTCTACTACTTCTACTACTTCTACTACTACTTCTAGTACTACTTCTACTATTACTTCTACTACTACTTCTACTACTACTACTTTTACTACTTCTACTACTATTTCTACTATTTCTACTACTTCTACTACTACTTCTAGTACTAATTCTACTACTATTTCTACTACTTCTACTACTTCTACTTCTAGTACTACTTCTACTAATTCTACTACTACTTCTACTACTTCTACTACTACTTTTACTACTTCTACTACTATTTCTACTACTTCTACTACTATTTCTACTATTTCTACTACTTCTACTACTACTTCTACCACTAATTCTACTACTATTTCTACTACTTCTACTACTTCTACTTCTAGTACTACTTCTACTAATTCTATTACTACGTCTACTACTTCTACTACTACTTTTACTACTTCTACTACTTCTGCTACTATTTCTACTACTTCTACTACTACTTCTACCACTAATTCTACTACTATTTCTACTACTTCTACTACTTCTACTACTACTACTTCTAGTACTACTTCTACTATTACTTCTACTACTACTTCTACTACTACTACTTTTACTACTTCTACTACTATTTCTACTATTTCTACTACTTCTACTACTACTTCTAGTACTAATTCTACTATTTCTACTACTTCTACTACTTCTACTTCTAGTACTACTTCTACTAATTCTACTACTACTTCTACTACTTCTACTACTACTTTTACTACTTCTACTACTATTTCTACTACTTCTACTACTATTTCTACTATTTCTACTACTTCTACTACTTCTACCACTAATTCTACTACTATTTCTACTACTTCTACTACTTCTACTTCTAGTACTACTTCTACTAATTCTATTACTACTTCTACTACTTCTACTACTACTTTTACTACTTCTACTACTTCTGCTACTATTTCTACTACTTCTACTACTACTTCTACCACTAATTCTACTACTATTTCTACTACTTCTACTACTTCTACTACTACTTCTAGTACTACTTCTACTATTACTTCTACCACTACTTCTACTACTACTACTTTTACTACTACTTCTACTACTACCGCCACTCCTTTTTACTTTTACTAGCTTCCATTTCTGCCACTTTTACATGTTTCAGCTTCCACATTTTTCAGCATTACACTGCATTTTATGTGAGATTCATGCATTTTTAGCAGCGTTTTTCAAATTCTTTTCAGCAATGAGCATTCCCACTGCATTTTTGCTAGGAAATGCAATTTTTTCTAGTTCAATCGTGCAGCCCAAAGTTCTTCACAGAGCAGGAGTCAAACAGCACAGAGGAGGTAACAAGTCAACAGCTAGACAATACAACAATAACAGATAAAGCATTTTGAATAAATAACATTTTAAAGAACAAATTAATAATAAAAAAAAAGTAGAAAATGCCAAAGATGAGACTTAAAAACAGGGGCAGTAAAAGACGAGGCACCGTTATGTAAAAGCCAAGCTAAAAAGAAACATGTCCACTGAGCTGAAGTTTCTCAGATGCTCAGATAGACTGTTCCACAGACCTGGGCCGCAGTGCATCCCCATGAGCATGTTGTAGGTTGTAGAAGGGCTTGTTTCTTAATATTACTGAATAGAAAGCGAATTTCAGCCAGTCACTGTCATTTTTTTGAAAGTAAAATGTGTCTACTTATTATAGCTGTTTTATTTTTTGATAATGTGACCAATTTGATTGCATGAGCACACTGAACACATGTACCAGGATTTACCTTTCCAGGCCACCACGTGCACTGTATATTAAACTTTACAGCACAGCATAAATTTGTGTCCACTGTATCAGAAGCAGCACTTTATTCAAACAAACACAAGAAGTTTGTGCTCTAAAGAAAGGATCAGCACTGAGTGAATAACCTCCTAAGCCCTGTGATAAGCTATTATGGCGAGGCTTAACTATACAGACCAGTGAGCAGTGATAACTAACATGTCTTTGGGGTCATCGGGTGGGAACCTCCTTTCAGTGTTTCGTCTAGTTGGTTCCACGACACCTCCAAATCAGTCAGATGATTTGCAGGCAGAGTTAAACCAATGTCATCAAGGGCATTTCCAGCACTACAGTAACCAAGGCTGAGACTTGCATGAGTAGACTATGGAACATTTTCCTTCCTATCTCTTTATTATATTTGATAGCAACAAAGCTTAAGCCAAACTTCTTCAATATTTAAAATCATTTTATTTGCACCCTGTCCTGAAACTGGGGCAGTTTGCTCACAGGGGGGAGGGGAGAAGGTGGGAAAATCTGCAGCAGGCTCCATTTCCAAGAAACAGATGACACCCAGTTAACATTTGTAATCACAGATATCATTTTCCTTGTATAATCATACTACACACCTTTCAGCCAAATATAGCCTTCACGTCGACAGGAGGACTCGCCCAGTGCAGGCCTCTCCCTCTGACTGCATATACAAAGGTTACTTGATCAAATAAAATCAAACATCTGCATAGTCTGACCTTTTAATAGCTTCAATCCAACATCTTTACATGGATTGTTTCTGTTATTTGTGAGCCAGAACGTCAAATATTGGTCCTCAAGGTGTTTTTTGCAGCTGTGAACATGTCAACTAACTGTTTCATTAGTCAGAGGAGGGTGTATGAAGTGTGATATTTTACTATTGTGTCCACATATTTTTCAAGATACATTTTTCTACTAACCAGAAGAAATCAAGAGATTTGAAGGTTATAGTTAAACACAGTAGATTTGCTCGAATAAAAGGACTAAAACGTCATTATGCTGCCACCTGGTGGTTTTATCGGCAACAGACTTTAGTTTCTAATATTGTGCTTTTATGACTTGTTTCTTTGATAAGTATTTGTGCAAATAATTTTGCTGTAGATCTTTTTGTGCTGTAAAGCTGTTCATATAGACTTGTTTGTCACAAAGCATCAAACACACAAGGAACTTTTCATAAGTTAACATGTCCTGACAGAGAGAAAGGTTGTCATCCTTCACCTCACGTCACTCCACTTCCCTGAGGACAGCAACAACAAAATCATCACCTAGAAGACCAGAGACTTTGTCAACCCTCACTTTTCAAAAACGTTCAAACCAGCTAATGTTGCTCACTATTTTTTGCAAAATCACAAAAGTCTCCTGTATAAATGGCAAGTGTTTTGCACTTGAGCTATTTAGCTGCACAAATTCCAATATTCAACATGACATATATATTTAATAAAACATGCAGGCCGGTGGATCAGTTATGAATAAAGAATGTGATAAAACGTTGGCTTCATTATAACATTAACATAATTAATACATTCTGTAGGGAGCAAAAGGGTCTTTATTTAAAAACTTGTGCGCACAAGAAATAAAAAAAAAATCTTTTGAGACCATAGGGGCTCCGTAGTTTTGTAATATGTGATTATAAATTATTTCTGGAGCAGATCAGCTGAATAAAAAAACGTCATGATGAGAGGAGTTTGCAGAGATCCGGTTGCTGCAGCAGGATCATCCCGGACGTTTCATGTGCGCTGCGGCTGCTTCACTTCAGCTCGATCACCGTTTGGCTTCACTTCACTACAAACTTGTAAAAGCGCCTGGCCGACGGAAATGCGCGCAGGAGCCACCAGCTGTGTGGGAACGGGGAAGCGGTTCCGGTGCTGAAGTGTCAAAGGTCTGATCTGATCCTACCTGCAGCGACTCTCCGGTTTCACTGCAGGACGCCACTGCGTCAGCAACAGCTGTCCTGCAGCCACGCACCGGCTGCCAGAAGGCGAGAATTACGTCCTCGGTGGAAGGCTTCGCGGAAGACTTGATTTTTTTTTTCAAGTTTGTTGGATTCTGTGGGAATATTTGCTTTACCGTGCAAGGTAACCCAGCACCTACAGGAGCCTGCAGGACTCCTGCATGAAGCTCAGATCATAAAAGTTTCCTGTCAGGCTGCAGAATCAGAGGTTTTGCTTTGACTCGATTCTTTACGTTTTGCTGCTATTTTATGTCATAACTGGTTGTGAGTTTGACACCTTTTACCTTTATGGTGGATGAAGGCATCTTCCTCATTTTAAGGTTATAGTTCAGCTACTTGGTGCAGGGGGTTAATTTCTCCTCCTTATTTGGACTGTGGTGAAACTTGAACGCTTTTCTGTCGAGTAACGCAGATTCACGCGGCTGCTGTTTGATAAAGAACATTTTAAAGGTATGAGAAGTGTGATTGCAAACTAAATGAAGCGAGGCCTGCTCCAAATAATCAGCTGCTCTGCCGGAGAAATTAAATGCAAAGATGCGTTTTGATATGAGCGCTTTTGTTCTAATAATAAACACAGACCTGTAATTGAGCTTCGGACAGATTTGGATTTGGTAGATTTATGGCTCCTCAGCATTATATGTGTGTGTGAGCAACGTGTTTGTGTTGTGAAGTTGCACATGTGGCATGGAAGTAGTGTTTTACTACTCTATTATGCTACAGTATGTACAGTATGAGAGGGAAAACTGCGCATGAGCATCATAACAGGGCTTCACCTGCCAGGTGAATAATCTCCCTGGAGCCACATGGCTGCAATGTCCAGTGTGGACACTTTGCAGCCGTCTCAATCCCCACTATGCCTCCTCCCACGAGGACAACGTTTTATTTTTAGCTCATGTCTTCATGGCAGATGGGCAAGATACTGTGATGCTGTGGATGCTCATACCCCACCATTTCTCTGCCGTTAATCCATGTAGCCCAAATCAGAGGTGTGGGACTACAGACAGCCTGGCTCCATGCAGGCAAGGCAGATCTGTTGGACACTGCAGATTTTAACAGGATGGGTTTTTACAGTGGAGCCCCAGGAGTTGTGGATGGGGTTCATCAGGTGGTGTCTTTAGAGTGAGTTTTGTGTTTTCACGCTGCATCATTTCTCTTAAATATTTTTGTATTCTCCTCCGACAGCCTTACTCGTGTCATCACATGTGTGACAGGTGGTATAAAATGTGGATCTCTGTAGCTTTCGACATGCAAAATGGTGTGAAGATGTGTCAGTGGTCTTCCTCTGCCTGAGTCTGTTTGTGTGCCTCGCATCACATGTTCTTGGACGCAGAAGGTGTCGGTTTTGAGTTTCTTTCACCAAGTGAGCCCATGTGACAGCTTGGCCAGGCCTCTGTATTTTCCAGAGTATTCAAAAGGTGAAATAAGGTTAAAGATCAGTTAAACTCTTTTTTTTTTTCCTCCTAAAATCTCATTTGTTCATTTCCCCCATTTTGATAATTGTGTTCAACGTACAGTTTTGTTTCTTTCCCCATCTCAAAATTATGTGACACATTATGCTGAAGTTCTGTTTGAGCTATATGGTTCGAACATGAGCAGCTCCTTCGTGGACGTTCGTGTTTTTTAAGGACTGGATTGGCATTATGAATATGATAATAGGTCCCTCAGGTCCCTCACAAGCTGGATGGAATATTCTCCATATCATTTTCACATGTAATCTACTCAGATTTCTGTGCAGCCAGTGCAAAGGCCAAATGGGTCAGTTCAAAGCAGCAGAAATCTGTTTAGAGAGCTGCATTAGACTATATCAAAGATTGACATTATTCCTGGTGTATTCCCAAAAATAATTTCCTTTTTTAGTCATTTACTAGTTTAGATCCAAGACTGTTTATTAGTGCCCTAAAGGCTCAAAGTGTTAGTAACATCATATTGTCATACTGTCATTAAAACTCTAGAAAAACTGCTTATATTGTACATTTCTGCAAACCACAAATACAGATGTGTATACAGATACGGTTACAGTCGTACATAATTTTGTAGCAGATCCACTGAAACTTTTCTCATCAGTGCAGTGGTGAAGGTGTAGTTAGGTTTTGGCATGAAAGTCACTTGGTTATGTTTAGGAAAAGATAATGTTTTGGCTTAAAAGACCCACGTTTGGTGGCATGAACGACGCTGGAAAAGCAGGGACTGGTCTTTGAATAACAACCAGGTTTGGTGGCTCAGACGCCCCTGGGAAACGCCGCAACGTGTCATGAAAAAGTACCTGGGATTAGTGCCACAAATGCTGCTGGAAAATGGTGAAAAACACCCAAGCTCAGTGGTGTAAACGCAGCTGGGAAACACTGCAGTGTGTTGGTGCAGAACAACCAGGTTTGGTGCACTGATTGTCACTGGGACATGCAATGTTTCTGTGAAAAAACACCCAGGTTTGGTGACAAACACCCAGGTTCGGTGGGTCAGATATCGCAGGGAAATGCCGCAGTGTGCTGTTTAAAACACCCAAGTTTGGTGGCTCAAATGCTGTGATGTGTCGCTGCAAAACACCCAGGTCTGGGGCCGCAGATGCTACTTGGAAACGCAATGTTTCTGTGAAAAACGCTCAGATTCTGTGGATCGAACGCTTCTTGGAACCACCAGTTTTTTTTTTTTGGTAAAAAACCACAACCACCCAGGTTCAGTAAAACATGCCCAGGCTCAGTACCACAAATGTCAAACACCAGAGGAACCGCAGCGAAGGGTCTGTTGGTTTCCAACAGCGGTCTGCTGCTTGGCAGGCATCTCACCTCGGTGACACACTACCCAGCATGCCCTCCACCTCCCGATGATGAAAGTCAGCTTAGCCCATATATTACTTTGCCTTGGAAACATTGATATGATACGTATTTGTGGTTTGCAGCAACATGTAGGCCTAATGCCAACATTTGGTCATTATCCAGGAGACCAAGATGTCTGTGGTGAAACATTTGCTCGGCAGCTGGAGACACATTATTTGGCTGCATCCTCCAATAAAAGTCTGGATGTATAGATCAGCAGGCCTATATGTCTCTGTTAGCCATCCGACTATCTGAACGCACCAGGGAGATTATGCTAGCTCTTCGCAGCTCCTCGGTATGCGGCGACAGAGGCATACCGTGAATGACGGCAGCTGTCCTCTTAGCAGCAACATAACGCATGTAGGGATGTGGTGCAGACTGAGTCCACTGTGCACATCTGATAAAGACATCAGAGCAGGACTCCAAGGGCTTGACCCTGAGTAGTTAGTGAGGCCATGAACAGGCTGATCATTTTCAGTCGTGCAAAAACTGCGTCTGTTGGCAACATACAATGACACGGTGCAGGAAGTAGGAACAGGTGGAGAGGCCTGTTTTAATGTGGCTCCCTATAGCGTTTGAAATACAAGGTTAACTGCTGGGTGACAGGGTGTTGAAGCAAGCTGGGAGAGGGCGAAGCACTGTGTTGCGATTTGACCCCGTGAGAAAACAGGGGGAACAGGAGCACGGCAAATGTCAAAGGACGTGTGAATAAAAAGCCCTTGTTTGCTCTGTGGATCTGTTGTTTACAACTTAACCACATACCAGGAGCTGTAAGAGCGGTGTAGTGAGGGGACTGAGATGTTTGTCATGTTGTCACAGGACTTTGAACTCCTCAGGGCACCAGAGTTACGAGTTAAACAAGTCATTAAAATTGATTTAACTGTTAGGTTTGTAGCACTTGACAGCATGTAAGGTGTCTCCTACTATAGAGGAAAGTTTCTGCTCGTCTCCAAGTTAATTTAGTTATGCTTCATTGGTTCACCAGCCTAAACGTCTTCCCTGCACAACCTCTCTTGTCGTATGAACTCGAGCTACCCTTGTGACAAAAGCCAAATGCTAGTTCGGCTAGTTTCCGGAGGTGAATATTGGCATTCGCATTCCACGGCCGGCTAGTGTGACGAAGAGGTGTCTACATTACATCGTCTATATCCTCAGCCGGAATGTCACAGGTCACATGGCCCAAGCTGACATGCAAAGTGAGATATATATTACTGTCGGGAAAGCTTCTGAAATCTAACATTCACTCCCTCAGTCAGTTTGCCACCTGTCCTCAGAGCGACTGCAGGAGCGCGGTTGTGTAATGAGCTGATTGTCCTCAGCTAGACTCTTAAAATCAAGTAGGTTTACTAAAGAGCTGCGCTTAAGTGTGAGGTAATTGATTTAAGAGGGAGATGTTGTACTTTCTACTCCACCACATTTATTTGACGGTCAGTTTACAAATTAGAATTAGAAAGTCCAACACATGCAAGATTACACTTGTGGTTCCCAGCTGTAAAAACAGCGTCTGGTTTCCATGTTTCAGACGTCGTTAGCAGCTCTACCAGAGACACATTTCACCTTTAAACTGCTCAAATGATTTTATTCTAACAGTTTGAGGCCCGAAAAAAAAAAAAAGATTATAGAAAAGTTTGAAAAAAGGGTGTACAGTAGCTAAACTTTATTATAATCTCATGACCCCTCAGATATATCTGCTGACCCTTAAAGGGACAGTTCACCCCAAAAATCAAGAATACATATTTTTCCTCTCACCTGTAGTGCTGTTTATCAGTATGGATTGTTTGGGTGTGAGCTGCAGAGTGTTGGAGATATCGGCTGTAGAGATGTCTGCCTTCTCTTTAACATAATGAAACTAAATGGCACTCGGCTTGTGGTGCTCAAAGTGCCCAAAAAATGTTTGAGCATGCAACAGCAATGTCTTTCCAGAAATCACGACGTACGCACTGATGCATCAGTATTAATAATCTAATAATGTTATGTGTTATAATATATAAGTCAAGGCGGCCATTTTACTGCAGAATGATTACTTTTACTTTTGATCTGAAGTATGTTTTTATGATACTTCTGTTATATTAAGATTTTCAATGCAGGACTTACTTGTAACTTACTTAACAGATCTGACGACCACTGAATCAAACACTGGCGCAACGTGTACTCTTTACACAAGTTGCGTCTCAGACAGGACTGTATTTTCTGGACGTGTTTTATGGCGAGTTTAAGCGTGATACACAGAATCTATTTTGACTGATACTGAATATCACTCTTGCTGCACTCTTGGCTCTTTGGTGCGAAGAAACACACGCTGATAAATGTAGCTACAAAACTCAACACGGCGCCAAAGCGTATTATTTACCTGACTGACGCGAGAGACAAGGCAACAAGCTCTTTGGGGAGGACTTTTTTGAGATTGGCGGGCCCTCAAATTTTTTTTTTTTTTTTTTTAAGGACGTTTGATGGCTTCAGCAGTAACGGTGTGATGTAATGCAATCAGGAAATGTTCACCATAAGCCGCGTAGAAACACATCCATTCTCAGGGTGTGTATTTTAAGGTTGGCTCACGGTTGAGTGCGGCCTCCCAGAATGGGGTTTTGAAAGGGGATGATGAGGGGGGAAACTAGGGCTTGGAAGGTGTTGGGCTGTGCAGGTTGCCTTGATATTGGTAATAAATCTAAAGTTTTTTTGGGTAGGATAAACTGACCCATGTAGTATTACTGCTTAAGGAGAAAGGTGCCCTGTCAGTTGTGTGTGAGTGATTAAAGATGGCGGCTGTGATGAGTGATAGGGTTATGATGAAGTGTTTGAAGTCATTGAAAGAGGGATTCAGAGCCTCAAGTGTCACATAGCGAGGCAATGGGGGGTTGTAAAGTAGCGCATAAGGGGTTCGGAGGCGGAAGCTTAGTGTGTTTGGGGCCCCCGTGTAAAATAGAAGGTAGTGGAGAGAGGAGTCAGCTCGGAAAGATAAGTTGGCATGCCGTCCTGTTTATCGGAGGGATGTGAGGCGCAGAGCGAAGGCTCAGCCAGGAAGGAATGAGCAGAGTCATCGGGCCTCTGAAACACGACGCTCTGCCTTGATTGCCTGGAGCAGCTGGGCAGCCACCGTATCTGTGCGAGCGTGTGCGTCTGCTCACAAGTGTGTGAATGCATCATTTTCTGTTTGAGTGAGGTGGCTTGAGGGGGCCTATATTAATGTGTGTAACCAGTGGCTATCGCTGCCTCTTGTGTCTGTGAACTCTTCTCTTTTTACAGCCTGATACCAGCTTGTTTGTCTGTTCTGGTGATTAATGCCATGTCTTTACTCTGTGTTTAGTCTCTGTGTCTTAGTTTCAGAGCATGAAGACATTAAACTTCAGTTTAACTGACTTTATTGCAAGTGGTGACGTCTGAAGGCAACAGCCAAAATGAGATGCTTTGTAGTTATTTTAAATAATCTGATGTGATTTTTGCTGAATAAAAACTTTCCTTTAACCCATTTCTTGTTAGCTTAAAGGTCCATTGTGTAGGATTTAGGAGGATATAGTGGCAGAAAAGGAATAAACTATAATATGTCTGTTTTTTTTGCAGCGTATCGTCACCTGAAAATAAGAACTGTTGTGTTTTTGTCACCTTAGAATGAGCCCTTTTAAGTTGCTGGGCTAGCCGCCCGTCTCTGCCGTGCCAAATAAGCACTCAGGAAACACTGATTTGTAAATTGAAACTGCTTCATGCATTATTTTTACTGGTTTAAATCAGCGGGTCAGTTTGTTTCTGAGAGAGGGGAACGTCTGCTAACAATTTGGTTCACGGTAAAAACCTCCTGAACGTCTAGATCGGGTGCTTGGCTAGCAGCCCGCCTTCAACATGCTAAAAATCATGACACTATACATTTAAATCACTTGGTCTGTATGTTTTGAAGAGGAAGAAACTGTGTGTCTTTGTCCTCAGAATATTAAAATATGCAACATTTGCAGAATGCATGTTGATTGTGTTGCTCTCTAGCAAATATATTTTCCCTTTCAACTTCTTTCAGTCAAAATCTACATAGCTATTTGACAATAACATAACATCTTCAGGTTAAGTTGTAAAATTACATAGCAGGAAGTGTGACAACTTAAGAAGTAGTATCTTTTGTTTTATATGGCAGGATCCACCAGTTTCAAGGAGAATAAACCACTGTGTCTGTACTATCAGGAGCCTAACCTCAGCTGCTCCAGACGAAACCAGACTGGTTGCTAAACACATCAAAGGATGTAAGCGAACGCCACTTGGACCCTGATATGGAGCGTCTGCTAAGCTAATAAGTAATCTGATGTACACTAGTAATGTCATGGTCTCTTTAGAACGGTGGGAAAGTCCGAGCCCTCGTCCCGAGTGCATCTAGTCATTTAGGTGCCATCTTAAACACTTTTTAAGCACTCGGGGGGTAGAGAGGGGTGCAGGGTCAGAGATGTGGGGCACAGGGTGGAGGGCAGGAGGGTGAGGGCTTTGGACATAGGTCACAGACACATATGGAGACATAAACCTTCAGCAAAGTGGTTCCTAACCTTTTTGGCTTTTGACCTGTTAAGACAAAGGTGTGTCTACATGTGACCCCTGATCACGGGTTTAAAATGTTTCAAGCAGTTCCAGCAAACCCTGAGGGGACAGTGTCATTTAAATAACACAAGAACATGTCAAACTATTTGATATTTAACCAAAAAATATTAAAGAGAAGTACAAACACATGTATAAATTTATGTAGTATAACCTTTTTCATCACAACCCCAACACTGCTTTAATACACTGGTTCCCAACCTGGGGTCCTGACCCACATTAGAGGTCACCAAAGCATCACTGGATCGTAAGGCCTTCTTGATTTTAAGGGGTGTAAGAAAACTTTAGGATATATATATATATATATATATGTATAATTGTACAGGAGGCCTAGCATTTCATTCATTTCTGTGAAGAACGCGAAATGCAATTGTTATTTTCAGAGTTTATATTGTTATTCAAGATAGAAACTTTAAAAAAAATCTCACAGGACACACAGGTCACAGTTAAGACCTGAATACAAGCTGTGCTCACAGAGCCTTTACTCTTTACTACACAGCCTCCTGCATTAGCAAAGTGTTTTCAATTTAAAACCCCCCAAAATACCTGCTTTTGATGGCTTAAATATAGTTCAAACACTCGTTACAAAGATATAAATTGAAGGAAGAACATTTTACTATTTTCAAATACTTTTATTATCAGAAATTGTGTGGAACAAGCAGCGTATGAACAATGTGAACACAGAATAAATCAAAAATATGATATGCAAAAAGGCAGTAAACCTCTGGGAAATAAAATAATCATGCAAAGTCTATATGAATTAAGACATTCACATGTATGTTCACAGTACCAGAGTTGTTCTTATTATTGCCAATTTAACAGAGGTAGGTTATAGTACAAAAAGTAACACAAGGACATCATTTCTAAGTAAAACACCATATTCCCTGCATTTTATTAGGGATGAAAATATAAGTGTCAACATCGGCATCAATCGGGCAACTTTTGGCCGATTAAATCAGCCGGCTGATAAAATGGTCAGGCCCTACTTTATTTATTTAATAACTCAAATAGCTAATTTTTGTTTTTGGGTCTCGGGACTTGTAGTGGTAATTTGTAATGCACGGACTACATCTTATACTGATTAGAATTGGAGGAGTTTTAAAGGAACACTTCGCCCCCCAAAATGACCATTTGCATATCAGTCACTCACTCCCACTTTGATTTTCTCACGTGCCTCCTCGGTGAATGAAGAATCCAACCTCTCACACTACTCCTGCAGTATAATCCAAGTCTCATCTATCCTGTCGTATGCTCAGTTCTTCCCAACAGACAACCTTTTTTTGACAGGGAACTAAACTAAAAGTGGAATTATCTATGCTTTCTACAAAGCCAGGCTCCACTGACAAAAACACATATTTTAACTTGCTGAACATGTGAGCTGCTGCTCTACCACTGTCTCACGTAGCAGTTTGTTTGTGTAACTATGTGACTTGTGGTGTTTTAAAGGGTTAGTCTGGATTCATCAAAGTCACACAGTAAGTCACAATAACTAACTGATTGAGGCAGCCGTAGAGCAGCAAGGTAAAATATCTGTTTTTGTCAATGCAGTCTGGCTTTGAGGAGAGCACTGCTAAGTTTTATTTTTAGTCAAGTTTAGACCAGTGTTTTTGCTTCATCATCATGAAGTAAATGATGATTTCACAGTGCAATAGCTGGAGAAAAATGTCACCATCGGAGCTTAGATTGGTTCCCTGCAAGCCTCGCTTTCACTGTGCAGTTCTGTTCGCAACTTGGTACGATTCCCAGGGAAAATGAAAGCTTGATTTAAAAGGAAGGCAGGAAGTGTGTCAACCGTTGTGCAACCAAAATAGGAGGAAGACAGTCTTTTTGTTTTCTGTGGTAGCTATCAGTAGCTGGAAGGAAACTGTTTATAGAGTATTTAATTCAAATAAAAATGTTAACAGTTGAATTAAAATGGTTGATGTAACAGTGTGCATAGCATCTCAAAATGTACTGTATTCCCTCCTCATTCTGCCTCCAGCTCCTTCTAGGGAAACCCCGGTGTGGTGGTATCCCTTCGCGATGCGAAGATGGCGCCCCTGCTCCCTCCCCCAGGCACCGATATGTTCCGCCGTTTCACCCAGGAATCGCTGGCGGAGATCGAGAGGCTCAAGGAGGAAAGAAAAAAGGCAGCAGAAGTAGAGGGCCATGCGGAAAGAAAAAAGGCCGCGGAAGAAGAGGGCCACGAGGAGGAAGAGCCAACAGCCCCAAACGCTGATCTGGAGGCGGGCAAGAGTCTGCCCTTAATATTCGGAGACCCTCCGCCAGAGCTGCTCAACACACCTCTGGAGGACCTGGACCCCTTCTACAAAGCACAGAGCGTCAGTCTGAGCACATCCTGGTCTCACACGACAACTCTGTCCCTACATAACCTAGAGGATGTATTACTTAACATAAACCTCAGCTGCATACAGTATACCTTATGCAATGTACACAATTTCATTCGTGGCATATGTTACAGTTAAATGTTAAAGTATCATTTCAAGATTGTCATCGCCACGTATTGATTGAAATGTAGGAAGTATTTTTAGACTGTCTCATATTTATACAGACCATCTGTGTTTTTCAGACATTCATTGTGATCACCAAAGGAAACACAATCTACAGGTTCAACGCTGAACCGGCTTGCTACATTCTGAGCCCCTTTAGTGTGATTAGAAGAGGAGCCATCAGAATTCTCATACATTCATATCCTTTGAACTATTTATGCTTTATCTATTGTTTTCTTAAATGTAAAAAAGTTTGAACGAGACATACAGCGATGCAGATTTTAAAGGGGGTGTTGACTTACACATAAAATGCCCGTGTTTGTTTCCTTAATCCTGAATTAAATTATTTAGCATGTTCATCATGATTACCATTCTATCGAACTGTGTATTCATGACGATGAGCAACCCACCAGCATGGAGTAAAACCGTCGAGTGAGTGTTACGTCATTGTTGTTTTCAGTCATTCCTGCATCACAGTACATTTCATTTTTACTTACACTAACTTGTGTTTCTTCCCAGGTATGTTTTTACTGGTATCTATACCTTTGAGGCAACAGTCAAAGTGTTGTCAAGAGGTTTCTGTGTTGGATCTTTTACATTCCTTCGAGATCCATGGAATTGGCTGGATTTCATGGTGATCAGCATGGCGTAAGTGCAATTTTATCAAGCTATGTACTTCAGAAAAATGGTCCTATTGTTACATATTCTAAACGTGTTGACATTCAGAGTAGAACGTTTAACTAATAGATATCATTTTGCTGAGACATTACAGTTTGTATATCTCTTTTTATCACTCATCTAAATACTGTTAATAGCCAAAAAATATGTATATTTTCACCATCATATATGAACAAACACCTCTGCAAAAACCCAGAGACTAAAGGCAGGAGTAAACTGGAAAGACTGGTGTATTTCAGTTCTTCAAATGGTTCACATGATATCCTATGGAAATGCAAATGCAGTGGTTGGTATGATATACAACTAACGTGCACCCCACAAATGGTGACGTCAGGTTTAACACTTCACTTGAAGGTATCTACATAAGGGAGACATGACACGGTCATGAACTTGTCATAAACATTATGTATATGTCATAAGTGTTTATGACTGCTGTCATTAAGTGTCATTCGGTTTTTGTAATGACAAGTTGACATTGTTGGGGTTGTCTTGATTATGACAGCTTGGCATTAATTAAAGTGACATTACCCGAAGTTGTCTTTGTCATGACAAGTGAGATGTCCTTATAATGACAAGTTGACATTAACCAAGATGACATTACCAGAAGATGTCTTTGTCATAACAGTAATAATCATTATGTGTCATTACTTGTCATAAACACAAAAAGAGGTGCATTTCTTGCTAATGTCAAGTTGTATGACAAAGACATCTTCTGGTAATGTCATCCTGGTTAATGTCAAGTCGTCATTCTAAGGACATCCCAAACAAATTTAATGTCAACTTGTCATGACAAAGACAACTTCTGGTAATGTCACTTTGATTAATGTCAAGTTGTCATAATCAAGACAACCCAAACAATGTCAACTTGTCATTACAAAAACCAAATGACACTTAATGACAGCAGTCATAAACGTTTATGACATGTACATAATGTTTATGACAGTGTCATGTCACTCTTATGTAGATACCTTCAAGTAAAGTGTTACCAAATAAAGTTATATAGGTTAGGTTTAGGAAAAGGTACAGGATTCGACGTTGTCACATTATGTATGTAATGTAAAGTTATACACTTAAGTTAAAGATGTGTAGCTTAAATTTAGGAAAGGAAACACTTGACCCATCCATCACTTTTGGTCTTTATACTACTTCCTTCTTTACACCTGTCAGCGCATTGGTCATGTGATCACAGCCTTTCTAGCTATGTTGGTTACACAGAGATTATTGGCTAATGGTTATATACGAATTCTGGTGCGTTACTTTTGGTAGGTGTATGTAAAAGCAGTGCATGAGAACAGCCTGCGTTTTTAGACAAATATAAAAGACCACAAAGGTAAATAGAGTGAAAATTTCCATTAATAGATATCCCCACGAAACTTCCCCAGCTGATCACTTGCAGAAAGACAATTATTGTTTGTATTACAAGTTATATGAAGTTTTATGTTTAAAGATGCAAATGAGGCATTTAATTAAATCTGCACCATTTGCTTACATTTCCAGAACTAAAATAATCAACTACATATGTATTTTGGATGTTTTCTTTCAATAGTCTGAAAGAAGACGTATTATGGATACAAAATAGCCACAAAAATTAATGATAAAAGTGTGTTTTCACCTGTAATGTGTCCCTTAAATAAAAAAAATGAGTGCATAAAATGCTGCTTAACAGAACTGACAAACTATCAGCTCATGTGAAAGCTAATATTGTGCAGAGTTTCTGTGCATTTTAAACCAATACAGAAAGGAAAATGAATACAGTCCTATTGCGTTTGATTAATTGATTTATGTCTTTCCACAGATACGTCACTGAGTTTGTTGACCTTGGCAACGTGTCAGCCCTCAGGACATTTCGTGTACTTCGAGCCCTCAAAACAATTACTGTGATTCCTGGTATTTAAAATATTTTGTATATGAATTTTATTATTTTTGTATGTGATTTCACTTCACTTCAAATTTCATGTTTTTATTTTCATCTATTGATGTTGGCATTATGTTTTGTGACAATGGAATACAAATAATTTGTTGAACTGATTCAGAGATATTTATAACTTGTGTTTCGTCAGGTTTGAAAACCATCGTGGCCGCTTTGATCCAGTCGGTGAAGAAAATGGTGGACGTCATGATTCTGACCGTCTTCGCCCTCTCTGTTTTCGCCCTCGTCGGCCTTCAGCTCTTCATGGGAAATCTGCGTCACAAATGTGTGCGGTGGCCCATCGACACAAATGAAACTGCATTTGAATTTTTTAACACCACCGCCACGTTAAACGACACCCTGTCCTTCAACAACACCATGGGCGTCAATGATACAGCATATTCCAACAGTACCTTCGATTTCATTGAGTATATTGAAAACACAGGTATGTTTAACACATATTAGAACTTGTATTTTAAGCTGATATCATCGTCAGTGGGAAAGATTCCACTATGTCTTCTTGTTTGGTTACAGATAATCACTATTTTTTGGATGGCAGCCCAGATGCTCTGATTTGTGGAAACAGCTCTGATGCTGGGTATGTATCATCCACACTGACGCCACCATGATAATTTGTCTGGTCAGTCTGGTCTGAGTGTTATTTGGAGGCTGGGAGAGTGATTATCGCATGTTGAATCTTCATCTTTGTTGATAGAAAGTGCCCAGAAGGATACACATGCATGAAGGCTGGGAGGAACCCCAACTTTGGCTACACCAGTTTTGACTCTTTTGGCTGGGCCTTCCTGGCCCTCTTTAGACTCATGACCCAAGACTACTGGGAGAACCTCTTCCAGCTGGTTGGCACTTCTTTCATTTATTGCAAACAGATTCAACAGGACGTATGGCTTGAAAGTTTTTCAAAAATAAAATCGTGCAAAGAAATTTGTCCTTAGTTCTCGTAGCTTCTTTTTTGCTCCAAACACAGATCCTGCGGGCGGCTGGCAAGACGTACATGCTGTTCTTTGTGGTGATTATCTTTCTGGGCTCCTTCTACCTCATCAACCTCATCCTGGCCGTGGTAGCCATGGCTTATGATGAACAGAATCAGGCAACTCAGCGAGAGGCCATAGAGAAAGAGGAGGAGTTCCAGCGGCTACTAGAGCAACTCAAGAATCAGGAACAGGTAACTTTTACAATAAGCAGACAGCTGACCATATATTTACTTTGGTATAGCTGCTCACAACTTCCACTAGAGCAGTGCTGTAGAGCTGTTATAAGAGGCTGAAGTTGGTTGCTTAACTATTTTTATCTTGATGACTGTGGTTGCTGCCATGTAACAGCTTATGGCAAAAATGAAGGACATTTTGTTTTGTTCCTTAAAGCTGGGTAGGTAGAGATCTGGAAAATGCATCAAAACAAAACAAAAACAGCAGAATTTCAAAATACACACTCTTTCTGAAGCTCTACCCTCTTCAAACAGTAACCCAAGTGTTTCCCGTACGTTGATATATTTACAATGATTTTATTGTATAGTTGCACGTAGCTCGTTTGTTCAGCCCACAAATGAGACAAGCATTAGCTTACTAACCACCTCACCACCCCTCCGCCTCACCCCCCCGCTATGAACTGCTCCTCCGGGAGGAGAGCAGGCAGCAGCATGGGAAATGGACCCTCAGTTGGTGGCTCAAATTGGGCCAGTGCAAATCCCTCCAGCGCCGGATGTCACAGCGGGCTGGTGGCCAGCGACAACACCTGGTCTAACCTGTATAATGGCAGCAACACAAAGTTCCGGCAGGGAGTCGGGTGCTGGCCAGTCCCCCAGGAACTGGGGTTTGTGTCGACTGGATTCGAGTTGCCGCAGCTGCTGACTGGAGGTCTGTTTCCGGAGATGCGACCTCCCAGCGTGGTGGTCTGTAGCAGTGGATACTGAGGCGGAGGACATGGCTCTTCAAGGCTTTGTCTAACGTTAGATACATAAACATGGACTTGAAACTGCGGCTGTGAGCCCGTGGCTCCGGTTAGCAGAAAGCTTAACTATCTGCGACAACATTTTCTCTCCATCTCTGAAACACTTTGCTGATTTAAACGAGTTTTATTTAGTTTATTGTCAGTTTAGTTTATTGCCTCTTTTGGGTTGGTTTGCAGTGAAGGCAATTGTTACCAATGCTGGAATAGCAACTTTCTCTGCAGGATTCTCCGCCGTTGAATCAGGCTTTCATCAAAGGGATGTGCACGCGCATCTGGGTTTGAAGAACAGCCAACAGGAGCGCCCTCTCTCTGAGACGACCTGTGATTGGCCAAAGTCTCCCGTCACAGGCTAGATTATGTAAAGGCCCTGACACACCCAGCCAACGGTCAGCCGTCGACCAAAGTTGGGCCATTGGTGAGCGTCTGTCAGCCTAGTTTTTGCGGTGTGTCCCACACTGTCGGCCGTTTGAGCATGTTGAATCGGCAGCGGAGCTTGTCGGTGAGAGAGATCACTCTGATTGGCTGTTCAGGTTTTTTTTCCTCGCCCCTGTAACGAATGAATATGCCTATAGTGAAACCGGGGCTAACAGGTGCTTCCTCCTCAGGCTCCACTTCACTCAACTGCCCGACAGATCCAGTGCCTCTTCCCACTTTAAACTGAATAACAAACCGGGGCTAGCTGGGAGCGGCTAGCGGAGCGTTAGCCGCAGCATGACCGGAGGGAAGCACAGCCAGTTAGCCTCCGCTAGCCTCCCAGCTAGCCCCGGCTCTCCGTTTAGATCCAACCGGAGCACCGAGCCCTGGTTTGTTATTCAGGTTAAAGTGGGAAGAAGCAGCAGGTTTATCGGGCAGCTGAGTGAAGTGGAGCCTGCGGAGGAAACACCAGGACCATGTAACAGTCCGTGGAGGGGCTGCGGTGCTCGGCTGCACAGATAGGAAACCCCTCAGCTGTCAGGATGTACTAGTTCCTTGATGTCAGTTTGGTGTGTCCGCACCTTAAAGCCTGAAAACTGAGCCAAGGGGAGAAGCAGAAGTCTGGTGTTCTCTCAGACCACTTAATTACAATAAGCTCCAAGTTTATTATGAGGTTTCGCCCTAATGAAGCCAAAATTAAACTTCCTACTCCAGCTTTAATGTAAATAAAATAAATAACTGTAATTTCATGATTTAAGTGTGAGAAAATAACCAAACTTGGAACCACAACTGTTAATATTAAGTGTTAAAATAAGTGTAAATCGCATTGTTGGTAGTAAAATTGAAGCAACAGGGTTTTTTTTTGTTTGTTTGTTTGTTGTTGTTTTTTTAAATCTAGCAGGCTCAAGCTCTTGGGAGCCAGCTCACTCTAACCAGCAAGTCACTCAGTCATCACAGCATGTCTGAGATGACAGATGATGAACACAGCCCTAACAATGATGAGAATATCAAGGACTGTAACGGGAGAATCATCCCCCGTCTGTTAGTCAGAGCGCCCACCATGGTCAAGGTAAATCAGTCGCCCCCCCCGGTCACAGTTAATCTGGTCAGTCTGAAAAACCAAAAGCTTTTGGTTTTGATTTGCAACTGATTTTTCTCACCCTGTTTTACAGCCCACTACAGAGTATGAACTCAGCGAGAAGTCAATAGGCTCTTCTGTGCACAGCATGCTTCATCTGGACGAACCGGGCCTGACAAAGAAGTCTGTTAGTGCTCTCACTGTGCTCACTGCAGCTGCTATGGAAGGTACAGTGCCAATGGAGGTACTCAACACTGATAATGCACCGGCGATTGTCATGCAGAAGACTGTGATATAGGATTTATTTTATAGCTTTGATTAAACCAAAACAAGTAGACGACACAGCAGCAGCAGCCTGTAAGCGTCTAGAAGTGTCAAGTTCCTCCGGGAAATGAAGAAATACACGAGGCTTAGTTGCTGGTTCTTAGAGGAGATGCTCTAATGTGAGCTGTAATTGCTTAGATTATCAAGGAGTTGCTAACATCATACACTAGTTATATCCAAGGCCAATACAGTAGCATTGTCTTTAGCTTGCCATAATCACATTGTGTGCTGGAGAAATCCCTGTCAACATTCAGTGTCGCGCCCTCGTGGTGCTAAGCTTGGGCTATTTCAGCTCGACTATAACTTGGCACAGACGTAAATTTTAACGTCACTCATCATAGCTCTCTGTTAGCTGTATCATGCATATCATTTAAAGATGTTTAAAGCTGTGATAACCTGACAGCAGACTACCTGATTGTTTTTCTTTGTCCAGAGCTGGAGGAGGCTCAGAGGCCGTGCCCACCGCGCTGGTACAAGTTTGCCGACATTTTCCTCAAGTGGGACTGCTGCCCGCAGTGGGTGCTCTTTAAGAAGTGGGTGCACTTTGTGGTGATGGACCCTTTTGTCGACTTGGCCATCACCATCTGCATCGTGCTCAACACCCTTTTCATGGCCATGGAGCACTACCCAATGACCCCGCAGTTTGACCACATGCTCTCAGTGGGGAATCTGGTGAATATCTGCCATAATAACAAACTGTGTAAAACAGAGCAGACGTAGCCTGCGGATCTGAAAGTTTAACGCTGATGTGGAAGTGCCTCAAATATGCATTATTTCTAATGGCCAGCAGGGGGCGACTCCACTGGTTGCAAAACGATGTCTGACTGTTAGGAATTCTATGAGAAAATACTACTACGCTTAATTTATTACATCAGTAAACTTTTTCCTAACAAGTTAATGGTCTCAACCACTAGCTCTAAATCGTCTTCAATGCAGCGTGATGTTCATTTTGTATATTATGGTCCCATTTAGAGTAAAGTAGACGATAGAGCAGGGTATGCTTTCCTCAAGTAAAAGCACAATTTCTCCCATAAAAATTGACTCAAGCAAAAGTAAAAAAGTACCTGATTAATGAATTACTCAAAGTAGAAGTTACTTACCAGTACAAAATAATGAAAAAACAGCACTTTGGGTCAGCTAATTAAACAAGTGAAAAGGCCTATGTATTTGAGACATGAACAATCACCCACTCTCTTCATCTCTGCCTGTCTATTCCTTATCATAAAATCAAAGATATACGATAGACATGAAAAATGTTAGCTAGCTAGCTAACTACAGTTTCACCCACAGTATGGGCGATGTAATTCAGTGTGTTTGTGGAGGTTAGAAGAGGAGTTATTAACAGCAGAGTGTTTTTTTGGAGGCACGGCAAAACTTCATCTAATTGTTGTCTTTTTTTAGATTTTGTTTTTTAAAGTTTGGCCAGGGATTGTCACCAGAAGCTGCCTCTTGTTGCTGCATCGTGGTCAAAAGACAGGAAGTGCTTTTTTTTTTTATTTCCAGGCAGCTGGTAACTTAGCATGTAGCAATTTAGTAAAGTAAAAAATAGATTACTGGCTCAAAAATATTAATAGTGGAAACACAGTTTTAAAAAAGAAACATGAAAAGTTCTCATTCCTTAAAAACCTACTTTTTTGCTTATGTAGATTATTTTTTAAGGGCACAGTCACAATCTCCCGTTCACTTCGTTTAGATACAAGTAATAAGGCTAATAAGACATTTGCTAGAGGGGCAAAGAAAATTCATATCCTGTGGAGTTCAACTTTGGTGAACTTTGACCTGCAAAGTCGCAGCCTCAACCAATAGCAAAAGAATATGTACGGAGGGGACACTGATTGTTAGATGTATGCTAGGAAAAATACAAACTGCCTTAATGAGAGATGCTGCTGGTTGACCATGTAAACCTCTTTTATACAGTCTATGTGCATTAAATCAAACAGCAGATATGTTCGTACATCTTAGACCTGATTTAAACAGAAATGTATGCCCCCATAGGTTTTCACTGGGATCTTCACAGCGGAGATGTTCTTCAAGCTGATCGCCATGGATCCCTACTACTACTTTCAAGTTGGCTGGAACATTTTCGACAGCATCATCGTCACTCTCAGTCTGGTGGAGTTGGGGCTGGCCAATGTCCAGGGGCTGTCTGTCCTCAGGTCCTTCCGTCTGGTGAGAAACAATATTTGTATCCATTTACCACAATGACTTTACTTCCTACATTGTTATTCACTGTCTTTTTTATGTGTGTCTGTGCTGTGTTGGAGACAGCTTCGTGTCTTCAAGCTAGCCAAGTCCTGGCCCACGCTCAACATGCTGATCAAGATTATCGGTAACTCAGTAGGAGCTTTAGGAAACCTGACGTTGGTGCTGGCCATCATCGTCTTCATCTTTGCCGTGGTGGGTATGCAACTCTTTGGCAAGAGCTACAAGGACTGCGTGTGCAAGATCTCCACAGAGTGCGAGCTGCCGCGCTGGCACATGAATGACTTCTTCCACTCGTTCCTCATCGTGTTCCGCATCCTGTGTGGGGAGTGGATCGAGACCATGTGGGACTGCATGGAGGTGGCTGGAGCTGGGATGTGTTTGGTCGTCTTCCTGATGGTCATGGTCATCGGAAATCTAGTGGTGAGTGCAACAATTGGTCATTCAATGCTGATTCCCAGCTTAAATCTGAAATATGAAGCTGTGCTGATGGGATGGGTTGTTTCAGGTACCAAAGAGACAATGAAGTTCTATCCAGAAAGCCCAGTTTGAGTTGTATTCTTTATTTGGATCCCATTTAAGGTTGCAAAGGGTAGGTACATTTCGGAAAATTCTCAGGATACATCAATATAAGCACACCCAAAATGGTGGTATACATACATAAAGCATAAAATGAAAAAGGAGTACAGACTGCAAACTGAGCAAAATGACAGTGACATCAATAAAGAAATGAATAAGAGGGCAATAGAAGAAGACACTAATGCACAGTAGCTATTGAATACTTGTCTCCTGGAAGTAATCTAAAAAAGGGCTCCAGGCTTTATTAAAAAGCACAGGGTTATGTCTAGGGGCAATTTTTCTAGTTCTAGGTTATATAAAACACCCCACACCCTTTTGCAGTAAGATAATGGAGTGTCCAACTTTTAACAAAATGAGTTGACAGGCTAAAATAGTGCGAGTGCAATAGTGTGACTCTGTAGAGCTGTCATTTTAAAGATTTCAGGAAGAGGTGTTAAGGGGCCTGGGGTCTTATCAAGATACATGCAAAACATTTTCAAGATTTTGGCATTGTACATTTCTGCAAACGGCGGTTCCATTACATTTGCACCATATTATGTAGCAGATACCTTTGACTTTACATTCCAAAAGTGCTGTGGTTAACTGTGGTTAGGTTTAGGCAATTTTTGGTTTGGAAAAGATCATGTTTTGGCTTAAAATACCCGCTTTTTGTGGGCACAATCTCTGCTAGAAATGCAGGGATGTCTTGATAAAAGACAACCACTTTTCATAGCACTATCCCGGCAGAAACTGCAGCAATGTCCCGTCATTGTCTCTGCTGGATAAACAGCCATGGAGGCTGCACAGCTGCAAGAAACACAGTGACTGGTCCCTAAAAAACACCCACGTTTGGAGGCTGAAAAGCTGCATGAAATACAGTGACAGGTCCCTAAAAACCACCCACGTTTTGACGCTAAAAAGCTGCAGGAAACACAATGACAGGTCCCTAAAAACCACCCATGTTTTGACGCTAAAAAGCTGCAGGAAACACAGTGACAGGTCCCTAAAAACCACCCATGTTTGGAGGCTGAAAACCAGCAGGATATACAGTGACAGGTCCATAAAAAACATCCAAGATTGGAGGCCAAAAAGTAGCAGGAAATACAGTAACAGGTCCCTAAAAAAACACCCACGTTTGGAGGCTAACAAGCAGGAAATACAGTGACTGGTCCCTAAAATAATATCCACATTTGGAGGCTGAAAAGCCGCAGGAAATACAGTAACAAGTCCCTAAAAACACCCATGTTTGGAGGCTGAAAATCAGCAGGAAATGTATTGACTGGTCCCCAAAAAACACCCGCATTTAGAGGCTGAAAAGCTGCAGGAAATACAGTGACAGGTCCATCAGAAACACCCACATTTTGTGCCTAAAATGTTGCTGGAAGCACAGCAATGACAGTAAAACACAGCTGCTTGTTTTTATTTTTTGGTCTCAAACGGTGGTCTGCAGCTTGGCAGGCGTTTCACCTTGGTAACACGCCATCCACTATCCTCTCCACCTCCCAGTGAGAAAATCAGCCTGTATCACTTGAGAAATGTTGATATGATATGAAACGTGCAAATGTTATGTGTTTGTGGTTTGCAGAAACGTACATTGTCAACATTTTCTTCTGGCAAGTAGGATGTTATCAGACGCCAAAACATTGGATAGTGGTTTATAATACTACAAGGCAGAATTTTATCACTATCATTATAGTCTCCGTAAAGGTAAACAGCAGAATTACCCTGTTTACTACGACTTACTACCGTCAGTCTGAACACAACCTACAGCTGATATACATGTAATGAAAGAGAGATGATGTTACTCAGCTCAGTTTCACCTAGATAAAAATAATTCTGGCTGCGATCAGAGTAAATAATGGTTCTTATGTTGTGGCTGTGTTGTCAGTGTCTTTATAGTCAGCACTTAAATCAGTATATAGCAAACCTTCAGGAGACAATCATTCCTGAGCTCACACGTGCTGACGCTGAACTATACATGCAACTGTCACGACTGTGAAGCTGTAAAGCTGACAAACTATATTGTAAAATCTTTCTAAATCTAACAGTTATCTTATTATAATGCCAGGAGATTTTGTGGCCTGCATGTCTCAGCAGTCTATTGTTAGACAGACACAGCTGGGGGAGAAAATTGTCTCCACCAGGAGGCACTGTAGGTATCATAGTATGAGTACAGAGAGCACACAAGACAGACTGCAACTTAGATTTGCGTGGTTTTTGGAGTTTAAGGTGGCTTGAGCTACAAGGTGGACACAGATGCAGATTCTAACAGAATATCACCATGTATTATTTCATAGTCTCACTAACCTCTTCATACAGTGTCTGGGTGAATTTGCGTGAAGAGGCAGCAGTTTGTGATACTTGGTAAAGAATCCTGAATGTCTGGAGCATGGAAACACTGTCCCTGACATTTTGTCTTGGCCTCAAGGAACAAGGACGTAGGACAGATAATACAACCGATCACTCTCAGACATCATCTCAGCATCATATTTAAAGACCAGAGCCAAAACCATTTCCTGTTAGGTTATTCATAGAGACGGAAAGGAAATGGCTCATCGTCAAGCTGACAAAAGTAATGCAACGGCCACACTGTGCCAGAACTTTGATGGCTTTTTTGTGATGCACGCTATCTGCACTGACATAAATGCAAATCGTATACTTCCACACTTCACGGGAGGGGGGGAGTTTCTATTTAAATCAAATGACTTGAGCCACCAAACAGTGGTTTTGACCTTGAGTATGTGCTAAGATCCGGCTCAAGTAAGCACGCTGCCACTGATGGAACAAGCACAGACAGCTGAGCGAGCAGGGCTCAGGTGGCAGGGGGGACTGGGTGTTAAGGAAAAGTCATTTGATAGCAGATTGAACCGTAATTGATGGAGAGGTAATCATATTAGGCCATCAGCACCACAGCATATGGAGTGGATTTAACTTGAATATTTAGGGGCATGTGATAATTTTGTGCTTATTATCTTTTCTCTTTAGCCCGCTCAAGATCAAAAATGCTCCTGAATCCCCACGCTCTCATCTTCTCTCTTTATTGACTTCTGGAATACGAGTTTCTTTTTTTAAAGATAAAGGCAACCGCTAAAGTTTTAATGTTATTTTATGTATTTAAACGGCTCAGACAATCTTATTAAAACATGTGGAATTGATTCTCAAAGCTGGAAATCTTAAAGGAATAGAGCGGCATTTTGACAAGCCAGTTCGCTTTCCTGCAGAGAGAGTTATGTTGAATTCATGAAATAAATCTTTGGGTTTTTTTCAAGTACCTCCATGGTGAGCGAAGAATCCAAAAACTGGGAAAATTCTTGATGAATTGAGGAAAAAGAAGTCTGTGTTTAAAACAGCAAAACTATATTAATACATCAGTTTACAAACTCTCACACAACTAGTGCAGTAAAATCCAAGTCTCCTTTATCCAGTGCCTTGCTCAGTAGTCCCCAAACACAAAATTGACTATTTAAAAAATACGTAGCACGCCTCGGCAAGTGCGTGCGTGAATAGGCACTTGTATCACTTTTCCGTGTGTGAGACTATTAATGCGGAAGTGTTTTAAAAACTTTAGCAAAAATGCATGTGTTCTGAAAGTACCTATCAAACAGCTGGATCAATTAGAGTTGTATTATAATGCATGGGTTGTGTGAGAGTTTATAAATGGAGGATCTGATACAGTTTTGATGTTGAACACATCGCCTTTTACTTAAATGTATTAAGAATGTTCTCAATTTTTGGATTCTTCGTTCACCATGAAGGCATGCAAGAAAAGTAAAGTTTTCTTGAACATAACACAAGGTGAATAACTGATAAACAAGTGATCGTTTTGTGGTTGGAGTATTCCTTTAAATCTTTAGCTTAGCTTAGCATAACGCCTGGCGACAGGGGGAAACGGGTGTCTAACCTGCCGATTGCCTGGCAACCTTACAGTATCTAAAAGACTCACTGTGTCGGCCAAGAAATAGTCCCGCACATAACCATAAAACCACAGTTTGTTGTTTTTACATTTTGTTTTTGTATTGATTCAACCAACAAGATAATACATGTAAATTAGAAGTGCTGGTAGGCAGATTTTTTTTTAGCTTTTGAGGGAGCCAGGCTCGCTGTTGCCCCGTTTGTAGACATTATGTTAAGCTAAGCTAACCGGCCTCAGATTTAACTGATAGATATGACTCTAAGCAAGAAAGTGAATAGGTGTATTTCCCAAAATGTCAAACCATTCCTTTTAGATGAAGATGGAACTTCTTGCGTCAGCTCATTGATATTTCAATATCTATATCTATCTATATTTCTTCTTGGAGCACTATTTGATCATTGCAAACACTAAAAAAAACCTCTGCTACAGTTGTTTAAGTACAATTTTTTATTTAAATCTAACAGCATCATGTCTGTTCCCACTCCTCCACTGTCGGGTTTGTGTTTGTGCAGCTCATCTTTTCCCCCCTCGGCCATCTTTACTGATTCACAGCTCCCACCCTGGAATGAGGGAGATCAGCCTGCCGTGTAACCATGATCTCCCGCTAAACCTGGGAAATAGGAACCGAGAAATTGACTAACAGGTTTAGACACTAAAGATAGCTGCGTCTGCAACAGGAGGCAGACGACATTATGTTCATTGATGTGCTGTTCCAGGACCAATTCCATATGTGATGTGTGTCTGAGATAGTTTGGAGTTTTGTGTTTAGTTCAGCAATGTCGGCTCACCTTGATGCAGCAATAGGGAAAATTAATAATAATTTAACTTACAGACCCAGCAGGGACCCATTTTATACTATAATGGAGTCAATCACTCTTAAAGGAATAGTTCACCCCCACAAATTAATCATTAATATTAACTGAATAATTGTAGATATTTCATATACTGTAGCTGTAACTGTTGTCATTTCGAGGTGCAAAAGGAAATTGTTTCCATTATTTGACCTTCCATCACTTCTTCTCATTTCGCTCCTCAGGTGTTGAACCTCTTCCTGGCCTTGCTGCTCAGCTCGTTCAGCGGGGACAACCTCTCTGCGGGGGACGACGACGGAGAGATGAACAACCTCCAGATTGCCATCGGCAGGATCACACGAGGCATCGACTGGTTCAAAGCCTTCGCCATTCGAACTGTCCTGCAGATTCTCGGCAGGAAGCCCAAAGAGCCGGAGGAGCCCAAGCGGGGTCCGACGGACGACGAGGACCCTAAAGCAGAGGAAATTGAAATGAACCACTTGGACACCGGTCAGAATTTCAAAATGGCTGATGGGATACCTAATTGTTTGGTTGAAGGCCGGCCCTCTGGATTTATTGTGGATGGAGAACTCAGTCTCAACGTGCCGATCGCTCAGGGAGAGTCAGACTTTGAAAACCTGGGCGAGGACGAAGAGGATGATGGTGATAATGCCAATGACTCAGAGACTTCAGATGAGAAAAAAAACAAACACTTCTCGGTAAGTACAGTAAATAAATCAACCAGTTCAGTCTAGTCATTCATTTACGTACACTTGCACTGCATCACCTACCAGCAGCATCATTGTGTTAAACATGTGTCACCTTTTACTTCAGTGTCAATCTTAAAATGATGGTTTTGACAATATAAATTGAGTTTTTTGAAAACACCACCATGATGATGAGCCTCTTCGGCACTGAGTACTTCATCTGTTTGGGCACACTGACAGTATGCTGTACATTATATGCAGGACAACCCTCAAACAATCCAGCCCAACCAAATTGTAGCTTAAGAAGAAGAAAACTACACCAACTATTTGACATCTACCAGAAAAACCCAAAACAAACCTCACTGCCATTTGGCCCTAAACTGACAGTACACAAGGGCAAACTATCTGACCACCGTGACAGATCAGACTGACTTTGTACAGACTCAGTGATCACAGCCTGGACATAGAGACTGGCAGGCACAGGCTGCCTAAAGACGACCGGTTGTGTTAGCTCTGTCCTCAGAGACAGGTCGAGACAGAGCATTTAACACGAAATGTCATGCCAAGAAAGCTTATTGAATTGAAATGACTAAAAGCCACAGTGACAATCATGGACACTTCATCCGATGTGGCACGTACTGTAATAAATGAGAACAAAAGAAAACTTCATACATTTATTTCAAAACAGGTGCACAGCAGAGGGATGAGTAGGACAGGTTTGCTGACGAACTCTCACACACCTTCATCAGGCATAACTATTGCAAGTTAAACAATGTGCGGGAGTTCGGCTGCGAATTGTATGTATTATAACCTCATCAACAGTGACCACAAGTTTTGGCTATTCCAAAAAATCTTATTTCTAACTCAGGAAATTTGCTGATTTTCTTTCAGAACACTATAAGCATGCACAGCCTTTTGAACTACATTATCATTACTACCTTTTTGCCTTTTTTGGATAATTGACCGGGAACGGGGGCAGTAAGAGCGGAGTACAACATGCTACAAAGGTCCCGGCTGGGATCAAATCGGGCCATCGCTGTTATTTGGCATGTGCTGTAACCATGCGGCTCCCGAGGCACTCCTGAACTACATTGTTGAAATGTTCTGCACAGCTAAGGAACACCGTCACACTCGAGTAAAGCATGACTACATTACATTTCCGTTCGATGAAATACACCCACACTTGGATCCTAAAATGGACGTAAAGTCACATTTTTTGTCCATCGTTCAGGCTTCAGGAGAAGTTCATGGGAAACTAATTTCTAATTACACCTTATGTATGTTACTGAAGTAGGATGTTGCTACTTACACCTTTATCATTTTAAAACCCCACACAATTCCCAGCAAAGCACATCCCAACTTTACCCTGAGTAGAGGTCTCATCAACTACCATAAATGAAAATACCTGTATGGATGAGCAGGGCCTTTAATGCTGCACTACTTTTATTAGATTACACGTGACGTCACTAAAGTCTCTGTGCTAATAGAAGTGGTAAAGATGTAAGGTAAAAGAAAGCTAATGGATTATGAGGGAGGTGTGAAGCAGCGTCTGTATACGCCCCCACAGTCCAGAGACGAGGTGTAATCAGGCAGCGTAAGTGAGAACACCAGTTGAGGTGTTGTGCAGGACCTTTAGCTGTGTTGTTTACTGTGAAATAACCTAAAGCAAATGTCAGAGTATATTTTTGGAAAGACAAACTCGTCTCACTGCTCATCATGAATGCTTACTAAAGTTCATTCTCTGTTCCCGTGCTATTTCAGGAAAACTTAGAAGATGAACATAGCATGCTGGGAAATGTCAAAGTGAGTAACTCCTCAGACCCACGTGAACAAAAGGACCCTTGTGACTAAATCTTCATCTGTAGTTTGATGCATTCATAATGTATGTTTTGCATGTTGGCTTTGTAACTGAGCTTCAATTGTAATTCTTGACTAGCTGATGGGTGCTTTGACTGATGGGGATTCTTCAGTGTGTAGCACAGTGGACTATCAGCCACCTGAGCCTGAACCAGAAGAAGAGGAGGAAGAAGAGCCAGAACCTGTAGAGCCAGAGGCCTGCTTCACTGATGGTGTGAACAACCACTGTAAAACAGGATCATTTAAAGGGACAGTTCCCCCCAAAATCTAAAGTACATATTTTTTCTCTTACCTGTAGTGTTATATTTTATTATTCAGTATAAAGGCCCGGACACAGGGTGTGTTTTTCTGCCCTTAAATCCCTTGTTGTCAGTGTAGAAACATGGATGGGCGCTCAAAAGCTGCCCTGCCCAAGCGCCTGTTTTTCAGGGTGCGACAGCTCCACCCTGAGATGAACAAACTTTTGGAAATTATGTGACAAGCAACAACCAATCACAGCCAGGATTGGAGAAGATATTGATCATTTTAGTGCAGAGCTACGTCTGGGAAGAGATCAGCTCTGTACTCAGGATTTCTACTAAGCAGGCTATGACCAGGTGCTGGTTATGGTCGGTTAGCAACATCAGGGGCAAACCACATCTGCGCCTTTGAAAGCTGGCACAAATGTAGCACCCAGTGCCCGACCTTGTGTTTTCCAGGCGATGGAAGACATGGCAAGTGTATGAGCCCTAATGGAAATAGATCGCACTTGGCTTC
This sequence comes from Epinephelus cyanopodus, assembly GCA_026686955.1. Lineage (NCBI taxonomy): Eukaryota > Metazoa > Chordata > Actinopteri > Perciformes > Serranidae > Epinephelus > Epinephelus cyanopodus. The sequence goes on along the minus strand of CM048933.1, from coordinate 6,832,150 downwards.
TGGTGCTCTATGCACCAAAAATACATTTGAAAAACTCAACAGCAGTGTCTCTTTCCAGAAATCACGACCCTGATACTCAAGATAATCCACACACCTTGTTGTGAGCAGGTTCTCGTAGGAACTATTTTCTCTCTACCGAACGATAACTGCCAGCAGTATCACCAGACAGAAGGAAACGTGCATGTACTCAGGGACGATAGGCTTGTGCTCGTGACAGCATGAAATGTAAACATTTGTGGCATCCTCCTTGGCTGAGCTGTAACGTTAGCCCAGTGGTGCTAGGTGAGCTAGCAGTAGGTTCACCCTTCCCTCTGTGTGGTGATACAGTTGGTGGGTGTAGTTCAGTAGAAAGAAAATAGTTCCTACATGAAAGTGCTCACAACAAGGTCTGTGGATTATCTTGAGTATCTGGTCGTGATTTCTGGAAAAAGACATTGCTGTTGAGTCTTTGAAATGTATTTTTTTGGTGCTTTGAGCACCACAAGCTGAGTGACTTCTTGTTCCGATATATTAGAGAGAAGTCAGACATCTCTGAACACTCTGAAACTCACACCAAAACAATCTAGATTGATAAATAGCACAACAGATAAGACGAAAAAAATATCTATTTTTGATTTGGGGGTGAACCGTCGCTGTACCCATGAACTGTAAAATGACAGACAGTGACCCTGTGGTGTCCTCTCCCATCAGACTGTGTCAGGCGCTGGCCGTGTCTGACTGTGGACATCACTGAAGGTAAAGGCAAGAAATGGTGGAACCTCCGCAGAACTTGCTTCACAATTGTGGAGCACGACTGGTTTGAAACCTTCATAATCTTCATGATCCTCCTCAGCAGCGGAGCTCTGGTGAGTCACGCTGTCATCAGTGCGGCACATTTAGAAATGCTGACTGTTTTATGAGAGTGTTAAGATACTCTGTTACTGTTAGGACCTGTATCTAGGTGTCTCATGTCTCCCTTTGGCAGGCCTTTGAGGACATACACATAGAAAGACGCCGAACCATCAAAATTATTCTGGAGTACGCAGACAAAGTTTTCACCTACATATTTATCATCGAGATGCTCCTTAAATGGGTCGCGTACGGCTTCAAGACCTACTTCACCAATGCCTGGTGTTGGTTAGACTTTTTCATCGTAGATGTAAGTTTTGATTTCTCATTTTAAAACTGACCTGTGTGTGTGTGTGTGTGTGTGTGTGTGTGTGTGTGTGTGTGTGTGTAACAACAGAACATGTGCACAAACCTGTTTTAATGTCAGATAGAATCTGTGGTAACACTTGAATAGGAAATGTTTTGATTCTGTCACAGATTTCCCTGATTAGTTTAGCTGCCAACTGGATGGGCTACGCTGAGCTTGGACCAATCAAATCCCTCAGGACTCTCAGGGCGCTGAGGCCTCTTCGAGCGCTGTCAAGATTTGAAGGGATGAGGGTGAGTCTCTGGCTGTGTGACCATGTTTGAACCATGTGCATGGCTAACCAGTGATGGAAAGTAACTAAGTACACTTGAGTATTTCCATTTTATGTTACTTTATACCCCTACATACTCCACTACATTTCAGAGGGAAATATTCTGCTTTTTACGGCACTACATTTATTTGAGTATTTTTTTTACATTCATTATTACATTACTTTACACAGGATTTCATTTAAGTGATGGCTAGAATTAATTTTCAGATTAATATTTTACATGAAGCTCACAAGTTCTTTAAACGAAAACGAAACAATAGATTACACGGTGGGTCCATTATTCTGCAGCCTCCCAGCAGTATTCCTTATATACTGAAATCCAGACATTAATATTTAGTCGTAATGTATGTGTTTTTTTTTTTTTTTTTTAATGCTGTCCCTCATAACCTGACATAGGTTTCTGCATGATGATGTTGCTGCATTTAAACATCCCTAGCCCGGCTCACATGCCTCTTTGTGACTGATCCATGACAACCCTCCAAAACAATATTCCTCTAACCCTCTAACAGGCATGGAAGCGAACGAAAGTGCTGTACGATAGTCTGTATCCACAATAACACAAACTAACTAACCGATCGAGGCAGCAGTTTATCAGCAACTCACATGTTCAGCGAGGTAAAATTACTATTCTACTAATGGTTCTTTTAATTAAATAGGATTTACAATGCAGAACTTTTACCCGTAACAGAGTATTTTTGTATTGTTGTAGTGGTACTTTTACTTAAGTGGGGTTTTAAATGCAGGACTTTTACTTGTAATGGAGTATTTTTGCATTGTTGTTGTGGTACATTTACTTGAGTAGGACTTGATATGCAGGACTTTTACTTGTAATGGCGTATTTTTGCATTGTTGTAGTGGCACTTCCACACAAGAACGGTTTAAAATGCAGGACTCTTGAGGTGTTTTCACATTTAGTCCTCTTTAAGTGAACCGATCTCAGTCCTCTTAAAGTGCACCAAAAAGTGGACCAACAGAAAAGGGACTTTTTGTGTTCACGTTGTCAGTTCATTTGAAAGAGGACTCGGTTCACTTTCTGGTCAACTTCAGCTCTGATGGGGCCTCAGTCCTCTTTCTGTTCACACTATTGATGATTTGACGTGACACTGTACATTATGAAGCAAAAAATGCTGAGTCACCGCTCTGATTTTGTTTAGGGGCTGAAAAGGACCAAGTGTGAAAACACCCTTACTCATGGAGTATTTTTCCATTGCTGTAGTGGTACTTTGACCTACGTTAAGAGTATGAATGTTTCCTCCACCACTAACACTGTTGTGATATTTGCTGCATTTTCACACTAATTTGATTGGCTTCCTTTTTACAATGTGTACTGACTGCATGCTTTCGCCGTGGCTGCTGTACCAGCGCTGCCTGAGGTAAGGATACTGGTAAAACTTGCTGACTTTGTTGCTCACTTTTCCAAACTAAACTAACTAGAAAACATTTCTATACATTTCTATGTGCAGTCCCTTAATATTAACAAAGTCCTCTCTTTTGGGCAGGTGGTGGTGAACGCTCTCGTTGGAGCGATTCCCTCCATCTTCAATGTGCTGCTGGTGTGTCTCATCTTCTGGCTCATCTTCAGCATCATGGGAGTCAACCTGTTTGCTGGGAAGTTCTACCGCTGTATCAACACCACCTCGGATGAGCTTTTCCCCATGGACGAGGTCAACAACAGGAGCGACTGCATGGCCGTGAAAGAGGCCACAGAGGAGGCCCGCTGGGTCAACGTCAAAGTCAACTATGACAATGTGGGACAAGGCTACCTGTCTCTGCTTCAAGTGGTGAGGAGTGATGTTTCCGTTATTATATACTTGGAAATAAAATTCTTGTAAAAATGTTTGTGATCAGTGATTTTGAAACAATGTGCTGTGTTTTCAGTCAACTTTTAAAGGCTGGATGGACATCATGTATGCTGCCGTTGACTCAAGAGAGGTAATTATTGTTTACAGTTATTTCCTGAAATATTATATTTAGTATTAAATATGTTAGTCATATGTGTCAGTGCAGAATACAAGGTAAACATTTGTTAATTAAATTTAAATGAGTCTGTGTACAGATTGAGATGACCTCTCATTCATTCTGTTTTCCTAATTGTCGTGATGCAAGCGCAACAAAACTGCAGTAACATCGGCCTCAAACAGTGTGTTTTGTAAGACCTCACGAATATAAAAGAAAGCAAGAATGACATAAGAGATATTAAATTTCAGCGATTAAAAAGTAAAGAATCCATTGTTCCATTGCTCATGAATACTTTTGGTGAATTATAATATTATCTAATGATAATTAGAAAAATGATCGAGACAACACTTGAAAATGGAGGAATTATTCATAAGAAATCCCAAAAAACTTTGGAATAACTTAACTAACATTATTTATACTAAAAAATTTACTTTTGTATTGGATATATTGATAGAAATAAAATAAATGATATCAAGAAATCCAAGTCAGGAGTTCATATATTCTTCCGTCCCTCTCTACCAGCCCCCTGCACTTAAAGTTAATTGCATGTATATGTAATATATATGTGACAGATGGTGATGGTGAAGTGAGTCTTTGGATCAACAACTGCCTCTCCTGACTAGTGTCATATTCCAGTATAACTTTTTATCCCGTGTCTTCTCAACCATCTTTCTTACTTAAAGGGATACTTCACCCCCAAATGAACATTTGTGTCTCACCCTATGTTACATTGAATTTGTAAAGAAGGCTTTGCTTTTCTCAATGGTGGACGGAGAATCCAAAAATGGAGAGAATTCTTGATGAATTGAACTCATATGGGTCCACATTTAACAATAGCAAAGCTATATCAAAACATCTGCTTACAACCTCTCACACAACTCGCACAATATAATCCAGGTCCCATTTATCCAGTCGTGTGCTTGGTGCTTTCCAAACATACAGCCCTTTACAGCGGGGAACTGAACTGGAAGTGCAGCTTATCTATGCTCTCTTCAAAGCCAGACTCCATTGACAAAAACAGTAATTTTACTATACTTTACTTGCTGGTCTACTACTGCATCGATCAATGCGTTTGGGTCTGTTTTTGTCATCATGTGGTAAATCCAAACTAACCCTTTAAAACACCAAAGTCACACAATAACACAAACAAACTGATAGAGGCAGTGGTAGACTGGCAGCTCCTGTGGTCAGTGATGTAAAGTTGCTGTTTTTGTCAATGGAGTCTGGCTTTGAAAAGAGCATTTATATGTTTCACTGTCACTTCAGTTTCTAAACAGATCTTACGATAGTTTTGCTGTTGTTAAATGCTGACCTTTAGGACTTCAATTCATCGAGAATTTTCTCTGTTTTGTGATTCTTCTTGTGATTAAATATACTTTAAATCTACTAAGAGCGAAAGGAATGCCTACTCTGCTCCTAATGCTTTAAATGTTTTGTTGCTTCCTAGGTAGAGGAGCAGCCTTCTTACGAGATCAACCTCTACATGTACATGTACTTTGTCATCTTCATCATCTTTGGCTCTTTCTTCACACTCAACCTCTTCATTGGTGTCATCATCGACAATTTCAACCAACAGAAGAAAAAGATAAGTATCTTTTTTTTCCCCGCAGAAGTATTCTGCGCCAATACAAAAGCAACTGAACAGTTACGTCTATACATCATTCAAATACCTACAGTATAATGACGTTTGTATTATGTTGTGTCTGCACTTTGGAGATAAAGACATCTTCATGACTGAGGAACAAAAGAAGTACTACGACGCCATGAAGAAACTTGGTTCCAAGAAGCCACAGAAGCCAATTCCACGTCCAACGGTTTGTTACTCATTTACAACTGATAGTTAAACCAACATGTGTTATATTGTTTGGTAAAGACTCAAGATTAGTTTTTAACTACAGCTACATTTTAACTACATTAGAGCTGCAACAAAAACTCAATTGATTAGTCAATAAGCAGAAACTTAACTGGCAACTATTTTGGTCATTTAATTACCATTTTAGACATTTTTAAGCAAAAAAGCCAAATATTTGCCTGGTTCGTGCTTCTTAGATGTGAAAATTTGATGCATTTCTTTGTCATATATGATAATAAACTGAACATTTTGTTATTCTTGGACTGTTGATCAGATAAAACATACCATGTAAAGACGTCACATTGGCATTTAATTGACAAAAAAAACAACTGAAATAATGGGCAAATTAAACAATAATGAAAATAATCATTTGTTTAGCCCTAAACTACATTGTTTGATGCTGAAAAGTATTAACGAGGTGACCGGAGTAATGACACATCAGCTCGGCATGCGTGGCATGACGAGGTCACTGGTGACCCCTGCGCTGACCCTTTCTGCACACTGCTGGTGTGAACATGCCAAATGACCCTGTTGGATTTGTGTTTCTGTTCCTTGCCGTCTCCTTGACCTACAGAACCTAATCCAGGGAATGGTGTTTGACTTCATCAGTCAGCAGTTCTTTGACATCTTCATCATGGTGCTCATCTGTCTCAACATGGTGACCATGATGGTGGAGACGGACGACCAGAGCCCGGAGAAGGAAGACTTCCTGTTTAAGCTAAACGTGGCTTTCATTGTTGTCTTCACTGGAGAGTGCGTGTTGAAGCTGTTTGCCCTGCGACAATACTTCTTCACCAACGGATGGAACGTTTTTGACTTTGTTGTGGTCATCTTGTCCATAGCGGGTGGGTGAATTATTACTTAGAAACTGCAAATTGTGTTCAAACAGACAATCATGGTTCACATATTTTCTCTTTTATTTCAGGTACAATGCTCTCAGACCTGATCGAGAAGTACTTTGTGTCACCGACTCTGTTCAGAGTCATCAGACTTGCCAGAATAGGCAGGATTCTGCGTCTTATCAAAGGAGCAAAGGGCATTCGGACGCTTCTCTTTGCTCTCATGATGTCACTTCCTGCCCTATTCAACATTGGCCTTCTGCTCTTCCTCATTATGTTCATCTTCTCCATATTCGGCATGTCAAACTTTGCCTATGTCAAAAAACAGGCCGGAATTGATGATATATTTAATTTTGAGACGTTTGGTGGCAGCATTATCTGCTTGTTTGAGATCACGACGTCAGCCGGCTGGGATGGGCTTTTACTTCCAATGCTGAACAAGGAGTATCCAGACTGCGATCCAGACATTGAGAACCCGGGCACGGATGTAAAGGGGAACTGCGGCAACCCGGGCATGAGCATGATATTCTTCTGCAGCTACATCATCATCTCTTTCTTAGTAGTGGTCAACATGTACATCGCCATTATCTTAGAGAACTTCAATGTGGCGCAGGAGGAGAGTGGCGACGCTCTCTGTGAGGAGGACTTTGAGATGTTCAATGAGACGTGGGAGAAGTTTGATGTAGATGGAACTCAGTTCATTGAGTACAGCCAGCTCTCAGATTTCTGTGACACCTTGCAGCCGCCACTGAGGGTTGCCAAGCCCAACAGGCTCCACCTGATTGAAATGGATCTACCCCTGGTCATTGGGGACCGGATCCACTGCCTGGACGTCCTGTCGGCCGTCACACAGATGGTGTTGGGAGACACAATCGAGATGGTGGCCATGCGGGAGAGCATTGAGGCCAAGTTCATCCTGAGCAACCCCACCTCAGACTCCTTTGCACCGATCACCACGACGGTGCGCCACAAAGAAGAGAAGATGGCTGCTGTAGTCATTCAGAAGGCTTACCGCACCCACCTGCTGAGACGCTGCGTACACCATGCTGCTTTTATGCACCGCTGTAAGAGGATGGGTAGAAAGGACATAGGTGAAGATGCACCGGAGAAAGAGGGCATGCTCGCTCGAAGGATGGGAGTGCTCTATGGAAGCAACGTGGACCTTGCAGAGGCGATGGAGCAGGCTGATTTAGAAACTCTAGCAAGCCAACAGCCTCCTACTCCTGAGACAGTGTCACATGACACAGGGGCCCAGAGTGGTCCAGAGGAGCCCCCCGAGCCAAATGTCATGGTTGTTCCTGTAGAGATTACTAATGAGGTTTTATTACATTCTGCCCCGAACCCACACCTCTTTACCCTCCCTGCAAATCTGAGAGAGACGATCGTATAACAAACAGCTGAAGACAAATAATTGTCTTCCTCCCTGTTGTTTTTTTTTTTACCAGTCAAGGAAGTAGTGTTAGCAGTTGAATTTTTCCACATTAGAAGAAGAGGTTACACAGTGCTAATGAATATTTAAACTGCATTTTCCATCATTGACCGTAACAAACAATTTCTACTTTTCTATGTGATATTCAAGTGTCTTTTTTGGTTAAAAGTGAAACTGGAGGGCATGGTTTTCTCTGATAGTAACCATAAAGGCACCAGCAACTATAAACCAACATTAATGCTAAATGCGAGACAATTAAAGATCAGCAAGTTAGCATGTAACATGATAATAAATTTGACTTTAAAAACAAATAGTTAGGGTGAGGTTGGTGAGGGTAAATGCTACTCAGATTAACATTTCCAAATTAAACAGCACATGTAGAGATGATTTCTCAGCATTTAAAGGGGACCTATTATGTGTTGCCATATTTATAATGTTACAGTGTCATATGTTAATATTAAACGTGGCCAGAGTTTCACATAATTAGTTAAACATACTTAAAAGTAACCTCAGGCTCCAGTGTTTTTTTTCTTCTTTGCTTATGAGCTGACGTTAGCTCGTGATGGATTCTCAGTCGTCTGCTCCAGGGACACTACCGCAAGCTGTGTTTTTCCCCAAGCGTGTTGCATCTAGTCCCACCCTGCTGTGCTGTGATTGGCCAGTACTAACCCTAACATGACCTTTTTGCCCTGACCGCCTCCGTTCTGGACGCATCAATGTGACAAGTACTAGCTAATCACAGCACAGTAGGGCGGGACTGGTGCCGAAGACATTACGAAGTCTACACTGCTACATGTAGCTACATGTCAGGGAAACATTTAAACTTGGTTGCTGATGTTGTTAATTTCGCTCCGATTTTGGCTCATATTGCTGATTTGATATTGATTCACCAGCTGCAGTGATGTTGCAGAGACCAGTGTTGCAGACTTCATATGCTCATTTGCATATTGGTGACGCCATTGCGCATTAATAGAAGCATAAAAAAGACGCTGAATGAGATTCAACTGAAAAATCCTTAAAAAAGAAATTTTGAATGGCACGAGAGCAACCGTGTTTACACTATAGCGCTCTACTTTCTCGTGCTCCCAATGCAGGGAGCAAGAGCGCCAACGTAACCCTAGAAACTTACTACACCTGAACTCTCATAGCGAGCAGTGTCACCTCTCCTCCTGCCTGTCCTGTATCTACTGCACAGAGGAGAGACTGATGTTGACTGTGTTGCTAGTTACTTTTTAAAAATGAAGCTGCACAGAGGGTCTGAAAAGTTGCTGAATCTAGCGAGAAAGTCGCCAAGTTGGCAACACTGGCCAGTGAGGCCAAGACACGGCAGACCTGGAAACTTAAGACTGGCTTTTTAAAGAGACAGGCTTGTTAACAGGTTCTAGTACAAACCTAAAATACAACCTAAAAATAATAGGTCCTCTTTAAATTTACACTTGCTGTCAGGGAACTGCATCACTTACTGTGAGCTGTTAAAACAGCTTGCTAATGAAACATCATAGTTGACCTGATCTGTGATTCTTTCTAGTGACAAATTCATCTTTAATTTGCAAGATAGAGCAATCCAGTTGAAGTTCATGCACGCTGTGGTTGAGGCCTCGATAACCTCTCTTATGATATGGCTGTTACCAGAACAACAAACTATGTGCCCCAGTTTCTAACCAGAGAGCAACTTGAACGACATATGGCAAAAAAAACCTTGGTGATCCTTTTATAGGCTGTGTTAATGTCATACAGAGTGTGCATTTAAAGCAACAAGATATCCAGTCTTTTTTGGTTCCTCTGATGTGACATGAACGCAGCGCTATTATCCAACTCCAACAGAATGATATTTAAAAATTGAATTAATATACACACAACCGTTTCATGGGTAAAACTGTGCAATCAGGAGTCATTTGTTTTCATTTTTGAAAAGTCAAAACAGAGCAAAATCCTATTCCTGCTTACTTTAAGTCACTTTTATGTGGAATCTCAATGTGAGGGCTCTGCATGCTAATTCTTTCAATCAGACAAGTTTGGAGTTTGTACATTTATCAAATTAATAACTGAAAAACGAGGCTGATAGTGATGATGTTTATCTGCCAGTGAAACCCTGATCTCTGTTATTCTTTATAACGCGGGCCAGTTAATGCAGTTAACATCTGAAGGCCCAGTTTATATTGCACTATTTATATCCCTTCCAGGTCAAGTTAGAGCAGTTGACTGTGTAAGACTGAGAGACCTTCCTGTTTTCTAAGATGATTTCATCCCTGATGTATGCATGTCTTATAAATGTTATGTCTATTTTTTCAGTCCCCTCTCAGACGTCAAACACTTGTTTTACATTTCAGCGGTTAGATGTAAACGCCATGACTGTTAACTTAAGATGTGTTTACATTAACAGAACTGCCGAGCTTAACTTAATTTCAACAATAATTCTAGCGGTAATACTCATACTTGCTGTACATTTTAAATGAAGTTTTGCCTCAGGTTGTATCAAGTTTTTCTTGATCTTAAATTAATCTCAAACACAGCTGAGTGATGGTTTAGTTTAATACACAGACAACACTTTACAATAACCATCATTAATCAATGGTAAATCAATAGTTTATTGAACTTTGTAAATAGTTATTTTACTGTAAACAGACAATTAAATAATAATGATTGATGTTTGCTTATATTAGTAATGCTGTTATTTATGTTCATTTAACCAACCCATTCTCATTTCCTAAACGTCAACCATGATGTTCTTGGTATCTCTCCTGTGCCGCTTTCCGATGTTCAGGGACAGTGTGTCAGTTTTCACTCGTTATGCACATTGTGTCTTTTCAAAATAGATTTCCGTTTTCCAAGGCAATGTACAGTTTCTGCTTGTTAAATGCATGCAGTCTGTTTTTCAAATTAAATTTGATGTATGTAATTAATTTCATTTTTAGGTTTACTTCCTCAGGTCTAGGCAACAAAAGCACGTGGTTAGGTTTAGAAAAAACATCATGGTATGTTTCTTACCAGTGTAATGTAACGTCATGTGACATACCTCGTCAGCATAGCACGTGTCACATACTAGCACACTACATTATTATTAAAATAACTCAACTGACTTTTGGTTTCACACAGGAAACAAACAGCGGTCTCATGGGTGAAAGTCCGCACCACCTTCACTCCCACCCGCCCAATGCCGATTTTCTCGCTCTTTATACTACAGCAGTTGCTCCGAGCATCAAAAAACACTGCTGCCGGGTTAGACTCAAACTGCCACTAAAGGCTGCCTCTGTACCTTGGTATTGGACACCAAGGGCTGCTGAACACGCGTCAGATTGATGAGGCGGGAGTAAGACCAGGTTCATTAAGCAGTTTATTGTTGCACACAACCTAACATTTTATATCCACCTTATTCCTGAGGGCACTTCTGTTTGATTGTATATGGTCGGTTTCAGTGGCTAATCTTGGTGACTAACCACCAACTGCAGTTCTTTTTTGAAGTAATTTGCCTTCAGTTTAGCTACAATTGCTTTGTATTTTTACAGATACTTAACGTTAAATTAGCATTTTCTAAAATGTCTTTGATTAGCTCCGGTGCTTTTAGCACTGTCCACATCTGTAACGTTACAAACAACCAGACTGAGCTAAATTTGTTGCTCCAGCAACAGTGTTGAACGTGCAGCCAGTACAAAAAGAGATTGTTCCTGTAACCAGCGGTACAGTTTCCATTGCCAACCTACAAAGAGAAATCGCTTACCACCTGCACTGTACAACGTTATACTGGATTGTGCGATGTAAAAATAAAACACCAACACACCTTTCCTTATTGAATCAGTATGGGACAGGATTATTCCTGTATTTTCGTGCACCCCCTTAAAATTGCACGTTATAAAATCAACTCAGCAGCATAATGATACCTTGAATTATGCATTTAGTCATGTACGCTCTGCCTCTTTTATATCAAATCAAATGAATACCTTAAGTTATTTATTCTACTACTTCTTTAAATTACGGATATAACTTAGATCTGCTGACAAATGTGGCATCATGTTTCACTCAGTGAAATATATTCCGATTTAATAAGTCAGCTGTTAAAAAAATGTATAAACTGCGGTGTTAAGACAGACAGGCGGAACATTAGCCGGTAAACATCGCATTTATTTACTTTACATGGAACGAAAATTAATACAGAATTATGTTAAATGTTTGTTTTATGTGTTGGTGACCATTTATGATGCGTAGGAAATTCTAAATCGTCTTCTAGAAGTAGTTGATGTTTACTGTAAGCTAGCTCAGACTCCATTAAATGTAATAATAGGCTACTGGAGCAAGGCAAGCTAGGAGATGCTGCTTTGGGATGACAGAGGTAATATCACATTTTCCCATATGAACAGGTGTAACAGGTGGTGTGTATTATGTTTTATTTCCCAGTTGCCCTAGAGAAGAGTATTAGCATAACATTATATACTGTTACCATCAGAAAAAGTTCTGTGGGGGTTAGGAATAAGGTGGAATAAGATTAAGTATTTGTTAATGGTTAATAATTGGTTTGTAAACCATATATAACGTTATTTAGAGTGGCCGCTGATGATTATCATACGTTGTTAAATGCTAAACATAAATACTTTGTGGTGCATGCGTTAACATTATTGTGGTGGGCGTTACAAAGTTGCAATGTTTATACATGTACCACACAGTACTTATTAACCATTTAACAGAGGTGGGGCCAAGTCATTGTTTTGCAAGTCACAAGTAAATCTCTAGACTTTGCACTCAAGTACCAATTCAAGAAAATTACAGACAGAGATGCAACAACTTCCAACTTAATTCAACATCTGAACTTGAAAAAACAACAATAATTGGAGGCTAAAATTAACATCATTAGCAAGCTAATGCTTAGCTAACATTAGCTTAATATAAATACTGGCATTACACACGTTATGATTCATTTAGAAGCAATTTGTTTAGGACTCAGAACTTAAAGTTAGGGCTTTGGACTTGAGTTGGGATCTGTCAGTTTTGAATCGGGTCTTGCAAAACATTGACTTGGTCCCACCTCTGTTAAATGGTTATAAAATGTTAATAGAGTAACACACACAGTATTCATCAACCATTTAACAAAGTATCATCATCATAAGTGAGAACTTCTTTAAAGAAATTAAATACCGTTTATAGGCTGTTTACTAACCAGTTATTAACCATTAACAACTACTTAATCTCATAGATAAAATATTAGACTGTGTGCAACAGTAAACTGTTTTAAAACAACCTGGTCTCACTCCAAACTCACCAAACATCAACACTTGGTCAGCGACCATCAGTGTCCCATACTGAGGTAGAGAGGCAGCCTTTAGCAGCAGTATGAGATAAACTGGGCCGCAGCATTTTTTGATGCTTGTAGCACCTGCTGTAGTATGAAGAGCAAGAAAAATCTGCACAGGACAGGTGGGAGTGGAGGTGGTCTGCGCTTTCACCCATGAAACCGCTGTTCATTTCCTGTGTGAAACCAAATGTCAATTGAGTTATTTTTGTAACAGTGTAGTGTGCTAGTATGTGGCGCCTGCTACACTAGTGACACATGTCAAGGGACGTGACATTAAATTAGTCAGGGACATACTACTTTTCAGGGTTCCCTCAGTCATGGAAAAGCTGGAAAAGTCACATTCTCCAGGCCTGGAAAAGTCTTGCATTTAGTTGTGTGTAGTGAAATTGTTGCTGTTAGCCTCCATGGACAATGTTGTATGTGATGTAACATCAGGGCAAATTTATTTTCTGTAGCTTTTGAAGTAACATAGCTCTAATGTGCGTAAATATGCGACAGCGTTTTGTCTACCACCATGTACGTTTCTTTATTTTCTCCCCACGCTCCATCCCTTCCTTAATGTATGGCAGCTAGCTAAAATTATGTTTGAATAGAGTTTGAATCTATCATGTTTAAAAATGAGTTTGGCAAGACATGTTTATATCATGGGTCCTTGAAAAGTCATGGAAAAGCTCTGAAACTTAGCCCATGAAAATATTTGAGAACCCTGTATTTTAAGCCAAACCATGATGTTGTTTTGTAAACCTAACCACGTGCTTTTGTTGCCCATAGTTACCTACGTTCCAAGTTTATTTTGAAAAACAGACTTCATGCATTTAACAAGCGGAAATTGTACATTTTCTTTGAAAATAGAAGTTTATTTTGAAAAGACACAATGCATGTAACAAGTGTAAATTGACACTCACCCAGAGCATCATAGATTGACGTATATGGCTGCTGACCAAGTATCTGACGAGTTGGGAAAGACAACAGTTTGGTTAAAAAAAATAATAATAAATTATAGCATTAATAATAATTAGTAATTATTATTTCATTATTTGTTAACGGTAAACAACTATTAACTAAACTTAAAATATCATGTATTAATGATGGTTTTTATAAAGTGTTTACACGAGTCTGAAGTTAAAGGAATACCCCACTTTCCAACGTGTAGATAATCACACCTATTTACATATTTACAAAAAAACTTTATGCGCAGTCGTTATCTAAAGTCTGTCTTCATGCAGAAAGGTTGCTTCACTTGCTGTTGTGTAAGTCTTAACTGAATTTAAAATGTCTTACTCTGAATATTTAAACATAATGAACAACATAAGCACTTTTACAGTTTTCTAGTTAGTATTTTTTTACAATAGATTATAGAGGGTTGTCTCTTCTCTTGTTTATGTGTTCAACACTGTTTTTAACATCAACCCTGGGGGATTAAAAAGAACATGAATGTTTCCTCTTCGAGGGGTCTCTTTGTCTTATCCTGCTGCCGCAGCATGGCAGTTACTCTGTAATGTGACCTGCAGCGATCCTGTCTGAGATCGACACGCTGCTGCACCACGTAGCTGTAGTCTCCTCTGATAGTTCAGTCAGATCCACAACACAGTGTCCTCCTGTTGTTTACATTTCTACTGGAGGGAGAGCTTTACCGGTACACCCACAGTCAGTGTTGCCTGTATATACATCTTGTCTTTCTTCTTTCTGTATTGTATATTTATATCATTTTGTTATTGTAAAAATTGTAACTATATTGTGAGAATAAAGTACTTCTTGTAGGGAAAAGTAGGTTGTGAGTTTATGTTGTTGCACGTTGTACAATGTGAAACTACACTGGAGCACTGAGGCCCTCTGGTGGTGTGTACAGTGAACAGGCCTCACTGCCGACCGATACACTCCCAATTCTGTCACATCTGTTTTTAAACCTGGGAGTAGACATGTGGAAAAACAACCCAGAGTGTTGTACAGTGAATTTTATGTGTGAAATACTGCATCATGTTATTTGTGTGGGACTATTTGTCGCAACAGATGAACACACATTTGGTGTGTCAGTGAGTGTTTACAGCAGCAGGATGATGTATGTGACTTAAACACTGCCATTAATGTTAATAAATAAGTAAATGATAAAAATGAATATGTTTTTGGGCAACAGTGGATGATATGATATAAGCATTATAGTTTATAAGCTACATCTGTCATCTTTTCATCTCCAGTATTGGTATTTTTCATCTTAAAGGGGAACTCCACTTAAGAATTCTATGTTATTTCCATTGCCTGGGAAAGTTCAATCAGTATTTGTGAATACGAGCGACTTTCTCTCTCTCAAAGCAAGAAACCTGAGAAGTAAGTCTTAAACTTGTGTCATCAAGTGTAAAGTCTTGAGCTGCTACATAGACAATAAATAGGGCGACAGATTTTGTGAACCCACAGAATGTTTGTTTTCTATTTTATACCCAAATGAGTTTTATTCTATTGTAGTGGTCTCAGTCCTTAAACAGAGAATGTTCCAATATACTCTGTTCCCTGAAATCTAACAAAAATGCCCCTCACCAAACGAGCCCCCAAACACCTTCATATCTACACACCCCACCTTACCCACACCCTACTCTTAGATCTCTGCAATCCAACTCACATCACCAGCTGCCTGCTTAACTGCCATGAGTTTAAGAGTCGTTCAGGTTGAGCTATTGGAACAACCATAAACGGCACAAATCATGGGCATTTGTGCCTGGCCTCCAGTTTCCCGCCCTCCATCTGGGCAGTACACTGATGCATGATGTCATTTGCAAAGAAGCTATTATTTATCCATGGAGCAGCTTCAGACTTTATACTTGGTGACATCACAAGTTTGGCTTTTGGCACTCTGGATTTCAGAGAGATTTTTTCATGTTTGCTTACATTTCTGGGCCGTCTTGGACCATAGGAATAACATGTATGAATTTTGAAAATGGACGTAGTTTCTCTTTAAACAGAACTGCTCATTTGGCTCGCTTGCTTGCTTGGTCGTTGATTTTTGTGCTTGAGTGTCATCAGACAAATATAAGAACTGCCTCTTACAAGAACTAAAGAGGTAGGGTGTTGGATTTATTTGCATATTCTTTGTGGTTGCACGCTATGCTCAGTACTTTGCCCAGTGTAGACTGAAGTTACTTAAGAGGGATGTGAGCTCCGTTGCTCTGCATGTGTTTGTTGGTGCTTTCAGTTTTGGCTGTCTGGACGAGTTGTGCTGCTTTATTTTCGTCAGGATGCCTGAATGTCCGACAAACACTTGAGGCTGCAACTAATAATTATTTTGTTTTGAATGTTGTTGATTCTGAAGCACCCCTCTTAAAGGTGACGACACATTGTATTTCCGTGCGTCTGTCCTTATAAACAAACATAATGTCAGATTAGATTGAAAACATAAAATAATATTATAATAATAGTTTAACATCATCTGCAAAATGTTGGAGCCTCAAACAGTTTGGCTTTTTTTTTCTTGAAATACCAAAATGGTTGCCAGTTAATTTCTGTCAATTGTCTGATTGATCAGTGGACTTGTAGTTGCAGTTCTAAAAGTCAGTAGTTTCCACATCTGACATTTACGTTGGTAAAACATTTTGGGGCAGCTACCATGGCTTATAAAAAAGACAGTGACTGAAAATGAAAAAATGACAGGCCCTAAGCTTGACTGGTTTTCTGAGTCACCTCTCATTAAAATTAAGGGAGGTTCAGTATTTCCTGTCAGGGTTACATGTTGTTGAGGCAGCTGCTCACACACTGTGTTAACTGACTAACCTCCATACAGAAGATAAAAACTGAGTGGGTGCTGTAAGATGCATGAATTTCAGGGAATGTGACCAGTTTGGCTGACCTTAAAATGTCACTCTTGACTGCACATAATTAAAGTCTCTTTCACACAAAGTTCCCAATAACCTTTCAGGCACCACTTGTGATTTTCACTGTTCACACACACTACATTCAGGAATTTTTCTGTCTCGCTTCCATCTTAAATTTTTAGCTATGCTGTAGCAGCTCTGTGGGGCTGATGCTTTGCAGGTATAATGTTTACCATAGTCACTACTTTAGTTTAGCGTGTTAGCATGCTAACATTTCCTCATACATCTGCTAGGTACAATGAACATCTGTACTAAGTTTTTGACTATTAAGTACATGTTGAGACATTTCAACCAGGTCCTACTTCGAAGTCGTCGAAAACCAGCGCTTGGTCAGTGACTTCTGGTGTCAGACACTGATGGAAAAAGCAGTCCTGTCACTACAGCATGATACGCGTCAGGGGAAAATGTGGCGAGACAACAATGTAAGTTAAGGGGGCGAAAGTCATAGTATGGGTCAAACAACCATCGAATATCACCCCATTCTTTTTTCCTAAACCCAACCACGTACGTTTGTTGTTGAAGGAAAAAAAACAACAGAAATTTGCAGAGCTGTACCAACGTAGTGCATTTATTTTGAAAGAGACTATACAAACTGTACATTCTCTGCGAAAACGGAAGTGTAATTTGAAGACAGAAAGAACTTGACACAGCGTCCAAGAAAGTCAGCATACCCAGGGTACCTTCCACAACATATCTCGATAACACCAAACGGTGATATGTGACAAGGTCAAAGTGAGAATGCGTTGGATATTTTACAGAATTAGCAAAAAATAGGAAAAATGATCTGGGGAGCATGAATGTCTAAACAAAATTCACTGCAATCATCCAATAGTTGTTGAGATATTTAAAGGACCAGTGTGTAGGATTTAGTGGCATCTAGTGGTGAGGTTGCAGAACTCAAACTTGTCTTGAAGAACTATGGTGGTCAACACGAAAATGCGAATGGCCCTGAGCCAGTGTTTGATTTGTCTGTTCTGGGCTACTGTAGAACAACGTGGCAGATTTCTTGGAAGAGAGATATGTTATATTTGCTTGTATTATGTAGGGGATACGTTGAAACTTCACATTTCAACAACACTGTGGTTAGATTTAGGCTGCTTATGGTGATGGATGGATTACTGAAAGGGCCTAGTGTCAGGAGGGTCCCCTCTGGCCTTCACTTGCAAAAAGTTAAATATCAAATTAACACATACTGACCAGGAAGAGACTTAAAATGACCAAAAAGAGACATTAAATGCCACGAAGGGATTAAAAGGAACTGCCAAGAGACACAAAAACTACAAAACTGACCACAAAAAGAGACAATGATGTCCAGTGGAGATGGAGAGGTGGTGGGCCCTTCACACATCTGTGCCCACTGTCTCATAATCCACCCATGTTTATGGTTAGGAAACAAAAAAGTAGCGATGTCTCACTTTTCGGGCCTAAAAACCTGCTGGAAACACAACAATGGCTCGCCAAATCATGACCGGTTTCGTTGCTTGTTTGTCTCAAATAGTGGTCTGCAGCTTGGCAGGCATTTTGCCTTGGTGACACACCGTCCACCATCCTCTCCACCTCGTGATGACAAAGTCAGCTCAAACACTACGTCACTTTAGAAACTTAAATATGATGATAAGTATGCACGATGTCAACATTTTCTTCTGACTACTGTCTTCTTCCATTTTAAAGTCTTGTCAGACAGCTTGTATTACAATATTTAACATATGAGAACGTTGGCTGCTTTTCTAACTGAAAAGAAAAGGCACCACAAAAAAAAGTATTGATACTGAAACTGAGCTATTGTTTTGGTATGAGTATCGAAAAATATCGACCAAAGCCAAGCCCTAGTTCTGTTAACAATTTGGTATCACATGAGTGTTTGTTGTTTTCCGGCAAATCATCTCAAAAGCCTCCAAATGTACCTTTCACCCCGCGAATGTTCAGGTGAACAACACTGCGTCACTCGACCATAAAAATGGCACACAACGTGAATGAAACAGGATTTTAACGTTAAAAGTGTGGGCTGTTCAGAGTTATTTTGGTTTCAGCGTTACAGCGCTCTTCCCCTTATTTGCCTGTGTGGTGACAGACGGCACACTCACTGGTGCAGACACTTTTTCTCTGGTTCACAACACCTTCATGCCTGCAGAGCGACGTAGACGAACGTTTGGACGGCAGCATTCGAAATAGCTTTTTTCTCCCTCTGCATGTCATCATGCGCTGGTTACTGGCTGGATGCTGTGGACTCGCTTTGATCAGTATCTCAGGTAAATATAAACTCTTAATGCAATATGATCAATTTGATAAGTGACTGAAAAATGAGAATGATGCAAAAAACAACAACAGTCTTGGTGTTTATATTAACATTTGTGAAACGCTGAATGTTAGTGCAGCACTTAAATTAGCCGAATTGTTTGGTAATGCTTTTCGTAGCTATTTAATGGTACTTTTTACGACTGTTTAACCACGGATATAATGCATACAAGTGTTTTGCATGTTATTTTTGACTCCACAGTACCATTACTTCCTGGCCATCTGGGGGGAAAGGGGAAGTTGTCCTCTGAGACAAAGACTTATTATTTTTAATATACTGCATATACGAGGAAGATAATGGAGTAAACATTAAAAACAAACCATCACATACAAACTTAAATAGACTTAAACAACAAATCACCACAACTTTGATGTGTACAGTGATGCAGCTTTAGGTTGGATTAACCAATGCATTAACTCTAATATCCTCCTTGTCTTACACCTACATTTATACAAAACAGTCCCTTTTACTGCCTGACATGATGGCAATAAACATCCTGAAATGATGAGTTGATTAGTCAAGGGCTGCAACTAATAATTATTCTGATTTTGAGTAATCTGATAGATTCCTTATTTTATCAAATTAAAAGTCCAGATATTCAGCTTACAATCGTGTAAAAACAGAGAGCAGCCAGTCTTTACATTTGAGAAGCTGGAACAAGCAGATTTTTGCTTGATAAATGACCTCATTGGTTACTGAAATTGTTTTTGATTCATATTCTTCAACTGAGCACAGGCCAGGTGTACGCAGGGGTGTTTCTAGGATCTAAGGACATTCAGGACTGTTCTCCAGGGTATTCTCCCATTACACTTACCTAAATATTTAAATATATAAACAAGCTTGATGCTTTTTTTTTTATCGTGGACTGAATAAAGCAAGTCCCAAGTTAGTTGTGGTGGGAATCAAACAAGTCAAGTCAAGTTCCTGCTATAAGTCAAGCAAGTTAAGTCGAGTCATTGCTCAGGTCAGGCGAGTCACAAGTCAAGTCATATGTCACGTACAGCAAACATCTCCTCACGATCCGCTAGCTACATGTCCTCTGAATATGCTGTGAAAAAGTCCGGTCTCTGAACGCGGTGCCCATGTTTCACAGTCTCACGCAAGCGTGCACACGTGAACGTGGTGCACAGAGAGGCAGTCAGAGCTACAGGCTACAGTGAGGCTATAAACAGAATTCAAATGAAGCTTTTCCAAACAGCTTTTTATGTCGGGGCTTCAGGACACTTAGATCACTACGGACGAGCAGTGCGGAGATATTATGTGGTTTCAATTATGTGTTTTTGGACGTTTGAATCTGGGGTGCCGTAAGCCTCCATAAGTGTTGTGAGGACTCTAAAACTTCACCTGAGCCTCCCTCGGCATGAGGGTGAGTAGATAATGGGTGAATTTTCATGTTGGGTGCACAACCCCTTTAACAGTTGTGTAAATCCAGGGTAACTAGCAGGTATCGCTCATTCATGACAGAGTCACAGAAGACGAGGGGAGGGGGGGGAGGGTCGAGCTAGCTCCGTTGTGTTTGATAACATTGTTGAACGTGAACAGAAGTGACGCCCAATGGTGCTTAGCGTGCCTTTAATATTGAATTAAAGCCAAGTCCTTTCGAGTCATCTGTCTCAAGTCAAAGTCAAGACTCAAGCCATGAATACAGTCTTTTATCAACGTTAGTCAAGCAAGTCTCAAGTCATCATATTTGCGACTCAAGTCATGTGACTCGAGTCCCCCATCTCTGGTAATAACAAAGTCAAAGATGCTTTACATAGAAAAGGGTAAAAAACAGTATTCACACGGTATGTATTCTAACTCTTTAACAGACACAATAAAATAAAAAGAGACTTTGAATAGAGTCAATTGGGGAAATTAAAACAGGGAACAGTGACTGAAAACGCCCTGACACCCGAGATTCAGGTCTTGGCCCTGGGGATTTCAAGGAAGTTAACTTCAGCATTAGCATTAAGCCATAAAAAAAATGTAAAAAGATGAGTTATATGAAGACTCACCCCTGTACAGTTGTCATATATTATAGATTAGCTACATAGACCAAAACTGTTTTTTGTGTCAGACTGTAAGCAATTTATTTCCACTGTAATTTTGGGCATTTTAACATTGGGGTCTATGGGGACTGACTCGTTTCCTGAGCCAGCCTCAAGTGGAAGATGCTGCTTGTTTTTTAAGCACTCTGGCACCTTATTTTCATTAAAATTAGGAACAAAATCATAGTGTGTGTTAATTTGTTTTCTTTTGAGTTAGAAAATGGTCTGTGGGCCACCCAGCACCCTGACACGGTCAAGATTTGGCTCATGGGCCTGAATTGCTGGTCCATGATAACTCTGTGTTGCCTTAACCTAAAATAATTGTTTGATGTTTAGAGCTGACATGATTAGTTGAATCATTTATTTTACAGAAAAAGCATTAATTTAGGTCATTTATCAAGCTGAACATTCTCTAATCGCAGGTTCTCAGATAGAAAAAGAATTTGCTGCTTCTCTGTTTTATGTCTTTATAAAGTTCATATTTTTGAGTTTTTCACTTTTCATTGGACAAAATAATTAAAGTGGGTCCTGGGAACTTGAAAAAATTAACAACTCACTAATCACTTGCAACCAGAGCTGCAATAATTAATCAATAGACAAGGTCATCAACAGAAAATTTAACGATGTTGATCCTCGAATAATTGTTTTAGTAACTGTTTTAAGCTATAAAGTCAAACATTTGCAGGTTTCGTTCTTCTTAAACGTTAGAATTTGATGCTTTTCATTATCATACATGAAGATGTCTCCATGGGCCCTGGGGAATTTACAGAGCATGTTTCACTCTATTATACAATTAATCAGTTAATCGAGAAAATAATTGGCAGATTAATTATGAAAATGATTGTTAGTTGCTGGCAGCCCTAGGTGCAACCTTAATGACTGCCATTAACATCCTCGTCATTGTAAACAATTATAAGTCTCTGCATGCTTCCTACTTTCAGTGTCAATTGCCAGTTGTTATGTTAATATTCTGTTTAATTCATCCATCATCATTTGTAAGATTATGACCAAGATAATAGAGACTTTATCTCTGCCAAAGCAGAACTCTTGAAAGAGTAGTTTTCTATCCTCTTCACATTACGACATTTGTCTTCTTGGTATTAAATGTGAAGTCAAAGCCAGGATCATGTCGGAGTAGTGTACTTACCAACAGCTGCAGGGACGAAATACAGCCATATCATCTGCATACATGTTTGTCTTGTAACTGTGTCACAATCGCCCTCAACCTTCTTTTGTCTGCTCAGTGGCCTCAGAGACTCGCAAGGTGATCGTGCAGAAGCCCCGGTTCTATGGTGTGCCAGTCGGACGCGACTTGTTCATTTACTGTTTGTCCATTTTTGAGATTGCTACGCCAAACACCGTACAGTGGTACAAGGCTGAGAAGTACGGCATGGCTGAGCAGTATGCAGTGCCCGAAGGAGACAGAATCGAGTTAATGCCAGAAAAGAATAAGTTTCTCTATACTAACACCAGTAAGGAGCAAATGGCCCTCCTCCAAATCCTTAAAGTGAACATAAAGGACAGCGGAGTGTACTTCTGCAGGATAAACAGTGTATGGGGACCTGGGACCGCGGTTCAAGTTGCCAGTAAGTGGCTGGGACAACAAATATCTCATGCAGACACACAGACACATTATGCAAAGATGATTTACAGAGGTCTGTACCAGCTCACACCTTTCCTCTCACAGGACCCCTTAATGTCGAAGAGGCTCTGCACAGGACCAGCATGAAGGATGGGCTCATCATTCTCCAGGGCCTGGTGTTGGCTGCGTGTATTGCTGCTCTACTGCTACGCAAGCGACGTTTGGTGAGGAACAAGGCCACCAAAATAAATCTGTGATCACCAGAGTGCACTGCTGAGTTTAGCTGAATTAGATGTAATAGATGAGACATACTTTTTATGGAACTTTAGCTCTTGAGAATAAAACACATATCCAACAATATAAACATGTTTCCAGGTCACAGCCAAAACAAAGACCTACCTGCAGCTAATCCAACTAATAATGATGCTCATACATGTGTTGATAAAGATTAGCTTTTAATCATAAACAAGTTCCTAAAGGCCAAAGTGACGTCCTAACATTGCTTGTTTTGTCTCACCAGCGGTCCAAAAGGCCAAAATATTCAATTTACAATTTCATAAATTGAAGAAAATCAGCAAATCCTCTGGTTTGAGAAAACAGTAACGAAGCAATTTCTGGAAACTTTTCACAGTTTATAGACACAACACATAATCAGTTAATCGTGAACAACTGGCAGATGAATATATAATTAAAATAATCATTAGTGGCAGCCCTAAATCAGATATCCAAATTGTTGTCAGTCCCTTTTTCTGCGGACCAACAAATTTTTTAAAGAGTCAGTGTGTGATTTAGGGCCGTACAGGAAAAGTTCATACACTATAGGTATGTCTCAAATCACATACTTCCATGTAGTATACTATGTGCACTGTGTACTCATTGGCGTAGTGGGCGAATCTCGACAGGGTAGTGTTGTCTCAAACCAAACACGGCCGTTGTGCACTCACTAGGAATGACAACCGCAAATTAGCTAGTTAGCACACTAGCATTTGCGTTTGTGTTATCGTTCGCGGTACATAAAACCATCACAGACTGCTAAATTAACCCAATAAACATATTGCTGGCTTATACCCATCAACATCTTGAGGGCGAGAAGTGTCCATAGTTCATGGGCGCTGGGATCAAACCACCAATCTTCCGATAGGTGGATGACCCGCTCTACCTCTGAGCCACAACCCCCCTACTTACTCTATTATTATTTTATTTATTTTTTTGACATATAATATGACTTTATTATGACCTTTTTATGACATTTGTTTTCACACTTAGTCCCTGGCCTCATATGAGCAGAGAAAATGTCAATTAGCTGCTAGGCTAATTCATATAATGTGAAATGCCATAGGCTTGTGCTAATAATGTTAGCATGTTGTATTTGTGGGGAAAATGTGTCCAGATAAAGACAAGTGTTTGTCTGTGAATGCTGCGAGTTATAGTGAAGCTGATTTGTGTACTTGTGTTTGAAATTGTCTCTATTAAACCGTGTTTAATGTGTGTTTAACTAAACTTCACAGCACTTCACAGAAACCCCAACGCACACTGTATAAAGCTGCCTTTAATTTGCATCAGTGTTGATAAGCTAACAGAGCTGCTCAAGCTGAAAGATAACACTTACCCGATTTAGTTCCATGTATAAACTTCTGAAAGCCCTTTTTTTTGACTAGACCCTGCGAAGGAAGTGCCTCCAGTGCAGCTTCTACCAACAGCTCTTCAACCATTTGCTTAAATGTAACCATAATTGCTACTGTAGCCTACTTCGATGCACTTTCTTGTCCTTTCTCTAATTTTAAAGGGGTGTATCATTTTCTTTTTACAGTTATCATCATGTGGGTATATGATGCAAGGGTATGCAAGTGTAACAGGTTTTATTACACCTAAAATATGCACCTTGTAGCCGTCGTTCTCAACAGCTCTTGTCCTCTTGAACATGAACATCACACTTCAAGTCACCATTTTTCCACTAGTCAGTTCATCATTGTTCGCTCTTAGTGTATTGTTCAGTACACAGTGTGCTTAACAGTAGTTGGTACTAACTCTGTAACTGCTTTAACTTTTCTCCTTTTCATTTCTCCTTTTTATGAACAGTGGGAAAAGAGGGACAGCATATATGAGGAGCCTGAAACTGATCACATCTACGAGGTTTGTTAAAGTGTCTTTTTTTCCTTACAGTAATATTAATCAAAGACAAACGGTGGTAGAAGTAATATTCAGATCCTTTAAGTAAAAGTGCTAATACCACACTGTGGACATGTTACAAGTGAAAGTACTCCATTCAAAACTTCACTTAACTCTTATAAGAGTATTATCATTGCTGTAAATTGTTCCTCAGTGCATCAGATTCTATAAGATCACCGCACTGTCTGTTCTGTTTGAGAACCACATACGTCTAAAAAGTCAGCTTTTTATCAAACATCTGGATCTTCAGCCTAGATTTAAACGTGTCTACAGAGGGGGAGCTCTTAATTGAAAGGGTAAAGCTGTTCCAGAGCTTTTGTGAGACTTCTGCAAATGCACAATCGCCCTTCACGCTTAGTCTCGACTGCAGGACTACCAGGATGAAACAGCCCTGTTTTCAGCTTTGTGACGCTGCATTTTCCAGCTGATGCAATAGGGTTTTTAAAAAGTTTACTTAGCTTAAGAGGTAAGAGAATTTTCCTAACACATGAAGGAGCACTTCATCCTTCATTTTATCACAGACGTTCACAATTAACACATCTGGAGATACATGGTTTCACTGGACAGGAAGGGGATGGACATTTGTAATCTAGGGATGTCTACGGGTCCTTAAAAAGTCTTAAAGTGTCGTAAATGTTACAACTATAAGGCCTTAAAAGTCATTGAATAGTCTTCAGTTTGAATTTGTGAGGTCTGCTACAGACATTTAAGCTAATGTCTTTTATCCAATTTTAAATTTATTCCTGTGAAAATGAGTAAAGCCTTTCTATGTTAAAGTCCACATTTATAATGTTACAAATCTTTAAAAAACAAAACAAAAACTTACTTGCACTTATCTGTTGACAAAATGTAGATTGACTTAACTCACTCTAATCACCATATTCCCACATTAAACTTACCTCTGTATAGGATCACATATACTTGCCTGCAATGGTAACCTGCGATGCTTAATGAAGTAAAACCTGATTTATCCAAAAATATGTCCTAAATTTAGTTAAAAGGCATCTTGAACGGGTCTTAAAAAGCCTTAACTTTAATAGTCTGATACCTGTAGACAGCCTGAATCTGCAAAGTGATTAAAGCTGTTGGACAAATGTGGAGTAGAAGTATAAAGTAATAAATAACATGTAAAAGTAGAGAAAAAATGCCTTAAATTTGTACTCCACCATGCTTCATCACATTCTGCCGCTGTAAAAGATGAGGTACTTTGTGTTATAAGTGGTCATTGTATTTGTGAAGACACAGCTGTGTTTTTACACATGCAACAAATACCAGGAGACACACAGTCGCCTCGCATCGCTGAGCTCATAACCACAATTTTATCTGTCAACGCAGCTCTCAGGTTTGTTTTTTTCATTTATGAATATGAACACAGCTTATATGCTATTTGGAGGAACCACAAGTTTGCTGAACTTTTGTTTGCTTTTTGTTTTTAAATTGAATTTATTTTTTAGCCTATTTTTTTTTTTATATGAAAGTGACGACGCAATTTAACATATTTCAGAGCAGAGTTTAGAGCTGATGCTAATTTTCATCTCTTGTCCCTAGTTGGGCTTTTACATGTAGATCTAAGATGTTATTAAAAATATAAAGTTTAAAACATCATGCAACCACTATACACTAAGAATAATGTCACCATAACTTTGGAAAACAGCATTTGTGGGTTGGACATAGATTTTAATTGCTTCAAATTTGTAAAAACCATAGAAGAAGAATTTTTGTGTAGCATCTTTCATATAAAAATTGCTGCTCAGAGTGCTTTACACCGTACAAGGAAGAGAAACAAAACAAGAGAAAGCACATCGCCTAAATGCATTACCTGTACTGTAAAAAATATCCTCCAAAGTATCTAGAATAAAGAAAGAAAATATCTGATGTGTTTTTTAAATGACAAAATGCTACGTTACTGGAAAGCTGGAGCCAAATAAAATGGGTTTATTGTACTTAGGTACAATAATTAGTTAATTGTGAGCACAGTGTCTTTGTAGGTCATTTTAAAACTGCATTTTTCAAGTGATATAAGAGTCAGGAGTGTCATTACAAATAATATCAAAGATATTTAAATGTCAGTTGCTCTGCTGTGACATTTCGCAGCTGCATATCTTTATCTTCTGCCTGAATCACTGACTATGCAAATTAAAGCTGTACCAGGACGCCCAAATATAGACATGAACTGCACTTTATCTCCGATTCCTGAAAGCCACATGAGGCGCTCACATATACATGTTAACTGACCTAAAACTTATTTCCATCTTTCAGGGTCTGGCGATTGAGACATGTGGAGGAGGTCTGTATGAGGAACTCTCTGTGTACGCCGAGGCTGAAGTAGCTGAGGCCCCGTGGGAGTAAGACAGCCACACAATAACGTACAAGGTCTTGGTTTTAAAAGTACATATGATGTGTTGTTAGGAGTCCTCAATGGGCCCTGCTCAGATGTGGAGATGTGTCATTTTCCTCCAGTACAGTGTTTGTTTATAAATGTGCAACATGTTACTTCTAAAATGCTTGCTACATGCACAGCCCGTTCTCCAGCATAAAATGTTGACATTGTGCATCTCTGAAAACCATGTATATGTTACACTGCCAAAAACGTGTTTTTAACAAGACGTCAGGAAATTCCAGCCGTGTTTGTTGCACCAAAATTGAGTCATTTTATCATTACATCTTGACATAACCAGCCATGTTTGTCGTTTCCAGACGTTTGTTGCACCAAAACCGGGTATTTTTTTTATGCTTTGGGACATTTTCATGCATGTTTGATGCACCAAAACCAGGTAATTTTAATGAGATGTTTGATGTAAAGAAAATGTAGTATTTTAACGGAAGGCAGAACATTTCTAGCCATGTTTGTTGCACCAAAAGTTGGTATTTTTATTGGTGCGTCGGGCCATTTTCAGCTGTGTTTGTGCTTTTTAACATGTTGGAACATTTTCACACATGGTATTTTTAACAACACGTCAAGCCATTTCCATTCATGTTTGTTGCCCTATAACCAGGTATTTTTTAAGACTCGCTGGGACATTTCAGCCGCGTTTGTTGCCCCAACATTGAGTAATTTTTACATCACATCTTGACATTTTCAGCTGTGATTGTTTCGCCAAAATGGGGTATTTTTACCAAGATGTTGTGACATTTCCAGCCATGTTTGTTGCACCAAATGTGGGTATTTTTATTGGTGCATTGGGACACTTTCAGCCATGTTTGATGCACCAAATGTGGGTATTTTTATTGGTGCATTGGGACACTTTCAGCCATGTTTGATGCACCAACACCAGGTTTTTTTTGACAAGTTGGAACATTTTCAGCCATGGTTGTTGCACAAAACCAGGTATTTTTAACAATGCATCGAGGCATTTCCAGTCATGTTTGCTGTACCGTAACCAGGTATTTTTGACGACACATTGGGACATTTTCAGCTGCGTTTGTTCCACCAAAAATGGATATTTCTACGAGGCATCAGGACATTGCCAGCCATGTTTGTTGCACCAAAGCTGCGCATTTTTAATGAGATTTTAGGATATTTTCAGCCATATTTTTTAACAACAATACCTGGTATATTTGATGATACGTCGAGGCATTTCCAGTCATGCTTCTTGCACCATAACCAGGTATTGTAAACGGTACGTCGGGACATTTCCAGCTGTGTTTGTTGTACCAAAATTGAATAATTTCAACATCACATCTTGACATTTTCAGCTGTGGTTGTTCACCAAAACTGCAAATTTTTAATAAGATTTTGGGATATTTTCACCCATATTTTTTAGCAACAATGCCAGGTATTTTTAACGATATACCCAGACATTTTGAGCTATGTTTGTGCACCAAAAATAGGTATTTTTAACGACACCTAGTGATACATCCAACTGTGACAACACCAGGTATTTTGAGCCTAAACATTGTCCTCTCCTTACCCGTACCAAGTGGATTTTGTGCTTAAACCTAGCAACACATTAACCACATGGTTGAAACATACAGTTTTAATATATGTAACGTAGGCTTAAAAAGTAACGTATCCTTGGTTGCAGAGATGGTTGATGCCAACATTTCTTCCGGTGACAGGGTTGATACGCAGCTGTTGATTTTATGCTATTTAGTAACACTGGAGTGAATTAATCAGATGTGATTTGAAGTCCACTGAAGTGTAAAGGAACCGTTCTACAGTTCAGACTCGGCAGCTGAGATTTCAGCTGACATTTTTGGTGCTTCAAGAGAATGTTTTAATATAAAAAGTGTTGTGTATGATTTCATGATGACTTCTCTGAGTTTGATGTCTGTTTTATCTTATTGTGGTATCTGATATCTGTGTGTGCATCAGACGCAGTGTTTGATCCTGTTTGATTATATTAAATATGTGTGTCTTTTTTATGTATCAGGAATAAAAACAAACACATTTCCTTTTGCTGGTGAAAGTATTTTGTATTGTTTTTTAAGGTGAAAATTACATAAATAAATAAATAGAAAATAAGAAGTTGATCAACTATGTATTAATTTATAAAGATACTGGTTGTGCAGAATATCAACCGATCAATAAATACATGAGCAAACAGCTCAGTATATTTGTCTTAGAAAACATTTCACCTCTTATCCAAGAGGCTTCATCAGTTTATGCTTGTCTGACTAGGCTGTAACTAGTCTGACAACCTGGTGTGGGAAAACCCAGGTATTTAACCTCTGAAGAGGTCTTCACAAGGCCAATGATGTCATTGTTTTGTTAGTGCTCCACCCTCCTCTCCCGTCTTAAACCCTGTTACAACATCACTGGCACGGTGATCTCCTGGTTCAGATCATATCTCTCCAACAGACAGCAATTCATCCATATTAATAACTGCACCGCCTCTACCGCTCCTCTGTCCCAAGGCATCCCCCAGGGTTCTGTACTTGGTCCACTCCTTTTCATCCTCTACATCCTCCCGCTTGGTAACATCATCCACTGATATGGCCTCCATTTCCACTGCTATGCCAACAATGTCCAGATCTACATCACCACCAAATCCATCACTACAACAATCTGCTCCACACTTGAAAATTGCCTCACTGAAATAAAATCCTGGATGCAAACTAACTTTCTACAACTCAACTGTGACAAATCAGACATGATCCTAATCGGCCCCAGTTCCCTTACTAAAACCATCCATAATTTCAGCCTTAATGTTGCAAATTCTACACTTTCTCCATCTCCACATCTGCGCAACCTCGGAGTCACAACCTTTCATTTGAACCGCACGTTAATCATATCACCAAAACCGCTTTCTTTCATCTAAAAAACATAGCTCGGCTCCGCCCCTCACTCACCTCCTCCACTGCAGAAACTCTGATTCACACATTCATTACATCCAGACTCAACTACTGCAATAGTCTAAGTCTAAAGTCCTCAACAAACTACAATACATCCAGAATTCTGCTGCCCGTCTCATCATCCAGTCCTGCTCCCGCGACCATATCAGGCCCGTCCACCAGAACCTTCACTGGCTCCCAATTCCTCAGTTTTTACAGATTCCTCAAAGTCCTTATCCTGTTTATTACAGTACTACAGTGTTTTGAAAAGCGCTATACAAATAGAATGAATCATTATTATTATTATTATTATTATTATTATTATTATTGTTATTAAGGTGTGCTCCAAAGGTGTCATTATTGGCCGAAAGTACTGTGTAAAGGTTTTCATGAGATTGTGCAGGGTTTGCCCAAGTACAATATGACAAAAGAACATTCAACTTCTCTTCCAAAGATGGTCCTTAATTCTTCAGCAATCTCTTGCCAATAAGTATAACCCAGTGGGCATCCCCAAAAATATGAAAGTAGTCTGCCACTGATTTATCACACAGCCTCCGGCATTCATCCCACCGTGAGATCCCTGGTGTATAAATTTCTATTGTGGAGTCACGAAACATCACACTATGTTTTTCCACCAGAGTAAAAACAATAAACACATGTCTATTTGCTGGAAGAAATATTATTTTTTAATGACTACAGTAGAAAAAAAACCAAAATATACATTTTTTCTCAGTGCAAATTTAAGAAATAAATATGTTGATCAATATAGGATCAATAAAAACATTAATAAGTAGATAATAAATAGATAGATAAATAAATAAATGTGACAGACAGATGGTAGTTAGATGGAAACAGCTGGTCGACTCTGTTCAGATGGCTTTTCATTTCCCTCCTGATCAGCTCCCAGGCTTCAGCACTGTGGCCCTACACACAGAAGAATATCATCAGCATTCACACATGATAAATACTACTGATTGATTTATTGATTGAAACATTGATAGGTAAACTTACCATTTGCTCCAGAACATGGCTTGAGAGTCTCTTGAAGTACATTTGCAGCTTCTTGCTCTCCTTGTGATGCACAATCTAAATGAAATTAGAGTAAAACAATGATTAAAACCATCTTCACTACACAGTCACAGTGGATCTAGGTTTGGATTTCGTCTCACAGACATCAGTGATTCACGTCTTTAGGTTTGTAAATCTGAGGTTAATCCACAGTGAGACTCACACAGGAGCGAAGGCCGTCAGCCTGACTGCTTACAGCGCTGAGAAAGTTCTCCTCTGTGTTCTCCTCCCATGATGCAGAGCTGTAACCCCCCTCAAGCAGGGCCACCATCTCCTCCAGAACCTGAACTGCGAAAGCAACTTTGTCCTCAGCCTGGAGGAAGAACATTCATCATGAATTACAACAGGGACAGATTTATGTCTCTTTCATGTCATTGAATTAAATGCCATATGACTTTACTTTAATAAGAATAACATATTTATGATTTTAGGCTTTTTTACATTAAATTATTTATTCAGTTTTGTCACTTTGCACTTTTTATTGCAGATTTCATCTCATGTTTTTGATGCAGTCACCTCCATGTTTTTGTGATTTTAAATGAACCCGAACAGAAATTTAATTATATTTAATTAAATCCGTGTTGTTGATCAAATGTTTGATTGGAGTTATTTTTGACTTGTTTTCAAAAATTAAATCCATTTTGTATTTGGGAGATTTTAGACAAGAAAGTTTAATTTTACTGCAGCTCTTTATTCGATGTGAATTACGTGTTAAAAAAACAAATACTCTGTTTATTAGAGCTGCCATCTGTAGTATAATATAAAGCATAATTCATGACTGAGTCTGTGACTGCAGTGTGTTCACATACCGAGCTTGCCGCAGGAGGAAAGCGCTTCCCCCGAAGTGAAACTGGAAATGGCTGCGGCCTGCGTTACGTGACATGTGATGTCCTCACACTGCCATGTGAAAATCTGCTCATTGTTTGTGTCTCCACTGGACACCATGGTAAGTGGACTTCTTCTGTTGCTGCTGCTGCTGCTGCTGCTATTTAAAGTCAGTCAATGAGTCTACTTCATGATGTGTGTGTGTGTGTGTGTGTGTGTGTGTGTGTGTGTGTGTGTGTGTGTGTGTGTGTGTGTGTGTGTGTGTGTGTGTGATGCAGGCTAATGAGGATGCTAGAGTGGACGACACTGTGTCCTTCCCGAGTCATCTGTACAGCCAGGCGTCCAAAGCATCAGTATGTCACACTCAGCTTTGCTAATGAACATGAAAGAGACATAAATCTGTCCCTGTTGTAATTCATGATGAATGTTCTTCCTCCAGGCTGAGGACAAAGTTGCTTTCGCAGTTCAGGTTCTGGAGGAGATGGTGGCCCTGCTTGAGGGGGGTTACAGCTCTGCATCATGGGAGGAGAACACAGAGGAGAACTTTCTCAGCGTTGTAAGCAGGCAGGCTGTCGGCCTTCGCTCCTGTGTGAGTCTCACTGTGGATTAACCTCAGATTTACAAACCTAAAGACGTGAATCACTGATGTCTGTGAGACGAAATCCAAACCTAGATCCACTGTGACTGTATAGTGAAGATGGTTTTAATCTTCTGTTCTATTTAGATTGGGAGCCACAGGGAGAGCAAGAGGCTGCACATGTTCTTCAAGAGACTCTCGCATCATGTCCTGATGCGAATGGTAAGTTTATCAATAAATCAATCCAACTATCAGTGTGTCTTGTCTATAACAAGAATAAAAACAATAAACACATGTTCATTTTCTGGAAGAAATATTATTTTTATTGACTATAGCATAAAGAAAATACAAAATATAAAATTTAGTTCAATGCAAATTTTAGAAATAAGCATGTAAATACAATCCATGATCAATAAATAGATTAATAACTTAATAATTAAATAAATAAATACTTTAATTGATAAATAAATGCTTTAATAAATAATAAATAAATAAACTGCATGTGACACATTGTTAATGTGACAGACAGATGTTAGTTAGATAGAAACAGCTGGTCGACTCTCTTCAGATGGCTTTTCATTTCCCTCCTGATCAGCTCCCAGGCTTCAGCACTGTGGCCCTACACACAGAAGAATATCATCAGCATTCACACATGATAAATACTACTGATTGATTTATTGATTGAAACATTGATAGGTAAACTTACCATTTGCTCCAGAACATGGCTTGAGAGTCTCTTGAAGTACATTTGCAGCTTCTTGCTCTCCTTGTGATGCACAATCTAAATGAAATTAGAGTAAAACAATGATTAAAACCATCTTCACTATACAGTCACAGTGGATCTAGGTTTGGATTTAGTCTCACAGACATCAGTGATTCACGTCTTTAGGTTTGTAAATCTGAGGTTAATCCACAGTGAGACTCACACAGGAGCGAAGGCCGACAGCCTGCCTGCTTACAGCGCTGAGAAAGTTCTCCTCTGTGTTCTCCTCCCATGATGCAGAGCTGTAACCCCCCTCAAGCAGGGCCACCATCTCCTCCAGAACCTGAACTGCAAAAGCAACTTTGTCCTCAGCCTGGAGGAAGAACATTCATCATGAATTACAACAGGGACAGACTTATGTCTCTTTCATGTTCATTAGCAAAGCTGAGTGTGACTTACTGATGCTTTGGACGCCTGGCTGTACAGATGACTCGGGAAGGACACAGTGTCGTCCACTCCAGCATCCTTAGTGGTGTTAGTGGAGTTATTAGCCTGCATCACACACACACACACACACACACACACACACACACACACACACACACACACACACACACACATACATCATGAAGTAAAGAGACAGTAGACTCATTGACTGACTTTAAACAGCAGCAGCAGCAGCAGCAACAGAAGAAGTCCACTTACCATGGTGTCCAGTAGAGCCAAAGAGTCTTCACTGTGCTGTCTGAATTTAGGACCCAACCATCTGCAGCTCAGTGAGGAGCCTGCACTGTACAGACTGAGAGACAGCAACACCAACAAGATCCTGCTGAGCATTTTGCTTTGGAAGCTACAAGTTTTCTTTGTATGGAGCAAATAGTGATTTCTCCTGTCAAGCAGCTGTTGTGATGGAGCAGAGCTGCAGAGCCTCATTTATACTGCAGGGCGCACCTTTTCACTTTCCTTACACCTGGGAATCACTGCAGCTTTCACACGGTTCAAAGGTCACAATTAACCACGACACACACCAACATACATGTATAACGTCTCACACATATTTCGGATTCGAGCCTCAATTAAAGAAATCCCCCACGATAAACACATAAACAAATATCACAGCAAAACGACAATATCACGCGCGTTAAAAACTCTCATGTGTTGTAAAACAGTAGAAAATGCAAACAACATAATGACAAACACAACTCACTAATAACAATATTAGAATGTTTAAGGTAAAATTCGATATTGGGGAATTATGGGATTATTTCAGGAACATTTTTGCGATTTTAAAGGCCAAATAGAACATTATAGACTTGAATTAAATGCCATATGACTTTACTTTAATAAGAATAACATATTTATGATTTTAAGCTTTTTTTACATTAAATTATTTATTCAGTTTTGTCACTTTGCACTCTTTTTTTGCAGATTACATCTCATGTTTTTGATGCAGTCGGTCTGCACGCTCCTAAACACGATTCTGTGTGTATTTGAATAAACAAACAAGCAACAAATAAACAAACAAAACACCCAAACTGAATTGCATCATACTTCTGTGCGGACTCGTCATCATCATTAATCATTAACAATACAGGGCTGCAGGCTCAGGACAGGTATCCGTGTCCACTCGCTGCCATAAAACGGAAGTTCCCATTCAGAGAAAATGAAAGCGGCTGCGTGACTGCTGCACGCGCTGTGACGCTCCTTCCTGACATTTCGCCTTGTTTTAACTAGAACATTGCGGCTTTTATTTCTTTAAAACTGATTGTAATTTGTGTTTCATACATTGCATGTTTGGTTTTTTTTTTATTATTCACACTCCATCAGAAAATTTTGAGCATCAACACAATTTCCTGCGTTCATGTGAAGTTGTATGCATCAATATGTGGCGTTGATTTAAAGTGTAATTATATTTTTTCCCAAAGTCTTCTATTTTATGTTTTATTGGGGGGGTTCAAATAAAAATGTTCTAAATAATGAAGAGAGCTTGTCCCCCGTTTTCTCCTTGAAATCTATGCTGTAGGCTACCTGCAGCTTGTGTGGCACAAGCAAAGTGATGAAACGGATTGGCAGCTCATTCATACTGTGTGATGTAATATAGACATGTTTGTTTTGTTTAGTCAGTTTCTATCTGAGTTGGATATTTAACACCAGCTCTATCTTGTACTTTCAGTCAGTGTAAGTATTATGAGAGTTATTACAAGGCTATAGACACTAGTGTTGCAGCGGTTTGAAAGTGTACCATGATATTACAATTGGCTTGAATGCCAACTTTATTTTAGTTATTTTTTTTTTTTACAACAAAGAGACTTTTTACACAAACTTATTTCATAAAAGGTTTCCAGTAGAGTTGCAGCTTCAATCTCAACTTTATTTTACCTTTTATACAAACTTTCATTAAAAAATGGTTTCAAGTGTCACTTATAGTCGTAAAAACTTTGTTCAACCAAAGATAAGCCCTCTCTTACATTCTTTAATGACTTATAATAGTACGTGTGTAGTTGTGTCTAATTTTAGTACTTTATAATTTATATTTTTCTGATTCTGACATATATGTTTTTGTATTTTATCTTTATTCTGTAATTATTCTGTTGCCATTCAACCTGCTGATATTTGAGCTGCTGTGTCATGTGAATTTCCCCGGTGTGGGATCAATAGTCTTATTTTAATAATTCTGTAATATTTAATCTCATACAGTTATGTTATAGATTTGTACCCAGGAAAAAGAAAAATCTGCGTCATTAGTTGGAATACAAATAAAACACACTTGCATTTGCTGCAAAACGTAATTCATAAAATAAATAAATAGCAATAAAACAAAGCGAATAAATCGATAAATAGATTGCAGGTAATCAAACAATGACCAGATTTTCACATGACAGCGTGAGGACGTCACATGTCACGTAACGCAGGCCGCAGCCATTTCCAGTTTCACTTCCAGGGAAGCCTTTCCTCCTGCGGCAAGCTCGGTATGTGAACACACTGCAGTCACAGACTCAATCATGAATTATATAGAAATTATGCTTTATATTATACTACAGATGGCAGCTCTAATAAACAGAGTATTTGTTTTTTAACACGTAATTCACATCGAATAAAGAGCTGCAGTAAAATTAAACTTTCTTATCTAAAATCTCCCAAATACAAAATGGATTTAATTTTTATTTTATTTTAATAATTCTGTAATATTTATTCTCATACAGTTATGTTATAGATTTGTACCCAGGAAAAAGAAAAATCTGCGTCATTAGTTGGAATACAAATAAAACACACTTGCATTTGCTGGAAGAAATAATTCGTAAAATGAATAAATTAAACAAAGCGAATAAATCGATAAATAGATTGCAGGTAATCAAACAATGAGCAGATTTTCACATGGCAGCGTGAGGACGTCACATGTCACGTAACGCAGGCCGCAGCCATTTCCAGTTTCACTTCGGGGGAAGCGCTTTCCTCCTGCGGCAAGCTCGGTATGTGAACACACTGCAGTCACAGACTCAATCATGAATTATGCTTTATATTATACTACAGATGGCAGCTCTAATAAACAGAGTATTTGTTTTTTAACACGTAATTCACATCGAATAAAGAGCTGCAGTAAAATTAAACTTTCTTGTCTAAAATCTCCCAAATACAAAATGGATTTAATTTTTGAAAACAAGTCAAAAATAACTCCAATCAAACATTTGATCAACAACACGGATTTAATTAAATATAATTAAATTTATGTTCAGGTTCCTTTAAAATCACAAAAACGTGGAGGTGACTGCATCAAAAACATGAGATGAAATCTGCAATAAAAAGTGCAAAGTGACAAAACTGAATAAATCATTTAATGTAAAAAAGCCTAAAATCATAAATATGTTATTCTTATTAAAGTAAAGTCATATGGCATTTAATTCAAGTCTACAATATTATATTTGGCCTTTAAAAATCGCAAAAATGTTCCTGAAATAATCCCATAATTCCCCAATATCGAATTTTACCTTAAACATTCTAATATTGTTATTAGTGAGTTGTGTTTGTCATTATGTCGTTTGCATTTTCTACTGTTTTACAACACGAGAGTTTTTAACGCGCGTGATATTGTCGTTTTGCTGTGATATTTGTTTATGTGTTTATCGTGGGAAATTTCTTTAATTGAGGCGCTAATTCGAATCCGAAATATGTGTGAGACGTTATACATGTATGTTGGTGTGTGTCGTGGTTAATTGTGACCTTTGAACCGTGTGAAAGCTGCAGTGATTCCCAGGTGTGAGGAAAGTGAAAAAGGTGCGCCCTGCAGTATAAATGAGGCTCTGCAGCTCTGCTCCAT
Organism: Epinephelus cyanopodus; assembly: GCA_026686955.1. NCBI lineage: Eukaryota > Metazoa > Chordata > Actinopteri > Perciformes > Serranidae > Epinephelus > Epinephelus cyanopodus. The sequence continues at coordinate 6,794,622 of CM048933.1, read as the reverse complement.
CACAACAGTTGCTTGACAGGAGAAATCACTATTTGCTCCATACAAAGAAAACTTGTAGCTTCCAAAGCAAAATGCTCAGCAGGATCTTGTTGGTGTTGCTGTCTCTCAGTCTGTACAGTGCAGGCTCCTCACTGAGCTGCAGATGGGTGGATCATAAATTCAGACAGCACAGTGAAGAGTCTTTGGCTCTACTGGACACCATGGTAAGTGGATTTCTTCTGTTGCTGCTGCTGCTGCTGCTGTTTAAAGTCAGTCAATGAGTCTACTGTCTCTTTACTTCATGATGTATGTGTGTGTGTGTGTGTGTGTGTGTGTGTGTGTGTGTGTGTGTGTGTGTGTGTGTGTGATGCAGGCTAATAACTCCACTAACACCACCGAGGATGCTAGAGTGGACGACACTGTGTCCTTCCCGAGTCATCTGTACAGCCAGGCGTCCAAAGCATCAGTAAGTCACACTCAGCTTTGCTAATGAACATGAAAGAGACATAAATCTGTCCCTGTTGTAATTCATGATGAATGTTCTTCCTCCAGGCTGAGGACAAAGTTGCTTTCGCAGTTCAGGTTCTGGAGGAGATGGTGGCCCTGCTTGAGGGGGGTTACAGCTCTGCATCATGGGAGGAGAACACAGAGGAGAACTTTCTCAGCGTTGTAAGCAGGCAGGCTGTCGGCCTTCGCTCCTGTGTGAGTCTCACTGTGGATTAACCTCAGATTTACAAACCTAAAGACGTGAATCACTGATGTCTGTGAGACTAAATCCAAACCTAGATCCACTGTGACTGTGTAGTGAAGATGGTTTTAATCATTGTTTTACTCTAATTTCATTTAGATTGTGCATCACAAGGAGAGCAAGAAGCTGCAAATGTACTTCAAGAGACTCTCAAGCCATGTTCTGGAGCAAATGGTAAGTCTACCTATCAATGTTTCAATAAATCAATCAATCAATAGAATTTATTATGTGTGAATGTTGATGATATTCTTCTGTGTGTAGGGCCACAGTGCTGAAGCCTGGGAGCTGATCAGGAGGGAAATGAAAAGCCATCTGAAGAGAGTCGACCAGCTGCTTTCATCTAACTAACATCTGTCTGTCACATTTATTTATTTATCTATTTATTAATGTATTTATTGATCATGTGTTGATCAACATATTTATCATTTAAATTCGCACTGAGCAAACTTTTATATTTCGTTATTTATTTTTTTTCTACTGTAGTCAATAAAAATGATATTTATTCCAGCAAACAGACATGTGTTTATTGTTTTTATTCCTGTTACATTAACAAAACAGATGCAGATTTTTCCTTGTAATGAGAACAGATCAAGCAAGATGCAGGAACATTATTTAAAGAAATCAAACAAACAGAGAATGGTCGACACTATCAATATATTCACTGATGTATAGAAGACTAAAGACAACAGACATCTTGTTTCATAGACACATGCACGAGTTCTGCTGGAGAAACATAGTGCAACTGGACATGCGGGCGACTGGATTCAGATACTGCTCACAGTCGTGCCACCTGCAGAAATTTTGGACGAGTCGGAGGAGTTGGTGACTGATTTCAGGAGGCGGAGGAACCATTTGAACAGAGTCAGCATCAAGGGAACTGGAAATTGTTGATAACTATGTATAAGAAAGGTCACAGCCGGCTGAATTTTTTCAGGAAACTCAGATCTTTCAGTGTCTGCAGAACCATGTTGGAGATGTTTCATCGCTTGGTGGCAGCTGGCATAAGCTCATCGGGAAAGCTGGTTCTGTCCTGGGAGTCTTTAAGGTGTCAGAGACAAGGATGCTGAGAAAACTACTCAGTATTCTGGACATCGTCATTTGAAGCATTCTCTGGCACAAGAACTGCCTTCGGGATAAATAAAGTTCTGTTGAATCGGGATTAATTGAATTGAAATGTATGCAACAAACTTGTCTATCCGTACTGGCAAGAGATTACCGAAGGAATAAGGACCACCTTTGGGACAGAATCTGAATGTTCTTTTGTCACATTGTACTTGGGCACAACCTTGGACCATCTCATGAATACCTTTACAAAGTACTTTCGGCCGATAATGATGCCGATAGGTTTATCTTGGAGTTGGTGGGACAACACATTCTCACTCCGACCTCGTCACATATCGGCGTTCGGTCATGGACTTTCCATGTGGAGATATCACATGGAAAGTACCCTGGGTGTGTTGGTTGGTGACGTTCTGGGAAGCCGTGTCCAGTTCTGCCTGGTACATGCATTGTCGTCTTTCAAGATACACTTCTATTTTCACTGGAATTGTACAGTTTGCATACAGTCTCTTTCAAAATATACATACTACGTCGGCACAACACTATGAATTACAATCACACGGGAAGCATGCCTTGACTTTGGTTGTTGCCCTGCCATGTTTCCCCCGAGGCTGTTGGGCGACCGGCTGCACATCATGCCATCATGAAAGGACGGCTATTTTCGTCGGTGTCTAACGCAAGAAGTCATTGACCAAGCGCCAGTTTTTGGTGACTTCAGAGTGAGACCAGGTTGTGTGTAAAGCCCGTTCAGTCACATATCACTGATTGGTCAGTGGACTTTCACGTCTACATGTTACGTTATCAGGTATTCTCAGTGTTGACTTTCCAGGACTCTGTGTCAGTTTACGCTTGTTACATGCATTCTGTCTTTTCAAAATACACATCAGCTTTCACGAGCACGGTCTCACTCCGAAGTCGTAGAAATCCGGTGCTTGGGCAGCGTCTGAAACCAACGACAACAAGCATCCTGGTTGCCATTTTAGTTTAATGTCGCCCAGTGGCATCGGGGGGAAACGCAGCAGGACAAGGACGGAAGTTAAGGCGGCGAAAGTCAAAGTGGGGCAGGTGGGAGGAGTGGTGGTGAATGGGTCCAACAAATACTGACTTTCAGTCGAGAGGCTGGTGTTAGTGCCCCGCAAGATTCTAAAGCCAAACCCTGTTCTTTTTTCCTAAACCCAACGGCAGGTGTTTGTTCTTGAATAATCATTAGCTCTGGGTTAATGGATGAAAGAATGAGGTCGCAAATACAAGCAGCTGAAATGAGTTTCCTGGGCGTGTCTGGGCTCAGCCTTAGAGATAGGGTGAGGAGCTCGGACATCCAAAGGGAGCTCAGAGTAGAGCTGCGGCTCCTTCACGTAGAAAGGAGTCAGTTGAGGTGGTTCGGGCATCTGATGTGTTAGAGATGTCTTCTGGGCATGTTCCACTGGCAGGAGGCCCTGGGGCAGACTGGGAACGCCTTGGGATCCCCCACATGGAGCTGCAAAGCACTGCTGAGGAGAGAGAGGTCTGGAATACTTTGCTCAGCCTGCTGCCCCTGCAACCCAGCCTCGATTAAGTGGAAACACACCTTCTTGCTTGTTGACTGATTTGTACTCATGATGAAGAAACGTTTAAAGAAACCTTCTTTTTTTTTATGTAACAAGAATAAAAACAATAAACACATGTCCATTTTCTGGAAGAAATATTATTTTTATTGACTATAGCATAAAGAAAATACAAAATATAAAATTGAGTTCAATGCAAATTTTAGAAATAAGCATGTAAATACAATCCATGATCAATAAATAGATTAATAACTTAATAATTAAATAAATAAATAAATACTTTAATTGATAAATAAATGCTTTAATAAATAATAAATAAATAAACTGCATGTGACACATTGTTAATGTGACAGACGTTAGTTAGATGAAAGCAGCTGGTCGACTCTGTTCAGATGGCTTTTCATTTCCCTCCTGATCAGCTCCCAGGCTTCAGCACTGTGGCCCTACACACAGAAGAATATCATCAGCATTCACACATGATAAATACTACTGATTGATTTATTGATTGAAACATTGATAGATGGATTGATTTATTGATAAACTTACCATTCGCATCAGGACATGATGCGAGAGTCTCTTGAAGTACATGTGCAGCCTCTTGCTCTCCCTGTGGCTCCCAATCTAAATAGAACAGAAGATTAAAACCATCTTCACTATACAGTCACAGTGGATCTAGGTTTGGATTTCGTCTCACAGACATCAGTGATTCACGTCTTTAGGTTTGTAAATCTGAGGTTAATCCACAGTGAGACTCACACAGGAGCGAAGGCCGACAGCCTGCCTGCTTACAACGCTGAGAAAGTTCTCCTCTGTGTTCTCCTCCCATGATGCAGAGCTGTAACCCCCCTCAAGCAGGGCCACCATCTCCTCCAGAACCTGAACTGCGAAAGCAACTTTGTCCTCAGCCTGGAGGAAGAACATTCATCATGAATTACAACAGGGACAGATTTATGTCTCTTTCATGTTCATTAGCAAAGCTGAGTGTGACTTACTGATGCTTTGGACGCCTGGCTGTACAGATGACTCGGGAAGGACACAGTGTCGTCCACTTCAGCATCCTCATTAGCCTGCATCACACACACACACACACATACATCATGAAGTAAAGAGACAGTAGACTCATTGACTGACTTTAAACAGCAGCAGCAGCAGCAGCAACAGAAGAAGTCCACTTACCATGGTGTCCAGTAGAGCCAAAGACTCTTCACTGTGCTGTCTGAATTTATGATCCACCCATCTGCAGCTCAGTGAGGAGCCTGCACTGTACAGACTGAGAGACAGCAACACCAACAAGATCCTGCTGAGCATTTTGCTTTGGAAGCTACAAGTTTTCTTTGTATGGAGCAAATAATGATTTCTCCTGTCAAGCAGCTGTTGTGATGGAGCAGAGCTGCAGAGCCTCATTTATACTGCAGGGCGCACCTTTTTCACTTTCCTTACACTGAGCTGAATTGCGGCTTTCACGTCACAATTAGCCGCAGCACAGGTCTTCATGTATGTATAATGTCACACACATATATTTCGGATTCTAATTAGTCTGCTAATGAAACAATTTCACCACAGTAAGATGGTTTTGCATATAAATCTGAAATCCCCTGAGTTTAAACGGATAAAATTCATATATAATCTCCAATAAAAGCATTAAAACAACTCACGTTTCATCATCACACATATCGGGGTGTTTGGCGATTTTTAAAGCAGCAAATGTGTTTTTCTAGTGGTCACCGATTGAAATTTTTATTTGTGAACCTCTTTTTTTTTTTATAGGATTCTTGTTATTTATTTATTTATTTATTTCAAATGTATACATTGTATTTAAATATGCAGTGGTAACAGGACACCACCCAACCCGCATCTGCACGGGAAAAATAAAATGAAATAATTATTATTAGACATAAATAAATAAATAAATAAGGAACGCGAGTAAGCAGTCTAATAGTAACATAGAGGGGAAAAATATTGTACAACAAAGTAAAATGAAATGAAATAAAATGCAAATAAATAAGCGTAGATTTAAGACAAAATTAATTAATTAATTGATTAATAAGGAAAGCGAGCAAGTAGTCTAATAGTAACATGGAGGGGAAAAAATAATAAAATAAAGTAAAATAAAATAAAATACAAATAAATAGGCCTAGATATTAGACATAAATAAATGAATAACTAAATAATTAAATAATTAAATAAATAAATAAATAATAAGGAAGAACAAGCAAGTAGTCTAATAGTAACATGAAGGGAAAAAAATTAGGAAAATAAAAATCTAATGATAATAATGATTCTAGTACTACTAATAATAATGATAATAATTAAATAAATTATAAAATCACGTGTTGAAAGCATGATTCGCTTATAGAGGTTGTGGGAAAGTAAAACTTGAGCGTATATCGACAAAATTCAACATATTACATGTTGTATCATATATAGAAATAATTATGCATCATGAAGGATTGTATGTAAAGCAGAAAAATAAATTAAATATATGAATTAATATTAAGGTCTTTTATTTAGTTTGCATTCCGTCTGCATGACCTCCATGTGTGATAAAAAAATAAGTGTTAAAAAAAACATTATTTTTTATTTTATTTTATTATTTGCCTTCACATAATCACATACATGATTATTATGATTAATGACTGCAGTGTGTCCACATACCAAAGAAGCCATGAAGAGAAAGCGCTTCCCCCAAAGTGAAAGTGGAAGTGACGTGTCACGTTGTCACGCTGCAACATGAAAATGACATTTCATCATGGAAGCCACTGCTGTGGGATTATTAAGATTTATTATGAGCCCGTTTATTGTTTATTGTTGATGTCATCTTCATTATTTTTCTAACAATACATATGTGACTGTTTTAACTTTATTATCCTGCATTGCTTATGTCAGTTGGATAAACAGCTCCATGTGCACTCAGAGGAGTTTGTGGACATTTTAAACGCTGTTAGATAAGATAAACTTTTATTGATCCTAAGGTGAGAAATTCTGGTGTTGCAGCAGCACAAGGGCAAAAATAAGTAGGCAACAGATAAATCTGGGGAAGGAAGAAAACTGATTCAAAATAAAGACGATAATAGAAATAAAATAAGCTATACAAGGACAATTTAAGTCAAAATTACGGTAAATTACAGTGTTTTATGAGTGTAGACACAGTGTGAGCTCACATGCAGGAAATGTATCATTCACATTCATTGATAACTGTAATCAGATCCATAACTGCACTATGGCGCCCCCTGTTGGACCATCTGATTACTTAATATTAAATCACAGTATATCCACAGTACGTTACGCAAGAAATGGATTGTTTGTTGTTTCAGGAGGAACCCACTGTGATGATCCGTTAAATCAGCCACACACAGTCAATATCTGTCTAACACAACAACATGCACTGCTCCCATCAGAGTATAGATTAAAAACAGTACTTTAGAGTTTGGAGGACACGCATGCAGACATTTTATTTTTATTTTATTTTATAAATGGTCATTGGTGCTTTTTAAAGGCTATATATTTGTATTATATTTATATTTACACCTATTATTTTTAGGTACTTGCACACATAATAGTGCAGTCTTTTATTTGTCCAGCTTTGTTGTCCTTGTGTTCTTTTGTGTCCACGTCATAGGAATAAAATGTAATTATGAAATCAATAAAATGTATCTCTATGGTTCACATGCTTGGCCACTGAAGGCAATTCTGTTAATTACTTGACACAAACACAAACTTTGCTCAACAGTCTGTAAGTGTGGGGCGCTGCGGTGGAGTTACACAGTTTCCAGGCTGTGGAGCGTGTAATTAAAACGGCCCAACAGGAACTCTGTCCGGGAACATGAAGTCCTGACGGTGCTCACATGTCAGCTGCAACAACATCAGCACGCCTCACAAGATCTGCTGCCTTCGGGTGCTGCTCGGAAACTACACTTACCACTGTCATACTACTTCTACTGCACTGAGGGTCAGACCAGGCAATGTTTATGACAATTATATATATATTTTTTAAAGTATGTTTAATAGACTAGGTATTTCTGCACATGTGTTGCTGGATATAAGGAGGCAGCCCACGGACTCATTAGTACGGTGGTGGAGGAGGAAGTACTCAGATTATTTACCAAAGTAAAAGTACTAAAACAACACTTCAATACAACTACAAATACGCTACAAGTAAAAGTCCAGCATGTAAAAATATGTAAGTGTACTCAGGAAAATGTACTTAAAGTATTAAAAGTAATCAGTGTAAAGAAATGCCACCTACAACTGTTTTACCGTCATATATTATGTCATTAGATTATGTAAACTTTTTGTATTGGACTGAAACTAATGATAGTTTTCATTATGTGTTGATCTGCTGATTATTTTTTGGATTAACTGATTGATTGTTTGGTGTGTAAAGTTTCAGAAAATACTGAACAAGAGCCCAAAGTGAAAATGTTTTTTCCAGCCATGATAAAAATAAATAAATAAATAAATAAATAAATAAATAAATAAGTGAATGAATGGATGAATAAACACAATTTTGAAAATATAATGATATTAATAATACTATGAACAATGATGATAATAATGATAATGAGAGTTATAATAATAATGATAATGATAATAATGAACCTTTTTTGGTATGAAAAATATTTAATTTATTATTGTTAAATAAAATAGTCACCATTACGTTTATGTAACTCTATTAATTTGCTTCAACTGTCTTCATTTGCATAGCCCCCTGTGGCTGTTTCTCTATTATATATTGTATCATCAGATTATTTCTAGATATTGAAACTATTACGTATTGAACTCTAATTCAATAATAATCTGCTGATTATTGTCTTTCATAATCAATTTATTGTTTGGTGTGTAAAGTTTCAGACAGTACTGATAAGTGCCTTTACAAGAGCCCAAGATCACAATGCATATTTTGTCCAATAATAACAATAATAATAGTAATAATAAAAAGAAGAGGCAAAAAAAAATCTGAATCTGAAACAGGGATTTTTTTTTAACATGAGAAATAATCAAATAATTATTTCTGAAGAGTAGTTAGATATGTCACTCGATTTATTAGTCTCAGCTGTCCTGTCTTGACTTTAAATAAATTAATAACCAGAGCTGTCAAGCAGTTGTAGTGAAGGAATAAGTACAATATGTCCCTCTGTAGTGTTGTGAAGAAGAAGTAGCCTATAAAGTGGCATAAAAAGGAAATACTAGAGTAAAAAACAAGTGTCTGGACGTTTTACTTAATTCCAGGAGTTCATTGAGTGCATTCAGTTACAATCCTACATCAATTAATTTGTATATGAGCAACTGATTTCAGGAAAATATTGTTTATATAAGTTCCTGTAAAGCTTTTATTATTCCCGTACTTCTGATGGAGCCTGAAGGCATCACTGAGTCAAGTTCCCATGATGCATTTCACCTCCGCCGGATAGTGACCAGAGAGCGTCTCGTCTCTCAAGGAAACAAGCTGAATAGACGCTCATTTCTCTGCGTTTTTATGATTTTTGGGTGTTTTGTGCGCGATGGAGAGCGACTGCACGGACTGAGGAGCCTTTAACGGACATTTACCGAGTCAATAATAATTTCCGGCGGACACAGCGGGCGTGTTTGGACCTTAATGCCAAGTTAGCCGACCTGTTTCGGTAAGAAGCTAACTCGTTAGCATCCGAAGCTAATCACACATTAAGACTAACGCTGCCTGTCAGTGTCACGTTTCGCTGTTTCAACCAAACTGCTGCATGAACGCTGCTTCTCATAAATGTCAATTGTTGTGTTGTAAACATGTCTCGACCTTCCCTGTCGAGCCTGAATACCGGCACACGCCCAAAACACAAGCTAACGTTACATTTGGCAACTTGGTGCCAGTCAGCTCGAAGAAAATGTACAAATGTATGTCACTTTTGACAGTAAACAATCACAACATGCGAACTAACCGAGCGCTACATTACTGTGAGCAGTAGTGGAGGAAGTGTCTGGATCCTTTGCACAGTAAAATACTAAAAGCACTATTACAACACGGCGCTAAAAGTGAAAGTAGTGCATTTAAAACCTTACTACAGTGACTGCATGTTTGCATTATCAGCTAAATGTATTTAAAGTATGTAGAGTAGACACTCACTGTGCACTACATTGGCTCTTGTTGGTGTTTTACTATTACATATGATGGTTTTGGAGAAATATTACTGCTGCATTTATTTGTATGTTGCATTTTACTGTTTTTACAAAGCTCAAGAACATGTCAGAAACACTAATGCATTCAAGAAAACACTGACATTTCACACAAGAAAACATCATCTCTCAAAACACAACTGGCAGAGCTGGAGGTATCAGAGATGAAGGTGTTGAGGTGCTCAGAGGAGGGATAGTGAATATATCGGCAGACGTATGTTGAGGTTGGAGCTGCCAGGCAAGAGGCCTAGAGGAAGACCGCAGAGGAGATTTATGGAAGTAGTGAGAGAAGAAGAAGAAGAAGAAGTGTCTGCAGCTCCTTAAAAAGCCCTAAATTGTCTTAGATTCACATCCAATGGGTTTTAAATATTTCCAGTCACGTTACTGTGAACATGTCTCCAGCGTGACACACCCAATGACTGCTGACAATCATTGGACAGACCAAAGACTTGCAATAATAAATGGCATTAATGACAGCGAGGACATTTTTGTGTGTGTGTGTGTGTGTGTGTGTGTGTGTGTATTTCCAATGCAGATTTGGGCTTAAATTTCACATAAAGTCTTAAATTCAAGTTTGCTATATCTGTGGACACCCTGCAGAAAGAACGACACCTCACACACCAACATAACATTTAAGAAAAACACAATCACACTTAACAAAACATAAAAGCATTTCATACATTTCTACATATCTACATTGTCGTGTTTTCTAAAAATGTCTTTGCGTTTTGACCCTCAGGGCCTCCGTACTTTAATATAATGTTGGATAGTTTATTCTACAGCAATGCACCATCATGTGTTTGTCGTGTCGCTGTCCTGTGAGAACCACGTCTTTCTAAAAAGTCAACCATTTACGAGCTTTTTTCTGTCTTAAGAAGAAGTAAAGGAACACTTCATCCTTCTGTTGCACCAACTTTGGAAAGACATGGTTTTCACAAGGCGGGAAGTTTATGAAAAATAAGGCTGTCAGAAAAATGCTGTGGAGTAAAAAGTACAGTCTTTACCCTTGAGTAGAAGTATACTGTTGCATAAAATGGGAATACGTAAGCAAAATACTGTTAGCTCGATTTTGTACTTTAGATCTGAGTGATATAACAAAGTACATTTATCTCAGCACTGACTGGAAGACTATTGCTTCACACCACTTGTCTATCTGCTGTTGAGTAATCCTATTTTTGTCAGCAGCTTGGCATTAGAGGTATTTAGAGCTATCTTATCTCATGTCAGGGACTCTAAGTGTCATCCTGTTCAGATCTGATTTACCTTCACAGTGCTTTTTGATTGGGGAAGTCAGTCCTGAAGCAGTTTGTAGCTACTTCCCTGCAGACACCCTCTTTAATCTGCGGCTCACATGACTCAGTCGCAGCGTGGTCGACTTACTGAAACCATGAAATAGCAGATATGTCACAGCGCACAGTCTCGTGATGGAAAATGTAGTGATAGCTCAGTGGCAAATGTGCTAGCATGAAGTGAGGAAGGAAGACAAAAAAGCACAGCTTCCTTATCATCACATGCTTTGCTTGTCTGTCAGGGCTCACAAGCTCGCACCACATGTTTATCCATTTTATATGCTAAAAGTCATGTCAGCAGTGGAGCAGGGGTCAATATAGTTGGTGTTAGAGACGCTGTTTGGTAAGCCTGCTGCATTCTGCACATGTCAAAGGAATACTTTTTGTTTTTCAGCGTGCCATGTGGGAGTAAACCTTCCCTGGAGGTGCCATGCTAGCTACACAGATGCCAGATTCGCCACCTGAGGCTAAAGATGTCAAACAGGTAAAACCAGAAGCTTTCCCCTTGTGTGCAAATATCTTGTTTCCTTGTAGACTTCTCGTTGTTTACTCTTTCATTGTCTCTGTGAGAGCTCAAGTGTCAGTGTCAGATTGACTGTATTAGCTTCTGGGAAGGATCTCTGCTCGTCCGGTTGTGACATTTATGTAATGCATGTTGTAATTTAACTGTTGTAACTACTTCAACATGACAACACTTTCAGGCCTGAACTTGGTGATCCATTTTCTTGCCGTGTCGTTAAAAACGTTTAACATACAGTCTTTTAAAGAGACAAGATAAGATGCAGACTCAATGGCTAAACAGTAGCAGATCTTAAAGCAGCGGAGAATGAGTGCAAACCTTGCTTAGTTAATGGTTAGCAGAATACACTGTTGTAACATGCTGTATTAAAGAGCATGGCAGTGGACAGTGTACTGCTGACTTGCTGTTAATGTATATGAGTCAGGAAGCTGGGAAAGCAGGCAGAGAATTGGTCCCCTGGAATGTTTTCTTAGCTGCGTTGTTGCTCCTGCTAAGTGAAGCACAGTAAAAGAAGAGTGCTTCAGTGCTCAGCGACGACAACACTGAGACCATCGTTTTCAAAGAGTTACTGAAGGATCAATTTGTACCCTGCAACATATTGCATAATGTAATGTTATGTGTTCTCTGTAGGGCTGTGCTGACGAGTTTGAATCCCTGAAGCTTCATTCGTAATGTCGACAGTGAAATTCTAATTAATTTATTTGTGTGCATGTTTATTAATTCTGTTTAAACCTATGATTTATAAACAGTAGAATTATTTGTAGAATAAGGGTGCTTTCACACCTGCCCTGTTTGGTTCAGTTCAGTGGAACTCAAGTTTGTTGCCCTCAGTTTGCGGTTCATTTGGGCAGGTGTGAACACAGCAATCACACTCAGGTGTGCACCAAAACAAGTGGGCCGAGACCTTCTTGAAGAGGTGGTTTCGGTCTGGTTACAAACAAACTCTGGTGCGGTTGGTTTGTGGTGAGAAGGTGTTCCGACCTGGATGTGAAGCAACTGCAGTCACATGACACATTGTTTGGGTTAAACATGAGCATGTTACAGTCCTGGAGGATTATTAATGTGCGCCTCCTCCTGTACTGCCTTAATATGCACATTCAGCACATCCAATGCATCAAAACATTGTTTTCTAGTTGGAGCCGCGCCTCGTTTTCAAACTGTATGGTTTGACTAAAATGAACAATGACAGCAATATAGTCCACGATGAGCAGCGCTAAAATCAACCTGCGTAGTTGTCCCTCCATTGTGACATTAGAAAGTGTCACATTTATCTTGCAAGTGTTCTCTTCTTCAACGTTTGCTTTACTTCCTGTATTTTTCCCACATGGAAATTCTGACCAATCAAAAGCAGCTTTCTCACACAAGGCATTTGATCTGGTCCTCTTGTAAATGCTGCCGTGAGAACACGAACCAACTCTAGGCCATTATACGACTTTGAAACAAAATAAGTCCCTGATTCAGACCAAAGGAGACGACTCTAGGTCTGAAAGCAGTCTAAGATTCCAGTGGTGGCTGTGTTGGATTGTCTCAGACTGATATGGTCCAAACATTTCCAATAACTCCACAGTGTTAAAGTCCAAAAGTCACATTTTATTGGAAAAAGATAGAGGCAGACATTTCCACAACTGATGGCATTTCTTTACCTGACAAAATTGTACTTCAGTCCATATTTGTTGGCATTAGGCCTGTCAAAAGCAACATTCAAAAAACGATTTGCTCTCCGACTTGCTGCACATAAAAGAAGGCATGCTCCTTTATTAATAGGACACTCTAACAACATCATTAATTACATTTATTTTATATAGGAATTTGATTTAGTTAGCAGAAAAAAAGACATTAAATCCAGTGGATAATTTATTCAGATTGAGGATTTCATTCAAAGACTTTTTTAGGGTGATGAAATGTGATGACAGACACTCAAAGCTTAATTTAAAAACCTCAATAAAAGCTTCAGACATTCAGTAAAGTCCCAGATCTCTGTCTTTCCATGTCAGCTGAGTAGGTGTCATGTGACCGTAGGTAATCTATGTTTCATAACAGCATGGCCACCTCACCGTCTTGTCCTCATTAACACTGAAGATTGGAATGCAGAAAATGCGCCGTCTGTTTTATTTACTGCACATAAAAGTGTGGCCATTGTTTGCCAACCTGCTTCTCATAATCAGAACCACTCCTCAGTTTAATCTCTCTTCCAAAGAAATGAGGAAGCTCACAGTATTTCCTTCTCTCACACCCTGTCACGCGTAGATCAAAGAGAAGTTGGCGCAGTCGCTCAAGGCCCTGCAGAAGCGGTATGTGACGTCGGACGCAGTGGTCACCAGCGAAGACAGTGATGCGAACCTCCTCTGCTGTGCCCTGGAGGCCATCTTCATCCACGGTATCAAGAGCAAGTACATCCGCTCGGAGTCTGGCAGCCGGGGTAGGAAGGGAGACAGAGGACCCCTCCCTCAGCCTTTCTTCTGGAGCCTCCTTAAGACCGTCACCCACCGGTAAGAGCACGTTTATACTAAAAAGACATCATTAGAGCTGAAGCGATTAGATTAACCTCTTCTGCTCCACCTCTTCTGCGCCTTTTTACGGGGAGAAAGCAGCTTATTTCTGATAAGTTGTCGCAGCATTTTTGGGGTTGACACTATTAGGTACTCAGTTTTGATGCTAAATTTAAGCATGTTTTGCCACTCAAGAACTGATAAAAATGGTCTCTCTTAAATACCACAGTAAGACATCAACACAACCAGGAACACCACAGAAAAATCCACGCGTATGACTTAGTATCAAAAAATTTTGACATTTAGAAATTTCTGTAAGAATTGCATTTTTCAGTGGTTGCATGGTGAGCACTTCCGCTCTGGAAACTGCTGAGAAACCCCCTATGCTCCAGATCTCTAGTTTGTGTCTGTAAAGTTTCATGTTTGGCATGTTTGTAAAGAGGAGACTCATGGGTAACCATATAACCCATTTTATTCAGATGTCGTCAGGTCAGGTAAAAAAGCCTTAGTTGCAGCCATAGATACATTAAATTATTCTGTGACAACTCATGAAGTGTAATAACTCTCTTTAAATCCTCAGTGATGTGGTCACAGAGCTGGAGAAGATCAGCTTCGTGGGCACGGATGTGGGTCGCTGCCGAGCCTGGCTGCGGCTGGCCCTCAACCACGGCCTGCTGGAGTGCTACCTCGCATCGCTGTTCCGTGAGGGCTCCAAGCTGCGGGCTCACTACCAGCCCAGTGCCTTGCTCCTGAACACAGAGGAGCGGGAAGTTCTGCTCAGCTACCTCCAGGGTCTGGCGTCTCTCACATTCAGCCTTTCCTACAAGTCAGCTGTCCTCAACGAATGGACCACCACACCTCTGGCTCTCGCTGGACTCTGCCCCATGGCCCAGGCGGACTCACTCGACCTGCCTCTCAACGGCGGAGACCTTCCCACCTCCAAACCCACGTATAAAGAATCGTGGGATACAGTGTCCCAGTCGTCAGGCTCGTCAGATGCACTGGACATGCAGAGAGGGTGCCCTGTGACGATGTTGGGGAGAGGGACAAATATATTACAGGGTGGCAGGACTGCGCTCAACTCGTCTAATTTAAGCCTGGACACCACAGGCTCCTCTCAGCTCTCCTCCAGCTTGAGCTCTGACAGCCTCCTGCAGGGGCAGGACCCCCGCAGCCCGACAGGAGAGCAGTGGTCTTCATGTGACCTGGACATGCCCATTAACGTCAGCATCAGCACCAAGGGGGCACAGAAGGAGTAAGTGCATCTTCTAGCTGTGTCTTTGGATATGTAGGAGCACAAGAGCAGATCTGTGTTGAAGAATTAGGCTGCTGATGTTCTATATTTATCTAATTGTCAACAGATTACATGAAAAGATGGAAAAACAGCACAGATTTCATTTAATAATCCGGATATATATGTTTCCTCAATGAGTCACATCATTCGCCTTCATTACCATGAACACACACACACACACACTGCAGTTTATTTTGAGTTAATCCCACATACACCATCCTGCTGCTGTAAATACTCACTACAGCACCAAATGTGGATTAATCCACAGCTGAAAATAGTCCCCCACAAATGTGCTATTTATTCCTGTATGAGTAACGTTTGATAAAAACCACACTGCTCAGCTGTTCTGGTGAATTATTGAGCCTTTTTACATATTGAAGCTGTCTTTAAAGTCACAGTGAAACAGAATTTAGAGCATCTTTAGTGTGAAACCTAATATTTAAGTGATGTACAGTTACAAGAGGGATTTAAATCAGATCCTTTGCATTTAATCAGACTGCTAAAAAGGGGGTGAGTGTGGAGTTTAGCACGACTCGGAGCTACAGCAAAGTCCACACGCCTTCCTCACTTGGGGCACATTCAAACTGAAAACAGTGTGCATTGTTTTTCTAATAGTTTCAGCTAGTTGCCCAGTGTCTCATTTGATTGGATGAACTTTTGTAATTCACTTTGAATGGATGGGCTTGAGGGGGTTTTCTTTAGGTTTGTTGACAATAAGAAAAATGTAGAATCATGTCAGCTCTATCCTTTGAAATTAGAAACAGATAATAATACACATGCAGTAAAATATATCATGACTTGTCCTTTTCTCCGCAGCTCTCTGACAGACTTCAGAGAGAGTGGCCACTGCAGTCAGGACTCCATGCGTGAAGACTCCTTTGTCTCCAGCACAGGTCCAGATCAGTACTCAGAGACGGCTGTTTTCAGTGGCTCCGACAGCGAGACCCACGGTCCCTCTACGCCCTCCCAAGACCTCGTGGACCCGCTTCCAAACTCAGCGCTGTCTGATTCAGAGCCACCGCCAACGTCTGACGACAACCATGTGAACTTCTCTCCGTCTGAAGTGTGCATTAGCAGCTCTTCTGAGTTACACTCGGACACAGACGTTCTCTCTACAGTCAGTGAGCCTGTTGAGCCTGTGGAGCCTGTAGAGGATGTTCATATGACGGTTGTTAAGGAGAGTCCTGAGCCTCTCAAGGTGGAGAAGGAAGCAGAGATCTCGGAGCCGTCAGTGCATCAAGCCACACGTCGCTCTACCAGCATCCTGAGCAGGAAGTTGTCCTCAGATTCTTTATCAGTAAGTGTATTTACACACTCTCCTGTGTTTCACTGTGATCTGGTTCCTGAGTACAACTTCAGGATTTTACAAATAGGGGAAAAGCAGAATTGCTCCTGCTCCAACATTGCCACATTCCCAATGAGGAAATGACGAATAAGACACCTGACTCTCCACACTGGAAGTCACTGTGTCATGAAAAATATTTTCCCATCCAAGAGGATCATGAGTAGTCACGTCAGCCCTGCTGTGTTAGAATGATCTTGAATGAAATGAAACCGCTTCAGTGGCAGGATGTTGTAGATTAAAGTTATTTTCCTGCAGCACAAAAACCTTAATTCTGTGTTCTTCACACGTGATGTCCAAGCAGGGACGGCTCCAGGCTATGTCACAGTATTTCCCCCAATTATACTGTAGGACTTTCTGTGGTTGCTACACACGGGTTATTTTAGACAGTGACAAAGAAAGAGATCATTCATCATAGTTTCTACCCCATAGACACATGATAACAGGAACTTTCTCAAACTGTGGTCTGTTCACTGAGTGTGATGTCTGTGTTCCAGCAAACTGAAGTTAATCTAATCTAAAAGTCATGTTTATAGGGAAGCAATGAAACCAGGGCTGCAACTCATAACTAATTTAATCATAGGTTAATCTTAATTGTTTGCTCTATGTAATGTCACCAAATTGACATTTATGTGTCTTGTTTTTTATTAGAATTAAATAAAACGGTGAAAAGCAGTAAAACCTCACATTTGAGAAGGTGAAAGCAGATAATGTCTCTGGTCTGAAGAAAATTGATTGATTAATTAATTATCAAAGTGGTTGCCGATTAATTATGTCAGTCCACTACTCCATTAATCGTCGCAGCCCTAAATAGTCAGTGCCAGGTGATTTTATTTCCTCCGTATATAGGGAGGACACAAAACGACTTGCTTATCAATAATTTAAAAAGAAAAAATAAATAAAAAAAATACAGTGATAAAAAATAGGATATGTATAAATACATCAGAAAATAAAAGAAATTAATAATAAATAAATGGAAAAATAAATACAGAAATAAAAAAGTAAATAAAAAAACATATGAATGAATGTTAAAATAAATATGGAAACAAATAGATACATGCATGAATAAATACAGGAAAGGAGAAAAATACAGTTATTTATAATATTTCTACAGTTTTGTAAAACTATATTTATTTATTTCTGTGTCTGTATGTTAGTGAGGCAGGACGCTCTAACCTGCATTTATTTTTTTAATTCATGCTTTGATTTATTTCAGCATTTATGTATTCCTTCTTTCATTTATTTGCTTTTTTCCATATTTTCTTATTCCTGTGTTAAACTGAATAGGGAAATAAATAGATAAATGCATAAATAAATAAAAGTTGCTAATTAAACAGGACATAAATATATAAATAAATATCTTTAATTTATTTCAGCAGTTTTATAAAATTACATGTATTTAATTAATATACGTTAATGAGACAGAAAGTTAAATTTAATTTAAGCATTTATTTATTTACTTCCTCTTTTTTTCATTTATTTGCTTTTTTCCATATTTGTTTATTCCTGTATTTATTTATTCATTCATTTATTTACTGACACTTCATTTCGTCTTCCATACGTACATGGTGTGCTATAAAGCCCCTTTTCAGACAGATGTTGCGTTAATCTGTTGTCAATGAACGTGTCAGTGTCACGTCTGAATAAGCCCCCTGATTCCTTTTACATGACAGTCACAACAGCAATCTTAGTATGTCGGATATAGTAAAATTTCCATATCACTTTTAGGATGGCAGGTGTCTGAACCGAATGCTGTCATATTAACGTAAACGCTGCAGCAGCACACAAGATTGAACGTGCAGAGAGCTTAAATGCACAAAGAAAATCAAATCAGTTTTAATAAACTATGAAACACACCGATTTTACGTTAAGATTTTAAGTCAAATGAAGTTTTACCCGAGAGGTTAAGAAACTTTTGTCATTTCCATTGCAGCATTCTCGTTGCTGGATCTCTGAAGACGACATCTACAAGCCCCACCAGGAGGAGGAGTCAGACCATGAAGAGGTGCCTCCTCCTGCTCCCACAGCTGAGCCCAAGGTCGCCCCGTCACCTCCCAGTGTCGTCCATCGCAGACAAATCGGTACTTTATTCTCTATATACACTCTATCTCTGTGAGTAAAAAGACAGAGATTGCACATCTTATCTAAAGCTGAAACGTTCAGTCGATAAATTGATTCGTCAGTTATCAGAAAAATCATCTGCTACCGTGATGATTGATTCATTATTTTAGTCTTTTTTTTTTCAGAGTTTTGGTGAAACAAAGCAAGACATTTGACCAATTGATTAATTAATAAATAATCAGATTAAACAACAATGAAAAGTTGCAGCCTCAGGTATTTACTTAAACACTTTAAAATTATCTGTCAAATCATTCAATCAAAGTTCCTGTTTACATTCAATGTTACTCAGCAAAACACATTCAGTGTATTCTTGAGGTTGAATGCATTTCCTTCCCTCTAAACGTTTTGCAACATGTTTGTGTACTTGGTGCGTGACTGCCACCTGTAGATCAGTGGGATAGTGTGAAAACATTCCTCTGTCGTGCTCAGGAAACTCCCCAAGGTGCCTTCAGTGTGAACACACCTGGTCAGTCAAGGTGGCCAAAAAGTGAAACTGAAAAGTAAATCAAACTGTTTACACAGGACAGAAAATTCCTGCAGCACCGGAAGCTTGAAGGAAAACTTTGCGGCTCTGACCACTCCCCGAACGGTGACATCACAGCAGGTGTTTTCCATCAGCTGTCAAATGAAAACACACCTGCTGTTGTTGCATCATTTACTGGGACGTAGCCAGATTGCACTGGAATGTAATAAACATTATGTCTTGCACAACGTCACCTCGGTGTATGGACTATGGAGCTGTAGTTGTCACACTATCACCAGGGGAAGTACTGTATTATTTCACGACATCATATCACTGACATCACTGCTACAATTCACCTGTCACTTACAAGTCACCCTTTTTATTTCATCATCTAATGAGGCAATGAGAGTGAGTGTGATCACAGTAATTAGTATCTAGTTCTCAAATGTTGAGGCGGAGGCTACTTGCTGTAGCTCTGGTTGAGGGTGAGAGGCTGTCAGCAGATAAACAGAGATCTGTGTGGGTACATGAGACTCTAAAAAAGAGAGTGGGTCATGGGGAGAACCACCAGTTGGTCCAGGAGCTTCGCCTCCATGATGGCTGTTTGCAGGCATATTTTACGATGACTCAGGGCCAGTTTGACAACCTGCTGTCTATCATCAGGCCGTATAGCTCTGAGTATCCAGCAACTGCTACCACCAGTTTCTCCTCCATTGTTCACCAACTGTAAACTTGTTGTTGTGACCACCACAGAAGGCCCGTCTCTCAAATCATCCGAATGGACAATGGGGGAAAAAAAGCGTAGGTGACCAATGTGCAGGTTTATGCTCTGAGTTGAAGTTTTTTCAATGTGTGGAGCATTGCAACACAATAACAGCGAGCAAAAACCTTAATTCTCATTAAAATCAATTACAAAAAGGCGCCTCCAACTACTAAAACACTTTCCGTGTGATCAGGGCCTAAAATCACCTTAACACTCTCCTCCACTCTTTTCCTAAGTTCTCTAAAAGTTGCTTTGCGGTAAAGATGAAATTTTTAAAGTCAATTCTGTAGTAAAAACTGTTGAAAATAGCTCTATAGTTAATTGACTCCAGGCTTCACTTTGGTACTAAAGTTTTGCTTAAGTATGATCTTATCAGGTCAACAGTTGATTCCAAACAGAAGTGGTGTACGTAATCTGTAAGCAGAGACTGGATTTATATAAGAATTGCATTCTTTGGTGAGTGGATGGTGAGCACATCTGCTCTGGAAACTGCTGAGAAACCCCCTTATTGTTAATATACTTCTCTAGCTTGGGGTTGTAAAGTTTCATGAGGCTGTGATTATTGTGGAGGTCACAGTTGGTCATTTCATACAGTGAGGTCAAGTCTTACTACATAAAATGGCTACTATGGGAGCTCTGGTTTCCAGTGGTGTCCAATTTATGTAATTCCAAAACTGTTGAGGGACACCAGTGTGCAGAAATATTCAAATACAATAGGTGAAAGAAAAAGAACATTTGTACTGCATGAGAAAAACTTGTGCCAAAGGATTCCTGAGGTCCTCTGGTTTCACAAGATACCAGTATGTTCACTTAAGCTTTAAAACTCAGCTCACCACAGCTTCTGAGGCTCTAGCGGAGCGGAAGAGGTTAAATGTTCATATTTATCATGTTTTTCTTGTGACTTTAAGATCAAACATTTATGTAAAAGCAGTATTGACAAAACCGGTTTCACACAAAAAATAGACCAAAGATGTAAAATAACTCCTGCTGACTCTTATCTGTGTCTGTCTCGTCCGTCAGGCCTGTCCAACCCTTTTCGTGGCTTGCTGAAGCTCGGACATCTCGAGCGACGAGGTGCGATGGGAATGTGGCGTGATAACTACTGTGAGCTGTCGCCCTTCGAGTTCCGGCTGTATCTCAACGCAGAGGAGCGGACATGTTCTGAGAACTGCTCCCTGGTGCGGTGTGAGGACGCTCGCATCGGCTCACCCGAGGGCCGCTTCGAGCTGGCCTTTCCTGGGAAGCGTCTGTACCTCCGAGCAGCCAATCGCGACGAAGCAGAGGATTGGGTGGACCGGATAGTTGAAGCCGTCAACAAATGCCGACCAGCATCTCGTATTGATGAGCAGTGGGAGGTGCTGCAACCCACCAGTGAGAACGGTGTGGATGTGTCATCCCCGTCCTCGGCGCCCTCCAGCCCTGAGCGCGGTCCATCATCTGACACGGGGACATGTGGAGGGCAGGAGGCACCTCCTCCACCACAGGAATTCGACTGGACTCGGACTGTTGATCTGGAAACGGATTCCATCAAAGAATCTGTCCTGTACTTCTCCACAGATCCCGAGGCTCGGACATGGTCCCCTCTGGTCTTCTCCCTCTCTCTGGAAGCTTTGAGAGGCTTTCGGGTACAAGAGGGAAGAAAGCTGCTGCGGCAGACCCACCTGATTGAGGAGATCCGAGACGTGGTGCCTGACGTCTCTTCGGGAGGACCGGCCTTTTTCAAACTCCTGACTGTCAGGGAGACGCTGAGACTCAGGGCGGAGAATGCAGAGGAGGCTCGCTCTTGGAGGTTTTTGATCAGAGGAGCTCTGGACTCGTACCTGGAGAGCGGGGAGGATGGTAGCTCTGGGGAGCCACCTGTAGTATGTTCGGGGTTGACTGGAAATCTCCACAGACTGGTGCAGCACAGACTAAAAGAAGATGGAGCACTTCTCGCTCATCTCCGCACTGTGCCTTCAGAGAAGGGGCTGGACACTCAGAGCTTCAAATGTGCAGGTAATGAGTCGTAAAGCTCCAAATGATCAACTAGCAGCATTTATTTAGACTTTATAGTCTGTGATGGCCTCATCCGTCCAACTGTCTCATTCAAATTTAGTATTTTTCTTTTGTTTTTTCCCCTTTTCCACACAATCACAGCATAAAATAACAAAGCAAACTCTTTTTGAAGAGTGTCATGTAGGCTTGTCACGATACCAGAATTCAGTTGTCGATATCAGTACCAGTGAATTTTCACGATTCTCGATACTCATTTGATACCACAATAAAAATCAAAAAACAAGAATTGACACTCCCTCACCCTGATTTCTTTAAACAAGTCAGGGTGTCTGTCTTTTAAGTGTTTAACCAGGTTTGAAGTGTTTCCTCCTTTGGTCTGGAAACTTTGGAGGCACTGTTTGCACACTGGTTTTTGCCCCCCCCTTGACAGCGCCACTGACCGCGCATATGCGAGTTGTTGACGGTGACAGCATGTGTGTCGGCTTCATCGACTGTACCAAGTGCAGCGTGATGCTGGTATACGACAGTAAAAAGACGGGGACCTCGACACTTGAAAGATGAGAGTCAGCCTTCGATATCCAAGTTTATATCCTTAAAAAAAAGTTGTGTTGTGTTCTGTTGACAGAACATGCACGGGCTCAGGGGGCCAGGCTGGATTTTTTGGGCCTGATCTAAGCTCTATCAGTTGTAGAAGCCATTGTTTCTAGCAAAGACGATGGAGAACAGGCGTTGTTCTTCGGCGCTCGTCCGCGGCACAGACTGACGCGCGCGTATACTGCCCCCGTCGGTTCCGACAGGAATCGACACAGCCCACTGAGGGTTAAGTTGTATCTGGTACTTAAGGTACCGAAAAAAACAGGTACCGACTTATTTTGTGCGCGTTGGCATGATGATTGAGTCTGATTGGCTTACCCTGATATTCTTACCCAAACCAATCCCATTACTCATGCCTAATCCTAACTAACGAAGGTAACAAGTACTAGCCAGTTAGAGGGAGAGCAGAGCGGGTCATGCCTGTGCCATCCTTGGTAAAAAATGTTTCTGACAGGCAGTGTGCAAGTTACTGCCGAGGCAAAGCTGACAACACTCAGGAGATCAAATTTCAGTAGGGGCAGGGGGGATGTGAGATGCGCATGTTCTGCTTGTTAAGAAAGTTTGTATGTGTTTAGTGGATGTGAATCAGGCTGATTTTTTTCTCTGCTGTGTATCGTACGCAGGGTGTCCTCAGCAGATCGGCCCGTCTCGGGGCAGAGCCAGGCTGTGTGAGTTCTCAGGCCAGTACTACTGTGACTCCTGTCACCAAGGAGACACCACCATCATCCCTTCACGCATGGTGCACAACTGGGACCTGACGCAACGAGAGGTAGGTGCAGCACGCACAGATGACTTCATAATGAAGTACAGATACACACGCAGTTATCAGATATCAGGGTGAAATCATTTAAAAGGCGGCTGATCTGATTTAACACATTAGTCTGTTCACAAGTCTGAGGAAACAAAGTTGTATAAAGCCCTGTTGAGTTACATTGTGGGTAATGTAAGCACCCTGGTACTGAGAGTCTTTTGAGTCTAGTTTCAGTGCTTTTTTTAGTACTCACTTTCAGTTACCAAACACACAACTTCAACATGTTCTGACTCCGTGAGTGTGACCTGTGTGTTCCCGTCCAGGTGTCTCAGAAGGCCATGCACCTGCTGGCTCAGGTGGAGCAGGAGCCTCTGCTGAACCTGGAGCTGCTGAACCCAGAGCTGGTGAGGCACGCTGAGTCCATGTCTCAGGCCCACAACCTGCGGCAGAGGCTACGCCTGCTGGGCGACTACCTGCTCACCTGCCGCAGTGGAGCCTGCAAGAAACTCCACGCCAGGTGTGTGTGTGTGTGTATGCATTTTACATTTTATCGTATTTTACTACGACGTTTTATTACATGTATAGTTTTTAATTCTCTGCCAGAATGGAACAGCGAACGTACCTGCTGGAGTCGAGCCATCTGTACAGTGTCATGGACCTGCGACAGGTATCCTGTTGTGTTCATTATGTTACGGCACCTGTCGTCCGCCACCTTGAAACATCCTCATGTGTGGGTTTTTTTTCCAGATAGCAGAGGGTCAGTATGCAAACTACCTGATGACGCTGTTGCAGTACGCCTCCAACCACGTGTTCCACTGTGACCTGTGCACGCAGCGTGGCTTCATCTGTCAGATATGTCACGCTAATGACATCATCTTCCCCTTCCAGTTTGACACCACCACCAGGTATGTTATCCTCCACTTCACACACACATTCTGGGTAGTTCATCCTCACAAGTACTGGTTTTCATTTGCAGTATTTGTTTCATGTCAAGAGTAATGTCAAAAGGAAACATTTTATAAAAGTGGACACAGCACTGGAGGGAAAAAAGCCATGTTTGTGTTGTCTTGTGGAAAAGATGCTTCTTTCTTTCACTTCTTCGTCTGCATTTAACACTTCCAGTTTCTTCTGGTTAATTTTATGCACCTCCCACTGAGGTCAGGTGTAGATAAATGACAAAAATAACTCTCAGAGACAAAAAAACGAATGTGTGTTGAAACATTTTCACTTCTGTTGCAGCAGAAGTCAAGTTGTCTTTTACATACTGAGACCAAACTACAGTTTGATCTTTATAGTTATGGCTTGGTATTAAAAAAAAACAACAACAGGATTTTTATAGGAATTAGTCAAAGAAATTTGGATTGTTAAAGAGAGAAGTAATGATTTTTTTGAAGCTATGTTTTTATTTAGGCATCTTAAATATTTCAAAGAAAGAAATATGCCATAAAATATTTCTTTTTATATATGTATTTACTGTGTCATTATTATATGAAAACCTATTATTCAGGTTTTTATGCCTTTAATAACAGAATACATTGTGTTCATTATGTCACGCCACATTAAAATCAAATAACAAAATGAAGAGGTGTTATAAATCCTTAATTTTTATCATGTTTAAGTTGATATTGTTGATATTTATTACCTTAATATATCTTAAAACAACACTGGATGCCTTTGAAAAAGTAATAAAGTAAAATTGAAAGAACAGAATGTTTAAATATTTTATGAAAATATATTAGGAAAATGTTTTAAACAAGGACGCAGAGAACAGACATGATGAGTTATATGGGATCAGAGTGCCAACTGGGTCACTAAATGCCAGTAAATAGACGGCACCAGGATGTTTCGTTAGCCTGCATAAAAAAATAAAACTGAGCAGCACTAGCTATAAGCTGTAATTCGTCAGTAAAAAAAAGCAGCCATGTGTCTGATTTGGCAGGTGGAGCTTTTGAATGGATTTGTGGGATGTGATAGCAGTTAGCAGCTAGCTCTGCTTTCCAGCCATTGAACTGCAGCAGCCTGCAGGCAGAGCAAGCAGCTGCCATGCTTAACAGGGCTCCACTCAGATCCGTACTGCTTCGATACGGTTTGACAGACAGGTAGAAGGCTGAACTCTTTCTCAATTTTCTCTGAGGAATCCAGTGTCAAACCTCTAGAC
Source organism: Epinephelus cyanopodus (assembly GCA_026686955.1). Lineage (NCBI taxonomy): Eukaryota > Metazoa > Chordata > Actinopteri > Perciformes > Serranidae > Epinephelus > Epinephelus cyanopodus. The sequence continues at coordinate 6,769,366 of CM048933.1, read as the reverse complement.
TAACATGTCAGATTTTGAAAAAAATCAGGCAGAAATAAAGTTATGTTTAGCATCGTTCTCTGCGCTTTGTATATTTTCCTGCTTTTTTGTCCTTTACCAATCACATGCTTGAATAAAACAACCAGTTAAATGATAAAAAGTTCAAGTTAAGTTACTGGCAGCACACCTTTTTTTGCACAAATCTTTTGAAACAGAAAACATTTTCGTCACGCAAAGTAAAAAATGAGTGCTTGGAAAAGTACCTAAAGTCTTGAAATTGATTTGCCCTCGTCTGTACAAACCCTTATATTTGGTATTCATACCTCCATGCAGATGATACTCAAACATTACGTTTTTGGGTTGTTTGTCCGTCCGTCCGCCTGCACATCCGTCACTCAAACGTGATTAGATTTTAGTGGTCAAAGGTCAAGGTGTTTTGGCCACAATTCAAGAATTCTTACACTAATTATGAGAAAACTTCACACAGATGTCTAATGTTATAAAATGATGAAGTGCTGACATTTTCTATCCAACAGGTCAAAGGTCACCTTCACTGTGACATCATAATGTTCCGCAAAAACAACATCATATCTCAGGAGCAGAAGGGGAGACATTTGGTCTGATACTGAATTAGTGACACTAATCTTGGGTGTTCCCCTTGAAACTGTGCTGATTGTATAGATCTGTGCTGTCGGGAGGAAAATGTGTGTGAAGCATCCATGTTTTCACAGACATGGATGTAAACCGTGGCGTGGTAGTTCTAGTTGTTCTTGACATGATATGGAGCTTGTATTTGTTTTCAAACTGCCTTAACGCTTTTTTATGTTTATTTTTTCTCTCTGACGCAGATGTAAAGATTGTAAGGCTGTGTTTCACCTGGCCTGCAAGGCTGCCGGGGACTCGTGTCCTCGCTGTCAGCGGATGAAGAAATACCTGGAGAGAGATCTGCAGTACATGTAGCCACATCTTCAGGAAGCGAGAGGAGCAAAGAGAAGAATAACACAAAGTCTAGCTTTTACATGAAGTAACCTCAAGTGCAATTATGAGTGCGATTTGCGTGACATACCTTAAAACCGAACAGGACGAGCGACAGCGCTGCAGTAGCTAGACTCTCTTGCACTAATTTAGAGGCCTGATATAATGCAGCCAAATGTTACTGACCAGTGACTCTAATACCTCTCTGAATTCAGACTCCGCCACGGCATCAAACGAAGGACAGGATGACGGTGAAGGTTGCTGCCAAGAATTGCATCCAACATTGTTTTTTTTTACTTTGTCTTGTTGTACAAAGTTCGTCTCCATCATGTTTACCAGAAATGCTCCACGGATCATTCTGCATTTGCTTCAGATGCACATATTTAAACACAATACAGCAGTGAGGTTGGGTACTGCACATGCAAAATGTCAAAAAACAGCACTTGAAATGTTCGAATCAACAGGTTTTGATTGTGCCTTCTTTTTAATTTAAGCTTTACACTGTTTTCCTCTTGGTGTGTGTTAAACACCGGGCCAAAAAGCATCACATCAGCTGGTTTCTGTTCAACTCTCAGAGGAGGAAGCTACACTGCTGCATCAAATACATTTATGTGAAAGTAAAAACAGGGTTTCCCACACATTCATGCTACGATTAAAACATCTGCTGCCACTGTTCATTAGGAGTGCTACTGGAATGTATTTGGTTTTTCATTTCTCCACATCGTTGTAGGGCAGAGTGTTCTCTGGGCACAGACGGAGCAGCAGAACGCCAGGTGCATTGAAAGTGACACCTGACCGCTCATTGCACTTGGTCTTCTGCAGCAGCTGCTCCTCTCGTCCATCGATCTGATCTGATCAATTATCCACCCTGCGATTTGAAACTCCACAAACTGCTACCGAGGAAAAAAATGAACTCATGGAAAGTTCCGCCTGCGCTGCGTTCAGGAACCCACAAAAACCTCCGGATTCAAAGAAGGGACATAGACTAATACACACAGGTGAGAAAAACAAAAATGGAAAGTTAGCCTCCTCGGCAGCTACCGCCACAAATAGTTTCTAATTCTAAAACAGGGTTCCTATTGTCATGAAATGTCTGCACAGTTACGAAAAATGTTTACCAGGCTTGGGAATGTTTTTTAATTTAACAGAATGTTTTGGCTGTTGTTTAAAATATGTTCTTAAAAATCTCATAACAAGTCTAATGTTACACAAAATATCTTCCTAGTATTACTTATTTAAAATCTTGTGCCGGGCTGCGTGATTGTTGAAACTTCACCAGTATCATGTGATACACAGGCCAGACTGGCATTGCTTCATCTCCAAGGCCACGCTGCCCTTTTGGAGGAAAGATCTTCTAAAAGGTCATGACAGCGATCATTAAGGTACGCGAAAGCTTAGGTTCAGGCCAAGGTCAAAGAACAACTATTAGATGCCTGTAACAAGAAATAAACGTAGACAAACTTCTCAAAATTCTAATCTAAACACGTCAAATTGCAGTGTCTTCAGTTTTCTGTATTACTTTGTAGGCCCACCAGTTTTAAACTCCTTAGATAAAGTCATTGAAATGGGGTAAAATATTATGGAAAATATTTTGAAATTGATTAGTGAGAATTTGTGGGAACCCTGCAAAAATCAGTCACCGAGAAGACTCAGTGGAATGTTTCTCTCCGTATATTAACTCATAGACTCAGACATTAATTTAAAATTTTAATTTAAAAAATATATTTGGTCGTTTGCTGCTTGTGTGGTGAGCCACACCGACATAATGAAGTTTATCTGAAATAAATAAATAAATAAATATAACTGCGTGGCAGAATCAACAAATGATTGGATTTCACATACCTACTTTGCACATTTGCACTTCGCTCTGACTGTTAACGATATTTCAACTGTATTTGAGTTGTAATATCTTCTAGCACGTGAACTTCGCCCTAAACTAACAAACACACCTGCTCTGCTGGCGTCTTTATTCTCACTTTGCTTCATGTTGTTTTCATGTTTCGATGATTTGACTCTGATGTAGAGTTGAACTCCAACGTAACACAGACATAGATTTTTTTTAACAATCTGCAGAGAACATTGAAGGTTTACTTAAATATGCAGAACATATCATACGTGAGAATACTGCAGTACTGTTTTTCCTGGTTTGTATATTTTTTATTTGTCATCTCATTTATTATGTATGATGTATAAATGACCATTATAAATAAATGTCGGTGTGTTACTTTATGAATCTCTTTTGTTTCAGACACTATGGAGCATTATAGGTTGAATTTTATGTGTATTTAGTTGGTTTTCATTTCATACACCACAGACACTGAGTCCAGGTCTTTTAGTCACCTTGTGTCACCAACTTAATAATAAAAATATGATGTAAAAGAATATATAGAACAACTTAAACAGCAGTATATAAATATCACTAATGCAACAAATATTTAAAATGTCTTTACTTTGGGTGCACATTTTGCTGTTTTCTATTAGTTGTAAAGTGGCTGCCACTGAAGGTAACCACAAGCCAAGAATTGGTTGTCAGTTTCTCAAAATGGCTGCCATTACTGTCGAACCCTGGATCTGGTCCTTTAATATCATCAGTGACACCTGTGATTTTTTTTCTCTCTGACAAGTAAACATGTCTGCTGTGAAAAAGGCCTGTTGTTGAAGAACAGGCTGGACCAGGGTCGGAGCTAGACGATGTAAACCTTCTGGGCTCGGGGGGGTGTGGAAATTAACTGCCGGACCACTTCAGGCTAAACTGGTTGCTGGTCATAGAGTTTTTATTTTTCGATTGCTGATGTCAGTAATCACAGTCCTTGGTTATATATTGGCAGACTATCGACCTACCTACCGATCTCTCTACCTACCTACCGATCTCTCTATCTACCTACTGATCTCTCTATCTACCTACTGATCTCTCTATCTACCTACCAATCTCTCTACCTACCTACCAATCTCTCTACCTACCTACCGATCTCTCTATCTACCTACTGATCTCTCTATCTACCTACCGATCTCTCTATCTACCTACTGATCTCTCTACCTACCTACTGATCTCTCTATCTACCTACCAATCTCTCTACCTACCTACCGATCTCTCTATCTACCTACTGATCTCTCTACCTACCTACCAATCTCTCTACCTACCTACCGATCTCTCTATCTACCTACCGATCTCTCTACCTACCTACTGATCTCTCTACCTACCTACCGATCTCTTTATTTACCTATCTCCCTACCTATCTACTGATCTCTCTATCTGCCTACCTGCCTACCGATCTCTCTATCTAACTATCTCCCTACCTATCTAACTCCCTATGTATTCACCTACCGATCTATCTACCTACCTACCTACCTACTTATCTACCTACCTGCCTACCTACCTACCTACCTACCTATCTACCTACCTACCTGCCTGCCTACCTACTTACCTACCTACCTACCTACCTACCTATCTACCCACCTACCAGTCTATCTACCTACCTACCGATCTCTCTATCTACCTATCTCCCTACCTACCTACCGATCTCTCTACCTACCTACCTACCTACCTACCTACCTATCTACCCAACTACCGATCTATCTCCCTACCTATCTACCAATCTCTCAATCTACCTACCTACCTACAGATCTCTATCTACCTACCTACAGATCTCTATCTACCTATCTCCCTACCTATCTACGCACCTACCGATCTGTCTACCTATTTGCCTACCTACTGATCTATCTATTTACCTATTTACCGCTCTACCTACCTACATACCTGTCTGTCTGTCCGTCAGTCAGTCCCTTTCCAAAGCTTGAGGGTGATGTGAGGTAGGAAAGTCTCCATTCGTTTCTGGGTTTTCAGATGGTACAGGTCTGCATACCTTGGAGGTTGTTTCTGTCTGCACATATTTGATTAATGCTTGTTTTTATTTCTTGTTACACACAGCCTCTTTATTTGCTCTTTTTTTTAATAGTTTGTATTGTAGTTTTGTAAACACAGTATGTAACTGTACATATATCTGAGCGTCTGTAACTATTTCAGCACTCTATTGACTGACTTCACACATGTTGGAAGAGAAGTCAGCAGTAGTTGGCAGTATACTGTTTCTTAGTGTCCCAGTTCACTGAGGCTTGTCTGGCCTGGTCTTGTTTTGACTCAGTGCTGTGATGACGTGCTTATACAAACAGAGAAGACAGGTGTCAACAACACACCCTGTAGGGTCTTTAAGGTCATCAACATCATCACATTCTGATGGATGACTGCCAAAATAATGTCTGCACCCATCTCAAAGTCCCGGGGTGAACTTAAGTCCCAGTCCGCCAACTGTACAGGGAGATTCCCCTTCCCCCCTTGTTTACAGCAGCTAGATTCGTGACTGTTCCAGTCATCTGAGATGGAGAAAAAAAATAACATGACAGTTGCCAAGGGGGAAAATGATCTTGTAGAGCCTTGGTCTTCAACAATAACTCTTACTGCGGGGGTATGCCACAATACTGACTGATAATTTTGTTTTTTTATATTAAAATATGTCTGAAAATGCAAATTAAGATGAATCCAACATCAACTTTTCTCATTTAGCCATTCACAGATTCTCTGCTTGGTTGCTCACCTGGCAGCTGCATCTCTGCCGTTATTTCCTCCCATGCTTCGTCCTTCTTTAGGTGATCATGGTCAGAGCTGGAGGACACACCATACAGGCACCATACACGAGACACAGCAACAGCTACACAGTTCTCTTTATGCATCGTGGTGAGGAGAGGAGTCGAGCTGCCATAGGAGCAGAGAAAAAGCTTCTACACGAGCTGGTATGTACAAGCAGATAGCGAGTTCAAGACAAATGCATTTAATTGTTTAACTTGATACGTCTAGCTGCCACCTGTGTGGGGTTATACATTAATAGATGATAGGAGTTTATTTTTTGTTTTGTTTTTTATGTGCACTGTTAACCGCCTGTGTGTTTCGGCTTTAATGTGTTTTAAAACACAACTTTATTTATTGATTTGAGTTAAATATTCATGAAAAATAAATAATCTCAGATGTTTTTTTGTGAAAATTAGAATAAACAGAAAAAGTAAAATCAAAATCAAAAGATTAGGATAGATTTCTTTTTTTGCTAATTATTTATGAGCGTATTTAGAATAAAAATCAACCATTACATTAACTTTTCATTTATTTGTGGGGTTTTTTTGCTCATTATTTATGAGCATAATTAGTGTAAAAATCCACCATTACAATATTTATTTATGTTTTTGTTTTTTTGGTAATTATTTATGAGCGTATTTAGAATAAAAATCAACCATTACATTATCTATTCATTTATTTGTTTTTTTTTTGCCAATTATTTATGAGCATGTTTAGAGTAAAAATAGACCATTACAATATTTATTTATGTTTTCTTTCTTAATTATTTATGAGCGTATTTAGAATAAAAATCCACCATTACAATATCTATTCATTTACTTGTGTTTATTTTTTGCTAAATATTTATGAGCATATTTAGAGTAAAAATCCACCATTACAATATTTATTTATGGGTTTTTTTTTGCTAATTATTTATGAGCGTATTTAGAATAAAAATCCACCATTACAATATTTATTTATTTATTATTTTATTATCTATTATTTTTATTTTATTCATGTTTTTTGAGCTAATGATTTATGAGTGCACTTTGAATAATAATTCACCATTACAATATGTATTTATTTATGGTTTTTTTTTTAGCTAATTATTAGCGTATTTAGAATAAAAATCCACCATTACAATATTTATTTATTTATTCATGTTTTTTTTTTTTTTTTTTGCTAATAATTTATGAGAGCATTTAGAGTAAACATAATTGGGTTCTGAAGGGTTAATAACCTAAGATTTTGGGCTTTTAAGAAACTATTTGGGCCCGCAGCCCCAGAGGCCACCCCCCTGCTCCGCCCCTGGACTAGTCTCAAAGCTCAGGTGCAACTCGTCACATAATGAGTCTCTTTTTTACCCAACATGCAACACCAGAGCCTTGAAAGTGCCTCACATACATGTGTCGCACCCATCATTGATTTAATCAGTTACACCTGTGTTTGAGGCAAAATGTTTATTTCTGTCGGTTAATTTTGAGCTGATTTATTTCACTTTATCAAGCTGCAGAAATTATAAGCAGACAATAAAAAACTATTTAAAAAAACTGTGGGAAAAAAACAAGCATGACGTTTATTATAAAGCAAACAAACAAGCATATGTCCCACCCAGATATCAAATGAAACTGTTGAGCACATTTAATCTGATGATCTAAAGATGCGCGCAGCCCTAAAGTGGTTAAATGAGTTAAAGTGGTTTCCTCCTCAAACACACAGACACAGATAAAGCGGCACAAACAGCAGGCTCGTGCAGATGGGAGGAGTAACTCAGGACAGCAAGCCTGAAAAACTCGCTCCGCAAAGCCTCCACTCCAGTCTGCTCTCCTCCCTGCGGCAGCCCGGCTCTCTGCTCTCTGAGCCGCCGCAACATTCCTGGGAAACATTTAACTTGTTTTTATCTGCGGAGTCTGGAGGAGCAGAGCCCGGCTGTTGGGATGGATGCTGCTGAGAGAGACGCCCCGGTGAGCCGGCTGGAGAGGAGCAGCCACACGGCGTTCATAGAGAACAACACGCTGTATGTGTGGGGAGGTTACCAGGTAGGAGACATCAGTGCGTGTCTGTACCTGTGCAGGTACATCTGCATGTTAAAGCCGCCATTACCTGTTTCTCCTGTGGGAACTTAATGTGTGTGTCCAATATTAATTTAATACTCATTTTTGTGTAACAGCATGCTGATATCAAGAATGTGCCACTTAATTTTATAACACTTTGATGCAGTTGTGACACTGAGCTGCACATTTCTTAGGTGGATGCAGGTGATGTGAGACACTTCCTTTGAAAAATGATGTTTCTATAAATCATTTAAGGCCTTTTAACATTTTCATGTTGGAGTAAAATTGGAATACACAGTTTTTTTGTTTGTTTTTCTTTTAGAAGATACACACCTTCAAACACACAATGACCCTCTGTGACTCAGGCAGGATGTTCAGGTGATGTGGGACAGTCATGCTTAGATCAAAAACAGGTTTCTTTGCAACTCAGGGACTAATTTTGTCACAAAGCTGCATAATTACCTAGAGTTGTTTCATGTTCTGCTCTTGATTGGTCAGAATTTCCATGTGGGAAAAATCCAGGAAGTAAAGCAAACGTTGAAGAAGAGTACACTTGCAAGATAAATGTGACACTTTCTAATGTCACAATGGAGGGACAACTAGGGTTGACGCAGCGATTAGCGGCTATATTGCTGTCATTGTTCATTTTAGTCAAAGCATACAGTTTGAAAACGAGGCGCGGCTCCAACTAGAAAACAATGTTTTGATGCACTGGATGTGCTGAATGTGCATATTAAGGCAGTACAGGAGGAGGTGCACATTAATAATCCTCCAGGACTGTAACATGCTCATGTTTAACCCAAACAATGTGTCATGTGACTGCAGTTGCTTCACATCCAGGTCGGAACACGTTCTCACCACAAGCGAACCGCACCAGAGTTTGTTTGTAACCAGACCGAGACCACCTCTTCAAGAAGGTCTCGGTCACTCGCGTCCACTCTGGCCGGCAGATGAACCGAATCCACCGCTGAACTCGAGCAGTGAGATCAGCGTAGACCTTGCCACAAACACATGGCCCGTACACATAAGTCAAGGAGACTTATAAGATGGACAAAAGCCTAAAATGGTGTGTGCCAAAAATATCTGACAGTCAGGCTCAAAGTTTCTCCCATCAAATCTGTTTCTATACACACACAACGTACACAGTGTTTAAAGATGAGACCCCAGATGATGTCATTCAGGCTTACATAAAATCTTTGAACATTACTGTCAGTGCAGGCGATTATTTACCAAGTAGGAAAGCTACTGTGGCTTTACTCCTGGAGGCAGACGATGTTTTGTCACCTGACAGATTACAATCAGCTTTCCCGGCCGTCGCCGTTGCGTGTTGAGCAGTATAGACACACTGAAATGTAGTGGAACCAGTAATTCAACATCAGCTTTTGTGATTGGCTGTTGATTTTGTACATGTCAAATCATTACAGTGCTTATCTGTCTCACTTTACCTGAACTCACCCTAACACACACACACACACACAGAAGTTATGATGTTCAGTTTTTTGTTGAGGCTGTCGTTTGTGTTTCTGTTGTTAAATTTAAACTAATCATTAAGGATTATCTCCGGGCTGCGTTAGTTTGAGTCAGGTGTCCCTAATAAACTGGCAGCTAAAGCGTCTATCTGCATATAGACAATATGTCGAGCTGGCAAACGTGCAGGAACGGATCAGAGAACATGCTCAACGTTCCATTATATGAAACTTTACCTGCGTGAACATGTTGTGACAAAAAACGTTTCCCAGAGCGTGTCATGTTGTCGCCATGAGAACAATATCCATCTGCACTTACACCACACAAATGTTTACACACGTCGCACCACTTAAACATCCAAAGCGTGTTTTTATCGGCTTGTGCAGCAGATAATAGCACAGAGTGTTTTTTAAATCCGGGACTTTATCTCTTCCTCACAGGTAGTCGCTGGAGAAGACGTCATGTTGCCCAGTGATGAGATATGGCTCTGTGATCTAGACAGCGGGACGTGGTAAGATAGGAAGAGGCCTGTTTATCAGCTGATGTGCACACTGTGTCACCTTGACATTTAAGCTACGGATGTCGGGCTGCGGCATGTTTTTTAGTTCTTTTTAAAAATAGTGCAAACAAGATACAGTGAGTGTGTGAAAGGCTAAAGTCAAAGGGAGCTGGTTGTTGAAACCAAAGCTCCCACTAAGTGGAGTTTAAAGTGTTCAGGTTGGCCCTTTTTTAATGTGTGTGTGTGTGTGTGTGTGTGTGTGTGTGTGTGTGTGTGTGTGTGTGTGTGTGTGTGTGTGTGTGTGTGTGTGTGTGTGTGTGTGTTTTTATGCGACAGGGAGCGGAGGGAGATCACTGGAGACAAACCCTCAGACTTATCAGGCTTCTGTGGCTCTTATGTAAACGGCACACTCTACATCTTTGCAGGATGCGACCCCGTCGGATACACAAACCAGGTGAGTTACTGCGGACCTTGTTTGTCTCTGAGCTGCTTTTTACAGTTTGTGGCCCTCGTGTATTATCATCATTACACTGGAGTCACGGAGCTGAACATCTGTTTTTCTGAGAGATGAGCACCCAGCATTCATTTGTTCTTCTCGTCTCAGGATCTTTAACCTGTTTCCTAAGTTTCAGACTCAAGTTCGTAAACAAAGCAAAGATAGTAGTCGTGTGTTGTTGCACAATTTGTGCGACAAACCTACATTTAAAAGTTGTATTTTTCTGCACAACTATTGGATGGATTGCCATGAAATTTAGGGTGAATGTGACGAAGTGCAATGGAAACAGATTCAGTGATGAATATTGAAGTACAGTCATGATACAGCATCACTGCAGGGGCCACTGCGAGCTTTCTTCGTCGTCTCTGGATGGCTTTTAACACGTTTATGTACACAGAGCAGATGCAAGAATACTGTAATACTTAAAGATTTGACTGGGCCTCTTTCAATCACATCATCTGGCACCCAACCTGAGAATAAACGCCACCGTCTGCTTATCCCGACCCCCAATATTTGCATAACAGCAGTGAATGGAAAAGCACATAAATTCCCATTTTCTTTGCAGTTCTCTAAAAAAAATGGTTAAAATTTGCACCACAGTTGAATAGGGAAACAACTACTGACAGCCTCGAAGCACGGATCCTGACATTCAGGGTTTGTTACGTCACAAAATTAAGCCCTGCCCTGTTCGGTTCGGTTCAGTTCAGTTGAACTCAGGTTCGTTTGCCCCCTAAGTGCGGTTCATTTGGGCAGGTGTGAACACAACAATCGCGCTCGGATTTGCACGATTTGACCTTCCCGGAGAGGTGGTCTCGGTCTGGTTACAAACGACCTCTGGTGCAGTTCGTTTGTGGTGAGAACGCGCAAAAAGCCAATGACGCAAAAGATTTGAAACAGGGCTGACAAATGATCATTATAAGGAACCGATCTCACAACGCTCCGGCAGAATGTGGGCCGTTAGAGGAGAAGCTGTATTTTGCAAGCTAACTTGAACTCCAACTTGTCAGAGCTACAAAGCAGGATATCTTTTCATTATCTGGTTTGATCAACTAGTTCGCTCAACTCCGGGTTTCCCCATCAAACCACGAGTGCGTTCATGTGAAAGATTTAAAAAGAGAACCAGCTTCGTAGTACTGAAAACCCAGAGTTAAACCTGAAGTTACCTTGTAACTGCTAATCCTGCTACGTAGTACAGACCTCAGGTGACTGGGAGTTATGGGATGGCAACAGTTCACAGTAGAGTTAAGGCACAAGGTGTTGTTGAACAGGGATGGGTTTTTAAGGCTTTAATCCATGCCTGGAGAGCAACTTTAAAATAATTAGTCTTAAAACATGTCTTGAATGTGAGCTATCAAGTTTGTCTGGTAGATTTTGCCAAGCCCAGGGCGGGAGCTACAGAAATGCAGTTTTGTCAGGGTCATACCAGACTTCAGGTCTGACGGCTGTCTGACACAGGTCAGAGCATTTTCCAGAGGTCAACAGGAAGTTTGCAACAATGGCTTTAAAGAGGACAATAAAAAATAAAATGGAGATCAAACAGGGTCAAACCTTACATCCTTTTTCTACTGGAGCTTTCAGTTTGGTTTCAGAGGCCAGCTTGAAAGTCTTACAGGCCTTTTGTTAAGGTCCAGTGTGGGATTTAAGGTGATATATTGGCAGAATGGAGTATGATAATCGTGGTTTTGTTACTTAGAATGAGCTGTTTATACTCGTCCACCATGTTGCACCACCATGGTCTTAGCAGCGCCTTGTTTTCTTTCTGTAGAGCTGCTTTATTCAGTGTTTTGCTGGTTTAAATCTCTGCTGTTTGTTTTGGAAGCGAGCAAAGCACCTTAAGTGAGATTTTCCTTTTTAAATCCGAGTTAAGGTTTCCCTTTCAAATAAAATCAGCTGCACAAAACTTCCCTAAGTTTTCTCCTTCGGGTTTCCTGAAGTGTTTCTCCTTATTTTGGTCTTACACTTCATTAAACTGTTGCACAGAGGACCTTAGCTGCTAAAATATCGAGAAAGAGACGAGGTACCTCTGACTGCATCTTAGCTGAGTTTATGGTGATCAGTGAGGAGAATAAAGGCATCCTGAGGAGAATCTGATGGTACCCTTAATGATGAGACAGGAGGTCAGTTTATGATTCAGAGTTGGATCACTCAGCTTTCCGGAGCCGAACTCTTCCAGCCCCGTGACAAATAATGATTGCTCTGAGGTTTTCAGAATCAGAAATACTTTATTGATCCCCGAGGGAAAGTGTAAATATAGAGCACTAAATGAATCCAATCCGGTTTTCGTGTCTTCTTATCTTCGGCCATATTTTTACACTATCGGGCCAAAGCTGTGAGACGAGGTGTGACAACAGGTAGCCTCGGCTATCACAAGCACACGTTCAAGCAAACATGAAACAGTAGGTTTTACAGCTGTAAAATCCTTCAGTGCAGTAAATACCTTAATGTCTTTCCTCGACTAAGGAAACCTTTTAAGATTCTTTTCAACACCCTTAAGTAAAGTAAAGTAAAACTAAACTCCCTTCTAACTGGGAGTTCACGCTCGCACACAGAAATTTCAGCTGCTCACAAACTCCAATCTTCACCACCAGATGCCACTAAATCCTACACACTGCTCTCTTACTGTCTGACATCCTCAGCAGCATGAAGGATATGTCCTTTTTATACGTCTCACTCCATAAATCTGACAACCTCTTAACTGATGTGATTAATTTAATTTGCAGATGTACAGCATTGACCTCACAGAGCCGAGCTGCTCGTGGAAGAAACTGACGGACACCAAGGGAACGACACCTTCGCCACGAAACAAACACTCCTGCTGGGTACATCGAGACAGGTCAGTGATGCCTCCTGTAGGATCTGTTCACATCCTCGACATTTTTTTAAATGGTCGCCCAAAAGGATTTTGAAGTTTAGTTTAACGCAGTGGCTCCAGAGTTTTTCCATGGCCATCAGTTCAAGGTCCACACAGTTTAATATATTCAGCATCATACTTGTTTGGTCATGTCATCGAGCTAGTTTGCCGTCTCTGTCAAGTAGCTGTCTGTTAGACTTGCTGTCCATTCAGACTGGACCCGCGACCCACCAGTTGGGAACCACTGATTTAGGGATATTTCAAGAGCTGGCATGAACAAAATGTTGGAAAAAAGGCGGATTTTATCAGATTTCTAGAGATTTCTTTTACAAAAATAATTCCATTTTTTTGTCATTTCACTTATTAACTGGGTGTTTTGTCCTTTTCTTGCTGCAGGTTAATCTACTTTGGTGGATATGGATGTAAGACCATAGGCGAGGTACGAAACACATCAAGCTTTGTCGTGGAGGAGATGTCCTGGGTAAGAAACAACGACTGACATTGAACAAAACATGCAGTGATTCTTTATGCAAACCTCAGCATAGTGCTTCGTTGGTGCTCATGATCATATTTCGATCTTGTCTTTCAGTCGACAATTGGAAACACATTGTTCAGATGCTGGGGCTGGAACAATGAAGTCTGTGTTTTTGACATACACACGGCTACGTGGAGCATGCCGGAGACTCAGGTGAGTGACACATCATGATTTCATGTATAAGACTTTAACTGAGAATGTTGTATTTTACTTTTAGACATTGATATAACTATATAAGTTTACTGTTTGTGTGTATGGTGTGAATATAGTTTGATGTTGTATCGTCCAGGGTCCTGCTCCTGGGCCCAGAGGCTGCCATGCTAGTGCCCTTCTGGGCAACAAAGGTTACATCTCTGGTGGCGTGGTGAGTTTAATTCACTGGACATAAACCGCATATAGTCAAAAATATGTGGACACCGCTGTGACTTGACATCGTCTCTGTGTACAAAGAGAGATCTGTTTTTAAAAACTGCATTTCATTGCGTTTTGGGTCCTGACCTCAGCTCCATCCAACACCTCAGCTTGACTCTGAGACCCCTAGATTTGCACGTTCCCACAAGGGGTAGTGGTGTCCCAATTCCTTTTTGGGTAGCGGGCATAACGAGGGGTAGTGGGTATGAAACTAGCCCTTCAGAGCGAGGGATTTCAGATGCTGACCTGCCAGCGACGGGTAGACGTCGCCATGGCTACCACCGAGCAAGCGATGGGGGGGGAAAAAGTTCGTACTTGGAATAAACATAGAAGTTTTGTAAAAACGTTTTCGAATAACGGCATATTTTTGTAGAGAACAGTATAGCAATTTTTTTTATTGCTATTCACGATATCTACGATATCTACGTTATCCTCGTCAGGTTGCTTGTTAGCTAGCTAGCTAGCTCCCACTATTTGGCGTCTGTCATCTGTCCTGTTCTGGGATTAATTAGTAATGGGATTGACATTATTGACAATAATGAGGTAGCATTTTCCAACTAATACATGGAGGATATGCCAGTATTATTCAGGTATGGGAGCATTCTTTGGACATGTGTGTATATACAGTGTTTTTGGTATGTCTAAATTGGGGTTTTAACCACAGTTTGAGACACTGTTTACTGCCAGCTTTTTGCAATATACACAAACCAACCAGCCAACGGCTTGCAAGAAGAGAAAAGAGCCCACATTTTAGGTATTAAGAAGAAACACATCTACTTTTAAACATCATGAAAGACTTTTTCCAAGAAGGTGGTCAAAGGAATGAAAGATGGAGGCTGTGTTCGTACCAGTAGGGCATTTAATGGCATTCATATATTGTTTACATATCTTATTTTGCACTTTACGTTAAGTTTGGAACTATTTAATATCACATACCTTACGTGCAGCTAATGAGACTTATAAGTTTGGCTGAGTGATGTGAGATGCCACTATTGTTGTCGGATGTTCAGTTGGCCTACGTTCTTTTTCAGTAATTAAGTTTATAGGTAAGACATGAGAGAGGAACCTGCTGTACAATTGGAATATTGTGTGCATGTAATCGTAGTCACTGTTCAACCTCACTGACTCGAAATGTGAATGTAAATGTGTAGCAGCCTTTTAGCCGTGCACATTCATCGTGTTCTAATGACGAGTGAACTCTGTCAGGACTTCACTTCTTTATGTAAAATCAAGTTTATGTTTTCAGGAAACAGCAGTGTTGGACATGTTCTGCTTGGACCTGGAGACCTGGACCTGGACTCAATTGTAAAACGTCCTCCACACGTTCACACATTAATTATAACCATTATTATCGGCAGCTTTTCTTTCCAGTGACGCACTGACGTCTGTTGGATTCTGCTGTTCTCCACCAGTGACATCGCCTCATCCTCTGGACCTCAGGGGCGCTCTATGTTCACCATGACGCCAACATCAGACCACACGCTTTTCGTATACGGAGGGCTCAGTGTAGAGGGGAAAACACTCAGTAAGTCTTGGCTGCAGATACTTTTGTGTGTCTTTGTGAGGGTTTTAAAATCTGTTTGCGGTCATTAATTGTCTGCGGTAATTTTGTCTCTTTGCAATGACTCTTTGGGGTTAGTTTGTTTGTTTCTTTAGTAGTTTAACATAACATTAAGAAACATTAACTCCAAACAGAGGCCTGGAAACAATGTAAAATAATTTATCTACATTTTATAATCATCTCAGTTCTCAGTATTTTATCACTGACCTCTCTCTGTTAGACGACACTGGCAGTTTAACACGCAGAAGAGAGACTGGACCAAGATGAGGAACCCACACAAGGACAAGCCCAGGTAGATTGTTTTGTCAGTTTAAGTTCATTAACTTTTTGTTCTGTTAGAGAGAAGCTTGTTTAGTCACTCAAATGTCGGTCTCCCTCAGAGTGTGTCACACAGCGTGCCTGGGAAATGACAATGACATCGTCGTGTTCGGGGGAAGCAGCAACATGTGCATCCTCATGGACACGGTATGTGATGACAGCTTGTTAATTGCTCTTGTTTGTTTTGGGTTTTTTTCAGAGCCATTTCTGCTTTCATGGGTGAAAGCAGAAATGTGTGAAGGATTTTTTTCCTATTATTTTTGTTGGTTGGAATCAAACTTTGGTTGCTGTAAAGGACTCGGACGCTACTCGCTGAGCTAGAGGCCACCATGAAACCTTTATATTTAGTTCCACAGCGAGGTCTTACTGAGTAAAATGTGCAGCATTTTGTCTTTAAACCCCTCGTTCCTTCTGGAATACTGTTTAAACTGTAATTTGTCGAGTGAACCAAATATAGCTCAACAGGAGTTGCGTAAAGAAAGCTTAAGTGGTTTAAGGACTCAAAGTATGAAGTGCACCTACATGATGTTGTAATGATTTCACACATGTTGCCGACAAGAACAGAACTGGTAAGAAAAATGTGACGTATTGTTTGTCTTTAAAGGGACAGTTCACCCCCTAAAATAAAAAGTGCATATTTTTCCTCTTCCCTGTCGTGCTATTTTTTAGTCTAGATAGTTTTGGTGTGAGTTGCGGAGTGTTGGAGACATCAGCTGTAGAGATGTCTGCCTTCTTCCACTAACTGCATGAAAAAACATGTTAATGTTAAGCAGGTATACTGTTAATAATGTTCTCAATCTGAGCATGCTTCCAGGCTAAGCTAACACTTGCTTTTCCAGTATTTAATCATGAACCAAAGTTTTGGACAAAGTAAAAATTGGACCTGAGAGTGACGGTAGAGGAAAAGTCACCATCATGAATGTGACTTTATCCTCTGATGACCATGACCGTTTGTAGAAAATCTGGCGCCAATATGTACAGCAGTTGTGGACCCATCAACGTTTCCGTCCACAGAGACATCGTAACCCACATTTTGCTGCTTTTACTCACAACAAAAAAAGTCACCATTTGAAGAGGCAGAAAACTTCTTAAGTCAAAAGTAAAACCAATATTTCATCTGTCATCCATCCTCATGTGATTACTGTCAAACCTCTCATCAGGTGGCTGTTCTGAGGTCTCCAACACAAACTCACTGCAAAGACGTGTTCGTGTTTCAGACCCAGCCGTACTCCCTCTACAGGTACGTTGAACCTTACATCTGTTGTCCTGAATAGTTATCAGCTCTGAATACATATTTAGTCATGGGTGTTGTGTAACATGGCTTACTTTGTGTTGTGTTTGTGGTTGGTCACATGCGTGTCCTGTTTTCGACTGCACGTTGTGTACATTAGCAGCATGTGAGAGTGTGTTTGTGTCGTCTGCGTTCACACACGATTAAGCAGTTTTAACAAAGTCCACAGAGACCCTTTAAATGCTCTGAGCTATTTATACTCTCACTCTGTTGGACCTGTGTGCAGGAAAACATGGTGTCACGCTAATGAGCTTTACATTATTATGTGCGGTTAGGCAACAGGCTTTGGTATGTTAATGTGAAGTAGATTAAAATGAGTCACTGGAGATTAAAACGTTGAAGTTGTACCCTGCTCATTTGACCCTCATAAAGTTAATTTTCTCAAGTTTATTTTTTGACATATGCACAGTTTAAGGGTCGGTTAAAATGAACTCAGGTCCGTTTTGGTCGGTACGGTTCGTTTGGGCTGGTGTGAAAGCTGTCAATCAAACCCTGGTGCGCACCAAACTACCAAACTGAAAGCAGACTGAGACCAAGCTGTCTCAAACAGACTCTGGTGCGGTTCGTTTGTGATGTTAAAGAAAACTGTTTAAAAAAAAAAAAAAAAAGTTGTTAAAACGGCCATCTTTGCATCCAAGTGCAGTTTTTCTGTTCATTAAATCCATTAAAGTGTGTGACCATGAACAATTATTCATCCCGTCTGTTAGTCATTATTCATGACATGCAATTAATTTGCAGTCTAATAATAGCCCTCTAATAATGCATGCAGTCAGTTATTATATTTATGAGCTGTTTGTGAAACCAAACAACATAAATAAAAACACTAAGGAAGCGTTGACGTGCTGCTGCATAATCGTCTGTCAGTCACCAGGATTTGATTCCCCCACGTGGGTCCTGATGATGCAGGCGGGTAAACGCCGAAACTGTCCAATCAATGAGTCACCTGTCATTCGGTAGAACAGGAACCGAACCAGACCTGGATCAAATGAACCGAACTACGTTTCTGGATATCTAGATTGTGCTTTGAGCTAAATGCTAACATGCTGATGCTAAGCTGGTGTGATGTTTACCATGTCCACCAACTCATGCACTTTTCCCACCAAAATTAGAGCATACATGAAAGTTGTTTTTTTTTTTAAACATGAAAGTCTGCTAAAAGTAGGTGAGAGCTCTGATCTACTGGCAATAGGAAAGGAGTCTGTAAAGTTACGTGGCTTTGCAGAAAACAAGTACGACTTTTCTTTGTTTTTTTATTCTGTTGTGTTGCGTTTAATGTCAGACATGCTGGAAAACAGGTTAGTAAACAGCAGGAAGCGGCTTAGAGGCCAGTGAAAATGTCATGGTGGTTACTTCTTTTGTCTGTTACTTACTCAGTCTCTCTTTCAAACTCGGTGCGTGCGTATCACTGTATTGCACCGGAAGAATGGATAAAGTTAGGGTGTCCACCTGGTTACTGCTGATCGGAGCTGGAGCCGATAAGATTACCCACGACTGCTGCTGAGTTATTTGTCCCACAACTGAATGCTAATGGTAAATTTTCCATTAAATACAAAAGCCAGATGTTACCAGGTGTTAGTGGGTTTTTGTACATTGGCAAAAGGACTTTAGCTTAGCGTGTTAGCATGCTAACATTTGCTAATTTGCGGTGAAAAAGTAAACCTGAGGCTGCACTTGGTAATGGAATTGGATCAAGCAGAAGTTTAACCTGATGATGGCACTAGAGGAAACATTTTGAGATGAAAGGTATTCAAATTAATCCTGAAGCGAAGATGAACGTGTGTGCCACATTTCATGGCAATCCATTCATTTGGTGCACACGTTCATGGTTTACAGAAGATGAACCCTAATGTCACAACATCAGTCCAGGAGATGCTGGAAACTAGTGTAAAGGTAGATTATGGGTGTTTTGGGAAAACTGACACGCTTCAAAACACGTTGCAAATTGTCTCGAGGGCTTCCAGAAATTAGGACACCAAGCAAACAAGACAGAATTTGACCTAGTCCTTTTTTAAAGCAGTCCTGAGGGCAAAAACAGGGCCTGTCAGATATGTAACATGTTCCACTTCCTGTCAGAGCAGGGCTACAGCTATTCAAAGCACCTGAACAAGCTGTGTGTTCTGTCTTCTCCAGATTGTGTGAAGACTTCATAGGAAGAAACCCAGAGCTGTTCAGGAAGCATCTGAACTGGCTGCCGCCGAAACTACACGACAAAGTGGCCAAGCGAGTCGCCTTCTTCTCCCCGTCGGAGCCGGTTCTTACAGCTTGAAGAGCGCTACAGTTTTTAAGAGTGACAAGAATCTGAGCCGTTAAAAATATTAATTATTACAAAACTGTTTTTCATGTTTGTGTGTTGGGACTGTGTGTTTATTTTTCTGTGTTTAATGATTTAAAAAAAAAAAAAAAAAAAAAAAAAAAAGGTGCTACAGTTTCATTGTTTTAACTTGCCTTGCCTTATTTTAAACAACACATTTGGATTTGGTTAAATTTTAATCCATAAAGTGATTTAATGATGTGCAATCTGTTTTTTGAATAAAGGTATTGATATATTGTATCACTGTGGTGTTTTATCATTTCCTCAATTAACAATGTAACAGAAGTTGTGTGCTTTAGGATAAAAGAATTAGGCAAAATAATCATCTTTGAGCTAAAAAAAAAAACCTCACTCACAAATTCAAATATTCCACTTACTTCCACTTACTCAGCTTAAATCATAATTGTCTTTAATAATATCAAACAAGAAGTCATCAATTCTTTGGTTCATCATTTGACACTTGAATGCATCTGTTGCTGCTGCACTTTACTGCTGACGTACATAAAAAGGGAAATGTTACCTGAGACAGATAAGAGTAGTTTACATGTGTGAAGTATTTTAGAAAAAATGTGGGTATATTTAACATTATTTCTTCCGTTTTGTGAATTAATTCCTCCTCCTCTCCTCTCTTACTTCCTCTTTTATGAGTTTCTGTTACAAACACCGAAACTTTTAGTACCATTGTTCTTCCCTGTAGTGAAACTTCACTCTGAGTCTCATTTTTCAAGAACTCTCAATGACACCACTTCTCTTGTATTTGAAAATCATACGTCAACAAAAAAGGCAAAGCAGAATTACTTGGATTTTTTTTCATTTGCAGAAGTTGATTTTGGAAAAGAAGGATGGTTGTTGGAGGTGAGGGCAGATTCACAGAGCAGCTGGTGCTGCAGGTGGATCCCTTCCTGTCTGTTTGGTTCACACGGGCCGGACGTAGTTAGCAGGCAGCATGCCCCGCTGCCCCGTGCGCTGGTTGCACCCGAACATCCATCCCTCATCTATGGGCTCCACGTCTAAGAGCAGGTCGCCTTCTTGCAGGGAAACTTCATCTGCTTCTGCTGCTGTGTAGCTGTACATGGCCTGGTAACGTCTCTGAGGAGATAAATCAAACACACACACACACAGGGAATGAATAAACAGAGACACACTCACACACAGATGCTCTGGTGTATAACACACAGAGTCAAAATGATTTGCATCGGATTTCCATACTGAGTGACGCATGTAACAGACTGTACAAACACAGCTACACTGGCAGCTGGTACACACTCAGATCACATAAATACACTCACGCAACACACACACGCACAGCAACACACATTGTTAAAGAACAAATTTCTGTATGAATTTAAAAGCTAAACTTTTATCAAGCACAAATCATCGTACAACAGTTAGCATGATATCTGACGAATTAGCAGCCCATGAATGGCATCGCTGTGTCTTGTACTTCCTGTTAAGTTACATACTTAACGTAAAATTATGTAGGTTAGGTTTAAGTGAGTAAAGTTACTTATATTAGGCTTAGGAAAATAAAGTTATGTAGGTTAGGGTTAGGAAAAGCATCATGGTTGGGTGTCAACGTTATGTACTTAATGTAAAGTTGTAGGTTAGGGTTACGCAAGTAAAGTTAGGTTTCGGAAAAAAAAACATGGTTGGAAATTACAAATTTATGTAGGTTAAGTCTAGGCAGGTGAAGTTACCTTGGTTAGGGTTGTGCACCTTTAAGTTGTGGGAGTTAGGTTCAGGAAAACAAACATGGTTGGGCATCATCATGTAACGAACTTAACACAAAGTTTTGTGTGTTAGGTACGTACGTATTGTTACGTACCTAATGCAAAGAGTCCAAGGTTAGGGTTAGGCAAGTAAACCTATGTAGGTTAGGGTTAGGAAAAGAAACATAGTTGGACGTTGTCAAGTTACGAACTCAACGCAAAGTTACGTAGGTTAGGTTTAGGAAAAGAAACATAGTTGGGCATTGTCAAGTTACGAAGTCTACACAAAGTTACGGAGGTTAGGTTTAAGAAAAGAAACATAGTTGGACATTGTCAAGTTACGAAGTCTACACAAAGTTACGTAGGTTAGGTTTAGGAAAAGTAACATAGTTGGGCATTGTCAAGTTACGAAGTCTACACAAAGTTACGGAGGTTAGGTTTAAGAAAAGAAACATAGTTGGGCATTGTCACGTTACGAACTCAACGCAAAGTTACGGAGGTTAGGTTTAAGAAAAGAAACATAGTTGGGCATTGTCAAGTTACGAACTCAACCCAAAGTTATGTAGGTTTGGTTTAGGAAAAGAAACATAGTTGGACATTGTCAAGTTACGAACTCTATTCACTCTATTCATAACTCACATTCACAACATGAAGTTACTTTTGTTCGGTTTAGGTAAGTAAAGTTAAGTAGGTTGCTTAGGGTTAGGAAAGGAAAAATGATGACGTACGTTAAACTCAAAGTTCACTTAGTTTCACATTGATTTGATCACAGCTCGTCTGGGAGAAAGTCTGACCTGATCACTTGATCATAGCCTTCCCGATAATGCGGGTTACATACTAATTGTGGTGCACAATTATGTACAAACAGTGCATGAAAACTGGCTTGATTCCAATCAGTCCGTCCCTACAAATCATTGCAGCTAAATAAATGAATGTAAATAAAGGACAGAACAAAACTGAAAATCCATATTACAATAATAATAACCTTGCATCGTACATACTGCACATGCTACCCTGTATGGCCAAAAATATGTGGACACCCTCACCTTATAAAGAATTTGACCGCCCTGCACAAAGACCTGACCTCAGCCCTATCCAACACCTTCAGGATGAACTGGAAGATCAACTGTGAGCCAGACTGGAGCACCCAACATCAGTGTTGGACCTCATGAATGCTGTTTTGGCTGAACGGGAAATCAGATTAATTCCCGTTGTTTTGACTGAGACGTTCAACAATCACGTGTGATGGTGAGTGTCCACATACTTGTGGCCACAAAGTGTATGTTTATGTAGTAGTCTTACCACTCCACCAGGTGGTGCCACAGCAGCAGGGCGCATCATTTGTCCCACCGGCTGACTGTGTCTCTCAGGGTTGGATGGTTGTTCCTCATAGTCTGCACACACACACACACACACACACGGTCAATACATATATATACAGTTAATGCAGTTATTTAGAGGAGTCTGTCTCTTACTTTGTCTGTTCTCAGGAGGAGGCGCGTCACTTCGAATCCTGCTCTTCTCAAATTCTTCGTGGTACTTTATCTGCACACACAGGCAGCAACACACACACGTTAAAACCACATCAAATCTGACCGTCGAGCCTCGAGCAGCTCACCATTTTAGGAGGTGCTGAGAGATGATGAGGGGAGTTATTTCTGTGCAGAAGAAACCTCCTACCATCAAACAGCTGAGGAGTTTCTCTTTTAAGTTTTCAGATATGGTGCACTTTGTTTTCGCATCTTAAACCGACTGACTGTGACCGTCCTTCTTCTTCATCATACTGCTCCACATTTTACAGAGGAGGAACACAGTGAGTCCACCAGGGGACAGAGAGAGACGCAGAGGGGACGACACGACCTCTGTCACATTAATCACATGCAGCTCAGGCCTTTAGGCGCTGAGGGAGGAAACCTAACTGGATGAGAAGGAGCAGCCTCCATGTGTCCTCACCAGACCTCAGGAGGAGCAAATAGAGACACGATGTGATGGGGAAAAGACTGGAGGAGAGAGTGAGGCCTTAAAAAAAAAAAGGGAAGAAACAAAGGAGGGGGAGAGGGGTAGAAGAAATGAAGGAAGGAAGTAGGAGTGGAGGAGGGGAGGGAGAAAGAAAGGACAGAAAGAAAGAATATGAGCAAAGGAAGAAGGTACGAAAGGAGGGAAGGGTGGAGGGAGGGAGGAGAGGAGAAAGAATTAAAGAAAGGAGCAAAGGACAGAAGGAAGAAAGGAGTGAGAAAGGAAGGACGGAAGGAAGAGAGGAGGGGAGGACAGGAGGAAGAAAGAAATGAAGAAAGGGAGAACAGAGGGAAGGCGTGAGGAAGGAAGGAATTAGGGGTGAAGGAAGGGAGGGAGAAAGAAAGACTGAGAAAAAAGATGAAAGGAAGAAAGAAGGGAAGAGAGGGGTGTAAGAAAGGAGGGAAGGGCAAACGAAAGGAATGAGGAAGGAAGGAAGTGATGGATGGAGGGAGGGAGGAAGGGAGAAAGTAACAAGGGAATCAAAGAATAGGTAAAGAGAAAGAAAATACAGAAAAAAGAAAGAGACAGAAAGATATGAGCAAGGAAAAGGGATGGAAGGACAGAAGGAAGGATTGAGGAAGGAATGAAGGAAGAAAGGGAGGAGGGGAGGACAGAAGGAAGAAAGAGAATAGAAAAGAGAAACAAAGAAAAAAGAAAGAAAGAGAGGAAGGACAGAGGGGAGGAAGAAAGAAAGGAAGAAAAATAAAGAAAGACAGAAAGGAAGGAAGGAAGGAGCGAGGAAGGACAGGAGGAAGGAAGGAAGCGCCCAGTGGAAAAAGCAGTCAGTAGATTTTGCCTTTTTCACATGCAGCTTATCACCCGTCATTCCTTTCTGCAACCAGATCTCCCATGAGACAAAAAAGAGAAAGTGTGTGTGTGTGTTTCAGTGTGGTGTGTGTGTGTGTGCGGAGAGCGCGGACGTTCACTTTGTGTCCACAGCTGAGAGACTTTGACCATATAGGGCAGCTGCTCCTCAGTGGACGAGGAGAAATGTCTGAAATGTGCCTCTGCGGGATCTGTACTCTCTGACATCCTTCACTGCAGCAGTTTGTTCTGCTCCGTGTCTCTGTGCCAGTGTGGAAATGTACCGTCCTCCTGTTACTGGACCGTCATGTGTTCCTGGTGGGTCTTCGGGGAAATAGCTCGACTTGCTGCTTTGCATCTGCCCATGTTTTTTTTTTTTGTCCCTTATGGACAGAAGAAACACTCAGTTGTTTTTACTGTGAAGTTAAATTAGGGAGCAGTTTTTTCTCGTTATGATAGCTAGTTTTTAAAGACTGGTTTACCGACGTTACAAAAACATAAACGGACATTTGTTGTGTTGCGGTGTGTCTAAAACTGTCTCGGTGAGAATATGTTTTGTGCGAACCGAGCCTGTGTTTCTTACATTACTGATCTGATCCTGCGTCTTCTTCAGCCTCTGCATCTCCGGAGTGTCGACGACCACGCTGAAACCTTTCCCCTTGCTCTTCTCAAAGTCCTCCTTGTAAAGAGCCTGAAATTTACAGTTAAATCAATCAATGTTATGTTGGAGGAATAGATTCATATTTTGGGAACTGCACTTATTTGCTTCCTTACAGAAACGTAAATAAGGAGATGAACACTTGTCTCACGTTTGGGCGCTAAATATGAAGCTACAACCAGCAGCTGGTTAGCGTAGCTTAGCATAAAGACTGGAAACGGGGGAACAGCTAGCCTGTAACACTGCAACTTGTTCTGTTTTGTATAAAGTAAATAAATTATATATGGCTTGTGCTTTTTATGCTCTGTTCACACTACTGCTGACAAAGCAAGAGCGTGACCAGCTACATTATCACAGTCAAGGATTGAAGTGTTGCTAAAGCGCTCGTTGACATAATTACGTTACCATGGGTTTTTGTGTTGTGTTTGCAAAAAAGCACCTCGATTTAATGTTGTCTGCATCTGGCCAAAAATATATCTACGCTCTTCCTCAATATCTGGGCCCCTTTGTTACGTCACAAATCCCTGCACCGAAATACACAGAGAGCTAGCATTGTGTCAGCTGTTTTATCCAAGTTAGCGTTCCAATCAAAGTTGCTCAGTGCCACTTTAAGACAAAAAAAATTAGATCTTCCAGGTATAAAATTGTTTGGATCTTCTGCATCGTGAGGCCCATAGAGCAAACAAACTAGAGACTTTGCTAACCAAGCGGCTAACTCCTGGGTTAGCCCTCCGCTAACTTGAAAGTTATTTAGAGTCATTTAGTGGGGGTTATGGTGCTCAAAAATTGTATCCGCTCATTTACTGATGTTTCTTTCACAACATAGCCTGACTCTATGGGAAAAAGTATTTTTGATGGCATCGTGCAACAAACCCGGAAGTTGTAGTTACATGGGTTGGGAACTATATCAAACTTCCTCAAGGCCAAAACACACTGGCAGCGAACGGCGCACATCAAAAACAGCGCTCCTGTGTTTTCAGCTTAAGTGTTTGACCACAGCTACAAACATAAACATATAATTAGGTTGATGCTTTAGCGTATCATTTGAGAACTGTGAAAAAGTTAAGTCCAGCTCAACTTTGATTTGTAGCACATTATACCCGTCACGTAGCAACATGTCAGGTGTCAGTTTTTGCGCTGTCGTGCAGTATGTTTTTAGCTTAAGTGTTTGACCACAGCTAATCTTATCCTTATCCTATACCAAGCTATGCTAAGATAACCAGTTGCTGGCATAGTCAATGTACAGACGTGAGTGTGGTATCAATCTTCTCATCTCACTCTCAGTAAGAAAGCAAATAATGTCAGACAGTTCCTTTAATACTACTGACAAACATGTTAATGACACAAATGGAGTGAAACAGTTTCATTAGATTTGTTATATTTTGAATTCGTGCACATTTTTGTCCTTCACGTGGAGTTATGAGCTGCATTCATGGTGAACTGGTATTCGTTGAATGACATCTTCCTGTCACCAAATGCTAACAGACACATAGATGGGAAGAAAGTACCATGTCCTCTTGTCTGTAATTCCCGCCAACTTTTTTGTTTGTGAACCTTCAATCTGAAGTTATGTCTATTTTCAACACGCTTGTTAAAGGGTACATTTATATGAACTGTGTGCAGCTCAATTAAAGAACAATTATTCCTCCTGGTAATTGTTTAGAGGCCTGAAGAGGTAAAACTTTCACAAGAACAAACAAAAAATAGAGATTCAATCTGAAATAAGGACGGGTGGTTTTGAACAACTGCATTTGAAGGCTGCTGTAATTTTTTTGTCTTGAGTCAGTCAACAACGATGAATTCAACATAACCTGAATGCAGCATTGGTTAAAAAGGAACACTTAGAAATAATTTAACAAGCAAGTTTACATGTAAAAGGAAAGATTTTTATAGAAGTGCGTGCAGACATGCAGACACATACATATTATACAAAGACACAGTTAGAGGTTGGAAAGACGTCACAACTAAAACTTCGACTAACTGTTACGACTAAAGAGACGTATGAAGATTTAGTGTTATTAGATTGTTCGATGCTCTGCGGTTTTTGAGGCGAACCAGACATACGTGACTGATCTGGTCTTGTGTCTTCTTCACTCTCTGCATCTCCGGAGTGTCGGCCACCACGCTGAAACCTTTCCCCTTGCTCTTTTCAAACTCCTCCTTATAGAGCGCCTGGAAATTTGTTATTCATCAGGATTCAAGAAACTTTCAGTGTAGAACCCCTGAGCTTAACTTCTCAGCCCAAACAGAGTGGTATTCCTCAAGATGACAAAAGCTAGATTAGATATTTTGACGTTGCATGCACACTTTTACGGTATGTGATTCACAAATATACACATACACACACACACACACACACACACACACACACACACGTGCTGTGCTTTAATCTGTCAGATTTCCTTTGTAAATTTAGGCCTGCGGGGGGAAACACTTGCAACCTTAAGCAAAGCCAAAATGTTTACTTGAAAGTAAATCTGAGATCCTCACACACACACACACACACACACACACACACACACACAGTGAGTCATGTTCTTGCTATGAGGAATATGCTCCCTCAGTAAGAGTGCTTGACCACCGAGACTTTTATGGTTATAAACAATGAACTGAGGAGAGTGGAGGAGGAGAGAAGAGAGAGGAGAGGAGAGGAGGGAAAAAAAGATTGGAGGAAACAGCTTTTAGTGTAAATTTGATCACCCTGTTATCGTAACAATCATGTAGCATAAATAACATTATGTCACATAATACTTTAAAGGGTTTTAACCAAAAATGGACCCACTCTTGGTTCATGTGTGTGGCTACATCATACTTGTTCCCGTCACTGTGTGTCAGGAAAATCATTTGGTTTCTTAAATATGTTTTTACTAACGGTAATGAGTCATCAAGTAATATAATGCAACATAGTGTACCACAAGGAGCCATATTAGGACCCTTATTATTCTTATTTATATTAATGATGCTGCTGTATCTAATGCTATGTTCCATTTGCAGATGACACCAGCCTTTTTCTATCTAAAAGAGATTTAACAAGTCTCATGAGACAACTAAATCAAGTTGTCACTCAATGTCAAAAAGTCTAGTTTCATGTTGTTTGCAGGAAATATGAAGCATGACAATGAGCATGTTAAACGTAACATTCATAATGAAGAAATAAAGTTTCATTGACATGTTTTTTAGGTATTATGATTGATGATAAACTCCTGGAGAGAAGAGGTTGGTCTTGTCTGCAATAAGGTCACTAACTCTCTTGGGATTCTTTTGAACACAGTATTTCTTTATTGATGTCTATGCATGTTTAATATATTGTACTTTTCCAACTTATCTGTATAAACTGCTTCTGCAGCAGAGACAGTTCGTTAGATTAGCAACCTTTTGCACCCCTCTTTTTTAAATTGCAATTGCTGACTATTTTTTCCATCAATATTCTTCAAATCTGTACATTTTTCTTCAAAGTGAAATAAAAGATTACAGATTTATCTTGTAGTTTTGGATATTATTTTGATATTAACCCCATTAATATTACAATTAAATAAACAATTAGACAGGCTCTGAATCTTCATCTTCCTTCATGTAAAACATCCCGTGGTCATTTTTCTATCAAATATCGTGGAGTTGTTTTTATGGAATGAAATGTTTATTTACTGGATTCATTTGTGTCCTTGTACAAAAAAGAAATGTTCTGCTGTCAAAATCATTTGATTTTAAACAACATTGATCACTCTTAGGAAATGCTGTTCATGCTGTTAGTATAAAAAATTATATTTACATTTTAACTGTGTACTACGTGGTGAAAATTTTCTGAATTCTAGTATTTACAATGTATTGACGTATTTGACACCTGTATTTTACCACTTCAAGTGTCTGGGTTTTGTTTTCTTCATAGCCTGTACAGGTTTCTATCACACCTTTACATGCACTATTTTATATTTTTATTCCCTTTTGTTTTGTAATTATGTATGTGAAAAAAAAAAGTTTCATTGACATTAAATAAGGGCTTGGATCGTTGCTGTAGTTTTCATTGTGAGGAAGAGTCTGTGGTTCCCACCAAACAGTCATGCTTATATTTAACAGGTGGTTTGTTATCTAAGTGCATGCTGACACATCGCTATTGACGAACACACCAGACTCCATTTAAAAAAACAGTAATTTTAGCATGTATTGAGCCAGGATTTTTTCACATCTAACTGGGTAGATTGAGGTTTTTTCCCCCAACAAAACCAGAGTTGATGACTGTTGGATCAGTGGAAACATTAACCAAAACAGTTTTTATGAGGTTTTTCTTGATTCTGTTGACTCTACATGAAGTGTGTTTATAATGATAAAATCACTATTTATTTATATGGAGTCTGGTTAATTTGGCTTTGGCTACTTTGGAGCTGTTTCTAGCTAAACAGAGAGAATCTTACTTACATAAGGTTTGCAGCAGTATGATATTTTTACAGTTCCATAACTATCTCAGAAAATATCCTGGTTTCACAGTATCACAATATTATACAGTTTATATTATTATCAGTAAATTGACCCTTAAAGGAATAAAAACAGAAGGGTATGATATACACGTTATGATAACCGTCAACTTTTATATCACAATATAACCGGTATATCGCTGCAACTCTAGTGGACATAGTGCAGAGGAAGGAAAGCTTCGCCTCCACACGTTGAGTGACAAGACAATACCTTAAGTGAAATTCAAACTGTAAAGAACTCTCTCTTTAATTTTGCGTGACTTGGAGGACTTAATCCTTTGATTGGGTTAATTTGCTGGCTTTAACAGTGTGACTAGATTAGAGATTAAGAACAGTACAGGCAGGCAGGGAGGCTGAGTTGAGCCGGTGCCACGCGGAAGAAGAGATTAAGTATTTTAAAACCACTGTCTAGTTTACAGTCACTTAGGAGAAACATTTCAACCTATAAAGCTCCAGTTTTTGTAAGGCTGTCAAAGTCCAGTCTCAGAGCTTCACATTAAAGTCAGGCTTGCGTGCTCTCATTGCAGTATACGGTCAAAGGGCTCAATTGATTCAATTAAAGGAATCCAGTTGTCCTGAGAGATGTGTCCTCGTCTTCTCTATTGAGTCAGACGGACAGCTGAGTGGAGGAGACAGATAGAGAAGGGGAAGATACAGCGAGTCATGATGACGACAGCAAGATTAGGATGAGTATCTCTGCCAGTGACAGAAAGCAGCAGCAGGAGTGATAGCTGAGACAGAGGACTGATCTGTGGGTGGCTCTCACCTGGCTGTTGAGCATGCTCTGTTGTTTGAGACGCAGATTCTCGGGGGTGTCGGCCACGATGGTGAAGGAGGTTTTGGGGTAATGCCTGAAAGAAGAAGAGGAGAATAACAAATGTTCAAACATGTTTTTGAATATAAAAATCTACTCGTTTAATGACCAAAAGCTCCCAAAGATGAAAACATCTGACATCTGTAAAGACTTTCACTGTAAAAGGTAAAAGTAAAAGATGAAATGCAGATTTACAATACTGCATATTGTAACTATGAACACACTACAAAGACTACAGCCATCGGCCAACTAGCACATCTGTTCTGTGTCCCGTGAGAGGAAATAACTCCATACCAGCAGGCACTAGTAGTCTGTAGTTGTCGTTCAAAAAGGTAAACTGCAGGACCGACAGGACGGATTAAAGATACCAGTTAGCACGTCAACAACACAACTCGATGTTGAAAGAATAAATAATATTTAAAGACTGCTAGCCAACAATAACACAAACAATTGCAAACCGTTTCTGATACAGAGCTCAATAACTAAAAAAAAAAAATCTAACATGTTTCTTCTGATCTCACAGCCTCTTGACTTTTGCCTTTTGTTTACTTTCCTCACTTCCATTTCTATTCTTTTTCTCACCAACGGCCTAACATCCACCAACATCTCTCTCTTGGCTTGGTGTCTCAGGGCCCTAAGGGACTATCTGAACTCTTCTCAAGGGACAGAGGGAAGCGTGCGCTTCCTCATGGATGAGAGACTCGTGCTCCAGACAGTGCAAGATGTAAACATTAATGGTGTCCTCCTTGGGTGAACTGTAACATTAACTAGCTCAGTGGTGCTAGGTGAGCTAGCAGGAGATGCACACTTCCTTCTGTGCGGCCTGTGGATTATCTTGAGTATCCGGGTCATGATTTCTGGAGTTTTTTAAATGTATTTTTTGGCACCTCTACGGCTGATATCTCCAACACTCTTCAACTCACACCAAAACAATCTAGACTGATAAATAAACTACAGGTAAGAGTAAAGATATGTATTTTTCATTTTGTGGTGAACTGTCCCTTTAACCATGAAGATGATCAGTGTGGTGTAAACACTCACATACTGCAGTAAGGTTTCTTCTCAAAGCCTTTATAGGTGGTCATGCTCAGGGCCATCTTGCACACCTCGCAGCTGAAACAACCCTTGTGCCAATACTGGAGAGAGAAACAAGTCAGAGATAAGTTTCAAATACTTAAAATTCTTATCTAGTCTCAGTGACGGTTTGGATTTATGTATTTGTTCTAAGCTAAAAAAAAAGAGGACTTTAATATAACTTGCAGTGACAGAGTGAGAGAATGTCTTTACTGCTCTTCATGGGAGCACAGCTGTTTCTCCTCTGCACTGAGCAAGTGCCAATAATAAGAGTTGATTACAGAAAATACCACATGAGAATGATTATTATTCATTTAGATAAGTGGTTCTCAACCTTTTTCGTGTCAAGGACCCTGAAATTGATACACATTAGGTCATGCACCCCCAGTTGATAAGATTCTGGTTGTTAGATATCAATGAGACCAGAATTATTAGTTACAGTTGAGTAGATAACCATCGAGAAAGTGAAACCTATGAACAGAATAGTCACTTTATTGACTCTTATTCACACTGGGCTCCCTTCTTCAATGAGTTCAAAAGTGAAAATAAAATATTCGCCATTTTTCTGGGGACTCCCTACAACTCCCTCAAGGACCCCTGCTTGAGAACCACTGTTTTAGATGCATATTAAAACCAGTGTATTGTCAGTGTGGATTACAGTGCTCCAACTGCTCCAGTAACTTGCTCACGTGACTTATCTGACACATCGTAGTGCCACAGAATGGAAAAACTTTGTTGGTGTTTTGCGATGAGAAATTGTGCTTTATTGCGAGGTGCATAAAAATAACACTTTCCCCTGAGTTTACTCCGTGAATTTTGGGTTTATGCACCATCTCAGACGAAATAATCAAAAATCAGTGTGTTAATTAGACAATTTTGCTTTTATTGTGTCTTCAAATTCACTAAATTAAACTGGACTGTTGCAGTAATTTGAGTTTTCTCTTTATCTGGCTGCAATCTCTTTATCAGAGTGTGAGTAAACAAGCTGATATGAGGACTGACACACACACACACACACACACACACACACACACACACACACACACACACAGTGAGTCTATGTCCTTTTTCCAACATGTAGAGATTTCTGGCTCATGTTTATCTACCGGATGTGGTTTTCCTCCTCATCACTCCCTTATAGTGTGTTTTTTTTTTGGCGTACATACAGCATAAGTGTTTATGTATTGTATGTTATTGTGCATGTGGTTACATGTAGTTTCTATACTAGTCTAACTACAGTTTGCAATAGTTGGGTGGCAGTTAAATTACATCCATATCACAGTAGCTTCTTCAGTAGTTACCTATTTTGGCTCATGTAGTTCATATAGTAAATTAAAAACTACATTTACAGTTTTCTCATGATGTTTTTTGCCAATCTGCTGGAGCCTGTTGATTATAATTATCATTTGACACTCCAGACTCAGACTTTTTTTCAGAGTAATTAAGATGTAGTTTAACTAGTTTTCATTGTGAATTAACTTGTACGTTGTAGTTTTAATGTAATTTACACAACACTGTCCTTTTTATATAGTGGCAAAGCATTGCAGAGCAGATACTGTGGCTTTATGTGCAACATTGTGGGTTAAAATAAGATATATGCTGTGATAACAATAGCTGCTCGTCTAATGAGACAGTAAATAAACATCAAGAGAGGCATCGGCCTCTCTAGCACTGACCACTGAAGTACTTTTTAAAAGCAAGTGACAACTTTTACTGTAATTTCATTTGCTAAATCGACTACAGCTTTTTCCTGAAGAAATCAAAAAGCTACAGTGAGAGTCAGGGAAAAGTAAATACATAGTGGTCTATAGGCAGTGGGGGAAAGTAACTAAGTACATTTACTAAAATACTGTACTTAAGAGCAATGTTGAGGTACTTTTAACTCACTAAATATCTCCATTTCTTGCCACTCTACATGTCTACAAAAAATAAATACGAAAAATAAACTATTGTATAATATTATAGATTAAGATAGAACTTTAATGATTCCTTCACAAGGTAGGGCTTTGTGATATGTCACGATATTTTTAGACTATATCTCGATACACAATATATATCTAGATATTAAATGTCCTCAAAAGCACTTCATTAATGCTCGGACTTGTAGACAAAATCAAACATAATATCTGTGACAAAATACCCTCTCTGATGCAAAAAGGTTGTGGGGATGGCTTTTTTTGTCTTCAGTAGTCATCAATAATGTGGATGTAACGACTAACTGGGTTAAGGCAAGTGTTTAAACAAATAAAAAGTGTGTTAAGTTAATAAATTTACATCACTTAATTGTAATTGAAACATTAAAACAACATTTACACCATATCATGATACAACGATATCCAAAATGTGAGACGATATATATAGTCTCATATCTCTTCCATACAGTATATAAAGTAGTTATATTAGCCACTTTATAATCTGCTGCTTAAAAATGATGAACATATTAATATATTTAACATACATTATTCTGAAAGGGGCCTTTTACATTATGAGTAGTACTTTTACTTACTGCACTTAAAGTATATTTTGATGCCAACAGTCTACTTTTGTACTTTTTCTTAAGCAGAAATTTGAATGCATGACTTTTACATGTAACAAAGTACTGCTAACTCTTAAGGTCAATATCTGAGTATTCCCTCCACCTCTGAGAGTGAGTACTACAATATATAAAACAAATTATCAGACAGGTTGTTATTATTGAATAAATCTTAAAAAATAATGTAGTATCCAAGTGATATCTGGTCGGCGAATGAGGTCAGACTTGTATCACCTTACCTTATCAAGGCAATTTATTTTTTCTGTGGGGTAAACTGGTTTATTGCATCTTCCACAGGGCGGATTCATGATGGCGCAGATTCCTCACACCACAAAATAACAAAAACAACAATTAACCCACTGATAGAAAAAAAGAAAAGTATCCAAAAGTTAAAATACAGGCTGTGATGAGCAGCTGGGACACGGACCGTCCTCCTCTCCTCCGCCTGCAGGCGTGTCAGTAATATACGGACTGTATCTCACGGCGAGGAGGAGCCGTCACGGTGCCTTCATCACCATCGGATATAAGGAAGTTTCACTTGCTGTGTGTCGGTGATAAGAAACCAGACTGTGCTCATGTAAAGCTTCAAAACAGATTTTGTTAAAAGCGTTATATTGATCCAAATAAGATTTCATCTGACGTTATTTATTTATTATATTATTTATTATTTATTTATTTATCGCACGGGAAAGCTGTGAAGTACGAGTGCACCTGAAGGCAGCTTCAATGCATCTGTAATAACCGTAAAAGGAGCCGCAACTCTCACTGTCACACCAGCGCGACCGTCACCACAATAATAATAATAATATATAACACTGTAATGGTGTAATTAACATATTAATGTCCGTGAAACTAAAACACTTTAAAGCCTTGGGATTCGGACAAACTGTGGCTGAGATATAACACAGCAAAGCCCCTGAGGAACAGTTTATTTTGGCGCACTCTGCCGGGGACACACGGACATTGTAGCCGCCATTCTCTTTACAATATGCACGTAAAGGTAAATGTTGCGTTGCGGCTAACATCGCACAGTTTATCGGTGCTAACACACACACATCATAATCTATACATGCAACAAAAACCACGCAGAAACGCATGATTAAATACTATGTACCTTCCTTGTGTAGTGCAGCGGGGGTATAGCTCAGTGGTAGAGCATTTGACTGCAGATCAAGAGGTCCCCGGTTCAAATCCGGGTGCCCCCTCTTTTTTTCCACCCGGTGAAGGTGAATCCACGTCCAACCGCTACCGTTATTTACCGGTTAACGGCTATTGTTTTACGCAATTCAGTTATCGCTTCAGTAAGCTTCAAACCATTTTATGCTGGCACCAATTGGACTCTTCCACCCCGTCTTTGAAATGGTACGTCCCCACCTGCGCTAACTTACTTCAGCTTTGAGGCTGTTGAGACGATTTTAAAGTTTTTGTAGTTTGGTAATTAATCCCACAAGTGTTACTGTCCTCGCTCACATGGCTGCACATCGAACTGTAAGTCATATTTTGACTTAATTAACACTTTCTTGTTCGTTAATTGCTAAGATAACTGGACTCTTTTGGTGAGCAGCTAGCTCTTTTCATGCTAATTAATTAGCGCAGCTAGCAGCAGTGTTAGCTAACTTAGTTGCTTCTTACCTGTGTGGAGGTTGTGTTCATTAATTACCTCTCTCGAAACCTTAATTTGTTAACTAAGAGCATGTATGTGTGTGTGTGTACATTTACTATGGTATATATAAATACATAACATGGTGCTAGACAATATTATGAAGGTATCGTTATCATATTAACATTAAATTAAGGTTACGTCTACTCTATGGAAAAGGGGAAACTGTCACTATTTCAAAACATTTGGGGTCCTTTTATGGAATATATGGAGAGTGTGGATTTAAGAGAGTCTTTTGCAGTTTCTTTTGATACTTAATTTCTTTATTCTGTGTGAATTGTACATCTGAGTTTGTATTTTTGAACTGTGCACAAGAGTGAAATAATTTGGGCTAACTCTTGATAATACAGAGAAACCTTTGTTGTTCTGGTTGTTGTTGTTGTTGTTTTTTTATACTTGTACTTTCATCTAAGTGTTGCTCTTTGTTATCTCATTATCTGACTTGCAAAGAAGGACGATCTGAATGCTGGACAATAACTCAGCTGCTCCTGACGTCCCCTTTGATGTGAGAGCACTCTTATATCTGTATATTAATGTACTTTGGAAGCATTTTGAAAACTCAATAAAGACATTGTTGGGAAAAAGGTTACGTCTACTACTTTTATTATCATTGTATATTGCATATTAATATCATTGTCATGCTATTAATATTGCAGATATTACTATTATGACTGTTGCTGCATTATTGCTAACATATGCTCTGGATTTGTTTTTGGGTTTTTTTATTTTTATTTTTTTGTGTTGGTATTGTGGGCTGACGGAAATGTGTGTGTGGGTCGACACTGGAAAGTCTAGTGCATGTTATGATTGTCTCTTGTGAGTGTGATTGCTGTGTTGTATTGTACAGTGTGTTTTGTGTTTTGTGTTGGAGCCCCTAGAATACGAGATGGCTCATCTCAAGGGGCTGTCCATTGATAAAGTTGAATGGTTGAACATGTCCGTATGTTAATTTAGCTCTTATAACTCTTTGTCACGTTACAAAGAGTCTGTTCTGTTGGTCTGTGGGACCTAACTGACATTAATATATCAATCAATTAATATACAGTCAATATGTGTGTTGTTAACTGTCTTGTAGTCTCTGGCTCCATCTTGTGACAGTGTGTTGTAATTGTCCTCAATCCCTAATGGTGGCTGGGTCTGTTTGTATTATGTTCTCATGTAGAAACTGCACACAAGACATTACTTTATTTGTGTAATAACTGATTTTTTTCAGGCCTTAATGACCTTCATTTATATTTTTTACATTTTTTGATAAGATTTTTTGTTAAGAACGCACTTAGTTTATAGGACACAGCCTTGGCAGGGTGGAGTATAATTTGACTATTGTCTGGTATATTTTGATGTAATTTCTACTCTGTGACATTGTGGAGGCCTTGTTGCATTTATGATCAAGTTTCCTATTTGTGTATTGAAGCTCATTCTTGTCGTAAACATGCCCCCATAAGTTCATTTTTCAATGTACTTTCAAGATTTGGATATGTTTTTGGAGAATGCAAGTTAACAATAAGGACTTAAGCATTTACTCTCAAGAACGTACCTATCTAATGTAAACTTTTGGGGGTATTTTAAGATAGTCAGTAAGCAGTTTCAATTTTGCTCCTTTATTCCTCTATTTCTATGTAAAATGACGATTGTTACACTAATTGATATTTGTTAATTAGCCTTTCCACTGCACAGGGGTAATGTGAGTAATTGCAAACTTGTAGTCGCTCCTATTTAAGAGGGCTTCTTCTTGTTACAAAACTGTTGCCTGGTGAAGGTCTAGTCACTGAAACACAGCAGCATTAAAATCACTATTGTTGCATGTTAAACAGTGTGCGGGAGTTTATTCTTCTACACACCTGTTTGGAGATAGATGTGTGAAGTATTCCTTTCTTTTCATTTGTTTAATGATAAATAAAATAACTGGAATTCACCAACTACTCCATTTGACCCATCATGTTTGTGGTAGGCTGAATTGATGTAAATGATAATAATTAGTAATTATCTATCTATCTATCTATCTAATTTTTATTTTCCAATCCCCGTGTCCTAAATATTAATGTGCATGTAAACTATAAGAACTAATTTAATAGTACCTTTACATCACTTTAAATGAATGAGTGCATTTAGAGCTCTTTCATTCAATTATCAGAATTAAATATTGGCATGTAAATTAAACTGTATGTTACCCGATAGCACTCACCTGACATTGACCAGCATCTTCTTTACCTGGTCTAAATGTCTGCAAAGTGGCCTGCACCATTTGTTCTCAACTCCTCACCAAGCATGACATTTATATCAACACTCACCACCAGCTTTTATTAGAAGACATTTAAACAGAAAGGTTAAAAGAAAACTATCATAACGTGATGTCACTAAAATTCATCCATACAGAATTTCTCCAGAGAAGCTCAAGATGACCATTATAGTCACTATCAGTTATATAGCTAAATATCTGTTATAGTGAAGTCCACAGAGATATAACATTTTATGAACCAGTCATTGGTCGCGTGGAAGTTTCATGAAACAAAAATAAACTGAATAAAAAACAGAAACACATTAAGTTGAGCTGTATGTTGGTTTGCAGTATGAAGGCTAGTTCGATTCATTCCCTGACATCCCCTTGCATTGATGGGTTTTTGTACAGTTACACGCTCGCATCTCATCATCTCTGTACAGTCGTCTTCCTCTCAGACCCTCCAACCCTTGAATCATTTGGCAAATCCCCTGTGTAATGGCAAAGAGCAAAAGACACAGAGAAAGCTGGCAAGAGCTACAAGAGCAGTTACAGTAAACACTGTCCAGCCGCCAAGGTTGGAGTCGGGACACCCTGTGTCGATGTTCGGCCTGATCGTCCATACTCATCCCCTAGTAATACCTTTGCAGTCCTCAAGATGGTGCCCTTTCTTCTTCTGGCTGAGTCCTGTCAGTCCAGGACTCTTAGCAGCACTGCTCAGCTTCAATGAAACCTTCCTTTTCATGACCCCCAAGCTCGACCTCGGCGTAACTGGAGTGGCAGCCCTGGTTGCGGAACTTCATGGAGGGCCAGTAGTTATTGGTGCGTCGCTACGAACAACAGACAGTAGTTGCTAAAGGCCAGGCAGCAGACAAACATGCAGTGATGGAGGAAGTATTCAGATCCTTTACTGAGGAGAAAGTACTGATAGCACACTGTAAAAATACTCTTTAACATGCAGAAGTCCTGCATTAAAAATGTTACTTAAGCAAAAGTAAGTATCAACAGGGAAAGACTCAAATACAAGTGCCTCAGATTTGTAGTTAAGTAAATGTACTTTCCACCTCTGCAAACAAGAGTATGCATGTAGG
Source organism: Epinephelus cyanopodus (assembly GCA_026686955.1). NCBI lineage: Eukaryota > Metazoa > Chordata > Actinopteri > Perciformes > Serranidae > Epinephelus > Epinephelus cyanopodus. Next base: position 6,730,969 of record CM048933.1, on the reverse strand, counting down.
ATATCTTTAAACAGAAACTCTGTAGGATTGTATGAATTTGTGTTTCTCACCTGCATGAGGTAGAACGGTGGAGCAACTGTGGGGTGTGTGTTGATGTAGTAGACAGCCAGTAAGGTCAGAGCTACAAGCAGAACCAGTGCAGCCACTACACCTGCTATGATGGCCGTGTTCTCTGTTATCCCCTTATTGTTAGGAGGACTCGTCTGTATATCTAAAAGGAAAGAAAACAGTGGTCGACTAAAGAGTTGACTGTAACCTCACAGACATTGCTAATATGTAGGCCTGACTTGCTGGGACACTATGGGCATCCTTGCAAAGCAACTGACCACGAGGTCTGTTATACTTGTCAGCCAATCAGAGTTTGTTTAAGATACAATATATTGCTGAAAACATCCACTCAGCTCAACTTCATTCATACAGCACTGCATCATAGCCCATTCAAGTGCAAACCAGAACAAAAGACAAATTTATCTGTGTTGCATTATGTGTGTGCAAAGAAAACGTGTGACACTTTAACAGCAGCACAGTCCATCAACCAATAAATTGACAAATAACGCCTCGAACAGGCCTCAGCCAGCTTGTAAAAACAATTACTCAGACGATTAAAGGGATAATTCTGGTTTATTACAACATGGAACTAATTTAATAGCTTTAGCCATTTCCTATTGATGATCTAAAAGTGTACCCAAACAGTTACTGAGATCTGGGAACATTGTGATCAATGTCCAACGTGGCAACAACAACAAAAAATAGGTTCAACGTGGCAAAAAAAAAAAAGTGGTCGCAAAATCAAACAGGTTGGAAACCATCTAGCAGTGTAACCAAGTCATCTAAACCGCTGCATTTGGAGGTAAAACTCCCTGAAATAGTCTCGTATTGCACAAGAAACCTGTGTGTGCCCGACTAAAGTAAGTATGATAGATAAAAGTTGAACCAGCAAGCAGGTCTATAAATGTTATACATAAATGTATAGCTTTGGCTTACCTGGAAATTTGTTTAAAACCTGTCTGACTGACTATTTGTGTTTCTTGCCCCAGCTAACTTAAGCTAACTTAACAATGGCCAAAACTAAGAAAATAAGATCCGAGTTGTAAGAAAACAGAAATTATTCTTTACTTTCTTTTGTGCATGAAATGTTACACATTGGCTATGCAGAGGGGCATTTATCTTGGACCTTGAACTCTGTCACACAACTGTTGTCTTTAAAGATGTGGTTACTGGTTTTTTTTTGGCTTCTTTAACTTTTGTCAGATCCTCTCTGCTTTCTAAAAAAAATACATCTAGTGGTCAGACAATTAAATTTTAAATTCTTATTCTCTGATATGTCTTTAATGTCAGATATTGAATGCCTGTCTCTGTCTTGATGAAGGTTTTTGGATTGTGTAAACACCAGGTACAACAATGGAAGAAGTCCAGGACTTGTAGTGTTCCGTCCCTGACAAAAATCTCATATTGTACTTTTATAAATATATATTATGATATTGTCAAAGCAAACCTTGAAGTGTTCATTATCTCTAGAGAAAGCTGAATCAAATCCATGCATCAGTTGTCAAACAAAAGTGAAGAGACAGTTACTCAGAATCATAGGTTGTAATGTGAAGACCTTCATCTTCAAATCTACAACCATGACTATAACTGAGATATTGTAGGACCCGGTAGGTTCAGCGAAAAAGCTAAACATAAGTCCTGTCTGGTGCTGGATTATTCTTTGTCTTTGTGCTGTATGGATGCTCCAATCTGACTTTTTCAGTCCTGACATCGATACCTGGGCTTTGGGTATCGGCCAAAACCGAGTACCATTCCGATATCAGTGTTGGGAAGAGAGTGTAGGAAAGATCAGGCTTGACTTTAACTTCTCTCTCCTAACCTTAGTACACACACGTGTAATCAGAGGTAAATTCAGAATGTATTTAAATGATCGGTCCCATTATCACCAATATCCAGTCCAGCTGTTTGAGTTAGTATCAGCCCGATATTCGATATCAGTATCGGATCAGTACATCTGGATGATTGAGATGAATCCTGGCTGACATACCTCACTATGTGCCCCCTAGATTCTGCTTTAGAGAAGTTTACCTTTAGTGACAGGCTGGTCTTCGATCTCTGCCGAAGAAGGTGTTGGACCTGGAGAAGACTGGTTGAAGGAGCTCATAGACCCCTCAGGTAGTATTGGGATGTAGTCCTCACATGTGCCTTTTGCCTGTGAAAATACCCAAAGGAATGACTCTAGAAGACATTTAACAGCTGCTCATTTCTCTGTTGTTTAAAAGGGAAGTGTACCTCACCTCTTCAGGGCAGTTATAATCTAACCACTCTTGTCTGTGCCGGTCGATTCCGTCGGAACATCTGAAACTCAGTGAGAACAAAATGAGAAGAGCGAGGCTCTCTGCAGCTTCATTACAAGGTAAATCTTTCAGAGATTCATCCTACCGTTGAAGTGTGTTGCACCAGCCGCAGCCAGTTGTCAAGTTGGATGATAGGCAGAGTTCGCAGGATGTGTGCTGAAGACAAGCTGGAGGAATTGGATACACAGTGTGCTGAAGTTAGAGAGGTGAGTAATGAGGTTCGGCTCTCATATAAATACTGGTGTGTGAGGATACTTACTGGGCAGAGGTGTGAACTCAAAAGCAGATTTGCTAACAATCTTTGTGATGTTAATCTCAACACGATGATACTCATAGATAGTGCGGCGATTCGCTTCTTCAAGACAAATATAAAACGTTAGTACGTTTGCAAGATTTAAGTAAACAAAATCTAATTACACCAACACATCCACTTATAACAAGAAACTTTATCATTATAACTAGAAAAGTTAGAAGCTTTCATATGTCATAAAGTTACAGTCAGAGTCTAAATGGAGATTTGCAATTTCCTTATTTGCGAAACAACCAATTTATACAAATAAGGCTGTCATTTATGGACTAGTGAGCACCTCACAACACAATTTGTTCATTCTAGAAGTAAGTAGTGTTTCGTTTTGTTAAACCAGAAACAGCCCTGAAATTTCTACAGCCAAACCCACCAGACGTCATTAAAATAACAGTAATTTTATCGTATCAATTAAAGTCAACAATCACCAACTCTAGTTTGGTTGAAGTAAACCGTTATGCTGACTCGGTGCACGCTTAAATTACGATTTATTTGAGTAGAGTCTGGTGGGTTTGTTGATGGCATTTACGGGCTGTTTTTTTTTTTTATCTTACTCTTTAACAAAAGGGGTCTATCTCTGTAGGGATCTGAGCCTGTCAGTGGCAAAACAAGCATTTTTAGTTGTCGTAAATTGGCTGGCTGCAGCAGTCCCAATTAAAACAGGACCAATCAAAAATTGCTGTCTCCATTAGTCACTTAGACGCAAAAAATGATCAGTTTCTGTTTAATGTTGTTGCTGATTGGTGCATTTCATAATAACAAGAAAAAAACAAACATATATTGTAACAAGAAGCAGTTACAGAGGCAGCAATACATCTCCTTACATTTTTTTGTGTTAAAAAGTGTGTTTGAAGAAATGTTTTGAGAGCTGACCTGAGAGCTGTGAGGATGGGAGGAGTGCCATGAAAGCATCAGACAGTCCCACCTTCACTGGATGCTCAGTAGAATTCATTTCACTCACTGGTATGGGGATCTGAAAAATACAGTAACAGCAGCGTTTTTTTTAACATGGCGTGCAATTTTAGGATCGCTTCCCCATTGTATAACTGTGGAGGTGATATAGAAAACAGTTAAGCTGAACTTACATTTCTGTAGTTGAAAACAATGGTTCCATTTCTGTGGAGGATTGTCTGGAAAGTAAAAGCTCCCTCAGCCTCTCGGTCCTTCAGCTGCACTTTGTCCCACTGCACCACAAATAGATTCCCTGAGCAGAGCAGGATACAGAGGCTGGTCAAAGAAAACCTGGAGCTCCCAAACATCACCAACCTCACAGAGGAGCTCCTTACTTACCGTTGTCCGAGTATCTCACTGTGGAGTTTTTGGAGAAGCTGGGGTCAAAGTTGGCCATGAGGGGAGCGATGTACTGTGTGGCAGTCAGCATTCGATGAGTGATGTCCCCCATGAAGATGAACCCTGGGGGGAAGAACAGATGTTAAAATCTCGAGGCATGTTTTTAACCATAGAAATGATGTTTCCCTGGAATGCACGCTGTAGTTTCATCCATTTATGTATTGGCAGATATGTGTGTCAAGAACTCAAAGCTGGCATGGAATATTTGGTCAGATCTGAGCAGTATTTAACATTTGAGAACTTTGGGTTCTTTTGTTGGGCGCTTGTGTCCTTTTGCGATTGTGTGCCGTCACTCACATGACATTTTTACGCCACTTCACGTACTTATTTTAACCCAAAAAATGTTTTTTCTTCAACTAAGCAAGTAGATTTGTTGCTTAAACCTAACCCCAACAGTTTGACAATGTTAATCACGTGTTAAAACATGTTGTACCCAGGACACAGCTAAACGTCTCATACAGGAGCTAAAGGGTGCGCCTCATAAAGGGTGCTTACGGCCTCGGTATCACATGAATTTGGAAGTGCTTGTTGGTCCATGAACGCAGTGCAGGCGAAACTCTTCAGAAGCGTTTTGTTATCCTCAGCAGCAGTTTGTTGAGTTTGAGTTGTGGGGCGGAGAATTGATCAGTCGATCAGCTTGTGGTTGGATCGATCAGAGCAGATCGATGGATTAGACAAGCAGCTGCTGCGGAGGCAAATGAAAGCAAACCTTTCAGACCCGGTGCTGGGTGTGTGGTTGTCATAGGAACATAGCTGCTTTCATCTAAAGCAGGTTGAGAAAACGATGGACAACACTTAAATGAGAGTGATGTTATTATGTGAAAAAGAGCGTTCTGTTTCTATACGAATTAATGAAGAGATAAGTCTCGCCTTTACCTCGTTGTTCAGCTCCATCTGTGCTCAAATAACACTGTGCTCAGAGAGTGTGGTGCTCTGAATAACCAAACAATATCTGTATTGAAACAGTGCTCTGAATGAACAGCCTAGCTCTAAAAATACAAAATCAATATGTGGCGGCAAATGATGATATCGTTGCGGACCGCCACAAATAAATGTTAATATGGAGAAATCCCTGAAAATGTATTGTTTTGGTACCAGAGCTGAAACGCAGGTGTTACATTGGCATTAGCAGTGAAAAATACTTAAAAAATATATAACTGTGCAGATTGCATTAAAAGATTTCTTAGCAGTGATTAAAAGTATACAGGGTGTGTAGTAATAAAGATAAAAGCTACAAATCAGTGACCGTGGGATCATCTGGTTTTAACAGTCACGAACCTCTACATGTGAGCATTGCCTTGTTCATATGACGACAGAGATAAGAGATGTCGTGTAACATGATGACCAAATGCTCCAGGCAGCCATTCAATAAAGACATCAAACATTGGCAATGCGCAATATTGTACAATTTGTTTTTTTATTCCCATCTCCTGCACATTCATAAGCATAGAACAGCATAATGTTGGATCAACAAATATGTCTCTCTCTCTCTCGTATGATTGTTTTCTTTGGGTTAAAAATTTAGGACAAGTCTTTAAGCGATTCAAATAATTAAAAAAATGAAGGCATTTACAATTAACCAGATTCATTATAGCCTGGTATGCCTGAATATTTCCCCCAGGGTAGGACAGAGTCTCCTTCAACACACTGGGAGACGTTCCATCTCCTAACTGGAAGTAGATGAGTCCCACTGTGGTATCAAGTAACATAAAGAGAAACTCACCACCAGTCGCTACGATGATTTGTCTCAGGTGGTGTCCATAAAAAGGGAACTCAAAGGACAGTGCCACCCTCTGTGATAAGAAAACATGTCAGACATGCCTGCGTGTTAAATCAGATGGTCATATGTGTGTGTGTGTGTGTGTGTGTGTGTGTGTGTGTGTGCTCATCTTACCGCCGCCTGTCGGTGTGCGTTGGATAGTATGCCGTGGATCTGGACTTGGCTCCTGTGCAGGGTGTTCAGATTTACCCACAAGTCCTCAGTCCGTCTGTCTGTTGGACCGAAACTCTGCCATGTGTAGTACCTCTGGGAGTCCTCCTGAGAGAAACAGGCGACTCATTAGGAAGGTTTTCATGAAACGTTATTCATGGTGAGGTAGTTCAGAGTGGGTTCAACAACCATTGACCTGCATTATTTATGACATCACTTTTTCAAAACTCATGTCATGTTGCCATATCATTTTTAAACCAGTGTGGGACTATTTGGGGCTGAATGATGTGAGGAAAATATCTAATTACAAATCCTCTGACCAGTTTTGTTACTGTGATTCAAATAGCAATTATTTCTAGAAATTAAACCCCGCAGGCCTGTATTGTATTGTGTTGGTGGCCTACATAATATTATGTGTATATAGTACAGACATCGGCATGGAGAGAGGATATTAACAAGACGACAGCCAAGACTCTTGGAGTTTGGTCAGCTCACAGTATTAAATGTAATCAGCTACAGCTGAGTAAATTTGGTGGAAGCAGTCATCTTGACAGTTGGGAAAGTCATTGATTACACTCACTTGTTTTTACAGCTTGGTAAGAAATTTATAACGTTATTAAAATTGAGTGTCTTGTGATGTGAAAACGTTAAAATTGTGATTGAAGGCGGTCAGTTGTTCTGCCCTAGAATTCATTTTACACATTCTGTAACAAGAAGACCATTTGTTGCCATTTGTTGGAAAAACAAAAATGAATATTGGATCTTAAGTACAGCATACTTGAGTTTTTAATTTGCATATTGCAGATATGAATTTCTAACAAAAGTTTGGACCATTGGTCAAATGAAACAAGTTTGAGTACGTTCTTGGGATGTGGGATATTTTAATGAGCAAAAAATCAATCAATGATTTGCAACATGGAATCAACCAAGGTACAACTCCATTAAATGTGATCCTGTCAGCTCCTTGTACGTTGTAATTTAGTCCTTATTTGCATCTTCCTAGACTGCATTCCTAATTTTTAAGCTGCAAATTTCAGAGGTCGTCCAATTGTCCAGTGCCCGTGCAATGCCTAGCAGGATGCTAGTTCAGCTGATGACCATATTCTCTATCTTCCTTCGATGTTTGCCGATGTTTACATTTGAAAACCTCTTCTCAGCTAGCTAGCGGAGGTCTGCAGATAAGGAGATCAGTCCATAACGAAATTAAAGTCATAGCCCTGCATTTTATTTCATGCACATTTCATAAAAAAGATATAATAAATGCTGGTGAGGAAAGTATGTCCACCCTTATTTACCCCTTTCCCTCTGATGGGTCGCTCTCTTTCCTCCACAAACCTGCATATTTCTGTTTGTATCAAGAGTCATTCATGATTGACTTACATTAATAATAACTTCACTTAACTTAAAACATGTATTTATTTTACTTTGTGTGCTTTTTTTCCAGCCATTGCTCCATGACATTATCGGGTGTCCTTGCTGTGGTGAATCAGAGAGGATCAGAGTTGATGCCACAGTAGGAAAGTGGTTCCTAACCTGGGGACTGGCACCCTAAGAGGAGTCGTAGTATCACTCTAAGGAGTCATGAGGTAAGGACACAAAATGTGCTACATGAAGTAATTTATTCTTTTGCTTTTGCTAGACTTTGCTCTACTTTTTGCTTGATCCTCTGATCAATCTGCTCACAAATTAAAGACATACAACCAGTCAGAACGGGGTTATAAGAGGAGATGTTTTGTGTTAAGAGGTTGGTGGGGAAGCACCGCACCACACATCTGGGATTTATCTATTTTTGACCCAACAGTTCCACTTGGGGGAGCTGTTTACACATTGCACACGGTGCTTTGACTTCGTACAGATCTGCGTTCTTGATGGCATTATTAATGTATGGCACAGTTCAAGGTGACAGAGAGCAATGGTTCTGGGGTTTAGTGTGGGCTCAGAAAGTGGAGCAGTTAAATGCAGCGCTCTCACTGCCTCTCCGGCTGCTCCATATACAGCAAGTGACCCACTTTTTTTCTCCCATCTCCACTGCCTGACACCAGCCAGTGTTGTCTAGAGGGGGTGTGGGATCTCTAGGTGAGGAGAAGGGAACAATCATACACTTTTCCCTCACAGCTGACTGATTTATTAAAGAGATTCCCATTGGACGAGAGGTGGAGGGGTTTGGGAAATTGGGATCGGACCTCCCCCAAAAAAGGCAACAGCAGGGTTACATGTGATCTTGTCCAAGTGAGTCATTCGTGAGCGCACACACACACGCACACGCGCACATGCTCACGCTTAAACAAACACTGTAAGTTGGCAGGACGAGGCTGTCGTCTGTTTTCAATTTGAATTGGAGGGAGAGGAAATAAAAAAACGTACAACACAATTTATTTGGGTTGAATTTTACTGAGGCTGATTCAATGAGAGAAGAAGACACAAATAAAACCTCATCATACACACTCAAACAAACACACACACACACACACACACACACATATTTGTAAAAGGTAATGAGTGGAAAATGGCACAGCACGAATCCACCTGACAGAATAACAATAACCTCCGCTCAAAGCTTCTCCAGCTTGGCAGAGTGTAAACTTTGTGACCCTGACTGACCTTTCAGCACAGTTTTATCACAATAACACATCCATAGTCAGGTTAAAGCTTCTGCAATGCACGGAAATAAATCCCTGCTTTTGAACTTAAACCTTACAATAACGTATTAGCTTCCCCTCATCAATTCAACCTGACATTGTGAGTCGGTGACTTACCCATCATGCCTCCGTGATTTTAGGTAAAACCAAAGCTACAGCAGCAGTTAAAGGTTTGCAGAAAACTATGCAGAAACTGTCAGCAACTCTAAACCATATTGCCAGCCAAAGTGAAAGCCAACCCCAGATTGCTATATTTGTGGGGATTTTTGGTCATGTGTCTATGTTTTGTCGTAGCTACCTCTTGGATAAGTTCTGCTTACAGTCTAGTACTTAGTCACTAAGTTTTTATAACGTCCCGACCTCAGGGCTGTGAATGTAGTCAATTCTCAATCTGTAATGGCCTGTTCCAATTAGAAATTTGCAGTCGATAAGTGCAGCAGACCGTTTGCCTTGTGATCCATCAAAGTGCACTCTAAAATTTCACTATCATCTTAACCTGTTCCTTGCCTTCTTGATCAGTAGACTGAGCTCAGTTTGGTACAAGCTTAGCTAGTAATGTTGTTTGCTTTGAAAATGGAGGACACTGACAAGTAATGACGCCAAAGCATCTGAGAAGTAGTGTGTGGAAGGATTTTGGGATCAACATCATAGATGGATTAAGAAATTGACATTAACAAAGACAAGATGAGTTTGACATCTCCCGTTAAGTGGTTCTATATGTTGCCACAGACAACGCTCTGAAGTATCTGATTGCCACACTCGAGAAATAACTGGTAACATAAAGTTAATGTTATGTCAAGCTAATGAAATAGCTGGTATTGTAAAGTTATTGAACCATTGTCAACATTATTCTTGTGGAGGGTAGGTGCATTGGAATTCATTCAAACAGATCGCCCCCTCACACTCACACACATTCTTATTAGCCCCTTTTACACTGCCAGATTTTCGGCGAATGTTGGGCTGTTTTGCCGGCAAGCTGTGAGCGTTTAGACACACAGAGCCGGATCGGCGAGTTGATCCGAGGTGCCCAATTTTCCGCCTCGTAGGGTAGACATATTGGCGGAACCCTTATAATTTAAACAGACCGGGCGGCCTTCCACAACAGGAGGGGCTGTTGATGACTTGTGGGAGGAGCTGTTGATGACGCCACATGTGCGACCCTGTTTCATCACTACTACAAATGCAGCTGTAGCCAGTATCTCACTATCACTATCCTCATTCATATTTCATGAAGCTACAAATTATATTCAGCCCCAAAATAAGTCTGAAAGGCTGCAAATCAGAATGGAAGTAAAAAGGGTTGTTGGGTTGTTACATAGAGATGATACACCATCTCATCTAGTAGCATTGGTGTGACCTTTGCAAGTACTTGCCTGTTTTAAGTCGTCTCGATTTGAATCTTTGGTCTGAACTGGGCATAAGTTAACTTACAACAACTTGGAGAGCTGTGTCAGTCTCATCTAAGCTGGTCACCATTTTGGTGGCAATATTTCTGTCACTATTTTCCATGGATGCAGCTAGGTAGGTAGCTGGCCAGCCATGTAGGACAATGGCCTCCCCATTTGTTTGGACAGCACTGTTTCAGAGTTCAGGATAGCAGTGTTTCATTCACTGCCAGATGGTTCCATAGAAACTGTGCACTGCCCCAATACCTCTTTCACACCAGTGACCAGGGTTATCTCACCTGTGTTCAACCCTTCGTTTGTCAGTTCAGACCAAGCCAGCCAACACAGTTAATTCAGGTACAACCCGAGTCACAACCCGGGAGCAATGCATACCAGTCACCTTGCATGCTGGAAATTGTTTGGGGCTTTAAATGTCATATTCGGAACAAGTGTTTTGTAGTTATCTGGTATCTGGTTTGGCCTGTAATATTATAATCACCATCCCTGCTATTTGCCGCTTGATTTCCTTCTCACCACGGACAGTCAGTGCTCCCACACCATCGGCATGATGTTGAAGTCGTAGCTGTAGCTGAAAACATTCCTGCTGCCAACGGGCTGCGGCGATCTGGGGCAATTGCGTCGCAACTGTGGACCCCCATTTGCAACCAGTTATACATTTGTCCTGCCCTGGTTGTTAGTGACTCTGGTGGTGTGTCACTCACATTGAATTCAACCCTTGTCCAACCCCTGTCTGATCCACCTCTCAACCTGGGTTGCGAAGCCATGTCAGTCAATGTGGGTTAACCCTCTCAAACACATCACTTCTGGTTCAACCCTGACTGAGCCCTCAGTTTGAAAGGGGTATTAGTTAGCTACAGCTGATTAAATCTGCCAGCTATAGATGTCGCTCACCTAGCAGACTCTACGATCATGACCGAGAAATGATAGGCTGCTCTCGTCTACCTTTGTCCGATATCAAGGATGCAGTGTTTAACAAATTGCATACTAAAATGGAAAACTTTATCAACAGAATTTTAGCATATTGGATCTCACCACTACGCGGGTCACGTTGTCAGGCAGGGTACTGATATCAAGTCCTCCTCCTCCGTCAGTGTTGCGGGCTTCTCTGTGTTTGTGTGGGGTCTGCTGGTCCCTCCTGTCTCTGTGATAACCGGACAGATCCCCATCTCTCTGCAGAGGAGTCCCGCTCAGTGCATCTAGAGCAAGATAAGCATTATGAGTGAACAGTGAACACACATGTGGGCCCTGCATGCAGAGACATCCAGGAAGATTGAATCCATGAACAGAACAGATGTCTCTTAAACTCTGCAGACCCAGAATGGGTTTTTTTTCTGCCATGTTTTCATAAGGCTGTATTAATCCTTCACCTGTTATTGACTATCCAATGGACACACACTGTCAGGTCCTCAACATTTAAAGCAACATTGCTAGATTCCAGCCTTTTGGCCTTTTTGGGGAGTTTTTCCTTATCCGCTGTGAGGGTCCAAAGGACAGAGGGGTGTTGTATGCTGTAAAGCCCTGTGAGGCAAATTGTTATTTGTGATATTGGGCTTTATAAATAAAATTAATTGATTGATTGATTGAATTCTGTGAGAAAGCTTGGAAATTATTTGGCAAAAATATTGTCTTCAAAAGGAAATGGAACAGTTTTAAACCCTGCGGTCACAGCTGCTCATTATTGGTTACCATAATTTGGATCATTAACATACAGACAGAAAATGTAATCCATGTTTTGAGCAATAAGTCACACAAAGACAGAAAAATAACAAATCGCAAAACCCAGAAAAACAGAATCATAAGTCAGTTTTCTTTACATCTGTCATGCACAAATAGTGCCGTGATGGCTTTTTAATTTCTGCATTTTAAATTAATAATGTGCCGTGTGTGTTTTGGGGGGACCATAGCAGGTTATTAACTAATAGTGAAAGCGTAATACAACCTTCATTTGGTGCCAGCGTTCTCTATTCACACAGGTCTCTGCCGAACACCTACATCTGTGTGGGCTTCTTGTCATCTGCTCAACAGATCAGAGATGGATGTTTGTATTTTTTCCCATTTGGAACTTTCCTTTCGTTTTTTTTTTTGTCAGTAAACTGATCCATGACTCAGTGTCCTGTGCACATTTTCAGACAGAGTTGTGTGATCAGCAGAACTCGCTGATCGTTCAGCTGGATGAAGGTTCCTGCTGTTTTCCTACTGGAGAACAAGTTGAGGGAATGAATCCAGTTTGCTGTCTACATTTTATGTGAGCTGTTAGTTTACTGATCTGAGTTATTAAGTAACAGCGTGTTTATGAACATCTTGAGAGAAGAAAAGACAAGAGCCAGCCTGAGGTACTTCAGACCTCCCTCTCAGCCTCTGTGTTTCTATTTTGTGTTTACAGCATATGACCAGAGGTATGTGCACAGCCTGCATCCGGTCCTTTTGTATTTTTTTTTAGTTTTGGTCTGGAGTTGTTTTTCTTGGTTTGGCTTTGTCTGTTTTCGCTGATTAAAATCTGAATGCTCCAGCAATCAATAATAATTTAGAAAATTGTTTGCTTGCCGCTTTGTAGCAGCAGTTTGGTTGTAGGCCCCTCCTGTTTTAACATGACTATGACTGCTGTGTGCAAAGCCAGGTCTATAAAGAGACGTTGTTCTCAGTTTGTTATGGAAGAACTTGACTGGCCTGCACAGAGTCCAGACCAGATCACCCAACATCAGTGTTCAACCCCACTGATGCTCTTGTGCCTTGGGATGTCGCGGTGAAGGAAAATCCCAAGGCACAAGTGAAGTGTGAAGTGCTGTAAAGCTCAGTTGATTCAAAACACATGTTAAACACACATTAAACATGGCTTAATAGAGACCATTTCAAACACAAGTACACAAATCAGCTTCACTATTAACTCGCAGCATTCACAAACAAACACACTCTTTATCCTCACACATTTTCCACACAAATACAACATGCTAATGTTATTAGCACAAGCCTATGGTATTTTAAATTGTATAAATTAGTCTAGTGGCTAGCAGACTTTTCCTCTACTCACATTATCCAGAGACAACAGCAACATTTAACAAACAGAAATCCCAAAATTCGGCTCCATTACAACTCACAAGGTTCACAGACAAAACAACTGTCTTATACTAGACACATTTTCCAAACAAATACAACACGCTAACGTTATTAGCACAAGCCTATGGCATTTTACATTGTATGAATTAGCCTAGTGGCTAGCAGAGATTTCCTCTGCTCATATGAAGCCAGGATAAATCACACACAAGACGTAAAATGCTATTTTTGTGGAGGCTTTATTGTCTTCACAATTTATTGTTTCTTATCTGTGAAATAAAGTAAATAAAAGCTTTGTTTCCACTGAGGAAATGGTTTCAGCTTACAGAAACAGACAGGAGGTCTGCATCACCGCAACGTGTAGTTACATATCTGGGGAGGTGCAGATCAGATTACAGCGTAGGGTGCGGTGTAGGCTCTGCATCGATGTAGAGCCTATGGCTTAGGTACGGGGTAGATTTGATGCAGAAGTGTAAATCCTGCATAATGGTGGCTCAAAAGTGCAATATGTGGAATACAGCTTTTTAAAAATGTATGTAAGCTGTAATGTTAGGCTGTATTGTTGTATTGTTAGGTATGTTGTCGCTTTTCAAATGACAAAGATAACAATTTTAATACAAATTAAATACTTGTTCATTGTTAAATGTAGAAGTATTTGTAGCATAGTGTTTCCATTAAAAAAGAAAATATGAACATAGCAATTGTGGCAGTTGTTTGCCAGTTATCAGTTACTATGAAAGCCCTACTTTTATCTGAATGGGAGTTAATCGCTGTAGCCAGGTCCCAAAGGAAAGCCTCCCTTGAACAGTTGAGGCTGGTTTTGGCTAATTAACAATCACATCTGGGTATGGTGTTTGGTTGTAAACATACTTTCAACCTATGTGGTCAAAAGTCTTCTTTGCTGAAACAAAAATTGGGAATATGACATCTAAATGTAAATGTTTTGGTTATTTGGGACCTGGACTCTCTTCATTTGCGTTTTTGTTAGATACAGAAGATTTAGTTGTTGACCGTTAAAGGACTAATGCAACATCTTGGGAAATATGCTGATTTGCTTGCAGGGAATTAGATGTGAAGTATGATATCATGCTCATGTTTTATGATTGATAAGAAGCTGCAGCTGGTTAGGTTGGCTTAGCTCTGTCCAAAGGTAACAAAATCTGCCTAGCAACACCTCTGAATCTTACTGATTAAACGTTATATCTTGTCATAAAACAAACAAGTTTGGTTTTGGAAGATTTTATCATCAGAATCAAAATGTAGTTATTCAAGGCTATACTGTACCTACTGGGGTGCTCTTGTTTTATAAGGACTGAATGAAGTTAATCTTCTATTGTTAGATACATAAAATAGACAAAGAGACAAAAAAGGACTTAAACAAAATAGGACAAGAGAAAGAAACATAGAGAGGTCATCACACACACAGGGGAGACAGCTCTAATGAGGAATTTTGTTTGATTATGGTGCAGAGGAAGCTGTTTCTACAGCTTCAGAACAAGAGGCTCCTAATTGGGTCAGATTGGCAGCACTCATCATCACTAAACAGCTGAGGAGGCGTCAAACAGCAGGGGACGAGGAGGAGCTTTGAGGGGGAGGAACACTGGAAGTGGCACATTAGGGACTTTGCATTAGTATATCATTGTAGAAACATTTTTTGCAGCCTTTGCACTTAATAGGTCACTGTCAGGTTTTGCTTTACAAACATCCTAAGTGTTGATCTTCTTTCCTGGAACATCTCTAACCTTCTCTAATTATCCGCACGTGTGCCTGGATGGACTTCTAACAAAATAGGGGGCTAAAAAACAGTTCAAGAGACGGCAGGTCTTTACATAAGGACTTGAATTAAGCTGACCTCCATCCACCAGGTCTGGCACACACATGTGTATGTGGAACCTGCACTGGGAATGTGCAAACTGGACCAGAAAAAACTTCCTGGCGAATTTGAAACAGGGCCCAAAAATCCAACATGACAGATGTGACAGATTTGCTGGTGAATCGCTGGTGGCTTAACAGTCAATATATATCATGATGCCCTCTCTATTAGAATGAAATGCATGGAAATGATTCTGACAGCCCTCCACATTTAGAACATTCCTGGTAACTGCCAGGATGATGTCAATTTAGACGATTTTCTGCTGTTTAATCCAACATATGGTGCAGTGCCAGGGGTGTTGATTCCCTGAGCGAGACTGAAACATCTAATCAGGCATGATAAATTTGAATGATTTACAAATATACATCAGCTGTTCTGATTATAAAAACTATCACAAAATGAACATGTAGTTTTCATAGATGAGACGAGACGGGACTTAGCAGTGGGCTAGTAAATGTTACGAAACTTGTTAAAAGAATGTTTTATATAAGATGCCGAGAACTGACACGCTTTCTATATTATTATGTAATGCTGTATGAGCAATATGAGATTGGAGTGCTGACAGGTCAGTAAATGCCAGTAAATAGTCAGTGCCAGGATGTTTAGCAAGCCTGGAAAACACTTAGCAGCATCAGCTGTTGGTGCAAGTTGTACGCTGTAATTCAGCAGTAATTAAGCAGCTGTGCTCCACAATCCACAGTGGAGCTGTTGAATGGATTTGTGGAGTTCGTTAGTTGCAGTGGTGGCTGTACAAGAACAGAACGAGCAGCCACCAGCCAAGTCAAGTTTTAATCACCCAACCTCCAGACTAGTGTCGCAGATTTAGAAAGAATTCAGGCTGAAATAAAGTAATTTTTCTGATTTTTAACACTAGGATAGGTCAAAGTTTACACTAAAACTGTACAAATCCTAATTTTCTCATTGTCACAGATTAGTTATTTATGGTTCAAAGTTTGAGGTTTTCAACTTTTCAAATGATGATCAGGAAGTGCGTGATTGTAAATCATCCTTTGAATCTATCAAAAAAAACTGCTAGAGAGATGCAAGTAGGGCTGCCCCCTGAAAAACCATGATTCAGATCAGAAGTCGGAGACTTATTTTGCTGTACTATTTATATTTTATACAGAATCAGAACCTCACTCTGAGTTACTGTTGTTGTTTACCAACTAAAGAATGGAGAGATACATTTTGTTTCGATTTTACAGAATACTTGAACTTGAAACGTTACGTTTTTGCTGACATATAAAGATATAAAACTTGTTGTGTTTGTGTGGTCTTGAAATTAATAGTAAAATTTTTCAGTATTTTGTCATGTCGTCAAGAATATCGTTATCGCAGAAATACCCACAAATATCCTGATATCATTTCAGGACCACATTGCCCACCCTATTAGAGGGCCATGTAGCGCTAAAGGCCCTGTTGAGTGTCTGTGGCCCTCATCGGTGCAGTGTGTCCCACACCGTTGGCCCTTGTTGGCATTAGTTGGCCTTTTGTTCCACTGGTTCGGCATGTTGAATCAGTGTCGGTACATTGGAGAATGTCGGCGGATGAAATCACTCTGATTGATCGTTCAGCTCAGTGCACAAGAACAGAAACAGAAGTGAGGAAAGTAAACAAAGAGCTTAAGTCGAGAGGGACGAAACAAATTTGTTAAATGTAGTAGAACGTTTTCTGATAGTTTGCGTTCACTGGCGCACGCTAGTGCTCTGTCTTTCATCATTGGATTGTGTTGATGGTATGCTAACTTGCTGACTAGCATCAAGACGGTCTTCAGGCTTCCCCTTTTGAACTGCAATCTCAGACAACCGCTGTCTGTTGGTATGGAGGGATAAGTCCCCTCACACAGGAGCAGAACATACGGTTGTTGATTTGGTGTGTCCATGTGCAACTTGAACTTTTTGGTGGGACATGGCAACAAGAGGAGACGCAGCAGGGGCTCCTGTTGCCGCTAGTTCTCTAACGTTGGTTTGGTGTGTCTGGGCCTTAACACTTGACTCTTCCCCTCTATTCCAAGAGGAATAGGGACACTCTACCCCTAGACATGAACGCACAGAATGGAGGGGTAATTGCTAGGGGCAAGGACTGTATTGGGATTGAGCCTAAGACTAAATCAAAAATAGCTGCCAAAATTAATACTGGATGGCAGTGATATCCACTATATCTGCCTCCTCAGATGTGCCTGCATTGCAGCATCCGCCTTATAAATCTAGTGGGTGTTGGGAGTCACATAGAACTAGGACACAGCATCTTGAACCATGTACAGTGTGCTATTGATATACACATTGCATTCATTCATCCCTTTATTGTCTCCCACATGCCTGTTTCCCATTCCCCTGATCGCCTGTTCTCTTTGTCTTCTTCAGTAATGTACAGTAGCTCTGTGGTTTTTTTTCAGCACTTGTTTTTATGTCTTTAGCAGAATTCAAACTATATCAATGGTTGTTTGACGGACACCAAAGCAACAAAAGGTCACATTTTTAGCATTTGAGCAGAGCTTTGAAGGCTAGACAGCAACGGGACAAACAGACTAGACTAGAAAGCCACGTTTCCTCAACTGAGACATAAGCTAAATGGTCTTTCAGTCTGTTCAGCTGGATGAAGTCCAGGGATGAAAAATAAATTTCCTCTGAAAACAATCTCTTTCTGGATAAATGTGCAACACTTTCAAGTTGACGTACACTTGAGGATATGCTGAGGGCACAAAGGCATGTACTTAGTCCTGGAAAGGAAAAGCGAATTATCTACAGACCCAGCAAAAGAGAACAAAAGGCCAACATCTTTGCTCCAGAGACAGATATGCTGAAGAGAGCGAACCATTATGTACCATCCAAACACAACAAAGGAGACATGATTAAATCTCCAGCTACAAACAAAGTTTCGACCCTGTATCTGTACCATGTTGTGTGCTGTAGTCTCAGGACAAGGAATAGCAAAGCACCTGCAGTCCTCTGGCAAACGAACCATTAGTGGAACAGTAATCACAACGCAGAGTCCCTGCTATGTATGTCAGCGTGTGTCATTGCAATTTAGCACAGTGGTTTTATTGTGGTAAGATTCTGAAAGGGTGATTTGTGTTAAAACCAGCCTGGAGCTTATGGCGTGGGAGTAAGCCATTTGGCACCTTTTACTCCGAGGAACAGCAGTAACCATAACACACAATCACAAACACTGGCAGCTGGACTGATAAGGACCCGAAGAGAAAAGGAAAAATGTGGCGTTTAGATAAATACGGACAAATGGAACAGCCTTAGAGTTTATAAAATGTTTAATTCACTGTCATGGAGTTGTTTCTTGTTTACATTTGGAACTGATTTTCCATTTTTAGACAGGCTGACATGTAGTTCCAGTTTGCAGATGTTTTTTGTTCCAGTTGTGGGTCACTGTCTGTTTCTACGGTGTTGCAGTATTTATAGTTTTTACAATAGGACATTTTTTCACAGTCAGATATGCTTGTGAATATCAGGAAAATCTGTTTTTATTCAATTCAAAAGTGAGCATATTATACTTAAGTATCATCTGTCAGATTAACAGATGTGAGGTTTGATATCTGGGGTTCAGCTTTGAGATTATTGGGCTATTGTCGTCTTTGTTCTGTGTTGCACTGAAAGAAGTACAATTTGGAGTATAGAGTTATTTATATTGTCTTTGGCTACAACAACAAGATCCTGGAGATATTCTCTTGGTGGCAAGCTAGAAAAAGTGTGAGAAGATATTGGTTTTGTGGCATTTTTAGCTCATTCAGGTCATTTGTCTGCAGCTTCAGGCCAACTGTGACCACTGATCAGTGCAGTCTGTCACATCAAATCCATCAGTGTGAGTCGAGCTGTCTTCATGTGACTCCTAAACGTAGCTTCTTTGCA
This sequence comes from Epinephelus cyanopodus, assembly GCA_026686955.1. NCBI lineage: Eukaryota > Metazoa > Chordata > Actinopteri > Perciformes > Serranidae > Epinephelus > Epinephelus cyanopodus. Next base: position 6,712,211 of record CM048933.1, on the reverse strand, counting down.
CTTTTCAGGCAATAATCTTGACAACTGTTTGCATCTGGTTGTTAAATCTGTGTGGACAGCAGGTAAATGTAATTATTTCGTATTGAAGAGCTGCACACAGATGGTTAATCTTTGCTGTCTATCACTTGAAAACGGCTTAAATGAAACATGATGTGTAATTTATAAAGAACAGATGCGTTTTATTCTGCCTGACGAAACAATTCAAAGACATGAATCTCATCTACTCTTTCATTTTATTGTCAGACTGCATAATATTATGAATCTATGTAAGATAGGGACACATCTGACCATTAACTCTGGCATCACCAGACATGCTGACTAAGCTGCATATAGTGAATAGGGATTACGGAGACCTGCTGAACAGTCGAGGTCACACAGCGGGTCATGCAACCTGTACTGGGAGATGTGACAGATTTTCCAGCTATCCCCCTGCGTGACTGAGAAAAGGGACAAAACCTGAGTGGGAAAGATAACTTACTCCACCACTTTAGACAGACTGAAATATCTCAATATCCACTTGACGGCTTGCCATTTTATTTTGTAAAGGCGTTCATGGTCCCCAGACAGTGTATCTGAATGACTTGTCATCCCTCAGCAGGTTACTTCTCTGGTTTTGAGTGAAATGTCTCATCAGCTTTTGGTTGGACTGGCATGAAATATGGTTCAGATATTCATGCCCCCGTCAGAATGAACTGTGAAAGCTTTTATCCCCTCACATTCATGTAGTGTCATCATCAGATCAAAGTTTTAATTTGGTCAGTACTTAAGTTCATGACCAAATACCTGCAAACTAATGACATTCCCATGAGCCTTACTCGTGTTTCGGGCTGATTGGCAAATGTTAACGTCCTAATATGCTAAACTAAAATAGTAAACATGGTAAAAGTTACACCTGCTAAACTGTTAGCATGTTGACGTTAGCATTCAGCTCAAGGCACCGCTGTTCCTTGGTGCAGCCTCACAGAGCTGCTAGCATGGCTGTCGACTCTTGCACCAAAGTGACATCAAAGAACTAGTGACAAAGAAGGCCGACTGCTGTGTTGCCTCATGTCGCCTGTGCCTTGGCCTTGCACCTGAACACACCGCAAAGACTACACCCAATGTCTAACTAGCATGTACGTCCTGCAATAGTGTGAGAAGAAATATCTCTCCATAGCTGCAGGAGTCTGTGTTCATCATTCAAAAAGGGAAACCAGGAGGCTGACAGGATGAATTCATGATGCTAGTTAGCCAGTTAGCATATTGACAACACAACCTGATGTTTAAAGAACAAAGGATATTTACTGTGTGCTAGCGAACAATAACACTAACAGTTCCGTGCAAAGAGAGCAATGGCTAAAAATCATGATTTCACCTATTATAACAAGTTTGTTTGGACCTCATGTTCTCTCGACTTTAGCTGTTTGTTTACATTCCTCACTTCCATTTCTCTTCTTGTGTGCTGAGCTGAACTGCCAATCAGGATGATTTTATTCACTGATGGGCTCTGCCGTCTCCAACACCAATTCAACGTGCCAAATTGGCCAAAAAAGCGGACAAGGACAACAAAAGATTACTGGTGCCGACATTGCGGGACACATTGCAAAAGCTAGGATGACAGATGCTCATAGATTGCCTGACACTGACCAGCAGACAACTGTTGGCTTGTTGTGTCAGTGCCTGTAGTCCTGTTGTTTTTAGTACCTCCCAATCCAACCTGTATTTGCAAATGAATGGCATAATAAATACATATTATCACAGACACAACCTACTTGCAGCAGACACATGTGAAGGCCTGGTCACACCAGCTTCTGTAATGGCAAGATTTTGGTTCATTTCAATAAAACTGTTGCAGCCATGCAGGTGAAGTAAATCCACATGGATCGTTAAAACAGAGTTTGGTGAAATTTGACACTGGAATTTGTGCTGTTGCTCAGTTGCGGACAGTCTTGACGGTACTGACCTTCTGAGAGAACAGGGGCAGCCATGCAATCAATTTTGCGTCACTCTCAGCTGAAGCTGACAGAGCTGACCGCTCTGCAAAAGAGACGGGGTGTGGTCTGCAATCAGTCATGAGACAGGAGTGGATGGTACAGATACGTGAGAGTGCAGGTAGTCACTACAGCACCGCCTTTTTAGCAAAGAGCTGCTCCACTTTCTGGTGTGAGCAAGATGAAGCTTTCCGGCTGTGGGAAAAGGGCCTAAAATAGGGACACCTGCTGTACAGGGGTGAGGCAGACAACTTAAACTGAATCCTGGGCTTTGGCTCATTTCAGTGGTGAAGATGAGCATGGACATTTTGCCGGACTTGAAGTTGTCTTATGTTAGGGGGGATTAGTCTCTCTGGTCTCTGCACAGTGTGTCGGGTTGTCCTCTGCAGAGCTAGGCCCCTGATCAGAGGAACTGGGACCACAGGATAGGCCAGAGAAACTGGAGCACCACTGATTGTCGGAGGAGGAGCGGCAGCGGAAGAACGGGGGCTGGCTAAAAATAATATATCTCCAAGGAGAACAAAAATACATACATGCGCGTACACTCATACACACACACACACACACACACGGGAAGGCAGCATATATATACAGGTGATGCACAGAAACAATTAAGCGCAGTATTTTGGGCCATTAAACACAACTTGAGCTAAGATAAAGCAACATAGAGAAGAAACTTTCCATTTTTAAGTACTCTAGGCTCAGCTGCTGCTCTCATTTACTTTTTTTGTACTTTTCTAAAATGCCTGCTGGAATGAAAACACCAGCCAAATTGAAATTACTGGTTAACCTCAAACATTTATCTGCCAAATTGTAGGATTTCCGATCATATGATTTGTGTTTTCAGATCGGAAATAGAGAGGTTTTGGAATGGCATCCTCAGAAAATCCAGACCTACACACACACACACACACACACACACACACACGCACACACTCTCAGTCTTTCATGTGCTTCCTGTGACTGACGCAGAGAAATATCAAGGGACCTGTTAACTTCACACATTCATATGTGCACACATATGCAAATCCACTCCCCCAAGAAAGTGCCCTATAAAATATTTCAAGCTCGCCTGTTGCCAGCGTTAGAATTCAGGTCATATAATATTTTTTTAACCTGAATTTTTGGAAGCTGTCTTGACAGTCTGTTCTAAAGAAACACAGTTTAAAAAAGTGTTAATATTAGCTGTAAATACCTGCGTATTGGCATCCAAGAACGGGGGCTTACCTTCATGCTCCTGAGCCCAGACTCTCCCCAGCTCAGCCTGGGAGAGACAGATGAGGAGAACAGCACAAAGCCCCATGTCCAGCCGACTCTTCTCCCTCCTTCCCCGACTCTTTATCACTCCTCTCTTCTTCTTCTACTTCTTCTTTTTTCTTCCCCCCCTCTCACTTCACTGGAAGGAACGGGGCACCTCACTCCTCCACTCCCCTGACTTTCGTCGCTCTCTGCTCTCCCACACCACTGCTTTTTCCTCACCTCAGCCAAGGTTTACTGCTTTTCTCCCTCCTCTGTCCGTCACTCTTCTCTGCTTTGCGTCCTTGTTTGGCCCTTTAGAGTAACTTCTGGGATGGTGGGTCCATGTCAGGGAAAGAGTTGACAAACAGTTGAAGTGTTGTAGAGTAAGGTGTTTTCTCTTTGCCCTTCCTTTGCTCCAGTCTCATTATTTTCTGCTCCTTGAAATGATTCTTCACTCCCTCCTCTCTGTCTGTCTCTTGTGTCTTTCCTTGTGTTTCTCTCTACTAGTGCTCTGGATTTTTGAAAGTCTTCCACAAAGAGGAAATATTTATGTATTTCTACATTTTTTCTTTCCTTCCACACCAAAAAAAGGGGTTGGAGTTGGGAGGAGCATGTCTCCCCCATGTGGAAGCATGTTGAACCAAAACAAATGTGATATTGTTGAATGGTTGACATTTGAAAATTTCCCCCTGTGGTTTGTTTAAGGAAATATTTGATTTTCTCTTACAACTAAGCTCATTTTAAGTTTTATTTCTTTCAGATCTGTGCTTACTGTAAGTGTTATTCCTGTTCACACAAATTATATTACTTTGAGTATGCATGACTTTTGCAATTCATACTCATGCATTTTCCTGGAATAGTTCTGTCTCCCATTTGACAAGATTTGTTCCTGTGGTTGATGTAAGAAAGATCCCAATACAGTGAAACCCATATTAGGATGATTGGACACCTGAGCTGCTTGGTCATTTTTAACCAGATCGGTTCGTTTGGGGTGTTTGTAAGCTCATTCAAACTTTGGTGCAGACCAAACAATTTAACTCTGGTCCTCCTAAAAACATGGACCTCGGTTCACTTCCAAGAGTAGAGTTTGGTTCACTTTATGTTAGAATGCGATCAGACACAAATATAGAAAGCAAACACAAAAAACTGCTTATCCATAACTGAGGCAGGATTTACACTTGTGTATCAGCTCTATGCAGAGTCTACACACATGGCCTCTGCTTTTGTGAGCATTTATACTTGTGCATGGTGTGTCTGTGTCATTCTGCAGTTACACCTCCAAAATGGTAGTCGGTGGTGGGGATTCTGTGAAGTGCTGTAAAGTTCAGTTGATTCAAAACACACATTAAACACACATTAAACATGGCTTAATAGAGACCATTTCAAACACAAGTACACAAATCAGCTTCACTATAACTCGTTGCATTCACAGACAAACACTTGTCTTTATCTGGACACATTTGCCCCACAAATACAACATGCTAATGTTATTAGCACAAGCCTATGGCATTTTAAATTATATGAATTAGCCTAGCAGCTAGCAGACTTTTCCTCTACTCATATGAAGCCAGGGACAACAGCAACATTTAACAAAGGTAATGTTACAGATGGTTACTGTTGGCTCTATTACAACTCACAAGGTTCATCGACAAAACAACTGTCTTATACTAAACACGTTTTCCAAACAAATATAACATGCTAACATTAATAGCACGACCCTATGGCACTTTACATCGTAACATTGTATAAATGAGCCTAGCGACAAGCAGAGATTTCCTCTGCTCATATGAAGCCAGGATAAATCACACACAAGACTTAAAATGCTATTTTTGTGGAAGCTTTATTGTCTTCACAATTTATTGTTTCTTCTCTGTTAAATTAAAGTAAATAAAAGCTTTGTTTACACTGAGGGAAACTGGCAACTGGCAACTGGCATAGGGTACGGTGTAGGCTCTTTGTCAACACAGCCTATGCCATTATACCACTGATTCAACACAGAAGTATAAATTCCACATTATGACCATAGGTTACTCATCAATCTCTCATCAGAGCCTGCTGTCTTCTTCAGAAGAAGAATAAAATGCTCAACAGCTCCCTGTCTTGTCAGCTGCTCATACTGTCGGTCTTCTTTCAAAACATTTACCACAACAGAACAAGAGGAAAAATGTGTTGCTCTTTTATTTCTGACCCCAGAAAGTGATGGCGAGTTTGTTTACAATGTTAGATGCTCTTGACAAAGTGCAGTGTGAACGCTAACCAAATCAAATGCAATGTTGCAACTTCACCCCCTAATTACACTCAATCAACCAAACTATAGTACCATCTTTCCATTACCACTTTTGGCGGTGCCATGCTGGGTCGATTTGTTTTTCCATTATCAGTTTAGCCGCAACACGCTATGCTGAGGTGCGCCAGAGATGGGCCTCGAGTGAGTATCAGTGACGTCTGGCCGACAGCAGCCAACCCCTGACAACCCCTCGTCTGAAACAAGCTGTGTGTGTTGCAAGACTGTCCTCACCTCTGTCTGCAGGAGACCAGAGAAAAGGGCATTTTTAAAAGTCTCCGTGTGTTCAGCTTTCAGTACTTTTGTAGCTTTGAACTGAATCTGTGTGGTTTGGAGTTTAGTTTCTCTCCTGCGTCCTGTCTTTACTTTATATATCTGCTTTATTTCAATGTTTCATGTTCAAGATCAGCCATATAAGAAATTTTGTGAAGGTGCTGCTCCTGCAAAACATTTCCTTATTTTGCTGCTTCACAATAAAAGCTTTTAAATAACAAAATAATGGCAGACTTTTACTGTGGAGAATCTATAGAACATTAAATATGTTTATCACTGTATTAGTGGAACTTTGTTAGTGGCTCTCTTTAATAAAAACAAGTCTACCAACGCCACAGGGAAGACAGTGAAAGTAGAAACAGCCACAGTGAGATGTTGATGAAGAGATGCAGACAACAGGCTCACCACCCTGCTGTGTGATGGAAAAACACTTGCAGCAAAATAATGGGGGACGTTAGCCTTGGATTAGCCCGCTGCTTTTAAACGTCACGCCATCATCAGTTAAAGACACACCTTCAAGCGGGTAGCCCTGTTGTAATGGAGCTGCAAAGCTCTGCAGCGCTGAAGAGAGTAAAGCCAAACCAGGTCACTGCGATGGAAAAAGGATATAGGTGTGAAAGTGCCCTTAATGTGAAATGCTGAATATAAATCAGAGTTGATGAAAACACTAATCCAAACCGTTCACTTGGAAGGCACAATTTGAAATGACTCAAATGCCCTCTAGTTAAAGCATCTTGGATGTGAGATTCTGTTTAGTGACTCTGGGGGAGGAAAATTGCAAAAACAAATATTAAAGTTGCTTAAATGTGTGAATCAGATGTTAAAGCTACAATATCATTACAGCTGCCGATACTCAAATGTGTTTAGCTTGATGGTTGAAAAACAAAGTTGCAGTCTTGACAAATAGGATAAATAAGTGCATTTGTGATCAGCTGGGGAAAAACCCTCTTAAAAGTCATGATCCAGCACACACAGGCCATCCAGTGGGCAGACTGCGATCTGTTCTGTGACTCCTCATAAACTTGCGTAATGTTTATTTACCTACGTCTTAACACACAAACACAATGAGAGAAACTGTTTTTATGAGTCCGGTAAAGTTGTTCCAAATGACTGGACTTTTCCCGCTTCCTTTATTTAGTTTAGTGATTGATGTGAGAAGTTCATTAAAAGTACATTCAGTGATTTTGTTACAACATCCAACAGCTGTGCCAAATCTCAGTTTCCTCCTGACTCAGTAATGTGGTTTGGAAACTCAGCTGTTAACTGTGTGGCAACAATAAGAGTGACGTCAAGTATTCAACAAGACATTTATGTACAAGGTGAAGTAGATTCATATCGTAAGGGTATCAGGGTATAATATCTAAGTGGTGGCAAAACACAAGATTACATTGAATGCATCATGAGAATGTTATAATTTACCTTCACCCAATGCTTATTTTTACTGACTAGAGCTTGAACGCACCATAACGTCTCAATGCAACCTCTGTGACCTGTGAGTTGTGGCCACCGGCTGCTAACAGCTAACGTCAACTAGCTCTCCTCCTACCGATTTTAACACAGATTGGTTGTTTACAATGCCGCATTATCAGATGCTTCCTCTGATACAATGATAGTGAGTTTACTGTGTCTTTTTGTCCTGGAGGGGACGATCTCTGTTCGTCGCAAACACGCTCTCTATCGTCCCCAGGATGATGAGACGCTGGATGCTTCTATCCATCTCGTCACACAACAGTGAGATCATCACAGAGCCCAGTCACCAAACAGTCGTTGTATTCTTCTTGTACCTGCTTGTTTAATTTAAGTTTGTGGCCATTTCAAGCCCTGCTTTTTAGCCTGTGCAAATATGTGACACAACAGAAAAACATTGACTGCCGCCATCAGTGAATGTCATCTTATTTGCCGATCGGCCATGACTGCAGTTGGTTCGGATCAAGCCGGAACAAACCGCACATTAGTTCATTTGTAACCAGACCGAGACCACCTCTTCAAGAAGGTCTTGGTCCGGTTGTTTTGGTGCACACCAGAATGCAATTGCTGTGTTCACACCTGCCCAAACAAACCACACTTAGGGGGCAAACAAACTTAAGTTTGGTTGAACCGAACCAAACTGTGCAGGTGTGAAAGCACCCTCAAATTCCAGGTGCACTACCCCTCCATCTGCGCTTGATTTGATCTTGTTTACCTGACAGGCTGTTTTCTTTGTTTTAATGATTTAAAATCCTAATAACAGCCTGATTTGTGATTATTTGCCAATTGTGAACCTTGCTCCAGAATCTCCTGTTCTTCCAATATTTTTTTTAAACCTGGCACAAATAAGACACCGGGCTGTTTCCCATTACAGAGGGAGTCACACTCATCTGTCTTGTTCCAGTTGGAAACAGCTTGTAGCGAACATTATTTAAACTTTACCAGAAATGCAGTTCAGTCATCTGAGGACAGGTTTATATGAGATTATATATAATGATGAGGTAAGTGAATTTATGTTGTCCATGGACCCCAAAAACATTGAGTACATTTTATCACCATTAATTCTTCTCCCTTGTCAAAACGTGTCTGTGGAGGATTACTGCCACTGTGTCTAAATAGTGATAAACTACAGATGTGGAGTCGGTTATGAGTCAGTGAGATCGCCTTATTACTATTATAATAAACTGACTGGCCGTTATGTGTAGTGGTTTCCCAGTGACGTTTGGGCCGGGCACATCGTGTACTCATCCCGTCCAAAATGACTCAAATTCAAGACCTTTGTCGTTTACTTTTTTTTTTTTTTTTTTTTTTTTTACTGTTTCCTGCTTTAAAATGCTGCACAAAATCAGTTTTACTGTATTGCTTTTGAAAGAAATATGCAAATCTTTCCAAAAGCAGCAATGGCTAACTTACAAAGGACCTGACAATGAACACAGGTGTCACTAATTAACATCTGTCTCACCAACAATAAAGATACCTCACTTTTAAGACAGTACACAGTTAATGACCAGAGTAGACGTCACTGTATCATTCCAGACACATAGAGTATTGGAGGTCACCTCAGTACACACTTGCACTGACTCTCTATTTTCTTTCTACTTTTACAATTACTGCCACTATTATCACAGATAATAATCAGAATATCCCTGATATTATAATTATTTTCATCTGTAGACTAGAACCATGGACAGAACCCTGCAGGGCATTTAAAAGGTTTTAAAGTTGGCGTAATGATCAGTTTTTCATAGTTTTATTCAGTCATGATTATCATTATTATCATTCTGATTTTGCCCACGGCAACAACATGAACCGCGGTGGCCTCCTCAGTAGTGTTGAGTAGACCATTTAGAAATGGTCATACTTTGGCGATGTTTCTGAGGTGGAAAAATTCTGTTTTCGTCACCTTGTTAATGTGGGATTGGAGCATAGACCTGAATCTAGGATCACACCAAGATTATTAAGCAGCATTTCTTTTTTTGTTTTAGGGCAGACAAGCAGGATTTCAGTTTTGTCTCTGTTTTTCTACATTTTAGAAGGGAGCTGTCGTTGGCTAAAGTGTTCTTGTCAAGTGTTTTTATATTGAACCCACTAGGGGTGTTAGTGAGAGGGCAGTGAGGAAGGCTTTCGGAAGATGCATCACCTTTGCACCAGTTTATATTGATTAGAAATTTACACAGCAGGAGAACAGGCGGCTAATCTTGTGTGTTGAATGTGACGGCTGGTCTGGACTCTTGTACAGGAGTGTCAGGGTAAAATTAAGTTTTCATGCTTGGTTGTAAGAAATAAATACGCTATTACAGCAAAACAAACACATATAATTCCCTTCAGTTTTGTTTTGACAATATTGTTCAACTACAAAAACAGTGAGTGAAACAGTTTTTGCAGATGTTATTCAAAATGGAGAAGTTCTTAGAAATGATCATTATTCTTATTGTCCTGAAAACTAACATTATTCTACACTACAGAGGGGTATTGAGTATTTTTCTTACTCGAGTATATCTACACTCCATTGATCACAAACAAGCTTTACATTCCTTAAAATAAAATTGTCGGCACAGATTTGTAGAGTATAATATTCAGCTTGTAATGGAAATGCTTTGTTCACGTGCTGTTAACATTTACTGGCTTCATTCACCCCTCACTTCACTTCATGAAGAATGATCTTTGAAATCTGCCCTGTGTGTGGACGCTGTGGAATGTCTGCCCAGTAACAGAACAGCTCTGAGGCATTTCTTGCACCTCATTTAAAATGTGACTTAAAATGTGAGAACACTGTGTGCAGTCACAAAGAGCGAGAGGAATGAGTCCTAAGACCCAGAAATAAGTTAGCATTTTAGCACTCCTGGTATCCTCGTCTTGAGGTCAGTGTTTCTTTTTAAAGGGTTTCCTGTTAGATGCCTGAAATAAGGTCTGTGGTTAACACAAGTTGGAGTAGACCAAGTAGTCCAAGATTTTCTTTTCTGTGCTTGGTGTTGAATGTTAGCCACTGCTGCATTAGCTTGTGCTCAAGGCGGATTTACACTCTATGCAGAGGCTATGCATGTGGCCTACGCTGTTGTGAGCATTTATACTTGTGCGGTGGTGTGTCTGTGTCACATGGCTTAATAGAGACAATTTCAAACACAAGTACACAAATCAGCTTCACTGCAACTCGGAGCACTCACAGACAAACACTTGTCTTTATCTGGACACATTTTCCCCACAAATACAACATGCTAATGTTATTAGCACAAGCCTATGGCATTTTACAGTGTATAAATTAGCCTAGCAGCTAGCAGACTTTTCCTCTTCTCATATGAAGCCAGGGACAACAGCAACATTTAACAAAGGTAACGTTACAAAGTTCGGCTCCATTACAACTCACAAGGTTCACTGACAAAACAACTGTCTTATACTAAACATGTTTTCCAAACAAATACAACATGCTAACGTTATTAGCACAAGCATATGAAATTTTACATTGTATAAATTAGCCTAGCGACTAGCGGAGATTTCCTCTGCTCATATGAAGCCAGGATAAATCACACACAAGACTTAAAATGCTATTTTTGTGGAGGCTTTATTGTCTTCACAATTTATTGTTTCTTATCTGTGAAATTAAAGTAAATAAAAGCTTTGTTTCCACTGAGGGAAATGGTTTCAACTTAGAAAAATAGACAGGACGTCTGCGTCTCCGTGATGTATAATTACATTTCTGGGGAGGTGCACGTCAGGCTGCAACGTAGAATCCGCTGTGGGCTCTGCATATCCCCGACACACAAAGGATTGAATGCAGGTATGTTTTGACTGAAGATGTAGACGAAGGCGTTTCGATACTACTAGTACAGGGTTATTTAGGGGTTATTTTCCATGTCTGGAAGAGTCATGGACTTCATAGAAATCACTGTAAAGTCATGGAATTTTTTGTGTAATGAAATTGTTACAGTAATCTTCCATGTAATTTAACATAAAGGCAAATTTATTTCCCTTTCCCTTCCTGTGTGCCTGCTAGCTGAAATTATATTTGAACAAAGTTTGGTAAATTAGAAAAACGCCAGGTAAGTGGGACAAGACAAAAAAGTATTATGGGTACTTGAAAAGTCATGGAAAGTTAAGAACTTTTGTCCATGAAAATGTGGGAACCTCTGATATTTAGTTACAGAGTCTTAGCTTGGTTTGGTGATATATCAGTGAAGTTAAAATCACACATAAACTTACTGGTCGTGATGCTCTTTAAGAAGACTGTAGTTAAACAGGCTAGGAAGATTATCAAGGAGCCCCAGTTAAATACAGGAGAAGGTGCCAGAATAGTACTTCCATTACTGAATCACCTAAACTCAAGAAATGCATTTGAATCCACTTTATGTTTGAAGTTGTCTGTTGCTGTATTGTAATTGTGTGTACTTCATGTGGCAGCCTTTATGCCCAAGACAAATTTCCCAGGGGACAAATAAAGTATCTTGAATTAAGGGGCCAGTATACGTCAGAACTGCTCGGCCCCCCACACCTTGCTAACGTCGGATGTAACTTTCTGAAACCGACGATCCAACATTCACACCTACTTCATGCTGAGAGAGTAGCCAGGGTTTGAACTTCTCTCTCTAGCTCTCTGTTCATTCTTGGCCTTATTAAGTATTTCTGTCACTTTTCGTGCGCACAAATGAATGTCGTCCAACAATGTGCATTATATTTAAACAGTATCACTTCTCCTTCATCTCTATGACGGCTGTTTTCACTCCGTGTTAGAGTGAAGCAGTTGTTGGCAATTTGTGTAAACTTGCCTATATACTTAAACTCCTTATTGAATCCCGAAGAAACAGTACTTGCACCTCATTGTTCTCCAGTACTGTGAATACACATTCACTGATGGCCATTCGTCCATCCACTCCAGCACCGAGCATGTTTTTGTGGTGATGGGAAGGCAGACTCCTCGTGGCCTCCACCATTCAGAGCTCCTGTGGGGGGTCAAGGTCCATTACAATGGACAAAAAACACCCTGCCCGTTGTTTTTGTTAGCCCCTAATTGCAAGACCCACAGCAATGTTGATTGTGGCATTCATTACGACTGTCATTAGCAGAGTCATTAACACTGTTGGAGCATGTTAAGGAGTGTTTGGAGACAGTTATCTGCTGTTGGTATTGGGTAAATAAAAGGGGGGGATATCTTGCTGTAAGTACGGATGTAGAACAAGAACAAGTGTTTGGAGGAGCGTGATAACAAAAGGGAGAGGGAGTTGTAGTTTAAGTTGTAGTTCTTATGCTGCAAAACAGTGTTTGGGAGAAAAATCCAAAACACCTCAGTAGGAAGGGAGGAGAATTTATTTGCAAGCGAACAGCTCCAAATTTTCAGCTCATAAATTACAAAACATAGACTAAGTTGCCAAGTGGTTTTAGTCTGATGATTAACCTGCGTACATTGGAACTCATACATCTTCATGACTCAGACAAACTAAATTTGACGTAAACGCATTTTCACCCCAATGTTTTGTTATTCTTCCATGGACACATCCTTTATAGAGCCATGAAGTGCTCAATACACATGAATCCCTGTCATTAAACTGCTCCGATGGCTGCATAGTCATGATTCAATACTTGTTTACATATTGCTAATTGATCCAGTCGCTGCTATTGTGTTTACTAATTGACCGCCCATTACGTCATTAGTCTGTGTTAGCCTGTTTTGATAAGGACTTAACTATCTGGCGCTGAGATAAGCGCAGTCCCTGCAGTATCTACGTAACCAATCTGTGCTGTCTGCCACTAAGAACATGTAAATGACAAACAATTATCCAGGCATGTACTGTAAGTCTGAGCCGAAATACTGAATGCTAATGAAACAATGAATGCTAATGCTAAGTAAAGCTCAAACACAGAAGTTATGATTACTGACAATACAGTTCCTCGACACCATACAGTCTTATTTGGAGGGAGAGTCGTCATATTATATTGGACTCCTTCCGAAGCAAATAAACATCTTCAGTGTGATCACCAACACTTGGTGTAATGGTGGCCTGGAGGCTTGTCATCCCACCTGAATGAGACAAAGTTTAGTGTAGAGCGTTGCAGTGACTGTAGGAGACGAAATAAAATAGGCCCAACAAATTCAGAAAGGCCTGTAATTGATTAAATGTGGGGTATGTGTAATATTAGCACTCGATAATACACTGACAGGAATCAATACTACTAATAAAAAACACTCACAGAGTTCAGCCACTCACAGGCTTCATTGTAGTGTTGGGAAAAGCTGAAACATAAACGCTGCTGTGAGTCCGTCTGTAGAGCCAGGAAGAGGATTTGCAGGTTCTCAGTTTAGTGCTAAATAACTAAAACAGGCTCATAGTCTCATGCATGTTTAATCAAGTGTCTCAGAGATGGAAATTACTCCTAACTGGCCAGTAATTCTTTCAGTGACACATATTTGGTCCTTCTCTTTGTCCTTAGAGTAAAAGCTTTTTAAAGCTTCTATTTGCTGATATGTAGCAGAGCTCCAGAGACTACGAGTTGCCAGAAGACGTTGTTGTGTTCTGCGAGAGGTTTTGGAAATGATTGATGACAATGAGTTTATTAGACGATGTCATTTTAACAAAAGCTGAATATTTTTGTAGCTGACGAAAGTGAGTAATGGTGTCCTCATAGCCTATGTTTTGAAGTGGGGTTATGTGAGGTTCTTATCCATAGTCGCTGTATAACAAACAGTAGATGGAGGTCAGCACGCCCCAGTTTGGAGAAGCCAGCAGGAGTGCCAGCAAAAGAATAAGCAATGTACTGCTGTGGAGGGGGGCAGCAGCAAAACATATTTAGCCACCTAAAAACAATCATTTATTCATTCATTTTCCTTCATTCTGATAGGGGTCACTGGAGGGCTGGAGACTATCCCAGCTGACTATCACAGGGCTGACACATAAGCCCTTTTTAGATAGGAGTTGTGCAAATTTGCAGCAAAGCCCAATCAGTCTTCTTTCAGAATTGGCAGTATAAAAACAAAATCGGGGAGTGCAGCAAAATGCCGCCATCCTACTTTTGTTTATACAGAAAGTGCCTTTTTTCGGGGCAATGGCATGAGCAAGTAACAAAACATGTAGCTCAGCGTGTGATGTAAACAGTGACGTGGAGGGAAGCCATGACTAGTCAGTCCTTCTGCGATTCTCTCGTAAGTCGGCCCGTCCTTCACCGTCCCCGTCATCTGACGGTTAATGGCCTCTTCGTTTGCGAGGATAAGGAGGGCGTGCAATTCCTTGTCTCCCCAGTTGCTCATCTTTACAGTGTCTGTCAGGTTTGTGTTTCCCTCTTGCTACTAGCTGCTCATTCCTGCTATCAGCTGTTTACTGTTTATCCACCGCCAGTGGCTTGCACGTGCGGCGTCATCAGCAGCTCCTCCCACAAGTCTTCAACAGCCCTTCTCGTTGTGGAAGGGCCCCTCGTTCTTTTTAAACCAAAAAGGTTCTGCCAATATGTCTACCCTACGAGGCAGATAATTGGGCACCTCAGATCAACTCACCAATCCGGCTCTGTGTGTCTAAACGCTCGCAGCTTGCCAGCAAAACAGCCCAACATTCGCTGGAAATCTGGCAGACAACCATTCACGCTCACATTCACACATACGGCCAATTGTCTTTTCTTTACTCTTTTCAGGTACAAGCACAGCTGTCATCTTTGTTGTGAGAAAAAGCTGTATCGCAGATGAAATTCAGACGGGAAGAAGGTTATACACAGTATGAAAACACTTCGTGCATGAGAGAAACATACTGTCAGTCCTGCAAGTTTCACTTTTGGCACCTGATTCTTTGTTGTTTCAAATCAAGTGATTACTGTTTGTTATTTCAGTGGATTCAATGTTATGTAATGTTTGGTCTGATCCCGTTTTGGCAAGTAAAAAGAAACTGAAATTGCTGCAGAAAATGTGCAAAAATGAATCTGCTTGTTTCCCCCGAGCAACTTGTCTCCCCTCCCCTTCTTCCCCGAGTACTAATGGCTGATGGTAATTACATTTAATGAGATCATGGGGTCGTCTGCAGGGTGCACTTCTGCAAATTGCTCTCAGCGTGGGGTCTGGTGTGGGATAGGGTAGGGGGCGACGGGGCAGCCGAGGTCGGGGCCAGGAGTGTTTGGGCGCCGGGCCCCTCTGTGACTTTACCTGTCACTCAGTGAGCAGTGAAACATGTCGTGCATTTGTCTGCTATTGTCCTCATTTGTTTGTCTGGCAGAGATAACCACACGGAGGTGATGCTTGTCTTGGCTCTATTGTGTGAGGCTTGTTGTCAGTCCGTCACGTCCACCACCCCCACATCTCTTTCCCTTTCTCCACGACTGGTCATTTTGCCACTATTTTCTGACTGCAGGGGGTGACTCAGGCAATTTAGTTAATCCATTAACAACTAATTGTCTCCTCCTACCCTGATGTTTGGACAAACAGCCTGGTGGTGGTGGTGGTGGGGGAGTCCAGCCCAGGTGACCTATAAATGTCCTGCTGGAAGAGCACATAGCCACCATCGCTGCTGGGATCCCTGCTGTCCTGACACTTTTCTACACTTTTATTGGGACTTCTAAACTTTGGATTTTTATTTGGTGTGGACTCAGAGACAAGTGACTCATCTTTTCTTGCTCCTTGAGTCACCCTGTCTTGATTTAATCGCTCTCAGCCTCTCTCAGTTTGCTCTTATTTATTTATTTTTAATCAGTTTGTTAGTGGAAATGTTGGGGAATCTGTGGATGCTCTGCCTGTGTCTCTGCTTCTCCTGGGCCGAAGCTCGGATATGGGCCTGGATGCTCAACATGCCCCACGGCCCTCCAAAGGAAGGAGCAAAGGCACTTAGAGAAAGCGCTCCTGTAGTGAAAGCAACCACGGTAAGATATATGGATACTACGCATGAATTTGAATTAAGCACAACCTTTATTTAATCTTTTTAGAAATCATCACAGCTAGTGTAGTCAAATGTTTCATCTTAAGCTCAGAAAATAGTTACACTTCGGATCTTCTACCTACTTATATGAAAATATTGTTAGGGTACTTTAGTCTTCACGTAGCTTTATTTTCAGGATTTTTATGACATACAGGACTTAAATTTGGGCCAAGTTTAACATTTCGCCATTTTATTTCCAGGCCGTGTGCGACCATGACAGGGCCTGTGGGCGAGGTTTGTACTGTGATCGGCACTTTGGTCTTTGCGTTCCCCTGCGAGGGGAGGGCCATTACTGTCGGAGGGATGCCCAGTGTGTCCGCAGTCTCAGCTGCATGTTTGGGAAGTGCCACCGCAGCATCCCCAACGGACAAGAGGGTAAGAGTGCAACAGCAAACATTTAATTTTCATTCATTTAAAATTTAAAAGAGTGTAAATTTTGAGATTGAATACGGCTGGACCTGATGCAACCTCCTCCAGGTGCCAGATGTAAAGTCGACAGGGATTGCGGGGCATCCATGTGCTGCGCTCGACACCACGGTGAGCAGGTGTGCAAGAGACGTCTGATCCGCGGCGAGAGCTGCTATGTTCCCGACGGCGGTCTGGCGTTCAGCATAAACCAGATTTGTCCCTGTGATGAGGGGCTGCTGTGTCGAGAAAATGTTGCATCACACCAGAGAGAGTGAGTACAACAAAGAGAGTGTTTTTATCCACTTAAAGTACCACAACCAAATGCTAATTTACCAATGGCCTCAAAAGCCTCAGGGCCACTGTTTGTCAAACTGTCGTACAGCATTTGATTAGTAGCAGATTTGTGAGGGAATTGGCACGTTACTTATAATGTCAAGTCAGGTCAGGTCCTGCTTTATTAGAGCCCTTTGTTAAAATGTTACTTGAAGACTCAAACTGTGTTCCAAGTCGACACCGCACACTAAATTAGAGATGCACCGATTTCATTCTTTGAGCCAATTCCACTTTCTGTTTTTTGAAAAGTCTGACTTGCCAATTCCAAATTTTCCTTCTTTCTAAGAACTCTAATCGACAACATACACAGACATATTTAGAACTCTTTTTTTAAAAACTTTAAATATTAAAAATGCATACATGACATTAAAGATGAGTGTCTCTTTAAGCATGCACAGAAATCTGAGTGAAAATAAATTCACGACGTTTAGAAAACATCGTTCAAAAACAGCTCCTTTGGCTGCTCAAACCATTTCTCAGCTCCCTTTTCAGCTCAAGTAACGTCACCATTTTATTTCCTTTCAGTTACTAGAGTAAAAACATTTTATTGCCACTGAATGAACTACCAAATCTGTCAAATGGACCATATCATACTTCGATGGCTCACTAAACTAACAAGCAAACTCGGTTAGACCACCCAACTCCATGTTTTTATTTAACTATATTACGTGGAATATGGCGCTAATCATTTTAGCATTTTCCATTCACTTACACTAAAAGGTTAGCATTAGCTTTTCTATGTAAACATTTTGTACCTCACACTGGGTACAAGACTGAGGAAGAACACCCAAATTTGTATTTTTATTGAGTTATTCTTCCTGGTCTTAGAGTGTCTCAGTGTTTAGCAGCTTATCAACTCCATGATTAAAACAGATTTGGGTGGTGTAGTCCAGTCTGCTAATTAGCGTAACACAGGAGCTTTGAAACCATGTGCAGCATGCATGGGAATGAAGGACATATTTTGAGATTAGGTTGCAGCGACTCTGACATTATTGAGCTACTGTCTGTGCTGCGGTTTGTGACGTGACATGCAAGTAAATTCGATTGACACAGGATCTGAGACTGACTGACAGGTCACTGGTCATTGTCAATCAATCGGTGCATCTTTACTCTAAATCTAAACAGGTTTCGAGTATGTAGTGAACTAATATGGCACCACAACACAGTTACCATGCACACTAAAGAAACTATATATGTGTGTGTGTGTGTGTGTGTGTGTGTGTGCTCTTGATGCACACTATTGTCCTTAGTGCACCGCACAAAGGAAACGGAGGAACTACTCACAGCTGGAAGAAATTAAAACAAATTATGGGTGTCGGTAGGACGGCTTCAGGAACAGCTCAGAAAGCCAAAAACACCAATTAAATCCTTTGGAGAAGCATTTTCGTGACATTGGTGAAGTTTAGTTGGCAGTGACGTTCCAACGTCACACTTTTATTCAACAGGCGCTGGCACGACATGTGTTGCATCTTTCCTGTTTGTTTAAAACAGTTGATTATTTTGAAGACAAAGACAAGCTTGTGCTAACAAATGTGATAGGAGTGAAGGGGAATCAGAGGACCTGTGTCCAGTGGTCATGGTCCTGTTTAATCAAACTGACACTGAGTAAGTGATGGTAACTTGGAGATATGTACGCAAGGCATTAGGAGTGTGAGGTAGTGGAGGGGTGTCAAGTTTTGCCGCAAGACTCCCTAACGTGTTAATCCAGTCACACCACAAGTTGTTTTAAAAATATGCTTCAGTATATTTAATAAATGGCATGTTTCCATTGTCTAAACTCAGTTTGTTTGTCTTTCAGGAGAGATTTTATTTACCAGCCTGAACAAACCAGTTGGACCTGCCAAGTCCCCAAATCTTGATGCCAGCCTCAGTGTTAAAGCTATTTATTGTGTAAATGTGTTGTAAATGTTTGTATATAAAAAACATAGGTATTTCCAAATGTGTTGTGTAGCTGCATGTTTTATTAGAGTTGTACAGTATGGTTGTTTTTATTATTTCATTTTGTAAATTTTGACAAAAGCACTACTGTATGTAATCTAGTGTAGATTTAGTGATCACTGATTATATCTATAAATGTATATTCCCCTTCAGTTTAAAGAATAAAAAGATTGTTTTCCAAAAGCAAAGAATCTGTAATTATTCACCGCTATGATTTTATTTTTAATCTGCCAAAAATCATCCAAAATGAATAATAAATACACATCAGCAAGAGTATATTGAAGAAAAGGTTTTGCTGCCCTCTTGTGGTGAATATGCAGCTGGGTAGTCCATGTTTATCATCATTGTAGACACAGTAAACCCAAATGTAAAGCATTTTGTTTGTCCAGTGAATTTAACCCAGTGTTACTCTGATGACGAAACTTTGTGTCATGCAATTCCTCCATTAAAGGGGAACGCCGCCTAAATTCAGAATTCCAGTATGTTATTTTGATGGCTTGGGAATTTGTGAACATGAACAATTCTCTCTCAAAGCCAGAAACCAGAGAAGTAAGTCTGAAACTTTTGATGTCATCAAGTATAAAGTTTGGAGCTGCTCCATAGACAATGAACGGGAGCCTAATTTTATTTTATTTTTTTAGATATACACACAGTTTTCTTTTTAAGCCCAAATGAGCCTCAGAAACAGAAAGTATACCCATATACTCATTCTCCTGGGTGCTCTGTGTCGTCAAGAAGTGGTTCCCAACTGGTGGGTCCTTTAAATTATACACATAATTGCACATTTAAAAAAAGAAAAAGCTACGTTTTTTGACAGAGATTTCGAGGCATTTTAGTTAAAAAACAGATTTTGTGTACCCCCACAGCGCTCAGGTGAGGTCGGGGCTATATAGAAGTACCAGAAACAGCAAGCGTCCAAGACACACAGCCCCCAAAAACTTGAGAGGTTTCTGATCCTCATGGTTGTCACCTAGGAATAACAACAAACATTTTACAAACACTTCTAGTTTAGATGTCAGTAAATTTATAGTAAATAATGAATATTTAAGACTCAAAGATAGATTTTGGGGTGGAGTATCACTTTAAAGCTCCAAGTGGACACAGTGAGCACGTTTCTTGGATGACAGGCTGCAGTTACATAACATGGCGGAGTCTTGCGGCTCCTGATTGTCAGCGTCACCAGATGCTGTAACGCTAGCTGTCTCCTGACCCGTTCTAAGATCGATATCTTCTTCACAGACTCCTCCGTCGCTCCATTCAGATGCTAATCGTCTGCAGTTTGCCCCCTCAATTGCTGGGTGACTCGAATTGTTCTGTGAAGGACATTAGCGTCTAACCTCTTTGCTATCGTTTTACAGCTCTCATCATTAAGTCTTTGCAAGGAGGTTTTTGATTGTGTGAACGGAAGCGAACGTTAGAAACGAAGAGTTCTAACTTTATTGATGCCTTGGAGGCAAATCTACCTTTTCTTTTCCTTTCCCTTGAGTATCTTCAGCTTTCCAGCCATTTTAACTTCTTAAAAACCACATAATTACAACAGATAATTAAACATGACGGACTGTCAGCTGAATAGATATCAACCTAAAGTGACTGAGGCTTCTGGCAACTCAATATAAACCAATTAAGATGACGTAAACAGGCCAATGAAAACACACATTTCACACACATGTAAGGCTGACGTGACAAAGGTGAAATCTGATCGCACAAAACTGAGAAACCTTATATTACTGAATGCTGCAAAACACAGGCCTATCATCTCCACTTAAGAACACTAGTTAGCAGTGTGAGCCTGCTCTTATCTGAGCAGCCATCACTTTTTGAAGGTATCTATACATGTCTGTTTGCACTATTTAGCTTCTTAAATGGTTTTCTGTTCCTGAACACTTTGTCCTTTTTGGCCAAGAGGACAAAGAGAAGGAACAGGGCCGTCTGTTTCTCTGTCTACCTCAAGTTCTGTTCCTGAAATGTGAATGTGTGCTGGTGCACTTTAATTGTATCTCCAGAGATTTATTGGTTAACAGTGGGGGAAGTTTGCCTATTTGCTTTCTGGTGGAAAGTTACATGAGAGGGCTGATACCACTGTCATATTTGTCTGCTTTATGCTCGGGTTCAGCTAGCACTTGCTTAGCTTAGCTTAGCTTAGCACAAAGACTGGGAACAGAGGGAAACAATTAGCATGGCTCTGTTCAGAGGAATTAAAATCCAACTACCAACACCACAAGTGCATTAATTAAAGGGACACTTTGCCAATTTTCAACCATCTCTGTGTTGTCGCAGTGTGTGCACATGAGTTATGTTTGGCTTTCCCTATAAAATGGATTGTAATTTTTACACTTCGGCTATGGACTGTCTTTTTTTGGTTAATTTTTCTGTCGATAGCCCGACACCCATTTACAGGTAAATAACCAGTTCATGTCTCCACTCGTTAGCCTTGGGCCCTCTGCCCTGTGCACCGCGCAGGTGGGCTGGGAGCTAATAGTGACGCCGCTCATTTACGATTACTTCTGCAACCCCGTCTCAGTGGCAGAAGGACATTGGGCTGACACTGCTAACAGTGCTAACAGCGCTTGCAGTGATAACATAGCATAACAAATTGAGCTTACTCAACCGAGATGACTGGGGCAAACTGGGGGGACTGGGCACAATTTTTCCATAGCAACATTGTTTGGTTGGGACGGCTAACGTTATCTAACACTAGATCTAGGTGGTGTGCAGTGCAGTGAACTGAAGAGTAGCAAAACTGATCTGTAATGCATGACCAGTCAAAAATACTGTCAGCTGCTAACTGACTGGGGATTAACCGTTGACATCCTTGATTTGGTTTTTATTTTTTTCATCTTTTATTTTAAACAACCAGGATATAAAATGATAATTTCTGAACTTTACAGGTGCGTGTCGGTTGATTTTGTGACTATGGTGAGTGTGAAATAAATTATTTGCCCTCCTATGTTATAACAAGTCCTAACTGTCTCTATTCACTGTATGAAATTGACAGATTTCCCTGTGAGCCCGTCTCTAGATAAGGTGACTTTAAGCACCCTGAGTGCTCGTCCCGTGAGACGCTGGTCATTTGAAAGTGAATGTCCGAGCAGCACAGAGAGCTTTTGTGAGCAGCGACACAATAGAGCTCTTAAACCTGCCAGAGGGGAGACGAGGAGAGAATGGGGGAGAAGTCGATTTCCCTCACCTGTGATGGTATAAAATACCTCCCCAAGCTGTCAAGATGTTAGTTGTAGAGTTGCCGGTGCTGGTAGCTTGTTGAAGAGCCATGAGGATCCTCTGACATCAGAACATATAAAGAGATTTTTCCCCAACAGGTAAATCTTTTATTTAATGACATACTTACGTCATTCTATGTTATCCTTGAATATTCTCTCATTGCTAACTAAAATCTCTTCGCAGCGTCACAGCATGGCTTCTGTTGGTGCTTTGTTAATACTTCTACCTGTTGCATGGACATGCTCTCCCCAAAAAGCAGGTAACATCACACTGTACAAAGATCAGGTTGTTCTCATGCTGGATGTCTTTTAAATCCCTCATATATCAAGCAATTATTTGCGAGGTTTATTGAGAGTTTGCATCTTATTCCAGACTATGTTATGGTGTCATGTTTCCCCAACGCCATCATTGCCAACGTCCCCGAGTGTCCGTACGGCTGGGAGATCGACCAGCTGTCCCTGGGTGGAGTCTGCTACTCTGGAATACACAGTCCAGGCTACTACCGCTTCATCATCCCAGACCTGACGCCCAAAAACCACTCGTACTGTGGCACGCAATCTGAGGTGAGGGTCACAAAAAGACTTTGTTTCTTTGCCCAGTTTCTGACATGTCCGCTTAGTGATAGTTGTGACACCACCCCAGTTCAAAGCAGGACAACAGGGTTTAGTTTGTAGTGCTAAAGCCTTTTACATTGATTAAAAAACAGCAACAGTGTCCCTGTTTCTCAGGTGAAGGCATCTCCATTTTTATTTTAGAGCCTCAGCAACAGAAGAAAACAACAAAAAGATTTCATTCATATTCTTGTCTTCACATCCCCTCTGACAGTACATGCCCGGCAAAGATCCCAAGTACATCTTCTACAACTCCATCGTGTCCAACGACACGTCGCTCACAGTCAGAAACCAGCCGGTCAACTACACCTTCAGCTGCATGTACCGAGCAGCCTACCTGGTAAATAACGCAGTGTTCAGCCAAAGGTAAGCATTGACACGAGACACGAGGCGACCACAGTCACCGTGTGGAACATGAGTGCATTCTAACCCAATGACTTGCAGCGTTTTTACTAAACCCTCTGCTTTTTCCAGAGTGGCTACAGTTTATGTCAACAACGGGAGTTTAGGCACTTTTAGGTCACAGTTGTCTATGAACGTGTTCACGGTGAGTAGATGCTCGCAGATTCAGTTTCTCCAGTGGAGGCAACATGTTTCATGCAGTCATGCTATTTTTATATGTGTTTAATAAATCCTCAGCAGAACAGCTGTACCAATAAGAAGTTATTCGGTGTACGAGTGTGACTTGTTACATTCAGATGCAAATAAAAATATATGTATGTATTTTGTAGAATTCAAAGTTCCTGTACGCCAAGGACGCCCCGTATGTGATCGACACCTCTGAGATCGGCTCTGAAGTCTTCATCGGCATCGAGGCCAAAGGACTAAGTAACAGGTATGTCAGCATATAGTGAAATATTCCAGGTGTTTAAAGATTATGTTTATATTCATACAAGTACCACAACCACTCAAAGAACTCTAACACATCTTTCAATTATCACCTCTCAGATTCAAAGTTGTGATAAACAACTGCTGGGCCACTCCTACTCCATACTCAACAGACAAGAAGAGGTGGAGTCTCATCATCAACAGGTACAAAGTCAAGCATTTCAACTGGTTCAACTATGCCAACCATACACTAGAAGACTTTAAAAAGATTTTGAGAAGACTACAGTCACACACGATAAGATTGTGCAAAGACTGAGTATCTTGCAGGGTCACTTTTTGCAAGACTGCAACTAGATTCCCTTTGAGATCATTTTCCATTTTCCTGCTCCTGGTGGAAACTCCCTTTTAGATATTTGACATATTAACAAGTGTCTGCAAAAAACACATCACTCTAGAAACACAACATAAGAGGCGTCATAAGTCAACAACACTCTTGTAAGTTCGTCGTCAGTATAATCCATAAAGATAAACTGTATTTGTGTACAAACTTAACATTTTTGTCGCCTCAACTTGCAACAAGACTCTGTTGGTTTGCTGCGCTATTTAAGTCGAGGAAGACAGTGGGAATGAGAGGCAAACTGTTAGAAAAGTTAAGATTTCTCACTGAAATAAGTGCCAGTTGGTGGATTAGATACAGACTCTGTTCACTCCACAACTCCACCAGTGTCTCCTCCTTTTCCACTTTATAAGAGAACCAAGACTTTTTTATGTCCTGTAGCCCTCCTGGAGTCCTCCCCATTGGGCCTTTTCCACTGTCACTTCACCATGCCGAGTCAAGCCATGCCATGCCACACCAATTTGCATTTCCATTATCAGTTTAGAGCTACACCAGAGATGGGCTTTCTCTAAAGTAGGTCCAAAAGCTAGGCTGCCAGCCCACATGCAGGTAGCGGTGACGTC
Source organism: Epinephelus cyanopodus (assembly GCA_026686955.1). NCBI lineage: Eukaryota > Metazoa > Chordata > Actinopteri > Perciformes > Serranidae > Epinephelus > Epinephelus cyanopodus. Next base: position 6,687,802 of record CM048933.1, on the reverse strand, counting down.
TCTCTGACCACAGCCAAGTTTTGTGTGATGCAAGACTACTTATCTCATCTTGCCTGCAGGAGACCAGAGAGAAAGCTATTCTTAAAAGTCTCTGTGTGTTCAGCTGTCAGTACGTCTGTAGCTTCTAACTGAATCTCTGTGGTTTAGAGTTTGGTTTCATGTTCGCTATCAGCCATTTAAGAAGATTTGTGAAGTTTCGGCCCCCAAAAAATCAACATTTCCTTATGTTGCTGCTTCACAATAAAAGTTCTCACATAACAAAATAACAGTGGACTTTTATTGTGAAGAATCTATAGAAAATGAAATGTGTACATCACTGAATTAGTGGAACTTGGTTGGTGGCTTTTCTGCAATAAAGACAAGTCTAATAATACGGCAGGGAGGAAGAATAACAGCTGAAACAGCCGCAGTGAGATGTTGATGAAAAGCTGCAGACAACAGGCTCTTACTGCACCTCTGCAAACAGCTCACCTCCAACAGGTAAACTTATTTTCCCTGCCCTGCTGTGGAAAGACACATGCAGCAGAAATAACATGGAAATAGAAATAACAACTCAAGATGAGAAGTCATCAGTGAAAGACACACCTTCAAGTGTGTGGCCCTGTTGTAATGGAGATGCAAATCCCTACTGCACTGGGCTGACGACCCAAACCAAGCCAAGCCTGCTCCGGACTGTCGAAAAGGGCTACATGTTTACTGTCTACCCCGTTTTGCTGTTTCCTGTTTGACAGTGGAGAAAGTGCAGTTGTTGCTTATTGACAGTGTTCATGACATTGAACTTCATTATTTGCATGAGCCAAGACTAAAAAGTATCAATAACATCAAACATACTGTATTTTATTGGAACGTCAGTATGATAGAAATGCAGACTTAAAGCTCACTGGCACCCTGTTTACACGTACATGGTGATTTTGATAAACGGAGACATCTTCCTTCGTTTACACGCAAACGGAGATTTCTCCTCTGAAAACGAGTCTTTCTAAAAACTGTCCAGAGTGGAGATTTTGGAAAACTCCGGTTGCACGTTTGCATGTAAACTGAGATAAACGGAGTTATAGGCAGCCGACGTCACAGTATGCGCCGGAACTTGCACCTGTGTCAATAGCGTGACCTATGTTACTGTGGTGACCACGGATAAAGTCAGAGCAGCAGTCGCATTTATGTTGGTTACCTCCCTTCTTGTCTGTTTGCATTTGCAAATACAGCTGCTCTATTATGTCGAGGAGCAGAGACGAATGAGGTCAGCAATTTTGCCTCTGTATTTCCCCCGAACTGCCTTAAGCTTGGTTGTGAGGACGGCGCGGGCGATGTCCTCCTTTCGACGAGGAAAATCGGTTGATGGGGTTGTAGCGCTAGATGTGTTGGGGCGGTGCTCTAAAAAGAGGGTAAGTATGTCGGCATATTTACTTGGGCACGTCTCCCAGTCGATGTTCTCCTGTAATTTTGTGGCTTTGTAATCTAAAGTTGCATTTAACAAGAGCTCTACCTCCTGGTCAGTCCATACGAATGATGATCCTGGCGCCATTGTTGAGAGAGAGGAAGTGACTTGTTGTTGTTGTTGCTATTTTCGGGAATCTGATTGGCCAACGTGGGCTTGAGCTTCTCGTTACACTGCCACCTACAGGTTTGGCATGCTCTTGACAGCGTATATACACGGGTTAGCGTAAAGAAAGATTTTTTTGAAAGCGAACGGTGTGTGCATGGTGTTACTTTTGAAAACAGAGACGGTGAAATGTCTGTTTATGAAAATAGCTGGCCACGTGTAAACTGGGCATGGAGCATGCACCAGCTGAGTGACGTTGGAAGTTTGTCTGGGACAGTGAAAAATCTTGAAAATGTACTTGAGTCATTTGTTCAGAGTCTGCTCCTGAGTTAAATACCTTAAATACGTTTTACAGTGTAGTTGAATGTGGAAGAAGACCTCTGGATGCCACTTGATACTCAGATGAATTTTCCGATAAAACCAGCTTCTGTCTTCCACCAGCTGCTCCTCTGACAACACTGTGACGATTTTTGAGAACGCCAAAGACAGCCGCTCCATGTTCAAGTTCAACTCTTTCCGCTTCCAACGTCTGGAGAAGGTATCCACTGTCTGGCTTCACTGTGAGGTCCAGGTCTGTGATGGAGAGAGGCTCAACTGTCAACCAGTGAGTGCAACACTTACACATGATATTAATAAGCAACGTACAAATGAGAGTTACTTTTCAGAATATACATGATAAGCTTATAAAATCTAATTAATTGGTAAAGATTAAACCAGCGGTTCCCGACGCTTTGGCGTTTAAGTCATAATCAAGTGATTTCCTGTCAAAAGTCAACAGAATGGATTTAAGTTTGTGTAGCTTTGTAGGTTTGTTCATCTCACGTCCCTTCAGATTTATCTGATGATCCTTTGGAGGGACTCAACCCCTTCTCATTCCCAGGTTTTCAAACATCAACACTTTATCAGCCCCCTCAGCGTCTGATAGCGACGCACAGGGCACCCTTTAACGCAGTGGTTCCCAACTGGTCCAGCCACGGGATCCAGATTTCTCCTTAGTCACTAGTTCAAGGTCCACACAGTTTAATACATTCAGTGCATACTTGTGTTTGGCCATGTTGTTAAGCTAGTTTGCTGTCTCTGTTAAGTAGCTGTCTGTCAGTCACTCACTCTACAGCAGGAAACGGCACTTCAGAATAAAAGCTCTGCGCCAGAAAATCTCTGTACTTAAAGATAAAGTGCGTTTTTTACGAACTTAACATGTTTGCGAGTCACTTGAGTCCATTCAGAATGACCCTCGACCTACTTTTGGACTGCAGCCCACCAGTTGGGAACTACTGCTTTAGTGTGGTTAATTCTATTAAATGGTCGCTTCTGTTTAGTTTAAAAAATGATCATATTTTGAGTTATAAGGAGTATGTTTATTTCGTAATGTGACGTTAGTGCACGATGTGCATTTGCAAGATAAATGACATTACGTTAAACAACACTGACCTTTGGTTTCATATGGGACAGAGCACAGTGCACAATCCAAATATGAATAATAAATAGGAATTTAACAGAAGTTTATCCTCCCTATCTATTTATGCAGTTAATGTTCTTGGGTGGCCCACTGACTATTTTCTGATTCACAATCAAAATAATTTGATTCACACTGGGTGGGAATTTTTTATACTTTAAATGTAAATAAGATTCAAGAGTACATAAAAAGGCATGAAATAGAGCTTGTGAGCTTTTGTGAGAAAAAAAAAATGCTCAGGAAGGTTCCCACGCACCTCCCTAAAGAGGTCTGAGCTAAGCCTCGACTGTCCTCAAATCCTAGAAACGTCCCTAACTGACCCCTGGCCTCGTTTTACTAAAGTGTCCCCTGGTCAAAGCAAATCGAGTTTAATTGACAAAATGTGCTTCTTACTGACCTCATGTTTCCTCCTCTCTTCCCTGAAGGGTCCCTGCTCTTTTAGAAGTCTGTCATCAGAGGCAGATCCAAGTGGGGGGATCCTTACAGCTGAGTTTCACATTAAAGGTACAGTACGCCATGTAGTCTTCATATGCTGAGGTGTTTTACACTTTTCACAGTGTTTAACATCCCAAACACATGTTTGAAGACATTTATAATTCTGAGCTTGAAACATTTGTTTGTGTCTGACGTTTTTTTTCCACAAAACAACAGTAAGTTAAAAACTGTTTTGAGTTTTGGGGGACTTTAAATATACAAATAGCAATTTGTAGCATTGTAATTTTGCCTCTATCAAAATAAGATTATCCATTAGCTGACTGTTTTTGTCTTTTGTCTTTACTGTAATTGCTTTTATGTTGTATTATGATGTCTTTATCTATCAACAGGTATTAATTCCTCCAATAATGGACACTCGAAAGGTAAACAAATGTGATGCAATGATGACTACTGTTGGTAAAATGTATCTGAATCTGTATCTCTGTCACATATATTTTCTTCCCACACATGTTGCTAACCAGGAATCAAATCCTGGTGGGAAAATACTTTGTTTATTTGTTGGCCTTAAAGTCATTAAACCTTAAAACAGTTTTGAGAGAACATGCTATGTCTCAGCTAATCCTGTTAAGTTGTTTGTGTTTCATCTGCATTTGATCTGATTTGTATTCTCTTTTCCTTTTTCCCCTCACAGGCACGTCACTATTCATTCTGCTGATGGTCCTCATAAACATGTGCTGTGATTTAGCAACCGGATCAAGAATGTAGTAAAAACTTGTATTCGTGTCACCCCCACACTGTCATTATCTCACAGACATTACTTGTAATTAGCACGTTTATTGATGCTTTGGATAATCTTTTAAAATGTCACACACATTCCTTCACTGCTTCTTCCAATAAAGATTAACTGACATTTTTAAAGAAATGATCTTTGTCCCTTTTTGTTTTTAATCATGCCCCCATTCTCTCATGGAAAAATATCCCGGGCGTCCTCACAGTGTTGATGAATAAATAAACTGTTTCCTTTAATCCAGAAATTGAAATCAGATGATAAACATAAATCTGATGGTTAAACATACTTTAGTATTTATTTCATTCAAATTTAATCCTTGGGAACAAAACATTTTCAAACCATTTTGATTACACGCAGCATCAATGAATCTGACTTCTCTGTATGTTAAAAGGAAACAATTTTCGTTTTAAAATACATAAAGTTGGCTGTCTGACTTCCTCACAAAATCCAACAAAGAACTTTTTTTTTTTTTAAAGAAACAGTAAGAAACTTAAGAAACTTAACCTGTATCAGTTAATTATATAATATGTTATAATATTAATGTATTAATTTCTTCTCATATGACATATGCCTAAATATATACATTTTTGTACTTTTACATCAAAATCCCCATTTCTTTTTGCTTTAAAATATGAGCTACGAAGAATAGTCTGAAATAAACAATCAGTATTTTTATATTAGTATTGACTCCACTTCTCAATGAAGGAATGGATGTGTTGCTCAGAATTAAAGGGACAGTTAACCCCAAATCAAAAATACATAAGTTAAGAGTAACTAAACCCTAAAACCAATTTTCAGTTGATGATCATTGTTAAAATCATAGCTAACTGTGGTTTCCATCCGTGTTTTCACTCTTCATCTCCATTGTGGAACTATTTTTTCAGCTGCCTCACATCCGTGTGTAAACTTTCGCTTGATCGTTCATTTGACCCTGAAGCGTTTTACACTCCAGCCCACTTGATGGCGATAATGCTCCTTTACGTGGGTGTCAGCAACCGGCAGGAAACAATTGCAATGTAATGGGACACAGAGAAGAAGCAGAAGAAGTTGTGTTCAAAGGCATCGTACTGTGAAGGTTGTTTACAAGAGAGTAATCCATTGTACAGTTGTTTAAACTTATTACAAAACATTTTTGTTCGTTCTCGTTCTTCCTCCAGGAGCGCACACAGCACGGTCAAGCTGGCACTTTCGCTGAGCTAAAACACTACAATAGCTATGTTTCCATCCAAAAGTGATTCGAATCATTGGGAAATGCGCATTAAAAGAAATACGAATCCTGTGTGTTTCTGTTAAATGTACGGACTTTGGTGAAAACTACAAACTCGCATGAGATTTCCGCAGAACCGGAAACAAAACAAGTCTTGCATTCTTCTTCTTCTACGTTTCTGGCGGTTGGCAACCAGCTTGTAAATGCATTACCGCCTTCCCGACCCGGAGTGTGGATATCACCATGGAGAGAGGTGCGCTACGCCAGACTTAATTTGAACATAACTGTTTCCATCCCCTGTTTTGCGAATCAACATTTTTTCAAATAAACCAAAACCCGGCTAAAGCGAGCGTATTTTAGTTTGTGTGAATCAGGGGATTTTAATTCGAATTTTGGCGTTTCCATCATAATTTTCTGATGCGATACTTGTAGATGCGCATCTAAATAGGCTGATGGGAACATGGCTAATGACTACAACCTTGTCGTAAACCACCTCCTTTCTGTTTCCGTCAAAATGTCACATAATTCATCACAGAAACCACAGTTAGCTACGATTTTTATGTCGGAACATCAACGAACACCACTGACCACTCTGTGAGTTTCATGGCTTTGAAAACAAACATTTAGGGTGGTTTAGGACAGGTTCACACATGGCCATAGGCAGCAGTGTTAAGCCAGGCAGGGGAAAGGAAAATTGTCCGACAATGAGTGCAAAACACCAGACTTCTCCTTTAACTGTAGTTTTGTTTGCTCACAGTGCCAAAAAATACATTTGAAAAATGTATCTTGAAGTAACCTGGTCAGGATTTCTGGAAAGAGACATTGCTGTTGAGTTTTTTTAAATATATTTTTTTAGCCCTTTGAGCACCACAAGCTGAGTGCCATCTAGTTCCATTATATTGGAGAGAAGGCAGATATCTCTACGGCCGATATCTCCAACACTCACACCAAAACAAACTAGACTGATAAACAGCACTACGGGTAAGAGGAAACATGTATTTTTGATTTCTGAGTGAACTTTCCCTTTAAGATTAGAAAGTATCTTTAGCTTTCTTTAGCAAGAGTCTGAAAACACAAATGTTGTGATCCTCTCAGTTCTGCGGTGTTTTATATCATCACTCCAGTCTCTGTCCACATTTTGTCTCCTCTTCACAAATCGTTCCTGTGACACCCACCGAATTGTCCTTAATCTGGTCAGAACATCCAGTTGTTCTTTAAATGTGCACTGTTGTCATCATGGCTTTGGTGAGCGTTTTCTGGGCCCTTTTCTCAGCGACTCGGACCATTCCTAGTTTCTTGAGCAGAGATGTCACAAACACAGGTCAACATACAACACTGCTTTACATGAAATACTACATTTACTGCCTTACATATATAGTGTCTTTATCAAAATGAAGAGACTGCGGTGTGTTAACTGTACCTCTGCCTGTAGTTTGTGACTGTCAGATGGTGGAGAGCTGTGAGCAATAACTGGAGGGTTAAATCCTTTTTTGCTCAGCAGCCAGTAGGTCTTATGAGACCCTTTACCCTGTCGTTGACACAAACACATGGAGGTTTTAAAAATGTTAAAAATATTGGCTGTACATCTTATTTGGAGGGAAAAAAACATACAGACTCTTAAGTCACCTTCATTTCAATTTCCCCTCTTTCCTCCAGCACAAACGATCCAGCCTGGACCAGAATGTCAGCGGTGCACTGAGATATGTGAATCTTCAGGGCTGTTATACAGAAGACAGGGACAAACATTTTGAAGGTATAGTTTTAAAACTGCTTAAACCACTCTCCAGAAGGTTTGATTAATGAAACTGAAGTCCTGATGGTCTGAATGAACAGCCTCTGTAAAGGTGTGACTCACGTAAGCTGTTACTTTCCATGCGAGAGGCCATGTTCACCGTGTCACCGAAGAGACAGTAGCGAGGCATTGTGGTGCCGACCACTCCAGCAACCACTGGACCTACGAAACCCACAAGCAAAAAGTCAAACTGTGTGTATCCACTCAAATGTCTCAAATCTTTAATGTGCGAAGTTCAGCAAAGTTCTCAATGACAAGTGAGTAGGACGACTTTGAATGAACCAGAAATCTTGCAAACTAGTGGTCGTTTATAACCACTCTTATTACGTTTCTGGTATGCCACCTGAAAAAAACAAATACTTCGGCATTAACAATAAATAAATCTATCTCTTACCAGAATGTATCCCGATGCGGATTGCAAGATTCTCAGTAGGCATGTGGTGGATTTTGAATATCTTGATTGCACTCAAGAAATGCAGAGCCATCGTGGATATCTCTATAGCGTGCTGAAAGCCGTTGCTGATAGGTAGACCGCTGGCTACCATGTACGCATCGCCAATTGTTTCCACCTAAGACACAAAGACGACAAAATTTTACTACCAGTTTACATGTCTGTGAGGTGTGTATGAAACAACAGTCCTATGTTGAGCACGAAATCTTCTAACCTACATATTACAGATTATACTACCCTCAATTCATAAAGATTAACACAGACTAAAATCATTGCGCGTCACTTACTTTATAGACATCGTACATCTTGATAATGTCGTCAAAGAGGCTGTAGAGGTCGTTGAGGAACGTCACCACCTCCATCGCAGAGCTGACAGAGCACATGGACGTGAAGCCCACGATGTCAGAGAAGAAGATCGTCACCATGTCGTAGCTTTGCGGCTCCACGGACTTCCCTGCCATCAGCTGATCTGCAATCGGTCTATGAACCAATGAAGCACTGACAAGGTGAGGGATGCAGTCATGGATGCCCATTCAGCCGGTGCCACCGCGGTCACGTGATTTGAATGGGTTACCATACATTGCTATTTGAATTTTAGTACCTTGGTAACATGCTGGAGAGAAGCTTGTCTGCACGGCTCTTCTCTGCTGTGAGCTGATTGGTCCTCTCCTCCACCACCTCCTCCAAGTGATTTGCATATTTCTCCAACTTTTCCACCATATTATCCAGTATATTTGCATGACTACAGTACAGAAAATCATGATCACCTCCTTTAAGGAGTTTCCCGGTTGAGTTTGCTCGTTAGGACTTCTCAAACTTTCATTTTAATATTGAAAATCCTTAAAGATTCTGTATGTAACTTTTACAAAATAGCTGTTATTAGCAACACCTCTCTGAGGCCTTTAAGTGAACTGCAGTCAGAGTTTTCTCGATTTTACTCGGTAGCCATGGGCGGGCATCGGCTAAAAAAGTGACATGAAACTGTGATTGACTGACATCTTGTTTGTAAAAAGCTGAAAAGCACATTTCAGTCATATTTAGCATAACGTTACCATCTACAATCTTCCTGTATTTAACATTAGCCAGCCAAAACCACAATATCACAATATATTTCACATGTCAGCGTTTTCTCTAGCATTAGAGTTTCTGTCCTCACCATGGGGAATTGAATTTAATGGATTAACTGTTTATCAGAGCACAAATGAGATAAGAATTCGGCAGCTATGGCAGCCTGTGGACCCTCCACCTGACTCCCCACTGCGAGGACACTACTTCCCCAATGCAAAAGCAGATAGTCACTCGGACTTCAGACACTGTAGCAACTCGAATTTAGCCGGTGCAAAGCCAAACCCTGTGGTTCACATCGAGCTAGTGGCCAACAACAGCAACAAAGTGGCTCATCTGGTGGGTGGCCCAGGATCAGACCTCCAGCACTCGCTCTTGTTCTGGTTGAATTCGAGCTGTTACCTGTAAAGTGACGGAAATGGCAGGCCCGGCCTGTGTGGACTCGCAGTGTGTTGTGGTGGGTGACAGTTGTGTTCATGCTAGTGGACTCCATCTCTTAGCTACTGTAACACTCCTGTTGCACTCCGCTAAAGCTGTAGCAGATCTCAAGAGAGAAAAGACGCTCAAGGATGCGCATCATGTCATATCCTTTGGATTTTTTCGGGAAAAATCCAGCTTAAGTCCTTTACATAGTTTCAGTCCACAGGCAACTGGAGGCAACTGAGAAAGTTGGGGAAAGTTTCCGTTTATAGATCACGATACCACCCGCTCACCCATGGGCAATAAAAAAACGATTAAAGCTGGTAATGAGTTACATACAGAACCTTTAACATTTTTGCTATTGACTCCTTAACGACTGCACTAACTTAAAGGAATAGTGCACCCAAAAATGAAAATTCAGCCATTATCACTACCCCTTTAAGTGAAAACATGCACATGTATCCGATCCGAACGTATGCGCTCAATGAACGCTGTCTAGTTTATGACAACAAGCAAGTAAAATTAAAGCCTGTAACCATATTACACTGCACCTGCAGGCCTAAATTAGAGACAGGGAGAACAATTTATTTCCTCACAGCATTTTAAAGCATATTATGGGTAAGGAACAAGAAAAAATGTCTGAAGCCTGACCTGTCTGGGCTGGTGTCCCTCAGCTGTCTCCGTATAGAAGCAAACGGTGGTCGGTGGTCTGGGTTTTCATTCCAGCAGGCCTTCAGCAGTAAGTTGATGTTCTCATCACACAGTTCCTCAGACAGAGGTGGTCGGAGAAATTCCCCTTGATAAGGCGTCCGCAACTGCATGATAATCTCTGGAGAAAACATTGATGCAAGAAGCAAGAATCATTGTGGTGTTGGAAAACTGGGGAAATTAGTTTGAGACTTGTTTTGGCCATGCTAGCAGTGTGGCACTGGTAGACTGTCCACAACCAGACAAAATCTCTCAACAACTATTGGCCAAACAGTCAAATTACATCCGTCACATGATGCATTAGGCCCAAGAGGACATCTTGCCATAGAATAATCCAGTATCCAGAACATTCACATCAGCCTCAGCTGTACTGTGTTTAGTGCCAATTAGCTAATGCTAGCATGCTAACACACTAAACTTAGATGGCGAACATGGTAAAGCATTGTCATTTTGAGCATGTTAGCATCCTCATTTATATTTTAAGAAGCTACAAATTATATTCAGCCACAAAATAAGCCTGAAAAGGTGGAAATCAGAACTGATGCACGAGAGTTGTTGCACAGAGATGATTATTGGTCTGAACCGGCAGGTTTTTAGAACATTGCAGAACGGCGCATTGCAAGTACCTGCTTCAGCTTGTCTTGCCGCAAATCTTTGGTCTGAACTGGGCTTATTGCAGCCTAACACAGACCTGTTAGCATGACCAGTCTTCGTCTTGTTATTTGTCATTTTTAGTTGAATTAATTTTAACTTTGTTTCATTTCCAGCCTCTTGTGTGCCTTTTCTATTTTTGGAAGATCTCAGTCAGGTAAATTGGACGATGCCGTGCCATTATTCCAACAGCTCATAATTTCAGAGCCCCAACAATAACACAGTATCCCAAAAACAAACACACCTTGCTCAAAACGCCTTTTCTTCAACGGCACTGTCCCAAATACAAGCACATCATTGATTATTATGCAGAAAGACTATGGCAGGGCATGTACTTCCCTGAACAAAAGGCTTTGTTTGATGTTTACCTTTGGGCTCCAGATTGATGTCATAATAGGGGCCAGACTTAGCGTTGTACATGAGCTCCCACATGATGATGGCAAAGCTGTAGACGTCCGCTTTGGGCGTCCCGTTGACCTGGAGTCCGACTTGTCTCAGAAGCTCGGGGGCTGTCCAGTACATCACTACAACAAATCAAATCACCTCACATGTTCTCACGTCTGTTTCCTGCTGTGATAAATTCATGAACAGTTAAAATGACACTTAGTTAACATTCGAATGCAGCCACTGACCTTCATGATTGAGGCTATCCAGTGGGACGATCTTGTTTTTGCTGCCGTATTTAAACTCCCACAGTCCAAAGCCAGAGAGTTTTATCTGGAGTCGACTGTCCACCAGACATGTGCTGGGCTTCAGGTTCCCGTGAAATTTCAAGTTACTTTTGTGGATGAAATCCATTCCCTAGAACACACATAAACACACACGTAACACACAACACATTAAAGACTAGCTGGCTGTTACCATGTAAAAAAAAAAAAGAAATCAGCCCGTACTCTGAGTACATTTGTGAAACACTGATTGCATATGATGATTAAATTGTCTTTCCCAACACTAAATCGGTAACAACAATAACGTGCTGCTTAAATGAAGTGGCTCACATTGACGATGTCATAAGCAAAGGAGAGCTTGAACATCGCGTCCAGCTCAACATCTGTAGACTTCAGGACATCCTGCAGAAAAAAGTAACAGCAGCATCTTCACGTTAAATATCTAATTACACACTTAAAAATACTTACCAATATAGCATTGAGACGGTATTGAGTTATATTCAAAGCGTAAAAGTGTCAGTTCTGCAGTGATACTTCACAGTAAGAAGTAAAAGTGTGTGTACATGCTGTAGAGGCTGAGACACTGACCTTCAGACTGCCTTTCCTGCAGTACTGAGAGACCACACAGACATTTGGTGGCTCAATGCAAACACCAAAGAATTGCACCAAGTTCTCGTGTTTCATTTCTTTCATCTGTCTTAAAAAGTTTGAGATGGTTAGGCACACAATAACTGTATGTATTTCATGAGTGCTGAAAATGTTCACTACTATATCTTAAAGAATAATATCTTTAGGATTTGAGGAGTTGTGGAAAAAAGCAGCCTTATTTTAAGTTGAAGATGTTTCTTCTTCATTATGAATGTTACATATACCTCTTTTTAGTTAGATTTCCTGCATCGAGACTTTTACATTTATTTAAACAAATACAAACAACAAAACAGAAGAACAAAAAAATCAAAATGTACGTTGGATCAAGAACAACATGAGGAACTTTACCATATTGAACTCCGCAATAACTGAAGGTTTATGGAAGTTAGTGCAAACAGGGCTCTTGATGTACTTGATGGCCACTTGATTTCCCTGTATGGAACCAAAAAAAAAAAAAAAAAAACATTAGGAAAATGCATTTATTCCTGTATACGCTGTAGCCTGACGTGCACCTCCCCAGAAATGTAACGATAGTTTTCGGTGTTGCAGACCTCCTGTCTGTTTCTGTAAGCTGAAACCAGCTGAAAGCTTTTATTTACTTTAATTTCACAGATAAGAAACAATAAACTGTGAAGACAATAAAGCCTCCACAAAAATAGCATTTTAAGTGTTTTGTGTGATTTATCCTGGCTTCATATGAGCAGAGGAAATCTTTGCTAGCCGCTAGGTGAATTTATACAATGTAAAATGCCATAGGCTTGTGCTAATAATGTTAGCATGTTGTATTTGTGGGGAAAATGTGTCCAGATAAAGACAAGTGTTTGTCTGTGAATGCTGCAAGTTATAGTGAAGCTGATTTGTGTATTTGTGTTTGAATTTGTCTCTATTAAGCCACGTTTAATGTGTGTTTAATGTGTGTTTACTGTGTGTTTTGAATCAACTAAACTTTACAGCACTTCAAAGAAACCCCGCTGCCCACTAGTGGAGTTGTACCGGCAGAGAGACACAGACACACCACTGCACAAGTATAAATTCTGACAACAGGTGGTGTGTGTGTGTGGTTGGAGGGGTTGCTGTCATACAGCCATATTTTGCTGAGGTGAATACACAGGTGTGTGATGGGGATGTGATTTCTAAGGTGGATAAGCATTTTGCTAAAGAAATAAGCTGTTTGTTTTGATAATTTGCTCATTGCATTGGCTCCAAAGCCTACATTTGATCCTTTGATGTGAATATTTAAAAATACATTGTTAAAGCTAATTTATGGAGGACGATGGGTCATTGCATTTTCTCCCCAGTCACTCAGGGAGGCTCAAGGAAAAACTTTTTGTAGCTAACAAAAGAGAAGTCACACCCCAGCCACCCTGTTCCTCTGATAAGTAAAGAACAGTCCTTTGTATAAGGGTATATAGCAGGTTACGTTGGCTGGCTCTAAACCGAATAAGATGGTACCTGGTAGAGACCTATGGTGGTGTAGACGTTTTCTTTCCCTGTCTTGTCCCTCAGGCCGAAACTGTTATTGGAGAAAGTGGACTGAGAGCTGCTGCTCATGCTCTGACTGGCTGTGGTGCTCAGAGATAAACCCTGAAATCCCTGGACGAGACACAAACACACCAAACAAGCCTGTAAACACAAAACCAGAGAGGCAAACACACTCATACATGCATGCTCATGCTTCTTGTATTCTTCATCAGTGTTCGGAGCTCATACTGAGTGCTCCCTGATGATGGTGATGTCACTGTAGTTGATCAGCCACCAGCAGGCGTCGTCGAGCCTCGTCTGGAGATGTAACTTCTGCAGAATGAGGACCCCGATGCACAAAACTGCCAGTACACCAATGATGGGGAAGGTCACGAGCAGAGCCAGCAGGATTATGTCTGCTAGCCATTAAGAGAGTAAATCATGACGGTGGTTAGCTTGGCCTCTTTGGTTTATTTTATGGAAACATAATATATGGATAATTGGTGTATTTAGTGGTTGCATCATTAGAAAAGTGTTACTTTTACCATTACTGAGCCATTCACAGAGTTCATTGTTGAACCCACACTCTGGTTTGTCAGAGGGACGTCTTCCGCTCGGCCAGACCACAGAGGCAAACATAGACGTTGGCCTGAAATGACATTATTTTTAGTGTGATTCCCCAAAATGAGTTCGTAAAAAAAAAAAAAAAAAAAAAAAAAAAAGCTGGATTGTTTGATGATATATTTTAGATGTACATATTTTACCGGACAGCTTTGGTGTGACTGTCATAATGGAGGATGGGTACAAACTTGGTGACGTCTCCTACATGCTGCAGGTCATAAATGGAATAGTCCACATTTCTCTCCCCCTCATCGTCAAAGTGGACCAGTCCAGAGGCGCCTGTCGTGAAAACCAGTGGTGGAAAGTATGTTTACTTAAGCACTGTATTTAAGTACAATTCTGATGTATGTACTTGAGTATTTCCATTTTATGCTACTTTGTACTTCACTATATTTCAGGGGGAAATATTGTACTTGTAAAATAATATAATATATTCATATTAATATTCATTAATTTTATGGGTTAAGCCACCTAGCAGACGATAAAGTGCTGAAATAAATTCTAAAATGAGCCATTCTGCCAACGTGATTTTATTCCTTCTCATCATATTTGGACGCATTAGCTTTTCGTTGTATCTTGACACAGAGAGTTTGATGAATCTCAAGCGATGACTGTATACAAAGATGGATGAGTATGGCCACGGTCATCGTGTGCTTGTGACGTCATTTGGAGCCAGAGTCTGTCCTGTTGCTACCTCTGCAATAAGGAGTTCCTACTGCGCAACCCAGTAGTGAGCTGTCAATCATGATGTCAGACCCCCTTTTTATAGCATCGGACAACTAGTTAAAACCAAACTTACCGAGAAAATGAACACTTGAACACACAGCAGCGTGATAGGAACTACCTAAAATGACAGGAACCATCTTTGGGAAAAATTTATTTGACATGTCCTTTGATTTTTTTAGTTTGTCTCACATCCTATCCGCTACCATGGAGGAGGTGAGGTTTGTTTAGATGTTTAGGCTTTCATCTGACGTCCATCTTTATTGTACAGTCTATGCTGTCAGGTATATCTGGTGGTGGCCCCACTGCACCTCAGTGCCCTCCCACTCCTCACATCCCTCCCCCAACTAGTCTGCACTAGCATCTCAGCTAACATTAGCATTTTGGACTTAAGTTTAACACACTCCATCTCTGCTAACATCTTAGCTATAAGCTATGATTGGTTAGGGTCAGGGTAAGAATCTCAGAGTGAGCCAGTCAGAGGCAGATTAAGGCCCTGTTTTCACCAGAGTGTTTCTTCCCAGCTGAAAATGCCATGTGCTGCTCTGGTAACACCGACTGTGAGAGTTTGAGAAACGCTTTGGGGGAGTGGCATTTTCTCAGTTGAGACGCTATGACTGTAGCTGGTTGCTATGATACAGGATATCTGTGGAAGTAAACATGTCTGCACAAGGTAGAGTAATTGCAGGGAGAGAAGACGGACCTGAAACAAAATATATATACAGTGTATCCAGTTTTAACATACTTCTCCGTTGTCGTTCTTGTTCAGCTCCTGTTCATGTAAGATGTGATGGTTTGAAGGCTGAATTGACAGTGACGAGTGTGATGTTTTTGCCCAAAGTTGAAAATTTTCAACTCTCAGGGGCTCAGAAAAAGAAAATATTCAACCAGCAGAGCTCAGCAGAATTCACGCCCGGAGCTTCTTTGGGCTGCTGGCGTTTGTAGCACAATGTAAATGCACGGCACCCTCGTTACAAAGCATTAAAACAAATATGTCTGTCCTCAGAATAAAAACGCTTTGGCTGACACAGCCCCAAAGGCTAAGTAAGGCAGGTCATGTCTTTGCCATCTTAGTAAAAAACAAAAAAAAAACTTGCCTCTACTAGCATCTCAGCTAATGTAAGCTAGCCAAAATTGCACTGTTGTTATTATACATTCATGCACTGCATGGTCACTGAGCTATTGGTAAACCCTAACGAGAGAGGGAGAAGAGAAGAACCACATGGTGAGACACGACACAGTGTTGTTGGGAAAGGATTATGGCAAAGAGGTGTAGCACGTCCACCATTGGAACCTTCTCACAGATCTTGACCTAGAGGGATCGGCTGCAAATCATACGAGTTGTTTCATGTGATTAAGAAGGGGTCAGCGGTTAAGTTCAGGCAACAAAAGTACTTGGTTAGTGTCAAGAGACGAACACAGTTGACAGTATCGGATGAGTCAACTGACGTGACAGAATAACTTCTCATTGACTTTTAGTCAAACACGGGACATGAACACCAGTCTACTGGGTCACAGTCCTGTGGTTTTTTACCAACCATCAAATCGAATGTGGTGTTTATTTTTTAATCTCTGCAGCAGCTGCTGTCCATCACGAGGGTCTTTGCCATCTTTGAGGACTTCCTTCAGTCCCATCGCATAAAGAAGCACCGCATCATGCAGGTAGGCAGAGTACGGGCTAACCTGAAATAAGAAAAATAAAATGATTGTCAAGTGTTCAGACATCTTAATAATCAATTTCTCACATGGGTGATGGGTGCTTACCTCTCTTTCGGATGTCAGGTTGCTCTGAAACGGGTGTCCTCTCAGTCTGTCAAAAACCTGCTCAAAGAAGTCATAATACTCGTAGCCTTCGTAGGCTTTCTGGCCGATGATGAAGGTCATATCAAAAGCTCGTATGGCGGCATGGTGGATTTTGTTGTTCAGGCCGTATTTCCACAAGTTATCCTGCTCAGGAAAAAGATGGATACAAAACGCATGAAAAACAGCTTAAAGATGTACGAAGATAATAAGTTTGATCTTTTTTCAGTGCTTATCAAGAGTTTAGGTTCTGCCTGACTGTACAACAACTTACCTCAATTAAATGTGTGTGTAACTGTGTATCTAAAGTTTGACTCACCACGCTGCCACTGACCTCAAAGTGCTGTATCAGGAAGAACACAAAGTTGCCATTCATTAGACCCTGTCGCTCAGCCTCCAGCAACAGAGCCATTGAATCATCTTTGTTTGTTAGCACCACAATCACTGGAGGGCAGAAAACATTTAGAAACCAAATCAGCAGTATAAATATGAATATAAAGAGCCAGAAACAAAGTACTTCTCTTCTTACCTCTGGCGACTGTTGAGATGAACTGAATATTTTGATACAAGAGCTCAGGATTGCTGGTATCAAACTTGACTGCCGCAGCCACGTTGAATTTTTCTCTCAGCGGATTCTCAATGGTGTCCCACAAAGCGTCGACTTTGTCCCAAGTGTTTGAATCCAACCCCCCTCCGATCATTGCTACGTGACTCCACCCGAAGAACTCCAGGGTCTTCACCAGGACCTCCGCGCTTCTTTTAAGAGGGGGCACGATTTTGATATAGGAGTCATAGATTTCACTGTTGTCCATTTTTGAGGACTGTCCCACAAAGGCAAACATTGGGATGCTCCAAGTGGACGCAATGAGACCGGTAACCTAGAAATAATTCGAAATAATATTAGAAATTAACACTTGATCATCTATACCAGTGGTCCCCAACTTGTCCAGCCAGATTTCTCCTTAGTCATTAGTTCAGTCCCCACACATGCACATCAAGTCACTCAACCAGAAATGATTATGAATGAGTTAAATCATCAGTCTTAACATATTTAGTTTCTTGAGAACATGGCAGTGATGAGATATTACCAGCTCCCCATCCAAAAAGTTAATTGCACAACTATGGCACCACCTTAGAGGGGCAGCTCAGCCCAGAACCTGAAATACAGATTTTTCCTTTCACCTGTCTGTTATTTATCAATCTAGATCGTTTTGATGTGGGTTGGCAAGTGTTCAAGATTTTTTTTTTCTACTGAACTACACCTGCTAACCATATCAGTTCAGAATTGATGGTTCCCTCTGTGCAGATATACAGTCGTCAACTCTGGTTAGATACAAAGAAAATAGTTCCTGCATGAAACTGCTCACAACAAGGTCTGTGCATTATCTTGATTAACCAGGTCATGATTTCTGGAACAAGACACTGCTGTGTTTCAGATGTATTTTTTGTATTTTTTATTTTTTGTTCTATTATATTTGAGAGAAGGCAGACATCTCTACGGCCGATATCTCCAGCACTGTGCAACTCACATCAAAACAATCTAGACTGATAAACAGCACTACAGGTGAGAGGAAGAACATGCATTTTTGATTTTGGGGTGAACTGTCCCTTTAAGAGTCTCAATTATTGTGTAAGCTCATTTGACTATCAACTTTAACAATAAATACACACACACACACACACACACACACACACACACACACACACACACATATGTACATACATACATACAGACATTTATATAAACTGAAGAGAAGTGGACCAAAGCTAGACACCTGTGGAACTCCTGTTTTAGCCTAAAAAAGTGACACACACACACAAAAAAAAACAGATCTAATGCATGAATAATAAATTTCCACATCACATGAATCATACCTCGGCTTCTTCAGGACACGCTGGACCAAATAGTGCAGACACGTTCTCCCTCCACACCTGGTTAATGAATCCTCCCAGGGAGACTTTGGGATTACAGTCTGTATCTGTGTACACAAAATCCAGACTGTAGTTCCCCAGGAGGGAGGGGTTGGTGTTCACCTTGTCCACGGCTATCTGCAAGGCCGAGCCCAGCCGCAGGGCACTGAAGGGGGACGAGATATTCCAGGGGGCCTGGAAGCCAATGATCAGCTTGTTAGACCTGTTGGTGTCGTTATTGATGACAGCGACAGCTGTCAGTGTGAAGTGAAGAACCAGTATGTACCGCATGTCAGGAGAATACGTTGCCCTCCACATCACTCTCGCCCTGTCAGGTGCTTCATGTTCACAGGGTTTAAATACCCATCCTCCCTGGTGATGACAGACACGCTGGTCAGGGAGGAGAAAATGTAAATATGAGGAGGAGGGTGGGAGGTACAAATAGGCATTAAGTCCATTAATTTCTATTCTGTTCTCCTCATTAGAGAGTATTCTTGTATCACCACTATGTATAAAACCCCCTGCTTGAAATCACTGGACGTCTTTAAAGCAATCAAGGAGGACTTCATTTTATAGCGTCTCTCTGAGAGAAGATGATGACGAAATCAGTGCTTACGATAAGAAGCAGAATTTCTGTATGTGTGAAGGTTTCATGGTTCACATTCCTTTCTCAAAGTGTCTACAATCAAAAATGATATTTAACGATTTAACTAGAAGTATTCAGAGCTTTATTTAAGTAGCAATGCTGCAATGTAAAAATACTCTGTTACAACTCAAAGTCCTGCTTTCAAACTTAAAGTACAGTTAAAGTACAAAATTACTGGCTTTAAAATATACTCAAAGTACCAAAAGTAAAAGCACTCATAATCTACAGTGGCCCACTTCAGAATAATATGTTATTATTGTGGTGTTTTCTCATAGAATGAGCTGTTTATATGTTCATGAGGATCAAGGCTAAATCTAGATGTCCGGACTTCACCGCACCCGCAGAATCGCAGACTTTGCAGGCATGATCCGTGAAATCTGGGAGCGCTTAAGGCTGTCCAAATCCAGAGAGTCTGCAGGGACAGATGAGCAGACAGAATGACAACAGTTACAATGATTGTAATTATTGCTCGAACGTTTCCATTGCAACAAGTAAAACAGTGTAGAGGCCTGTCTGTCAGCGGCTTGTGATCGACCGCCCTCGCAAGACTATACGTGACGACGGTGAACTTGACGCAGTACATACGACTGAAGTCCTTGAGGGACAAGTCCAGAGGGTGGACATCTGGATTCAGTCCAGGTCCTCTCCCACAGAGTCTGCCATGTTGTTTCTACAGTAGCCCAGATCAGACAAACCAGCCAATGGCTCTAGATAGGAGCTTTCATATTTTTCGCAATGGCCATCTTAGTTCGTAGCTTGGCATATGAGAGAACACTTCACTCTGCAACCTTGCCACTACATGTGACTAAATCGTATATGCCAGATGTTTAAATAGGGGTACGGGTACTCTAGTACTGCAGAGGGTATGTGAGATTTTTAAAAATGCTAATTTAAAAGATGTATCAGTCATGCATGATTCCCAAAGCAACGATATTATAATAGGTTAAATAAAAAATGTATATGTAAGTTCAACAAATGACAAATTTCAATATTCTTATTTTCCTACATGAAAAAATAATATTTTAAAGAGGTTACATTATTGTAAAAAGTTTGAGATCCACTGGCCTGACCTTTAATAATACATCATATTTATCAGTTGATTTATATTTTTTATTAATAACGACAATTAGCAAAGTAACTAAAGCTACTGGATAAATATAGAGCAGTAAAAAGACAATAGTTACCTCTGAAATGTTGTGAAGTAAAAGTGTAAAGAAGAATAAAAAGGAAATACTCAAGTACGAATATGTCAAAATTGTATTTAAGTACAGTAGTAACTTTACTGCTTAAGTATAAGTAGCAATATCACACCAAAATTAAAGTACAGTACTTGATTAAATGTTCTCAGTTACTTTCCACCACTGCTCATCTGATATTGTTAAGGCAGATTTAAGTGAGATAATTCACTGATTAGATTTTATCAGCCATAAATCAGTAAACTCCAAAGGTACCACATCCCGTCTGCCTTTAGTTATTGCTCATGTTCATAAACCCACAGTCAAAGTTCATCACAGTCGCTTCATATCCACTGCATTCAAACACACACACACACACACACACACACACCAGAGGGGAAGTGGAAAACGACTGTTTATTTAAAGAATTTGAATTTAATTAAGACGAATAAAGTGAAAACTGTGTTGGAGCCCTCGGGGGAGTGTTGAGCCAGAGAGAGGCAGGTTGAGCCTTGCTCAGTGGCAGCGAGAGAAGTTCACACACACCTGTTTGCACTTTAAGGTGCTAATGACCACAGGTGGGCAGATTGTGCATTAGTGCTGTTGCTGGCTTCAGCTGCTTTTTTTTCCTTCCCAGGAGATTCCTGCTCAACCTGGCCCCAAATCACCTCTGCTAATCCCACCAGGTAACCTCTCAAAGCTTCTCCTAATGAACCTTTACCTTCAGCTCACCGTCCAGCAGAAATCAGTCACACATGACGACATGTTAGAAGTTTAGCACGGTGTTTGTTAAGTAAATATGTAGAGCTTTGAGTGGAGAATGTGTTGGACAGTTTAATTGATGTATCTGTCATTTAGTGTCTGTGTAATCCTTGTTTTACAAAATGAAAAGTTAAATTCAAAAGCAGGAAAATGCACCGTAGCCTCTGGTGGCTAGTTTTAGCAAACTTTAGCTAGAGTCAGTTTGCTGTCTTTATGACTACTCTGCTACTGTTAGAGACATTTTAACCTTCACCATTATTTTGTAATGTCTGCACGGTGGCTGCCGTCCAGAAAATGTTGCGTTGTGTCACTTTAATCGGTGTGATCAAGGTGTGCGAGGTGCAATTTCACATTATCTTTGAGTTTAGTGTGAAACATCAAAGAACACACACAGTGTACTGCGCAGTCTGCTGATAACATGTTTCTGCCCTGAGCACATGTGAATATGTTTAAAGGCTAAAATTCTTATTTTCATTCAGTTAAATTAACATTCAAGGCTGTTTAAAATATTTTGTCCTGTTCAATGGCTAATTAAAGTCTGCTGAGCTCTCCTGATTTGACCAGTGCAGATCTGAGGTCAGTTTTACAGAGACATTAGACTGGTCTTTAGTGTTAGGCCTGGCTTAAATCTGCTCTTAGATCAGTCGAATGCAAAAGTAAAAACTTGCATATATTTATTCATGAAGGTTATAATGGTCAGTTTTTAATGAAAGTGTTTCATTGAACAGTGTTAATTTTGGAGGCTGTAGTTTGCATTGTTTGTCCAACCCATTTCATTAAAGTTAGACTGGATACATGTATGTAACATTTGATTTTTAAAGGGACATCTCACTTGTAAAATGACTTTGTTTATCAATTACTAACCCCGTGTTACACCGAATTTTGTAAAGAACACTTTGTTTTTCTTGTATGTCTCCATGTTGAACAAAGAATTAAAAAACTGAGAAAATTCTTGATGAATTAAAGTCATAGGGGTCCGTGTCAAAACATCTGTTTACAAACCTTCACAACTCTTGCAGTATATTCCACGTCTCATTTATCCAGTCAGAAGCCCAATACTTCCCAAACAGACGGGCGAACTGAACTAAAAGCCAGTCTCCATTGACAAAACTGTAATTTTAGCTCGCTGAACACAGGAGCTGCTGGTCTACCACAGTCTCGATCAGTTAGTTAGTTATTGTTATTGTGTGACTTTGGTGAGTCTTAACTAACCCGTTAAAACACCAAAGTCACACAATAGCACAAACAAACTGACTGATTGAGGCAGCAGTAGACCAGCAGCTCCTGTGTTCAGCTAGCTAAAATTACTGGTTTTGTCAATGGAGACTGGCTTTGAAGAGAGCATCGATAAGTGTCAGTTCAGTTCCTCATTGGAAAGGGCTGCCTGTTTGCGAAGTACTGAGCGTACGACTTGATAAATGAGACTTGGATTATACTGCACAAGTTGTTTTTGTAGAACGGTGTTTTTGGTGTTTTTAAATGTGGCCCCCATTAACTTAAATTCATCAAGAATTTATTTCCATTTTTGGATTTTTCGTTCACTGTAGAGGCATGTGAGATAAAGTTGTCCCACTGGTTAGCTAATTATTACCTCTTTGCAATACTCTCATACTATGATCAATGCTGATAACGGAGTCACAGAAGGTAACGCCCACCCTCCAGTTTCCACCTGGTGAACACCTATACCTGGCTGATAGCTGCCAGCTCAGCCACCTTCATGTTGAGAACCATGTACACACAATCAGAACTGGACTGGCGATAAACCAGTTACAGGTTAAATTTACTAATTTTAAGTTTACTGCACTGTGTGATACCAAAATCTGGTGGGAGCTAAAGTTAGCTAACGTTGCCTCTCCTTCGGAAATTAATACTTGTAATGCTATCCCGACCCAACAGCGTGGTTGTTAGCTCAACACAGCTACTGGTGCTAACATAGTTAACCATGCTAAAGGATGCCTGATGATTATTTACCTTTTGCATACTATAAGTATCTTTTTTTTAATAAAGAGAATTGTCAGGTTTGGTGTTTTGTTGCTGAAACGTGAGGACTTTGAACGTGATAATTAGCAGATAAGAGCGTTAACCTTTCATCAGCTGCAGCATCTTGGCCTCCTTCTGACATTGTCTCAGATAAAGTTTATCACTCTCGACTGAAATCAACTCATGTATTTATTGATTGAGCTGGTTTAACATGAGAAGCTTAAAAAATTGCACAACACACACCCTTTAATGTTCTTGATGTACAGCCCAGAGCAGTTTAAACATCTGTGCTTGGGTTTCTTTATCAGTAGAAGTGATGATGATGATCAAGGTTCAAATGTTCCTCTTGACTCTGTCAGACTGATTTTTATGAGCCCTCATTCTGCTTGTGTCACCCGTCAGAGCAGAGGAAAGGATCTGCTGTGTGCACGCACACCTGCAGAGTCGATCACCTGAGAGGACAGCTACAGGTAGGACAGCTGTGGCATTTAAATCAGCGTGTTTGTTTTTGTAAGGGTCCGTTCTTACGAACTAATAATGAATTTGTCAGTGTCAGTTCACATAAAACATACTTGCAGATCTGTTTCATTTTGAAATATATGTATTGTGAGTTTTTGTATTTGAAGAAGGATCACACATTTACACAAGGATTATTGATCTATTCACACAAATAATACACACATTTATCTCCATGAATACCAATGTGGAAGATACTCTGTTACAAGTCCTGTGTTTGAAATCTTACTCAAGTAAAAGTACAAAAGTATTAGCCAGGGATGCACAATATTTTTTGATCATCTTGTCGATAGTGCCATAGGCTCGCTGCCAACACTTGACTCGGTAGCACCTCTTAAACAGAAGTTAACAAAGCAAAGAAAGTTCGCTCCTTGGTATAACTCTCAAACCCGTAAGTTAAAATAAGTATCACAAATTTGAAAGGAATTGGCCATTAACCAAACTGGAACAATCTCGTCTAATCTGGGCAGACAGTCTCAAAACCAGAGCCAGAGCAAACTATTACTCATCTTTAATAGAAGAAAATAAGAGCAACCCCAGGTTTCTTTAGCCCTTAGCAGTAATGATTTATGAGCTTTTTTAATGACAAACTCTAACCGTTAGAGGCAAAATTCATGACCTCCTGTCCTCAGATAGCACCTATCTAACCTCAAACACAGCTGTAAGACCTAATATATATTTAGAATGGTTCTCCCCAATTTCTCTTCAAGAATTGACCGCAGTGATTTCTTCATCTAAATCATCAACATGTCTCTTAGACCCCATCCAAACTAAGCTACTTAAGGAGGTCTTACCTTTAGTTAAAACTCATATTAGATATGATCAATATATCCTTATTAACAGGCTATGTACCACAGTCTTTTAAGGTAGCTGTAATTAAACCTCTACTAAAAAAGCCCACCCTGGATCCAGAGGTGTTAGCCAACTATAGACCAATATCTAATCTTCCCTTTGTTTCAAAGATCCTTGAGAAAGTAGTCGCAGACCAGCTGTGTGATTTTCTCTGTGATAATAATTTATTTGAGGAATTTCAGTCAGGGTTTAGAGTGCATCACAGCACTGAGACAGCACTAGTTAAAATTACAAATGACCTTCTGATTGCTTCAGACAAAGGACTCGTCTCTGTACTTGTTTTATTAGATCTTAGTGCGGCGTTTGACACAATTGACCATCAAATTCTGCTACAGAGACTGAAACACTTAATTGGCCTAAAAGGTTCTGTACTAAGCTGGTTTAAATCTTATTTAACTGATCGTTTTCAGTTTGTTCAGGTTCATAATGAATCATCCTTACGTACTAAAGTTTGTTTTGGAGTTCCACAAGGTTCTGTGCTCGGACCAATCCTATTTACTCTATAGATGCTTCCTTTAGGTAACATCATTAGAAATCACTCTGTAAATTTCCATTGTTATGCGGATGATACACAGTTGTATTTATCTATGAAGCCAGAAGAAAGTAATCAATTAACTAAATTGCATAACTGCCTTAAAGACATAAAAAATGGATGAGCACCAATTACCTGATGTTAAATTCAGACAAAACTGAAGTTATTGTTCTTGGACCCAAACAACTCAGACTCTTTATCTGATGACATAGTTTCTGTAGATGGCATTGCTCTGGCCTCTAGCACTACCGTAAGAAACCTCGGAGTAACATTTGATCAAGATCTGTCTTTTATTTCTCATTTAAAACAAACCTCACGGACTGCATTTTTTTTCATCAGCGTAATACTGCGAAAATTAGGCCTATCCTGACCCGAAAAATGCAGAAAAATTGGTCCACGCTTTTGTTACCTCCTTCTTATTTATTCAAATTGATTTTTAATGCTGGAAGTAAGCATCAACCTTTCCTTTTTTTTTTTTTATTACATTGACTATAAATGCGGTTAATGGACACACAAATGCCATAAAACAAGCTCGTTCCCAACTCTTGGTGCGTTCTCATGAAATAATTAACCTTGACCTCAGTGGAGTTCACACTCATGACACATGTACAGAACTTTTTCAAAGGTCAAGAAAAACGTATGTCACGCTCTTTATTAAGAGGATAAAAAAGCTGCATTTGTAATACTGTCAGATTTAAAGATTGAAGCACTGTTTTGTTGTAGTGTACGTACAGACTGTGATGTTTGGGTGTTCATGGGTTTGACTCTGTCTTAAGTGATTATTAAGTGTTTCACAACAAGTCATGTTGACTTTGACCTGGAGTTATAATGGAGACAATATTGAGCTATGTCAAGGAGTTTAGATCTGCATGATAAGATCATATATGTCAAATATAGTGAAGTTTTTAGACAAAACTTTAAGCTGAAGTGTTAAATGGCTCGATCTTCTGATGCAGCGTTTTTTGATGTCCCTGCAGACCTTGCATCATGGACTTCCTTCTGCAGTTGCTGTTCTCGCCTCTCTCCACCCCGGCCATCATCTCCCTGTTTGCCGTGGGAGCCGCTACCTTGTTTTACCTCAACACACGACCCAGTCCCCTCCGCAGCCCCATGGACCTCAACAAACAGACTCTAGGAATCAAGGTAAAGAGTGTCAGGATGAGTTTTACTCTGGTAAAATACACAACCCAATCACCAGAAGAGATGTTGGCATGGATGAGTTGCATTTGCATGTTATTATTTCAGCATCACTACTGGTAACGTGTAGTTAGGTTTAGGTACAAAAAACACTTGATTATGGTTTGAAAAAGATCAAGTTCTGGCTTAAAATATCTGTTTTGGGTGGCACAATCTCTGCTGGAAAAACAATGACAGCACACTTTTGGCAACTAAAAAGCCCCAGGAAAAACAACGACCGGTCCCTAAAAAGCTGCTGGAAACACAGCAATGACTGACAGAAAAACAACCAGTTTGTTTGAGTGTTGGTCTCAAACAGTTGTGTGCAGCTTTTTAGGCATCTTACCTTGTTGTCACGCCATCCAGCATCCTGATGACAGTCGGCTCATATATTGAGTTACTTTAGAAACCTTGATATTGGTATTTGTGGTTTGCAGAAACGTACAGTACCAACATTTTCTCCTGCCGATTGGACTGAAATACATTTAGATGCAGTGACGTGGAAATGCAAGATAAATAGTGATTATAGACGACTTTATAGGCCGTACCACCTGATGGGGATTATTAATGAGCATGTTTATGTACATTCATGAGCACAGTTTATCGGTGAAATGTTAATTCTCAGACTGATTCTTCCTGATGTCCTCAGGATGGAGCGAGGAAGAGCGCGTTGCTTGAGGACAACAACAACCTGATGTCGTATTACCATGGTGACGCCAAGACCATCTACGAGGTCTTTCAGAGGGGTCTGAAGGTTTCAGGTGACGAAGACTTTCTTTACTTCCTCTTATTAAGGACTCACAGGATGGGTGTTCATGCTACCAGTGTTTCTCTGCTACACCAACAATTGGTGGCACTTTCCCTTCATCACATGCAAACCATTTCAATAAAAACAGATGTGTGGGTATAGTAAGGGTGGAAATGTGTAGGGTATGAGAGTAAGGCTTCACTCTCCTCTTGAATTTTGTTGACCTACAGAGGCAAGTGGGAGAAAAATAATTCTGGTGATCCGTTTTCTAAGTCTGATATAGGTTGTCTTTATGCCTCCGCACCAATGATGGTTGTAACTTCAAGCATCATGTTTTCAGGTTGTCTGTCCGTTCCATTCTTGTGAACACCTTGAAGGAATTTCTCCAAATTTGGCACAAACTTCCCCTCGGACTCAACAATGAACTGATTAGAGTGTGGTGGTCAAAAGTCACTGTGACCTTGCATCCATCTCATCCTAATGAGCGCAATATCTCCAGAATACCTTGATGGAATTTATTCAATTTTGACACAAACGTCCACTTGGACTGAGGAATAAACAGATTTGAATTTGGTGTCCTAAAGGACACAGGTCAAGGTCACTGTGACCTTGGTCGTCTCATTTTTGTGAATGCAATATCGCAAGAACACCGTGAGGGAGTTTCTTGGAGCCAAAATTAAGTGATTGGATTTTGGAGGTCAAAGGTCAAGGTCAGTGTGACCTCAGTAAACATGTTTTTGGCCATAACTTAAGAATTCATACGTTAATTATGAAGAAACTTTACACGAATGTTTAATACTGATACTGAATTGGGGACACTAATCTTTTGTGTCCACTTTAAAACTGCGCTGATCATACAGATCTTCTATGCTGCCAGGGGGGAAATGTGTGTGAAGCATCCATGTTTTCTGTGAGAAATTTGACTGGTGCACGGAGACATATAACCACGGAGCAGTAATTCGAGTTTCTCCTGTGTTTATGACTGAAGAGCAGGTGGAAAATAAGGTTTTGCCAGACAATCTTTCAAGTTCCTTCTTTTTCCTTTTTTTTTTAAATCTGAAATGTGTAGTTTCTTTAAACAATTAGAAAAAAATTCTTAATGATACATGTTTAATGTTGTCATTTGCAGGTAATGGACCGTGTCTGGGCTACAGAAAACCAGGAAGGCCGTACCAGTGGCTGAGGTACAAACAGGTAAAACAACATGCAACACTGGGAAAAACATGTTGAAGATGAACTGCCGTGAACTCCAACTGACCTTTCCCCCACTTCCTGTGCATGAAGGTGT
The DNA here is from genome assembly GCA_026686955.1 of Epinephelus cyanopodus. Classification (NCBI taxonomy): domain Eukaryota; kingdom Metazoa; phylum Chordata; class Actinopteri; order Perciformes; family Serranidae; genus Epinephelus; species Epinephelus cyanopodus. The sequence goes on along the minus strand of CM048933.1, from coordinate 6,659,777 downwards.
CTGATAGAGCGGAGCACCTGGGGTCAGGGCTCCTTCACAAGGGCCTGAAGCCGAACTCTGAGACCTTTATTGGCATCTTTGCTCAGAATAGACCGGAGGTGAGTGTGGACGCTGCCAAGGGGGGTGGTTTATTTATTTATTTATTTATTTATTTATTTTTAAATCTAAGCAACCCACAGTAAACGCGCTCTCTCTGTTTCATGGGTCACTCACAGTGGATTATCGCTGAGCAGGCCTGCTACACCTACTCCATGGTAGCAGTTCCCCTGTACGACACCCTGGGTCCTGAAGCTCTTGTGTTCATTATCGACCGAGGTAATTGGAGCTTCTCTCGCGCTCTTAATCCTGCTAATGACAGAGTCCAGTAACTCTTCAGCCTCCACAGGGATCTGTGTCAAGGATGGTCTAATCTTTTCTCACTTATTTACCACACCCGCCCCTTCAATCTGTGCTTCATTTTGCTTTTAATTATGTGATCATCTGTGGGCGGTTTATCACAAGACAAAGAACACGATTGGTACAGCTTCTAAATATAGTTTTACTTATTTGGAAATGGTGCTAAAACAACAATACTGTCGACAAATTCAACGTTGTATAGCGCATTTGCTTGCCTCATAAAAGCACGTGTCAACACTATTATAATATTTATTCTGCTGGTAATACACGTGAAGTTTTCTTTCAGCGGAGATCTCCACAGTGCTCTGTGACAACCAGAGCAAAGCAGAAACACTGCTGCAGACTCGGGAGAAAGGCCAGACTCCAGTCCTCAAAACCATCGTCGTCATGGACTCTTTCAACTCTGAGCTGGTCGAGCGGGGAACCAAATGTGGAGTCGACATTGTGTCGATGCAGGATGTGGAGGTAAAGCATGTCCAACACGAATTAGTGGTTACTGGTGAGTCACTGCTCATGTTTACTGGCTTCAATTGTTTCAGCTCTGCACAAGTAATACTGTTCAAAGGAAGCACAAGCATTATTGAAAACATGCATGTTTGTTTCTTTGTTCTCCAGGCTCTGGGGAAAAGTAATCTCCAAAAGCCAGTTGTAAGTTTAATTCTGAGATATTCATGTTTTATGAGATTTAACCAGCAACATGCTGCTCTGATGTGCTGATGATGGTTTCATGTCTCAAACAGCCACCAAAGCCTGAAGACCTCAGTATTGTTTGCTTCACCAGCGGCACCACAGGTGATCATTTTGTTTTCATCTGAAGGGTCTGAGTTTATAAATCAGAAAGAAAAGGAAGTTGTTTGATTACCTAGAACAATAGCATGTTTCTGTGATGTTTGAATCTAATCTGTGATTGAGAAAAGCAAGAGCAGACATGGTTGAGTTCATTTTTAACCACTCATAAACTAAGGATGTTAATATCAGCTGATTGGTTCAACACTCTTTATCCAGATTGAAATATCTTAACAACTATTGGATGGATTGCCCTGTGAGTTTGTACAGACATTACTGGTCCCCAGCGGATGAATCCTACTGATGTCAATGATCCCCTGACTTTTGCTCTAGCGCCACCATGAAGGTGATGTTTATGGTTTTGAGCAAAATGTCTCAGCAGTCATCGACTATCGTGACATGTCTCCTGCAGGATGAATCCTAGAAACTCTGGAGATGCTCTGACTTTCCTTCAGTGCCGTCTTGTAGTCAGTGGGCAAATTATCAGATGTTAGCAGTTTCTGTTTTTACTCCTGTTATTTAGTTGTGTATACCTCCATTAATTTACTTTTTGCTTTCTCTCTTTATCTGTACTTCTGTCCTTTGTGCTGCTGCAACAACTGAATTTCTCCTTTGGGGATCAACAAAGGCTTATTGACCTCATCTAAACATTGTACCTGATTAAATCAGTATGATGTTTGCGTTTAACTCAAAGCACCTCTATATCTGAAGCACAGCCTCACAGAGCTGCTGTAGTGTAGTAGTGAGAATCGTCTTGTTAAATCATGTATTTACTCGACATTCAGCTTTTTAAATTTGTGTAGAAATGATGGTTTATGTCAACTACGTTGCTATGAAACATACTTATGTTTCCAAAGTATTAATTATGGAGGCCCATTTCCACCAAAACTCGGAAGTTTAGCATTGCGCTGGTTCCTGGAAGAGAAAGTGAATGTGATTTCTGCATTGCGTTTTTGATTGTCAAACACAAGTTTGATACTTTGAAGCTTAAATGCAATTGCCAGAAGTAAAAAGCTAACGTTAGTCTTTAACGGACTACATGACTACTCCACGGTCGCATGTTCAACTGATTTCGGCCGCTTTATTTTAAAAACGTTGTATAATGGGGAAATCGGACTGTTTTAAGCTAAATAAGAAGCTGTAACGGCAGACTGCCAGCACTCTCGCCTGTTCGGGGGTGATGACGTTTAATGTCCGCGACAGGGTTTGTAGTCGTATTGAGCAACTTGTTAGCAACCACCTTTTTTACGTCACGTAAAAGCTTCAATTCACAAGTAGGGTATTTACTGACGTGTTTTGTTGCAGAACAACACCTGAAACTCGCTTAAGCTTTTGTTCACCACAGACCTTATTTGAGGCATTTTACCAAAATCCCATTCAAAAAAAGTATTGACTTTTAGACGAGAGAACCGGAAGTGCTAAAAGCGCTAACAGAGTTCTGGGTTTACTGGCACACTCTATACTGACTTGGTTTCCTAAAATGACTAATCACAAATATATAGACGAAACGTCCCAAAAGTAATGACTTTGTACTGCAAAATACTGACACAGTATTGCAGCATAGTGAGAAACTTTCTGCATAGTGACTTAGTATGTGAAAAATATTGAGTTCAGTATCTTACAGGAAGAAACGTTCTCAAATATTGTAAAACTTTGAAGATAATGACTTGTTAATTTCAAAATAATGGCTTAGTATCTCAAAATCACGACCTTGTATTGCAACACAAAATGACTAAATAAGTTAGTAGAAGAAAATTAAAAACAAAATAATTACTTAGTATTTTACAAAATGATGTATTTCAAAAATAGTGCCATAGTATCTTAAGATAGTGACTCATTGGAAAATAATGTGTAAAATAATAACTCATCTTGAAAAATTAGTTGGTACGTATTTCAAAACGAGTGTTGTAAAATGAATCTCTGAAAATAATGACTTCTCAATGGTGACTTAGTATGTGAAAAATATTAAGTTAGTATCTCACATGATATACGATCTCAAAATGACTTCCTGTCACATAATAATGAAACTTTTTCAAAATGATTTATCTCGAAATAATGACCTATTTTAAAATGACTTATTGTCGCAAAATAGTAATGACTCTTAAGTAAAAAAAATGAGTTAATATTTCAAAATAATGAGTGATCTTAAAGTAATGAGTTTATCTCTAAATGAGTCACTATTTTAAGATACTTTGCCATTATTTTGAGAGTTTTTCAGTATAATGACCTACATGATCTATTTTTTTCTCCATCACATTGGCAGCATCAGGACTCCATATTTTTTAAAAGGTAAAAAAACTGTTCTCTTCTTCAGGAAACCCCAAGGGAGCGATGTTGACCCATGAGAACGTGGTCTCTGACGCTGCGGGCGTCATCAAAAGCTTTGACGTATGTTTAAAAACCATCAGGTGTCATTTCAGTGAAATATTCAGAGAGTGTGTGAGTGTGTGTGTTTATAGACAGACGTGTCGCTAACGGTGTGCGTCCCACAGGTGGCGTTTGTCCCATCTACTCAGGATGTCAGCATTTCATTCCTGCCTTTAGCACACATGTTTGAGAGAGTTGTACAGGTGAGACTCGGATCAGAAAGCATGTTTACGATCATGTATTTATAAATGAGACTTAATGACTTTATATGTGTGTGTGTGTGTGTGTGTGTTGTAGACGGTGATGTACGGTGCTGGAGGTCGGGTCGGCTTCTTCCAGGGAGACATCAGACTGCTGCCTGATGACATGAAAACTCTGCAGCCCACCATCTTCCCTGTCGTCCCTCGACTTCTCAACCGCGTCTACGACAAAGTTAGTGATTAGCAGAGGGTGAATGTAACTAAGTACATTTACTCAAGTACTCTACTTAAGTACTTGTGTCAAGTGTTTTGACGTTCAGAAGGAAATATTTTACTTTTTCTGCACTACATTTATCTGACTGCTTTATTTACATTATGAGTTTTACATACTCACATTAGTAAAAAATAATCTAATGATATAATCTGTAATATAAAATGGTCAAAGTAAATTTTCCTGATTATACTTACGTACTTTTTCCTGTAACAGTATTTTTACAGTGTGGTTTTGTAATTTAACTGAAGTTAAAGGTCTGAATTCTTCCCCTCAGACACAACACCCCCTCTTTCCTCTCACTCTGCTTCAATCATCAGCTCAACACGTCCAGTTTCTTATTTCACATGTTGTAATCAAACGTCCCGTCACCAGGTTCAGAGTGGAGCCAAATCGCCTTTCAAGAAATGGCTGCTGAACTTTGCCGTGGAGCGGAAGTTTGCTGAGGTGAAGGAGGGAATCATCAGGAACAACAGCGTCTGGGACAAACTCATCTTCCACAAAGTGCAGGTGCAGCACAGCAGATTAATCTCATAAAAACAGAGTTAACTATTGTAAAACAAGCATGATTTTTACTTTTATGATACTTTTTGATTATGTATTTATTTTGATCATAGGAGTCTCTGGGTGGACGAGTGCGGGTCATGGTGACGGGAGCAGCACCCATATCTCCCTCTGTGCTCAACTTCCTCAGGGCGACTCTGGGCTGTCAGGTAATAACTTTTATCCAGGTAACAACTTTTATTACATATTATACTATATTATTTCCGACATATTTTGTTATAGAATTTTAGCATAATTGTATATTTCTATATCAACACAGACAAACACTTAACCATAGTATATTAGTCTGGTGATATTTTTTTAAATTGCTCTTGTTTAGTTTCTGTTTTCTTTTTTATGGTTTTATTAACTCCAGTTATGTTTCATCTACTTTAATTGATTTAGCTGTATTTATTTTGGTACTTGTGCTGCTGCTTAATTTCCTCTCTGGGGATCAATAAAAGTTTATTTTATCTTGTCTTACATTTCAGGATTTTTTTTTTTTTTTTTTTTTAAAGATGCCAGTTTAACACTTGTTTTCTCCATACACACCTCCTGAGAATTATCACTCCATAAAGCTAAATATAATATTTTTTCGTATATTTTTTTTTTTTTTTATTTTTGTATTTAATTTTAATTTTGTATTTTCATTTTTGTATTTTTTGTATTCTATCTTTGTATTTTATTTGTATTATTATTTTTGTATTACTTTTTTTTTTTTTTTTGTATTTGTTCGTATTTTACCTTTTTTTGGGGGGGTAGAGATTAACCATCAGTGTCAACCTGGTATTGATCACTTCATGTTGTCATGACAACCTGGTCACACTGCCCTTCTTACTCTAACCTGACTGGTGCTCTCACTGCAGATCTTTGAGGCGTACGGTCAGACAGAGTGCACAGCCGGCTGCACATTCACGTCACCAGGAGACGCCACCTCAGGTATGAAGGTCAACCTCTTGTCCAGCATTTCATTTATTATGAGTTGGTAACTGATTTAAATAAATTTTCATGCAACAGTTAATCAGTTTAGCGTTTACATTTTCTCGATTGTGCTTTCATGTAATGGAGTATTTTTTCACAGAGTGGTGCTTCTGAATACTTCCGTCACCACTAAAACACTTTAAACTTATATTTGAATTTTAAATGCAAAGGCAACATTTCTTCAAAGCTGAGATTAATTTCAGTTTTGAAACGACATGATCTTTTACCAACAGGTCATGTTGGAGTGCCGCTGCCTTGTAACGTTGTGAAGTTGGTGGATGTTGAAGAGATGAACTACTTCGCTTCAAACGGAGAAGGAGAGGTAGGATGATGGAAACTGAACAGCTGAGGTGGAGGGACGAGGATACCTTACCTGGACTGAGAAGTGTTAAAGAGCCAGGATCAGACCCGAGTGGACAGTCATGATCCCGATAAATCAAAAGGATAAAACAAAACAAATCTTATTAAAGTCTAGATATATCAGATTAGTTGTAAATGAAGGGTCAGAGGCTTGTAGACTACCTGCCTGCTTTTAAAAGCTTTAGCATTTTTAAGAGGGTTTTAAAGAAAGCACATTTAATGGTTGTGTTGTTGTTTCCAGGTCTGTGTCAAGGGTAGAAATGTGTTCAAGGGGTACCTTAAAGACCCCGAGAAGACTGCAGAGGCTCTGGATGAAGACGGTTGGCTCCACACCGGGGACATCGGAAAATGGCTGCCGGTAAGATCCACAACACAGATAACAGGAAAATGCTGATGTAATTTGATTTTCTCTCTACTTCATGTAAATGAGCCGCCTGAATAACAACATGTTCCTCTGCGCCAGATGTGTAATGTTTATGGATGGAGCCCTTAAAACATGTTGGCTGAGTGTATTCAGCGTTTGAACAACAGGGATTTAAAGTGGAACAGTTTAATAACTAACCCTCACCTATAGTCATGAGCTCTGGGTGGTGACCGAAAGAATGAGATCGCAGATACAAGCGGCTAAAATGAGTTTCCTCAGTGGGGTGTCTGGGCTCAGCCTTAGAGATAGGGTGAGGAGCTCAGAGTAGAGCCGCTGCTCCTTTGCGTTGAAAGGGGTCAGTTGAGGTGGTTCAGCATCTGATCAGGATCCTCCAGGGCGCCTCCTGTTAGAGGTGTTCCAGGCATGTCCCACTGGTAGGAGGCCCCGGGGCAGACCCAGACCACGATGGAGGGATTACATTTCTCATCTGGTCTTGGAACACCTCGGGGTCTCTCAGGAGGAGCTGGAAAGTGTTGCTGGGGAGAGGGACGTCTGGGGTGCTTTGCTTGGCCTGCTGCCCTCATGAAAAAGCCTTCGATTATGGATAGTTTGATGACTGAAAAAGGTTTTAGAAACAGGGTGATTTCTCCTCTGTGACTGCTGTGTGAACAGAGTGGAGTTCTGAAGATCGTCGACAGGAAGAAGAACATCTTCAAGCTGGCTCAGGGAGAGTACATCGCACCGGAGAAGATTGAGAACGTGTACGTGCGCAGCGGACTTGTGGCCCAAGTGTTCGTGCATGGAGACAGTCTACAGGTAAAACCAGCATATCTACACTTTGTCCATATACAGTCAGATCGTACGCTCTCAATCTGATAATCCAACTTGTGTACTCGGTCTGTAGTCATGCCTGATCGCCATCGTGGTCCCTGACCCGGACGTCCTGCCAGGTTTTGCAAAGGATCTGGGATGCCAAGGCTCATTGGAAGAACTCTGCAAAAAAACAGTAAGGTTTCCCTCTCTATCCCCTCGTTGTACAAAACAAACTTGCTGCAGACAGATAATCCACAGTCACTGTAATATAATTTAGTGTCTCTTCGAGCTCGAATAGCTGCCCACACACAGGCAAAGGATATCTGCGGTGAACGTGATCATTAACGATTAAAGACGCCAGTTGGAGTCGTCTTGCACGCTCGCTGTAAAACTCATAAAGCACAACTCCTGCAAATCAAATCAAACATCAAGAGCAGTGACTTTAACAGTGATCACCTTTTTTTTTGTTTACAGGAAGTAAAGAAAGCCATCCTGTCCGACATGATCAAACTGGGCAAAGAAGCAGGACTCAAGTCCTTCGAGCAGGTAACAGATGTTTTATTTGGGGAATTAATCAGGAGTCGTGTGTAAGGTAGACGCAAGTCCACTGTTGTAAGAGGAAGTTGCAGTTAGTGTTCTGCAGGCATCCAGAGCTGATTCTAACAGTCTGTCTTTTTAGGTTTTTATTTCCATATTTAAAGAGTAACTCAACCTTTAGCTGAATCTTTGAGGTTATTAACATCTGTGGTGCTCCACATCTCACTGAGCCTGGCTCAGTCGACCCTCTAGTGGTTAAAATGAGCAGTTTCTGTTCAAAGAAATGTCCTGTGGTAACATCAGGACCACGCAGATGTCAGACACTCGACTCATTTCCTCTCCTCACTGCTCAGAAATCCCCCAAATCCTCCAAAGATTAAACTTCTAAACAAAGACTCTAATCATTTGAAGTTTTTTTTTTTTTTTTTTTTTGCAGTTTGCATCTTGAGAATCTTGTACCCAAACTTTAACCATCTGCTCTTCCTCCTCCTCTTCTTCTTACCACCTGACGCAGGTGAAAGACATTTACCTGCACCCAGAGCAGTTCACCATCGAGAACGGTCTGTTAACGCCGACGCTCAAGGCCAAGAGGGCGGAGCTCAAATCTCTCTTCCAGCCACAGATCGACAAACTGTACGCCAACATGCAATAAATGGATGCGACACCATCTTCTGTGTTTGTGCCTCTTTCTTTTCAGTCTCTGAAGACATTTCCGTCTCTAAACACCCAGAACAAGACACTGAAGTTGTGTGTTTTTGGTCACAGAGGCCTGAGTCACCTGAGACAATGAGATTCTGTTAAACTCATCTTCTCATCTCAGAGCAGCCTGAGGGGGGGGGGGGTTGGCTGGACCGGCTCGTTGGCTGCAGTCTGGGTGAATCATCCTTTCACAGTTGTTGGCTGAAACTCTCTTACCCTCGTCAAAGAGTTGGATGCGTCAGTGCTGCTTCCCAAAAGCCCTCAGTTCAAAGCAAAATTATCAGTGGTTTATGTGGTAAAGCCACGCAGGAGTAAAACAAGTCACAGCTGCAATGAGACAAGTAAAATCACACACAATAATACATGTTGTCACAGTTACTTTCAGAGCCACAAAGGACATGAATACACAACAGTTTCCACATGGTTGAGTTGTGCTCCTCATGGAGTGGCCCGTTAAATGTTTATCATGTAGCCAATATCGCACACGACACATGAAAGGTAAGGATGGAGAACAAAGCTGAACTTCTATTGGACATTTAACAGACAAAACTTCATGTCCACACAACAATAAAACATGTAATATACAAGTACACACGGTATCACTGCTCCTGACGAACATCCATATAGTCTGAACTGTTCCCAAAATTCAACTGAAGCAAAATGTTTCTGCTGTTTGTTTGCTCACACTGCCCTCATGTGTTCCAACACAAACATTACAGGTACAGATGATCTCTATACTGCAGTATATGCAGCTGTGTCACCGACATTACTGAAAGAAATGAATGAAGAAACCGCATCAGTAGTTTGGTGATGTCACATCATTTGTACAAGATTATCCGGTTGATCGTTTCTGCAACACCCCCAAAAATGACCAAAAGATGTTGAACTGACAAGCTGCTCATGCCGACACTGGGTGAGAGGCAGGGTTCACCCTGGACAGGTCACCAGACTATCACAGGGCTGACACACACAGACAGACAACCATTCACACCTACGGACAATTTAGAGTCACCAGTTAACCTGCATGTCTTTGGACTGTGGGAGGAAGCTGGAGTACCTGGAGGAAACCCACACTGACACAGGGAGAACATGCAAACTCCACAGAGAGAGGCCCAATCCCAAACCGGCCCCTAACCCTTCGCCCTATTCACTCCCCCTCCGTTTGTGCGGCCACGTGGAGCTCCGCCATATTAAGGGCCGTCCCAAACCAATTATTGCGGAGTGCGAGTGGACTGCTCAGCCCTTAGATAGTGAGGTGCAGGCTTCTGATGAGCCCAGCAGGAAGCGCAACATCACAATGGAGGAAACAACGTACAAATGAACGAGTTCTGTCTTTCTACTTTGTAAAATATTTTAGATCAAACACACACATTTGTTTTCCTCACACTGACTTTACAGTCTCAAACAAACACAGAATGTTTGGTGTCAAAAGATGAAAACCTACATGTCCATATGCTCAAATAAAATATTTAAAACTGTCTAAAAAAAATCCTCATCCCATTCTCACAATTTTGAAAAAATCTATAACTCTGTGTTCACAGGGACAGAAGAAGAAACAAAGCAGTTAATCGATCTATGTATTAAAAATGAGAGTCTCTTCACTAAAAAGAGGAACGCTGCAAAACAGGGATGGAGGTGAGATGAATGAATGAAGCTGTAAATGCGTAAACTGTGTGTAGAAAATATGAACAAGTGAATTACTTTGATTACACTGCACTGTATCTCTTATCTGACTCATTCAAGTTTATTTTTATTAGAACTCAATTTAATTAATATTTAAATGGTTTTTTTTTTTATAGCCTGTTGCGATATTTTGCTTTCACAAAGCGTCTGTCTGTATCCATGGTTACATCTGTTTCCTACTTCCGGTAGAGTGGCGAGGGCGTCCCATGGTTTGGCTTCTCTTTCATACACTTCCCCTTAATCAGGAGTGGCCTCCACAGCCGCGAGTGTAACTTGATTTCGAGTGACACTCGGTAGTGAAGTGGTAGTGGGTAGGGAGTGGTTTGGGATTGGGCCAAAGACTCCCACACCCCAGGGTTCGAACCAGGAACCTTCTTGCTGTGAAGCAACAATGATAACCACTGCACCACTGTGCAACCTAACGACTACACAGTGGACTATATGATAGTAAAACAATGACAGCAAATGTTTCACTGCATAATGAGAACTTTTACTTTAAAAACTTTGAGTTCATTATGCTGATGACACTGACTTTTACCTCAGTAAGGTTTTGAATGCAGTACATGAAAACAATCTCGGTCTTCAAGTGTAATCCACTACTTCTTAGTGCAAAAACTCCATTTGTTGAGTACAGCTCGATACAGCCTCTCCTAAAAACTATTTATTTCTGATTTTGTGAATAATTATATTGTCTGTTTTTTTGCATGCTTATTTTATTGGCTTGTTGTATCACCTAATCAGCTGTACTATATTGTTGTACAACGGCAGTAAAGGCTTTTGATTCTATTCCAGAGTGTCTACGGGTATCAGTTACTTAAATTTAATGCTTCTTAAGTAGTGTTGTCGTTTGTGAACGAATCGTTCAAAAGAACGAATCTTTTGAGTGAATGTACTGAACTGAATGTCATTTCATTTCTCAGTTCAGTTGAGCTCAGCAGCGAGCATGCAGTCCAGAAGTGGAACTGCCGATTCGGTCTGTGTGAACGACGAATCACACGCCAGTCGAGCGACAGCCAGGGTGCAGGGAGGGACTGCCTACCGCGTGACGAATCACTCGGTGAACGACGTAACCCCAACCCCTGAGTGATTCAACTCATTTCTTCTCAGCGATACACTTCCATAGGGACCGTTTTCTCAAAGCTAAGGGCTAATGTAGCCAGGAGTCAAGCCACATGAACACAATCACACACCTCCCCATTGTTCTAACAGACTTAGTTTTCAGACAAACAAACTTAAAACGTTAGGCTGGCCAGTAATGAGACTCACCAGTGCAGGGCAGACGCAGCAGCAGCTCAGCCGTGTGTCAGTTCAGTGAGACTGACTACACAGCACACAGTCAGGGCTCCTCCTGCCAAGCACTGAACGATTCGGTGAACGAATCTTTTGAACGAATCTTTTTAATGAACTGATTCTAGTGATTCAGTAACATCTAAAGAACTGCTTTGCCCATCACTATGCTTAAGGTCCTTTCAAAACAGATTTTTGCACAAAACAAGGTGAAAATACCTGGAGGCCAACTGATTCTCACATCAAATGGTTTTTTTTTTTGTTTTTTTTAAAAAGAGAGACAAATGCAACCATTTTTATCTTTAAATGAACTATTACTATGTGATGCCTGCCTACAAACTGTATGATAGTCGTATGATTGTGAGGTGAAGGGTAAAAATGCAAAGTGATCTAGCTCGATCAACCTTTATTGTGTAAAGGGCCGCACATGGTATATTTTGAAAGTCATGCCTGATCTACATTTTGCAAACAGGTAAGTGCAAGTGTCAAGTAAAAAGACAGTATGAGGCTTAAAGATTTGTGACATCAGAAATGTGAACAAACAAAAGAGCTTGACTCATTTTGACTAAAAGAAATTAAATAATGGATAAATTAGATCAACTGGTTGTGACCTCATAAAGTCTTTTTAAAGACTTTTAAGGCCATATATTTACAAAATATAATATAAAATAGAATTTAAGGACCTGCAGACACCCTGTATTCTCTTCTATTCTACATATTATTCATACACAATCATACATGTTATTGACAAACGAGTAGGCCAAAATAAATAAACATAAGTCCCTCTTCAGTGCTTTAAAAATAATTTGGCATGTCCCTCTTTATGAGTAACGATCAGTCCCTTAGTTACTCCACTGTCAGTTCATCTGGAGCTCATGTGGCCAATGCTGCCACCTTGTGGTTGCTTTTGTCTCTGCTCCTCTCGCACAGTCCCCCGCGTGCTGCAGCTGGATCAGCTCCGCTTCACCTGGAGTTTACACCGGGACAACCCGCCGCTCTCCCCGCTCACCTGCCCCTGTCTCCGGACCCCTGAGGACGGGAGTCCCCTCAGTGTGTCACACACTGGAGCTTCACGCAGATGTCACCTCCTCCTGCGCGTTCAAAACTGCTGTGCAGCCGCTGTAAGGATTAGTCTGGTTCCTCCTCGACTCCTGTGATTCAAACCTACCTGCTTCTCCAACATGGCTTCTTCCGCCACAGGTGACCGCGAGGAGCAGGTAAGAGGACTTTAAGAGGTCTCCGTGTTCATGTCGGGATTTAGCTGCTGCTTTGGTTTGTTGTGGATATGACACACTCAGGATGAGGAGCGGGTTTGTTTCCTTGAAGTTCCTAAATGAAAGTGTTATTTTCATCTGCGGGGGAAAAGCAGGAATAGTAAAAATCTTGCTGATTATTTCCTCACAAATTCACTTTATATGGAAGTGGTGCCATTATCACACTGTTACGGGAGCCTGGTTGTGTTTGTGTTGTTTTTTTCTGTCACTCTGAGGTTCATTCAAGTCAACAGGAGAAGTTTACTTTCACTTGCTGATGTGACTCAATGAAATGTCAGTGGACATAATTGTCTTTACATGAATTTCTGCAGCATGCAACTCTGAGAACCTTGATTTACCTGTAAACATGAGTATAATGGCTGAAATAATAGAATTAAAGGACCCTATCATGGTGTTGTCATGACCCTAGTTTCAGGTTGCCCTCAGACCTCAGAGTCGCCTCCTTTGGTCTGAATCAGGGACTAGTTTTGCAGCAAAGTTGTATAATTGCCTAGAGTTGGTTTGGCAGGATTTATAAGCGGACCAGATAAAATGCCTTGTGTGAGAAAGCTGCTCTTGATTGGTCTGAATTTCCATGTGGGAAAAATCCAGGAAGTAAAGCAAACAATGTGTCATGTGACTGCAGTTGGTTCAGATCCAGGTCGGAACACATTCTCACCACAAACAAACCACACCAGAGTACGTTTGTAACTGGACTGAGGCCACTTCTTCAAGAAGGTCTCGGTCCGGTTGTTTTGGCGCACACCTGAGTGTGACTGCTGTATTCACACCTGCCGAACTTGAGTTCAATTGAACTGAACCAAACGGAGCAGGTGTGAAAGCAACCTTAGCTTCTTAACGGTGTTCTATATACTTTCACAATATACAAAAACTGAGACCTTCCACATCAACCTATGGACAAGTTGGTTTTGGTTCACATACATTTTGCAGCGGCAGTCCGGTGGAGACGCTTCACTTAGCACCCTTCAGTAACTCGAATTCAGTCAGAGCAAGATCAAGCGCCCAAGTGCCGGGGGTCTGACCTCAGACCGCCCTCTCAACTATCCTGAGTCCCCGCTGAATCAGCAAACTTTCTGTTGCTGCTGTGACACAAGTTAAGGCCTTTGCACACTGACCTCACATTGCGTCAATCACGTTTGCGCACTGCAAATCTCTAGTTTGTCATTAAAGTTTTTGAACAGGTAAGATTTTCTGCATTTTTCACATCTGTCAAAAGCCTTGCGAATTTTTAAGTTTTGAATGACAAGAATATTTTGTTTTAACTTGCTTCATACATGCGAGTAACTCGTGTCATATGCTAATGAAATCGCTAAATCAGTGACTAAAGTTTAGCTGGTACAAGAGGATCTCAACGCTAATTGGGTTTGGCATCGCAAATTGGTTGCTGAAGTTCAGATTTTTTAAATCTCGCGAATAAACGTATGGTGTGAAATCGGGCTTCTTGCTTTGTCTGCGCCATTTAATTCGCGTCCACGTCGCCGCCTGACTGGAATTTGTGTGTAATCGCATCTTAACATTGACTTTACATGCAATTCCCACAAATTGTTTTATTTGACCGAACACTCCACAGTATCATCTTCAGCAGGTCAGATACTAATATTCAAGTAGTAGCGTGACTCCTGAGCGTGGCCACTTCCTGTTCTCACATGGTCCAGTCATATAGGTTTGCTGCTAATAGAGTTTCATGTTTGCTCATATTTTATTTCTGCCACTAAGCGACCAATAAAATCTTTCCGACTAATGATCTTTCTGGTCGACTAACGCTTGGTCGACTATTAGGGGGCAGCCTTAAGGATGAATGTAAATGTAAACAATAAATTTAAATCAGAACAAACAGTATTCTTCCCATCAGAGAAGAAGAATCCTGTTAGTCGTAGAGTGAGTAGTCTTACAAGACCTTCATGGACTGTGTGCTTTTATTAAACCAGGAAATATTGTGTGCACTCAGAAGACTGTTGCCAGTTTCAGACTTTGAACACATCATGAATAGTTGTGATTTGCAAATTCATTGTTGTGGGCAACAGGTTCATGAGGGGAAACCTCTTTGAGCTGAGTGCAAGTGGTGAAATGAAACTGGGAAATGCACGACAAGGTCAAACAGTGACCTCTTGCCTGCATTTAGGGGCTGTCAATTAATAAATATGCATAGATAGTTTTACTGTTTTGTAAAGGCTGATACACGCTGAGCATTCACTGTTTCCTGAGCTCATATATCCTTTTAGAAAATACCAGGTGTGCGCGATGATTTCTTTAAGCTACACAGTGTGTTGTTGTGTGTGTGCGTGTTTCAGCCTGTGCGTCTGTGTTTCCTCCCATCTGTCCATTAATGTTTGACCACAGATTGTAATGTGGAATAGGAGCTTTCTTCGTGCTGCTGGTAATAACTGCCTGTTGTCAGGACACTGTGCAGGTTTATTGTGGCAGAGCAAACACAGTGAGACTCCACCTATGTCCTGGTCTGAAAGCGAATGGACAACACAGTGATTACGCTTCACCTGCAGCCTGCAGAGCTGCGTGTGCATGTAGTGCAGGGCAGATGGATAAAAAGACACAGCGTCCGGGTGTTTGGAAGAAATGATGAAGTTAATTTTTCCTTTTATTTTATAATCACAGTGCAAATGCTGCTTACTGTGAACAGATAATCTGGTTGAATCTTATGAGAAATGGTTCGTCCTCATTCATGCCTTATTGTCGTCATATTCATGCTCATGGTTTGGCTAGTTTTTGGAAATGGTAAGAGTGTTACCATCTCATGTCACAGTCAACATCTGCGCGTCATCTTTCTGAAAACCTTGTTCGATTGTCCGATTTTTGTCCTTGTTTCGTTTCTGTGGCGAGTTCACTTGCAGCACGTCGATACACAACATTCACGGCACTTGTGAATGAGATCGCTTAAGTAATTTTAGATCTAGCAGTAGAGCAAGTGTAACCACGATTACTCAGTGCGCCACCATCACCGGACGTTGTGTAATGTTGAGCAAAATGCCAGAGGAAGAATATATAACCTCGAATATTAAGAGTTAGATGGTAGTTTTGTCGAGCTAAGCGTGTCGAGTGTTGATTTTTTGGCGGAACGGGTTTAGTGTTAGCTTGACCGTCAGCGGTTAACGCTATCTCTGGTGATGGCAGAGTGTGAGGTGAGCCTCATGTTCGTAGTATTCCCGAGTTTTTCATTCTCACGTGACACTGCTTGCTAATCGCACGTGTCATATCCAAGTCCGTCTTTCCTTCTGTGTTTAAAAACTCCAACATACGTCCAGGCGTTTTATTTAAACGCAGATGCTGCATTTCTGATTTCATTCTCTGGTGCCTCCATCTTTATTTTGAAGATCTTCCTGCCAAATGTCGCTTACTGCGACCTCTGCCGACCTCACCAGGGAAAAAAAACATCAACACCATCTAGTGGCACGAAAAAGCAGCTGATTTTTTTTTATTATTCTAGCATTAAAAGATAATTAATTAAAATGTGTATTTGCATGTATATAATAAAAGATTGATACCCCCCCATAATATAATGATTAGTAACAACTTTTAAAGGTCACGAGAACACAAAAGGTCAGCCTAGTCGGCCAAATCATTCCAGTTCCTGCATTAATTTATACAACATGAGCCTTTTCATAGTCGCTCTCATTGTGGTGGGAACAGTCGAGTTCTGCTGACTCAGCATGCAGCGCGGAGGGAGGGGGGTGAGCTTACTGATTCACCCACACTGGCTCTCAGCGCTCAGTGCAGGGGATTGTAATGGTATGAGTAAACATGACCTCAGTTGTGGTGAGGTAATGTCAAGTCAGTCTAGTGTTTGTTTGTGGAGAGGATGAAGATGTGACTTGGTAAACACACGTTGATCGTGTCAGACAGCAGTTCTGATTATATCACACACTGAGGTGAATAAAGTGTGATATGGATGTATTTCTGTTAGCATCAGTTGTACTGTTTGTTGTCGGTGTGTGTGTGTGTGTGTGTGTGTGCTGGTCTGTGACTAGCTGAGGCAGATACACACAGTCCGTGCAGAGACAGACCAGAGCCTGTGATGACTGAATAGTCGCCATTGACGAAAAGTCACAGATACAAGGAAGAAGCCAGAGTATATGAAGTCTCTATTTACTGAGGATTTGCAGCTTTTTAGACACCAAACATTTAAATTACATGTGTCCATATTTACCACAGAACCACACTGAGCGGTTTGCACCAGTAAATTTGAAGAAAGACAGTATTTATTTTTGGTTTTAAGGTGTACGGTGATATTAAAACTACCGGTTATCATACCGTGTACATTTGCTTATCTACGCTATTGAAAAAAAATGCAACTAAATGGAAAATCTCAAATTTAGTCTTGTTATTTTCAAAAGGGAGACTTTTTACACAAACTTCCATTTGAGAAAAATGTTCTCACGAGGAGTTGCAGCTCAACTTTATTTTACTTGTGACACAAACTTTCATTAAAAAAAAGGTGTCAAGTTTCAATAACAGTTTCTAGGACACAAAGACCACAGATCACTTATTTTTCGCCTGTCAGTTTAGCCATGCCTTTTTTGGGGCAGCATCTTAATATCAAGAGACTTAAACAAATCCTTGTATTTCTCCAGGTTTGGTTTCAACTAATAATTTACTTTAAGGTGTGCTGTATAATTTCACAACCTTCAGATCCTTGTCTACAACAATCACAGTCAAGGCCTTTATTCCACAGACACCAATAAAGTTTTGATATGAAGTGATAAACGTGCAGATACAAGTCAAACAGTAATGATTAACCTGCTTATTCTTTGTTTACGGCACAAAAGCTCAACTTTATCTGTTAAACATTGACAATATGAGGAAGGTTTTCACTCCAAACAAATATATTTACATCCTGTAAAGTTCTCATTTGAAGTCATTTTGGACTTTAAATAAAATTGACTTGGAAGTTGGATATGAAAAAACAGGATTAGTTTGTCAATTCAAAAAACTGCCCCCATGAGATGACATCTTTTATAAGTGAAGGTTTTAAGCTGTTTAATAATATAGAATAAACTTTTAATTTAACTCACGTCTAACTAACAGACTGTGCTGTGGTAGTTATATGTGAAACAGATCCCTCGGGGTTTTGTTTTATCTAAACTTCTCAGCTCTATTTTGAATTTATGAAGGCAAAGGTCAAATAAACTTCAGGATCCAGAAACAATAATGGTGTTGGTTTAGGCAAAGCTCCAGGTGGGTCAGCAGATACGGTTTGGACGTGACGGAGCAATTAAGATGCTGCAGTTGTGAAATGTTTACAGGAACATGAGGCTGTGTTTGTTGTGATAAATGTAAAATGATGCAGCAATGAAACTTTGACATGATTTAGAAAGAGTAGTCAAATGGAAACGACACTGTGGGTGAGCAGCAAAAACACGACTGACAAAAGAACATCTGCACATTGAAAGAATGGACGTATGAATGACTGAATGAATGTATGAATGAGAAGCAGTGTGTAATGACAGAATCACAGGGTCGTAGCACCGACTGACACCAGGGTGTTGTACAGTCGGGGTGTATCTGTGCCTCTGTTATGTCTTTATCAATGGGTCAACGTAAACACTGAGCGTCGGTCACAGTCACATGAATGAATGGGTTTGTCGACGCCTGTTGCCATTTCTGCCACACTGGTGGAAGATGTACTCTGATTCTAAAAATAGCAGTACCGTCTGCTAAAATATTATATGTAAAGTGAACTTAAAGTATTTAAAGTAAAACTACTTCATGAAGCCACTTAAAAGTGTTATATTATGAAAGAATGTTATATTATTCCAGTATTATTAACAGATACAGGTAGGAAAATTAAAATTCAAAATTTAATTCAATTAAATTTAATTTGATCAAATTAAATGAAATTAAATTTGATTTATAAAATATTTATTTTCTTTTTTCTTTTCATATATATTTTTTATTTTAAACTGTAGAAGGGTGATACAATACAAAAACCCACAATTAAGACAAACCTAATGGTAAAAGTAAGAACAAACAAACACATGAAAATAAAATTTAAAAAACAAACAAAAATCAGCAGTAACTGTAATCGCAACCAGTGTTGTCTTTTATGTTACATTTCTTATTTATTTTTTATATATTTTATATGTTATATGTATTTACAGGTTAGATTAGAATATAGTCCTGAATCATATAAACTTTTTTGATGTAAAAAGTAACCAATAATTATAACATGATTATAGTTTATTGCTGTTTTCGCACTTTTACTGTTCACATTTTCTTCAGTTGCATCTCTAGATGCAAAGAGATGCATGGATTTTTTTATATGCTGCATTATTAGCTGTTTTATTGGCAGCATTTTTTATCTATATCTGACAAACATTTTCAATTTTAATATTTTTGTTTAAGTGTTTTATTTGTGGTTATTATTTAAAACAATTTAAATGTTTAAATGGGAACCACCAGAGGATCCATGATACAATATTATCACCATATTTAAATCACGATACAAAACTGTTGTGATTTTAAAAATACAACGATACAATATCGCCACACAAAAATATCATGATACTATGTTGTTTCAATTTTCCCCCACCCCTAATCTTTACTATGATATATTATATACTGTCTCTTTAGAAAGTGGATTTGTGAAATATTTTTCTCGCTGAAAATTTGTCTTTTTCACAAAATAGTCTTCCCTGTTTTCCTAAAATCAATATTCATCAGACTCTATCACAGTAAATGTTTTATTAAGTTTAGTTTGGTGTGAAAACTACATGCTGCAAAGTTAGTGTTGTATGCTGTATTTATGTGTCATCTTGTAATAAGGAAATTAAGGTTCATATCTGACATTAAACATCTTAGTTACTCCAACAGTAATCTGCCAACGTTTAACAGATGAAGGCACGAGGCTGCAGATCACACCACCTTTTTCGTTAGCTAATGATTTACAAGTGCCAAATTCATCGTCAGCACAGAATACAAGACCCCAGTTTATGGAGTGTCATTTAAGTCAATATTAAATAAATAAGTAATTGAATAAAAACATACATAAGTAAGTAAAGATGGTTATAAAATAAATCCTGAAGTAAATAAATGTGGAATTATCAAATAAAAAATCCCCTGAAATAAATAGTAGCATTTAAATAAAAAGTCCTTTTAGAAATAAAATAAAATAAAATAGACTAAAATAAAATAAAATTAAGTAAAATAGACTAAAATAAAATGAAATAAAATATAATAAAATGGAATGGAATAAAATAAAATGAGATAAAATAAAATAAAATAGACTAAAATAAAAATAAAGTAAAATAGACTAAAATAAAATGAAATAAAATAAAATAAAATGAAATAAAAATGTATTTATTAATTTTTAAAATCATACTGACTCATTTATATACATTTATTTTATACATTTATTTATATTTTTATTGCCTAGATTCTTTGGAATTTATTGTTCAGCCATGTACATGTTTTCATAGGCATATTTATTCACATATGGACTTAAATGTTATTCCATACTGGTTGCTCTTAAACCTGTTGAACAAACTGACGTCACCAGGCCACCAACACAGTTAAACATAATATATTTTCTAGTAGCTGCAGAAGAGTCTTCAGAAACCTCCAGATGTTGCAGCTGTCAGGGCGTCAGGGGAAGGGAGAGCAGCTCGCTGGTATAAAGCGAGTCAGGATCCAACTTTCCAGCTCTGCTCCTGTCACCGTGTGGCTCACTGCGGTTGGCGATGAGACCATTTTAGGCGTGGAACCGTGTCCTTTTTGCTGCCATTAGCATTGTGTGAGTGCGCCGGTCCTGAGAGACAAAGACAGATTGTAAATCAGGGGAGGTTGGAAAGTCCATCTCTTTGTGACTGGTGTTTGTGTGTCTGCTCTTTCTCAATAGTCTTGTGTGTGTGTGTGTGTGTGTGTGTGTGAGGGATTCCTTCTCCTCTGTTAAATGAGCCTCTTTGACTTTACGAGTGTCCGTTAACCTTTTCATCTGACACTTAACTAGTGTTCGTTTGGGGTGTTGTGGAGAAACACCCATCTGATTGGTCGGGTAAGACGGACAAAACACCACTCGTAGTTCTCCCAGGTTGAAATGTTCTTGTTTTTGTCCCCATCTTATCCTGAATTTGAATGCTCCGTCTTTATATGCACTGCAGAGGGTCATGATGTCACTGTACATTCAGCTCTGGGGCGTCTGTTGTGTATGTGTCAGAGCTTTATATCAAAGCCTGTGTCACTGTCAACAGGTCTTCATTCTGTAAAATCACAGCATCGTTTAATCTTGAATTTTGGGTTGTAGATAAGCCAGTGCTCTTTTATACCCAAACAACAGAATAGGTTGAGATAAGCATAAATAGCAGTGGCCGAAAGCATGATGTATTTGGGTTTTCCGTCTGTCCATCCACCCCGTCCTTGGGAACATTGTATCTCAAGAACTCCTCAAGGGAATTTCTCTAAATTTGGCACAATGAACTGATAAGATCTTCTGTGCTGCCTGGGGGACAATGTGTGTGAAGCATCCACGTTTTCACAGACGTGGATGTGAACTGTTACTGTACGTGCACACCAAGAGCTGCAAAAGCTGCAAACCAAAATATTTTTGGCAGCTTATACATTTGAACGTTCGATTGTGCTTGTCAGTTTAAGCTTGAGCACAGCGCCTTCACCAGCTGCCCAGCCCCAAAAGCCAGGCTACACGAGTGAAGAAATTTGGTCAATGAAAACAGAACAGAACTAGGAAGTAGGAACAAATGCGTGGTAGGAACTAAAGTTTGTGGATGTTCTCTGGGTTCCACACAAATGATGAACATCTACTTTTCAATTGGTGTGAATCAGTCGCCTTTGCAGCTTTTGCAGCTCTTGGTGTGCACGTACAGTAAGAAAAGTTTTTAATTTTATGGCTTTATATACTGTTGCTTATGTATTCCTCTCTGGGGATTAGTGAAGTCTCATTGATATAATAATAATATAATAATTATTTAGCAATTATATTCTGTGTTATTAATCTAAATCTGGAAAGTAGAAAGTGACTAAAGTTGTCAAATAAACCTAGTGAAGTAAAATTACAGTATCTCCTTTATAATTGTTGTGGAGTAGAGGTTTGCTATAAAGCATAAAATGGAAATACTCAAGTGAAGCACAACTACTTCAAAACTGTAAAGTACTTGAGTAAATGTACTTAGTTACTATCCACTGCTGCTTAGGCATTTTGGACCAAACAATTCTGGGAGGAACCGCCCACAGGGGAGCGAACTCCAGAGCTACATTCCTTCATGCGCTTTTTTCTGTTTGGTGAAACAACTTTGGTTTTGATGAGTTGTATTTCCACTGTCGCATGTGCTCGGTAAAGACTGGACTTCACTGTCAATCCACTTGTCTGTGTTTTCCATTTGTCGCCTGCTGCCTTAGCAAAAGGGATCCATCAATACGGTTTTAAGCTGTGTTCAATATCTTTAAATATGATCAAGATAAGTATGAATTGATTTTTCAGAGAACTGCATTCTGGTGAGAAGTCTCTGTAACACTTTACTTGAAGGTATCTACATAAGGGTGACATGACACTGTCATAACTATAACATTACAGCCATGAACTCGTCATTAACATTATGCATGTCATAAACGTTTATGACTGCTGTCATTAAGTGTCATTCGGTTTTTGTAATGACAAGTTGACATTGTTTGGGTTGTCTTGATTATGACAACTTGACATTAATCAGAGTGACATTACCAGAAGTTGTCTTTGTCATGAAAAGTTGGGATGTCCTTATAATGACAACTTGACATTAACATAAAGACATCTTCTGGTAATGTCATCCTGGTTAATGTCAAGTTGTCATAATAAGGACATCCCAAACAAATTTAATGTCAACTTGTCATGACAAAGACAACTTCTGGTAATGTCACTTTAATTAATGTCAAGTTGTCATAATCAAGACAACCCAAACAATGTCAACTTGTCATGACAAAAACAACTTCTGGTAATGTCACTTTAATTAATGTCAAGTTGTCATAATCAAGACAACCCAAACAATGTCAACTTGTCATGACAAAGACAACTGGTTATGTCACTTTGATTAATGTCAAGTTGTCATAACCAAGACAACCCAAACAGTGTCAACTTGTCATGACAAAGACAACTTCTTGTAATGTCACTTTGATTAATGTCAAGTTGTCATAATCAAGACAACCCAAACAGTGTCAACTTGTCATGACAAAGACAACTTCTGGTTATGTCACTTTGATTAATGTCAAGTTGTCATAACCAAGACAACCCAAACAGTGTCAACTTGTCATGACAAAGACAACTTCTTGTAATGTCACTTTGATTAATGTCAAGTTGTCATAATCAAGACAACCTAAACAATGTCAACTTGTCATGACAAAGACAACTTCTTGTAATGTCACTTTGATTAATGTCAAGTTGTCATAATCAAGACAGCCCAATCAATGTCAACTTGTCATTACAAAAACCGAATGACACTTGATGACAGCAGTCATTAACGTTCATGTCAGCTTCATGACTGTGTCATATCATAGTTATGACAGCGTCATGTCACCCTTATGTAGTTACCTTTAAGTAAAGTGTTACCGAAGTCTCTGTAGCAGCACTTTACATGAAGTAGGACACTCACTGTTTGACTTGCTCCTAAAACCTGACACCTGTTAGCCTGGACAAGTCTATCATTTGGTGTGCAAAGTCATGTAGAGGGACAGATTGGACCCTTTGGTGGGCCGGTTCTGGCCCCCAGGCCGTATGTTTGACACCCCTGGTTTAGAAGCTGTGATACTTGCTAAAGGGGGCGCTACTGAGCACTGCCCCTGCAGGGTGCCAAAAGTTTTGCTTCAGGCCCTTCTCAGTTTATGGGATTTTAAAACCGTAAAAGATGAAATTTAAAAAGTAATCTTGCTTAGAATATTGAAGACATGAGCCATTTGGAGATCAGCTCATCTTCTACTTAGTTAAATATTCACAGTAACTTAAACTTTGACCCTACTGAACATCACTCAGGTGTCCTCTTGTGCTTGGAGAGTCCCTGATCTGAAATAGGAGCCAAAAAAGTCCCTCAAATCAGCGTTCTAAGATCGTTCTAGTTCTTGCGGCGCAGGTACAACAAACAACGGTGTTCTCTATGACAAAGTTCCTCCAGTCTAAAAAACCTCTAATGATTGTGACATTAATCCTCGCCGAAGCCCTGATTGGTTCATCAGTGAAATTCTCACAGTTAATGTGGTTGTCATGGTGAAATCATGCCGTTATGGTTGTTTCCATGGGGATTCATCTATTGCCATGGCACCTCAGACTCATTTTCTCCTGGCTGGTCTTTATCAAGATCATATCCAAAGATATCATTAATATGCACCGAGTGTCTCTGATGGTTTACACAGGTTACTGTCTGATACAGGCAAATATTTAGACGTCCAAGTCTGAACTGTCTGAAGTTTAGTGTAAAGCTACTGTTTCCGGTGAGAGGAGAGGAGGAGATAAGTGGAGGGACGTGAAGGAAATGAACAGCAGATCACAGGAAAGGAAAGGAACACTTTTTTTTTTCTTGGCATCGTTTACATGAAACGCAGATCTTATCAGGTGGATTTGGTGGAACTGACATTCCTCGATGTCAGGACACCAGAGAGAAACACACACATCTTTCTGATATTGCTGCTTTCATTTGTGTGTCATATAAACTGCAAATCTGACCTCAGAGCTACCACAGTGTTTGTATTCTCCCACTCTTTATGTTGTTTATTGTGTGATTAACTTGCGCTTTGTCCATTGTTACTGCCGAGGATTTCACAATCTACATGCACAACTCGACAAGTTCACACCTGTGCTGCGGGGTTTCCGAAACGGGATGATCACATACTGAAGTCAGAGCCGGCATTCATGCTGCAGAGAACGTGTGCACACCATGAATCTGATCACAGTGACAAACACACTCATCGCTGGGATGTAAAGAACATCACAGAATGGTGATTTACAGTAAAACAAAGACTACAAGTCGTCTTCTGTGGTGTCGCAGCCAGCAGCTCATTAGCTCACATCAGCATCTATGTCACTGCAAAGTTTTCTCCCTCAGAAACACTCACGCACAAATCACAGTCCTCAGCGAAGAACCACACAAACACACACACACGTACAAACAACCCTCACAAACACTGAGTGTGTGTCTGCAGATCAGCATTGTGTCAGACACTTTTCAAAATAGAGAAATAAACACTTTAAGCGCAAATAAAATAAGTGTCAGGATCCATCACAGCAACATAAACTCAGATGATAGATTGAGATTTGGAAACTCCACCTCTGCGTTTATCCTCTATCAGAGTTTGCCTTTGCTCGCAGTGATATTGAAGTGTTTGGTGTTGATAACACCCTCGCAGACAAGCAGACACAAGCCCAACCACGCTCTGTAAAGTGTTTGGTCCCGTCACACAAAACCTCCCAAAGCTAATAAGATGATTGACTTATTATAATTAGGGGCTACTGACATAATAAACATGTGGATTTGTAGCACATGTCAGACGAGCATTGATCAAAGTGAAGGTGTGCAGTGAGTTTACTGGCACATTTTAAAGTCCCACCCACGTAAAAAGTGTTTTAGTTAAACTCTAGATGTCTGTTTAACCGTTTATCTGCTGAAGGAGGAAAGTTTCTCAACTTAAATCTGAGTTCAACACGTGTTCGAACAGGATTATGTAACATTACAACCAGTTTGTTGTGTTGTAGTGACTGTAATTAAATTATCAGTCAGTCCCTCCAGGATTTCACAGGCTATTTTTGGGATTGTGGCAGCTGCTTTGTAGAAAAATAGCAGTGCATGATGCAGTGTTTTTAGTACTGTTCATTAAGACTCAAATCAGCTGTCGCCATCTTGGTTATTTGGAGCCAAAGTGATCATATTTAGGAGCGAGTAGGGCTGAGCAATATGGCTCTAAAATAATATCACAGTATTTCAAGGTATTTTTCATTAATGTTATTCCTGATGATGTGATACAGCTTAGCTACCCGGGCGGACCCTGATCAAAGTGGAATAATCGCTGATTTTCTGACCCTCCACTCTCTAACTGTGTCTCCTCAGCGTGTGAGTTAGAGCCACTCACTGTGTTTACATCTGACAGCACACAAACCAGTCATCTGTGAGAAGCTCCTGCGGTCAAAGTTCACACCCACTCTGACAGAAACCAACCGAGCACATGAGAACATTACTGTTTTGTCTGCCGCGCGCGACGGCCGCCGCCGCAATGAGGAATGTAACATACAAATCTCACAGTGTAAACACGCAGCTAAATATAGAGCGTCGTCTTTACTGTCTCTTCTGTGATCCCTCCCATCTGTCTCCTCTCACTCTGAGAAGCAAAATTATCTCCTCCGTCTCTGTCTGTCCCGTATCTCAACATTTCCATAACCATTTAAATACTCGTGCTGTATATCTCACTACCGAGCTGATTGTTCTGGTGCCATTAGAAACCCACAGTGCTCACCAGCCTCTATCTCCTGTAACCACCACTTCTCTGTGACCTATTATAATTTACGGTTATGGAGTTATAAAGCCACTCCCTTCTCCAGTCGACCTTTAATGGCTGACTGAGAGAGAATATTAGCTATAAAAGTATTGTGTTACCTCTGGGTGTAACGCTGTGGAGGCACATGATCGTGTGTGTGTGTGTGTGTGTGAGGCTGTCGTATTGAATTCAGGCTGAGAGGTGAGGAGACTCATCAGGGAGACAGGGCTGGAAACAGAAAGGGTACAGACAGTACAGTGTCTGTGGATGAGCTGAAACTGAAACATTACAAGGGAGATATTCAGCCAAATTACATCCTGTTTAATGATACTGTGTTATTATTGCATAATGTATTAAAAACCGCCTTTAAAGAGACCATGACATAATTCTTTAACATGGTTTTAAGTCCTGTGAAAGCAAGATTTTAGAGCTGTGGTTCCCAACTGGTTCCTCAAATGTTGAGGCAGAGGGTGCTGCCTGTAGCTCTGGTTGAGGGTGAGAGGCTGTCAGCAGATAAACAGAGATCTGTGTGGGTACATGAGACCCTAAAAAAGAGGGTGAGTCACGGGGAGCACCACCAGTTGGTCCAGGAGCTTCTCCTCCATGATGGCTGTTTGCAGGCATATTTTACGATGACTCAGGGGCAGTTTGACAACCTGCTGTCTATCATCAACTGTAAACTCGTGACCACTACAGAAGGCCCGCGTCTCAAATCATCCGATTGGACAACGGGAAAAAAGTTTTCTCAATTTGAGGAGCTCAGAGCGATCTGGCAAAAATACGAGGCGCCTAGAGCGAGCACAAAGCTTCATTCTCACTAAAAACAATTACAAAAACCCGCCTCCAGCTGCTAAAACACTTTCTGTGTGATCGGGGCCTCAAGGAGACAGGCGCGAAACGGAGCGTCACAGACAGAGGGTGGTTACAGGTGTTCCAGCCGAGACACTGAGGAAAATGAAGTGTTTTTGACCATCAAAGCATGTAAACATGTTTGAGTAGAAACCCAAAATACAAGTGTGAACCTGAAAATGACACAACAGGTCCCTTTAAAAAGTCTCAGGGAGTGTCACCGCATATGTTAAAGGTTGTGCACAGCCTTTTGTGGCTTTAGTGTGAGGTGTGTGAAAGAGCCTCAGGTCACTTGAGTCAGCGCTACAGGCTCAAACACACAAATGAACAATGATATGTCTGCAGGTAAAGGTCAGGGTGCCCTGACCAGCCCAAATGTTGGAGTGGCAGGTTAAATTTGAAGATTCATCAGCCATTTGGCCGGTGGAAAGAACAAGGTAAATTGGCTCCCTGGTTCTTTGAATTGTGGGTAATGAAGGCCCCAGAGGTCTCATATTTCAAGGTATTTTTCAATAGCCAAAAAGCATAACGTGTCCACTTTAATACGATACAGCTTTTGTTTGATATCAAGTGTCAGCAAATAATGTTGTGGCACATTTCTTATCCATCATCAGTGCAATTAGCTTCTTTACTGTACTGACATGAACGTCACTGTCACTGAACGTCCCGCTGAACGCTGTTCAAACTCTCAAACTGATTAAAAGAAAAGGTACAAATACCCAAATACTGGTTTGGAACAGCTAAATCTGATCCGACTGAAATAATTCTAAGTCGGGTACAGCCCTAGAATCCATACCGAACATTTACGTACGGACAAGGCTTCCACCTCACCATCTGCGTCGCCAATTTCCCGTCTCCGAAATGTTTGTAAGCATGGGTCTGTGAGGGAAGTGGCGGGCGCCTCTTTCAGGCCTCGTTTTGTGTGTACGCAATGTTAATAAATGCGATGGAGATGCTCATACCTGGGGAAAAAAATAAAGACTGAAAATGAAAGTAAAAAAATAAATAAATATAAAAATAAAATGAATAAAATAATAATAATAAAAATTAATCAAATAATGAAAATAAGATTAATAATAAATAAATCAAATTTTTTTTTTTTTTTAGAATAAATTAGTTTTAAATGTCTTTTTTTTTTTTAAAAACTAATTAGTTATTAAAATTAGTTTTACTTTATTTATTATTGTCAGTTTTTTCCTCATCACAGTCCGTCTCCTTATACAAAAAGTATATCACTTCAATGTATATTTTCCTGTTATAACAGTACACTGTGACATCAGGATATTAAACATGTTGTGCTCAGTTAATATCTATCATGTGATTTAGTCTGAACATCCATTTTATCAGGGCTTTTATAGGATTTTGGGACGTTACAGATGGTTGTTGTTGTTGTTGTAGCGAGCCTCGGCCACCAGGTGTCAGGCTGGCCTCTTCATTTCAAACAGGAAGTGTCAGTAAAACTTGAGACGCTCGTCTCTCTCCATGAACAGTGACTCTAAGAAAACATAAAGACAGAACGGACGTCGACTCCACTCAGCCTGCAGGTGAAATAAAGAACATTACCCTGGGTTATCTTTGCATACACACCTTTTATACTGCAGCTTATTGCAGCTCGGTGTGTGCAAGACAGACAGATACACTGTCTTACTCTGTGTGTGTGTGTGTGTGTGTGTGTGTGTGTGTGTGTGTCTGTCTGTCTGTGAGTGTGTGTGTGCAATGATTGTGTGTGTCCTTCCCCATAACAGTAATGAACAGTCTGAATACAACCCTTGAATCCCTGCGCTTCTCAATGGATGATACAGTTATAATTGTACTGGGCAAACTGGCTCACACTGGCATAATCCACTCACAACACACACACACACACACACACACACACACACACACACACACACACACACACACACACACACACACAGAGCAATAATCCACATTGATCTGCCACCAGGGGTTTTCCTCTCTTTGTTCATTATTGATAAGGACGAGGCAGAGGGAGGTGTGATCGGGGGGCTGTTGAAGCATTTTATCCTGCTCGGCCGACGGGAATCCATCACTTCTTCTTTCTCTTCTTATGTTACTCCAGCTAATCATCCTGTATTCTTGTGTCACTGCCTTCCTCGCTTTAGAAAGAGAGTCACAGTAAAATGAAGAGATGTGTGTGACTGACAGGTTTCTTCACACAGACTGAGAGGCGATGCAGTGATTCATCAGGAACATTTAAATCAACTCATCCCCCACTTATGCCTCAACGTCTCTCTGACTGTGATTGGATTAGAGGCTGCTCATGGACAGGTGCCTTGAGCAGTTGGGGGTTCAGTGCCTTGCTCAAGGACTCCTTGATTAATTAAATAAATACTATATATATAAAAAAAATCAATACTTGGCACAGTGTGACGATACGATATTGCCACACAAAAATATCGCGATACTATGCTGTAATGATTTTTACCCCCACTCCTAGTGAATATAAGGGCTGCCCCTGATAGTCGACCATTAGTCGGCATTATTTCATTGGTCGCTGAAACTCTATTAGGAGCTGTGCCTTGTCAAAATAAATCAGAACCTATATGTCTGGACCATGTGGGATTTTAATTTGAAAGGACAGACACAGGAGTCAGGTTAATTTCCAGGGCTGATACCTGCGGTTATTCCACAGGCTAGTTAATAACACGTCACATATCACCTCGGGTTCGTCCTTCACCTTCTCAAAATGATCCCACACTTTGGATTTCCTGCCCGACATGTTATTAACTAGCCTGTGGAATAACTGGTTTGTTTTTTCTTTTTTTTCTGCGACTAAGTGACCAATGAAATTTGCCGACTAATAATTTTTCTGGTTGACTAACGTTTGGTCGACTATCGGGGGCAGGTCTAATATTTACTAGGGGAGGGGAAAATATTGCGATATTTTTGTGTGGCAGTATCGAAAAACGTTTTTTAATTCTATCAATTATTAACATTACAAATACAAATTAAACTTTAGGTAGCCTACTTTATCTTATCAGGTAAAACATATGTTGAGAAAGTTTTCCTACAGGGACATGACTTAGAGTTGAACAAATGTAATATATTGCAATAATTTTATCGCAATACTTAGACATTCGTCCAAAGTCTAGAGAGATGTCCAACAAAGACAGTGTGTAAAATGCCGTGGCGGGATACAACAAGACAGAGATACGGGGGCACATAGCATCGTTCATAAGTGACCGTTTAACAGGTCAGATGCTAATATTCAGGTGGATGTGTAGAGAAAGAGGGAGGACAGCGCCGCCCCTTCAGGTAGCCACAGCTGCCTGACAACAGCCAGGGAGTTACATCCAATGGAGAGAAGGAGGGGAGCAAATTTTTCTTTTCATTTTGTGTCTCATCGCATATTTTTGCAACTAACGATACAATAAAATACGTTGAGCTCAGAGTGCACGGTTTCCATGTGTAGTGATTTTTATTGGATGGCAGATTCAAATAACACACTTGAAAACTATGGGCTTGGTGCGCAAAAGGTATTAAATCGCAGGTTTTATCATGATACGATATTATATCGATTATTTGGACAAGGATATGATATTTGCTGATATCATAAAGTCTGATATGATTTTGTTTTGATTTAATTCAGGGGTCTTCTTTGTCTTTGCTGCTTACCATTATCTGCCTGGTGCTGGGCTGTTAGCATTGTTTGAATGTTTGGGCAGGAGGTCTGCTCCGACGCACAGATGTGCCATGGGAATTACAAAATAAAGGCGTATAAAATAAAGATGATTGCCAATGTTTTCAATTTGCATCAATGATATTAGAACATTGAATCGATATATCGTTCATTACACCCCTTATTATTAATGCAAAATATAAATCAACTAATAAATAATCATGTATTATTCTAAATTAAGCTACTCAGAAGAAGATACAAATATAAGAATCTGCCCACCTTTACCAGCTGAATGTGATGCTTCCACATTCATACATCAGTGAATACAATTTAGTAATATTTAATTCTGAAATATTAAGTACTTTTACTTTTGGTACTTTAATTTTGATGCTGCTAGTTGTGTACTTTTACTTAAAGGAACAGTATGCAAAATTTATGGGGATTTAGTGGCATCTAGTGGTGAGGACTGCAGATTGCAACCAGCTGAAACTTCTCCCGGTTAAAATTCATTTAGTGTTCATTGTTCAGGGGGTTCTTACTGCGAGACAATTTATAAAACAGTTTTACGTAACAAATCAGAGTTTCTCTAACGCTGTCGGACATGTTTGAGATGCGTAATGGCCCAGCACCTGCTAATGTGTGCTCACCTTTTTTCTCTGATAACTTAAGATCCTGACGTTCAGAACGTTTTTAGCTAAATTATCCGCAGAGGTCTCTTCCTCTTAAAAACAAATAGACCTGGTGATTTAAACCTGTAAAAAAACGTAATAAAGCAATTTCACGTGAAAAAAATCAGTGTTTTTCTGATGCTCTCATCACAGACGAGCTGAGAGTTACTGGGCTGACGTGAAAACGCAAATGCGCTATCTAGAGCCCGTGTTTGGTTTGTCCACTCAGGGCTACTGTAGAAACATGGCGGTGCAACATGGCGATCTCCGTGGACAAGGACCCGCCCTCTATATAAACATTAACAGTTCATTCCAAGGTAACGTAAACACAAAGATTCTTATTTTCAGGTGATTACACACTAACGAAAACATACTTATTATATTATATTTAATTTTAGCCAATATATCCGTCTATATCCTTCACATGGGACCTTTAAGGAAGCTTTTAAATGACTTTTACTCATAACAGAACATTTGTACACTGTAATATTTTAACTTTTACTTGAGTAAAAGATCTGAGTACTTTGCCCCAAACCTAATTCTGACCTGAACCGTCCACAGCTCTTTGAAGTGTCCAACCCAAAGTGCCCTTGCTTTCCAAAAAAACTCAGATTGATCCTGAGACAGAGGTCGATGTAGAAGCGCATTTTCTGTCTGTTTGAACTTGTTGAAGAAACACACCATCTCCTCTCTCCTCACGCAAACACACAGACACACAAACAACTGCCGATATCGATTGCTATTAATACTCGAGCCCCCGTAGCTTGTTGCTGCTCTGCTCTCACTTGTGGAGTGTGTGGGAGGAAACCACAGCCGCGGACAGGTACAAGTGAAGTGTGCGAGTTAGATCAGATCATAGAGACAGAGAGAGGGAGCATGTGTGTGTGTCTCCATCGCCTCAGCCAGGCAGCCTTGTTGGCTTCCTCTCGCTGACAAAATGTGTGTGTGTGTGTGTGTGTGTGTATGAAAGTGGGTGTGAGCAGCTGAGCGAGTTGGTCGCTGTGCACGTTGAGAGTGGCCGCCACTCCACTCTACCCCGCTCATCCATGCTGGATTAAATAAAAAGAAAACCCCTCTTTTTTTTGGGACTCATACACACCGGCTGTTTGGGACACACACACTGTCACAGCTGCTGACATGAGCGAGGAGGTTAAAGAAAAGGCTACGGGGAAGTCTGCTCATCGCAAGAAGAAAGGAAAGAAGGTAAAAGAATGACTTGTAAACAACATGGTGTGGCTGCTGGAAACATAATTCAGTCTCAGGGATTCAGACAGGAAGCGAGGGCTGTGGTTTATTTTATTTTAACAGGAAAGTTACAGAATATTTTTCACATAAATGTCTGGTTTGATATCAGAGGACTGTTATTGAGGTGTTAATTTAAAATGTGTTGCTTTTGGAAGTTGTGTTTTTGTGGATTTTGTGGATGGAGAGCAGCTCTTTTGTTGTCAGGCGATTTGATGACGGAGCACTACCATGGTGTAGCAGCTTTGTTATTCAGCCATTCAATAAAAAAGGGCATTTTATTCATTCTAAACATCATACTTTCATCATAATCATTGTGTACAGGACACATAGGGAAGAGGTTTTTGATGTGATGATGTTGCTGGGATACTTCCATACATCTGGATTCGTTTGGCATGAACTATATTTTTATATTCAGAAATTTTATGTAGAAATTTCAAATATTTAGTTTTTGTTCCTGTTAAATTGAATACGAAGCCTTTTTTCTCGGAGCACAAAGTGATTGCCGGCATTAAGCACCTGTTGTTAATATATGCTCAGTGAGAGACGAGAGATGAGGCGCAAACAGAAAATAAAAGGATAAGAGAGGTGGAAAAGATGTGTAGAAGATGAGAGAATAAGGAAAAATGGAAGAGGTGAAGTAGGAAAGTAGGACAGGAGGTGAAAGAGGGGAGGTCACAGTCAAAGACGAGACAACAGACAGATTTTCTCTTACATCTACCTTAAAATCATGGCAACAACAAAATGGAAAATTTTGCTTTTTACCAGCAGCCGTGATTAATCCACAGCAGCGTTACAACATGAATGAGCCAATATGGTATTCATTTGTCATGATGATAGTGCAAAAATGCCTCCTAAGCGCCCGTTCAGTGATTAATGGGTTTTCCTGTTTTTGGCAAAGACATCAGGATTTATAGTTCTACATTAGCTGGACTTTATTAAGTGATGGGACATTTCAGGATAAGATACTTGGTCTCAAAAAAAAGTAGAGAGACATTTAGGTTAATGATACCTTTTTGCTTCTGCTGATACCTGACTTTTGGCACTGATGCTAAAAAAACAGGTTTACTCTTTTGATAACCTGAGAAATACAAACATGTTTTATACAGAATCCTGTCCTTCATTTCACATTTAATTAATTAATTAATTAATTAATTAATTAATTAAATGTGAAATAAAAGGTTACCTTGGCTAACAGGCATGCTAATGGATGGTAAGCATTAGCTCAGCTGCTTAGCTTGGTCTTTCGGTGCCTTCAAATGGAACTTGTTAGCTTGTGGTTGGAAAGCCGTGTACATGATATGCTTTGAGTGTAAGTGGTTGGAGTTATTTTAAAGAGTTTACTTCTCAAAGAAAAAGCTGTCTGAGCTAACCGGCTTGCTAAAGAATGGTTAGCATTAGCCTACATGATAGTACTGGAATTCAAGTGGTTAAGTTGTGAGATGACCACTGCTAGGCAATGGCAAAGTGGACGCTAATATCGGCGCCTAGAAGCCACCGAGGCTAACAATTAAGCAAGCGGGTCACGTAATGCAGGAAATTTTAAAAAAAAAATGACAGAGGCAAAGGATGAGGGACGAAATATCAACATTTTACCCTGTTATATTATAATATTTGGAAAAACAACTCTATACGACTAAGTTAATATTACGATCCACCAAAAAAGTAAGATTCATGGTCTTCGCCATTTCAGCGACCTCGTAGGTAGCATGAGTTCACACGGTTCTTTCAAAATGTTTATTTGTGTCGTGGATGTCTAACAATTGTCTTTAAACCATGTCTGTTTTGTGGACTAGTTGATACTCCAACAGATGAGGTTAAATAAAAGTTGATGGTGCAACATAGCTAACAAGCTACATTAGCTTCCTCCATTTCGTTAACTTCCTCCATTTCTAAGTGGTTACTCAGACATCAGCACCATAGACTGTATGTTAAGATGAACGATGCGTCTCTGCTCAGCCCCGCTGCACAGACGTAAAGCTAAAATATCCCGGATACAGCCGCTTCCGTCTTGCTCTGGTGACATAATTCGGAGCCAGCATCTGGGCAGTAGTGATCAGCATGTCATCGGCTGCTCTTTCCTATGACAATTGCTCAGCGGCGCATGAAGCCATAGAAGTGCTAGGCTAATTCTGTGGTATGAAATTACATCGATTTTCCGCATTGTTTGCCACCAGCGCCAGTGCACTAGAGACTATGGTGGCTGAATGCTGCCGTGTGCAGTCGAGCTTCTAGACTTAAGAAATATAATCGGACCAAATGGATTAAATCCTGATAGTGGAACGAGTCTTTCGGGGGGGTTGTGACACTAAAAAAATGTATCCACTGATTTACAGACATCTCTTTCACAATGTTAATCTATGGGAAAAAAGTCTTTTGGGGTCCCATGGTGTCACGTCCGAACCCAGACGCTGTAATTCCACTTTTGTCCACTATGTAAAATTGGCTTCAAAGTGTGGCGCTGTGTCTGGAGGCGGGTAAAGAAGCATACGGTCGATCAAGGGTGTAAATTAGCTTGTCAATATTTGAAAGTTGAACTGAAAAAAGTAATGCAGACTTTCCATGTCTTAGTTAATTTCACAGCAACATTTCTACGTCAAATGCAGGTGTCACCAGCTCAGAAATGTCAAAATCCAGATTTAAATCCAGAACTATTCAACCAAAGAGCATATAAACAGCTAGCTCTCAGTTCTAATGTAGCCTATACCTACATATTTCAATGACTCACACCATAACCAGTGTGTGATACCTGAGAAGTGTTGTCCTCTTATGTCCGAAACTGCGGTTGTGGGTTTCTGTGCATTGATATACCTGTGAATACAGTGTGTGTGAGTTTCGTTGCAGAGGCTATACTGCTGTGAAAAAGGCTGCTGGCTCAGCATTTTTATTCTATAAGATTCAGCCTTATGTTTAGTCAGCTGTTCTTAATTGTGTCCCTGCACGCACACACACACACACACACACACTATAGTCTTCTCTATTTATTCAGTGTAACAGGTGCTTTTGGGACTCCCAGCGCACAAAGAAGACAACATACAGCGTAGATGATTTAGTACATCTTTTAATATTGATGCTACGTCCTCTTTGGAAGGAACAGAGCTTTCAGAGTTTATTTCTGTAATGATGTTTTATGTCGGCCGTTTGAAGGATGCAAATGGGCGCCACAAAGAGGATAAGAGGGAAATGGAGCTGGAGAGAAAGGACCAGAAAAGTAGAGGAGGAGTCAGAGAGGGTGGGGAGGACGAGGAGGAGGAGGGGATGGAGAAAATGTCAAAGTGGGGGAGAGTGAGGATGGAGGGAAGAAGGGAGGGACTGTAATGATAAAGAGGAAAAAGAGAGAAGGAATGAAAACCTCACGATTCTGTTTGTGAGACGGCGTCTCGGCTGATGAGAGATGACTGTTGTGTCGCTGTGATCGTGCACAGACGAGACAGTCAGGGAGGACAGAAAGAAGAGAGGAGAGAGGACAGCAAAAGCAGATGAAAAAGAGAGGAGAGAAGTAAAGTAACAAGGGAAGAAGCAGGGAGGAAGATGAAGAGAAGGGTAGGCAGAGTGAAGAGGAGGAAAATGGAGGAATAAAGAAGGCTATGAAAGGAACGAGTAGACGAGAGCGGAAGACGAGAAAGTAAGAAATAAGAGAGGAGCATGTTTTTGCTTTGATGAGATAAGTGTTGCCTCCTCTCTCCACCTGTTGCTAGGCACACAGGGTATCTGTGGTGATAACAGCACAGTAAAAACAGTAGCACTGATGTGGATGACAACATGCAGTATGAGCATGAGTAACCAGGGAGAAACCATCATATCCTGCACAAAGGAACAATTGAACGCTTGGATGTGGGTGTGTTTAAGGTAGTGGAGATATTTACTGACAGAAAGGCTGTAATGCTTCAGTTACATGAAGCTCAACATGTCTGTAAACATACATACTGTAAGCAAACCAGTTTTTCTATTCTTAAACTAAAGACATGATTTGTTAATACTGTGATGATAAAGGGAATATCCTGCAATATTCCTGCAATTTTGTTCATTTTCGTAAAACAGTAGAACTTGCAATGGAAATAATAAAAGAAAAACCCAGTTTCCGCCAAATACTTTCGGTACAGTACCTTTGGAACCAACAGTAACCCTTCAGACATGACTCGAGGTCCGCTTACCGTTTCCACCACAAACAGTCCTCTTAAATGTGGGCGTGGTTGTCGTCACTCACTGCTCCTTCCAGCACTCACTGTATTTGCTCCTTTATCAGTCTGCACCTTGTTTATCGTCCACAGAACGAGGCTGCACGCCGACATTTTCATAACGAAATAGAACAGGCTGCAGTGAGAGTCTCTCTCCATGGGATATTTAAAAGTAGTTTATGCATTTAGTCCTTCTCAGGCAAGCTCAGGGGTTTAGTGTTGCTGTAGCCCACAGGAACTTTTATTTTCCCCAATGAGGATTAAAATATATGCAGTTCTATGTAATCTGTTGAAATTAATTTATATTTTTGAACGTTTGAAGAGCCACTCATTGCTAAAAGTGTCACCCAGAGAGACAATAAAAACTAAGGTAATGTCACAGTGAATTCAAATAAACACAAGAAATTTGTGCTCTAAATAAAGGATCGGCACTCAGTGAATAACCTCCTAAGCTTATGAACCTCCTTTCACCAGTGTTTCGTCTAGTTGGTCCCACGACACCTCCAGGAGGCTAGACAGTGATCTCTGGCGTCCCAGAGACACTCCCTAATGCCAGCTCTCACTGCTCCCTGCACCAACTCAACAACCTCCTTTACCTTACTTACACATGGCTTTCTCAGCCCAAACAGCACTGCCACCTTCAACAAACCCAGGCTCTGTTCATGCAAGCTCCAGGTAGTGACCGTGCCGACACTACCTTTCCTGGCACATTCACCATACTCTATTTCACATGCTACATATCACAACTCCAATAAAAGGTAAAGTTAAAGGAGATAGAGAAGATAAACTCACAGGCTTTCTCAGCCCAAACAGCACTGCCACCTTCAACAAACCCAGGCTCCGTACATGCGAGCTCCAGGTAGAGACCGTGCCGATACTACCTTTCCTAGCACATTCACCATACTCTATTTCACATGCTACGTATTACAACTCCAATACATGCTAAAGTTAAAGGAGGAGCTTTTTCAGGCCAAACAGCACTGCCACCTTCAACAAAACATTAACATTAAACGTTGACATTAAAGGTTTGTTGACGGATTCATGTGTTCAACTCCTACATTGAGTAACTTACAAGTAAATGTTCTGGTTTAAAGCATTTAATGAGTCTGTGGATTAACCGCGGGTACCAGCCCTGGAAATTAACCTGACTCCTGTCTGACTGCTGAGTGTGGACACTTCCTGTGTCTGTCCTTTCAAATTAAATTCCCACATGGTCCAGTCATATAAGACTTGATTTATTTTGATAAGGTGCAGCTCCTAATAGAGTTTCATGTTTGTTTGGGTTTTTTTTTTGTGAGTAAGGAATCAATGAAATCTTGCCGACTAATGACCTTGGTCGACTAACGCTTGGCTGTTAGGGGGCAGCGATAGCAACTTTACCTGTATAAGTTCACCTAAGTTGAACTCGACACAATATTATTCCACCAGAGAAGACTGCTCTGACTGAAAGGAAATGAATGGGAGGCAAAATTCGCCAATGTTAATTTTGCTCATGTGACTACACTAATACTGCTATACCCACTGCTATACTGCAAAAACAATCGTTAATGGTCGTGTGTCAGCCCATATTGCTCGTAGACCATCAGCAATCAGTATTAGCAGCAAAACCTTTAAATGAAGTGAGCTCATCTTCCTCTTTGTATATGATAATTGAAATTAGAGGTTGACCGATGCATCGGTTTGACCAATAATCGGCGTGGATAGGATTTTATATACACTATCCTTAATGGCAGAACAAGGCTCTGATAGCTGTAACCTCCACTTGTCACGTGGGTACAGCCATAAGGCTTTTCAAGGAGTATCCCACATGCAAAGTCAAGGCAGTGTGTGCTTTAGATAATTTAGTATGATTTAAATTAAAGTTAACAAATCTTTTTTCGATGCATAATAAGGTTCCTGGTCATAGGATAGCTTTATGTGCTTTCTTTGTCTGCTAGCAAGCATGGTCGGTATAACATCGTAAGAATTAAGTAGCAAGCCGAGCACTAGCAATGTGTGTTATCAACCGATTAACTGGTTATTGTTTTTTCCCGCTCGAAACTATCGTTAGTATATCGGCCTTTAAAAATCTGCTATCAGTCAAACTGTGATTAACATAACTGATATATAGTTAGCTTTGATTATACTTGGATCTATTAAATTACTGTTAACAATGTGGAAGTTCTCTTTAATTTAATTCACCTAAAGGTCATTTCAAATATTCATAAACAAGATAAGAATGTTTTAGAGAGTAGCAAAGAAAATTATGTGACACATCCTTCATATTTACCGTCATATTTTTGTCCTCATCTGTCCACCATAGCTGTGCTTTCATGCCAGCGGTTTTGTTTTTAGGTCAAAGTGTGTGAAGGAGAGAGAGAGAGGAGACATGAGGGACCTCAGAGCTTCGCAGGTGTGTTAATGGATGTAACTATGACAACCAAAGACCCGCTGGGAGAAGGAGGAAGTGAGAGAACCAGTTAGGAGCTGTGGAAGTTAGTCATCAGGTAGAGAAACTGCACACAGCTCAACATCCAATATCCAGTTAGTTTACAGGAAATCTTAGAGAGCACTTCAGCGTAAACACACTCAGTGAGCGCGTCTCTGAGTGAACTGGATGAACTCGAGTCCAGGAGGATGAAAACAAATTGATATGGGCTGTCACACCCTGCTCTTGGTCTGCGAGTGTGTGTTAAAGCTGTGTAACTCAAATCCTCGTCTGGTTGAGTCTTGTAACCGAGGAGGGAGACAGGAAGACGGCCAGAGGACACTGCTTGTACCGAGAAATACCTCAACAGAGGGTCGAGGTGTAGATGCCACCAGATGTCAAAATATTTGTACAGTCTGTGAAAACAGCTACAGAGTACCTACTTCTGCCAGAATATAATATGATATAATCAATATGATTAATAATTTATGAAGTATGAACTGATTTCACCACGGTAACCAGCTCTCTGCCGTCTGATAATGACAGCTCCACTTCAGTAAAACATCCATCTGTTCGAGGGAGGTGAGCAGCACATATATGCATGTGTGTGTGTGTCAGTGTTTTTGTGCTGTTTTAGAAAGAGAAGTGGACTATTGCTTATGTAACATGACTGCCCACGTTCAGTCATTTTCAACCCACACCCTCTCCAATGTCAATACTGTCAATGCTTTCAATAGGCATGAAGTGGTAGCTTCAGCACACTCGCTATCTGATTTATCCCAAGTGCAGAGTAAGAAAATAGACAGAGCTGTGAGCTGAAAGTATACTTTGTCATTTCAGATCAGTGCAGGTGTTTTACTACTTACAGGTTGTAGCTCTGTTTTTATACTCCCAACATGAACTATACCCATTTTTATAGTGATACTTCAACCTATAACTTGTAAATTAATCCTTTACAATGACCCGAGACTGTGGTCAGCTTCAATCCATACTAATTACAATGGATTTCGATTGTTAAAAGTTTTTTACACCAGAAAAAAACTAATAATATCTTAATGTGTATTCTCAGACAGTATTTTCTAAAACATACTCCCTGGTTTACCCGTCAAGTCACCTTCTTTAATGGTGTGAATTAAGACCTGTTAATACTGGCTCCCATGCATGTTGCTCAGTTAAACCAGTTACACCAGTCTTGACGCACATAGTTAAATGGGATGGGGGGAAAAATTGAAACAGCATTGTATTGTGATATTTTTGCAATACACGGACACCAAGTATCGATCTTTTATCATGTACATTATCAATATTTGCAAATACACATTTTAATAGAACTTTTGGTCCTAGAATCATAAAACCAGTTGCTTTTTCAGGCCACTAGATGGTGCTGATGTTTTTTTTTGTTTCCTGGTGAGGGCTCAGTCAGCGGCATTTGGCAGGAAGTTCATCAAAACAAAGATGGAGGCAACAGAGAAGAAGAAATCACAATCGCACATCTGGATTTTTTAACATGGAAGGAAAAGAGGACTTGGATACGACATGTGATTTATATGCAGCGTCATATGAGAAAAGAATACTCCGGGAAAACTACGAACATGAGGGCTCACCTCACACTCCGCCAAGTTCAGATTTAATTTTTCCCAAAGATGATTTTTGTTATTTTAGGTTGTTCTCACGCTGAAGTTTGCGTAACTGTTCTTTTTTTCTGAGATGTTGGTTATAACTAGTAGTTTGATGCTTTAAAAAGTGGGTTTGATGTCATGATTGATGGAATTGTGCCAGTCAGTGTGCTCGGATTGATGACGTTGCCCGCGGTTGGTTTGATGGTTGGAACTTGATACGACAGAGATCTCTAATGAACAGACTCTGGCTCCAAATGATATCACCAGTGCAAGATGGCAGCAGCTGTATCAGGAATATTTCGGCTTCATTTTTCAATCAGATAAAGTGGACACATGCCATCCATCTTTATAAACCTACGGTCACTGGTTCAGACAGAAAGTGAAGCAAAGTTTTAAATTCAATTCACCAACTTTGCAGACGTCAGCTGTGAGCTAGCAAGATGCACTCGCTGTGTGTATGGGAGTGTGTGTTTTTGTGAGGCAGCCAGACTGAACTCAGAGCTCGCCAGTAACTCCAGTTCTCTCTGACCCTCCCTCCCAGTCTCTCTTGTTTCCTCTTGTCTCTGTCTCTGAAGCAGATTCATAAAACTT
This sequence comes from Epinephelus cyanopodus, assembly GCA_026686955.1. Taxonomy (NCBI): domain Eukaryota; kingdom Metazoa; phylum Chordata; class Actinopteri; order Perciformes; family Serranidae; genus Epinephelus; species Epinephelus cyanopodus. The sequence goes on along the minus strand of CM048933.1, from coordinate 6,618,567 downwards.
TGAGAATCTTTTCACAATTCATCCAAAAGACACTCTCTCATTTGGTGTTTGGATGATGGTGGTGAAGATCGTTGTCTAAAATCCAAAATTTGTTCAGTTGGATTGAGATGTGATGTCTGTGAAGGCCATCGCATGTAACCGAATATTCAGTGACCCCTCTTGCGATGGAAACAACTCCATTCGTCATGTATCTCCACTCCTTTATTTCAGGCACAGAGAGATGTGGAGAAATGACGTGCTGCCACTTTAACATGAACCTAAGGATTACAGCAGCAGCAGTCCACATATAGAGAGTGGCACATCACTGCAGTGGAAATGTACTTTAGAAGTATGTAAACAAAATGAGACTCATGTGTGAGGAGTGCAGTTGAACCTTATTCACGTTCATGCACTGTGATGGCAACATAACGGTAATTCCACCTTGGACCGAGCTTCCTCTCCCTCCAGTGGGTGGTGCTGGGTGGAGTCAGACAGGTTACTCTATACCCGGGTGCAGTCCCAGCTGGAATGCCCGGCACACAGCGTTTTGCGAGCATGGAGCTGGCTGCCCTCCTGCACGGTTCATCATTCCTGTTGAGACAGACATTGCCAGGGAAACACGATAACTCCTCAGGCACTATTACGAGCCATTGATAGAGTTTGGCGTGGTTGTACTACGGGTGCCACGTTGCAGGCTCTTCTCTGAAGGCAGGAAGTGTTGGCTGCAATGTGAAACACTAACTGATGAGATGTCCCATTCTAAAATTCTGCTGGCTCTCCCAGAAACTCAGCAATGTTAAACTCAAGTAACACCCTGTGGTGTGATGTACCGCTAGAGTGAAAACAGGGGAGTCGTTCGGCACCAGGGGGCACTGCATCCTCCTGGGAAGTTTATACTGCTGCTTCTCACATTAAAAACTGTGGGACTGACTGTAGAGCTGCCTGGTGGCACTAGTTTATTAAGTAGGTAGAACAATAGTCACTGAATTCATGCCATTTGCTTTGTGTCTTTGTCCCTGTTATGTATTAATTTCTTTCGCTGTTTGGGGAGGTCGTCTTTCTTTCAGGCAAACCGAACCTCTGGTCTGGCATTGTCAGACTAGTTTACAAATGTGAATTAAGTCTCTTTTATACACCCTTTGTGTGCGAAAAAAAAATGATATGTCCATTTCAAACATGCGTCCAGTATGATGGCATAGATCCAGCCAGTAGATGGCACTAGAGATCGGGATCAAAACTTTCACACAACCACAAACAAGGCCACAGTTGAGGGGGTCGTAATATTGTAGCTTTAAACAGAGGCAGCGTTGTAGAAGGCGGTGGTTGGCGTGGCCATTACATACATCCTGACATTTGGACGAAGAATTTTTTTACCTATTTCAACTACGTATTGTCATAAATTATGGATTTGTTCCATTCCGCCATTGTTTAAATGTCTTCGTAATCTCCTACGCTTGTATCTCACCTGAACTACTCTACACTGCCTCCATGATCTCCAGTGGTACTGCTCGTTTTTAAGCTCTCAGAAAACGTGCGCAAATATGGATGAAATGAACGCAGAGTAGGGATAAAAGGCTCTGTCTGTCTCGGAGCCCAAAGTCTCAGATCAAAAGGATCTGGACCAAGCCCCTGGAACAGCGTCGGACTTTGAAGCCAATTTTACATGGTGGCCAAATGTGGAATTACACCTTTCGGGTCGGTCATGTGATGCCATGTCGGTGAAGAGGACTTTTTCCCATAAGCCCAGTTCAGACCAAAGATTCATAATGAGACGAGTTTAAACAGGCAGCTACTTGCAATGTGCCGTTCTGCAACGTTCTAAAAACCTGCTGGTTCACACCAATGCAACTAGTTGAGACAGTGTATCATCTCTATGCAACAACTCTCTGTACCTCTCTTTTGATTGGCAGCTTTTAAGACTTATTTTGTGGCTGAATATAATTTGTAGCTTCTTAAAATATGAATGAGGATAGTGATAGTGAGATACTGGCTACAGCTGCAACATAAAATGAGCATCAGATGGACTGTATTCATAACAGGCATTAGAAGGGAATGTTTTTCTATTGAAATATGTTTTAAACAAACAGCCCATTTTAAATAGGAATTGTGCAAATTTGCAGCAAAGCCCAATCAGTCTTCTTTCAGCATTGGCAATATAAAAACAAAATCGGGGAGTGCTGCAAAATGCCGCCTGCCTACTTTTGTTTATACAGAATGTGCCTTTTTTGGGGCAATGGGGGCGTGAGCAAGTAACAAAATGTGTAGCTCAGCATGTGACTTATCCCAGAGCCTCGGGGCCTTGATGGCAAAAGCCGAGTCATCTCTAGTTACCAGCCTTGATCTAGGGACGACTAGCGAGAGTATCTTGAGGATCTCAGGTCACGACTTGGAGCACAGGTAGTCAGGAATACAGCTATATAACTGGGGGCTAAACCATGTTGAGCTTTGAGAATCTTGAAATCAATTCTGAAGCTGTGAGAATTGGGGAGATATGTGACCTACGATTTGCCCCAGTTAAAATACGAGATTTACTGAGGCATGCAACAGTGTATTACAGTGATAGAGGCACAAGGAAACAAAAGCATTAATACGTTTTTGTAGGTCAGGAAAAGACACAGCTGATTTAATTTTGGTAATATTTTATAAGTGGAAGTGGCAGGTTATTGACCTTCAATTGAAGTTCAATTGAAAATCAAAAGTGACACCTACATTTCTCACTGTAGATGTAGCTGCTACACTGATATCTCAAAAACTGTTTCAAATAATTTGTTTTTACTTCAGTAGGATTGTTTTTGGGCTTGTGCATCTCCACCAAGACACACTGACCTGAGATGTCACGCACATTAATACATTAGACAGAAACACTGGAACTGTAATAGAAGAAATAAGGTGTACTAAAGGGATCCTAACATGTTGCTTTCAAACTCTGAAAAGAAAGTGACTTCTAGTCATAATGGAGCGGCAACAAAATGGCCATTCAGTCCAAATATCAGGTGCCTTTTTCAAAAGATGATTATAATAGTGAAGGACTCTTCTTTGTGGAAAAGGTTACAGTAGCTGCAGTAATACACATCAAAAGGTCAAGAGCTTAATTCAAGAAGCGCCACTCCACATTGTGAGAGTTTGTAGTCTCGCCTGCTGAGTCAACCGAGTGTCCTTGAGTCCCAGAAGAAAAGCCCACACACAAAACGTGATCATTAAAAAAAAAAAAAAAAAAAAAAAAAATGTGAGCATGAACACCAAAAATTCAACTAATTCTGATGCACCAATGATAAGAAAAGTACACACAGTAAAGCAAGTACGAAGCAGGAGCAGACTCAGCGTTAATACACACTTCCAATTCATCATGCGGCGATTTTCACCACCTCCCCTGTTTATTGTCCTGCTAGATACTGTAGCCAAATAAGCAGCACACGGTATAATGAAGCTGATGATATTGTTCGGGGGGTGAGAGTTGCTGGCAGCGAGGTCCTTCAGAGCTAACATATTGTGTTTTTGCTGAGGCAGCCGTGGAGCAGAGTGCTGCGCTTGGCTCTCTCTCTCGCACTTCACAGGAACAGGATGGAGCTCTGTTAGCGTGATTTGCTCAATGTACAGGTCTCTGTTGTTACCCCCAACATGTACACACACACACACACACACACACACACATAGAGACAAAGAGGAGTTCACTGGAGATGATAAAGTCAAAGTGTTGAGAAGCAGAGAGAGCAGGGAGACGGCACCACTTATTGGCCTGCGCTCGATGGTTCAGTTCCAAATGTACATTGCTGTGCTTGCATGGCTCAGCAGTTGACTGAGACCCAGGACTGCAGACCTTTTCCTCTTAAGATCAGGGCTTTTAGTCAACTCCTCATCCTCAGCAAGAAAGGATATCAGTATTTATCTGTCCATCCATTTGTAATTAACACATAGATCTTATAATCCTTTTGCTGTCACTTATTCAATTAACTGCCTGCCGTATTTTAATTATTTGGATCAGCTTTTATTACAGCAACACTAACAAGCTGACATGAGAATGTAAATATTTTGGAGGGTAGCGGGTTGCTGGACAAATATATTACTTGTGATTACTTGTCTTATAATGCCTTAGGATGGGACGATCAGTTAGTTTTCATTCATGTATCATCAAATTTGTTGCTTATATGTTGCTAAGGATCCCGTTTGGTTTTGTTTTTACTGCCTCTAAGTTTTATTTTGTGTTATAATTTTAACATGTTGAATATATAGACTAAAACAAAACACAAAAAACAAATACCAATGCTTTGTCACAACCCTTGGTGTGTGATATTGACACTAAAGTCACCGTTCAACATCTTTGAGACGCATCAGGCTTTAAATTAACTTTTTTATAAAGCAATCTGCACCAATGTGTAATGCTGAGAGCAACTGATTTTGTATAAAGGGCGAGAAAGTCCAGGTAGGGTGGGACCGGACTGGTCAAACAGACACCGGACTTTCATCCAGGATACTGTTTGTGTCCCATATGAAACCAAAACTCAATGTCGTTTTACCCTGTCCTTCTGTAGTTTTTGTGCAGTCGTCGCAAACTGAATCCACTCGTGTGACTTTTACGCTATTGTTACATATCAAACATAATCTTTTTTCTAACCTTAACTAAATAGTTTTGTTGCCTAAACCTAACTGCAACCACATTAACCATGTGCTACAATGTGTTTCAGCTGTGTGTCATGTAGAGACGCTAACTGGCTCCCTGTGCTTCAGCATGACAAGCAGAGGGGCATGATTAAGTGTTGTTATTTGATGAACTGGTGATGAGAACAGGTTAGCACGATATACGATTTTATCACGGATCGCAACAGTGGTGACAGTGGTTTCACTATATTACTGATTCGTTCCGTTCCACCATTATTTATATGTCTTCGTTGTCTCATACAGTCATACCTTGGTTGAAATTCTATTCTGTACGTACAAGCTCCCGTAGCTGTCTGCCTGCTTTCTTTGTTGGTGATGGTCCTTTCTGTTTCTGTCACCCTTGTAATGGCCACTTATATTACTGCTGACAGCATCACTGCATTTAACAGCAGGATTTTCAGTTTTATTACAATCACTTTACCATCCGGTGCAGAGGACAGTGATGTATTTACGATCAATAGCGAGGAGAGAAAATGTTTTTATTGTGAATGTTACAGATACAACCGTGTATACAGATGTAAGGGGTTCTGTTTACAGTATCAGAGCTCAGTATTAATACAGAGGATGACCTGAGCTTGATTTGTTGTTGCACAGTTAGTGGTTTCATTCAGGGCTAAAAGGGTTGTAGCTGCAGCTCACAACAGAAGGTAGGTAAGCGAGTTTTTGTGAGTACGTTTCTGCACAGTGGTGAACATATTGAGCTAGTAGTCATTTTTATAGCCTATTCCCAGGGCTCATTTCAGAATATTAAAAACAAACATACAGCTTAAATCCTGATCTTTATTTGACGCGTGGAGCCGGTGCAGCAGGTATGAATGCAATAAATCCTGTCGCTGAATAAGGTTACTGCTGAGAGAATGTTTCCTCTGGTATTACTTTGTGTCACAGGCTGTAGTGAAATGTAAAATGTAAAATGTGCACAAACGCCATATAGCTGGTGAATTAGCTTAATGCTAGAGTGACTGAGTAAGCAGCGGCAGTCTCAGAAGGAGCCGTGGTGTGCAGAAAAGCTGGCAGAGCGTCAGCTATAGATCACTGTTGAGTACAGCAGCAGTACAGCACTGTAGCTCCACTCACATTCATTTATTATCAGCTGTAGTGTACAGCTCTGCAGCTGAGGGTCTCAGGATAAATCTCTGGGGTCATGATGTGATGATAATGATAAGGAAGCAGAAAAATGTATTTCTGCAGCATGAAAGAGACTTTTCTTTAAATTAGATAAGATAGACTGAATGTATCCTGACAGAAAGAGTTGTTCAGCAGTTGCTAGAGCGGGGGTCATTTATACAATGACAATACCAGCATCCTTAAAGTGATGCCAGTAGAGTCCTCGTCACCACACCTCAGATTATACGGGTCGTAGCTACTGCGATAGTGGGCCAATCGCAGGCCGTATTAAATTGAACGCTTGCAGCAACTGGCTGCAAGAAAAACCGTACGAATAGTCAATTTTTGGACAAACATTGGAGAAGTTTTGATACTACTTGGAACTGGGTCATTTCAGTCAATACTTTAAAGGTACTGAGTGTGCATGCCGCACCACATGACGTGGTTTTGCCAAGCAGGACATGCTCCTGGATCAACATCTCACGTCACATTCCTGGAGCAAAATTGCAATCAGCCGATCACAGCCCTCTGACATCATCAGTGTGCTGCTCCTGTGCTTCTTTCAAAATTGTTTTGTGCTTCTTCAGAGCTAAACTACAGTAGTTTTCCAAACTGCTAATCTGCTAACTGGGCAGATGTTGAACTGACTGTTTGTGGCTCCAGAGACGGCAGCAACTGAAAGTTTGCTGATACAGCCGGTTGTTGGGACAGTCTAGGATCAGAAACGGGTGCAGAAATAATCTTATGCAGGTATCATTTCAATACGACTTGGTACTGAGTTATTTTGATTGATACCTCTGTGGGTATTTGCCTGGATGTGTGTACGCTTGGTCCCTTTCTACTGGACAAACTGGGCCACACCGCTCATTAAATCAAGACCCCTGCTGTCAAGTTAAACGTGTAATTGTAGCTGAATTATATGATTGTGGACAGCTCAGTTACTTTTTTTGTGTGCTGTGCTGCCATTTGTCTGACCCTCTGTTCCTCTCATATGTTCAGCACACATTGTCTATGACTTGAACAGGATGTAACAATGCATTTTGATGCGACTGATAATGAAAATGTTGTATGCATTACACCACTGGCCTCTTACCAAACTGTGCTCCTGTAATGAAGCTGCCCAGCAGAACTAACTTGCTGCCAACTCAATCTCCAAAGTGCATTCAAATCATATTTTAAAGCAGTCTCACATCGACCTGCGGAGGGGAAAAATACAAGGCAGAGAAGTACCCAGAAAATAGAGCAGCTTTTATTCAGATAAAAGACAGGAAGAGGCTGACACAAATATGAATCCTGGAGTTCATGGACGGAGCTGGAATACAGGCTAAGTGAAGGTGCCAGACGGTAGTATGATTAGGCTAATGTGACTCCGTAGCCATGGCAACAGCAGCGTGCAGAAGGTGATGTAATCGTTTCAGGGGAAACATCCATCTCTTTTCCTTCACATTTGTCACTGATCATAATTCATTTTTTCATCCTGGCTTTCTCTTTGTTTCTGTTCCCTTACATGACTCTTCACCCTCCGCATGTTTGTTTCACCTCTTTCATTTCTTAGTCTCTCGTTCATCTGTTCTTTCTCATCCTTTGTTCCACTCTCTGTTTCCACATCCACCATTACCTCCTCCCCTCTCAGTGGTTTCTCTGCCTCCCCTTCCTGCCTGTTTTTTTTTTAAAGTTGCTGAGAAGCTGGTTGCTGCTTGTTTTTACCTCCATTAGAAAAACAGACAGACGAAGGCAGAAAGATGCAGTTAGGTAGGTCACTTATATAGGTGGGACATCTTTAGCCTTTTAACCCACATCTGTTTCCACTCCCTGTGTTTAAAGGCGAGTTTGTAATGTGCTCCTGTCAGATAAAGCACCATCTCCGAACGTTTATTTCATCCACTCATTCATTGCTTTCAGTCAAATATCTTACGTTCAGTTTCAGTTATTCCTTCATTTGAGCTGTTGCAGCCATTTATCAATTTCATTTAACTGCTTGTTTTTATGTGCTTTCAACTGTGTTCAGGTGTTACAGCTGCCACCAACTAGGAATTTTCCTAGTCAACCAATAGTCGTCATTTAGGACCATTAGTTGACTAGTCGCCCACATGTTAATTTAATTATTAGATGATGTATTTTGGTGGTTTGAGTTGAAGGTGTGAGAAAGAATAGTATCAGTAACATTGTTAACACTGTGCTACATTACAGAGAAATACAAACCGTACTGATGAACCTTCATTAATATAGGCCTATATTTTATCTCCAAGTGCACGTCACACACTGAGCGAGCCGCCTGTTAATGACGCTGTGGGCTAATGGGCATGTAGCTACTTCCATGTTTCAGATGATACGTCATGTTTGTAGTCGACCGATGAAGATGAGTTTACATATCACCTTGGGTTCGTCCTTCACCTTCTCAAAATGATCCCACACTTTGGATTTCCTGCCCGACATGTTATTAACTAGCCTGTGGAATAACCGCAGGTACCAGCCCTGGAAATTAGGGGCCGTACACATGCCGCGTCCTGTCCTGTAAGGGTTAACTGTGTGATGCATTTAAAGTCAGATGAAAGAGTAGGAATGATGAATGATGAAGTGAGAAAGGAAGAGGAACAAGTGCAGTAACGATGTGAGGAAAGGCAGAAGGCAGAGGGGTTTCTGGACTGGAACATTCAGAGTACTGGCAGGTCGCCTGCTGGAAATACCCAAACTGTTCCTCACACACACTGAGACGCACGTCATCATTGTGTGTGTGTGTGTGTGTGTGTGTGTGTGTGTGTGTGTGTGTGTGTGTGTGTGTGCGCTACTAGTGGAGGCTGCTGCTAACAGTTAATAGTGTCATCATCAATCATGTCATGTTATAACAACACTACAGCTAAGGGTGCAGGTAGCAAACACACACACACACACACACACACACACACACACACACACACACAATCTGCTTGTTTAGTGCCATATGAAAAGCATCCTCTTTACAAACAGGACACAACCAAAGAAGAAAGTATGCCCTCTCTCTTTCTCTCTTTTACTCTTTCGGTCTATTTGTCTCTCTAACTTTGGCGCGCGCACACACACACACACCACACACACACACTCACACACACCAATATCCACCATGTAAAATCAGCACAAAAACAGCTCACATGTTCAATAAAATTATTGGTTTCATTACACAGTCGAAGCAAAAATAGGTGCAGACACAACTTTTCTGAGCTGACTGTGTTTTAAGAAAACCCACAACATTAATACGGACACTTATAATATTGATTTCAATGCGGCGTCTCAACCTGGTCTCACTCTGGAGTCATGGAAATCCAGCACTTGGGCAGTTACTTCTGGTGTCAGACACCGATGGAAAAAAGCAGTCTTGTAACGTCGGCATGATATGTGGCCGGTCGCTGTTATAGTTTCCAACACCGACTTTTACCTGAGAGAGCAGTGTTCACATCCTGTAAGATTCTAAAGTTTTCCCAGATTGAGTAGTTGCATTGAAATATTTAATATACTGTAAGGGCCCAGAATAAGACGACATACAACATAAAATACTTCATCAAAGCATATATATCAAGCACATACTCACACTTTCTCCGACACAATTTTTGAGACTTTCACTGACAGTTCATGCCACGTTTTTTGCGCCCTTAAGTCCATTGTTTTCAATGTAGATGCGCGGCAGGAGTGCCCAATCACAGCCGACAGATGTCTTTCCCTTTTTCTGTAAATATTCAGTCTGATAAGTCTGATCCTCTGTGGCAATACATTACATTAGTCGTCAGAAACTATGGTTAAAAAGGTCATGTTTTGACCTAAAATACCCAGGATTGTTGGCTCAAAAGCAGCTGGAAAAGCAGGGATGGGTTGGTGAAAAGCACCCAGGTTCAGTGGCTCAAACGCCGCCGGGAAACAGCCAATATGCTGCTGAAAACACCCAGGTTCAGCTGCGTCACACACTAGTAGAAAGTCTCCGGAGGTTACATGTGTCTACCAAATATCATACATCTAAAACGTCCATGTGGGGCTTCCGCTTTGACATTTTTTAGGAGGCGCCATTGAGAATTATTTCCACACGCATTTGCACGACTGAGCACCTTTAGCCAAAAATCAAATCATAATTTATTTGAGAGGATAATAACTCTTTGCATTACATACACAGTGCAGCCTTTGGTGCTTGAACCCTGATAAAAACATCACACCCCTCCCTAACAAATAGAGACAAAGATGGTGGCTGACAGCTGGAGACTCAACAAGCTCATTACCTGCTTCCTTCATCACCCTCTCGCCTCCATTTTCCCGTCTCTTTCATCTTTTTCTCATCACCGCTGCTTCCTTTTCCTTCCACTCCCCCATTTCTCATTCCTCCCTCTTTTATTTTTACCTCATCCCTCCATCCTTTCACTCCTCTCCCTCCTCCTCCTCCTCCCGCCATCGTCCCCTGCCAGTGGCCACACGCTTGCCACTTGATGTGTTGCCATGACAGCCTGCCAAGGTGTCATCGCCAGGGTCATGTGCATATGCCCACCAGAGTCAGGTCAGGATACCCGTCCTGAAGTGGCTGCGTCCTGTCGAGTGTGTGCGTGTTTGTCTGTATGGAAAACACACGCCGTACTGTATGTGTGTGAATTTGTGGATTAGGATGAGCTATCAGTGTCTATAATGGAAAGTTCATGTGTAATTAACCTTTAATAATATCAGCGAGGGTTATCATTCCACGTGGATTAGAGCGCAGCATCAACACACACACAGAAGAAGAGCGTGTGCGTGGATATGTTAGGATTTGTTCTCCAAAGACGACCAGATCAAAGTGTGATGACTGTTCAGATCCAGATCCTTAAAGGAGGTTTCGGAGGTTTACTCATTACACTCAGGGTTCACTGGGGTTTCTACAGTGATGTTGAGCCTGAAAAATTTATTGAATGTAATGTTGTCTTGTTCCGAGGCTAAAAATAAAAATACACTACTTGTGCTGGTGTCGTGTGGCGACTGAGCAGACCCAGAAGTTATGAAACTTGCATCATTCCTGTTTTGAATTAAAGGCTGTGGTTGTAAAACATAAAATAAAGACACGATTTTTTGCTTCCACGAGTATTTAATACACAGATCCAGGGCTGTGACTTACCCAGAAAATGGTCCCACTCTGAGGGCAAACTCCGCACAGAAGGGCTCCCCCACCCTGGATTTGAACCTCTTGCTGTGAGGCGACAATGCTAACCACTGCACCTTTCAAAATAAAAGCACTACGTCGGTACAACACTGTAAATTAATGTGTTTTTTTTTCCTTCAACAACAAAAACACGTGGTTAGGTTTAGGAACAAAGAACAGGGTTTGGCATTAGAATCTTTTGGGATGCAAACACCACTCTCTCAGGTGAAAGTCCGTGTTTGTTTGACCCGCCCGCCCGAGTCGGACTTTTGTCTTTGTCCTGCCGCATTTCCCCTTTTTTTGTTGGTTTCTGACGCTGCAAGTCGCTGACCAAGGACCAGATTTCGACAACTTAAGAGTGAGACCAGACTCGCCTTTCCAGCCGGGCTGGTCCCACTCAAAGACGGATGTTTTTCAGTGACATCCATGATCTTTTTCTAACCATAACCAAACAGCTTTGTTGCCTGCACATAACCACCGACCACTTCTGCATCAAAATACAACACAAAAGGCGGCCCCCATCTTCATTTTCGTAACGGCTGCAGCTTTTGTCCAAGCAGCAAAATATGATGAGATAATGTTGTGTTAACAGCCCAGAGTGAGCCTATCGAAGAAGTTGTTTTATTATCCAACAGTCCAAACCCAAAGACATTCAGTCTGGTATCATCTATGACAAAGAAAAGCAACATACGGGTATCCTCACATTTTAGAGGCTGGAAACATCAACACAAAATATGCGGCATTTTTAATTGAAAATTTAATTAAATCTAAATGATTGCAGCTGTATATTGATCATAATTTGCTCAGTGGTTCTCAACTTAAGAGTCAAGACCCAGACAAGGGGTCGATGGATAAATCTTAAGCACTCATAAGATGATTTCTAGTGATTTAAAAAATTAATAAAGTAAATTCTGCTCCACAAAACTATGTTTAGTTTCAAGCAATTCCAATTTGTCTGTGAGGGGAAAATCACTCTTTGATTGGCTCTCGGATCAGTAGCTGTTGCTCCGTTAACGCTATCAGGGATCCAGCAAATGAAAAAATGTAACAGAGAAATGACTGCATGCAGTGAATGTAATTTAATATAGGTTTCCTAATTGCCTGGGATTGTTTACTTACACTGTAGATTTCTATTGAGGGGACAAAATGTAACATTATTTTTCATACGATAAAATACTATTTATGAGACATGAGATTTTCTGATATTGTACATGTGAAATGTAAATTTCAAATATCATGAATTCTCATATAGGATGTGATTTTTTTTTGCCATGTGGGAAAAAATCGCGATACAGACACATGTTTGTTGGATATTTCAGGTGAGAAAATGCAAATTTCATCGCTTTTTCTCTGGAAAAAAGTGACATCTTCAAATTTGTTTTTTTTCAGCTGACTGTCTCGAACCAGAAAGCTTCCAATTTACATCTGAATAAAACAGTGAAAAAATAAGAAAATCCTCGTCCTCCTGTTTTGTATTTTTGCTTTAAATGATTCATCAGTTGAGGCTTTATTTAATTATTTTACATATTTTTAATTTCCTAAAATGTCCACTCCTTGATAAATATAAATGAATACTCTGACTTATGGAAGAGGAGTGTTAATGAGAACTATCTGTTGCTGTGGAGGGATGTGAAATGTGAAGGGATGTGATGAGGTTTGATATGGCCCCGGCACGGCGAAGGGATACTCTGCTCTGAGTTGCTATTTGTGGCTCGTGTATCCGGTTGCCAAGGAGACAACTGGCAGAGCGCCAGCAGGAGACCGAAGTTGACCTCAGACAGACAGTTACAGATAAATAAATAAATAAGTAAATATCCAACAGGCTGATACAAACACAACCAGCTGCTGAGTGATGAACACTGGTGATCCACCTGTGTCTGTTTTATTATAACCTCTAAAGCCCTGTCGTTGTGGAGTAACAGAAGAAGAAGAGGGTGAACGTGTTGTGCAGGTGAAAAGGTGGTGATTTAAGGTGGAACGTCCTCAGTTGTCCCCGCACGTCACAGCGCTGCACTCCTCCACCCTGTAGCCTCATCCGTCTCCATGGTGATGACACACTAATCCTCACAAAGCACCTTGTCGTTACTCGCCGCCGCGATTGGTCCTGATGAGATTTGCGGCCAATTAGAAACAATTAGAGGAGAAACTCAGTGTGAGAAGGCGTCTGCTAATGTTGACAGGTTTTTTCTTTTCAGTCAGAGCTGCATGTTTGAAATAGTTCAATACAAGTCTTTTGTGTGTCGTTCTTAAAGAGATGTAAACATGTTTTTCTGCAGAGCCCTTTTTTAATTTAGAATTAAGGAAGCTCAAGTTCTCAAAGACTAAATTTGGTCTTAATTTTGTCTAAAATTGGCAGAATTTTGATTTAAATTAGCAACAAGGTTGTAAATCTGGTTCCAGCTTTCAGATAGTTTGGTAGTTTTAAATTTTAATTCTAAGCCCTAAGTGTTATTCATCTCTGCTAACTTGTGAGGACAGCTGTTTGTTTATTAGTGAAGTGATGTGTCACATGTAGAGTTACACCTCAGGCTACACTGACGATTGTCAATCAGTCAGTTAGCTGTTTGACAGAATATTAATTTAAATCATGCAACTGTTTTGACATTGATGTGGCCATTGCTGCAGCTATTTTAATAACTGATTACATCGTTAATAGAACTTAATATCAGCTCTAAATGTAACAGGAAGTCAGTGCAGAGCAGCTCAGACTGGCCTGATGTGCTCTCTCCTCTTGGTTCTGGTTAAAAGTCGAGCTGCAGATTTTTGAATGAGCTGAAGTCTCTCAGTGATGTTTCTTGGGAGGCCGGTAAAAAGTGTGTTACAGTAGTCGAGTGTATAAATGGTCATACATTAGCTGTTCCTGAGGTGGAAAAATGATGTTTTCGTCACTTGAATCGTTCTCAAGTGGGGGTGGACTGTTGGTCAGGTGAAACAAGTGATATGAAGACGTCATCTGGGACTTAAAGGGATAGTGCACCCAAAAATGAAAATTCAGCCATTATCTACTCACCCATATGCCGAGGGAGGCTCAGGTGAAGTTTTAGAGTCCTCACAACACTTGCGGAGATCCAAGAGGAGAGTGGGTAGCAGCACAACTCCACCTAATGCAGGCTGACGGTGCCCCAGATTCAAACATCCAAAAATAGAGTTCAGATGATGTTTTTCCGAACAACTTCTTATGTCGGGGCTTCAGGACACTTGGATCACTACGGACGAGCAGTATGGAGATATTTTGTGGTTTCAATTATGTGTTTTTGGACGTTTGAATCTGGGGCACCGTCAGTCTGCATTAGGTGGAGTTGTGCTGCTACCCACTCTCCCCTTGGATCTCCACAAGGGATGATAAAACTTCACCTGAGCCTCCTTCGGCCTGAGAGTGAGTAGATAATGGGTGAATTTTCATTTTTGGGTGCACTATCCCTTTAAGAAAACTATGATAGTGAAAATTTGTATTTTTTTATATTTTTGTGACGAATTAATTCGGCAGCGTAGATGGTAGTTGACAAATTTCAGCATCTACAAACTTTAGGTCTTCACATTTTACAAGTTGGAGATTGGAATCATCAGTCAGAGACTCCTCAAGTCAAGCAGTCTTTTTTTTTTGTTCAGTCAATGTGCAGCTACTTCTACGGACATTTCGCTCCTCGGATGTATCTGCTGAGTCAGCACTCCTCACTTTCACGCTGCTCTCCGGGGCAAAATCATTACACTACATCAATCTGCTCCCTCTGCTTAGCGAACATGTCTGTGATGTCCGCACAGGCAGGAGGAAGCGATGCTTTCCGAGATGATGTGATCCTCTCCGCAATTCATCATTAGCACAGTTAGCAGCCATTAGCTCGGAGGGCTAACTTGGCTTGTTTACTGTCAAGTAAATCAAGTTTTGCTTAGAAGTCTGTGGAAAAAAAAGGAACTAATAGTCAAATATTTGTATTGAACAGACAAATCCGATTTGGCAAAACGCTGAGTCAGGTTCAACCCTCATTTTTATTCTTGTAATAAATAATCACTAACAAAATACCATATATTCTGTATAATGTGTGCCCAGGAGACTGAAGGAAATAAACTCATCCTCATATCACATCACACTGTATCATAACTGTTGCCTCTGCCTCCTCTTGTCTCATGTCTCTGTGAAGGCCGGAGGTTATCTGAGGCGCTTTGGGTTCAGATACGATTATTCTGCTTTGACATTTGAGAGTGAATCAGCTGCAGTTACTCTGGAGAACAGAGAGAGGATACATGTCTAATTTCTACCATTACAGCAGTCTGGCCTCCTGAACTCAGCCGTGTTGTTAATGGACATTTATCTTGTTTTATGGCCCGTCTGGGACGACCACACCCAAACTGCTCCTCGTCTTAATATGATCTAATCCTGCAGGCCGGCAGACTGCAGCCATCGTGCAACAGCCTCTTGAATATAAGTACTGAGCACTTATATGTTTCCTTATCTGGTTTTTAAGTCCATTTACAGCACGTCAGATGTCTGGATTCTGCCTCGTCAGTGTGGATGAGGAGCGAGAGGAAGAAATAAAGTGTGTGTGAGGGGGAGAGAGAGAACAAGGGAGAGCTACAGAGACGATATCAGACGGAGCAGAGAGGGGGGCCACGTTACGTCTCAACAATAAGAACACTTCTCATAGACGTGACAGCTGAGAGTCACCTCGAGGGATGCACTCTGTAATTTATTGGTGTTTATTATGAGAGCCGGACCAGTGCTGGACATCTGAGAGCAGTGCCCATATTGATAATAATGATGAATAATATATCGCCTGATACATAAACACGTAACATAAAAGTTCCTTCCTGGTGAAGGCCCTTTAAGTTTGGGGAATAAAAGAATAAAAATGCATTTATGTCTAATTTATTTAATAAAGTTTTGTTTTACTTATAGTTGTTATCTAAAAAGGTTTAAATTTAGATTTATTATCACTGTTTAAATATAGTAGTATATTATATTTCTTGTCTGTCTTTGATAACTTTGATAACTAGACTTTTTAAAAAATCATTCTCAAATATCTATACCTGTCAAGCTTATGTCACCTTAAAGCAGAGTTAATTCTCTTTTTGGCCTCTTGGGGGCAGCAGAGCCGGCTGTTAACTCGAATGTGATATACAATAACACGTCCTTATAATGTTTTAATGGCAGCTTGTTCGCAAAGCAATGTTGGCATTAATTTGATGTTGTGTTTCTGTCCACCTGAAGAGTGTATGTCCAAAATTCACTCTCCTTTTAGCTCAGTTTTGGTCTCCACCAACTCCCGAGAAAGTTTTTCAGCTCTATTGCAGCTAAATGCTCTGCTGTGTTTAATAGCTAGTCGCTAACTGTGTTTGGTTGGTGCCGAGCAGGTCCAGTTATCAGAACTTCTTTGTTGAAAACAGCAGCCTGCCATTGCTGGAAATAAGGTAGATGAGAGCTGGAACCAAAACAGTTCATTTGCAGCCCTGAGAAAACAAAACAAAGAGCTGAAAGAAGCTAAAACGCTCCATAGAGCTAAAGGTGACAGTTCTCTGTCTGTCTCGTCTGTGGGTTTGTCACTACGAGCAACATCTTCCACATTGTACAACACATTCTCACTCTGACCTCGCCACATAGTGCTGTTTGGTCATGGACTTTCCATACGTCGACTCATGATGTGCAAGCTAGCCTACGTCAGTATGTAGTTGACGTTTTGGGATGCCATGTCAACTTCTGTCTGTTGCATGCATTGTGTCTTTTCAAAATACCCAGTCTCTTTCAAAATAAACGCACTATGTCGCACAACACCGCAAATTAAGGTTTTTCGTCAACAACAAACGCACGTGGTTGGGTTTAGGAAAAAATAACAGGGTTTGGCTTAACATTCATCGTCCCGGATGGAAGTTGGTGATTGTTTGAACTTCCCACCACCCCTCCCACTCGCCTCAATCAGACTTTTTGCCACCTTAAAATAGGTTGTTGCCCGGCTGCGTTTACCCTGATGCACTGACGGCACCAGGCTGGGTATCGTGCCGGCTTGACAGGACGACTTTTTAGTCGGTTTCTGACGTGGAAGTCACTGCCCAAGCGCTGGTATTCACTTTGGAATGAGATCAGGTTGCATTGACCCAATCACCCATTTTCAATATAGAAATTTTGTTTAGTGCAGCTTTAAATCAGTTTCCGTACGAACAGTTTTAGTGACGTTGGAATATAAAGATATCTCATTAATGTTGCTTTGATAACGATGTTGATTAGGGCTGTCCTGAGTACAAGTTTATGGGCATCAAAGCTTTAGTGAAAAAAAGGGAGGGGGCGGGGTTGTACTTAAGTAACGTGACAATTAGCCACTAACTTAGCATGTTAGCAGGTCGCAGTAACATTAGCCATAATAGGTAGGACAAAGAATACTTTGCAAGATAGCCAAACCGTCATTGACACTTTTCTGGTCGTTTGCAAAGCTCATCGTAGATTTGCGATAAGCCAGTTTCCTTTGGCATATCTGGCACTCGACTTTTGGGGGTAACCTTCGCAAATTTTAAGACTATTCCAGGCGCTTCATTTTGTCGACATCTTGCTAGCTTATCACGTGTGGTCAAATTGTTCCAGTTTCAGTGGTGACTGATGTTAGATTAGACAGAGTCACTGTTACAAAACTTTAAGTTAAAATGTCTGTCTGAGAATATCATAAAATAATTAATGCTAATGCAGAATGAAGAATGTTGGACTGCTGTTCCTTAATTTATGGACTATTTGGAGTAAAACATGTCATACACTGTAAAACTAATGTATGTGACTACGTGATGCCACCATTGTTTGTGGATTTCCATTTTGAAGTTCGGCATTTTGGCGGTTTTTATCCTGGTGTTTCAAGCCAGAAGTGACCGTATTTGGACGAGAGGCTGGTGCTGTGGAGGAGCAAGGGGTGGATCTGACTGAGAAGCCAAGGAGACATCAGCAGACAGCCTGTCACTCAAAATGTCCGCCCTTATTTATGCTCAACTTTAAGCCTTAATAAAATGTAGATGGATGAGTTATATAAAATTCCCCCACCACCCTCATACAGTTGTCATAGCTAAAAATTAGCGATAGAGATCAAAACAGTTTTTTGTTGTACACAAGTTTATTTCTGCTGTTAAGTCAGACATTTTAACATGAAGGTGACTCGCCTCCGGAGCCAAGTGGTCATTAGCGGGACTGCCGTTTTTGCGACTTAACGTTGGATTCATTTTGCAGCACTGAAAGTTGCCTCTTGAGCTACCTGAGGTGAAACCATGATCTCATCACACCTTCTTCACTTGTTATTTTCACCACACTCGACCTGACGCATTAATTCACATGCAGACGCTGTGATTCTGGTGTAATCTGAGACACTGCGCTCAATGAAGGTTGTTTTCGCCTCTTCTGTTCTCAGACACATTGATCTTAGAGACAAAGGGCTTGTTGCAGTGATATGATGTCGTATGATGTTGCAGTAATTTAGGGTTAAAACACTGAAGGGCAGAAGCATCTCGCAGCCTCATAGTGCCCTCAGATTGGTATCCACGTTTCTATCTTGGTTCATTAGTAGATCGGTTGCAAGGTTGTCTGTGCCCTCCACACACACACACACACACACAGTTGTACAAACAGAGAGGAGTAAACAGGCTTGACAAATGTAGGAGCACCCTTGTTCAACAATAGGACGTCCGTGTGTCCTGTTCTCGGTGATAAGGACCAGATAAGGTGAACTGCTGTTTGACAAGATAAGGAACAAACAGAGCCTGATACTGGTCACCAAAAAAACTCAGAGATAAATCACACCAGCGCAGGGAGCTAACACACAGTTTTATCCTACACTGGTCTCAAACTAGAGAAGAAAATCTGCTGGTGTGGTGAGATGGTTTTGTCTTGAGAGGGTTGCATTATATTCGGCAGTATCAAAGTTTTTTTAATCCCCTATCAGCATATATTTGTGCCTCTCTGCAGTAAGTTGTGTATCCTGCTTGTACTGTACATGTAGCTGCTGCAGCAGAGATGAGCGTCTCTACATTCAGACTCCATGCACACTAACTACTGACACCAAGCCAAATGATTTCTGGGTATCGAGGTCTGTGAACTTCAGCTCCTCGCGTCTCACATTACAGGCAAAGTTTTCAACATGAGCTACAATGAAGCCGCATGTTGAGAGGATTTTAATTGCATCTAATCTGATGCACTTCCCCGTTGAAGCAGGATATTGTGGCGGGACATAATGCAGGGTAAATTAGTGTTGTGACCAACGAGATGGAAATGTTGTTTTTGATTTCTCTGAGCCCCAGATGGATTAAGGGAACCACACAGGGCCGTCGGAGTTGTCGAAAATCATTTAAAGTGATTCCATGAGGTATAGTTTAATGGAACATCACATC
Source organism: Epinephelus cyanopodus (assembly GCA_026686955.1). Lineage (NCBI taxonomy): Eukaryota > Metazoa > Chordata > Actinopteri > Perciformes > Serranidae > Epinephelus > Epinephelus cyanopodus. The sequence goes on along the minus strand of CM048933.1, from coordinate 6,599,351 downwards.
ACAGAGTGCTAATGTCCTGATGTTGTCATCCTCACCCACCTGGTGCTCTGCGCAGGCTGACGCTATTTCTGGAAAAACTTTGATCCAGGTTCAGTGTTTCAGCGTTTTCATTCCCTCTTCAGTGTCGATGTGTTAAGGAATGTTGATTTTAATTAGAGAGGAGAACACAAAGGTTCAGTGAAACAGAATGCAAACGTGATTAGCTACAGACCATCACATGGTCAAAAAGATGGTGGCGTTAACTTAACAAAGACAACAAATCAACAAAACAAAGGATTTGACATTTAAAGGAGCAGTGTGTAAGGTTTAGGGGGATTTAGTGACATCTAGTGGAGAGAAGTGCAGATTACAACCACTTTAAACTTCTCCTGGTTATAATTCCTTCAGTTTTCATCATTAAGGAGGTTTTCACCAGGAGCCAAATTACTGCAGAGGTCTCTTCCTCTCCAAAACAAACAAACCAGGTGATTGAAACGGGTAAAAACGCTGAATAAAGCAGTTTCGTCTAACAAGTCAGTGTTTCTCTGACCCTGTTTGGCTGGTCGGAGAATGTGCCCTCACCTTTTTTCTATGATAACTTAACATCCAGATGTTCAGGTTTTTTTTTTTACCAGGAGTCGAATTATCCACAGAAGTCTCTTCCTCTCCAAAACAAACAGGCCTGGTGATTTAAACCGCTAAAAACACTGAATAAAACAGTTTCACGTAAAAAAAATTGGTGTTTTTTCCTGACACTCTCATATGACATTACAGCCAGTGTTTAGTTTGTCTGTTCCTGGCCACTGTAGAAACATGACGGTGCAACACAGCAATCAAAGTTGACAAGGACCTGCTCCCTGAGTAGATATAAACGGTTCATTTTGAGGCAACAAAACCACACAAGTTCTTATTCTCAGGTGATTATACAATAAAAAAAACATACTTGTTTTATCATATTCCATTTCTACGAGTATATTCCTTTGAATCCTACAGACTGGACCTTTAATTTGTCTTAAAAATACCTTTTTGAACCGTCCGTCAAAAACCTATGAATTAAAACTGTCTTTGACTCTCTGTGTCCCAGTGATTCTTCCACGATGCAACATTTGATGTATAGTAAAATAAAGACAAAAACAGTTTTTCGTTTACACACAAGCCTACCTGACACGCCTTGATAAAGTAAGTAAAGTTTTTCGATATCTTGAGTGCCGTACCAAGGAGACGGCAGCAAACAAAAAGTTTATTAAAGAACATTTGAAATATACAGTGAAGAGCAGAAACAAAAACACAAAGAGAACATACCAACAACAACAACAACAACACACAGCAACGTACAAATACAGAATTAGAGACCTAACAGATTGACTAGTGTTTGTTTGAAGCAGGGATGCTCAACTTGCTTTGCCTGAGGTCCAGCAGCCAATCACAGACAACCAATAATCTGACTGAAAACAAGTCCACCTGCTTTGTAACACATTTTCTTCTGCAGTGGCGTGATGCTGCCTCCAAGTGATCAGTAAGAGAACTGCAACCAGTACACTCTGTACTGTGTCAGATGATTTATGTTGAGTTTCACTGACACTCTAAACACACCCTTAAAATAAAGTAACACACACTGACACACACTTTGAGGTCTCTCAGTATTCCCTCGTGTTGACTGCAGCTCAGACACAGGAAACATTTCCTGTTGACTACTGTCACAGTCTGTGTTCACTTCCACAGGATTTATTACGGCTGTAACCTGATGCTTTGCACACATCACCCATCATGTGTTATAAATCATTCATAGAGTTTATGAACACATGAAAGATTTGACATGTTCTCTGTGAGGCTGTGGTAGTACTACAGATGGCCACTAGAGGGAGCAAACACCACAGGAAAAATAAACTATGTCCACCTGAAGATTTTCTGTCATTCAGTCTTTATTTTGTTTATGTTTATGTCTTTATTATAAACAACAATACTCAAGTTTTGTGTCCCGGCTTCGTTGTTAATTACGCTCTGCTCTTTGAGGGAAGTTGTTGGCTGGCAAACTGGCAGCTACTCATGGGGGATAAATCTAATCTCACCCTACGCACACACACACACACACACTGGCATGAGTAAACACACTCTCACTCTTTGTTCCCGTCCTCTCGTTGGGCTTTTACTGCCCATCCCTGATCCATTAGGCACAAACAAACACAACCAACTGTCCACATTTGGATCCATGCCGACATACAAGTCGGTGTCAGTGTACAGTGTGTGTGTGTGTGTGTGTGTGTGTGTGTACAATGTGTGTGTGTACAGGTCAATCATGAGTGTCTGTTTTTAGCCTCACATTTTGATCAGATCTACTTTCTTTCTGAATCAATACCCCGAGATCTGCCTCGAGTTTAATGTCCAGTGGTTTGTGTGTGTGTGTGTGTGTGTGTGTGTGTGTGTGTGTGTGTGTGTGTGTGTGTGTATTCATCCATCAACAGATTGATTTATATTTAAGGTGTGACAGGATGAGTTTTCTTTTGTGCAGATGCATCAGAGCCTCAGTTGAAATTTACGACAAATTCTGGAAAAATACCTTTCAGACAGTTGTTTAGTGTTTACTTGTCGGAGAAATGAGCTCATATGTTGTTTTTTTGTCATCTTCTTTTGTGCATAACCCTCAAGAACACATCGGTATTAGCAGCAGTTTGCAGTTCACACAGTGAGGCTAGTTGTGAAAGAAGTAGTCGATCAATGGATTTGTTGTTAAAGTAATTTATTTATCACAAATGTTGTTTTCTAGATTCTTGAATGTGAAGGTTTATTGCTTTGCTCTGTTTCTGTCAGTGTACATTGAATATTTTGGATTTAGGACTCTTGATTGGACACAACAAGCAAATTAAAGATGCTGGCATGTGCTCATAGAAAATATCATTTTTAAAAAAACATTTTAAAATGATTTTTGGCAATTGCTGATTAGAACAGCTCCAAATCAGAAAAATATTCCCAATAATTTAGTATTTATTTATGGTCGCAGGTCGACAGTTTGCCTTGGAAAATAACATGATAATGAATGTTTAATTGTTTTGGGGGGAAAGCAATAAAACAATAGTTAATTAATCAGGGACAGTTAATTTAAACTTTTGTTTCAGTCACTTATTTAGCAAAAATGCTGAAAGCAAAATGCTGTTTGTTGTTGTTTTTTTTTACAGTTTTCTGATATTTACTAACTATCGCAAAAATAGATTAATCACAGGACATTGGACGCTGGTAGAGCAGGTGCCCCATGTACAAAGGCTAAGTTCTTGCCACAGCGTCCGCGGGTTTGACTCCAACTCAGGGGTGTAGATATAGTCAGTGCAGGCAGTGTGGTCGCACTGGTTTGCTGCGTGTCACTCCCTCTCTCTTTCCCTCTTTCACTCTCAAGCTTTCCTGTCCAATTAAAGGCAAAATGCCAAGAAATAATCTTTAACAATAGATTAATCAATAACTTTAAATAGCTCTAATTCAGACAAATTCCAAAGGGGTTTGTTTTTAAGGTCAACAGTTTCCCTCTGAGTCGCATGATGTTATCGAATATTTAACTACTGGAGAACACTCGCTCCTCTTTTGCCTTTTATTGTATTTTATTTCTTTTATTTTTGTCATTTTCTTGTGAAATAAATATTCAATTAACCAATGACAACTCATCGTTAAAGTCTTTTATTTTGCAAAAACGCTGTTAAACTTTGCTGCTTGTATAATTGTAAATAAATCATCTATGTCTTCTGCATTTTTCACAATTTTCTGACATTTTGACATGAGTAGATATTTAAAACATTAATCAGTATTTAAAATAGGGTTCACCAAAGGATTTGGTTCACGACTGAAAATGACGTGATGATATTTTCTGTAATATTCCTGTTGGTATATTCATTCATTTTTCGTTCATGAGATGATCCTCAGCTCTCTGATTAACCCCCGAGGCCACGCTGAGTTCATCCTTCCAATAGTTGCAGTATTGTCTCCTCCCTGTGGAGGCCACACTTACCCACGACTTGATTAACTGCAGTTTCACGGTTGTATGCACAGAGCAGTGTGCTGCAGGCGCTGGTTAGCATTAGCAGTGGTCAGATCAGCAGCATCAGGACAGAACGATTGATGGATAACAGGATGGAAAGAGGGAGCAGAGAGGATGGAGGAGAAGGCAGCAGATGATGAACCAGCGAACAAAGAAATAATGCAACTGACTGGCATCTTTGCTGCTGACCCACATCCGGAGCCTGACGTTAGTCCTGAGTTTGCTGTTTCCACTGCGAGCAGAGAGAGGCGACAGTCACGTGACGCCACCAGAGACAGCGAGCCTTAAACCTTTAGACATCATCATCTTTTGTCAGGCTTGTTTTAAACGTGTGATCCACGCACAGAGAAATAACCTGCTGTTAATCCCAGTTTGAGGACAGACGGGAAGCTGTTAAGGGCTCGCACGTCCAATTCATAAGCTCCTCTTACAGATGGAGATAATGAAGGATTAGTGTAATAAGTCACTCTCACACTGATGATTATTATGGTGCAGTAACTGCAGTTGGGCCTCTGATTAGCTGCAGATGAAAGGAGGGATGAAACATTTCACTTTTTAAGGCTGTTTGAGCGTCTGTCACAATAAACTGAGCGCACATGAACACGGTGAATCACAGGCCAGGAATAAAACAGATTATAGAGATTAGAAGACAAAATTGTGTGCACTTTAAATCAGATTCAACTTTATTGTCACCGCACAGAGTTCAGGAAGCAGTTCAGAGCAGAGAAATGTACAAAGTCTAGACACTTTATATGAGCAGTATGAACAGCATCTGCAGGATTGGCAGGCAGTGCAGAAATAGGTATAAAAATGTACTGCAGAGTGTAAATACAGTAACGCTAATAATAAGTGCAGTGTTAGGCTAGCTACTAGCTACTCTGCATCAGAACGAAGTTTCATTACATGGAAGCTAAGCTAAAAGAAAATGCCGAAAGTATCTTGCTACTTGCGAAGCTGCTTTTATTTTTTGACTCTGTGTCCTTGTTTTCTCAGTGATAAGGAAAAGTGTCAGGCAGGCACTTATCTTGCTCCTATTGTTGCTCTGTTAGGCACTGGTTTTGCTTTTGCTCCTTGACAACTCAGATATTTAATACTATATTTAAACTGGGCCCAGTGAGTGACCCTGACCCAGGGAGCCCACTGGTTGTTCTGGTTGTTAATGGTTGTGAACTCTAAGTTGAGGTTACTGTACTAAGTGTTACTGTAATTTGAGTCATTCTCTGGCACAAGAATTTCTTTCAGGATAAACAAAGTTCTATTGAATTGAATTGAATTGAATTGAATCGAATCAAACGGAATCAAATCGAATCGAATCGCATTGTATTGAATTGAATTGAAATTGTGCATCTTTGCTGCTGCTTTCCCTGTTTAGGCTTTCCTCATTTGTGCATGGAAGGGGAGAGAGGTGTGTTCTCGCTGCCTCAGGCTTTCCACGCTTGGAAGAGGCTTTCTGTGTAGGCCCGAGGAAAAACAGAGAGGCCCCAGAACAGAGCCATGTTGCCAAATATACTGTAACACTGCACATAGAAATAAAGTTTTCTTTGACTAAAGTGTTCCTGACTGAAATGAAGACATGTTCAATTGAACTGTTTATTATTAAATAAGAGACTTAAATTAAAACTTTCTTCTTCTTCTTTTGTTTTGAAGACCTTGTGACATTTGAACATGTCCTCCAATTACATGACATCATAAGTAGGCCTATTTCTCTCAGTCCTTCTCTCTCCTCTTTCTACCTAATGCATTTCTCTGTCTCGGCCTCTTTCAGTCGGCTCTCTGGCTCTGTCAGTAATTCAAAAGCAGAATTCAGAAGTATATTTTTCAGTGAATAAAACCATCAAAAATAAAAGAGAGTAATAAAATGAAAAAACAGACCTAAATTAAACTTTTATTTTTGGGAAGATCTGTCTCTCCGGCTCCTTCCTCAGCCCTTGTTGTGTCTATGTCGCTAGTGTCCACTGCAAATCCACTAAATATATGCAGTCTATGGGCACATGAGGCACGTGAGAGACACTGTAGCCAATCAGAGGCAGCGCAGGGCGAGAATTATCATGAGGTGCTGATCACTGGCAGTAGACTTTCATTAACTCAAAGAAATGTTGTCTACGATCATAATCTAATACAAGTATAATTGAATGGGTCAGTGAGAGTGTGGATACGGTAAGACAGTGTATGTGCAGTGGTATGACAGTGTTGGGTTAAGTGTGATCCAGCTGTCGATGAGGCAGAGACAGTTCCTGTGCACCCAGTTACACATTACAGTGAATGTGTTTTTGCTGAAAGCCTCGCAGGTTTGAACACGTTAATTAGCATCTAAACACGTTCAGAGTCAGTTTGACCTGCTGCTCTTGTAACAGCTGCAGTCTGGGACAACATCTGCTTCTGCAGTGATGGGTAGAAACTGGGAAGCTGGTTGATTACAGTCCGTTCTAGTTATTGTGCTGTTGCGTTCGCCGACAGCTGCAGTATCAGGGTTGGGTATCATTTGACTTTTAAAGACGAGAGCTGATACGATGAGTTACTGTGCCAAAAAAATGTGTGTGACAAATTCAGTGGACATCCATCTAGTAGTCGTTGAAACATTTCACTCCAACGCACAGATGTCAACCTCATTGTCATGCTGAAGGAAATTCAATCAGGAGAGACTCTTTTTTGCTTTTGTTAAAACAATATTTATTTACTTGTGCACATAAGTATAAAAAATCTGAAACGTCTTTGGCGATTAGGCCCCATTGACATGTTATATATTAAAGGCGGGTGATGAATCCATGGTTGAATAGAGAACCCCGGGGGTCCAGACGCTGATGGTTGTAGAGGTGGTGAAGATGAGATGAGGATGTGAAGATGAAGAAGTGCTGATGATCTGGATGAGTAGAGGAATGGGCCTGTATTGAGTTCGTCCTGGACTGTGGATACGACGGCTGGAGGTGAACGGGGTGGGTGAGGGCAGATTTAAAATTTTGCAGTAGCGTCCTGATTGGCTGATAGAGATCGTGGCCAAGTTTGATAGTCAGCTGATTAGAAGAAGCAGTTGGAGTGGGAGGGAGAGAATTGTAAATGGATGAGCACGAAGAAAGTCTTCCTGAGCTTCATGATGAGGAGATAACCATGCACCTGGAGGACCATGAATATCTGCACAAAATTCCATGTCTATCAATACAAAAGTTGTTGATATATTTCAGTGTGAACCAAAGCAGTGCACCGACTGACCTCAGCAATATCACCTTAATGAACCTGTCGTCTTTGAGAGATTAGAGAGAGTCTTGTTTTATTCACAGGACTTGAACACGCGCTCATTATGTACAATTACGCGTGGAGTGTTGATGCTGCAGTTAATGCCATTTAAGTCCGGTCCAAGCGTTCATTCATTCTTTGGCTCACACCCAGAGGGAAATATCTGGGGCGCAGGCTGCAGAGCAGCTCAGCTGTGACGCTGAAAGGTTAGTATAACATACAAAGCACATACCCATGATGTGATGTCACCACATCTCCTGTGATAAGTCATCCTCAGGCATGAAGCACGTGAAATATATTGAGTCTTGTCATTTAGGGACCTGAGCTGGAGTTAAATTAACATCATAATTAATTACTATAAGATGCCGGTTGTTTGTATTGAGGCATCCTCTCCTCTCCTCTTTGTTATTCTCATCTTGTGGGCGGGACCTTCCTTTTGTATGTAGCCAATAACAGCTTTCTTACACCTCAGACAGCCAATAGCAAACCTGCTCCGATGTCACATGTCCCTGCCACCGGCTGCGATCCAGTCCCCTCTCCCATGTTGTTAATATTAAAAAGCTGCAGTCTACCGACATGAGCTCATAGCAGCACACACACACACACACACACACACACACACACACACACACACTGGAAACAAACAATGAGACATTATAATCATGCAGAGATAAACTGATTGCCCTGAAAACACAGTAAGGAAAACACTGCAGCTCTTTTAAGAATATCTTTGTATTCAAAACTGTTTGCTGATATTAGTTCATGAAGCATTGTTAAATTCGTGTGTAGAGAAAATCCCTTTTTGCCACCTCAGGCATCTCTCATTAATTTAAAGCTGATTCCTCCCTGAAAGTCGTTAATTGCACAGAAATCATAAAGGCGTCCCCTGAAGGTCTGATTCCTCCATATCTGAGTAAATCAATGTTTTGTGAATAATGTATCAGGAGCTTAATAATTGATCTTTAAGTGCACGGCAGCCTGCATGTACCTTTCTCTTTTATTTCTGGAAGTCAGATTTAAAATGTTTGTGGTTTTTCCAAATCATTTACATATATAGTATCGTATAAATATCCTGCACCCATTGTGTCGTACAGAATCTCTCCATCATGCAAGAAAGACAAAAACTTGAATGAAAGGTGTGAATTTGTTTTCTTTGATATCTATGTGACTTCGTAAAATTGTTTTCATCTATGAAATGTTGCACACATTGCATCCATTAACTGTAGTTTGCCCACTTTAAGCAAAGGGATGCTCATTTTAAACCAGTTAACGAAAATGTCGGCATCTCCCTGTGATAGTCTGGTGACCTGTCCAGGGTGAACCCTGCCTCTCGCCCAGTGTCAGCTGGGATAGGCTGCAGCCCACCACAACCCCAACAGGATAAGCGGTTACAGAGAATGAATAAATGAATTAATGGGCAAAAATCCCAGAATAAACATTGAGCATATTGTGATTGAAGTGGACCAAGAGAAAACTCGACTTATACTTCTCCTTTTGGCTGTTTTGAGGCTTTAGAAAAAAGAAAAAAAAAAGTGTCTCAGAGATGGAGAGAAAATGTTGCTAATGGTTTAACCTTCTGCTAACTGGAGCCAAATGCTCACAGCTGTGGCTTCAAGTCACATTTATGGAGTTAACTTTAGCTAGAGCCTCAAATCACAGTCCCCCAATCCCAAATAGATCCCTTACAGACTTACTGACTCAAGCCATAAGCCCTTACAGACGAAAGACCAATTCCATTTCTTCCCCTTGTCTTGGCCCTTCCCCTTGGTTTTGCGTGTTCACGTGAGGGGAAGTGGTGTCCCAGTTCTCCATCATGGTAAGAGCTAACTCTATGGAGAATTGGGACACCACAGGGCTTGAGTCACTGAGTCTGTAAGGGATCCATTTGGGATTCGGGGGAGTGTGTCCTCCGCCTCACTCCCCGCCGCTACAGACCCCTCTGTTGGAAGCAGAGCAGGCGGCAGCTCTGGGGACCGACCCCCAGTCAGCAACCCAAATAAAGTCAGTGAAAACCCCAGCTCAGGTGAACTGGGCAGCATCATCTCCCTGCCAGATGAGCAAACTTTCTGTTGCTGCCATTACACAGGTCAGGCCTGGTGCTGCCCCTGGCACCAGCCCAGGACTTCTGGTCTTGACTTAGTGCTGATCAGTTGTCATTCACTGTTGTCTCAGTTTAATAATATGAGATTCAGGTTGTTTTTGTTAATTAAAAACCATGACAAACATCCCATGAACTGATATTTATGTCACCAGTTCTTTTATTTTATTTTTTTACTTCTTTCTTTTTTTTTTCTCTTTTTACCTGTCTTGATTTTTTACATATATTTTTCTGAATATTAATTTATTTTTTCCCTTTCTTCCTCTTTTTTATGATCTGTAACTCCAGTATTATTATGTTATGTAATTTCTTACAATGCGACAAAAACAAACAAACAAAACAACAACTGTGATTAAAGTAAATTTAGGTCGTTGAAGGGTAAATTTATCGTCAGCTCTTTTTTGAGAGGAACAGTTGGATGAAGACAGTGAAGAGGCTGAGTGAAATAAGTTTCATAACAGGAGCATCATGGCTGCACACTGTGTGATGCTGGACACCCAGTGTGTGTGTGTGTGTGTGTGTGTGTGTGTGTGTGTGTGTGTGTGTGTGTGTGTGTGTGTGTGTGTGTGCTGTAAGAGCCCAGTGTGAAGTATCATCCTCCCTTTCTCTCTCTTTATCTCTCAGCCAAAGCCAGCTGGTACCAAGCAGAGGTATTCATCCATCCCTACTCCCTCCTTTTTTCCTGCTGTCCCAGCTGCTCTCTCTACCTCTCTCTGCCTCCTCCTTTCTCACCCCTCCTCCTCCTCCCTCCTCCTCCTCCTCCCATCTCAACCTCCTTTCCACCGTCATTTCCCTCCTGTTCATATGTCCCGGCGAGACGTCGCAGACTGAGCCTGTGTGTGTGTGTGTGTGTGTGTGTACATAGAGGATGGCTCAGTGCTCAGGTGCAGTGCTCTGGGAACCAGTCAAGCAGGCAGCAGGACCAGTTCATTTACCCAGACGACAGAGCGCTCTGCTGGGTTAGGGGCTGGAGCTTGAGCCCCATCTTGGACCTCCAACCGTGGAGCTCTACTGACGTACCTGTAACTGTTTTTATACATCAATCAAGAGGACATTTTCCCCTGACTCTGGATCATATCAGTAACTGTTTTTGTATTTGCTATAACTGTGCACTTGTGTTGCACTTTGAGTTCTGAGAAGTGGAAGCAGCTGCCTTCACAGCGGTGGAGCCTGAGGAGTATGTCCTGCCTGTGCCCTGCCCCAAACTGGACCTTTGCATCTGCACAGTGTGGATAGCTGCTGAGGGACACCAGGAACAAAAGACAGAGGGGGAATCTTGAAAACGAGGAGAGGAAAATCCTTCCTTCTCACACACCTGTGAGGGCTCCTCCTCTGACAAAAGCGCAGCCGAGGATACGGGAGGAACAAAAAGATAATTAGGAGCCGGGAAGAAAAGGCTAAAGAGGAGACTCTGGGTCCACCCTCTATTCATCCCTCCATCCATCCCTCCTTCTCCGGTTTCCCACCTGTGAGGATTAATTGGACTGGAGCAGCATGGCGCACGCCGCCTCGCAGCTGAAGAAAAAGGCGGATGAGAACCTCAACGCTGCGGAGGACGAGAAGGAGAAGAAGAAGGCGGCGAGGAAGCGTTCGCGCGAAGTGAAGAAAAAGGTAGAGAAAGAGAAAGAGGAGGAAAATACAGGAGAGAAAAGCAAGTAATGGAGCTGACACAGGGGAGAAAGAGAAGGGCTTGAGACGTGACGGTCTAGTGGAGTCTCTTTTGTCATGATGCAGCCTCCTCACACACACACACACACACACACACACACATTCATGCACATACACAGCCAGTGTGATAAGAAGGGTGGTCCCAGTGGGAATACTGGGAGGGGGGTGGGAGGGTGGAAAAGACAGAGAAAGATGGACGAGTAGAGCGCACATACAGGGAAGAAAAGAAAAGATAACGGGATTAAGCTATAGAGGGCAGATTGGTATTTTAGGCACTGGTGTTGCTATTAATATGTGAAAGAGACAGTTCAGTGGTACTGCTGAGTTATAAAATACTCCAGTGGCATTGTTTAAATTTTTAAAAAAAAGGTCCCTGTAGTATATCACACACACAGATATATAATCTCACACACTTTAAATTTGTTTTCCAATTAAACCTCATTATATGTTCAGCTTTACCCCACTTTGATAGGACGCCTGTGTGTGAGCGAGTGTGTGTGTGTGTGTGTGACTTGTCCTCAGTCACCCCCGCTCCGTCTCCATGTTAACTTTCTTGTATGAAAACATTCATCTTCATCTCAACACACTTTCCCACCTCCGCTGCTTCGTCTCCCTCTGCTGAGACATACTAATGTGTGTTTTCTGGATATTTCCATGTTAAATGTGTGTGTGAATGTTCACCGGAGTCAAAAGGCGTCAGCAGTCACACCCTGCGGTTAGGTGTGGGCTGTTCCTGTGCGTGCACATGCGTCACCGTGCAAGGACGAAGTTAAGACGCACACAAACATGCACATGAGGTGATCAATAGGTCTGACGTGAAATCGATAATCGTTCTCAGCGTGTTTTGACAAAAGTCGACGCTGATGTCGAGTGTTTGAGGAACTTTGTCGACCTGTGTGATTGTGTATGTGACGAACTGTGATTGGGCCCGCGGTGAAAATCGTTTGCCTGAGTGTGCGCACATGTTGACATTTGGGCTTGTGCACATGTGTGTGTTTGTGTGTGCACGTGTGCGAGCGGTAGCCTGAGGCCATAATTAGTCCGGGGTTAGCCACCTGTCACGACGAGTCAATAGCAGTGACCTCATTTGCGTCAAGGTCAACATGGAAACAGCGGTGACTGCTTGTGGTCACAGGAAGTCGGGGGGTGTTGTGAGGCAGCAGTTGTGCCTCAAAGACAGGCAACAAGAGTGTTTTTATAAGTTGTAATTCTGACTCTTGTATGTCAGGTGCAAACAAGGAAGTTTGGTTATGTTGATATAAAATACGTTTTTATCCACCTGTTTTTATGCACATTTTCAATCCGTGCTTTGAAATATTGCCAAAAGACTTGAGGGTATAGTCACGTACAGGCGTTGCAGACGAGTCACTGTTGCCTGCTGAGGCAATATTCATGCTGGATGTGACGCACACAGAAAACTAGCTTGCTAACAAATATCACAAAATATGATATAGATAAATATGATATGATAGAGTCAACACCTCCAGATCTGAGGCTGTGGTTCTCTGCTGGAAAATGGTGGATTGCCCCCTCGGTGTTGGGAGTGTGTTCACAAGTGAGTGTGAGATGGATCGGCAGTTTGGTGCAGCGTCTGCAGAAGGCGAAGCTTTCGATTTACTGGTCCATCTACGTCCCAACTCTCACCTATGGTCACGAGCTCTGGGTAGTGACCGAAAGAATAGGATCTTGGATACAAGCAGTCAAAATGAGTTTCCTCCGTAGGGTGTCTGGGCTCAGCCGTAGAGACAGGGTGAGGAGCTCAGACATCCAGAGGGAGCTCGGAGTAGAGCCGCTGCCCCTTCATGTCAAATAGGGTCAGTTGAGGTGGTTCGGGCATCTGATTAAGATGGCTCCTCCCTTTAGAGGTCGCTGGAGGGATTACATATCTCATTTGGCCTGGGAACACCCTCGGGGTCCCCCAGGAGGAGCTGGAAAGCGTTGCTGAGGAGAGGAACGGCTGGGGCGCTTTGCTTGGCCTGCTGCCCCGCGACTTGCTCCTGGATAAGTGGATGAAAATGGATCGATGATGTGAAAGCTTCTTTGCATTTGACATTACACATCAGTGCCCTGACCACATGGAGACAAAAACTACCAACACTGCTCAAATGCTCATGATTTGTGCTCTTTATGGCTGCTCCAATGAATTAAAATGGGGAAAAAACAAAGGCCACTTTAAGTCCCAAAAACAGTAGGACTTAAAAGTGACAAGTAAAAAGAAGCAGTGGCAGATGTGGCTCAAAAAACTCTGTCTTCAGTCTAGATGAGAGGAGTCAACTAATTTCAAACGTAAATGTCGAGTTGGATGCAATAACAATGTGCTGTGACAACTTCTCTTTTTTTCTAGCTGCAGCCCAGATTTTTAACCGCATTTGACCAGATCTCTGTTGATGATTGACCTAGTAGGTAGAAAATAGTAGCTAGTCAAAGTTAGCTAGTGAAGTTAGTCTGACAGCTTTGCATCCATGTGCAGAATTGGAAATGTAAAGGACAGTTACACTCAAGCACATTTACTCAAAAACAAGATGGCAGCCATTTCAATCACGGATTGTAACGTTAAGGGGTCTAGAGGATGACGTAAGTTGTGATAATGGTCGTGTCCGCACCGAGCAGATCAGTCAACCCAGCCATCATTTGTATGTGGGGCCCATGTGAGTAGTAAACGGGCTGAAAAATGGGCTATGAATTGAATCGTTCATGGGTTACACATTAGCCCCATGCCCCATACACAAGTGGGCCCCAGATGAGATGCCCGTTTTGAGCCCGTACCCACTCAGTACCCAGGTAATCCTAGCGTAACCATGTGGGTCCCACTTCGATAAAGCCATCAGTGTGGGCAGTTGGCATGGGGCCAGTATGGAGCCCATAGACGATCCCATTTGGGTCCCATTTTTCAACCCATTTACTTCCCACATGGACGCCACATACAAATGCTGGCAAGAAAGTTGTGGGAAAAATCACATTTGCTCATTTTGTATGGATCACATCCAACATAAGTATCGATTTTCTGACAATACCTGCTGCCTGTGGGTTCATATAACCCTTACATGTGGTCACTTTCCTCTATATCCAGTTCATACAGCGTCACTTCCTGCTCTCCATCTGAATTTTACGCATCTTAATAGCCGTATTGCAAACAAACGGTTCTGTAATTTCTCAGGTGAGGACTGTCTCTGTTGTCAGTGTTTTTATTTGGTGTTTAACTTTGTCTTAACTACAGAATATTCATATTTCAGTGTGGATTTTTTCTTTAGAGACAAGAGAACAACAATGGATTTGTAATTAATCCCCTTCATGTATCTGTCACGGTTTCCACCAGTATTGTAAATTACTTTACACCCAGATTTTGACTCCAGTATCGATCATAATGGATCAGTCCTGCTCAGTGTGTTGGATGAGTAATAGTACTGCATAATGACGTGCTTTCATCAAACTCAAGGCAGAGCTCTTCTTGAATTCTGACATTGAGGAATCTGAATAGCTGAACGGAGGAGACGAGGGAGGTTTGACCTTGAGGCTGAAACTCGAGCCTGTGTGATCACAGATTTATGGTAACAGGTGAGGGAAACGTGTTGCTGTAGTAATGTGTGTGTGTGTGTGTGTGTGTGTGTGTAGGGTGACATCAGCAGTTTCTCGGCGTTTGTAGCGTAATGTTGGCGGGAGGGTGTCGGCTATCCTGGGCTCACTCAAGGTAAATCTATAACACTGTCTGCCCCGGGCCAATTCTTGGCATCACGGCACAAAAAATACCCTCTCTCTTATCGGATCACATCACCTCAATTACCGTTCTCCTCTTTCCCTCCTCTCCTCTCGCTTTACCTCACCCCGCCTCTCTGTCTCCGGGCTCTTTGTCTCCCTCTCAGACAGTATAGGTGTAACAGATGATACACCTGGCGCTAGATGGCAGTGTCTCCTTCTTTATCTTAGTTAAAGGTTCTTGAAGGAACAACTATCTCGGATTCGGAGACAGGGCATAGTAGCATAGCATCGCTGAAAGCCTGAAGACAGCTTTCTGATTTCTTTCCTGATTCTACCTTAAGTTAAAAAAATCCCCCAGTATCCTCCAAGTTGTCTTATTTACGCAGTTTATCTTGTTAATTTAACCCACACATGAACAGAAATGTGGGGAGCACGTGTGGGATTAGTTAACCGAGCTAGCACTACAGCTAGCAAGCTAATCTGCTCACTGTTCACTCTTATCACGCTAGCTTTTTGTTTGACAGGGTCGTGTGAGTTTTTATTAAAAATATTGCAATTGATACACTTTTTGTCTGCTTGTCTAAATGTAGATTTAACAGGTGATACGGTCGAAGCTAGATTTCAGTGTCTCCCCCTTTATCTTAGCTAAAGGATCTTGAAGGAACAGCTATCTCAGATTCAGAGTCAGGACGTGTTAGCGTAACTTAGCGTAAGGCCTGAAGGCAGCACAGCAACATTTAACAATGGTAATGTTATAAAATTAGGCTCCATTACAACTCACCGACAAAACAACTGTCTTATGCTAAGCACTTTTTCCAAACAAATACAACGTGCTAGCATTATTAGCACAAGCCTATGGCATTTACATTGTATAAATTAGCCTAGCAGCTAGCGGACTTTTCCTCTGCTCATGTGAAGCCAGGATCACACATGAGACTTGAAATGCTATTTTTGTGGAGGCTTATTGTCTTTATAATTTATTGTTTCTTATCTGTGAAATTAAAGTAAATAAAAGTTTTGTTTCCACTGAGGGAAATGGTTGTAGCGCACAAAAATAGACAGGAGTTCTGCGTTGCCGCGACGTGTATTTCTGGGGAGATGCATGCCAGACTAAGACGTAGGTTATGGCATCGATTTGACGCAGAAATATAAATTCCACCTTGATAGGAAGTTTGATACTGAGTGTTAAGTGTGGACTGGAGCTAAAGCCAAGAAGTGATTAGCTTAGCTTAGCTTAGCTTAGCTTAGCTTAGCATAAAGACTATAAGTAAGAGGAAACAACAAACCTAAATCTCTCCAAAGTTAAAAAACGAAACAAAAGTTCACTAATAAAAGTTGTATTCATTATAGTTTTAGTACACAAACAGACGTGTGAATGATGGTTTTTAGAAGAAGTTGCACCTTTTTGCTATTTCTTTGTTTTATTTGGTCCACTATGAGCTTATTTTTTTGTCTTTGGGTCTCCCTGCCTCTCATTTCTACATTAATTTTTAAATTATATCCAGCTTGGCATGACATACCATTCCTTTCATTCATACAGTTAATGTTGAATTGATTTGGTAAAAGCATTCCAGGCCTGCAGAATGTATCCAGTAGCTGATGCTGTGTGCGGTACGATGTGTTTTATGGTTCTTACTGGAAGCAGAAAAACAAAAGCCATGCGTGACGAGCACCACTGTGACCGATGCACCGCGCAGCAGCTGCCATTAAAGCTATTAAGCTGCATGCTTCAAGTACACATGTAATATTGAACTTGAAGACATGCTGTGCTTTTAAGCATTTAATGCAGTGTGTCAGTGTTACGTCTCTCAGTCCAGCCTTTCAGATCAGTTGTCTGTCTGGTTGTGTGGGTGACTGGCTGGTTGGCTGATTAACTGGTCTGCTGAGTTTTTGTCCGGCAGCCTGACTGATAAAACCACATATCAGTCTTTATATGCAGTGTGCATGTTGGGGCATTATCTTCTTCTCCTATTTGAAGCATGATTAATTATTTTGAAAACTGTAACACCAATATTGATATTGGTGCGAAAAGCCATCTGTGTGCTGACCTTCCCCGGCAGTAGAAGAGGGCAATATTTCTTTCAGCACGGACTGAAATTTGGCAACGGGACAAAGTCAGTGTGTGTAACCAAATGGGCTTCAAGGCAGAGAAGTGTAATGAAAACACTCAGTCAGAATTTTTGGCATCATTCCCCTTCGTCCAGCTCGTTTCCTTTATCATTCCAGATCCTTTTAGTGATGGTGCGATTCCAGACTCTGAAGCAATTGGTTGCTGCTTCACCTCACCTCTACTCCGTCCTTGATCGTAAATGCCGCTTGTTAATGACGCTGTGGGCTAATGGGCATGTAGCTACTTCCATGTTTCAGATGATACGTCATGTTTGCAGTCGACCGATGAAGATGAGTTTACATACATATCACCTTGGGTTCGTCCTTCACCTTCTCAAAATGATCCCACACTTTGGATTTCCTGCCCGACATGTTATTAACTAGCCTGTGGAATAACCGCAGGTACCAGCCCTGGAAATTAACCTGACTCCTGTCTGACTGCTGAGCGTGGACACTTCCTGTGTCTGTCCTTTCAAATTAAATCCCCACATGGTCCAGTCATGTAGGTTTGGATTTATTTTGACAAGGCGCAGCTCCTGATAGAGTTTCACGTTTGCTTTTTCTTTTCTTTTCTTTTCTTTTCTTTCTTTAAGCGACCAATAAAATCTTGTCGACTAATGACCTTTCTGGTCGACAAACATTTTGTCAACTATACTGCCACAGTGACTGATGCCAAAACGCAAATGGGCCTATCTCGAGCTAGTGTTTAGTTTGTATGTTCTGCTACTGTAGAAACAACATGGTGATATCTGCAGAAGAGGACTTGCTCACTATGTGGATGTAAACGGCTCATTATATGGTGATTCTTCTTTTTAGGTGATTATACACTAAAGAAAACATACTTATTATATTATATTCCATCTCTACCAATTTGGGGAAGTCTGTGATTGGTCTGTGTCCGGGGGCGGGACTTAGCGAAGGGTCAGTTAGTAAAGACTAAACTAAATATCTGCTCAACAGTATTAGCATTGTCACTGTTGACATTAGCACGTAGCTCAAAGCACTGCTCTGATTAAGTTCAGCCTCACAGAGCTGCTAGCGCTCAGCTGTCGACTCTTCTTGTTTAAACATGTTTTATAGGCTATTTAGGAAAATCCAATTTCAACAAAATGAGACAAAGACGTCGTTAAAGATGTGTTTGCGAATATCAAGATTAGATAAGACGTGAACTGAATCCTGTCGACCGTCTCACAGGAAGTAGAGGAGGAGACATCCAGCAGCACACAGGGATGATTTAGACGTCTCTGATTTTGAAGCGAGAGGAGAATTAGCGAGGGGGGGGGGGGGGGGGGGGGGTGGAAAACGTTGCGTCTTCTGAGGTTTATTTTTGGGAAGGACTCGTTTCAGGCTTCTTTTTTTTTTTTTTTTGTTCATCTGCAGCATCCACTCACCCTATCTCTCTTTATCTGTCTCTCAATGCCTCCCTCCCTCCCTGCATCTCCGTCAGCTGGCAGGAGGCTGTATTGTTCTGCCACACTTCTGCTTCTGGGACTGCGGGGGGAGGAAGCAACGTACACACACACACACACACACACACACACACACACACACACACACACACAGAGAGAAAGGTCCCTTGTGACCAGGCATTGTACCACTTTAATCCCCTGACACTTATTTAAGCCAAGATTCATATTTGAGGCCCACTCGTTCTTCCTGCTCTACATCTCTTTGTTCCCTGTACGCCACCAGATCTGCTGCCATGTGAATAATCAATCTTTCACGATATGTAGCATGTAGAAGGTTGTTTATTTGACAGAAAAATCTAAAATACTCCACTTTTTGATGGAGAAAAGTGTTTAATTAAACTTACTGTTGTTGCAGTTTATAAAACTTTCGAGTGAACGTCTTTTTTGTGTCTTTATATATTTCATACGCTCAAAGAAAATTAATCAAGCTCTATATTTTGTGCATTTATCACAATTAAAAAGCAGTCATGCTTGTAATGCACGCAAATTAGTTTCCAAATAACCTTTTGAGCAGCGTTGCTTCCAATCATATAATAAATAACCAATTATGATACTATGTTGTTTTGCTACATTATGCATTGACTAAACAGTTAAGTGTGAACATTTAAACATTTTCTTTTACATTTTACTGCACAGCTTAAATGACAAATTGATTAACTGACAGAAAAAATACAAAAAAGACAAAACATACATGTATTAAATGTGCGTAAATTAAATAAAGGGTAAGTAAAAAAAAAAAACACTGAGATACAGGACTTCTTTTACCCCTAATTGATGCACAATTAACCTGCAGTGATTTTAATTTCAAGCAAAAATGCCAAAACTTTACTTGGTGAAGCTTCTCAGATGTGAAGATATTCCTTTATCTCCCATGATACTGAACTGAATATCTTTTGGTTTTTCACAGAGCTACTTCACAAGATTTCTCACATTAAATTCACTAAACGATTGATTGCTTGAGAGAGTAATCATTAAATTCATAACTGATAATGGAAATAATCATTAGTCGCAGCCTTCATACCTCATTTCTCCCGCTTCTACTCTGATCCAATCCACTCTTCAATCAGTCAGGTAATCAATCACGCCGTCCCCCAAAAGGCAGTTAAATGTGCAGCAATCAAACGGAAACACAGGATGAAACACAAAGGATGGAAACGTAGAGACATACTGTGTGCTGAAATATAAAATCAGAGAGAAATCATTAGAAATTGCACAAATACTGAAAATCTACATTCACATTTTCAAACCTGGCAGCTATGCACGTTGGTCTGATGCCATTTTTGTTCAAAGAAGTGTAAAAAAAGAAAACTTTAATGAAGTCCAATGAGACCAGGGTGTGTCATGCACTGTTCGTACATTTTCCTACAAAGGGTAATGCACCAAAATTCTTGACAGTGAGCCAGTAATTTGTGCATAACCCATGTATTTTGGAAGGCTGCGATCATGTGACCAGTGTGCTCACTGGAGTAAAGATGGAAGTGGTCCATAAGCAGGCAGGTTGGGGTGGTGGTTGGATCAAAATCCCAGGACTTTCCTCAGGAGCACAGTGTCTGTACGATGTACGATCAGTAATCCCACAAAAGGCCAAATATACGATAATTTGACCATTTCATGAAGTTGTTGTTTTAATCAGTATGCCGGAGTTTTTTTGTGAGCCCTGAAGGCATCCGTTCCCATGTGACATGTTTCCAGCTAATCACACTTTGCTTAGCGTGAGATACGGGGGACGTTTGTCTCTGAACAATGAGCACGATTGGCTGAATGGTCAGCTGTACCCGCCCCATGAGATGCTAGGACCCATTAGGAAGTCGAGTGAGAATGAGATTCAAAACAGAAGAAGAGGAAAACAGAAGCAAGGAAAATGGAAAAAAAGTAAACACAGGAGTGACTATATTTGCCTATAGCGCATCAGTAGGATTTTTATTTTGGTTATTACGGATGTACGATAATTTCCCTCAAAATATGATAATTTTGAGTCTCTGGTACGATAATCCTACATTTCCCACCTGGCAACGCTGTTTAAAAGTATGTCTAACCTTTCTTTCCCCAGTTCCCCAATTCCCAATAACCTCTTTATCTTATCCTGGCTGCTGCACCTTCGTTGCGATGTTTGTGTACAGTATTGCGTGTTGAGAGACCAAACTAGTAAACTGTCCCCCCATTTTGGGAGCAAGCTAGCTGTGACATGAAGGTTTGACACAAGTTGGAAGAAGGATTTCATTGGTCAAATATATATTTCTGAAGGCTGCTGAAATCAAAGTCCACCTGAGTGTCTTTTGGGGGTGTGCAGGCATTCACAAAAACCCACACAATCAGATTTTATAAATTTCCGTGCAAGATTTTTGCTTTTCATTGTACAAAACAGACGAATGTTTCTGTTGCTGCAGATGTTTACCACCACGGTGAGAGAAGCAACCTGACAATGTGAGATCTAACTCAATAAAGAGATCTATAAAACAAAGTCATCGGGGAGTTGTCGTTGCTGCAGATTTTTGCAGCAACCAAGCTGAAACAGTCATCGCACAGTGACGAGCTAAAGAGACTTGTTTCCGTCATCAGAAAGATGCAATCTAATGTTTAACAAAGGGAGGAACACACGTGAAGCATGCACACGAGCCATGGAGCACCAGATGCCAACTTGGACAATCTGACGGCACTCAGCAAAGATGACAAAGTCGGAAAATCCAACTGAGGAGAGAGCGTTTATGAATTA
This sequence comes from Epinephelus cyanopodus, assembly GCA_026686955.1. Taxonomy (NCBI): domain Eukaryota; kingdom Metazoa; phylum Chordata; class Actinopteri; order Perciformes; family Serranidae; genus Epinephelus; species Epinephelus cyanopodus. Next base: position 6,578,367 of record CM048933.1, on the reverse strand, counting down.
TAGAATGACTCCATTACAGAGCGGAGCAGAAACGACAGCTGGAGTGGAGAGGAGACAGAAGAGAGAGCCGGCGTGAAATGTGAAAGGCAGGCAGCGGGATGACGGAGGGTTAGAGGAGGGGAGATGGAGAAGAGGTGTCAGATAGGAAGGCAGTCGTGTTTTTTATGCCACCCTCGCCCTCGCGGCACCAGGCCTCACTGTAACATGGATGTAGAGGGGGTTGCTGGGCCGGAGGATTGGTGCAGAGCCTGCCAAGCATCGTGATTGGTGGATGGGGGACGACAGGGAGGGGGCTGTGCGTGGTGGGGGGGAGAGGTAACACAACGCATCCCCAACACGCTGCAAAAAAAAGAGAACGGGGAAAGAGAGGAGGGTGAAATCAAATTAAAATGAAGGGGAATTAAAGGGAGCGTGCAGCGAGAGACGGAGGAGAGCGATTGATGAAGTGGCAGAAAAAGAGGAGGAAATTGAAGAGTGGGCTGAGAGAGAGTGACGGAGAAAGATGAGGATGTTGTTAGCGAGGTCTTTTATCCTCCTTCCCTCTGCTTTCCTGCAGCCCTCTCTTTCTCTCTCCACAGAAGAAGATCGACACCCAGAACTGGGACAGTCCATTCATTTCCACACATACCCACACACTTGCAAATCAGCAGATTAAACCCATCCTTGTTTCACTGAACACACCACTGTTTTTGTTTTTCCTCCTCTACAGCCAGATTAGTGTTCGGCACAATATGTTGAATTAATCTGACTGAAACGAGACACCTCCTTGTTTATGTGTGGGCAGCTGTCGTACGCAGCAGAGTTGTGTCTTGCTTATTGTAACCCAAATTAACTCAAATTGCTTTTTATTTTTGGCAACACATTTTGGTAACTGTTTATAAAATGAGTGTGTCCAGGGTGTACAGCAGCCCGTGTGAACAGGAATCGATGATTTGTGTATTTGTTTAATGAAGTTTTGGGGCATTATGTGTAAAAGAAAAGTGCGAAATCACTGCGTGTCATCCTATAATAAGTGGTGGCGAACAGCAGCAAAAAAGACGAGGAAATATATAGTTCAAAGGGATTTTTCTTCTTACCTGAAGTTCTATTTATCTAGATTTTTTTTGGATTTGTTTTGGTGTGAGTTGCAGAGTGTTGGAGATATCAGCTGTAGAGATGTCTTTAATACAGTGGAACTAGATGGCACTCAGCTTGTGGTGCTCAAAGGGCCAAAAAAATCTATTTCAAGAGCTAAACAGCAATGACTCTTTTAGAAATCATGACCTGGTTACTCAAGATAATCCACAGACCTTGTTGTGAGCACTATCATGTAGGAGCTATTTTCTTTCTGCCGAAATACACCTGCCAATCGTATCACCGTGTACAAGGCAGTGCGCATCATCTTATGGACAACATGACCATGGGCGGGTATGAGACAATCGGCCCCTGGGCACAGACAGGCGTCTCCTCCGTAGGACCGAAAAACACACTCACAGACTTTGTGGTGATTTTGCTTTTGTGTAGTGTTTCGTCTTTTCAAAACATGTTTGGTCTTTTGTTCCTATTTGTTGTCCATTTGTGTTTCTTTTTGTTTGTTTTGCCCCTTTTTGTAGTTCCTTTGTGTTTCTTTATCATTCCCCTGTTTGCAGTCATTTTGTGTCTTTTTTAGTTGTTTGCCCCTTTTTGTAGTTCTTTTGTGTCTCTTTGTAGTCCCTTTTTGTCTCTTTTTGGTTGTTTGCCCCTTTCTGTAGGCTAGTTCCTTTGTGTCTCTTTGTTGTCCTTTTATGTCTCTTTTTAGTTGTTTGCCCATTTTTGTAGTAATTTGTGTTGTTTCCCCCCTTTTGTAGTTCTTTTGTTTTTCTTTGTAGTTCTTTTTTGTCTCTTTTTGGTTGTTTGCCCCTTTCTGTATTTCCTTTGTGTCTCTTTGTAGTTGTTTGCCCCTTTTTGTTGTCATTTTGTGTTGTTCCCCTCTTTTTTGTAGTTCTTTTGTTTCTTTTTGTAGTCCTTTAATGTCTCTTTTTAGTTGTTTGCCCCTTTTTTAGTCATTTTGTGTTGTTTCCCCCTTTTGTAGTTCCTCTGGTTCCCTTTATAGTCCCTTTTTGTCTCTTTCTAGTTGTTAACCCTTTTTGTAGTTCTTTTGTGTCTCTTTGGAGTCTCTATTTGTCTCCTCAAGGTAATTTCATGTGTCTGCTTGAGGTAATTTTGTGTCTTTCTGCAGATCTTTGGCGTCTCTCTGTCGTCTTTTTCTGTCTCTTCCTGGTCGGTATGTGTTCATTTGAGTGACATTTTGCAGGGGAAGGCCGCGGGAGGCCTGATACTTTGGGGCCCTGGCCCTGTGCCCGGCAGGTCTGCTCAGTAATCCATCTATATTCGTGACAGCGCAAGATGTAAACGTTGATGGCATCCTCCTCCACTGAGCTGTAACGTTATCTAGCTCAGTGCTGCTAGGTGAGCAAGCAGTCGATGCACGCTTCTGTGCAGTGATATGGTTGGTGGGTGTAATTCAGTAGAGAGAAAACAGTTAGTAAGAGGATTTTGGGGTGAACTGTTCCTTTAAGTCGAGCTTTGACTGGGGGAAACACTGGCATATCATAAGAGAAGAGAGACAAACAGCGGGACAGGATGATTTGATGTTTCACCCCCTGTGTTCTCAGTGGGTGAGGTGTTGATGCATGGCACAGGAGTCACGACGTAGACAGGATGTGAGTCTGTGTCTGTGTTTGTGTGAAAGGAAGAGTCTCCTCGGCTGTATTCTCTGAGTGTAGCGGACATTTTGAAGGTGAGCAGCAGGGAGGAGACCCGCCTGGATCAGACAGACAAAAATAGACAGAGACACTCAAACACAGTTCACCAGTGTGTGTCTGTGTGTGTGTGTGACAGAGGAGTTTCATGTTGGCGGCTGCCCTGCAGGTGGGATGGACTGGACCCAAGTCCAAGACTAGTCTTTGTTTAACATCCTAATCTGGACAGACGTTTTCCACAAGACACATTTTGAGTGTTCAGAACCTTCAACAAGGAGCAACTCAAAATGGTTGGAATTGTACGTTTCTGTAAACCACAGACACACTACAGTTGTATGTTTCTAAACAGGTTGTTTGTAGCAAGACCTCAGCAGCATTTCCAGGCTTGATTGTGGAACTAAAACCACGTATTTTAAGCCAAGACACGATGTTTTCTGAACCATAACCAAGTAGTTTTTGTGCCTCAACTTCCTGACTTCCTGCCAGAGAATCATTTCAGATGTTCATAATCATTAATGGTTTTCTAACTGTTTTTTTTTTTTGTAGTGATTCACTGTAGGAGCCTTTTTTTATGCTACAATCACCTCACAGTTCGGTGCTTCTCCAGGGGTCCTGATCCAAGGTGATTCCCCGCTTTTTGCTCAGTGCATGCTGGGATGAATCTCAGTCCCCTCTCACCTTGAATAAGTACGCTACAGGAGGGTGTGTGCACTGTAGAATTGGGTGGATACATGGAGTCTGCTTGCACCACCAGGCTGTGCAGGGTTGCAGTGGATACAGCGTGGCTCTGGTGAGGTAAAGCTGCACTCATGCTTTTTGTTGAGAGGTTTTTAAGGGGCTCTTAGTTTATTCATGCCCTGGCCCACTAACACTGTGCAGAGATGTGCAGCCACTCAGGATTCGCGGAGCCAAAAACACTGTCCTAATTTACACTATTCCCACTCCCTCTCTCTATACATGCCCATGTTTGCTCTCGACACTTCTTCATCTTTCACACATAGACCCTTTTAGGGCCGACATCACAGTGACATCAGCATGTTAGCTGGAGGCGAAACCTGCCTCTCCTCCACAGGGCTGTAGGCTACACAGGAGTCTTAAAATGTGTTTGTCTTGTTGTGTTATTGGGAGCCAGAATAGAAGGAGTCATGGCTCAAAACCAGCCGCCACTGCTCATCAACAAAGACAGCTATGGTTAAATGTGATAAGACCAAAGGACTGGGCGGAGGCCATCATCAAAAATGCTCACATGCAGCGCACACTTCATATCAGGTTAGGGAAAAGTATTTCCTGTTGTAGGGATGAATAACGTTATGTGTATTAAGGGTTATCATGTCCATCTCATCAGAAACTGGGGAGGGATTAAGAGGAATATTGGATTTCTCTGGAGTGCTAAAGAAAGTGTCGTCCTCCTTTGTAAGATTGGCTTCCTGTGACATCATCCATCCACTGAGTGAGAGCATACGGGTTGGCCAGTCTGGTCCCGTTGGTTAGTGTTTACTTATTCAAGTAACACTGGCGGTCCCGGAGAGTGAGTGACCTGACATGGTGCGATTGTAAATTCAGTCTGACGCTAGAAAGAAAGGAAGCGTTGTATTTCTATATGAATTAACAAACAGTTAAGTTCTCTCGGCGCTCTGCCACTCCGAACTGTACATTCTGATAGCGCTCCAAATTTCCAAAAAGTCCGAAAGTGCACTCCGACACTCGGAATGAATATTTCTGAATGCACCACTCGCATCATCTTCCTCCATTGTTTAAAACAAGCCAACAGAACTTGCTAGCTCGTGTTAGCTAATGTTCGTGGAGAACTGTTTTGCCTCCAACTAAGCCCCGCCCACCAAAAACATCATACTGTTTACTAACAGCAATCAGGCAAAAGGTTTGCAGCCACTGACTTGGGATTTTTCAACACAAAGCTTCTGTTGTTCGATGCAGTCTCTTATTCAGCTTCAGAAGCTGGAACATTTTGTGATTTGAACAAAGTTGATAATTTTGTAGCTTACACAAAAACTACAGCTCCAGAATCACTATGATAAGCACACACTCTCTTCTAAGGTCGATCTTACAAGTCTTTAGTTGTAATCTGTGACTTTTAACCTGATGGTGTTTGTTAAAGGCTTGAAAAGCAGAAATTTTAAGCAAACAACAATATTTGAATTTTTATATCCTTTAAATTACCCTCATTATCTAGAAATATGGAATGGACATCATGGTGTATTCTTAGGTTATATGCACTATCTCTAATGTCAGTGGGATTTTAAATGAGGTTTTCCTACATAACCTCAAATTTCTGGTTTCAGTTCAGCTCTCTATACGAGAACTGAAGGATAAATACAGAATGTAGGACGTTTAACAGAAACCACAGCCCAGTGTGGCCACGAAGCCTGAGAGTCAGCAGAGAGAGGAAACAACCATGCTGATGCTGGATGTACAGCTAAAGTGCTTCATTGATTTTCTGAGCATTTCCTTAATTGCCTTTGGACTCTATGAGCTGTAAAGCTAAAGGCCTCTGCTCGTTCAGTGCTTCTTCTCTTCTTCTGCTGTTTTCTCTGTTTACTGTAGGTTTCATTGTTTCCTCATCTGGCTGTTTGTTTATTGTGTAACGGAGCCAGTGAGTGAAAAACTAATATTTAGTGTAGCAGCACAACAGATACTCGAGCGAGGAGAGGCGAGTTAGGAGAATTATATTGACAACTGAAAAGTGCAGCTCGTTTTCTCTGGGCATCAAATGCAGCAGCTTGGTCAGTAGCCGTTGGCGACACCAGACACCCTTTAGTGTTAGAGACACACCAGGCTTTTAATTAACTCCAGTTTAAACCCATCTGTGGCAATGGAGAGCGAGAAAGTCTGTGAAGGGCAGGAAGGAGCAGCGATGGGTGGGTCAAACAAACACAGGACTTTCACCTTAGAGACTGGGATTCATGTCATGCATGAAAAGAAAACTCAACATGAGTTTTTTTTTCTTGTCACTACGTTACATAGTTTGTCACCTGACATACATGTTACATATGTCGCATAAGTCACGTGACATATTCATAAATTTACTTCCAAATAAAGTCACGTACTTATTTCATTGTCTGGCTCTACACATTTTGCACACTGAGCACAAGCTTTTACCCTCGGGCAGAAGAAACAAAATTTTAACTGAATTGTTTAGAAAATTAATTTGTACCAACCTCAGTTAAGATTTTAAATGATGTTGCTTGATGGTTTTCGTGGGCGTGTTGTGTTTTGCGTATGGCACTCTGTTGTGTGCAATACATGAATGGCTGATGTGCAATACTGGTATGTGTAGTATGTTTTATGGTGTATGCTTTTATTGTCTCTGGACTGTTATTGTAAGCTCCTGGGTGCAAGACAAAATTTCCGTATCGTATTGTATCGTATCGTGTCGTAACCCAAACCCTGATCTTTTTTCAGTGAGAACGTTTTGAAATGCGCTATTTCATTACATGACAATCATTGCATTTTTCCAGGGTAAAATGTTTTCTGTGAACACTAACTTTCCTTTTTGTCTTTTTATAAAGCAATGAAGCTTTTAGTTTGTGAAATGTTGGAAAATATTTTTTAAAAATACAGAAAAATGTTCATCAACAGGTGACATCTTAGAGAAGGCTAATCCAGTCAGGACCTCTTTAGTCAAAGAAAACTTTATTTCCATTTGTAATTTGATATTTGACAGTATGGAGTATGGAGAGCACACATCTTTGCCCTTCCATGTGCATACAAGGAAGCCAATCCTCCAAAAGCCCAAAATATTCATTTATTTCTGATCCTCACATTGAAAATAGCAGATCAAAGTCTTCACTGCGTCCAGTTAAATATCTCAACATCCACTGGATGGAGTGGCACAAATTTTGGCACAAATATTCATGATCCCAAGATGATGAATCCTAATGACTACAGGTGATCCTCTGAGTTTGCCTCTAGCGCCACCATGAAGTTGACATTTTAGGCTTTTAGTGAAATGTCCCAGCATCTGTTGGACGGATTACCATGAAATTTGGTGCAAACTTTCAACTCTCCAGAGGATGAAAAAGAATAACTCTGGTGATCCTCTGACTTTTTCTTTTGCACCATCATAATTTCAGTATTTCCATTTGTCCAACACTTTGATTTATTACCAAAAACCTGCAACACTAATGACATCTCATCAGCATCAGCTGCAATATATGTTTACTGCAGTCTCGTTAAACTCTCAGACTATCTGTCTCTTCCTTGTTTCTGTTTATTCCTCTGTTTGTGTCACGTCTCGTTATAATGAGACAAAGTAGATGTTGCAGATGTCGTGATAGCAGGTCTGTGTGGGAGCAGTTTGGCTGCACCATCACACACTCGCTGCACATCCCTGCTGGTGCTCTATGTGCTGTGTGTGCTTCTGGTCCAGGCCAGATGTTAATTTATTCATGACCAGCGCTCGTGTCTCTGTCAGAAGAGATTAACCGAGCGGAGCCACAGCAGCTTTCCTTCTTTCTTACTTGTTGTTTTTAATGTTTAGGACCTCGTTGTTGTGTTGGTATATTTGCAGGAGTTTTGACACCCAGATGTGAACAGCTGAGAGTGTGTGTGTGCTTTGAGGAGCCGACAGGATCGATGTCTGTCTGTGGGTGTTTCTGTGTGATTGCCTGTTTCCCCGCTGGGCTGGCAAAATGTGTCTACCTTTAAATCGCCATATACACACACACACACACATATAGATTTGCACACAGCCTTACATCAGCACAGTGCCTGTAATCCAGCAGCAGCAGCAGCAGCAGCGTCATCTGCCGTCGACCAATGAGCAGAGAGCGCAGCAGCCAATTGCAAGGAGACCTAATGAGGGACGGATCCTGCAGCTGACAGTGAGAACTAGTTGAAGGGGGGGTTTCTAGATGCACAGTCTGATGTCTGGAGTTTCTACATCTTTAAAAAGAGACTAAATAATGTGTCAGATTTGTGGTTAAACACATGTAAGATATCACACATGTGGAGTCTGGTCACATTCAGCTGGAAATGAAATGTGAGAGTGAAGAGCAGCGAAGAGGAGCTGAAGAGTTTGAACACTGTGTTTTCATCCTCCTCTCATGTGCTGCTGTGAGAGTACTGAGACTGCAGTAGCCGAGCGGCCAATCAGATCGCAGCACCGGTCGGAGACAGGACAACACACACACACAGACACACACAGACACACACACACCCTTATCTACCCATTCTCCGTTGCTTAAATAATACATACAATAACCAATGATGTGAGCATTTTTCCAAAGAAGGAGGACATGTTTTCTTTTGTAACCAGTTCTTAATATACAATATTGATAACAGTATTGATTCTATATTGAAATTTAGTTTTGTGTTTTAGTCTTTGCAACAAACTGGGACAGACAGTCGGTGTTGTTTCTGCACTCCACTGCTGCAGCTGACGCAGTAACGCTGAGTGACCACTAGGGACTGTCAGAGGACCTGGAAATTAATGACCAATAACCAAGCGAGCGGAGGTTCTTTTGTGTGTGTGTGTGTGTGTGTGTGTGTGTGTGTGTGTGTGTGTGTATGATTTCACATGTCTCACACATTGGAGTATAGTGCAAACACTTACCCAAATAAAAAGGCTTTTTATCAATCCATAAAATGTGTCAGTCAATCGACATGAAATTGATCAACTACATTGATGATTGATTGATTTTTGCACAACATAAGGAAAATATGTGACAGGCTGCTCTTACTATACTGCTAAAATACAACAAATCGCTCGTATAGTTTTTAAGAAAATTAAAGGAAATCATTTCCAACTGAACACTGAACTGACCCCAAACGCCATCAGTTAAAAAAATAAGAATGATAGTTACATTTCAAAGTGCAGTTTTCTACTCATGCTCTCAACTAACTCAAAAATCTTTGAGTGCGGTATCAAGGTCTTTCTTGACGTGTTTATTGTGTTAGTTGGCGTCATGGTAACGATAACGATAGTTCCAGTTTCTTGAATGTGACAATTTGCTGTTTATTTCTGTCATCTATGACATTAAATGGAAAATCTAGTCAACAAAAACAAGCTTAGTATAGACATTACCTCGACCTCAGAGAAACTTTGAATGCTGTTTTTTTTGTCATAGACCTAACCATTAATGAGTCAAGAAAATAATTGCCAGATTAATCAGTTATGATTATACACAGCACGGCGTGAGCTGTCTTATCTTTAAATGGTGTTTAATCCCGCAGTTTCAGTGTTAGACCATCCACCACCTTATTAAAATCCGCTCTGAGCTAACGGGGGGTTTCCACCCTCAAGCCACAAAACAACTTTTGTGATGATCTCCTCAAATACTTATATTTTATTATCTTATTTTAATAATCATGTTTTGGATTTTTTTTGCTCTTTTGCACCGGCAGGACTGGCCACTAAATTTTGTTGTACCTGTGCAGTGACAATAAAGGTCTATCAGTTGTTTTTATCTAATGTTTTTTAATCATCATTGTGACATCAACTGGTGCAGTGAACACATGGTGAAAGACTGAAAATGCACACAAGGATTTTTTGAGTCAGCTGAAAGAGAGTATCAGTAGAAAACTGCACTTTAAAAATTAACTATTATTCTTTTTGCACGGTTGCTTTTTTCATTTGGATGTTCAATTTGTTCAGTAAAATAATGTTCAGAAAACAACATAACGCAGTAGAAAACTGAGCACACTTTAATATCTGTTTATCACCAGTAATGTTATCGCGATATTCTACAACGCTATCCCATATTTTCCTCATATCGTGCAGCTCATGTCAGTGGCATCAGGTCGTTACGATGGGCCCTAGCGCATATATATATGTATATGTACTTTACTAGCAGTGTGTCTTACTGTGTTTACTGTTATATCCACTTGCAGATGTACCCAGCTCGTCAGTCTTGAGAGCTTTTGCACCTAAACTATTTTAATTTTTTTTATTGAGACTTGATACTGGACAACATCGACACACATATTACCCAGCAATCGTCTTTACATATCTGTATTAGGGCTGCAACTAACGATTATTTTCATTGTCAACTAATCTGTCGATTATTTCTTCAATTGGTCGACTAATCATTTTATCGAAAATGTTTTAAAATGTTGAAAAATGTCGGTCTGTGTCTCCCAAACCCCAAAATGATGTCATCTAATGTCTTGTTTCTTACTCACGTCAAAGGGTTTTAGTTCACCGTCATGGGAGAGTGTGTAAAGCTGCCAATATCTGAACATAACCTACAATAAGAGTATTTTGGGTACTTTTATAGCACTTTTCTATGAAAAAAAGACTCAAACCGATTAGTCAACTACTAAAATGGTCACCGATTATTTTAATAGTCGATAAGTCATCGATTAGTCGACTAATCATTGCAGCCCTAATCTGTATATGACAAAAATTACGAATAGGAAGTGTATATTAGGTTATTATTTGTTATAGTTTGATACAATTTCACAAAGACAGAAAACCATGATGGAGATGTGTTTGCCTTTTTGAGGGTATATATAATTCAACGTGAGCTCTTCTTTGAACACAGGCGTATATCAGGTGGCAGACGGGCCCCAGTGTAACCGCATTTAAGGCCCTGGCTTGTGTGCTCGCAATGTTGTGATGGAAAAACAAATTAAAACAGCAGTAGTTCAGAGTGTGGAGTTGAATATTTTTGTTAATATTCTTATACAATACCCAAAACCAAAGCCAAACTTTTTTCCTCTATGGAAGTCGCCATGTTCTCCTCCAGTGCCCAGAACAGACAAAACCACTGGCTGCAGATAGATAGAGATGTTTGCGTTTGTGTGTGCGCCACCAGTTCTCCTACACGCTTGGCACGTGGTAGAAGTTTCAGTTCTGGACGTCACTAAACCCAACACACTGGACCTTTAAATCAGGAGCTATCTGACGAATCTGTCCAAACATGCGGTGCCAGATTTAGGCATCGCATGTTTCAGGTATCAAGAACATATTTAGGACTGAAATAGCTGCATGATGGAAAACTTTGTCGGTAATGTTTGGTTAAATAAAAGGCGCCCCCGCTGGCGCCGGTGACATCAGTTTCCAGAAGGCGTGGATGTGGCATCCCATCATCATTCCTTCTGTGTAGGTTAATCCAAATGTCACTGATAATAGTTTTAACACCGGCGGGTTCTCTCCATCCCACGACATTCACTGAACCCAATGCGGCGCTGCAAATTTAGGAGCTTCAGTTGCCATGGCAACCCCTCCCTCCCTCTCACAGATGTCATAAAACACCAAAGACGGATCATTAAACTGGTGTCTGTGTGTGTGTCGGGGGTGGATGGGTGATATGAGTGTGTGATGCGGCGCAGCCTTTGTCAGCCTCCTTCACACCTGCAGCGACACAAGAGACACAAATACCGGTATTTGTTTCTGAAAGAAAGAAATCGACCAGTCGATCGATAACAAAATAATCGGCAACAGTCAGTCATTGGTTTTATAATTCTGCTGGTTGGGATGCGTCGGTTAAACAAGCCTGAGCGCCGTGACTCTTGACATCATCAAGGTTGACCCAGTTCCATTTTGATGCAGCAGCCGGTCTGATCTTTATCATCGTGTTTTTAAGGAGGAATCGAACCCTTTGAAGATGTTTCACTGAACACCAGCTGCACGGGGTGACGCTCCACATCTCTGTGCCCGACATCGCATACTATGAGTTACACACCTGATATGTGTACTATCATTCAACATACGTAATTCTCGGTTTGCTTTGATACGATACAGTGATGTAACGGTATGTTTTTGATACAGCAAAAAAGTATTTCCTTGATTATTTACTCTTAATTGTATCAACAACACTATCAGGCAGCTCAGCACAACATTGGTCTGTTCAACCATCAAGAATATAAATGACCCAGAAATAAAGAGACAAAGCAACACCAGTAATTGTTTCCATATCCTGCAGATTGTCCACCCAGTATGAATTTAGGACAGAGCCAGACACAATGCGTGTAAGTTCCCACTGAGATTTTACATCTTAGACACAGAGGTGAAACTTGGGGGTTCAGTTTATGTCTTTTACTGGGAGAGATTTGCAACTGGTGCAGGATTTTATATTGTAGCAATCTAGTGCAATTACACACTGACATCTTCCCTCCATATCCAATCCCATTCTTCCTCATCAATATTTATACCAAGTTAATTTCCTCTTTTTTTGCAGCAGCTGGGACATTCAACACATCAGTCTGTTTAAAACATTATAAAAGTGAGTAATTGACTCGTTGGACACTGAGGCAGTAACTGCTCTATGTTATGGCTTTAATATGACAAAGTGTTTCTTTGGTCACGAAATCTCTGATTTGAAGTTCTCTAAAGAAGTGGCATCTGAGGAGATTATAATTTCCTTCATTTTTAAACTGTTTTAAAACAAAAACAAGGTATTTTTTATTGGTAATTCAATAAGATGCACAGAGCATCAACAGACAAACAGAACCAACAAGGACAAAAAAACAAACCCACCCAGGAACAAACACAGAAAGCCATGTATATTTTCGAAAAATCTTTTTATTTATTTATTTTTTTGTCCTTTTAAAAGGAATTAAAGGACAAAAACGAAAGATAAATAAATAAAACTATTTTTTGAATATATATATACATAAATACACAAAAAGAACTTTAAAAATATACATATATTAAAAAAAATTTATTATTATTATTATTACAATTTTCCAGCTTCCATATTTGCCACAAAACTTAAAAATGGCTGCCAGGTGGCAAAAAGGCATGCAGTTGATCCTTTATGGAGAATGATACATAACATCCTTAATCCAGTGTCCATATGTTGGAGGTGAAGAGTCCTTCCTTTACACAGGATGATGGGCTCTGCTTAATTTAACATCTTGAGTTACTCCAAATATTGCCATGGACATAGATGAGTTATTAATTGATTTAATTTTATTTTAATTCATTTATATATCAAAACTAACATTATAAAGTATGATTTTTATAATCTTGATCAATGACCTTAGCAGCATTTAAAACAAAAACAGATCCTCGTAAAAATAAACAAGATGTAGTGTTGTAGGTATGAATAAATACAAACAAAAGGAACAATTCTGTTTCTGAGAGAAATTTCCCCCTTTTTTTAAGTATAAACACTGACATCATAATGTGGGATTTTGTTTTTTTGTTCAAAGCAGGAATTAGAGTGTGGCTGAAATGGGCTTAATTTCACTAAAGAGATACTTCGCTAAATTTTCAACCAGCTTTGTATCAAAACAATGTGAGTATTTCGGCATTCGGCAAAGTTTTGCTGCCTCTCCCAGGCTATTGCTCGAACGACAGGCTGTACTTATGCATTTCAGCTTTACCCACCACCCGTGCTGCCACCGTGGACACAAAGGTTAAGAGACTGAGCCAAAATCCAATCAAACGCTAAAACTAGGCAGTGCTGATCAAGTATAAACCAAGACTGTGTTTCCGCACTGTCCATTTCTCACATCAGTGCCATGTTCAGCTGTAATAGCGAGTTTGTTAACAGGAAGTGGCGCCATACTGTTTCCTGCACAGTAGCAATGGAGACCAAATGGTGAAACCAAGCCGTCTGATCAAATATGTGATCAAATATCAACCAAGATTCTGTTACTGAGTTGAATATTTCTCACCTCATATGTTTTCAAAAACATGTTCTAGCTTGACATGAGACTGTTTTCTTGCCAGCCGGCCGCCATTGTGTCAAACGGATGAGTTTGCATTATGTCACCCACAACCGGGAGTGTTAATTAGTCTGGTGCGGCTTCAGTGGCTAAACACTGATTCCCTCTGGATGTTTGTTTGAATCTTTGGGATGACCAGCATGTTGCCAGCAGGAGAGGATCTTCTGGGTACATGTCTAAGAGGTATATCTAAGAGATGGGCTGGTGCTGCCATTCAGTGATTTAAAAACTAACAAGAGAATCTTAAAATCAATTATAAAACCGATAGGGCTGTACCCAAATATTCGGATATTCGAATATTTGTTTCTATGGGTAGGTATTTGTTATGAAAATTTGGTATTCAATACTCATTTTTTTTATTTACTTTTTTTTTTTGTTGTTGTTGGTAAATGTCAATAAAATTCAAAACTTTTAAATTGCATTGTTAAAAATGTGAACGAATATTCGAGTATTCGTTACAAATTCTGCTGAAGGTCCGAATGTTAAAAAATGGTATTGGGGACAGCCCTAAAAACCGACAGGCAGCCATGCAGTGTGTTTAAAATAGGAGATATACAGTATGTGCTCTTTGTGTGGTCGTCGTTAGTATTCAAGCTGCTGCATTCTGGACAGGATGTAGGCGGCCAGCAGCTTCTTTAGGTGGACCAAACAAGAGAGCACTGCAGTAGTCAAGCCTAAAGGTAATAAAGGCAGAAGGCTTCATGTATTAGTCCGGGAGAGAAACTGACTGACCTTGGCAGAGTTTCTGAGGTGATAAAAACAGTTTGGTGATGTTTCTAATTTGTGACTCAAAGCTGAGGTCAGAATCCAAGATCCTTTTTCTTCTAGCCCACTGCATTGTAACAGGAGATTTACCACATTGCATTGTGGGATATTAATGCCAGCATAGCGTGCAGTGTGTGCATACTGTAATATTTCACTGCAAATAACATGCAGATCATCATTCACACATACATTCTGCTTCCAAAATTCTTCCTCAGGCATTCACTCATATTCCACAAGACACTCTAAGGTTTCTGTATTGTCAGACTTCCATTTATCAATATTAATTGAAATACAGAGGACCAACTCGTTGGAACAACCTACTTCCATCACTATAATCACCATCTGCATTATCGTTAATTAAAAACCATCTGAGAACGACTCAACAGTGAGGTCTGAAAAATTGTCAGGTCTTTTTTTTTGTCTAGATGAAAATCGACTTATAAGTCAGTCATTCATTCATCATCCGTAACCGCTTATCCTGTTAGGGGTCGCGGGGGGCTGGAGCCTATCCCAGCTGACATTGGGCGAGAGGTCCAACAAACACTGGACTTTCACCCGGGGGCCTGGTGTTTGTCTCCCAGCAACCCGGCTGGGTGGATGGTGTAGACTCGGTCCAGGCCTGAGCCAGCTCTGCACACGTCACCGCAGTCTGCGAGCAGAGACTGATAAGCTGCTGGCACATGTCTGAAGCTGTAGCACAGAGCAAAAACAAGATATTTCTGTCAGAGAAAGGCTTGTAATGAAAACTGCACCATCTCGCTGTCACCTTTACCTTAATACGCTTTCATATAAAGACAGGTGAGCCTGCGTTAACCCACTTTAAACTGCATTCTGTCTGAATGTTTTTAATGTGAGCATCACTCAAGGTTGTTCTGCAGCCGAAGCAGCAGTGAGTGCATTTTACGTGTCGTGTCCTACGAGCCAGGCTGACAGACACTAAGTGATGAGATGGGGATTCAGTGTCAAGCTCAAGGAGAGTTTAACACAACGAGGAGCTGTTGCCTGAAATGACCCTGAAATATGTTGCAGTCATGAGTCAGACTCTGGTATCTGATGGTCCAGTGTTCATCAGGTGACGATGTAAGGATCTGTCTATGTCCTGTTTTAGGCTTTCTGGCAATGAGTGGTCGTGTATCTGCTCTCGCACCATGTTGATAGGATTAATTACCTCTTTGTCCTTTGTCATCTCAGAGCAGAAAGTGGCAGGGATGGAATTTGATAATCTCTAAATCTCAATAATCTCCACTGTTGCAGGTTTTAAACATTACAGACGGCCTATCCTGCTCATTTTCAGGTTCATGCTTGTATATTGGGTTTTTGGAACAGGTTTACATGCTTTAATATTCATAGTCGTCACAGTCTCTGTGCTGGATCACCTGTATTCTCCTCCATCTGAAACGCTCCTGTAACTCCTGTCTCGTTAAGCCCCCTCCTGGAGAGCACAGTCAGCTCTGATTGGTCAGCGTTACTGAAGCGTTTTTTTATACTTCTGCGTCAAATTGATGCCATACGTCATAGAAGCATAGTCTATAAGACAGCTGTTTTGTCAGTGAACCTTGTGAGCTGTAATGGAGCTAAATTTTGTAACGTTACCTTTGTTAAATGTTGCTGTTTTCCCTGGTTTTATATGAGTAGAGGAAAAGTCTTCTAGCTGCTAGGCTAATTTATACAATGTAAAATGCCATAGGCTTGTGCTAATAATGTTAGCATGTTGTATTTGTGGGGAAAATGTGTCCAGATAAAGACAAGTGTTTGTCTGTGAGTGCTGCGAGTTATAGTGAAGCTGATTTGTGTACTTGTGTTTGAAACTGTCTCTATTAAGCCATGTTTAATGTGTGTTTAATGCGTGTTGACACAGACGCACCACTGCACAAGTATAAACTCCTGTGACATCATAGGCCACATGCGTAGGCTCTGTATAGAGCACAAGTATACACAAGTATAAATCCACCTTGAGCGCTCCCAGCGTCTCTGCACGGTCACTGCAGCCGGAGAATAGAGGCACTTTTAACTGTGAAAATCACAAATAAAAGCTTCAGTATGGTGCGAAATCTGGAAGAAATTGACAACATCAGCAAGCAAGATTATGTTTCCCCGATGCTAGCATGTAGCTACATGTAGCAGTGTACTCACAACCAGGGGAATGACTGTGTATATTGTGCTAAATGCTATCATCAGGGAAACGTGAACTTGCTTGCCAGTGTTGTAAATTCCTCCCTGATTTTTTGGAAGCCTTTACTGGTGATTTTAAACAAGAGAAAGAGCCACTATACACTGAGATTTTTTCAGGGGAATGGGTCGTTTAAACGTGAAGAGCTGAAGAAAAATTGTCGGGGTATAGTCAGTTTAACAAAACCAGGATCTTTCTTTAAACCTTTTGTGCCCAAACCAAACCTGCCAAACCAGACATCATAAAATGTATTTATTATTCAGCAGGGATTGTATCAGTTTTGTGATCCAGTGACAAATGACGTTGGATCAGAAAACAGTTACAAACATATTTTGTCATTGGTACATCTGAACTCTCAGTGCGGAGGTCACTGTCAGGCTTACTGACCGGCTCATCTTGTACCAAGTTAACTGATGCTGCTTACCTCTTTAATACCTGAGGACAAATCCTGCTTATCTGTCTGCTGGGCTCTGGGCCTGAAGCCTCGGCTCTGTTTGTGTCTGTTTGAATCATCCTGACTCGTTGTCTCTGCTATGAGGAGACTTCATGGTGCAGTAACATGTTTTTATGCATGTAGATAATCAGTCCTGTGGTACGCAGCTTTCTGTCTGCAGATTATTTTGGGTGCAGTGGTCTCTGTGTTTACTATGCAGCCATGTAGGAGATGATGGATGCAGATACTGTGAGTCAGGCAGGGATTCCCTCAGCATGTTTCATACACACAGACACACAGTTTTAACTACTTTATATACAGATGGGGTCTGTCCAGGCAGGCACGGAGTAAATCTGAGATGATTCATGGGACAGGAAAGAAGGAAAAACAAAGTTCTGCTGCAGAATTTTTTGGCTTTTCTGCGTTTAAAGTGGAAATTCTCTGCTAACAACTCAGTGAAATGTGACGGCAGGTGTGAAGGTAGACTCGTCCAGTCCTGTACTCAGTGCTGGAGGGGACAGTAGCTGCCTGCCTGAAACAGGTGAAGATGGAAAGATATTCATAGATTTCAATTTCTCGGATCAGTAAATCAAACAAAACGTTGTTAAACATCAACGACGCTCCTCTCCAGCTGTGGTAAAGTAGACAACAAGCTACAACCTAATTTCCATCACAACGAGCCGTCCTCAGAGACAATGACTTTATATAAAGATGGACAACACGTCTCCGGTTCCTCCCACTGTATAAAATTGAAGCCAAAACATCTCAGATTGCAGCAAAAAAAATTTCCTGTGGCCCTAAAAGCATTTTCTCCATAGACCATCATCACTGTAAGACTGTTGACAGGACACCAGGAACTGAAAACTTGTTTTAATTATGAATTTTCCTCAAGCGGAGAAAAGCGTCTTAAAGATCTGTGAGGTCATCACAATGTCTTTGAGACAAATGGGAGAGTAGAGTACTTGGTTTTAAAGGAAAGGGTTTTGCAAGATTTCTATTGGGAAAAATATTCACTAACTTCACTTGATTATTAAGCGTACCATCCCCAAAATCACTTCATACATCAGTGATCTCCACTTGGTCGTAATACAATATTTAATTAAAAAAACAAGCTTTTGGATTAATTCAGTTTTTATACAGTGTAGTGTCCCCAAATATTTAATAACTTTACTCTTAGAAAATAGATGTTTTTTAATGTGCCCAATGTTCTGAAAATTCAAAGACTTTGAAACTGAAACTGTTCAGCTATTGATGAGTAATTTATTAGTCATTTTCTGCTAATTTAAAACAAAAAAAATTGTTATGAGTTTTGTCAGAATTCACAAATTATTTTGCGACACTTTCACCATTTTAAGAAATCTGTCAAGTTAAGTGTTTCTGATTTCTTCCTACACCACACAGACATTAAAAAATGAAATGTGTGTGTTCAGGCCAACACTGTCTCCTAGAAATTACATTTGTTTGTTACTAAACGTCGTCGTGGCAACGTAATCACTGCCTGGATTATGTTCAGAGATAACCTTTCTATCAAGTAACTAAACACTACATTCATGTATCAGGCTTTGGAAGGAGGTGGTTGGACAGGATGGCAGGTGTGTAAAGTACAGTGCCATGACAACAGAATTTTGGGTTTATGTCCAGACCAGTACTGTGGTATGTTCAGGGAAAGACTGAAAGATTGAAAAACTGAATCTACTTTTATTCCTGGACAAGGTGCCACCAGCTGGAAAAGTTTGTAACCACCTGTTATTAAATGTTTTTATGCCTCCGTGCCAATGATAGCCCAGGCTGAAGCACAATGTTTTTAGGCTGTTCGTCCACAATATTTCAAGAATCCCATGAGGGAGTTGTTTCAAATTTGGCACAAACGTCCACTTGGACTCATGGATGAACTCATTAAAATTAGTTGGTCAAAGGTCAGGGTCACCGTGATCTTGTATCCGTCTCTATCTCACCAAAGCAACATTGTAAAGAACGCCATGTTTGCTCCAATTTGGCATAAACATCCACTTGGACTCAAGGATGAATTGATCAGACTTAGGTAGTCGAAGGTCAAAGGTCAGGGTCACCATGCTCTTGTATCCTGCCCTGTTCGGTTCGGTTCAATCAAACTCAAGTGCGTTTCATTTGGGCAGGAGTGAACACAGCAATAACACTCGGATGTGCACCAAAACAGACCTTCTTGAAGAGGTGGTCTCGGTCTGGTTACAAACGAACTCTGGTGCAGTCGGTTTGTGGTGAGAACGTGTTCCGACCTGGATCCGAACCAACTGCAGTCACATGACACATTGTTTGAATTATCTTATATATCTTATATCAATCGCAGGCCCCTAAATTTCATCGAATCAAAATCGCATCATGGCAGACTTCGTAATATCGGCAAATATCGTATCGTTGTCCAAAGAATCGATGTAATACCACATCGTGATGGAGCTGTTGATTAACACCTCTGTTAAAATGTACAGTATCTCCCTCTTGGATTCAGTGCAATAAAAGTATGAAGTACAAACTTGGAGGAAACTTTCATGCTTTACCATGTGACGTGCACACACTCATTGTCCTCTGATCCCGTGTTGTTCCAGTGAGAGTTAGTTTGAGATTAACGCCGGAAACTCTTCTGTCTCCCCCCACCTCCCCCCCTCCTCCTCCTCCTCCTCCTCCTCCTCCTCCTCCATGCTCTGGACTTTCTCACTGCAAGCCAGGTATTTTTAGCCGTGACATAATGCCCCTATCTCTCCCTCTGCCTCTCTCTTTCACTCACACTCTTTCACTCTCTGTCTCTCTTTCTCTCCCTCACACACACAGTGCGTCCCTCCCCCTCTCTCCTCTCCTCCTCTCCCCCTCTCCTCTCTGGCCCCCCATCCCTCTCTCCCTAGCCTCCCAGGCTATAGGGCTAGCTGCAACAGTAATTGAGTGCTCAGGTTTCACTCTTTGAGCTGCAGGCTGAGAAACATGGCAGTGGAGGAGGCAGCAGACTATTTGGCAGAAGTAAGTCTTTCCTGTCTGTACTTTACTGTAAAGTCATCGAGCTCTCTGACTGTAAACAGACTCCTGTGTCCCGTTGCGTTGCATTCATGCTAACAAGATTTGGTGGGAATTTACAGCCAGTGGGGTTTAGAAGTGATGGCGTGTGGCGGTGGCCGGTCCCGGCGGATGTCGGATGAGGTGGGACGCTGTAGGTTGATGGGACGGGTCGCAGTGGCAACTCTGCTGCACCACTCTGCTGCAGTGTGCGTGGATCTGCGTGTGTGTGTGAGTGTGTGTGTGTCTCACTGTCTGTAACTGCTTCACTGTGATTGTAGATTTAGAAATTGCTGCTGATCATGTTTGAGCCTGTAGATTCAGTGTTGTGTGGACACAGTTTCATGCTGCAGAGGGATGTGAATGGAGGCACCTGACCTTGGATCAGTGGCGCATGCTCTGTGTGTGTTTGTGTGTGTGGAAAAGGGAGTGAAATAGGAAAAAGGGAGATTAAAAGTTAAACGCAAATGGGCGAGATTGACATTTTTAATAAGTTGATTTTCTCATTCAGTCAAATCTTTGTAGTGAGGTGGTAAGACCGACCTGCAGGAGCCCCTGTGATCAGAAAGGTCTCCCTAAACCTGGTGATATGTGATATTCACTATGCAGTAAATGCTCGCTCATCATTGGCTCACTGCAGGACCCAAGCAGCATTGTAATGGCAGCAAACTTAGCTGGAATTCAGCAATATTTATCTGACCAAGCACGAGGGCTTAAATCTGATGTGCTGCTGTGTTCATAAATATTGTTTTCCTCACAGTAAACAGGTGTTTCTGTTAAATATAACCTTTACACACAAGCTAGCTGGAGGTATGAATTACTAACACCGCCTCGTCCCTCAGTCGTCGCTGGTTGCAGGGGGGGCAGCTCCTGTGTTGGAATGTGTGCGTATCTGTCATGGATGAATAAAGTTACACAGGAGTGACACACGTCTCCACTGCACTGTTAGACTCTGCCACGATGTCAGTAAATCTTAAAATTACTGGTGTGGGGTCTTTTATAGTTTCTGTGGTCATTTTGGCACCAATAAATCCATTAAAGGAACAGTGTGGAAAGATTTAGTGGCATCTATTTGGGAGGATTGCAGATTGCAACCTCACTGTGAGCCAATTCGCTCACTTAACTCTTTTTTAGAAACAGCTTGCAATAAAGTAGTGTACAAGTTTTGAGTGCACCAGACACAAAGTAAATGTGCTACAGGAATTTTATGCCATTTTTGTTTCTTTGTAAGCAGGAGCTGCTCCAAAAATGTCTCAGGTTTCCATTTGTGCATTTGAACATGTCATTTTAAAAAGAAAAAGTGCCAGTGTTTGGTTTGTCCATTCGGGGCTACTGTAGAAACATGGTGGTGCAACATGGTGGACTCTGTGGATGAGGAACTGCTCCCAATGTGGATATACATGGCTCATTTGAAGGTACCAAAACCACAATGATTTTTATTTTCAAACATACTTATCATCTTATATTTCGTTTCTGACAATACATCCCCTAAACCAGGGGTGTCAGACATCCGGCCAGTTGAAACCAAAACTGGTAGGAGTCCGATCTGGCCCACCGAATGACTCTGCGCTCCTTATGTCAGTGCACTTGGAAAGCCTAAAGGCTAATTCACATTATACGATTTTTACCCTGATTTTGCATCGCGGAGACTATCCTAATCTTTTGAGAGTTCATACCTGGCGAGGTGTGTTTCAGAGCCCCAGATAACGCCATGACGTCACCAAACTTGGAGACGACACATCGTAAAGGCGTGGATATTCTTTAGTATCCTTGGTCCAAACACAATGCGTGATCCTGTGGACGCCGCCATTGTTGTTGCTGCTTGCCGGCTCGTCAGTGTTGCCAGATCTTGGGAGAGAAACAAGCAGCCCGGGCTATGGAAACAAGCCCAAAAGAAGCGACTATCATGCGTTTAAATAACTTATTAGATATATATAGAGGACGGTGACGTTTAGAGAGCAAGCCCAAAGATTTCTGTCTTAAAACAGTGTTGTTGAAACCCTGTTGCAAAGGCTCTACAATAACTCTAGATTTGTGACTAGTTTGTGAGGCAGGAATAACTTAACCCACTTCCTTTATAGCTGCCAGCTTAGTTTGGTGTGGTGATGTTGGATTGCAGGAGGTGCACAGGAGGTGATGACAATGGGCAGTAGACTGGCTGGATGCTGAGAAACAGGCATATTGATTGTTTTCAGAATGTACTTGCATTTGGAGGTTGTTGTTCTTTACAGGTTATTTTGCAATGTTTCAGTGGTCCATCCCACTGGAGGCCAAACCAGGCTGTGTGTGGCCCGTGAACTAAAATGACACCCTTGCTGTAAATCCTACACACTGGACCTTTAAGTGTGAGTTTGCCAAAGTCCTGCACGACCACCAAATCCCAAATATGCTAATATAACCATGTTTTTGTAATCATCTTTCTGCACATACACAGTCAAACAAATGGTGCAGGGGGGAATACAATCTGTTTGCAGCAGTGACAATTAAATATAAGTAGACACTTATAAGATCTATGTGCAATTTCACATGGATTGACCAAGTCAGTGAGGAGAAAAAAACGTGGAACAGACACACACACACCCACAGGCAGAGTTTTTGTCATTATACAGTAAGATTATATATCCTCTCGCTTAATTCTGACATCTGACAGTCTAAAACTTTAAGATATATTTAGTTAATTAAAGTACCGCTGAATATTTGGCTGCTTTAATAGGATTAACAAATTCTCATTCATAAATTCCCCTCTAATTAGTGAATATTTTAATTGTCTCCACTCATATGAGACGCAGGACTAGTGTTATAAACAACATAGTGACAACTGCATTCCTGGTTCACGCCAGCCGACGTGGCTCGGCACCAGAGCCGGAGCAACCTGAGAGGCCCAATGGTGAAAACAGTGGAAGAGCTGATGGCTCGAGCGTTCATTTAACAGGAAGACATTTTTATTGATTCTATTTCTGTCGTCTGTAGTCGACCTCCAGGAGCTGTTATCAGTGGCATTCCTGCGTGCACATGTACATGCATGTACTGTAATCTGTTGTTACTCAACACTACGGTCACACATGCTCGAAGCTGGAATACGGTTCTCTCGTTATCTGCTTGAATATTAGTGTTTTCTTTTCTAATTTTACAATTTTCTGAGATATATAGTGTAGATGTGTGTTTGCATGTATTTCTGCAGCAGGTCTTTATGTAAAACATCATCAAAAATGTGTTTTAGAGCATCAAGCTGTGCATTTGTTTTGTAAATGCAGCCAGAAATTTGATTTAAAGAGGAGCTCCTGGAGGAGTTTATTTGAGAGCTGTTCAAATAACAGCTACAACAAAGATATAAAACATATCGTCAGCTCTTTCTTCAGTCCCTGATGAGAACGTACAGTAAAGGCAGGGTTTACTTTCATTGTCGTGTGATGTGCAGCTTTTGGTGACGAGTTTACAAAACTGTGAAATCCTCGCCGGACTTCAGCTCTGCTGTGCTCTCTGGCCGGAGTACTTTCTATGAGTGTGATGCTTTGAACTGGAATTCTGATAATGCCCTGAGTTATGAGCGGCCGAGTCCGCTGCCACATTTAACTTGAAAGGCTTGGCATCGAGCCTTACTACTGTTCACAGGGTTTATAAAACCTCCATGGCACACTGCCTCCAACACAAAGGCTCCACTGAGTTCATTGAACGGC
Organism: Epinephelus cyanopodus; assembly: GCA_026686955.1. NCBI lineage: Eukaryota > Metazoa > Chordata > Actinopteri > Perciformes > Serranidae > Epinephelus > Epinephelus cyanopodus. Next base: position 6,554,946 of record CM048933.1, on the reverse strand, counting down.
AGAAATCATCCTCAGGAATTTTTATTTTGTTGATTAGAGTTTTCTTTTTTCCTCCATTGTTGTCACTTTTGTTAGTGGTTTCAGGTGCTGTATGTGTCATATGTCACATGTTTGCACTCCCTCTGTATGTGGGTGTAGCATCTGATTTATGACGGCAGGACCTTATTATAGAGTCAGGTGGAAGGGATTCAATTCCAGGTCAGAGGGAGAGACGTGAGGTTTGGAAGGTGACGGGTGCATGCAATGGGAATTTGGTTATTGTAGCTTGGCTGCTCATCAACATGGCCGACAGTTCAGGGCTCCATGTTTACTCTGACAGCTTGACCATCACAACCCTGACTTGGCTGTTTCTCGGGATTTCCATTAGTCTTGTATTTACATTGTTATCTACAGGAGATTTATGAAAGTGATTTGATGTAAATTACGAAAAGGAGGACTCATTTAATATAAGCTGTGACAACTGGTGAGGTGGTCTCCGTCTTGTTTGCAGTTTGAGGATGTAGTGACACTGCATTAATGAACTAACACGTATCAGTAACATTTGCGTGTGATGCTGTCAGAGAGGTTTGTAAATCACTCGCTGTAGCAGTGACTGGATAGACCTGCGTGTGTGATGTCATGGAGGCAGCGTGGCGTCCGGTAAGGCCCCCTGACTCTCTGCCCTGCTGAGTGGATGCTGACACTGGAACACTCCCTGTGTGTTTGTGTATGTGTGATGGTGAACTGAGATAAGATCCATTCACTGAGTGGGAAATGAGCTCAGCTGTCAGCTTTAGCCAACAATCTGTCTGCGACAACAGAGATCACGCTGCGGTGAGCACGACGGGGCCGTTTGTGACGCTATAGAGACCAAACGTTTGAAAGATGTTAATAACACATTCGTCCTCTTACAAATGAAGAGTTGAGCTCATGAGCGGTGACACATTCTTGTCGATGTAACATTTGCACTGTGACATGTTTTGGTTAAAACACCTGGTTTCAGGGGGACAATCCCGGCTGGAAACACAGAGATGACTCGCTAAAAAATGACAGGTTTTGCTGTTTGTTGGTTTTGACCAGTGGTCTACAATTATCTCAAGCTTTGGTGACACGCCATCCACCATCCCCTCCACCTCCTGATGATAAAGTCTGCTCATACACCACGTCTTTGCAAACTTTGATATGTATAGAATTTAGCTGTAGTTGAGATACAATAAAACGTATTTGTACCTATGCTAACAGCTGGAATCTAATCCCAGTACGAAATGATGATTTAGAGGTATATCAATACCAAATATTGTCTAAATATTTTCTTAACCTCTCTTTGGACTGAGAGCCAGAAATTGACAACTTTAGGGCACGACCACGAGATGATTTTAAGTGCCACATCTATTTTTACATTGATAGATTTACATTGAAGAGCTGGAGTTACATGTGCTCTGTGAACAATCTATTGGGTCTCATAGGATTTGTAAGAACATGTAATTTTCTTTGCATTTAACAAATAGTGTCTCCACATCTCATCATCCAGATGGGACAGCGACTGTTGATAGGAGGGATTTTAACATAAATATAACAAAGAAGCTTTCAGTTGTATTTTTTCAGGTTGATTAATGTTCAGACCATTTTTATTTGCATATTGGTATAGTTTGGATATAACTCCTAAGATGTGTTTTAGGGAGGTTGCATTCAATTCAAATTGTGAAAAAGATTTTAGGGCCCATTCACACCAGGATAATCCGGGTGACTCGGTTTGATTGGGCGGCAAATGCTGAAAAATTTCACACCTTCATTTGGTTTGGTTCACTTTCACACTGCACTTTATAAAACGGACCAAACCGCCTGGACACTGTCACACAGTTACAACAGCTGCTTGTTTGGGGGCGATATTGCCGGAAACGACCACTGACCGGAAGAAAAAAAGGTCACTTGGTCACTACAAAAGCACCAAACACCAAAATGCACTGCACTCTACGTCACTTCCTCTCTTTGGTTTGCTGGATAATCCGTTTGCATTTCCCACTGTAGGTGAACCGCACCGACACTGCAGTTTTCAAGCGTACCAGGGTTCGCTTGTTTGGTCCGCACCAGAGTTCAAATGAGCATTCACACCACTCCAAGCAAACTGAACTATCCGTGGAAGCGGACCAGGGTTTGTTTAAAGTGGACCACGGTTCGCTTGTTTGGTCCACACCAGAGGTCAAATGAGCATTCACACCACTCCAAACGAACCAAACTATCCGTTGAAGTGGACCAGGGTTCGTTTATAGCGGACCAAACGTGAATGCGTCCTAAGAGTCCCATCTGAAAAGCTGGACAGTTGATTGGACAAAATAAAGCATTGTGAAGGTGTGACTTCGGTTCTTGTGACACATTTCCTCACTATTTTCTGAATTTTTACAAACCAATCAATCGATTAATGGAAGAAATGATGAGCAGATTAATCCATGATGAAAATAATCTTTAGTTAATAGTTCACAATGAGCTCTTCCTCAGCCAACTATAAAAGTAAAATCCATCTTTTACATTAATGCATGAGTCAGAATCATCTAATGATGTAATATAAAACAGTGTAACAGTCACGGAGGACATTTTTATACGTTTAATACTTGAAGTACAGTTTCTTGATTATACTTACGTACTTTTACTTCGGGGACATTTTAAATGCAGGACTTTTACAATGTGAGATTATTAATTTTATTCATGGAAAGGCTGTGAGCACTTCCTCCAGTGCTGGTTTGTGAGTGAACACAGATGCAAAGCTACACCGTCAGCCTGTTCCTTTGCCCTTTGTGCGTCTGTGTGTGTGTTTATACGTTGTAGAGAATATTGTGGGTTAATAGGCACATGAGCCGAGGGTAATTGGAGAGCGCTCATCCTGTGTGACTGTGTGGGTATCTGTTGAAACACACGGGTGTGGCAGACTGAAGCTCTGCTCTGCAATCATGAAATCAGAGACGCACACAGTCGATCTGCCTTCCTGCCTCTCATATGTTTCATCCCTTCATCTCCCCTCATACATATTTCCCTCTGAATATTGAGATGCGTTCACTGTATCGACACGTTGGCACAGAGCGAACCTTCTGATCAAACAGAGTAAATCCCTTGTGTGTACGCTGGAATGTGATTTGGCAGCCCGGTTACTCTTGGCTTGTGATGTTTGCCCAAGCGGGCATGTTGAAGACTTTTCACCCTCAAACCTACTGTTTAAAATTTATTGTGGCTCTTGTTCAGCTTCTCAAACAGCTCGCCAAATAAATATACCCTAGTTTTTTTTTCCAGCTATTAACATATGAGCCCTGAAGGATTTATTCAACTTATCTCTCATTGCAGGGAGGACGCTATGACACATAACAGCTTCTGACTGATGCTCAACCCAAATAATAAATAGGCTAAAATAGGCTCTGAGTTATCAAATATATGTAATTGCTGCTTTACAATAATTCAGGCTTTTCTTTGCACTTAGACGCAGCAAAGGCTTCTATTGTTTTGGAATCTGTTTTGTGTCTTTTTGATAATTAAAACTGAAGTTAATATTATCACTGTTATTATTATTTTGTCCAAAAAGAGGCACATACATTTCCAGGGGTGGTACGTCAACAAACTCCTCCTAGAGATTTAATCCGATGGACTTCAAATTTAGTGTGTCCCGTCTAAAGATCTTGAAGATGAAAAGTTATTACAGGCTTGAGTTGTCGTCAATCTGTGTGACCGTGGCGAGGCGTCAAACTTCCATGTTTCGCCACTAAACAGGAAGTAGTTTGCAACTCCAGCATACATGGTCCAATCTGCTCCAAACTTCACATGATTAATGACAGTCTCGTCCTGAACACATCCACGTGTGTGATAGGTACAGCGCCATCTACTGGCAACAAGAAAAGGCATGTTGTTGATGAGATTCACCTCAGATTTGGCCAAAACATTTGGCCTTGGTGATGGGTCAGCACCCCAGAGTTGCGCAGAGGTGCAAGGGCCCATTTAAATTTTCTTTGTTTTCCTGTACCAGTAGTCACCCTCACCATCCTCTTCCTCTCTCTGTGTCCTCCTGCAGACGGATGTAAATGCCTGTTACCTCCGATCAGCTCGGGCCGGGAACCTAGAGAAAGCTTTGGACTACCTGAAGAATGGAGTCGACATCAATATTTGCAACCAGGTGAGCTTGGAAGAAAAAGAAAACACTTCAGCACCACTGCTTCTGTTATTTGGCTCACAATAGTAATTTGTTCTTTGCTCTGGTTGTTGGAACAAAGTTGGCAAGAGATCTTAAAGTGATCAAACGTGAGCTAAATCCACTTTACTACTGTCCAAATGTCGAGTAGTTTCTCCCAAAAATATGGCTAAATGCACAGGTCCAACCACAGGGTCCAGATTTCCCCTTCGTCATTAGTTTATGGTCCACACAGTTTAATACATCCAGCATCATACTTGCGTTTGGCCGTCTTGTCGAGGAAGTTAGCTGTCTCTGTCACGTACTCACTCATTCTACAGCAGGAAATAACACTTCAAAATAAAAGCTCTGTGCTGGAAATTCACTGTGCTTAAAAATAAAGAGTGTTTTTTACAAACTTGACACATTTGCGAGTCACAGAAACCCACTTTTGGGAACCACTGTACTAAACCTCCAAGTGGCTGGAGCGAAAAACGCATTGAGGGATTTAAATATTATCTATTTTTTATTTTATAATAACACAGACCGTATTAGACACCACAGAGTAGGTCTGTCAACAAGGCTGCGAGGCTCATCTCTGGAGAAACATTTCTGGGTCGCATACACATCCAGGATATTATCTGGTTTACTGTCCTGTTTTGTAGTAATTCTCACAATATTCCATCACTCATTGGGCTTATTAGTCCGGATATACAGATTTATTCATAAATCCAGTCTGACACTCCATGAAAGTGTTGTTGTTAGAAGAAACAGACTTAAAGTGTTAAAACGGATGAAAGAAATGCTTCTCTGTTGACATGAGGGGCTATAATACAGAATGTAGCACCACTTTTGTGGGAGCTTGTTGACAGTGAAGATGATGATGTCAGTGATGAGTATGAAACATGATATAGACTGTAACAATATGCCTATGAAAATAAATTACAAACTTAGTGTTGAATCATTTCATTTGGTGCCATTTCGAGGCTTTTCCATTCTGATGCTCTGACAGTAGAATTGACCTATATTCCAACATTCATTCATCCATTTTCCATAACCGCTTATCCTGTTAGGGGTCACGGGGGGCTGGAGTCTATCCCAGCTGACTGTCACAGGGCTGACACATAGAGACAGACAATTTAGAGTCACCACCAGTCTTGACACGGGGAGAAACTACAGGCTCTGCACAGAGGGGCTCCTCCACCCCGCAAATCAAACCATACCAAACCAATTCGAAGCAGGAACCCTCCTGCTGTGAGGCAACAATGCTAACCACTGAACCCCCGTCCGTGCCACCCCTATATTTCAACAGCGCTCCAGATTTAAAAATGGTCTACTTTGTGCCAGAGTGCCCTCTGGCGCTCGGAGCGACGATTAATGAACACCCAATGCACCTGCTCTTAGCCTCATGTGTAAACAAAGCATCTGCACACATTAATCAACAATTTGGTGGCCCCCTGCAGTAACCCTGAGGAACACCCAGGGGTCACAGACCCCCTGTTGTAGACCTAGGAGTTAACGTTTATTGTAGCACCACAATCAGGTCAAAACTGTAATTTCTCCAATACTTTATTGATACCCAAATACCTGCAAACTATTGACATCCCATCAGCCTCTGCTGCACTTTATTTATTGCTAATAAGCAGAGTTAGCATGCTAACGCTTTAAACTAAGTTTGTGATTTGAGACGCAGCACTGCATAACATCAGAATGTTAGCATTGTCATTGTTAGCATGTTAGCATGCAGATGTTAGCTTTTAGCTCAAAGCACTACTGTGCCTTTTTTCACTTAAATCTTTATTAAAACAAATTTGGTGACACTGACATGTCAGTAGCAACAGAATGTTAAAATAATTAAATAATTGAAAAATAATAAGAGATAACGAAACACACATTTTTACAGCCTTGAGGATTAGTGTATCTATTGATTATTATTCCACTCCACTGTCATCTTTTTGAGTCTAGTATAGAGTCGATTTTTCCCATTTTCTTCCTAGTTGTGCTCCCTGTAGTCTCTGTCTGTGTGTTAATTTCTCCATTAAAAAGATTTCACCCACAATTGTCAGCCATCGGCCCTTCGTTGGTGGTGTTTCTTTAGCCCAGTTCCCAATGATAGCTTTCTTGCTGGCTACTAGCAATACTTTGATCAAATATTTATCACTAGCAGTAACATTTTCTTCAGGAAATTTACATAGATAAAGTACCAAACCTCATATCCTGATATGTGCTTAAGGTGTTCACATACCGTTTCCCAAAATACAGTTATTTTTATGACATGTCCAAAAAAACATGTGAGTGGTCTCCATCAAAAACCACCAGCCTCAAACATCTTTCTTCTTCCTTTATTTGGACGTCTTTTTACTGTGAGTCTTCTGTTGATAAAATCTGACTTATTGTACAGACAGATGGAGCGTCACTGTATCTGAGCAGCCAGAGTGGACACTAACTTCATCTGCTGTTGACAATGTTTTAAAGTATACTTTAATGGATAAGACTGTGGATTTCAAAATTTTTCTTCTTGTCAACAGTTCCCATGAAAAGACCAAAACCCAACAACTAATGCATCCTACTAATGAGTAGCATCTGTGCGTTCAAAGCCTGAGCTCACTCCTCTTATTCCATTGTCCAAATTTGAACCATTTATTTTGGGTTTATATATAAAAAGGTTTGGATCAAAGTTCTGATAACATCCAGTGTCACTCAGTAAACCACAAACAGAACCCCGAGCTATTTAAATAAAGGTTATAATATGTAAACAGGGTTTAACGTGTTGATTTTAAACGCCTCTTTCTCTTCTCTCCCTCCAGAACGGACTAAATGCTCTCCATCTGGCCTCCAAGGAGGGCCATGTGGAGGTGGTGGCTGAGCTCATCAAGCACGGCGCCAACGTGGATGCAGCGACTAAGGTGTGTGTGCCACCCAGGAGTAACACAAACACACACACACACACACACACACACATGCTTCGTCAGCTTCTTCCCAAAGTCACTTTGCTTAAGCAGCAGTGAGGGAGATGAGCGGCTGTGTGTTGGAAACAGAGAGGCTGAGTGAACTGATTTAGTGAAAGGAAACAGTCTTGTCTCATTGTCGTGTGTGTGTGTGTGTGTGTGTGTGTCTCAGACATAAATGTTTGTAAATTATGTGACAGTGATAAAATTCCACACAGTAAATGCATCCATCAAAAGGAAAAGCAATTACAGTCGTTCTTCTTCTGGCGCCGCTCTGCATAAAGAAACATACACATTATTACAGCAGTGGTTTTAATCCAGTAACGTCATATTTAATTTTTGGGGCTGTAAAGCAATTAAAAAAAGAACAGTCAGTGTGTAATTACTTTGATTTAAACATCCAAAAAGTTGGTTACACACATGTCTACATGAAACTGTACTACAGTCTAGTGGCATGAGAGGAACAGGAGATGCAGCAGTACAGATTGAGGAATGAGGGGAGGTGTGTATGTGGAGTTTCCAGTGACAGCAGCTGCTGTTGAGCTGCTTTAGCTGACACACACACGACAGGTGCGTCCATTAGAGGTTCAGTATGTGTGACTCATAACCACCCTCACATTTTATACATTCTGCTCTCTGTTTGTGTCACAAAATTATACTGTAACACAGTGTTTTATTCAGTATATACCTCTCACTGTTTCCCCTCTGCTGTACCTTTCTATAACCTCACAGTAGGGAGTGTTGGTATTAATAATAATGTCACAGTATTATGTAACAGAAAGTAAAACACTGACATGCTCTCTGAGTTGTATACTGGGAGAAATATAAGTAGGACTGTACCTGAATCAGAATTATGCCAGTCAAGTATCTGGAATCTCATTTTCAAGTAAAAGTTTTGGAACGACAGCTCCTGTAATTTGGGGGCTGTGAACAGGAAGTGGCCATGGAGTCAGTTGGTTAGTCAGCCTATATTTGTTTACATTTTGTAAACAAACACCAATTGAAATATGCCAAATTAGCTATTAGCTCTTCCTGTTTACAGGGTGCCCATTAATGTACAGACAACTGTCTCTGGATTCATTTGATACCCAGGAAACTCAAAAACATGATGATTCTCAGGCAGGCTCTGAAGCTATAAGGAGCATCCAGTTTCTGTGGTTTCTAAGCAACAATGTGGACGTTAATGGACAGCAGAGACACTGATGTCTTTAAGGGAGATTAAGTCACACCGTGCTTATATATACGAGCGTCATATCTGTGTTTTGTCATTTTGTTTCCCAAGCAGAAAGGAAACACAGCCCTCCACATAGCTTCCCTCGCTGGGCAGACAGAGGTGGTGAAGGAACTGGTCACTCACAACGCCAACGTCAATGCACAGTCTCAGGTAAGACACACACACACACACACTCACGCGGATTCTTGTAGCTCTATCTTTGTTAGGACCCTCATTGACATAATGCTTTCTCTAGCCCCTTACCCTAAACTAAGGCCCAATCCCAATACCCCCCTTTGTCCACTACCCCTTGGCCCTGCCCCAACGAGGGGTAGGGGTAGAAATCTTTCCCGAGGAATTGGGACACCACTCACTACGTCACCGCTTCGGTTACGTTCACGCAACTATTTTAAACAGGAAGCCGCGAGCCATCTACATTTCCAACCGGCATCTACAATGGAGTCTCCAGCTGAGTTCAACCTACCGATCACGTTTGCTGTATTCATCATGCTTCGTTTGATGAACGACAGACGACGGGGGACTTCTGCTAGCTAGCTAACCAGCTAACATTACGAGGCAGCATAGTTATGCTAGCTGGCGTGTTATCGTAATGTGAAAATCTGACAATTTTGCAGAACGAGACAGATGAGAGACGCCAGATAGTGCAGGCTAGCTAGCTAGGTAACAAGCAACCTGACGACGGTAACGTTAGCAATGTATGAACTTTTTTCCCCGTGTCTTGCTTGGTGGTGGCCATGGCGACGTCTGCCCCTCGCTGGCAAGTCAGCATCTGAAATCCCTCGCTCCGAAGGGCTAGTTTCATACCCACTACCCCTCGTTATGCTCCCTACCCCTACACGCAAGCAGGAATTGGGACACCCCGACCCCTCGCGGAAACGCGCAAATCTAGGGGTAGGGCCAAGGGCAGGTATTGGGACGGGCCCTAACTCTAACCTGAACCCTAAAGCCAAGTCTTAAACAGGTCTTTGCAAAGTGAGGACCGGCCAAAATGTCCTCACTCTGTTGCTAGAATACAGTTTTTTGTTTCTCACCATGTAGCATGTACAAATACACACACACACACACACACACACACACACGCAAACACAGGTCTCTCACTGTGAAATTGTTAAATTATTTTTGTCGGAAATCCACGTTTGAGTGTGTGAGTTCATGCAGATGAATGCGCATACAGCGATTATACACACCGTCCATCTGTGTGTGTTTGTGTGTGTGTGTGTGTGTGTGTGTGTGTGTGTGTGTGCTGTGTCAGCAGCTCTGCAGTGCTTCCTGGCCCACATTCATCGTCAGCACACACACTTTCACACCCTCACTCACACACACACCCTGCTCTGGTCGCCACAGCAACCACAATAATGTCAAAGCCTCGGTCGAAGCTGTACGGAGGAAGAAAATAAAGTTGATTTAAGTTGATTTGTTTTAGTTCTGTATTAAAACTCATTAAACCATCATCTATCATTTTATTTTAGTTTATCCTAAATATTAATTTAGATCATTTAAGGAGAGCAGGTCGCAGGGAAAGATTATATAAAATGATCAAATAATAAAATGCAAAACATTTTTAACGTCATGTGCAGATGGTACTGTCTCGATGTAGTGAGGAGTTTCTGTTTAATTGTCACTTTAAGCCGTGCAGAGTCAAACCATGCTGCGCCGATTTGCGTTTCCCTTTGTCAGTTTAAAGTCCGTGGAAAGTGAATTCAATGATTTGCTTCTAAACACCTTATACATGTTTGAAAATTGTTACAGAAAACATGTGAAAAGTTTGGGGATTGTGCATTACCGATTTGTGGAGTTATAGCCTTAAACTGTTTGTCATCCTCTCAATTTTTCTAATTTTCTGATCCTGAAAAAAAGGGATACGCCGTGACGTCGAGCCACAAACTATTTCTGTACCATTGCAAAAGCCACCTTATAGACCAAATCACAATGTTTGGTTACAGTAACTTTGGGCAGAAAACCCTTGTGTCACATGCACAAAATGAAATGTGTAGAGCGAATTCTGCCTCAACTGGTTAGTTTTTAGCTGCCTGACAAAGGGCACACTTAAAAAGAAATCAATATCAGTTTAAGTGTGTGCTATATTTAGAATATCTTCACTGCTTTGCCGTCAGACAGCCTGTAACAATGAGGAACTGAAGCCGTTATCTCAAAGCCACCACACTCCATTGACAAAAACAGCAATTTTACTTCGTCAGACATGGTGTGAGATAATCGTGATGGGCAAAGCGGTTCTTTAGATGTTACTGAATCACTAGAATCAGTTCATTAAAAAGATTCGTTCAAAAGATTAGTTCAGTGAATCGTTCAGTGCTTTGCGGGAGGAGCCCTGCATCTGCCCTGCACTGGTGAGTCTCATTACTGGCCAGCCTAACGTTTTAAGTTTGTTTATCTGGAAACTAAGTCTGTTAAAACAATGTGGAGGTGTGTGATTGTGTTCATGTGGCTTGACTCCTGGCTACATTAGCCGTTAGCTTGGAGAAAACGGTCCCTATGGAAGTGTATCGCTGAGAAGAAATAATTTGAACCACCAGAAAATATTCCAAATATAACATATATCTAAACTGAAGTTGATGTTTTAGGTAGGAGGCTAACTTACATTTTGCTTCAGCTTTGCCAACGGCAGTACGTTGTTTAGCCTCCGCGCCTGTAGATTGGTTTGTTGAAGACGTTAGTGTACGATGAGTTTTATTTTCATGAGGTAACCAGCAGATTGTCTTGTTTTCCTCTGTTCATTATTTTGCATCTACATAATTTAATGTTAACGACATTCAGATGTTGCTTACATATCTTATTTTGCTCTTTGCGCTAAATTTGGAACTATTTAATATCGCGCACCTTCTGTGTAGCTAATGAGAGTTGTGATTAAATTTGGTGGAGTGATATATATAAAAGATATGAGACGCCACTATTGTTGTCGATGTTCAGTTATCCTATGTTCTTTTCCGGACATTAAAGTGGATCTAGTTACGACGGATAGGGCTGAAAATGATATTGAAGTTTGCAGATTTTACAGATCTGCCAGTCCTCCACCCAGAAGTGATTGTTGTTTTTAGTGCGACGTCACGGTGATTCGGTGTATTTAATTTGCAATTAATTCATAAATATAGAATCTGAACTTGCTGCAATGCAGTGTTTAGTGATGTGTACAGTGTTGCTAAAAAAAAAGATCATTCAGAGGAGTGTGTGGGTGTGTAACCTGCAGTTTGTATTCTTCAAAGTTAGTTTGATTTCTTGTGTCCTTCGTCATCACTGCGACTTTGGTGTTTAACTGAAATGTGCTCTGAGAGAATCTGTTGGTGCATCGACACCAGAATAAACACAAAGAGGAGGAGAGGAGGAGGAGGAGGAGGGTGAGCTTTATTTTCCACGCTGAAGTGAATTTGGGATCCTCGTGTTGCCATGGAGACGTGTCTTCTTGGCCTTGTTCTGGTGTCACACACACACACACACACACACACACACGCTCCTCTTCATCTAGAGCCTCAGGTCAGCTTTTATCTTTGCTGTTATCAGGTGTGAGGAATGTTGGGAGGTGACAGTATGTACTCTATGATAGCTCTGCTGGAAGAACACACTCAGGTGCAGCTGGAGAGGTCGTATGAGATCAAACTGTCAGTCATAGTCCTGAATATAATAACTATAAATCATGATGAAGCAGATTTCTTTTAGCTAAATTATGAATCATCTATAGATTAGAAACCCTGCTCCCTGATGAGGATGTTTTTGGCTGAGCTAGTAAATTAAATATCTGACAAATGAAGGTACTTTATCACATTAATGCAAAACATCCAGTAAATCCAATATCGCCATAAAGCAGTCCTGCTTATTGATTTTTAACACTGATGCAAGCAGAGATATTAATGAGATGGATCATCAGACTGACTTGCACTCTCTTTATTTTACTGCACAGGTAACATATTGTCATAATAATGTGTTAGAAATTAGCTAATGTGTAACTAAGCGACCAATCAGATCTTGCCGACCTTTCTGGTTGACTTGATAAACAAACAGCATGTAAATAAAAAATACAAAAAAATGAAACAGACACTTTATCTTGTATTGCGACTTCCATAACTCAGATTTCCAAGTAAATTATTGCCGTACAGTTTTGTCTTGTAATTATGAGATACGGAAGTCATAATTACGAGATAAGGCCTCCAGTTGTGTTCGTCTGTGTCTTTGTTTTTCTTTTCTTTGCTGAATGCAATGCACTTTCATTCATTCTGACTTCTTGTCCACACAGCAGAAGATTCAACAGTTTTATCTAATGTTTAAACTCCAAGAGTTCGACAGAGAGTATTGGTGTAATGGCCCCTTAACGACAGACGTCATGCTCTTGATTCTAAATCAGTGTTATCCTTCCTGTTTTCCAGAATGGCTTCACTCCGCTCTACATGGCGGCGCAGGAGAACCACATGGACGTGGTGCAGTTCCTACTGGACCACGGCTCCAGTCAGAGCATCGCCACCGAGGTAACTGAACAGATACAGCACATACACACTTGTTCACACACACGAGCCCAGAACAGCTTCTAAGACCCCCCCCATTCAGCCTCCAGTAATTACACGGCAGCTTCTGTGGTGCAAATGGTAAATAGGTGGCTGCCACTAGTGACTCATTCAGGAGACAAAGGCTGAACAACATGAAGTCTTTGTGTGCCGAGCTGTAAGAAATAAATACAGAGAGGTTATTAACAGGAGAGCGTGACGACAGATTCATTCAGAGTGACCTTGACTGTCTCCAGAGGGAGGAACCAGTGACGTTAGCGGTCTGATATCGGTGTGTGTGTGTGTGAGTGTGTGTGAGAGAGTGCTACACTGTGAGTGTGTCAGTACCATCCATCATCTGCTGTAGTACCGGCAGACGGCCAACTGCCACTAAAGTGTGACAAACACGTCCTCATTTTGGCCAAATCTCTCCATCTGAGGCACATTTATGAGGCCAGTGCTTAAAATATTAACCACTTCTTCTTCTCTTATTATTATCTGTATTATCTCTTCTTTCATTATCTTTGTGTGGTTTTAAATGTTTGATTATAGTGCCAATAAAATACCCAAGTTACAGATACCAGAACAATACTATTTCTAGCACAGAGTAGTGTAAGAAGTAGTCAGATATTTTACGCACACACAGCCGGTCCAGTGCAAGTGCAAATGGCTCATTGAATCAGTTATGGTTCCTTTGATTACTCCAACGTTTCTTGGATCACGTTGGCCCTCCTTGCCCTCACAACCGAAGAGTCCATTAACCGTCAGATGACGGGGACGGTGAAGGACGGGCCGACTTATGAGAGAATCGCCGAAGGACTGACCAGCCGCGGCTTCCCTCCCATGTCACTGGTTACGTCACACGCTGTGCTACAAGTTTTGTTACTTGCTCACGTCCCCCATTGCCCCGAAAAAGGCGCATTCTGTATGAACAAAAGTAGGTAGGTGGCATTTTGCTGCACTCCCTGATTTTGTTTTTATACTGCCAATGCAGACAATACAGCCAATACAGACCTTTTAAGTGGTTACACAGGGTCAGTCCTCTCATGCTTCTGGCCAGCTGACTGCAATACTGCCAAACAGTAACCCACGAAATTTCATGGGAGACTGGACGTGTTTCAGCGTGTTTTCGGCTGACCTAAATAAATTTCTTTGTCACAGTTGTTGATCACTGCGCTGTCTGTAAGTCCCTGAATCCAGTCATGTATCATCTTAATAACTGTCTTGTTGCCTTAAACATAGCAGCGTTTTAAACTATGTAACCAACTCCCAGCATGTGTTAGCTAGACTCGATACAGTTTCCACACAGCGGGGGTTTTCGTAAAGCAGTGTTACAAATGTTCAGTTTGAACTAATGTCTTTAATTAAATGAGATATACTGTCTATTTTTAATTTGTCAGGTATCTTAATGACACACAATTTAACAGTCTTGTCAATATTACAAAGGGATCTAGATTACCCAGTTTTTTCTATAACTATCGGTCCAACCACTGAATATTGACGATAGACGAACACATGGATGGATGCCTTTCCTTCCCCTGATACATATACACATCCATCAATCTATCACAGATATCAAAACACCTAAAACACCTGGACACTGTGTTTCTTTAGCAAACTTACTCGAACAGGAAGACATAGTGCATTGGTTGGGGACTACTTTCAGCGGTGGATTAATACACATTTATGGTGCTCTCCTGAGTATTTACAGCAGGAAGATGATGAATGTGTGACTGACTCAAAATGAGCTGCTGTATGGGTGCTCCTGCCGTCCTCGTCTTTCCTTTCATCTCTCCTCCTGTCTCCTTCTCCCCATCCTCCATCATTCCTCCCTTTGTCTGCCTCCTTCTCCTCCTCACCACGTCTCTCCTTCTCTCCTCCTCCGCCTCCTCCCCACAGCCTCCTCCAGCGGGAGACATGAGTGAATTATTCATGTAGGGAAATATATATCCATGTTTGAAGCAACTCACAGTGTTTAATAATTCATGTTTAACCATTTCAGCGTAGCAGGAGGCAGGACGGATCAGAAAGCCCTTCGATTTTTAAATCTTTTGTCTGAATTTGATCAGTTTTTTATTTTAGGTATTTTATTTTTGAGTAAAAAAAGTAAAAACTGCAGAAATATTCAACTTGTCGTGTTCTATTGTTTTGATTTGTGTGATTTTAAGTTCATATTTTCAACTAATTTTGCTTCAGTGATGCAAAATTCTGCTGCGTCACTGCAAGTTTCCAGGCTCGCAGATCGAGATCAGACCCTTTCAGTGCCTTTGTGTTCGCTGCTGCTGTTGTTGTCGTCTCTTGAATTATTTTTAGGACATTAAACTGACTTTGTGTCTTTTTTCCTGAATCCGTAATGAAGCCGATGAAACAGGAGGGTAGTGCTCTGGGACGGCTTATGACTTTTGAATTTCTTTACAAGGCTAAATTTATGCATTTGAACATGTTTGTGTGCCTGTGGGTGTGCTGCGGAGATGCTCGTGGATCTGATTATGATTGTGTGTTAGCGTGTGTGTGTGTACGTGTGGTTGTTTGTGTTCTCGCCTGTACAGTTTTGTGATCTCTGAGGGGAGCTTCTGCTTTGATGTGTGGGTGTAGTGATGCTGAGTTGGTTTTATCCAGACAGCCGGCATCCTGTGTAAACACACACACACACATACGTCTGTGCACACGCATACACACACACGCGCGCACACACAAATTACCCCCGTGTTGTTTTACTTGTGAGAAATCTTTGCTTTTCTTTGATGATTCATAGATTCGGCTGCTGGTAGCCGCCGCTGTGTCTCATTTATTACACGGCCTGTGTGAGTGTGTGGAGTTAGTTTCATCTCGTTGTCTTTGTTAGCGAACATTAGCAGCTAAATTTCCTTTCGATCTGTCCGTGAGCGAGACTCTGAACTCCTCCTCAGGCTATTACACTCTTTAGAGCATTAGCTAAAATGCCTGAATTGATAAGTGGTTATTAGATCACCCTGCACCTGTTAAAGAAGCTGTATGAGACATCCAGGGGAAATCTATGAGTCAGAGTCTGACTCAGGTTGTCTGCACACGGCTCTCAACATGGAGGTGACTTACGCTACCTTGTCAAAAAATGCTAACATAGCCTGAATTAATATCAGAGTCTTGCTACTCTATTGAAAAATAATTAGAGGCGGGGTTAAGTGTCCTGTAAGGCTGTGGTCACACTACAAGTGACACAGCAACAGCGTGACCAGCTACATTCAGAGTCACCGCTGAAGTGTTGCTCAAGCACTCGTCTGCTACCTGCAACAAAGCACCTCCGCTGAGCGCCATCTAAAGTTTGTATTTGGAAATAAAATATCAGCTTACGATCAGTGTCTTAGCCCCATTTTAATTTCACATTTCACTCCTCCATTGTTCCCCATTTGCTCTGCAGTACATAGAAAGCTAGCATACTGTCGGCTAACTACAGCTAAAAACAGACCACGTTATTGGTTGAGTGCTGAAAAAAGTTGAGGCCAGGTTAGCGAAAATGAAATGAAAATGGTTAAATAATTACTCAAATGTCTTGCCTCGACAGTTTACTCTCTTGTTTATTTATTTAGCTGCTGCTATCTGCTAGCAGCTAACATGAAGTATTCACTTGTTCCTCTTGTATTTGGTTTACAGGATGGTTTCACTCCGCTGGCGGTGGCGTTGCAGCAGGGACACGACCAGGTGGTTTCCCTCCTGCTGGAAAACGATACCAAGGGGAAGGTCCGCCTGCCTGCGCTGCACATCGCCGCACGGAAAGACGACACCAAGGCCGCCGCGCTCCTCCTCCAGAATGACCACAACGCCGACGTGGAGTCCAAGGTACGCTGTCTGTTCAATAAGCACGACTACGATTCCCAACATGACCTACTAACTAGAAAAAATTTTCTAATTAAGATACGATCCACCTTAATCCTGGCCCCATTATGCTGCATGTAAATTATGGGTGTGGCTTCTGGTTATTTATTCACTGAGCTGGTGTCTGCGAGTTAGCAACGTGCTGCAGGTGTATTTGATTTCCTTGGAGATTTTAGATTTTTGATCAATGAATGGAGTTTGAATAAATGAAAAGGAAGAACACATGCAGCATATTGCTAACTGTAACTAAACACCGGTTCAGTCAACGAAAATTTTTAAGAAAATAATATTGGAATATGTTTTGTTTTAGGTGTTTTTTTTTTGTTCTGAATGTCTTGATGCTTTTGGTTGGTTCCTATCAATAAAGCATTAAGTCCTGAACATATTTTATGCAGGACAAACTTTCAACAAGCGTTTATATACCTGATAAAAGTCTCCAAACGTGTCACACTCTCAGTGCCACGCAGGGAAAGAAAAGTGTAGTTTCTGTCTTTGGTAGCTGAAAATAAAATGCAGATATATTCACCACCACAGTGCAGAAGAAGAAACAGACTATAAGGGAGAGTCTCAGTCCATCATCCAGTTGTGTGTACCTCTGTTTGCCTTTTAGTTCCTGTCATTATCTCCGGCCATGTTCTCATATATCCATCCTACAGCTTGGTGCAACTGTGGTGTTGGTGTTGTTGTGGTGCACTAACCACCCCATTCTCTCCTCCTCCTCCTCCTCCTCCTCCTCCCTCCTCTATACGTTCCTTTTTGTTACCCCTCCGCTTCCCCCCTTTTCCCTTCTAGATGATGGTGAATAGAACAACAGAGGTACATCTTGTCTTCTCTTCTTCTTCTCTCCTCTCCTGTCATCGCTCACTCATGGTCACCATTGCAAAGCCAAAGCCTTCTGTCTGCTAGCATGAGCGCTAAATGCTGGCATGAATGCTTTTGCTCACCCGTGTGCCTGTTTTTTAAACCTGCATCGCATTTTGCCTTTTTGCTTTGTGTGCGTCCAGTGGCTTGCTGCTTTTAGGTAGAGATGAAATAAAAACCAGTAGAATTACTGTAAGTGGAGCCCAGAAGGCATTTTGGGATGAGATTACCTGAAGCCAACTCTCACATAGAAAATTCAGCGTAATGTACATTTCCACAGCAACAACAGAGTCGTGTTATACAAACTATTCTGATGTTCTGGTTTCTATGTTTTTTGACATAAATTCCAGTTTCTTCCATTAATTCCTGCTTTTCTACTTTTCTGTTTTTCCTGAGCCATATTAAAGAGATAGTTTGACGTTTTTGAAGTGGGGCACTTCAGTGTTTTACCCCAGTAGATGGTGGTCAGCATGCTCCCATTTTGAAGAAGCTGACAAGAGTTACTGCCGAGCAAAATTGGGCATTAACTACGAGCGCCAACATCATTCAGGAAGCCTGCGGAGCCCTGATCAAGCCTACGAGCAGTTTGAAATAGGTTGGAGGTGCCAGAAGCTATGCTAGACTGAGGGCGAGCGGCTTTTCAAATAAGCGACACGTCGCTTAGCGTGTTCGCTAACTCAATGGGAAACACTGAAACAATCTGATGGTCGCTAGCTCAAGCATTCATTAGCATTCGGTTAGGAAGAGGTGGTGCACGACATAACTTGTTTGTTTAATCCATACGTAAAGCATGAAACAACTTCCTGGAGGTCCCTAACTAGCTGTTCCCCCCTGTTTCTAGACTTTATGCTAGGCTAAGCTAACTAGCTGTTCCCCCCTGTTTCTAGACTTTATGCTAGGCTAAGCTAACTAGCTGTTCTCCCCTGTTTCTAGACTTTATGCTAGGCTAAGCTAACTAGCTGTTATCCCCTGTTTCTAGACTTTATGCTAGGCTAAGCTAACTAGCTAGCTGTCCCCCCCTGTTTCTAGACTTTGTTAGGCTAAGCTAACTAGCTGTTTCCCCTGTTTAGACTTTATGCTAAGCTAAGCTAACTAGCTGTTTCCCCCTGTTTAGACTTTATGCTAAGCTAAGCTAACTAGCTGTTCCCCACTGTTTCTAGACTTTATGCTAGGCTAAGCTAACTAGCTGTTTCCCCTGTTTAAACTTTATGCTAAGCTAAGCTAACTAGCTGTTTCCCCCTGTTTAGACTTTATGCTAAGCTAAGCTAACTAGCGGTTCCCCACTGTTTCTAGACCTTATGCTAGGCTAAGCTAACTAGCTGTTCCCCACTGTTTCCAGACTTTATGCTAGGCTAAGCTAACTAGCTGTTTCCCCTGTTTAGACTTTATGCTAAGCTAAGCTAACTAGCTGTTCCCCCGTTTCTAGCCTTTATGCTAGGCTAAGCTAACTAGCTGTTGCCCCCTGTTTAGACTTTATGCTAAGCTAAGATAACTAGCAGTTTCCCCCTGTTTAGACTTTATGCTAAGCTAAGCTAACTAGCTGTTGCCCCCTGTTTCTAGATTTTATGCTAAGCTAAGCTAACTAGCTGTTCCCCCAGTTTCTAGGCTTTATGCTAGGCTAAGCTAACCGGCTGCTGTCTTTAGCTTCTTATTTACCGTACAGACATGAGAGTGGTGTCAAATTTTTCATATAACTCTTTGCAATGACGCAAAGAAGCGTATTAGACACAGTGTGAACTGTTCCTTTAATATCTCAGTGGAATAAGAAACATTTTGTAAAAGTGGGTTTTGAATGATCAAAAAATGATTTCCTGTTTGTGGTTTGGCCAGAAAACGACTGGCATGTGTTGCTACTTAGTGCCATATCATCTAACCGTCACCCTCTTAAGTTTTTGTCCTCATTTACTGTAGATGGTTCAGTTCATGTCTTTGGCACTTTGTTTTAATAATTGTTACAGAAAATACGAGTACAGGTTTCCTCCATGACGTCCCTTTTTTCCACCCACAGTAGCGCCTTTCTTTGATATGATCCTGCTGCAGTTATCTATCAGCTAGATAAAGTGCTTTTGTTCCTCACATTGCTTGAGTGATTGCTTGTGATGCACAGTCATGACGTTTGAACTTACTTCAGTGTTGTATATGTTGTATATGCTGTACATGTCTAACCTAAACGAACGCTGGCTGTGCATGTGACCATCTGAGGCTCTCATTCAGCTGAGATAGTAGCTGAGCTTTAGCATGCCAGTAGATTTCGTTTAATTGCATTTATTTAACAAACATGAGTCTGACACTGTGCTGACTCTCCTTTGAGATAATTACTGTCACTGTGCCCAGAGAGCAGTTTAATCAGCGTTAAATAGAGCAGCTGCTTGATTTTACTTTTGATGACATGATCAATAACATGCTGATGGGTCCTGTTTGGTGTTTTGAAAAAGTAATAGAACAAGGAATTTCACTAATTTTCATAAGTTTAGACTGAACTGTCAAAAATTATCTGAGTAAATGAGGTTTTTTGGATACACAATTTTTCAGAAGCTCTGTGCTAAATTTGAGTTTTTAACTGATCCAAGCTGGTTACTGTGATCTCTCAAAGGCCCTTTTATATCTGGTATGAGTCTACTTCCACCTACACAGGGAACATTTCCGTGGCTCAGGACACATTTGTGTGCATGCTGCTGACAGACTGGTCTGAGTGATCGGATCTTAAGACACATTCAGATCGCATTGAGTGCATTCACATGTGCAGTAAGGGTTGTCGACTTATGTTCCCATGATCCAGGAAGCATTTTGATACCAGGTGTAAACAAAGATGGTGGATAAACCAAGACGGCTCACTGCGAGTCAGTTTCCTGTATCAGTGTCACGTGGTGTTCGCGACCACCACGACTTTTTAGGAGACTGACAGCAGGTCCTGAGTCCATTGACTTCAGTGGGAGAAATGAACTTGATTACAGATTATGGCCGATTCTTTCGCCCCATAGTCACGGAAGCAAATATTGGACCCATTTATCACAAGCCACGTGTCTTCAGAACATTTGGACACCAAAATGGCAAATTTCAGACGGACAAATCAGGAGATTTCATACAATGGGAGGATATTGTAGGTGGGCCATCTTGTAGTAATCCAGTATCTTTGGTGTAAACAGGACAATGATACTTAAATGTTACTTTTGTTGAGGCCTTTGAACAGTTTCTTAAAAGTAGACTTTCCCATTAAAGGTCCAGTGTGTAGGATTTGGAGGGATGTCATAGCAAATATGGAATTTAATGTTTTCTTTAGTGTATAATCACTTGAAAATAAGAAGTGTTGTGTTTTATCTTAGAATGAGCCGTTTATATCTACATATGGAGCGGGTTGCACCGCCATGTTTCTACAGTAGCCCAGAACAGACAAACCAAACACTGACTCTAGATAGTGCCAGAAGCACAGATTTTAATGGGAAACTGCTTTATTGACTGTTTTTACCGGGTCTGTTTCTTTTGGAGAGGAAATTACCTCTGCGGATAATTCGTCTCTCAGTAAAAACCTCCTGAACAATGAACACTGAAGGAATTCTAACCGGGAGATGTTTCAGCTGGTTGCAGTTTGCATTCCTCACCACTAGGTGTCACTACATCCCTCTAAATCCTACACACTGCTCCTTTAAATCTAGATTGCCCTGCACCAATGCAGATGCATGCTCACCTGCATGTCTTGCTTCTGTATTTCCTGTCAGATGAACATCAGAGAAGAATCTGTTTTTTTATGGAATAAACTTAAATGGACATTTTATTTAAAATTAACTGCTGCATGGTTTTCATTTGACAGGAGCTTCACGTGCTCACGTTTGCTTGTATTTATAATTCCCTGAAGTCCTGATTCCAACAACGTCACTGTAACTGTTACACAAGAAAGATAAGAATATATATTTTATCATAAAAAGAAAAATCGAGCATTTAAAGCATGTTTGACTTCCGCTCAGCCCTCGTCTGCTTCTGGCTAACCTGCTGTTTATTACCCCATCATGCTTTGCTCGTGGCTCGCTGAGAGAGACGTGTATCTTTGTTCCCTCCATCTTCTAACTGATCCCGTCTCTCTGTGTGTCTCTCGTCCTCTCAGAGCGGTTTCACTCCCCTGCATATTGCGGCTCACTACGGCAACATCAACGTAGCAACACTCCTGCTGAACAGAGGGGCGGCTGTGGACTTCAAGGCGAGGGTGGGTACTTCGCTTCAAAGATGACACACACACACACTCGCACAGACCTTTTGAAGTGAGTGCTGCAGACACTCGCTCATATGAGAGGGCGGGACGTTGTGTGTGTGTGTGTGTGTGTGTGCAGGAATCCAGTCCTGACGCATGTAATCCTACAGCTGTGCTCGTCAGTCTGCAGAGGACACATACATGTTGTCTGTGTGTTATGTGATCCTGCAGACTGCAGGAATGGATGCTGGGTTCATGGAGACTGGGTGTGTCTCAAATATTCAATGTCAGTCAATACTTGCAAACTAAATTCTAATGAGATTTACCTTTTGAAGGCATTTTTTCTTGTATTTTGTTGCCGATTCACTAAGCAGGTTTACCCTTACACTAAAAACTGCTTTACTTCAGTTCACTTAAGTGGGTACCACTCTTGGAACAGCTGATCAAGACACTCTATTAGCAGTAGACTGAAAGTTCATGAACCTGGGATGCAAATTTGCGAATCCTAGGACAGTGACAAAGCGACCCGCCCTACGCTCCCTATGATTGGCTAGTGCTTGTTTCCTTTGTTGGTTGCACCGGTTAAATTTAGGCCAGTGGTTCCCAACTGGTGGGTCACGGGTTCATTCTGAATAGATGGCAAGTGACTCGCAAATGTATCAACTCTGTAAAAAAAAAAAACACACTTTATTTTGAAGTGCAGAGAATTTCCAACACAGAGCAGAGACAGTAAACCCTTTTTTAAAAGAAATAAACTCTTGGACGTCCACTAACTCACGTACACAGGCTGTGTCATTGTGTCAGCGGCTGCAGATTGGATTCCAACCCAAGGGCCTTTTGCTGCATGTCACCCCCCCTCTTTCCTATGAAATAAAAGCAAAATGCCCCAAAAAGTGTCTAACAAAAAGGCTGAGTGTCTGAGACAGGGCTGGGAAGCAGGAAAGGTCATTTCATTTGTTCAAGTAGACTTTAAAGGAATGAAGCTGGAATAACCACCAACCAGTTACTGCACATAACTGTGCAAATGATATGTTCTGGTGACATTACTTCAAAGACGTGAAAGCCATTCAGATGATTTAACGATGAAATAGCTATCAGACCATGTTAAATAGTCCATTCTCCACAGTGCACAGTGTCCCATTAAAACCTGCTCTTGTTTAGCCTCATAGAGGGACCCAGGGAAAACCAAGAAAGCAAGAAAACGATTAAAGCACGTAACTGTGCAGCTGCAGCTGTTGGAGTGGTTATTTTCCCCTAGAGGGGGGTATTTATCCATTTTCCTCCTACACTGTCAGATAAAGCCCTTTTTCCTCTAGCTGCAAATTACACACAAGTCAGATGTATTAAATGCTGCAGGCACAGACAGGCTGTCTGAATGTGTTGGGCAGCTTCATTTTCAGTGGGAATGTCTTCACAAATTGTGTAATTGTAGCTGTTTGTATGCACAGTTTCATTACCTGATAATATGTGCACTGAGTTAGGATGTGCTGTGTTTTGTTCCCCTTTTCTTTAAATAGCTACAACTTAAACTGGGTTGATGAAGGTCTGAGTCGTCTTCTCTTTGTGGCTGAATGATGAAACGGTGCTTTTCTCTCTCCGCAGAATGACATCACACCGCTGCACGTAGCATCCAAGCGTGGGAACAGCAACATGGTGCGACTGCTGCTGGAGAGAGGAGCCAAGATAGATGCACGGACCAAGGTAAGCACGCTGATCAGAGAGCAGCCCTGGCATTTGCAACAGACCGGCTCTGTATTCACAAGAAGACACAATACCCCACACGCACCACTGAAATGTTAACGTGAAGAGCGAGAGATAAAACCAAACAGAGTGACTAGAATGCAGAAATAGAAAGCAAAATACTTTCACCTAACGACAACGGCTCATTCTGTGTTGTTCAATGAGCGTCGCTGCGAGGCTGTCTGAACTCAAGTCTGATTCAGCTGCATCTAGGAGGTGGCAGTAGCTCAGTCCATAGGGACCTGGGTTGGGAACTGGAGGGTCACCAGTCCAAGTCCACATCCACGTAGCTGGAGAGGTGCCAGTTTACTCGCATGTGTGTGTATTTCGGACCTTTGTGTCTATGATAACAGAGTGAGAAAAATTAATTTGAGGAATGATAAAGTACTAGTCCTTACCCACTGGTAGCTTTGTCACCTTCTACCTATGCCAGTCCTCAATGCCTATGTGCAGTTTCACATGGATTGACCACGTCAGTGAGGAGAAAAAGGCTAACATTAGCTGAATTGTCGCTAGCTACACCTGAACCCTGTATGGAGACTGTCTTTAAGAATAAATCTGCTATTATTGCTAATTTTTCACCCTCACCCAGCTGAGCTTTCTTCGGTCCGATTCACGATCCATTTCCTTTTAGCCTTGCAATGCTGTTAAATTTCATACCTGCTCAGTTTCTGGTTTCCGCCACCGCTTGTCCTTTCCCATCGCTACTTTACATCAAGGGGATCATGGTGGAAAATTGAGCTTCATGCATGCAGTGAGTTTTTGAGTTAAAAAGCGTTAAAGAAGGAATCATTATAATGTTTTTGGGGGGATGATTCTGAGCGGCCCGTAGTCGTACAGGCCTTCTGGTATTTGCACATTTTCCAGATGGCCAATCTGTCACTGTAAACACACACACAGAAACCAACATTTTTTAATTGATGTAAATATTATTGTGCTGTGCTTTTATAAAGTTGGGTTGCAAAAGACAGATTGAATAAAGAATATTCCCGACTATAAATTTAAAACCTCCAAATCTGCTTCGTGCGTGCGTCTGAGCAAAAGAACTCCACCAGCTTTTCTGTTTAAAGCTGAAGCCTGGTCCATTTATCTTCTGATACAGGCACATACAGTACCCGATAATATATCATCATCTCTAAGGTGTCAAACGCAGCTCCTTTTGTCCAACACTTTTTAGGTCAGGAATTTTCTCCACCTGTAGACGGACATTTAATCTTTCAAATGAAATGATCAATATCACTAAAATCACCCCACAGCTGTACTAACCTTGGATTCATTGCACTGCTGAGGGACAGTGCTGGTGATGGTTTGCGGTTCACTGTACCTGCACTGTTTGTTCCCAGGACGGTCTGACTCCTCTGCACTGTGGAGCGAGGAGCGGACATGAGCAGGTGGTGGAGATGCTGCTGGACAGAGGAGCTCCAATACTGTCAAAGACAAAGGTCCAACATTTACTCTCTTTATATTCTCACACTTCTTCTCACGGCCTCATCTGCTCTAACAAACAGTGAACACGAGTCCATTGCTCTGCTCATGTTTGCCCATCACAGCTGTATTAACTTGTGACCTTCCTTCTTCCCTCCAGAACGGTTTGTCTCCGCTCCACATGGCGACGCAGGGCGACCACCTCAACTGCGTCCAGCTGCTTCTGCACCACGAGGTGCCCGTGGACGACGTGACCAACGACTACCTGACGGCGCTGCACGTGGCCGCGCACTGTGGGCACTACAAAGTGGCGAAGGTGATCGTGGACAAGAAGGCCAACCCCAACGCCAAGGCACTGGTGAGGATATAAAGATGGAGAAGAAACAGCTGGTCCTCTGTAGCTGCAGAAATAGACTCACCAGATCGAGAGACGCAGAAAGTTGTAGGAAAATGAGACACGAGGCAAAGACAGAACGGAATAAGGTGGCGTAAGGATAGACAGGTACAGTGAGGTAACAGCTGCTGATGAGGTAAAGTCTCAACCACCCTGTCAAACTCTTTGCTGGATATTTGAATGAAGGTTTACGGAGACTGATGTAGTAGACTGTAAGGATTTCTTATTTCATCCTTTTTTTGAGAGGTGAAAAAAAATCAGTTTTATACAGCACTGTGGCGTGAGAAGAGCCTCATTCAAAGTATTTCCTGTTTAATTAAACAGATTGTATTTCTTTCTCACTATGAATCAGCCTGGATTTGGTCTGGAGCGTCTAGAGCCCCGTTTCCACCAAACACTTTGGGCATGGTACCCTTGGAACCAAAAGTAACCCTTCAGACATGGTACCTAGACCCTACACAGTTCCCTTAAATGTGGGCGGGGTTGTTGTCACTCACTGCTTCGTCAAGCACTCGCTTTATTTCCTCGTTCCTGGTGACACAGATGGAAGTCTGCACCTTGTTTATTATCCACAGAACGAGGTGCACGCCGACATTTTCAGAAGAAACTAAAACAGGCTGCAGTGAGAGTCTCTCTCCATGGGATATTTAAATATAGCAGGTTTGTGCATTTAGTCCTTCTCAGGCAAGCTCAGGGGTTTAGTGTTGCTGTAGCCCACAGGAAGTGAGGATTAGAATATATGCAGCTCACATTACCCGGTTCAAATGAATATATATAAACGCTTAAATATCCACTCATTACTAAGAGAGACAATAAAAACTTAAGTGATGGTCAAAGTTGTCACAGTGAAATTTAAGGTGTGCTGATGGATTCACGTCGTCAGCTCATGCATTGAGTAACATTACAAGTTAACGTTCCACCTTAAAAGTTGGCGGCAGTCGGCCCAGTGAATGAACTTACAGTAGTAAAACATCCTTTATAGTTTACCATCTCTTTTCACTGAGCTAGGTTTGTGTTGTCATTTACCAGACACGAGGGCGCACAAGCCAAAAATGACTTCATCACTGTTGTTGCGTTAAGCGCAAAGCTCCACACGCTGTATCAAATCTCGCTAATTTCGTGGGGGGTGTGAGGCTCAAAAAAAAAAAAAGTATCAACTACTTGGTACCATGTCTAAAGGGTTACTGTTGGTTTCAAAGGTGCCATACTGAAAGTGTCTGTTGGAAACAGGGCTTATGAGGACAGAGGACAGAAGAGTATTCCATCTCTCTCTGTGTGTCCTCACGTTGTGCTCATGTAGCTTTGTAGAGATGTTTCCAGGTCCGACCTTGTAAGATTGACTTTAACAGAAAAGTTTAAATGGACTTTACAGAGGAGAGTAATTGAAAAGTATTTATATTTTCTCCAGAGTTGAAGTATAGAATAGATGAATTTGAGCTGAAGCTGCAGCGTTGTGGAGGTGTTGCAGTCAGGTCCTGATGATTTAACCTCCCAACCCACCAAATATGTCTTCCCTCCTTTCAAGTCTTTCATCTGCTCTCTTCCCTTTCTCCTTCACCTCCCTCGTTATTTCTACACCGTGTTCGTTTACGACAAAAAGAGAGAAAGTAGGGATTTTAATGGAGAGGAGAGGACACAGGAAGGAAATGAATGAAGGAAGCAGACAAGAGACCTAACTGTAAACCTGGGCCAGCGTCTCGGTGTAAGACAACCATCTCTGTTCTGTAATGGGAGAAGTCTGGGTGTGGTTAGAGCAGTGGGACTTTATAGCCAGAGAGAATGAGAAGGGGAAAAAAAGGACACGGAGAGGAAAATGAAGTCATAGGATCGAGCCAGAAACCTCAAAGTGGAGCGAGTCAGAGACGCAGGGAGGGAGGGAGGGAGGGGGCAGAGTGGACGTGTTGGCGAGGGAAGAGTGAGTTGTAAAGAAAAGTATCTATTTCAGTACAGCATACTTTTTTCTTTACAGCTCAGAGTCGAGTCAATTATTTCCATACATGCTTTTCTGGTTTGCATGCAGAGAGTGAGAGGAGAAAAAGTGAAAGAAAGAAAGAAAGAAAGAAAGAGGGGAAAGTAAAGAAGGTCCCGCTCTGCACTGTGTTTTCCATTCGCTGCTCCAGACTTATCTTCTGCCAGCTCAGCACAGACCTGCAGAGACACACAGGGAAGTTTGGGGACTATTTTTGTTCCTGAAAATGTTTTTGTTTTGATTGTTTGTGTTTGTTAGAATGGTTTCACTCCCCTGCACATCGCCTGCAAGAAAAACAGAGTCAAGGTGATGGAGCTGCTTCTGAAGCATGGAGCGTCGATACAGGCGGTCACTGAGGTAAGTGTAGAGTGTGTGTGTGTGTGTGTGTGTGTGTGTGTGTGTGTGTGTGTAATGAGATTTTACAGCAATAAAAAAAAAGATAATGAAAATAAAAGCAGAGTTTTATAATAATTCACCCGCAGTGAGAAAAGTCACTGAGTGCACTCAGTAACTGTACTTACATGCTGTTTCAACAAACTTGTACTTCACTTGTGTTTTTAAATCGTGTGCTGCTTAAACTCTGCCACATTTCAGAGGAAAATTCAGCTATTCTTGCACACGCTGCACGTATTTTTTTTATCCGCAATGTGCTCCTTAAAGTTTTATTTTCTTCATAAAGAATCTGACATTCCTGTGAGATGATTTAAATTCTTTAAATAGACCGGACATGTCTTGAGTGAGATGACGTTTTTCAAGCGCAGCAATCTCATGTTCTGTCTTCTTTTAAAACAGCAGCAGGCAACTCGCAGCTCCGGAGTCACATGCGGCTCTTTAGACTCTCTCCAGTGGCTCCCTGTGGCGCTTATTCTTTTAACATTCAGACTTTCATTTGTCATTGCTGTAGGCCTAAAGTGATTACTGCATTCTACAGTTGTAAAAATGTGTAGCCTGTACATCGAATTAAAAATGTTCGAAGGTTTTATCAACTAAAATGTGCGTCATACATCTACTGTGGTTCGCCTGGAGTCCCTCTAGCTAGTTTAGCTATAATCTCAATAGGCAAACCCCGGAGATCTTGCCTCCGGAAGAAGAGCAGAGCCTTAGTTTCTGGTTGTAGGCTGTTTGTAGTCCACGTGATATTGACCAATCACGTTTGAGCCGGCTGCAGTTGTTGCCAGGTTAAACGGTCCGTGCAGTGAACTAACGAGGCGGAACATAATTGGCGTCACTGCAAACTCTGAATCCATCGCAATGGTTCAGCATATTTACTTATATATTAACAGAAGTCAGAAACGGAAATTCGCCTTCTCAAACCGGAATGCCAAAAAATCGGGGGTCTGCCTCCAGAGGCTGTATTCGGCGTCTGCCGGAAGTCAGACGCCGAATACAGCCGATGGGTTCCGAGAATGGGCTAGCTATGGAAACTAGAGATGTACCGATACCACTTTTTCCTTCCCGATACCGATTCCGATCCCTGAACCTTAGGTATCCGCCGATAACAAGTACCGATCCGATACCAGTGTGTAAAATAAAACTGGATGGGATATGAATTGTTGTATGTCTCAACTCTTAAAACTCTATGTAAAATATTAAGAAATTAATACATAATAGTAGAATGAATGCCATAAAACTTTTTGTGTTATTATTATTATCCAGTGTTGACACACATCAAGACACAGGTTAAAGTGCAGCCACACAATTTAGTTCAAAAAAGGCTACAGTAGAATGCTTTTTAAACTCTGCTTTGTTTCCGTTTCGTTTGCCTGTAGCGTGCATATGCGTAATGACGTCAGGCAGGTGCAGGTCTTATATCGGTATCGGATTGGTCATAGGCTGTACTCGCTGATACCTGATACCGCATTTTAGGCAGTATCGGAGGCATTTCCGATACTGGTATCTGTATCGGTACAACTCTAATGGAAACCAAATCCAAAAAGTGAAAAGTCTTGTTTTAAGATTAATTTGCTTTCACCACCAATGCTGTAAAGTTGAAGTACCAAATAATTACAAAAATCCCACTGCAGAGTCGCCACCTTGTAGTAAATCACATTAATGACTGTTCATTTAGATTTATTGGTAACATTGATGGGCTAATTTAGACTTAATACGCTGTTCGCTTTAATCAAATATGTTTTGCAGCTCCAGACAGATTTTTTTTTTTTTTGTTTGGCCAATAATAGCTCTTGTAGTAGTAAAGGTTGCCGACCCCTGCTTTAACAGAATGCTCAACCTGCAGATTGACCATTTGTGTATCAGTTACTCACCATGTGTTGCCTTGAGTGTTTCTCGCACACCTCCATGGTGAACGAAGAATCCAAAAAAAGGCAAACAGTCTTCATTAATTGAAGTCATGGGGGTCTGTTTTTAACAACAGCAAATCTATGTCACCTGTTTGCGAACTTTCACACAACTCTTGCAGTACAATCCGAGTCTCATGTATTCAGTCGTTTGTAGTATATAATGATAACAAGGTCATATGAAGTTAAAATCAGCTACACCAGCTTTAATTGTAAATATCTGCTTCTGTGTTAATAAATTGTTGATAATAGTGTTATTCAGAATGCAGGACAACTGAGTATTGTCACACTGTGCTATTAGACATTTCCTGTGTCTGTCCTTTCAAATTAAATCCCCACATGGCCCAGTCATATAGGTTTGGATTTATTTTGACAAGGCGCAGCACCTCACAGAGTTCCATGTTTGTTTATAAGCAATAAGTTTGTGATTTTACACAGTTATTATTATTATTAATTAATGAATATCCTCTCTCCTCTTTGTGTCTCTTCCCCGTACAGTCCGGTCTGACTCCGATCCATGTTGCAGCATTTATGGGACACGACAACATCGTGCACCAGCTGATCAGCCACGGGGCTTCCCCCAACACGAGCAATGTGGTGAGTTCTGTCTCCTCTTTGTTTCCGTCTCCCTCGAGTCCTTCTTGTCCCCCCTAAAGGACATTTTCAGTCTCTCCTGTAAAGCAGAGCGTGTGAAAGTAGATAAGAACAATAAATGTATTCAAGTGCTGCACTTACATGTGAGACCCTGTGCAGCACTTTGTGTCTGAATGGTGCTTAGAAATAAACTTGCCCTGACTTAAATTCATCAGGAGGCCATAAACATGAGTCCAAATTACATTTTGATACCTAAATGAGGATGATGTGTTGCAGAAGATTTCACAGACAGAGACTGATACAGTCAAACACAGAGGTTGCTGCCATCGGCGCAGACAGCAGAGAAAACCTCTGTCGCCCAGGAAGGAGAGGAAGTCTATTAATGCCATGTGTACGTACAGAGAGGACTCATAAACACTCCTCTATAGGAGCTACGAGCGCTTACTCTTAGATTAAAGGAGGAAGAGGAGGAAAAGAGACAGAGAGGGGAAGGTGGAGGAAGAGTTGAAAGAGGAAGAAGTGAGGAGCGAGCAAACAGAGAGGGGAAACAGAGCTGCACGTTCAACTCCTCAACCCCAACTATTTGGTCGCCCACGCCGTGTCTGTGGCCAGGTTACCGTAGAAACGGAGCATTATGGGACGTCATTATGGTGAGTTGGGTGTGGAGAGGAAGGGGGTCTCCTTCTCTCCCTCCGTCTCTGTGTCCCATTAAAACAGAGAGAGAGTTTACATGAGGAAGGAGGGCAGAGAGGAAACAAAACTTTGGATCAACTATCAACCCCTCTTTTTTGTGTGTGTGTGTGTGTGTGTGTGTGTTGCAGAGAGGGGAGACGGCGCTCCACATGGCAGCGAGGGCCGGACAGTCAAACGTGGTCCGATATCTGATCCAGAACGGAGCACGAGTCGATGCCAAGGCCAAGGTAGACCACATGACTTCAGGGAATTATCATCTGTGTAAACGGTGTTTGAATGTAACTAAGTACATTTACTCAAGGACGAGCATTACTTTGCTGAACGTGTTCCAGAGCTGCAACGATAAATTAGAACATCATGAGAGCCATTTGAAATTGTTCACTGCATGTTTCAGAAATGCTGCTGAAACGTGTTGCACTCTGCACGGTGGGTTATGAAGGTTACACATTATCCTTAGAAACATGACAATAAGTCACTAAATAAAAGAAGTATTTTTTGAAAACAGTATTCTGAAGGAAATGTGCCTGATGATTAAAAAACAACATTTTCATTGGGTGAATGCAATCACATAAAATAATAAATGTAATAATAAGTGTAACCGACTTGTATTACTGGTGCTGACTAGTTAGGGACAGTACACATTTAATTTTATTTAATTGAATTGAATTGAATTTTATTTAATTTTATTGTTTTTCTAATTTTTTTTTTATTTTATTTCATTTTATTTTGTTCTATTTTATTTTTTATTCTATTATTTTATTTTATTTTATGTTGTTCTATTTTATTTTTATTGTTATTTTATTTCTTAATATTTTATTTTATTTTTATTCTATTATTTTATTTTTTATTATTTTATTTTATTTCATTTCTTATAATATTATTTTATTTTTTTATTATTTTATTTCTTATCATATTATTTTATTTTTGTGTAGTTTAGTTTAGTTCGGCCATTTTCCAACTTATAAAACTCAAATACTCTGGTAGATAGACAATGAATAAACATTAAGTTAATGTTTTTTTTTAGCACTGAAAAAAAAAAAGATACAAAAAAAAGGCGTATACTGAAGCCTTACCTTATCACACCTACCCACTTAATAGTAGTAGTACTACTTTTACTTAAGTTAAAGATCTGGAGCCAGTTGCTTAAAACACCTTAAGTTTTCTCTTGTATGTTTGACACTTGATACTTAATTTCCCCGAAGCTGAGGGACTTACTTAAGGGTGTTGCACAGAATTCCTTAGTTTCCAGCGTTAAGTAAAAATGCTAAGGCATTTACTGCATTGAAAAAGAGTTCAAAGTGGTAAAATACTAATTTCCATTAAAATCCATTAGTTTTAAAACCAGCTTGTGATTCCTAAAGTCTTTTGTGCAATGGTGTAACTAACTTTAAGGGATTCCTTAAGAATAAGACCAAGATAAGAAGAAAACATTAAATACTTAAGTGAACATTTTAAGGAAACCTGAAGGAGAAGATGTGTTTTGTGCAACTGATTTCATTCTAAGAAAGCCTTAACATGGACTTTAAGGAGAATCTTAACTTAAGGTGTTTTGTGTAACCAGCCCATGAGAACTTCTTCCACCTCTGCTTCTGAATAGAAAACACATCGAACCCTTTTTGAGCCACAGCAGCAAAGCCTCTACTCAACATATCAGATATATTCATCAGCAATTTTTATTTCAAGTTGTGTAAATATTTTAAATTGATTTGCTTTTATTATCCGATTCAACACTTAAGTCCAGTGACATTTCCTCCTCAGCTGCTGTGTCGTCTTTATCAGTTTAAACTGTTTGTTTGTTTGGGAGTGTCCTAAGATTTCCTCTGTCTGGGTGGATGTGGTTACAGAGATCAGATCATTACTTAGAGTTTAGAGCTGGATTTTAACTTGTCAGTGTCACTGTAGTGTAGCCTTGCTTCTTCTCACTTCCTGTTTTGCTCAGTGTGGGATTTCACAGCTGCCTATGATGTCACTGCCTGTTGTAGGTTTTGCTTTGCGTTTTTCTTTTCGTAGAAACTAATAAAAATGAAGTTTAAAAATGTTTGTCTGTTTGTTTGTTGTCACCAGGACGACCAGACTCCGCTGCACATCTCAAGCCGTCTCGGAAAGCAGGACATCGTCCAGCAGCTGCTGGCAAACGGGGCGTGCCCGGACGCCACGACCAGCTCTGGATACACACCTTTACACCTGGCTGCCAGGAGGGACACCGAGACGTGGCCTCGGCGCTGCTGGAGCACGGAGCCAGTCTGGGCATCATCACCAAGGTAAACCTGACGTGTGGAGACGGATACTTATTGGACATTTGGTTTTTATAGCTGAAGGTTGTTACACACGTTTCACGACCAACACAAACACATTGATTACTGTCACTGCTACACACACTGAACCTGCTGCTCCAAAAACACATTAGAGAAACTTAGACTGAGGAACGTCAGTTACAGTTGAGAGTCTGCAGCGAGTGAGCTGGGTCAGGATAACTTCTCGAGTCTGGGAACTGCTCCTGGAGAGATTTTCTTTGTGTGTCTCATTTCCTCACTCGCATCCATTTAAACTGCAGCAGAGCGTTTGATGGGCACGACGTCGACACTGAGGAAAGTCCCTCAACTCTAAATATAGTCAAACAGAGGAGATGTTTCCAGGTGACTTTCAGCCATGACTTCATACTGGCAAAACAAAGCAACAGTTTCTGCTTGTGAAACTTTTGTACTAAATCTCTGAAGATCCTTTGTTGGGTCCCACCAATGAATTTACAAACGATTAGGACAAAGACTCTCAAATTTCACTCGTGTGTGTGAATATATGTGACAAAAAAGCGAAGTCATTTCTTTTCAGAACCATCCAGTCACTGTGGAGATGTGTCACAGAATAAGCGAAAAATTTAACCTGTTGGTGACGTTAGAGGAATCAGGGGATCACCAAAGTTACCAGGACTCGTGAATGTCTTCAGGAAATTTCATGCCGATTCGTCCAATAGTTGTTGAGATATTTTCAGTCTGGACCAAAGTGTCTGACGTCCCCAGAGCCATGTTGTTAGCATGCTTATCCTACCTATAAGCAGATATAACTCAACCCGTCTGTAATGACTGTAAAACATTTTAAAATGTTAACAATTAATACCCACAGTCACTAAAATTTGCTTAATCTCAATAGAGATGGCTACGCTTGAGTCTCCTTTGTGAGGCTAGCTATTGATTCCAAATCTGAAAAAGGAAAATGTCTCAGATCATTAATAGCCACTGCAGAGAAGTTTCTGATATCTGTCTGATATTAAACAAGCGAGAGGCCACTGGTTTTCAAGGTGACTGGAAGGGCGTTCGCCAGACCTGCATTGATCACCAGTACAGGTCAGTGAAGGTCGTAGATCACTTGACGTGGGCGACAGTCCAAACATTACAGTGAGGTTGAATATAATCAAGTTTCAATAATCTAATAAAATCAAGATGTATGATTATAGATCACTCGTCCATCCTTCACCTCCACATTCTCAATGTTCAGGGACCTTGAACCAGTGAGCCAGTCTGGATCCTGTCGAGTCCTGTAACTCCGACAACACACACACGTTTACACTGAAACAAAGCTGGTCGATGTGCCTCTCTTGCCTCATAGCTGAAGAATCTGATGTAACACATGCAACACACATCCCACTCACACCCCGAGCCCCTTTTTTAATTTCATCATTTCCAAGCACTGAATAATCAGTTCCCCATGTTGTGTTATGTTATGTCATGACATAACCCTGCAAATTACTCAATTACAGCCGATTAAACGCATATGGTTTTGTGGAGCAGACATGTAGAGAATAAGTCATGAGAGAGCCGTAAGAAACCATTAACGGGAGGGATTTTAACAACCGGAGTACAAGTCGGATTAGATTCTGTAATAAATTTGTTTGTCCTGTCGCTGTGTGTCTCTGCAGAAGGGCTTCACTCCTCTGCACGTGGCTGCAAAGTACGGGAAGATCGAGGTCGCCAACCTGCTGCTGCAGAAGAACGCTCCGGCTGACGCTGCGGGGAAGGTAACGTTGGTGTCCGAGAGACTGATGGTTAAAGAGAGACACAGCACAGTTAATAATCTTATCTGCAACACACACACACACACACATGTCAAAGTATTCTCCTCATCACCACACTGCACTGTCTCTACGTCACCATCTAACAATCCTTGTGTGTGCACCCAGAGTGGACTAACTCCACTGCATGTGGCGGCGCACTATGATAACCAGAAGGTGGCGCTGCTCTTGCTCAACCAGGGAGCTTCTCCGCATGCAGCAGCCAAGGTAAGAGTCCGTCACAGTGAGTTAGACCGAATCTTCCTTAATGCACTGATGCACCAGAACCTCTCTCCCACTCTCTCTGGCTCTGGGT
This sequence comes from Epinephelus cyanopodus, assembly GCA_026686955.1. NCBI lineage: Eukaryota > Metazoa > Chordata > Actinopteri > Perciformes > Serranidae > Epinephelus > Epinephelus cyanopodus. Next base: position 6,519,779 of record CM048933.1, on the reverse strand, counting down.
GAAAGCAGGCTGACCTAGTTTCAGTCACCCACATGCAATTACACCGTGTACTATAGCTGAGCGAAGCTGATTGGCCGCTTGGATCCACTCTAACAGCATCTATCCAGAAAGAACTGCCACTGGAATTAGCCAGGCCCCAATAACTAGTCTGTGTTTTCAGGCAGTGACAGTGAATCTCCTGCCACCAAAGCTTTATTGGGTCCAGTCAGATGTCTCAGAGGACTAATCCAGATCTTTAAATGGTCTCTCTGGTTGCAGAAAGTCCTCTTTACACGTAGATGTGACTCTGTATGAAGGTTTGTTTTGTACACGGAGAATAAAATGCTGTGCAACTGTTCAACCAGACTGACAACTGAAAGAGATAAAACACCTCTTGAGTAACAGCTGAATAAGAACAGAAGAAATCACCAGTCGTTGGTAAAAGAAACAGGAAGCTTCACATCAAAGTGTCTGCACGTTTAAAAAGAAACAATCTTCTGTTTCTCTGCGCCCAGAACGGCTACACTCCGCTCCACATCGCAGCTAAGAAGAACCAGATGGAGATCACCACCACGTTACTGGAGTACGGCGCCACCACCAACACGGTGACGCGTCAGGGGATCACGCCTCTGCACCTGGCGGCACAGGAAGGCAACGTGGACATAGTGACGCTGCTGCTGGCTCGAGACGCCCAGATAAACACGAGCAATAAGGTACAACGTCTGTACGGGCGTGTGGGTTTCAGAAGTAGACATGGGAGTAATATTTATGGTGGTTTTTCTGTGTGTTCTATAAACTTGTGTTGGAAGGCTCGGACCTTGCTTCAAAAGAGAGTGTCTTTGTGCCTTTTTTTATAGGCCAACCAGGAAGTTAGCGGTGGTCCAGTCATATAGGTTTGGATTTATTTTGACAAGGTGCAGCTCCTGATAGAGTTTCACGTTTGTTGCGACAAAAATCTTGTTGACCTTTCTGGTTGACTGAGGGCCTGTCTCAACACCCGCACTTCCCCTAGAAATACCCACTTGCACTTAGTTGTGCACGTTCACGTTTAGGCTAGTGGTTTCCAACACTTAAAAGCCGCCCTAGATTCCAAGGAAGCTTCGACTCACACTTTCAACGAAGTGGGAGATGAAACTTCCCAGAACACCTTGCGAAGTCAGCAACTTCGGCAAGTTGTGGAAAACAATTTGTTACTGTACGATCGGCAACAAACAACAGATGGTTAGACTAGCGCACACTCATCACCAACTCAGCGTCAAAATATTTAAACAAATCGACTTACCCGAACAAAATCATCCAGAACTAGAAGACGTCGTAGGCGCCTCCTGTTTTCAGCATTTCTTCTCCGTTGATTCATCAGACGGAGAAGAATAAACATAGCACACGCCACACAAGCGCTGGAGCCGGCATTTTCATTGCGTCGCTACTACACATGACGTATCATGAAGTGGTGTCTCATTTCTTCTCTACGCTAATATTTCTCACTTCCCCCATCAAGGGTTATCTCGCAAACGAGGACACTCAATACCAAGTGGAAGATTTAAGGGGTAGAAATGGGATTGGGCCTAACTGACTGACTATTCGGGGGCAGCCCTAGTTCTTACTGATGTATTTTATGTCGTAGAACAAAACATGAAAGTCTCATAACGTGTGTTAACCACAGACCTTACTTCAGGCATCGAAAAACCCAATGATTTCTGAGACGAGAGAACCAGGAGTGCTAAATGCTAACTCATTTCAGGGTTTTATGACTCAATCCTGCAGCAGTTTATTGGTCACCACAGTGCACAGACTTCTGGATAAGATTGTACCGTATTCAACACCTTTTCATCACTCAGTCTGTCTCAGTCTGTATATTTAACTGTCTCCCTGTGTGTGTGTGTGTGTGTGTGTGTGTGTGTGTGTGTGTGTGTGTGTCCTCAGTCTGGTCTGACTCCGCTCCACCTGGCCGCTCAGGAGGATAAAGTCAACGTTGCTGAGGTGTTAGTCAATCAGGGAGCAACTATAGACCCAGAGACCAAGGTAACGCTGCAAGTGTCTTCTTGTCCTTTTGCTCAAAATGCCAAATAATCACTGCCTCTTAAATGTGAGGATTTGCTGATTTTCCCTGATTTACACTGCTGTAATTAGAATATTTTTGGGTTTTGGTTGTCATCTGAGGATGTCGATGAGAAGTACTGTAGTATAGTACATTGTAGTAATGGATTACATTTCCCATGGGGATCATTAACGTATTTCTGATTCCAATTTTCCAAAATGATTTTCTGTACCATCAGCTGGGATACACTCCTCTCCATGTGGCCTGTCACTATGGCAACGTGAAGATGGTCAATTTCCTGCTGAAAAACCAGGCGAAGGTCAACGCCAAGACCAAGGTGTGTGTGTGTGTGTGTGTGTGTGTGTGTGTGTGTGTGTGTGTGTGTGTGTGTGTGTGTGTGTGTGTGTTTATTCCTCTGACTGTGAGCAGAAGAGATTTGAGCTGTGTCATATTCCCAGACAGACTGTGTGGAGCAGATTAAATGTATTTAACTCTCACCTTTTTATTTCCCTCCTCTGCAGAACGGTTACACTCCTCTCCATCAGGCTGCACAGCAGGGACACACACACATCATCAACTTGCTGCTACATCACGGAGCATCGCCTAACGAACTCACAGCTGTCAGTACACACACACACACACACACACACACACACACACACACACACACACACACACACACACACACAGATATTTTCAGTTTGTAGCTTATAATCTCTTCTCTTTTTCCAAATTCTACCAGACGTACCAAATACTTTGTACTCATCTCCGCACAGTGAATAAAATGTCAAAGACCTTTGATGGTTATGATTTTAGTCGACACTCTAGTACTTGTCAAGTTGATCAAAAGAGGAGCAGTAGTTTTGATTACCTCGTACTGTTTCAATCCAGTCACTCACCTCTGTTTTGTTGTGTTGTGTTTTTTTGTCCAGAATGGGAACAGCGCTCTGTCCATCGCCAGGAGGCTCGGCTACATCTCTGTAGTTGACACGCTCAAAGTGGTGACAGAGGAAACTCTGACGACTCAGGTACTCACGTGTTTCTGAGAGTTTGTTTTTGAACGTATCATGTGTGGGTCTGGTTCACTGCAAAGTATACTTTCCCAGATCCTTCCTTTTTTTGTTAAGAACAATGGCTGCCTAAACATTTTCTTTCTTTTTTAACACAGCTAACACCAGCCTGAGTCAATGTAAAACAGAAAAACAGCCAACCATAAACTTGAAATCTCAAATACAGTAGCAGCTATTCTAATGAATTCAAAAGGATCGTCTACTATCATAGCTACACATGAGTTTGGACAGACATGGATGTAAACTGTAACTGCAACATTCAGGCTCATGGAAGGATACAAACATGAGGCGGTAATTCTGGTTTTGTTCTTATTTTGCTGTGTTAGGGATGTTTCTTAGCGGGGCACTAAGGTGAGGTTGGTCCTTTTAAAATATTAGTGACCAGGTGCCAAACTATAAGCAGCACACACCCAAGAGTAAAGTATTAAACTGCAGACAAAGCACTGAAAAAACGCACATATAGCGAGGCAAAACGCCAAACTCTTAAAGCTCATTTCAAAATGAGAGTTAATCAGGGGATGGCTTTCTTCATCCATCCATCCATTTTCATCCGCTTATCTAAAGCTGGGTCGTGGGGGCAGCAGGCCAAGCAAAGCACCCCAGACGTCCCTCTCCCCAGCAACACTTTCCAGCTCCTCCTCGTTGACCCCAAGGTGTTCCCAGGCCAGATGAGATAAATAATCCCTCCAGTGTGTTCTGGGTCTGCCCCGGGGCCTCCTACCAGTGGGACGTGCCCAAGACACCTCTAACAAGAGGCGCCCAGGAGGATCCTGATCAGATGCCCGAACCACCTCAACTGACCCCTTTCAACGTGAAGGAGCAGCGGCTCTACTCCGAGCTCCCTCCGGATGTCCGAGCTCCTCACCCTATCTCTAAGGCTGAGCCCAGACACCCTTCGGAGGAAACTCATTTCCACCACGTGTATCCGCAATCTCATTCTTTCGGTCACTATCCGGAGCTCATGACCATAGGTGAGGGTTGGGACGTAGATGGACCAGTAAATGGACAGCTTCTGGCTTAGCTCCTGCTTTACCATGATGGTCTGGTGCAGCGCCCGCATCATTGTAGATGCCATACTAAACCAGCAATCTATCTCACACTCCATTCTACCCTCACTCATGAACAAGACCCTGAGATACTTGAATTCCCTCACTTCCCTCCCAACCCAGAGGAGACAATCCACTGAACCATGGCCTCAGACTTGGAGGTGCTGACTCTCATCCCGACTGCTTCACACTCAGCTGCAAACCGCCCCAGTGCCTGCTGGAGGTCACGGTGTGATGAAGCAAACACAGCCACATCATCTGCGTAAAGCAGAGATGCAATTGTGAGGTCCCCAAACCGGACTGTTTCCTCCCCTTCTTAGTCATTACTTCAAGGTCCACACAGTTTAATATTCTTAGCGTCACACTTGTGTTTGGCCATGTCACTGAGCTAGTTTGCTGTCTCTGTCAAATAGCTGTCCGTTAGTCACTCACTCTACAGCAGGAAACAGCCTTTAAAAATAAAAGCTCTGTGTTGGAAAATCACTGCTCTTAAAAATAAAGTGTGTTTTTTTCTACAAATGACATGTTTGTGAGTCACTTGTGGTCCATTCTGAATGAACCTGCAACCCACAACCCACCAGTTAGGAACCGCTGGTGTACGTTAAAGTTTTTTAAGTTTATATATAACTTCTTTTTTATCACATGTCTCCCTGTTTTCAGATCTGCTTATTCTGTCGATGCTTAGCGGTTAGAAAAGCTCTCAGTAATTACTTTTCTAAATTAAGCTGGTGTCGATGAGACTACCTGCAGTATTGCTTCACAATAAAAGCCTCCCAGTGGCTCAAAGGGCACAGACCCTCTCCTTCCTGGTAGGTTTTTAATACGAAACATCTGTGTTGGATTGTAATTTCACGGTAGCTTAAAACAGATTTTAAAAAAATAAACATCAAAGTGGAAGCAATTGGAAGTAATGAATGAAAGCAGTGTTTAACAGAGAAACCGTAAAGTTCTACTGACCGGATAATTATTGTGGAAATTTGCCATGTGAGCTATTAAAGTCCAGATGATTCCACTCCTTCATCTTTGTTTCTGCTCATGCTGGTCATTATGTGAATAATTGATTTTTAGCTTTCTGTGATCATTGACTGTTTCGGTGGTGTTTCTGTGTGACAGACGGTGATAGAGAAGCACAAGATGAACGTCCCAGAGACCATGAACGAGGTGCTGGACATGTCCGACGACGAAGGTAAAGATTCACTTCGCAGCTTATTGATGTTAAAATCAGTTTAACTTTGAATCCATCAGAACGTTTCTCCTCACACAACCTGACCTCGTCACTAAATCCTGGAGAGACGTCTGTAAAATCTCAGGTTGAGTCATATTTGGCTTTTGGGGCTGGAATAGCATGAGATCCCTGTGCTGCTCCCGGGGTTGCCAAATTTCCCCACCGTTGTCATGGAAACAGTTATTTTGTTGTTGCTGCTGCTTTTTATTTCCCGTCATTAACTTATTTCATCATTTGACATTTTAGCTTCAATCATGATTTAAGCTTTTCTTTCCAAAGTGACACATCCAGCCTCTGAACGATTATTCATTCATCAGTTATTAATTCTTTCTTTGCCTTTAATTTTGTTATAAATATGATTTTTCCATATTTTTGGTTCCCTTTCTTTCTCTAACCCTCTCTCCATCCCAATCACACAGTCTGTAAAGCCAATGTCCCCGAAATGATCACAGAGGACTATATATCTGATGTGGAAGAAGGTATTTTTCATCTTTCTTCATTTTTTTCTTTAAATCTTTACTTCTTTCACACCTCTTTCTGCATGTCGTCCTCTGTTCTTAACATTTCCAATCTGTGGCTTCTCTTTGTCTTTGGTGTCAAGATTTACATGTTCTTTGTGCCATTTAAAATAGTGAAATATCATGATGGTTTGGGCGATATGTAAGAAGTTATTTTCTCAACTCAGTTGTCAGTTGTTACGTCTTAACAGTCTTTTGGCTGCTGTGAAACTGCGCCTAAATAGAGCAAGATAAAAGTTTATCTTGGGTGTGTTGGTACAATGAAGAACTAAGAAAGGACGGCAGAGGAGATACGTGCACACCAACACAACTGGGCTGGACAGCCACAAAAACGGTTCACAGGCTAAGATCAATGCAGGGTTATGGTTTGAAACATATCACATTTAGGTTTAAAATACCTTTAGAGGCTAAAAAGCTGCAGGAAACACGGCCATATATCTGTTAAAAACTGCTTTTCGTGGCACAATTCTGGCAGGAAACACAGGGATGTCTCGGTAAAAAAACAACCACTTTTTGTTTTACTGTCCCAGCTGAAAACGTAGTGATGTCCCAGTTAAATATAACCGCTTTAATGACACTTTCCCTGCAAGAAACGTAGCAATGTTTCAGTAAAAAACGACCACCTTTAGTTGCACTATTCCAGCAGGAAATGTACTGACATCTCGGTAAAAAAGCGGCTGCTTTTTGGCACCATCCCCATCGGAAATGCAGTGATGATATGGTATAAAGCAATTGCTTTTCATGGCACTATCCTGGCTGTTAACATAGTGAGGTATTGGTAAAAAAAACCCAACACTTTTGGTGCTACTGTCCCGCCTGAAAACATAGTGATGTCTCGGTAAAATACAACTGCTTTTCGTGGTACCATCCCATTAGGATACGCAGCAATGTCTTGGTAAATAACAACCACTTTTTGTGGCACTATCCTGGCCGGAAATGTAGTGATGTCTCAGTAAAAATAATCACTTTTCCCGATACTATCCCGGAAGTAAACGCAGGAATGTCTCAGTACAAACCAACCATTCTCAATCGCGCTATCCCCGCTGGATATTTAGCGATGTTTCTTTAAAAATCAAACACTTTTCGTGGCACAGTCTCGCCAGGAACCACCTTCATCCACGGTGAAAACACAATGACTTGCTAAAAATCAACCGGTTTTGTTGTTTGTAATTCTCACCTAGTGGTCACACCATCCACCTCTCCAGTGACAGTCAGCTCATATAATGTGTCCATTTTGAAATGCTATGACACATAAATAAACACACAAATAAATAGTTTTTCTGATTTATTTTTTCAAGCGTAGTTCCAAACCGTCGCACTGTACACGTGTGACACATCATGCTGTACTTCAGCACTTTCAGTTGCTGCTTCCCGCTCCTGCTGTCTCATGCTGTGTCGCTGTAAAGCCTCCAGTATTTTCATGCACCAAAATTCAGGGAATATGCCCTTTTTTCTCTCCTGGTTGCCATGCCAACCATCTGCATATGGCGTTGTGGAGTGTGTGACAGATTTCTTTTCACGCAGCGAAGTAGACGGCTCACACACACACACTTGATCCTTTGTCTTCAGAGGGCTTGTCAGTGACGCTTCCATTGTAGTTTCACACATTCGGGCCAAAGCAAACATGGTGTCAGCTGCTGTGTGTGTGTGTGTGTGTGTGTCTCTTTTCTCTCGGTCTCTAGTGAGGCTAAAAAGCAGCTGAACTTGAACTTTTCAGTCACTCACTCTGTCTAATGAGACTGGGGGGAGGAAAGAAACCAGAAACTGATATATCGAGGTCTTTTCAATCAATAGCTTGTTTCATTTCCGCCCTGCAGCATTTTTGCTAAAGTCTGCGTTGATGGTAAAGAATGGTTGCTTTCAGTTTCAGGCAGTCACATGTTTAATGCACATTCCAGTTTTTATAGCTGCTAAATGTCAGCAGCCTGCAGAAATATACATTTCCTCGACAGAAGGTTTACCTCCCCACAGCGGCTAAAGAAATACTGCACCACAGAATAAGTATTTAGGTATCAGTCAGTCATCTGGTGTTACATTGAATTTGTGAGGAAAACTGTTGCATCCCTCTACAGTGAACGAAGAATCCAAAAACTGTATCTGTTTACAAACTCTCACACAAGTCATGCAGTATAATCATAATAATCTCATTAATCATTGTTTTTGCTGCAACATTAAAAACATGAATAATTAAAGCACTTCGGCATAAATAGTCTCTGGACTTCCAGCCATTGTGGACTCCTTTTACCATAAAATTCCTTTCACACAAAACTGTTGTTCAGCAAAGATGTGTTATAAAACAATACTCACAACTTGGATTAAATCAGAAACTCTTTTGATTCTTTTGATCTGAGGACCTTTACGGACTAAAGGAATGGACACATATTCTGACTTAATGACAGCTTCTGAGGAAGGTTTTTCATCATGCTGGTAAATCTAAAAGCATTACGGTCGTCTGTGACGCTCATGGTTCCAGTAAAATGAACTGCACGACTGATTTGTGGAGAATCTAACCGAGCTGACGCTATGCAGCATCTCCATATTGACAGAAGTTTAAACATTTATATATGACATTATCTAACGTTAGCTCAAGTGGGTAGTCTGCTGCTCGGCAACCAGACCAGGCCTCTATTAGGGACAGGCCTTTATTTGTCACTACTAAAAGGGATTGGGTTTAAATTAGAATTAGGCTTTTTAGTATTTAAATTCATTGAGAATTTTCTCTGTTTTTGGATTGTTCGTTCACCGTGTGGACATGCAAGAAAAAACGTTTTCTTTGCTGATTCAACGTAACACGTGGCGAGTAACTGAGTAACTAAGTAACTGAATGGACAGATATAATGAGATTAGCAGGTGAACTATAGTCTCTACCAATCAGAGACTTCTGCTCGCTGTCATTTATATTTAACACAATATATAAATGCAGTATAATGTCACATACAGTAGATGTCTACATATACCTTCCTGTGTTGTGCTGATGACAGAAAAGAAAAGGAAAATGTAAACAGGCTCTGTGTCACTAATATTCCTGCGTGCATGATTTAAGAAATATTGCAGTTGTTCCAAAGGGATAAAAAGCTGTATTTCTGTTTTATTTGAACAGAGGTGGATGTTGGAAACATCTCCATCAACTATTCCTGTGAGTCCAGAGTACAGTGACGTCGCTGTAACTAACTCCAGTAACCCACAGTCTGACGTGTTGCAGCTACACTAAACTAAACTAAACTCATTCTGTATATTTCTGTGCACGTTTGCCTTCACACTGAATTTGTGTGCGAGTTGTTGCTGTTTTGCGTGAGTCGAGTGTCCCATCTTTAATTTCGGGTCTAAAAATACATCAAGTGTAACTGTAGGCACGCACACACACGCAGTCACACACGCTTTCACGAGCTCACATAGCAGCTGCGTAACAGACATGGTTAAGGTCTCCAATAACACACACACACAGTCCATGATCTAAATCCGGACGGCCCACAAACCCTCTGCAGCCTGTTATAAGCTGCTGAGAGTTTTTCCACAGTTGTAAAGTTAATTAATATGTGGTTAGCGTGGATATAAATCTGAACCATAAGATAACTTAACTAGTTATAAGGCAATAACAGAGTGACCACATGCTGGCTCATTTTAGATGCCAAGTTTTCTATATGTTCCAAAAACCGATGTCGCACTTCATCAAATGTTTCCAGTGCTGCTTTTTAACGACGAACCAAAATCTGTCATATGTTTTAATCTTCATCCCTTTAATGCTGGTCCATAGCTTTGACTCTTCATATTCTAATTATAACACACTAGCTGGAGAAAATATTTAAATATAAAAGAAGAGCAGTTATTAGAAATCAGAAATACTCTAGTGATCCCAGAGGTGAAATTATGCTTTGTTACAGTCACTCTGATATAAAGAATAGATAATTATAAGTAGTAGCAATAAGAGTATGAAATAGACAAATACAAAGCAATAAAATAAAATAGAAGTGAAAATGTGCATTATGCTACAGTGTTTAACGATAGTACTTAAGATATTAAAAATATTAAGAATAAAATGTAAATCGTCACTGTTTTTATGCTGTAAATGTGAAAATTAAATTGCAATTATGTCAATTGAGCAAAACAAGAATAGAACAATAATAATAATAAGAAAAAATATATAATTAATATAATTGTATGCTGAATTAGTGTCTGACACTGTGAGGGAGGAGTTGTACAGGTTGATGGCGACAGGCAGGAACGACTTCCTGTGGTGCTCTGCGGTGCATCTTGGGGACAGAGTCTGTCACTAAATGTGCTCCTGTGTTTGACCAGCACATCGTGGAGTGGTTGGGAGACATTGTCCCGAGATGACACGAATCTTAAGCCCCTTTTACACTGCCAGATTTTCGGCGAATGTTGGGCCGTTTTGCCGGCAAGCTGCAAGCATTTAGACACACAGAGCCAGATTGGCGAGTTGATCCGTGGTGCCCAATTTTCCGCCTCGTAGGGGCTGTTGATGACTTGTGGGAGGAGCTGTTGATGATGCCACACGTGCGAGCCACTGGCGGTGGATAAACAGGAAACAGCTGATAGCAGGAATTAGCAAGCAGCTAGTAGCAAGAGGGAAACACAAACCTGACAGACACTGTAAAGATGAGCAACTGGGGAGACAAGGAATTGCGCGCCCTCCTTGTCCTCGCAAACGAAGAGGCCATTAACCATCAGATGACGGGGACGGTGAAGGACGGGCCGACTTACGAGAGAAACGCAGAAGGACTGACCAGTCACTGTTTACGTCACACGCTGAGCTACACGTTTTGTTACTTGCCCACGCCCCCATTGCCCCGAAAAAGGTGCATTCTGTATAAACAAAAGTAGGTAGGCGGCATTTTGCTGCACTCCCTGATTTTGTTTTTATACTGCCAATGCTGAAAAAAGACTGATTGGGCTTTCCTGCAAATTTAAAAAGGGCTTTAGACAGCATCCTCCTCTCTGACATCAATATATTTTTTCAAACTGTTGTGTAGGATAAAGCGTCCTCATTTTTTTAAATCAATTTTTCTGAGCTTTTGCACCATGATTAAAGGCATCAACCAATCACATTGTGCCTCTAACACAACAAGGATTATTAAACAAAAACATGGAGTCTCTGAAGAGCGTTTCTGTCCAAATCACATGCAGTTATTGGTCCGAAACACTACAACAGACTTAATTACTGCTTTGAACCGTAACAAAGGCGGCCCATACCAAATCTCTTCTGTTTGTACCTTTTACAATAAAAGCACTAGATGTATATACTACGTAACTATTTAACAAACGGGACTCAGATTCAGGGCAATGCACTGGGTCAGTAAGATCCTGGTTGTCGCACATTTGCACTGCTGCTGTACTAAAGCAGTGAATACTTTGGATGCGAAATATTTGCAGGTGCAGGTATTTTGCATTTTCATGTTGTTTACTCGACACATTGTTGGTTTGTAAAGGCCATAAGACATGACCTACTGAAGACTTGACCTGACTCTCAATAGCAAAAACATTCAGTGCTGTGTTGTGAGAGACTTGCACACTGACTTGCAAGTTTTCTTATGAGAATTTGAGCCTTGACTTGATTCCTAAGGCCCAAAAGTGCCCTTTAAAAAATAACTGTGTGAGACAGGTCTAATGTAATCTTCATTACAGTCTGTCTCAATGCAGTCACAGGTTTATTTATCACAAACAAATGCAATGTAGTGAAATGCAATATGGCAGGCTCCAACACTACAGTTAAAAAAATGTGCATATGTCACAAGAGCAAACACACAATGTGCAGCCTGGTGAATCACAGTGCTGCAGAGTTAATAGAAAACTAGACTCTGAGAGTGCAGCCCTCAGCCAAGGCCAAATGCCCCGTCTCACAATGTTAACTTAAGTGTAAAATAATTTATGTATATTATTCAGATCCAGTCCAAACTTCAGTGAGTTCTTCCTCGGCCCATGCTGCACCTTTTTACCAAGTTTCATGCAAATTGGCTCAGTAGTTTTTTATAGTCCTGCAAACAAACAGTTTGTGCATGTGCAAGTAGAGACACATGAACAACCGCTGTATGATTTCCCTTCTGCGTGTATACTCAGACAAGACGAGAAGCCCGACTTGACTCATTAGCCGAGCTATGAGCTTAGCTTGACTATTGTGTGCATGTAAACGTACTGATTGTCAGTTCATTAGACAGAGGACTGTTGTAGACTGTTGCCATTTGATGTATTCTACATTCCACATCTGGAGACGTGCAGTATCTTCCGTGGACCAAACTACTCCTGGTCCTGCGCCCTTGCAAGTGTCACAGGCCAACGTGGTTTCGCCTGTTTTTTCAAGCATCCCAGTGCAACAGCATGTGATTTAGAGGGCTGAATACACGCCAAAGAGCAAAGCGAACCTGGAGCGCTTTGTGTTCACAAGACACAGGTTAAGTGAACCGCACTGCGGACTTGAAACAGACTTGAAGCGAACCTCCCAAGGTGGTCCGAGTTCGGTTCACTTCAGAGGGTTCTGAGTTCTCTTTGAGTGATCTGCCTCCAGGGCCTGGGTCCAAACACAACATGCTCCCTGTGATCCTGTGGACGCCGCCATTGTTGTTGTTGTTGCTTGCCGGCTTGTCAGTGTTGCAGATCTTGGGAGAGAAACAAGCAACCAGGGCTGTGGAAACAAGCCCAAAAGAAGCAACTCCACTTTAGAAACAAGCCCAAAAAAAACGCAACCCGACTACCAATATTTGTAAGTGACTCTACAAAAAAACAAGCCCAAAGTTGTGGCTAATAAGCGGACTTGGCAACCCTGCGGCTTGTCCTCCTCACATTTCTGTGGGACGTATCCTGCCTCTCATTGGCTGATGCTCTTTGTCAGTCATGTCACACCTCTCCAGTTTTCTAGCATGCCCCAGTCACAGACGAGGGGGCGGCTTGCTCGTAGGCTTGTTCACACATGAGGGCTCGTCGTGGCAGACTATCTGCCGACTCACCTCCGACCCAAGGTGGCTCTCAAGATCCTTGAAAATTGTGTAATGTGAACTAGGCTTCAGAGGGTTGAAAAACACCCTTAGACAGTGCCCTGATACATTCTGTGGGTAATTCTTAATAGGATAGCTAAGACACATATGCAGACAGATTCTGTTGTGTGAACCCATCTGGAGTCGTTTTGGGGAAACCCTCCGCAGAGCTGTGAATTCCTGCGATCACTCGTCTGGAGGTGACAGCAGACGTTGTTAGTTAGACATGTGAGCTGACACACGGAAGCGGCAGGAGGTTGAAAGATGCACAGGATGAAGTAATGTGTGAAACACTGACAGCGAGGAATCTGTGCTATTTAGCAGATGGAGAGATAAACAAGCAGACAGACAGGCAGAGCGAGAAACAGACAGACAAGACGACACACAAACAAAATATGAAGGGAAGTAAATGGCGGAGCAGCGAGGATGATATACTGTGCTCAATACATGCTGCATTGGTACAGTTTAGATGTTAGACAACTTAGTCTGAGTCACACACCCTCTTACTATTTCTGTCCTGCAATGAGCTCTAGGTGTCTGTCCCACACACACACATACACACACATGCACACACACACACTGGATAATCCTAGAGCAGGGTGGGTAGGCGGGAGAAAGCCGATCTGTTTGTGTGAGCGTCGGGCTGTGAAAGAGAGACAGGCAGTGTGTGGGTGTGTGTGTGTATGTGTGTGTGTGTGTGCAGCACGGAGGGAGCGACAGAGAGTTGAAGGAAGTTGGAGAAAAGTTAGTTGAAGGTGTGAATCCCGCAAACTGGACTTTAGGCTGGATGAAGTGCTTTAAAGCAGGAGGTGAGTGGCGGCTCGGCGAGGAGGAGGTTTGGAGGCTGGAAAGAGACGGGGGTCCCGGTGAACGGGCTGGAATGTGTCCAGATGGGGTCTGTAAAGTGCGAGGGGAGAAAGTTTGGAGGGGGAGGGGTGCTGGAGCAGCAGGGGATGAGGGGACAGGAGGGTGAGGCGGGGGTCTCCGGTGCTTTGTGGTCTGTGGAATGCCTTCCTTTTCTTTCCTCTGTTCGTCCCTCCGCCTGCATGCACTTGCTCCCCTCTCAGCCTTTTTTTAACTCCTCCTCTCCTGCCTTCGCTCTTTCAACCCTGCGGTCATCAGTTCATCATCTACAGTAACTCTGAGGGGAATAACATGCTGCTCACTGTTTTCCTGTAACGTATGTTTCAGCTTCTTTTTTATGGCTTTAATGATCTGTTTGTGTTTGCTGTGTGTGAAGTGTTTTTATTTACTGGAAACATCCTCCACATGAGCGTGTGGTCAGTCACTTTCTGTAGATGTAAACCACCAAACTAACCTGACGCATGAAGTTACTGACAGCAGCACTGTTTGTTGTTTGCAGGCTTTACTGTTAACATGTTTGTGTCATCTGGGCACTGGGACAAAAAGTCTTTAGTGGCAGCAGAGACGTTTGTTTGTGTGTGTTTTGTTGGACCACAGCTGAACTGGAAAACAGCCTCTGGCCAGAGGCTGCATTGATCTGTCTGTCTAAAAGAGCTGCTCTGTTATGGTCTGCACGCAGATGGAGAGTAGGCAAACATTTTACATTTGTATTCATACTGGTGCAGCGCTGGTTTAAAACATGCCTGGCCAGAATGGACCGACTGCTCGCACTGTGGAGTTTCTCAGAGAACAGCTCGTACAAACAAGTTCACACTCAAAACTGCACTTTCTCAGATTTATAATATTTACCTGAAAAATATTGAATTATGTTGCTAATCTAACTCAGTGTACCCTGAAATAACAGACAAAACGCCCCTGAAGCGCTTAGAAAAATATACAATTAAATGGTGTACTACTTACTTACTGTGTACTTGTACCCCTGAGGAGAAGATTGTACAATTTCCCAATCGGTTACAAATTGCGATTTTACTCACAAAATATAACAATTAAATTACCGGAAAACTACCGTAAATTAGTAGCCTGAGGTATTATTTGCTTGAATAACTGAAATCAGCAGGCTTATATTTGGGACAGGCCGTTAATTCCTTTCGCACAAAACTGTTGCTTCAGTAAACATGGGGACATACCATCAAATTGTTTATTTAAACCAGTATGAATATTACATGTAGAAAAATTAGGCTTCAGATAATATGTTAAATAGTAATAATTTGTGTGATCTACCCCCGACAGACGGAGCATCAGAGAGAGTTATGACACTTGTTTTAAAAAAACAATATTCACAACTTGAATTCATTTTTGATGAGGACCCTTTCAGAATAAAGGAATATGAATAACTTGTGGACACATCATTTGACTTTATGACTGTTTCAGAGGTAGAGAGTCACCACTTGTTCTTTCGTCATGGCGGTAAATCTGAATGAATTATTCTTTGACGCTCATGGTTTCGGTAAAATGAACTGAACGATTAAATAATGGAGAATCTAACCAAGCTAACATCTAACTAATGTTAGCTCAAGTCAGTAGCCAACAACCTGTTTTATACATCCAAAGAACTTGTCTAAAAATGAACTGCTTATTACCAGACCAGGCCTCTATTTGAGACAGGCCTTTATTTGTTTAATTGTGTAGCTACACCGGGTTAGTAAAAGGGACTGTGCGTTTAATTGAAGTTTTACGGTATGATGCATCATTATTCATTAAATTGGAATTAAAAGCTCAACATTGAACAGAAGTTAAGTAAATTTAAGCACATTATTGATATGCCTCGCTTTTCCTCCTCACTTTAAAGGAATACTTTGCCGATTTTCAACCAGCTTTGTATCGTATCATCTAACTAGTACCTAGATAGATGATGCACATAATGCGACCTACAGGCTGCACATCCGCATGTTTTTGTTGCCCGCCAACACGGACATAAAGAGTATAGAAGTGGATCCCTCTTTCTCTCTCCCTCAAACGCAGACCAAACTCAAGTCAAACCTAAAAACTAAGCAGCATTTATCAAATACAAACTGAGTTGCAGTTGTAGGATTTCTGCCTCTTGAGAAAAAGCGAAGCGAATGCCATAGAACTTTCTCAGTTTCCTCTGGTCATGTGGCACCAGTTTCAAAACAATTTGCGTCCTGCATAGACAGCCCAGGTTTATGAAAAGAACGTCAAGTATTTCAAGTAAAAATTTGAATGCAGGACTTTTACTGTGCAGACAAGTTTTGCTTCAGGACAGAAAAAAGCACTTCCTCTACCACTGCCGATAACCAACCAACATTCCCAGTAAGAGAAAGAGTAAAAGTCAAGCACGATGGCGTCTGCACAGGGCCCCCAAAATACTAAATCCACCCTTGAAAATCACCAGTCACAGCTACTTGAGGTCAGAAATAGTATTAAGAATACACTTAACAGATATATTAATTTCCGTACGTCGACATAACCACCGCAGTTATGAGTTTAATCAGCAGAGGTTGGCCCTGTGTTGCCAACGGTAACGTTAATGTGAGGTTATGGAAATCTTAGCCAATGGATGAAGGCGAAGACATGATCGACTCAGTTCTCATCACCATGGTTAAAGTAGAATGCGGATTAAATTAGCAGTAGTATGGCAAACAAAAACACACCCAAGTAACAGCTACTCGTGGTCAGAAACACCCGTGTTTTAGCCACAAAAGCTGTTTGCTCGTTTACTCAAAGTTTATTAATATTGAACATGTCGTATGTCCAAATTGCACCGACACTGCACCTCTTCGCTCCCCAGAAATACACCCGCCAAGCATGAAGTAGATCAGATGAATGGTTCTTGAGATACTGGAAGGACAGACAGATTCCCTGCTTTATAGTTAGATAATCACTGGTGTTAAACTGGTCACACACACGAGAGAGAAGCAGATATTTGTACAAAGATGTAAAGACAATACATCACGTTCTTTCTGTAACGTTTCTTCATCCCTGTGTGTTTCCGTCCGGCAGGTGACGATGCGATGACGGGGGACACAGACAAATATCTGGCCCCCCAGGACCTGCGGGAGCTGGGGGATGACTCGCTCCCTCAGGAGGGCTACATGGGCTTCAGCGTTGGTGCGCGGTCACAGAGGTAAGAGAGACGCACCATGACACGCCAATATAAGCACTGTTTTTATGTTTGTTAAGGTAGATGCTGTAGTGTTGACATTGTTGATGTGTAAAGGCCCAGTCACACCAGTGTGTCAAACTGCAAAATTTTAGAGTTTAACGTTGGTGAACTTTGACACAAAAATCTTTTAAAATATTCTGTCAAAGTCGTTTGTTTTAAATCCAGGCTTCACGTTATTCTGACCCCCGACACACAGATTTTCCTCACGCCAGCAGGAGGTCATAGTTCGCTCTCTGTGGCTGTTGAACTTTTTCGCTCACACAAAAATATTGACACTTGTGCAAGCGGCTGCAGAGGGAGGGGTTATTGAATATCTGAGCAGTGACACACACGGACACTGAGCCACAGGAAATTAGAAACATGTTCGATTTCATGGCCCTGAGCCCTGGGTTACATCAACACACCCTGTTTGAGTGGGGCCCGATGTATGTGTGTGTGTGTGAGTGTTTGTGTGTGAATTGACTTAACAAATTGTAGGAGGGGGTTCACATCTCTTCCAGTTCAGTCAGTTTAGGAAGTGAATTATCTATGTTGTATTTATGTCTTTATGTTTGTCTGTTCTTCAGTTATAAAACTCTTTAACATGTTACTTCATTTTCCTTTTGAACATCACAAAAAGTAAAACATGCATATCCTATATGAAGTTGTGATGTGGGACGAGTCGCTCCGTCCAGAGGCAGTTAAAAGACCATTTTATTGTTTTATTTAAATGTTATTCTCAATATTCCTATCGCTTGAAATACTACAATACCCATGTGCCTCAGCTGCTGTTGCTATGGCAAAGACAGTGGTTGTGAATAAGAGACTCAGACAAGTCAGATCATTTCATGCCTAGTGAATTCAGCAGCACTGAGTTTCATTTAGGACTGTGACTGGATGTTTCTTGCAGAAAGGCTTCTTGGGAGTTGTAGTCAAGTTTTCACCTTAAAGATGGATTTATACTTTTGTGTCGACATAGAGCCTACGCCGTAGCTTGACATGCACCTCCCCAGAAATGTAACTACACGTCACAGCGACGCAGACCTCCTGTCTGTTAAGCTGAAACCATTTCCCTCAGTGGAAACGAAGCTTTGATTTACTTTAATTTCACAGATAAGAAACAATAAATTGTGAAGACAATAAAGCCTCCACAAAAACAGCATTTTAAGTCTTGTGTGTGATTTATCCTGGCTTCATATGAGCAGAGGAAATCTCTGCTAGCTGCTAGGCTAATGTATACAATGTAAAACGCCATAGGCTTGTGCTAATAACATTCGCACGTTGTATTTGTGGGGAAAATGTGTCCAGATAAAGGCAAGTGTTTGTCTGTGAATGCTGCAAGTTATAGTGAAGCTGATTTGTGTACTTGTGTTTGAATTTGTCTCTATTAAGCCATGTTTAATGTGTTAATGTGTGTTTTGAATCAAGTACACTTCATAGTACTGCTGCGGACTAGTGTTTTGGAGGTGTGACTGCAAATCCTCACAGCAGCGTAGGCCTCATGCGTAGGGTATGGCGTAGGCTCTGCATCGAGCTGACACAAGTATAAATCCACCTTAAGGCCGCGCTAATCAACATTTTTAAGGCAAAAGACTGTCATGTGAAGGAGGTTGCTCATCAGGATGAACCCACAAACTCGACTCAGCAGTTTTTTTTGCTCATTGTGTCAGTTTTCAAGTCAGTCAGTCAGACACACAGTCAGTCAGTTAGACAGTTCAACAGTCAGACAGTCAGCATCTGGCAGCATCATTCTTCCAGCCTGGCTTTTTCCTCTCTGCATCTCTCTCTCCACTCCTCTGTTTGTTCATGATCTTTTATTCTCTCCTCATGTCCGTTCTTAATGTTAGTCCCAAAGTCAGGTAAGGCTGAAGGCATGAAGAGGCCTCCCCCACTACCTCCCCCACCCCACCCATTCCACCCCTCTCCCTCCCCGACACCCCCAGACTCCAGTCGCTGCTCTGTGGTCCAGTGTGATACATATGTACTGTGTATGTTTGACTACTAACTGTGTTTTTTACCTTATGTTTTTAACACTAATGTGTGTCGACATCAGGCGCTGTGTCGTGTACTGTGGATCACATGTGTGTGTGCGTGTGTGTGTGTGTGTGTGGTCTTACTCTCAGCTGAAAACAGTTCTGCTGTGTTTCCCTGCTTGTAAGAGACGAGCCTGTTGTGTTTGCTTCCGTGTTTGACTGTGATGGTGACTGTACCATTCACGCCTGGGTCTTTGTGGGTTAGCCACAAAGGTGGAGCTTTGCATCATTTTGGTTTCTGTGTGGAGAACTCCTTCATCGAGCTTCCAGGGACCTGAACTGATACCATCATCAGTTTAGAGTCATGTAATGCACAGTGCAGAATAATCTCACTGTTATTCCTCAGATACGTGTGTACATGTCAGACAAACATGTACGTTTACGACCATTAAAACTGCTTTAATGGTAGGGCTGCGCAGTCAATTGAAATATTATCGAAATGGCAACATGGCCAAGTTAAATATGCACATCACAGGAGCTGCATTTTTTTTAAACAGGTCAAATGTGTCACAACATACTGTTATAAATGCTACAGAGACGTCCCATCCCTCAAATCAGATGTAAGGGAACATTCTTGTTTGATACAGACCCCAACAAAGTCAGAATCAGAGTCAGAAATACTTTTTTGATCCTTGAAGTAAGAATAAGAGTGTGAAATAGAATAATATGTAATATGAAAAAAACCAATAAAATAAATAAAAAAATAAAATGTGCATTTTGCTACAGTGTTAAACATTAGTGTTGAAGATATTGAAAATATTAAAGATAGAATATGTATCATCAGTGTGCTGAGGCTGTAAGTGTGAAAATTTAACTACAATATATACATCAATAGAATAAACAAGAATGGAATTAGAGTAAACATAAGAAATATGCAGTTATGTGCTTTGTGTGGCGAATAAATACATACATACAAGAGGTGTTGCTGAGGATAATGTGTATTGAAAAATAATGCACATTGAAAAGATATTTCATTCGATTTTCTGTAATTTTTTAGTGAAAGATAAAATGCAAAAAAAAAAAAAAATCCATTTCCACTAAAATTGTGATTCATATCGCAATATGATTTTTTTTTTTTATTGGCAAATTTTTAAAAAAAAAGATTAACCTTACGTATACTTTAAGAAATGACAACATATATTTATTTGAAAATAAGCATATAACAGACGTACAACACAAACCTCTTTGCAGTCTCATGGATGTATTACGGCTGCGAAATAGCAACAATCCAGCGATACGATACGTATCACAATACAGATGATACAATTCAATATATTGCAATTTTTTTTAAATCTGCATTTAGGAGTTAGCGACCGGCCTGTGTTCTTTGTGTGTACAGCAGCGATATGTTCTTATGTTGGAGCGGAAGAGTCAAATGGCAGCACAGCTGTCTTGCAGTCAGGGGTTTAAACACAACACAAACTCCCATGAATCTTTGCAAGTAAATTATCAATTGAAAATTGATAGTATTTTTGAGATTCATTGTAGTCTCGCAAAACATAGTATGGCAAGTGCGTCGATATTTTCTTACACGCCTAAAAGACATATGTGTGTCCACTATCTTTTACATCACTACTATTACTTTCAAAGGTCATATGTATCGTATCTTGGTTGCACTCATGGTTGCAGTTTCTTTTTTTAAATCTTCGGATCATTTATGAGAGATTTAAAATGCCTAAATTAAAACAAATCAAACAAATTAAGTTATATGTTGTTGTTATATTTATTTATTTTTTTTATGTATGCATCAACTGTGTCATCATTAAAAAAGAAACATTTGTTAAAAGGGAAGTTATTTAGCTTTTTGTCTTTAATAACAAAATGAATGTAAATGCCACGTTAAAATCATTTTAGTGATATCCAGAAGAGAGCAGTGTGGACCTGCCAAAAACAAATACAAAGCGGTGTCATTCGTTCATGAGGACGTGTAAGGGACCTTTTTTCTTTTTGAAATGGAAACAGGAAATGAAAAACAGTCAGCTGTCCAATCATAGTTCGGGGGTGGGGCCAAGCTTATTCAATTCAATTCTATTTATAAAGCCCAATATCACAAATAACAATTTGCTTCAGGGGGCTTTACGGTATACGACATCCCTCTGTCCTTATGACCCTCGCAGCGGATAAGGAAAAACTCCCCAAAAATCATCGCTGACGTGAGTTTATGTTTTAATCCAGGCGTTTTAAAACTTCCATAACAACTGAATCTGTTTTCTTTTCTCAAAAATTAACGACAATAAAAGCTGGTTCACGTGAAGCTTTGGCTTTAGTCTTGACCTTAAATGGGGAGGACAGATTTGAATGACATGATAAAATGATTTCTTGAACTCTTGAACTTATCATCTCATCACCTCGAAAACACCACCTTTTGTTTTCTCAAGATAATGAATTTTTATTTTACCCCAAGATAGCAAAATACTTTTGTAATCTTGAGGAAAAAACGGTTTTAAAAAATATAAATTGCAATCGTGGCCTCTCTCAGCTTCCATAGATTTGTCATCTCAGCACAAGAGCTGTGTTTTGCCTCTGGGCGCAGGCTAATTGGTTCCTATCGGTTGACTTGTGTAGAGCAAACAGCGCTGTTGTAATTGTGGTCTGAGACGTTGCAGGCGAACATTCATCACATGTCATCGCTCAGGAATGCTCTTTATTTGCCTCATGAAAGTCTCCATGAAAGCCCCATCACAAACAACATCACAGCGTGGCGTCACTGACAAACGTATTGGGACAGAAACGTAAACAATCGACATGGTTTTTTTTGCGAGACGAAATTACAGCAGCTAATTATCTGCAAATTTATCAGCATGACTCCCACTACAAGCTTCCTGTCCTAGTACTGTGTCCATTGTCCATCATACAGTAACTACTGCTTCTCTCAGGCTGTTAGGCATCTGAACTGTGTGCTGGCATGGTGTGAATAGCTCGGTCACTGAGACTGAGGAGGCTAAAAAAGCTGCAACAGTCAGAAAAGGTGTAGATAATGTAGTGAGTGTACACCCCCGTGTTTTTTTGCACGGTTCATCCATCATTTGAGAGATATTGTTTGGATAATCAGCAGACACTGACGACTGCATCTGCATCCACAGTTTAGTTTGTTTTCTGTTGCCCCGACACATTAGTATCCTCCGCACAGCGAGCACTCCTCTCCAGCTCTGGTTTTTGTTTTGAATCCCCTCTTCAGGAGCGTTCTTTCTTTCTTTCGCTGTGGTTGTTGTTGTCACTGGTGGCATACAGTCAGGTTCCTGGAAGCTGCATGCATTTAATGTGTTTATGTTTGTTTTTTCTGTTCACTTTCATACCCCCCCTTTACACCCCTCCCCCTCCCAACTCCTCCTCCTCTTCCTCCTCCTCACCTCCCCTCTCCATCATTGTGACTGTTGTCTTGGTAATCCGTGACTACTACGGCAACCACACCAAGCCTCCGTTCCTTCAGTTCTGATAGGTCCAACACGCTGAACCGGAGCTCGTTCACGCGGGACAGCATGATGATCGAGGAGATGCTGGCGCCCAGTAAGGAAGTGGTGCGTACTCTTTTTGTTTTGCTGGCTTCTGTCTCTGTTTCTCACGTCTCTGTCAGTCAGTACTCCACAGGTCATTAACGCCACGGGAGCCACAGCTCTGTCTCCAAATGTGCCAAGCTGTCCTGGTGCTGTGCCAAAAGTCAGGCTGTCCACCAATCCTCTT
The DNA here is from genome assembly GCA_026686955.1 of Epinephelus cyanopodus. Classification (NCBI taxonomy): domain Eukaryota; kingdom Metazoa; phylum Chordata; class Actinopteri; order Perciformes; family Serranidae; genus Epinephelus; species Epinephelus cyanopodus. The sequence continues at coordinate 6,497,176 of CM048933.1, read as the reverse complement.
ACACCTGAGGTGGTGTTGACTTAAAGACGACCAATCCCGTTACATTTTACTGAAAGGGGAAATGAGATTAGGGGTTAGTGCTGCGATCTAAGAGGGATTACCGTGATGGCCCACTTACTTTAAAGGTGCAGCGAGGTGGCACTTCAGGTAAAGTTGTAACTTTACCTAAGAAGCCAAAGACGACATGATCTGACTTTAGACGACTTTTCCCTCCTCGTGAATCAGAGTTTTAACGACGTAACAAAGATTATTTTAGCTCGAAACGTTTTTTAAACCTTCACAATAGAAATTAATTTATTCTCGTCGTTTTATCAGCTCACGATTCAAAATAAAAGGTTTTCTGAAGCTTCTTGTTGAGGAAGGTGTGGTAGTTTCTTACGACTCGTTTCCACTTACATGTGTGTACAGAGACGATGCAACAGGAAGTCCATTCATCTCTATGGGAATCTAAGGGTGCTGTCACACCTGCAATGTTTGGTTTGGTTCAGTCAAACTCAAGCTCGTTTGCCCCCTCAGTGCAGTTTGTTTGGGCAGGTGTGAACACAGCAATCACACTCAGGTGCACATTCTGAGATATTCTCATTTGTAGGCCCTTAAAGAGATCCAAGAAATCCAAAACTATTTCCAGAAACACTGTATCCTACAATTCCCATACTGCATCTTAATAAGGTCTTTGTTGCCCATGTCTTTGAAGCGTCCAACTTATAAATCAGGGCTATTGTATCCAACTGTAGACAGCTCCTCCAGAGTCACATAAGTCAGTTTTAAGGGAACTGTGGCGAGTAAATTAAGCTTCATATGTAAAATAGGTGGCATGCCCCTTTAAGCTCGACCCTGAAAGCCTCTAAGAAATGAAAACATTAAAACATTCTCAGTTTGAAAGCAATGAGACAGAGAACTTTGAACCTTTGTGAGTAGGAGCCTGAAAACGCTGTAATATGCATGTTATTTTTTACCTTCGAATTTAACAGCCTGTGCGACTACACACAGTAATGTGCAGAGTGTAACGTGATGATCTGATCTGTGAATGTAACAGCTGCTGAATAACAGCTCGTCTCCTCTCACGCTGCTGCAGATGCTCTGTAAGGAAAGGTCTTTCATTGTAGAGCATCACAATAAGGTAGATGTTCAAGTCGTCATGTGCATGTCAGAATATGTCTTTCAGACGCTATCATCATTTGTTATATGTAGTGTAATATTATTTTTCTGTTTGGTAATGCTATCATCAGTTATGTTCAGTTGTTGCCACACACCAATTATTATAAAGCATGTGTACAGTTTATTCATCTGTTTTTTATTCATTGTTATTAAGTGAAATGACTGATCTTTATCCATGAATAATTAGAGGCATGACCACCACATCACAGCTGGATTCCTTCTTTATTAATTGTGGGTTTAATGAGATTTTTTAAGTTTAGCTTTTTTACACTAATGTACTGAATTTTCAGATGATGTTTTTATTTTCATGTTAGTGTCCTCCTTAAATTTTCATATCTCAAAATTTGCTTTCCTCCTAACGACAGATCTCGCAGTCTCCCATGTGTAGAAATCATTTTATGACTCATAAACAAACCCTGCAGGCGGAACTAGAAGTGATCTCCTCCGTCCCCAGAGGACGTGTAAGCTAGAAAGTTACTGCCTTGTCATCTTGTTGTATCATCGTTCACGGCTGGCCCTTAAAGGGACAGCTCAGCCCCCAAATCACGAATACATAATTTCGTCTTTCCTCTGATTGTTTTGGTGTGAGTTGCTGAGTGTTGAAGACGTCTGGCACCCGGCTTGTGGTGCTCAAAGCAAAAAAACAACAACAATACTTCAGTCAGAAAATGTTATTTTCATTTGCAGTATTATATCTGGCACTATGGCTCTGTTCTGGCCAACACAGAAAGCCTAAGGCAAAGACAGCACACCTCCCTGCCCTTCCACGTGCAAACGAGGAAAGCCTGAGGCAGAGAGAGCAAACCAACCTGCCCTTCCATGCGCCTACATAGAAAGTCTAAGGCAAAGAGAGCAGCATCCCCTTAGTTAAGGACATCAGGATTGTCAGACTCTAGAGGGTTGTCTTGTTGGAGGTAATATCTCTAAAGGACACTGATGTTATGAGTTCGGACTTCACCAATACAGGCTGCATTCTCTTCATTTTACTTTTTTCCTTGGTTATTCAGATGCATGGCTTCATTGTTCTCACATATCATTTCTCTTCTTCCTCCTTGTGTGTATACAAGATCACACACACTCATTGATTCAATGACCTTTTTGTCTCCCCGGCAGCATTTGGCTGTGGCTAAGGACTTTGACAACGACTCTCTGAGGAGGTACAGCTGGACTGCAGACGCACTGGATAATGTCAACCTAGTCTCTTCACCAATACACTCCGGGTAAGCACTTCCTAAAAGGATGAGCAGAGTGAGGGAAGAAGGATACAAGACACGTGCTCATCTTTGTCTCCACCTACCTGTTATGTATTCTCTGTCTGTCTTCCTTTCTCATTTTCTTTCCCCTCGAGAAAACTGCTCCGACCTGCAGCGGTTTCTCTTCACCCTCTCTGACTGTCTGTTCTTGATTGTAAGGCTAATGTTAGCTGAAGTTACACTTCCTTCATTTCCGTGAGTGTAAAATAACACAGTGCCAGACCTGTAAAAGGATATATATTCAGAAACTGATGAGACATGGCTCTAGTTTCTCTCTGTTTAACAATCCAAAAATCTGACCAACCAGTGCTGACCTGATGCTGCAGGTTGGTAAATCATTGGAAACAACAGAGTCACAATGAAATGCGGAAATGAAGGAGCTGTAATTTAAAGCAAAAGTTTGACATTGTGGGAAATACGCTAATTTGCTCTCTGGCTAAGAGTTGATTGAGATGATTGATTTCTCTCTTATGTCTGTCTGGCAAATAAAATTAAGAGAAAAAAATGAAGCTACAGTCAGAAGACGGTTAGCTTAGCTTAGCTTAGCTTAGCTTAGCTTAGCACAAAGACTTAAAGCGGGGAAACAGCTAGCCTCACTCTTTCCAGCCACAGCTCTAAAACTCTCAAAATACCCTGTTACAAAAATGAATGTGTAAAAACAACAATTCCAGTCTTGGTGCTATGCTAATCTAGCACCAAAATATCTGAACATTTTTCAGCATATAAGCTGTCAGTCAGAAAACTTGTTTGAAATATGACAGTTTAATTAATTTACTTTAGTCAGGTGAGGTCACAGCACAAGGTTTGGGATCAAGTTAACTAGCGGTAGCAGGAGCGAATCAATGGTGCGGACAGGCTGGGAAAGACCTGAGCATTGCCAGGATTGTTTCTGAGCTGCTTTTTAGATCCATAAAATCAGCCTCGGACTCGAGGGACTTCCACTGCGGGGTCGTCACCATTAGGATGGAGTTTTATGGCCGACAGTGACGAAGCAGATGTACGATTTGCCCAGGGGACATGAGAGGCCTCAGGGAAGAGACAACTGCATGTCTAACACCATTTAAAATGAAATATGAGAATTTTTGACACATGCAGTCCTGACACAAATTGTGTCTGAGGCGAGGGAGAGCAGATTCTTTCGACTAAGGGCTGATGAAACCACCAGTGTAAGTAGGGTTGTCACCTTCAGTCGGTTTGATATTTCTTGTATCATTGAATGAGAGGCGTATCAATCTCTTCATTTAACTCTCCACCAGAAAGTGAATAAGCGTATTTCCTAATATGTTGAACTGTTCCTTTAAAGGACTCCTTGGTAATCGTCTTCTCAGTGGTATTTCCAATGACAAAGCTCTGTTGTTGACCTGTCACTCCTGCGTTGCTTTGTCGTCCATCCTGCAGTTTTTCCTCTCCGCTCCCGCAGTACGACAGCAGGTGATTGACTGTGATTGGTTGCCCTCTTTTATCACCTCCACTACCTTGTTTGTCGTTACTTCCTGTTTTCTGGTGCCATCACACCCTCCCCTCATCTGTGTTTGCTCTCCTCACACATGAACTGTGTTGTTACAGATTTGATGTAAAATGGTTTGGATTTTTTTGTCCTCGTGTTTATTCCTTTTGTTTGGAGGAAATCTTTGTGAGTCTATTAACTGATCTGAGTGAATTTGTGTTGCGGAGTGTAGAGACTGAAATGACATGAACCTAGTTTCAGCTGGATCTGAATATTTTTACATTTTCCAATAGCAAGACAGTCCATCAGTGGAAATACACTGCCGTTCAAAAATTTGGAATCACCTGTCTCGGACTTTTGAAATAGCTTTGGCCCCAAAAGAAGAAGATTAAATGATTCAAACTTCCATGTAGTTGATGTCCCCACAGTGTTGCATGACAGGAGATTACACCGTTAGGAACTTGAATTTTAAATTTGTCTTCCAGTCCAGGAAAGCATCAGTGACCACATTAGGCAAAAGAAAACTTTATTTCCATTTGCAGTGTTATATTTGGCCGTATGGCTCTGTTCTGGGGCCTCTCTGCTTTTCCTTAGACCTACGCAGACAGCCTTAAGGTGCTGCCCTTCCATGTGCAAACGAGGAAAGCCTGAGGCAGAAAGAGCAAACCTCCCTGCCCTTCCATGTGCCTACATAGAAAGCCGAAGACAGGGAGAGCAGCAGCAAAGACTCTCTCTGGAACAGAACAGAGCAGCATCAATGACAAACAGAAATGACATTGATAAGTCAGACACAGCATGAAAAGGAGGAGCTGGAGTGGAGGCAGGTTGACATTGTGTCCTGTCGGAACTAACGCTGTGCTTAATTCCTCTCAGCCATCAAGCTTTTTTGGTAGGAGAATACAAACTTTTGAACGGTACAGTAGATTAGCTCAAACAATAATCAGTAGCCAGGTAATTACAGTCCTGTTCAGGATTATTGCAACCACAGACAACATGTGTGTAGTTTTCAAAGGATTCATTTATGCAAATTTACATTTATATTCACGCCATTTGTTTAAAAGCTACATATAAACTAACACGACATCTCGTTTACCGAATTGCATGGCGTGGCTCTGTGTGTGTGTGATTTCCTTCTTTGAGTTAAAGTGAGTGACACTCAGGACTACAGTACCTGCTAATATGGATAAAACACAGGTTACATTGGAGGCTCCTGTGTTGGCATGTTGGCTCATTCATCCACACAAGAATATTTATTTCCTGGAAGTGGATATAGCAACATTGTGAGATCCACTTGAGGATGTTTTCTTCCTGTAACCAGCACTTTTTAAAGCCACAGTCAACACAGAAAACTCCTTCATATCTTTCTGTCTTATCTCTCTCTCTTTTGCTCACACTTACTCTGTGTGTGTTTTGAAGATCGCAGCATGAGAAGGGACTTCACCTCAGCTAAAGCTCTTCTCTCTCCATCAATACTGCGGTTAAATTGATGTGTATTTATTCCATTCCTTTCTATATCCTCTCTTTGTCTGGTTCCCAACATGCTACTCTTTCTCTCGCTTTTCTTCCACTTGTCTTTACGCTCACTGCTTCACTGTCTCCCACCACTCTTTGTCTCCTCCTCCTCTTTTCCTTTTCCTTCCTCTTTTCACTCTCCATCAGGTTCCTGGTCAGCTTTATGGTCGACGCCCGGGGCGGCTCCATGAGAGGAAGTCGTCACAACGGCATGCGCATCATCATCCCGCCGAGAAAGTGCACAGCGCCCACGAGGATCACCTGTCGACTGGTCAAGAGACACAAACTGGCGTCGCCTCCTCCGATGGTGGAAGGAGAAGGCCTCGCCAGCCGACTGGTTGAGGTCGGTCCGGCCGGAGCTCAGTTCCTCGGGTGAGACTTGATTTTCTTTTTTAAACCTCACCAGTGTTGTTGCTATTTGCTTAATTGCTTATTCTTCTGCACTTTTTGTTGGGTGACTTGACATCTCCTTCTTCTGCTTCTTGCCATCGCCATCTCCAGCCATCTGCGTTTATAGAGTGTGAATGAGTGTACGTGCATGTTTAGGTGGAATACCTGCTGTTTAATTTGCAGTTTAAGTGTAATTGTTGCAGTGTGCTCACCCTCAAGCATTAAGTCCAGCTTAAGCAAAGAGAAGGCAGCATCTCTAACGGTTGTTAACAGTGGAAAAGTGTAGATTGTGGAAACAAAGAAAGGCAAAGTAAATATGTGCACATGTTACAGTTTTATATACCATAAAAGTCTTTAACAGGAAGTGTGTCAAAACCAACAGATATTATACATTTGGCTCAACTTAGAGGCAGGCTTTTGATTTTCCTGTTTAAAGAATGTAACTTTGTATCCAAGGTGCTGTGTTGCCACGGTCTCATGTTCCCCAGGGTCCTGTGTTCCCAGGGTCTTTAAGCACCCAAGGTCCTGTCTTCACTGTTGTCCAATGTACCCAGGGTCCGAAGTGCCAAAGGTCCTGTTTTCCCAGTTGTTCTATGTTCCCAGGGTCCTAGGTTTCCAAGCTCCAGTGTTCCCAGGCTTCTATGTCCCTAAGGTCCTATGTTCCCCAGGGTCCTAAGTGCCAAGGTCCTGTGTTTCCAATGTCCAGTGTTCCCAGTTGTCCTATGTTCCCAGGGCCCTAGGTTCCCAAGCTCCAGTGTTCCCAGGCTTCTATGTTCCTAAGGTGCTATGTTCCCCAGGGTCCTAAGTGTCAAGGTCCTGTGTTCCCAAAAGTCCAGTGTTCCCAGTTGTCCTGTGTTCCCAAGGTCCTGTGTTCCCAGTTGTCCTATAGTCCCAGGGTCCTAGGTTCCCAAGGTCCAGTGTTCCCAGGCTTCTATGTTTCCCAGGGTCCTAAGTGTCAAGGTCCTGTGTTCCCAAAAGTCCAGTGTTCCCAGAGTCCTATGTTCCCAGGCTTCTGTGATCCTAGAGTCCTGTGTTCCCAGGCTCCTAAGTGCCCAAGGTCTTGTGTTCCCAAAGTCCAGTGTTCCCAGTTGTCCTATGTTCCCAGGGTCCCATGATCCCCAGGGTCCTAAGTGACCAAGGTTCTGTTTCCCAGGGCCAAAAAAAGAGCAGATTGTGCCTTTACTGCACAGCAGAGGAAGCTGATACTGTGCGGGATGTGGCAGAGCAGAGGAGAAGGTGATAATTGCTAACACCTGGGTGAGGAAAACTGAACTCAACTCACGAAGGCAGCATGGAGGAGAACAGAGAGGAGTGAGAGTGACTTAATGAACTTTACTTGAGACATGTAGAGATAAAAACCCAAAACATTCCCCAAGGTCCTGTGTTCCCAGGGTCCCATGTCCCCTAGTTCCTATTGTTTCCAGGGTTCTAAGTGTTGAAAGTCCTATATTCCCAGGGTCATATGTTCCCAAGAGGCTTTGTTTCCAGGGTCCTACGGTTCCCAATATCCTATGTTCCTAAGGTTCTAAGTGTTGAAGGTCCTATATTCCCAGGGTCCCATGTTCCCAAGATCCTATGTTTCCAGGGGTCTTAAGTGTCAAAGGTTGTATATTGCCAGGGTCATATGTTTCCAGCACCCTATATTCCCAGGACCTCATGTTCCCAAGACCCTTTGTTTCTAGGGTCCTAAGTTCCCAATGTCCTATGTTCCTAAGGTCTGAAGTGTCTAAGGTCGTATATTCCCAGGGTCATATGTTCCCAGCGTCCGATATTCCCAGGACCACATCTTCCCTGTGTGTTGAAGGTCCTATGTACCCAAGGTCCTGTGTTCCCGGGGTCATTAACATACGATTATGGCCAAGTCTCAAGCAATTTCATGATTATAGTCCCCTAACCCAACCCTCGCCCAGGTCATATCAAGCAAATGCAGAGCTGAGGAATGTCTTTTTCAGGTTATCTGCCATATAGAGCTATGGAGCATAGGACCCTTTGTCATGTTTCCATTGTGTGCCAGATAAATTTGGAAACCTCGAAATGTCCCAGATTATTTAATCCAGTTGAAGTGTACATACTACAAAACAAAGTGTATCATACATGTTTGACGAACATGGTTCTGAATTTGTCAAAAAAGAGGATTTTGAGTGACTGTGAATGGTAATTATAATAGTTGCCGATATAACTTCTCTCTGGTTGACGCATTGCTTGAGCGCAACATGCTTATTTGCATTACTTCATACTGTATATTTAAAGAAGAATAATCTATGATGTATAAGCTTGTTTTGGCTTTCCTTCAAACCACATGATCACAACTGAACGTGTACGAGTACTGGAAAGAAGAAACAGGAGTCGTGTTACTGATACAGATCTAGAACTGAGTGGTGTGTTCCTCAACTGACTCTGCAAGTGTGTGTTTTGTGTGTGTACGTGGGTGCGTGTGTGTTTCATTATCTTGCGGACACAGTAAACACATCTTCCCAGAAAGCTGCCAGCCCTTAATGAAGGCGAGAGCCTGGTTAGTCCAGTGCTACAGCTGGGACCCAGAGGAACTAGATTTGTTGGGTAGGAACCAAACATAGCATCCCCCCCTCCCTGCTCCTCTCCCTCCTGTACCTCCCACCTCTCCCAAGGAAACTACATGACCGAGGCTGTTTCATGCTGATGGATATTATTATTTACCCATCTCTGTTAATTTGTCAGGATACAGCATTACTACTATATGGTTGCCATGTAGTTTTGGGAAGAAACCAATGACATAGTGAACTCTTTCAAGGAAGGACGACTAGTTACTACTTTGAATTTAAAGTTAGTTGGATGATGGGTCCACCACCGCAGAGTGGATTTGTTTTAGCCTCAGTAACAAAGTGGAGAGACGGAGGGACGTAGAGTTTAGCTTTTACATTTGAGATTTTAAAGTTCTTCCTAAAACTACACAATATAGCTTTAAATCCATTACGGTTACTTTCCAGCCACTTTCATTTAGACACCATTGTATTTTCTTTATTTCAGAAGCTTTCAGTGGGCTTCTGATGTCACTGAAAGTAAAGGTTTGGATTGGCTGTTTGGACTGGACTGCGCTTGTTGGGCATGAGCCTTTTCCTCCTCAAGCCGAGCATCATCCTGCTTCCCATGACCGCTGTTACTTTACTTCACCTTTTAAGATCAGTTTTATGTCATCCCTCAATACTTTTGTGTAATTAATTTCCAGAGACGTTAGTAGAAAGAGTTTGGCTGAGTTGTCCATGTTACCTTAACTTCTCCGCTCTGAGTACTTCAAGTCAAATCAATGAGGTGCATTTAATAAGAAAGGCATTGCTTCAGTGTGCTTCAGATAAAGAGCAAAAACAATACACAAAGATCACACAAGGCAAAAATATAAAAGAACTAAGATGAGACAGTATATAAAAACATGTAAGATGTGGTGGGCAGATCGATACCGAATTATCGATACTGTAGATACTACAGTTTTGTTGTGAAGATCCTAGCTTCAAAAGGATTGATAGAAAAAAAGAGTCCACACTCAACTTCCTGACCGTTTTGAGTGCACCATCCAGGTGCTCATAGTGCACTGCATTTTTCCATACTTCTCAGTGTGAAGCACTTATGCACTCAAATATGAAGTGTAAGTACAGAAGTACGCGATTTGAGACACAGCATCAGTCAAATCAGATCTTCAGCACTGGTTAATTTACATTTAATAACTGTAATTAGTCATCATTAGCCGTTACTTTAGCAGACTGATTACAGACTAAATAAATCATGACACAATACTGTCCCCTACATGAAAGTACATAAGCAACTTTTAATTAATAATTTTGGCCCTGTATTACTTAGTACTGGATTAAAACCAAATTTTGTGATACTGCCCACCCCGTAAGAGATAAGGCTTCAGGTTTTGCTTTTTAAAATTGTAACTTACAATTGTTCAACGGTAAAATAATATTATAGGTGGTTTGTTATGACTGGATAAGCAAAAAGTTTTATTACAGATTAATAACTAAATTTTATTTTAAAACAAATATATAATATATGTATATATTCATGGACGTAGCCTATCCGACGGCTGTGTAGTGCTCTCAACCGCTGAGAGGAACGTCATGTTGGGTCACTCACGGTCAACAGTCGCCCTCTTCGACAAATGAAGATACTTTGTGTTAACGTAGAAGTTAAGAAAAATTGACGTCAGCAGAGGCTTGTGACGTGTGTTGTCTTTCTGGAGCAGCTGATAACAGCACACAACAACAGAGGTCTCTGCTACTGGAAAGAGCTATGTAAAGAAATTGAGCAGTAACGTTTTATAGAAGATGTCCAGCCATATTTAACTGTCATTAATTTGACTTAATGTTGTTTACAAATACCTGCAACCTAGATTTCATCCAATAATAGTAAATATTGTGTTCATGCAAGATTATATCACTCATAGTAAGAAACAGATTGAGAAAGCTGTACTTTTGAGGAAAATAATTTTCTGACCATATTTTAGAGGATTTTCCAAGGGGATGATCAATAAATATAGTTCCTCTCCGTCTGTCCGTTTGTACTCTCTACTCTGAGGAAAAATGGTCCTCAGACTAGAGTATGTTCATCCTCTTATGTTGCTATCATGCCTTGTTTGAATGAGGGCTGTGCAGCTTTCTCCCCTCACTCCTCATTCCATTTCACACGTGTCCTGTCAAGTCATGCCGAGCTATGACATGCACTCTGAATGTTTCATCCGACTGCAGCACGGCCACAGCTAACATTAAGCAACACTGTCATCAGCAGAGCCCACAATTCATTCATACTGTACCTGTACAGTATATTTGTGCGACCAGTGTCCTTCAATCCTTGATCATATTTCACTTTTTTTGTAGAATTTACTAACAGAATAAATGCCACCATTCTTAGTGTTAATCCCATGCAGATGCATAAAGATCAACTGTATGATATGTCCTCCATCATTTTTATTTCAGATTTAATTTTTGCATTAAAGTAGCTCCAGTAGGAATTTTAAAGAAGTTACAGCTATCATTATAATCACAAAGACTCAACCTTGACCCCTATTTTCTTAGTTTACCCGTCTTAAATGAATACGATAAGATTAATTAAACCATACCTCCCATGACATGTACCTTACCAGGCCTGTGATAGTGGAGATCCCTCACTTTGGCTCGATGCGGGGCCAGGAGAGAGAGCTGATCATGCTGCGCAGCGAGAACGGAGAAACCTGGAAGGAGCATCTGTACGACTACAAGAACGACGACCTCAATCAGCTCCTCAGTGGAATGGATGAAGGTAAAGCACACGTTCTTACTCTTTGTTCTTTAATTATTGTGTCACTTGTAATATTGTGGCATCCAGGCAAGTTTGTATATTCAAACTAAAATTACACAAATATTTAGGTACCTTTTTTAATGAACATCTTAAATTGGATATTGTGAAACATTTTTTATTGAGAGCCTCCTGTGTTAGCCATTTATCTGCTGGTCCACAGCCTCACACTGAAAGACAGAAACAGTCTAAATAACATTGTTAAAATCTGCGCTAAGATCACTGGAGTGACACAAAGGGACTTGGTGGGTTTTTGCAATCAGCAAATCTTTCAGAAAGCAACAAGTATTTTAGCTTCTTTTGGACGTGTTCTTGCATGCAGATTTCCTCTGTTGCCGTCAGGGCGTCGTTACGTTTTACCTGCTTGCAAAATGAACCGCTAATCAAAATCCTTTATTCCCTTTGCAGTTCGTCTTCTCAGTTCTCTGTTTATAGTATGTGTTCAAGGCAAGCTGTTCAGATAAATTGGCCCTGGTGGGAATAATGAAGTTGTCTGAATCTGAATCTGAGTCTGAATTGAAAAGCTCTTTGTGTAGAATTATACATCATTACAGCATCTTATAAAGTCTTCTGATAGCCTCCGTTTTTGGTTGTAGAAAAATTAAACAGCCTTGCTGAAAATTGGCAGAGTCTCTGTAATGCTATGTGTTGCTTCCAGCCATTCATCCTCATTGTACCTGGGTGAGATCTGGAAGGTGGAGGGACGGTCATTGCAGGATCTTAAGTCCTGAGTGATGCATCACAATAGTAACTAAACAGATGCAACTTTTGTAACATCTACAATATTTAGCTGCATTAATATGAATCAGTGACCAGTTGTTACCCCAGTAAACCATTAATGTTTAGGATTTTTTCTCCCCCTTGTGTTTAGGACCAATAAGGCATACTTTATTTTTAGAGCACATTAAATAAAAATGTTTGTTCTTTTGAAGATGTACAAGTTACATACAAAACAAGGTAATTAAAGCAAGTTAAAAAAAAATTAAAAAATACCAGATACTAGTACAAACTGAGCCGTTTCTGTCTGGTTAGAAAATAAATGATTTATAATTTACATGTGATGTCATTCATGTATTTTTCCTCGTAGAGCTGGACAATCCTGAGGAGCTGGAGAGGAAGAGAATTTGCCGCATCATCACCAAGGACTTCCCACAGTACTTTGCGGTCGTGTCTCGAATCAGGCAGGAGACCAATCAGATGGGACCAGAGGGCGGGACTCTGTGCAGCCGCAGCGTCCCATTGGTTCAAGCTTCTTTCCCCGAGGGGGCGTTAACAAAGAAAATCAAAGTTGGACTGCAGGTGAGCTTAGAGACGTTGATGTCTGTTGTTTTCATTTATCTGTCTCACTCAGAACAAACAATGACCACAGTGGCAGAAGCTAGAAACAAAACACACAGATACACTTGTAGACACACAAACCTTCACACATGTTAAACACACATCACTGATCTCTCCTCTCCCAGGCTCAGCCGGTGCCTGACGAGACTGTGAAGAAAATCCTCGGCAACCGGGCAACCTTCAGCCCCATCGTTACGGTGGAGCCCAGGAGAAGGAAGTTTCACAAGCCCATCACCATGACAATCCCAGTCCCGCCACTCTCAGGGGAGGGGCTCAGCAACGGCTACAAAGGAGACCCTACTCCATGTCTCCGCCTTCTCTGCAGCATCACAGTGTGTGTGGTTGTCTAACCATCCATTTCTAAGAACACCAATTTGAGTTTAAGAACTTGAGAGTGACTTTTTTTGAAAAGTGAGGATAGAGAAGACATGATGTCAACGTGTACATGCTACTTTGTGGATGATTTGTTGGACTGTGCGTCAGCTCTGTTTTAAAAGTGTCGAGCTGCTTTGGATATTCATATTTTAGCTGCTGTGTGGTGTCAGCACAGTGAGCGATGAATAATTTTAGAGAGCAGATGTAATTTTAATAATTTCTAGCTTAGTAATTTAACTTTTTGTGTAAAAAGAAGAAAAAAGCATAGCTGACACAAATTACTATTTAAAGTCTAGTACTTTAATAAAACATGTCTGGAGGGAACCTTTAATTTATTTAACTTATTTTATCTCAACTAAAAGAAAAGCCTGTCAGAAAAATATATGATCATTTCTGTCTCTCAAAAGGTCACTACATTTTCCCTGTAAATTAAATGTATAAAAATGGATGTCATGACAGAAAATCTTCTTCTTCCACCAGGTGGAACGTCCCCAGCACAGTGGGAAGACATCACCGGCACGACTCCTCTCACCTTCGTCAATGACTGTGTCTCCTTCACCACTAATGTCTCTGCCAGGTGAGACACACCACATGTGCACCTGTGACACTGTAGTTACCCTGAATCTGTTGTATCTCTGTGTCTGAGACGTTCATCGTGTCATTTGTCATCTGCGCAGGTTCTGGTTAGCAGACTGTCACCAGATCCCAGAGACGGTGGGTTTGGCCATGCAGCTGTACAGGGAGCTGATCTGTGTGCCCTACATGGCCAAGTTTGTGGTGTTTGCTAAGATGAATGACCCAGTGGAGTCCAGGCTGAGGTGCTTCTGTATGACGGATGACAAGGTGGATAAGACTCTGGAGCAGCAGGAGAACTTCGAGGAGGTGGCCAGGAGCAAAGACATAGAGGTACATACTTATTGGTTGATTAGGAAATTTGGGGCATGAATGTCAAAAATAAGGTCTTGAATATGTTATTATTGCTGTACTTTATTTTCATACAGTGTTTCTTTTTTTTACATAATGCACCTTTTTATTTTAGTATTGCCAATTTCTTTGGTTTGAAACAACTTAAAAGCAAACATTTTTCATCCTCCATGCAAAAGTTATTATAATAAAGCATATTTAAGGTTGTACTGGTGAAAAGCTGGGCTGATACTGATATTTGAAATCACGATTTTGTTTGTGCTGTTGAGGGTTACAGTCGAGGTTCGAATGCAAGTTGTATCAGTATCCCAGGTGTAAGCTTCTTACAGACCTCATAAATACTTTTGAAGAATGGTAATTCTGTTGCATGTGACTATCGTTCTTACTCGTGTTATGTGCGTCCTCAGGTTCTGGAGGGCAGGCCCATCTATGTGGATTGCTATGGAAACTTGGCGCCTCTGACTAAAGGTGGTCAGCAGTTAGTTCTTAACTTCTACGCCTTCAAGGAGAACCGTTTGCCCTTCTGTGTCAAGGTACTACATATGGTACACAATGCACGGCACGTCTTTCTCAGGCTGCGATGTCGAGTGTTGGAAGATCTATAAATCATCATGATGAAAAACTGGTTAAACTTTACTAAAATGACACCAAAGATGTCTTAACCAAATACAAAAGGGCATGAGACATTTTGCTGCAGAAAAGCAGCAGCAGGGACAATATATGTTGCTGTTAAATTGCTGCATTAATCCACAATTGTTTCAGCTCTGTTCCTCTTAACTGCCCTCCCCTTCCCCCCTCTTGCTTTCCATGAAATGAACCCAGTCCACAGGGTATAACCTAGTTCCCCTTGTCACTGATAAATCGCGTCATTGATCGACCCATTAACCTCCACTTCTCGATAATCAGTCCTCTTGTCACGCCTCTTTATCACAACACAACTAATTGGAACCGCAGTAGCAGAGCACCACATGTCTAAGATTATGTACAAATAGAGAGGTTCTGTTAGTCATTATTTAACAAATGCTCAATTAGGAAAAGACTTGTGTGGATTCTGTGGATGTGAAAACAAAGTCAAAGACGTGCAGTGTTGAATTATAGTATGTGATATTCATCTTAGAGCAGTGCTAGATTTAGATTCAGCTTAACTGTCATTGCACACAACACTAGTACTGATAAAATCATGTATGAACACGTGGAGGAGTTACCAAAATATAAAGCTCAGTCAAGCTGGTACTAAAAGGTGGAGTTGTGAACACTGCAGTCTGATTAGTCAGTAGAGGACGGTCACTCTGCTCAGGCCTGAGTTGTGTCTGGTTTTGAGGCTCATGTAACCACTGTTCACACTGCGGCGAGTTTTACTAGTAAACTGTGACTATAAAATGACAAAAACATTGAAGTACATCAGTCGTGACTACCACCTTTATAAAAGAACAAGGTACATAAAGAAGCAATGTTCTCCCTCCAGGTGAGAGATCCCAGCCAGGAGCCCTGCGGTCGTCTTACGTTCCTCAAAGAGTGTAAGACCATTAAAGGCCTTCCACAAACCGCCGTGTGCAACCTGAACATCACTCTTCCTGCGGTGAAAAAGGTAAGGTAGCGTGAACTCACCATTCTCTGTTGTCACCTCCATAACCATACTCACGGTCAGGGTACTTTTGGCCCCGGTAACACTGATAGATGAAAGACAGAGAAAGACTTTGGCCAAACTGCCGCCACTGTGTCTTTTATCTGTTTAAAGCTTCTCTTTGTGTAAATCGGTTATCTATGCAGTGGATTCTTGTCATTGGCTGTTTCATTTTGTTCCTCTCTACCTTTTGATTTGGATGACATGCTTTTGGCTGAGGGCTTTTGTGCAAAAGGCTTTTTTTGATTATCAGGCTGGCTTTTTTGTGGCTTCAGTTCATTTGCTGTTTTTGCTGCTGAGTGTTGGCGCTTTATACTTTTTTTTTTTTTTCTCGGTGTTTGTCAAGTCTGTGTTTTTATTTTGTTTGCTTAAGTGGCTTCTCTTCTGAGTTGGAGCTTCTCTCAATCACTCCTTTTTCACACCCTGATGTTTCTTTCCCCCCTGCTTTCCATTATGTTACTCCCCCTGTTTCTGCAATGCATCTTGGGAACCAGGAAATGGAGTCAGATGCCGAGGATGAGGTAAACCACACCCTCCCCACCATTTGCTGTCCTCTGCGCTAGATCTGTAGCGGCCCTGCTTCATCATAGCATTATTCTTTCCGCTTCTACAAGGACAATACGAGCTTTCCTTGTTCAAAGCAACCTTTAGCTGCTCAGTTTTGCATGATATATTGTAGATATGAAAAACAATTTGTTTAATGTCCAATCCTTATCCCTTCCGCTTTACAGTATGTGATATAAGTGGCTTTGGAGTAGAGATGTACTTAAATTGTCCTTAAGTTAAGATTTAATCTTTAGTAACATTACGTTAAAACTGATTATTTGCACCTTTAAGTACTTATCATTTAGAGTTTGTAGCCTCATCATGACTAACCTAAGCTAGTTTGGCTAGCTTAGCATAATAACACTTACTGTGAGTGGTAGTTTTAGTGCAAAAATAGAAGCTGAAGTGCAGTGAATACCCTTAAAGGAGAATTTGCTGCTGTGTTATGTAAATGTCAAACATGGGCTTTGTTTTTATGTGAACACCAACTACTGCAGGTTGTTGGGTTTGCTGTAATTTGACATTATAAGGTCCAAATGTTGCTCATCTGGCAGCACCATACAATGTAGGGTGACCTAAAACTAATAGGTTTTTGTGTTGTTTGCTATTGTTGCAGACTGAAAAGCCAGAGCGACGTCATACCTTTGCATCCCTAGCCTTACGTAAGCGCTACAGCTATCTGGCCGAGCCTGCACTGAGTGAGTTTTGACATTTTCACTAACAAATGATGAGTATAATAATGCCAGTATTCGTGGATAAGTTAGTGTATTAACAATTTTAATCAACCTGTAAAAAGCGTGATCGATTTGTCGATAGATGTGACTTACTTAATGTAATAAATGCACATTTTCTCATCCTACATAACATGCACTGTCCACATGCCTGTTTACAACATGGTACATATTTTTGCATGGGTCAATGAGTGGTTTTTGTGCTGTGCTTGCCCACGTTGTCAGTTGTACTTCTTCTGGGTTTGTTTGGTTGATTTCCACTGCTGAGTTTTTAGAAGTCCAAATGCAGCAGCATCAAAATTTTTCTTTGACTTACCCACGCAATGTGAAAGGCATTTGGCAGGGAGGTCAAAGTGAAATTTTCTGTATTTTCCATTTGTCCCCTCTGAGTTTAAAGCTCTTTTTGGCTTTGTGATGACGGAGCAGCTTTTTGTGGGACAAACATGCATGTTAGGAGATCCTGAGTTTGGCTTTCTTTCAGGTGTTTGTTTTCAGTTTTTCACACACTGCTTGTCACCAGTTTTTATTGATCCTGCATGACAAAATGGGCCAAAACGCAAGTCTTGGGAAACACATTTTGTCATATTTTGTTTGTTACATAATAAAAGGAAAATGGAAACTACTGCAGCCCTTGGCTCTGTTGTCTAAATTGTCTTTGGGGAATCTGTCATTATGTAATTTTTTTTGGACCAAACAGATAAAAGGCACTTTAAAAAGCAGATTGAAATTAGAGCCAGAATTCATACGCTGATTTTAGAACATCTGAAGTCCAAAGAGAGAAGTTGTTTTTGTGTTAATCCTGGTGCATTTGTCTTACCATTTTTCTGTTGTCAGTTGTTGATCTACGCCATCGTCTTTTGGAATTTTACTTTGCTGCTGTATGTGCTTGGTTCAGTTTATTCATTATGTTGTTGTTGCTGTTGTTGTTGCTGTTTGAGTCATGTCCCAATCCTGAATCACACAGGAACACAACTGTTTCTTTTCATAACTCCATCTTCAGTCAATACTCAAATATCAGCACTTCATAAAACTGCTGTTTTTCCTTCCTTGATACCAGGACTGCGTCACTGACCAACTCTTCCTCCTCTGATCTCTTCTTTTTTCATATTTTTTTCTTCCTTTTCCTTTCCCAACATAATTTTCTGTTACCTTTACTATTCCACATTCTTTTTATTCTTTTTTTTTTTCATTCCTTCTTTGTCATTATTTCTACAAAATCATCTGAAGAAACAGCACTCGAACGAAGCACAGCAGCAAGAACACTGCCTGCTGGTTACCCTCACAAACCTGTCTTTCCAACCAGACCTTACCCACCATGGTCGACTGCTCCTATTACCGTCCCTGGCCAAACAAGGCTCGTCGGAGTGGGGGGTTCCCTCACCTCTACCGATTCACCGGCAGGCTCACCAGCTGCTTCTCCATTGAAAACTACCTGGTCCCTTTCCTCCCCATCACCTGCATGCCCCGCAACTATCAAAGCTACCTTGGAGCTCCACCACCGCCACCACCTACTGTGTCATCCCCAGCTAAATCACTTAGCGACCTGACATCGTCATCCCCCAGGTCTTACAGGACTATGCCTTCACCCATTAAAACCGTTGTCCAGCTGGGTCAGTACCCTGTTCAGGGGTCTGCCAGCCTTGTGTCCTCTGGAAGCCCAGTTAAACCTGCCACAGATCCAGCATCTATCAAAAGCCTTGCTTCAGCATACACATCAAGGACTTCCCCTCTTCACTCAATACCCAATGGTTCTATACCAGAGAGGTCACCAGCTTCAGTCACTGCTCCAGCATCGCCAAAGACACCTTACAGCATGTACAATTCTAATCTGCCTTTTAAAACTGCCCTTGGGTCCACAGTTGCGACAGATGCAGGTGCACCCAGTGTTTCTCCTGTTAAGAGCATCTCCAGCCTGTCCTCTTTGAAAACCTCTGTAGATTCAACACTCTCATCCAGAGGAGGGAGGACGTCTCTGTCATCTCTCTCCTCAACTGGGCAGACGACCATCGCTTCCTCAGAATTGTCCATGATGAACGGATCGCTCTCGCCTGTTAAATATCCATCCTCCTCCTCCACGCCATCCTCTCCTTCTTCTCGGCATCTCACAGAGAGAAGTAGCAGCCTTCAGGAGAGGATCCTGGCCACCACCCAGGCTGCAACCTCCAATGTCAGCGCAGCCATAAATGAAGCTATAGACTCATATTCTGTGTCCGGCTATGGCACTCTTAGATCGCTGTCCTCCTCGCGTAGGTCTGCAGCTCCAACCTCTGCTTATGGTTCTCTGAGATCAGGAGCTGCCTCCTCCAGCTCTGCAGTTTCTTCTAACACGGTGACTGTACCTGTTTACTCGTTAGTCAACGTCATTCCAGAGACCCCTGTCAAACCAGGGCCAGGGTCTCTCAAAATGGCACTGCCTGATTCTTCTCGTGCCTCGTCCTCGTCTTCTTCCTCTTTGTCTACTTGTGTTACAGCAACAAAAATAAAGTCCCAACTAAAATCCCCTCCGTTTATCACACCACCCATCATCCACCCAACTGGAACTTCCAACCAGGAGATACTAAAAGATGTAGCAGACATGAAAGAGGATCTGATCAGAATGACAGCTATCCTACAGACAGACACACAGACAGCAGTTAAAACTGTCCAAACATCACATACTGGCACTCCTAAGGAGAGCAAGTTAGAGGATGAGGAGCCTTTTGCTCTAGTGGAGAAAGTGAAAGAAGATTTAGTGAAAGTCAGTGAGATATTGCAGAAAGATATCAAGAGTGAAGCTAAGGCCATTGCAGGTAGAGAGAGAGCCTCAGAGGATGAATGGGAGGAATTTTCCAAAGATGAGATCGAGGAGGCACAAAGAAGTGCCCTCTCAGATTATTACCCTCCTTTTGATGAAAACATGCTCCTGCTCAAGCAGCAGTCCATGTCAAGCAAAGACTTAGAATTGGCCAAAGTAGTAGATTTTCTAACAAATGACATTGGCGCAAGCTCTCTCTCCAGAATAGCCGAGTTGAAATGTAAGTACGAGGAGGAGGCAAAGAGGGAAGGGGAAGAGAAACAGAAACGTGTTCTTAAACCATCTATGTCAATACAAGAACACAAACTCAAAATGCCTCCACCAGTCTCAGGCATGCTCAGGTCTCCCTCAGAGAAGGATCTAAGCAAACTTGCTGAATCATCATATCAGGGGACGGACACTATTTTGGAGTCACCCGAGGACCTGTCCCACGAGCAGGATAAGAGTCCGCTGTCAGACAGCGGGTTTGAGACCAGAAGTGAAAAGACGCCCTCTGCTCCTCAGAGCGCAGAGAGTACAGGACCAAAGCCTTTATTCACAGATTCACCCATCCCTCCCTGTGTTACAGAGACCAGGACCGAAGTGGTCCATATCAGGAGCTATGAGCAGCCTGATGATCTGTGTGAGCCTGCACTCATGGAGGAGGCTGCATCTGTCCTTCCCCCAGTAGAGCCAGAGGCAGCTTCAGTAAGCTCCACGAAAGCCATACAGATGAAAATGCCAGAAGATGACTCAATGATTAACAAAAGTGTATGTCTTAAAGAGGAAACTCATATAACTACTACTACTAGAATGGTCTATCACAAGCCCCAGCTGACTGATGGTGCAGAGAGAGGAGGTGTATGTAAAGGGATATCATGAAAGCTTTCCAGTCAGGTAGGGACCCATCTAAAGAACTGGCAGGACTTTTTGAGCACAAAGCTAGCCAGGATTCTGTCAAAGGCGATGAGTTGACTCCTAGATTTCTTGACAGAGACATTAAATCCAAACCTAAAGTGGAAAGGATAATAGAGGTTCATATCGAAAAGGGCCACAGCACAGCAGAGCCGACTGAGGTTATTATTAGGGAAACCAAGAAACACCCTGAGCTTTATGTCTACAAAGGGGACCATGGAATTAAGGAGCTTACTGATTACGATGAGGCCCAGCAGGAAGAGGAGGAACTTACTGCAGAAGAATCCCTGCCGTCCTTCCTAGAAACATCTCGCGTTAACACCCCAGTGTCACAGGAGGAGGACAGTCGCCCAAGTTCTGCCCAGCTGATGGCGGATGATTCATATAAAGCCCTGAAACTACTGAGCCAACATTCCGTAGAATACTGTGATGATGAACTATCAGAAATCAGAGGCGAGTCGTATAGATTTGCTGAGAAAATGCTCCTGTCAGAGAAACTTGACACGTCATCGCAGTCTCACTCTGACACAGAGGATTCAGCTATAGCGACTGACAAGAACCGCCACCAGGTTTCTGAGGAGAGCGGTAGCCGCGGCACAGACAGTCAGCAGTATGGAAGCCCCAAAAGAGAGTTTGGTTCCAAGTCATCAAAAGATGGCTCCCCTATATCTGGTAAATTTGTGCACAGGGATGAACCATCTCAGTTTGATAAGGTGACAGTGCTTCATTACTCCACAGAGCAGGGCAGTCCCAAACATGCTGTTTGGATGCGATTTACAGAGGATAAACATGACAGGAGCAGGGATAAGCTTCTCTATGAGGATAGGGTGGATCAAACTGTAAAAGAAGCTGAAGAAAAACTCAGTGAGGTATCACAGTTCTTCCGTGACAAAACAGAAAAGCTCAATGATGAGTTGCAGTCCCCTGAGAAAAAGCCTGTAAGACGAGAGCCAAAGGAACCAAGGTCCTGGCCTAGCTCAGCCTGCAGTACCCCTGAGAAAACACAGCAGAAACCTAAAGCAGAAGAGGTCTTCAGTAAAAGTAAACTCATGGAGCCTTCTGTTGGTAAAATGTTTGGTAGCACCACTACGGCTGAAAAGAAAAGTTCTAGTTTACCAAGCAGTCCGCAGAAAAGCAGGCTCCCTCATATCAGTGAGGATAAAAGTAAACAACAACCTAAAACCAGTGAATCAGTGCCCTCTTCTCCCTCTCATGTAAAATCAACATCCAAAGTCAGTGCAGTGAGGATGAAGTTTGAATCTGAGGCTCAAAAACAAAGTCAGTCTAGTCCAACCAAAATCCCCCCTCCAGTGCAGCCAAAACCTTCAATAAAGAAATTACAGGAAAGCAAACTTCCTGTCTATCAGTTTTTTGCAGGAGGAAAAACATCAAAAGTATCTGAAACATCAGAAGAAGTAAGCCCGAAAAAGGATGTTGAGAAGGACACAGACAGCAGTAAACCTGTTTTATCACCTACATCTAAAAGCCCAAAACACACAGGAGACAAGTCGCCAAACAAAAATATCCCAGAGCTCTCGTTACAAAGACAAATAAGTGAAACTGAAACTCACAAAGTCACTACTACAGGGAAAGATGTCCCTTCCACGGTTACTCAGGAAATAAAAGAAAGCAATAAAGATCAGAAAGTCCTGGCACTTGTTGCTAAAGAAACAACTCGACTAGTAGAGAAAGATAGTGATGCTAAAAAGAGCCAACAAGTCACAAAAAGTGAGTCTGCTTCCAAAGAAGTAATAGCTGAAGTATCAAGAAAAGAGACAGACGAACCGCTTAACAAAAACCTCAGAAAAAAGGCAGAATCCCAAATTCCTGTAAGAACGTCCTCTACTTTAGATAACGACCTCACAAAGAAACAGACAATAACTAAACCCTCACAGATACCCACATTAGCAAAGAGCAAAATACAGACAAGTCTTGAGACAACTCCGAAAAAAACAGATTTGTCTTTTGAAATTCTAGATAACGCACCCAAAGATTCAAACTCCAATAATCTTCCCAGCCCAAGAGACACACTGGAGAAAGTCATAAGCCCTCCAGCTGCTGCAACAACCAAAGAGAACTTTAAGGGCATCAAAACATTACCTGTTTATGTCAGTGTCCAAGTGGGAAGGCAGGGAGAGAGGGAGGCCAAAGGGACGCTATATACAGTCAAACAGAAATCAAGCTCAGCACTCAGCCCCATAAGCCCTGATGATGACACGCTAGAACAGGTTTCTTTCATCGATAGCTCAGGGAAAAGTCCCCTCACGCCAGAAACCCCCAGCTCTGAGGAGGTCAGCTACGACCTCACGTCCAGGACCCCTGATGGCTTTATGGGATTCATGCCAGGGAAACCAAGCCCGATCATGGAGGTCTCTGAAGAATCAGAGGAAGATGACCACAGCAAAGTTGTTTTCTCTTTTAAAGAGGTCCTGCCACAACGCAAAACTAGTGTTGACACCACCCAAGCAGACCTGGCTAATGCTAATGAGCAACAAACAGAAAGTAATGATAACCAGCAGGAATTAACTTACAATTTGAACCAGGAAGAAACAACAGCCTTTGTCAGGCAGGATGAAACGACAGAGCTGGAGCAGCAAGAGGCCTCCAAAGACAAAGGTATCGCTTATATTGAGTTTCCTCCCCCTCCTCCTCTGGACTCTGCTTCAGAAATGTCAGACCCAGAAAGGAAAGGTTCCTGTGCCTCTTCAGAGACTGAGACTGAAATGATGGAAGTGAACTTACAGGAGGAA
This sequence comes from Epinephelus cyanopodus, assembly GCA_026686955.1. Classification (NCBI taxonomy): domain Eukaryota; kingdom Metazoa; phylum Chordata; class Actinopteri; order Perciformes; family Serranidae; genus Epinephelus; species Epinephelus cyanopodus. Next base: position 6,474,133 of record CM048933.1, on the reverse strand, counting down.
CATGACAAGCATCTGCTGACCGAGCCAATTATACGTATACAACCCCCTTCCCCAGTGTCCCCGGGGGAAGATGACAGTCAATCAAATGATGAAGATGATGAGTCAATGTTCCAACCGATTCCTTGTAAGAAATTCATTTCCAAAATTCCTGAGGAGGGGGAGGAGGAGAGGAGGAGGGAGAAGGAAAAGGCATCGAAGCCCAAAAAACATGACAAAAATGGAAACAACAAAGAACCTAATGGTGGGACAAATGGCTCCAATGATTCTAAAGGTTCTAATGGCAAAGGAGAGGACTATGAATATGAACAAAATGGAAATGACCAGTCAATAACAGACTGTTCCATAGCCACAACGGCTGAATTTTCTCATGACACAGACGCGACAGAGATAGACTCCCTAGATGGTTATGAACTTCAGGATGAGGATGATGGTCTGTGTGAGCAGGCAGATTTACGGCTGTTTGGTCTTCCAGACAGCCGGAGAGACGTATGGGCGACAGACACATTTAGGTCTACTGACCGCTCTTTTCCTCAGACCAAACTGGAAGTTATTGAAGAGGAGAAAACCCCAGAGGAATGTCAAAAGGACACTCTCAAAAAAGATACACCCTCAAATGGTGGAATACCTGACGCTGTTAGTAAGGATGGGGACAAAAGTCAGGAACAAAACCAGTCAAAGAAAGAGGGATTTTCAGACACTTACTTTAGCTATAAATTAGAAGAGATTTTATTCTCCTTTTAAGACTGTTGCCACTAAGGGGCTGGACTTTGACCCCTGGCCCAGTAAAGGTGGAGAAGAAGAAGTCGTTGACATGGGAGGGACACGGGAAGCAATGGTGAGCCTAAAGCCTTTTGGACTGGCAGTGGATGACCAGTCTCAGGCCACAACACCAGACACTACCCCAGCCCGAACGCCAACGGACGATAGCACGCCGACGAGCGAGCCAAACCCATTCCCCTTCCATGAAGGGAAGATGTTTGAGATGACACGCAGTGGTGCGATTGACATGAGCAAGAGGGACATGGTGGAGGAGAGGCTCCAGTTTTTTCAGATTGGTGAGCATTACTTCTCGGCGGGCAGGTACAGGGTCAGGGACTTAGAGGCGGATGCCTCGTCACAACACATGGATCAGTTTAACACTCAGGATCCCACAGGTACCTTAACAGTCCCGCAAGTCTCCATTCAGACTACCACTGTCCAGCTAGAAATATCAAATGCAGCTGGCAGTTACACCACATGTAGAGACTCAACCTCCAACACTGAGCCTAAATTTTCCACTTTAGAACAGGATTCAAGTTGTCATCTGATAAAACCTCTGATGCTTCAAATAGCAGTTCTAATGTAAAATATCAGGCATCTTTGATCACTCGAATGACATAACCTCAGGAACAACTGTAGATACTTCTTACTCTGTAACCTCAAGCTATACAGATTATTGTACTTTTGATACGTCAGGCATGACAGCTAACTATTTGAATAATAGACCATCAGCCATCCAGATTATTATGCAGATCACAGAATTCTTTCAGGTAAATCCAACCAATTGGCTTGGACGTCAGAAAATCACACTTACTACCAAAGCACAGATTCTTCTTCCACACCGTCACAACAAATCAGCGATCCCCAAACATGGAGCAGCAATACCAGTAGCAACATCCCTGACTCCCGTTATGTTCACTCAGACAGCATGCAGGCTGGCAGTATTGTGTTCAACTTGTTGTCTTCTTCTGGACCTACTCAGCAGGAAGTCAGCAGGATAGAAGCATCCTTCAGCCAGCTAGAAGAGAACAGCAAGGGAGGCAGGATTCAAACTAATGTAGCAATAACAAACACAGGAGCCAAAGAGGTCAAAGGCAAGATGCAAGTCCAGGTTACCAGTGAGGGCGCCCAGCCGCAAACTATGCAGTCAAAATCAGCCAATCGTGAAAGACAATGTTAATAAATTCCTAGTCAGGAAACATGCAAAGCATATTGTCAGGGAAAGATTAGATCCTTTTGCAAATGTATTTCCTAAATCTAGAATCCCAGTAATGAAAGCCATGAAATACTCTTGTTTCCAAGAGCAGAAGCAGGTTCAAGCTAAATCTGCGGTTAGTGATAGAAGCATTAAAACTGCCAAGTGTAATAAACAAGTAACGAAAGGCAGAGCTACTGAACATAGAAACAGTACAGTGAAAATCCCAATGAGAAGTAGCACAAATGAGACAAGGAGAAAAAACAGTGCAGTGGTCTCAAAGAGCGTTAAAACAAGGTCTGTCAATAGCCAGGCAGCCAAACGTTTGGACCAGACCATTCCCAAGGAGGCTGAGAGAAAGTTAGAGGGGAAAACACTGCCCACAGAGGACGAAGAGAGCTGCAGCCTCAGCACTACCAGGAACACTTCCTTGTCACAACCATCTAGAGCCTCTAGAAGTTCCTGCCCTTCACGCACCTCTACCTCCACCTCCACCAGCACCACCACATCAACACCATCTGCTAGAGATGTGAGAGCTGAGGTTGAGCAGGCCAGCAGTGAGGAGGAGGAGGAGGAGGAAGAGTAGGCGGACACTTGGAGGGGAGGAGCAAGAGCAGAAGGAGGAAGGGAGTCAGGTTGATCAACCAATCACGGCTCCTGTCACAGAGAACCAGACTAGTTTTGTAAACTCTTTCTAAACACTTGATATACTTGATCTTTCTCTCTGAGATGCATGTAGCTGTTGTGGGTGATTTGTGATGTGACTTTGTAAGTGTAGACGTCACTTCTTCTCTTCTTCTTCTTCTTCTTCTTCCTGTCATTCTTGTTTTCTGTGTCCTGTGCTGTCTGGTTTAGACAAAGAGGTAAAGGCTAAGACATGGAGAATCAATGGCAGAATCAGGAATACTCAAAGTTTGTCCCTAGATCAAGTAGGCGTATCTGAATTTCATGCAGTTTGGTGTTTAAGCTAAAGGGATGTCTATATTTGCCAAGATAGTTGATTAATTACTTCTAGTGGGAGCTTTACTGCTTTACTGTATGATGTCTCTAGTGCACAGGAACTACAATTTCAATACCAGCAAACACTTCTTAGCTGTCAGTATTGGTTTGCAAGAAGGCCTAAGCACACTTGAGGGCTTAGTTAAGAGTGAGTATGCATTCCTTTCTATTACTGTGGCGGTCTTACAGGCTACCACACACATTCTCACTTTCGTTTCACACTACAGATCAAGTTAGCCTCACACTTCACCACATGTCACGCCACTCACTTCCACCCTCGACATAATTAAGACCCGAGATGTGAAAGATCGTTTGGGGAATTATGACCTTGTGTTTGTTTTGGTCTGCTTGCCTGGTTTGTAGAAATTATTTGGTGGTACTTTTGCTCTTTGACAACACTGTGAAAACAATTCATCAGAGCTGAACTTGACAATCAGATAGTTGTCAGCTGCACAGGAGTTTGTCAGTGTAGTCAGTCAGTAAAAAAACTTAGTGCAGCTGGATTACTTTTGATTTCAAGTTGAAGCCATGAATTGCTTTTATCAGTGGAAGGGAATGTTGCCTGATGGTAGATCGTTTGTTGTTAGTGATGTGCTACAAAACTCTTAAACTCTTCTCTACTAATACTACTGAACATCAAACGTTTTAGTGTGAAAATGTGATTTTTGGTTTTCCTTTTCTGGCCTCACAGATCCTCAGGCTTTCGGTTTTTACGTCCTATTATCAGTCTCACTGATTCTTCAATAGTGCTAGTCTTGAAGTAGCTACAGCAACAATTAGATGAGATTAATTTATATTTTCTTTATGTTTTACTTAGTTTTCTTTGTTAGGCAGAGTGTGTCAGTTTGGGTAGTAAAGATGGTATGGATATCTCCGCTATTGTAGTCCTCTTTATGTCCCATCTAAAGGGCATATCTGCATTTACCAAGGCTTAGTAATTAAGAGAAAATTCATATAATATAGTCCTATAGACAGTTTATTGTAAAATCAAAAAGAATAGTTAGGCATTTTGGGAACATCACGTCTTTAATTATGCATAACTTTAAGCCTTAATAATATTAAACAAAAATTTAAATATGCTTTTTTAAGTTCAGTTAAAAAAAAATAAATAAAATGAAATATGAAAATAAAATAAATTAATTTTTTTTAAAAGAATAAAATAAAATAAGATAAAATATAAAAATAAAAAAAAATTAAATAAAAAAAAAATTAAAAAAAAATAATCCATCCATCCATTTTCTAACCGCTTATCCTCTTGAGGATAGAGAAGTTACACTAGTTTTTCAGTGGATTAAACAAATAAGTGCAGCATGTTAATCAGTGAGCTTTAGAGATGCTAGTAGGCAGATTTCTTTTTACTTGTGGACAGAGCCAGGCTGGCTGTTGACCCCCATTTCCAATGAGAGAGGTATTGATCTCCTTATTTTATTCTCAGCAGGCAGAAGTGTAGCACATTTCCCAAAATGTCAAACTATTGCTTGTAGCAAGCATCCATTATCCAAACTGAATCACTGAGGAGAGTCTGGCCAGAAAAAATGTGTATTTTTTTTTTCTTTTTTTTCCAGAGGTAAGACCTGGGACAGTGAGCTAAAGTTAGTCTTTGTGTTTGTTCAGTCGCCAACACTACGGGTAAATGAAAAAAGACAAAAACTCATTTTAATTAAATAGGTATTCATTAACTTCCTGTGTAGGAGGTCTTCTGGTTAAACCACATCTAAAGTCTGAAACAGACAAACTTTCAGTTCACAATCCCAATCTGATTCTTTTATCATTGATTTTGTAGGAGACATACTGTTTTCCTCTTACTGAGAACCACATGAAATTAATTTGAGGGTCGTTGTCATAATTTCATGTTAACTGTTTGTGTCCTGCCCTTCCCTGCCTCCTCGACACAGGCCCTCAGAGTCCCTGTGAGAGAACAGACCTCCGCATGGCAATAGTAGCCGACCACCTTGGACTCAGCTGGACTGGTGAGTCTACACACATCTCAGAATCAAGCATGAAGCGATGACAGACTACTGTCTTTATTATGTGCAGCTGAAATGTTCTTCTTAATCATCCTCTTTTGATAACAGTCAGTATATTTACTGATGTGACACCTGCCGTGCACAAAGAGCAGTCAGGATATGAATTTTAAAGAACACCCACATATGTCTGAATGAGTGAGCTGGACTGAACCCAGCTGTCAAACCATTAGTTTTAAAGTGTTTGTTGCCCTCTGGTGGACATATAGTGTACAGATATCTTAACTGAGCAGCACTGCAGTGGCGTCTATAGTTCAATACATCAACGTCACTACATGTGATATGACGTGGAAGTAGGAAATTTGTCAAAACTTGGATTGCTTTTATTTTTATAATAGAAATTTTAAAGTGTTGAGACACATTATTTGTCGGAGGGTTAAAAGCTGTATAGAGCAACAATGTGTTATTGATTTAAAAGTAAAACACTTGCATAACAGTGTATATATTATTTTACGTATCTCCATATTTGAGTGTTTTAAGGAGCAACAATAAGATGATTTTAGGTTTGTGTTGTATTTGAGTGCCGATAAGGGTGTGGCCTCTGCAGTTAAGTCCAAGCCTGACCACCTGCACTGCAGCACTGTCCCACGCCTGCCTGTCTGTGTGTCTGTGTGTCTGTGTGAGTGGGCGTCACCGTGTGTGTGCGCAGTAATCATGTGTATACAGGCGTCCATCTGAAGTGCATATGAGTGTGATTGTTGTGCGCCTGCCTGTCCGGTGCAGAGACTGAGTGAGTGCTCAGCAGAGAGAAGGAATCTAATCCATATTTAATGTGTGTTCCTGTTGCAGAGCTGCAGTGAACAATCTGCTGAACATTATGTTCTCGTGGTTTGAAATTTATAGCCAGCGTGCTTGTCTCTACAAGCAGCACTTCACTGCTTCGTTAGCTGTTTGGCACAGTGTTATAATCGGTTAGTAACTGAGCATTGACACAAATCATGGGGATTTTTTTCAGCACCACAGTTTGATCAGATAACATGTCCTCACCCTCGTGTTTCATAAGTAGTCACGTGAAGCTTGTAGCGCAAGACCGATCAGTTGGAAGGTGAATTATCACTGCTGCAAAACTGAAATCTAATATACGATGTCTTTTCCGGCAAATTATTGTTGCTGTTTTTCTGCATTTCTACCCATGAATCTGTCCCCTGTGGCAGCAACTTGTTTACACCACATCTGATGTGTCGGACTGCAGCTTGTCATCAGATAACTGATTGTTTTCTAAAGTTTATGCATTCGTAGAGGCATCAACGTACTGTCACTCCCCTTTGTAGTGTTTGATTTTGGTTCTATCCGCTACTGACGGAGACAGAACCTGATAAATCACACTGCCTCATTGTCAGTGCAGACAGTTTTAAGAGAGGCTACTTCAATAGGACTGAGACTTTTACGCCCTGTGATGTGTCGCCTGGTTCAGACCAAAGACTTGCAACAAAACAAAATAATCTTAGAACATTGTGAATAAAGCTGCAGCAGTGTGAAGTGGCCCATCCCAACTTGACTCGGGCCAGCTGATGGTGCCACCTGCAGCTTAACTTGATTAGTAAGGCACATCACTTGTTTCAACAGCCAATCAGCTTGTAGCGAAATCTGCTGGTTAAGTTGGCTTAAATGCTGTCAGCATTATCTGAAAACAGAGCTTCATCCCCACAGAGCCTGACTTTCGCCGTTGGTCTCCGTCCTGTCTTGTCTAGTTGCACTTGTATAAACTGGCAGGTTTTCAGAACACTGCAGACCAGTGCATTGCAAACACTTGCAAAAATTTCAACTAGAGGCGTTGGGATATATTGGATGTGACGATAACCATGGTTTTTGAGAAATTAGATATTGATATTGTGGCGGCACAGTGATTCAGTAGTTAGCATTGTTGCCACATAGCAAAAGGGTCCCTGGTTAGAACAAAGGGTGGGGGAGCCCTTCTGTGTGGAGTTTGCATGTTCTCCCTGTGTCGGTGTGGGTTTCCTCCAGGTGCTCCGGTTTCCTCCCACAGTCCAAAGACATGCAGGTTAACTGGTGACTCTAAATTGTCCGTAGGTGTGAATGTGAGTGTGAATGGTTGTCTGTCTCTATGTGTCAGCCCTGTGATAGTCTGGTGACCCCACCCCTCGCCCAATGTGAGCTGGGATAGGCTCCAGCCCCCCCACAACCCCCAACAAGATAAGCAGTTACCGAGATATTCATGAATGAATATCATTTTGTAAATAATACAGCACATCTGAAATCATTTGTTTCTTTCCGTTTTCGCTTTGTCCCCCTCGCTAACTCTCACATTTTGAGTGTCATTCTTTTACCAAAACAACATAAATAAAACACAAAGTTTAAGATGAATTTTAATGAAAGCATTATTATTTTCAAAATTTCTATTGAGATTGCATTAAACTCGTAATAGTGATTCTTCATGCCACGATAATCGTGTAGTGAAAATCTCACGCCGCGCCCTAGTTTCAACTTGTCTCGTTACATCTTTGGTCTTAGCTAGGCTTTGGTGTCAAGGCCTGACCTGTTAAGCAACAAATAGTCTCGCTCACCAGACCTTTCTCAAGAAAAGAAAGGTCTGGCTGTGCCGACTCTCTCTTTAAGATTGGAGTATAAAACGCCCCGGCTGCTTGTATTGTTCTGGGCGGTGCCACAGCAACGGTGCGCTTGCAAAAATATTGCTAGGGGGAAACAGGCTTTGGTGTAACACGCCCACAAAAATATCGCCTACAGGACGCGAAACATGGCAGAAAAATGGCTACATCCCGCAAGATCAAACACCGCAAAAGTTAGTAAAGGACGTGTTGAAAACTGCTACACAACCGGAGGTGGTAGGGCGGGACTTCAGCGGGTGGCTCGTTCCACCCAATGAGAGGCTGATCTATGCAGCGAACTTCCGCCCACTCAGACTAAGCAACAAATGACTGCATCTTTTTACTGTTACTATGTTACTGTGTCTGACCTATTTGTCTGTTTTGTGTGGCTGAAGCCAAATCATCACTTAAACTGTGAACCAAATCTACCTTCGGGTACAAATAAAGTCACCTTACCTTTTTTCTTTCTCATGAAACGTGTGTCGTGGTGTGTGTTGCCTTTACAGAGCTGGCCAGGGAGCTGGATTTCTCTGTGGAAGAGATCAACTTCATCAGAGTGGAGAACCCCAATTCCCTGACAGCACAGAGCTTCATGCTCCTAAAGAAATGGGTGCACAGGGACGGTAAAAATGCCACAAGTAAGCAGTGTGTGTGTGTGTGTGTGTGTGTGTGTGTGTGTGTGTGTGTGTGTGCATATACTGTCATGTATATGTGAGGGAGATAAATGAATACGGCTGCTGTAGGTCATACTCAGGTCTTATTCTCCCTGCTGACACTCTCGTATATGAAAATACATATTTCAGTTGCTACTTTATGAAAACAGTAAATCAGCATGACTGACAGAAGCTTTGTGGTGTTACAACATGACTGCAAATGAATTTCTCTGTGTCTCCTCTCCAGCGGATGCTTTAACTGCGGTGCTGACTAAGATCAATCGGTTGGATATTGTGACTTTGCTGGAAGGGCCCATATTTGACTACGGTAACATTTCAGGCACACGCTGCTTTGCCGATGATAACGCAGTATTCCCGGATCAGTCCGATGGTAAAGTGTAGCCCACCCTAGCTGAACTCTCAGTCTATCTCTCAGTCTGTCCCTTCACCCTTCTTCACCTCCTTTCTCAGCCAGATAGTCAGACTTACTGTGTAAACAAAGAACCAATCAGGCTTGACCAAACAATGGAAGTTAATTAGAATTGAACCAAAATGACTTGACGCTCCAGCAGGTTCATTGAGCTCATATCAGTTAATGAACCATCAGGTAGTGAGAGCATTAGAGTCGTCCTCATTGAGCAGTCACCCCAGTCAGCTTGTTAGTTTTCCAACACTGGGCAGTGCAATTAATTTGTAGCACTCAGTCATTGGAACGTTAATGGCAAGTGATAGATTTATGGGTGATGATTAATTATATATCTATAACAAATCTGTACCACTTTGGGTGCATGAGACTTTTTAGTATGTGTGACTGTTTTTGTAAACTGTTCAGAAGCATGATCCTGAAGCTGCTAATGAACTGGTGTCTCCGTCCCATCTGATAAATGTATTCATATAATCCTGTTGATAGTGAATGAAGCACATTTGTCAGATGGGTCGGGGCACCGCTTCATGTTTTGGTTCAACAGTAGTTATGTTTATGTGTATGTTACTATCTAAGTATGGTTACAACACATCTCCTTTTGTCTATTTTTGCCGTATGCTGTTAGAAAATACATAAAAACATAATTATAACAACCAGTTTATAATGATGGCATGCTGGCTTTAAGCAGCATGGCGAGCCTTTCTCTCTCTCTAACTTTCTCTCTCTCCTCTGAAATGAAATGTAAATGTGGCAGCTCACAGTATTCTTTGATTGTGACGGACACAATGAGGGACATTTCAGAAACTAGAAAACAACAGTGTCACATGATCCTTCGTTATACCACAAGTGAAATCTTTAGGAGAGGGGCGAAGATGGCAAGAAGGGCTGGACCAGGAGTTGGCAACCTGTGGCTCTGGAGTCATGTGTGGCTTTTTGGCCCCTCTCCACTGGCTTTGACAAAAAAAAGAAAATATGGAAATGAACATTTTAACATTTTAATTTTCATTTATCAGTGTTGTAAGCCTAAAGACACTCTTGCATTCTACAATTTTAAAATGTGTTGCCTTTTATACACATTTTGTTTTCACATTTCAACAACTAAAATGTGCATAACACACCTACTGCCTGGCACCTTTTCCTTGAAATTTTGCCGAACCTCGATAGCAGTGACTTGTCTTGAGTCTCCCTAGCTGGTTAGCTATTGATGCTAAATCCAGAAAAGTAAAAGTCTTGGAATAAAATAGAGAATTTTATAGTGTATGGACAGATCTGTTTGCTTTCACAGTCGCCACCTTGTGGCAAAACATATCATTGAATGCTCATTTAGACTATAGGCTATTTTAGACTTAATAGGCTGTTTTGCCCTCATTATACAGAGAAAAATATGTTTTGCGGCTCCACACAGATTTTATTTTTTTATCATTATTTTTGGCCCAAAATGGCTCTTGATAGTAAATGTTGCCGGCCCCCAGGCTAGACTGTAGTTGCCTAACATTGGAAGTAGTGTTTTGTTCGAGCATATGCAGCAGATGATGGTCATTGATTAAAAGAGTGCTCCACCAATTTAGCGTTGCATTCTTGCAGCAGAACCAAGGATATCAGTCTTATTCCCTGCATTTTTCTTCATTGTTTAAACCAGGAGCCTACATTACCCCTACATTACCCAATACACATTTTAGATCTTGGTCTTTTTAACTATATGCTTAACTGGATGAAGGATTTCAATCATTGGACGTCTGGATCTGAGGTTAACAGAAAAACATACTGACAGGACGTTAGCAGCAGCTCGGCTTTAGCTCCTGACAAGCCAAACAGCATCTAAGAAATACTGTTTTGTAAAGTGAAACTGCTTTATTTAGCATTTTTACTGGTTTACATCACCAGGGCTGTTTGTTTTGGAGAAGAGGAGTCCTGTACGGATAATTCAGCTCCCAGTAAAAATCTCTTGAACACACTTTTACTTCACTACATCTCACAGGGAAATATTGTACTTCCTACTTAGTCCAGTACATTTATCTGACAGCTTTAGTTACCACTTTACACATTCATATCTAATTTATAAATACAGTGTATAAAGTATTTAAAATTAGCTCAGCCTCGACCAACTACAACACTAAAATGCTTCTTGCAATGCATTTGTAGAAACAGTCATGTAATATATAAAAATAAAATACTGACAATAATGACCAACCTGCTGCATAATGAGCACTTTAATTTTGTACACTGTCGCTGGGACTTTAACCAGCATATATTTGAAACGTTTTCCATTATTGTTCCTTTATTCATCAAGGAAACAAGAAAGTTAAGAGCCCCTGGAAAGTCTAATTATTGTCCTCAATCAGGGGATGAACCCAGTAGCCAGTGTAAGTCAGGAATTTTTGAGACAGACTTCTGAAATGGACCTCATTGCCAATCTGTCTAATTAGGTTTCTGAAAGTCATCTTAACACAGAGATCAGTGTCACGATTGTTTCAGTAACTGGATCTTTTTGTAAAGATGATTTAAAATGAAACCGACATGTAACTGATGAAAAACAAAATGCATGGCTATGGCTTTGTGTGACGGGCTGCTGCTCTGATGTTGTTGCCTCACAGCAATAATACACTTCTAACACTCTTCAAACGGGTGGAGCCTTTTCAACACATGATGCCCGAGTGTTTTTCGGCCGAGCACAGTTTGACGGATGGATGTGCTCTGTCTCAGATGACGCTCACAGATGGGTTGAAAATGAAACACCTTTTTCCAAAGTGTCCAGTGTATAATAATGCTTCTGTGTCACTGCTGTTAGCTGTACTGTACCTGTCATCTCCTGGTTCCTCCGAGCCTCCCAGCCTCTACGCTCCACTGTAGCTTCTCCTGCTTTGAGACCAGCAGACTGCCCGCCTCCTCCTACTCCTCTCTCCTCTCCTCCTGCTTCTGAGCGACTAACTCCTTCAGCAAATTCCTTTGCCAGCACTAAGCACCACTAACCAGCTTATTTCCACCAGTGGCTACCTTTTGCTAACTTCCCTGAGCTCAGGCTGACTAGAGTAATACTGGAAGTACAGCAGCGCCCCCTGTCAGCACCGACAACTGTCCACAAGTTGTGTAGGGTGGTAGGAACCTTTAGCCTCTCCTGCCTTCCTCTGCACTAACTGGATGACATCTGCAGCTAACTAGCAGCACTAGCTGTAACTTTGATGAGGACATCAGGGTCATGTCAGTATTATTTCTGGGAATGTGGGGTTTTAATGACCTGAAGAGGAGTTTCCATTCTTAGATTATACAAGTTATACATGTGTTTAAGGGCTGAATCAGGTTTAATTTGACACGGCTTAATATAATCCTATAAAATAAAAGATTTAGTTTTTCTCCAAAAGAATTAAACACATGGTAGAGTGGAGAAGTCTCAGTCTTAAGTTGTGTCCGAATTCCATACAAATTTTAGAGTTTGTAGTGTGTTAGGAATACTCCAGTTGCACTGCTTTGACATTGAGGCAATTAATGATAATAATAATAATAATAATAATAATAACAATAATAATAATAATAACAATAATTATGCATTTTATTTACACCTTACAAGACACAGTTTAAAATAAACAAAAAAAACCCAAGCAGCAATGTATCCATAGATCATAAAATCAAACAATTCTGTAATGTACAATTCAAGTTAATAAAATGACCAGCCAAAAAAATCGTAGTTATAAATAAACAGGTATAAAATCATTATCACTGCAAGTCTCAATATGTGTGTCACCATTAAATCAGACCAAATATGCCAGCTTCAAAAGGTGTATTTTCAGACGGGATTTGGAAGTTGAAATTCAGTTCATGACACTAATTGCTCAGTGACTGTACCTTTTTACACAGAGATGCCACAATACCGACCCAATGCAGACCCTTCATTGCACTGGCTTTGCTTCTTTACACAAAATCAGCAGCACTGACATCATGCTGTCCCGCTGTGTAAGTTTGGATATCATGCCAGCATTGCAGCAGCAAGAGGCATGACGGTTGTTATGTGTAACACAGCACAATCAGCCTCGAGTGTGACATTTAACATACGTGTCGGATAGCGCTTTGTAAACAGTAGAATTACCGTAACATGACGATAACAATCATTTCTCATCCTTGTGATACAGTGGCTGATCTCCTCGGCTTTGAGGGTAAGGAGCTCCCAGACCTCACTGTCTTTCCAATTTGCGGACATTTTTGCTTGCTCTTGTTTTGTGTCGAGTTAGCTACTAACTGCTATGAGCTCCTTTATACATATATATAACACATGTAACTCCTCATCAAAACGTCACCCCCGTCCCATCCTGCCGGCTCACACTGTTTACTCGGACGTTGATATGGCTCTGCTACTACTTCCAGCCAACAGCTTTGTCCCCCCAATCCATGATTGTGCCTTTTATAGAGAACACCAAGGCGGAGTAACAGCACAACATTCCTGCCCTGGACCTCACTGTCTCCCCAGTGTGCGGACATTTCTGGTTGCTGTTTTTCTTTGTTGAGTTAGCTGCTAACTGCCACCACCTGCTTTTTAAATCTTCTGGCAATGTGTCGCATAAGTTGTCATAAAATCACCACACCTGTCGGTATCTAGGAAGACGTATTACTTTAGTTAGCAGTGACGTTCCAAAAATTCGGTTGGACGGCTGAATCAAATGCTCTCATGACGTATCGTACAAAATACATAATGTATAGCATATATTTTATATAATTAGTATGTTGTATGGAATTGGGACACAGCAGCTTTTTGAGGCTTGCCAAAAATGTCTTGAGAGAGTGTGGGGTTGTTCTGGGGAAATTTGTTCTTAAGACCTCAGTATTTACAAAATCCTGGCTATGACCCGGCCTTGTAGCATTCCCACTTCCCATCCTGCTTCTTCTTAGCTCTTCGCTCAAGAAACTCCAGACCTCTGAGATCCCAAATCCCGTCCTCATGAAGGACAAAGCCAGAATGTTAATTTTGCCTCCTTGTTTTCGCTCTACTGTTTAAAAAGACGCTGCTGCTAATCACTAAGAAGCTTATTCTTGCTTATCAGCCGTGAGATAAGCAATCCCATCTTTCTGGTGTGCGAGATCTTTGCTTCTGCAGCTTCTAAAACGTTCAGTCTTCATCAATCACACGTTCACTTCACTGTCTGTGCATTAATCTGTTTTCTATCCTGTGTGTCTTTTCATCCACGTCTGTCTAACTGTTGTCTTTGTTTTGTCTCTTCTGTGATGTGTGATAATTCTAATAGCTCCCAAACTTCTTAGGTCTCCTACGCTCCCCCCGTGTCCTCAAACGCCTCCGCTTGTCACTCCTCTCCCTACTCCTCCTGCCTCATCTACCTCGTTCTCTCCTTCCTTTCATCCCAGTAAAATCACCTCTTTCTCGTCCCCTCCTGCCGTCCCTACTCCCTCCTCTGTCTTTTACTTCCCGTCTCCTCCGTCCACGCCTCCTGTTTACGTCCTGCCTGTCGCTCCTGTTCTCCCTCACTTCTTCGCTCTGTCTTACTCCCCACCTCTCCCCTCCTCCCCCCGGAGCCCTTTCAGCTGCTCCTTCTTCTCTCCTCCTCCGTGTGTTCCTCGTCACCTTTCTCCCTCTCCTCTCTGTCTCCCCTCATCTCCTCTCGCTTCATCCATTTCTCCTCTTGCTCTTCACCCTCCTCCACCTGTTCAATCCTCTCCCCCTCTTCCCACTCCTCCCTGCTTGCACCTCCCCCCCACCTCTGCTGCTTCCTCTCCCACCTTTCCGTCTCCTCCTTCCCTTCCACCCACTCCTGTTTATATCCCCCTTTCTCCTCCTTTCCCCTCTCCTCCACCTTCTCCCTCTTTAAAATGTGCCTCGTCTCCTCCACTTCCTCCCACTCTTCCCTTTTCGCCCCCTTCATCCTCTCCCCTTCCTTCTCCCCCACCTCATTGTTCCCCTTCTCCTCCCCTGCATCATCGCTCTCCTTCCCCCTCTCCGCCTCCCCCTCCCCTCCACCCTCTCCCCTCCCTCCTGGTGTCCCCTCGTACTTCAGGCGGGACCGTTCGGTTCCTGAAGTTTACATTTAGATGCCTGTTTGTTCTGCTCCTCTCTGCCTTCTGAAATCAACACAACTAACCTACCTGAATTCTACTAAGGCTTTTGCTTACACTCAAACATAAACAATAACGTAATTATCGAGACGATGAGCTGAAGTCAGACTATGTTTGAAGTGCTTTTAAAAAAAGGGGCTTGACTGACGTAAGAGCCAGTTTGAATATACAACAGTTCCTGAGGAAGTTTGTGACGTTAGTGTGACTAAAATGTTCATTTAAATTCATACAAATACAGGATATGTTGAGTATCTTTATCTTTTATATTCTGTCTTTGGTACTTTGGTTTCTCTGTTTCCATCCTGTGATCTGATCATGTGTCTGCTCTGTAGTGCTGGTCCAGAAGTCACACAGGAGTTCCCACATGTTCATTGAAGACGGGAAATCCTTAAAGGAATACCTCACCCCTAAAACAATCATTTGTATGTCCTTACTCACCCTGTGTTGCGATGAATCTGTAAGGAGAACTTTGTTTTTCTCACATGCTTCCACACTAAACGAAGAATAAAACAACAGAGAAACTTCTTGATGAATTGAACAACAGCAAAACTATATCAAAACATCCATTTACAAACACAATTCGTGCAGAATAATCCAAGTCTCATTTATCCATGTACAAACAGACGGAAAGTGAAATCTATCTGCGCCCTCTTCAAAGCCAGACTCCATTGACAAAAAGAGTAATTTCACTTCACTGAACACAGGAACTGCTGGTCTACAACTGCCTCAATTGTTTAGTTTGTTTGTGTTCTTGTGTGACTTTCGAACTGATTAAGGCAGCGGTAGACCAGCAGCTCCCGTGTTCAGCGAGGTAAAATTACTCTTTTTGTCAATGGAGTCTGGCTCTGAGGAGAGCAAAGGCAAGTTTCACTTTCAGTACTGGAAACACAAATGGTCATTTGCGGGGTGAAGTATTCCTTCAAAGCAGCGTTAATTCTTTTTTGGCCACTTTGGGGCAGTAGAAGCTGTAAACACAACAAATCTGATGACATGGCAAACACTTTACCAAAGAGCAGCATATTTTTACACATCTCGCAAATACGAAGCAACATAGCATCATTTGAAGTGGTGTCTCTGGCCACTTGGCTCATGTAAGTCCAATGTTCACTCTTCTTTTAGCTCTGCTTTTGGTCTCCAACTACTCCTGAGGGAAATATTTCTATTTAGCTTCTAAATGCGTCACTATGTTCACCGGGTGTTTTCTGACTGTCTGGCTGTCTACAGAGCAAGACAGTTGTCTCTGTCGTTGTCCACCCACAACAGAGCTAAAAGATGAGTGAATGTCAGACTTGTGGCCAGAAAAACAGTTAATGCAGCTTTAAACTGTATCTGGGTTACACTTGTGTGACTTTTGAACAAATACTACCCTTAGATGTTACAAGTGTTTCTCATTTCATCACCTCCATTACTCTACCCCCTCTGTCCCTCCCTCCTTTCCTCCCTTGTTTTTTGTCTCCCCTTCCCTCGTCGATCCCCTCACCCTCTAATCCTTTACTCCTGCCATCCACCCAGGATACCACAATATAGATCTGGAGCTGCAAACCCCCTCAGACCTGAACTACGAGCCCCCCACCCCGCTGCGCTCAGACGACTTCTTTAGCGAGGGCGATGCTAGCGCAGAATCCCCTTGCAAGACCACGCTTACTAGACCTAGCGACCTCTCTCTCACTCAGACCACCAGTACCTCCAGCAGCGAGCCCATCACTGTCGCCCCAGGCCCCACATCCAACGCCCTGCAGCCCCCCATCGTCGGGGCCGAAGACACAGCTTTGACCGCCGGAGAAAGAGCAAAGGAAGAAAAGACAGGGCTGGTTTATTGTGAGAGGCCGGATAATGACCGAAGGGCAGTATCAGGAAAGGGAACAGACGGGCATGCTGAGGCTGTAGAGAAGGAACTGAAGGCAGGGCAAGGCGTTGTTTTGGAGCGTCAGGGAGAGACAGCTGCCTCAGATGCTGGTCATGGAAATGGAAAGCAGGAAGAAGAAGAGGAGGAGATGACCCCGGAGAGGCTGCAGAGTCTGCTGGAGGATATAAAGCAGGAGGGAGGCTTGGAGGATGAGGAGATGACAGAGGAGCGGATGAACGCTATCCTCGAGCAACTGCAGCAAGCAGAAAAAGACGTGTGTTCAGTTCCAGGCTGGAGAAGCGAGACGTCCGGCGCAAGCGTAGACTCAACAGCCCCTGGCCAAAGCTCCGGCATCAAGGAGGGCAGGTAGGAGCTGTTTTTATTCTTCTTACATATTCACACACAGGGGTTTTCTGTCAGTCTAGTGGTTTTGTGATCACCATATTTAACTCCCACAGCCCCGACAGCCTGGTTGATTCGTTGGAGCAGCCCCCGCCTCAGAGTGACAAACAGAACGGCGCTCACATCGACACAGCCAGGGAAGAAAAGGAAAGTGAGGCCAAGAGGAAGGGATCTCAGGAGGACAGCAGCACAGCAGGACCAAGCAGAGGTCAGGAGGAGGGAGGTGACAGGTCCCAGCACAAAGTCCAGGTGAGAGTCACTCTTCCACACACGGTGTCAGGTGACAACTTTATATTCATTTACTTGTTTGTGTTTTCTTGAATTTATGCACAAACACACACAGACTGTGGTGGGGCCGTTGAGAAGTTGTCAAATGTGTTTTACTGGGTTTAAAATGTTTACAGTTGGTCCAATATTTCATTTTAACCTCATGCTGACCATTTAAATGATCCCACAAAGTCATAAAGTCAAAACACATGCAAACACTGGGGTGATTAATGTTACACTGCTGCTGGGCTGCCTCCGTCAGGGGAGTGTTAGAGCTGACGAGTCCGGCTCCGATGGGGAGACCACTGTTACCACCAGGGTGTACCGCAGACGAGTCATACTCAAGGTTTGTAAGGCCTGGTGTGTGGACAGCTGGAGGCCGAGTGAACTTGCATAAAGCTTTGAGACAGAGCTGAAGTGTGTGAAGAACAGAGCGTCATGGAGATAGAAAGACTGTGATCAGAAGTTATGTGCTGTGCTGTGCTGGTGTGCATTTGACAGCCTGCGTGTGTTTTATAGAGTGAAAGTAGTAGAGTGTCAGTGTGTGTGCTGCTGTAGTGTTTGTAAGTAAGACAAAGTGATAGAGTGTATCTTGAAGTTGACTTCCATCCAACAGCTTTTTCTTTTGTATCAAGAATACAAGAATATATTTATTGAATTTTAACAGGTTTACACAATGTATATTCACAACAGTTATTGAACTTATAGAAGCATATATGTGACAGGGAACAAAGCATGAAATCCAATCACAATCTTTGCCGTTCCTCCTACCCCAAGTTACAGACAGTATATCGACAAGGACAAGGACAAAAAAAGGACAAAAATACAGATGAGCTGAAAGTCAGGCTCAATAATAACAAAGAGGGGGAAGGATGTCTATGTAAAAGGCAGGTGCAGAATAATGGGGTATTTTATCAGAGTACACACTGACAGAAAGCAGCAAGGACAAGAAACAAACACAGAATCTTCAGTTTAACAGAATGCTCTGGAAGTACCTCAGAAAGGTTTTGATATTCTCATCTGAGTTACAAACTGAGTGGCATGTTTTTTCAAGATTAAGGCTGCAGGAAGTAATGTCCCTGTGGATCAGAGTCAGGTGTACATCATCCTGTCTGGTGGTGCCAAAGAGGGCGAGCAGTGGGTCTGGTTGCAGTTCAAAGTTGAGGATTGAGGATAAAGTTTAGAAAACATCCAGCTGTTTTTAATCAAATTTTCATTTTGCACATACAAATAAAACTGGAAACACTAAAAATAAAAGTTGAAATATCACAGCAAAAGTGTTTCCACTTGGCTGAGGTGTAACGCTTGCATATAGATAAAAACATACAAAGTTCGTAGGAAACAGACTTTGTGAGTAAATAATGACATGTATGAGGCTTCTGTTCCACTGAAGAGAAGACAAGTAGCATCAGACAAGAGAGTTTAGCGTTGAGTCTGAAAAATGTTCAAAAAAGAAAAATAAAATATGCAGAAAATATTGGTAAAATGTCCAAAACATTTTTCAAAAAAGTAAAAATATCTCAAAATTTATCAATAACATTTCTAAAAAAAAAAACCTCCAGGAAAAAAATGTAAAATATCAGATTTTTTTTTTTCAGTAAAACAATGTAATAATTAGAGGTATTTTAATTATGTTACATTGTGCTTTCTTCTTCTGCAGCATTTTTTTATTGTCACCTGACTCGAGAATTAGAGCCACTGACTGTTTTCCTGATTTAACCGACTTGTTCTTCTGCAGATTTTCTACAAATTTAGTCAGAAATCATGCTGCATTTGGATGGAAACTTGACTGTAGTTGGATAGACAGTGTGTGTGACAGGCAGTAATAGTGTGTGTGTGTGTGTGTGTGTGTGTGTGTGTGTGTGTGTGTGTGAGGGACAGCGTGTTTGGATTTGTAGCCCTGCTACAGCATGAAGTGCTACTCACAGCTCGTTGGTGTGAGCCAATGCACCAGAGCCGTGTTGTTTGGTGTTTGCCGTTGCTTCCTGGTTGGCTGACAGTTGGTTGTGCTGTGTGTTTGGCTCAGATACAGAGTGTAATACTATTTATAATTCTGAGGCTGGATTTCCACAGGAGCAGAAATCCGTAAAAGTATTTCAAACCCTCTTCTGATACGTGACAGTGTGTCTAACCAAATGTCCTCCAGTGAGACACTGAAGCTCGTAAGAGTTATGTTAATTTCGTCAGTTAATCTGATGATTATTGTCTTGAATAATTGGTCTAAAAATGTCAGGAAACAGATTTGATGTCTCATTTTGTCTGACGAACAGTCCAAAGATTTTCAGTTTACAATTAAGATGACTAATGAAACCAGGTAATATCCACAGTTAAGAAGCTGGAAACAGATTTTTTTTGTAGAGAATGACTAACCAATTATCAACTGTTGCTGAACAATTTTATGCCGATTAACTAATCATTCCAGCTCTTAAAAAAACAGCTGATCTGTAAATGGAGCCTCAGTTAGGCTGACAGTTTGATACATGTGTGTGGATTTTACTGTTGAGGAAATTCTTCCTGAGCATGACGTACTGTGGGTTTAGAAAAAAAAAATCATCTTTTTGGAGTATGTAACCAAAAGTTTGGAGCTTTCGTTGTGTTGTATTTTAGTTCTGCAGTATAATAACAGTTAAAATACTTCTGCAAACATGTAAAACAATGAATTATAGCTTTGGCATCATCGTGTGTCTGCTCCTGCAGGCGTGTGTTTTGAAGTGTGTGTTAGAGAAATGTTAACGTGGAGACAGCGTGTAATGCACCAGCATCAGTTGGGTTTCCTCAGTGTTACTCTGCCGAAGAGCAAAGTTTTCTTGCATCAAAGACGAACACTGTTAAGAACTTCAGTTTTAGTTTGTTTTTATCTATCTGAGAATCTGCAATTTTTTTTTTTTTTTGAAAACCATAAAGAACTTGAATCATGAGAAATTCTGCAGTTTTCACATCTTTATTCTTGGATTTTAGCAGCAGGAAACCCATCAGCTGTTGCAGGCACGCAGTCTGTCTACATTCTCCATACTCTAAATAACCAGATGAATAACAGTTTAAATCATAACCTCTCAAACCTCCCAACCTGTATCTCTGTCCCTCCATCCGTCCCATCTCACTCCTTCATCCACCCTTCACCTCAGGGAGAGGAGGCCAAAAACATTCCTGGAGAGTCTGTGACGGAGGAGCAGTTCACAGATGAAGACGGGAATCTGGTCACCAGAAAAGTAACCACCCTCACCCGCCTCCATCACCTGCCACCTCTTTATCCCTCAGCTCACACACAGATATACACACCAGTAGCCCAGTCACACAGCACAGGCAGAGAGGAGAGCGTATTGAAATAAACCAGTAGCACTATGACACACACACCTCCTCATCCTCCTTTCCACTTCACAAAATCCTCTCCTGCCTCCTTCCTCCACCTCCTCCCGCTGACATGCTTCTGCCCCCTACAGGTGATCAGAAAGGTGGTGCGCCGTGTGTACAACACGGACGAAAGGAGGGAGAGTGAAAGCGACACTCTAACAGAAGAAGCTGGTGTTGGTGCTGATGCTGGTGTTGGTGCTGGTGTTGGTGCTGGTGGTGCAGCGACAGCGGAGCCACAGGGGGAAGGGCAAGAAGAGGGGGAAGCGCTCCCGACAGGGTCACAAGGCTGAGAAGTCTGGAGGAAAATCTGAGGTTGGCGTTAAAAACCAGGCGCCTGAGCAACCGTGGTCCACTCACCTGCATGACGCTGTGACTGTTTGCAAACACTAAACAGAGTGATATGACAGAATCAGTGTCAGTGAGGAGCTGAAGCAGCATAGTGGTGAAGGGTGTAGCTGAGACTTGGTGCACCAGCTGATTAATCTAAGCTGTTTGTGATGGGAGCAGCAGGGTCATTCATATGGCCTGTTTAAATACAGTTTGCAGCGGTTGTGTTGTGCTGTGTTTTCCTCTGTGCTGCAGTGTATCAGTAGTCCAGCAGTCGACAACAATCCTGGCTCGTTGATTGGCTGTGAGATCCACTAATATAACATGCACTAATATACAAAATTAATTGTTTTTTCTCTCTTTTAACATGTATTGACGCATGTGTGTAATTTCAGATTGTAACATGTCTTTTCTCTCCGTGAACTCATCTCTCCTGCAGCATGCTGCCT
Source organism: Epinephelus cyanopodus (assembly GCA_026686955.1). Lineage (NCBI taxonomy): Eukaryota > Metazoa > Chordata > Actinopteri > Perciformes > Serranidae > Epinephelus > Epinephelus cyanopodus. The sequence continues at coordinate 6,452,816 of CM048933.1, read as the reverse complement.
GCGATCTGCTCGACAGTAGCTGAGCTCATCTGTGCTTCATTAACACAGATGGGTCACATTTAGTCTGAACACAACGCTAACTTTGTTTTCTCTTTGTTTTCCTCCCTTTTGACGAACCTCATTCCTCATTCCTCCCCTGCCAAGCCTGGAGACAGTGCCAACAAGAAACAAGGGAAGAAGAGTCAGTCATAACAGTAGAGCTCTCAATTAAACCAGGTAGGAGGCCAACAACTTCAATTTGACAATTATCCGTTAATAAAGTCAAAGCCAAAATTATATACCACTTTTAAACTTAATAGATTAAAGGTACTGTATGTAACTTTTTACATGTATTTTATTTATTGCCAGTGGGTGAAAAGATTGTTACGTAACTGTTCACTTTGTTTACTATGACATTTTATAAATGTTTATCCCATGACATACCATTCTAGTGACTTTTAATTGCACACAATACATTAAATTTGTGAGACTATTTTTGGTGACATATAGTACAATTTATGTGACATACTATAGTTTAACATTTACATTACTGTGTTTAACTTTTTTTTTAATGACATACTATATACTGACATTTTCACAAATTTTATTCTGACATACTATACTACGAAATTTTTTCATGCCATACTATGACTTTTTTTACATACTTTACCAAGACTTTTTAAACTACTATACTTTTTCATATACTATACTGTGAGGGTTTTTTTCATGCTATACTATGAGCTTTTTTTTCACATACTATACTATGACTTTTTTCACATACTTTGACTTTTTTTTACATGCTTTACTATGACTTTTTTGTCCACATGCTTTACCAAGACTTTTTTTTTCATACTATACTTTGACTTTTTTCCCACATACTATACTATGACTTTTTTTTCATACTATACTATGACCTTTTTTCCCACATGCTATACTATGACTTTTCCACATACTATACTATGACTTTTTTTTCATACTATACTGACTTTTTTTTTCATACTATACTATGACCTTTTTTCCACATACTATACTATGACTTTTTTTTCATACTATACTATGACCTTTTTTCCACATGCTATACTATGACTTTTTTCACATACTATACTATGACCTTTTTTCCACATGCTATACTATGACTTTTTTCACATACTATACTATGACCTTTTTTTCCACATGCTATACTATGACTTTTTTCACATACTATACTATGACCTTTTTTCCACATGCTACTATGACTTTTTTCACATACTATACTATGACCTTTTTTTCCACATGCTATACTATGACCTTTTTTTTCATACTATGACTTTTTTTTCATATTATACTATGACCTTTTTTTTTCATACTATACTATGACTTTTTTTTCATACTATACTATGACTTTTTTTTTCATACTATACTATGACCTTTTTTCCACATGCTATACTATGACTTTTTTCACATACTATACTATGACTTTTTTTCACATGCTATACTATGACTTTTTTGACATACTATACTATGAGTTTTTTTCCACATGCTATACTATGACTTTTTTCACATACTATACTATGACCTTTTTTTCCACATGCTATACTATGACTTTTTTCACATACTATACTATGACCTTTTTTTCCACATGCTATACTATGACCTTTTTTTTCATACTATGACTTTTTTTTCATATTATACTATGACTTTTTTTCCACATGCTATACTATGACTTTTTTCACATACTATACTATGACTTTTTTTCACATGCTATACTATGACTTTTTTTTCATACTATACTATGACCTCTTTTTCCACATACTATACTATGACCTTTTTTTCCACATGCTATACTATGACCTTTTTTTTCATACTATACTATGACTTTTTTCACATACTATACTATGACTTTTTTTTCACATGCTATACTATGACTTTTCCACATACTATACTATGACTTTTTTTTCATACTATACTATGACCTTTTTTTCCCACATACTATACAATGACTTTTTTTCACATGCTATACTATGACTTTTCCACATACTATACTATGACTTTTTTTTCATACTACTATGACCTCTTTTTCCACATACTATACTATGACCTTTTTTTCCACATGCTATACTATGACCTTTTTTTCATACTATACTATGACTTTTTTCACATACTATACTATGACTTTTTTTTCACATACTATACTATGACTTTTCCACATACTATACTATGACTTTTTTTTCATACTATACTATGACCTCTTTTTCCACATACTATACTATGACCTTTTTTTCCACATACTATACTATGACTTTTTTCACATACTACTATGACTTTTTTTCACATGCTATACTATGACTTTTCCACATACTATACTATGACTTTTTTTCACATGTGCTATATGACTTTTCCACATACTATACTATGACCTTTTTTCCCACATACTATACAATGACTTTTTTTCACATGCTATACTATGACTTTTCCACATACTATACTATGACTTTTTTTTCATACTATACTATGACCTCTTTTTCCACATACTATACTATGACCTTTTTTTCCACATGCTATACTATGACCTTTTTTTTCATACTATACTATGACTTTTTTCACATACTATACTATGACTTTTTTTCACATGCTATACTATGACTTTTCCACATACTATACTATGACTTTTTTTTCATACTATACTATGACCTTTTTTTCCCCACTACTACTATGACTTTTTTTCACATGCTATACTATGACTTTTCCACATACTATACTATGACTTTTTTTTCATACTATAACTATGACCTTTTTTTCCCACATACTATACAATGACTTTTTTCACATGCTATACTATGACTTTTCCACATACTATACTATGACTTTTTTTTCATACTATACTATGACCTCTTTTTCCACATACTATACTATGACCTTTTTTTCCACATGCTATACTATGACCTTTTTTTCATACTATACTATGACTTTTTTCACATACTATACTATGACTTTTTTTTCACATACTATACTATGACTTTTCCACATACTATACTATGACTTTTTTTTCATACTATACTATGACCTCTTTTTCCACATACTATACTATGACCTTTTTTTCCACATACTATACTATGACTTTTTTCACATACTATACTATGACTTTTTTTCACATGCTATACTATGACTTTTCCACATACTATACTATGACTTTTTTTCACATGCTATACTATGACTTTTCCACATACTATACTATGACCTTTTTTTCCCACATACTATACAATGACTTTTTTTCACATGCTATACTATGACTTTTCCACATACTATACTATGACTTTTTTTTCATACTATACTATGACCTCTTTTTCCACATACTATACTATGACCTTTTTTTCCACATGCTATACTATGACCTTTTTTTTCATACTATACTATGACTTTTTTCACATACTATACTATGACTTTTTTTTCACATGCTATACTATGACTTTTCCACATACTATACTATGACTTTTTTTTCATACTATACTATGACCTTTTTTTCCCACATACTATACTATGACTTTTTTTTCACATGCTATACTATGACTTTTCCACATACTATACTATGACTTTTTTTTCATACTATACTATGACCTCTTTTTCCACATACTATACTATGACCTTTTTTTCCACATGCTATACTATGACTTTTTTTTCATACTATACTATGACCTCTTTTTCCACATACTATACTATGACCTTTTTTTCCCACATACTATACTATGACTTTTTTTTCACATGCTATACTATGACTTTTCCACACTATACTATGACTTTTTTTTCATACTATACTATGACCTCTTTTTCCACATACTATACTATGACCTTTTTTTCCACATGCTATACTATGACCTTTTTTTTCATACTATACTATGACTTTTTTCACATACTATACTATGACTTTTTTTTCACATGCTATACTATGACCTTTTTTTTCATACTATACTATGACTTTTTTCACATACTATACTATGACTTTTTTTTTCACATACTATACTATGACTTTTTTCACATACTATACTATGACTTTTTTTTCACATACTATGACCTCTTTTTCCACATACTATACTATGACCTTTTTTCCACATGCTATACTATGACCTTTTTTTCCCACATGCTATACTATGACCTTTTTTTTCATACTATACTATGACTTTTTTCACATACTATACTATGACTTTTTTTTCACATGCTATACTATGACCTTTTTTTTTCATACTATACTATGACTTTTTTTCATACTATACTATGACCTTTTTTTCCCACATACTATACTATGACTTTTTTCACATGCTGTACTATGACTTTTTCATACTATACTATGACCTTTTTTCCACATACTATACTATGACTTTTTTCACATACTATACTGTGACTTTTTCCACATACTATACTATGCCTTTTACACATGCTATACTATGACTTTTTTATATATTCACACCACCTTTAGATTTTAATATGTTTGTTATCCTTCATCCTCCAGGTCCACTGACGTCCACCTGCGACACCACACACACACTCTGGGAGGAAAAACAAGACTGGAAGCCTCGTCAATCGGCCAAAACGTGTCTGAAGCTTTCACTTGCAACGCATGGTTTTTTCAGCAAGACGACGCAAAACAAGTTACTTTTCTTTGATTTCGCATGAGCATGTCACCAAAACTCACTCACTGTCGGAAGTAACACCGAAAGGACACGCATGGACGTGAGCTGGAGCTTTCTCATCTTCGATGAAGGAAAGGCGCCTGTGACCAAAGATGGCACAAACAAGGAAAACTAAACGCTGACAGATAAAGAAGACGTGTGATTCACTCTCTCTCAGACACTCGCCTTATATGGTCTATTTTTTCCTCCTGGACCCACAGTATTGGGGTGTACCATGTGGTTCTTTTTTAAAAAAAATGAAATATAATAGTAAATGGGTGATTTTTGTTGTATATAAATGACACTGTATAAAATCAACAAAAAAAAAAAAAAAAAAATCAGTAGCTTCACAGATTGTTTATGCACTGATTTGAGTTGAAGCTTTGCAGAGTCGGTGCATTTGTATTGAGAGGTCGACACTGTTTGAGCAGCCTTGAGTGTGCGACCTGACATGCTCTTCCCAAATGAATATATCAAAAGAAACAAAAAAGCTGTATGTAAATGAGAAACGAATGGAAGAAAAAAAAATAACTGCTTGATTTTAAACAAAGGACGTTTCTTTAAAGCCAACAGCTACTTCCGCTCTGTCTGTGGAACATTATTTGTCTTCAGAGAAATAATATTTTGCTGCATGTGACGTCACTTTATTTTTAATGCTTTCCTTTTTATTTTCCTCCTAATTCAAAAGCACTGTAATACAATTAGAGAGATGGTACTTCTGTCTTTGTGAGCACTCATAATAACCCAACCATCCGTCATCTATAACTGTTTTTATTTTATTTTGTACGAACCTGAAAACACACCACACTCCAGATAGCAAAGCTTCAGGGAGGTACTGACGTTGTCCCCGAATGTAACCCGCAGACCGGCACATTGTGTTTTCTCCTAACTGCTAGCAGCCCTGTGTGTGTGAAACATTAAATACAAATGTCTATCTGTAAGCCCATCATGCATACTAGAAGTGTAAGTTAAAGCTTTCAGGTCTGCTGTGATTTTGAAAAGGGGACTTTTATTTTGACGGTTTGATGACTTTTATTTAACAGGTTGTATTTACATGAGAACGGAGAATCTCATTTTTAGTCCCATTATCCAAATACAATTCTTTTTATTAACAGCTAAATCACAGTATTGATCACACAACGTTAAAAATCTGATATTCTGTTTGTGTGTAATTTTATTTTTTCTGTCTGCCTTTTTCTTTTTTTCTTTTTTCGTACAAAACCACCCTGACCATCCATTGTTGATGATAATCTGGTACCAACATGTATGACGAACCAACATAGCCTACACTGGATGATCCAAGTAATTATTTAAGCAGAAAAATAAATTGTGTTAAAACTGAAAGTCTCTGAGTTTTTGTCTTTGTAATTCTTGTTTGTACTTGTGATTTGCAGTTTTGTAGTTTGATCAAGATACATCTCATATATCTACACTGTGACATTTTGTTGAACATTTTTTCAATTTCATACTATACTATGACGTTTTTAGAACATTTTTGGTGCCAGACTATACTATGACGTTTTTACGACATTTGGAGTGCCATACTATACTATGACATTTTTATGACATTTGGAGTGACATTTGGAGTGCCACACTATACTATGACGTTTTTACGACATTTGGAGTGCCATACTATACTATGACGTTTTCATGACATTTGGAGTGTCATACTATACTATGACGTTTTTATGACATTTGGAGTGTCATACTATACTATGACATTTTTATGACATTTGGAGTGACATTTGGAGTGCCACACTATACTATGACGTTTTTATACTATACTATGACGTTTTTATGACATTTGGAGTGTCATACTATACTATGACGTTTTTATGACATTTGGAGTGCCATACTATACTATGACGTTTTTATGACATTTGGAGTGCCATACTATACTATGACGTTTTTATGACATTTGGAGTGCCATACTATACTATGACGTTTTCATGACATTTGGAGTGTCATACTATACTATGACGTTTTTATGACATTTGGAGTGCCATACTATACTATGACGTTTTTATGACATTTGGAGTGCCACACTATACTATGACGTTTTTACGACATTTGGAGTGCCATACTATACTATGACGTTTTCATGACATTTGGAGTGTCATACTATACTATGACGTTTTTATGACATTTGGAGTGTCATACTATACTATGACATTTTTATGACATTTGGAGTGACATTTGGAGTGCCACACTATACTATGACGTTTTTACGACATTTGGAGTGCCATACTATACTATGACGTTTTCATGACATTTGGAGTGTCATACTATACTATGACGTTTTTATGACATTTGGAGTGTCATACTATACTATGACATTTTTATGACATTTGGAGTGACATTTGGAGTGCCTATACTATGACGTTTTTTACGACATTTGGAGTGCCATACTATGACGTTTTTATACTATACTATGACGTTTTTATGACATTTGGAGTGTCATACTATACTATGACGTTTTTATGACATTTGGAGTGCCATACTATACTATGACGTTTTTATGACATTTGGAGTGCCATACTATACTATGACGTTTTCATGACATTTGGAGTGTCATACTATACTATGACGTTTTTATTACATTTGGAGTGCCATACTATACTATGACGTTTTTATGACATTTGGAGTGTCATACTAGACTATGACGTTTTTATGACATTTGGAGCGTCATACTATACTATGACGTTTTTTTGGAGCGCCATACTATACTATGACGTTTTTATGACATTTGGAGCGCCATACTATACTATGACGTTTTTATGACATTTGGAGTGTCATACTAGACTATGACGTTTTTATGACATTTGGAGTGTCATACTATACTATGACGTTTTTATGACATTTGGAGTGTCATACTAGACTATGACGTTTTTATGACATTTGGAGTGCCATACTATACTATGACGTTTTTATGACATTTGGAGTGTCATACTATACTATGACGTTTTTATGACATTTGGAGTGCCATACTATACTATGACGTTTTCATGACATTTGGAGTGCCATACTATACTATGACGTTTTTATGACATTTGGAGTGTCATACTATACTATGACGTTTTATGACATTTGGAGTGTCATACTATACTATGACGTTTTATGACATTTGGAGTGCCATACTATACTATGACGTTTTTATGACATTTGGAGTGCCATACTATACTATGACGTTTTTATGACATTTCGAGTGTCATACTATACTATGACGTTTTTATGACATTTCGAGTGCCATACTATACTATGACGTTTTCATGACATTTGGAGTGCCATACTATACTATGACGTTTTCATGACATTTGGAGTGCCATACTATACTATGACGTTTTCATGACATTTGGAGTGTCATACTATACTATGACGTTTTTATGACATTTGGAGCGCCATACTATACTATGACGTTTTTATGACATTTGGAGTGCCATACTATACTATGACGTTTTTATGACATTTGGAGCGTCATACTATACTATGACGTTTTTATGACATTTGGAGCGCCATACTATACTATGACGTTTTTATGACATTTGGAGCGCCATACTATACTATGACGTTTTTATGACATTTGGAGCGCCATACTATACTATGACGTTTTTTGGACATTTGGAGTGTCATACTATACTATGACGTTTTCATGACATTTGGAGTGCCATACTATACTATGACGTTTTTATGACATTTGGAGTGCCATACTATACTATGACGTTTTTATGACATTTGGAGCGCCATACTATACTATGACGTTTTTATGACATTTGGAGTGCCATACTATACTATGACGTTTTTATGACATTTGGAGTGCCATACTATACTATGACGTTTTTATGACATTTGGAGCGCCATACTATACTATGACGTTTTTATGACATTTGGAGTGCCATACTATACTATGACGTTTTTTGGACATTTGGAGTGCCATACTATACTATGACGTTTTTATGACATTTGGAGCGCCATACTATACTATGACGTTTTTTGGACATTTGGAGTGCCATACTATACTATGACGTTTTTATGACATTTGGAGTGTCATACTATACTATGACGTTTTTTGGACATTTGGAGTGTCATACTATACTATGACGTTTTTGGACATTTGGAGTGCCATACTATACTATGACGTTTTTTGGACATTTGGAGTGCCATACTATACTATGACGTTTTTATGACATTTGGAGTGCCATACTATACTATGACGTTTTTATGACATTTGGAGTGTCATACTATACTATGACGTTTTTGGACATTTGGAGTGTCATACTATGACGTTTTCATGACATTTGGAGTGCCATACTATACTATGACGTTTTTATGACATTTGGAGTGCCATACTATACTATGATGTTTTTATGACATTTGGAGTGTCATACTATACTATGACGTTTTCATGACATTTGGAGTGTCATACTATACTATGACGTTTTTATGACATTTGGAGTGTCATACTATACTATGACGTTTTTATGACATTTGGAGCGCCATACTATACTATGACGTTTTTTGGACATTTGGAGTGCCATACTATACTATGACGTTTTTATGACATTTGGAGCGCCATACTATACTATGACGTTTTTTGGACATTTGGAGTGTCATACTATACTATGACGTTTTTATGACATTTGGAGCGCCATACTATACTATGACGTTTTTTGGACATTTGGAGTGTCATACTATACTATGACGTTTTTATGACATTTGGAGTGTCATACTATACTATGACGTTTTTTGGACATTTGGAGTGTCATACTATACTATGACGTTTTCATGACATTTGGAGTGCCATACTATACTATGACGTTTTTATGACATTTGGAGCGCCATACTATACTATGACGTTTTTTGGACATTTGGAGTGCCATACTATACTATGACGTTTTTATGACATTTGGAGCGCCATACTATACTATGACGTTTTTTGGACATTTGGAGTGCCATACTATACTATGACGTTTTTTGGACATTTGGAGTGCCATACTATACTATGACGTTTTTTGGACATTTGGAGTGCCATACTATACTATGACGTTTTTATGACATTTGGAGTGTCATACTATACTATGACGTTTTTTGGACATTTGGAGTGTCATACTATACTATGACGTTTTCATGACATTTGGAGTGCCATACTATACTATGACGTTTTTTGGACATTTGGAGTGCCATACTATACTATGACGTTTTCATGACATTTGGAGTGTCATACTATACTATGACGTTTTTTGGACATTTGGAGTGTCATACTATACTATGACGTTTTTATGACATTTGGAGCGCCATACTATACTATGACGTTTTTTGGACATTTGAGTGCCATACTATACTATGACGTTTTTATGATTGGAGCGCCATACTATACTATGACGTTTTTATGACATTTGGAGTGTCATACTATACTATGACGTTTTTATGACATTTGGAGTGTCATACTATACTATGACGTTTTTATGACATTTGGGCGCCATACTATACTATGACGTTTTTTGGACATTTGGAGTGCCATACTATACTATGACGTTTTTATGACATTTGGAGCGCCATACTATACTATGACGTTTTTATGACATTTGGAGTGTCATACTATACTATGACGTTTTTTGGACATTTGGAGTGCCATACTATACTATGACGTTTTTATGACATTTGGAGCGCCATACTATACTATGACGTTTTTATGACATTTGGAGTGTCATACTATACTATGACGTTTTTATGACATTTGGAGTGTCATACTATACTATGACGTTTTTATGACATTTGGAGCGCCATACTATACTATGACGTTTTTTGGACATTTGGAGTGCCATACTATACTATGACGTTTTTATGACATTTGGAGCGCCATACTATACTATGACGTTTTTATGACATTTGGAGTGTCATACTATACTATGACGTTTTTATGACATTTGGAGTGCCATACTATACTATGACGTTTTTATGACATTTGGAGCGCCATACTATACTATGACGTTTTTATGACATTTGGAGTGTCATACTATACTATGACGTTTTTTGGACATTTGGAGTGTCATACTATACTATGACGTTTTTTGGACATTTGGAGCGCCATACTATACTATGACGTTTTTTGGACATTTGGAGTGCCATACTATACTATGACGTTTTTATGACATTTGGAGTGCCATACTATACTATGACGTTTTTATGACATTTGGAGTGTCATACTATACTATGACGTTTTTATGACATTTGGAGTGTCATACTATACTATGACGTTTTTATGACATTTGGAGTGTCATACTATACTATGACGTTTTTATGACATTTGGAGTGTCATACTATACTATGACGTTTTCATGACATTTGGAGTGTCATACTATACTATGACGTTTTTATGACATTTGGAGCGTCATACTATACTATGACGTTTTTATGACATTTGGAGCGCCATACTATACTATGACGTTTTTATGACATTTGGAGCGCCATACTATACTATGACGTTTTTATGACATTTGGAGCGCCATACTATACTATGACGTTTTTTGGACATTTGGAGTGTCATACTATACTATGACGTTTTCATGACATTTGGAGTGCCATACTATACTATGACGTTTTTATGACATTTGGAGTGCCATACTATACTATGACGTTTTTATGACATTTGGAGCGCCATACTATACTATGACGTTTTTATGACATTTGGAGTGCCATACTATACTATGACGTTTTTATGACATTTGGAGTGCCATACTATACTATGACGTTTTTATGACATTTGGAGCGCCATACTATACTATGACGTTTTTATGACATTTGGAGTGCCATACTATACTATGACGTTTTTTGGACATTTGGAGTGCCATACTATACTATGACGTTTTTATGACATTTGGAGCGCCATACTATACTATGACGTTTTTTGGACATTTGGAGTGCCATACTATACTATGACGTTTTTATGACATTTGGAGTGTCATACTATACTATGACGTTTTTTGGACATTTGGAGTGTCATACTATACTATGACGTTTTTTGGACATTTGGAGTGCCATACTATACTATGACGTTTTTTGGACATTTGGAGTGCCATACTATACTATGACGTTTTTATGACATTTGGAGTGCCATACTATACTATGACGTTTTTATGACATTTGGAGTGTCATACTATACTATGACGTTTTTTGGACATTTGGAGTGTCATACTATACTATGACGTTTTCATGACATTTGGAGTGCCATACTATACTATGACGTTTTTATGACATTTGGAGTGCCATACTATACTATGATGTTTTTATGACATTTGGAGTGTCATACTATACTATGACGTTTTCATGACATTTGGAGTGTCATACTATACTATGACGTTTTTATGACATTTGGAGTGTCATACTATACTATGACGTTTTTATGACATTTGGAGCGCCATACTATACTATGACGTTTTTTGGACATTTGGAGTGCCATACTATACTATGACGTTTTTATGACATTTGGAGCGCCATACTATACTATGACGTTTTTTGGACATTTGGAGTGTCATACTATACTATGACGTTTTTATGACATTTGGAGCGCCATACTATACTATGACGTTTTTGGACATTTGGAGTGTCATACTATACTATGACGTTTTTATGACATTTGGAGTGTCATACTATACTATGACGTTTTTTGGACATTTGGAGTGTCATACTATACTATGACGTTTTCATGACATTTGGAGTGCCATACTATACTATGACGTTTTTATGACATTTGGAGCGCCATACTATACTATGACGTTTTTTGGACATTTGGAGTGCCATACTATACTATGACGTTTTTATGACATTTGGAGCGCCATACTATACTATGACGTTTTTTGGACATTTGGAGTGCCATACTATACTATGACGTTTTTTGGACATTTGGAGTGCCATATACTATGACGTTTTTTGGACATTTGGAGTGCCATACTATACTATGACGTTTTTATGACATTTGGAGTGTCATACTATACTATGACGTTTTTGGACATTTGGAGTGTCATACTATACTATGACGTTTTCATGACATTTGGAGTGCCATACTATACTATGACGTTTTTTGGACATTTGGAGTGCCATACTATACTATGACGTTTTCATGACATTTGGAGTGTCATACTATACTATGACGTTTTTTGGACATTTGGAGTGTCATACTATACTATGACGTTTTTATGACATTTGGAGCGCCATACTATACTATGACGTTTTTTGGACATTTGGAGTGCCATACTATACTATGACGTTTTTATGACATTTGGAGCGCCATACTATACTATGACGTTTTTATGACATTTGGAGTGTCACTATACTATGACGTTTTTTGGACATTTGGAGTGTCATACTATACTATGACGTTTTTTGGACATTTGGAGCGCCATACTATACTATGACGTTTTTTGGACATTTGGAGTGCCATACTATACTATGACGTTTTTATGACATTTGGAGTGCCATACTATACTATGACGTTTTTATGACATTTGGAGTGTCATACTATACTATGACGTTTTTATGACATTTGGAGTGTCATACTATACTATGACGTTTTTATGACATTTGGAGTGTCATACTATACTATGACGTTTTTATGACATTTGGAGTGTCATACTATACTATGACGTTTTCATGACATTTGGAGTGTCATACTATACTATGACGTTTTTATGACATTTGGAGTGTCATACTATGACGTTTTTATGACATTTGGAGTGCCATACTATACTATGACGTTTTTCTGACATTTGGAGTGCCATACTATACTATGACGTTTTCATGACATTTCGAGTGCCATACTATACTATGACGTTTTCATGACATTTGGAGTGTCATACTATACTATGACGTTTTTATGACATTTGGAGTGTCATACTATACTATGACGTTTTTATGACATTTGGAGTGTCATACTATACTATGACGTTTTTATGACATTTGGAGTGCCATACTATACTATGACGTTTTCATGACATTTCGAGTGCCACACTATACTATGACAATTTTATGACATTTGGAGTGTCATACTATACTATGACGGTTTTATGACATTTGGAGTGCCATACTATACTATGACGTTTTTATGACATTTGGAGTGTCATACTATACTATGACGTTTTCATGACATTTCGAGTGCCATACTATACTATGACGTATGACGTTTTTATGACATTTGGAGTGCCATACTGTACTATGACGTTTTTTGGACATTTGGAGTGTCATACTATACTATGACGTTTTTATGACATTTGGAGTGTCATACTATACTATGACGTTTTTATGACATTTGGAGTGTCATACTATACTATGACGTTTTCATGACATTTCGAGTGCCACACTATACTATGACAATTTTATGACATTTGGAGTGTCATACTATACTATGACGGTTTTATGACATTTGGAGTGCCATACTATACTATGACGTTTTTATGACATTTGGAGTGTCATACTATACTATGACGTTTTCATGACATTTCGAGTGCCATACTATACTATGACGTATGACGTTTTTATGACATTTGGAGTGCCATACTGTACTATGACGTTTTTTGGACATTTGGAGTGTCATACTATACTATGACGTTTTTATGACATTTGGAGTGTCATACTATACTATGACGTTTTCATGACATTTGGAGTGCCATACTATACTATGACGTTTTTATGACATTTGGAGTGCTATACTATACTATGACGTTTTTATGACATTTGGAGTGCTATACTATACTATGACATTTTCATGACATTTGGAGTGTCATACTATACTATGACGTTTTTATGACATTTGGAGTGCTATACTATACTATGACGTTTTTATGACATTTGGAGTGCCATACTATACTATGACGTTTTTTGGACATTTGGAGTGCCATACTATACTATGACGTTTTCATGACATTTCGAGTGCACTATACTATGACGTTTTTATGACATTTGGAGTGTCATACTATACTATGACGGTTTTATGACATTTGGAGTGCCATACTATACTATGACGTTTTTATGACATTTGGAGTGTCATACTATACTATGACGTTTTCATGACATTTCGAGTGCCATACTATACTATGACGTATGACGTTTTTATGACATTTGGAGTGCCATACTATACTATGACGTTTTTTGGACATTTGGAGTGTCATACTATACTATGACGTTTTTATGACATTTGGAGTGTCATACTATACTATGACGTTTTCATGACATTTGGAGTGTCATACTATACTATGACGTTTTTATGACATTTGGAGCGCCATACTATACTATGACGTTTTTATGACATTTGGAGTGCTATACTATACTATGACGTTTTTATGACATTTGGAGTGCTATACTATACTATGACGTTTTCATGACATTTGGAGTGTCATACTATACTATGACGTTTTTATGACATTTGGAGCGCCATACTATACTATGACGTTTTTATGACATTTGGAGTGCCATACTATACTATGACGTTTTCATGACATTTGGAGTGTCATACTATACTATGACGTTTTTATGACATTTGGAGCGCCATACTATACTATGACGTTTTTATGACATTTGGAGTGTCATACTATACTATGACGTTTTTATGACATTTGGAGTGCTATACTATACTATGACATTTTCATGACATTTGGAGTGTCATACTATACTATGACGTTTTTATGACATTTGGAGTGCTATACTATACTATGACGTTTTTATGACATTTGGAGTGCCATACTATACTATGACGTTTTTTGGACATTTGGAGTGCCATACTATACTATGACGTTTTCATGACATTTCGAGTGCCACACTATACTATGACGTTTTTATGACATTTGGAGTGTCATACTATACTATGACGGTTTTATGACATTTGGAGTGCCATACTATACTATGACGTTTTTATGACATTTGGAGTGTCATACTATACTATGACGTTTTCATGACATTTCGAGTGCCATACTATACTATGACGTATGACGTTTTTATGACATTTGGAGTGCCATACTATACTATGACGTTTTTTGGACATTTGGAGTGTCATACTATACTATGACGTTTTTATGACATTTGGAGTGTCATACTATACTATGACGTTTTCATGACATTTGGAGTGTCATACTATACTATGACGTTTTTATGACATTTGGAGCGCCATACTATACTATGACGTTTTTATGACATTTGGAGCGCCATACTATACTATGACGTTTTTATGACATTTGGAGCGCCATACTATACTATGACGTTTTTATGACATTTGGAGTGTCATACTATACTATGACGTTTTTATGACATTTGGAGTGCTATACTATACTATGACGTTTTTTGGACATTTGGAGCGCCATACTATACTATGACGTTTTTATGACATTTGGAGCGCCACACTATACTATGACGTTTTTATGACATTTGGAGTGTCATACTATACTATGACGTTTTTATGACATTTGTTTTTATGACATAGTATACTATACCATGACATTTCGAGTGCCACACTATACTATGACGTTTTTATGACATTTCGAGTGTCATACTATACTATGACGGTTTTATGACATTTGGAGTGCCATACTATACTATGACGTTTTTATGACATTTGGAGTGTCATACTATACTATGACGTTTTCATGACATTTCGAGTGCCATACTATACTATGACGTATGACGTTTTTATGACATTTCGAGTGCCATACTATACTATGACGTTTTTTGGACATTTGGAGTGTCATACTATACTATGACGTTTTTTGGACATTTGGAGTGTCATACTATACTATGACGTTTTTATGACATTTGGAGTGTCATACTATACTATGACGTTTTCATGACATTTGGAGTGCCATACTATACTATGACGTTTTTATGACATTTGGAGTGCTATACAATACTATGACGTTTTTATGACATTTGGAGTGTCATACTATACTATGACGTTTTTATGACATTTGGAGTGCCATACTATACTATGACGTTTTTATGACATTTGGAGTGTCATACTATACTATGACGTTTTTATGACATTTGGAGTGTCATACTATACTATGACGTTTTCATGACATTTGGAGTGCCATACTATACTATGACGTTTTCATGACATTTGGAGTGCCATACTATACTATGACGTTTTTATGACATTTGGAGTGCCATACTATACTATGACGTTTTTATGACATTTGGAGTGCCATACTACTATGACGTTTTTATGACATTTGGAGTGCCATACTATACTATGACGTTTTTATGACATTTGGAGTGTCATACTATACTATGACGTTTTCATGACATTTGGAGTGCCATACTATACTATGACGTTTTCATGACATTTGGAGTGTCATACTATACTATGACGTTTTTATGACATTTGGAGTGTCATACTATACTATGACGTTTTTTGGACATTTGGAGTGTCATACTATACTATGACGTTTTCATGACATTTGGAGTGCCATACTATACTATGACGTTTTTATGACATTTGGAGCGCCATACTATACTATGACGTTTTTATGACATTTGGAGCGTCATACTATACTATGACGTTTTTATGACATTTGGAGCGCCATACTATACTATGACGTTTTTATGACATTTGGAGCGCCATACTATACTATGACGTTTTTATGACATTTGGAGCGCCATACTATACTATGACGTTTTTTGGACATTTGGAGTGTCATACTATACTATGACGTTTTCATGACATTTGGAGTGCCATACTATACTATGACGTTTTTATGACATTTGGAGTGCTATACTATACTATGACGTTTTTATGACATTTGGAGTGTCATACTATACTATGACGTTTTTATGACATTTGTTTTTATGACATAGTATACTATACCATGACATTTCGAGTGCCACACTATACTATGACGTTTTTATGACATTTCGAGTGTCATACTATACTATGACGGTTTTATGACATTTGGAGTGCCATACTATACTATGACGTTTTTATGACATTTGGAGTGTCATACTATACTATGACGTTTTCATGACATTTCGAGTGCCATACTATACTATGACGTATGACGTTTTTATGACATTTCGAGTGCCATACTATACTATGACGTTTTTTGGACATTTGGAGTGTCATACTATACTATGACGTTTTTTGGACATTTGGAGTGTCATACTATACTATGACGTTTTTATGACATTTGGAGTGTCATACTATACTATGACGTTTTCATGACATTTGGAGTGCCATACTATACTATGACGTTTTTATGACATTTGGAGTGCTATACAATACTATGACGTTTTTATGACATTTGGAGTGTCATACTATACTATGACGTTTTTATGACATTTGGAGTGCCATACTATACTATGACGTTTTTATGACATTTGGAGTGTCATACTATACTATGACGTTTTTATGACATTTGGAGTGTCATACTATACTATGACGTTTTCATGACATTTGGAGTGCCATACTATACTATGACGTTTTTATGACATTTGGAGTGTCATACTATACTATGACGTTTTCATGACATTTGGAGTGCCATACTACTATGACGTTTTTATGACATTTGGAGTGTCATACTATACTATGACGTTTTTATGACATTTGGAGTGTCATACTATACTATGACGTTTTCATGACATTTGGAGTGCCATACTATACTATGACGTTTTTATGACATTTGGAGTGCCATACTATACTATGACGTTTTTATGACATTTGGAGTGTCATACTATACTATGACGTTTTCATGACATTTGGAGTGTCATACTATACTATGACGTTTTTATGACATTTGGAGTGTCATACTATACTATGACGTTTTTATGACATTTGGAGTGCCATACTATACTATGACGTTTTTATGACATTTGGAGTGTCATACTATACTATGACGTTTTTATGACATTTGGAGTGTCATACTATACTATGACGTTTTTATGACATTTGGAGTGCCATACTATACTATGACGTTTTCATGACATTTGGAGTGTCATACTATACTATGACGTTTTCATGACATTTGGAGTGCCATACTATACTATGACGTTTTCATGACATTTGGAGTGTCATACTATACTATGACGTTTTTATGACATTTGGAGTGTCATACTATACTATGACGTTTTCATGACATTTGGAGTGTCATACTATACTATGACGTTTTCATGACATTTTGGAGTGCCATACTATACTATGACGTTTTTATCACATTTGGAGTGTCATACTATACTATGACGTTTTTATGACATTTGGAGTGCCATACTATACTATGACGTTTTCATGACATTTGGAGTGTCATACTATACTATGACGTTTTTATGACATTTGGAGTGTCATACTATACTATGACGTTTTTTGGACATTTGGAGTGTCATACTATACTATGACGTTTTCATGACATTTGGAGTGTCATACTATACTATGACGTTTTTATGACATTTGGAGTGCTATACTATACTATGACGTTTTTATGACATTTGGAGCGCCATACTATACTTTTTTATTTTTTTTTTTTTTGTTTATATATTTTTTTGACATTTGGAGTGTCATACTATACTATGACGTTTTTATGACATTTGGAGTGTCATACTATACTATGACGTTTTTATCACATTTGGAGTGTCATACTATACTATGACGTTTTTTGGACATTTGAGTGTCATACTATGACGTTTTTATGACATTTGGAGTGTCATACTATACTATGACGTTTTTATCACATTTGGAGTGTCATACTATACTATGACGTTTTTATGACATTTGGAGTGCTATACTATACTATGACGTTTTTATGACATTTGGAGTGCCATACTATACTATGACGTTTTTATCACATTTGGAGTGTATACTATACTATGACGTTTTTATGACATTTGGAGTGCATACTATACTATGACGTTTTTATCACATTTGGAGTGTCATACTATACTATGACGTTTTTTGGACATTTGGAGTGTCATACTATACTATGACGTTTTTATGACATTTGGAGTGCCATACTATACTATTACGTTTTTATGACATTTGGAGTGTCATACTATACTATGACGTTTTTACTGACATACTATAGTATGATATTTATTTTTACATTATATGATATACTATACAACGACTCTTTTTATGTATTTTTGTGGTAGATTGTACTACGACTATATCAATCACATTTAGATGGGCATACAATTCTATGACTTTTTTTTATTGTGGCATAGTATACTGCAACTTGTTTGATGAATGCAGTCGTGGCATTTTGTTTGGACTTTAAGTCAATGTTTAAGTTATAGTGCTCATATTCAAACAAAGGTTACAAATTGCCTCAGGGAAATAATGGCTAAAATGTTTATAAATATAATCTTTATATATATATATATATATATATATATATATATATTTATATATATATACGATTTTATTGTTTTTAAAGAAATCAAAGCATCGGCCTGAGGCTGCTTCAAAAAAATGTTAGGAATAATCAGTCAAGAACAAAATGTGAGATTTCCTGCATTTATTGATGATTTAAAACAGGATAGCACCATTTTATGAGAGTTTCAAAAAGAAATTGTGAAATGAACATAACCAAAATCTTAACTGTGAATTTTAAAAAGCAGTTTCATATAAACTTTAAATAAAAAGAAACAATTCAAAAATTGGCTTGAAACAAAATATTTTGTAAACTATGAAAAAAAACTAATCTTGGCGAATATAATAATTTTAGTTGGTGATCAGACTAAGAAACATGCATGAGTTGTCTGTCAAAAACATAAAACAGGCATATGTTTTATATGATCTTCAGCACATATCATTAAATGCTACATCTTTGTAGAAAAATCTCAGCCTGAAATACTCAAATATTGTTAAAGCTTTTAATATTTCTTTGTGTTTATTTGAGTCATTTTGGTCTAAATATCAATAACATGGTGTCAAGTCCAGACTTACATCACAGGATTTTAAAAACAAACAAATAAACAAACAAAAATCGATAGACAACAGGCAGCTGCAGAAATAAGAGAGGTGACAGTGTTCTCAATAGATTCCCTTAATATGAGTTCCCTTTATCTTTCTTTAATTAAATTTGGACTTAGTTGGCACATCTACGCAATTAAATCTAACACTTCAACGTCAGAATTATCCCACCTTATAATGTTTTAGGTCTGCGTCAAATTGTGGATATTGTGTCCTTTTCTTTCCTCCCAAATTTGGCAATATATTTGCTTTTTGAATGTCATTATACAGCAAATAAATTTGGAGTCTTCTGCATAAAAAGATTCATGTCAGTTAAATGTTACAAATGTTCATCATCAACAATGCATAAAAAAAATGTAGATTTTTTTGTTTGATGCCCAAATTATACAATGACAAACATTTAAAAAACATCAAGCTTCAAAAAAGTATCTCAACTACCTGAACCTGTGTTTAATAAACCAAGTTATACAAAAAAGTTGCATTAAAAATGCCACAAGTACCAAAAAAAATCTGATTTAATAAGATCTTTTAGAGTTCACTGAGTGTGCCAAAAATTTTAAAAAGGCACAGAGACTTGTTCTGGTTGTGTGAGTCAGCACAGCATAGACTGTAACAGTACATAGATTTATTGTTTCTTAATCTTTATAAGTGATAATGTTTCTAAACCTTTTTTTCTTTACAGAAAACATGCAAAACCATATGAATATAACAAGTAAAAATACACATCAAACAAACATGTCAGGATTTTTCCTTTTGAGGCGTAAAATGTTATAAAGTGCCATTTAAAGGAATAGTTTAACATTCAGGAAAATATCTGCTTTCTTACCATAAAGTAGATTTCAAGGTATTCTTTAATACCTGCTGCTTTCAGTCTTCATGCTAAGATAGGTTAACCACGTCCTGAACCCAGCTCCATATTTAATACAAACACGACAATGTATATTTGTGTTGACAACTTTGTTCAACCCGGAAAAAACCTTAATGAGATCATAAATCATAAGTGTCCAGAATTTGTCCTCAACAATACAGTTTAGAATGTTAAAGGGACATTTCACCCCAAAAATTCTGGGACCAGTTGCACAAAACGCCTTCCATTTTCTCCTTAAGTATCACCCTTAAGGCTGTAAATGCTGAGATGCTGAAGTTGTCCATTTTGTCCAGCCCTATGTGACGAATGTCAACAACAAAAAACAGAAGCGAAATGCCAGTTTTCTGAAGCCCAGTCTGATCGTGTCTGATCAGCAGTCCATAATCCCACAAATCATCAATTGACTTTGAGATAAGACAGAAAAACAGCAACAGGAAATTGGGCAGGGTTTGGCGTTTGCTTGAAAAATGACAAACAATCAGTCATAAAAGAAGTAAAAGATACCTTTTCTGTCAATAAATTATTTGCCTGATCGTTCTCATGGAAAGAAAGCAAATCAGCGTGCAGCCTAAAATGTTGAACTATTCCTTTCACGGGCATTAAAGACTCGTCAGGTGTGTGGACTCGTCCTCGTGAGTCTGAACGTGTCTCTTCAGGTCCTCCCTCCTCACGAATCCTTTCCCGCACACGCTGCAGCTGTGCGTCCGCTCCCCCTCGTGGACGCCCATGTGTTTCGTCAGCGAGCCGCTCGCCGTGAAGCTTTTCCCGCAAACGTTGCACAGATACGGCTTCTCCCCCGTGTGCGACCTCATGTGGATCTTCAGCGCTCCGCTCTTGTAGAACTTCTTGTCGCACACGCTGCAGCGGTGCGTGGACTCCCCCGTGTGGATCATCATGTGTGTCTTCAGAGTGCCCCTCTGCCTGAAGCCTTTCCCGCAGACGCTGCAGAGGAACGGCTTCTCGCCCGTGTGGATCCTCATGTGAGCGGTCATGTATTCTTTGAAGCCGAAGCTCTGGCCGCACACGCTGCAGACGTACGGCCGCTCCCCCGTGTGAACCCTCATGTGACCCATCAGGTTTCCGTTCTGGGCGAAGGCCTTGCCGCAGACGGTGCAGATGTACGGCTTCTCTCCCGTGTGCGTCCTCATGTGCATCTCCAGCTGTTTGTGGGCCTCGAAGTGTTTGCCGCAGACCTCGCAGTCGTTCGTGCGGATGTAAGTTTGCAGGTGAAGCCTCAAGCTGTCCTCTGACTCAAAACGTTTCCCGCACACGCCACAAAGATCTGTATCCCGCTCGTCCTCTAACACGTGCTTCAGAAACGAGGCTCTGTAGCAGAAAGACTTGGCGCAGACTTTGCAGCGGTATTTCAGATTCGATAAATCTTTGTTGTCATTATTTTTAGGTCCTTTAGGTTTGTTTGATCCTTTTGATTTTGACTTTGGTCCGTCTTTGCTCTCCTCTTTCTCGCTATCTCCATCGTCTCTGTCACTTCCCTCGCTGTCCCTCCACTCCTCATTACTGTCCACTTTACTCTCGGCGTCAGAGCCCTCGGCCCGACTGTCTGTCCTCCGTCTGGTCCCTGCAGCTGTTTTCTTCATTGTGGGTTTGTAAATGCGACGCCAAGATCTCGTCGGAGCCCAGGTGTTTCCCGCAGGCTCCGCACAGATCTGAGCTCTGTTCATGTGTGAGCACGTGTTTCAGAAAAGATCGTTTGTACCGGAAAAACTTCCCGCACACTCGGCAGCAGCTCTGCCCCGCCGTCAGGCTTCTGTTTGTTGGAGGAACTTTCTTTTCCTGCTTTTTTATTTTCCTCCCAGCGACGCTTTTTGGGAAAGACCTTCCACACATTCTGCAACACTCCTCCCTCTGACTCCGAAATGTTTTTCTTTTGTTCGATGTCAGATGTTCTTCGTCACTGTCATCATCTTCACTCGCAGCTTCTGAATTGTTTGATGAGAGACTGTGGTCTCTGGGTGGCAGCGTTTCCGTCACAGTGGAGGTTTCCCTCTCTGCTCTCTGTGTCCGGTGAAGATGTGAGGCCTTGTCGTGGCTCAACTCACAGTCCGTCTCTGTGGACGCGTCTTTGGTCTGCGGCAGGTTTGACGTTTTCTGGACATGACTGCAGCTCCTGCTCTGCTCAGAGGAAACGTCCATTTCACAGCCCGACCCAGAGAGTGTCCGTCTGTCTGAGGGGAAGATCGAAGAGACAAGTCAGCTCGGAAATACTGAAAACTGCACCAAGGAAGAAGAACACCACGATATCTGACCGTGGGTTTTTTTTCTGTAAAAAAGGAGGTGAAGCTGATCAACCTGATATTGTATGAATGAATTTGGGAATGAAATTGAAAGAAATCAATTTCACTTTCATTTGTTGTACCGTGTCTAAAGCTTTATTAAGTGATGACACTTTCAGTGACACCAGCAGCAAACTAAATCAAGAACACCTGTAAAAGAAAAAGAAAATCATTCTTGTCTTGATGTGTAACGCACCTGATCTGTGAACATTTGTCTCCGCCTTCGACATAACGTCCAGCAGTTGGCGTTGACGCTGGATCTCCTCCTGGGAGCTGGACACTTCTGCCTCGTATTCTCGGATCATTCTCTCCAAGATCCTGAAGATCTCGTCAGCAACCGCCGACAGCCGCTTGTGAACAGCTGCCCTCTGCTGCTCAGCTGGAACATCTGGACGAAGATAGACAGAGAGGAAAACATCAGACTTTCATGTTTTGTTATTCTGCTCCAAATAGCAAGTCATTTACACTTTGTCCTGTCACTCAAAACATTTTTAGTGTGGGCGCAGAAAGCATCTTTACCCTGTTTTTTTATTAAAATAATAATGATATAAACAATACCATTTCCTGTTAACGTTTTTAAAGCGGTTCATGTAACTGAGTTACTAAATAATGTTTCTAAAACGTTTGTTTCTTTGTGAGCAGTGGTGGAAAAACTACATCTTATCTTACTATAAAATGACGAAAACTCTGTCTGTGTGTGTGTCTGTGTGTGTTCCATGTTTTTCTCCTCACTGACTTGGTCAATCCATGTGAAATTTGGCACAGTTTTTGAAAAACACTTCAAATCAATCTCTTCCTAGGAAGTTTGAGCGATCTGCATGAAACTGGGTGAACATAATCTAGGGACCAATATCTAAAGTTCCCTCTTGGCAAAAGTTGGAAAACTTACTAAAACTGAGCTTCTATAAGGCAATGAATATTGCGAGGGCGTGGCTCATCACATAAAGGTGTATAACATCTCAAGGGTTTCACCCATCACCACGCAACTTTGTAGGCATATGACCAGACATAATCTGAGGGGACCCCTCCATTATTGACCCCATCAAACAAAATGGGGGCGCTAGAGAGCTCATTTCTTATCTAGGCCTAACCGCCATATGGATTTTTACTAAACTTGGTAGATATGTAGAACAGGACGCCTCAAGGTGACTGGAGAAATTTAACTCTAATTGGCAACTGGGTGGTGCTATAACAACAGAAAAATGCTTAATCATGGCTAAAATGCAACCGATCGCTGTGGCTCCCCCTGTGGACCAATGTTTTGAATTTATTTCTAATGTTTGGTATGACTAAGTCATGGTATGGTATGCTGTACATAATGGGTATGGACTAGTCTTTACTTTAAATAAAAATAGCAATACCACTGTGTTAAAATACTCTGTTACAAGTTAAAGTCCAGCATTCTAAATGTAGCAGAGTAGAAGTTTGAAGTAGCATAAAATACAATTAATAAAGTATGAGTACCAAGTGGCAGTAACTTTCATGTAGTGTACTGATTACAGTTTCCATGCACTTGTACATTACTAAATTATGCTACCTTATATTTTGACTCCACCATATGTCAGAGGGAAAGACTGTACTTTTTAACTTCACTACATTCATTTCCCACAGATTAAGATCCATGACACAAAATATAATCAACAAATAAATATCGCAGTATCACAGAACGACAACATTATTACTATCATCAGTCAGAATGAGCCTTAAAGGAATGAAAACAAGCAGGTTATTTTTGGTTAAACAATGTGTTTTATTTCTATATTTAAAAGTTGAACCATTTTTTAATGTTAGTATGTAAATATCACAGATAAGCAAATGTACATGGTACAATAACTGTCAGTGTAAGTATCATGGTAAACCTTGAACCCCTGTGACCTTAATGTTGTTTTCTTATGGATTATTTTATAAAATACTTTATTGATCCTTTGGTAAAATTCACAAGTTACCCAATAACTTTCCACCTTTATCAGCTGCAACATTAAAGTGATGAACACATTAATGCATCAGTAATTATGATCCAATTATGTATTATATCTGAAGTAAGTAACTGCATTTTGAGGTTAAACCTTTTCTGTTTTTGCCTAAGTAATATTTTAAAGGCACAGATGTTACTTGTAACAGAGTATTTTTACACTGTGGTACTTTTCCATCAGTAAAGTAACTGAGTTCTTCTCCCAGCACAGAGTAACAGATGATGTCTGTGTGTCTGGGAGCAAGACAGCAGCCTGTCTGTCCTCAGCTAGTGTTGTGTTGTGTTGTGTTGTCAGATTAAAGCAGGTGTGTTTCAGCAGACCTGATGTTTGCAGCAGCTTCTCCTCCTGCACACAGCGGAGTATCTCCTCCTCCGCAGCAGCCAGACTCTCCTCCACGCGCCTCCGCACCTCCTCAAGGTCACACATCATGGACTCGGTCTGAATTCAGCCTGTCACCGTGTCACAGCCTCAACACACACATTTTAATAAACCTTGAACAGGCTGCAACTAAAAACACTCAGCTGCGAGCTGCACAGCTTCCGGGCACGTCTTCTTCGGCACCGTATAAATGACTCTGTTGGTGGTCAAACACTGCCACCCTCTGCTCACACGCGGTACTACAACCTGATATATCATGAGGAAACAGCAGGAGATACTTTATTTAAGTAAAAATACACAATGGAGGAATGTAACTAGGTGCATTTACTCAAGTACTGTATTTAGGTACAGTTTTCAGATACTTGTTCTTTACTTCAGTATTTCATTGTATGCTTTTTTAATTATTTGTTCTACATTTTGTAGGCAAATATTTTTTTTCTGCTTTACATTTGTTTGAGAACTTAAGTTGCTTTGCAGATATAATTAATTAGCAGATTAAATGTTAAATAAAATTAATTAATAAATTAAATTAAATAAATCAACCAAAATAAATAAAATACCCAAAGCAATATAGAAATACGTGTCAGTAAAAAAAGACAAACACAGTATATTGTACGAAAAAAGGAGCAATATAAAAGAAAAAAAATTTAATTAAGAGACATACTGAAAGGCTGATTTCACATTATTGACTCATGGGATAGTGTTGATCCACTGATGAAGCTACACAGCAGTGTGTGAAATAAGAAATAAGTCACTTTGGAGATTTTTGGAGAAATTACCCCCTCCTTAGGGAGTGTTTGTTATTTATGAGGAGAGGGGGTGGTTAAAAAGACGGAGGTATGTCAAATAATTTATTAACGAATGGGAATGGGCTTATTATTATTATTATTATTATTATTATTATTATTATTATTATTATTATCATTATTATTGTCATTATTTTGGTTTAGGGGAGGGGCATACAACTTTAAATGGTGGCATTCTGTATTTATTTTAATGCACATTTGAACCTGTTTTGAAGGCATGTTTTCTTTAAAATTACACCATTTTCCACAGTCAGACTCTGCAAAAACAGAAATCATCATTGGATTTTCACATTCCTGACATTCTTTGGACACATCATGCATGACGGGAAAAAACATGACATAAGCTTGAAATATTCGCATTTCATCAAAATCACTTCATTTAAAAGTATGCTAAAATAAGCCATTGGCACAAACTATCCAGGCTTTTTTCAACTCCATGATTTTGTATTTTAACTTTCAAACATTAAAGGGTAAGTTTTAAAAAATCTAATTTCCAGTTAAATGTGGAGGGAGGTTCTTGCATTTTCATTCATTGCAGTCAATCAGCGAAGCTCAAGGCAAAATATTTGCAGCTTCGGGGACGGTCAAAGTAAAAAAAAAAGAAAACAAAAAAAAAAAAGCAGTCACTCCTCTGCCACCTCTCTCCTCTGATAAATAAAATACAGTCCCTTAACAGCTGCAAAGGCTCAACCACCTACAAACAGTTCAAATAAACTGTGTGTCGGGCCTTATTATAAAACTGTTCTGGTAGTTTGTAAAGAAGTTCACTGACATCATGGTCAGGTATTAATACCAACGTGTGGCGAGAGTCACATGTCCTCTGTGATCTGTGTACACACTCACGACGCTGCAGCATCAGCACTTTAACTGAACTGTAAACAGAGAGTGTTTAATTCATTTCTTTGTATAATATGATGTTAATTCAACGACAGAAGAGACTTGATCACTAAAGTAGGTGGGGAAGAAATTGATGTATGTATTAATGTAACTGATGTATATCATGTAGTTTGTTTAAAGTTGTCTCGTATTCTTAAGATCCATTTTGTTCAACTACTAACAGCCTTGAAATCGTCATTGTCAAACCCTCCAGACTCCATTTGAATAAACAGTAATTTTATCATCATTAGACACACTTCATTCAAAGACAAGAGAAACAAAATAAAACTCACAAGAATCATCCTGGTTTGTCTTTTCACTGTTCCAACAATCGCTAAGTTTGGTTTGATTGATTGGTTGAATAAAAAAAAAAATAGGATCGGTAACACTTTACTTGAAGGTATCTACATAAGAGTGACATGACACTGTCATAACTATGACATGACACGGTCATGAACAACATTATGCACATGTCATAAACTTTTATGACTGCTTTAATTAAGTGTCATTCGGTTTTTGTAGTGACAAGTTGACATTGTTTGGGTTGTCTTGATTATGACAACTTGACATTAACCAGGATGACATTACCAGAAGATGCCTTTATGTTAATGTCAAGTCGTCATTCTAAGTACATCCCAAAAAAATTTAATGTCAACTTGTCATGACAAAGACAACTTCTGGTAATGTCACTTTAATTAATGTCAAGTTGTCATAATCAAGACAATCCAAACAATGTCAACTTACAAAGAAAAACCGAACGACACTTAATGACAGCAGTCATAAACGTTTATGGCATGTACATAATGTTCATGACAAGTTCGTGACAGTGTCATGTCTCCCTTATGTCGATACCTTCCAGCAAAGTGTTACCAACGGATCTTACTCTCTAACATAAAGGTCTACCTGTGGTAAACAGTCTGAGCCTGTCAGTGTCAAAAACAAGACAACATGTCTGACTCAGTACATCAGTAACCAGTGTCAAATCATCAGTCACTTGGACACAAAAACATTTCAAAACAGGCCCCGGGCTGAAAAATACTGAACTCACTCTGAGGTTAAGTCTCGACCCAGTTCTTGTGACACAACACTGAGCAACGGTGACACACTTTTTTGTTCCCAAAATCAATGTCCATCAAAACAGACAAATATTGAATGTTCAGACAGTTGATGACGTGTGGACCTGTGTCATCGCAGCATGTGAGGTCAAAGGTCAGGGCTTTGGTGCTGAGTTAATGATTCACATCTCGATCTGACTCTGGGAAAATTATATTTTTCTCTTTATGGACGTGAACATGTGAATTTTTGGAATAAACGTTGTGCTTCACTTGCTGACTGGCAGAAAAATACGTCACTGAGTAAGAAAGGTAAGATACTAAGTAATCAATGTACGTGCATGTGCAGTCCAGTCTTTATTTTTACAGGCAGTGGTGGAAAGTAAACTAAGTGCATCTACTTAAGTTTTTTACTTAAGTATTTCCATTTTCTGCTACTTTAAATTTATACTCCACATTCTAGATGGAAACATTTGATTTTTTACTCCACTATATTTACCTGACAGCTTCAGTTGCTTTACGGATTCAGATTAATAATACAAAATATAATCAGGATATGATGTGCCATTATCACAGGGGGGTTATGAGACAGCCGGCCCCTGGGCACAGATATACAAAAGGCCCCACCACGTCTCCTTCACAGGAGCAAGACACAGACTTTGTGCTCTATTTGTGGTTGGTAATGTGAGTGTCATTTTGCAGGTGAAGGCCAGAAGGGGCCCCTGACACTTTGGGCCCCTGGGCCTGTACCTGCTGGATTCGTTCTGCAGTCCATCCATGATTATTATGGATTAAGATGAGATATGCGGGGAAATCCTAAAACTGACAAGCAGTGAGAAATGCACTATAGAGCAGGGACACATTTTGTGGCAGGTTGAAAATACAGTCTGAAAGAAGAATGTGTGTCCCCAAAAAACGTTTGCAAGGAAAGAAGAAACTTCTCCATAATCACAAAGGTTATTAAACTGGTGCGACAGCTCTATGCAAAGTGTACTGCGGGTAGTTTGATGTGCACCTACTTTGAAATTTATTTTAATTTCACAGATAAGAAACAATAAGCGCTATTTTCACCCTGGGTGCAAATAACATATTGCAATTTGTACCCTGGTGTATACTGTAGCAGTGTATGCTATCGTTAAGTGGATTTATAGTTTCTGTATAGACCCTTCACACTGGCCTACGCCGTTGTGAGCATTTTTACTTAGGTGCTGTGTCTGTGTCACTCTGCAGTTACACCTCCAAAACACTAGTCGGCGGTGGAGGTTTCTGTGAAGTGCCGTAAAGTTTAGTTGATTCAAAGCACACATTAAACACACATTAAACATGGCTTAATAGAGACAGTTTCAAACACAAGTACACAAATCAGCTTCACTATAACTCGCAGCATTCACAGACAAACACTTGTCTTTATCTGGACACATTTTCCCCACAAATACAACATGCTAACATTATTAGCACAAGCCTATGGCATTTTACATTGTATAAATTAGCTTAGTGGCTAGCAGACTTTTCCTCTACTCATATAAAACCAGGGACAACAGCAACATTTAACAAAGGTAACATTACAAAATGGGGCTCCCTTACAACTCACAAGGTTCACTGACAAAACAACTGTCTTATACTAAACACGTTTTCCAAACAAATACAACATGATAACGTTATTAGCACAAGCCCATAGCATTTTACATTGTATAAATTAGCCTAGCGACTTCTTCTACTCATATGAAGTTTTGTGGAGGCTTTATTGTTTATATGCCATAGGTTTGTGCTAATAACATTAGCATGTTGTATTTGTGGGGAAAATGTGTCCAGATAAAGACAAGTGTTTGTCTGTGAATGCTGCGAGTTATAGTGAAGCTGATTTGTGTACTTGTGTTTGAATTTGTCTCTATTAAGCCGTGTTTAATGTGTGTTTAATGTGTGTTTAATGTGTGTTTAATGTGCGTTTAATGTGTGATTGCATGGTGCAGTAAAATATGAGAGACATTTAACACATTTTCAAGATATTTTTTATTAAAAATATTCAAAACAGTTTAAAAATACTTTCTATAACATTTAAAATACATTACTGATACAGTTGAAATATCATATGAAAGCTGGTGTTGTCTTTAAAATGAGGTTTATCAGCAGCTGCAGCTCGTCTGTTCATCGTTTGTCCTCCATTTGTAATAATCGTATTTGTTAAATTCAGAATTGCTGTTTGTAAGTGCCGCTGCACATCGTGGATAGTGCTTTCACTTAGTGTCACGCAGAGTTCAGTGTCCAAATCACACCGTGAGTATTTCCCTTTGATCTTTCCCTGAGGATCAGTTGGACGTATGAATCAATAAACACCTGAGGAAAGTTTATTTTAAAGTTCTGGAGGAGACTCCATTTCATCAGTCTGTATAATATGAGGTCACTGCTCACACTGCCTTTTTGTTCTGCACGCTCAGAGCACTGTTCACACAGTACGGGATGATGCTGACGGTGACCAGAGGCACGGTGGCGCTCTTGCAGAAGG
Source organism: Epinephelus cyanopodus (assembly GCA_026686955.1). Classification (NCBI taxonomy): domain Eukaryota; kingdom Metazoa; phylum Chordata; class Actinopteri; order Perciformes; family Serranidae; genus Epinephelus; species Epinephelus cyanopodus. Next base: position 6,421,507 of record CM048933.1, on the reverse strand, counting down.
ACAGCAGGTAGTAGAGGGCCACGGTGTGCGTGGGAGGCTTAAAGGAGTCAAACAGGTGCAGCAGGAACAGAGAGCTGATGACGCAGCCGACTTTCACCAGCGTGTTGCTGCTCCTCTTGGTCTCGGTGTAGAGGGGCGAGTGCAGGCCCAGGCCCAGGCCGAACAGGGTGCCCATGTTACGCAGGAGGCTGGCGAAGGGCGTGCTGTCCAGGTGGACCCACTCGGGCCTGTCGCACCACCTCTGGGCTTTCTCAATGGTCCACAGCAGGTCCACACCCACAGCTTTGAGGAGGACGTAGAAGCCAACAGCGAAGGAGGTCAAGAACAGAGTGGTGTAGAAGTATTTCTTCATGCTGGCGTTGTAGATCCACTGAGTCCTGTTGAAGGCTTCGGCCACGATCATACCTGGAAATATCCAGTGAAATGTCCAGGTCAGTATGATGTGTTAACACAGTGAACGTAACACACTCCATAGTACCTCCAGTCGCACACCAGAGTTGAAATAAAGCTCCTTTAATGTCACAAAATTTGACTGGCTCATTCACACGACAGGATTTTTTGCATAAATTTTAATTTTCCGAGGACTTTATGATGCACAAATAAATCCCTAACAAATGATTTCAGTTTGGGGGTGCAACTGAGCTTGGGCGTGGCACATCAGCTCTATAGCGCCCCCAACCTTCTTTTTGCGTCTGAATGAATTATGACGCCCTTCCTGCCCTCAAAAACTCACAAATCCTGCAATTTTTCTCCAGTCTGTTTTTACGTTTTTTTGTCTATGCACCAAAACAAAAGCAAGTTCTTCGTATGTGAAAAACAACTCGGCACTAAACATGGTTTTATTCTTCTAATTCTTCGTACTGACCTGAAATGACACCAGCAACGACCTGATGGGGGAAGTGGGCGGCGATGAAGACCCTGGAGAGACACACGCACACCTGGACTCCGCAAAACAGCGTCCACAATGCAGCCTTCAGATACCTGTAAAAACAAAAAAAGATAATTTTATTTCAAAGAAGGCAGCACAACAAATCAACCTTATATAACAATATAACAACACAGTTCTTCTCTGCTGGTCATGAGAACTTCAGCCGCCTGGACGTCAAAACAACTCGTGTATAATCTTCCAGCCGATAGCTGTCAGGAGTCAATGATCAACCACAGAGCAGAGAGCAGATAGTGTGTCCGTGATGATAAGCTCAGGGTGGGAGAAAACGGTAAACAACTCAGACCACTAAGATTTGAGACTCACCAGTCCTTGTTGGTGGATTTCTTGCTCCCAAACTTCTTCTTGCTGGTCGCGATGGCGAGGATGGAGGTCACCAGGGTGTAGTAGACACCTGCGGCGCCCATGGCGTGGCCTGAGGGGCTGCCTGGATGACACAGACACAGAGGGTGGATAATATCAGCAGCTGATTCACTCAAATAGAACAATGACTGCTTTGTCAGAAGCGAATGAATGAATAAGGAACATTTTAGCCTGTTTTCATGTTACTACGGTTACAGACAGAGGTGGAAAGTAAATGAGTATATTTACTTGAGTACTGTACAAGATGGTGGCGGCTCAGCTCTCTCCCTCCGAGACAGCACAACTTATGAACAAATATTTAACATCTATTAATGAATGAATCAATATTTTTCTGTAAATGTGTAAATTGAATGTGTTCTTTTTATTTTATTTTATTTTTAAAGTCATACCTACAAAAGTTTTTATATACTGCTGCAACTGCTTTTATTTATTTATTTAATTTTATTTTTATTATTATTTTTTTAATACTTTTTATTGTCATATCATTTCATGTATCTCACTCATTACGAAGCTTGTGTACCAATGACATTCCCTTCTTTTTTTTAAGTGAGAAATTATGTGAATAGGTGTCACCTTGTGATACATCAGAATAATAAACTATTGATATGCAATGATAGTAATAAATAAATAAGAATAACAGTTATGGTACAGGTTTGAATTTTAAAGTATGCTATCGTAATTTTGGTGTCATAGAAAAATATCTATGATTCAATTTCATATCATATTTAAGGTTTTGTCTGCTATATTTCATGGCTCATATTATCACAGTTTTCCTTCTTTCAGTATTTCAAAAATTAAGAATAAAAAAAGAATAATAACATAATTTAAAAAAGAAAAGAGAAAAAAAATTAACAACCAAAAAAAAGTATCCACACACGCTCAAAAAAATAAAATAACATAAAACAAAAATGATTTAACTACGGAGGGAAGCCTTGCAAAATTTCGTTACCTGAGTTTCATGACAACAAAGATCATTCATTCATTGTATTTTACTTCAGTTTTCATATTTAATGGACAAATATTGTTCTATTTACATTTATCTGACAGCTATAGTTACAAGGTACTTTTCAAATAAAGAATTTACATTTAAAAACATATAATAAGTTTATATAATGTGATATAAAACATTTCCCCTTTAAACCTATAAAATGGCCCAAAGAGGTAAAATTATTATTAATATGTCACAAGAAGTGCAGATTTAATTGTAAATAAATTATTTTCACTTCTTTCCAAACAACCTAACTGTGTGAAGTACTTAAAACTGTAACGTGTGATAATTTATCAGCTACAGAAGCTACTTAAAATACACTTGTTATTAATACTGATGTATTTGAATGCAGAACTTTATAGTACTTTTATAGTATTTTCATATTGGCAATTTTACTTGTGGTTTGAGTATTTCTTCCCCCACTGATTAAAGACAAAACCTGTGCTTTACAAACAGAGAAAAGCTGGTAACGGCCCGAATCCCAAAAGCTTCAGGTTCACTGTGTGGATACTGGTATTTTAATTAATTGTACCACTAAAGAACAACATTAGGGGGGAGCCGGGGACACGTCCTTCTCACTATGTACAGAGGACTTAATTGAGGGGACATAATTAAGATGTTTACACCCTAAATTGACATTTGAAAAGTCACCATAATGCAGGAAAGTTTAGTGTGACATCCCAAAATATTCTGGTGGACGACCCCCAACCCCCTGTTACATGTGTATCCCTGCCAATGTTTGCAACAAAATCTACCCCCTTGACCAGCCTTGAGGCCCGTCAAAACCTGCAGCCCACAAAGCTAAATTTACTTGTGTTTACTCAAACTTGCACAAAGCAAAGCTGCAGCTGTGTTCCAGGAGAGTCAGAGGAAAGGGTGGGTTAACAGGAGCCCTGCAGCAGAAACATGAATGTATGTATAGTGTGGTTTCTCACCTGGCCCGGTCTCACAGGTCATGGGGTACTGCTCAATGTGAGGACGGACTGTGTTTGCATAATAAGGCGTCTCATGGACCCACCAGTACGGCCGCTCCCCAAACAGAATCCTGAAGGAGACGAAAGAAACATGCACTCCGTTATAGTCAATAAAAAACATTTAAAGGAATTTAAAGATTAAAGGATTTACTGGACTCACCATTTGAACACCAGGTTGAGCCAGTCTCCGATCACAGCCACCCAGATGAGCTTGATGCCCACTGAGGAGCGCAGGTGAAACCACAGCGGGAAGAAGATGAAGAAGGTGTTCCTGAGGTCAGCCGCCCAGGAGACCCAGAGAAACAAACCCTGGGCGTCCTGATAGTTGGTCTGCAGGTAGCGGGTGGTGCTCACCCCAAAACCCTGCAAGGTGTCCATTACAGCATTCATCTTTGCCTCAGAGGAGGGAGAGAAGGAGGGAGAGAAATCTCAGTCTGCTGCGGTGTGACAAAAAAACCCAGACTGTTGCTATCAGTCACTCAGCTGGTTGGTTTTATACCAGAGGGACCCACCACCCAAACGCATGCTCACACTGATCTTTGGACCTTGCACATGTGTAATAAAACACAGGGAGAGTTTGGGAGGTTTGTCACACAAACAGGCTGAAAAGATACAAAAGACGTCAATTGTTATCTTTGTTGCTGAACTGCTGCACTGTACGGAGACAGAGAGAGGAAGTCATTTGACCAATAACTGGATTTCACAGTTATGACCCAAATCTAATCGATCACAAACAAACCAAACAGTTTGCAGAATAATGTGCTGTTAATCAGGGCTGTAGTCATGGAGTCAGCACGGGGGGGACGTTGGACGGGAGTCTGAGGGTCATCATAAGTCAAAGAAAAACTAATTTCCTATTATATCATTTATCATAAGCAAGTACATCTATGCAGCATACTATACTAATACTGTCTACAGCCTGTATCTCGGCCAAAAAGTTGCACTTGAACACACCACAGCCAACTGGACCTATATTCTGCGCCTGTGTGAGAGGAAATAACTCTCCATACCAGCAGGTGGCGGTAGTTTGTATTTATCATTAAAAAGGGGAAAGACCGCCAGGATGGATTCAAGGCGCTAGCAAGCCAGTTTGCACTTCAACAACACAGCTAGGTGTTATAAAGAACGACGCATGTTTACTGTGTGATAGCGCAACACATTCTCACTCACGGGCGTATTTCTGCCTTGATGGTGCGCCGCAACCGGCTCTGGGTCAGCTGGGAAAGGCTTGAGGCGAAGCAGGCTCACGGCTTATGTGTTTGCCACTTCATTTTTCGTTTTAACCCACACCATGATCTTTTCCTGACCCTAACCAAGTGGTTTTGTGCCTAAACCGAACGAGACCGTAACCACAGGGCATCATGATGATTTCAGAACAACGGGACTTCGGAACAATGGGTTTAATATGGTTGGAACAATGGGATGACGGACCAATGGGCAGACCCCGGATTTTGATGACTTTGGAGTGAGACCGGGCTTGCTAGCAAACAGTAACACAAACAATTACATCTTTATATAACAAGTTTTTGATTTTGATGTCATTACCTCTTGACTTTAGTCTTTTGTTTACTTTCCTCACTTCTGTGTCTGTTCTCGCGCGCAGAGCTGAACAGCCACTCACCTACAGGCTTCCACTGTCTCCAACTCTGATTCAACATGCTGAGTTGGCCAAAAAGTGCTGCCGACGGTGCAGGAAACATCACAAAAACTAGGGCAACAGACATTCTTCAATGGACCAACAATGGCCAACAGCTGACCATCGAATTGGTGTGTCTGGGCCTTGTTCTGACCTGAGGTGGGGGGTTCGCACCCTGGAGTGGGGTAACACTTCTGTGCTGAGTTTGCATGCTCCCCCCGTGTCATCGTGGGTTTCCTCCAGGTGCTCCAGCTTCCTCCCACAGTCCAAAGACATGCAGGTTAATTGGTGACTCTAAATTGTCCGTAGGTGTGAATGTGAGTGTGAATGGTTGTCTGTCTCTATGTGTCAGCCCTGTGATAGTCTGGTGACCTGTCCAGGGTGAACCCCGCCTCTCGCTCAATGGCTAGGATAGGCTCCAAAGTTTGAGACTTGGGACTTGTCAGTCTTGAGGTGGGACTTGACTTGGGATGTGTCCTCCTCAGGAAATATTAAAATTACTGCCTTGCTTTTAAGCTGCAACATTTTTTTTTTAAATTTCAGACGTGTCCTCGTTCTTCAGGTCGTCCCTCTTTCCTCGTCATGCAGTCAGTGAGTAATAATTTGTCAGTTACGTAATTGTGTTTTTTGATGATTGGTGGAAGCATCTCACTGGTGGAGCGAGCAATTTGTGGGTTACGTAAGATGATCAATGATTAAATGATTGGACTGAAGCTGAGAAGATAGTCAGTGATAAAACAGAAGCAGCAGATTGGCAGGTTGTAGGTCGTGCACAGGCTGCAGCTCTGTCAGGACAAACAGCGACGTCCCCATAGATGAGCTCATAATTGATCTCGAATTGAGGACGTTTGTGATAAGAATTTCTCACACTGGGGTCCCGACCCTGGATAGGAAGAAAATAGTGACGCACTCTGCACTATCCCTGGCACACAGACGATCAACTGTGAGCCAAGATCAATGGATTTCACAAGCTTGAGCTCAGAACAGGAGCTTCTAAGAAAAATTCTTAGTAATCTGTGATCCGTCAGAGGGGTGGCAGGTGATCTCTGCAGCACAGAGGCGCCTCAAGGGGTGTAAAGGTTAAGGAACCTGTCCGCACTGTCCCACAAGCAAACAAACTTGCTAGCCTTGAGTAAAGTCCGATGGGGGTCACAAAAAGGCAGGACAGAGGGGGCTGTCCGGCCTGGGAGAGCTTGGCTGCAATCTAACTGACAAAAACAAGACCCAGATTCAGTGCATCGCCCTCAGGAGGAGGTTGTGATATCATGGATCTTCTCCACAGTTGGGGGATCGAGCTGGCAGTTCATCTGCAGACCACATACAGCAGGTATGAGGGTTTGTTTAGCCTGGCGTCCTCGGTGGCCGACCTGCACACGGCGTTCTTCTTCTTCTTCCCAATCTGGTTCCACCTGCGGAGGGACACTGCGCTCAGGCTCATCTGGGTGGCCGTCCTCGGAGACTGGCTCAACTTGGTCCTGAAATGGTATCAATGCTTGAAATGTGATATTGATCTAAATACATACAGACAAGAGTTGTATTTTGAGTTTCTTGGTGTTTCTGTGGCAGGGTTCTGTTTGGGGAGAGGCCGTACTGGTGGGTCCATGAGACCCGGTTTTATGGGGCAGGACAGGCCCCTTCTCTGCAGCAGTTTCCCATCACATGTGAGACTGGACCAGGTAAAGTTCAGACCTGCAGTGGGTCATGTAAGGATTCCTGAAGAATTGATTGACCTATTTATTGATTTATCTTCAGCCTGGTTAATACTGGGGCTGCACGGTATGACGATAATATGCGATAACATTGTTGATATCGTGATAGGGATGTAACTTAAGATAAATAAAAAGATGTCAAGATGTTGATTTTTGATATTGGTCCAGTGTTTAGCGAGACATCTGTAGCCAGTGGCTGGGTTGCAGCCTGTTTCCCAGCTGTTGGATGCAGTGATGTTACTCAATACTAGCCAAATTCAAAAATTGTTGTTCCCATTCGTCACTTAGACACAAAATATGGGAAAATAGGGTCCAGGTTAAAAAATCCCAAAGTGTGCGCATTTATGCCTTTCTCCTGCTTTTAGATTACTGCTCAGATACGACAAATTGCATGTTGAATTTCAAAATATGAAAGGAAATTATTTCCCAAATTATTTTACAGTCTAGTTTCCTAATGATACTCTTTATCAATTGACTCAAAAAAACCTTGACTGCAATATCAGTCTTTCACAATGTGTTTTTTTTTTTTTTTCGCACATGTTGGCATCGTGATGACAATAAAAAAGCACCCCTCGTATGGGAAGGCAATTCCTAGGTACATGATCACCAGATGATATCTACAGTGTTTGGCGAGTGCTCGAATCTTTCTTTGAATGAATATGATCTCAGATAACTACGTCATAAACTCCAGTACCTTTGGCCTTTTGTGGTGTTTCTTATCTATTAATTTGTTTAAAGGCATTTCAGAATGGATTGCACAATATCTCCTTCTGTCATGTTGTATTTGCTCCAGTTTTCTTCTCTGTGTACATATATACAGTGGCGGGATGTAACCTAGTACATTTTACTCAAGTACTTAAGATCAAATCTGAGGTATTTGTATTTTACGTTTTCTGACCATATTGATAATATTTAACATTATGTGCAATGGAGTTGCACATAATTACATTAGTAAAGGGTCTCAATATTTCATCCACCGCTGCATATACAGTATGTTTTTGCTTTGTCTAACATATAAAGAGGATATTCGGGGGCAGCTGTAGCTCAGGAGGTAGAGCAGGTCATCATCCACTAATTGGCGACACAGATTGGTGGTTCGATCCCAGGCTCCTCCAGTCTGGGTGTAACCTTGGGCGCAACACAGAACCCCAGATTGTGTACAGTGCTGTGCAAGTGAATGACTACGCTGAGTAGCAGGTGGCATCTTGTATGGCAGCCTTGGCACCAGTGTATCAATGGGTGATTGTGACATGCAGGCGAACGTATAGGCGTTTTGAAAGACTTGAAAGGTGCTATACAAGTGCAAGTCCATCCATCCATCCATTTTCATCTGCTTATCTGGGGCCGGGTCGCAGGGGCAGCAGGCAAAGCAAAGCACCCAGTCGTCCCTCTCCTGAGCAACGTTTTCCAGCTCTCCTGGACCCTGAGACCAGATGAGATATCAAATCCCTCCAGCGTGTTCTGGGTCTGCCCCGGGGCCTCCTACTAGTAGGACGTGCCCGGGACACCTCTAACCGGAGGCGTCCAAGCAGCATCCTTATCAGATACTCGAACCACCTCAACTGACCCCTGTTGACAGGAAGAAGCAGCAGCTCTACTCCGAGCTCCCTCCAGATGTCCGAACTCCTCACCCTGTCTCTATGTCTGTGAAACTCATTTCAGCCGCTTGAATCCGTGACCTCATTCTTTTGGTCACTACCCAGAGCTCAGGACCGTAGGTGAGGGTTGGGACGTAGATGGACCAGTAAATCGAAAGCTTCATCCTCCAGCTCAGCTCACTGCAGACACCGCACCAAACCACTGACCCATCTCATGGTCTTATCAACCCTCACTCATGAACAAGACCCCAAGATTCTTGAAATCAGCAGCAACTCTCTAAGGGACACTTGCAGATGGAATCAATACTTAATGCAAAGATTAAATGTGATTTCCGGTTAGAATTAGGAATTTTAAGTCAAATGCTGGAGAGATGTGCAGGGTTAAAATAGGATCATATCTTATTTTATATGGTTAAATAACTTTCGTTCTAAATAGGACAATATAACTACAATGAATCTGCTTTGAGATTGCATCTCTGCAGATGACACTGTGATTAATAAACCTCGAGATCAAGCCTAAATCTTCTCCTTGCAGGCAGCCCTTCAGGTCATGCTATGGGTGCAGCTGGTGTCTGGTATGTCATGGTTACGGCGCTACTTGGTATTGCAACAGAGAAGCGATGCCCCTCTTTACTATACAGGTGAGTCTGTAGTGATAAAACCATTTATCCCTCTGAAAGCTGTAAATAAAACTGCTATCTTCAAATGTTTTTAATGATTCTTTAAACTCTGTGCACTCATATATTCACTCTCTGTCAGATTCTTGCAGTTTAATCTGTGGACGCTAAATGGGCCTGGTAGAGCTGGTGGTCTGCATGTCCAGGGTCTACATGGCTGCCCACTTTCCACACCAGGTCATCGCTGGAGCCATTACAGGTAAGATGTTTGATTTTTGTGAAGACTCATGCACGTCCAATAACATGCAATAAAAGCCATTACTTACCCTAAAGCATATTCAGGAGCTCTCTGGCTCTGTTTGATGGATCCCTTATGTTTCTGTATCAGGTATACTTGTCTCTGAGGTTGTCTCGAAGCAGAAATGGATCTACAACGCCAGCATGAAGAAATACTTCTACACCACTCTCTTCCTGACCTCCTTCGCTGTCGGCTTCTACGTCCTCCTCAAAACTGTGGGTGTGGACTTGCTGTGGACAATTGAGAAAGCCCAGAAGTGGTGCGTGAAGCCGGAGTGGGTCCACCTGGACAGCACGCCCTTCGCCAGCCTCCTGCGTAACATGGGCACCCTGTTCGGCCTGGGCCTGGGCCTGCACTCGCCCCTCTACGCCGAGACCAAGAAGAAGAAATCAAGCACAGTTTCAGGCTGGGATGTGTTATTGTCTCCTTGTTCCTGCTCCAGCTGTTGGATGGATGGACTTTTCCCTCTGAATATCTTATGACTTTCTATTTCCTGTCATTTGGTAAAAGTGCAGTTGCACTTTTAATCCCAACCACTCTGGTTCCCTGGGCGCTCAGCTGGATTTGCAGGGGAACGAGAGAAGACAAGAACTTGTGATTCTGCTACAACAACTCAAAGTTTACTTATTGTATTAGTTTAAATTACTATATTTACTTGTTTCTTCTTATGTTTAACACACAAGGACACTTAGTTTTGGACAATATCCCTGAAGTTATTGTGCCGGCCTGGATATCACTTCCTTTGAGGAAGATGTACTGTAGTTTGACGATTTGGGAAACATTCCCTTTCTTGTCAAGATTTAGATGATAAGATTGATACCAGTTAAATGTCTGTACGCTGGATATGATGCTACAGCTAGCAGCTGGTTAGCTTAGCTTGACGGGGAAACAGTTGGCTTGGTTCTGTTCAAAGACAAGAAAAACCCACCAACAGTACCTGTAAATCTCATCAATGTAAAAATAATATATAATTTGTTTACTCCTGTCCATTTGTTACTATGGTTTGTTTGGGCTTGTATGAAAGATTTCAATCGAATCCTGCGGCGGACCAAACAACAAAACCGAGACCGCTCGAAAAGTTGAGTCTCAGTGAAACCCATATATGGACCATTTTTCAGCTTGTTACTACCCACATGGGCCCAACATACAAATGTTGGCTGGTTAATGTGCGGTAGAGAAATTGGCTTTGGGTCCAATGGGTCATTTTTTAGACTAACAGACTTCAGAAGTTTGGGGTGTTGGGACATAGGCAGTCCCCATAATCCCCTGGTTCAGGGACACAGAAAGTGGTATCACAACAACTGCAGGGACCAAATTATGGTTGTTTTTTGGTCTGTATTCAGCCTTCAAGGTCTTTCTGTCTGTTCAGGGCACATAAAGGTCTGCAGACATTAGACACTGCAGCCTCCTTTAATGTCAACCTGAATATCCACATGGAAACACATTTTTATACAAACGCAGCAGGCAACTCAATAAACAAAAGTTCTTTTTCAGCCGAGTAATGTAAACATGATGGAATAAAAACTGTTTTATAACCATCTGAGTTGTGCTTATTTAAGTACCTGGTTTTCTCAGAATGTCTCAGACTGATACTGATTAATTCTCTGGCAGGAACAACCATTAAATATTAACCAGAGCATGCTCTCTTCACTCGGCAGTCCCACATAGTGACACAGCCTTACACCACAGCCATGAGCTTTCAAAAGAGACACACGGGGTCAAGGGGCAGAAAGCACTGCAGACAACACGTGTGTCCCTGAAAGCTCTCAAAGCTGTACATTGTTCAGGGCGACGTATCAAAGGATGAATGGTACTGAGATCAGCAGATGTGACACACCTCTGCAACTCTGCTAATGAGATTATAAACTGAGTGCAACCAAATGTCACCTAAAGTCACTATTATATAAAAGGAGGATCATATCATAAAAATTTTCAAAATATCAAAATGTTTTCTTTTTCACTTAAAAAAATAATCTTTGTATGGACTTGGACATATTTTCATCATATTTTACAAATGAAAACAACAGATATTCCATGGACGTCATTTCTGCCAATGTGATGGGGAAAAAAAGTTCCTGTAAGATTTTTTGAAATAATGACTTAGTATCTCAAAATAACAACATAATATCATAAAATTTAAAATTTAAATTTAAATGAAAAACAATCTCGAAATATTGACTTACTTATTTCAAAATAGGCATAATATCTCTCATATTAAGAACGTTTCTCATTATTTGAAATACTCGCTATTTTTAGAAAGCGTCTCATTATGTTGTGATACTGACTCATTATTTGGAGACACTTAGTCATTATTTTGAGATACCAAGTCATTATTTTGAGATAAGTGAGTCAATATTGCGAGTTAGTATGTCATTACTTTAAGACAAGTATATCATTATCTTTTAGATAGAGTCAATATTTTCACAAAACAACATCAAGATTATTTCAAGATACAAAGTCATTATTTCGAGATACTAGGTCATTATGTCAAGATTAGTTGACATTATTGTTGAGATACTGAGTAATTATTTTTTAAATGTTAAGTCATCATTCTAAGATGGTCCTTTTTTTCCAAAGTTATTATTTTTGAGACAATAAGTAATTATTTCGGGATAAGTTTGTCAATATATCAAGGTACTAACTCATCATTTCAAGTCAGTTTAATTATTTCAGGATACGATGCCATTACTTTTGAGATATTATTAAACATTCCAAGATACTATGTCATTGTTTCAAGATATTCGTTAAACTTTTCAAGATATTGTGTCATTATTTCAGGATATTTCTTAAACATTTCAAGATACTATGCCATTATTTTTGAGATATTTATTAAACATTTCAAGATACTATGTCATTATTTTTGAGATATTTATTAAACATTTCAAGATACTATGTCATTATTTTTGAGATATTTACTAAACATTTAAAGATACTATGTCATTATTTCAAGATTTTTTAAACATTTCAAGATATTACATCATTATTTTTGAGATATTATTAAACATTTGAAGATACTATGTTAGTATTTCGAGATACTTATTAAATATTTCAAGATACTCTGTCATTATTTCAAGACATTTATTACATTTTTCAAGATACTGTCATTATTATTTTTTTTTAGATATTTATTAAATATTCCAAGATCGTATGTCATTATTTCGAGATATTTATAAAATATCCAAGATACTATGTCATTATTTGAGATATTTATCAAACTTTCAAGATACTATGTCATTATTTTTGAGATATTTATCGAATATTTCAAGATACCATGTCATTATTATGAGATATTTATTAAACATTTCAACATATTATGTCATTATGTTGAGATTAGTTTGACATTATTTTTGGGATACTGAGCAATAATTTTGAAATATAAAATCTGCATTCCAAGATAGGAATTTTTTTCAAGGTATAAGGTTATTACTTTGAGGCTGGTATGTCAATACATCAAGATACTATGTCATTATTTCTGAGATACTGAGTAATCAGTGGTTTGGAAATACAAAGCCATTAATGCAAGATCATTAGTCATTATTTTGAGATAAGTGAGTCAATATTTCAAGATACTAAGCTATTATTCAAAGATAATTATCCAATACATTGAGATACCAAGTCATTATTTTTGAGGTACTAACTCATTGTTTTGAGATAATTGGTCTTTATTTTGAGATAACTATTCAATATTTCAAGATACTGAGTCACTACTTTGAGATAAGTGAGTCAATATTTTGACATACTATGTCACTGTTTTTGAGATGGAGTCAATATTTATTTTTTTTTTTAAAAAGAAGTCATTGTTTCAAGATACGAAGTCAATAATTTTAGATTCCAAATCATTAATTTTGAGATACTAGATCCTTATTGCATCAGAAAGTTTGCCATTATTTTGCAACACAAAGTCATTTTGAGATACTTAGTCATTTATTCTAGAGTCTCATTATAATAACTGACAGTATCTTTGTTTTTTGTTACACTGGCAGAAATGGGCTTATATAAACATTGTGAACAACACAGGAGACGGGGTCAAGGTGAGACCTTTGGTGACATAATAGTCGTGGCCGTTTGACATTTCCCATGTGCAGGTCTCCTTTTTACCATCTTATCTCTGACGCCCTCTTTACTGTTTTCCGGTGCTTATGTCATAAGGTCATATCAACAGGGCGCTATACGGGCAGACTGCATTTATGGGAGAGTACAACAGACAGAGGGGGGGGGGGGGGGGGGGGCAGGACGCACAACAACTGTGTCAGGGCCGTTGAGCAACACCATGCTGTTTACATCAGTTTATATTTAACAGCTCAGATTGGCTGTTTTTCTCAGTTAGTATGTACAGATCTAATTTTATCACTCCTCCACAAAAACAACAACAACCTCAAAGTATGTCAGGTGCACATGGAGTTTCCCAACTTGACTTTATTCAGGCGGTTCACCCAGATAAATTTGACCCCTCTGAAAAATATTTTCATGGAAATCTCTGCTGTATAAATGCACTATAATCGTGTTGAGTTTGTTCATAGAGACTTATTTATGATGACATGTTTGTATCTTTACTGCGAAGAGTGTTCACTGCCTTGTATCTGATAAATGTCTCCACTTAAAATGTATTGTATTATTTGTAACTGATACCACAAACACAAACTAAATGATCATTTCTTATACCTGAAAAACACTCAGAGGTGTTGTAAGTACTTCTCCCTGACCTGAGTAGTCACACAGCTTCACACTACCCAACAGAACCACATCATCTGCAAAAAGCAAAAACCAAGTCCAGCAATAAAAATCACATTACAGTAGGATCTTGGGCTGCATGTGGCAGCAACTCAATGCATTTAGGCATGTAGACATGGTGACGACGATTTGCTGCAAAACGAGCATCAGAAAGAGGAAGAAATGTGATTTAAGCGACTTTGAGCGTGGCATGGTTGTTGCCACGGCACTTTCCACACAAAAGTTGTGATCTATAAAAACACACTTGATGGGAGAAACTTTGACCCATGCTACAAACATTTAGAGACAGGAAACTGGCGACCCAGATGTTGAGGTGGAAGCCTCATTGTAGAAGCTAATATTTTTCGGTGCACACCATTCTTGGCTTTTGTCCATATGTACATTTTCAGTATGGATCCTACACTGTTTTATAAATGAGACCCCAGGAATCTCAAATTGTACTTAAGTGCAGCACTTGAGTAAATGGATTTAGTAAATTAAGTTTCTCGACAGTCGAGGCCTGCTGACTCATAATCTACTGGCAGTGACAGTCAAGTTACATTTTAATCCAGATTTGCCAACAATTGAAAAATTATTTATTTATTCTTGTGCACTAAGACATTTTGTGCAGAACTAACTGCACACATTACAAATAACTTGATATTTAAAAAAACAATCAAACATATCTGTGGGATTACATCAGTGTTCTCAGTATTTATTTAGTTTGAGTGTTGTGTTTAGCCTTGTGTCGTCCTCTCAGTGCCGCTGTTTTCCAGATCCCACAGTGACATCTGCAGGTCAAAAGGAGACACAGCGACTCAAAGCTTTCCTCGATTCTTATCATAGGGACTGTACTGTGTTCCTGAACATAAACCTACCAGGGCTGCAATTAGCGATTATTGTTAATCTGCCCAATATTTTCTTGAGTTATAGTTTTGTTAATAAAATATCAGAAAATAGTGAAACACACCCTTAATAATTTCCCAGAGATTAATCAACAAATATTTGCAGTTACCTACATAATGTATAAATCTGCATAAAAGTTAGTGCTGGATACTGTTTAAAAAATTATACCAGCAAGCACTGGCACAAAATACCTTAAGCATGACACAGTTGCACAGAATCCTGTAAAAGGTTTCCTTAGTTACGGAAAAACGTTAACTAACTTACTGTGTTTAAAGAGATATTCCAGATTTTCCATGGAAATTGTTTTACTTGCTTTGGTTGCTAAGATCTTCTGTGCAACGGTTTAAGGATTCCTTAAGTATAAGGCAAAGAGAAAGCTATAAATACGCAAGTGAACATTTTAGGGAAGCCTTAAGGAGAAGACTTAAGTGTTTTGTGAAACTGATTTGGTTTTGAGGGAACCTTGACTAGGACTTTAAGGGAAATCTTAACTTAAGGTGTTTTCTGTAACAGGCCCCAGGACCCTTAAAGTGACATGGACACCAGTGGAGTATTTCATTTGATGCCTTTTTTTGGTTTGTTTTTTGAACATCATTCGACATTCATTTTGTGAATGGAAACATTCAGTTCGGTAAAATTCCATTGGACTACGATGGGAATTTAGCACCGACACCTAAACACTAATAAAAATGCATACTAAATGATCTGACATTAAACAGGGAATGTTTGTAGACACACAAATGCAAAAAATAATTAGCAAAAAATGTTTTATTCAGTAGAGTCAATGCCTCGACGTTAGGGATGCTTTGGTGACTTGTGAATTTTCACTGAACACTAATAAGCCTGTGGACCTAAAACCTGCTCAGTATTCCTACGTTACGATTATATCATGTAATTTATAACATTCAGAGAGACAAAACAAAACAGCTTTGGAGTTGCACATCCATCTGAACGACCATCCTCCAGCTGCAGCAGGAGTCTAAGACTTAAAACATTCAGTGAAGCTGTGGCAACAAAACAAACCGCTCTGCTCCCAGTTTTTTCTAAAGAGCTACAAATGAAACAATCTGACAAAGATCAGAGGACGAAATGTTTAATTAAAATTAAAAAATACATAGCGCTTTTTGTTGTCTATGATCTATTTCCCCATTTTCCTTCAAAGGGTTTAAAACAAGAAAAATATTTTACATTTAAAACAAAAACATGTGCGATGTGTCTATGGGGGCTAATGTTTCTGTACAGGGCTGTGGTGATTGTACCGAAGGAGGTGAATGTCTAGTTGTAGTCCTGTGTGTGGACCAACGCCGGGCTACTGTAGCTCAACAGGCATGGCAGAGAGACGAAGGGTGGAGACAAGGGGTGGAGACGGGGGGAGCGGCTGGATGAACATCAGTACAACGCGTCGGTATTACTGCTTCGAGGCCTCTTGATCTTCTCAATGTTCTTCAGGATCATGTCGTGTAACGTTACCTGCACAGGAAAATAAAGACACGTTATAATCATGTGGACAACAGAAAAATACTTCCAATAACTACAATAAACTTCAGTGGTTTGTGATATGAGAAACTTACGTATTGATTTCTGAGCTCAGAAACTATGATCTTCAGACTGATGTACTCCTTCTCATCGATCTCGGTTACTGTGCGCCGATAGTCCTCCTAATAATGATATAATTAAAAAAAGATGATTCCATGTCAACATTTAATCTACGTAAATATATCTGCCTGCCACAGTTTCGCAAACACTAAACAAGTTAATTATTTAACCTAAAATAAGCAAATTAAAGATTTTCTTTGGGATAAAGCAACCTGCAAAAACTTCAATATGCTGCTGCTAACATTTGAGCAGCGTCTGGAATTCCATACTAACATCATCAAAGTGTTTGCTGTCATGTTGAAACACACTGGTTGTTATTGAAGGCTGTCCTCTAATAGACGACCAGAAAGGTCATTAGTCGCCAAGATTTCATTGGCTGCTTATTCGCAGAAAAACCCCCCAAAAAAAACCAAATGTGAAACTCTATTAGGAGCTGCGCCTTGTCAAAATCAATCCTAACCTATATGACTTGACCATGTGTGAATTTAATCTGAAAGGACAGACACAGGAAGTGTCCACGCTCAGCAGTCAGACAGGAGTCAGGTTAATTTCCAGGGCTGGTACCTGCGGTTATTCCACAGGCTAGTTAATAACATGTCGGGCAGGAAATCCAAAGTGTGGGATCATTTTGAGAAGGTGAAGGACGAACCCAAGGTGATATGTAAACTCATCTTCATTGGTCAACTACAAACATGACGTATCATCTGAAACATGTGAGTAGCTACATGCCCATTAGCCCACAGCGTCATTAACAGGCGGCTCGCTCAGTGTGTGACGTGCACTTGGAGATAAAATGTAGGCCTGTATTAAGTGAGCTATGAGCTTCACTGACCACCAGATGTCACTGTTTGTTAAGTTTAAATAATGAAAACCAAATCATTTAAAATGTTGGGTAAACTTTTTTTTATATATATCTCCTGTTGTCCGTCAAGATTTTTCATTCTCTTTTAGATAATATTCACTTACCACATGTGGATATTTTGCTATTTTAGAAACCAGCTTTGCCCTTGTGATGTAGTATCTAAAAGTAGAGAACAGACAAAATGTTGGGTTTAAATGTTAACGTAAAAAACAATGCAGAACCAATCTTATAAACTGTAGCAGCTGAGCGATCTGATGTGGCACCACACTCACAGCTCAGAGGTTATTATAAACGATATTTCGGACTTTAACAAACCTTGATATCTGGTCGAGGTAAGACGCTGCCTCTCCTTCGACTGTTCTCAGTTCAGCTACCGTCTCCTCCTGGATTGACACTCCGAAGTTGTTGCCATCCTCTATCCTGGGGATGAGCAGCTGAACCCACATTTTGACCTGCAGAGGAAAATAAAGCTGTTGTTAGGGAAAAGGGAGAATGCAACATTCGGGATGTTATCAGTCGACTAAAGACGTACAGAGGTCATATCTACAGCAGACACAGTAACGGTCAGTGAAGAAGTGTTGACAGTTTTTTCACAGCGATGCTCCACATGCAGTCACACGATAAGGCCTTAAAACTTGAAGCTAGAAAACTTTGCTATACAAAGCTGTTAGAAGTCTCACGTGATAAGACAGACTGCAGAGTATGTTCAGAGTGTCAGTAGCAGTTAATTTTGCTCACGATTGCCTGACACAAATTAACCAGTGACTAGCCGGTTAGTGTTTAACGGGAAATAAAAAGAAGTAATATTACGTTAAACACAAGAAGCCTTTCCTTTTAGTCGGGTGCTCTGTTGACCCAGTGAGCTTTAGCGCTGCATTTCAAAGTACTGTTCATTTAGAGGGGGTGAAATTACATTTTTTTTATGTTGTTTAAAAGTCTTTTATTTTCTGTTGGTTTTGCTGACGGACCCTCCAGTCTCCACTGGTAAGCTAACATTAGTCTTGGCTGCTCTGCAACACGCACCAAAGGAGTCGGGGGAGCTAGCTAGTGGCAACACTCATTCAGCGATTACTGCTGGTAAAGGATAGTAGGGGTGATCTTATAGCCACGTTTCCCTCACTTGTGTCTCTTTCATGCATCCTAGCTCCGCCCTTATAAGACATGGGGGAGACGCGACGAGAGAAGAAACACGGCAAATCACACTACACACTAAACCCTGCCCGATGTACTCTGATTTAATTCTGCCATCTAGTGGCCACTTGTGGGAATACAATATATATTGAATACTATTTCATCAGTTCCCCTTCAGCAGCTGCACCAAATACAAAACGTCTTAAGGCGTCAGAAATGCACCTGTTACCAGGTCATTTTATATTTTTACCTGTTTAAACGAACAAATTTAACTTATTTATACAAATGTCAAAACAGACGTTTAGAGCCCGTCTGTGTTCCATAAAGAAACAATGAAGTATGCCTTTAGAGAAATGAGAAGTCTTTTCCTCTGAAGCGTAATGTGAAGCGACATCCGTTTCTAATGACAGCTGCAGCTGATTACAAGTGGATCAGCGACCAGTAGGCTATAGAAACTTTCATGTGTGCAAACATGCGGGCGACTAGTCGACTAATGGCCCTAGATGACGACTATTGGTCGACTAGGAAAATTCTTAGTCAGGAGCAGCTCTAGAAAACAGGAGTGAGGTTAAAAAAAAACACAGTTTTCCTTAAAGTTAAAGAGAATCTGGTTGTGAATGATTTAAACCTGAACTCTCACTGGAGACATTTATAGAGCCCTGAGAGAACTACATGTGTGATAAAAGCGAATCCTTCTTAAATCTTTGTTAGTCCTTCACTTATTTTACATATTTTTGCTGTAACACTTCATGTAGGATTCCTGCTGCCAATCCCAATAATACATTGCTGAGACAGACTCCTGATGCAGGAGCACAGTGTTTGATAAAAGACTTTACTTACTGTGTTACATTTCTCTATGAGCGTCCTGATCTCTGGTTTGACCTTTTCAATGAGATCAACGAGGTTTCCGTTGCTCTTCATCATCCCACCGGGCATGACGAAGACCTTAGTGCCGGTCACTGGGTCAGAAAAGCAACAACAGAAGGTAAAATGACTACATTTTTAACATAAGAAAAAGTGCCAAGAATAATTGTTCCTGCCAGAAAAGAAAGTGTCTCAGCGAGGACCCTACTGCTTTAAATCTATTTGACCTACTTCACAGTCTTATACTCACCCATGTCCTCCCCACCTCCATCCTCCAGCTTCCTCTTTTTGGCATTTTGCTGTGAAACAGATAAAAACCAGATCAGATTTCACCTCTCACGTTTGACCTCTGCTCCACACACAGCAGCTATCATCATCATAATCACTGAGGATTTAATTCAGCTCTACAATGAACCCTCACCGCTTCTAGTCCGTCGTGCAGGTTTGAGAGCAGGATGGGGTCGGGCACCGTCAGGTTTATCTCGGAGTGAATCTCCTTCAGTTCAGCGATGTTGATGATTGGGTCCTGGAAACCAGAATACTAGCCTTACTATTTTTCCTACACAAATATATGTAACTCAACAAGACGAGAGGCTGGGTCATGTGACAATGTACGACATAGACCATACAAATTTCTCAACTGAAAACATTTATGTTGTGGTGGCTCATCCTTTAATATGTCTTAGGTCAGTGTGGGCAGTGTTACAAATCTGTGAGCAAACCCCCCACTGCGGTATAATTTTTCTTGTTGTTATAATTGTTTAGTTTGATGAACACGTGACTGACCTTTAAGAAGTGATCAAGTTCCAGCAGCTTCTTTGGGAAAAAATTCGCAACTAGATCCTCTGCCTGAAAGAAGCGCAAAGTTTTAGCAGCTTGAAAATGAAACGGTTTTGAAATGGTGTGGAACGTGTTGCATCATACTTACTTCTGAAGTGATACGTTCCCTGAAAGCATCAACCTGCAATTAAACAAGAGTCCAAATATCAGACTGGCTGCAACAGCCCACATGAAAAACCACTAAATTCTAACAGCCTAACACGGTTGTAGGCTTAAGTTTGATCACAAATGAAGTAGTTATTGCTGAATAAATGAGGCAGAAAAACATAATAATAATAAATGAAGAATGTTTCTGCGGTTCCACTCACTACACGGGGGACAGTGAACACACTTGCCTGAGGTGTGTGTGCATTGATAAGTTTGTCACAAACATTTATGAGTGTACATTTATGTCATGTTAATACTGTTATTTGATTTACCTCAGTTTCTTGTTTTTATCATTTTGTTTTATTTGCTTCTATTTTATCTATTTCTATGAGTCAATCTTCACCTATTTTTCTGCCTGATGTTTTTTTGCTCCTTTTGAAGTGGTTTGGAGTTGTTAAAAATTAGATATTTGGTCATCTTGAGTCATAAAAAAGCAGTACAATTACAGTGGGGGACAGCATAGGTACAGAAACTCTGGAAATCATGAGCCTACGTGTTAAATAACACCGTTCTGATGCGACTTCTCTTATGCAAAAATATCACATTCAAAGTCTATTCAAATAGGATTCCAGCTAACCAGCACACATGGAAGAAGAGACAGGAAGTGGGGAGATAATGAAACGTACATGATGGTAAACAAAAAGTTGACACGCACGTTATATCAGTAGCTACCTTACAGGAAATAAATTCACTCTTATGTTCCATTGTGTGGATGATTACTGTAACAATTAATTTTATTATACACAATAAAATTACAACATTTCCAGGCCTGGAAAATAGGACAGTGAAATTCCGCGACTATTCCTGGTGACTGTGGGAACCCTGAATAAAAGGAGTTAAAATGAACACAACCTTAAATATCTAAAGCAGTAAATGCATCTTACACATTAATGCAGCAGGAATATTAATCCAAAATCATCAGGTGGAATAGTAAGACACTGACAGGGAACACTTTAATTATTATTTTAAGTCAGATTTGTTGATAATAGTTACATATTTTACTTAAGTAAGGCTTTGAATGCAGGACTTTTACTTGTATTAGAGTGTTTTATACAGTGTTACTCCTTTTACTCAGGCTAAGCAGCATATTTTAATGCTCCCTCTTGTGTTACTTAGTCATCACCATGATGTCTGTGAATGTGGCTTATGTGTAAGTATAAATGTAAAAAGCTATGACATGACGCAGGTGTGACAAAGGCAGCTTGTTGAATGGCTAACTTGGTAGCTAAGGCCTTTTTTGTACATGTGCTCCTGCATCAATAACTGTTATTTATCCGCGCGGCGCTGTAACGTAAACTCGCCTCCACCCCTCGTGAAGCTTAACGCCACCGTGACACAGCACCTGTCGGACGGTTTGACAGGTGTATAGGTAACAGGCGGGAAACAAGCCGGTTAGCCGCTGTTAGCTAGCCGCTGTTAGCCTGGCCTTATCAGTGCTCTCACATCATGCTACAAAAAAACGTGGCTAACATGCTAGCATGCAAATGGCAACAACACGTCGCATAACGTCAGCCGGCGTTTCGGAAACACGAAACTCACCTTGGTTTTAATTTCATTGTCCACCTTGAGGAGTGAAGACATCTTATGTGGTCAAATAGGCGAAGAACGATTGTCCCAACAGCATTAAATTCACCTGTAAACGTGTGTGTGGCTTTATTACCTGTCAGCCACACTTTGTGAGCTTAGTGATGACGTCACTGACACGCGACAGAAAGAGAGGCGGAGGGAAAAAACAGGAAAAGGCGATTTTTATTTTTTTTTTATTTAGAAACAAGGCAGGTTGAACATAGTGATAAAATCTTTCTGCATCTGAGTAGTAAAAATGAAATAAGATGTAATATTTAGATGAAAGTGTATGAATTGTAAATAATAAAATAAACAATTTAATAAATAAATAAATAAATAAAAGGCGATTTTTAATCTATCTATTGACCACGTATTTAAAGTAAAGACACTAAAGATAAAATGCAATGTAATATCTAAAATAAAATAATAACTACTAAGAAAATAAATTAAAGTGTATAAATTAGAAATAATAAGATAAATAATATGATTAAATAAATAAGTACAAGGATCCTCTTAATCCTTTTTTTTTGAACAACAAATTTCAACCAAGGCAGACTGAACACAGTATCTTTATCTCAGAGGTAAATAAAAAAATAAGAAAAATAATATAATATAAAATCTAAAATAAAATGTAACAAATAAGAAAACAATTAAAAGTGTATAAAATAGAAATGATAAAATTAACAATATTATAACTAAAAAAAACTAAAATTAAAGAGGTGTTTTTTACCCTCTCTCTTGAACAACAAATCTATAAACAAGGCAGACTTAACACAGTATTAAAATCCTTCTATATCTGAGTATTATATAATATAATACAATATACTGTAATATAATATAGTATAATCTCTAAAATAAAACTGTTAATAAGAAAATAGATTAAAGTGTAGAAATTGAAAAAAATAAATAAAAAGAGATGGAAGTTTTTTATCCTCTTCTACTATTGAACAACGAATTTACAAAGTGGCAGACTGAACACAGTATTGAAATCCTTCTGTATCTGAGTACTATATAATATACTATAATATAATAATATAATATAATATCTAAAATAAAAGTGTAACGAATTAGAAAATAGATTCAAGTGCATACATTAGAAATATTTTTTTAAAAACAATATATAATACCTAAAAAAAAATAAAAATAAAGAGAGGCGATTTTTTTTTTTATCCTCTTTTACTATTGAACGAGTTTACAGAGTCGCAGACCGAACACAGTATTGAAATAAAGATAAAAACATATATAACATCTAAATTAAAACAATAATAAGAAAACAATGAAAGTGTGTAAATTACAAACAATAGAATAAACATGTTATAATCAAATAATTATTTTTTTTAGCATTTAAATCCTCTTTATTGTACAATAAAACCACAAACGACAGGGCAGGTTGAATCATTGAATTGTAATTAAAATGTCTGGGTTAAACACAGAATTAAAATCCTTCTGTATCCGAGTAGTGAAAAAACAAAGTAAAATCTAAAATAAAACAATGATAAATAAAAGAAGAAATGAACGTGTATGAATCGCAAGTTATAAAAGATATAAAAAAAATAAGTAAAAAAATAAATAAATAATAATAATAAGGAAGGCGATGCTTGGAGTGCGCATGCGCGTAAACGTCACCGTATTTTTCTAGACGCAGCTGACGATGTAAACAAGAGAAGACAGTCGAGGGCAACAGGGATCAAACAGGCCGGTGTCACCGCAAATGATCGCCGCTATATGCTCATAAACGGCTGACATGGGGCTGCCTGTGACGATTAAAGTCAACTTCCGGGGCAACGTGAAGAGATTTCTGGCTCAGGATTTGGACAAACTGGAGTGGGAGTCCGTTGAAGCCTGGGTAAGCTGCTAGCTGGCGGTGCTGGCTAAACGCTGGCGCAGTTTGGTGAAAGCAGGCCCAGACATGGCCTAGACACGTAAACAATAGACCACCTGAAGGACAGTCGGTGCCCGCGACACCAAATGTACATTAGCGGTGTTTTATAACCCGGCCAGCTCTCTGTATGTACCGTGTACCTGTTCACCTCGTTATAATGTGTTTGCTCAGCAGCGAGCTGCTCTGTGAAGGTATTTCACCACGAGCCATTATTCATGTTTTCATAACACGTGAGAGCAGGAAAAAGTTCTGTTTAAACACCGTAATGTCACCTGTGCGTCTGATCATCAACTCTTTAATGTTATATTCCAGATCAAAGCGTCTTTTGGGATCAACCACTTTCAAGTCAAATACTTTGACGAGGACAATGAAGAGGTAAAAGAGTGATCACAACTCTGTGTGTGTGTGTGTGTGTGTGTGTGTGTGTGTGGTTACTAAGCACATTAATTACTGTGTTTGATTATTTACAGCGTTGCTACGTCATACTTGTACTCAACTACATTGTGGAAGCCATTATAGTGCTTTTAACATTTATGTGGCAGCATTTGTCACCAGTTAAATTGTATATTCAGATAATAAATACAAAATATAATCAGAAAATATATGATGTGTTAGTCTGGATCAAGTTACCCAGTTGTAAATATACATAGTAATATATATATATTTAACTAACATCCAGTAATGGATTGTCCTCTTGGTGTAGTTTAGTTGCTTTAATTTGCTCATACATGTACAGAAAATACAGGAAAAAGAAAGAAAGGAAAGAAATTAAAAGTTTAAGTATTGTGCAGGAGAGATGAGAAGGCATAAAAGGCTTATAAGGTCACCTCCCCTTATAGATAACAATAATTATACATAAAAAGAACAAGATGAAAATGAAGATTACATAAAAGAATAAGAGTTGATATAAAATTATTAGAGATGAAAAAGTTACAACACAAACAAATTACAAATTAATCAATAAATTGTTAATAATCTTTGCAAATTAGTGTCATTTTAAGAAATTTTTTGATTAACTATTATTTATTTTTATTTCTTGTTTATTTAACCAGTAAAAACTCTTGAGATTGAAAATCTCCGGTGAAGACAGGCAGTAGAAAAAAACTCTAAAACAAGTCACATAAACCACAAAATAAGATTACAACACAGAAAGTGTGTTAATATAAACTAGAAATAAACCATAAAACGCAAAAACAGCAGCCACACATGATCACAAAGACCAGCTGAGAGGCTAAGACACACTGTGACACTGACATACAGAAGATTGTGTAGAAAAATAACTTAGATGATGATTGTAGTGATGGAAGAAAAGATGGTCCTCTGTGTTTAAGTGAAGTCTGACAATATGGAAGATAGATTTCCTTAGAGTGTCGTGTGAGATGTACATATTTATACACGATGTCTACGTTCACATTAAAATGCACAGTTTGTATACTCTGTTTATGTACTTTTACTAACAGGTGTTGTGTTTAACTCTGGAGTGAGATAGTTGCCTGTTGAGTGTCATTCTTAGGTCGTCAAATACCGAAGCTTTAGGTTTGTAGTCAGACTAAACCACTAACCCAAAGCGTCTGTGTTTGAGCTACGTACTGTACCTTTTTTCCACTTCAATCTTTGACATGTGACATTGACGTGTCAGTTACAGCAGCATAATAAAATAATAAAATAATAAGAGCTAACGAAACAAAAACTGTACAGAGTCCATTTCTCCCATTTTCTTTCTAGTTGTGCTTCTGTTGTCTCAGTATGTGTCAAGATTTCTGCCACAGTTGCAGCTATCGGCTCTGCATTGGTGGTGTTTCTTTGCCCCAGTTAAATAGTGACAGCTTTGTTGCTTGCCACTAGCAATACTTTGATCAAATATCTGTCACTAGCAACATTTTCCCTCAGAATATTTACACAGATAAAGCACCAAACAACTGTTAGGAACCTCATATCCGCCCTCAGGTTAAGGTTTAAATGCAGGACTTGTACTTGTACCTAATATTTACACTCTGGTATTGATCCGAGTGATTCTTCCACCACTGTTTTTTACCTTCATGGCAAAATTGTACAGATGTTTTGGTTGATTGTAAATTTGTTGTCTCATTCTGATCTCTTTCACTCTTTCATTTCAGATTTGCATCAACAGTCAAGGTGAGAAAAATACTTTTTGTTTGTTTATCTTAATTTTGTGATGTCTCAGAATTAGATTTTAAGCTAACTGTTACAGCAGCTTAAAGCAGAAAAGATGAAGAATGAAATAATATTCAATACTTATACTTTTATTGTACATATAAACATGTGTGAGATGGACTCCGTGCAAGAAAATGACACTGAGTAACTTACTATTGATTTGTTTTTTATTTCAGATGAATATGAAGAAGCCATCAAGGTACTGAGACACTGCTGGATTTCTGTGGAAGAGTGACATTTGACACAAGTCGATCTCATTACAGAGGGATAAGTGCAGAGATCATGCAGAATATCGCTGCATAAATAAAGACAGAAAAGAGAACGCTTCTCATTATGTCAGCACATGACAAGGAGAAATGAAAAGCACACACCATAGCACAACACAACCCTGAAACATCGAGCAACAAAATCTTAACCGAGGTCGGCACAAATTAATTTTTAAAACGATTCAGTCAAATTTGAGGCATCCTGTGTCGTCTGCCCGAGGGTTAAGGCTTGTACTCAGCGTGGAGACTGTGGGAAGAGTCAGACAGTAGCCTCATTTACAAGGCATGTGCTGTGTGACTGTACTTAAGACCCAAACCCAGTACAAAAATGTTCTTGTTCAAGTGCAGCAGCATTCACATAGTTACAGCTGTACATAACAAATAGAAGTAAACACATAGCAAACATGTATTACAGGTCATACGTTGTTTTCTTGAATGTGTCGCACTGTTATTCACATTTTGTCTCAGCCTCCGGTTGGTATGTTTCTAATGCTTGTTTTCCACACAGAGTGCAGAGAAGCAGGGGAACCAGTTGCACATGAACGTGTACAAGATGAAAGGACAGGCCTGCGGAGGGCCGCTGAAGACGGAGGTGAAGGAGCTGAAAGGAGACCTCCGGCCCGCTCCTCCTTATCCATCCAGGGTCAAGACGGTGGACAAAGGCACGCAGGTCACTCCGGAGAGAGAAGCTGTAAGGAGCTCAATGTTTACAGTGGTGTTAGCGTTGATGAGCCACAGTAAATCACTACATACTCTGCATATATCTATTGTATTTCGATACAGGTCCCAGTAAAGGACAACAAGGGGAACAAGCCAGAAGATGAGCCGCCTCCCATGTGGTTTAGATCGTACATGGAGAAGGTGAGATTTGATTTATTTTTTGTCACGTTTAATGATTCATTTATATTATTGTCTCTGATTTAAGAGGCAGATTTAGCTTCCACTCACATAAATCTCTGTTTCTTCATAGTTCAAAGACGAGGTGGTGAAAGAGGTGGTGGAAAGGATGTGCAGTGACTTCTCCGGCCAGTGTTGCACCCACAAGTCATCTGATGGGCCCCTCGAGGCCAGCGGGGCCAGCGGCGGCCCTATAGGGCCCAGGCCGGGACCCTCCACCTCGAATGGATCCCTTGGCTACACCCCGAACTGCAGCAGCTGCAACAAACTCACCTCTGAAGGGGCCTACAAGTGCAGGTAGGAACATGTGAGATACAGGATGAGATTAAAGGGCAACTCTGGTATTTTAACTTGGACCCTTTTCCCCATTGTTTTTATGTCAAAGTAACTAATGGAGACAGCAATTTTTGAAACTGGTCCAGTATTGAGCGAGAGTGGGCAGCCGTTAAAGTGGCTGCAATGTAATCACATGGGGCATTTGTGCACTGTCGATTTACGTCCACTAAAAGTGCTTGTTTTTGCCACTGACAGGCTCAAATTGTTATTATAGGTGTCTGACAACATTATAAAAAGAGAGACAGACCTTTTTGTCAAAGAGAAGGATCCTTTTTTTTAACCGGAAACAGCCCAAAATCAACACCGCCTTACCCACCAGACTCCATTCAAATAAATGGTAATTTAAGCATATATAGAGGCGGCATATTGTCACAGCTAACTGGGTGAATTAAAGGTGAATTTCAACCAAACCAGAGTTGGTGATTGTTGGAACAGTGGAAAGACGAATCTAGAGGGCTGTTGTGAGTTTTATCTTGTTTGTGTCGACTTTGATTGAAGTGTGTTATACGATTGTAAAATTACTGTTTTTTTAAATGGAGACTGGTAGGTTTGGGGGTAGCGAATTCAAGGCTGTTTCAGGTTAAACAAAAAGGATCTTACTCTTTGACAACATTATGAAAAGGATCCGGACAGAGATAGACTTTTTTTAGACACTTAAAATAACAATCTGAGCCTGTCAGTGGCGACAGCAAAAACTGTAAGTGGATGTAAACTGATGATCCGCACGTGCCCTGAATGTTTACATTACAACCTGTTTTGCTGCTGCTGGCTGCAGTGCTGTCGCTCAATACTGGACCAGTTTCAAAACAGTTGTGTCTGTTAGTCACTGTAACACAAATACATAAACAAATAGAGTCCAGGGTGGAAATGCCCAAAGTTATCCTTTAAGCTTGGCACTCGTTTTTCAAATTCAGAATATGTTTGTTCTGAGATGAACCAGTAAGTGACGGTGGTGATGCTTTAGACGTAATCTTTATCTTATGACATGCTTCTTCTTGAATGTTCTGTGCTGTCAAAGCAGCTTCATGAGTATCCATATTGATGTTTCTGTCGGCTTGTTCCCCGCCAGTGTGTGCCCGTCCTGCATCCTGTGTAGATGTGCAGACATAGCCATGACCCCAGCCACAACCTCGTGAGAACCAGACACCTCTCTCCATCCCTGAGCATGGAATGTCGGGAGAGTTGAGGTAAACCCGCAAGACCGAAGATCAATCTTCCCTCCTCTTGAAACAATAAGACATTTTTAAATCTTGCACCAGTGCTAGCCCTTTTTGCTATCACTTCTTCTGCATTAATGGAGGAAAAACATAAATATGAGTAGATGCAAAGCAGGACTGCACAAAATGTTTTAGCAGCTAGATTACTGTAATCAATGCATTGTGAGTGTGTATGTGTGTTGTTTCTTGAAAATAAACTTTTGATAGTCAACAATAGGTGTTCCTGATGACATTTCAAACCAGGTTCCCAAGGCGAGGAGACAGGACAGTGCGCAAGGCCGAGCGACAGCGCCTCAAAGCTGAAAGGAGGCAGCTAAGAGCTGAAGTGAAGGAAATCAAGAAGAAACTGAGACTGGAGAAGAGGGGGCTGCAGTGGAGCGGGCCCTCTACCTCAGGCAGAGCCAACCTGACAAACATGGCCTCCGCGTCCACCAGGTCCCAGCCCTGCCCCCCCCCTGCTGCCTCAGATACAGCCTCAGGTCCAGCCCCAGCCCAAGGTCCCATCCCCGCCCCGGTCCCTGATCCCCAGGCCTCCAGTCCAGAGTAAGCGCCACCTCGGAAGGGCGTCCGACAGTGCTGGGTACCTCGAAACCCAGCATGGATGCATAAAGTCTTTTTTTTTTCCAAGAAAAGAAATCAAAATATGCCATCTTTGTAATCTAGTCTGTATGAGTGTATCGCTGGCTGCTCTGGGGGTGGTGGAAAATGTTGGAACTACCTCAATGTGAAACTGCTGCGCTGCTTCATAGATTTTCTAAGAAAAATTGCTTTTGAGCTGCAAAAAAAAAAAAAAAAAAAATCAAAAAAAAAAAATCTGGGGTCCTGCTTTTTTGATTCGTAGAGAACAAAAAGAGATGGGTATTATAAGAAACCAGGGCTATTTTCAACAATGCTCTGTACACTTGAAACTAGGGGTCCCGGGGTCTCGCACACGTCCTTGGTTCCCACTATGGCTGCCTTGTTTCTGGATGAAAATCTGCCGGACGGCACCCGTCTGGAGCCTGGCACCAAGTTCATCAAATACTGGAAGATGAGGAACTCGGGCACTATCAGCTGGACCTCAGAGACTAAGGTACCCCTCCCACCCGCCGAGAGGACAGGCTCCACTCTCTCTTTGCCCCCCTGCTTCACTTCCACTTTGAGTCCCCACTCAGCTCATTGCCTACTTCTTATCCACTAACACCAGCTAAGATTTCTTACCCAGCCTAATATAACTAATGCCCTTCTCGTCTGAGATGTTTATGATTTGAATTCAGTTAATTCTGTGTTGTGGTTTAAGTTTTTAAGTCTTTGTCGTTGGTCGAGTGTGTGTGTGTGTGTGTGTGTGTGTGTGTGTGTGGGCGCGCGCGCGCGTGTGTGTGTGTGTGTGTGGATCCCTCACTTGGGTGTGTATTATTTTACTGCTGCGTGACTGCATGCTCTCGTCTTTGTGCTTTTTCGCATGTGTATTCCTATTTTGTGTTTTGTGTATGTGTGTACGTGCACCCAGCTAGTGTTCATGTGGGGAAACCTCGGCCTGGCGTCAGAGGAGAAGAGGAGGTGCCAGTCCCCTTGCTGCTGCCCGGACAAGTGGGAGTGGTCAGTGTGGCCTTTGTCGCTCCCGTGATGGAGGGGACGTACACCTCCCACTGGCGGCTGGCGCACTGCGGGTGTCAGTTTGGCCCGCGTGTCTGGTGCAGCATCGTGGTCGACCCCGGTGACGGCCGCAATGCGCTGGGCATCTGAGCAAACGACTGGCAAGTCTGATATCCAATGACACCCTGTACAGCTGCAGTGAGAACATCAACTGTTGACACGTGCTGTTAGATTACTGCTTTATTTTTGATACCTGAGTAACTAAGTAGATTTATTTAAGTGCTGTACATGAGTACAGATTTGAGGTACTTGTACTTAACTTGAGTTTATCCATTTTACTTTATACTTCACTACATCTCAGAGGGAATATTGTACTTTACACTGCACTTCATCATAAAGTTATTTTACAGATTAAAGGTATACTATGCAGGAATGTTGGTCCCTGTTTGTAAAACACAACCTTCAAACTTGGCCCCGCCTCCCTACACTGCTCATATGTTCCCTCCAGAACCACTGTAGGAGTGTTAACACTTGTTGTAATGTCCAGTTCAGACCAAAGATTTACGACGAGACGAAACCGTTTTAGAACATTGCACGGAAAAGTTGCAGCGGTGTGAACCGGCCGGTTGAGCTCGACTCAAGCCGGCTGATGATGTCACCTGCAACGCAGCTCGTCAACTGTGGCGACTGGTTTTAGAACGTAAAGCACATCACCTGTTTCAACAGCCAATCAGCGTGTAGTGAAGTCCACCAGTTGTGTTAGAATGAGCGCAGACAGGCTGTTAGCTTGCCACAAAATAAGACTGAAAAACAGGAAATCAGAACAGAAGTACAGAGAGTTGTTGCATAGAGATGATACACCGTTTCATCTAGTTGCACTGATGTGAACCGGCAGGTTTTTAGAACATTGCAGAACGCCGCATTGCGAGTAGGTTCCTGTTTCATCTCGTGGCGAACCTTTGGTCTGAACTGGGCTTAATGGAAAAGCAAGTAGCAAAGTCAGGGCTGAAAAATAAAGCCAATGCGGAAATCTGCAGTTCATCGAATGGCCACTTGAGGCTGGCTCCAGAAGCGAGTCGATCCCCACAGACCCTCATGTTAACATGTCCAATTTTACAACACGTGAACAGCCTGGTACAAAAAACGGTTTTGGTCTCTATAGTTATAAGAGACAGGCTGTCTATTATTCATCAACACAGTCTGTAGCCCCACAACCTGCCGCCTGGAGATTAGCCGCGATTAGTAGCTAACTCAAAGAAGAAGAGCACAATCCAAAATTGTCAGCAAATTGGGAAAACAGTGAGGTAGGGAGCTTCTTAACCTTTGAGCAGAAGACAAGATTGACTGACATATAACAGTGACGGTAAATGATTGTTATTGCCATGTTAATGCCATGTTATTATGTATAAAGCGCTGCCGATGCGTATATTATACGCCACTAGAGGCTGACACTGTTGTCTTACATGTCATGCCCGTCACACCTCTTTTGCTTCCTGGACGCCGGCATGTTATTTAAAATCCCACAGTGGGCTCATCACTGTGTGAAAAGGGCTTATAGTCAGATCCACCCCTGCTCCTCCACAGCACCACCCTCTCCTCCAAATTTGGTCACCTCCGGCTACAAAAATCCAAGATGGCGACAGCAGAAAAGGCCGAACTTGAGGCTTTACAATGGGAGTCCACAAACAAATGGATGATGTCAGTGGTAGTTATGAGGGAAAGCTGATTCCTGGCAAGCTATAAGCTAACTGCTGGCACCTACCTGTCCAACAGAAAACAGGCCAACTCCATGTTGCACCTCATCCCTGTCCTGTCCTTCAGAGCTCGCCAGTGAAAGTGAAAGTAAAACCAGCCCCTGATTCAATCTGGTTTTGGAACGAGCTTTGTCAGCCTGGCATTTTACCTCGTTAAATTAGATTTTTTTGTTGCTTCCACTTGGATACACGCTGCTATTACTTGATCTCTACCCAACCTCACCTGCATGCTGTTATTGGCTGGGGGCTACATGCCCAACATGTCCCAACCACAGCAATGTGAGAAGAAAAATCAGACACAGGGCAGAGTGATCACTTCTAGTAGGTCATAACTGACGATTGGGAGGGAATCCATCCGTATGAGTCTATGCATTGTTTTTTTTCTTTTTTGAAGTAAAATTCTGCATAGTATACCTTTAAGATTTCACTTTAAAAAAAACCTGGATGATCTTGTAAAATACAACAAATTGCTAAAATAAAACCAGTGGTTTCCAACCTTTTGGCTTGTTGGTCTTTTGAGGCCCAAAGAAGTGAAATTATCAGATATTTCACACAAAAAAGCAAAGATATCAATTAAAAAGTCCAAAAAATGTAAACAGAACTTTTTTCTTTTTCTATTACATGAAATAATTTTACAACCCGTCAGATTTATCCCTTTGAAGGGTCCTGACTCATAGGTTGGAAACCACTGGAAAAAACTACCTGACTTTTATGTAAAGTAGTTAAAATGATCCCCATCTCAACCAGCTACAACATGAAAACACTGCATACACATATTCATGTCATTATACTGCAGAATGTACTTTTACTTCTGATACTACTAGAATTTTGAGGGCAGGGCTTTTACTTGTAATGTAGTATTTATACATTGTTGTATTAATACATTAATTTCAATGGACAGTAATAATTTTGGCACTTTTTTTTGGTTTGTTTTTTAGAAAAAGCATTTTCCTACATTATTACCCAGGACTCACACAGACTGTAGGAACTGTCTCATACTGCCATATTCATGTCAAACTTTTAAGATGAATGTTTAAGCTGATTTCTTGTTTTCTTCAGAAAAGACATTTGTGCTGGAAGAAGTGCTTAGATCCTTTATTTAAAGGTACAGTTCACCCCACAATCTAAATACATATTTTTCCTCTCACCTGTAGTGCTGTTTATCAATCTAGATAGTTCTGGTGTGAGTTGCGAGTGTTGGAGATATCGGCCTTCTCTCCAATATAATGGAACTAGATGTCACTCAGCTTGTGGTGCTCAAAGCGCCAAAAAATACATTTGAAAAACTCAACAGCAATGTCTCTGATATGCACCCGCCAACCGGATCACTGTGCAGAAGGAAGAGTGCATCTACTGCTAGCTCACCTCGCATTACTGAGCAAGCTAACATTACAGCTCAGCTGAGGAGGACGCCATTTGTGTTTACACGAGCGCGTGCCTCTTGCCCATGAGTAGATGCACACGTCCTTCTGTGCAGTAATACCGTTGGCAGGTTTAGTTCAGTAGAAAGAAAACAGCTCCTACGTGAAACTGCTCACAACAAGGTCTGTGGATTATCTTGAGTAACCAGGTCATGATTTCTGGAAAGAGACATTACTGTTGAGCACCACCTACTTCCATTATACTGGAGACATCTCCAGCACTCAGGTGAGGTAAGAGGAGAAATATGTGTGTTTGATTTTGGGGTGAACTGTCCCTTTAAATAAAGGATTTGAGTACTGCTTCCAGCACAAGTGCCTTTTCTGGAAAAAAATAAATAAATTATTTAAGGTTAAAAGTTTAACATGAGTATGGCAGTATGAGACAGTTATTACACTAAGTCCTGGTTCCAGGTTAATACTGAAAAACAATATATAAACAGGGACATTTATCGAGACACCGTACTTGTGTGTTAACTCTTAAAATGTTAACGGTGGAGCTCACCTTTGAGTGCACACTGTAGTGACTCTCATGATGGCGTTCTTGTGTGTGCTGCAGAAGGAGGAGGCGAGGCCAGTAGGGAAGGAGAAGGAGGTAAGATCCAAGGACAGCGGCCCCGGCTTGTCTGTAGACGTGAACCATGACGACTACTACTTCCCCTCAGTCGACCTGCTGACTGCACAGGTGCACGCTCAGGCACATCTGAAGAAAGCCTACTGTGAAGTGATCAGTTATCAGTAGAACAGCGTTCACACTTCCTGCATGTCTTCTGTTTGTTTCAGGATCTACTGTCGTTTGAGTTGTTGGATATAAATATTGTACAAGAGTTGGAGAAGGTTCCTAACAACACTCTGTGGGTAAGAAAAAGAAGATGCTTAAAACAACTTCCTTCTTCCAAAATTTCCTTCCTTGTGTAGGAAAAATTAAGGCTACGCACGTTACATCCAAATTGTCTTTGGCTTGAAGATGCAAAAAAAAAAACCCTTTCTAAGTCGAAGTGTGTGAACTGCGTTGTGTTCATTCACAGATCTGACTCCCTGCATTTCCCCTCTGCCCCATGATGCACCAGTGCTTGAGAAGGCGATCATTTCACAGATGAGAGAAGACGCAGAGGTCACAGGGGTCAGGAAACTTTTTGGTAAGCTTCCACACGAGCGTGTGTGCTTCATAGTATGAATGTGATGTCGGCTGTTTCTGGACAAGAGGATGCAACTTAAGGGTCCCTACAGAGATTGACGAACACACCAGACTCCATTTAAATAAACAGTGTATAGAGCCGTGTAAGAGTCAGCATCGGTCAGTGGCAAAAACGAGCACTTTACGTACATAAAAATGTGAAAATAGTAGGACTACACTCTAATAGATGACCAGACGTCAAACAGAAAGGTCATTAGTCGGCAAGATTTTATTGGTCGCTTAGTCGCAGAGAAAAACAAACGTGAAACTCTAGTAGGAGCTGCGCCTTGTCAAAATAAATCCAAACCTGTATGACTGGGCCATGTGGGGATTTAATTTGAAAGGACAGACACAGGAAGTGTCCACGCTCAGCAGTCAGACAGGAGTCAGGTTAATTTCCAGGGCTGGTGCCTGCGGTTATTCCACAGGCTAGTTAATAACATGTCGGGCAGGAAATCCAAAGTGTGGGATCATTTTGAGAAGGTGAAGGACGAACCCAAGGTGATATGTAACAGGCGGCTCGCTCAGTGTGTGACGTGCACTTGGAGATAAAATATAGGCCTATATTAATGAAGGTTCATTAGTACGGTTTTGTATTTCTCTGTAATGTAGCACAGTGTTAACAATGTTACTGATACTATTCTACCAAAATATATCATTTAATAATTACATTCATATCATTAACATGTGGGCGACTGGTCGACTAATGGCTTTAAATGACAACTATTGGTCGACTAGGAATGAACTCTTAATGTTGAGCTCTCTGATTTGAGCAGCTCTGGCTTCAGATAGTCACTTGACGTTGGATTGTGGGTAATGTAGGCACCAGGTTTTGACAGTGAAAAGAATGTGTGGGAAAAACAAGGGGGGCGTCTGGGCTTCTGCTGCATCAGTTTTTATCCCTTTTTCTGTAGGAGTGAAACTGAGGCAGCAGAGGGAGCTGCTGGAGCCTGTGACCCAGGAGGAGGACAGAGAGGAGGAGATCAGCGGAGCCCAGTTCCTCTGCGAGACGGTCATCCGCTCCCTCACCCTGGAGGAGGCCCCCGATCACAGACCTCTGCGCAGAGCCCAGCACAGCAGCCACAAACCACAGGGTGAGGAACCACTGTCACTCCATTTAATCACTCTCTGTCATTACATACTTGTGTGCAGAAATACAGTAAATTAGTTTTGCGTTTGAACGTCGCTGTATGACTTTTTTTGTTCCCTTTTACTCCAGTTGTTTCCCGGGGCACCAGCTTTTGCTTCGAGAGAGCTGTAGAGGCCGATAAGATCGAGACAGTACAAGAAGGAAATGGGGAGATCTGCGCCGTTAGACTTGAGAGCTCAGCTCTGCCTCTCAACACAGGCTTCAACCAGATCACCCAGCAAGAGAAGACGAGGCCAGGTCAGAGGACAACTTCACTTATTATATTTAATTCCAATTGACCTTCCACTAAGCCCCGCCCCTTTGCGATGGTCCCACAAGCTGTACCTAACTGCACTCCCTGAAGGAATATTAGATTTTTGGAGAAATGAAAGAGTGATGTCAGAGAGAAGCAGACAGAGGGGTCTACAGTCTGTGTTTGAACGATATATCCAGATGTCAAACTGACTCAGCAGCAACAACAGGCTAAAAAGACAAAGATAGTTAGAAGCTAAAGCCGAACTATAGGCTACAGATCACAGTGTAAAAGTGAACCACCACATCACTGCTGATCGCCACACAAGACAATGAATATAAAGGGAAACTTTGCTGATATTGAACCAGCTGTGTGGCATCACAGTGTGTGCAGATGAACAGTGTTTGGCTTGCAGGGTCGCTTTACCTACACCTAACTTTAGTTTTAGTTCAGTTTAGTTTTAGTTTATTGTTTTTTCTTGAACAAAACAAGAGTATGTAATTTTTAGATGTTCATTTTGGTGCTTTCTGTTTCAGTTATTGTGCTGGAACCAGCGAATGAAAACCTGCATATCAGTTCACATCACGATAACGAGGACGAAGAGGTCATGGTACTGAATGACATGCAGAACATGAGGCGTATTCAAGAGGAGAAAGAGAGGTGGAGCCAAAGGAGAAGACTGGGAGGTGAGGATTTAAAGTTTAACACTTGTGTTTAAAGGATCCTAAATTATCAAACAATGGAAGATGCGACAGAAGACAAAACCAAACCAGTAAATGTTCATTTTGATATATTAAGGCTGTTGGTGTGTAAGAAAGTCTATAAACGTCTCCATCTTCCTCTCCTGTGTCTCAGGTCAGCAGCCAGACCTCCTCAGTCTCCTCCTGCGACGATTACATCATCGTCCTCCCAGACTGCTTTGACACCAGCCGGCCTCTTGGTGAGTCCATGTACAGCTCCGCCATGTCGCAGCCTGACACTGCTGCTGCTGCTAACATGACCTCCGAGGACCCAGACGTGCAGCAGGAGGATGAGGAAGACTTCCACTCCGAGGCAGGCGGGGCGGCACCGCTGGGAGAGAGGCAGGAGAGGACGGAGGTGGTGGATGCGGAGGATTCATCCGTGAACACGTGGCCTCCGCCCCTCCCTCCCACCCACAGCAGTGTGAACCAGATGCTGTTTGCCTCCCAAACCCTGGACGCTGTGACGCTCACCCCTGAGGTGGTGCCACCGCCGGTGCTGCCCGACCCCCTGCTGCCCCCACCGGCCCTGTACTCACCCAGGTTAGATCACTCACATCGTCCCTCAGAAATCTGTGCAGGAAACAAACCAAAAGTCCGAGCAGTGACATTACAGACTTTTTAAATATAAATACATTTCTTTAGCTGATTAGAGGTTTGTCCATTTTCTGTTCTAGGGTTTTAGAGTCCTTTTCATCAAAAATACTTTGAAACTATAAAAGAAGTGGAGCGATTTATTTAATTGATTTATTCCAGATTTGATTTTCTCACGCTTGAAAATGTTTCCTGCTAAAATTGTCGGGTATCGAAACACCTTTTGTGGCACATTTTGGAAAACAGCATCTGTATGAAAGCCCGGTAAAAACAGTAACTGATGTTTTGCAAGAGGATATCAGGGTCCTTTAGTGGTGAGAACAGCTTGTAACATGATTTTGATCATCTCAATAAACAGATTCAGATGCATATGTGCACAGAATCTGCAGCCAGCAGGACAAGAATTTGGTCTTGAAAGTGTCCTGTTTTCTATTTGTAGACAGAGTAGAACTGACCGATCATATTGGAGCAGGCTTTGGTTCCCTGCAGGTAAACGGTCCATGTGGAGAGCAACTTTCGGTACCTTGGAAACAAAAGTAACCCTTCAGACATGGTATCTAGACCCAAAATTTTAAATGTGGGCGGTGTTGTTGTCGCTCACTGCTCCGTCCAGCTCTCACTGTGTTTCCTCCTTTATCAGTCTGCACCTGGTTTATTGTCCACAGAACGAGGCTGCACGCCGACATTTTCAGAACAAACTAAAACAGGCTACAGTGAGAGTTCTGGCAAGCAGATTCCTGAAATTAGGATTTTGGTAAAACCTAGAGATAATCTCTCGCCTGCTGCTTGATTGTATTTCATTCTCTTTTGTTTGCTGTGTGTTTCAGGTCTGAGGCACTGTACCTGGCCGAGGACCCCAGTCCTCCAGCCTGTGATCCGTGACGCGTCCAAGAGTCCACCTAAATGGTGAGTTTAACCATTTAAATCACTGGATATTATATCACACACTGCCAGTCTTTGCACATTAGACATTTACCGTTCGTGCATCTGATCACTCAGAAGCTGTGTCAGAATAACTTCACCAGTGTCGCATTAATAAAACTGGCACTTTGATGGTTTAACTTGTTGCCTCACAGAGAGGAAACACATTTTGCCCTGTGTGAGAAGAAGACAGGAAGTGAGATCGCACACAGGCTCTCAGGATTTGTTGCCTCAGCAGAAAACTCTGTTCCTTCTGTAATGTGTGTGTTTGCGTGTGTGTGTTGTTTTTCTCCTTTTTTATCTGCTCTGCAGTATCATCTGGTCTGTCACGATCAGCAGGCTCAGCATCCAGTGCCTTTGAGACATATAACCCCAGACCCAGCAACGCTCTGCAGCCAAGGTGCCACACGAGTTAACTTCATATTTAATTTTGTGGAGGAAACTCCTGCTTTAGTTTTTTTTTATCTTGACTGTATGTGTCTGTTTGTGTCATGATTTTTGCAAAGAGTCAGTATAATCACGTGTGTCATACTGACTCTGTATGATGCATTTCTTAACTTACATTTATCTTTTCTGACATCTATGAACTTCTTGTTTTAAGCCAGTCAGACTGGAACACATTGTCCTCTGCAGTGCGGTTATATAACTCCGCTTAACCACATCCCTGTCTTTATACAAGGGGCCAAGGAGGCATCACAGAGGGACTCGTCAAGGGGGCTCTCTCTGTGGCAGCATCCGCTTATAAAGCTCTCTTCACTGGACCAAACTGCTCAATACAGGTACATCACACACAGACCCTTATTCCCACAGTTTGAAAACAGTTACAGCGGCAACATGAAGTTTCTAATAAGGAAGCTGATGATTCTTATGAGTAACTAAAACAAAGTATTTGTAGAGATAAACTCAGGAGGGGGTGAAGAGTGGTGTCTCAGAAAAGGAATAGGGAAAATGAGATATCAAGGATCTAATGAGCATGTTGAGTTGAGTCATGTTGCAATAACTTCGTTATCTTTAGGGTTACATTTCACGAATATTTAAGCTGCTGTCATCAATATTTTTATGTTAACTCTGTTTTAAATTTCTCTGTGAAAGGTGGAGCTTTTAATGTCAAGCCCACGGAGAATTATCGTCTGAATCTGCCTCTCCTCAGCTCTAAAGAACTTTTAGTGTCTTTCTAACAACTTAGCTGCTCAGGTTCACACTCTTTCAGGTTCCCAGCAATAAAGCTCTGATAAACCCATTGTACACTCCCTGCCCTGCACCAAACAGCAGGCAGAGAAAGTTAGTGGCTAGCTGGTGAACATATAGGAGCATTTAGCTGCTCAAAAAATATAGGTATTACCTAGGAACCAATAAGAGAGCTAAAGGGGAGTGAATGTCATCAGCTGCGCACAAACATCTGTGTCAGAGCTCAAAGGTCATCATCATAACAGCTTTATTGGGTGATCAGTGTTGTGTTGGCAGGTTGTTCTCAACGCCCAGGTGCTGTAAAACTCAGCTGTAAAAAGAAGCTGCTGAAAATCAGTTAATCCAGTGAGGGTAAACCTGTATTTAAGATGTGATGATTTAAGATATGATGTGTTAGTTGGTTTTTGTCAGCAGGGACTGGTCTGTGTAGTTTGTTAGTCAGACAGGAAGTTTCACTCGCTGTTCTTGCCTAATTTTTCTTGGTAACCTTGGTGCCTCCTACCATAACAAGTTTGTTAAGGAACCAAAAAAATCAGCTGAATGAGCTCAGTCTGAGCGATGAATGGTCTTTGACCAAGTGCTGCCTGACACGTATTTTTACTGTAGTTGCAATGACGTTTAGTGTTTATGTATTTTGGCTCATAAAAGTAGCTTTAAAATAAGATGCTTATGCAGACAGATTTGATAAAACTGTGAGCGGCAGGGTTGAATTCACATCAATATTCAGGGTGAAGTTAAGGCTCTTAAACACAGTGTGAATCTGCACCAACCCTTCAGCTCTAGATCAGCACTAAGCAGGCATGATGGGAGATGAGGGTGGTCCCATGGTAACTAGACCCAGGTGTTCGTCGCAGCTGAGACGGTGGAGCAGAGTCCAGGGAAGTTAAAGCTAACATATATATACTGACATTAATATGTGTTAGATTGAGTAACGTCTTCAAACAGCCCAGATCGAGCTGATGGAGGGAGCTAGCAACAGACTGAGCAAAGTTAGCGGAAGCATGTGTGACGGATGGGTGTCAAAATAAGGTGTTATAAAATACATGTAATGTTTTGGAAATATGAATAATTGGATTTGGAAATTATTTACCACTTACCCTTAGAAATTAAAAAGTAGTCCGGCCCACTAGATTTTGGAATCACCAACCACAGTGGCAGGTGGACAGAAAAGTCCATTTACAACCCTGGATCTGAACAAACCCTTTAATTTAAATCAGCAATTTAAAGGGGAACTAATGTTTTTTTTCAACCTGGGCCCTGTTTTCCAATCTACTTTTGTCTAAAGGAGTGATAGGATGTACGATATTTGACATTTCTCCAGTACGAAGCTAGGGCTGACCAACTGTAAGGTCACTCCAACGGTAACTTCCTGCAGTACACGGATGCAGAGCTCACTGATATTGAAGAGCGGACGAGGAGAGAGAGGGAGCAGCAACAGGCAGAGTCCGAATCCAGTAAACACAGACGTTCATTTCTTCTTTCCGTTATGTTGTCGGATAATTACACTAACAATCCAAACCTATCTGTGGGAAAAAAAGCACTTTTAGTGGACGTATTTTGACGTTGTTTGACGCTGTCTGAGTGCCCTATTATTTAATATAGCACACGCAAATATTGAACATCCGTCATTTAGACAAAAGTAGATCGGAAAATAGGGCCCAGGTTGAAAAAAACATTAGTTCCCCTTTAAGTTGTTAAATAAATGTAGTGGTGTAGAGGTATAAAGTCATCACTTGGGACAAACACAGCCACAGTAACACTCACCCTCTTCTCTCCTCTCACCATCTCTGTTTGCTCCTCCTCTCCAGCGAGGCATCGACCCCGCTACCAGACAGGACCCGTCCCTGATGGCGATGCTGCTGGAGATGGGCTTCAGAGACCAGCGGCTCAACCAGCGGCTGCTGAGGAAGCACGGCTACAGCCTGCTGCACACCGTCAACGAGCTGGTGCAGATGGCCGAGGACAGCCAGAACAAAGCTGTCAACACTCAGCACTGAGGGAGAGAGGAGACGCTGACGGCCACTGTGAGGCCGTTAAAAACAAAAAAGGAATTTATTTGACTTTGAAACATGATGTAAAGAGAATATTTAGATTCTGACCTGTGTGTCTCTCACCCTCTCGGGTGAAAAAGTAAAGCTATTAATGATCTGTGCAATCGATTGATTTTTCCAAAGGGTGTTTAGTTTATTTGGACCAAGAGTTAACAGTGATAATAAGACGGCAGTGTCTCTTAACGTGGTACAAAAATAAAAGCATTTATTTCTTGTTCAT
Organism: Epinephelus cyanopodus; assembly: GCA_026686955.1. Taxonomy (NCBI): domain Eukaryota; kingdom Metazoa; phylum Chordata; class Actinopteri; order Perciformes; family Serranidae; genus Epinephelus; species Epinephelus cyanopodus. The sequence goes on along the minus strand of CM048933.1, from coordinate 6,379,963 downwards.
TAGAGAGAAAGGAATGCCTTTGCCTTTAATCCAGCTTCGACATTTTGACAAATTAACCACATACACACGTGTAAATGATATGAATAGTGAACCTTTGCCATGCCTTGTTTACCTGGGGCCACAGAGCCTTACGTGTCGGTCAGAAGGAGCAGGAGCTGTAGTCTCGACGGGACAAACGTGTTGCATTTCAGCTCTCCATCTGTAGTGTCTGTATGGCTGTTGTAGCTGCTTCCTCTGCGCTGAAAAATAAATGTCTTATGACAGGGCTCGGCTAGATTCTTCTCACAAATACAGCAATGGAAATTAATATCGTTGAATGTCACAAAAAAGATAGAAATGGAGAGCCAGCTGTCGTTCAAGGCGACGCTACTGAGTATCCTGGGTGTTAAGGGTCAGCGGTGCGGTAGTGAGAATAAAATATTTAAGACTTTTCTCGATTTATCGTAGTGAAATCTGCCTAAACAATGCAATCTTTTTCTGTATCAAGAGTACTGTTATTTTAGACGTTGACATGTGGAATGTATACAAAAACTGTCCGAACGGATCACTGTTCAGACTCGGATGTTTTCTACTGCTTTTTAGGAGACACCTGCATGACAGGTAGAGGCTTTAGAGATGAGTCGTGTTCTCGTGGTCTTAGCACAGTCACGGTAGAAAATGTCCGCTTTGCGTCATCGATCAACACCCCGCCCTTCCTCCCTCTTGCCCTGCCTGCATCCAACTGACATTACACTAACCCAAGCTGAGATGTCTCTAACAACACATTCCTCACTCTCACGGTGGAACCAAGTCTGTTTTATTTCCTTACATTGCCTTTATGAAACATGATTATCAGTTTACTGAGATATACACGTGGTGATTTGACATTTGTGGTGTGAGTGTGCAGATTTAAGTTAACGTCTGTTGTTTTGAATTATTCCTCCTATGTGTTTGTGTTTGTGTGTGTGTGTGCGCGTGTGAGGAGTTTTTGAACCATATTTTCTTTCTGTTGTTGATCGTCCATGTTTTGAAGATTCATGCTCTAGAGAATAATTCTGAATATATCTGCTATGCTTGTCAAATTATTCCTCTGTCACAGAGTGTATACATTAAATTCCCTTCTACTGTCAATCCGCCAATAAACTATTTGCACACCGCTCTCGTCTCCTCTCTGTTAAAGTCTAAATGTAGGTTATCCCACCCTTGACAGTAAATGTCTTCATATGTCATACAGTCCGTGCTAAATTAACTGGATGGTGTCAGAAGTACAGAGGTTACTGACGGAGTTCTGATTATACTGCATTTCTGACAGAATGAGTTATTTTAACAGCCTTTGAGTACTTCAAGGTTACATAACTAAGCAGGCAACTGAATGAGTGTATCGCTGAAGAAATGATTTGAATCACTCGCGATTGATTCATTGTTCGCACAGATCGAATCAGCAGTTCCACTCCCATCCTGCACACTCGCTGCTGAGCTCAACTGAATTGAGAAATGAACGAATCAGTTCAGTACGTTCACTCAACAGATTCGTTCTTTTGAACGATTCGTTCGCGCACGACACAACACTCCTGTCAAAGTCTTATTTTTTTTTTAATGCTTACACGCTGGCGATAGCTGCAGCCAGAAGCATTATGTTTTCAAGATGTCTGCCTGTCCGTCCCATTCTCGCAAACATGCAGTCTCAAGAAGGCCTTGAGGATTTTTTTTTAAATATGGCACAAACCTCCCATCGTACCCAAGGAGGAAATAAGATTTTGGTGGTCAAATGTCAAGTTCCCCATGAACTTGTATCTGTTTCATTCTTGTGAACGTCTCGAAACCACCTCGAGGGAATTTGTCCAAATTTGGCATAAATGTCTCCGACTGGACCCAAGAATAACTGATGATGATCCTGATTAGATTTTAGTGGTCAAAGGCAGTAACATAAGGAAGTTACAACAGGCCTCAACAGGCTATCGTGAATGCATCGTGAGACTTGACATTGGATATCAACGTACATATTACCCAGCAATCATCTGACAGAAATAGCAGAGAAAATTAATCATTTAATTGAATAGTTTTTATAGTTAATTTTTTAATTTTTATAGCCTATGTAGAAAGGTATAGAATTTTGTTTTAAATAGCTACTGAATTCTTTTTTTTTTAATTGAAATTTTAAAAAAGTAAACAATGACGCAGGTTTTGCCTTTTAAAGGACATATGTAGGCACCATTTTGAAATCAGGAACATTTCTGTTTTAATCAATCCTCTTTAAACACAGGAATATTATCAAATAGTGTGTCTTTCGTGAATCTGTTGAGTGAACGTACTGAACTGAATCACTTCCAGAACTGATTCGCTCAGTTGAGTTCAGCAGTGAGCATGCAGGCCGGGAGTGGAACTGCCGATTTGGTCCGTGCGAACGATGAATCACTTGCGAGTCGCGAGGCAGCCAGTGTGCAGGGAGGGACTGCCTGCCGTGTGACGAATCATTCGGTGAGCAACTCACTCGGCGAACGAATCACTCGGTGAACGACCGAATCAAACTCCGATCCCTGAGTGATTCAAATCATTTCTTTCTAAACAAACTTAAAATGTTAGGCCGGCCAGACGCAGCAGCAGCTCAGCCGTGTATCAGCGCAGTGAGTCAGACTACGCAGCACACAGTCAGGGCAAAGTCAATTTGCGTTGTTGTATTGATGTAGTGCATTTATTTTGAAAGACACAGTATATAAATGTTATCCTGTGAAAGAAGACAAGGCATGTAACAGGCAGAACTTGACACGGCGTCCTAGAACATCGACAACCAGCGCACCCAGGACACCTTGCATCACATCTGGACGTGGAAAATCCACGACCAAACATCAGTATGTGACGAGGCTGGAATGTGTTGTCTGTGCAAGGGTAACAAAATCCACCACGCAGCACCTCTAAAGCTCACAAATAGTTATTTACAGTATTGGTGAATCCAAACGAAAACCCTGTCTCAAATGTTTCCTTTAAGGTTGCACGTGGGGGCCAAGAGGGGCCCAGCAGCAGATTTTTGTGCCCCTGTGGGTTCTCCAGGCATGTTATATTAAATAAGATTTTGTGGTCAAACTGGTTAAACTATAATGCTTCCTACATTTGAGTTGCATGCATTTTAAACTGCGTGTGAATACAGTATGTGTTGCATACAGTCTGTCTCGTATAAAGGGTGGAAAGTTAATGAAAAGCAGCGCATGTGATCTGCAGCCTGCACCGACCTGACACCTACAGAAGCAGGAAGTGTTCCTCCCACTTTCTGTTTGTACACACATGAAGTAGTTCGCCTCGACAATTCTCCATGTAGCTTATGTAAACTTTAGATATAAAGAAATCAGCGGTGGAGCGGATTAATTTGGAGTTTAAAGTGAGGTAAGTGCTGATTTCAGTCCTTCTGTCAGCTGCTGTGATGCGGGAAAGACTCTTCCGCATGTTGTGCGTGTTTTACTGGAACAGACAGCTGCATGAGAGCAACAAGGAAACTGATGAAGCCAACAAAACACGTCCTGCGAGTTTATTAAAAGCAACATGGGGTCCGATTGTAGTGATAAACTGAATCCTTTGTGAGCTCAGTTTCCTTAACAGTGTCTTAAAATGTGAGAAATGAAAGTTATAAATGTAATTTAAAGGTAAATAAGTGCGTCACAAAATTCAAAAGGGCAGCATTAAGGGCCTGATATACTCTCACATTAATATTTTAGACACAGAATACTAAGAGGAGGAAGTAATCTGATTATTTAGCCTACTTATGTAGAAGTGTCAGTACTGCAATATACATCCACAGCATCACAAGTAAAAGTCGGGGCAGTTTAATCAAATACAGTGCATCATATTTTATTAGTTTTGTTTGTAAACTAGAAACTACAGTGTCAAATAAATGTAGTTGAGTAAAAGAATGAACATATTTTTAATATTTTCCCTCTGATTTGTTGTCCAGTAGTAGTATAAAGTAAATATATTTAGTTAAATTCCACTACAGCAGGTAATAATGATCAAACATTTTAAACATTTTTCTTATTAGTTTGTGACGTCTAACCTAAAACAACCTCATATTTGACCTATAATCTACTTACATAACATTTTTTTTACATTATGCAGCAGGATATATCTGCGGTTTGTGTCGTCAGTCACTGATCATCCTGATTTTTCATTTTTTTCAGTCTTAAAATGCGAGAATTGAAAGTTGTAAATCTAATTCAACAGTATCTGTGTTTGAGATATAAAATAAATGTGCCACAAAACGCAAAGGGCAGCATTAAGAGCCTGATGTACTCTGAAATTAATATTTTATACACTACAGAGGAGGAAGTACTCAGATTATTTAGCATATTTATATACAAGTGTCAATACAGCAACATTACAAGTAAACGGAAATGTCACTGCATTAGTAATAAGGCCGACAGTGCCTTTGTATGTATCATACTGTTGTATATCATATTATTTTTTTATAATTATTACTGATGCATTAATGTGTAAGTGTTTTACTGCTGTAGTTAAACCAGAAACTACTGTTGTAATTCAGTCTAGCTTGGAAATGACGAACGAACGTGACTTTACTGAACGTGAAACAAAGGTACATTCCATCTCGTGAACGTGCAACTTGTTTGCTAAACTTAAAAACACTACATTTTTCTCCTCTTTTCGTTAAGTATTATGGGTAGCAAGGGATTATGGGTAATGACGTCTGTCGACACAAATACAAAGTAACTGCAGCCAGATTCCTATTACTACTTCTTCTTTACAGTCCATAAATCAATTTAATGTAATGTCCTTGAACTTATTTATAACCCTTGAATTAAAACAAGCTCAAACTAACTACAGTTGTCAAGTAAATGCAGGGGAGTAAAAGAATATAAATATTTTAAATATTTTCCTCTGCAGTCCAGTAGAAGAATATTTGCTGATTGATTGATTTTTGTTTGTGTCACGCACACTTGAACGCTCTTTAGCTGCTCAGTCCAGACACAGAGTATTCTGCCCTCAATCTCAGACCTGGCAAAGAAATGCAGCCACTAAAAGGTTTCCTTTCTGACTCAAAACTTCCGTTTCTCATGATCATCCAGCCAAAAGAAATCAACACAGATAGAGATCATCTTACTGCAAAATACACTCCTCATGTCTTCATAAGGAATGTTGCTCTGCTTCCCCGTCACAGCACAAGACAGCAACACATCACTTAATCGATTTCACATGCACTTATCGCTGCACCACCTCTGAAAAACAATTCTGGTCAGAGATCAGTTTGTCACACTTACACTAAGATCTGTAACAAGATCCCGTACAACATTAGAGCATTAACCTCTATTACACATTTCATATATATCCCATTTTGTCCACTTCACTTCTGTCCTCCATTTTGCACTGTCTGTGTAGCTGCCTATGTTTTGTTGTTTTGCCTCTGTTGATTGTTTCTGTATTTATTCTGCATTGTAATATGATTTTGTTGCAAAACAGGAACCTGCTGAAAAAACAGATTTTAACTGAGTCAGGCCAGCTTTAACTGTAACACGCAATTTTACTTATAAATCCTTTCCTGTACAAATAAAATAAATGAAATGAAAATAAACAGGACAGCAAAACAAGAAATGAACCCCATTCTCACAAAATTACACAACAAACAAATTCTGTCCTCCTCTGGGGCGACGTTAAACCTCCAAGTCTCTACAGCTGATGGTTCCTTAGCACAGCTGTGTGGGGATCTTTGTCTTTTATTAAGATTATACTTCATATAAGGTTCCACACTGAAACTATTCTTTATGATACAATAAGTGTGTAGTTTTGGTTTACACCATATGTCTCTAAACACAGACAAACTTAGACATTTTAATCTTTGTTTTCATTAGTTTGTGACCTCTAAACCTGAGAAAAACATCCTCATAATTGACATGGAATCCAGTTACGTAATCCTTTTTTCCACTATGTAGGAGTATATTTGGAGTTTGTGCAGTCAGTAACTGGTCATCCTGATTTTTTAATTTTACTACAGGATAAGTGCTTCTTCCTGTTGGAAGAATCATAAAATGTCTCACATTTTCAGACAGAAATTATACTTTAATGTGAAAAAGGTTGTGTTCCCAGTGTTTTTATGATGCAGACACTGTCTAGAAAGTCAATTGTACTGCTTATGTTTTACATTTCACTTGTCAAAACAAGGTTGATTTTATCCAAATGTCGACACTATATTCTTCATATATGTATAAACTATATTTAATGTTCATAGTATGAAGATAGTTTATGATTAAGATTAAGATTATGTGTAGCTGCAGTTGACTAAATAAGAAATAAACTAGCAGTAATTCCAGAAATGTAGTTGTGTTGTGTTGTACCAGCCTCGGCTCAGGTTTCACAACTGATGCACATTGTGAAAGCAAAATGATTCAGTGCTTTGATGAATAAGCTCAACCTCCAGTGAAATTCGGGAACTTTACAGTGGTAAGTATGACATCATTGCAACAAAATGCTGGTAGAAACCCTGCATTTATCTGTTTTATCCAAGACAGGACAATTTAATCCATTTAATGCTACTTAACAATTTTACTCCACTACATTTCAGAAGGAAATATTAACCTTTAACTGCACTACATTTTCTGACACTTACAATTACTTTTTACTTTGAAAAATATTTTTACTGCACCGCTACCCAGCAGTATGCAAAGTATCTAAAACTGGCTCCAGAATGATGAACTACAACATTAAAATGTTATTATATGTATACATGAGTGATAAAAACAGAATAATATAATAATCTACAACACTCAGCCATTCTGCATTATGATTACTTTTACTTTTTTAAAACTTCCATTAGTAGCCCGGGTTATTATTTGCTGAAATCACAGAACACAACAGGCCTGTATTTGGGTCAGGCCTTTAATTCCTTTAATACAAAACTGTTGCTCAGCAAAGATGCACACCGCTTTATCCTGTTAAAACAATCCTCACAACTTGGATTCATTTTTATGAAAAACCCTTTGGATTATTTTGATCTGAAGACACTTACAGACTAAAGGAATAACTAACGATAACTTACGATAGACGATACCTTAACGATTGAATTGTTGAGAATCGAATCATTTATATTTGTATATATGATCTGAGGTGGGTCATGGTACAAAAGTGGGTTGCAGATCACAGAACTAATGAGTAAGGAGAAATCTGGACCTCGTGGCTGGACCAGTTGCGAACCACTGCTAATGTTAGCTTAAGTGTGTAGCCAAAGAACTTATATGAAAATGAACTGTTTGACAACCAGACCAGGCCTCTAATTGAGACAAGCCTTTATTTATCAACATGTGCAGCTACACTGGGCTAGTAAAACGGACTGGGCGCTTAATTGAAGTTTTACGGTACTTTAGGTACATTTTACTGATAATACTTGTGTACTTTTGTTTGTAACCTTTCAGGTCAGGACTTTTATTTGTAGCAGTATTTTTAGACTCTGTTATGTAAAGTTTAAGTAAAGGATCTGAGCACTTCTTTAACCACTGTTAGTCAGTCATGCTTAGTGCTAACAACATTCCAGGGTTATGTCAAGTTGAAATGGCACCATAAAATATTGTAACTAGGGCTGTTTTTCTGTCATTCTCACACTGCGGACTCTGCTGACATCCTGACACGAAGCCAAGAATGAGCTTTTATTGGCCATTTAAGGGTTGTTACAGAGAAATTATGTCTACTGTAGTTTCTTTAATATATATAATAAAAAAAATTCTCTGTGAGCACAAGTGTCAAGGGTGGCACGGTGGTGCAATGGTTAGAAGTAGCTATGTTTCCATCCAAAAGTGATTTGAATCATTGGGAATTGCGCATTAAAAGAAATACAAATCCTGTGTGTTTCCATTAAATGTACGGACTTTGGTGAAAACTACGAACAGCCCCCCGGCGACCCCTAACAGGATAAGCGGTTACAGAAATGAATGAACTACAAACATACATAGACTTTGCTAATTAGACAGCTCAAAGTGAAAAATGATAGCAGTGTCTGTTCCCTGTTCTCCCACATAAAACATGTTCTTTTCATATGACAAGCAGGAGCCAGAAGGTCCTTTTTGGTTAATGGCTAAGGCGAAGTCACAGGTTTGTGAGGAAGGCTGGTTTTATAGGTCACTGCACAATACTCTGCTAGCTCTCCAGAGCAACTCAGGAAAGACCATGACGAGAACATTTTCTTTACTGCTGCACTAGGTCTACACACTGTAATTACTGTTTGATGAGTGTGAGTTTTAGGATATTCCAGAAATTTTTGGTCTCTTGTTTTTCTTCTGTAGACTGGACTTTTGCTGAAGTGAAATGGTTACACCGATGAAAAACAGCAAAAACACAGAAGAGCCTGATCCGACAAAAGGGACGGAGACGACAAGGACACTGAGGCACTTCCCTCCGTATGGATCCGTGAATGGAGACACCTGTCCCACATGTCGTGGCACCGGGCGAATTCCCAGAGGTTGGTTTTCTGTCCATTTTCACAATTAAGCAACAGTTAAGCAACTTCAGTGCCTTGACAAACTGAGACCCTCATCCTCAAATAGCTGTTTCAGCAACTAAGGGAACTTAGGCAACCCGAAAGTCACAGCTGTGTCAAGTGCAGCAGCTTTTGTTTAGCCGCACTTTCACATCATTTTTGTGGTAATAAGGCGTCTGAAAGAGATTATTTCCCTGTTTCTTTTCTTGTACTGACAGGTCATGAAGACCAGCTTGTTGCTGTAATACCATGTAATGATGTGAGGCTGAAACCCAGACGCACGTAAGTGATGTATGATTAAATGTCATTTGATAAAAAAAGATTTTGTATGCACAGTATTAGTCTGACTATGTTTATGTCTCTTGCACATGTAGAGATGTTCGTTAAGGTTGCACCATGTCATTTGCTGTTTTGGGTGTTTGCATTTCAGGAAGCTGTACGTTTGCATCTCCATGGCAGTGTGTCTCTTCCTTTGCTGTCTGATCCTCTTCTTCCTCTTCCCTCGGAGTGTCACCCTGACACCTGTGTCTGTGCTGTCAGTCACAGTTTACTTCACACAAGATACAGTTGAAATGGAGGTCACAGTAAGTAACAGGAAGCTGCATGAAGAGTGGAGCCAGTTACAGTCAAGTCTGTGCCACCTCTCATGGCAAGCCTTAATATTTCATTAGTAGGGCTGAAAAGTACTGATTTAGTTTTTACTATTAATGACTTTTGACTTTTTAAAAATGTCATTTTGACCATTTATCTGTAAAACAGTGTTGACATGTTGCAAATACCTCTGTTGTATAAATACTTAATAGAGGAAGTATAAGCTTGTGCAAGGATTTTTATAGGCTAACATAGAAGTTAGTATCGCACTGGTTCTCTTGTTTCAAAAGCCTATGAGATTTTTCCATTGGATTTTGGATTACTGCCGAAAATAAGCTTCTCAAATTGACTTTTGTCTCTTCATGGTCCACACTTACACATGAAATAGGGTAACAGTCAGCTATTTTTGAATGTTAGCATTGATTTCTCACATCGGATGGTGAAATATTTGTAGTTTGAAAGGTCCGACCTAAACGAATAAAGGTTGTAGTTAACGAAACATATGAATATTAATATAGAAGGAGCGATCACTGAGCGCAGCTTCTTTAACTGATTGTTTGAACGTCATCTGGTAGTGGTCATTTCGATTAAAGGCTGACGTCTCGACGACATAATTGGCAATGAGTAAACGCTCTCCCTGCTTCGTCTTAATGATCTAAACTTGATACATTGGGCCGACATCGGCCAGATGTATGTGGCAAACAAACATTTGTGATACTGATACGTTTTAGTTCAGCGAGATAATCTTCACAATTGAACACCACCTTTGTGATTTTTGAAGCTTAAATATCGTCGCCAAAAAAAGCTAACCTTATGCTATATACGAACTACACCATATGGTCACATGACCTAACCTCACCACCATAACAAGACTGTAAAGCCGTGTTCGGTGTAGCTTGGTGTGACGACGTTCTGAAGTCTCATTTAGCCACTTGTTAGCAACCTTTTTGAAGAAAAAAAAACCAGAATATTTGGAGTTCACGAGTGGGTATTTATATATTTATTATTATTATATATTTAGTATGTATATTTATTTTATACATTCTATGGTATTTACTAAGGCTGCCACTAACGATTATTTTCATTGTCGACTAATCTGTCGATTATTTCTTCGATTAGTCGACTAATCATTTCATCGAAAAATGTCTTAAAATGTTGAAAAATGTCGGTCTGTCTCGCCCAAACCCCCAAATTACGTCATCTAATGTCTTGTTTCGTACTCACGCCAAACGGTTTTAGTTCACTGTCATGGGAGAGTGTGTAAAGCTGCCAATATCTGAACGTAAGAAGCTGCAATAAGAGTATTTTGGGGCACTTTTATAGTACTTTTCTATGAAAAAATGACTCAAACCGATTAGTCAACTACTAAAATAGTCACCGATTATTTTAAAAGTCGATTGGTCATCGATTAGTCGACTAATCGTGGCTGCCCTAGTATTTACTGACGTACTTTATATCATAGAACAAAATAAATGCGGAATGCATGTAACTTTTAAAATAATGCATAGAAAAATTATATTATGTAGAAGTAAAGCAATTAGTACCAAACAAAAAGCTAAAACAAGAAAGCTAAAGCTAGAAAATGATGGTCCAACATGTTAGTAATTCACTTTGTCGTACTGCGCCATATAAATTAGTCAGCAACTAAATGAAATGTAAAAAACATGATGAAGGAAAAAGCTAATACAGCAAGCAGCTAACAGTATAATAGCCTCACTGAAAGCTCGGTAGCGTAGCTAAGCCGGCAGCTTTTGGCCGTATTTGTGTTGTATGCTGTGGTTAAGCTACTTTAGGCTACAACACATAGTAAAATTAGCAGTAAGTACCAAGCAAAACTGTTCACTGTTGTACTGTGCTACATAAATTCACAGGATGAATAAAGGCTGCAGGATTGACTGTATCCTCCTACAGTTCATTATACTGTATATTCATGCAATACAAAGTGTAATAAAGTGTAATTTCCACCACCTTTTTATTGTACTTGTCAAAGCACCGTCTACAGAGATCAGTCTGAATTGCATTCACATGACAGGCTGCAGGTAGCTGCTGTTATATGAAGGACAAAGTTCCCCTGAGAGTTTTTAATGATGGAAAGTTGCGTTAGTTGCACCTGATGAGCTGTGTGTCTTTGCCTCTCCAGAATCTCATCAACATCTCCAACGAGAACTATGTGCCAGTTCAGGTTGTGGACTTTACCATTCAGGGTCTGGTCTCTGAAGCAGTTGTGGGCAAGACCAAGATATCCAACATGACCGCCCTTAAGGCCCGCTCACAGAATTCGGTGAGTGTCACACAGGATGATTCACATCAAAATGTACTGACGATGTATTTGTCCTACAATTAATTTCTCTTTCGTCTTTTGCAGTACACTATGCAAATTGACCTGCCTCTCACCGATAAAGGCTTATAGTAAGTGTGAAATATTGTGTGAAGATGATATAATACTATTATTATTGTTTGAATTCAGCACAGGTCCACACGTCAACTGCTTTTATCTCTTTCAGCACTTACTGCACGTCGAGCTCTATCAAGATTCACACGTTATTTCTGGAGCTGCAGTAAGTGTCAATTTCTATCTCAAAATCAGCAGAGGAGGCAGCAGCCACAACACAGCTTATCTCAAAACCACAGGGTATTTAAAGAAGGGTCACAAACCACAGCCGCACAGGTTCTCTTAAAAACAAGGGTCAGATCTTGAAATCTGAAATGTTCTTTTCAGATGAAACTAAAAGACACGATAACACAGACACATGAAAGTTCAGTTCTGGTTTTTGGACGGAGAGTAAGTGGATTCTAACCACGAAAATGAACTCTGGCTTTTTAATGTTCACTTCTGTTTTGTAAACACTATTTCTGCTTGTGACCAGCTGCTTTGTACCTCAAATGTGGTCAAGAGTTTCCCCCGAAGCATCTGAGTGAGTCACATTTGAACTCAAGATGCAAGTACATGAAAAGAAATGACAGCAAACCTTGTATGACACAAACTAAATACTCCTTAATATTACATTACACTAATTTGGCAGATGCAGGTGGTAACATCAGAACCTGTCTTCTAATCAGCTTGTTTTAAACCAGGCCGTTCTCATGCCCCATAATGCACCAGATTTCGTATACAACCATGTAATAACGAGCCACTAATTTGAATATAACCCAATTAACTGGGAAGGCTGCGATCATGTGACCAATGCGCTGATGGTGGTGAAAAGGAAGTAGTATAAAGAAGGAAAGTCCACATAACGGGGGCGTCAAACAAATAGGAACGTCCACTAGCAGACCTGTGTTTGTGTCCGGTGAGAAAAAATGTGAAATTTGAGTTATTTTAACGTACGTCAACACTGTGTTTCTTTTCCTAAACCTAACCTACAAGACTTTATATCAGCTACGGAAGGTGACAATGCCCAACCATGACTTATTTACTGAACCTATGTAACTTTACTTTTGTAAACCTAACCTACGTAACTACTTTCCTGAACTTAACCTACATAACTTTACTGTCCTAAACGTAGCTTTACTCTCCTAAGCCTAACCTAAGTGACTTTACATTTGTTCACTTAACCTATGTAACTTTACTCTCTTAAACTTAACCTACGTAAATTTACTCTCCTAAACCTAAAAAACGTTATTTTCGTTATTCTACGCAACTTTACATTACTTTACTTTACTTTACTTTACTAAACTTAACCAATATAACTTCATTGCCCCAAACCTAAGTAACTTTCCTTTCTTAAACCTAACCCACGTAACTTGATGTGCAACTTGACTAACCATAACCTATGTACATTACGTTGCGTACATACCTTGTCATCAAGCACGTACTGTGATGATGCCCAATCATGTTTCTTTTCCTAAACCTAACCTACTTATCTTTATGTTAAGTATGTGACACTTTAGTCTAAGTACATAACAGGATGACACCATTTGTCGGACACTTATTTGTTAGATATTATACATACAATTGTATGTGCATTTTTCGAAGATATCATATCAACCATTGTATGAGGATACTTTGATTAAACATTAAAAAAAAACTTCAAACTGCAAACAAGCCACAATAAAATGCTTCAAAGCTGCAAACCACATTTTTCGCAGTTTAATTTTGCTATATGCAGTAACTGTGAAACGATTGTATTTCTTTATGCCGTGGATAAAAGAACAGTTGGATTTTGTTCTTATGATAAAACTTGAAAATGCATGAATTTGTTTTTTTGGCCACCTGGGGGCAGCAGAACAATTTGAGAACACAACATGGACATATTATCACCTTGTAAAGTTGTAATGGTGAACAGAACGGTTATTTACACACCAAGCAGACACAGTAGCATTCATGTGGAGTCGTATTTCTCTACTTTTAGCTCTGTTTTGGTCTCAATCAATTCTTTTTAAAAATATCTGGCTCTTTTTGTAGACTGGAAAGAGCTAAAAGACACTAGAACACTACATTATACACGGCATGTGCTCCATTGTAAAAATAATTAAAAAAAATAATTAATATAATGTAATAGTATATAATAATATATATTAATATAATAGTGCAGCTTTTAAACTATGAAAACATGCTATCTCTAATAATGTTTTTCGTCCTTTCCCCCCCAGAATGACGATGAATATTTCTTATCTCTCTCACGTGGAGCAGCTGTCTCTGGACACCTTCGAGTACATCGACTGTGGCACCAACTCAACAATCCCTCATCCTGTGAGATGATGAAATCCAAATGAAAAACACCAAAGTGGGAGTGTGAAATCATGAATATTCTGGCTGCATCGCACCCTTTTCCTCCTCTGCGTGGGATGTGACTTTGTGAATGACAACTACTGTAAAAATGCATCTTATCCACTCATCCATGTCTTTTACTTAAGAAAAACTCCCAGTGAAACAATGTTGAAATACTGAAGTAGATGAGCAACAAAACAAAGTACCAAGCAGCACATAGTAAGTAAATGTACTTAGCTACACTCCACCACTGATCTTATTCTGTATGTTGTTTTAGCATACCTCAAGACTTTAACCAATCACTACAATGTAATTATTTTAAGATCAAGATGATTCAAGTATACTTATATCCTTAAATGAAGGTTTTATTGCTCTTATTTGATTGAGACCTGCCTGTATTTTATTTGATGTGTAAATTTCCTTAAAAATGTGACTCACTTTACAATGTTTTTGGGGCAGGATGCCATATATTGTGTAAATAAGATGTTAATCTCTGATAATCTTTTGCACTTCATTAAACTGTAGCATTTAAAGTCCTGTATGGTAGACTGTCTGTTTTTAATATCTATTTTCCACTGGTGACTTTTGTAGACACCGCGTGAGTCAAAAGGGTGTGTACACACTCGCCCAGTTTAACCATGAAAACTTCGCGATAGTCACTACCATTATGTATCCAGATATGTCACAATTTCTGTTCATATTTTGCAACGTAACTTTTGTAGTCACACCAAAATGAGCAAAAACAAAAGTGAGTAAAGGATATGAGTACTTCCATATCACAGAGTGCAGCTCGGATAACAAAACACACAGTTTAAACCTTTGTCCTTCCGGAGTGAAACATCCAACGGTGACAATGTTGTTTCTACCTTCATATACTTGAGCTCCAAATGCATAGTAACACAGTAAATACAATTCATTTCCTCTTACACCTTTATTTTGCTGCAGCTCTTGAAGTTCTTGAGAGTGGACACAGGGTGGAGCCAAAGCTCTGTTACACTGAGAACAGACGTGGCAAACTGTGGCAAATTACTTGTCTACCGAGCAAGAGTCCGTTAATTTATCCACTGAGGAATATGCTTGACATATGTTTGAATATGTTGTTACATTTAAGGGAACCATTGTACTTTTTTAGTGCATTTAATTACTGGTAACTTTTCAGATCAAGATTTTATACATCAAACATGGTCAGTGTCACAGCTCAAGTTTCTCAGGTTGTGTTATTTTTTTTTATCTCTTTCATTCATGTTGTTTTCAGTTTTACTCCTCTCGTTTCAGATCACTTCACATCCTGCCCCTGTGTGTTTCCCCTCCGTTTTAATGACTTCACCTGTGTCTGATTGTCTGTCCCGCCCTGATTAGCCTCACCTGTGTCTCGCTGTCCTTCCAGTTCATCTTCTTGTGTGTCTTGCATTCCAGTCTTTTGTTTCCCAGTGTCCTTTTCTTGGTTTTTTGGATTTATCCTGTTGATTGCCTCTGCCTCATCCCTGCTGGATTTCTTTGCCTTCACTGGTAGTCTGTGAACCAAACCTACTTTTGACTGGTAGAAACTGGTCTCCAGAGTGGTGCGTTTGAATCCACTCTCACCTGGTTCATCAGTTGTTACAGCTGACTTTTAAAATCCAGTATGCAGTGTTCAAGATGAATGTACCAAGTATTTACAGATGTTAAAATCAGCTCTACCTGGACAAAATTCAGACCCTCATGTGGTAATGAATCAGGAACAAAATTCTAATAATAAATACATGATAACTGTAAAACTTTAACTTTGTATTGCAGCACTGATTGACCTCCATAGTTACACACATGATTAAATCATAAGGTATGCATTGATGTAGATATGGATGGATTACTGAACAGTCCTACCAGGCCCAGGAGCTGTGTCAGGGGAGGCCCCTGGCAGTGTCACTCGAAGAGCCCCGTACCGACCAGGAAGAGACACAGAATGCCAACAAAGAAATATTAAACGAGCACAAGAGATGCCAAACAACTGCAAAGGTATGCAAAGCATCTACAAAGAGACACAACATGTATTCTATGTGTCTTATGTTCCCATTTGTGTTGATTGTAATGTTGAATGCATGTTTCATAACGTGTTAATTTGCGTGGTCCCTAAGGTTTAATGTGTTATTAAATGTTTTTAAAGCTGTGCTTTAGGGCCCAGATGATGAGGATCCTAACAAACAAACATACAAAATGACTAAAAGAGACACAAAGCAGCTAGAGAGAGAGACAAAACAACTACAAGAGAAACCAAAGACTAGAGAAAGGGGGGATAAACAACCAAAGACAGAAAACACAGAGACACAAAAATGACCACAAAGTTTCAAATAACCAAAAAGAGACACAAAACAACTACAGAGACTCAAAATTACCACAAAGACACACAAACTTTGACCACAGTCTGACAAAGTGACTACAAAAAGACACAAAACAACTACAAAGAGACACAAAATGACCACAGAGAGACACAAAAACAGCTATAGACTCAAAAATGACCCCAAAGAGACACAAAGCAACTACAGAGACACTCAAAATCACTACAAAGAGACGCAAAACGACCACAAAGTCTGACAAAAGGACTATTAAATGACACTAAACAACTACAGAGAGACACAAAATGCCCACAGAGCGACACAAAGCAACTGCAAAGACACACAAGATGACCACAAAGAGACTCAAATTGACCAAAAGTTGACACAAAACAACTACATAAAGACACAGAACAACTACAAAGAGACACAAAAACAACCACAAAGTCTGACAGACTACAAAAAGACTAAACAACTACAGAGACACACAAAATGACTACAAAGAGACACAAAACAACTACAGAAACACAAAAAGTGACCATAAAGTCTGACAAAAGTTCTACAAAATGACACTAAACAACTACAAAGAGACACAAAATGACTATAAAGAGACACAAGACAGAAAAGAGACACAAAATGGCCATAAAGACACACGGAATGACCTCAAAGTCTGACAAAACAACTACAGAAAGACACAAAACAACTACAAAGAGACACAAAAGACCATAAAAACACTAAAAATAACCACAAAGAGACTCAAAACAACTACAAAGAGACACAAAACAACTACAAAAGTGCACAACAAGCATTGACACAGACACTCCAAATGACTACAAAGAGACTTAAAATGACCACAAAGACAAACAAAGCAGTTACAAGCAGATGCATATCCACAGAGAGATGTGTAATGTCGACAAAGAGATGCAAAATGACCACACAAGAGGCGAACCGACCTAAAAAACCTGGTGGGCCATTTGCATCCCTGTGCTCATGACCATTGTCTCATAATCCAGCCATGGTTGTAGATTAAACCCCACATTAGTATGAAAGTATTAAAACAATTACTTTGCTAAATACAGCATCAAAGAGCTGCTTATATGTTGATGCGTCAGTAATTTAATGATCTAATATAATAGACAGTATTTCTGTGTTGAGACGGGCTCACACACACCGTGCAGTTCACGTCTGTACCAGCAGGGGGCGTGAGGTGACTTTTTAGGATGGCCGTGACGTCACCGGGGCTTTAGGTGCTGTGCGCTCGTGCCTCCCCGGAGCTCCTCAGTGCTGCCGGAGCAGAGGAGGCGCAGGAGAGGAGCAGGAGAGGCGCAGGAGAGGAGCGGATGTGACCGCCGGGACAAACATCATCTGTCTACTATGGATGTGTTCATCGCTTGTGGATGATGATTCCTCCTCACACTTAAAGGTATGAAGCCTTTTGTTTATAATGCACAGAGGAGGACTGTTTATCCTGCGCGTGATATTCTACATGCATTTTATATTAGTAGTGTTAATGGTGTTTGCTTATCCCTTAAAGTTCACCTTAAAGGATATTTTGAAGTTGTTTAATTCAATTGAACATTTGAAACACTATTAATAACATGCAAATGCAAACTAGAGGGTTTCCTGCAGGAGAGGAGGGAAATTAAAGTGGCTGAGGTTGTTCCTAACATGCAGCCAAGTCTCAAAAACATAAAATCAAGGAACATGACTGTGCAGTTTTCCTTTATGAATGCTTCCCCTCGTGAGTAAATAGCCTGTGTTCCTGCAAACACGCAGTGTCTGTTCTGTCCAAAGGCAGCTGTTTGATGGGCATCAGGATGTCAACAACAACCGGATTAGTGCTGCTGCAGCAGTCCTCACAGACACAGTGAATACATATCATCTATCTGCTGCACTGAAATCAATCTGCCCGCCAAGAAAAGCCCTTCAGGTTTAGCAGTGTTAAGAGGATTTAGGCTGTGGATAACCTCAGCCACCCAGTTAGCTGCTGTTATGCTCTGTAATGTGGCCAAGACCTTTTTTTTTTATTGTTTTTATGTCACAGAATGTGAAGTTACTCAAGTGTGCAGCCACAGTGAACAGTTGCTTTGTGCTCACAGTGAGGTGATAACTTTGAGGGAATGTCACGCTGATTGAGTGAAATTGCATCAAGCTCTTAGATGCTGATAATTATCACTGTTGTAAATGTCTCCTCTGCATTCTTTAGGTGTCACATTCCTGCAGCCGCCATTGTCTCCTCATTAAATGTTAACTCTGTGTTTGTTTTGATAAGGTCTCCAGCACCGTCTGACCCCGCCAGGAACAAATGCCACTCGGCTGAAAAAGGATTAAATCAGGAATCTGTCACCTCACCTAAGTAGGTGCGAGTTGCTGGCTGCAGCCATGGGGAACCAGCTGACTGATATCGCTCCGAACACGTCCTTCCTGCCAAACTTCCAGTGTTTGCACGTGGTGGTGATCGGGCTGGACTCGGCGGGGAAGACGTCTCTGCTCTACAGGCTCAAACTGAAGGAGTTTGTGAAGACGATCCCACCAAGGGCTTCAAACGGAGAAGATCAAGGTGGCCGTGGGGACGTCTCGGACCATTAACTTCCAGGTGTGGGACGTGGGCGGCCAGGAGAAGCTGCGCCCGCTGTGGAAGTCCTACACCCGGCGGACAGACGGGATGGTGTTTGTGGTGGACTCCACCGAGCTGGAGCGGATGGAGGAGGCCAAAGTGGAGCTCCACAAGATCACCCGCACCTCAGAGAACCAGGCGTCCCCGTGCTCATACTGGCCAACAAACAGGACCTGGATTCAGCCATGTCTGTCAGCGAGGTGGAGAAGCTGCTCTCCGTGCACGAACTGAGCATGTACACGCTGCATCACGTGCAGAGCTGCAGCGCGGTGGACGGCCAGGGGCTCCAGCCGGGCCTGGAGAAACTGTACGACATGATCCTGAAGAGGAAGAAGATGGTGAAGCACAACAGGAACAGGAAGAGATGAACTCTGTTGGAGACACGAGGAGATTTATCCACGGTTGAGACACTTCCAAGCTTAATGGTCCCTTTTTAATGGGGGAGCGATTTGTGCCAACACAACAACAATTACAGGCGGCCGCAGGGTCAGGAGAAATGGATTTGCTCATAATAACCGAAGCAGTATTGACACATTCTTTGTTCTGCGATCCCGCAGCTGCTCTTCAGATGATAGAGATTTAAAGGGAACTGTGATAGCTTAGTCTTCACTAAGTGCTTTTCTACACTTGTTTTAAAGACGAATCCTAACAAGACATCTTCCTGTTAACTGACTAATATATGAGCACATTTAAATCCATGTGGCAGGTCCCTAATGTCCTTATTATCCTTAACCAACGTGCACAGACTCCACTGAAATAGCTGTTTTTGTTCCACGGATGCTTCCCCGAAATATTTATTACACATTTTTGTGTTTGTATTGGACAGAGATTTTTTTTTTTTTTTTTTTGTAAATGATATGAAATGAAACCGCGGTGAAGGAGCACCAAACGATATTAAATTTAATTGCCATGGAACAGTAATCCTAAGTGCATTCCCTTCATGGCCACAGAGGTTAAGTTTCAGTTATTAGAACAATAATGTTTATACAAATTGTACATTTTTGTAACACTGAAGACTTAATAAATCGAAACACTGTACAGAACGCTGATCGCTTTCCTTGTAGTTTATGGACGTGAATGAACATCTTTATGGTTCAGGCTCGGGGCCAGAAATGGTGAAAATAGTAAAGATTGAGCCAAATGATGAAATGTTTCCAAGACAGATTTGGACTAAGGAAAAGTAGGTATGGTTTATTTCAAAGAGGAGGCTTGTTGTTTCCTCAGTTCCTCCACTACTTTGTTGTTTTGGATTTCTAGCCCGCAAATTTGCTGTTTTGGTTCACTCTTATTCCTGTTTTTTGTGAAAAAGTTCTGATTAGCCCACTAGACCCAGCACCAAACTGCAGATAAACAAAGTTAGAGTGGAGTCATTTAGCAGCGAAAGAGTCAGATGTTTTCCTCAGGAATTGTTGGTGACCAAAAGTAGAGCTTTTGAATGTGTAAACAGGCAACTTTTTTTTTTACTATTAACGACACCATATTAGCCAAAAAGTTGCAGGCTGTCCTCATGCACTGTTCATATGTAACATTCCTATCTGTGATCACGTGATCAATGTGGTGATGGGAGTAAAGAAGGAAGTAGTTTAAAGAGCAAAAGTCTGCATAGAGAGGCAGTTGTGGTGGTAGATGGTCAAACAAACACAGGACTTCAATGCAAGACACTGGTGTTTGCAACAATGTGAAATCATGAAAAGTTCAAGCAACTTTAGGGTATGTTGTCATGTTAAGTAAGGTTTCTTCTTCTCCACCTTAACTATATGCAACTTTTCTCTCCTAAATCTAACCAATAAGTACGTAACTATATGTTAAGTATGTAATGTGACGATGCTCAACCATGTTTCTTTTCCTAAACCAAACCTACATAACTTTATGTTAAGTATGAAACTTAAAGTTAAGTTCTTTATGTGATGAGACTCAACATAATTTTTTTTCTAAACCTAACCTACGTAACTTTTTTCTAAACCAAACCAACGCAACATTATGTTAGAAAGGTAATGTGACAACGTACAACCATGTTTCTTTTCCTAAACCTAACATACATAACATTACGTTAAGTACATAACTTTAGGGTACAGTAAGTACTTAATGTGACAACACTCAACCTAATTTTTTCCCTAAACCTAACTTAAATAACATACATAACTTTATGTAAAGTACGTAATGTGGTGTTGCCCAACTTGTTTATTTTTCCAAACTTACCCTATGTAACTTTACTTTCTTAAACATAACCACTATAACATTACGTTAAATACATAACTTTAAGTTAAGTACATAATGTGACAATGTTTCCATGTTTCTTTTCCTAAACCTAACCGACCTGACGTTACTTTTCTAAACCTAACCTACGTAACGTTACATTAAGTATGTAACTTTATGTTAAGTACGTAATATGATGATACAAACTATTTTTCTTTTCCTAAACCTAACCTACGTAACATTACATTAAGTACGTAACTTTAGTTTACTTACTTAATGTAACGATGCTTAACATGATTTTTTTTTTTTCCTAAACCTGACTTGCATAGCATATGTAACTTTATGTTAAGTACGTAATGTAACGCTGCCCAACCAGCTTATTTCCTAAACCTAACCTACATAACTTAACGATGGTACGTAACTCAAGTTTATTTTCGTAACTTTATGTTAATTACGTAATGTGACGATGATCAACCATGACTATTTTCCTTAATCTAATCTGACTGGTAGGGACGCTAATCTGTTAGGTATCATACAAACCACTGTACGAGGATAAGATGACGTTTCTTAAAGCTAGTTTCTGCTCCCCCCTCCAGTGACCAAAAAATGTGACGCAGACGGTTGTTGTATTATAAAATGACTTGAATCCAAATCTTAGAGTCTGCAGATGTGACCCTCAAACCTATTAAAGCCTGAGTTGGCAAATTAGGCTTTCACAGAGAAGGAGAGTCCTCTCGTCCTCCCCTCCTCCCCCACACCAACCAAAACAATCCATTTGCTTTGATTCCCACCTCCTAGTCTGCCAGCTGCTGACATTGTAATTGCATCAATTAGTGGTGAGGAGGTTCAGAGGTGGTTCAGTCCTGTGGAGTGATCATGAGGGACTGAACCACCTGAGGCCACCTCCAGCAGTAGATGCTTTGCTGTACTGTACCTCTGATGCGCCGACTTACAAACCAAAACAGGATGAAGTCACGAAAGTTTGGGTGGAGAGCACTTAATTCAAGTCAGAGGCACTACTTCTGATCATAATGAGTCTTAAACAAAGTCGTTTGTAGTCATGTTTAGATGTTTAATGACCCTAAATAAGCACAATCTTTATGAGACATCATAACTGTGTGTTTCAATGCAGTAAAGGATGCCTGGTGTGTTAAATGCAAACAGACCTTTTGATTTTTCATTATTTTTACTTCACTATTTTGAGAATTCTGCGTCACAAACACGTCTCTGTGTGGAAATAGAGGTTGCGGCTGTTTTTGCATTCACACTTGAATTTAAAGCCATCAAAACAAACTATTTCTGATGTGTCATGTAACAGCTTATTACTGTTGCGTCACCTCATGACCAGCGGAAACCATTAAAGCTATTTATGGCAGTTCTGCAAGTGTTAGAGGGTTTTAATCCACTTATTTTCCCACTATGTCAATATGATATTATGCAACAAATACAAGGTCCAATCTACAGGTCGCACATTGTTGACCTGCTTACCATCAATGTGTGTGTGCGTGTCCCTGCTGCGCCGTATTTGTCTTGCTCAACATGACGAGATAATGACTTGTTGCCTCCTCGGATGCCTCCCGCTGAGTGTTCTTAAATGCTGAATGTCAAAACAGACATAAATGCATGCGCATATAATATGAAAAGACACCCACACGCCCACGCACAGACGCAAGCACACACGCTCACACCTCGACTCCTGTGACCTCACCGTCCCCATTATTAACATCACCGAGCTCATTAAAAACTTTCAAGGATGTCTTTTGCAGAATCATCTTGACACAGCAGCTGGTCTCTGAATAAATTAGCATCGTGATGTGGTGTTTTCAACAGCTGAGACGCACTGTGGGCATGTGGAGGCATCAATCCGCCGACGAAAAACACTCTGCGACAGAGATTCTCCGAGTAGAAGGTGTAAAAGACACTTGTGCTGCAGCTGAGGAAACGTGCTGCTGTGCTGACAGTACTGCACACTTGATTGACTCGCTGAATTGGAGCCATGATCCATCCAGAGGGGAGGAAACCTGTGGGAGCTGCACGTGCGCGCGCTTTTGTTTGCATGTTTCTGTCACACGCTGAGGAGTCTCCCTGTAATTCTCTGTTTCTCTGGTGCCTCTTGCGTGTGTGCACAGCTCAGCTCAGCTCTACTCACTTTTTTTTATTAGTTTTCCATTCAGGGTTCCAATTGAGTGGAGCCGATACTAAAAGGTGGAGTTTATTCAATCATTTTTAAATGCCTAAGCAATTGTTTTTAGTCTCTTGAACCAGACTTCACAAAGCGGCAGCGGGCAAAACTACGCTGTACAACTAACAAAGTGTAGATGTTCCACTGTTGTCGATAAAAGGATTTAGCATATCGTTATGGTAATTACCTGAAGATGTCCGCAGTGGAAAAGAGAAAATGACCTGGTACCAAATGTAAGTTTAGTCGAGTTGAGTCAAATTACGCAGTGGAAATGAGGCATTACAGTAAACACAGGAAAGAGGGAGCCCTGGGACTTCTATGTGTCAGAGGATTAGATGCACCAAGCTCAGTTTATCCCTGGAATCATGTGGCATAAATCAAAGACAGGCTCAGTCAGTCAATCAGTCAACCCAAGGACATGAACAACCCTAATGATTCGTCCTGTTCTCCCCAGGAAAGATAATGCAACTAGAAAAGTGCAGTCAGTCGAGTGCAGATCTCCACCAGCCGAACTGATTGTGGCCATAGACGATTCTTGTAACTACAGCAGCAGCATGTTCCAGAAGCTAATAAAAAACATGCCTTGTTTTTTTGTTGTTTTGTTTGTTTTTTTGATGGATATAGACAATATAATTATTAGGATGAATGTATTTTCAATAACTTAAACACAGCCACAAACCTTTGATCCATGTTGTTCATAACCAGACTTTTATGGTATAAACTTTGTCTGTAGGTTAAAGCACAAGATACATTTCTGCAGAGGTGCACATCAGGCTATGGCAAAATGTACGGTGTAGGTTCTACGTCAATGCAGAGTCTACGTCGATTTGGGTCAATTTGACAGAAGTATAAGTCCCGCTTAAAATGGCAGTTAAGCTAACAAAAACAGGGACTAATTAATCTCGTTTCGTGCCTGACTTTAACTCATCAGGTATTAAATTAATTGGCCTGCAACAGATGGTAAGGCTTAACTGGCTGGTTAAGAGGAGTGAGGAGTTAATGATGGTCTACAACAGACAGTAAAATGGGTTTTTCAGTAATTTTGAATCACTGCAACCAAGAGATCTTTGAGCATCTTTGAGCATCTTTGAGCACTGGGAACCACAAATGTATGTACAACATTTCATGGCAGTAAATCCAGTAGTTGTTGAGATATTTTAATCTGAATCAAAGTGGCGAACAGACTGACGAAGGGACTCGTCCACATTGATATTCAAAGCGCCATAGTGCAACTAAAAACAGGAACACAAACACCAGTTTTGATCAGCGGTCTGGGGGACGTAAACAAGCCTAACGTTCCTCCGCCTTCTCACAATCATAAAAAAAGTAACAGAATATCCAGATAAATAACCGCAGAGCCGTAACGCTCTGCTGCTGCTGCTGCTGCTGCTGCAGCCTCCATACAGCCCCCATGGTGAACAGCAATAGGGCGCTGGGCACAAATCCAAGCCTCTTAAACGCATCCAAACGGGGCCTAGACATAATTTTTCCATCACCATGGCAACCCGAAGTCAGCAGTCACTAAAGGGTGACCTGTGAGGGCAGCTGTGGGGGTCAGATTGCTTTCTGTGGCTGGATGTCCAATACGGCGGAGGTTACTGAGCAGGCAGGGAGATTAGACGAAGGAGCTCAGATCAATACTGGAATCCTGGTATCTGTATTTCCTCTCCCACATTTTTTTTTTTACATCTTTATCTCCCTCTTTGTGTCCGTATTTAATCTGCTCAGTTATTAAGTCGTCGACAACCTCTTGTTTTGTTTTCTCTTTCACTCTCTGCGTCCTCTTTCAAAGTATCGATGACAGTGTCTCAAGTTCCACACCAACAGTCTTTCTAGGTAGTCGACCTTGTTGACATTGCTGTGGATGTAGGTGGATGTAAGGGGAGGAAGGGGCGAGGCAGAGGGAGTTGTTGTTAGTACCGGACACGCTGCAGAGTGAAGGTCCTTTGTGGGTTGAAAAGGGACAATGTTTGTGGGAGGGCTGGATTAGTTGCTTCAGCTTTTATTCCCGAAAGGTCGTAAAGCTGCCACTTGGCCTTCATTTAGAGCCGAGCCTGTAGGATTGAATGGATGTGGAGGGACTGAAGCTTGACTCCACCACAGAGTGCAGTCTTTCACCCCCCGCGGCTGTGAGTGAACAAACACACAGGCTGTATTTCTCAGATGTGAAAAAGACGGTGTCACAGTGGGTGGGGCTTCTGTGGTTGTATGAAATCGTCTTTACCTCTGAGGTGACCCCCGCACCAAAACATATGGATATGATCATCTGTTTTATTCATCTGTCGACGTCGGCTAAAAGTCGTCGTCATTTTCATTTTATTTGTGAAGAAAGGGTATCACATCAGGGGTCAGGGAGCATTTAATCATATTCATAAATACAATCAAAGTCAGAGTCGAGGATGATTCATCGCTCATGGGAACCATGAGGAAATTATGGGCCTCATATTTACTGTGATTTAGACTTTACTGCCAAACTTGTTCAGCTGCAGGGGGAATTTAAATATGACTTCATAGATGATTTCATGCCTTCACACAGACTCTCAGAGGGTCCAGATCAAATGACTTTTCAAGAAGAACTTTTTCATGTGTTCTGTTGGTGTGCAGTTCTCATGATGGCGTCATTTTAAACATCTGGTTTTGGATTATTATAAAGAACTGGAAATTGAAACCTTCTTTACATCTAAAGGTGGATTTATACTTGTGCGGTGGTGTGTCTGTGTCACTCTGCAGTTACACCTCCAAAACAACAGTGGACGGCGGGGTTTCTGTGAAGTGCTGTGAAGTTTAGTTGATTCAAAACACACATTAAACACACATTAAACACGGCTTAATAGAGACAATGTCAAACACAAGTACACAAATCAGCTTCACTATAACTTGCAGCATTCACAGACAAACACTTGTCTTTATCTGGACACATTTTCCCCACAAATACATCATGCTAATGTTATTAGCACAAGCCTATGGCATTTTACATTGTATAAGTTAGCCTAGCAGCTAGCAGAGATTTCCTCTGCTCATATGAAGCCAGGATAAATCACACACACGACTTAAAATGCTATTTTTGTGGAGGCTTTATTGTCTTCACAATTTATTGTTTCTTATCTGTGAAATTAAAGTAAATAAAAGCTTTGTTTCCACTGAGGGAAATGGTTTCAGCTTACAGAAACAGACAGGAGGTCTGCGTCGCCATGACATATAACATTTCTAGCGAGGTGCACGTCAAGCCATGGCGGTGTTGATTTGACACAGAAATATAAATCCCGGTTAAGGTTTTACAACATATTTTCTTTCGTTGTAATTTCGCAGCAATTTATCAGCCCAGTCATCAGGAGAAAAGATTCGCATTGTACTCTTCTGCAAACGACAGATGCGTTATGTTTTTACATTCTTATACATCATATATCTCTAAACACGGCCATGATATTTTTTTCTAAACCTAACCACATGCTTTGATTGCACAAGGAAATAAACATAAATATGAGGTGTTTTACCTCCACTGTAAGTTTATGTTGAAAGAGACTTTGCATCTAACGAGCAGAGTCTGTTGAAAATGGAAGTGTATTTCAAAAAACTTAACTACACGGTAGTTATACCACAGCATTGTTAAAGTTTCAACGTATTCGCTTCATGATAACAAATGTAATATATCCACACTTTGCAGAGGTGTAGGATGCCAACATTTATTCAGATGATTGGTTTGATTAATCCAGCGTACTCCCACACCACCATCCTGGGTCTACCCCTGATCCCACACTAGGATTACCCCGAAACCCATCTGGCGCTTGCCAGCCAGCGGGGGTTTACACGATCAGTGCCCAGTGGCCACAAAACACCAGCTCTGATTAATCCCGACTATTACTGCCGTTTAAAACCAGACAGAAACCCAGATAGCTGTGGATCAGACGTGTTGTGAGGTGCTATATCAAGATCAGAGCCGTTTATTTGTGTCACCCTGCCAGTGGGCGGATCTGGGAATGTGCTGACTCTGGACTACGGGGCTAGATTTAATGTAATGGGATGATCTAATGTGGTGGCAGGGGACATAAATAATTAGAGCAGTTAAAGATGGACTCAGAGATCAGGACGGTGAGTCACTGCATGCTAAATGAAGACGCCTCAGGAGGGGCAGCAGAGGAGACCCCTCGCCCTGGATGGACAGAATATAGAACAGGCCGAGATAATACAGTACGGACGATCAGGGTAACTAAATTATACATTAAACATACATGAAGAAAATGGATGCTGGAGGACGTCAGGTAGCTTCAGGTGTCTCCAAACTCCAAGAGTCTGACCACACAACCTCTTCTCCACCATGTCAAATAAAGTAAACAGGAGCAGCGGGAGTATCCAGCACAGGCTGTGGCACCAGACTCTAAAACGAGCTGACAAAGTGCAGCTGAGGCCAAAACATGAGCAAATGGAAAAAGCGCCGAATCATTTAACAGCCAACAAATTAACGTTGATATAGACTCAAGTGAATGACCACATCCCCCTGTGGGAATGAACTCAGTGTTGTCATATCAGCTCGGATGGTTCCTGTGTCGTTATGGCCACTGGAGGACTGGGATTTAACAACAAAAAAACCCCTCCTCTTTATCCGAGCATGATGCCGGTCCTGGTTGGAGGGCCAGCCTGGCAGTCTGGCCAACTTCAGACCCAGGAACAGTGAAATCTTTGATAAAATAACATGAAAAAGCAACAAAAGGAATGCTGTGACGGCTTGTGGAGGACCGGAGCGTACTGGAGATGAACAAAAAGGCCACTATGGGCGCCTCATTTGGGAGACCAAGCCCCAAATACCAGATCTGATCCGCATGGGTTCCCCTTTACAACCTTGGTCAAGATTCCTGGGTTCTTCTGCACAATACAGTTTGCAGTCCATCGTGCAAACACAAAGAGCATTCATAACTCAGATATTCTTGAACTGAGTGAGTCTGTCATCTTCCTCTACATGTCTTCACGTTGTGTGTAAGGAGGTCTGATGATACTGCAGCTTTTTTTCCATTTCTCAAACAAAGCCAAAGCTGTTTTTGGACATA
Organism: Epinephelus cyanopodus; assembly: GCA_026686955.1. NCBI lineage: Eukaryota > Metazoa > Chordata > Actinopteri > Perciformes > Serranidae > Epinephelus > Epinephelus cyanopodus. Next base: position 6,351,872 of record CM048933.1, on the reverse strand, counting down.
TTGGTGTAAACAGATATCTGAGCTTCAGGCCGGTGTGGAGGCGTTTTCCATGGCAACAGCTGACTGGTATTTAAGAGCTGGTGTTGGTAGAGAACGTGCCAAATTTTTGGTGCGTTACTGGCTGGAACACTTCATAGCCTTGTAGCCTACCTACATCGTTAAGAGATTTGTCTTAAGTTTTATTAAGACCACGTGTTGGTGTTGCACCATTCGCATTAAAAGATCTCACAGAAATTCAAAAAGAAGAAGCCTGTTGATTGAGCCTGTTTTCGGGTGTGTCAGAGGTGTCACCCAATCAGCAGCCATGTTTACGAACCAAATTCAGGTGGATCTTAAGTTATTGTACTTGCAATTTTTGATTTTATTCCACACTTGCTTTGGATATCTAAACAATTGAACGCGGAAAGAAGATGAGATCAGGCAGTTGCAGCAGGAGGTGGTGACAAAAAACTGCAGGTCTTGCAGTCGGTGGAGAGCAACTGCTGCACCTGGCTCTAAAATCTGTGGCGACCTCAGTCTCGATCGCAGAGCAAGTCTGGGTGAAGTCGGGCACAAAATGAACTGACATGCATTGTGTGCTGATCACTGGTTGAATTGATTGAATCTGCGCAGGCCTGGCTCGACTCGAATGAGCCTGATGAAAAGAGGGAAAGTCAGATGGCATCTGATGGATGGATAAAACATGGCAATAAAGGGGCCTATGGAACACAAAGATGTTTTGCTGCCACCAAAAGAATATAAAATATTTTAACCATGTACCTGAATACATCTAATAATAAAAGTAATTGAATTATATATATATTTTGAATTTTACCAGCCTGCTTTTGTGGACATTTCAAAAATGCTTACAACAGTTCAATACCTGACTGAAAAGGAAGGTTTGGGGGGAAATAGTCGCGTATTTGAAACTGGCTAATACATAAAACTTGTGTTTTTTTGTATGTACAATTTGAACCAAATAAGCACACAAGCCAAAACAGACACTAAATTAACGGTCATTTCAGTTCAACTTCAAACATTTCAGGTTAGAGGTTGCACAGAAAACAAAGCAAAAATATCGATAAGAAGTACCGGAGGTGCTCAGAGTTATCAAAATGCTGAACAGCTACACTACCAGGAGCAAAATCAATCTGAGACGAGGACTGTGTGATGCAGTCAAAAGCTGTACAACAGGGAAGTAAGAGGACCTTGAGTCGAGTCTGTCGAGCTCCAAATGATAGAAATAGTGAATTTCCTGCAGGGAATCTACAACCTTCCCTCCAAGTCCTGAATTCCGCACAAATATTCAACACCTGTAGTTCCATAATAAAACATCTTGTGAAATATTTAATTTAAAAAAAAACTCCTCTTTGTCTGATAATTGAGGAAAGAATCAGGAAACAGAAACACATGACCAGCCGCTCTCTGCCGGTGATCACTGCATCCAGGCAGAGAGAAAAACCTTCCCAACACCACCAGTCAGTCCAGGATGATTTGTTTGGCCATGAGCTCCACAGCTCACGTGCACTCTCACTCCCACGTGTTCTTCCTATCTGTGCAAGGCTGAGAAAAAAATAAAAACCACCCTCAACAACACAGGCCCATTTACAGCTGGTCCTGTATCCAGGGGAGAGACACAGCACGGCGGCCCCACACTGGACGGAGCTGCGATCTTGATCTGCCAGGCGGGACGTAGTGTCAACAAAAAGCCACGCGGGGAGAGACAGTACGACCTTAAAGATAGAGATGTTGTTTGTGGTGGATTGTGCCAGTTTTTCTTCTGACAGTTCACAACATTTATAAGGTATAAATGATCTTTAACATGAGTCAGAAATCACACCCTCACTGTTCCCTACATAAGTGGGAACAAGGTGGTGGTGGATTGGTGGAAGGAAACTTTCCTTGAGGACAGTTTTAAAGTACTCGCAGGTACTTGAATATTTGCATGTAATATCTCTGCTCCCCTACACATCCAGGGGCTAATGTACTTTTTGCTGCATTGATTTGATATTTGTAGTTACTTTGCAGAATAAGATTTTACAGCAGAGATGAGAATCAGAGACAGTTTTACTGCCAGGTAGATTTGCACTTCAAGGAATTTGTCCTGGTGCAAATAAACACGTGCAAAAGTCAGGAGGCATCATCTTGCTTTGGGGTGACTGTGGCTCAGAGGTAGAATCATTGTCCACTAATTAGAGGATCGGTATGTAATACTTATGTAATACTTACATACAAATACAAACAAAAATTCTTGGATTTTTGAGCCAGAAGTGACCATATGTGGACGTGAGGGTGAAGCTAACACTAACACTAACTGCTAGCTTGGCTATCCTGCTGCATTTATAGCTATGGTTAACTTCGATAATGCTAATGCTAATTTTCACTGATGAAAAACAGAACTTAAAGCCACTAAAACAAAATGCACTTACTGGAAAAACTGAACTGTTTTAGGTGAACAAAAGGTTACAGTTAACTTTAATAAACTGAAAGAGCTCAGTCTCACTCCGAGCCAGCCTCAAGTGGCCATTAGATGAACTGCAGTTTTTGGCACTTTGGGTTCATTTTTCAGACCTGGAGGTTGCTGCATGTTTCCTGTTCTATACGTGTTGTATTTATGAATGAATTAGACTTAAGTTTGTGTTGGAACACTTCACTGTTTGTTCTGTGTGTTGAGAATAAAATTCAAAGATAAAAAACGGAGACCAATAACCGAGATCTCATTCAGCCTTCTATCTTATATAACCTCGCTGTACATACAGCATCAAGGACACCGTGGCTATTTAATCATGTCTACTGACCCCCTGTGTGGATAAGTGACATACAAAGAGTCTCTCCAGCGTTGCTCTAATCCTGTTACACAGATCTGAAACTGGGGGTGTTGCCAGGAATCACTGGTGGTATGAGACCAGCGGGTCACAAATAGCCTTAAGTCCTGTCTAGACAGAAGAGCTAATGGATGGTAACACCCTGCATGTGCAGACCCATGCCTCGCTAAATGATTAAGAAATTATGTGTGAAAATGTCAAGCAGGAGAAGAGGAACATTTAACGCACTTAAAGTCTGTGGTAACATTTAAGGCGACTGTGTCGAGGGCTCGCTCCCTTTTTATTAGTGAGTAAACAAGTTTAATTATGAGTTCTGCCCGGCTACATGCTGTGACACTTTTCTTTGGCTAAACATGGAGGCTGTTCTGTTTTTAGCTGCAGAGACTAACATACGTCTCCACATCAGCTCCCATCATGTGAGCGTGTGAAGGCAGAGTGGTTAAAATGTATTTTTGATGTGAAATGTTTAAGTTAAAGAAACCAGCGTGAGTCTGCTCATCACTTTGTGTCAGACTGCTGTAGCAATTGGGTCATCACTCTCTTCCCAGGGTCCTATGTTCTTCATGTAAACATAGACTGAATAAGATAATGGGCGTAGCCACCATTGTTGCTGACCCCTGTTTGGAAGCCTCAGGTAACGACCAAGCAACTCTGCTTTGGACACTGGTCTTAATATATATATTGGATTCACAAGCTCTAAGTTGTCCTCTAAGAGCTTGAGCTATCAGGCTGGAGACATTTCGTTTTTGAGAGAGAATGGATCCCCAATCCTCCAACCTTCAAACCCGTCCTCTAACTTCCTGAGCTAATGAGCTGGAGACTCTTGTGGTCTCCTCCTTGAAGGTTTTCACTCACACCTTTAGACGAGGACATTAAAAATTCAGTGAACCTTGATAAAGATCAAACCCTCAACCTCTGAACCTCCAACCAGTCCTCAACAACCTGAGATACTACAGTTCTTGCCTCTTAAAATGACTGTAGCTTCTGAACTGCTCTGACTACATGCATGCATGAGGTCTTGCCAGAAAGAAAACTCCCTGAAGTTTCTTGTGAAAGTGTCAGAAACACTCTAGGTGATACAGAGACAGAGTAATGGGCCTCTGAAGTCAGTAAAAAACTGAAGATTTTGCCTAAAATAAAAAAAAATGTGTTTCAGGATGAATAACTGTCTGTGGCTTCATCTGAGCAGGTAAATGACACCGTGGGGCTGTAGGCACACTATCAATGAACATTTGTGTCAAATTTGAAGAAGACTGCTCAAAGTATGACCATTCTACAGTGTTTTTTCCATGAAAAGATCCAGGCGGAGCTCCAAATGACAAGTCGGTCAAATATCGGCTTCAAAACAGTACTATCAGTGATCAAACAACACTCAGCCAGCTTCAAACATTGTACCTTATTCAAATCAGGTGTGATTATGATAGCTGATGTTGCTTTTGACACAGAAACACCATAAAATATCACCAAATAAAGCCATATGAAACGTGAAAGTTATGATCCCACTTTCTAGACGGTATATCTCAGCCAAAAATACTCATCGTGATTTTGGACTTTGTGTGTTTAGGCTGCTCTGGTGTGAAATACATAATAAATACAAGAAAAACTATGTTATTGTTGAAAAGTCAAGAGCTTCCTGAATCCGGTAATACCAAACATCACATGGTTTGATGACGTAGTGCGCCTGGGAGATACCATTTAACAGAGGAGGAGGAAGTGAGGATGTCCGCGTTCTGGCAGAGTTAGAGAGGTTAAAATTCACCAGCCCTGTATGAGAATCGAACTTTGGACCTCAGACTCTCCAGAGTCTCAGGCTGAAATTGAACCTTTAACAACCCGTCTTGGTGTCCTTAAAGTATTGGCTACATATACGAACTATTTCTGTTAGTAACAAACGAGAGAATATATTGTCCTGTAGATCCTGAGGACTCATTAGCGTCAAACTTTTTCCATATTTTTCTACCATTCCTCATTGATTCCAGCTGTACATTGTTGATGAAAGAGCAGAAAACATTTTTCCACATGGTGCAATGTGGTGAAACGCAGCAGAGTTGGCACCAGTCGTTTTTGTCTTACTCGACTGAGCGTGCAGTTTTATATATTTATTTTACAGTGACACCAGGGTGCACGCTCAAAACCATCATGCCATTTACAAGGAGGGAGGGGGGGGCCCAAGCATTGTGCTTTCTTTTGTCTGTTGCCTGAGACACCCCCGCTTCCATTACTATAATAGACAAGGAGAAGCAGGGAAGTAAATGGAAAGCCATTGTGTGAATGCTTTTTGGAATATGTCCCATGGCACACATTTAAATCACCCTAAATGGGACATCCAATGATCTGTAACTGTGCAGAGGAGATTGACTCAAACAGCTTCCGCCGGCCCTCTTTCATTAGGAACTTATTAAACCTGAATGGAAACTCGGAGAGTGCAACAGTAAAAAAAAAAAAAAAAGGAAGGGAGAAAAGGAACGCCTCAGGCATCAGCTGAATGCGACTAAATACCCTGTCATTCTGTCAAGGGCAGGCTGCAATTTTAGGGAGATGCAGAGGATTTGAGAACTACAGCGCAGCACTTGCTTTTACTTGGATACAGTTGTATTAAGGCAGCAGAGGCCACAATTTGCTATTCCATTCATTATTCACCAGCTGTGTTTTATCTGGGCATGCTGGGATTTAGACCGGAACAGCTGGGTGGAAAATCTGCAGGAGGTTAACAGGAAAACACACAGAGTATCTAAATATTTGTTGCTCCCAGATGTAATGTTTTTTTTTTCAGCTTATTTAAAGGTTTCGGTATAACTTTCAGAAATTCTTTGTTACTGGTGTCACCTCTCTCTGAGGCTGTTACGGGACCTGCAGTCGGCATCCTGTTGCTTTTGCTATGGTCATCGCGCTCTGCAAGCTCACTGTAAGAGAACACCGCAGCATCAGCTGAAACAGTGACAAACACGAGACCGTCATCCTGGTGACAGAAAGCTGGACAATCAATTTCCATCATATATAGAATGACGTTGCTGTGTGCAAGGTTCCTAGATTTCATACCTGGCGACATGTGTTTCTGTTAGCGGGAGTCTCGCCAACTGCGTTACGAGCTGTGTGTGCACACCACAAGATTTCTCCACCGAGCCCTCGCCGACAGAGCCCCAGATAATGCGGTGACATCACCAAACTTGGAGACGACACATCGTAAAGGGATGGATATTCTTCCCAGTGTTGAATCAGATCTGCCTCCAGGGCCTGGGTCCAAACACAATGCGCTCCCCGTGATCCTGTGGACACCGCCATTGTTGTTGCCGGCTTGTTAGTGTTGCCAGATCTTGGGAGAGAAACAAGCAACCAGGACTATGGAAACAAGCCCAAAAGAAGCGATGGATATATATATAGAGAGAGAGAGAGAGAGGGAAAGGTGATATTTAGAGAGCAAGCCCAAATATACAACTCCACTTTAGAAACTAGCCCAAAAAACGCAACCCGCAAAAGCCCGAAACAAGTCCAAGTCGCAGCTAATAAGCGGACCTGGCAACCCTGCGGCTTGTCCTCCTCACATTTCTTCCGTCCTCCTGCGTGCTGACGTGGGACGTATCCCGCCTCTCATTGACTGATGCTCTTTGTCAGTCGTGTCAGACTTCTCCAGTTTTCTAGCATGCCAGATATCCAGTCCCAGTCACAGACGAGGGGGCGACTTGCTCGTAGGCTTGTTCACACGTGAGGACTCGTCGTGGCAGACTATCTGCCAACTCCGATCCTCACTCTCAAGATCCTCTGCGACATCAAAATCGTGGTGAAAAACGTGTAATGTGAACTAGACAAAAATTTGTTAAGCTACAAACAACAACAAGAAAGTCGGGGAAAGTCTCGGTTTTTAAGTTACGTTTCTTCCTGTTTACCCATTGGCAATAAGAAGAAAATGACACACAGTACCTTTAAACACTGAGAAACACTATAAAAATCTGATTTTCTGTCCCTCGAAGCAGCAATAATTTCTCATCACTCTCAGCTGCAGTGTAAAGCTCACAGCTCGCCGTGCATCATGGGATAACAGCTCAGAAGGTGAAGCCGGAGGATGGAGGAAGCGTGTATCGTATTACTCGTCGTGGATGCGTTGCCTGGTGGTCTGTGTGTGTGTGTGTGTGCACGGGGGAGAGATGACAGGCAGCAGAGGGCGGCAGTGACACAGTGTGCATATGCTCTCCTGACAGCTACAGTCTGAAACTGCAATGCAGACACAGAGAGAGGAGGAGAGGGGGGAGGACACAATTACAGGTGCACGCTGACACAAATAACTCTCATTCCGTGGTGTAAAATGACTATTATTAGACAGCCTCACACTGACATGATTGAATGGATATTAAGAATGCATGAAGAGTTCCCAAGTAATTTTCACACACCAGGAGGAAGATGTACCTGTTCGGGAGATGACAAGTAGATGTACAGTGTGATATTTAATATCTAAACGTTTGAATGTTAAAATGACTTCTTTCCATATTGATATCTCAGAATCTGAAGGTTGCTCTTGATGCTGCCTCTCGCCCAGTGTCACCTGGGATAAGCTTCAGCCCCCCGTGACCCCCAACAGCATTAGTGGTTACGGAAAATGGATGAAAGTGTTTAAAATTATTATTTAAAGCACGTCACCTGTTTCTACAGCCAGTCAGCTTGTAGTGAAGTCCGCTGGTCAAGACAAAGTGACCGCAGACAGTGTGTTCGCTTCCTGCAGCAGGTGCTCCGTCCCCGCCAAACCCTCTGTGTCCGCCCTCAAGGTGCTGCTCGCTGTATGTGTTTATGCCTCCTCACACACACACACACACACACACTTATTGACTGATTAATTGACGCTGTTTACTTTTATTATTGTGGTGTATTTATTATGAATACTTCATCACAAACCTGAAAAGTTGCAAATCAGAACAGAAGTACAGAGAGTTGTTGCATAGAGATGATACACCATCGCATCTAGTTGCATTGGTGTGAACCAGCAGGTTTTTAGAACACTGAGCAATAAAACATTGCAATTAGTGTCTGTTTCAACTCATCTTGTTGCGAATCTTTGGTCTGAATTGGGCTACATATGAAGTTACAGCTGGACGGCGGCTTGCCTAGCTTAGCATAAGAGCTAAAAGATGAGCGAACTGCTACCGTGGTTCTGTCCGAGGTAAAAGCTCACTAAGTACTACTTCTTTCCTTGTTTGTTTAATCTGTACAAAAAACGAAGTAACAAGTGGTGTAATTGAGAAAATTAAAGTAAGTCAGTAAGGCTTTTACTTAGATATTGAACTGCTTTAACTTTATCTCTTGCTGAAGCTTCACTTCAGGGACAGTAGCTCAGCCTGTAAGGACTTCATTTGGGAACTGGAGGGTCGCCAGCTCTCCGCCCTTCTACGCACCTACGTGAGAAGCCTTAAGGCAGAGAGAGCACACCTCTCAGGTTGCAAAGAGGAAGCAGCAACAATAGGCAGGCCAGAGCACTTTAAATAGGGCACCCTGAATGAGATTTGCGTCATCAGTTGATTGGGCTGTTTGAGATCAGCTGATGTAGCTGGGATGTGAGCTGAACTTGACATTGTATCCTGCCTGAACTAACACTATGCTCGATTTGTTTGCAGTTCTATATCTGCGTTCATGTACATTTTTATTCCTATATATGTGTAAATGTACAACAAGACAAGCTGTGCATGTTTACAAGCCTGATGGGAACTGGCCCTTCAGTACAAAGCTCTCTGATTGGATTAACCTGAAGCTGTTGCTGTGTCGTCACATTAGCTTCAGCATTTAACATTAACTGAGTTATATTTGGGATTGTTTGATTGGTAAAATAAGATTGAACCGTTTTATTTCATCCATCTGCACAGAGCTCCTTTTGTTTTTATCACAGTTGTTGTAAAATCAAAAGTGCTGTCTTGGAAAAGAGTCAAACAATAATACATCAACAGTTTCACACCAGGAGTAACAACAGCCCGTGTCTATAATATGCAAAATAAATGTAGTAGAAGAAGACGAGGCACGGGGCCATTACACTCTGATGAATTATAATTGGTGTAAGCACAGTTTGGTTGGGGGCAAATTCATTTATTAATATTTTACAGTCTGTGAGTGTACGACCGAGTGAATTTAATACATTTCTGGCCAATAGGAATACAAGTGTGTATCCTGTGAGGCTCGTGGCTTATAACTTGCCTTCAGGCAGGAATCAGGGCCGCTCAGGGAGCACGAGTCAGTCTTTCACTCTGCAGCGAGAAACAAACATCGGGCTCATGTTTTTATCCCAGAAGTAGGTTGCTTCCTCTAATCTGCCCGGTAACAGTTATGCAGTGTGCATATGTATGTTACAGTCATGTGTATGTGTGTGTGTGTGTGTGTGTGTGTGTGTGTGTGTGTGTGTGTGTGTGTGTGTCTGCGGGGTTCGGTTGTGCGCAAGCATGCATAAGTGTGCATGTTTGCATGTGCAGCCAACAGTGAGTGGGTTGAGGGGAATGGAGGAGGAGGAGGAAGAGTGGGAAGAGTAGGAGGAGGCCAGTGGTAAAAGCTTCAACAAAAGCTAAAGATAGCACAGCGCTCGCAGGCACTCAATGAAGCTTAGATTTCTCTGTCAAGGTTACACACACACACACACACATGCAGAGGGACAGAGGGACCACAGCGAGGGCCTCAGAGTGCATGAGAAGCCCTTTCACGACAGAAAAAGTGAAACAACTGAGCAGATAATTGAGCGTTTATGGGATCATGTGCACTTCTGTCCATAGTGGGTTGTAGCAATGTTCAGATAAGGCTTGTCCCACGTGCACATTTATGATATGAGACAAAGTAGTTTAATAATCTGAAAAATCAGCAGTGCATGCAAAAATTAATTGTCAGATTTGTAAATTAAAAGTGCAGTCCACAGGAAAAAGCCCCCCTTCCCCACATATTTTGATGATGGTTGTGGAGCACTTCCTAAATTTCAAACGTGTGCACATCCAGGTAAAAAATACACCTTCACTGCAAGGCACAAAGGAGGTCTGCACACTGTTGGGATCCTAATCCAAACAGCTGGAGCCTCACAGTGTGCAGACTCCCTTTGAGCCCTGCAGTAAAATCCCAAATCTCCCATAGGTGAGATGAGCTGGTGCCTCTCATACTCATCTTAATATTCAGTGAGCCTTCATGCCCTCATTTATGCAGGGTTTTCCCCTATACCGTCATCTTGATATTTTTCAACCTCGACTCTGTTTTCTCTTGTTTTTGTCTACACAACTAATGGAAGCAACAGTTTTTGATAATAGTTATATATTTTTTGGGAGTTGGCTGCAATCTAAAAACTCTGGGCCATTGTGCGCCGTCAATTTACGTCCATTAACAGGCCTTTTCCACTCTCACTTTTGGTCGCACTGAGTCAAGCCATGCCGTGTGGATTTGTGTTTCCATAGTCAGTTAAGACGTGTTGTGCCACGCCATGCCGTGCCTAAGTCTAATAATAACTCAGGGAGGAAGAGTTAAAGCAGAAGCAGCCTAAGTGAGATGTTGATGAGGAGCTGCAGACAACAGGCTAGCCTGACGTGCACCTCCCCAGAAATGTAATTACACATCGCAGTGACGCAGACCTCCTGTCTGTGTCTGTAAGCTGAAACCATTTCCCTCAAACAAAGCTTTTATTTACTTTAATTTCACAGATAAGAAACAATAAATTGTGGAGACAATAAAGCCTCCACAAAACTTATAATAACATTAGCATGTTGTATTTGTTTGGAAAACGTGTTTAGTATAAGACAGTTGTTTTGTCAGTGAACCTTGTGAGTTGTAATGGAGCTGAATTTTGTAACGTTACCTTTGTTAAATGTTGCTGTTGTCCCTGGCTTCATATGAGTAGAGGAAAAGTCTGCTAGCCGCTAAGCTAATGAATACAATGTAAAATGCCATAGGCTTGTGCTAATAACATTAGCATGTTGTATTTGTGGGGAAAATGTGTCCAGATTAAGACAAGTGTTTGTCTGTGAATGCTGCGAGTTATAGTGAAGCTGATTTGTGTACTTGTGTTTGAATTTGTCTCTATTAAGCCATGTTTAATGTTTGTTTAATGTGTTCTGAATCAACTAAACTTTGCAGCACTTCAAGGAAACCCCACTACTGGGAGATTTACGGGAAAATGCTAATATGGGAGCACAGCGGAAAGAGGGGTAAAATACGACAGTTTCCCAGCCAAAACGGGAGACTTGACAGGTATGAGTGGGAGCATTATTCGATAGGATGTTATTGGACTATCAAAATATGCTACCACTGTAAATGTGAGACAATCAGAGGTCTGAGAAGGGCAACGTGAACGAAAAAAGCATTAATAACAACTAGAAAGGCAGGGAATTTAAACATGCACCTTTAGCACATGAATAAGGAAGACAGTGTGGACAAGTATAAATGCTCACAACAGCGTAGGCTGCATGCAAAGAGCTGACACACAAGTATAAATCCGCCTTTAGACACAAAAACATGAGAAAACAGGGTCCAAGTTGAACAACACTGAAGTCACCCTTTAATTTTCCAGCTGTCTGCATATCTAAACTGTCTTAATAAGATTCATATAAACTTGAAAAAAGCATTAAAACTGTATTTCCCCCACAAACATATGTCTGGGTGCAATTATCCGACACAGTATCCCTGCAAACCCCCCAAACCCTGCGCTGATTTACGACGCTGCGGAACAGAACAATATGGCTTGGATTCTTATCAGCCCTGTAGCGGTGGCAATAAATTTCAACTCCACACTGATCTTGACACAAGATCCCCAGTCAGCCATGTTCGAGACTTCTAAGGATGCAGATCTCCACAGTGGATGCAGGTCACCAGTCGTCTGGTCTGGTGGCCTGATCAGAGGCTTGAGACACCTGGTTATCTGTGACCAGTACTTCCTTACACTTCCACCGTGAGCAGATTCTAATTGATCACATTTGGCACACCGATCCTGCCAAACATGAGCAATAAGGAGTAAATTAAACAGAAATTACATCATCAGTGGCGGTGACACGCTGATCTACTTCCCCTCAGCCACATGTCAATACGTCTCGCCAGCTCACTAATAGCTTGGGTCTAAAGATAGAAGTGAACTAATGGACACTGTCCAGAAAACTGCACACAGCCACGAGCTCAATCACACAGGCTAGTTAAAACCTCTGAGGAACTCCATTCAGTGGATTAGTGGCTTTTCTGTGGTGGATTATAACAACCAGCTTTCTTTGTGAAATGGGATAAATCGCTTGTGTACCTTGGACGAGGTCATAAACCTCAGCTTACCTCGACACACTTTTGTCTCATTGCTTTCAAATGCTGGGATCCAAGGATGATCAGCCTGAGCTAACAGACATGGGAAAATTAGTGTGGAGTGTGTTGTGATGGAGGACTACTAAGCAGCATATTGGATGTCTCACAATGTCCCGAACAAAAAGGCAAAACACGTCAGAATTATTTGTCCTCTCTGACCTAGTTCTACAACCTTTAAGCCAAGCCAGGATGCTAACCCATGCACCATCCTTGCACACTCAATAGGTGCTGTCACAACACATTCTCACTCCGACCTCGTCACATCGACGTTTGGTCATGACTTTCCACGTCCACATACGACGTGTCTTCTTTCAAAATACACTTCTATTTTCACAGGAAATTAAACATTTACACACAGTCTCTTCCAAAATAAAAGCACTACGTCAGTACAACACTGAATTGATGACTTTTTCAAACACACATGGTTGGGTTTAGGAAGAAAGAACAGGGTTTGGCTTTAGAATCTTACGGGACGCCAACACCGCTCTCTCGGGTTAGAGTCGATGTTTGTTGGATCCATCCACCACCCCTCCCATCTGTCCCAGTTAGACTTTCGCCACCTTAACTTTAGTCCTTGTCCCGACACATTTCCCCCTGATGCCACCGGGCTATATGTCATACCGACGTTAAAGGACGCCTCTTATCGTTGGTTTCTGATGCCGCAAGTCACTGCCCTAGCGCTGGATTTTGACGACTTCGGAGTGAGACATCGTACAGTCTGCATTAAACATTATGTCATACCCAGGTTTATTAGATCCACGTCGCACAGTGTAGCTACACTAAAATTATAAGATAGCTAAACTCTCACGGTCTGTAGGAGGACTATCACTGACTATCACTCTCAGGCCAGGAACTTCATGTCAATCCAGAAAGTGTTTCCCAGAGGTGTGGACTCGAGTCAGACTAAAGTCATGAATTTGATGACTCTAGACTCGACATGACGAAATCAAAAAGACTTGCAACTCGACTTGTGACTTCTTTTGGACTTGAGCTTTTTGACTTGAAAATACTTGACACCCTCCCCAAGCTCAAAGGTTAGAAGTATGTTATTTAAAAAGTGTGGTGCCACAAATCAATTCAACAGATGATCTATTTTGTTTGAACCAATGCAACAGCACCAAACAGGCTGCAGGAGAGAACCATGAAGGTGCGTACATTACGTTACTGAGCGCCAGTTGGAAACATGATACCAAAGAACATTTTGTTCTTGTACAAAAACTTCTGTCAACAAATGACAATCAGTGACCTTATCAAAAGGCAGAAATGTAAAGTATGCAGTCTGATCCGGGCCTGATGGTGAAGCAGAGATCACAGGGTCCAGGAAAAATCATTAGACACAGTTGTCTGGGGACGTCCGCACTAACTTTCACTGCACTCTGGTCATGAGAACAAATAGACTGAAACAAGAGCTACTTTAATTAAAGTCGACTCAAAGGAATAGTTTGACATTTGGGAAATTTGCTTTCCCACCTGGAGTTAGATTAGAAGATTAATATCTGTCCGTTCAATACAGAGATAGAGGCAATGTTAAATTACTGTTTTTCTCGACGGTGTCTGGCTTTGAAGAGGGAGATATAACAGCTTCATGTCAAGGTAAAGGATTGAAAATATTATAAATATAGTGTACACTTAAACTGATATTGATTTTTTTTTAGATTTCTAAAATATATTTTGTTGTCGACCCCGTCCACAGCAGTACAGTGCCGAGCTTCTGTGTCTGTTGTCCTGTCTGCTTCTCCAAACCGTAGGAGTGCTGACTGACATCTACTGTAGGTAATACACTGACTATGGTTTAGTACCTCATACGACCTCACTTCGAAATCCAAATTATTCCTTTAATTAAGTAAAAAGATTGAAAGGAGGAGGAGAGAACTAAAAAAAAAGGAAAACATATACAAAAACTTAAGGTTTTAGATTTGAAATTTTCTATGACCAACAGAATAGAACTATAAAGTCTTAATTCGTGAGCTTTTTTACCACCAGCCTGGACAGAGTTAGTCTGGCAGTTTCCCCTGCTTCTAGTCTTGATGCTAAACTAATCAGATTACGTGATTGTGGAGTCATAAAGTTGTGCCGTGACTTGGCCGACAGACGTGACAGACTACGTGATGTCATTGGGTTACTTTATATCCTCCATTATGAAGAAGTAACATTCTTTGCTAGCTTGATGCTAATGGCAGTACGTCCCTACAGGAAATATAATAAAGGCTGAGGTGTTGTTGTCGTTGTCCACAGCAGCAGATCGCTCTGTGTTCCTATTGGTCAAAGTGACGGCTGTGCGGGGGCAGCTGTGAACGACAAAAAGAAAATCAAACATGCTAGACTTTCTGTGGGGACGTTGCGAGGTGTCCCAGACCTGGCGTCGGTTGTCGTCTACTCTGACACACTACACCAGATGAAACTATGGATTATGGCGTGCGACACTCTTTGTCATTCACGATCCATGCCGACACTGTATGACGCTGCGTCGGGCTATATTAGGGCTGATGTCGTGTAGTGTGTACCAGGCATTACAAAGGATTTGCCTCAGTGTTTTGGTGCATAACATAAACTTAATGAGGAAAAAATGAAATTAAAAAAAGCAAGTATTGCAAAAATCAAGAAACATTATTATACTTTCCAGACAAATAATAATAATAAAAAACATTTCATTTATAGAGTGCTTTTCAAGGTACTCAAAGACACTTAACATTGGTTAAAACAATCATAAAATAGACGACTATAAAATACAAGCAATATCATTCACACATTAAAGGCGGTTTTGAAAAGATGTGCTTTGAGTAGTGATTTGAACTGCGAGAGGTCGGTGCAGTCTCGAATGTGGAGAGTGTTCAAAGCACAAACAAAGCATGTCAGTGATGTGTGCGTGTGTTTGTTTTGAGGCAGGTCACGTAGTTGTGGATTTACATGTTGATATGTAACCAGATTATCTGTTTGATGTGAAAACACTTCAGTCATTGTGATATAACGTGATCCAGTGAGCTTACATAACAACTGCTGGGTGGATTTATGAATTTCTCGATCATCACGCTGGTGTTCCAGCTGTGGATTCACTGGACTCAAACCTCCTCCTTTAAGTGATTAGTGACCCCCTCGGCTCATACAAACAGCTCGCCTTGTCTCTGCACCCTCAGACTCTTTTCCTGGGGCGTCATTATTTGATCACAGATTACCTAAGACAACACAGGGTGGCTGTGTTATCACATTATCGCTCTCTGTTGTTGAAATAACATTAGGCCCAATCACAGTTTGACAAAGAGGCCATTGTGAGCAGAACACGGCCGTAAATCGCATTTGAGAAAATGGGAGAAATCCTTTCCTCAAACAAACACTCTGCTTCTAAGACTGAGGTGTATTTGTGGTGGAAGTGTTTGCTGTGGCGGGAGAGTGTTATCAGTTTTCCCACATGTTAATGGGTTAAGCTTCTAATCACTGGGAGCTTATACAGGTCAGTGTTTAATCGAGGAGCAACCTTATTTGAGTGAATTATGGAAGTAGGTTATGAAACAGTGAGTCAGAGGGAGGAGAACGCAGTCTGGGTTAAACTACAAGAAAGCTCTGGTCTGTTTAAAAGGTTTTATGGGCGTAATATGAAGGACTGTGCTAAATAATGCATTCATGTGCCTTGATTTATAATGTTAATAATTTAGATGATTGGAGAGGAGTACGGAAAGAAGGGTTACATGGTTGTGCAGTCAGTTTTAGAAAAGTATAAAAATATCTTTGATAGGAAGAAACACACAGTTACTGCTTCCCATAAATCTAAAATATATGGTTGGATCATCGAACGGAGAGAAGAGAGGTAGTTAAATGCTCAGCTGAGTGAGTCCAACAGCGTCACAGTGACCCACAATGGCCAGAAGAAAATATTGGTATTGTAAGTTTCTGCATACATTTCCTCCTACATTTCATATATGACATATCGACATTTCTGAAGTGACGCAGTATATGAGCTGACACAAACCAATTTGATATTATGATGGACATTTTTCATGTTTTCGAACATTTTCTAGACTGAATATAAATAATAGGTTAGATAACCAACAATTAAATAGTAGCCTATACAGCAGTAGTATCTTTTGACAGATCAATTCACCCAATAAACAGAAACTATGCAGTGGATGTGTTGGTTTAGAATATGGACAGCATCTCACAGCTCTTTATTTGTGTTCTCCATTTTCATTTCAAACGAACCGTATTTATTTTCTCAGTGGAGTGCAGGCCTTCATTTTAATTAACCACTGAGGAAATACACAGTCAGACAAAAGGTCACTCCTTGACCAGGCACAGCTCCGCATTTACAAGTCACATCAGAAACGAGCAGACTGGCCAGACTGAAAATGACCTCCCCTGAAAGAAAAACACCCGAGGTCGGGACCTCTCCTCTCCGCTGTGAGATTAATGTGGGTACAGAGTGGCCACCCAGAAGAGCGTCCAGAATCATCAGCGCGCTCACACTAACAGACCAGACAGGCACGTTTACACTCATGTGAATGCACAAATAAATGCATGTATCAGCCGAGTGATTTCACAGATAAAACTGTACCTTTCACACATCATCTTATCTTATCCTGAGACATCCTCTCCTCTCCTTGGGTTTAATCAAGGTGGCCGGTCAGGCAGATGGTTCTATCAATCACACCTCACAATTCCTACAGAAACTCCTATTGTTATATATCCTCCAACATAAGACAAATAACCTTCTACTGACCGGCTACAAAAGCTCCTGGCTGCAGCCGCACCGAGCAGGGGTCACTGTGAATAAAAGGAACTCAGATTGATTGAGACGCACTGGTTCTGGTATGAAAAGAGCTCAGGGCTAAAAGGCACCACGTGCAGATATGCATTACAATGGAGAGCGCATGTAGAGAGGCAGCTTTAAATGATAGAGTACAGCACATGCAGAGACCATCTGGATGATTCAACACAAGGCTGCCGCTGGGTGGAAATCTTACATGTAGAGTTAAGAGAAAAGCTTCATTTTATATGTTTCTTAAAGTAGATGCTGAGTCGAGGAAAGGTTTTACAACAGCACCAAAAAGAGCAGCTGACCGATGGTTACAGACCTCTGCTGGTGATTTTTGTACAGGGATGGGTGTAATTTTACAGAAGGGATCCTGCGTCGGTCGAGGAAAGGAAAACCCATTAGTGCATGTTCCACCCACACAAGTTTTGAAGAAGATTGCCGTCTCTGGATTGACATGAAATGCAAATGTATCTGCCCACTGAATACACGAGCAAAGGAATATCCCACATGAGAATGTGTATGCATATTACATGTTGATAGTGGGCCCATATCCAATCTGCCCTGCTAATACATGCAGCTGATAGAGATGCGAACAAAACCGTTTACCCAGTCAGAGCTGCTTTGAAAAATTTGACAATGATTACCAGGCCTCTGTATAGATTTTTTTTTCTTGAGAAAACAAATTTAGCTTCCTTCAGTAACCCCCTAAAAAAACTTCTATGAAATATTTAAATTTGTTAAATATAGCCGCAAGCAGCGATTACAGCGTTCAAGCCAGCATGGACCTTTGAAACTTGAAAGCTGTGTAGGATCAAGACCTTAAAATAACCAGCAGGTTTTATGATGCTCATTCATTTACATCCAAATCATTACTGGGCTTGGCCTTCTTGGCAACACTGTCACTTCCTGTTGGTCAGTATCAGAAACATTTTGGGGACATGCTTCAATGGCTTAGTTAAAAATATCCACTGGGTTTAATGATGTTTGGACAATCTCACGCATGTAGTTCAAACACCTTCTGATTATAATCTGACATGTGGTGTGCCACGCCCAAGGTTTCAGCTTTCAAAAATAAACGGGAGGTCTGCATCACTGTGACGTGTAGTTACATATCTGGGGAGGTGCATGTCAGATAACGGCGTGGGGTGCGCCGTCGATTGGATGCTGAAGTATAAATCTTGTTAGCCAAGCCGTGTTTGAGATAAACTTGATTGTTACAGTGTCGCCTTGAGGTCAATTAGTTTTTGTGCTTGAGTAGTGGGTGTAATCTGCAACCCACCTGCCAATATTGGTGAGTTTTTGTCTCGTGGTTTTTGCTGCATGTACAGCGAAAGAAAGCAATAATGATGAGAAGAAAAACAACAGGCCCCCTAATGGACCCCTAAAAATAAAAGCAAAAATCAAACAGACGTGTGATTAAAAAATATATATATGTATATCCACCTATCAGTTTTTATTTGCAGGTGGGACTCAGCTGTTGTTTCTCTAATCAGCCTCTCACAGAGTCCATGTCAGTTTTCCCTATTGAGATAACAAAGCTACTATCAGATATTATTCAGAACAGGGTCACTTCAAATCAGATTTGAGTGCGCAGTATAACTCCACTGCCTGTCACTGATAGCTGATTTGCAGGAGGACTCAGGTGGTGGTCGTCCAATTAACCGTCGTGCAGCATCATGATGCAGAATGAGGAAAGAGGAGACTGTCAATAAAAATGCTACTAAATCAATATTAAGTCTTGACTTCTATCAGCCAGATGGGGCTCGTGGTCACATCCCCCCTCTATGTAATTTATCTGTTCTGCATTTTTATGTCACATCATCACAGCCTGCTGCCGTGCATTGTTTCTCTAAATGGGCGGTAATAAAAGATTGTTTAGGTAGATTGTAAAGCAAATTGCACAGCTGCTAAAACAAAAAGAAATGATCAAAACATCTGCATGTGAGGATGGTAAATCTTTACTAAATGCAATAGACTGAATCAAATGTTTACAATAATTTCCAGAGAGAAAACCCTGTGCGTCACGTTCATAAAATAACACGGCACAACCAAACACTGCTTTCGTTAAAAGACAAAATCTGCCATCATCACCATCAGGAAGTCCTTTCTGGTAACGAGCTGAAGCTGTTCTCTCAAAGAAACACATTCTCACTCCGACCTCGTCACAAGTTCTGCCTGTTACATGCGTTGTCTTCTTTCAAAATACACCTCAGTTTTCACAGGAAATTTAACGTTTGCATACAGTCTCTTTCAAAATAAAAGCACTACGTCAGGACAACACAACAATTTTACATTTCTTTTCCTCCAACAACAAACGCACATGGATAGGTTTAGGAAAAATTGAACAGGCTTTGGCTTGAGAATCTTACGATGCAAACACCACCTTAACTTTTGGGTAACAAGTTTCATGCTGACCGGTTTTTTGTAAGTGTTTGACACCGCAAGTCACTGCCCAAGTGCCCAATTTCGACAACTTTGGAGTGAGACCGGGTTGCACAAAGCCACCAGACTCTGTTGACAAATTGTAATTTTACTTCGCAGAATATGGGAGCTGCTAATCTACGCCTGCGTCCGTCGGTTTGTGTGTGAGGTAAACCAGATATGGAGTTCACTTAAACTGACATTGATTTTTGTTTTAGGTGGCTAAATATGTTTTACTGTAGCCCCCGTCCACAGCGGCACGTTATTTAGCTTCCGCGCTGGTAAATTTGGTTTATCAAAGATGATAGAAAAGCAACATGGTACATAAAATAAGCAGAAATGACGGATACTTCCAACATGTTTAATGATGTATCTTTAAATGTTGCAGTTACGACTGAAAATGACAACAGAAACAAACAAGTTTCTCTGTAATTAAAATCAATTGCCAGGTGTCTACCAAGGAAACTAAACATTTTATAGAAAACTTTTATTCTTATAGTTCCCTCGTCATCTTCCTAAACTAGCATCCAGATCATATCGTCTTGTCATATGATCAAACAGAGACTTGACATTGGACGACATTAACATCTGTTACCAACAAACACCGTTGCATACCTGTATATGCCAAAAATATCAAGGGAAATTGTTTTATGTATATAATTTATTTATAGTTTTTCTAGTTCATGTAGAATAAGCATATAATTTTGTTATAGATTGCTGCTGAGTATTTTACCTATAAAGAAAAGTCAATAGGTTTTTGGTTAGACGCCTGGAATAAGGTCTGTGGTGAACACAAGCTTAAGAGACTTCGATGTTTTGTTCTATGACATAAAATATGTAAGTAAATACCCCACTTGTGAAATTTGAGGCTTTTATGTGTTTTAAAAAAGTCGGTTGCTCAAAAGTGGCTAAATGAGACTACAGAACGTCATCGTGGTGAATGAAGCTTTACAGCCTCCCTGTAGGGGCGACGTTAAGACATGCAGCCGTGGTGTAGTTGGTTTATAGCCTAATGTTAGCTTGTTACTTTCGGTGATTGCCTTTAGGCTTCAAAAATCATGAAAGTGGTGTTGATTTGTTTATCTTTCTGAATAAAATGTGTAAGCACAGTGCCACAAACCAGAATCCAATGGAAAAATCTCATAGGCTCTCTGGCGAGGGAACCAGGGCGACTCTAGCTAGGAAGACCTCATCCCTGCGGCACTCTATGGGACAATGGATCTACTGCAGTATCAACATGAGAATCCAATAATGAACTTTAGTCGTAGTGTTTCCTATTTGGCACTTAACCGTATCGTAAAGCATCTTTTGTGCAGGACTGAATCAGTGTCAGTGTTCCATTCATCTACCATCAAAAAAGTGCAGGCCTCTGTTACGATGGACACACACACACACATACACACACATGCAGGTGTGTGCGCAACAGGGAGCTCAAATTTTGTTCCACAAGATCTGTTGTTGCCATGGTATTGCACTGCATCTCCTTACATCGCCATGGAAACACAAAAATGATGACTGGCATGGGGCTTTAAGTGAAGTGGGTCAAGAGCATCCGAGTCAAGTCAAGTCGAACCAAATTCACGTGTGTCACATAAAAATGTCCCGGGGGGGATTTACAGGCCACTGACGGCAAACAGCTTCACCCACCCAGTCAGGATCTATGAGACAGTGATATAAACCCTCAAATCATTCAGCACATAGGGGAACAAAAGGCTCGTAGAGTCTTTAAAATGTCGAGTTTATCCACTTTAGATAAGTTAGAAACACTAGGGGACAGTTTCCCTCTGTTGTTTACATGCACCTCTGCAAACTGTCTTGTTTGTGTAAAACTGCACTTACTTTGCACAGCATTTGAAAACGTTGATACACATTCTGCAAAATAATACGTTTGTGGAGAAATATGTGAAGTTAATACTTGGAACAAGACGAGACGAAAAGCTTTAAATCTGCTTCGGTCAGCAAACATTCATTCAGTCATTTTTACCAGATGACATCACTGTTTAATTTCGGGCCACTGGCTGAACATGACTGAATACACCTGAATTATTTTGGCTCATTAACCCACTTTACAAACCTCTCAGTCACGAGGTTGCAGACGAGAACAGCTCTCACTCCCTGACTGTGGATTTCAGATCTCTTACCTCTGCTGTAAAACACAACCCAGTCTGATCATCATTAATCTATTACTGATTTCTCACTGTGTGCTTTGCTGTAATTATCCCCCTCACTGCCTCCTGAAATCACACTTTCAAATGTTATAGTGGGTTGATTTGATAGAAACGTGGCGCCATCTTGTGGTTGCAACTATGACAGTAAATATTATGCACACTGAGCACTGACTGTTTCAGCTTCAAGTCACATCAACTCACTGCACATACAACCCCCAAAATGTCCTCAATATCACTGTGAGACACTAGTTTGAGCATAAATCCAAACTCTTAAATGTCACATACATTTCAGATTTGTACTGACGTGACAAGACACAAACATTAACATGGGCTAAAAATAGCTTTTCCATACACTAACGTCACCACTGTGATGCTGAGTGAACGCTGTGCTGGCACCTAGTGGCCGCTAAGGGTAATACATCTATGAAGAGGTGTGAAATGTGTCAGCCAGGAATCAGGCAGTATTTTCTTGTCTTCCTTTGATTTTCTCTACATATTCTTTGACGTCCTACATTGTATGTTACACTTGTGTGTCTCTCTGCAGAAGTTAAATTACTTTATTGTAATGTTTTGCACTGTGCTATTTAAGTATGAGACATTTTCTGTGAGACGCTGTGATTTTATTTACATCTGTAGATTAATATATGATGTTCTTATTTCTATTTGCAGACTGGAATAAATTCTAAATTTGTTATTCTTGGTCATTTTTCATTTGTGTTTACGTAGCAGGCTACAGGTTGTATTTATTTCGATTTTTTATTTTATTTAGTCTGGCTTTAAAAAAAAAAAAAATTGTACATGGGTCATGGGTGTGTTTGTTAGTGTGTTTGTATATTTAATAAAAAAATTAAGTAATGTATCTTATTTTATTTGTTGATTTAAAATGTATATTACTATCTGAATCTGCAAAGTAACGGAAGTTATCAGATAACTGAGGCAAGTAAAAACTATCTGGATTGTGATGAAAAAGAAAGTGTAAAGTCACAGAAAATGGAAGAACTTAGTATGTACAAGTACGTCAAAATTTTACTTACTTACATTATTTACGTGAATATACATGGCTCAGTCATAAAGTAATGAAAGTCACTGCTCTACAGGCAACACATATCTGTCTAAGATGTACACAAGCAGCTCAGTTTTGTTAAAAAACGTCACAAATGAAATAGGATGAATTAGGATTTTGTTTATTTGTGTAAACGTGACAAAAATGAAGCAACGATCAGGATGATCTGCTCTGCAAATCTTCTCTAGACGGATAAAACAGGCCAATAAATAGGCTAAATAAATTTAAAAAAACAACAACTAATCAATAAATTGACCTTCGCTTTTCAGCGTTTAAGGTAATAAGGATTAAAATCTGAGTTTTTAAAGCGCATTCCCAGTTTTAAGAGAAAAAAAAGCCCACTTGTTGTGGACCCAGCAGAGAACACCTCTCCACAAATGATCCACACACAGCTGATCTGTGAAGCAGGGACTTGTGGGTACTTGTGATAGAGTGTCTATTCTGTTATGATTCCCAGCCAGAACAAGCTGTGGGCCTAATTTTAGGATGTTACGAGCAGCACTTGAAGGCAGCACGCTCTCCTCTCCTGTCACTACTGTCCTCCTGCTCCTCGGGTCCGGCTCCGTCTCCTGAGTGTCTGACTGCCGGTGGGGTGTGTCTGCTGGAGATAGTGGTGGAGGGAGGCAGCTGCGTCAAGTCAACCGCAGACAGGAAGACTGGGACCGGAGGTTGCTCGATTTGGTCTGTAAAATAAAAGCATGGTAATGCCTGCTACTGTCTTTTCTTTTTCACATAAAGACCTGTCCTTTTCACCAGGTTTTAGAGCAGGGCTGCAGGGGTTTGCTCCCACTTAGTCACAAAACATTAGTGATGCTGGTTGAAATCCTTTCAGTTTGCATCTCAGTCCATCTCAAATGTACTGGACACGGTTGAGGTCAGTGCTCTGTGCAGGACAGTCAAAAGCTTTAATCTGTTCTCGTCCTCTGCAACCATCGACAGTGGAGTACCGCAAGGTTCTATATTAGGCCCCTAATATATCCTTTTGGGTGCTTTTTTTTTAGAAAATAAAATACCTTCTATATAGGAATAGGAATAGGAATCATATAGCCCATATTAAATTACCGGATTATAATTAGTGGTGCATTAATGTGTACATCACTTTAACTTTGCTGCTGGTAAGGTGGAGCTAATTTTATTTACTTTATATACTACTGGGTAGCTTTATACATAAATAATGCATGATCGTTTACACGGTTATTTATATTTTGTATTAATAACTTAAATAGGCTGTGTAAAGTTACTTTACACAGCCTATTTAAGTATATTATACATGTATGTACAACCACATAATATAATATAAATTACCAATTATCTTTGCCTTACAAAAAATATTAATATTACATATGTCTTAATCATCTTGTTAATTTTTAAGTGAACATATGAATTAGGCCACTCAAAGTGTGAAATATAATTCTTCCAGTATACATGTATGCACACCCACATAATCTAATATATGCCTTACAGGGTCATTCCTCGCTATTGGTAACTTTTCAAGGTGTTAAGTTTTGAAAATAATATTGTGAATTTTTGATGTTTTTAACATGTCATTAGGTAGAAGACATGTTTAACCTTGAGGAATTTGTATTTTTAGAGCTCAGGCACTTAAATGATAATAAGTATGGATGGATTGCTGAGACATGGATCGTGCTAGAGTTCCACCCTGTTACGGACATATACATAAGTATTGCTAAATGTTAATAATGTAAATATTCAACAATATTTATCAGCACTTATACCTTATGTGTCCCTTATTTCATAACATATGTTTTTTTAAATTTGAATAATGAAGATACAGGAATTATTGTGTAGAATATAGGCTTTTTGTTTAGAAAATGTCCATGTGCACACCCAATTTAGCCAAAATGCTCAAGATAAATAGATATGTGCACAATAAAACACGTGTGTTCTCATTGTCTGTTTCAGGACTGCAAATTAACGTGAGAACATTCCGAAAAAATACCATTGTTTTTAGATCATTTTAAAAGAAACTGTGTGTAACAGGGTGGAAACAAGCGCAACAGGGTGGAATTACCAACAATGATTAGCTTTAACTTTTTTGTAATTATTTATTATTTTAATGAAATATTCTTCATTGAAATATGAAAAGTTGCCTTGGGGACATGGTAAAAACCGTGTTTGTGCCTAAAAAGAGGTATATAAATATATATATACATTTTTTCAGGCAATATTCTGTGTTAATATTACATGGGAGACCTCTATCTGTAATAAAATGTATTTCATATTAAAATCTGGTTTATGTAAAGTAAGATACGAGGGGCTCTGTCTACAATAAAATAAAACAATGTTACTTTACTGACTTATTAATTCTCTCGTCTTTGACTTGATCGCTTTGTTGTTGTTTTTACTTTGACAGCGGTGACCGGAACCACGTGCTCACACTTCCTCGCGCTTGACGTCGACGCTGTAAAAACGCTCGCGCCTCATCCTCAGACACCTTGTAGACGAGAAGACACCCGCGCGCACGACTCACGTGCGGAGGTAAGATGCAGCTGAATAACCGGACGATGCTCACGAGTCTGGAGCTGGCTGTTATCTAACATTAGTTTACACAGAAGAAGAAGAAGAAGAAGAAGAAGAAGAAGAAGAAGAAGAGGAGCCATGAAGAAACACCTGAGTCCAACCAAACAGCAGCAGCAGCAGCAGCAGCCACCGGCGGATGTCCCGGCGGCTCCCGGCGGCGAGGTGACCGTCCAACAACTCAACGAGCTGCTGTCTAACGGCAGCGGCTTCTACAGCTTACCGACACAGCACTTCAACGAGGTCTTCCCCCGGATATACATCGGTAACGCGTGAGTCATCCGTCATGTCTCTATCATGCTCTGACGCCGACAGGTGAGACAGGTTGTTGCCTTTTTGTCAACACGCTCGCGCCCTCGTCCGCCGAGCAGACGCGACAATGACAACAGTGTCGCATGTCCGGGGAGCACGCGCGCAGGGCGGGCTTGTTATGTTGGCGTCTCCGCTCGCATCATGGAGGAAGCGACAGCCTGTTGTTGTCAACACGTTGTGTTGCTGTCCTCGAAACGCAGGTGGACATTACCTCACTGTGTCACACACCAGTATGATAATCTGTATTTATTTCCCATTTTAATTCAGCCTAACACGTGAAGGACGGACACGGAGCCCTTGTTTCCACTCAGTGAACCCTCCATCATTAACATCACCGCCGTGTAATCACGTCTCCATCGAGCCGCTCCCCATCCTGCTCTCAGCTGCAACATCAACCATCTCACACATGCACGCGATTTATTTTCATTCATAAACTGATAAGAAAACAAAAAAAACAACAACAGGCGGTCTCGTGGGTGCCAGCAGAACAAAGAGGGAGGAGAAGGAGCACGTGAATTGGGAGTCGTGAGTGGGAACATGCACGTATCAGTGAGGTGAGCCTGGTCACGTCAGCGTCATACACCTAAAGTCACAAGAACAAACCCATTCATGACAGACATGATGCACGATCTGATATGCTGATATGTAACAACCGATATTGATACATCCACTTTTTCCCACCTTATTTTAGTCTCTTCTGTAGTGGAATTGTCATCGTATTATACATACACACATAGATGGAGACATGAAATATCAACACATGCTCACTCCGGCCTCGTCACATATCACGTTTGGTCACGAACTTTCCACGGTCACATACACTTACAAGGTTCCCTGGGTGTGTTGATTGTTGTCGTTCTGGGATGCCGTGTCAAGTTGTGCCTGTTACATGCCTTGTCTGTTTTCAAGATTAATGCACTACGTTGGTACAACACCGCAAACTGACGGTTTTTGTCTTAAGGCAACAAAAACATGGTTCAGTTTAGGCAACAAAAATATGTGGTTGGGTTTAAGCAACAAACACGTAGGCAACAAAAACACTCTTAGGTTTAGGTAACAAATCGTGGTTAGGTCTAGGCAATAAAAACACGTAGTTAGGTTTAGGCAACAAAAACACATGGTTAGATTAAGGCAACAAAAAAACATGGTTGGGTTAAGGCAACAAAAACACTCTTAGGTCTAGGCAACAAAAACACATGGTTAGGTTAAGGCAACAAAAACATGTGGTTGGGTTAGGCAACAAAAACACTCTTAGGTCTAGGCAACAAAAACACATGGTTAGGTTAAGGCAACAAAAACACTCTTAGGTTGAGGCAACAAAAACATGTGGTTAGGTCTAGGCAACAAAAACACATGGTTAGGTTAAGGCAACAAAAACACTCTTAGGTTAAGTCAACAAAAACACATGGTTAGGTTAAGGCAACAAAAACACATGGTTAGGTTAAGACAACAAAAACACATGTTTAGGTTAAGGCAACAAAAACACTCTTAGGTTAAGTCAACAAAAACACATGGTTAGGTTAAGGCAACAAAAACACTCTTAGGTTAAGTCAACAAAAACACATGGTTAGGTTAAGGCAACAAAAACACATGGTTAGGTTAAGGCAACAAAAACACTCTTAGGTTAAGTCAACAAAAACACATGGTTAGGTTAAGGCAACAAAAACACATGGTTAGGTTAAGGCAACAAAAACACTCTTAGGTTAAGGCAACAAAAACACGTGGTTAGGTTTGGGCAACAAAAACACGTTGTTGGGTCTATGCAACAAAAACATGGTTCAGTCTAGGCAACAAAAACCCACTTAGGTTTAGGCAACAACCAACTTGGACTTTTGCCGCTAAGTTCTCATCCTACTGCGTTTCCCCCGATGCCGCCGGGTGCCGTTAAACTGTAACGGCAACCAGCTGCGTATCATGCCAACGTTAAAGGACTGCTTTGTTTTTTTGTTGGTTTCTGACGCTGCAAGTCACTGTCCAAGCGCCGAATTTCGACGACTTCGGAGTGAGACAGTGCTCGAAATACAATTTTTGCTTAACATAGATGACTTGTGTAGAGATTATAAACCTGACGTAGACCTGAGTGTCATTACTGCCTGTAACTTGCACAATAAATGCCATTTTATTATTCTAGAGAGAAGACAATTAGTTAATTAATCAGTTAGGCCTAATCTATTTATGAAAAACTTATCTGACGATATTTTGATATTTGATTAATTGTTTGAGTTAATTTTCAAGCAAAAATGTCAAATATTACATTGTTCGGCTTCTTAAGTAGTGAGTATTTTCTGCCTTTCTGTTGTCATGTGGTGAAACTGAATATTTCGGGATTTTGGACTGTTGGTCCAAAAAACAAGTGATTTGAGGGTGTCACCTTTCAAAAACTAATGGACATTTTATTGACCAAAGAAATTATCAAGAAAATAATCTACAGATTAATTGATGCTCGATACTGATGACGTTCTTGGTTACATTTCACAACCAAGAACCATCCATTTTTTGGCATTTTGGCACAAAATTGTTGATTGTTGTTGATGCTGATTATAATTTCCTGGAACCAAAAGTGATATCCCCGAATTGCTTGTTTTTTCCAACCTACAATTCAGAACCCCAAAAATATTCAGTTTTATTCCAGATAAAAGAAAACAGAAAACACTGATTTCTTTGTGTGTGATCTCAAATATCTGCTGTGTAGTTTAATTCCAGCTGTATCACCTGTGTTGGTGAAAGGGTGCTGATGTATCATGTATATTAAACATGGCAGAGGGCGGATCATAAATCCTCAGTTATTGGTGGACTGGATGCTATTGGCTTTGTAATGAACATGCCTACTGTTCAGGAATTTACAGCTCAGTGTTCCAGTAAAACCAGTTCCTGGTACTTCCTGCTCAGATTATGAATGAGATGTGTTGTGTACAAACACACAACATTCCTCAGTTCTTACAGAGCTGGAGACATCAGAAGGTGTGTTGTTCTGATCAGTGTGTATTCTCAGTTTCGCTAAAGAGTAACACAGTAGTGAACATGGTCAGCAGTGTTTGGTTTCAGATCTGTGTGTGTGCCATCGGCTGTTTATACTCTATTCTCTCAGCCCAGGGCCAACTCAACGCCTTATTTCCTCTTACATATGTGACTGGTGTCCATAGATCTGTAAATATGCATATGGTGCCTCTAGTGTCCAACACCAGGAAGTGCATTTCTTAATGGATGGATAGAAACCTGATAGAAACTACCTGTAGCCATGTTTGGGGTACAATTTTTAAGGTGGTATGAAAAAGTAATATTGTGATGCTTGTAATATTTCAGCTTGTTGACATATAGTTATATATCAGCATGTGGAAAAAGACGCGATCAAAATATAGCAGACGAGCCAATAAGATCAAAAACAGAATTTAATTTTGTGATCTCACATCTTCTGCAGTGAAGCCTAAAACATAACAATCAGAAATCATTTTCAGGCTTCAAGTGTCACATTTATCGTAACACCCAGTGATGAAAAAAGTACAGTTCCAGGAAATATAATATTTAAATACATTTTGCAGTGCTGTAACGTAATATCGGCTTTCACACAGCAGCTCTTCATCTCACTGTTACGGATTCATGGTGGAGGACGGACTCAGGGATGCCCCTTAGAGACGTAGTGTCTCTGTGCAGTCCATCATTTGGCTCCAGCCACTGCCAACAGAGCGGTGGAGGAATACAAGCACATTACTGTACCTCTGTGCTACAACAAAATCAATCTGAATATGCCAACCTGCCCCGGCCAAGTCTCCAAACAAAGTGCTGGCAGTCGTGAGCTCAGCTGAAGCTGATCAGACAGAAGTGTGGCCCTCTGATGTGTCTCTGCTTTATGGTTTATTTTGAAGAAAAGATTTTGATTTCTGATAAAATTATGTTCTTTGTAATCATTTAAAGTAATATTTGTCTTTACTCAGTGGCCATGTTCAGTACGGTGGGGTAATTAGTAAAATATTTTAACATTAAAGTTCATCAGACGAGTGGAGAGGGCAGCGTAATGTAATGTGATATCACAGATGGCTCAGGCAAGGCGAGGTGGTATTGATTGTTGATGAAAGCCTGCACCTTGTCCACTGTTTCCACTCCTGGGACCCACCGAGCCTTTTTGCTGATGTATCCTGTGTATCAGCCGAACACTGTTACGACTTAAATTGTGCAGCTGGCCGAGATCAAAACACACCTGGTGATTAACACAGTATACACTGTATATACAGTATACGGTGCGCACACTTCTTCAACCACAGTTCAGGAGTCAAATGAGGAAAAGAACGATGGCTTTGTCCTTGAAAATATTCATCAACGTCTCTTCGTCCCCAGAGGCACTAGGCCCATGTGCTATTTTTGGCTACGATCTATACTAGCAACAACCAGGACAGAATTAAATACTCGATTGTTGCTCTGAAACTGAAAATACATTATCAGAGTTTTCATGGATGCTAAAAGAGTCTTAAATGACATTGAATTTATTAATCTAAAAAGAAAAGTTTAATTGATATTAAAATGTCTTAAATCTTCTTCAAAAGTCTGAGAAATGTTCAGACAGATTTATTTATTTTATACAATTTACAGAATGCCACTCGCATTAAATGCAGGCATGTCAGGGTAGAGGAACTAACATCATACTGTTTGCGTCCGGGATAGTCGGAGCAGAAGATACACTTGGTGCTTCTCGAAGTCAAAGATGCTTCGTTGATAGTACGCGTCCAGGTCCTACAGAGGCTAGGCAAGACTCCTTCCTAGCATTCGGTGAATACACATTGGAAACAGCTACTGAGTGCCCAGGTGTGCGTCATTGTAAGAGGCCCTGCTTCTTTGTCCGGCAAATCGATCAAAAAGAATTGTGGGTACTTCATACCTGCTTGGGATACACAATGCATCCTTGAAAATTCTCTTAAGGAAAGACTTGACATTAGGACAGTCCTTTGACGAGATTCAATGACGTAGCCTCCATCTAAGGATCCGTCCTTGACTTTGAGACGCACCAACTGTCTGTTAGCAAGCTGTCACTTTACCCTGGACGTCATGGGGAGTGCAGATTAAAAGAAAATGAGCTATTTAACCAAGATTTTTCAGCACAACTGAAACCAATACAAGATGAAGCATACAAGGTTCGGTTTATGCAAAAAAGTTTTTTCCAAACTCTGCACAGCGAGAATCAAGGCAGTGGAATTCTGCATGTAGACCGAGAAAATCCACCAACAAACGGCAGTCTTTAGATTTAGCAAAAGAAATATGGTGATGGCTTAATTTATAATGAGTCAAACGTTACTAAAGGTTCACATGGTTCTGAACACCGGACTTTTGGGAAAAGTCCTATGTCTTGTGACCCTTCCACTGCTGTAACCTGTTTCCTAACTACACCGCTCTGGAATTATAATACATCGGCCTTAGGAAATAAACACTTCGCTTTTTGGCGAGTTCAGGCGGAGCTGTCGTTGGAATTGCACTTGTTGCCACCTATCATTTGTTACTGTTGTTGGGTGTTCTTCTTTCTTTGGCATTTAACAGCAGATTAGAACACTTGTAGATGTTAATTTTGCCCCATCAGGTCCAGAAGAACTGCATCACGGGTACCTATGGTTCTGGAGAAAAACTAGAAGTAGTAGTTCTCGTGACATTCCTGAAAGATAACAACAAATCCCAGGGATGAAGCAAGAAATAACCCTGATAATACAGTAGTTTTAAAAATGATGATCTGTGGGTAATGTCAATAACTCCCCGCGCTTTGATGAACTTGTCAGTAAAACGCTCCCATCTCCCTCTGAAATGCATTATGAGTGTATTTTCCAGAGCTCCTTCCACTGTTCTCAGATCAGTCGTAGTCAGCACTATGAATCCGCCGTGTGCAGCTCAGGGACACACTTAAGGTGTGGTTTGTTTGCTTTGAGGAACACTTTGGCTCTTTGTGAAGCTGGTCTTTAATAATGGATGTTGTGGGACTGCGGATCCCAGGGTGGAGGAGGCTGGGACAGGCCAGGTAAAATAGGAGAGGGAGCCATTGGCTGTGAACTCGCTTGAACCACAGTGTGCCTCTGCATTGTGTTGTACGAGTACAGTCACTTCTGCTTCCACACTCACATTACTTATGTTGCACTGTAAGTGCTCATACTGTACATGTAAGCATGTACTCAGGCATATGTCTTAATATATACTGACATACTCTGAATAAAAAAGAGGATAATGTGAATTAAGAGTCCTCCCGTCTGAAGGACTGTGTGCCCTGCAGCTGACACACCAGCAGATGGGCTGCTTCATCTCTTCTCCAACAGCCATAAAGCAAAAATGGTGGCAGGGACGATTTTTTATTAGACCTTGCAGAGGGGGCTTTGCAGCCACCACCTCTAGGGAGCTGTCCAGGGTCACCTAGCCTCGCCTCGGCAGCCTCATATTGACTGTAAGGAGATCTAGCAATAAAAGCACTCAGCGCTGTCAGGGTGAGCATTTTACACAAAGATTTATCCTTCTCAGGTCCAAATAAAAATAAAGCAGATATAGAATTAAAGCTTTTAGCTTTTATAATATTTGAAACAACATATTTGTGCTTACTATAGAAGGCATTATAGGGATAATAACAGCTTTGGTATACTTTTGATATTGTGCATCTTTTATGAAAGAACTCATCCCTAATTTTTGCTGTGAAATTAATTTTTTTTAAAAAAAGGCAGGTGTGTTGTAAAGCTGCTGGATTTTGGACACAGTTGTCCCCCTGTCCTCTACCAATGAAACTGGTCTGCAGTCCATTTTCCTAGGGAGGTAGTTATTCAGTCACAGGTGGACTGACTCAGTTTGTGTCTGAACGCCTGGTCGAGTGTGGCTTGACGAGGCTGACTGCTAGCGCTAACATCAGAGGATGTGTTAGCTCAGACCTCCAGGTTTGCTGCTGAATGGTTTGTGTAGAGGTTATATTTCAGGCTTAAAGTGCTCCGATGGTATGAAAATGAAACGTTTTTTAAAATGTAGGTGTTCCATTCGCAGGGTGAAGCAGTAGTGTAATTAGGCTCATTTTGTCTACTCAAAATAGATTAAGTGTAGAAAGTTTATTTTCTGTTCTTCTGGTGAAGCAGCATCGTCTCGTCTGCCTCCATCATGTGACAAAGCAATTGTGGCCTTCAAAGACGCACCGGGTCAAAGGTCACCACAGAACATGATTAATCAGCGTTACATTTTTTAGTGTGTTGTTTTTTCTGTGATTAATCAATCAAAATGAATGCATTATTTTACATCCTTAATTCAAATGCATTTAAAGGAATACTTAACCCCCCAAATGACCATTCATGTATCAGTTACTCACGATAACGTATTACATAGAATTGTAAAGAAACCATTGTTTTTTTCACATGCCTCCACGATAAACGAAGAATCCAAAAACAAAGAATTCTTAATGGACTGAAGTAATCGGCGACTGCGTTTTTTAACATCAGCAAAACCACATCAAGCAAGGTCTCCGAGGATCCTGAAAAAGATCCTTAAAAGGCATTCAGTTCATTTTTATGAAGAAGAAGTTTTACATCTGTCCCACGGACAATATTTTTGGCCTAATACACAAAACCAGGCCTAGAAGAAGATCAGCTCTGCACTCAGGATTTCTGATAAATAGGCTATGATACAATGCTGGTTATGTCCAGCAACCTCAGGCGCAACCTGCCTCCACACCCTTAAAAGTTGGCACAGAGTAGGACCCAGCGTCTGACCTGACTGGGCATGTGCACAGCCTCTTAAAAGGTTTAGTTCAGACTCACCAAAGTCACAATAACACAAACAAACAAATTAACTGAACAAGGGAAATTTAATTTCATGTTCAGTTTCCTGTCAGGAAGGGCTGTCTGTGTGGGAAGTACTGAGCAAACAACTGGATAAATGAGACTTGGATTACACTGCAGGAGTTCTGTGAGAGGTTGTAAACTGATGTTTTCACATAGTTT
Source organism: Epinephelus cyanopodus (assembly GCA_026686955.1). Lineage (NCBI taxonomy): Eukaryota > Metazoa > Chordata > Actinopteri > Perciformes > Serranidae > Epinephelus > Epinephelus cyanopodus. Next base: position 6,318,600 of record CM048933.1, on the reverse strand, counting down.
TGCTGTTGTTAAACATGTTAGACCCCTTTGAGTTCAGTTCATCAAGAACTTTCTCCGTTGTTGGACTCTTCACTGCAGGCAAATTGAACATAACACGGAGTGAGTAACTGATATACAAATGGTAATTTATGGTAGTGAAGTATTCATTTAACAGTAAAGGAGGAAACACACTGGAGAGAGGTAGAAACGTCACCAGCATATATACTATTTTTGATTGAAATCATGATGTGTGTGTCTCTGTCAGCTCAAGAGCAACAATATGATGCAGCTTTCTGTCGTATAAACATAAATATCTGTACAGCTAATTAGTGACACTAAATGTTCCATAAAACTTGAACACAGCATGAACAAAAGAGGCGTTTTATTCAGAATCAATGGGCAGTGCCTTCGGCCAGGTTGGATCGTAACAGTGGACACAGGCATCGAGCCAGGCGGGCTGGAGCAGCCAAATCCCCGTATTGCTTTGTTACAGTTTGTTTGCTCTGTGCAGGCCCAATATGCAGTATTGTAATCCTTGTAAACAAAGAACAGTGAAACAGGAGGGGAGCAGATTTATTGTTTCCTGAAAGATAAGTAGATGAAGATGGAGGTGAAGCTGTTCAGTCATTTCTTTCTGTCTCTAGGTCCTGACTGAAAATTGTTTCCAAAAAAAGGACTGTGTTTTACAGGAATTTATTTTCTTCACTCACAAAACAACCATGTACATGAGATTTATATCTTGTTATCTGCAGGGACAGATGAGCACAGAATATGACCACAGTTACAGTGATTGTGATGTAAAACAGACTTTAGGCCTGTCTATCAGCAGCTTGAGGCCTCTGCCCTCGCAGACGTTACGTGATGGCGGTGAACTTGTCGCAGTACGTACAACTGAAGTCTGCAAGGGCTCAGTGGGCAAGTCCAGAGGGTGGACATTTGGATGCAGGCATAGTCTTGCAAATATCCAAGTACTATGTGTCTGTGTCACTCTGGAGTTAGAACAAGTGAAAACACCTGTGTGGCCTTAAAGATGTCACCTTTGGCTTTTTATTACATTTTTTTAAATTAAATTATGAGTAAAAGCAGTGATCATCAAATTAGTCCCACAGTTTGGGATAACACGTACAAAGACACATTTGAGAGCTGTTTAAAAACAACATCATGCAGAAGTGTTTCCAGCTCCCAGCAGATAAAGAGTGTCTGGCTGTGGATCAAGCTGTGATGGTGCCAGCGCAGTGCTCATGCAGAGCGGTCGTGAAAGATGCAACCTACATTGTCAAAGTATCACTTTAAAATAAATTGTGCTGACACGCTGCTTTGCTGTATCTGTCAGGTGTTATTATTAGTGCTGTTATTTGTCTTGATGTCTTGCTCTGCTGCTGTACACTCATCATTTTGTGTTATGAGAGAACAAAAAAGTTTTATCAACAGTGGCACTTCATAAGTTTTTACTGGTGCACAGAGTTTGTTTCAACATCAGCAACTTGCTAAAGTGATTAAAGTAATGTAGTTTTCTACTCTGATCCTGAATACACAGGTTCGTAGCCCAGAATGCAATGCGTCTGCAGAAACTCGGGGTGACGCACGTGCTCAACGTGGCAGAGGGCACCTCCTTCATGCATGTGAACACCAGTGCGGATTTCTACGCCGGCACGGGCATCACGTACCACGGCATCCAGGCCAACGACACGGAGCAGTTCAACCTCAGTGCCTTCTTTGAGGAGGGGGCTGATTTTATCGACAAAGCCCTCGCACACAATAATGGCAAAGGTGAGGTCATTTGAATTTTTTATTTTTCTCTTTTTTTTTCAAATATCCTGAATGTTCCCACCCCTAGAAATGACTGGTAAGCTTCACTGTTGCAAGGGAGACTAATGATGGTGCTGCAGTAATAATATCAGAATCAGCACGGTTAAAATGAGCATGAAACTTAAAGATGATCAGATATTGGCAGAGAACGGTAAATCAGTTGTTATTGGTATGTGCAAATGCACCTGAAGCCCAAAGAGAACTGAGAGTTCATGTCTTAACTAAACCCCTCAAAGGTAGAGCAGATCAAAGGGGAACACAGTGTCGTTCTCACTTCAGTAGCTCCCGCTTCAAAGTAATTTGTCTCCACAGGTTGAGACACGAAAACAAGCTCCTCTTGTTGCTCGTCGAACAAAGGAGACAAGATTTAAGGCGTCTTTTAATGATTCACTCTCAGTTCATCGCTGTGGATCTTAAAGTGAACACAGAGGATAATCACACGGCCCTGAGCGTCTCGGGCTAAATCTGACACACTCCTGAGCCCTGCTCCATTTTCCATTATCAGATCATGTCGAGATGTTCCACACAGAACTCACCTGTAGCACCAGATGCACCTCATTGTGTCCTACAGCAGCTTTGTTAAACAGGTGATACGACACTTTTGGACCGGAATAAAACAACGAAACAATGTCTGACACATGCAGAAATCACACGGGAGTTAGGTCTTAAATTAGCTGTGATATACCTACGAGGTCAGGTGTTCTGTATTTTAACATTTCACATGTGTTGTGCTGCATTTTGTGAAGCAGAAAATGCAGACTGAAGGAACAATCAGTCCCAGGAGGCCTCATCCCTCCCCTCACCAAAAAAAAATCTTTCCCCAGCTCTCCCGAAGCTGCAACTAAATTTAGTTAATTTGTCACCGCACGTGAGGGATGTGTTTAATTAGTGTGCTGAACCCTGTATTTTATGGCACGGATTTATTGTCAGCCTTGACACAGAGAGGCATCTTAATTCTCAGGCAGTTTGGCGAAGGATCACTGACGCTGTGGTAAATCAGGAGCGACTGTAGCAGCGAGCAGAGCAGAGCAGAGGGAGGATGATATGAGACAGTGTTTCACCTCCACTCTGCTGCCTGCTGTTGCTGTAGTTTGACATTGTGCAATGTGCAACATTATCTTTGACATTTTGTGACCTCCTCGCTGCGAGCTCTGAGAAAGTCATAGGTCTGGGATTATAATGAGGAGCTGCATGGATGTGTTGTTCCTGTGTGTCTGTCATAATGAAGACACAAGATTACTGCATGCTACAGGAAGTGATCATGTTAATGAGCTCATATAGCAAATTTTCAAGGGTCTTTGGAGCCTCTTTAAAGTCTTAAATTGCAATTTCCTAATAGGCAGAGCCGCTAATTTAATTCCAACTTCCATAGTTTAACAATCAGTACGTTTGCATGACATTAGAGAAAATTGATTTATTGTGTTAGTCCAACTAAAACCAGACTTTTTAAAATACACGTAAACATGTCAGTCTGACTGAAATCATACTAAATTAAATTTCTTAAGTCAAACTAACACCCAGGTAATGTGATTGGGAGTTGAATTCCTCTTGCATGTATACAGTCAATCAGACCCACACTAGCCTAGACGCTCTGAGCATGCGCCACAGTTTCCGTCCCGTGCTTTGACCCAGAATTCGAATAGCATCAAATGTGTAACTGAAGAAGAAGCTGGTAACAACATGACGAATAGAGACAATTTCAAACACAAGTACACAAATCAGCTTTACTATAACTCACAGCATTCACAGACAAACACTTGTCTTTATCTGGACACATTTTCTCCACAAATACAACATGCTAATGTTATTAGCACAAGCCTCTGGCATTTTACATTGTATAAATTAGCCTAGCGGCTAGCAGACTTTTCCTCTTCTCATATGAAGCCAGGGACAACAACAACATTTAACAAAGGTAACGTTACAAAATTCAGCTCCATTACAACTCACAAGGTTCACTGACAAAAAAACTGTCTTATACTAAACACATTTTCCAAACAAATACAACATGCTAACATTATTAGCACAAGCCTATGGCATTTTACATTGTATAAATTAGCCTAGCAATGAGCGGAGATTTCCTCTGCTCATATGAAGCCAGAATAAATCACACACAAGACTTAAAATGCTATTTTTGTGGAGGATTTATTGTCTTCATAATTTATTGTTTCATATCTGTGAAATTAAAGTAAGTAAAAGCTTTGTTTCCACTGAGGGAAATGGTTTCAGCTTACAAATATATAGACAGGAGGTCAACTTTTAGTTACATTTCTGGGGAAGTATGTCGACGCAGGTCCTGCGCCATAGGTACAGTGTTGATGATATTGAACACCACCCAATATTTTCTTCATCGCAAGTACAGATATTGAAAGATTCAATTCGGAAAATTACGTTATCCATACTAAATGCTTGTTACGTTCGAGTGTACATTAGCTTTTACATGACACAGGGCACCCTCTGCTGGACTGCAAGGAAAACTACTTCCCATTGTGTGTCCATCTAAAGACTTTGTTTGAATTTTTACATCACTGTTTGAGTATTTAACTTACTTCCATGTTCAAATTAAAGGTGACAGCCCTGCTAGCGAGTGAGTGATGGATTGAGAGGCTGAGTGAAGTGGTGAGCCAGAGATCCTGCGTGTCTTAACAAGAGGATACAGGAGAATCAGCATTGATCTGTGGCAGGCCGGGTGATTAGGTATTGAAGAGGTCATTTCATTGGCAGAGGACTTGGTCTGGGTGGAGTACAGAGGGGGAGAAGGATAGGAGCAGATTATAGTATGGAGAGGAGAGCAGAGAGAGAGATGTTGGGGGTAACACTGGGAGAGGGACACAGAGAGGTGTTGGGTTTCAAATAAAGTGCAGAATCTGCAGATCTGACCTGAGCTCGGCACATCAGCTGCTCTGTGCTGCTCGCCAAGGCAGAGTCCTCATGGGGCCTTTGGCTTGTCAGTAATGAAAGTGTAAGTTGGATAGAAATACATCTTAGATACACAAACAAGACGGGATTCACACAAATAAACAGGAAGACATGAAAACACAGTTGCAGAACAGAGAACACGTACCGTGTGAACACACACTGAGTCGTTACACAAGATGTGGGTGCGGTGAAGATGATTGACTTTGCCGAGTCTGCAGCAGAGGTCAGGTCCTGCATTTGCATCTCCTGGCACAGAAGATGCTTCGCTAGGCATCTTTGATCACAGCATACGTTCCCAAACCACTCGTACTCTTCTTTGTGTTTCTTTGTTAATTTGTTTCTTCACTCATTTGTCTTCCTCCTCAGTCTCAGAGTAAAAAGCCTTCAGAGCTTTATAAGTGGTGAAAGGTGGTGGTTTTGATTACCAGGGAAGGTGTTCATATTCCTTCATATTTCATTTAAAGAATCAAGAGTTTTTCATAAAATTAATCCAAGTTGTAAGTATTATTTTAACAGGATAGAGTGGTGTTGTGACAATATGCTGTAAAATGCGTTTCGTAACTCACTCTATCTCTGATAAACTTTCTGTCGGATCAAATGAATGATTCATAATAAATATATTATTTGAAGCCTGTTTTTTTACAGTTTGATTGTATTTCCCATCTTTGCTGAGCAACAGTTTTGTGTGTAAAAAAATTAAGGCCTGTCCCAAATATAAGCCTGTTGAGTTCAGTGCTTCAAGCAAATAATAGCCCGGGCTACTAATTGAAGTTTGACAGGTAGTCACTTTTGAGCATTCCCCATCGATGTGACACATTATGGAGGCAAAACATGCTCTAACTGCCTTTTGACTGTGACTTTAAAAAAGACCAAAATCAGCGCATATATGCAGTTTTTTAAATGTGATAGTGACTGCTGTGGAGTCATTTGTCCTGTGAATGAATGCTGATTGTAACCTTTCCCACTAAAGACAAAACCCAGATGTTCGTGGGTGGAAAGGGGCTTAACATCTGCATTATAACAATGTGCAGTATAACAGAATATAAAATATACATTCCTCTGGTTTTATCTGGACTAAAAATAATCAATGGATGGGTCAAAAGAATGCAGGACTTTCCACAGAATGCAGGTGTATGAGTCCTGTGTGAAACCAGAAGTCAGTATTAAAGTTGTTTTTTTTCCCCTATACTAGTAGGTAATGTCACGTGACATAGTCAGTAACTTAAGTTAATCATGATCCTTTTCTTTTTTTTCCTCTTTTTTTAAAAAAAAACTTTACCGAGTAGTTTTGTTGCCGAAACCGAAAGTAGTTCTGGTGATGAAACCTATGTTTCCTGTAAACACAGACGTTAATTTTAAAAGACACTACGCATGTAATGAGTGAAACCGACTAGAGGACCTAGAGCGTCAGGTAGCTGACCAAACTGCTGTATTTGACAAGTTTAGAGCAAGAATGTGTTGTCAAAGAAACATTAATGAGTCACGTCATTATGTTCCTTCATTACCACGAACACACACAGTTTATTTTGACTCCCACTCACAGCGTCCTGCTGCCACAAATACTCATACAGATGTGGATTAATCCGCTGCTGAAAATAGTTCTCATTAAATGCACTATTTCCTGCAGTTTGTGTAGCATTTGTTAACACCACAGAGATTATTGAACCTTTTTAAATGACGGTATGTTTTCCTGAGATGTTTCTAAGAATTAAATGTTCAGGAGAAACCATCTGATTTTGGTTTGTAGCTGATTGTTTGTTTCGGTCTTCATGTGTTGAGAATAAGATATAGATGCTGCAGAATACTGCAAGCTGAATGCTTTAAAGTGACTTATGATGAGACTCAGCACTTCTCTGTGGTGTATGTTATTGTGACTCTGCAGCGCATACACACTAGCACTCATCTTATTGTTCTATACTCTGTTTGCATCCTCCAGGGAAGGTGTACGTCCACTGCAGAGAAGGCTACAGCCGCTCCCCCACCATGGTTGTTGCTTACCTCATGCTGCGCCACAAAATGGATGCCCGGCTGGCGGTGGCCACCGTGAGGCATAAGAGAGAAATCGGCCCTAACGACGGCTTCCTTCGCCAACTGTGCCAACTTAATGAGAAGCTGGCAAAGGAGGGCAAGCTGAACGGGGAGGTGGGCAAACTAAAGACCAAATGAAAGCAGGACAGACTCTCTGCCCTGTCTCCCTCCCATCATGCCTTTCACAGGCTTCAGCTGCTCTCGGAGACTGACCCCACCCTGACCAAACCAGCACCCATCTGACACACAAAGGGGTATTCTGAAACACAAACATACATGCATTTGTCTGTGTAGATAATTATTCCACACGCACACACACATTTTCTTTCTACTCTTCAGTTCACTGCTGCTCTGCGCGAGGACGTCTGTCAGTCCTCCGCCTGCTCCCACAAAGAGTGTGATCTCAAATACTTCCACACTGCTGCGGGTCCCTGAACGCAGCACCTTAAAGCATTCCTTCACTTCCCACAAGTTGAGAAAACTTCGCCCTGATTTTTAAAGATATTCCTTGAATCAAAGATTATAGCACAATCATTCCATAGTTTTCCACTGCCGGGAATGTCAGTGATGTCTCCGCCAGCAGGAGTACTCTATAAATTCCAAATGAACTCTTAGATTTTAAAACACACGATGCAGACGACGCAAGTCAGAAAGCGATATGTGAATGGATGAAGGAAAATCCCAAACATTCCATGAAAACTGAAAAGTTTTATTTTTGCCCTCTCGACCCTTAAAAACCCTCAATTCTCTTCCACCTTTAGGGGCAGATATTTAAATGCACAAACACCAATGATTCACACTCTGATGCAAGCTGTAGCTCTGTGTAGCATTTCCAGTCCTCGACTCTGCGGCCTCTAGTTTGACAGCGGTATATTCAATGGTTGTTGTATCACTGGCAGTGACGGCAGCAAAGGTCGAGCTAATTAAAAATAATGAGCTGCTGCTGCGGCGTGTGTTGTCCATGTAAGAGGACATATTTAGCTGCTGATGTGACGAATGTTCATTGGAGCTAAATGTGACGTTTTAGTTTGTCATTGAGCTCAATCAGCCTGCACACGAGACAAATCACATTTAGGTAAGTAGGAACAGTATCTGAGGGAACACTGGGCTGAATATCCTCCTCAAAGAACCTTCAAATGAGCTAATTTACAGGATTTAATTTCTAAAGTGGATTATTTACATTATCAGCTTCCTCTTGAATCAGAAATAATAAGGGTGACATTCATTCGAAGATGCGGAAAAGACGTTTACACTTGATAAAGACATTTAGTTGAAACACAATCTGCTGGTTCAGTTTGTGTGTCAGAGGCAAATGTTACACCGGTCAGACACACTTTTTATAAACACTGCAACATATCTCAGAGCTCAGTTGATCATTTTAAGCCCTGTATAATTCCCATATGGGCTGATCTGACGTACGGCGAGTCTACACAGGAGGCGTTTTTTAATCATCTGACAGAACAGATATTTCCGCAGCAGTTTCAGCTTTGCTTGCAGTATACACAAGTGTATTTCCATATTGATAGCTTTACATGTGTAATAACAGTGATTGTGTTTTGAGCTGCCAGAACATGGAAGACCTACACTCAGTGCTGTACCTGAATGCATCCTGTGTAGACACTGACAGTTTCTGTTGCACTTCTGCCTCTGACTTAGACATTGTCCACACTAAGCCGGCTGATTTTGAAAATGCTGTTTACAGGGGAAGATGCCGTCCACAAGGCTTAACAGTAATGACTGCCTGATTGCTTCAGGCAAATAAAATGCCACGTTAGGTCGTAGTATATCTAGCAACTGACTTGCCCGATCAGGCAACTGGTAAAATTTAAACACAGTTTTTTCCACGGCTGATGATGAAAGTAGCGAAGGATCGAGCCATCTTGCTTCCTTCTCACCTCTGTTCAGGCACTGGAGAGAAAATGGCGGTGGGTAAAAGTATATGCAACCATTTCAATTAATCTGTATACGGTAGTTAGGTTGGGTGGAGTTAGAAAATGTGGGTGAAACTCCAGCTATGTATTTCGCAGTTTTTCCTCAAGTTTGAGAGCAAGGTGGATAAAAATGGGTCCATTTATCAACACTAACTTTTCTGTTATTTAAAAACAGCTAACAAATAAAACTAATTGATTAGGGACAGTAAAAATTGACCTTGGGCAAGTAGATTTGTGACCCCCTTACCCAACCGGGCATGTGAAAAACATTCAACCACGCAAACACACATTTAGTTGTTTTGTAAAGATCTCCACTCACAGTAAAGGCCTTTGCACAATGAGTCAGTTTTTTCAGATGCGTTTTTTTAAATCCGCCATCTGAAAAAAAATCGTATCGCACAGAAACCTTTCAAACTGATTCTAATGTGTTGTGTTTTATTCTTTGTAACCTGACCTGTTGAACGAGAGCTGTCTGAGTTATGAAATGATTCTGTGCGCCCGGTTCCTCTGTCTTGTCGTAGCTGTGTCCCGCCGCCACATTTTCTTCACTGATTCTTGGTCAAACGTCCCTAAAGGCGCTGACGGATGTGAAAAACACAGAAAATCGAACATGTTCCGATGGATGAAAGTTACGGACTCCGTGTGCAAAGGCCCTTAACACACTGCTAAATTTCTTCTTCCTCCTCTGCAGTAAAATAGTGAACTAAAACAGTGAAATATTTGGTAGTTGCAGCTCTGCCATGTAATCGGCTACATGGACTTTTAAAATTAGTGATCTCAGAGCAGGTGAAAGGTGACAGGAGGTCCTTTTCTTAGCTTCACTGTAGCACAGCCTCCAATTCTGTGGGCAAGCTTAAGTCATTTTTCCCAAAAGCTGTTTTTTTTGAGTGAGAAAAAAGGATTCGTGTGGACAGAAGGCTCAGTTGTAAGAAAATGCATTCTCTAACTCAGCCGGTTTAGTGTGGACACACCCTGAGGTTCTTCAGTATAATATGATAGTTGTAATATTGGTTAACACTTGTAATTTTCATAACACAGACATTACCAAAACTTGGCAGCAGCTGCGGGGTGTTAAAAGCTGATTTTACCAGTTTACCGCCTTCAAACTAGAGGCCTTTAGTTTCAGCTGTCAGATGCATCCCCAGAGAAAAGATGCCACCCGCTCTTTCAACAGAACGTTCCAGTCATCACGCCAGAGAGTTGTCCACTGCCAATTCCCTGACACAGCCATTCGGTCAGCATCCAACACCACTGTTTCATCAACAGTCTGTCAGAGGTCCATGCACAACATGTCTCACTCCTACGTGTGTGTGTCATACAGTAATTTATTATGCCTGACTTCATGCACACACAGGGTCAAACCACAACTTTTGTTTGTAAAGCATTGCAATATATGTCAATACCCCCATCAGATATATAGAATGTAATCACATCTAAATATTCAGGCTGTAGTTGTTACATATAGGCAGCAGTAGTTCAGCAGTACATTTTGAAAGTATTTATTATTGAGTGTATTACTGTAAAGTAGACCTAGAGCCAGGAAGGATGGTGACGGAGTGTTTTAAAACCTGCAACAGGTCACTCCTCGAGAGTTTCTGAGACAAATTCCCATCAAAGAGGAGGCGGTTTGAGGGAAAGTCGGAGCTGTTGAGCTGGATCAACCCCGGCATCACTCAGTAACGAGTGTCTGGAGTTCAGCCACTATGTCCCACCTGTGTGACGGCAGCCGTAATCAGGACGGTTTATTGGCTTGATTCTGTGGCGTCATTCATCCCAAGTCTCAGCCAAATCAAGCAACAGGATGCAACCCAACATATTTCCTTCAGTGTGTGGGCCGATGTATTTTTGATAACGGCCCAGTGATGATAGTGTCGGTAGCCGGAATCTGGACAGTTTATTTAGCCTGATTCTGGGGAGTTATTCATGCCAAGTCAGGCAACTGGACGCAGCCTGACTCATTTCTTCCGGCATGTGTGCGTGTGCCAGGTCATTTTTCATAACGGCCCAGTGATGGCACTTTCAGCAGCCAGAATCAGGCAAGTTTATTTGGCCCAATTTAGGGGTGACATTCATCCCAAGTCTCAGCCTAGTCTGGCAACAGGATGAAGCCTGACTTACTTCTCCCGGCATGCCGAGTTTGGGCCAGTGCTGGGCCAGGTCAGTATTGATAACGGCCTAGTAATGGCAGTATTTAGTGGCCTGGTTCCGGGGCGTCATTCATCCTGAGTCTCAGTCGAGTCAGGCACCCAGTTGCAGCCTGACTTATTTCTTCTGGCATGCTGAGTTTGGGCCGATGCTAGGCCAGGTCATTTTTGACAATGACCTAGAGACGGCAGTGTCGGCAGCCAAAATCGGGCAAGTTTATTTGGCCTTATTTTGGTGTGTCTTTCAACCTGAGTCGCCGAGTCCAGCAACCAGGTGCAGCCTAATTTATTTCTTCTGGCATGCTGACTTTGAGCTGATCCTGGGCGAGGTAATTTCTAATATAGGCCCATTGACGGCAGTATCGGCAGCCGGTTTATCTGGCCCGATTCTAGGGCGTCATTCATCCCGAGTCTCAGCCAACTTATTTCTTCCGGCGTGCCGACTTTGGGCCGATGCTGGGCCAGGTCATTTCGGCTACCTGGGACACATCAGATTGCCTATTTCTCCTGAACAAACCTCGGGGCACGTTAGCATGAATCCAGGGGGATAGTTGTCTCACTAGAGAGGAGAATGGAAACTAGGTTGTCTCACCTCATTAATGGCACTATTTATTCCTCCTTTGATATATCTGTATACATATGAATATATACATGTATACTGTATATACATATTTAAGTGTTGACATATATGAATGTATGAGCAATGTGTCTATAACGTGTAGGTATTGTCAGTATGTCTTATATATCATGTTATATTTGTATATGACATCATGGAATAACTCCTCCATTCTTTCTGTTCCACGGTTGACTACATGTACATTCATATTCAGATGTAATGTACATGTAAAATGTTTGATTGTGATGGTTCTTATCACAATTGTGCAAAACTTGCTTATGACAGCAGGACTTTTTTCCGAGCTGGGATACTGTGGCATGTGATCATTGTGTTTACTAATGTTTTGTGCAGCTTTAAGTTTCCATGGTAATGTATTCATAATGTACGACAAGATGCAGGTGGCAGCTTCAGATGGACACGGATTATCCTGCATATGACCGCACGTGTTGTCATGGATGTAGGATGCACTCATCCCGTCACCCATTCATTTGGTGCTTCAAAATCATTTACAGCTCTTTCTTTCCCCGACAGGAGTCGGAAGTTTTCTGCGAAGGTTGATATTTGGGTTTCTTTGCATGACAAGGACTTGATTCTCCAGTGACACTTAACATTTCAATGCAGTGTTTTAGCTGTGAAACACTGGCTTTTTTACCTATGAAAAGTAATGCACCTAAATTCGTAAATATCCCACATATTTGTAAGCAAGGAGGCTATATTTATGTGACAGTCATACTGCAGGCCGTCGTCTGTCATGTGATGGGAGCAAAGGACAAAGTACATGTACATGTAGTGAGGTGGTCTGGATGGCGGAGGGGTCAAACAAAGACAGGACTTTTACCCAGGAGTCCAAAGTTTGTGTGAAACTAAGGGTGCTTTCACACCTGCCCTGTTTGGTTCGGTTTAATCATACTCAAGTCTGTTTGCCTCCTAAGTCCGGTTTGTTTGGGCAGGTGTGAACACAGAATTAGTTATTTTTGGTTAGACAAACGTTTTATTACTATATCTGACACTTGAAACCATTTTCTAAATGGAAGTACGTGCAAAAAGTCTCCTTACCTTGAAGCTGGTATACCACTGCAACCCTACAGTAGAATAATCTGCAACTTAAATCACTTGAGCATTTAGGCCTTTAAATATCATTTAGGACTTTTTTTCTGAGGTTTTATACACAAAACAGCTGATGGAATTGTGAAGGAAACAGTCATCAGGTCAGTTGATAATGAAAATAATTATCAAATTTGTTGCTTCTGTGGTCCAGAGCACTATGATTTCAGTTTCACATAGTCTGGCAGAAGTCCAGCCGAATGTGTGAGTATAACCGATGTGAAGATTTCTAAGGTCAGTGAGGAAAAAGTCCTGCAGACAGTTTATACAGCGATCTGCTCTCATAAAACCCGATCTTTAAGTAGAATCTCAAAACATGCATTGAAATGTCAAGTGTTGCTGTAGCCTCTGACTCATTATTGGCCTGGAGGACAAGTCAGAGAACAGGATATTATCACAGGGAGTTGGAAATGAGGCTAAACTGTCTCAAACTTTGCTGAGTGAGAACATGAGTGCAGTTGTAATGTCTCTCACGGGGGGGACGTCACAAGGTTGCACTGATTCTGGCTCCCAGTGTTGGTTCATGTGCAGGTTGTTCCCGTCATTTGGCCATCGCATGCACTTGAAAATGTTTCAGATGTGTAAAAGCAACACGCTTGATTTCACACATCTTGCAAGCGCTGCTCCCTGCAAGAGAAATCGGGTGCTGCAGTTCAAATCTGCGTCCATTTTCAAGTCTAATTTTGCGCATGTGTCACGCTGCATTTTCCCACCACCTCGTCATGAACCCCAAACCACACAACAATGAGGTTTTCCCTATTGAATAGATTATATAACAGACAGAGAACCACTTGCCTCTGTGCCCTCACACAAACACATATACACCAAGATTGTCTTGTGCCAAGTGACCTACTGTATTTTACAAAAAACATTTCTACTTTTCTGTTTTCGATTGGCTTTTCTTGTCATTCACATGGACTGGGGTTTCACTCATACAAATATTCACATCTGCTCTACAATACTGCCCTCCTTCTGAATTCACAAAAAGCAACAGCTAACTCTACACAGTTCAGTATGTCTTCAAAATTTGAGAATTATTGGGGTAATCGGTCCAGGATGAGGGTATGTACTCTATAGCATCAACTGCCTACACCAACCTGCTTACTGATTAAATCATTGACAGTCTTCGGCTCCTGAGATGGAGCCTGATAAACACTAGCCATGGTAGATGTTTTCTGTCACATTTTGTAGCCACTATTTACACGACAAAATTGTACAGCTCTTCTTTTTGGGTGAAGCAAAGATGCAAGACAGATTGCCTAAAAAGAAAGCGTCTATGATGGCTACACTGCTGGCTTCACACTCTTTTTATGCATTGAGTAACAGAGAAACACTGCCACCTGCTGTTCAACAAATCAAGCTAACTGATGATAATTTGACATCATAGATAGTTCAGGCTGTTCTCATGCACAGTTCGTATGTATAGCTATGAAAAGTAACGCACCTGAATTTATATATAACCCACGTAACCATGAAGGCTGCCATCACCAAAGCGCTGATGGTAGTTAAGAAGGAAGTCATATAAAGAGCGAAAGTCTCCGTAAGGAGGCAGGTAGGGGTAGTTCAGACAAAACAAACAAACACACAACTTTCCCCTTAAAGACTGAGTCATTTTAAGGTACATTGTCACATCACGTAAAGTGTGTAACTATAAGAAAAGAACTTACATGATGACGCCCAACTTTGATTTTATTCCTAAACCTAATCTATTGAATTTAACCTTAGTTATTTAACTTGATGTTAAGTAGGTAACTTTTTGTAACATATTTAACATGTCAACGCCAAACCATGACTCTTTGCCTAAACCCTAACCTGGATAACTTTACGTTAATTACGTAACATTATGTCAACAACCTAACTTTACATTAAGTACTTACCATGATGACACCCAAACCTGATTCTTCTCCTAAACCAGACCTACATAAGTTTACGTTAATTATGTAACTTTACATTAAATACCTAACATGGCGATGCCCAACCATGATTGTATTCCTAAACCTTACCTACATAACTTTACTTGAAATACTTAACTTTACGCTAAGTACTTAATGTGATGTTGCCCAACCATGATTCTTCTCCTAAACCTAACCTGGATACTTTAAGTACATAACCTAACGTTAACTACGTCAATTTATGTTTCGTACTTACCATGATGACGCCCAGCCACTATTCTTTCCCTACACCTAACCTATGTAACATTACATTCCTAGACCTAACCTGCTTAACCTTACATTAAGTACCTTATTTAACATGTGTATCTATCATAACGACCCACAACCGTGATTCTTTTCTGAAACCTAATCCACGTAACTTTACGTTAAGTACCTAATTTTAAGTTAAGTACCTAATTTAACATTAGCCACATAACTTTCTGTTCCGATCTCAATGTGATGACACCCAACCATGATTGTTTACCTAAACCTAGATAACATTACATTCCTAGACCTAACCTGAGTAACTTTGCTTTAAGTATGTCACTTTGCTTTAAGTATGTAACTTTACGTTAACATGTGCATCTATTGTGACTACCCCCAACCATGATTCTTTTCCTAAACCTAAACTTCTTGACTTTATGTCAATTACGTGACATTACGTCGACAAACTAACTTAAAGTACGTAATGTTACAACAGTCAACCATGTTTCTTTTCTTCAACCTAACCAGTAGATTCGTAGATATTATACAAACCACTGAATGTGCAATTTCGTTAGCTATCATATGAACTGTTGTATGAGGATACGTCAAATAGTTACAATCTAACCACTTTTCAATCAAATGACACTTTTTTTCTTCCTTGATGTGAAACCCTGTAACAGTTTTACAAGTTCAACAAGGTACCAGCATCGTTTCGTGGGTTATATTCCAGGTACTTTCTGTCTTATTGAGAATGTCAAATGTAAAATGCCATTGATGTATATTGTTATATATACTGAGTATGTAACACGCACTAAGGCAATTGTGAATTGCTGCATTTTACCGTCTTAACTGGCCTACTATATAGATAGGACATTGTTTGATATTGGATCTAGTAGTGAGTTGAAATTGCAGATGAAACTTCTTTTCTCCTTAAAGTTTAGTTGATTTTTATTTAGATTTATCCTGATACGAGGATGTAAGTTGATTATAGGTTCATTATTTTTTCTCTGCTAATAAAGAAGGCTATTTTTGGTACAGTAGGAAATCATGAAAGTGTGATTGTGACCTACTTCTTTTGACTTAACCATGAAGCTAAACACACTACGTCATTATCCGTGTTGTTTTTGGGTGAGTCACCGATAATGGTACCTGGACCAGGCAGTAATTGTAGTTCATTCATGGTGCTTGTTGAAGACTGTGCAAGTTACCAAAGTGGAAAGGAGGATTAAATTATTCAGAGAGCGCCAGACAGGTTTTTTTTATCACAGGAAAGTACATTAAATTGACTTTTGGTTAGTCCCACGTGGCGTATCTCAGCCATCTGCACTGAAGTAGGCAAAAACCTGAGATCTTTAAACCCTCTGTGACGGACAGTCGATACCTTACATCATGGAAACTCATCTGGCTAACTTATTTGAACTGTCCGTGATGCAATAAACTCCATCCATCTGGTACTCTTGAGAGTGTTCAAACAAACACCGGAAATTACTTACAAATACTGTTTGGCCCAGGTAAAGAGCAGAGCTGCCATCTTCTTCTCCTTGTTCTTGCTCACATCCTGATTAACAGCTTACAGCAGGAGTTTTAGCACAAACGAGCCCACTGCCCGACTCCTCCTGGAGTCCATTACACAGTCCACGTCCTATCTTGTCACATTTCTGTTCGTGTACAGGTGTCGCGGAGGACATTGTTGCGATGTTGGATTGGCTGTTTATGGGTATAGCCACATATATATTTGTCACCGCCACCGACATCTCGACGAACACAGCACCCCACCCAAAGCCTTACAGTAAAGATCGATTCTTTAGATTGTTTTTCAGTTTGTGTATCTCACTTCACGCAGTAGGAAGGGACACACTCCCTTACAGGATGAGACATTGTTGAAGTGCACTTGATTTTAAATTGCAATGTTATTTTTCTTACCTTGGAGAAGTCCCGTCTTTCTTATGTTTAAGAAATAAATGGCTGAGGTATTAACATCTTACATGAGTGGCTTATTATTTTCAAAACCAAGAGGTTTGTCTGTTCTGTAAGAGCAGATGGAGATCAGTATCTACCTGTCAGTATAAATATGTGTATATAGACTGTACATACATGTGAAGTACGTTTAATGTCTCGTCTGTGCTGAACAGTATGGGAACAGTCTGTTTTGTGTAAGTACATTTTTTTCTGTAGTTTCTGTATGTAACTTTTTACAGCAATCATTTTTATTGCCAAAGGATGAATGTATTATGACGTCACTTAAAAACAGAGACCTTTCCTGAAGTTCTTGGTTGCCTCCAGCAGCCTGTGG
The DNA here is from genome assembly GCA_026686955.1 of Epinephelus cyanopodus. NCBI lineage: Eukaryota > Metazoa > Chordata > Actinopteri > Perciformes > Serranidae > Epinephelus > Epinephelus cyanopodus. The sequence continues at coordinate 6,301,645 of CM048933.1, read as the reverse complement.
ACTGACTTGTAAACGACTCACTCATTGGCGCATTAGCTAACATAAGCTTACGTAGCAAAACAAGCTGGAGGAAACCGTTCAAGTGTTGTCCTCCTTTTGTAAGATTTGCAAGTAATCAGCCACAAAGATCACAGGTCTGCAAAGTGTCAGAATGTAAACAGAGCCTGAACACATCAGGATTTAACACGGTGAAATTTTACAGCAGAACCAGCAGAATCAGCACGATCAAGGGATCCACCTGATGAGGTAAATTAATCCACACAAATGTTTCACATAAAGTTAGCAACTTTGACACTAGAGCTGCAATGGTAAGTACAGTAAAAGAAAATTAGTCAATGATTATTTTGGTAATCAACCAATTGTTTCAAGGGTTTTTTTAAGGTAAAAATGTCAAACATTTGCTGAGTCCACCTTCTTAAATGTGAGAATTTGCTGCTTTTCTTTACCATTTATGATGGTAATTTTGAAGATGTCACTTTGGGCTTCAGTTAACTTATTTTTTATAGATTACACAATCTATTAATGTGAAAATAATTAGAATGATTTACAATGAAAATCATCATTAGTTTCAACTGTATCTGACGTGCAAATTTGCACCTTTGACCAGCAGCAAGCCACGCTGACAGAGCTGACCTTTGATGGGGTGAAGAGCCAGAGAGTCCATGATGGAGGAAGGTATCGTAACTTTGTTTTTTCTGTCCTACCCACTCCGTCTGTAGCTTGAACCCCTTTTGCCTTCAGAACTGCCTTAATTCTTGGTGTCATAGATCCAACAAGGTGCTGGAAACATTCCTCAGAGATTTTGGTCCGTATTGACATGATGACGTTACACAGTTGCTGCAGATTTGTCGGCTGCACATCCATGATGAGAATCTCCCTTTGCACCACATCCCAAAGGTGCTCTATTGGATTGAGATCTGGTGACTGTAGAGGCCATTGGAGTACAGTGAACTCATTGTCAATTTTGAGATGATGTGAGCTTTGTGACATGGTGCGTTATCCTGCTGGAAGTAGCCATCAGAAGATGGTACACTGTGGTCATAAAGGGATGGACACGCTCAGCAACAATACTCAGGTAGGCTGTGGTGTTTAAACCAGGCTCAGTTGGTACTAAGAAAATCTCCCCCACACCGTTACACCACCAGCAGCAGCCTGAACCGTTGATACAAGGCAGGATGGATCCAATTCTGACCCTACCATCTGAATGTGGCAGCAGAAATCCAGACTCATCAGACCAGGCAACGTTTTTCCAATCTTCTATTGTCCAGTTTTGGTGAGAAAACCTGTGTGAATTGTAGCCTCAGTTTCCTGTTGTTAGCTGACAGCAGTGGCACCTGGTGTGGTCTGCTGCTGCTGTAGCCCATCTGCTTCAAGGTTGGACAAGGTGTTGTTGCTTCAGAGATGGTCTTCTGCAGACCTTGGTTGGAACCAGTGCTTATTTGGCTTCCTGTTGCCTTTCTATCATCTTGAACCAGTCTGGCCATTCTCCTCTGACCTCTGGCACCAACAAGGCATTTTGGCTCACTGGATATTTTCTCTTTTTGGGACCATCCTCTGTAAACCCTAGAGTGAGTGTATACAGTATATACAACCTCATTCTACTAGTTATCTATAATCTAGACATTTGAAAACAAACATATGACAAAAACAAAACATCTGGCCGACACACAGCACTGGTTTGTGTCTGTAGCTGCGGTATCATGACTTGACCACTAGATGGAGGCAAACCTCTGTTCAAACTCTCCCTCTGAACCATCAATGAGAGCAAATGGCAAAAATAGAGCCACAGTGAGAGAAAGCAGGAGAGTCAGAGGGGAAAATGACATCAAGAGCGGGAATGAGTCGACTTGAAGAACATCAGAAATCCTTCCAAGTGTTGATGCAAATGCTATTTTATGTTTCACAAGACTGTAGCGACCCACCTGGGGACGGATCATCACACAGCAGGGTTACCAGTTGGATTTAACTCACTCTACCTTCTGCACTGGTCTTTTTCTCTCCACGGTTGCTTGCACGAGCAATTATTGCAGACCAGCTGTGTGGTCCCTCAGGGGCCCCTGTAAACCAGGGACCTCCTCCCTGCTCCGGCTGAATTCAAACTATCACTACAAGTCCAGAATTTCAGCAAGAAAGCAGCCATTTTATTCCTGTTGAAGCTTCGAAAAGGCGTACAGTTGATTTTTTTTGTTACTGAAATTTAAAAGAACTATTAGCCTGCGTCTGTAGCTCCACATCCAGGGTGTCTGATACAGAAATATGCCAGGTACAGCATTCACAAGGGAGAGGCGAGGGTCAGGAAGTAGCTGGAGTAAAATGGAGGGATTATGTGTTGCAGCAGGTTATAGGTCCCTCTCTGACGCTTATTTGAAGGAATCCAGGATGCTTGTTCCCAAAATCTCATCAATAACAGTGCGGGCTCCGTGTGATGAAGTGCCATTTATTTCAGCTATGTGCTGCAGCGTTTTTCTTCCAGCGTGGAAATGTTTATAGCCAAAGAGCTAAAGCAGACAAGAGCAGACAAGTTCCTGCCTTCAGTCACGTGCGACATGTGACACTTTAAACCTGACTTTAAGGAAGGATACGTTTAAATTTAAGATGGATTTGGTTGCAGGTTTGTTTTAGATTAAAGGTTCAGTGTGTAAGATTAAGGGGGAATATGTTTAGGTGACAAAAGACATCATGGTTTGGCTGAAAATTCACAAGGGAAACAAACAGCAGGCTCCTGTGTCAAAGTCCGGAGTTTGTTGGGCCCGTCCTCTTGCCTTCCTGCCCACCCCATATGAACTTACTTGCTATTTACATTATGCTAGTTGTGGGCAGCGTTACAATCTGCTGCTGCTAGGTGTGTCTTACACAGCCAAGAAGTTTGTCACCGTGTCTGACACCGATGTCCACTGAAAAAGCGCCGGGATTTGACGAGTTGGGTAGTTGACCTGACGTGCCTGAGGTCTTATTTCTAAACACTGCATATGCACAAAACGAGGCCAGACAGAGGTGTACGTCACTTTCCATGCAAAACTTGTGATCTGTAAAAACAAGCTTGATGGGAGAAACCTTGACCCATGCTTACCGACATTTTGGAGACAGGTAATTGGCGACGCAGATGGTGAGGTGGAAGCCTGATTATAGAAATGGTTGAATGTTTTTGGAATGTTCTGTCGTCCACAGAGATCGCCATGTTGTAACGCCATGTTTCTACAGGCAGCCAAGAGTGAACAAACCAAACACTGGCTCTGGATAGGGCCATTCTTGTTTTCATGTTTTCGCATCGGCCACGGTAGTTAGCAGCTCTTACGCGATGAGCAGCATCAGAAAAAACAGTAATTTATGATACAAAACTGTTTTATTCAGTGTTTTTACTGGTTTAAATCACCTGGTCCATTTGTGTTGGAGGGAAGAGACCTCTGCGGATAATTTGGCCCCTTGTTAAAACCTCCTGAACGTCCGGTTATCGGATAAATACAGTGAGCACACATTAGTAGTTGCTGGGCTAGTAGCCTGTCTAGAACGTGCAGAACAGCGTTGGACAAACACTGATGTCTAACGTGAAACTGACTTTATTCACTGTTTCTACCTGTCTAAATTTCCAGGTTTTTTGTTGCGGAGAGGAGGAGACCTCTGCAAATAATTCAGCTCGAGTGAAAAAAACCGCCTGAACATCTGGATCTAAAAAAAAAAAAAGGTGAGCACACGTTAGCAGGCTCTAGGCTAGTAACCTAGCAGCAAGATTGTGACATGAAACTGCTTTACTTAGTGTTTTTACTGGCTTAAATCACCGGGTCCATTTGTTTTAGAAGAGTAAGAGACCTCTGTGGACAGTTTCGTTCCAATAAAAACCTCCTGAATGTCTGGGTTGGAAATTAGGTGAGCTCACGATAGCAAGTGCTGGGCTAGCGACCCATCGGTTACATGCCAAACAGCATTGGAGAAACACTGATTTGTAACGTGAAAGTCTTTTATTCGGCGTTTCTACTGGTTTAAATCACTGGGTCAGTTTGTTTTGGAGAGGAAGAGACCTGTGCTGATAATTCAGCTTCTGGTAACCTCCTGAGCAAAGAACACTGAGGGAACGACTGCATGCTTTGCACACAGTTTCAGCTGGTTGTAATCTGCAGTCCTCACCGCTAGATTCCACTACATCGTACACGCTGTCCCTTTTAAATAAAATTAAAGTATTAGCTGAAAACACATTTCTTCTTGTCTGTGCTCTGAATCACTGTCTCGTCCGTCCTCCATCATGTGACCTCAGAGTCACTCATCACGGTTGAATAATATGGGCGGAAGCTTGTGTTCGGTATTTGTTTATGGGGGAAATGATTCATTGCTGAGAAACAGGACGCTGCAGATACTTTTGGCCTTGATGAATTTTTCTCCCATAATCTAACTAAATAAAATTATCAGTCGCCTTTGAAATTTTTATTGCGAGTTGACTCATTTATCCCGTTTCCCCCCGGCTCTATAAAGTCCAGTAAACTGATTTTCAAACTTCCAAAGTCACTTGCATTTTTCTTCTCTTTTCCTCCATATGTTTGGGTTCATCAGACTACTTAAAATATGATTGCAGTCCTAAATACGCCTGACTATAATTCTCTACAGCTTTTTTTCCTCATATGGGCCAGTCAGCTTTAATCTTTGTCCTCAGTTTTAATGGCTTTATGAAATAGAAAGCATATGATGCTCTCTTTAAATCGTCCTCCTAATATCTTACATTCACAGTCAGAGGATTGAAAGGCAGCAGGGCGAGGAGGGAGAAACGCACATCTGCGGCGCAGCGCTAATTATTAGGAAATATTGAGGGGAGAAAGAGAGAATGGGCTTTGGAGCTGAGCGAGCGTCAGATCCTCTTCCAAGTGCCTGTGCCCGTGGTGGTGTTGCTTGTTTCATCTCCGTCTCTCAAGTGCTGTTTTACTGCACTTGCTGTGCTGTGTGTTGCTCCAGCAGGTTCAGTGTTTATACATCAAACCCACACACAGATATGACGACAAAGCTGCCATGTCAGGCCCAACAAAAGACACTTAACAAGTTCTTTTGGGACATGAAGTGTTGAACAAACACACTTTGTATATTACCCATGTAATCATGAAGGCTGTGATCATGTGACCGATGAGCTGATGGGAATAAAGAAGGAAGTTGTATAAAGAGTGATAGTCTGTGAGAGGAGGTAGGTTGGTGTGACGGATGGATCAAACAAACACAGGGCGTGTTTGTGTCCGGTGTGGAAACAAGTGAATTTTGAGTTATTTTAAACCACGCCATCGCCATGTTTCTCTTCCTACGTTACATGCTTAATTCCTTAGATATGGGAAACTTCAGTGACTGACGAAAGCAACAACGGTCCCAAACATTTCCATTGAGAGAAACGTGCTGCCGGTTCAGAAACAATATCAAATCAAAAATGTACACAAATCCAAACCAAATGACAATGAAAACATGCTACAAATGAAAAAATGTGCGGCAAATAAAGAAACAATGCAAATTCAGAAACACACAAATCCCGCCAAAAATGCAACAGCAAAACGCTGCATGTCCGGTCAACACAACGGACATTCCCGAGGCCTCTGAGGGGAACGCAAAGTGCGCTAAGTAGCTACGTAAATCTGTTGCTCTTTTAAAGATAATGTAAAAGACAAAGCCCCTGCCGAGCCCAGTCTCACTCCGAGGTCATCGAAATCCGGTGCTTGGGCAGAAACCAATGGAAAAAGCCATTGTTTAATGTCGACATTATACGCAGCTGTTTGCTGTTATAGTTCAATGGCACCTGATGGCATCATCGGGAAACATGGCGGGACAAGAACGAAAGTCACGGCAGTGAAATTCAAACGAGGGCAGGTGGGAGGGGTGGAGGATGGGTCCAACACTACCCCACTTTCACCTGAGAGAGCAGTATTAGCATCCCGTAAGATTAGCCAAATAAGCCAAACAATCCAATTCTGAAACGTGTCCCACCCTCTGCTGGTTCGACCGGGCTTGATCCAAGACCATTGTCTCTGGCGGACTTTAAACCGCGGATGCAGAGGTGGACTAAATAACCTTGGGTGCAAAAGAGGCCTCTGTTGACCAGTGAAGTGGTGCAGCAGTGCTTCAATCAGGTGAGACTAATTTTTTTGTGGAAAGAATATTTATTTACTTCTGCACATAAGTATGAAAAATGTGAACAGCTGATCAGACCCCATTGAGATGTTATATATTAAAGGAGGGTGATGAATCCATAGTCAAATACTGAACCATCTCAGGGGTCTAGATGCTTGTGGTGGTAGAGGTGGTGAAGTTCTAGAGAAGATGAAGTACCGACGATCTGGATGAGTAGAGGAATGAGCCTTTATTGAGCTCAAAGAAAGTCTTCCTGATAGAAGCTACGCTGAGCTTCATTAGTTACAGTGTGAAGTAGTAATTAGATCAAGCAGTGCTAACAAAACATGCTGTTGTTGTTTTCAGAATTGCACAACACAACAATGGGAATGTCCAAATTAAGGAGATGACGTCATTTCCCAAACGTTTTACATGTCCACACAGTTAAACGGTAACTGGAGTTTTGAAAAATCTGCACCACAGAAGGCTTTTTAAAAACTCTCTGTTTTAGTGACGTAAAACTCTGTTTGTATGTAGAAGAGAGGCAAAACCGTAAAGGAAAATCGGTTCTCAGAAAGCTCTGTATACATGAAGACAAGGCCTCAGGCCAAGTGTAAAAAAGAATGCATACCTTTTTAGTTCACCCACTGACACTCAACTTTGCTTCCTGCTTCAGAAACAAAACACTCTCTTGTCTCTTTCGGGTCTAAAATTAAGCTCCCCACCCCTTCAGTTGTATTTGTTCTGCATTTTTTGAATGGGTTTTTGAATTGGCTTTTTTTCTGAAGCTGCGGCACATTTCAGCAATGATATCCATCAGTTTAGCGCCCATCGGTCCATCTATGTCCCAACCCTCACCTATGGTCATTAGCTCTGGGTAGTGTCCGAAAGAATAAGATCATGGATACAAGCAGACGAATAAGTTTCCTCCGTGGGCTGTCTGGGCTCAGCCTTAGAGGTAAGGTACGGAGCTCGGACATCTGGAGGGAGCTCGGAGTAGAGCCGCTGCTCCTTCACGTTGAAAGGGGTCAGTTGAGGTGGTTCGGGCATCTGATCAGGATCCTTCTGGGCGCCTCCTGTTAGAGATGTTCTGGGTACTTACCACTGGCAGGTAGTAGACCCAGAATTTAGCGGAGGGATTATATATCTCATCTGGACTGGGAACACCTCTGGGTCCTCCAGGAGGAGCTGGAAAGTGTTGCTGGGGAGAGGGACGTCTGGAATACTTTGCCGTGACCCAGCTTCGGATAAGCGAATGAAAATAGATGCACTTATCATAAATTTACAGAGGTTAGGTCTAGGAAAAGAAACATTGTGACAACGTTAAAATGACTCAGATTTCCCAAGGTTCCGAACACCAGTCTTCTGGGGAAAGTCCTGTGTTCTGTGATCCATCTTTGCCCCATCCTGCCTCTCGCAACCTTTCTAAATACGTTTGTTTAGCACTAATTACTGGCTCATTATTACTTAAGATATGTACAAATTTTGGTGCATTACTTCTTGTAGAAAACATCCGATCAATGCATGAGTACAGCCTGCTTTCAGCTGCCGAAGGATACACTTAATAGGAACCACTTGATTGCTGTGAGACGAACAATATCCTGAATTTATCCATAAACCAAAACATCCTTGTAGAGAACTGTGGTTTCTGAGAGTGACATTTAATAGTTGTGGAAAGAAGCTGGTGACATTGTTGAAACGCAGGCCTCATTTTCAGCTTTAAAACAGATTTCGCTGCCACATTATTTGCAAAGGGCTGTACATCAAAAAACCCACTGTGTCACCAGAAGTAACATGTTTGACTGAACGAGCACAGCGCTCTCAATCCACAACAAAACTAAGTATTCCCAAACCATTACCCTTTTAAAATATCTGCTCATTAAAAGCATGCAAATACAGCAGACCTGGCTGTGCTCCGTATCCTCGCTATTGTGCTGTTTGACTGATGCATTTAACCTAATCAGCTCCAGATGGTCTGCGCCGCTCAATAACTATCACCTGTTCAAAGTTAACAGCCTCATATTCATAACTACTCAAGCTTTATACTGTAGCAGTGTGCACTCTATTAATAAGGGTGTTAGTGCCTTTGTCTTTGAGGCACAGTTTAGGTTTTTAATAAGTGTTTTTATTTTTCCTGAAAAGCATGTGTGAGCTTTTTTAGAGGAAGTGAAGTGGCATCCTGTTCATGAGAAATCATAAAAACCTGACTTTTTTTGTTAAGAATATGTGCAAAATGCACCTTTAAGTATTCTTACATCACAGTCAGTATTAGCACGCTGAGCGGATCCACCCTGTTTACGCAGAACTCTGTTTTCCACAAGCCAGCGAAGGTTTTCTTGCACTGTTCTTTCAGCTGTACCATGATGGTGATCATATCTGCGAAGCATGCAACCGTTTCTGCTCCCAGACTTTAGTCATACTTTGTGAAAAGGTGCAGGAAAAGCAACATTTGTGTGTAAAACAAAGGCTGGACTCACTCAGGAAGCTGCACAGTGGGTGGGCTTGGAACTGACAGCAAGGCTGCAGCACCTTCACGTGACGAGCTGAGACACGACCTCTTTTAATACCTCTGCTTTTAATTAGCTTTTATTGGATTAAATACAAGAGCGGCGGATTATTCTCACATGCTTGTTATCTTGTTTTATTAATCTTGTTAAAAATAAAAAAAGAATCAAAGTTGTGGGCGATACTCCCTGAAAATAAATGTCTCTGAGCCTGGTTCTACTTTCATGCTTAATTAGCACACCTTGCAAAGTATTCTGGGAGATTCTGACAGTCAGGAAGCCGTCGCGCTGAAGCAGCACCAGATTTTTCATTCACCACCTACATTTATCACAGCAAGCTTCTGCTGATATTTTCATAAGCTCATATTTTTTTGTTTCAGCTTCCAAAAACACTTGTCAGTCGTCACTCGGCACCTGATGCAACACTGGAAAAGCTATAATGTGTATTATAACAACACAGATTACAGAGGACATGACTGAAGACTTGCACACTGTATGAAGAAAAGTTAAAGGTCAAATCTGACTGGATTTATCGCTCAACATTTTTGGCAAATCCACTTATTTGCTTTGCTCAGAGTGAAGTAAGAAAATCAACACCACATTCATATTTGTGTGTTAAGTATGAAGCTGGAGCTGTTGAGGCGGATTTTTTACTTTGCAGAGCCTACACTTAGGAGCATTTATACCGTGCGGTGGTGTGTCTGTGTCACTCTGCAGTTACGCCTCCAAAACACTAGTTGGTAACCTTATTAGCACAAGCCTAAGGCACTGTGCATTGTATAAATTAGCCTAGACGACATTTTCTTATGAATCATATGAAGCCAGGGACAACAGCAATATTTAACAAAGGTAACGTTACAAGATTCAAGGTTCGCTGACAAAACAGCTGTCTTATGCTTAACACGTTTTCCGAACAAATACAACATGCTAACATTATTAGCACAAGCCTATGACATTTTTCATCGTATAAATTAGCCTAGCCTAAATTAGCTCATATCAAGTCAGGATCAATAACATAATAATAACATAATATATAACTCATGGCCACTTTGAGTGACATGGGTGCAGTCCGTTGACACGTCCCTACAACTGTCTCTTTCAGTGTGTTTCAGCTCATGAAAGTTAAGTGTAACATTTTAGTCGCCTAAGGGGCCGTACACATGCCACGTTTTCTGCACCCTCAAATACATCCAAAATGTCAGACATATTCTTTTGGATATTTACATAGCCTGTATCACATTACAGGTGACTCACAATATACATATAAATCTGGATATAGTGCATGCAGAGTATATAAAGTGTGTTTCTGGTTACATTTATAAATCCTATATTGAGCTCTGACAGCTTTTTTATGTTAGGCAGCTAAAAGCGAGCAGAGACAAAGAGTGGATCGTCTGCCTGGCTTCAGCAGCAGTGTTAATTACCCTCTTTGCTTCCATCTCTGCTACACAGGTTATATTTAGAGTTTTTATGGCACTGCTGTTTGACAGTATACAGTTTAGATTAAAGAGAAGGTACAGTATGTGAAGTACAGGAAGATGTGAGTTGCTGAGTCAGCCAGAAGCTGCTGCCAGCAGCTGGATGCACAGAGACATCTACAGTCTTGTTAACCTGAAACGTTTACAGCATTTAACACAATATTGTTGATGTTGTGCGTAAATCATGAATTTGATTTGCTCTTTGCATCCTGCATCCTGTTGTTGTGTTTTGTGCGATGATCTCGACATGCACGACAAGCTCCACACGCGATAACACGAGGTCATGTGAGAATTGCGGGATATTAAGCTTACACAATAATCCATTTCATCAGGGTTCAGGTAATAAGTTTGTGTCTGAATGACCAGTGGTGTGGAACAATCAGCATCTTGTGATGAAGATATCATTGTTAACATGGTGCTGGTAACTTCCAGTGTAGCCTATTAAGTGAGATCTGATAGCAAGTGTTCGAGACACATATGGAGACACATTTTAATGCCAGGTGCGACCAGACGGACAGAGCTGTCCACTTGTGATCAGATCACCCAAACCACATGATGATATCAGGCGTAAACAGGCTCTATGAACACTACTGCGCATATTCAGTGGGCTGCATACCACAGAAGTAAACCCGGAAACTAGAAAGTTTTTGAAGCGTATGCCCCAGACGAGCAACTCCATTGGACTGAATAGGCGCCATGTTGGGGTCCAGTATCTAGTTATTATTATACGTTTGTGATCATTTCTTTAAGTTTACATATATTCGAATCTAGTCTCACTCTGAAGTCATCGGAAAGTGGCGCCTAGGCAGTGACTCACAGCATCAGACACCGACGAAAAAAGCTGTACTTTCACATCAGCATGATGCGCAGCTGACGTGTATAGCAGTGGGCTCAGCACACAGCCCTGAGGGATCCCTGTGCTTACAGTTCTTATGCCTGAGGTACAACCAACTCTGACTGACTGGGGTCTGTTTGACAGGGCTGTGTGGACTGTGTGGATGGTGGCGTTGACTGCATCATCAGTGGACTGGTTCTGATGATATGCAAACTGCAAAGGGTCAAGAGTGGCTGGGATTGCTTTTTTGATGTGGGCCATGACTTTTAAAACACTTCAAAAGTCTAATATTTGCCTGCAAAATGTAGTGGAGTGGAAGTATACACAGAACAAGTACCTCAAAATTGTACTTATGTCTATATATGGTTTAAATACGCAACAATTTATTTGCAAATTGTTCAAAAACTGGCCTTAAGAGGCTCAGTTGTTGATCTAAAAATATCCTGGACTATATGAAACCTCCATGATACTAATACAAAACCAGCAGACGACACACTGGGCTATTTGTGGATGTATTTCACAGAGAAAGACTCTCACACAGAGAGAGAGAGAGATAGCAGTCCACTTTGTGTACTGAATAATTTGTTGGGTAATTCCTCTCTCAGCTAAGAATAGCACCTGCAGCCGGCTGGCAGGCAGCGTGCTGGTGGTGAGCGGTGTGCTGAGAGGCTCGGGGTGGTCAGTAAACAGCTTAGTGTGGTCTCTGAGGTCCAGCCAGTCTAGTTCCCACAGTTCCTACTACTTGGCTTCGAGGCTGTTTCGATGGGCGTACTTTCTATTTTGATGGTTCTGTAAAAAGCCCGAAGACAAACAATGGGAATGGCTGGAGTCTAATTTATAACAGCCAGGGTTTAAGTCTCCTGTTTTCGCGCGTGGAAACCACATAAAAGATCAGAGTGGAAGAAGAATCCCACTGTGGACTTTAAGGCTTATCGTGTCTTGGCTTCAGCTCAGTCCGTCACCTCCCCGTGACCTCCTGCTCTCCTGAAGAAACTCGTCTTGGCTGCCAGCAGACAAATAGTTCTTAGTTAGAAGTCAGCGAACAGTCTTCATCGTGTCCACATTTCCGTTTAATCAGATGCATGAAAACAAGGAGTGTTTCTGCATCCTCCTGCTGTTCAGCTGCACTGTGATAAATGATTTTCATTATGGGACAATGCACAGATACGGTTTGGAAAGAATTGTGTGTATACTATGAACACTTGATAAATCAGCTGAGCTGTTGGAAAGCTTGTAGAGAGTCAGCTCTGGTGTTCTCTACAGTGGATATACAAAGTGATACAAAGCAGAGCCACTGTCAATAATGAAACTCTTTCAAATACGTCCAGGGGTCGATGCACAGCCATTGATCAACATTACAGCGCTCTTTGTAGTTGTTTTTACATTCTTTACATGTGCATGAATCATGAGTGTGTTGAAAAGGTGAACAAAAGAATGCATGTTTCTGAAAAGCAACAAAAATGTCACTTCAGTATCCAGAAAATGCATATAGTGATAACAAAACTGTGGGAAAAGCTGCTTCCATGAAGAGCAACAGTGGTAGTGGATGGAAATGTGAATTAATATGAATTTTGTTTTGACGATTTTCTGTCTATAAGGTGAAAATTTGCCCCCAAATTTGGATGAAAAACTGTCTCATTTTATTTCAGGTAACATTTTTAGTCCTAACATGGGTAATGTAGGAAAATTTGTCAGTAGTAGTTTCAGGATGATTGATTGGAACATTGTGTAACAACAGTGGTAGTGAATTTAATTGAATTCTCTTTTTTATTTAATTTTTTTTATTTTATATACTTTATTAATCCCCGAGGGGAAATTCAACACCAGGTCCGAACACACACATGCACAAACAGGACCTTTACATGCACTAAGTGGAGAGATGTCAGAGTGGGGCTGCCCATGACAAGCGCTCCGAGCGGTTGGGGGGTTCGGTGCCTTGCTCAATGGCACCTCGGCAGTGCCCAGGAGGTGAACTGGCACCTCTCCAGCTACTAGTCTCCATATTTTGGTCCAGATGGGGACTTGAACAGGTGACCATCTGGTTCCCAACCCAAGTCCCTATGGACTGAGCTACTGATGCCCTGCTTTGCTAATTTTAGGGAACTTTGGTTAAAATTTGCAGTAAATTATTATATATTTATATATATTGTTTGAAAATTTTTTATCACTACTGTCCGTACATTAGCTGGGATTCAGTTTTGATACCCAAACAGGTCGAAGACAGAAAACATTTATAGGTATTGTAAAATTGTGGAAAAAGCTGCTTCCATGAAGAGCAACAATGGTAGTGGATGGAAATGTGCATTAATGTAAATTTTGTTTTGCCATTTAAAAAAAAAAAAAAAAAAAATTCTTAAAATTTGCGTATAATTTTGATGAAAAAACTGGCTGTTTTTTCAAAATAAATAGAAAAAGGTGATCAAAGGTACCAAAAATATGGTCAATACCAAGCAAAGTTAAACAGTGTAGAGGGTGAAACATGCATTAACTTTAACTTTTCAGTTCTCTGTAAATTTGTTTAACATTTGCATTAAATGTTGATGAAAAAAGTGATATATTTTGCCCTGATTGCGAATTAGCTCGAATTTTCTTTCAACAATTTTCCAAAAATGTGTTTAAAATTGGCACTAAATTTAAATCAAAAACAGGCTCCTCTTCTTGTTTTCCAAATTAAAAATATGAAAAGGTGATATTTTTAGCCCTAACACTGGGCATTGTTTGACATTGTTCAGTACTAATGTCAGTACATTACCTGTACTTCAGTGCTGATGCCATAACAGCGAGAGAAAACATATGTAGTGTTTGTAAAATCGTGGAGAAAGCTGCTCCCATGAAGAGCAACAGATTTAAAACTGGGAATACAGCCTGTTCACAGAGTCTATAACTTAGAAACTGAGCTAAATACGTCCAGATGTGCGGCTACTTGAAATGTAGATATGATACAATCTACATTTCAAATGCACAAACACTGATAAATATCAGTATGTCTACCACAGATTTTCCAGAATAGTCTGCTCTGTAACTTTATCTGTGCTCTTTAACTGAGATTTGTTCTGTCACAAATGATACAGTCTCGTTCTTTTGAAGCCTAATTTGTGCGCAGGAGTTGGTCCAATTTGTTCTTAGATATACAGCATATGACAGCTTTTCAAGTGGAATAAACCGCACTGAGGCATCAGGACATTTATCACTGAACCACATCTAAAGAATACCAAGAAATATTCAAAATATGACAGTATAACAAGCACTGCAGAATCTTCCGGTCCCCATACATATCCAGTATATGTGGTTTTGACCATGTAACATTTTATGTAGTTTCTCGTACACTCTGAGTCATATGCAGGTCTGTAATGAAAGTCACATGTAGTTAATGGATTGTCTTTTATTTTATGAGGTTTAAACAACATACACCGATCAGCCAAAACATTAAAACCACTGACAGGTGAAATGAATAACATTGATTATCTTGTTACAGTGCAATGTTCTGAGTCCTGACATATATGTGGATGTTACTTGATGCGCTCCACTCACCCAAACACTGTTGCAGATCAAGCAGACTCTGTAATGGCGCAGCCCCCCAGCAGGACAACGCGCCAGGAATCGCCCAAGGAACATAACAAAGAGCTCACGGCATGGACCTGGCCTCAGTTCCCGAATCAAATAAGCATCTGTAAATAAGTAGTATGGACACAGGAAGTCTGGGGATGTCCCATGGTGTCTGGCACCAGGGTCTTCACGGCAGATCCTTGGTGTCCTGTGGGTTGCGAGATGACGCACCAGCATGTCCCAAGGATGCTCGATTGGTTTGCTTGATCTGCAATGGTGTCTGGGTTGGTGGTGCGTGTCAAGTTGCATCCACGTGAATGCTATGACCCCAGGTTTCCCAACAGAACATTGCATTACAACAGGATGATCAATATTATTCATTTCACCTGTCAGTGGGTTTGATGTTCTGCTGACGAGTGTATGTTTTACCACATGTATTTTGAGCATTAAAAAAATTGTAATGCCATATATCAATGCCGTTAATCGAAGTCAGTGCGTCCCAATATCCCCGCTAACTGCTAACAGCTTACCACAACAAACTCAAGATGCCATCACCGCACTATATCTTTGCCTAACACACTGTTGTTTGCTGCTGTATTAATGCTCCCAGTGTCCTATATAGAATCTTTAATTTAGTGAGAATATACGAAATGGTGCTTCCTTTTATTAGTTGTCACCTTGTTGCATGTTCCTCTTCTCTAATAGTTCAATTGCACTCGACTGGAGATCAGCAGTTTATCTTTATCCGTCCAACTCCTAATATTCACATAAATGTGCATCAACTTGAATTTTCTTTTGCTAAATTTCTGTAAAGTTGAATCGAAAACAGTGTTGTTGTTTTTTTATATACATTTTTCAATACTAATCAACCTAATAACCCGACGTAATTGGTACTGAAACAATATGTTTTTTTAATATTCTACTTTGAGTTCAGTTCAGTTTCCGACTAGATGTAACACACCCTTGAGAAGCACACAGACTAGTAGGAAAAGTAGGAAAGCAAAGGTAGATAGTAAAGTAAAAAGGAACTTAGGAAAAGCAGAGCCAAGGAGAGACGTCTGTTCGGACTGAACTCTCCCCCACTAACTATCTAACTGGTTGATTTTTGTTGAAGTTTTTGGTGTTTGGACACCAGACGGAGATATTTTGTAATCGAGGGGCATCTGAGCGACAGCAGGATAAATCCCCCTCATGGAGTCCAGACACCGGTGGAGGTGGTGGTGGCTGATGACTCTGAGGCTGATGGCTGATGAGGTGGATAAGGCTGATGACTTATCTGAAGACTAGGTGGTGATGGGGAGGTGGAGGGTGTGCACAACGGCAGCAAGAAAGAACCATATTTCAAATGAGGAGCAGTAAGATGTTAGGCTGACAGAGAAGGTGTGTCGCTGTGCTATTGGTTGATTGTGAATCACGACCGTGTGTCAATCTATCCAGGCATTTATTGTCGACTTTAAGTACCTGACGGTTTTTGATACTTTGTGCATTCGACACAATTCAGCTGGTACCGAAATAGTTTCGAAGTCCTTCACCGAGCCCTTCTCAGCACTGATGGAATGAATATATGAATTTGACTTTTTAATATGTGGCAGGGTCACAGTAATGTGCTGCCATTTATTCCCCACATTCACTCTCACTCACATTCATAAAGCCGTCACTGTAATGTCTTTGTAAGGGTTAATGTGGGAAGCCAGCAAGCTGAACTTGAACCTACTTTGCATAATTGTGGCAGACACATTATGAATAATTCACCGCCTCAAACTCTGAGTTAAACACTGCAGAGTTTCGAACACACAGCGCTGTAACAGTATCTCCTTATTTACTTTCACTGGCCCGTGATTGTGTTGGAAAAAGGGGGAAGTTTGTGTCTAACCTGTGTGATCACGTAGTTAACAAACTTGTACGCTGAATCACTCGAGCAAACGCAGAACACGAGGAGCAGAGACGCTTTGTTTATGGACTGAAAACAGTGTTTTTCTCCATTTCCATAAAACTGACGCTCTGCCATCCTCTGCAGCGCTGGAGGCTTTCTCGCAATCTGGGGAGCATCTGATTGTTATTTGGACCTCATTGTACTGTTATCATGATAAAAAACACTGCGCTGGGGCCCAAGGGCTCTATAAAGAAACCCAGAGAGGTCTAAATTGAGACTGGGACTGACATCGGTCACGACGTCGGCGAGAAGGCTGTAATCAGAGCTGGCTTTGTGTAGACAGTGGGACCATCCATCGCTCACTGAAAAAATTCTGGCACAACCTCAGAGCTCGAACACAATAGGAGGACATGGCAGTCTGCTCCAGTTACTTTGAGACCTCTTGGCTTGTGAGATGAGAATCATGTTCAACTGCAGAATTACAACAGCCCCATCAATACTCGTGAATGTGAACAACTCAATGATTCCCTGGACACACATAATGAACTCAAACACTGCGCTGTTACCCACTAATGCTTAAATGTGTAATTACTTAAAGCTGCACCATCAGTGACAACATTTACATGCATAAACTATTCTGGGTTTTGCACTTGTTCCAAAAGAGACAGTTGCCTCTAAGCTGGAACTGTTATGTACCGTCTCCATGTTTGGTCCCCCCTCTGTTGGGGTACCTAGCTCACAGATGTGGTACAAAACGGTCAGTAGAGGACGGTCACTCTGCTCAGGGCTGAGTTGTGTCTGGTTTTGAGGCTCATGTAACCACTGTTCATACTGTGGAGAGTTTTATCAGTAAACTGTAACTATAAAATGAAAGGATGTTTTGCGAAGTTAATTCACTAGGCCGACTGCCAGCAACTTTTAAGGTGGAACGTTTACTTGTAATGTTACTCGATGCTTGAGTTGACGATGTGAATCCATCAACACACCTTAAATTTCACTGTGACAACTTTGACCATCACTTTAATTTTTATATGACGACATTTTTAGTACTTTTAGCACTTCAAGCATTTAATTTCAGCCAGATTTTGTGAACTGCATATATTTAATCCTCACTCAGAGGGAAAGAAAGCATCATGGAGCGTCATTCCTGTGGGCTACAGCAACACTAAACCCCGAGCTTGCCTGAGAAGGACTTATTACACAAATCTGCTATTTTTTAATATCCCATGGAGAGAGACTCTCACTGCAGCCTGTTTAATCTTGCTTGCTAACAAGGAAGGCTATGCTATCAAGTGTAATATTGAGTAAGCTTGCCAATAGACTAGAATATTGTTCACTTACTCTGGCACTTAATCTCCTATTTTATCAGCCGGCCTGCACCTTAATTTACTGCAGTACATGAAACCTGAATTGTCCCCTCTTTTTTTTATTTCATAATAACATTGGATATCATACTGATGATATATTTACTTCTGAACTTTAAATGTTCCTGGTTTTCATTTCAGAAATCTGGTCACCTTGCGCTAATTGTAACCAAAACCACATGAAGTATGAATTAATTTAATTCTTAACTTACTCTCTGTTGAGCAACTCCAGGAATTATCTTGTACCAACATCACAACCTTGGCAGCAGGCAGCCGTTGAATAACAGAAGATCTTTAAGAATTTATTAATCGTGAACGCAGATCTTTATTGTGGTCGGACTTCAGAGAAGTCGCTGTTTCAGTGTCGTTAGACTTAACGAGACTTTGCTGTTGTCACTGGTCCTTTGTGAGAAAAGAGTTACATTGTTGACGGACGATATTTAAGCCTCATCTTACAATATCATCACTGTAATTTAGTGTTGTCCTCAATCACGTACACCATTTTAAATTGCGACGGACAACCAGTTGGCCGCAGCTCTGCAAACCCTGATTTAAGGCTTGTATAAAAGTATATGGAGCGTAAGGAGCATGTGTGTGATTATGGAAGCGTCGCTGCGCCTCAAATGAATGGGTACAAGATGTGACAGGCAGAGATATTGACACAGGCATGAGGGATATTCCCCTTCATGTGTCGGACTTTATTTATTTATTTTAATCCTTGAAGCTCCTGACTCGGCTCTGCTGGACATTAAAGATGCTAATGAGGAGTTAATCTCATCTTGCTCCTTTAAAGAACTTGTGTCTTCTCCCTCCAGAGGGCAGTGTTTGAATGAAGGAGCCTCCATCTGTCAGCACTCATCACATCACTGAGAGGTGACGGATGCCAAGAGCTCGGAGGAGAGACGCTCAGCCGGCCTCGGCCCATATTCAAACCAGATACAGGGATATAGAAATATTAAATCAGCAGATAAACTCAAATCATGTACACATGAGTTGTGTGTCGCTGCAGGAGGAAGGAGGAAGGAGGAAGGAGGTGACACAGGTCAGACGGAGTCCAACTTCGTCACAGTTTGTCTCTGCACAGAGCTGTAATGATGGGTCATTAACGTGAGGAGTTAATGATTAGCTTGTTGTGTATCTTGACAGAGCAGCAGCAGGAGGAGGAGGAGGAGGAGGAGAAAGGAGGAGGAGGCCTCTCAGGAGGAGTATGTGGGAACAACTTGAGAGACGCAGTCCAAAATAAACCAGCTCAGAAACGGCTGGATGCTTCTGAGACACGTAATGCAGCGGAAATCATTAAAGGAGGAGGAGACTCATTAGCTCATTTAACAACGACACAGAGATGTTCAGACCTGCTGCTAACACACTGCTCCTCCTGCCACCTCCTCTCACCTCCCTGTTCTTCCTGTCTTTTCTTTTATAGTCCTCTATTCAGTGACCTCTGATTCAGTTTTCCCTTTCCGTCTCTATTTTCTTCACCTCTGCCATCTCCTCTGTTCTCCTCTTTTCCACGCACCTCCCTTTTCCCTGTTTTCTCCTCTTCTCTCCTATATTTTCTTCTACCTCCTCTTGTTTCTCCCATCTTGTCCTTTTTCTTCTCCTTTCAGTTTTCCTTTTCATCTCGTCTCCTTTCATCTCCTCTCTCCTCTATTTTCCTCTCCTCTCCTATATTTCTCCTGTCTCCTCATCTTTCTCCTTTCCTGTTCCTTGTCACCTTAATCCTCCTTTCTTTTCTCCTTTCTCCTCCCTCTATTTTTTCTTCTCCTCTCCTCTTTTCCTTGCTTCTCCTCTACTCTTCTCTTGCTTCATTTCCTCATCTTGCTCCCCATCTTATCCTCTTTTCTTCTCCTCCTCAAGTTTATCTTCCTTTCTTTTCTCCTTTCTCCTATATATTTTCTTCACCTCTCCCCTTTCCTCTCCTCTCACCTCCTTTTTTCCTGTTTTCTCCTCTACTATTGTCTTTCATCTCTCCTCTATTTTTTGTCTCCTCATCTCTCTCCTCTCACCTTAAGTTTTCCTCTCCTCTCTTTCTCTCCTCTCCTTCGTTCCCCATCCACATAATTTATTCTCCTTTCATCCCTCCTCTTTTCTCCTCCCATTTTCTCTCCTCCTGTTTCCCCCTCAACTCTATTTTCCTCCTATCCTGTTTCTCCTCCTCCTCTTTTCTCTTCTCCTCCTCCTCTATATTCCCCCCTTCTCTCCTCCTCTACTCTACTTTCTTCTTTCTTACCCCCTCCTCTCTTCTCTCTTCTTTTATTTCCACCTCTACTCCATTTTCTCCTTTCCTCTCCTCCCTCACCTCTTTCTTTCTCTCCTCTACTACTCTCTTTTTGTCTGTTTCTCCTCCTGTATCCTTTTCTCGTCCATCTTCGTCTCCTCTTTTCTCCCTCGAACTATTTTTCCCTCATCCTTTTCTCCTCAATTCCGTCCTCTCCTCTTTCCCTCTCACCTCTATCTTCCTCTCCTCTCTTCCACCTCTCCCTTCTCTCCTCCTCCTCTATTTTCTCTTTTTCTCTCCTCATCTTTTTCTTCCATTCCTCTTTTCTCCTTTTTCTCTTCCTCATTTTTCATCTTTCTCTCCGCCAATACTCTATTTTCTTTCCCTCTCACCTTCTCCCCTTCCACTCTTTCTCTTCTCCTCTATTTTCTCATTTCCCCTCCTCTCTTTCCCCCTCACCTCAATCTTCCTCTCCTCTCCCCTTCCTTTCTTGTCTTCTCATCATTTCCTCCTTCCCTATTTTGTCCCCCTCTCTTTTCTCCTCTCCTGTCATTCTCTTCCTCTGTTTTACCTCTTTCTCTTCTCTTTCTCTATTTTCTCCCTTCCTGACCTTTATCTTCCTCTCCTCTACTTTCTCCCCTTCCTCTCTTTCCTCCCTCTCCTCCTCACCTCTTCCTCCTCTGTCTTTCCTCCTCTCCTCTTTTTTCCATCTTTCCTTTATTTTCTCCTCTTCCTTACTTCTCTCCCCTCCTCTATTTCCCCTCACCTCTGTCTTCCTCTTCTCTCTTTTCTCCTCGTCTCCCTCTCCCCTCTTCTCCTTCTCGCCTTTTTCTTCTCTCCTTTATTTTCTCCTCCTATCCTCCACTTTCCTCCCTCTCCCTCTCCTCCCTTCTCCTCTCCTTTTTGTCTCCTCCTCTCCCTTAGTTTCTCCTCCTCTCCTAACTCTTCTCTCCCTCTCCTCTCCAACTCCTCTCCTTTATTTTCTCCTCCTATCATCCACTTTCCCTCCTCTCCTTACTCTTCTCCTCTCCCTCTCCTCCCCTCTCCTTCTCTCCTTTCTTTTCTCCTCCTCTCCTCTCTATTCTCCTCTCCACCTTTACTTTCTCCTTCTCTTCTTTCTATTCCCCTCTCCTTTCTCCTCTTGTCTCTCCTCTCCCCCTCCTCTCCTTTATTTTCTCCTCCTCTCCTTTATTTTCTCCTCCTCTCCTTTATTATCTCCTTCTCTCCTTCCTCCTGTCCTCTCTCCTCTCCCCCTCCTCTCCTTTATTTTCTCCTCCTCTCCTTTATTTTCTCCTCCTCTCCTTTATTATCTCCTCCTCTCCTTCCTCCTGTCCTCTCTCCTCTCCCCCTCCTCTCCTTTATTCTCTCCTCCTCTCCTTTATTTTCTCCTCCTCTCCTTTATTATCTCCTCCTCTCCTTCCTCCTGTCCTCTCTCCTCTCCCCTCCTCTCCTTTATTCTCTCCTCTCCTTACTTTCCCCTCCCTCTCCTTTATTTTCTCCTCCTCTCCTTTATTATCTCCTCCTCTCCTTCCTCCTGTCCTGTCTCCTCTCCCCCTCCTCTCCTTTATTCTCTCCTCCTTTCCTTTATTCTCTCCTCCTCTCCTTTATTATCTCCTCCTCTCCTTTATTCTCTCCTCCTCTCCTTTATTCTCTCCTCCTCTCCTTACTCCTGTCCTCTCTCCTCTCCCCCTCCTCTCCTTTATTCTCTCCTCCTCTCCTTTATTTTCTCCTCCTCTCTTTATTATCCCCTCCTCTCCTTCCTCCTGTCCTCTCTCCTCTCCCCCTCCTCTCCTTTATTCTCTCCTCTCCTTACTTTCCCCTCCCTCTCCTTTATTTTCTCCTCCTCTCCTTTATTATCTCCTCCTCTCCTTCCTCCTGTCCTCTCTCCTCTCCCCCTCCTCTCCTTTATTTTCTCCTCCTCTCCTTTATTATCTCCTTCTCTCCTTCCTCCTGTCCTCTCTCCTCTCCCCCTCCTCTCCTTTATTTTCTCCTCCTCTCCTTTATTATCTCCTCCTCTCCTTCCTCCTGTCCTCTCTCCTCTCCCCCCCTCTCCTTTATTATCTCCTCCTCTCCTTTATTCTCTCCTCCTCTCCTTTATTCTCTCCTCCTCTCCTTCCTCCTGTCCTGTCTCCTCTCCCCCTCCTCTCCTTTATTCTCTCCTCTCTCCTTTATTCTCTCCTCCTCTCCTTACTCCTGTCCTCTCTCCTCTCCCCTCCTCTCCTTTATTATCTCCTCCTCTCCTTTATTATCTCCTCCTCTCCTTCCTCCTGTCCTCTCTCCTCTCCCCCTCCTCTCCTTTATTCTCTCCTCCTCTCCTTTATTATCTCCTCCTCTCCTTTATTCTCTCCTCCTCTCCTTCCTCCTGTCCTCTCTCCTCTCCCCCTCCTCTCCTTTATTTTCTCCTCCTCCCTTTATTATCTCCTCCTCTCCTTTATTCTCTCCTCCTCTCCTTCCTCCTGTCCTGTCTCCTCTCCCCCTCCTCTCCTTTATTCTCTCCCTCCTCTCCTTTATTATCTCCTCCTCTCCTTTATTCTCTCCTCCTCTCCTTCCTCCTGTCCTCTCTCCTCTCCCCTCCACTCCTTTATTCTCTCCTCCTCTCCTTTATTCTCTCCTCCTCTCCTTCCTCCTGTCCTCTCTCCTCTCCCCCTCCTCTCCTTTATTCTCTCCTCCTCTCCTTTATTCTCTCCTCCTCTCCTTACTCCTGTCCTCTCTCCTCTCCCCCTCCTCTCCTTTATTATCTCCTCCTCTCCTTTATTATCTCCTCCTCTCCTTCCTCCTGTCCTCTCCTCTCCCCCTCCACTCCTTTATTCTCTCCTCCTCTCCTTTATTCTCTCCTCCTCTCCTTACTCCTGTCCTCTCTCCTCTCCCCCTCCTCTCCTTTATTATCTCCTCCTCTCCTTTATTCTCTCCTCCTCTCCTTCCTCCTGTCCTGTCTCCTCTCCCCCTCCTCTCCTTGCGCGCGCTCCCACTCCTCTCCCCTCGTGCTTTCTGAATGGAGCCGTGGCCCCGCCCACTCCGTGTAAGAGCTTAATTATCATCTTTGACGGCAGCTCGCGGAGCCTTAAATACCGCGTGCGCCTCGTGCACAGAGGCAGGACCTCACCAGCGCGTCCGGGCATCTCAGTCTCTGTGTCCTTATCGCGTGAGTCTTTCTGACCCTCCTCGCGCGTCTCTGTCTTCATTTCCACGCGGACACACACACACACACACACACACACACACACACACGGACGGACGGACGGACGGACCGACAGCATGCAGGTGTCTGTGGCGCTGCTCGTCTCCAGCTCGGTGCTGCTGCTGCTCCAGGGATGCTGCGCCGCCGTCAGGGGCTGGAGGGTGCTGAAGAACGGAGGCACGGAGATCTTACCGGAGTACACGGAGAATACTCGCACACCTCACGACACGGTGCTACCGGCGTCTACCGGCGGCAACAACAACAACAACAACAGCAACAGCAACAGCATGAACAACAGGGCGAAGAGCGGCGGCAGGACGGCCAACACCGTCTCCTACAGTAAGTGCTCAAGTTTATTACATAGTAAAACTAAAGTACAGGTGAGCTAGTTTATACGGAAAATAAAGCCGGTGTAATATTTATATTATTTTTAATATTTTATTTTATTTTATTTGACCCTTAACTTGAGGCCTCGTGCGTAAAAGTGAGTAATCAAGCCAGTGTCACCTCGTAGCAAAAGCGCGAGAGTGTTAAAATTATTTTTAAATTATTAATATTGGTAGTATTATTAATTATTATTATTTATTCATTTTTTATTTTATTAAAAATATATTTTCTTTTTTACATTAAAAAAAATGCCAGTATTTGTTGGACTTGTGGTTCAGACTGTCATGTTGATCTTGCAAAAAAACTAAAATAAAATAAAATTAAAATCTAAATTTTGTCCCAAAAAAAGGGAAAAAAAAGAATTAATAATAAAACTAAATTAAAAAAAAAATAGTTTCTTTTGGTCAAAATGGTTTAATTACACCTGATTGGCATTTCAGGAATTTAATCTTTTTATTTATTTATTTCACCTTTATTTAAACAGGAAGTCCCACTGAGACTTGAAATCTTTTACATGAGACACCTGACCGAGCTATCAGCCAATCAAATTACATTTAAAATGCAACAAACACAATATAAAACAACAGCTATTCAAACATGGCGGCACATTCTTTATGATGCCCTTAAATTCATGATGGATATAAGTGTTTCTAATTTAAGATGTTAACATGCAGGAGTAGAAGAATTTAGTTCCTTGTAATGAAAAAGAATCACTTGCACAAAGACGACCCGCCTTCTCGTTTGACTTTCTCCTCACACTGATTCCCTGATTAAGAGCAGCTCTTGTGTGTGGGAAGTGTGTTTTCTTGCTTAATCCGCTGCCAGAGTCGAGGGTGGCGAGAGCGGCACATTCTTGTGGTTGCTTCCCGTACACAATCTGAAGTGGAGCGTTCACAGAGACATCGGGGCTCTTTTCACGTTGTCTTCCAGGTTATTTCCTCCTCTCTTTATACTATTAGTCAAGCTCTACTTACGCTATAACCATTTGATTGCATCAACATGTCCACCAAACCCTGCAGTTTGTTCTTCAGGGGATGTCTTTTTTTTTTTTTTAGATTGTAGGGGGGGGTTAGAAATTGCTTTTTAAATGCAACACTGCCTTCTGAGAATGATTCCCACCTGTGGCCTGTGTAGGTCCTGATCGAGCGGTGCGTGTAGAGCAATCTCACGCTCATGGATTCAACATGGGTGGTGCAATATTTTCACAGATTTCATTTAATCACGAGAACTCAGAGGAGGAGGAGGTGATTGGTTGACTTAGAGGAGCAGCTGACAAAAGGGGGAATCACCGGGTCAGGATGTGTCAGTGTGGCTGGTTTGTGTCCACAAATCCACACGCTAAACAAGATCATGCTAATTTTATTCTCTAAAAGTCTCCCCAAAAAAAAAATGAGAGTAGAAAAGCACGTCCTCTTGTTTTCATATGGATAAGCAGCGTATGTGTTGAGGTTCACACAGGGAGACGAAATCTCCCGGATTATTCTCTTCATCCATCTCTCAGCTTTTGTCCCGGGACGTCCTGCTCGTCCTCCCTGTGGGGGTCACAGCAGAGGCTTTGACCACTGCCTGGCCTCCCTCCAGCCCTCTCCCAGGGCTCGTCTCTCGCCGCCGAGGGAGCAGCACAGCTCACGCAACTGTACAGTAGTCTAGCGTGCAGGCCGCCATCATTAGTAATGATTTTTTCAGGCTGACAGTGGAGAGCAGAACAGGAAATGTAGTGGAAAAGACACAGCGAGACTGGATTACAACAAACACTCGCTGAACAAGACAACCTGACTTCACTGCTGGCAATTGGTGCAAACCGCTGCCCAGTGCGTGCTGTAGGCATTGTGGTCCCTTCGGCGGTGGCGGCCACAGAATAACACAAGATCAGGTTCTCATGGGGAGGAGGAAAAAAAGGAAGTCACCTCACATAAATCCTTTGTTCAGCCCTTTTTTGCAAAGAAAGCCACAGAGGAAAACAGATCCCTCACAGAGTGTATCATTTCTTAACCGACAGTTCCTTTGCCCCTTTTTTACACACTGCTTGTAAAAAAACACGGGACAATAACTCATGCGTGCGGCTGTTAAAAAGCTGCGGCTGAAGTGTTGGATTACAGGCCGAGCGCGTCGTCTCAAATCAGTCTGGCAGATGTCCAGTTTGTTCAGAACTGTACGGTTGCGTTAAAATAACCAGACAGCTATTTACTCCTCCATCACCACATACATTTCCTGAGGGCCGGCGCTGAATGCCAGCTTTTCCTTCCAGCTCAAACCTCCATTAGGTTTGATTGAGCTGTTTAATGGCCCTCTGGTCTGGATTTGCTATCAGCTGATTGCTGCCAGCTGGATCTCTTTGTCAAGCCCCATCGTCAGCTAATGATCGCGCCATGAATCAAATTCAGAAACTCTGATATGATCTTCCCCTAAATGCACACATTGTTAAGTTATTTGTGAAAGTGCATTTTTCGGCTGCACTTTTGTGTCTCATAACATGTCAGGATCAGAGTGAAACGCTGCCGCCTGCTCCGTTTGTCTCTGGCTTGTGTTGTTTTCACCCACAATTGGAGAGTTCATGTTGAGATAAACAGAATCAGAGAAATTTGCACATACTGGAATCAGACACAGCTGCAGCGTCGAGGCAGTTAACCTGCAGAATGTCCACTCCAGCGTGCCGCACTTCAAAGTGTTTGTTTTGGGCTGAGGCCACGAGTGTAACTGTGATATTCTGCTCTTCAACCCAGGTGCCTCGGAGCTGAGCTGCCGGGAGCTGCGCTCCACCCGTTACATCACCGACGGGTCTTGCCGCAGTGCCAAGCCTGTGAAGGAGCTGGTGTGTTCGGGCCAGTGCATGCCGGCACACCTCATGCCGAACTCCATCGGACGCGGCAAGTGGTGGAGGGGCAACGCCTCAGACTACCGCTGCATCCCGGCCCACTCCCGGACAAGGAGGGTCCAGCTGCAGTGTCCCAACGGCAACACTCGGACTTACAAAATCCGCGTGGTCACCTCCTGCAAGTGCAAGCGCTTCAGGCCCCACCACAACCAATCAGAGGCCAAGGAGGTCCCCAAGACGCAACGCAACAAGAAGCACAGTCGTTTGTCTCAGGACCGGAGCAAGAACAACACGCCGACACTGACGGGCAACTCGTACTGATGCTCCTCGCCAGCATCAGGAGGACAAACACCAAAGCACACTCACACACACGTAACACAACACAACATATCTCCTCCAGATAGGGAGGAGATGCAACAGAAATTTCAAAGAGAGCGAATGCATAAGCTAATTGCTGGGCTGGTTTTAAGTCATCAGTCTTTTCTTTTTCAGCCACTCGTCAGCATATTTGTGAACGTTGCTGCTTATTTGCATGACAGAATGAGTCAGCGCCGGAGCTCGCCACAACTGTGACTGGTCAGGAGATGTAGCACCGTGTTGGATCATATGAAACAAGTATCTGATCACCCCAGCAGCTCCAAACCTCCCAGGGCTCGTCCTCCACGCAAACAGATTTCATTTAATGAGAAGTCCTCCCCGAGGCTTCGAGTCCATCTGTACAAACATCCAGCGGATGCAGAGCTACGCCGCAGCACGGCCCCCGTTTAAAGCTGAAAAGGTGTATCTTCGCTCCAGAGTGGTTGTAATCCATCTCCTTTTGGCTGTGTGTGTGTGTGTGTGTGGAGGAGATGGTGGCAGCTCTGGGGGCTCTGACGGTGGGATGTTGACAGGGTTTTGAGAGGGCCCTGGCCCACGCGGCGGTCCAGGCAGCTCTCTGACAGCCCACTAAAGGCCTCACTCATCAGGACAGCCCCACTGCACTCCCCACGCTGCTGCAGCCCCAACCAGGCCTGTCAGTTACAGCATTTCCCACGACTAGATACAAAGAGTCAGGAGAGACAGAGAAATGGAGCGGAGAGGCAGTTTTGACACCACGGGGGCACTGGACATTCCTGTGACTCCTCTTAATTACTAAATGAGCTCATTCCTGTGCTATTTGAGTCATAAAAGCCATTTCCTCTAAACAGTTCCTGTTTGCTGGACAGAAAAAAAAGTGCACATGTGTGTAGGAGGCATCAGAAAATTGAGCGTGGTTGTGTTGTTACCTAGGGGCAAAGCGTTCCTCCAGCACGCCCACACCGGAATTCTTTTGTAACGGGCCAAACAGAGCAGCGATCAACCATCCACTGCCAGAATCCATCCGTTGTGTTTGAGACACTTCCACTCCCTCTCTGCTCCCAGTCTGTAAATAGCTCAAACAGGAAACATAGGAATAATAATAACATAATGGAAACAGTTTTTATCATTGTATTGACTGAATCTGGCCCCGCCGCAGACAACACAACCTCCTTCCTCAGCTATGGGACTGTATACTTCATGAAGAATACCCACGATGTTTCCGCATATTGTCCCTCGTTTTCTCTGCTCATATTGCTTCCTGATTATTGTTTTTGGTTGTCTAAACTGTGCTGACAATGTTTGCATCTTTTCCCGATTGTGTGTTTTGAAATAGCAACTGGAAGAGGTTTGTCGTGGAAGCTGCAACCCAGTGGCCTGAACAAATGTTGGCATAGTACGTTTCTGCAAACCATGGACACGTTACACATTTGTACATTATTATGTAGAAGATATATTGAAACTTTACGTGTCTTCAAGAACGCTGTGGTCAAAATACCACAATCCTGGCAGAAAACGCAGCAATGTTTCGGTAAAAAACAACCAATTTTCGTAGCACTATCCCCACTGGAAATACAGTGATGCAATGGTAAAACACAACCATTTCTCATGGCACTGTCCCGGCTAGAAACACAGTGATGACAACCGCGTTTTGTGGCACTATCCCAGTAGGAAACGCTGTGATGTCTCCGTAATAAACAACTGCTTTGGTCGTGCTATCTCGGCAGGAAACTTGGTGAAACAAATGCTTTTTGGTGCACCGTCCCAACTAGAAATGCAGCGATGTCGTGGTTAAAAAACAAACACTTTTTATGCCACTATCTTGGCAGGAAATGCAATGTCTTGATAAAAAACAACTGCTTTGGTAGCGCTATCTTGGCAGGAAACACAGCGATGACCCGGTAAAAAACAAGTGATTTTTTTTCATTGTCCCCGGTAGAAATGCAGCAATGTCTAGGTATATAAAGTTGTGCTTTTTGTGGCTCTATCCTGGCAAGAACTGCGGTGATGTTTTGGTAAGAAATACCCCCTTTTTGTGGCACAATTCCAGCAGGAAATGTGGGGATTTCTTGCTAACAAAACAACTGTTTTTGTGGCACGATCCTGGCTAGAAATGCAGGGATGTCATGGTATAAAACAACTGCTTTTTGTGGTTTTCTTAGCAGTAAACCGTGAAATCTTGGTAAAAACAGCCACTTTGGTAGCACTGTCCCAGCAGGGACCGCGTGAATTTCCCGATAATAAACAACATCTTTCTGTGGCACTATCCACACTTGAAACGCAGCGATGTCACGGTAAAAAAAAAAAGCTGCTTTTCACTATACTGACAGGAAACACGGTGATGTCTAGGAAATAAACAACCACTTTCCATGGCACTATGAAAAAAACAGCAACAGATTGTTAAAAAAAAACATGTTTGGTGGCTACAAAGCAGCTGGAAACACAGCAAAGTGTCAATAAAACACAATCTGTCTCATGTTTGTTGGTCTCAAACGGTTGTCGTCTCGCCTTGGTGTCACCCACCACATACCTACCACTGATAAAGTCATCTCATATACTACGTCAGAGATACGATACATATAAAACGTACAAATGTAACATATTTGTGGTTTGCAGAAACGTACAGTGCCAACATTTCCCGTAGCGGCTGGGCTGCACGCTGAGAGCTGTGATTGTACATATCATACCTGTGTGGTTCCACTGCAGCGGCGCCCTCACCTGACGGGGCGTTTAAAGAGACGCCGGGAGGGGCCGGGTTGTTTCCTGCAGACACAAAAGAAGGACTGTTATAAAGAATGAACTGCATATTTATTTTTTATTTCCACATTTAAATTATTTATGCAACCTTTTGTAGTAAATGATAGCCATTATTGTCATATAGTGTGATAGAGACTGTGGAGAATGAGAAACTGTACAGAACATGAATAAAGTAAAGGCAGATATATTTGAAAGAGACGGTGTATTTGTTATCATTTTATTTCAACGTGTGGTCGGCAGCACTTTGATGTATCAACACTTTGGTTTATAACAGTGTAATGTAGATGTACACAGAAGTGTTTTAACTCCGTCTGTGGGAACCCGTAGGCTGTTTATTAATGTATTTATGCACAATTTTGAGGTACTTGTACTTTTTTCTTCTATATTTTGGAGAAAAACATCGTACTTTTCACATTTATTTGACACCTTTAATTACTTTGCAAAGTCAGATTATCGACTCAAAAGATAAAACAACTAATAAATTATGGGTTGTTTTTTTTTATAGATTGAGCTACTGGCAGTGTCTAAAATGATTAAAATGAACACATTAATGCATCAATATTCCAGTTATATACATTATTTTGGGCCATTCTGCAAAACAGGTACTTTTATTTTTGGTACTTGCAACAGTATTTCTGCACTGTGGTAGTAGTTTAGTTTAAGGTCTGAGTACTTCCTCCACCGCTGCCAGTAGGCGGAGGCTGGTGTACAAACATATAATGAATGACAGTTTTATTGACCTAAAATATCTTCACAGGCGAAGTCAGCAAATACTTTACATTAATAAAATGTCCTTATATCTGTTTACAACAAACGTAACTTTGGTTTCAAGGTTGGTGCATAATGTTCTGCATCTGTTTATGGTGGAAATATCTTTAATTTTTTCAGAATAAAAGTCCTCCGCTACCTTCATGTTTTTATTGAGGACGGGGACGAATGCACATGTTGTTAATATTGGGTCCATTGTGTAAGATTTAAGGGGTTTAGTGGTTTCTAGTGGTGAAGATTGCAAACAGCTGGAACTTCTCCCGGTTAGAATTCCTTCAGTGTTTCTGCTGGGAGCTGAAGTTTCTGCAGAGGTCGTCTCCTCTCCAGCACAAACTGACCAGGTGATTTAAACCACAGGAAATGCTGAAAAAAAGCTGTTTCATGTTATAAAATATCAGCGTTTCTCTTACCTCTATGGCATGCGCTGCACCTGTAAATGTGTGCTCATCTATTTTCCCAACTAACTTAATGTATGCTGACCTTAGGAGGTTAGCGTCCAGTGCCCCCCGTGGCTCAGACCAGGGTTCGAAAACAACACAGAAACACTGAAAAAAAGTTGTTTCATGTGGCTCTATCTATAGCCAGTGTTTGGTTTGTCTGTTCCGGGCTACTGTAGAAACACGGTGGTGCAACATGGTGGACTCTGTGGACGAGGACCTGCTCCCTGTGTAGATATAAAGGTCTCACTCTAAGGTAACTAAAACACATCAGTTCTCATTTCCAGGTGTTTGTACGCTAAAGAAAACATACTCATCATGTTGTATTCCTTTCTGCCAATATACCCCCTAAATCCCACACACTGGACCTTTAAATCTTTAAAATATGCGTATAATACTAAATATGGGGCTACAGTGAAGTGTCAGTGTGTATTTGTAACGTGTATTCGTGGGAAATCTCTGATGTCAAGACATTCAGTCAGTGAGGAAGTTGAGGTTTGCCACTGTTGGGAGCGTCTGCACGGCTTTGCAAAAGCAGCAGACAAAGAGGAATCTTCACTCTGGAGATCTCCGAGATTTCTTTGTTTATGAGGATGGATATGAGCCACAGTCATCATTCACCGCCATTCCTCTCCGCCTCTCCTCCCTCAAGGCTTCAGGCTTGATGCACTGCGTGTTTGAGAGTTCACAACGCGTCCCGCTTTGCTGTCTTCGAGCGCTCTGTGCATGCCTGTCATATCTGGAGCGCACTTGCCAATAGCACTGCCAGCGCTCGCTGAAGCTTTGGACTCGCAGTCAAACGGAGAGTTATGCAACCCAGGCACAGAGAAGGTACCAGACTCAATGAGGTGTTTATGCTGAGTTTTATCTGCAAATGTTATTTTTAATCACCGGGACAAGAGCTCCCTCAGAGCGCCAAATAAACTTAAACACAAAACAGAAAATCACTGTGGCAACTGTGGCTGCGAGCTCGTCTTTTGTCGTGCCAATGGAGAACAGTAGATATTAAATTTCACTACATCATCCATAATGTGCAGTCATTATGTCATTTTCAAGCGCTGTTTTCCAAGAGAGAACAGACATGCCATGCTTTCACTCAGGCAGCGAGCGTGGAGGAAGTTTCCCAAGAAAGTCAGGCACACATACTTAAGAGCAGTGCGTGAACAGTGCCTTAATATATCGATGCTGACAAAGCATCTGCCCCGTGTTACCGCGTGCACACACTGCGACCTGCAGGTGACCCCCGCAGACCTGGGGAGGTGCACGAGCAGTCAGGCATGATCTATTCCCAACAAATGTAACAAGTCTACGACACTTCGCTCAGGCCCCGACCTAAGTGTCATCGATGCAGTTTTGAATACCAGGTGCAGGAGTCCCCGAGGATCCCTGCGCTGTTACAGGACTCGATTAGGTACACACAGCGCCAAACACTTCCTCATGACTCATGGCTTCTATATGGAATATTTATAGAACTGACATACTGACCACAATAAATGATTACTGGCGTCCAAATGTGGGAACAGAAACGATACGACTGCTCTGTAGGTCTGCTGTGGTTGAACACGCCTTCAGTCAGAACCTTATCTTTCAGCTGGTTCTAACCTGTTAAAGCGATTTTACTGTTGCAGGCAAACTTCTTATGTCGGAATAAAATCATGACAGTTTTACCTCAGTTGTTGCTGCTCTTGTTATCTTTATTGTTTTGTGTAAGGTGGTCGAGAAACTGTGTAGGATTTAGGGAGATTTAGAGGCATCTAGCAGGAGGGTTGCAGATTGCACCCAGCTGAAACTTCTCCCGCTTAGAATTTCTCAGTGTTCAGGAGGTTTTTAGGAGCTGAATTATCCACACAGGTCTCCTCCTCTCTAACACAAACAGACCAGGTGATTATAATCAGTAAAAACACAGAATAAAGCAGTTTCATGTTACAAATCAATGTTTTTTCAAAGCTGTTTGGCATGTCAGAGATGAGCCGCTAGCCCAGCACCTGCTAATGTGTGCTCTTCTTTTTTCTCTGATAACTTAACGAGATGTTCAGGAGGTTTTTACCTGGAGCTGAATTATCCACAGAGGTCTCTTCCTCTGGTGATTTAAAACAGTGTTTGGTTTGTCTGTTCTGAGCTACTGTAGAAACATGGCAGTGCAACACGGCGGACTCTATGGACGACCAGCTCCCTGAGTAGATCCCATTTAACCTCTAACTACTGTGGCTGACCCAAAAAATGGTAAAATGCAAAAACACGAAAATGTGAATTGCCCCGTCCAGAGGCCAGTGTTTGTTCGTTTTTGGGCTACTGAAGAAACACGGCGATGCAACATGCTGATCTCTGTACATGAGGACTTGCTTCCCACTTCCCTATGTGGTTATATGCGGCTCATTCTTAGGTAACTAAAACACAGTGATTCTTATTTTTTGGTGATTATACACAGAAGAAAACTTATCATATTTAATTTCTACCAATATTTACCCCTAAATCCTAAATGCTGGCCCTTTAATTAAGCGTCTAGACGAGCTCAGGGCTACATTTTAGCCTCACAAGAAGGACATGGTTATTGTTTGTGTTGAAGGTATCGAGTTGATGTGACAAAATTAAAAATGCAGTTTATTTTATGGATTATATTGATGCCGAATTGACAAGAATACTGTCGACATATGACACCTTTTATGTTGTGTTTCTACAGTTGTGTGTTTTTGAGGACACGTATGGATTTGTTAAAACGTCATATTTCTTTAAGGGAGTTTGGTGTAATATTTTCCACCAGGAGCAGGATGGGAGATAATCTCAAAAGGAATCTAGCTGTAGTCTTAAAAATAGTCAAATATTGACCCTGCGAGATCCACAGTCTGCGCCAAATCTTACAGCGTGACTTAAAACTCACACTGTCTTTAGACATGAGTGGGTGTTTCAGAGTCCTCTATGGTAGCCATGGGATAATGACTGTTTCCCAGCAGAGCTCCATCCTGCTCCATCCATCTCGCCACGTCTTCATTCTGACTCGGAGGAAAAAAGACCTACGTGGAGTAAATGTTGCTCACAAATGCATGTTTCTGTTCCTTCCTTTGAACTCCCATAATGGAACGGTGAAATATCTAATTTCAGCTTTGAGCAGGGCAAAGCTTATTGTTTAGCGCGCAGCCAGAAAGTTGTCTAGAAGGAAGCCACTTGAATGGCTTAAGCACTGTCAACACAGACCTAACTGATGTTCTGCCAAATGCAGAGGAGACAGTCAAATAAAATAGATTGTATATCATCTGCAAATAAAGAGGTCCTTGACTGATGTGTGTTTTTGCCAGTGGTATCCGTCTTACAAAAGCAAAGCGAGTCTCTTCTGTTGACTGTGAAGAAACCACCAGTGGAAACTGACTTGAGGTGACATTCATAGCATGAGAAGCACTTTCTCTCACATGCCAAAAACTAACCCCTATAAAAGTCTTTAAAGTGTTGTGTTTCTGGTCAGCTGCCCGCGCACTCCAGTTGCTTAACAATGTTGTAGCCCGTCCAAGACGTTTATTGAGATGGAATATATTTACTGAACTTACTAGAACACATAATTTTCAAGACCTTCGTCAAGGATTACATAAATGCCTCTACACCCCGGTAGTTTCACCTCCGGGCCTTCGAGTCAAACTTTTCCTGGAGCGGATATTATTGCTCAAGTCAAACACATGTGGACGATGACGGATGTAGTCGGAGACGGATGTTTGCGCTCCTCCAACCACTCCCTTATCAGGTCATGTGCGCTAATAGCTTAAAACAAATGGAAACCAGAAGAGATGTCTGGCGGCCTAAGAGGAAGAAGGAACGCGGAAAAGTTCAGCTAATTTTGTGTTCCTCAAACGACGCAGGGCTTTGGAAGGTGGATAGTGTTTCCTGCAGGCTGCGAGTTTAATTCTCAGCAGGGAAGGGAGAAGCTGGGGTCAGGACAGAGGCGAGACCAAAGGCGTCCTCCTGTGTTAACGTCTGCATCCAGGCTGCATCTTAGTAAGTGATCCATGTTGTTATTCGCCGTTCTGGGCGAATCTAAGACGAAACAGACCGTCTCTGCATCGGCACAGAGATGTACGAGTGGATGACACTTTTCTGGAGATGGACAGTAGCACCGCACGGGTCAGGGGGCTTCAACTGAGCCATGTAAGCCCCAGTCTCTCAGCCGCGGCCAGGCATGTAGAGAGGCGAGCCAACCATATGTGCTCAGGACAACAGGAGGTGCAGAGGATAGGAAACAGGGCTGTCAACAAACAATTCTAAACAACTGCAGCAAGCCCCAAGGTTGTGGAGGCAGAATGCGTTTCCTTGCTTAATCATCACCTTATGGACTCTGTGTCTGACAGAAATATAGCTCAGCTCCGGGATAAAAAAAGTGCTGAATAACTTTTTTGCTTTTGGTCGTGGATACTTCCCAACAATTCTCGACACTTAAAGGTCCCATGTCATGCTCATGTTCAGGCTCATACTTGCACTCTGGGTTTCTACTAGAACATGTTTACGTACTTTAATGGTGAAAAATCACCTTATTTTTCTCGTACTGTCCACCTGAATATACCTGTATTCAACTTCTGTCTAAAACAGTCCGTTTTAGCACCTGTCTCTTTAAGCTGCCCTCACGAAAAGCCCAATCTGCTCTGATTGATCAGCATTTCCAGGTCTTAAGCATCTGCACTCTCAACATCTCTGCATCATCATTGCGGCTGGGAATGAGAGATCCTATCTTCACGTTTTATATGTATGGAAGCAAATAAGAGACATAAATTTTTGATTTATTTTTAACTTTTAAACTTTTTTTATTGGGTTTTACAGGACTATACAACATTTGCATCGAAGACAATCATTTTTTATAGTGTGTCGTCAGGGAACAAAGACATATATTATATATAGAAATGGGTAATATTTGAATTTCAACAGCCACTGAATACCTAACATTGACATTTAAACACTAAATTCATAGCATTGAAATATTTTACTCTGAAAACCATGTTTCTGAAATTATTTCTTCTGAATTTAGGCCCAACTCTTTGTTAGAAATACAAAAATATCAATTAGAAATTAGAATTAGAAATATAAAATTTTCTTGATTTGCAATTTCAAAAGATCCAAAAATTCAACATTTATAATTTCAATAAATAAATAAATAAAATGAAACAACATATAGATTCAGGTTGCTCAAAATGGGTCAAATTTAGATCAAGAAATTCAAGCTGGAAAAACGACTGAAATAGAAAATCTGTCAAATTTAATTGGTCAAAACATTCAGGCTCAATTGCCTAGCCTGCTCTGGCCCTGATGTTGCTATTTTAAAAAAAAAAAAAAAAATTAACTTGAATTTTTAGATCTGAATTTGACCAATCGAATTTGAGCACTTAGAATAATTTTTTAAAAAAAATAAAATTTTTTTTTTTTAAAATTTGAATTGTGAAGTACAAAATTTTGAATTTTTGCATCAGAATTCGTGAGCACTTAAATTTTTTTTAACTCAAGCGTTTGAAATTGCAAGTCAAGAAATTTCATGATCTAATTTTGAGATTTTAGACACATATTACAGTGTTTTGAATTTGACATGAATTTGTTTAAATTTCAGTATTAATTTTATAGAGGCTGTTTAGATTCAAATTCAAATACTTATATTTGCTTCCATAAAGTTGTGACATCACAGTTTCATGCAGTCCTGACGGGTCGTTCACAGGCACAGTTACTACATGTGGAGCAGGGGCGTAAAATATAAACAGTGCAGGCAGTGCGATTGGACTGGGGCCCCTGGGGTGGAGGGGCCCATAGAGTGCCCTTGCAAGTGATTCAGATTGCCATGTTGGAGATAAAAAAGAATATTATTAATTTTATAATGGTGTCATTTGCTATATATGTCCTCAAAAAGGTAAACCTATCCGTGTCATGGTTTTCTTTTTTTATTTTATTTTCTGAAATAGTCAGTAGATGTCTAAAAAATAACATGCTATTTTTCATATAAGCTCTAACATCAAAAATATACTTTAAACTATTCAATGAAATGATTAATGTCCTGCTTTCTTTGCTATTTTTGTTCAATGTCAAGACTCTTGTATCAAGACAATACCTGCACAGATGTGGACTGAGCGTTCTGATGTTTTCTCAGTATTTATACGGCACCCATACCTGCTTTATAAAACAGAAAAGACATGTAAATCTGACTTTTTTACAACATGGCACCTTCACACAGGATGAAGATGATGTCTGGTGTAAGTGGTGTTCACTATGTGGCATGTGTGTGTTATTTTGTGTGCGACCGAGGGGGCATGTAAAGGCCAGTCTACCACGTGTAGTTTGGAGAGTTTACACAACCTGTCATTCAGTAATTATCCTGAGGTCAATGAAACTGACGACTCAAGGAGCTGACATAAGCAAGGTCAATGCCTGCACACACACAAGCAATTAAAACGTCTGTCCGCATTTGACAAGTTATAAACTGTTATGTCGTTCATGTTCAACAGTGAAACTGCAAATCTTAATTTTAAAAAGCATGAATAAGGTTTTACAGCGAAGGTATTTCCTCCTGCCAACACAGAGAGACGTCTGGGTTCTGTTCCAGAGGTAAAAAAACATTGCTCAAAGTCCAGTTGACATTTATAACAACACTAGTAACTACAAATCCGGCCTTGGATCAGAGGCTCTGTTTCAACATCATGTGGCTCGCTTTGCAGTGTTTTTTGAAAAAATTATAAAATAATCTGGGTTTCTTTAACAAACATCATCTCCCATAAGCCCCAGACTTTTACAGGCTGAACATGACAGCTTGATAAGAAGAGTCAGAGGTATCACGGTAAGTTCAGATGTATCTGTAACAGCAGCAGGACAGACAGGAGAAAATGCTTAGCTATAAAATTGGAAAAATAATTCGCTAAGAGAACTTTGGTTTTATGGATTATTATTAAGTAGTTTGGTCTTGTTAAAATGACCAATTCTCATACCATGTGCTGTAGTGGATGCCATTGTCTTAAAATATTGAAAGTAAACCCAAAAACTTGCTTCATTTGATCAGAAAGATAGATCAGCGAAATGCCAAATGAGAGCTTAAGGTGTTAGTACAAAAGACTCAACATAATCTGACCTCATGACTTCTCTGTATTGTTTAAATGTTCAGGCTGTTCCCATACGCTGTTCGTACCTATATCTACCTAAAGTAATGTACCACAATTGATAAATAATCAGTGTAATCATGAGCCAGTAATTCATGTATGAGCCACGTAATCAAAAAGGCTGCTATCACATGACCAATGCGCTGACAGGCGGAAAGAAGGAAGTGGTATTAAAACCAAAAGTTTGTGTCGGGAGGGAGCTTGTGGTGGTGGACGGGTCAAACAAACACAAGACTTTCTCCAAGCAAGCTGGTGTTCGGAACCAACTGAACTCTGAGTTGCTTATGTCACCATGTTTGTTTCTAACTTACGTAACTTCACTAAACCTAAAGATGTCCAACCATGTTTCTATTCCTTAACGCAGCCTGAGTACTTTAAGTACATAACTTTATACATTTTCAGTATGGTAACCCTTCAGACATGGTACCTGGACCCTAGTGTTTCCATCGCAAATAGTCTTCTTGAATGTGGGCAGAGTTGTTGAGTTGTTGTCGCTCACTGCTCCGTCCAGCACTCACTGTATTTCCTCCTTTATCAGTCTGCACCTTGTTTATCGTCCACAGAACGAGGCTGCACACCGAAATTTTCAGAACAAAATAGAACAGGCTGCAGTGAGAGTCTCTCTCCATTTTATTTAAAAATAGCAGCTTTGTGTATTTAGTCCTTCTCAGGCAAGCTCAGGGGTTTAGTGTTGATGTAGCCCACAGGAACTACTCTCCACGGTGCTTTTACATTTACATTTCAGAAGTAAATATATCATCAGTATGATATCTAATGTTATTATATATGAAATAAATAAAGGGGAACAATTCTGGTTTCATGTATTT
The DNA here is from genome assembly GCA_026686955.1 of Epinephelus cyanopodus. Taxonomy (NCBI): domain Eukaryota; kingdom Metazoa; phylum Chordata; class Actinopteri; order Perciformes; family Serranidae; genus Epinephelus; species Epinephelus cyanopodus. Next base: position 6,263,147 of record CM048933.1, on the reverse strand, counting down.
TGACTAACTGCAGTACTGTAATAAACTACGGTGCAGGCCGACTGATAAAATAGGATACTAAATAGTGGTAGAGGCCACGACGTGATTCTGCCAAGTGAGACATGCTCCTGGATCAACATCCCACATCACGTTCCAGGACCAACATCGCAATCAGCCAATCACAGCCCTCTGACGTCATTAATCATCAATTCATATATATAACGATATAAAAACTAAAGTGATGGTCAAAGTTGTCGCAGTGAAATTTAAGATGAGCTGATGGATTCATGTCGTTACCTCATGCAGTGAGTAACATTACAAGTTAACGTTCCACCTTAAAAGTCGCCGGCAGTCGGCCCAGCGAATTAAGTTATGTTTTCTCCGACTCCAGCTGCTGTGAGAGGCAGCAAAACATCCTTTCATCTCGTAGTTACAGTGAAATAAAACTCTTTCGGGAGTCACAGAGTAGCCTGGAATTCTCTGTAGCTCTTTTGGCAGGCTTGACGCTACTCGAATAGCACCCATGAACGAAAATTCAGTTTGCTCGTTAAACAGTTCAAGCTGACTGGGCACATAGCTAATAACAATGGGGTGGCCAATCAGATTTAAGAGGTGGCCCGTGTCACCCCAGGCCACTGCGTAGACACGCCCCTGATCCGAACAGACTCATGATCCGAAAGAATTAGTTAAATATTGCTAAAGACCTCCCAGCACCTCCCGGCCAGCAGCATCAGTAACCCTCTGATTCACTAAAAAATGAGACTTGTACCTGGAAAAATTAAAAACTAGATTCAAATAAACGCTCTTGTGCAATACGCTGGTTTAAAAACATCTGAGAACATGTTTTCAAATGAAGGCTGACAGAAGAAAACCACAGACAGCATGTTCGAGAAGTTTCAGCGGCTACAACAAATTCCCATTTTGCTGTCTGACGTCCACACATGTAATCAGTTTGCTTAAATCCATACGAAATGAGCTGACTCACTTCACGCCTCGCTGTCAACTGGTCATTTTCCAAAGACAGTGACCCTGGTCTTGACAAGCCCGGCCCAGCGCTCCCTCCCTGGGTGGAGCACAAAATGACTTTCGAAGTACCGTGATTTTCTTCTCATCATGTCTAAAATATGTCTGTCTCACTCTGTGGCATTCAGGAGTTCCTATCGGCGGCCATGTCGTCTCCAGATGGTGTTCGAGCAAACCGGAGCCATTTGTTGAGTAATGGACAAAGTTGTCTTCTCAATTTCAGCCACATATTGTACATGCACACTGGCACACAGGCGGGAACACACCCATACACACGCACAGACACATGGAAACTCGCACACATCCAGCCGCATAAAACTGGTGGTCACCCAAAGCACTTGAGCCGAGGCATGTTTTCAATAAGGCGAGTTAATTCAGCAGGCATTTCTGAAAAATAAAAAATGAGAAGAGGGATCGTTAAAGCTTGCCTTTCCTTTAAGGCCGCACAGAAACAATTAAATCTGCTGCGGATGATTTTTAAACAGGAGCAAAGTATTTGTGTGGGTGGTAGACATGGCAAGTCGGGGATTATGCAGCCCATGAGAAACAGATTTATGACAGGCAGTAGTCAGTCTCTAACCAAAACCTCCCCTCGCATTTTGAGTCCCCGCAGAAAGAAACACAGAGAGTGAATCAAACCAATTTTCTTGATGTCATCGTCGCTAACCACAATGATGCTGATTGTATTAATGTGGCGGTGCCAGCCAGACCGTGACTGGCGATCCGTCCCTGCCTTTGCCCTCCCTTCCCTTCCCTTCCACTCATAATTCCTTTTTATTACGGTCATGACAAAGCTCTCTGGACAGGAGCGAGCCGATGACAACAGCATCTTTGTCCTGTTTGAATCAAATTAATTTTCTGTTTCATTGTATGACTGCTCGGCACGCTGGCTCAGCAGCTGCTCGCTCCCCCTCAGCGAGCGGCTCTGCCCTCCCTCGAGGAGGATACGGTATCTTGTGTATCTTGAAAAACCACAGACACCACGCTCAGTTCGCTGGCATTGCAAAACAGACTGTGCAGGATTGAGAAGTAAACAGTGGCGTATTCTCCTTCCCAGAACAACAAGCTGGAGTTTTTTTCCCTGAGGGTTCATGGCTACTTCCACAGACAGGCCGGTGCCTTTGTGCTTGTTTGTATGTTTATGTCATAGTTCCTCAGCTGAGGAGGTTATTTTAGGGCGCTGGCGTAGCGTTACAACGCTGCATCTTTCACCCTGAACTTGATAATACTCCTGTAATACAGACATGAATAAAAACAAGCTGCAGATTCAGATTTTCCCCACATGGAAGCTGTTTTATTTTCGAGGCCCGCTGCTGATTAATCAGGCGTCAGTTACTTTTTTTCTTTATTGTGACCTCCTTGGACCAGCTCAGTGCAATCAGCTCCAAGAGCAGAGGAAATTGCTTCCTATCTGTGTGGCCGTGGGTGCGCGACCCAGGAGAGGCTGAGGCCGATATCTCCACAATCTCCCCCAGCTTAGGAGAGTTTAAGATCGGGATCAATTCAGATCTCCAGCCCTCATCAGATGTCAAAGAGCCTCTGGGACCGTATGTGTCCCAGTGGTGACCCAGGTTGCAAAGAAGGTCCTTGACAGCAGGGCCGTGATTGTCTATATGACAGTGTCAGTCGACACCTTCTGAACTGTCCCAGGAGATCTGGAGACATTTGTGATCTATCACATACTATACTATGACTTGAAGGACTTTTTATATGAAGTACGATAGTACGATAACCTTTTCGACTTTTTATTACATACTGTGCTATGACTTTTAAGACTTCTAAGGACTTTTTATTGTATATACTATAACTTTTAGGACTTTTTTTAGGACTTTTTTTTTTTTTTTTAAGATATATTTTTGGGGCATTTTAGCCTTTAATGTATAGGACAGACAAGTGTGAGGGAGAGACATGCAGCAAAGGGCCACAGGCTGGAGTCGAACCCAGGCCGCTGCGGCAACAGCCCTGCACATGGGGCGCCGGCTCCATCCACCAAGCCACCAACGCCCCTTTTTAGGACTTTTTTAGAACTTTTTATGACATACTTTATTATGACTTTAAGACTTTTTGTTAGGACTTGTTTATTACATACTATGCTATTTCGTTTGGACTTTTTAATGACGTACTATGACTTCTTGTTAGGACTTTTTTTTATGACATATTATACTATAACTTTTAGGACTTTTTTTTAGGACTTTTTTGGAACTTTTTATGGCATACTGTATTATGACTTTAACACTTTTTGTTAGGACGTGTTTATTGCATACTATACTATGACTTTTAGCACTTTTTATGTCATATCATACTTTTAGGACTTTTTTGGGACTTTTTTAGAACTTTTTATGACATACTATAGGACTTGTTTATTGCATGCTATACTATAACTTTTAGGACTTTTTTTAGAACTTTTTATGACATATCATACTATAACTTTTAGGACTTTTTTGGGACTTTTTAAGAACGTTTTATGACATACCATAGGACTTGTTTATTGCATGCTATACTATAACTTTTAGGACTTTTTATGACATATCATACTATAACTTTTAGGACTTTTTTTTGGGACTTTTTTAGAACTTTTTATGACATACTATAGGACTTGTTTATTGCATACTATACTATGACTTTTAGGACTTTTTATGACATATCATACTATAACTTTTAGGACTTTTTTGGGACTTTTTTAGAACTTTTTATGACATACTATAGGACTTGTTTATTGCATACTATATTACGACTTTTAGGACTTTTTGTTCAGACTTATTTAATTACATACTATACTATGACTTTTATGGACTTTTTAGAACTTTTCATGACACACTATATTATGACTTTTAGGACTGTTTGTTAGGACTTATTTAATTACATGCTATACTATGACTTTTAGGACTTTTTATTACATACTATACAGTGACTTTTAGGACTTTTTTAGGACTTTTAGGACATACTATGCTATTACTTTATTACTTTATTACTATTATTTTTTTTTCTGTGAAGTACTGTAACCTTGTGACTTTTTTATTACATACTGCACTATGACTTTTTAGTGACTTTATATGACAGACAGCGTCTGGAGAATAAGGTCTGAAAATTTCTTTTCACATACGTAGCACACAAGACCTGGATACAGGGTTGAAGGCAGGACGTGTTTATTCCTATGAAAGTTGCTCAGTGGCACATGAAGCCAAAAACAACTGCCACATTTAAAAATATGCAAATGATCGGTGCTGCTTCTACATCATTGTGGCGATAGCGCAGGCGTACTAGAGACTTCTGCCAGCCAAGCTATAGCCAGCTATATCCGGTTTGGCACTCTGCTAACCTGAATGGGGATAAAATGATTTAATCGTACAGCTTTTCTAGATACTCTGAATGTTATCAGACTGAATGGATTAAATCCCAACCGTGAAACAGCATAAGTCTACGGGAAAGTATCTCTCTGAGCCCAGTGGGATCATGTGACGAAAGTTGTAATTCTGCTGCTTGATCATTACAAAAATTGAAGCCTTGGCGCACTTCCTGGCGGCCTGCTTCACGCTCAGATATTTGTTTTCTTTCAGTTTCACGCGAGCCTCGACAGGCCCACTCGCTCGCTGTGAATTCTGCAGATAATTACCTGCTCTGTTTACACATGAGCTCAATCGGACATAACACGGGCGTTGTACCAGGGAGCTGGCAGGGTGAAGTCAGTCAATCCAACTGATTCGGACATTTGTATTCTTACGCACAGCTCATCCCTGTAATGTGCAGATAATTTCAGGTTTTCAAGGGACTATTTATTGTGCCCACAACAGTCAAGCAGGAGCTGACTGTGATACTAGACCCAGTAGTGATGGTAATTTATTAAGTTTATTTATGATTATGATTACAAATGCTAATGATTATTTCAGACAGCGGGGTGTGGTTGCCTTTGATTATTGTGGATGTGTCCCCTCCACCCTCTAAATATATATAATAATTACCGCCTAGACTGAAAGTATGTTGTGGTCATAAATAACGTCTGTCTATCTAGTTTTGTTTTTGGTGAAACAGATGATACTGGGAGGATCCGTCATGCGGCCATAAAGTAATATTTTCCTTAGAAAAATTGTAATTCGTGGTTGTCAGTTCTCACTCTGCTAGATAAACCACAGCATGATCGATAGCCGGGCATGACTATCAGGCTTTTCTCACAGACACGGCTCTTCTCAGGGAAATGTGTGTGAGAACAGCGTGGTGCGATACTGGGGCGTGGGCAGGATTATTAATGTTATGACAGCTCAGGCTAATTGTTCATGAGAAAGTGTCTGTTTTTATGACTCACAGTCTACCATCTGCGTATCTGCAGAGAACTTTTTCCATTTAAAACATTAAGCATTTGCATCATCTCCAGATTCTCACTGAGATCAGTAGAAGCCTGGGACAGCACTCCAATAAAATTAATGATGATATACAGCTCACAGCCTCTGACAGCGACTAAAAATATGTGCTGCTATCGCTTTAACAAAATACAGAGGGCGACAATTTTCTTCGTCCGCTTCGGTTTCGTTCGGCCAAATTCACATGCCTGATTTTCACTGTTGCTTGGAGAGGCCTTGGTTCGTTTCATGTCGTTATCACAGTGCCTTAGTCAGCATATCTTACCCAGCAGGAAGGAACACGGGGCGAGCAGTATGTTTTCTACCTCCGCTGAAGAGGAATTAGACGGGGAGAGAGTTGATTCACCCAGCAGATGCCTCTGGGCCCTTTTGCGGACAAGCGACCTAGAAGAATATAGATAATTAAATGCATTACAAAACCATCGCAGGCTTCTGTGTGTATGGTGCCTCAATCACTGAATGCCAAAAAAACTGCGCTTTAAAGGAAAACTCACAGCGTATCATTGACTTTGGAGGGAAACTTGCACGTCTCTGCACTATTTTGCTTACAGAAATCAAGTTTTTTTTTCCTCCATCAAATTTGAAAAACACCGCTAAACGCCAAATGAAATACGACTGCCAGGCGGCAAGGCCAAACACCTCCTTGAATAATGGCTACATCACTGGAGATGAGGTTTTTATGACATGATCGATCTTATTTCTGCAGCGAGTGGGCGAGAACAAAGCACATTCAGATATGCGTATGATAAATAAAACCTGATTGCTGTTGTGTCAACAGTTAATCACCCAGAAGAGACGCTGTGTTTTCCCTCCAATCTCTGCGATATAAATGATGTGTTGTGTGTCTCAGTTTCAGTCTGGACGCTGATGAAACACTTATCGGAGGGTTGAGCTGAAACTAAAAGAACAAACATAAGCAAGTGCAGAGCAATTTATAATTCCAAGTATTTTGTGAGTTTGCACCCTACAAATCTAAAAACAAAACTTGTTTTTGTGTGTGAAGAAAATTCCAGGAGTAGAGAGCCTCTTACTGTGAAGTCCTTCAACGTCACAAAAATGCAGACCCTCGTGTAAAGCCTCGTTGCAGCCAACAGTGCAGACCCCCATCAGGCTCTGAGACCAGACTCCAAGTCTGAAACAGCTCAGATGACAGTGTGAGGCACCAGCAGCCACCTATACACACACTGGCCAAAAGTATACGGACATCTCTCCATTTGGGAGTGTTTTTTGTGTTTTTGAACGAGGTCCTTTAAAACCAAGGGAAGTCTTGTCACCACAGCACACAGTGATAATTTAGACAATGATGTTCCATTTCCTGACTTCAACCCTGAGCAGCACATTCGGATGAGCTGGCACCCAGACTGTGAACCCAACACTGGTGACTGACCTCACAAATGTGCTCGTAGCTTAGGGGCGCTTTCACATGAAGGACCTGGACCTGGATCCAGGCTCAGCTGACCCCAGAATCCAGTTTTATCCCTTTTCCACCAACATGGAACTGGTCCCGTTGAGGTTCCTGCACCTCATTCTGAAGGGTTCCGAGCATTTCGACCAAAAGTAAACTCGTTCGGAAACAAAAACAAGTTTTCTTAACCTGAAGTGTGAACCCTGACACCAGTGGGTGTGTCATATTCTGCAGGTTGGAGAGTCTTCTACGTCTTCTTATCATGATTACAGGAAAGAGTTTTATTCTGGACGTTGTGTCCAAAATAAAGACCTAAGTCATGGTGCATTTTACTTTTAATTTCAAACAAATCAATCTAGTATGAAAACGCCCTTAATGGGAGCAATCCCTGCATCTAAAATCTTGTGGAAGATCTTTCTCGTAAAGGCTCGGTCACACCAACGTTTAAAACAGCAAATTTCATGGAGAAATAGATTAATTTAGTGGATTTAAGTGAATCGGTGTTAAATTTCGTGAACTTTGACACACAAAATTGTTCTCATAGAACGGTTCGTATCATATCCTATGAAAAATTCATGCACAACAGTTTATATGGTGTCCTACAAATGAAACTACGTCCTTAACGTACAGTGACTTTAATAACTTACAGTTACTGTGGTTAGGTCTAGGAAAGGAAACATGGTTAAGACATACCTTGATGCGAATGTCAACCAATCCTATGTTTTTGTTTCTATAGCTGTGACACTGTGTTATTTTGCTTAGTTGGCTGACGCTATGGTAGCTTTATGTGCCTTGCGGTGCACATGGAGATGCAGTGGGTTGGCGAAATGTGATAAAACAGCATCCGACATTGATCAAAAGTTTAAATATTTTCTTGATGAACCACAAACTTTAGATGATGTTCGGTCAAAGTGTTTTGTGGCAGGTAGCAAACACATACAAGCCCATAACAGCATAACGAAATAACAAACTACGTTAACGAGCACTGGCACAGCACTTCGGGCGGCTGTGGCTCAGAGGTCGAGCGAGTCATCCACCAATCGGAAGATTACCGCGTCCGCCGGCTCCTCCAGTCCACGTCACAGTATCTTTGGGCAAGATGCTGAACCACAAATTGCTTCTGATGGCTGCGTGTGAATGTGTGTGTGAATGGGTGAATGTGACGTACAACTCGTTCCTGGTTCATATGTTGTGGACGCAACAAAAAGGGGGTTCTTAAACACTTTAAAAAATAGTTCTCAACAAACACCTTATGTCACCAAACCTCTAGAAACCAGAATCTCCCAAGGATGATTTTCGCTGTGCCAGTTTCTGTGGCAGCACATAAACGTAGGATCGGAAGTCCAACCATCACATGTGGTGTAATGATGAGGTGTCCACACACTTTGCAGACCCTTTCTTTACATGGAAGCTAACAACCGTTGCACTGACCCTTTTCCATCAGCCCACAAAGTGCCACTTAGCGGGTCGACAACCCTTCCGGGGCTCTGGATCAGCAGCCCGTGGACATGATTGGAACAGCAGACCAGCTCAGGATAGTTCTGGTGGTCTGCCTCACTTCCACCTCTGGTTTGTCCATATTACAAACTGCAATCACTTCCCATCTCCAGAAGAGCTGTTGCAAGCGTGTAGTTCATTTCAATGTCAGATGTCTTTTTTCCCCCGCCATGTAATGGCATTCACTGCGCCGTGTGCGGACAGAGAGGCAGAGCGCTTTCTGCTCCCATAAATAAGTCCGAGGTAGGCTCCGGCCTGTTTCATCCATCACTGGGCTGAAGCTGTGTTTGTAGAGCAGGAGGGAGCGAGGAGGGGGCGGGGGGCAGATTCATCCATGTTCCCAGCAGCCATCCCCCCTGTGGGAACTTCACGCAGCCATTAAACACCTCATGGCAGCCCGTTAGCTATCGGGCCAGCTGAGCCGAAGAGAGAGCTGCAGTCCCACAAGCTCTCCTCCCGTCTCCGTGGACGTGTCAACAGGTTTTTCATTTAAAGTTTTAGTGCACATCTCAGGCACATAAGTCTGCTGATATAGGAGGAATTGAGGCACACACATCCTCAGTCTTACAGAGAGTCACACGGGTGTTAATGTAGGATGTGAGAGACAGTGACGAGGTCACCGCAGCTTTGATGTGATCACAGTAACTGAAATAGTTGTTTGCATACAGCACATTTGACACTTTTCTGTAGTTCTGATGTGTGTCTGCAAATTTTTGTGGGTTTTTTGAGCATCCTAAGCCCCATAAAAAATAATAATTAAAGCTTCAAGCAGCAATGAACAGACCGTCACACCTTCACATAGGTTGTGGGGTCAAGCATTACTCATGCAGTGTTTGTACGTTTTCCTACTTAAAGTAATCCACCAAAATTTGTACATATAGTAAGTAATCATGAGCCAGTAATTCAAGTATAATCTATGTATTCGGGAAGGCTGCGATCACATGACAAGAATAAAGAATTAAGAAGGAAGCGGTCTGGTAAGGTGGCAGGTAAGGGCAGTGGATGGGTCACAAAGCATAGGACTTTCATTTTAAGGTCATTTTAAGGTATGTCGTCACCATATTTCTTTTCCTAAACCTAACCTCTCGTATACGTCGAGAGTTACACATTATGACAATCTTAGTAAAACCGAAGTCCCTCACACAGAGACTGATGTTTGCATGGCATAACTTGCATTGGCTGTAAAGCTGTGGATGATGGTCACGGAGATGAGCCAGCAGATTTGTAGTGTTGCTACCCTTCGCGGCAACTTTGTCCTGAGTGCCGCTATCACCACCTTCCGCCATGTTTTCATTCTTTGTGTTTACACATGCTACGCATTCATGCAGCGCCTGCATCGCGAGACTTCGATGAGGCTGTTATTACATGTCCTGATAATCCACCGCAATAATGCAATTAATTTAAACATAAATGATCATTCTTACCGTGTAAAAATTGACAGAGATTTACTGTAATATCGGTAATCGTTACATCCCTAGTAGCCATCTCTGTCAAGTCACTCTGCAGCCAATCCCGACACAAAAGAGAACAAGGTCCAAAACCTGATCACATTTTATGGTTGAAATTAGTAAGTTATTCATGATTAATAATGTTTGTAGTTTGATATGGCACTTTGACCAATTATAGCAACAGTAACAAGATAACACTCTTATCCAGTATGGGAAATTTGGTACAGACTGGACGACGCAAACTGAAGTTACGACAGCCTATCTTTGTCTTTTTAACCTGTTGTTGCCGCTGAGTCAGTTTGACATCCTGGATATATCCTTCAAACACAGACTGTAGACCCCTCTGTCTGCTTCTCTCTGGAATATCACTGCTTCATTTGTCCAAAAATATCATAAGTGCAGTTAGTTACAGTGTGGGCTCCATGCTTACTCTGACAGCTTGACGGACCATCACAAAGGGGCGGAGCTTAGTGAAAGGTCAGTTTAGCGTCACATTAGTCAGAGGGCTATATGGCCAAAAGTTGAAATAAATACAATAAACCATTTAGAAAGAGTTTGAAAAACTTTGCAACGAATACATGAAAAATACACAAAATTCAAAATGGCCGACTTCTTTAACGGGAACAATGTCGAATACGTTTATAGCAGCTCAGACCATTTAATCATTTATCTAACTGATTCAAAACCTCTTTGATAAAGTGCTACACAATCTGTGTTTCTGTTCATCATTCATGTTGACGGTAATCGTGAGATCATCTCAGTGTCCCCAGAATCCATGACGACGGCGAATCTTTTGATAAACACAGATGACTTCTGGGATGTCAGCAGGCCGGTGAAACGTGCGGTGGGAGTCTGAGGGGATGCGAAAGCGTCTCACATGCCCTTAAATCACCCCGGGGAGTGAAACGAGGTGGTTTTTATGAGGGAGTGGAGCGCAGGTGTTGAAATTGACAGACTGCGCCGTAGATTCCCAAGCTTTTAAAACGCGCGCATCTGGACTAATAAAGCGCTCTGTTTATAAAGCGAGGGCAGGACCGAGATATGCGTGTTTTTGGTTATCATCACTTATCACTTTATTAAAAATCAAAATTATAAACACAAGAAACAAACATTTCTGCTCCAAAAAGCCCAACAACCAGTAAAATTCCCCCAGCTTGAGTATTTCTCCCCACCCTGCCATGGGAGTGGTGCAGCGCGTTTGATCTCACCTCGCCCCGATTAATTAAAGGAGAATGCCGCGGACTCTTGCTGTCTCCATGGGTTTCACATAGCCATCCCAAAGAGTCAAGCTGGATCATTCAGGGAGTCGACGGCATTGTGTTGTTGAGCAAGACTGAAGAGGCGGCTGCTTCCAGCACTCCTTAAAACCACACTCCACATGCCAGGGATTCCTTCTGACCGCACAACTGGGCAGAAGCAGATGCTTGATTGATGAATAGACTTCGTTAAGTGTGTTTTCTCCATCAAACAACTGCAGTGTCTTTGAACTTCCTGACGTTTATTATTGTGGTGATTTTACCCTTCAGCATCGGGCGATCAAGTTGTGCAGTTTGTAAAAAGCTAAGATTTACACCAGTGAGGAGTGTGTTTATCTAAGACGGTTTTCATCTATCTATATAAAATCTAAAGTCATAAATAAAGTTGGTTTTATTTGTAGAGCATAATCTCACACAGGTGCAATTCACATTTATTAACCGAGCAATAAAACTGTAGAAAATCAGCAGAAAATAAAAGCATTTATAAAGTCACTGATAAAAAGGGTCAAGAGTTTCTCTTTTTGAATCAGATACAAATGTTAATAGAGTTGTGAATAAAGGGTAATAAACATGTAGTTTTAAATATCGGGAAGTAATTAATAAAAGTTAATACACAACAAGTCTGCAGTAGTAAATGTTAGAGGCATTGATTAAGAGTGTTGTGTGTGAGAGAAAGCTGCTCTTGATTGGTCAGAATTTCCATGTGGGAAAAATCCAGGAAGTAAAGCAAACGTTGAAGAAGAGAACACTTGCAAGATAAATGTGACACTTTCTAATGTCACAATGGAGGGACAACTACGCAGGTTGATGTTAGCGCTGCTCATCGTGGACTATATTGCTGTCATTGTTCATTTTAGTCAAACCATACAGTTTGAAAACGAGGCGCGGCTCCAACTAGAAAACAATGTTTTGATGCACTTGGATGTGCTGAATGTGCATATTAAGGCAGTACAGGAGGAGGTGCACATTAATAATCCTCCAGGACTGTAACATGCTCATGTTTAACCCAAACAATGTGTCATGTGACTGAACTGCACCAGATATTCCACCTCTTCACATGGACCGTTCACCTGCTCTTCAAACGTGATTGCTCAATACTACTCGGACCACAAACAGAAACCAAAACGCTTCCAACACCAAGATCTCGTCCTGGCGCCTACAGATTCTGCTTACATTTGCAGAATCCATTTATAAAGATTAGTAGATATAAACATCTCATTCTGAGGTAACAAAAACACAGTGGTTCTTATTGTCAGGTGATTATCCACTAATGAAAACATAGTTATGAATATGATATTCCATTCCTGCCAGTATATCCCCCTAAATCCTACACACTGGACCTTGAATGCACTAAAGAGCTAAGAATCTGAAAACCAGCCAGAGCGCTGGACATTGTTCCTGTTAATGATTCATCGCCATTAGTGGAGTTATTAGTCAATAGTTACAATCTGTAAATGTTCTTTTCTTGTATCCTGTTCAATATTTGAAACTTCTTTATAATCACTCATTTGACTGAGGCCGAAAGGAAAAGAAAGCACTCTGCCTGCTCCATGAGGGAGTGTGCCTGTCTGTAGGATAGACTGCTCGATTATAAAGCATCTCTCTGGGCTCCATCATGCAGCGTGACAGTGAGGACGCGGCCCTGGACCGGTGACAGCACCCATAAGTCTCCACTGGGGCCCCTGGCAGGCTGTCTCATGACTCTGTGCAGGTGCCTCCTGTTCCTACCGCAGTCGCCAGCCAGTCAGCCCCTAAATGGCTCTTCTCGTCCTCCGTCTCGTCTCCCATCGTCTTTAAGCTCAGCTCCATCACGTCACTCAGTAAGATGTTCCACAGCCATGGAAGGGCTTAGCGTACGACGCCATGTTTAGTCATTAGCGAGCAGGAGATCTTGCGAGTGGAGCTGTATGCGGTATCAGATGTCACATCTGACAACAACTAGAGAGAGGAGCAGCATGTGTGTGAGTGAAGGGGTGACGGATCAAAGAGGAAAACATGCCTGCAACTTCAAGAGGACGCTGCTAAAATAAAGATACACTTGTAAAACTGGCGGGATTTGAAAACAGGTTGTTGGTTTCCTGTCAGACGCATTGTTAGCATGAAACGAATTAAGGAATAGTTGGGAAATGCACTTGTTGCTTTGTTGCTCAGGGTTAGATGAAAACATCGATACCACTCTTTTATGTAACTTCCCACCACGTTCTCACTCCCAAGTCATCAAATAACGACACTTCGTCACACCCCTCAGCATCTGATAGCGACACACAGCTGAAACACACTGTACATGTCGTTAATGTTATGAAACAGTCGTGATTAGTTTTCGGCAACAAAACGACTTGGTCAGGTTTAGATCAAATGTTTGGGTTAAAATGGTTTTGATTATAATAAATAAAGTTTGTTATGTAAGGCAACGTGACATCAATAGGTTACATAACTGAGTCAGTGTGCGACAACTTTACGTAAATGGTATAATGTTACATTAATTTTTGGTTTCACACTGGATGTAGGTATGTAAGGTACGTAACGTTATGTTAAAACAACACTGATTTTTTGCTTCACAGTTAACTTAGCTACATAACATTACATTAATACAACACTGACTTAAAACAAAAACAACTTTTAGTTTTGAGACGTACATAGTTGATATTACAGAACATTATGTTACATTAAAACAACACTGACTTTCAAACGGGATATGGGTACATAGGTCTAAGTTGCTTTACATTGTGCTATGTTACGTTACGTTTCGATATGTTACGTTATGTTACGTTACATTGCGTTGCATTAGAACAACATTGATTTCTGGTTTCACACAGGACCCAGGTTTGTAGGCTTAAGTTTTTACATTACTTTAAAACAATGTTGACTGTTGGTTTCACACGGTCGTAAGTATGTAGGCCCAAGTTACATAATGTTAATACAACGCTTACTTAAAGCAACAACGACTTTTGGTTTTGAGACGTTGTACACAGGCCCAGCTTTTGTTATATTATGTGACGTGACATTATGTTACCTTAAAACAACGTTGACATTTTGGTTTCAAACGGGACGTGGGTACATAGGTCTCAGTTACATTACGTTATGTTTCGTTGCGTTGTGTTGCATTGCATTACCTTGAAATAATATTGATTTGTGGTTTCTCACAGGACGTAGGTACGTAGCCCGAAGTTACATAACATTACGTTAAAAAACAATGACTTTCAGTTTCATACAGTTCATGGGTATGTAGGCCTGAGTTTTGTAATGTTACGTTTATACAACATTGACTTAAAACAAAGTTAGCTTTTGGTTTTGGGGCACAGTACGAAGGCCTAAGTTACATTATATTACGTAACATGAAGTGACGTGATATGACATTACATCATGTTATGTTAAAACAACATTGACTTCTGGTTTCACGTAGGACAAAGATACATAGCCCTACGTTATGCTACATTACATTAATACAACACTGACTTTAAACACGGGGACATAGGCTTAAGTTGTGTTATATTACGTGATGTCACTCTACACAGACTTTCTTGCCCACATACCACGTCAGTTGCTCTTGACTTCAAGAATTGCCGGGGTTCAGATAAGATCAGATAAGATCAGATAGGTCTGAGTTCGCTGCTTCGCTTCGCTTAGCTTCCCTTAGCTTAGCAATAAAGATTAGAAGCGGGGGAAACTGGCATTTTATTTCAAACAAAGACATGTTCATTTTACATTAGCTTGTGTGTTTGACTATTTCTTGAACTATTTCTTGTCTGGCGATAGCTAAGTTAAGCTAAGCTAACTTTGTATTTAACAGGCAGGCGTGATAGTGTTATCGATGCTTTCATCTAACTCTCTGCAAGAAAGCAGATGTCTGATCCCTCAAAACAAAAACTGCACCGTGAAACTGTTCTTAAAAATACTGACGCAAGCGATGACAATGAAAAAAAGCTGCCTCTTTCATACATTTGTTTTCCTTTTGCCTTTACGTGTGTGGCCTATGACACATTTGTCCTCTCATTCTCTGTGATTTGATCGGTATTTGATCACCTGGCATGGACAGGCGTACTGATGAGGACTCGGTGTACTCTTTCTTTATTGCAGTCAGACAGCTGTCCAACAAATAAATTATTACTCTTTCACTTGATGCCTCCACAGCTGCGATTTGTCAAAACCAGGAGGGCTGTGATGAAAAATAAATAACTCGACAAACAATTTGTGCATTTCATTGCTTCCCAAATACCAGATACATGCCTATGCACACGCACACACACGCACACACACACACACACACACACACACACACACACACAGTTCTTATAAAGGCACTGGCATGACGTGTGTGTCTATGAGCCAGTTGGACTCTGGTTGTAAAATCTGGTTTATAAGGAAACAGACCAAACACTCAAAAACGCAAATGTCCCACTGAGTCTGTAAAGACCTACTCAGAATGTTAACAGAAAATCACAGCTTTTCCCAAAATGCCAAAAACACAAAGGGGGTCTGGGTACTTACAACTGCGTAGCTGGGGTATGAGAGCAACCACTGCTAATTGCCAGAGCCCATAATGTTGACAGATGTCCTGACAGAGAAATGTGCAGAGAGCCTGGAAATGCTCTAATTTCTGCCGTCTAATATTAATTTACCTGGATACTAATTCAACTGGAGGAAGTGGTGAGACAGTGGAACAGTGTTGGACAGCAAATTTAATGGTCATGATCAGAGAAAGTTAAGGTATCATAAACAAGAGTTAGGCCAAATTTGAAATCCACCGCAAAAGGTCCATTTTTCTAACATACTCGAGGCCAATTCCGGACTAAAATATTATGGAGGGGAGAAGTTTCCCAGGCACATCCGATATCGCAGAGATTCCCATAAGAATGAATGGACTTCTGGTAGGCTTGTATCTGTACACATATGAAAGTGGAAACGAAACATCAGTCTGTGTCTGTATATGTATCTAACGTTGAGCATAAATGAGCCTTATCTCTCTGAAAGTCAATCAAAGTGTTACTTGAGGTTTTTCCCCGTTAGAGGTTTTGTTTTTTTCTAATATCTTATTCAATTGAATTCTTTTCCTGTCTGCCTGGGGTTTAACAGTTTATCCCAAAGGTACTTGGTTCATCTTCTCTTCCCTCTGTCATTTTAAATTTCTAGAGATACAAAGATAATAATCAAATAGAATCGTAGATGATGCCTTGGGGTCCACCACATGTTGGTTTTAACATGGTACTACAACCTAAAGGTTTCGAAAAATGCATTTCAAATATTTAGTGGACAACATGCACGACAGGGGTTTAGTCAGTGATGATGTCTTAGATTTGACAAGAAAAGCTCATGTTTTGTATCTATAATTTTAGATATAAAGTTACCAGTAACTACAACAATTAGACAAACATAGTGTGGTAAAAAAAAATAGTGTTTGCCTCTGGAACAAGGTAAAGCAGAAGCAAAATGTATGACCATAAAATAGCACTTATGTGCAGTATTTGAGTAAATCTATGAAATCACGTAACATATAACTGATGATATATTAACCCTCTGAAACCTTGACAAAGTGAGTTGATTTGTTTTAAAAGACATGGGATGAGCAATGAAGGAAGAAATGACCCAAAAATAGCAAGAAAGTAGCAAAAGAAGAAAATTAAAACACGAAAAAAAAAAAAAAAAAAGTTAAAAGCAATCAATCATGGAAATGACCTGGAAAGAGTGCTTACAATTTCAATAATTCAGCAATAATATATATAATAATAACATTAACATTTTTTTTCTTTTTCCCTAGTTTTTAAAAATATTTCTCTTGAACTTTTTTTTTCAGTTTTGGGGACATTTGTCATTAAGCTGCTCATTGCCTTTCCCCCCATGTTTCTGAAAGAAATTGCTTAATTTAATATGTTTAAATACTTGCAAAAGGCATCCGAAAGCAGCACAGGAAAAGTGATGTCGCTCCAGGTTTCAAAGGTTAATACAGTGTATCAGTGAGCGTATGTCTGTAAAAGTGTGTGTTTATACTGTATATGCGCATGTTTGTATGTACGTATGCTTGTGGATACATACATGTGTATATACAGCATGAACTTGCAGATATATACACACATATGCTTCTGCACATACAGTTTATTTATTGTTTGGACTGTGTAGCTTGCTCAGATATATTTCTATGCTTGCAGTGTGAGAAGGGTGGGCGAGATATTTAACTCTGATTTATTATTTTGTGGCTGTGTAAGCAATCATGTACAAGTCCTAGTTTATGTTTTATTATTATTGTTTTAGCTTTGATTAGTCAGTGGATGTCAAATAATGGATCTCTAATCCCAGTGTAAGAAACAGCTCACAAGTTATCCTTGAGCTTTGTCTGCATTTGAAATGTGTCATATTTCTGCTCTGTTGGGAGGATATTTTGCTTTCAAGCCAGCTGCAATCCAAATATTTTCTGAGAGATTTCATTGCCCTGAGGCGTATTTCTGCTAAATCACAAACACCCCAAGGACCGAATTAGCACAATTTAACAAATCTGAGCTGTAATTACACACTTTCACATTACGTACTGCCATCGAACGTTACAAAACCATTGATCTAGTAGAAATAATACGTAAGATTGTTCAGCGTTTGACTTCATGTTACAAGTTCAGCAAGTGAAAGGGGGGGAGAGCAAGATGCTGCACTGATGTTTGCGCCATTAAAAACATGCATCCTCTTGTGAATAACAACAGAACGCTGTCCAAATGGGCCGTTGTGTCGAAACCTTAGATCACCAAAGGGAGAAAGAAAAACTTTTTGCAAGTTAATGTCTTCCTTTTGGAACCACTATCACACACGCATCTTGAGAAATAAAGTGCCATCTGACTCCTCTTGTATCTACAGTACAGGTTCAAGAGCGAAGCAGGATGAACTCAGGATGGGTCAGATAAGTGCGTCAGTAGTGCGTGTTTTTCTGACGGTGGTCATCGAGAGGCGCTGCAATATCCATTAGGAACGACGGTTCTATGGACAAATAGAGCAGGGTGTCTCGGAGGTGCTGATTGAGCCGGCAGATGGAGTATAAATTATGATGAAAAGGCATCAGCAAGGTTGACCCCCCTCCATCTATGCTTAATCTGCAGCCAAGGAGAGATTTTTATTTTCCTTGCAAGATCAGGGGAAAAAAACGGCCGGGGAATCATTCTGCTAAACCCTCGGTTGGCAGGCTCCGTCTCGGAGTGGTTCAGCATCTGTTGCTTTATTTTCCAATGGAACTCTCAGCTCTTTTTTTGTTGCCTAAATGATTTCTTGCACCATGTGAAATTGATTAATCTTTCATGATAGCAGAGCTAGCCTTAATTCTGAAAATGTCCCACATCTTGAGACCAGTTCATAAGATGTTTTGGCACTTAAATCCTGAGGCGCTATCAGTTTAATGGAGGTCAGAACATATCGACTGGAACGAGTTTGTGTGAATAAACATGGATAATGGCTGGTGCTGGTCTGAAAAGGTCTGTTCTTGCCATGTTGTGGTAGTAAAGTTTAGTTTAGTATCATAGCAATTAAGCACGAGCCGTAAAAAAGAAAACGATACAAACCTGTGATGAAATACAAACTGAAGACACACATTTACTCAGGGCTTTAATATAACACTCAGGCCTCTGGTCAATCTGAACGTTGAGCAAATACTGCCACCAAGGCCGTACAGTTCTCTTCATTTGTTATTTTAATAACACTATTTTCTCCAGAAATTTATTTTTAAAAAAGCTAAAAGATAAAGAGTGAAAGAACAAAACCTCCCAGGCCATATAGTAACTACACCCTGCCCAGTCACCCGAAGTCATCCAATCATAAATTCAGTCTGACGCTACACTAAAATGAGAACCCTGTTGGTCGAAGAAACGGAGCGTTCTGTTTCTGTATGATAGTATAGTATAGTATAGTTAATCACACAAAGCTATGTTTCCATCCAAAAGTAATTCGAATCATTGGGAAATGCGCATTAAAAGAAATACGAATCCTGTGTGTTAACATTAAATGTACGAGCTTTGGTGAAAACTACGAACTCACACGAATTTTCCGCAGAACCGGAAACAAAACAAGTCTCACATTCTTCTTCTTCTATGTTTTCTGACGGTTGGCAACCAGCTTGTAAATGCCTTACCGCCTTCCCGACCCGGAGTGTGGATATCACCATGGAGAGAGGTGCGCTACGTCAGACTTCGTTCGAACATAACTGTTTCCATCCCCTGTTTTTCGAATCAACCAAAACCTGGCTAAAGCGAGCGTATTTTAGTTTGTGCGAATCAGGGGATTTTAATTCGAATTTTGGCGTTTCCATCATAATTTTCTGATGCGATATTTCTAGATGCGCTAACAGGCTGATGGAAACTCAGAGTGCGCTCCGCCACCCCGAGAGATCGGGGTTCATTCAGACACATGGGAAGTGAACACCGGGCTCCCAAGAGAAAGTCCAGGTTTGTCGGAACCAACTGCCACTTGCCCAAAAGGAACTGCGGCATAGCATAACACTGCAAAAGATTGAGTCCAGCTGCGTTACAAACTGATGCCACTCGGCGACCTATCATACCACTGTGAAAGGTGGTTTTTGGCGTCAGTTGTCTGATGCCGAAATCACAGCCAAAGCAGTGGCATTTGACGACTTCAGAATGGGAACAGGCTGGTCGAGCTGCACCACTGTGTTCACGACCAACAAAAATTGTGATTTAGCGAGACGAATATCAGTTGTTTTTTATCAAGACATCGCTGCTTTCCTGCTGGGATAGTGGCATGAAAAGTGACTGTTTTTTAATGAGACTTTGCTGCTTTTCTTGCCCAAAAACTGGCACAAAAAGCATTTCCAGCAGGGAAAAAAACAGGTATATTAACCTCGTTTTGTACCTTAACACACGTTAACCAAAGCATTGTTAAAACATGAAGTTTCAACATATCTGCTCCATAATAACATGCAAATGTATCGTATCCGTGATTTGCAGAAACCTACAACGGCAACATTTTTTCCGGTGATTTCTGGTGAGAGATCACAAGTGAGGATGACATAATTCTTTTCACTTCCACAACCTGACTCAGAAGATGAAAAATAAAAGAGCCGAAAACCATTTCCAATCCTGCACAGTCGGTTGCAGTGAAGCCTGACCTCTTTCCCTGTGACTCCATCGTGCACCTGTGCAGCCGAGGACCTCAGGGACGGTCCCTGTTCAAACCATGCATGGGGCCTCGGGCCTCCCTGTCGTGCCTGATGAATGTCGGTGAGTCCCAGGGTCCTCTCCCAGTAGGTGTGGGTCTCCCTCCAGAGGCCCGATTAAAACGGCCTGCTCTCTCAGCTGTGTTTGCCGCTTGTCAAACAGTCTGGTTTACGGGCTTCATTAGTGGAGGAGGTGGGTTACATATGGGGAGTGTGTTTTACTGCCACTGGCTGTCTGTAAAGTCCACAGATCACGACTTGTCTGACACTCAGTAAATCAGCCAAGCTTTTGCACATTTCTGGGCAGTCATGGAGCACAAGTGCAAACCGGATGGGAACGAGGAAGAGAGGAAGGCTGTTATTGTTACAGAGCAGGTTCAAGAAATGTATCGCCAATACAAAACTGAATACGATAAGATTTTATGATATGTAATCAATGCACTGTATGTGTAAACTTTTTTTTGGGAACCGTCTTTTGGGTGTTTTTTATGTGCAAGCACGAGTCAATAATTAGTTCAGTCTGATTTTAATCTGCAGCTTTTCTGCAGCTGAGTCCTGAGGGTTTACTGTTGAATAAGTGTGGCTTAGGTTAAGCTCCGTGCTGACATCATACTATTGCAGGTCATTTGCATATTTTGACGCTTTCAGAGTCATTCTATGGTAACTGGTAAGTTCTTTTTTTTGTTTGTTTTCAATGGAAGAAAATTAATTGCATAATAAAATTACATTTTTTTAAAAAGATTTTGTAACTATTTTCTGTTGAACTACAATCATTTTTCACATTTATATGAGCTAACACTCAATTAATATTGCATAAATCTCAGAATTGATTTGTTTTTAGGAGCGTAAATACTCCCCTCTTCATTGGAAATGTGTTAATAAAGTGTTTTTTTGGGGGAAAAAATGTATTTGTGTCCATAAGTTTCATGTTCCACCTGTTACACCAGTGTATCTGTGCATGGAAATACTGTACTGTTCGTTTCAGTGACATCTGTTAGGGGAAATGATATAATTTCTACTTCTTCTTTCTGTTTTGATTTTCTGAAATATATATATTTTTGATATATTTTTTTCAGAACCTTCTCTGTCAAGCGTAACATATCCACTCAATAATGCAGAAAATATGGGGAAAGCAGTTTTTAAATTAAATATCTTTAAATTTTCAAAATGTATTTGTGTAAAACATGTTTTTCTCTTTCCATTTAGCTGCATGCTGAGTGTGGTGTTAGCGTCGACTAAAGACAGAACTTTGGCAATATCACTGAATCTTTTCCACCCTTTTACATTCCTCTCCGTCACACGCTGATATGTGGACATAAATTTTAAAAAAATCACTGCCTCAGCTTGCAAAACATGTTTTATTGCAGGTTGATCGTAGTCTTAATGCTCTGAAATAAAAACTTCTACACATGGTTATGATCAAAAATTTTAGAATTCCAAGGTCTCGTCTGAACAGAGAACATGGTGGAGCTCTGCATGACAACCTTTAAGGCTACCTGTGTGTAAATGTTCAGTGTTATATAGTCATACATTTTGCACATTAAAAAAGAGACAGTTGCACGAGTAATAAAAATAACAATACACTAGTAAAAATAATGGAAATCAGCTCCTGATTCTTGTTATTTTACTTAAATGTCAAAATAATTAAACTGAACATCCCCTCCAGGCATGTTTTAAGACACAGAAAATACTCTACTTGGAATAAAAATTTGTGTTACCTTCTTAAAAAAACACCTACTTCCTCCTACATTTATGAATATGCAAGTTTCCACATCACACTTGATCACTTGATAAGCTGCATATCTTGAGGTCACAAATCCTGCTCCTACGTACACGTGTTAAAAATTAAAACAGAATTAATGATGGAAAATACTTAAAATCTGCCGTATGCACATAATGAAAGTGTAACATTTAGAATGTTAGATATCAGCAACAGCAAACGTGATGATAGAGCCACAGAAGAGGTCAAACTCCAGCATTACTTGTGTTACCAAAACAACACGTTTCATGTGTCCTCATACAACACATTATAAAGCGTATAAAGAACCATAGAACCAGCAACCTGAGAAAATCATTATCATACGAGAGCAAGATGTGAGGAGCCTCTCAGTAACCACCAGTGTCTGTGGTTAACATATTAAAGGAAAGTGATAATGGTTTTACAGGGTGTTTAGAGCACTGAGAAAACTACTGTAGCCAAATACAGACTCGTTGACATTACTGATGACATTGCTAACAAGGCAAAGGTCAGTTAGGAGACTGAAGTGCTGACATTTGCTAAGTTATGGCTGCAAAAGAGATCATCAGTATTTTGTTTGGATTCACTGCGACACAATGATGAAATTCCTGATTTAATAGTAGAAACCTGAGACACAAAGGAGTTTGGTCTGGTGAAAGTACAGTAGATTTGCTAGTGTGTCAATAATTGTAAGAATATTTCGTTCCATAAAATAAAGGAAAATGTAAACTGTTAAATAAGAGACCGCTTGTTCCACATTTGGGAGGCAAATATTGTACTTTTTACTCCATCACATGTATTTGACAACTTCATGTTAGTTTGCGGATTCAGATTTTTAATGCAAAATATTATTCATCTAGTTAATTATGATATATTAGTATAGTTTAAGGTAACCAACAGTATATAAGGTAATTAAAATGAGGACTGTTACGGTTGTACTTTAGTTACTGTTACTTGCAACAGAATATTTTTAACCATTACTTTCACCAAAATAAAAGATCTCTTCCAGCACTGGGGGACAAAAATGGAAAGAGCAATTTAAATATTTAAAATCTAAAAAATGTAACTTCTAATTCTGAATAATGACAGAGGTAAAAGAAGCATGAAAGAGGTAAATAAAAACATAAATTGTACTTTTATTTTTAAGGCCTGGTCAGTGGTCGGTCACACACGCCTGTGATTGGTTGAAAGGAAAAGGAAACAAAATGGCGGAGAGGCGGGCAAAACAGGCGGAAAACGGCTCGTGGAGGGCGGGTTGATTATCGTCTGAGTCGCCGACAGGTTGGAGGAGGTGGCGGCTATCGCAACATAGTAATGTCAGCTGAGTCGTTTGGATGTTGGTGTTCGTGTTTATTTGCGGTTGCTAGCCGCTAAACTAGCGGAATAAGGATGCTAATCGCGATGCTAGCTAAAGCAGGTTATAACGGTTGGCGTTTGCTAGCTAATCTCTGAAGTTAACGTTAACTTACAGAGTTAGCTAACAACTGTCTCAACGTGACGGGACAGCTGTGCTCTCCTCTCTCCAGCACACACAACAGTAAGTTGTACATTTCATTTCTTTATTGTGGTATTTACTTTGTGCACCAGCAACATTTGCAGTGCTTAACGTTATATTATATTGTGTGTAATAGAGACTGTGTGTGTAACGTTACATTAAGGTGAACTGCAGTGAGATCAGCTGTGTTAAATGTTGCATTGAGGACTGTAAGTTAGTGAAGACTTGCCAAGGAGACTTTGACATACAGAATGTAACTAAGTAAATGTACTCAAGTACTCCACTTGAGCACAGATTTGAGGTATTTGTACTCGAGTATTTTCATCTCATGCGACTTTAACCTCTTCACTACAGTTCAGCTTTAAACATTGTACACGTAACACCACTTACATTGATTTTGTAACTGTAGATACTTCACCAATCAGGAATTTGCATTATAAAATGTGATGCAGCATATACGCCAGTGTATATACAATTAGAGCTGAAGGGATTTTATGACTCACCTTTTTTTTTTTTATCAACACAAAATTAAAACTATTTTGATCAGGTTCAGACTAGGAATGCACAATAATATTGGCACGTCAGTGGTGTCGGCCAATATTTGGCTTTAAAATTTTGCAGAATGTATATTACTGTGTTAGCAACATATGTTTAATTTGTGTTAAGTGTATTACCGTGCCGCCATGGTGTTAAAGTTCATGCCAGTAACTTAAGCCACCAAGGAACCAAACAGTTTTCGGAAGTGGTCGTGCTAAGATTTATACGGCTGTATTTACTGAAAGTTTATGTTGAAAGTTATTGGAAGTTATCCAGACATTATGGAAACTGGTGAGTATAAGTATTGAACGATGCTGTATTTCATGTCTCCATCTGCTGTTGGGCCATCACCATAAGAGTATGCATGTACAATATGATGTTAATACCATTACAGAAGAGACTTGATGGTCACTAAAATAAGGTGGGGAAAAGTGGATATATCAATATCAGTATTGTTATCGGCCAAATTAGTTGTTATATCGGCATATTGGCATAAAATCCACAATCGTGCATCCCTAGTTTAGACATGAGATGACATGAACATTTTATTTCATGATTGTCCTGGTCAAGATAATTGCGATCACTTTACCTTACAGTGGTTGAGAAACAAATGTTATTGCATCATGGACAGGACACACATCTTTTCCAGTGAAAAACAGCAACCTTAAAAAGCCAGGCTTACTTTACTATTGCTCTTAATTAACTCGTGATTACTGCAGACTGTCAAGCACTTTACTGATGCATGCCACCACTTGAACAGCAACCTGGACTTTTTTGTTCCATCCCTGACAGATGCAGACACATGTTTTTATTGTTTTAAATTCTATGTATTGATTGTGTCAATAAATCAAATCAGCTTTTTGAAATGGCCTCATACTGCAAGATAAGACTTACTTTCGTGAAGACGTATCCAGCTCTTTGTGTTAAATTTGGAACTATTTAATATTGCATACCTTGCCTGCAATGAGAGTTATGATTAAATTTTGCAGAGTGACATATAAAAAACATGAGATGCCACTATGGTTGTCGATTTTCAGTTGTCCTACGTTCTTTTTCGGACTTGAAGGGGATCAAGTTATCCAGAGAAGCTGTTTCTGTGTTCATACTTCACCCACAACCCATTGATACTTAATTTAGTAACTAGTAAGTCTATAGGTAAGACACGAGAGAGAAGCCTGCCTTACATTATCTTTCAGTTGTTGGTTGCCCTGCAGTCTCTGTGGTGTTTCCGGAAACAATATTGAAAATGATCCTGATAATGGAAATTCACCTCAAACAACTCAGTGAGAGTATTTTTTAATCTCGATCCGTGATTAAGTTGTGCATCATCCCTGTGTTTGGTTAAATAAGGATGGCAATATATTATTTTACGATTTACAATGGTGATTTACAAGTGAAAAAGCCTCAGCAGGGTTGTGTTGTTGTTTTTGTTTGTGTTTGGGTGCTACATGTCAAAGTTTAATGACTGGAAATAGAAATGAAAACGTTGGTTTCTCTATGTGAGGGTTTTCTTTTTTTTGTTGGTCGACCACTGCAGTCCTCAGTCTTCTCAAATTGAATTATTTGACCTTTACCAGAGAGCTTATGATATCAAGTCCCACTGCCACAAATCTTATATTTGGACTTACTGGCCAGAAATCTGCGCTCTTACCAAATATCTCCCTTAATGCAGTGGGACATAAGAGTGCCTAATGCCAGTGAGTGAATACATATGGGAGCAAATTTGTTCCATCTCTTGGAGATTTAGTTGGAGGTAACCTTATATTTTCTGAGTATTTCTTGTGGGGAGTCGACTGACTGAGGAGACGGGACAGGGAGTCACAACAGAAGCCCTCATCTGTTCTACTTAATGCAGACTGACTATTGGCTGTGACTGCCATTTTAATTCTCACCCAATCAGGCCACTTTCACTATTGAAGTGCTGGAAAATAGTGATGCAGGCTTCAAGGCCCGTGCC
Organism: Epinephelus cyanopodus; assembly: GCA_026686955.1. Classification (NCBI taxonomy): domain Eukaryota; kingdom Metazoa; phylum Chordata; class Actinopteri; order Perciformes; family Serranidae; genus Epinephelus; species Epinephelus cyanopodus. The sequence continues at coordinate 6,237,318 of CM048933.1, read as the reverse complement.
AGCGATGGCAGACGTGCTGCTCTGTGGTAGCAAAAGCAGTTATGTTTCCCAAGACGTATTTCAATTTAATGATGCAAGGAAAACGAGGGCTTTCCCTTGAGCTTACTTTTTGACTATTCCTATTTTTCAAGCAATTTCACCTGTCCACAGCTGGGCTCAGATCGCAAAATGATGTTGTGCTGAAGCATGACATCGATGTCTTTTAGGGGTTGTTGTGGAAAACTGGGAAACAAACGACTTCAGTCTCCACTGAGGCATTGAAATACCTGTATGTGGGTGTGCTGTCACTAAGGGGTTTTTAGTGCTTTGGCACTGAGCTGACAAGCCAGCAAATCTGGCAACTTCTGTACGTCTTTGCCGGTTTTCATCATCCACTTTCCTGGTGGTCTTCAACCTACCAAGTCAAAGCATTCAGCCGGCTAAGTGCTCGGAGAAAGACCTGGCAGGGACGCAAACCTGGCAAAGTGGCTTTTCATGCAGAGACAGAGGAGTGTGTGTGGCACATCGCACGCTGGTACGTGAGTGTGTGTACGGTGGTGGTGGAGGGGAAGGCACCTAGTGTGAGAGCAGGCAGCTCTGTCGTGAATTTAAACAGCTCACTGAGGACTAAGCACTGGCAGCCGAATGTACATCTGAGGTGACGCGTCATATAAAAAAGGCAGCGAGCGTTTAATCTCCTTCTCCTTGAAAAAGAGCAGCTCCCTCTTTCGCAGAGCTCCCAAAAAAAACACTGCATTCTCCAACAACGCAGATGGGGGTTGAATAATTCATGGCAACACAGGCAAAGTGTCCTCATGCTGCAGTTCTATAAAAATAATCCCATAACATCATCACACTCACCCCATTGCTTGCGGCGCTCAAACAAGCCAGCTGGGAGAGGTCGACTGGCCTTTAAGCCTCATGACTCAGACTTCATTCACTGAGCCTCCTCTGCTCTTTGTGAGGAAAACTTTCTACAAAAGAGAGAGGCATTTTGATAAAAAGGAACACAGATTGGAGTTATTTTGAGAATCTAAAGATGCAGATGTGTCGCTGCAGCCTGACCACATTCATGAGAACATTTTAAAAATGATCAAGACTAAAGCTGAATGCACACTTCCACTGCAGAGCTGTGTTTATTGCTGCTCCCAGCACCAATAGAGAGCATTGAGCTGCAGCGTGCCAACTCAAGTAGTACACTGAGCACACTTTGCACCTCTGCATTAGCTTAAAATTATGTGTCGACACCCAATGCTTAAACTTTATCTCACCTGAAAAGCCAATCTCCACAGCTGTGGCTTGCTAGGCAGTATCGTTTTTGCCGTTGGGTCATATTGCTCGGAGTATTTCTCCACCTAAACAACTAGTCTCTCTTCATCAATTCTTCGACACATGAGAAACAGGGATAGCAAGAGGCGAGGAGAGGAAGTCGAGCTGCCATGGGAACAGGGATGTTCAAGAAGTGGGGAAAGAATGCGTTTTGTCAAGGCTGGTGAGGCTGGATATAGGACAGAAGCGTAAAGTGTCGCTGGGCGGTGTGTCCACGATTGCTGGTACGTGCCTTGCTGCCGTCAGTGTAGGGGTTGTGGAACGTGGAATATATTAGTTGGAGCTGTTTTGTAGGGGTGTAAATCACAAGTTTTGAAATAATATCTTTACATTCTCATTGACTTTTTCTTAGTTGCTTACTATCATCTTGGCGCTGGGCTGGTTGCACTGTTTGAATTTTAGGAAGGAGATGCGCTTAAATGGAAATTGTGACGCAGACGTGCCATGGGAATTTCAAATGAAGGTGTTATCTCGAAGATGACAATATATTTTGATGTTTTAACTTTGCATTGATAATATGGGAGTGTTGATTTTTGAATTGACATATTTATCCAGATTGATGTATCGTTAACACCCTGACTGGTGCGAGCAGCTCGGTGGTGGTGTATTTTGGTCTCAAAAGGGAACTACGCCCATTTTCAGTATTTATACATGTTCTTATGGTCTCAGACAGTCCAAAAAATATTAGCAAATATGAACAACTCTCCAAAATGCAAAAGCTAGAGTGTTAAAACTCAAATTACTGATGTAATTGGGTGTAAAGTCTGGAGCTGCTCCATAGATGATGAATTGGGAAGGATATTACTGATGACACTAAGAGCACCCGGGGGAATGTTGTGAATACATGGGTAAATTTTCATACTTCTCTGGTGGGGCTGGGTGGTACATGACGATGTGCGATATATCGATATATTTTCAAGCAAGGTATAGATATAGACAATACTGTTTATAATGATAAAAGTCAAGTTACATAATGCCATTCTTTGGAAAAGCCAGTGTGCATCTGCCCTCTCTCACACTCTCTGCACAGCCCCCCCCCCACTCACTTACTCACAAGTTCTCCATCAACACACAGACAGAGAGCTGCTCCTCTGTTTAATCTGTCTGTTCATTAGTCTACAGTGTGACATCGGTCTGTATGTTGCACGAGCTACGCTAAATCAGTGTGTAACACATGCAGTCCAGCAATGCTCTGCTAGTTTGTGTGTGATGTGGACCATAGTGTGTCGCCGTTCTTCTATGTAGTTGTAGTCTAATGTGTGACATTGAGACAGCGCCTGGATGCAGGCGACAGATGTGTTGTAAAAAATGCAGTGACGACACAGACGTTTCATATGGATGTATATAATGAGGACAAAGGGACTCTGTCTCCTTCCCTCCCTTGGCCTCTCTGTTGATGCTCTGTGCATAAATAAATAAAAATATTTAAATCATTTTCCAGCACTAGATTCATGTGAAAGGCCAACAGATGGAAAATGACTTTTTTCCTCCCCCTACAAAGATTTTGAATTTGTTTAAACTACAGTGGATTTAGACCTACTTGATACTTTTATGTTTCATGTTTTAGTTTTGTGTCCTGTGCTGCAAACTTTTAAAACTCTGTAGCTCCAGTGCTGTGTGCAAAAACATTAATGTCAACATCAGCATGCTAACATGCTCACATTAACATCCAGATGTTAAACTGGGGCCTGTATCACGAAGCGAGATTAACCTTTCCTGGGTTACCCAGACCTATCCTGGGTTGACTAACCCTAACAATGGCAATCAGGATAATTGGTATCACGACGCTGGATATCAACTCGGTAACTCAACCCAGGGTTGCTTCATCAAGAGCCGTGAACGCGCAGACCAATCACAGTCATGAGAGAAGCACAGCGTTACTGAGCGTCCTCACAGAGCGCCGTATTTGAGGGGGAAAAAGTATTTCTTGAGAGGATCAGAGATTATTTCTGCTAAAATATGAGGAGGAGAAAAGCAACATTACAGAAAAGGCCAACACCGTGGCAGCTGCAGGAGGAGGAAACATGCGTGGCAACGCATAAGTTTAGTTTAGATTAGTTTATTTGCACATAATGTTAAAAACAGACAGTATAAAATTTACAAGATTAAAAAAAGAAAAGTGCCGGAGAGGTTAGAAGCCACTAAAAGCTTATCAAAGAAATTCCCCTGTCAAAACATCAATGAAATCACATAATAGAGAAGAAAAAAAAAAAACGGGTCAGGAAAGAAGAAATAGAGGAGAGAGGGAAAAATTAAGACAAAACAAGGTAGCAAATAAAATGATGTGTAGGTTAAATTACTCATCACTGGTTCAAGTAGCTACAGTACCTGTACCTGTACATCTGACACTGATCACACCCTTGAATCCCATGAAATCAATGCTGCGCAGATGAATTGCGTGTATTACAATTATCGTCTAACATCATTGCGTCTGATAAATTGGCCTTCTTTGTCATAACGTTATATATGCTACAATAAAGCTTAAAGCTGACGCCACAATTAAATCATATCAACACCAAATTGATAGTCTGAATAAAATCATCCTGATATTGAGCTGTGTTAAAATTAACAGCTGCGCAAAAATATACCTAGTCTCCCTCTTTAAAAAACAAAAAGGAAAATCCCTGAAACACCATGAAGTGTAGACATGATAGGCTACTTTCCACATTTCCAGCAGCAAAGCTGTCAATTAGGCCCATTATCTTTAACAGGGATCTTTCCTCCAATAAAAAAAAATGTTGGCACTAATTAATGGTGCTGAATTTTTTGGCAGTCCATCCAGTTGCTGTTGAGATATTTCAGTAGTGATCAAAGCGACAGACCAACAGATGACATTCCTGGATCCTTACTGCTAGCACGCCTAAAAATATTTGACTGAAACAATGAAAACAAGGAGGAAAGAAAGATAAATGCTAAGTGTCGGCAGAGAGAAGATGGACTGTGTGTTTCCTGACGCGAATATGTCTGAGCTCAGCTTCCAAGGGGGCAGAATACTTGTTTTGGCCCTTTTTGTTCGTCTTGGCAGAAGCAGCATTAACAGTGTCCACCCCTTCCTTTAATGTGCATCCAAAGTCAAGTTGAACAATTTCATTAGAGCAGCACTTCGCCCTCCTGGGAGACAGATAGGGAGACAGCTGACAGGGTCGAAAAAAGCACGGACTGATGATAAAGGATAAAAAAGCAGCCAAAATGAGGTGAAGACTGAATTGGTGCGATATTTCACCAACCTGACAGCACTGTTGTGTTAGATGTAGTGAGTGCAGTTGACTTAGCTTTGAATATTTTCCCTCACGTCTCCCTTCTTTGGAAAAGTGAACCGAGAGGTGAAACAATGACAAACTGACGCCTTGTGGCTCTTTGCCAAACATTCCCCCCTCTGGAGTGATGTGATCTCCCCCACAGAGGATATTAACAGTGACCCCTCATGTTCATAATGTGACCCACGGACAACCTCACCGCTCTATCTGCTCGGCTTGTTCCAACTCCAGTCACTTTATTCAAGGTTTCCCAATTTGGTTACAATAACATGAATCCCGAAAAGACATTTACATTGTGATAATATTACGGGCCAACTGCCCGGGAGCAATATTGTTTAGACATGTGTATAGTCAAAAGCATAAGCATCGAATCAGTGTTTAATCCTGTTTATTATTGTTTCTATGCAGCGTGGAAATATTGGTGTAATGCTTGTGATTCCGTGTTAACCCAACCCATGATTTAAGAAAAAACTTGTAGCTTGATGGCCCATTAGTTTTGATTTTGATCTGCATAGATTTGTCATCTGTAAAACAGTCTGAACACATCACGTCAGCGTAAAAAGTAACCGTCGTTCACGAAACAGATGATTGTTTCTCCAGACATGCATCACTGTGAGCACCGCTTGTAATTAAGCTCTACATCTATTGATAGAAATACTTCAAAAGCGTCTCTGTTGCCAGTGTTTGCACAAACAGGCGGCGCGGTGGTGTGAAAAAGTGGCTTTACGAGCACATAAAAGCAGATACAGTTACAGCACACTGGCTTGTGGTCAAAATCTCCTAAATGGTTAAAACAACAGTTGGGTTTGTGGGTTTTTTTTAAATCACCCCTTTCTCCCTCTTGAACTCGGGTCAAAAGAAAACCGTGGCACACTATGGTTGAACTTGAGTCCATAAAAGGAGTTCAGCTCAAAGCGGTGTAATTTATGCTAAATGGTTGTGGTTGAACATGATATTTCTATTTCATTAGAGCAGTTTAGTAATGTAAACCTGCGGAGACGTCCTTATGGACAACTAAACAACAACCGTGACATGATATTTAGTCATACTTAAAGTGAAATCTGCAGTTAGTTAATAAAGACCATATTTATCCTCCGCATCGTAATGATTGTTGGGAAAAATAGGGACGCACTGGGGAGTAATGTTGTATATCTGCATAAGGAGAGTGATTGAACTAATGTTCTTCATGTCAGTAAAGGACTGGGGCTCATCCAGATTTCACGTGCACATAAACACACACGCATAGCCGTAGCCACATCCGTGCGCTCTAGCCCCATGGGCCAGGGTGAGTCTCTTTCTCTTTGTTCTAGCCGAGTGCCTGATTAGAAACATCAAGCATAATTTCCTAATTGGGCTGTCCTAACCACTTTCATCTGGAGGATACAAGGCGAGCAGGTACAGCCGTAATCTAATAACCATGAACGTGCGGCCCGCTCCAACACACACATGTAACAGAGGATGTTCGCCCTGTGACTCAGCCTTTTCCATGGAAGATCTGAGTTATCATCGGCGGCATCATCCCTCCCCCTCCAGCATTGCATGGCCTACAGCAGATCCACTGACGTGTGTGTGTGCGGTACCTGCTACAGGCACCTGCGTCATTAGCGTGTGAAGCTGTTGCTCTGGATGCACATTTTGGATATTGTCTGTGTCCTGCAGAAACTGAAAGCTGCGCTAATCAATGTTTTTTCTTTTAAAAATGTATCAAATGATACTTACTGTATAAGGGATCAAGCTCTAACCCCACCAACTGCGTGGCACCAAACAACAGACAGAGTTAGTGACTAGCTTTCATTCAGCAGTTGTTTATCTCAGAAGCTGATGAAGACTAAAACATTTGACTAACATCAGGCTGGCTAGAAACACTCCAAATGACCACAGTGTTAATCTGTACCTGCCAGCCTGTCTGTGTAATAACTGCTTGCTCATATTTGCCTTAACTTTGACAGCGACAGCATGTCAGTGTTGTGTTTACAGCTTTTTGTGCCTCCACCTTGTGGCAAAAATCACTGGTGCTGAAAAAAAGGTGTCCTATTTAGTAAATGAGATCAAATGAGATAATATCAGGGGCACACTGATTTTTCAGCTTGTCAATGGCCATCAGCTTATCAGCAAATAAGATGACATTCACAGATGGCAGTGGCCGATGTTTTTCTGTTGGGTCACATCAATTTTGCACAGGCTAAAAAGTATGGCTTAAAACTAACAGTGTTAACTAACCATCCTCCTGATACCATCGAGATGAAAGGACGCAGCAAACTCATCGGCGCTCTGTTTGTTGTGTGTCGCACTTAAATTGCTCCCTGCTGCATCAAGGAACCTGTAGGCCTACTTGAAGGACATGCGTGCACGTAGACGTATCGCATGCCTACATCCATGATCTGCTGTAGTCAGCAGGCTATCACGGCAGGCGTCATGTGCCGACATTTACCAGGTGTAAGTATACCACCGACAAAACGAAAAAACTCAGATGAGGACGAAGCTGAAGCTGTAATGTTACAGAAAAAAAAGAACGTTTTGTGAGAAATGGAGGTTCGGCGATAACGGCGTTTCAAGAGGCTGGCTACACTACGATGCTGAGGGTGCAGTAATGAGCTGTAATGTATGTTTGTCACTCAGTCAAAACTTGATAATATTTAACTAATTTTGCTTCAAATTCCACTCTGGCCTCTCCTTTAAGCTTGTATTCAACATAATACTGTATTACCTCAATTATAAGTACTGAAACAAATGTACATGTGACAGAAAAAGGCAATTCATATATTTTGGCTGGTAAAACAGTCCCCTTGGCTGGTGAGCCAAAAAGTTAATTTTCAGCCCTGAAACTCACTATCAACACGTCAGGGATGCATCCTACTGTTTCCCTGATAATGCCGCATTGTAAACATCAAATCAGCGTTGACATCAGCAGTTAGAGAGCTTGTTAACTGCAACTAACAGCTCACGGATGTTGCATTTAGTTAATTAGGATGTGTTCAAGCTGTCTTTGGCAAAAACAAGTATAGAGAATTTAAGATACAACGTTCTTATGATGTGTTCAAATGAAATCCTGCAATTTTACAAGTGTGTTTATTAGATTCGCAATAAACTTAAAATGTTACATCAGAAACAACAACAAAAAACAAGTAAGAGCATTCACAGTAAGGCATTGTCTGAATATCAACTGCTACGACAAAGAGCAATACAGTGAGTACTTTTTTAAGGTTCAAAATAAATAATCAGAAATGCTGCTTATATAAGTATTGAGAGCCTGAAGGAAAGAAAAAGGAAAGAAAATGCACATAATTATGTTGCATTCAAGAAATTAAGACAAGTAGACTTCTGTATCCATCTCCCCCTCTAGAAATGTCATAACACGTCCCCATATCTTAACTAAAGAAGAATATTTACCCTTAATCATAAAGGTAATCTTGTAAAATTTAGTTTCTGGCAAGAATTTTGAACAAATTTAGCTGTTTTAAAGAGAAATTTGTTGATGTTTTCAGAGCAATATCAATAAATTAATTAATTCATTCATGAATGCGTTTGATTGAATTTGTGCTATTGAAAGATGTGTAATGAAGGCTGAATGACTTTAAAACAGTTCGGTAATTTTTTAGAAGGAGGATTTCTTTGTTTCCCTGACACAAAATGGGGAATAAATAACCAGAAAAAAATAAAAAATAAAAACCCTTGTATCAGCTATTGGCCAAATTGTTATTTTAAACATCTGTAGAAAATGTCTTTCTTTTTTGTTCAGATAAAAAAAATTAAATCCCTCTTGTCCCTCCTATTCTCTGTATTTGGCTATTTGGCTGCATGTATATGATTGAGAGATGATTTTAGCTAATAATACAAAACTGATACATGAACCTCAAAGTGCAAATTAGGATCATTATCATAATGTCATCAATCTTCACTTTGCTATATGGCTTGGCTATATATTCCCCATCTACACATGACAAAATGCTTTGTTTGATTTAAAAATTTACTCAGTGAAACATGTTTCAAAGAGGCACAGTTATATAGCACATAATCTTTGTGGTCTCTGAGTTCTGGTGAAAATTGTTTGTTTTGCAGTTAATCAACACTGTCTTATTAATTCCTAGTATAAAGTTGTCGCAGGTTGCCCCCTCGAGCAACTGAGAACACCCTGAACTGGTTTCTCAACAGCCGCAGTTTATTTGTATTGTAAAATAAAATGCATCTGCTCTTTTATGGCGAGTCAGTTTACAAGTCAACATGTTATACCCCTGAAAGCAGTGACATAAGTCTTCAGGTTTTAACAGACACGTAACTTGACCAATAAATCCGAACATTTAATATATACACATAATTTACATACTCCAAAACACATGCTGGTCATGAAGCTTTGGCCCCAGAGCTCACGACCCAGGTGAGCCTCACTGCGTCCAAACACTCTCACAGTATTAACACATGTACAATACAATCAGCTGCCCACATACCATAGTTCACCCCTACGATGTAATGCAGCCTCAGCTCTGCGGTGGCCCAGAGAAATATATTGCCTCATGCTGCAAGGCAGTCGGCGTCTAGCCAGCATGATTCCCCATCTGAACTCGGCACCTTCTTCTGACATCAGCAGCAGCGCGTCCAGCTACCTGAACACAGCACAACCATACAGTGAAACTTTTCACACAGCTACAGCTATACTACAACTACAACTATAGCTGCAGCACTGTACAGTAACAGGAACTTGTTTTGATGGAAAATCTGCATGTAGGGAGGCCCAGCGCTGTGATTAAAATGGCAAATTCTCTGCAAACGAAAACACCACAAAAAAAAACAGTAACAGATGATTGTCAATGCTTGGTTTAACTTTTACTGTTAAAAATGACAAAGACACTTAAGCTCTAGAGGAGTCATGAAAACCATAATTTGTTAGCTATATGTGGCTCTTGCATAATTATTATTAAGACGATATTGCAGAAGCTTGTTTGAAGTGGAATGGATCAGTAAATTTGTAAAGTCAGTATCACTGGTGCTTGTTGCTGCCCTTTAAAATATGTGGCAAGTCAACTCAGACTATCCCTATCAGAAAATGGATCAACATCGGGCACGAGAGTTCTGCAAGACAGAGTCTGGGCTTTTCTGAGGTGCTTTCACAGGTTCTTTTATATGTTATAGATCTTTACAACAATTCACTGAAAGAACAAAGCAGTTGCGCCTTATTTCACAATTCAAGTCTTTGTCAAAACGTGCCATTTTCAGCATGTTGGTTGTTAGCTCAGGGGCTGTTCTTGTTGTTTCTCTTGGAGAAGGGGATTTAAAAAATGGTAACAGCGGAAGGGAGAGAGATTGCCAGCCTGATTAGCCGGCCAGTTAGAGGTGGGCAATATGGCCGTAAAATAACATCACAATATTTCAGGATATTTTTGCAATAACCATATTTTTGACAATATGGCAAATTACTTAAAAAAACATAGAATTGCTGCAGTTTGCCTTCAAATGTTCAGTGAAAACTAAAATGATCTCATTTCTTTAGTTTGTGAACAACAACAGTAACTCAGAGTGAGATTCAGATTCTGTATACACTATTAATAGTTTAACAAAAGAAAATCTACCACAAATTACACATTTAAACAGCTCCCAAATACAAAAAATGTCCCCTGGGATTTATATATATAAATCAACAGGTGATTTCCTTACTTTTTTTCCCACCTGGACCTTTATGCTCTGCCATTTCTCTTTTTAATCATCACGCTGTAACCTGTGGCAGGCTGTTATGATACCACAACTATCACGCTATCACAAGCCATGTTCCCATCAGCCTGCCTGTTTAGATCTAGAAGTATCACATCGGAAAATTATGATGGAAACGCCAAAATTAGAATTAAAATCCCCTGATTCGCACAAACTAAAACACGCTCCCTTTAGCCGGGTTTTCGTTGATTCGAAAAAATGTTGATTCGCAAAACAGGGGATGGAAACAGTTATGTTACAAATTAAGTCTCCACACTCTGGGTCAGGAAGGTGGTAATGCATTTACAAGCTGGTTGCCAACCGCTAGAAAATGTAGAAGAAGAATGCGAGACTTGTTTTGTTTCTGGCTCTGCGGAAAACTCACGCAAGTTCGTAGTTTTCGCCAAAGTCCGTACATTTAATGGAAACACACAGGATTTGTATTTCTTTTAATGCGCATTTCCCAATGATTCGAATCACTTTTGGATGGAAACATAGCTGCAGTCACATATATGGAGTTTTTGTCGAGTCGCAGTTGCTCCTGTTTTTGGAACCACCGTGGAGTCTGTGATAATTTCCAGTCATGCTTGTTGTTGCTGTGGTACGATGTCAATATGTCAGCAAGTTGAAATATTGCAAGTATTTTTCACATCATATTAAAAATTATACTGGTATTATTGTAAATGAGATGATATGGCACAGCCCTACAGCCAAGGGCAGGTTTATAGCCACAATCTACATCTGTTGAGTCAGACAGAATTTAGCCTCAGTCTTTAATAAGTGTGTTGGCAGCATGTTTAGGGTAACAAATGAGAAACAGTGAATTATCAAATTTACAGAAAATTTAAAAGGTTCATGGTTGTGGTAATCTGAAAGTCATTATAGACATTTTTCACAGCAAACAAATTGAAAAGCACAGGTGAAATTCATAACGCTAATGAGTAAGCTATTCCAGTAAGCCAGCATGCACAATACCAGGGCCTCCCCTAAGTGGAATGCAGCAATCATAATGTTATTAAATACACCTGTGCTTTTCCAACTATAACACGTCAAAATGTCTGCTATGAAAAAGCTCCATTGCATCGTTCACCTAATATTTTATATTTCAATATTTTCTAGATTAGGAATGCAGTAACTTATCAATGAGGGAAAACTCTCCAGAAAGAGAGTTTTAAAATCTTTTAGATTAATGTCAGTGACGAGCCAACACAGTATTTTCTACCAGCCTCAGCGGACGTCTCATATAAATGTTGCTTGGCTAAAGTATTTGTTCATGAAACTCCAAACTTTCAGCTCAAAACATCCTCTGGGACAAACAAAAAATGCTCATGCAAATAAATCAGGCTACATCAAATGCTTTGATAAATGAATGTAAACAAATGCAAGTCAGATGTGCGGGAATGCATCAGGGCGGTCCGCAGAGGGCCCTAACCTCATCACCGCAGTAAAAAGCTGATGTCAGATAGCTGTTCTAAATGGACAGCGACTTTAGAACTGTCAGTATATACTCAACAAGTGATTGAGTCATCTCTCTTTGGGGCCGTAGCTTCATATGGCACACATGTTATACACTTACACAGGGCCTCATACATCTATCAAATCTGAGATCAGAGTGTGATTGTGCCTGTGTGTGCGTCTGTGTTTGTCAAGGTGTCTCTGTGTACCGAGCGTTGTAGCATACATGTGCGAAACATACGCAACCATATGAGAAAAAGGACTAAACCTATCCCATGGGCATTAGAGGAATGCAGATGGTGTAGAAAGGGGAGGGGGTGTAGAGTATGTACCCCGTGTTACCCCCCTCGTGGTGGTTATAAATGAAGATAGCGGGAAAGGGTGGAGCCTCAGAGGCTTTATCATGGCGCTACATCTCTGGGTTCTGCAGCGCCGATGTCCCTTAGGACAGTCTCACGACCAGGGAAAGCCGTCGGGTCAAGGCCAAACCAATAAACCTTCACCATCTATACCTCCCTCATACCCCTGTCCCACCATCCCTCCATCACGCAGGCTCACACACTCGTCATCCCCTGGCTCTCTAAATAAGGGCATGTTGAGTCTGTCAGCACTTGGGAGCACAGAGGAGACTCACAAATCAGGAGGGAGCAGAGAAGGTTTTCTCTGCAACAATGTTTTTATCTGATAAAAGCAGAAATTCATGATTGGTTGTTTTTGGATTTGGAGTCTTCGATATATAAAAAACAAGCCTCCATGCTGCTTTCCACTAGGGCCCGACCGATTTATCGGCCTGCTGATTTAATCGACCGATTATAGCCATTAGAGAATAATCGGCAATCGGCCGAAACTTGGCTGATTGACGCCAATGTTAACACTTATATTTTCATCACTAATAAAATGCAGGGAATATGGTGTTTTACTTAGAAATGATGTCCTTGTGTTACTTTTTGCACTATGACCTACCTCTGTTAAATTGGCAATAATAAGAAGAACTCTGGTACTGTGAACATACATGTGAATGTCTTAATTCATATAGACTTTGCATGATTATTTTATTTCCCAGAGGTTTACTGCCTTTTTGCACATTATATTTTTGGTTTATTTTGTGTTCAAATTGTTCATATGCTGCTTGTTCCACACAATTTCTGATAATAAAAGTATTTGAACATAGTAAAATGTTCTTCCTTCAATTTATATCTTTGTAACCAGTGTTTGAACTATATTTAAGCCATCAAAAGCAGGTATTTCGTTTTTGTTTTTTTTTTAATTGAAAAACATAAAAATTTAATTGGCCGATATATCAGTTATCAGAGTTTTTTATTCCATAATATTGGAATCAGCATTGGCCCCAAAAAAATCCATATCGGTCGGGCCCTACTTTCTATCGTTTACTAACCTGTTTTCGTGTGTGTTTGTGACGTCGAACGTGTTACAAAATCGTGAATATACGCGCTAATTTTTGGTGGAAATAGGACATTAATTGTTTAACCCGTAAGATAGATATAATGAGAAATGAATGCAGAGCTTAAGGTGACATCTTGACATGCTTTAAGTTCACCAACAGTCAAAAACCCAGAGATATTCTAATCACAATTAGAAAACAGTGAGAAAATAAACATTTAAGAAGCTGGAAGCATTTTTGTACAATAAATAACTTAAACAATCCACTGACAAAATATTTTATACATTTTCTGACAATTGACTAAGAGCTGGGAAATACTTGGTGAATGCTGATACTGTAGTGGGCTGCCACAAATGATGAAATGTGTAGGAAACCCTGAAATCACAGTCTGTGACCACACAAGGCCTCTTCACACCCTTAGCTGTGTAAACCCTCAGAGACATTTATGTGTATCTTTTCTGAAATATATTTCCAGTTTCACTGATAAACCCACTCATTTTGTCAGCACATGTCACTTCATTTTCATCCATATCTTGAAGAGGAGTAAAAGCGCACATCCCAGTGTCTCCAAGTGTTGTGGACAGTGGCGCAGGAGGTGTGTGTGAGGAAGAGCTTTGGAGTGGTAGTTCTGAGGTTGGTAGTTTTGACAGCTGATTGATGGACAGAGAGAAAGATGTGAGGCAGATAAATGTTGCAGCCAAAGTCTCCCCAAATTCTTCAGCTGCCAACGTGTGCAGGCACAGCAACATGGGAGTGACCTTCACAGACCTACAAGCATGAAGCCCTCACAGACCTGAGCATGTTGTAATACATCACAAGCACAGATGAAGTCCGTACATTTACCTACAGTAGTTTACAGTGTGTAGACGTTTAGCCTAAATATTTGGAGTGGCTGTCACACCGGTCACTGGCTGTGTGTACCTGCAGGGTTTATGTGTGCTGAGTATTATTCTGTTCTGACAGATGGAGCTTTTCGTTACGTTGTTAAGGTGCTCTGGGTTAATAAACTCAAGCTGCGTTACAGAGCTGTACTGTCCGTCCTTGTGCATGCCAGTGTACGTTCCGTCCTCATTTGTGCGTCCGCTAAATGCAGAGCTTTATGTTTCAGTGAGTATGGTGCTCAGTCCCCTCTTCAGTATAGGGGCTTTAGGTTGATTCTGTGTTGTTCTGAGTCTTAATGGCAGAAAATGTAGTAAATGCAGGTCCAAATGAAAACCAGGGCACATTGTCAGTGTGCATTACATGTCAGCCCTCTGCTTCACCTCTCTCATTGGTCGCAGAGAGCCAGTAAACTGCCCAGAGACCAAGGGCCCTTCCTAGAAATCCTGTTGAACCATCACAATCCTCCCCAAAGTGTTTGCATTCAAAGTATTACTGGTCAGCCCCCATCAATTACATTCTTGGCAGTCGCTGGCAGTGGAGCCAAATTTATTTAAGGGTGGTGCCCGGTTGAGATGCTTGCACAGGCTTTGAGGAGGGCTTTTAAAGATTTCAAGGTACAAGGGGGTGTTGTGCTTTGAACTTGCCCCTTTATCATCTCAGCTTAACATCCATTAGAATACCACAGACATCAATTGTGATAGATACTCAGCCCAGAAAGGCTGTGCTCTTTTTTTGACATCTTAAAATGATTACCAGGGTTGAAGAGGCCCTTTAACATTAGCAGGAGGGGGGGGTGCAGAAGCCCTCCCAGGAAAATGGCACATGGCTTCACGCTGTGGGAGTCTGGCACATCAGTTGACGCTGCTCATGCTTCGCATTAATTTCTGTAATCAGGGCCGCAGAGAGCCAGCTCTAACAGACGCAGCTGATGTCATGCCACACAACATTGCACATAAACAATGTCACTTCACACTCACTGATGTCGAATAAATACCTTAACAACGCCTCCAGTCTGTGCAACAAAAGCTCTCAGAGACTGACTTTTATAGTTCATTGAAGGAGACAACAGCGGCCATTTCGGAGTATCTGTTGACCGTGAAGGATGACCCTGTTGCCTCCTGGATGTTCAAATGCCACTTGATCCCCTTCTATTCTGTTTCTCTTCATTCTTAAAGACAACACCCAGGACAGGATGTCTGATTTGTGTCTGTCTCACTCACTCGTAGCATTAGAAATGTTTCCACGGCTCAGTTCATATGCCTGTTGTGCTGCACTTTGTATACCTTCACTTCCCTCACACCTGAATCACATTTTCCTATGTTTGAGGCTTTGTTTGTTCCTTGACCCGCCCCAGTGATGAATAAACAGTCTACCGTTGCTGCCCAGGGTTAGACGTCCTTGTCTGGATGATTTCTGCGTCTTTATCCGTGTGTGTGTGTGTGTGTGTGTGTCACCCACTTGTGTTCAACCAGGGCTGTAGCAAACTACAATTCATGTCAGTAAAGTCAAATGTGGCTGTTCAGTGCAAATATTCTACTATTCTGGTTCTTTAGACTGCAATCATGTTTTATGAGTGTGTGAGTTAAAATTCATGTGGTTGCTTACTGCAAGTTTATGATGATCATTATCATTGGTGCCCCTGCCCGAACTTGGCGCTTTACACAGCATGTAATGCGCATGTACATCATAAAGCTCTGTGTTACTGTAGAGTTCAGTCAGGTCACGTAAAACCTACAGTGGCAGAGTGACGGCAGGTCCAGTACTGGTTGAATATGCATCGGCGGCTTCACATCATATCCATCTAGTGTAAAAAATGTGCTGCATTTTTATTTTAAACCACAATCATCTGATCACACCTCCTGTCGCATACAGGCACTTTCTCACTCCCTCCTCCTCTCCTTGCACTTCTCATACAACTGAAGTTGCTGGCAGAGCGCAGCAGAAACAGAGTGTTTTGCAGCTTTGATGTAGAGGATTGTAATGTTTATTACAACTTCAGTAATATCTGCTGCCTTACATCCAGCTCACAGCTCTGCTTGCTGA
This sequence comes from Epinephelus cyanopodus, assembly GCA_026686955.1. Taxonomy (NCBI): domain Eukaryota; kingdom Metazoa; phylum Chordata; class Actinopteri; order Perciformes; family Serranidae; genus Epinephelus; species Epinephelus cyanopodus. Next base: position 6,221,289 of record CM048933.1, on the reverse strand, counting down.
CAGCTGCAGCTCCAGTCTCATGGCTCCTCTGTTATACTGCAGCCTTCAGTATTGATAGGCTGTTACTCATAAGGTGTAACCACTCAGATAGAGCTGTGGATGCAACACTGAGCGAAACTACAGAGTGATGACAACCACAAACAGACACAGCTGCACCAGAGCCAAAGTAGCACGTTTTTCAATTATTTGATCAGCTAACAGATTAAAACAAACAGAATGATTTGAAAAATAATAACGACGAAAGGGTGTGACCAAGTGAGAACTAAAACAAAATCTATGCTGCATTTTTGTTGACGAGACGTGATGAAAATGTTAGTAGTGGACTATTGGATGTTGAAAGCAAAAAAAAAAAAAACGGCCGTGCTTGTAATTACCTTCAAATGCTGCATGAGCAACAAGCTGGGAAACTCCAGTAAATAGTCTGCACCAGGATGTTTTGCTGGAGAGCAAAAACACTCACACCAGAGCAGCGTCAGCCACTCTGGTGTGAGTTGTGAGCTGTAATTCAGCAGTAAATAGTTAGCCGTGTGTGTCTGGGTGTGGATAGTGGAAGTGTTAAATGGATTTGTGGAGTTTGTTAGTTGCAGCAGTGGCTGTTAGCAGCTAGCTCCGCTTAGCCTCCAAACGGCAGCAGTGCAAGCAGCCACCAGACGCTGGACTTCACAGCTGATCCCTGCTGATCCCTGAGTTTACAATGAACCTGGGGACAAATCCTAGTTGTCTTAGATTAGTTATTAGCGTCAAAGTTTTTGAGAGCATAAATAGAGAGATGTTGAGCTTTTCAAATGATGAGCAGTGTGTGCTAATGACTAAACGTTGACTAAAATGTTTTGAATTTTCATAGACGAATAAACCTTTTCATCTCAAGACTAAGAGTGAATTTAGCTGTGAAAATTAACACTGTTAAATCCCCTGGTCCACCTTTTGGTTTTTAGCTAGCGGCATGGCTCTAGGACAGCCTCGCAGAGACAATAGCATGGCTGTAGACTTTGTGAATGGCCTCCTCTCCCCAGCAGTCCAAGGCAGCTACATGTGTGCATGTAGATACAGGAGGCGCTAGCAGTCTGTATAACGAGTAATGAGAAAAGAGCATTTAAAGAGCCCTGTGCTTTTGAGTGGCAACTAGCCATGAACATCAGCCAAAACAAACCCATATGCAGGTCACACACTGGAAGTTCTTATGTCAGGAACCTGTGATCACTTTTTCATCAGGCCAGCTATTTATATTGGTGCAGCTCCAGCCTCTAATTGAGTAAATGGTACAATAGTTTTCACCTTACCTTTTCAGTCATTCAGTAGATCCCTGGTGACGTTTCGCCTCATTTGAGACACTGGATGTGAGCATTACTAAATCTTTATCCCCTTTCCGTCTTGTACAAAAAAATATCCCACACCTGCAGTTTCACCTTTGACTAGACCTCTCAAATGATTTCCCATGAAATCTGTATGATGGCAGGCGCCAAGAAAAGCTTTTTAATTTGTATGCAAATGATCGCAAATCATGGCTGGGTTTTGCTTGTTTAATTTTTTTGCAAGTGGATTTAATTGATCATCATGTAATCATGTACACACGCTCATTGTTGAAATCAGTTCAAGCACAACAAATCTCTGAAATGGTGAAATGATTAAATTCCTTCCAAAAAGAGACTTTTTCACATTGCACCACAGAGGAATAATTATTCCACACATCACAGAGGTCTTGGTCTGAGAAGAGAAAGTATCTCATCCCTTTATTTTCTACTGACAGATCTCTCTGCTGGCTCACTTAAGAGGTCATCCAAACCTTCACATCCATAAATCTAAATTGATGGCCGCGTCTCTCAGAAGCTCAGCTATGTCAAGACGTTTAGCCCCTGTTAAAGCAAGATTAAAGGATAAACCCAGCCCCTCTCCCATTGTGTTTATTAACCAAACAAACCACATGGCTCAAGTCAGCCTTACTCTGCTCTCAGATACACAGCCAAATTAAGGAATTCAGATTATTAATGATCCAACAACACTGCATCCCTAGCAGATAATGGTCTCGCCGACACTTTGAAAGACTTATAAATATTTTGTTTGCCGAGTCAAAGATGGAATCGCCTTCAACGCTTTCTGTGGGAAAACCAACTCAAAGGGATGAATTGGTTCTCCCAAATGCTCCCCCTATTCCAGGTCTATCCCAGCTAAAGGAATGTGATTCTGTTTAATTAGGGAACACGAGTGGGCTCATGGGAAGCCCCCCATTTTTAATTACTGGTCCCCATGGCTCCCTGGGCTGTCTCTGGCTGGTTGGGGGTCAGTGCTACAAGGCCCAAGTCATAGTGCCATGCTGCCAGAGGTTACCAGGGCCAGCTGGTTCTCAGACAGAGTGTGTGTGCATATGTGTATGTGTGTGTGTCTGTGCCAAGTCCAATATCCTCCTTACCCTGTCAAGACTTTTTTCAGTGGATGGCATGCTACGGGCCGGTTCAAAAAACATTTTCAAAATATTTGTAAACCTAAATGGCTTCAAATATTTGAACAAACAGACATGAAAGGTCGACGTCCAAGTCAGTCGAGGAGCCGTAAAGCCGTGTGAGCCCCTGCAAGATTAGTTAAATGAGCGATTCCACATGAGTTTCCAAATATTTTCAAATGTACTTTTCTAATATGGTCCAGCTCTTGTGTGTTTACGCCGCTGCCCAAGTAAACATCATGAACTATTTGGCCATGTCGCAGATTAGAAGTCATTCCTGGGATTCGAATGCTAACTTTGATGTAATTAAAGAGAAAAGGGCTTTGGTTTAGTGTGGTCTGTAATCCAAGAGTTATATGTACATGAATGGCTTATTTTACAAGAACAGATACCACAAACGCATATGGCAGGGAACTGCCAATTGAGCAAGAAAGCGTCTCATGTGTCTGACCCACGAACTTCACCAGTTACTTCTAATGATGTTGAAGTTGGAAAATAAAAGCAGATTGACCATTTCACATTAAGTGCACGCAAAAGCATGTTCTGTCTTTTTCTAACACCACTACAGATGTTTAAAGGCTAGAAGGCAGTCGTGTCAATAGAAAGACACAGGTTAGAGCCATGGACTGTATAAAATAATAGACGTAGCCACTGTGACGTCACCCACTTGTTTGTGGACTCCTGCTTTGAAGCTTTGAGTTTGGCATTTTGACCAGAAGCGGCCATATTTGCTAGCTTGGTTAGCATAATGTTGTGATTAACTGCGATAATGCTAAGTCCTTTAAAACAAAATGTACTTACCAGGAAAACCAAATATCCAACTCCTTAGAGCGTCTTTAATAGGGATGTTCCTGGTGACTCATTTCCCTGTTGATTAAATGAAAATTTTAATTAACACTCGTCTAAAAAAAGGAAAACGCTCATAAAAGAGTCAAAATTTAGTGCAATTTGTTTATGACTCAATTTCAGCTGAAATGAGAGGCATCTTGCGCCGCACAGTATGAATGTAAACCCTGCACATTATCTGACAACAACTCACTTAAAGTTAACAAATAATATAACCTCTCAAAAGAGATATATTGCTGCTGAATTCATTTTCTAGATCAAAGTGCTGCCAAACCGCACTGGTTTTATGAGGACATCTCTCCAGTTTCCCACTGTGCTGTTTTAAAACTCCAGTCTACTCGAGCATTACCACGGGGAGGGGGACTTAAGTGGCCTTGCACATGAATAAAACACTAACTGGTTTAACTGACTAATATTTCTGGTGCTGACTAGCAAGGGGGCGGATGTTTAATCGTTTAGACATGTTATTGCACGCATCCCTAATCTTCAGTACAAACAAACACTGAACGAGACCAAATTGTTAAAATTAACTTTCATGATCCTAAAACACACTGAAATAGCAACAGCTACAAATATGCTAATACTCTGTGACTCTGGTAGCGACTTGTCAATGGACAGCACCTGTCTGTCCATTAGAGGTGTAATGGTTCCCAAACCAAAACTGAACCCACGATACAAACTCAAACAGGCTGCCAGAAGCAGATGTTACAAATATGCGTCGCTGCCCGTATGAATAGTTTTGATGTTAAATACTTGTAGGCGAGTATTTTACATTTGTGTGTTGTTAATTTGTCAAATCCCCAATGTGTAAAGGCCTTCAATGTAAAGAAGGGCGTTTGAGGCCTGTTTAGTACAACTTAGCCTGAGTGACACCCGTAGCAGTAGGTTGGTGGGAACAGATGATCAGAGGTCAGAGGGTCTCAGTGTTCAAACATATTGACGATGCAGCTATTTGACCCGACAATCTACCCATCAATCATCATCCTTACCAGCAAACATGAACCATGTCAAAGACGTCTAATGACACGTTGACATTTAATGAACCTTCTCAAAATGAAGTTCACATGCACTCACAATAGAAGCTTGACTGATTGCGATGCAGTGAGGTAGAGGTAGTTAAAAAGTAGTGGAGTAAACACTTGGGGAAGAGTGTTTCATTTTGTATTTTGTATTTCAGTTATTCACTAACATGTTAGCTTTTACCCTCCAGGTTACCATTTATGTATCAATCTCCTCATCTAACTTTGCTCCTCACATGTTTTAACTTCACAGCCCCAACTAGTCACTTACTGAGATATCAATCCACATCTGGGATTATTATTCTTCAGGATAAGTTTTTTTTTTTTTTTTTTTTGGCCGCGCACCTCCCGTTCTCTAACCGTCCTGTAGCTTGTTTATCGGTGAATAGAATCGGAGTTGAAATAAGCCCTTAAAGTTTCTGCATCGCAAACAAAAGTGTTATCTTCCCACAGGCAGGCAGGAAAAACAAAGGCGGTGTAAGAGAAATGAGCGAAAGGATAAAGGTGAAAAGCTGACTACATCCTATGTTTCTGTAGAATTTCCTCCCTAGACACACACACACACACACACACACACACACACACACGGGACAACCTGTTCCAAAAGAACCATTGACCTTCTGCGTGAATACCTCCAATAACAAAACGAGACATCAATAAGCTGAAAACCGATACTCTGCAAGCGGAAATCACCTCGGCGCATGGAATAGCCCCAGAATGGCTGTTTGGAGCACAATCGCCATAATACTGTGAAGGAGGGGATGTGCTTCTGTATTGTGTTGGCCAACAATAGCTGACTGTAAACTCACAGCCACACCACCCTATGGATTTAGCAGTTCTTCATAGGGCAGGCTATTGTCCTGGTCTCGAAAGCAGTGCTTTGTGGCTGAGGGCCAATGTGTGTCAGGTAACAGGTGGTGGAGATCAGCGGAGATACAGAGATATGAGAAACAGAAGGATAGAAGGAGGGAAAGAAAGAGAGAGTGAGGAGGAGACCGAGGTCTAAACCTGTTTTTTTTTTCTTTTTTAAAGAAAAATATTTTGATTGCTCTTCTGCCTGGGCGGAGCGGGGTTTAATATGTTCCACTGGCTCACAAAAGGCCTGTCACAGTGGTATGATACCTCCATACACTGGGCTGCAGTGGAGCATTCAAGAGCTCTGGAAACAATCCCACAGTAACCAGAAACAACCCCACACCATGGGCTCACCACACAACCACAACAACCTCATCTCCTCCTCCTTTTATATTAAATGGGTAACTCTACTACATATATTAGTTCACAACTCACAACTGCTTAATGACTTTTTCTGTCTCACATTAGCTAGATATATCAACCAGTGGTTAAAAGTAGTCACTCAGCTAATCTTTGCTGTTGTTTTTTTAAAGCCAGCTGCTAACGCTACCTAGCTAGTTGCTAAGTGTAGTAATAAGAGATACAATAACAAGAGATACAGCAGTTACTTACCTGATACAACACGTGTTAGAAGCAGGTGCAGCAACAATTTCTATTTTTAATGAATTGGAAATGTTCCCATTTGTTTCCTTTGCTTTAGAAATATGCAATTCAACTACTAAACTCCGAACCAGTTTGATTTATTATGAGGGATCCAGCTAAAAACAGGTTATGGGTGTTTGCCATATTGAAAGTTCGAGATGGCCGCAACAGAGACTCGAGGAAACATTGGTTTTGGGGTTTGTCACACTCTCAACTTTCCAAAAAATGTATAGTTCATAAACTCCCTAACGAATTTGAACGAAGGTTGAAATCAGGACATTGTGAACCTGATTATATGTTAAAGGGAAATTTCGGTTTATTTCAAACTGTCTCCTGTCGTCCTAAATTTGTTTCATGTGACTAGTGACCACTTTAGAGGCGAGCTACTAGAATTCATATGTTATTCCAATGGTCTAAGACAACCCAAAAATATTGGTAAATATGAACAACTCTGTCCTAAATCCAAAAACTAGAGTGCCAAAGCAAATTTGTCATGATTGTTGATTTTGACAGGTATTTTAGATTTAGTCTCAGTCTTGAGATGAAAATGCTTATTAGTTTTACCTAGATCTGAGCAGCTACCGTCACAGATAACCAAACCTCTTACCTGCCTGTCAACACAGCATCAAACCATAAATCTTCTTGAATCTGCATTTAGGTTGAGTCCATCGGAGATCAGCTTTAAAGTCTGGTGGTCGGTGGCTGCTTGCTCCGCTACCATTCAGCTCAAGTGTAGCTAACTGCTAACAGTGACAGGAGTTTGCCATCCAGTCACTTGTACAGCATTTGAAGATAATTACAAGTACGGCTGTTCTCCGCTTTCAGTGCACGATAGTCCACCACTAACATTTTCGTCACATCTTTTCAATGAAAATGAAACATTTTGTCTTAGTTTTTACTATCAAGATCTACTTTTGGCCTGTCATAACTTTGTTACTTCGTAGAAAAAAGGTTGTTGATAAAAAATATGAGTCATAGTTTCATCAGTGAAATTAACACTGTGTTGCCATCAACTAAAAAGTCTGGAGCTTCTCCATAGACAGTGAATGGTGAAAGATATTCTGGATGACACTGAGAGCACCCAGAGAAATGTCCTGAGTATATTGGTGCATTTTCTGTTTCAGGAGTGAGAACACTATAATACAGTAAAGCTCATTTGGGTGGAAAATAGAAAACAAACATTCTGTGGGTCCACAAAATCAGTGTCCCATTCATCGTCTATGGAGCAGCTCCAGACTTGATGACATCACAATTTTGGAAATAGCATACTGGAATTCTTAATTTGGTTGGTGTTCCCCTTTAAGCTTATTATTTTGGTTATTCAGCCTGAAACGCAGCTGTCGTCAGCCTTGTTTCCAGTCACAGATGGCAGCTGTCACAACCACACTGTAAACTACCTGGCCAGCACCAAAGGTCAACCAGGCAGAGCCACTAGCTGGTGAAGAGAGTGGGAAATTTAGATGCCAAAAAACCTCCCAGATATTTCTGTCATGACTTAGTTGAGGTTAAAAGGAGACTAATTACTGGACTAATATTCATCTGGAGGCCAAAAGCACGACTCCAAATTAATGTTAATGTTGCTCCAAATCTTCTGGATGAGTAAATATGCAGTTGTTTGCCTACATATTTGCCATAGCAACCTAATAAGGTGATGACATGTTGGACAATGTATTTTTAGCTCTTTCTGCTGCCCCAGAGTGGCCAAAATAATTCCTTAAAGGAATATGTCACCCACAAAGTGATTATTCGTCTATAAAATACTCTCCCTGTGTTACATTGAATTCATGAAGAAAAGGTTTTTTTTTCACATGCTTTCACAGAAGGGCTCCACTTCTAACTGAAATATTATTGAAATCACAATATGACCAAATGCAATATCCAGATCACAGGAGGTGTAATTTTTTGATAAAGGTAAAATATGTCGTAATATACCATTATAAATGAAACATGGTGGTGCAGAGATGCTCCTGCCTACAAGTCATACTGCAGATGCAAAGGAACATACTTGTTTGGTACAGACCTCAGCAAAAATCCCATCAGCGTCATTTTTATACATCGTTTCATTTTCATTTTAAAATGACCATTCCCACTAAAATGTCAAAAATAATTGTTATTGATTTTTTTTTAATTTGCATTTGGCATACCATGCAGCCCTACTGCATCATAAACAAAGAAACCCAAAAACTGGAGAATATTCTTGATGAATTGAAGTCATAGGGGTCAGTGTTGAACAATGGCAAAACGATATAAAACATAAGTTTACGAACTCTCACATAACTCATGCGATATAATAAGTCTCATTTATATGTTCAGAACTTCCCAAACAAACCTTGGTATTTATTGTTTTGATATAGTTTTGCATTTATTAAACGTGGACCCCTTTACTTCAATTTATCAAGAATTTTTCCCCACTTTTGGATTCTTTGTTCACGGTGGAGGCATATGAAAAGTTTTATTCCTGAATTAAATGTAACATGGGGTGAGTAACTGATATTCAACAGATCATTTTGTGGGTGAAGTATTACTTTAATATAGCTTTATAGCAAGGGTATGTGATCATTACAAGTTAAAACGAAAAGACATCATAGTTAAGTGTGTATCGCCAGAGTTAGCATTCCACAATAGCACGTCCTCAATGCTACAACATCCAGTGTATGCATTGAGTTCGCCAAGTGGATGTGTTTAATTGTCATGTTTAATTGTATTTAACCTTAAACAATGAGTGTGTTGGACACATGGAGAGTTTAGTTCCCTTTTCATTCGGAATGAAAGTTCATTCCTATTAAAAGTGACCTTGTAAACACCTAATTTGGAATGGAAATGGCCAATGTGATTGAATATTCATTCTGATGTAAGGGGCTGGAATATTCCATTTCTAAATCCGAATGAAAGAATTTCTTGCACTTGTATACACTCATTCCTCTTTAAGTTCATTCCGATCTTTCTGTGCATGCTTGTTTCCTTGCCCTTCTGGCGCAATGATGTATATAGCGTGCATAGCAATGGGCTGAGATAGAGCAGTCGGACTCGTTGCACTCACTGGTTTCTACTTGCCAAAGCACTGTCTTCTACCTCCCTTCTCCTCCTCAACAGTCGTACTGCTGCTTCAAGAATATAGGTAAAACAAGCCCGAAAAAGGCACTAAAAACGGCGTCGTCAAGCATCTTGTTATCTGGAACGAGGACTACAGTGTTTTCTCCCGGTAGACGCAACATCGGCCCCGCCCCCTATCCAATCAGAAGCCTTCCCTGCCCCAAACCTTGCACGGACCTGAATAAAGGCGATTACACTGACCTCCCGTGTAAACCCTCATTCAGAATGAATATTTTCCATGTGAACTACCTGGAAAAACTGAAATTCCAAATGATTTCATTCAGATTTCTTTCATTCTGAATGAGAAGCCATCATGTAACAGCAACCAATGATTCCTAGCTAATATTCAAAAGGCGTGTAAATAACATGTGAGTATTATGGCTTTATAATGGCTGATGAATAACAGAAAAAATGTTTAAAAAAAACAAACAAAAAAAAAATTTTTTTAAACTATTTTTTATTTGATCACTCATTTAATCACAAGAATAATCTGTAGAATGCTCAATTCCTAAAGAATGGATAGCTGCAGCCTTCATTCAAACACTGTGAGATCACTGGGTTGACTTGGAACCCTCAACTTCCAGCAAGCTGCAGGTGAGAGGTTCCTGAAATTATGTTTCAACTGGAACAAATATTGCAAATCCTCCAAGATATATTTCAACAAAACCAACATGCAGCTGAATGAACTGAAACTTCAGAAGTCAAGCGCGGAGCCAAAATCAACCTCTGAGGACCTTCCACCAAACCACCTGGCCTAAAACAGATCTCCTACCCAGGAACAGAAGAGAGCCAGGTCTGGTCCGGTGTGGTCAGGTCTGGCTCGGACTGGACTGTGAAAAAGAAGGTGCAGGTAACATGGATAATGGATCCTGTCAGCGGAACAATGATGTGCAAAACAGTCATGGGTCTGCCCGTTCAGATCACACCCTATCATTCAGCCCTGAGCGGTTGATCAGCGTCCAGGAGGGTACGTCCAGGGGGATGCCCTGGAGGAAATGAGGTCATCGGAACAGATCGTATGGAGTAAATGAAGTACACCATGCCGATCCAACTCTTTCGCCCCTGCATTTGACCTGTTATTCCCTTCAAGTGGAACTCCATTTTTACTGTTAGAGATGACTTCATTGATATACCTCCTGGTTGTCTTTGAACGCCTACGCCACCACGGGCGCACCCTGCCAGAGGTCTCATGCTAAAACAAAGCTCCTACACATATGTCCATTTTAAGACACTCTAAGGTCTGCTGAGCACGCTCCCTTCATCCTTTCCAGCTTCCAGACAACAAGCTCACTGCAGAGCGTTGGCTGGGAGAGAAGAAGAACAAGTGAGGTTTATAAGCTCTTTGTTTTTCTTTTTATTGGTCACTATAAAGCAGAGAGTATCAGAGAAGATGATTGAAAAAGAGAAAAATAAGAACAAAAGCTCACGAGCCAACGTTTTACATCACGCAGAAAGAGCTTGCACCTTAGCCTGTTGAACCTCCAGCACACCCTAAAGTGAGGGAATTTGGGGGAAGGGTAAAAGGAGCTTGTGTCTTTATGCCAAGCATTACATCTTGCCTTAGTCACCAACCCCTGAGCCTTCACTCTTGGCTACGTTAGGCCACATGGCCCAAAGGAGGACAGTCACTTAAACAGATGATTTTTGTTTTCAACATGACCGCAGAAACGGGAGAGGAAAAAATACAACTTTCAAATGGCATGAGGATGTCAGATTTCAGATCAAAAACTGCTGAAAGAACACACATACACAAGGATTTCCTGTTTCATCATTTATTTGTGTGTTTGTTTTCCAAGTCAACATCAACAGTATTCTTTCACTATCGTAAGGCTTTGATGTTTGCGCCAGTTTTTTCAATATGCATTATGATCTGGCGATGAGAAGGGCTGAATTACAATGGCAATGAAAACATTTTGGAGACGGAAATGTTTTTTGTTAATTAGAACTGGCAGCGAAAGTTTGTGTTGTCTCGCTGAAAGGAAAATGTTAAACACAAATGTCCTCTATAAAAGGACAGGGGTCACTTCATCCTTTGGTCTTCACGGACCCGTTGAAAAAGCGTAAATTAAAAACATGAAAGTCAACACTTTTGATCGCTGTTGATACAGTTCACCTTGTCTAAACACCTTTATTTAATTATATTGCACTTCTTAAAAGCTTTGTTAGACCATATTGACCACTAGGGAGCAGAAAATGCCTTTATATACAATTGACTCATCAAGTTCTCATCATGGATGCATTAGGAGAACTGAATACGGTGTTGGTTCAGGTGTTTCATTCCTATTAGAGTTGCTCAGTGGTGCATGAAGCCAAAATGGTCCAACTGCCACGTATTATAATAAAATTACCTCGATGATCGGGGAATGATTGGCACTACTTCACGACTGTGCAGCATGTAGAGCAGGTGCACTGGAGATATGCAATGGCTGAGTGCGGACGAATGTCGTACTTCTGCCGGCATAGCGGCTAACTTCTGGTTTAGCCCTTGTTTTACTTGAATGGAGATAAAATTACTTAACCTTGCAGCTCTTCTAAACTTTCCAAATGTTATCGGACTGAATGGATCAAATCCCAATACTGAAATAAGTCAATAAGTTCCGATGTAAGAAATTCTTTTTGTGCCACAGAATATCATGTGATGGACCGCGGAAATTGCAGTACCAGTGTTTGCCGACTAAATTGGCTTCATAGCCTGGCGCACTTCGGTTGCACTCGCACTTGTTGGTAATCAACCACTGTATCTACCGTTCCCATTGGAACCTTCTATTTTATCTCCTCATTAATTAGAGTCCAATGATTACTTGACTTTTAGCTACGGTTCGGTCCAGAAGTGCCTGAGATTTTTTATTTACCAATTTCTGCTTAATGTCATTATCCAGTGGAAAAGCATGGTTTTACACGATGAGCTGGTCAAATGGAAACACTCAAAGTAAAGTGGCTAAAAACGGTGAAAAACTGCAGTCGATTGTTCATTCTCAGTGTAATTGGCAGTCTTGACAACACATTCACATTGCAGGGAGTAATTTGATTTAAGAAATATTACCTCTGAAGGATGCCCATTGTTTGACCACCAGGTGACAAAACTTAAAGCAACAGAGCCTTCACGTACAGTTTGCTTATCAAGTTCTTATTGCTAGCGTGTTAGCTGTCACGCACAAAAACCAGACAGAAGAAAGAACAAAAATGGGTGAGAACTGATTTATAGTAAAAGATAAAATAAAAATAAAAGCAAATAGACTATAGTAATATAAATGATAAACTAAGGTAAATCAAAGCAACATTATTAACATGACATGTTGAGTAAATTTGTCAGATTCCAATGATACCACTGTTAAATGTCCGCTCATAGTTCATAAAACATGAGTGTCAAAACAGCGTTCATGTGATAGTGTCCTTATAAATGTTTCTTTCTGCTGCACCATAACCAAATCGATCCACTCCACTCATAAATCGGGACAAAAACAGGCTCAAATTGTACATTATGTGCCCAGCTTTAGAGTTTACGCCATGTCAGACTGAAGATGGAAATGGGAAATAACCTCATTTATATTATATTACATATGGAAGTTTGTGAGGGCCATTCAGTGCTCGGCAAAAAAATATCAATAAAAAGTGGCTTAAAATTGTAAAAAGCTGCAGAGAGGAGTTTTTCATTCCCAGTGGATTATGCTAGAAAATCAATTCAAACTGCAGGGACTAATTTAATAAAAAAATATCCGTTTTAAACAATACTCACAAACGATTAAAACGTCAAAAAATGATGGATGTAGATATAAGACAGATACACTGTGTGATGCAGATAGAACTCTTAAAATACTTGCGGTTGAAAAAGTATTGCAGGCTGTTCATCACATGTGTTTCGCAGAGTCTCTCATTGGCTTTGTAGAGGCAACAAAGCAAAATTGCTCTTGACATAGATAGGGCCCGATTTGGAGCGCGTTCAAAACATGCTATATCTAACAAATATGTTTGCTTGCAGTGTGTGAGTGAGTGGTATGGGAACAATTGCTCTAAGAAAAAAAAAACACAAGCAATATGCTCACTGTCATGCGAGGCAGGCTACATTGAGATAACAAAATGCCCTTAATTACTGTAACTCCAGCATGTTAAGTTTTAGTTCTTTGGAGCAAATGACAAACCAGAGTAATATGATAATAGCAGGGCACATGTGCTGTTGAAGTACCGTAGCTTCAAGCAACTGTTTAGACACAGTGTGACTGCTTCAAGTAAAGCATATATAGAGTTTCTTTAAAGGGCTCTGTGTCTGTATGAAAGAGTATACTTTAGCTCCTTTATATGCACAGGCACAAAGAAAAGCCATCGCTTTCCACAAAATGTGTCATGTAACGGAAGGTCCCACCCATGCTTTACCTGAGTTACATTCAAAGAAAGTGTGCAGAGCAGGATATCATTACTATTAAAGAGGAAACAAGGCTTAACCAGTGCCAACAACCTGCTATTAAAATTGTGAATACCTCATTGTGCTGGTGGTCTGAGGCTGAATCTTAAAATAACAGGGTTTTACATGGTTCTCACTCCCCTAGGCAGTGAGTCGTAGCCACACTTGTCTTTCAAAGATTTTGACTTTGCTTGTGATCGACGCCCTCATTCACATGCTTCCTCACAGAACACCCAGAAAAAGATATAAAAAAAGAGGGCTGGCGCTCTCTTACTTCTCGATTAGTATTCTGAGAGGCAGACAAAGAGGGCCGCGGCAGAATTAATAGCCTTTGACATTTTCAACTTCCTTTCCAGAATCCAGTTTGATTGGTGGGGAGGTTTTGTGTGGGTGATGATAAGAATGCCGGAAGGCAGGCTGACATTGCAAGTCCCCAGACAACCGAGTTCATTAGTAATGTCTGGCGAGATAGTTCCTAACCTGAGTCCTCTTCTCTTAAAGTCCCCGTCTCTTTCTCTCTGGGGCAGAGGAGTACAAATTCCAGCGCATTTATCACCTACATGTAAAAGCCAAGAAAAGAAATCTGGGAAAAAAGGGTTTTTAGGTCCAGGCTTGATGAATCAAACACTTTCTGTGTTCGCAGTGCGTCAGGTTGGTTATTTTCTCCAGGCTGTCTGAACTCTGACCACGATCCCGTCCCTGCGGATGTTGTATGTGACTTACAGTATTTCATCACAGTCTGGTCCACAAAATGATCGAGGCTGATCAGTTCTGATGTATGAGAAAGATACGCAGGCAGGATGACTTGTTTGACTCCCATGTACTGATAAATAACAGCTGCAGAGGAAAACAAATACTGTGCATCTGTTAAGGAGTTGTTTCAAGATTTTCGAATGTCACAAGAAAGTTTGTGGGAAATAGTTTGACTGTGGATACAGAACCGCTTACATGTAGGGAGTATGTTGTTGGCTGGTTCTGTGTTTTTCACACAGTATATTTAAATGTGACTCTTTTTAGGGCAGCAGCTGTTATCTGTGACTGTAATTTCACTTTTGAATGCCATGATTATCTTGACCATTGTTGAGTATTTGTTACATTAGGCCTTGAATGAATCTCACTAAATGTGAACAGATACGGGAGCTCTGATTGATCCAGATATTTGTCTGAATCGTTCGAAGGCTGATCAGAAGAGCCGATCAGATGCTGCAAATCGTGAGACAATTTCTCTACATCTGGTGGTTCTGACACACTGTAGTTCACACTGAACATTCACTGTCACATTTATGATTCAACACTAACCTGACATCCAGCTCTAATGGCTGTCCTGAGTGCAGACACACAGTCTCTCTGCTTTCACACCACACACACACCGCAATGAATGTTTCTATGCTTCTGTAAAAGCTGCGATATACTCAGCTGTTTTCCGACATGCCATCTTTTATGTGCACCAGCTCTTTCTCATCTGGATTTCTCCAGGATTTGAGTTGTTTTGTCTCTGTTAGTGGAAACACAGGGCAGATCAGGGGAGAGTGGGGGCATTGTAGTAATTTTTGGTTTTGATGTAATCACTCAAAAATCTCTTAAAGTATTTGGATTCATTATTGTATAGGCTTATTACATAGGGAAGGCTTTCAACCACTACCATTTGTATCCATGTTCCATAGGGCAAAATGGCTTGAAAACAAGGGGTAGGGGTAAAAATATGAAATGGGATAGGATCAAATATGTATCTAAAGTCCGTCTCGTGTCAGTGGACATGTAAATATCTTTTTATGGTGCGAATAATTCCTGCAGGAAACACTTAAATGTATCTTATTTAATCTCATGCAGACCACAAAGAGAGACCAAAGAGGTAGTTTGTAAAAACAATATAAATCTAAAAATGTTTATTTCAGTCAGCCCTGAAATTGTTCAGCTCTTGTAAATAAAATGTGAAAAAAAAAATCCAAGTAATGTTAGAAATACTTCTGATGTCTGGTCCTGTTTTCTCTGAGGTGGAGATGCATTTAGTTGCTGCGACACATGACATCATTATTTCCAGAATTCTGGGCATGTCCCTGCACACAAAGGTTGTTGATGGAAACATTCAAATTTCATTTTGACGAAATTTCAAACATTTGCTTAGAGCTTGTGTAACATTTTATGCAAACAAAACTTTTTGTCTGCCTAGGTGGCCTACCTGCCTGCAGAGTTCACATCCCAGCATGCTTCACTGTTTGTAAACCGAACACCACCTACGTACTGCTGTCACAGCATTAACAATCGAATCTCACAAATTCAAATCACCTCGCCAGGTTTGTCTCCTCTCCTCCAGACTTCTCACCCCGTCCCTCTCCTCTCCACCAGTCAGCCATTTATAAACAGTCCCTCTGCTCAGCCGCCGAACGCAGCCCAACACAAATCACGCCACATATAAACAGGAAAGTCAGAATAGCCCTGACCTCCCGTACGCTTAACATGCCAGCCAGTGTGCTGTCTGTCAGTCAAGAGCTGCTGGTCCGTAAAGAGCTTTCGTATGCGTGTGATGTTTATAGTGTTATATTCCTGTGTTTGATCTTTACTTGTCCTGGCTTTTACTCTTTTTGTTTTTGTCTTCGGAGAATTTTCTCCCACTGCATTTGTGAGACGAGGAGCGTGTGAGAATGACTGTGGGAGAGTGTAATAGTTCTTGACAGAGGAATATCTGTCACAAGGGAATACAGCTCTGTGGTCAGATTCACTGTGAGAGGAAAGTTCTCTGTATTAGATGGAAGGATTTGCATGGGAGTTTGGAGTTTCCACCGAAGATGCTGACTTCGAGGGTACACACGCAGCACACTTTGATTCATCCTTTAATTCCAGGCATTATTTTCACTGCCAGACACTGTGGCCAAACAAAGATTCATAATTTTGATCAGAATTTCCATACTTCTACCGAAGACACAACAAAGTTGGTCTTAAATTTCAGGCATCATTTTGAATTCAAACGGCGTTGCCGAATTTCCGATCATTCTCACGACGTAATGATTTTCCAAAGGAATGTGTGGCTGCACTAATGTAAAGGGCGGATCCCTTTAATGGTGCACATAAATCTGAGGTAATGTTCACCATGTAGGGTGTGTGCCGACAAATCTTCATCAAATCCACCTAATACAATCGTTTGATGGCATGTTTGCTTATTTTTAATTTTCATGTGATTAGTCATGTTTCTGTGTTGGCAAGGAAATGGAGTATTATTATTATTTCGACCAAATATTTAATGTTCCCATTATTTGAGCGAGCGCATAAACAAATGCGTCATCAGCAATTCATTGCGCGTACAATAACACAGAGGCTGTTTCCCACAGTGGGGCCAGGCCTGGCAGCGGGGCTCGCCTCTGCCTCGGAGCTGCTGGGACGGAGCCAGCTCAAGGTTCAGACCACCACTGCACAGTCATACTCTGCACTACAGTACACATGCACACAGCAGTACAATTTGTACACACATGCCACCACTGCTTTGCATCATGGACACAGGGTGTTACGACCAGAAGTATTTTTTACCACCTTCTTTGGTAGCTGAACAGTAAATCAGCTTTTCATTTAAACAGTCTAGGCCCAAAGTGCCTCACAGAGCAGGAGTAAAACAGCACAGAAAAAGTAACAATTAAATGACTAGACATTACAACATTAACCCCAAGGTTTTTGACCTGGACCTTGGTATGAAGAGCTAATGACTGGAGATGTAGAGACAGTTGCTTTCTCTGGACTTTTGCCCCAAATAATATTACATCAGTCTTCTCTATGTTCGGCTGAAGGACATTGTTTGGCATCCATGTCATGTAAACATAGCAGTAATCTATCTATGGGGCTAAAATCTTAAATCTAGGGTTAGTGCAATATATAGTTGGGTATCATTAGCATAGCTATAAAACTCAGTATCATGCTTTCGGATTATATGGCCAAGTGGAAACATATAGAGGCTAAAAAAAAGATGACCCAAAATAGAACCTTGAGGGACCCCGCAATAATATTGGTATCTGTCTATACGGAGTCCCGATACGATACTTATATTTTCCTAGATAATACAAAGTGCACATTTCAAGTACATTATAGTGTACTTGTGTAAGAAAAACATGTATGCATCCAAGCTGTTACTTATAATTTATTTAGTTTTTACAAAATAACTGAATGCGTATAAAATAACACTTTCGCCCTTTAATCTTTTCAGCCTTGGGGCTGTCTCGAAGCAATTTCTCTGTCCCTTTGAGATACTACTCACCAGTGTTAGTTGCCTTGGAGCAGCCCTTTGCATGAGTTACCTGAATGAACTGTGTTCTACTGAGTGTTTATTTTTTCATCGTCTGTACAGGATTAAGCTACATTAACACAGATTACTCTCACCGGCTTTTCGCTCCCAGAGCTTTTGTTGCGCTTTGTTATTCTATAACGTTTTGAACAGACACTCATTCAATGTCTCAAGAACTATTTGATGGACAGTAAGGACATGCCCATCAGTGCCAACTATTACACTAAAGGCCAGCAGCAAACTGTGCGCATCAAAAAATACGCCCCTATTATTTTCAATGTACAACTTCACACAGGGGGTGTCATTATAAAGACCATTGCTAGAAAGATGCCTTCTGGTGAGTCATAGCTCTGGAGATCGACTCTTCAAATTAGAAATCAACTTTAATTAGTGGGTGTCCACACATGATTTTGAACGAATGACGAGATTAAAGAGGTACTTCTGAGAGCCAGACTTCTAGTTAGGTGGTTTTTAAGTCACTGGTATATGAACAGCAAACCGCCTTTAGAGTTGATTTTACACTGTAAGAAACACGTTCCCACTCGTGCTGTAGGTCGTTGCCACTACTTAAAACTAATTGCATCACTCTGTAGTTGAGCTCTTCACTGACAGACCAGAAGGTCATGACCACAGCGCTGGGTCGTGGTCATCATTACAGCTCTGGGGAGTTGTACAGGGGATGGTGATGTCACCATATGGGGCCCTCCTACACATTCCTGGATTGGACTAAAACCTCCAGCAAAGAAAAATGACATACGACCGCACTGTTAATGGACGCAAATGTCACTGGCTACATTTACACACTCAGCATAAACCTGACATGTTACCCAGAGGACTCGGCTGTAGTGACATCTGTTTTTGAGCATTTTGTGGCACAAATGCGGTCTCTTAATAACATCCTAAACTAGGAAAAATATCATTTTCATGTGGATTTCAGTTTATTTTCTCAGGGAGGGTACTCTCCCGTCTTTAGATTTTATGTCAAATTATTGTAATAAAAAAATCCTACAGCCTGTGTTCATGTCTGATCCCCAACATACACATGAAATCTGATGTTTAGACATTAAGACAACTGAGTTTCTACAGTAAAACCACTTGGCATGTGACATTTCCTCTTTACCACAAAGAGATACGAATCTGAAAGTTTGGACTTGTGTAAATAAACCCTAGTTACAACAACAAATAAAATATCAGATGCGTGTCACCTAAATGGAGGGGAAAAACAGAGATTTGAGTCAGCAGCGCAGCCATAGCGGAGCCATTGTATCCTGTGTCATCAAGATTAACAGCTCCACCGTAGCCTGGATGTAGCCTCTGGGACGGGGGAAGTGTGTTGTGAAGTTATTGTAGTATCTCAATTCATTTCGTGGGAGCTTTTCCAGAGGAGACCCCCGCTGATCACTCCTTCATTCTCATGCTCTGACATGCTGTGCTCACAGAGAGGGAAATCTGTAACCTGAGCGAAACATATCGACCGAGGGGAATACTGAGCAGTGCCACAGCGCTGGTCATCTGGTGCAGAATCTAAATCAAAAGTGTGAATGGGACACGTCAACAGAGGCTGCTGTGGTTCTCCGTCAACTGGCAATAAAGCAGTGTGGCAACAATATGATTTATTTAGGCGCTTGTTGAGGTGATGCTGGCAAAGGTGTGGTTGAGTCATCATCTCTGCAGCTCTTTAATCTGATGTCTGTAATGTGTGTGTGCACGTTCATTATTTATGAGTTGGTTTTGTGTGTGTGTGTGTGTGTGTGCTGTAGTTTGGGAAGTGGTTAGGGAGAAATACTGATTTAATCTGAGATATTTCCTTTAGGTGGGTTGCTATTTACAGAACTACTGTAATGACTTAGAACGCAAACGCCAACAAGCATGCCGATACGCATCGACAAAGCCTGGCCCACGGCCAAGTCTGAGCTTTGGACTGGGTGCACAGACGTGCAGCGTGACCCCCAAATAACAGCAGTATTGTCTGGATTACAAGGCAGTAAGGAGGAGAAACACAATATGAGTTTGGCAGCATTAAAAGCATTTGTTTGTCTGTTGTACAGTGCTGGGCAGTCTGTGGTGGACCTTCACCTGCTTGAATTCAGCCAGCCTGGCACAAACTCCATGCCTGGTCGGCAAATTTTCTTTAGCTGCAGATTAAACCCAGCTCGCTGTGAACCCTGGTGCTGGAGTTTGCGCTGGCTGAATTGAAGTTGCTACAGCTGCTACTGTGAATGTCGTCTCTGCAGCTTCTGCCTGCTCGCTCTTTGTTGAAATAAAAGTCAGAAAGCCTGGCCGGCATATGATATGCAATGCTTTTGGAGCTGTGTCTCATGATATAATCTTTAGAAGTGCATGATTCAACTTTTTCTCGTGGTCAGGTGTTACAAAACTAAACAAAAATCACTATAAATTGTTATATCAAATCGCAATACCCAGCGTCGCCACCTAGCCCTAATATTTACTGTACAAACATAAGGGTGGTGTCAGTCTCTCAACAAGAAAGTGAACATGCATATTTCCTAAAATATTAGAGTCAATCATCCCACAAATGGATTTAGTTTGGCACTTCTTGGAGCAACAGTGTGCTACCACAGCACTTTAGATCAATTCTTACTAACCTGCTCTTTGAAAGTAGTGTCCAACTATCATACTGTGTTCACATGGTGACACACACACACACACACACACACACACACACACACACACACACACACACACACACACACCTTCCTTTACACTCATCAATCATCCTTTTTCCACAGGAGTGTCCTCCAGGATTGAGTCTTAATGTCTGTTATGAAATCTGGACCATGTGTTGTAAACCAATATTAGTTTACAGTCCCTGGGCCTTTCAGCCTAGTTTGGTCCTGTGCCTAAGTACTTCTCAAAATCAAATCCATTTATAATGCAGTGGTGCATGAACATTTGCTTTCCCTTAAAGGCCTGAGCTGGAATCGAAACGGCATCATTAAAATCACCCTGCCGGCTTTGTTATAGCATACGTCATCGTGCTGAGGACATTCTTTGAGTGACTGACTGACCCAGACTCTGGATTTAACTGCATTTTGAAGATATTTACAAACAGGAATAAAATATATCTTTGTTTTCAGTTTCCACTGGAGGCTGAAAGTTGCTCATTTCCCACCGTAAAATCAGTCATCATAAAATTGTTTACACGTTTCTTCAAAATAAAAAATATATATGTTGGGGAATTAATGCAGGAAATATTTATATGAAGATGCAATGCATTTTTCTCACCACTCCCTCCATCTTTTTGATTTTTCTCAACCGCAGTTGAGGGACTGATGGCTCCTTCCCTCAAGCCAAAATCCTAAAATTATGACAGTGATGAGGGAGAAGGTGTGGGAGACATGAGGGGCTCCGCTGGGTGTGAAGTTGTGGTCGACCGGGCTGAGAGGAGAGACTTTCCCCTCAAAT
This sequence comes from Epinephelus cyanopodus, assembly GCA_026686955.1. Classification (NCBI taxonomy): domain Eukaryota; kingdom Metazoa; phylum Chordata; class Actinopteri; order Perciformes; family Serranidae; genus Epinephelus; species Epinephelus cyanopodus. The sequence goes on along the minus strand of CM048933.1, from coordinate 6,200,305 downwards.
TTGCATTATTTAGCTGGATGTCTGCATCGTTAACACATGCTCAAGCAGCTGTCTCTGTGTCAGACATTTTTTTTAAAGGTAGGAATGGAGAGTTAGAGACTGCTGCGTCCCCTATGGTACCATAATCAATCAATCATTCCAGTTTATTGTCATGTTAGCATACATCTCTTTACATGAGAATGAGGGACACATGCAAGAATGAGAGAGCATTTCCAGGGAAAGATGTTCATATTCTCAGGCAGTGTCTGGCCTCTGAGCCATCAAGCCCCAACATCTAGTGGCCAAAGTACATTTTTAAACACCCATGTCAAAACAGCTTATGTCAAAAGAAAAGCCTTAAGAAGAGGCAATTAAATCATCTTAACACAGCTGTTGTTAACTGTGACACATCAGGCAATAAAACGGACATTAACAGAATGGAAATATATATATAGTTTATTCTCTCACAGTCGGTCGTCTCTTTACTTTGTTGTTATCATCTATAGTTGCACAATTAAAACATCATTAAAATGTTGTGATAAGTAAATACATATATTTTTGCTGGCTCACAGTAAAAAGTACATATTTTTAAATAATCCAGATTATATTTAAACCAACTGCTGTTTCTTGTTTTGTATTGAGTTTATATAAAGGACTTTGTAATCAATAACAGCTCCACACTGCTGATTTATTCCCAAGTAAATAACGTTATCCTCATGGTCTTTCTCTCGGCTGCTTGCCATCTGCCTTCCGCTGTCTGACGGTGACACAGACTTTCAAAATAAAAGCGCATCCTAAAGATGATATAGATCGATGTTTTCACTTTGCATCGATGATACTGGATCATTGATCATTGGATTAATGTGTCGACCCAGATAGATGAGTTGTTCACTGTTAAACACTTCATGTTCTTCTGAATCGAAACTTTCAGTCCTGCTGTGTTTAGCTCTGTCAGCCAGCACACCGCAGAGCTCTGCTGCCCACCAGCTGCTAACAGCTAACCTGCTCTCCTTTCATTGATATCAGCACGTAGATTCAGTGGCTTGATTCAGTTTGTCATTTGCTAAGCGATAGTTATACATACATAAAAAACCCTTTTGTCTTAGAGGCTTTTTGGGGAAGATCTCTGTTCATCCCAGACACATTTTCCCTTGTCAGTGGGATGACACTGTGTCTCGAGCCCTGGCAAGCTGGCTACAAATACTGCTCGCTGTATTGTAGAAAATTAAACTAACAGGAGCAAATGAGTCGGGATGTTTGTGGAACTTCAGTGCTGCGTTGGTGAAGGATCTCAGTATGAGGATTTTTAGTAATTAACCATTCTTTAGAGAGGTGATCTCATTGAGACATGCACTAACTGTACGTTCAACCCAGAAGCTTCCAAAGAGTCAAAGTCTCTCGCGGACGCCCAAAAAGCACGACTGTCAATAATATTTGTGGCAGCTTTGGTTGCTCTAGTCGCTCATTACGTGAATCATTGAACGTTTGATTGTGCGTGTCAATTTAAAGGAGCCGCAAAGCGGACTACTGGCTTGAAAGCAGAGTAGTTGCAAAAAGCTCATAGTTGGCCGACAGAAAGTTATGTTTGGTCAATGAAAACAGAAAACGTATGTTATCCCATCCATACCAAGCAAGGAAGACTTGCATGCCAAGTCGCAACTCCTCTATTACTGACTCACCAGACCAACGAACTACCTCTGCGACGTGGTCCCAAGCCTTTTTATTTTGGTCTCTGTAACTGAACAGCGACACATTATAAAGGACTGAGTGGGCACGGACGCAATTAATGAACTTCCATTGTCGGAACAGGTGTGCTGTAGGAAACAAAGTTACATGGCTTGGACCCGCTTCATCGAAGCACGTCAGCATTCTGATTGGTTGTCGCCAAATCACGTCAGAGCTAATTACCATGAAGTTAAACGAGTTTTAACTCCCCTCAGGACTGCTCCGGTTGCTTTGGTCACCCAAGACGCGCGGCTGACGACCAGGTCGCCCAAGTCGCCGGACTCTCATTGAAAATGAATGACTTCCGCTGTTTTGAAAGCTCTGATCGCTGTTGGTTTGATCATACAGTAAGTGGCCACAGGGGGCCACCTATCAGCGAGATTTGTTGGCCACAGAGTAGGTTTTTGTGGCCCCGGACCATTGAGCCATGGTTAGTGTTAAACCCTGGTTTCTCTGGGATCAAGGTGCAACATAAATTACATTATATACACAACACGTGTTTATACTGCACAACACAGTCCTAAGCCTGCATACCTTAGATGTGTGTAAGTTAAACAGTAAAAACAAAATGAAGTAGTAAAACTTTAACATTGAATTTCTTCATGTGTTTCCATGAGACATAACAGCAAAAGAACAGAAGAGTGAGAATTTGAGAGAGATCAGACAGATGCATCATTAGTTTGAAAGCCTGCCAGGGGTTTTCTTTATCACTCTGTACACATGCAACGGCTGTGATTATTTTGGGTGTCGTCATGTCTTTGCATTCAGGTATGCTTATGCAAGCGTATGCACGCACTGTGTGTTTGCGAGCGTTTCTACATCACCTCGAGGACGTGTTTCGTATCCACCCTGTGGGGTTTCCCTGCACAGACCCCTCCCTGACGCCGCACCCAGGAGAGAAGACAAGAGAGCAAAGGAGGGTCCCTGCCTGACAGCACCAGCGAATGACTCCCTCCAAATGCTATGCAGGGTGACATCTGCAAACCATAACAACCCCCCGAAAATGTGATACAAAGAACAGGGCCACAGCCTTTTCCTGCTCTCATAATGAGGCCACGGGATAAGCATCTTCACACAGAGAAGAGGAGAAAGAGGAGAGGCTCCTTGAAGTTCAACCCCGGTGTCAGCTTTGTTTTACGCAGATGAATTAATAAGACGTCACTTTTTTGCTAAACATTTATATTACACCTCAGTGCGTGTAATTACAATGCGTGACACACACCATAAGCATCATTGTGTTGAGCGATTCAGTATGTTGGTCCTGAGTTTTCCCAATTGTCACCTTTAACCCGGGATGTTATTTATCAAAATTATTTCAAACTGTTGCTCTTTTGCACTCTTGCTGAGCTCCACTTCACTTGGACAAATATAGGCTATTATTACACTCAGGTCCTGATACAATCTATCTGAATGAGTAGTGAGCTCGGAGGAAATGTACTCTGCTTCATGATGGCATGGCCTCTACAGTTCCACCAACCCCCCTCCATCATTTGTTCCCATTGTGCTGGTGCGTCGAGTCATGGCAGATTTGGGGCCGGGGCAGTCCTTAAATAGAGGCTGGCTCCTTCAAGGATCAACTCCATCAGACGCCAAAGCAGCCTGAGGACTTACTGGTTCACAGCCATAATGGTGGAACATGGAGACCAGTTTACCCCAGCTGTGTGTTTACTGTAAAACAACTGATAAAATCCAGTACACCTGGTCTAGTCAAACATAAAATGCTGTGTGAATACCTGGACATCAAGCTGGAAAAATGGCTTATAAATAATATTGCAGTATTTTTAGGCTATATCGCGAACACAACATATATCTCAGTATTTAGAAATCTCCTCCTAACTATGGTAGACTACTAAAATACTAAACTACTGAATAAACTACAGGTAGAATAAAGTTATTAAAGAAGCTAATTTTATATAATTTAGTTAAATAAAGTACTGTTATAAAAAAGTTGAATAAAGCATTGTTACAATAAAGTTAAAAAAAAGTACTGTTATGATAAAGTTAAAAAAAAAAGTGGTTACAATAAAGTTAAAAAAAGTAGTTATGATAAAGTTAAATAACGTAGTGTTATAAAAAAAAAGTTAAAGCATTGTTACAATAAAGTTAAATAAAGTACTGTTATGATAAAGTTAAATAAAGTACTGTTGTGATAAAGTTAAAGCAGTGCTATAAAAAAGTTGGAAAGAGTGCTGTTATATTAAAGTTGAATAAAGTACTGTTATGATAGAGTTAAATAAAGTAATGTTATAAAAAAGTTCAATAAAGCACTGTTACAATAAAGTTTAAAAAAAGTACTGTTATGATAAAGTTAAAGTAGTGTTATAAAAAGTTGAATAAAGCATTGTTACAATAAAGTTAAATAAAGTACTGTTATGATAAAGTTAAAGTGCTGTTTTAAGTTAAACAGTATTGTGGTAATAGAGTAAAATATAACATTATATAAAGTATTTTTAGAGTAAAATAGATTAAAGCAGCCCCCTCGTCTTTAGACAAAAGTGTTGATGTTTTTGATTTGAACTTCTGGTCGACAGATAACTGTTATTAGTAGCAGAAAGTCAAACTGTAACTGAGGTGCCTTTAAACAACTACCAGCTCTCCAGTTCATATATTAATCATATTAATGTTTAATGGTGCTCCGTGGTCACAAAAGGCAACAAAATAGTTGCAGTCTGGGAATAGTATAACTTGTCAAAGGTTAAACTGTCATTGCAGCGCCATTAAAATTAAGGATTTGTTCACTGTGAACACAAAAATAACAGCTCTCCGACTCATATATTAATAATTGTGAACTGCATTGGTGCTCCATGGTCGTGAAATGTGAATAAATTATGGAGGTTTGGAGCCCTGCTGGTACAACAACACACGCTTTGCCTGCTCGCACACTGTTGCCCAGGAGAAAGTGGTCTGGCTGGGTGGGGGAGTGTATTTGGCGCATCATGTTTGTGAGTCTTTTGTGTGTGTGTGTGCATCTGTGAGAGGGACAGAGCAAGAAAGAGTCTTGTGCTGGTGGCTTAAAAAAAACAGATGGGACAATTTATACCTGATGTTCGTGATACAGTCATTTTACAAATACCACATGGAACAAGTGTCAGTACATGAAGTATAATCGATACATCGCCCACCCCTACCTGGATATTTCAGAGGTATGACTAAGATTTAAAGCTGCCGGGACATTTGGTTTCAACTTGCACAGAGTGCCTGACAGTTCATAAAGTTCATAAAAGATCTAGAATATCTGATATTAAAGGGGAAAAAGAGCCTGCAGACCTCAAATCTGTGCAAACTAACCCCACATATAAAAGCTTATAAAAGCGTACGAGCCGTCATCCCCTGTGAAAGACACAGTGATATTCAATCAGACTGAACTTGGATAAAGTTTGCTCATATGACCCAGAGAGGGAGTCGACCAGATGTCTTATCTCTGTTAAGTCAGTTGAGGATCAGTGTCAGAAATGCCAGCACGCTCCACCAAAGCCCCCTGGCGAGTCCCGGTGCAACCCTACCTCGATGGCCGACTTACAGACAGCTGAGGAGAAGCTCCGCCGCTCAGACTTCACCTCGGCTTCCTCTCCCATTTCCTCCTCTGTTGCCATTTTTGTTGAACACGTGTAATTGCGGTGGACTTTTCCCCTTTTCCTTCTCTGGCGAACAGGGAAAGCCCTGTGGATTCATAGGCATTGAACCCTAATTGGGCTAATGGCGGTGGTATATCTAAATTACCTCCCTCCATCCGTGAGGGTTTGCTGTGTTTATGTCTGCTGCACAGGGTAAACCCCCACCCCGTCCTGTCATTTATCGGGGCACTTGTTTGTTGTAGAATGCAGCTCCAGAGCAGATCTTTATCGGCGTGGCCAACTGACCTGTCTGGCCCGTGCAGACAGTAAAACACAGTACTGAGTTTTTTTTAAGCCTGCATTTAGTAACTGCTGTTTCACCAGAGAGGTCTCTCCCTGAAAAGTTTTGAAAGGTTTGAAACAGCCATTTAACATTGTTTGGACTGCGGAAGTTGTATGTTATTGAAAAACAACCAGGAACAGTCTTTAACCTCTTCAGCTCCACCCATCTCTACCATACACCCATTATTTCTTCTCTGTGGGAGACGGGATCTTAAGGGGGAGGTAGCAGGTCAACAGTATGTGCCACATATCAGTGGTATCCATCATCTGACAGCTGGGAGCCTGAAGATTAATGTGAGATGCTGCTCAGCACCATGTGTCAAGTTTTTCTAGTCATAAATATGTAATAAACATTAGTTTATTTAGGTGCCTATTCAAACTTTGAAAGTTTGACACAGATTTGGTGCTAGATTAAAGTGTTTTTAACCACTGGAGAATTTATGAAAATGGTCAAAAATCCCTCCAAAATAACAAAATTAGGACACAAAGACCCCGAGGAACACCACAGAAAAATTTGGTTTCAGAAACTTTTGTCTCATTCATGTGAACATGATATCTCAAGAACACCTTATGGGAATTTCTTCAAATTTGGCACAAACCTTAACTTGGACTCAAACATCAAGTGATTAGATTTTGGGTTGTCCAAAGGTCAAGGTCATTATGACCACATCTGTCTCACTCTTGTTAATGCAGTACCTCAAGAACACTGTAAGGAAATTTCTTCAAATTTGGCACAAAAGTTCACTTGGACTCCTCAATGAACTGATTGGATTGACTGTTTCTGTCTCATTTTGGTGAACACAAATGTCCACTTTGACAGAAGAATAAACTGATAGGAATTTTGTGGTTGAAGGTCAAAGGTCAAGGTCAGTGTGACCACACAGAATATGTTTTTGGCCATAACTCAAGAATTCATACTAATTATGACAAAACTTCACTGTCTAACTTCCCTGTAACATCATAATGTCACGCATAAAACACTTTTCTGGCCATGACTCAACATTATATGTCAGGAACAGAAGGGGATATATTTCGTCAGATACTTGGTGACACTAATCTTGGTTGTCCACCTTGAAATTGTGCTGACTGTACTGTATATGTGAGAGTCATTTCTAGTTTCCTATTATTTTCGAGTCACTCTAATGCACCACCTGACCTGGCATCTTGGGAACCTTTAATTAAAGGCAGGTGTGCTGAAGTGAGCATGGAGCATGGAAGACGCCACAGGTTTTAATCTTTAACCGCCGTGCGTTCACTTAGTCTGATAAGGTTGTTCAATACCCCATTGATTTGAACTTTGTTTTTGCAAAGGACTGTTTATTTGGGGATTTTTTTGTTTTCATGTTTTTTGAACATGGCAGTTAGCTTCATCTCGCAGCTCTCTACACATCCTGCAAATCAGTCAAATCTGAAACAAACTGAAGCATCTGGATCATCAAACAGTGAGTAAAACTAAACCAAAAAGGTGAGTTCATCATATCTCCTGTTATGGCGTCTGTGGGCGGATATTTTTGAACTTATTTCGAAGCTACAATAGTATAGATTGTCTGTGCTGCCGGGGGAAAATGTGTGTGAATCATCCATGTTTTCACAGACATTGATGTAAATTGGAAGAGAAGCTTGACTGGTGCGGTATACAACCACAGGGCGGTAATTCTAGTTATATAATGAATACTTCTTTGTTTCCCTGGCACAAAATGGGGAATAAATAACATCAAAAACAAAATAAACAACAACTAAAACATCTTTGAAATATCTGCATTGATATTGGCCTAGGATTTCACAATCACTGCATCCTTTCTATGAAAACACAGAACTGACGAACATAAAAAGAACTTGAATAAGAGATGACTGCTGTCATAGATTTAAAGGTTATAGTTTGACATTGTGGGAAATTTTCAAATTTATTTAAATGTGCCATTTTAACCCACAGCACCACCTCTTGTTTTCAGCATTGTTGCTGAGCTCCCAGATCACAGCATTTAACTTGGCAAGTACAGTGTTTTATTATTAGCAACAGAATCAGTGGCCAAAACTATGAAAATAAGATCCAAGTTGCAATAAACTGGGATTTTTCTTTTAGAGACCTTACATGTTATTTTGTCTTGAGGCAAATTTATTTAAAAAATTTAACACCTGGCAAGAAATACTGCAGTTTATGTGATGTATCATTTCTTTTATGCCTTTTCTGCTTTTCCCAAGTGTGATTAGATCATATTTGTTAAATTCAAGGCCAAATGACAAAGACGGAGTAAAGCCAAGATAGTTTAAAAAAAAAAAAAAAAAACCCACACAGTTCAGGGAGTCATGGTCCAGGGTTTTTCTACTCTTGACATCCACTGTGCGTTTTATGACATGTTATTGTTCTCCTCCACAATGAATTAAGAAGGAAAAACAAAGAGAGGGCAGAAATGTGTCTTCCAGACTCCGAGTTCCCATCGAACAGAAGTCATGTTTATAAACCAGCACTCTGAATACTAACCCAAATAACACTTCCGACCCCGACGAGAATGAAAACAAAACTCTGAGAAGGAATCGCTGGCCATCCCGCCGTTTTCTTCCCTCAGGAAAAGCCGCCGCTGCCTCTCCCTCATAACTTCACTGTTGCATGTAACGTACTCCTGCCAGTGAGGAGGAATAGTTGCACTGACAGATGGGATGTGTAGGCCCGCATCAGCACACCCTTATCAGGCTGCAGAGTCACATCCTCCTGCAGTGCCTGCCTGTGACCTGAGGTGACCCCTGGCTGCCCCTCCTCTCCACAGGATCCATGTGAACACACTCTGCCTCCATGAATCCTGCTGTTGACACCAGGAGTGGTGTTGAGGGAAATCCTTGGTAATAGAGCGTGTTAAAGCAAACTGAGGACAGAAGAAAAGGACTTTTTGTTTGATTTTGTCTCAGTTGCATTCAGAGCTTCTCTCACCAGCACAAGCCCACTTCCTCTTTCACTGCTACTTTGGGAAGACAAAGAAAACACCCGAGGGCTGGAGTCCCTTTTCCTGCCCTCGTCTTGTCAATCTAATGAGCCCTAAACCATACAGATTCAACATGACAGTGAACACCACTGGTAATAATGCATGAGATTTTGCTTTGCAGTCTGCTGCAGCAATGAAAGAGTGACAGCAGGTATTTCGACAGATGATTCGAGTGGAAAGTGGAAAGGGTATGAGAGGAGAGGTGGAGAAAAGAGGAGTGGAGATGAAATGAGACAAAAGGAAAGGAGACGAGAGGAAGGGACATGAGAGGAGACAAGGTGAGTCAAGACGAGAGGATGGGAGAGGAGAGGAGGATAATAGATGATTGATGAAAGGAGAAAAGACGGACTTCCAAAAATTAGACAAGAGGACAAGAGGGAGATGAGATAAAAAGAGAGGAGAAAAGACGAAAGGAAAACAGGAGAGGAAATGAAGAAATGACACAAGAAAAGGATACAAGACGAGGAAATTAAAGAGAAGTGGAGATGAATAAAAACTACTTGAGAGACAAGAAAGAACTAGAGATAGAGGAGATAATGAGACCAGAGTTACTGTAATCACATCACATTTGTCAGTAACACAGTGATGTAACGCATTAACTAAATTCAGCTACCACATTAAAATGACCATTATGTCTTTACTTGTAATACATAAGTTCTTCAATTATCTGCATAAGGGTCAGACAGAAAAAAAAAAATCATTGTTCCAACAACATCGCCATCAAGTGTGTCATTGGAGAGGGTCTTCAGTCTGTGCAGTCGGCACTGACTCCAAGAAGAAACAGGTTGTCTGACAAACCACTTGGGGATCACCTGTTCATGAGCTTTAACCGCTGCCTCAGTGAGAAACACGACAGATAAGCTGGACTAGTCTGCTACAAAGCCACGGTTTGTAGCACGGCCGTTAAATATAGTTCATATGCCATTAACGTGTTTTCAGATCATTAAAAAAATTATTTTTCTGGTTGACGTATTACATCACAGACCAAACAGTCGACAAACAAGCTAGCAGTTAGCTAGCAGCAAACTGGTGCTGATACAGCATGGACATTTCTCCTTGTCCGTCAAAAAATGCAGGTCTCAGGATGTAGATTTTTTAAATTCGATCTTATACGATTTTAGTTGGACGAATGTCATCTAAACTTACTTACTGACCTGCCCGATAATCAACCAAGTTCTTCCCAGTCTGCAACAGAATGGTAATTTATATTTGTTTTTTTCAACCAACAACAAAAATGAATGGCGCTAGTGCTTGTATAGTGTTTGTAGGGGCGGGGCTTATGCTAAGGGTTGCTCTATGGCGTCATCAAGCACACAGAAACAGTGAAAAACAGTATAACGGTCCAGTCTTTTCATGTCTTCAACAAGTGTTTTCTAGCATGTATAATGTGTTTAGATGTAAATCTCCAATTTTACTTCACCCCGACTTTAAGGGATCGTTTATGCTCAACGTTAGAGGAAGAATTCTGTCCATACTCTGCATTCATTGTGTCTGTATTTGTGCGTGTTTTCTGAAAGCTTACGGATATGGAGGAAATAGAGCAATGCCACCAGAGATCGTGGAGGCGGTGTAGCATATATAAAGTGAGATTCACCCGTAGGACACAACGAAGAAATTTAAATCACGGCAGAACGTCTACCTTTCGGGATGTATGTATATAATGGACGCACAAACCACTGTCGTTTACAATACTGCCTTTGTTTAATAGTACAATATTATGCCCTACTGAACCATCGACTCATTTGACTCAGCCTTCTAGTACCATCTGTTGACTGTGTCTATGCCATAATAAAGGAAACATGGAAGTATGAAGGTGGTGACGTTTACAATGTTTGAAACAGGACATGTCTATTTTTTGCACGTAAAAGGAGTACAAATGGGTCTCACGTTAGTCATCATCTCATGATTTTAGGAAGGCTAGTCTCTTTAGGCCTACTGATCATATTTGTTCTATGCTGTGTTGGGAAGGTCAGCCTCTTTTATATTCTGATATAGTTTCATTTTAAGGCAGTTAAAGCCTCCTGCAGTACCATCTTGGTTCCCCGGAGCCTTGTTTCGCGCTATATGTAAGGTTTAACGTTATGTTACTGTGAACTTGCAATTACCTGACAATGTGTTTCAGGCATCGTAGCAGATGACGTGGTAATGAAGGGGGGAATGAGTGATGAGAAAGAGACAAGAGGATATAAAATGACACGAGACGAGATGAGACAAGTTAAACAAATAGAGACAAGACTAGAAAAGAGAAGATATGAGACAAGACTAAAGGAGACAAGTCTAAAAGAGAGGACATGAGATGAGAAGAGGCAACAGGAGACGAGATGTTATAGGAAGAGACTAGAGGAGTTGAAACAATAGGAGACGAGATGAGACAAAAGGAGACAAGTGTCGAGAGGACAGAAAAGGAGCGCAGAAGTGTTTGAAAACTCATTTTCGTCCTCTTCCTCCCTCCTTGCTTCCTCCTTTGCCTTCTTTTCCTCACCCCCCACCCCCCCTCTTCATTTCCTTGCTCCCCAGTGCCCGGCCTGGTCCAGGTCGAGGAGTCCTGGAGCGAAGGTCTGCCTCAGAACCTGCGAGGTCGGCAGGAAAAGGTGATTGAAACCATGTGAGATGAAGCAAGCTCTGGAATCAGCTTTCCATATGAGCTAACCCCCGAAACCTTAGCTGACAAAAATCTGGAGAGGATGAAGAGGTCCCAGCGCTCCGCCCGAGCATAAATAGAGACGCAAACAAAAAAAAAGTAAAACCAACAACCCTATACATGCACTGCTGGAATGAATTTGCTTGTATACTGAACACAGGTGCCGATACACAAACTAGATACACATACACTGGACACAAGCGATAAAAGACATTTGATCAAAGTGACATTACTAACAGACTCTGGTATCAATTTTACACCCTTGTTTGCTGTCGTGACAACGCACCCTGTACTTGGCGATTTTGTACCTGGGTTTCCAAAACATTACAGACACGTCAGATGCTATATTTGTACCACAGCCGGTGGAGGCAGTGACGTGTGATGTAGAGTGTTAGGAATGTGATGAAAGCGTTTCCATGAGATTCCTAACGAACTGAAACGCCACAAGATTTCTGTAAGCCCTGTGTCATCGTTACCAAAGGTGGGAGATCCATCAATTACACATGCGCGTGTGTTTGTGTGTGTGTGTGCACGCGTGTGCCACAGTGGAGGCTTTAAATCTTTTACACACACACACGCTGCCCAATCTCCTTTGTTTATTTGTTTAGGGTGTAACTCTGAAACCATGGTGCCGGGCCACACAGAGCCTCAGTTTCAAATGGCAGGCAGACATACCAATCCCCGTATACTTTGTCTTACGGTATTTCCCTCCTCTTTTTCTCTGGTCTTATTGTTTCGGAGTCTGTTGCTCTTTTCCACACACACACACACGCACACACACACACGCAGGCCTACATATACAAACACACACTCACTGACAGATGAGAACTGGCTTCACTGGAGCTGGCGAAGCAGCACTGCAGCTCTGCTAATCACACTCAGGCACCGCTCTCTGTGAACTCAACTGTTCCAGCGGCGTGGCCAAACTCCCATCTCCATCGCCACTGCGCCGCCGCCACCTTCTCTCTTCTTACGTGTCAAAAAAAAAAGAGAAAAACCTGCCATCGACAAAAAGTATTGCAACAGAGCAGGAGTAATGGTGTCATGTCTAACAAATTAGCCGAGCCTTTGAAGTTTTACTCTGGGTGGCCTGTGCCTATCAATTACAGCTCTCATCATGCAGAAAATATTCTGGCTTTTGACAGTATTCCTAAGAAGCTGTTTACATGCCTAATAAAAATTAATACTCCACTAATATTCCTGTTTACATGCAGCCATGCATACTCCAATTAACGTACCCTAACATGACGTTTATCATGTGTAGGACAGCTGGAGACACTTGACTTTTTGCGTCTTGCATCAGATAGGATTTTCTCATAGTTTCCTACCGGTGGTGGACTTGTGCTCACTATTTCTTTCCAGCAACCACGTTCCTGAAAAGGTTGGTGTTAATAATCCTGTTGATATTCAAGTCTTTAATAATGCTTAAAAGTAGGTGTGTTTCTCCGTCCCACTAGAAATGTGAGCTTTTTTTGGGCATGCGTCTCTACACCAGCCTTTAATCTGTTGGTGAGTTGGTTTGTTTACAACGTATCCATGACACAGAGCTGGGCGTTAACAGATGAGAGGTTGTTTGTTACAAACTGTGAAAGAAACCCCAGTTGAGATGCATGATTTGAATGCGCTGTATGCCCAAATAATGTTATTAAAACCCAAATAATACCAACATATCCCACATCTTAATGGGGAAATGCTACACTACAAACAGAATGTTGTTTACACAACCTGTATAAAATTCAGAATATTGTCATATTTGTAGTAATAGGGATTATTTATTAGTGTGCATGTAAATGTAGCCAATGTGTCATGTCTGTGAATTGAAAAGTAAATACTTTATAGTTTGTTTTTTAGTAGCGTGGAATGTGCATATGTCAGGAGGTTAAACATGAAAATTACTGACAAATTGAAGAAGGGCAAATGGGTAAAATGGTAGTGTTCATCTGGGTATGCGAGTGAATATATATGTGTATCAGGGTTTCTGTTTGGTACCTGTCTAAGTGTCCTGGAAGATTTCAGTGTCCTGGACAAATAGGAGAAATTCTGGTCAAATATTATGTCTTTATTGAGCTTGATTTTAAGTAGGAAGTAGGGCTTAAATGTGTCAACTGAAATAATTCAGTACCAGGTGGTGTTGACACTTCTCCAGTCAAACAATATGTGCGTTTGCTCCTTTTTGGGTTAGGGGTCTGATCCCCGACTTTCCCAACTCCCTGCTGGATCAACAAACTTTCTGTTGCTGCCTCTGCAGGGCTGCTCTCCTACCAGCAGTCAGTCAGTTCAACATCCCCCCAGTTAGCATGAGCTAACAAAACAACAGCAGCTACCATCTGACACCAGGCCTTCAAACCATCCCAGCAAGCTTACAGTGACACAGAAATGGCTCGACTCTCTCGTTAAACCAGTTTATCACGTTAGCCATGTGATGCAAACAGTTAGCCCTGTAACTGTGTGTGTTTGTGTGGTTCGGCGGACTGTTTTTTGAATGATACCGAACCCTATAAACATGTCACCAAACAGTTGCTTATTCAACCATCCAACTCTGTTTTGGTCTCCGCCAGCTCCAGAGGGAAATATGTAGCTCTTTAGCTGCTAAATGCTCCACTGTGTTCACCAGCTATTTTCTTAATTTGTCTGCCATCTTGTGCTGGACCGATATCAGGTTTTTGAGCTTTTTTTTTTTTTCTGAAAGTAATGTGCTCAACAAATGCTGAGGTGTTTTGAGCGAAGGGGAACTGGAGCTCCCTGTGGGTTCATCACTACAAGCAACTTAGTTCACATTTCACACAGTCATTCCCATTGTTGTATTTAAGTTTTGATTAGTACAGCATTAGCAAATATAGAAAAAGTAAGTGTGACCTTGTGGCAGCCTACGGTTTGGTGGTACCAACTCACCATCACCTAGCTTAGCCCTAGAAACTGCACACAAGGCTCCAGGACTCCCAGCCTCACAGTGAAGCTGTGGTTCCTGAGCTCTTACCAGAACCCAACTTTGGAGTTACTGGCAGGGGTATTGTCCCCGTCTGCAGCCCCTGTGGCAGGATAAATCAAAACTTCAACCTTGGACAGTGTCATATTGCTTACTTCTCAAGTGTCAAGTTTCTAGCTCTTCAAGTGTATTTGTTTGGCCTTTATTGTCAAGCCTGTCTTGGTCAAACACCAAACCACTTCCAACAGATACCAACAGATCCTCAAGTTTGATCATTGCGGCGTACCGCCATGTAACCAGCCCAGGTTACACAAATCACATCTGTGGTCAAGTGGTTAATCCACCAGGTTACCCCCCCCTCTCTCATCCTCAACCAGAGGATTAGTTCAAGATGGTTTGAATCAATTTGGGCTCTCTTAAAGTGGTCGGCTCTCGGTTAACCACGACACAACATGTGGTGCAGTCCCCCTTCAGCACAGGGAAGCCAAGGACCGCAGGGCTGTGGCTGTGTATTCCTGGGAGAAAGAGGAGGGAGAGAAATACTGACATGTTGGCTGATGTTTCACAGAGGGTGTGTATGTGGCGTTTTCTGCATCAAGGTCATCAAACGCAAACAATGTGATGCATGTACACAAGGAAATAACAAGTTTCTAATTTTAAGGACGGGGATTTCTTTGAAGATACTGACATAAAGCCGTATATAAATATACACTTATATTCCAGTTGAGAACACGTCTGCTGTTTGTTTGCATCACTAGGCTTAACCAAAGATGAAGCTGAACCAGATCACATCCTCCTAATGATGCTTTTTATGTAAGAAACTTAAACCTCCTGCTGATACTGTGAAGGGTACAGTATTTTCTTCACATATAGCACAACATATAATGAGCACTCTGCAGTCGCCGTGAGGCAAACTGCATCCTGTAATGGGTTCACTAGAAGTCAGTGATTTCCCCCTCAGTCTTGGCATGAGCAGAGGGCATTGGGTAATGTGTCTGTCTCTGAGTGTTCATGTGTTCCTGTGGGTATTTCTTGTGTGTCAGCGTGGAGGTGGGGCCGCCATAAGTTCGGAGGGGAAGTCAGAGCGAGCTCACTGCTAAGAAGGAAAAGTCTCCCTATCAGAGGGAAAACAAGCGTGATTGGAAGTCAGCAATTACCATGTTGGAGATAACGAAACAGGGAGAGATAAGAGTGCTACGATTTAGCTCAACAGGCAAATCCCCCGTAGGCTTCTGTGAATGCAGCTCCACACGCATAGCACACGCAGACTTCATAAACAGACACAAGCCCTGTGTCTTTAACATTCTTTCACTCTGAGAAAGATCAGGCTGGATTAACATATTCCCTCATTAGCATGCTTTATTCAGCAGGAACTCTGGTTAACAAGACCTCAGACTAAGTCAGCACTAAAAGGGAACTTTCAATTTGGTCCAACAAACATATTTAATCTGCTGCTGGGAAGCCAGTGAGGGATCACATTCGTTTTACTGCACCACTGACCTCACTTGGTTGGCAATGTATAAAAGAGTTTGGGAACTGATGGGATAGCAGGTGATAGCATGAGTGAAAGTGTCGGATAGGGTTAAGGGATGTTAGTTACTGTAAATTTTAACCAGTAACTAAGCAGTTAATTTTAAAGAAAAAGATGTACAACGACGGGAAATACAAGAGGCCTTTGCTTGTAGTCTGGCTTTCCATTGACTCAGTGAGCTACTGTTTTGCATTTCAAAGCACTATCCATTTAGATGTGCGTATTTTAAATGTTTTGTGATAAATATTTTGCTTTTTACTTTCTGTTTGCTTTGAGGACAGCGGGCTAGCAGCGTTAACATGCAGAAACATAGTGCCCACTCCCCAAACTTGGGTCTCCACATGAATCATGGTGGCCAACCTCCGGTCTCCTAATAGGTAGCCGTGGTGAGTAAGTGGTTTCATTTTGAGCTAAAACCCCTTTAGTATTGTTAACCATGTTAGCACCACGAGCCGTGTTGACACAGCTAATGGTACTACCGATGAGGAGGTCTGTGGCTCATAATTGGGCCCCTTATTCACCGGAGTGACCTGGGAGGAGACCAGAAGTGGCCACCATGTTCCCACATGGAGCGCCAGATTAAAAGTAAAAGCCTCTTGTACTTCACGCGATTTTGCACCTTTTTCTTAAAAATTAGCCTAACTGTTTAACTAAGGGTGGGCACCACGTTTCCGCAGCGGTGCTGTTCAGTGGGACGGTGTTACTAGCAGTAATGGATGAATGAGCATCGCTGCTAGCTAGCTTCCGCCAAACCAACGTGGTACACAGTGCAGTAACGGAGGAGTAGTAAGATTTACCAATTGACTAATGTGTGATTGGTCAAAAATATTCTTGATGCTTAACGGTTAACCAATGACATCCCTAGAAGGGTTGCAAAAAGTCGGAAATTTTCTGTAAATTCACGGAAATTACCAAGGGGACGTTAACCGTGGGAATTTGGGAATTTTAAAATAAAAATCATAGCTTTCAATAGTGAACTTGTTTTGGGGGGAATACAACAGTCCCTCATTAGTTAACTTGCTAGCTAGCTCACCACATGACACGTTTCACATTGTATGTATTTGACAATTTATTTTGCAGATTAATTTAATATATCTGCTTATGATATGATAAAAGTTTTTTTTTTCTGTCTTCCATCTTATCCATTTTTAACTTTTACAAGATCAATTAGTGTATCTTTTTATTCTTAATTTGTTTGCCAGATGTTAAGGTAGCCTACACTTATCACTGCTCTTTACAAACAAAGTTTGTATGTTATTGTATTGTGGTCTACAGTGAAGTCATGAAATCCCTCCATAATGGTGCTGGAGCGGGTCTGAAAGTAACTCTCTTAAATGTCATTTTTCTCAGTAATTGTGTTTGCTGTACAAATACAGACGTACTCAGGAAGGGCTGTTTATGGGTGTTTCAACAGCGAACCTAACTCTACTGTGAAATCTGATTTTAATCTTGAAGCTTGTTTTAAATGTTTCCTCAATTGTTTAAACATTATTTTTGATATTAATCGCTTCTTAACATAATATTGTTAAGGCTGGTGAAACTACCTCAGCTATTGTGCAACACTGTTAGTTTTGAAAAGGTGCCATATTGCTTTTCCCAAATATTTAGGCGTGTGTATTGAATTATTTGGATTACGTTGTCTATTATTTAATAAGACATTTCTATGAACAAACAGTTATACCATTAGAGAGAAATGTGTGTGTGTTTGTGTGTGTATCTGGTGTGTACCTATGAATATAATATTTAGCTGTGTGTGTGCAGCACTTTGTGTATCTGTGTCACAAACACAGAGTTTCTGTTGGCGTCCTGCCGCTTCTCTCTGCCAGAATAACCACACACTTAATCTCTCACTCTTCTTCTTCTGCTGCTCTCCCTCTCCCCTTTCTTCTTCTCTTTGTCTCTGCGCCGTGAATGCCAGCCCCTTCATCAAAGACAAGAATGTCTCCGAGCATTATATGTAAAAGAAGACTCTTGCTCCTCCACAGCGCACAAACAACCAGGAGTTGTTGTCGTTATATCACTTTCTGGCCCAAAAGTCACAAAGTTGCTTCTTCTCTAATCCACGATTTTATTGTTCCTCATCGTGTTTACGTCCTCACCGAGGTCAGGCGGAGGTTGAAGGTTCTGATCAGCTTTTTATGATGAGCTCCGTCCTTGCATTTTGGCCAGCGAGTGTGCAAGTGCAGACAAGCTTTGAAACAGTCTGCCATTTTCCTCCGAGCAGCGACATACCCGACAAGCAAAGCATAATTCAAAACACAATAAATCAAAGTGGATTTAAATGGGATCACGATAAGAGGAAAGGAACTACTAAAAGCTTGATTCTCAGGCCCAGTGAGTTATGGACTGTCTGGTTTGACCGAGAGCAGCGGTCTCGATCCTGAATCTGTATAAATAATCATCGGGAAAATTAGGACTACTTGAGTATATAAGGTATCGGTCAAGGCTGTGAGCACCATATGTTTCCAAGCGACGCTGAATAGCAGCGGTGTTACGACCCGAGTCAGAATGTAAAGAAGTGTTCTTTTGACATGACAGCTGCAACAGATTCACAAAACAGACAAACACCTGTTAATATCTTCCGCGAGCCAGCGGAGGCTTTTCATTGCACACAAATAGCAATAAAGGGATTCACGGCCTCGCAAAATCATGACGCATGTCAAGCTGACATCTGAGTATCTGAAACATGATTGGGCCGTGATTTCTTTACAGCCAGCCGAGGCTGTTACTATGTTCATGCACCTTCTGCTGCTTCTCTGCAGATCCATGTGGGCTTTGTTGCTCGCTGTGATGGATTTAGGTCTGCACTCTGTAGTGGTGATACACTCATCTGGCCAGCACAGAGTGTAGCTGGGTTCACACAAGGTGCTTTAAGAGTATTGAGAGGAAAAAAACTCTGGAATACCTTGAAGTCCTTGAAATTCACATGAAACATATAATGCTGTCTTATATTTTTACCAAAGTTTTGTTTATCAGTTTATACAGTTATGCCCAAGAAATAGTGTACTAACCCTTTACTTAAGATGAAAGGCATTGATTTCTTCATTTATTATGTTTAATATACATTTACATTTTAAAATTAATCATATGCTTTGAGTGAAGTCTTTAAAAATAAAGCACAACTGTGTAGAAAACGTATTTCATTCTGTAATGTCAGTATTAACCCTGCATACTGTGAGGTAGGGACACACCAATTTATCAGCCAAGCCACTGGCATTGGCTCTTATTCACCTTGTTGCCTGCCATTGGTCTATTAGCAAACAAGGTGACGTTCACAGACGGCAGTGGACGATGTTCTTCTGTTGTGTTACATCAATTTTGTGCAGGCTTAAAAGCAGGGCTTCAAATTTGCTATGTCCTGGGGACAGTAAAAAAACATTCTCTCTCTCTCTCTCAAGAAAAAAAAAAACGGACCGGGATCTCATTTAAAAAGCAGAGCATAGGATCGGTATGAGAACCATACGTCCAGACAAAAGCCAAAAATGGCGTGTGCTAAAAAATATTTGCCAATTTCTACAATTAGGCTTTCACCTCAGCATCTGCGTCGCCAATCTCCCATGTGCATGCATGGGTCAAAGTTTCTCCCATCAAGTCTGGTTTTCTATATCACAACTTTTGCGTGGCAAGTGGTGTACGCCTCTTCCAGGCCTCGGTTAGCGTGTACGCAATGTTTATAAATGAGACCCCAGGTGATTTAAACTGGTAAAAACACTGAACTAAGCTGTTGCTTCCTACTCTGTTTGGCACATCAGGAATAGGCGGCTCGCCCAGCACCTGCTAATCTGTGCTCGCCTTTGACTCTTATAACTTAAGATCCAGATGTTTAGGAGGTTTTTACAGGGGGCTGAGTTGTCCACAGAGGTAAAAACACTGAATAAAGCAGTCTCACGTTATAAATCAATGTTTTTCTGATGCTTCTTTATAGAGAAAGATACTGGTTTGTCCGTTCCGGGCTACTGTAGAAACATGGTGGTAACTCAAACATACCGATTCTTATAGGTTTTTTTACACTATTGAAAACATACTTATTATATTAAATTCCATTTCTGCTGATATATCCCCCTAAACTCAACACATTGGACCTTTAAAGGTTGTTTCATAAGTGTATAAGATTGAATCTGCTCCTTTAAATATGGTGAAATGAGGGACTGACTGACCAGTTCAGTCACTTTTTTATAGTTAAGATTTATTTTCTTGGCCCCAAAGTGGGAATAAATAACCACAATATTGAAATCAACAACAACAAAAATTTTGGTACTGGCTATTGGCCAAAAAGTTACTTTAAACATCCGAATTGGCCCAGAATTTCACGGTCAGTGCATCCCTAACTGTGAGGTACACCTCTTACAAAACAATGAATTTATCCAGTATGATTTTAGTGGAAACGTCTGTAGAAATCATAACAGGAAAACAAATTGAGACGAAACCGTGGTGTGTTCCCAGCTGATGTTTCTTTTTCCATCTTATCACTGCCTTTACATCTATGAGCAATGGGTTATACGCGGGCCAACAAGCCGGGATCAGAAGCTCTGATCTTTCCAAACACTGCAAAACCAAATAAACACATCATAGCAGCAAAATAGTTTTTCATACGAGGACTCACTCTGCGCACAAACATCAATAAATAGCAACTAAGAGCAATAAGTTTCCGCCTCCTACGTCTCAAAAAAATCCACACATAAACAAAGTGAGTTGTAGAGATTTAACATGTGATGTGTTTAAACAACTACAGATCACACAGTGAAAGATTCACTGTGTGTGAGACATGCACTAAACCTGCTGCTTGCTGTTTCCTCAGCCTCATCAGTAGATCCTATATGATCACCCCATATTTGACTCCTGTCGTCCTCTGCATGATTACATAACCAGGCAATATAAACAGCCCAACACACACAGGAAATACAGGGCATCCGTCTGACAACTAATCGCCCTTAATTGTGTGCTAATAGTGAAAGCGATGCATGTGGAGGGGAAAGGAGGAGCACAGCGGGAGGGGGAAAAGAAAAATAAACAACAGCAATAGGAAGGGGAAAAGGGCAATTTCAACCGAAAAAATATTAATGTAATCAAGGCAAATTAGTAGTTTTTGGATAACATTCCTGTGGCGCGCTGTGTTTATTTTGCAAGCAAGTAATGGAAAGTAGGTAGAGTCGAGAGAGGGCGAGGGCACAGCGAGACTCACCTACCAAACTGCATGAATGCTTCCTCTGTAAATTTCCTTTCCTCCTTTCTGTGTAGTGGAGCTACTCTGCTGATTATGTGTAATATAATATGTCAAGAAAATTATAATACATATGCACAGGGTGTGTGCAGGTACTCAGCAAGTCTTGAAATGTCTTTAATTTTATAAATATTAGGCTTTAAAATTCATTTATTACATTTGAATTGGTGAGGTCTGAACTCGGTGCTGTCTTTTACTTTGTACTTACACCTACCTGTTGGCAAAATGTTGATTAACCTAACTCCCTCTAACAACCATTATCCCACCACTACAACACAAGGCTACATATAAACATGTTACACTCTTAGAAATAAGGGTTCCAAAAGGGTTCTTCCAAGGGTTGGAGGTTCTACCCAGAACCATTTGCTCCTGAAGAAACCTATTTTGAAGAAAGGGTTAGGCTTGGACGGAAACTCATTTTTCATACTTTAATATCTTACTGAAATTTCACCGACATATGCTTTATGTGATGGTACCGGCAACCAGCATGACCAACTTTCCCTGAGCTTTCAAACTAATAAATCCACAAAAGAACAATACAACTGCACACTTTTTGAATTCTCCTTTCTCTCTGTCATGGAACTGAGACTGGCTTAATTGCCACGTTAACTTGCACATCATTCAATTTTGGCAGAAGCAAAATAAAACTCATCCAAATTGTCTTGGTCACTCCAGTTTGGGAGTAAGTTAAGATTCCTGCATACCCTGTTATACTGCAATGCCGTGATATCAACTGATCAACTGGGAGCCAAAACGGCTTCTTTTCCATTGTCGGCACTAGTGCTACCAACTTCCTCAGGTGGTATCGCCAGCATACATACACTTCACACACCAGAGGTATATAATGTAGACCTACCAGTGCACATTTAGTTTGCATTAGACCCATTTATATGAGTCAGCTGTCACTCTGTTTGTCACTGTAGAGACTTACCTCTGCATCATGCACTCGCACAAATGTAACTTTTAAAAAAAGTCTCATACTTTTTTTTGCGACCATTTGGTCTCAGTCTTGGGCCCTGTAGGGAGACAAGCCAAAGAACCCTGTATAGATCTAGTTAGCACCTTCACTTCTTAGAGTGTCCCTGCCTTCATACTTACTTGTAGTGCTTGAATCAGAAAAAGAAAAGAAAACTGGTTAAAATTCTTACAAAGCACTGAGTTTAGGTGTTTGATATGTGTAGACACTCTGTATGCAGGTTTGAGGCACAGAAAAAATAAAGTTAATCAGGCTCAGCCATCACTTCTGTTAATCGTGACTCTAAAAAAAATGCAACTGTTGTTTTCCAATCTATCATATCGGGCGGATATGTCTGCAAAATTAGTCAGGTTAAGGACAAATAGTGGATA
Organism: Epinephelus cyanopodus; assembly: GCA_026686955.1. Taxonomy (NCBI): domain Eukaryota; kingdom Metazoa; phylum Chordata; class Actinopteri; order Perciformes; family Serranidae; genus Epinephelus; species Epinephelus cyanopodus. Next base: position 6,178,061 of record CM048933.1, on the reverse strand, counting down.
CGCTGCAGTGACGACTGTCTAGTTACTCTGACTGCTGTGTTCATTCAGATTCAAAGGCATAGAGGACGGTGATTTGTTTGTGAGTGTGTGTGCACATCCTTAACTCTCTATGAGTTCACGTACAACCTGTAAGTACAGTATGGTTGACAGTGTGTGTGTGTGTCGGTGGGTGTGGGCGTCTCAGTCAGTTTTATTACTCCCCTGTTAGCAGCGGCTGAGTGATGAGCAGCGGGGAGGGAGGGTCGAGACGGCAGCGCAGAAACACTGTGATGCTTAACTAAACAAGATGTGCTTTAGGGCTTGAACTGTGCACCGTCCCTCATCTGACACACGTGCACAAAGCTGTCAGGCACACACATAACACACACTTCCCGCTCCCCACTTACATGTGCACTTCTGCGCACACGTGCAAACACCAGCGACTCCTGTTTATTGAGTCGGATGTTAGATTGTCCTCCAGCGAGGAGCGCAGAGCTTCCAAAGTGTTGAAACAGACTGTGCCTTGTGTGAAACACATCCAAACACACGTCCAAGTTTCACCCGCGGAGACGGTCCTGTGAGAGCTTGACCAGGCCACATCATAGTCCTCTCTCTAGATCGATTCAAGCTTTTTCTTCTCGTCCAAGAACTACAACAATCCATCTGTGTACTGTGTGATGTGAAAAAAGGCCGGCTGAAGCCCTCTATGAAATTCAGTGGATTTATATTTGCACAGAAGTCCAAGAGGCACCTGTGGAGCACGTTTGCTTCCCAAACACTGAAATATATTCATTCAGTGTCTTTTACATGGCTGGATTCTGTATATACTGTTAGTTATTTCTGACATCTGTGGAAATACATGATTGATGAGCTGGATTTTAGCAGAGAATATGTTTTTGTGTAGACAGGAGTGAAGGTGTTTCAGGTTAGATGGCTGAACATGAAGCTGAGTGCGCAGTCACACAGCTCCCACTTGTGGTTAAACAAAATACAACCACCTCTGTCAGTCCAGATAACACAGGCCTTGACCAAATGAGCAGTAGAAACACTGTTGCCCCTCACCACAACAAACTCCACAACAAATGACAGTGATCTAACAAAATCACACTCCCCATTACTCTTTGTAAATCAGGACAAGCAGGACTCAAGAGTGGAGAAACAAACCTCAGCAAATGTTTCACAATGTGGCCTTTACAGTCGACAGGGGCTCGTTGTCAAACAGCATAAACAAATATGACGTAACCGGACTGGTGTAAAGCACGAAAGTAACTCGTTTATGAATAATGAGTGGTCACGGTCTCGGTTGGTTTGCCGTCAATTGGAGACAGATGTTGGAAAGAAAGCAACTCATGGGTGGCGTAATCTGGGTCAACCTCACACTGGGAGAGACAAGTGAAAGCAAACAGAGGGGTCTTCTCCAAGCATCGCGTGTCCTTGCTCTGGTGGTGTCACGGTCCTCCGCTGTGGCTGCTCCCAGTGACAGCAGAGAACATTAGCTGTCTTAAAGAACATATCAAGGTCGAGAATGAGACATATTTTTATTCATACATTGGACCTCAGGTTAGTACATTATTTTATGGTGTGCACTTTTAATTTATGATGTCTTTTAATTAAGAAAATAACAGATACATAAGTTAATACCACATGGAAAGTGACTAAAAATATTAAATACTCTAAAACAAAAAACAAAAAAATCAAAGGTCAAATAAAAAAATAATGAAAAGAAAATGAAAATTAAGATAAAAAGTAGAAAATGTGTAAGTTTGCACTACAAATTTGAATCTTTAGCTGCAGCAACACAGATATACAGATATGTTTCAGACTTAGAAAGTAGCGTTGTCGAATAGATACACCTAGTTGATGCAAAACTCTGAAAAAGTGACTTGTTGTACTTGTGGTTCTCCAGTACTGTAAGTACCAGGGAGGCAATTCTTTCTGACCTGACAGGGCTGCACACACTCCTACAACAAGGTGTCTGCAGCTCCTTAAAAAGTCTTAAAATATCTTACATTTTCTTACTATAAGGCCGTAAAAGTATTAAATTGTCTTAAATCCAGATTTGATGGGTCTTAAATATTTTCGGTCACATTACCGTGAATATGTCTCCAGCCTGAAAAACCCACTGACTGTTGAGAATCACTGGACAGACCAAATAATTGCAGTGATAAATAGCATTTATGACAGAGGTGAGATTTAGTTAAACTCACCCAGTTATCATTTTCCCTCACTGTTCATTTTGAACTGACATCAGTGTGTTTACTTACCCCTCCACACCAGCAGATGGCAATAGTCTGTAATTGTCATTCAGAAAAGACTGTCTTGACGCTAGTTAGCCAGTTAGCACATTAACACCACAATCCCATGTTGAGATAACGGAGCATATTAACCGTGTGCCACTGAACAATAACACAAGCCATCATAAAACTTTTCTGCTAATTGGCTCAAAGGCTAAAGAAAAATAATCTGACCTTGTTCTCACTTCCTCTTGACGTTAGCTGTTTGTTTACTTTCCTCACTTCTGTTTCTCTTCTCATGCACTGAGCTGAACTGCCGATCAGAGTGATTTCACTCACTGACAGGCTCTGCTGTCTCCGACATGGTGTATCGGAAAAAATAAGCCAACGGGGGCCGATTGAGGGGCAACAGTGTGGGACATACTGCACTGATTAAGGATTAACATACAGTAGGCTTTATGTTAATATGTTTCCTCGCCCACAAAATCTCAGGAACCCACACAGAGTCGTACTTTGTGTTCAGGCAGATCATGAGGGATTAATAATTAAATTAAATTTGATGAAGTAAGAAATGTATGTTTCAGTACATGGGATTAGTTTTGTTGTTGTCTTTTACTGTGGTATCGATTTTGATGATAAGTATTGTGAAATTTCACTTTATTGGTATTGACTACTAAATTACTGGTGTTATGACATCCTTACATAAACAGCCCCACGTACAGTATATATCCCCAGGACTTCTTTTATAAAGAAAAAATAATAGGCAGAATAAAGTGAGTTTCTACTTGCTGAAGCCATCCCATCATAAATCAGATCATTAAAAGGTTGTTTTTCGCCCAATTTTTAGACAGTTTTCAGGATTTATTGTGTAATATACCGGCCAAGGGTCAGTGACAGAACAGTAAAGCTTCACCGTGACGTGAGCCAGTTAATAGTCACTGCTCGTCCTCTGACTTCTTCTCAATAGACACGGAGCAGTTGTGGTTCTAATAATAGCTTCTAATGTGCCAACACCTGCCGCACAGATGTGGGTGTGGTTAATGAAACTGTGGAGTGAGTGTGAGCAAATGGAATGATAATGATAGGTGATAAATGATATTTGTACGCCATAAACCTCTCTTCACCACCTCGCCTGTGTTGGTCAGACTCAATGAATGTTCCAGCGTAATGTGGTCAGCTTCATCACAGAGGAGCTTATCTCGTCTGAACAGTTTGTGTTACCAGTTACTGAAGTTGGACATTATTCACAAGAAGGAATTACTTGAATGCCAGTTTTAGGAAGAGATGTCAGCTTTGTTACATTTTGCTTTCAATAGCCTGAAATCCAGTAACTATTAACTAACCACTTCTTTTTAAGAGCAAAAAGTGTGAATAACATGAAATACAAGAGGCTTTTCCTTGTAGTCCAGCACTCCATTTCAGCACATTTCAAAGCACTCTGCGTTTAGAAATGGTGAAATTTTAAAGTTTGTTGATGTTGATGTCTTGCCTTTATGTTATATTTTATTGGCTTTGCTGACAAACAGCTGACAAGCCAGTTGACTTTAGCTCCGGTCATGGCGCACTACACAGGTCGCATGGGAGCTAGTTAGTGGCACCACTTGCTAATTAGCTCCCTGAAGCTCACTGAAGTAAACTGAAGAGTGGCAAAACTAAGCAACAGACTGACTGACTAGATAACATCTCTTGCTGAAAGATTTCGCTTGTTTCACAGTTTGCATCAGACCTGCAAAGTGTTTTAGCACCTTTCAGCTCGTTGTTTTGACTTTACAGTCTGCAACTTCACTATCATAAGTCATCAGATTTGTTTTCTGACACTGCACACAGCTGTTTTTAGCACCAGACTGTATGCTACTTGTCCAAGTTTGCAACTAGCTCTACATTTAAAGGGCCAGGCACCTAAGTAAAAAACACCTTAAGTTTTCGCCTTAATTTCTCCGTAGCATTGAGACTTACACAGCTGCGCAGAATTCCTTTAAAGTTTTCCTTCGTTAAGATAAAGTTTTAACTCATTTACTGTGTTGAAAGAGATTTTACAGAGGTAAAAGTTTCAGTGGCAATTGTTTGTTTGCTTGGACGCACACTTGTGACGCCTGTTATTGTCTGACAAAGTTGGCTCATAGTTAGACAGTGAAAAATGGCAGAAGACAAGAAAACCATGTTGGTCAGAGGAGGAAAAGATTATACCTCTGGAGGAATACAATCACTGAAAGCACAAACTATAAAGAAAATTTGATCCCCAAATACCAGAAAACAGAAAATGACTCTAGGAGAAACTGCAACGAAAAATAATTCAGTCAACTCTAAAGTGAAAAATCAAAAGTGTATCCATTGAGTTTTTTTTAAATCTTGCTTTGGTTGCTAAGGTATTTTGTGCAACAGTCCAGGGAATCCCTTAGTATAAGACAAAGACAAAGCCATGGATACTTGAGTGAACATTTTTAGGAAACCGTAAGGAGAAGACTTAAGGGTGCTTTGTGCAACTGATTTTATTTTGAGGAAACCTAAACTAGGACTTTAGGAAAATCTTAATTTAAGGTGTTTTGTGCAAACAGCCCCAGATATTTTCTCAGGAGTCGGTGGAGACTGAAACAGAGCTACAAGACAGTGAATGTTGCACTTACGTTGGCCAGGTGTCCAGAAACACCTCCAAATGGACACTTGTGTTGCTTGGTATCTGCTGGATGTTTAAATGGGTAACTATTGTGTTTACAGCATGTTTTGATGCTCTTAAGTGGCAATATCTTTATCTGCTCTTAGGCATTCCACTCTTTAGCTTGTTTAATATAAGGTTCAATAATGTGGAGGTGTTGCTGCAGTTTCATGTCGTTCACACCATAAAACATGATGTTTTTATAGGACAGAGGTTATCACATAAATCATGATTATCAGATTTTCTCTCCCCTAAAGTAAACTAAAAGTCTTGGCCTTTCTGAGGGAGTAATTCTCTGCCCTGAAACCTGTGATTCATTCAGTCTCATTAATCTATCATTTCTGTTGCATACTGCAAGACGGTATTATTTTCCTCCCAAAAAGCTTCAAGCTCCATTCATATTGAAGAGTTTCTCAAATAGTGATGCATGATTACCTCTGCCAGTATCAATTACAATCAGAGCACGCTTTCAGGATCCAGCTGCGGAACAAGGGCTGGAGATCCACAATAGGGCTCATTTCATTTGGCCGGAAAGAATTGTCAGTTGCCTTTCCGTTTTGCGTTTGCTCTCTGCTTTGCTTGAAATGCATTTTTGGAAAAATGTTCACAGGTCAGTGACGATAGGGTCAGTAGAAGGAGCCTTAAATGTTTGTGTTGGCATGGACGAGCATATCAACAGGAGTTTGGCAGAACAAGAAGCCTCTCCACGATTCAGGCTGAACCTATGAATCTACATACCCCAGGCTCCACGGTGCACCTGACCTGCAGGAGTTGGAGACGTAGGAGGAGAAGGAGGTCTAGGTTTAACTGCTTATTTTTTCTCTTCTTGACATGCAGCCATCATTCTCGCTCCCTGCGGGGAGCAGAAAGGTCACAGTGAAGCCTTTCTACTGGCTCAGGTTTAGCAACACGCAGATCTGGCCTCCAGAAGAACTCCTATTCTGTCTGGCACATGTTGAGGCGCTCTATCATCTCTCTCTTTCGTATACTCTCTCATGCTCTCTCCTCCGCCTTCTCTCCTGTCAGATCTGTCTTCACAGGGGCTTGTAAAATTACCTGGCAAGAACAACTCAAAGCGCTGGACAGGACCGATGTCCCCGGTGTCCCACAAACTTTTACAAACTTTTTTTGTTTCATTAAAATGAAGAGTTCACTGAAAAGGGGTCCTCAGTTTTCTGCCAAAGGGTCAATTATTAGTGAATTTGCTGCAAAGTTGTAAGGCCATTCAATATAAATTTATCCAATTCCAAACCTCTCTGAACAATGGCTATTAAATTTAATTTGCTAAACATGTTGAAGCCATTGTGGCCAAATGGGTGTGCATTTTTACAGTATTTCCTGTTCTTGGACAGGAGAGCTGGTTCATCGTGGATTCTGACAAAAGGAATAAGGTTTACAGTGTTTGGGAAATTCTTTCCATCGTGTTCCTGGTGAAGACACAAAAGGATGATAAGCAGGGGCTTCAAAAAAGTTCAAGCAATCTGACTGTATAGACCATTTTGAAACTCATTTTAGTTCATGGGCCACATAAAGACCAATTTGTTCTCAAGTGCGCCAGACCAGTAAAACCATTGTATGAGATCTTATAAATAACACCACCGACGAAAGTACATTCACAAAATATCCACTTACAACCCGATGACTAACAGCCTGAGATGACTTAAGAAAAATAAGCACACAGGTTTTTCCACACACAGTTAGTCTACTACTCACTGTCATTGCTTGTGCATTTTTACATATACTTCCACTACTGTGTAGAAATGCTGACATCAACACCCCAGACAATGATGGAAGCTACTGAAGCTGCTGATTGACAGTATTTTGCGTGATGTTCACTGTCTTTAAATATGACCACAACAGGTATTTATTGTTATTTTTCTTCAGAGAACTGTATTCCTCTGAAGCTGCATTTTACGTGAAGGCTACTGACTGTTTAACCTGCTTAATGATTTTACAAACTGTCTGTTGTCTCTAGTCAGCTGTAAAATTATCAAGAGATCATCAATTATTATCAATTATCTGCATTTTGTGTAAATACACTGCTCAAAAAATGGCACGGCACGGTGGTGCAGTGGTAAGCATTGTAATCTCACAGCAAGAGGGTTCCCGTTTCCAACCCAGGGTGGGGGATCCTTTCTTTGTGGAGTTTGCGTGTTCTCCCTGTGTCAGCGTGAATTTTCTCAGGGTACTCCAGCTTCCTCCCACAGTCTGAAGACAAGCAGGTTAATTGGCGACTCTAAATTGGCCGTAGGTGTGAATGTCACCCAAATCAATCTGAAAGTAATCGCAAATTTGTTGTTGTGACTCCACCATCCAATGCTTTGTGCCTAAATTATCTCTCAGCAGTCACAAATGTATCCAAGGCTTTCATTTGAAAATAATGCAACGCTGATATTTGTAATCTGATAACATGTGATGCCACAAATAGAGCAAACTTAAACTGCTGTACACTATTACAAGACTGTATTTCATCACAGGATATGTGTGAGTACTGAGTACAGAATATCTCTGAAGCTCCCTGAGTGTAAGGTAGAGGGCAGTGTTGTATAAAAGCTGTGTAGCAGACATGATGAGGCCCGTCTGTGTAAATGTCTTGGTATTCTCATCCTCTGGTCCTTGAGCTGTCATCAGCCTCAAACAGGCCTTAAGCAGGTTTAGATTTATATACAACAGAGTGACTGTGGAATTAACCAGTAGATAGTTTCATAAGATTAATAATGTCCATAGATGCTGCGGAGTAAGACCACACGGAGAAAGATGCAACTTGTACATCTGCTGTAGAAATTTGTAACAGTTTATCTGAAATGTGGATGTAAGAGAGATGTGAAAGTGTATCTTTAAAGTGTAAAAAAATGGAAAACCTGATTATATTTACATGTATTTGTCAGGTTTTTAACTCAATTCCGTTCAGTTCAATAGAACTTTCCATAAAGGAAAATTCAAATTACCACAATTTTAACAATTCACAACCTGTAACAACCAGCACAACCAGTGGGTTCCCCAGGTCAGGGTCACTCTCTGGGCCTGGTTTTATAACAAAAGAGTATTAAATATCTGACAAAATATACAAATATACAAGATAAGAAGTGTTTTCAAGGAGCAAGAGCAAAAACCGGTGCTTAATAGAGTAACAAAAGAAGTAGGATACAAGAGTACAAGAGTTACTAAAAACATCAGACTGTGCCTGATAATGTTATATTGAATGTATAACAATAACAATAATCGTAATAATAATAAGATACTTGATACTACAAACTGACAGCATAATTTCAGGCATTTAAACAAGAGAAATAATCTGACTTCAGGTCTGGTATGAACCGTGACATATGGATATTGGTCTTCATGGCGGAAGCGACATATAGATAAATTTTTATTTTTGTACGTATCCATGATTTGTTCTTGTTTTAAAAGACTTAAATTCAAGTTCAAAAGCTTTACTGGCATGAATGTTTTCAAAAAAACATTATTGCCAAAGCATAAAATACAAACACAAACACAAAACTCATTGACTTCAGGAATTCACTATTTTATTTTTTTTCTATCTGTTTTTTAGATAAGGAAAAATGTAGCGAGCAGTCCAGAGCACTCTTACCAAGAAAATAAGAAAAGCATCTTGTTTTCACAATCGAGAAATTGTCCAACGCAAGGAAAGGTAAGTTTCAAATCTGAGCAACATTAAAAAATGCATCAGTATCATATAATTAAATGTAGATTTGTGTTTAACAGAAATTATAATTATTCTGCCTCTACCTCACTACACTTCAGAGGGAAATGTACTTCTTACAAAGTAAGATTTTTGTGCATGAACCATGGGAAAATATAAAAGTGCAACTGAAACAGTTATTCAGTTGATTAGGAAGTTCAGTGGCAACTCTTTCAAAAATCATTTGTCAATTTTCATACAAAAATTTCAGGGTTCTAGCTTCTTTTAATGATTTTGATTTATTATATCAGTTTATCAGTAAATTTTTCTGCATTTAGTATTTCTACTTGTAATACTTAGATACATTTTTGGATTATACTTAATTGCATTTTATTTAAACACAGTAGCTGTACTAGTAAAAGAGTATTGTTACAGTGTGGTGTTAGTGCTTTTACCTCAGTAAATGATCTGAATACTACCGTCACTACTGCTGCTGGCATCAACAGCATCTCAAATGTTTTGTCATTGTTGGGTTTCTGATTTTCTTGTTACATCAGTCCTGACACTGAAGAATCACATTTACCTTGTTTAAGTATATTCAACAGTATGTTAGTTTCAATAATGCAGAAGTTCTTCTTACAGCCTTTGTTTTGTGCAGGGGTCGACAACCTTTACTATTAAAAGAGCTATTATTGGTCAAAAATATCTGTCAAGAGCCGCACAATGTATTTGAATAAAGGTAACGGTCTGTTAAGTCTAAATTAGTCCATTAACATTACAAATAAGTCTAAATGAATTCATTGATATGATTTACTACAAGACTTTTGCCTTTTTTTGGATTTGGAATCTATAGCTAGTCTAACTAGAGGGACTCCAGACTCGTATGACGCACATTTTAGCTACGTTAGAACAATTCGACGTACAGGCTGCACATTTTTTTACAGTTGTAGAATGTAATAATCACTTTAGTAATACCATGCCACGACAAATGAAAATCTGAATGTTAAAAAATAATCGTTAATCATCTCCAGGGAGCCACTGGAGAGGGTCTAAAGAGTCATTTGCTGCTCCGGTGCCACAGGTTGCCTCCCCCTGGCTTAGTGGCATCTCTCCAAGTCATGGGCATGTGCCAGAGTATTTGCACACAGCACAACACTTACAGAGTGTTTAGGGAGCGTTCCTTTTGCTAACACATTACTTATGATCGAGTGGGATTCATCATTAAGTACAACTGGTATGGATAAAAATGTTTGGAGTTGATTTCCTGTTATTGTTTCTCTTGACAGAAGATTAAGAGAAATTTAAGAGAACGTTGCTGCATGAAGCTGAATTTGTTGCATTTGCTTTTCTGCATGTCCTGCACTTCAATAGCTGAAATTCCCACGCTGACTCGAGTTCTTTCTTCCCTGAATATCTCTAACACAGAAGGGAGTGACCGTCCATAATTTTAGCAGAAACTATAAAACGCTTCACGGTCAAAGGACAACAGAATATATCATTATATGTAATGTCTCTTTTGTTATATAGGCCCTGCCTTCGAAATGCATTCTTCAAAAGGTGAACACAGTTTAACTTCATGGCCGTCATGTGTAACTCTTTAATGTCACATTTATTCATTTTGTTTTGTCTTATTATACATATACATTTTATTGCTTTTATTTAAGAGGCAACATTAGAGTGTTATAAAATGCCAAAGTGTGTTTTGTGTTGTAAAATTCTCACATTTCAACTGTAAGAATTTATAAAAAGATTTAAGTGACCTTGATGTCAGTAAGGAAATTTTAAGTGCCTTGCTCAGGGGTGAGTTTATCGAAACAACAACAGTGAAGATGATTACAGCTAATGTCTCTGGCAGTCAGACTGTAACAAACCATGTACGCAGCATCATATTTCTGCGGACTTGTTTGGCAGTTTCTCTCATTTCGTGGTTGCAAAACATCTCTGAAGGCCCCCGAGGGAGCGCACAGTTGGATTAGATACATGAGAGAGCCACCCAGGCTTCATCACCACATTATACAACACTCAGCGAGCAGCGTCTGGTTCAGCTCAATTCAAAGTGAAAGTGATGGGGACCAGGAGGGATGCTGTGCGGAGGAGGAGGAGAGCTGGTGGTGATGGAGGAGGGGGGGTTGTTTGTGGTTAGAGCGCGGCCATGGGAAGAAGAACATGGAAAAATCTTGGAAATGAAGCGTGTCCATCCACAGAGGTGACGAGCAAACTGAGCAGGGCTGCGGAGGACAGGATGATTTGGAAACCACAATCTGAAAGCCCCCAAATCTTTAATGTATGACACCCACACACATGGACGCACATGCAGCGGAAATAACACATGCAACTAACATGCATTCAACAAGAAATAACATGCACGGACATGAGAGATAAAAGAAGGTAACTGTAATTCACACGCTACTCAGATCTTTTACTTAATAGCAATACAACAGCGTAAAAAAAAATACTCCATTAGAAGTAAACATCTTGCATTCTGTCTCTTCTGTGAATGATTTAGCCCTTTTTATGCAGACTGTAAATCATAACTAGCATCAACTGAACATCAGGAGGATCAGTGGAGTCCAGGTTTTTTCCCCATCAGTGATTCAATACTGTTTATGCAGACCGCAATCAGCTAAATACGCTGAACAAAAATTGGAGTGCTTTTGTTTTTGCTCCCATTTGTCACAGGTTTGAGATTAAGATCTAAGACTTTTTTATGCACTCAATAGATATAATTCACTCACATTTTGTTTGAACTTCTACTTTTCAGTTCAATTCAGTTTTATTTATGAAGCCCTGTATCACAAAACACAGTTTGCCTCAGAGGGCTTTGAAGCGTTCAACATCCCTCTGTTCTTGGACCCTCACAGCGGATAAGGAACAACTCCCCCAAAAGACTTTAACAGGGGAAAATAAATTGGTAGTTTTCCAAGATAATCAATCCACCTGACAGGTGTGACAGGATGCTGGTAAAACAGCATCATTACTACACAGGTGTGCCTTGGGCTGGTCAGCATAAAAGAATAGTCTAAAATGTACAGTTCACACAACACAATGCCACAGATGTCACAAGTTTTGAGGGAGTGTGCTTATTATTATTGGGTCTTATAAGTGTGAACTACAATGAATACCGGGCCATCAAATCACAGCATCCGCGGTGAGAGGACACGGAATTGTGTGCGCTTTTACGCATGCGGGTCAAGGCGATCACAGATATTTGATGTGGGAAAGATGTAGCCAGATGTGTTACCTGTTTTTAAGCGGCACCGAGATACATGGCTCGTCCGTCCGTCCGTCAGTCCGTCCGTAGCACGAGTCATGTGCGCCACTTCACCACCGACCCGTGCGTAAACGCGTAAACAATTCCGTGTCCTTTCACCATAGATGCTGTGATTTGATGGCCCGGTACTCATTGTAGCCCACTGGAGAACGACCCCCTTAATGAATGCACCGTTTTAATAGAATGGAGCATGTAGGCTCGTGACCTGTTGCCAAACCCCGTCTCACACCATTTCTTGTCATACTCACAGTCTATCTCAGTTAGTCAACAACCTCCATGCTCCTTAAAGTTTTTCACCTAAGGAGCTCTTTTAAGGTCTGAGATACTCTGTTAATAACTTTTATCTTCACAAGAACCTAGTCTGAACTTTAAGGGGAAATTCTAAGAAAACATCACAAGAATTTTCTTAAGCAATTCTTAATGCGAGGGAGCTTTGTGAATATGGCCCCAGAGCTGTAAAACTTGAACTGGGTGTTCATTTCACTACCATAAGCTGTCTCCAATGTCATTTCCATGAATTTGGCAGTACATCCAACCAGCCTCATAACTGCAGACTACGTGTAACCACACAAGCCAGAACCTCCTTATCCAGCGTTTTCACTTGCAACATCATCTGAGACAAGCATAAAATTTCCTGCTCAGACTGTCTCAGGGAAGCTCATCTGCATGCTCTTCTACCTCACCAGGGTCTGGACCTGACAGCAGTTTGTCGTCAAACCAAGTTGAGTGGGTGACTGCTCACCTCCGATGGCGTCTTCTTCACTGTCTTGGTGAAACGTCTCTAAAGGCTGACAGATGGAAAAAAAACGCAGAAAGTCAAACCTGTTCCGAAAATTTTAATGAGAGACGAAAGTTTCAGACTCAGTGTGAAAACGTGATTGACACAATGTGAGGTCGAACTTATTATTTTTTAGATGTGTGACAATTCGGACAAAGTTTGCAAAGGCCTTTATACCGGGCAGATGGTAAATGGCCTGTGTGCTGATGCCAGTGTTGTGAACAGAGAGCCCCATGGTGGCGGTGGGGTTAAAGTGTGGGCTGGCATGAGCCACAGACAACAAAGTTTGAATGTACAGGCATACGGTGACGAGATCCACAGACCCATCTTGATGCCATCCATCAGCCACCATGACCTCATGTTGCAAGGATCTGTACACAATTCCTGGAAGCTGAGAACATCTCAGTTCTTGCACGGCCTGCGTAGTCATCATGTTTGGGAAGCTCTGAATCGGCATTTACGACAGCATGTTCAAATTCCTGCCAATATCCAGCAACGTCACACAGCTACTGGAGAGGAGTGGTCCACAATTTAACAACCTACAATCAACAACCTGATCAGCTATATGTGACCGAGATGTGTCTCACTGCAGATACTGACTGATTCTTTGGGGTATCTTTGACCAAGACTGCTTTTCTGTAGTGCTAGTCATCTTAAATCCCAATAAATGTTTTTTATCTAAGATAAACCTGCACATTTTAGAGTAACCCATGTCAGATCAAGTGCAGTTCTCACTGACATGGATTAAACAAATTTACAACCAAAATGTGAGAAATATATCTACTGAGAGCATAAAAAAGTTTTAGATCTTTAACTCAAACCTGTGGAAAATTGGAGCAAAAACAGAAGTGTTGCGTTAAAATTTTTGTTCAGTGTAAAAGTGATCTCCACCTCTGCAGTTCATGCACTCACACAGAAAAAGAAACACACTCTACTTATTCAACGAGGTGCTGCAGGGACACGCTCCAGCATTACACAATACCGCAGGATCAGGGCACACACCTTCATCATCCTCCTCATTTCCACCCTGTCAAATTAACAGTGTGTTCTTAGGAGAGGGAGCAGCGTCGGGACGATGTTGGAGAGCTTGATTGAAGGGCTTCCGAGAATTCTCTGGCTTTGTTGTGCAGCTTCCCCGGCGCAGCAGCCGGAGGTAATGGCTTTAGCAGGGGCAGGTACACAAAGCTCCAGTGGCCACAAACCGGAGCTGGACAAACTTTACTGTTGACATCTGGAATTTCTTTCCTCCCCTTCCTTTTTTATTTTCTTCCTCCTCTTCTTCCTTTTTTCCCCCCTCCGTTTTGATTGAGGGCTGACTCACTCGGTACAGTATCCATCATCGTAAAAGCGTCAGCCGGCTAAATATAGACATTTGTTTTCTTGTGCCTGTTCTGGCACTGCATATTTTACCACACATGATATCATGCCCTCCTCTGCTGTCGGCCTGACCGCACACTGAACCCCTATAGGGTTTCACCATCATATGTACACACTGGGTAATTATCATAATGGAGGCTGTCACTGGCAATTAATCTCGCATCACAGATACTTTGTGTCTTATCATACCCTCGTCTGCTGTGGCTTCAACAGGGCAGACAGAGCATTAACTCTAACATTACTCCGGCTGAACCCCCCCAGATAATGTCGTGCTCACACGTTGTCATTACAGAGTGGATAATGCCACTGGCAATCCATAACGTGCTTTGGCTTGTCTCAGCTGAATATGCTGCTCTTATTATTTCCACTGCAGTGATCACGCCTGTAATTACGACTACTGAGAGTATGAAGATATTTTTTCAGCTATAAGCATGTCAGTTGTTGTCCTGCTGTTGAGGGTTGGAGTTTGACTTCAGGTTTGCTGTCACCTTCTCATGTTTCTTAGCACCCTTGGCTGTATACTGTCAAACTATTTCCACACACTTCGAGCAAGGAAATAAGGAACCAATCAGCTAAAAGGCCTCCAGCTATAAAAGATGTTTGTTAAGGGGTGTAATCAAAGTTTATCTAAGTAAGTACTACAGATTACATGTAAACAGATTACAGTTGAAAGCTCAGAAAAAAAGCTAATAATTATTCCCTTGATTTTAGATTGCTTTGTCAGATCTGTTAAAATAATCCCAGTTTAAAGCATCTTAATAAAAGTGATATAATTTGAGATTGTTTTGCACGTGTTTGAAGGGGAATTTTGCTTTGTATTGATTGTAGATCATTAACTTCAGCTCCTTCACAACTAAGACTAAAGTATTTAAACGTGATTCTTTAAAAATTACATATTCTATAGATTGTGAAGCAGCAGTTACCAGTAACTTAAAGATAAATACAGTTAAAGCGCTAAATTTTAGTGTTTAGATAGCTTATGCTGCCAATAAAATGACTTTAAAATGGTAATCAGGAATCAGAAAATTGACAGGAATTTGATTTGTAAATTTCATTTGGTGTAATGTGTTTGAACTACTCTATAATAATAATAATGATAATAATGATAATAATGATTATAATAACAATATTTGTGTAGCACTTATCTTAACAAGGTTACAAAGTGCTTCACAAAGTGCATGAACAAGAACATAAAACAATATTTTAAAACAATTTTAAGGGCTGAAAAAGTAGCATGTGCAGAGGCAAAAAAAAGGACAAAGGGAAATAAAACACAAAGGTTACAAATCAGGCATTAAAAGGGAAAGCTTTGTTATATATTTTAAGCAGTGATTTAAAAACAGGTTTTGTGTTAGCGAGTCTCATCTCGCTTCAGGGCCTTGTTGGCAAAAGCCTGGTCACCTTTAGGTAACAAGTTACCAGGAGGACTAGTGAGGAAAATTCATACTTCTATGGTGTGTTAATTTATTTTGTGTCTGGCATCCTGAAGGTCCTGAGATTGCAACGTCACTGGCTCAAATCCGGCCTTTTCAGTCCACACTCTACTATTTGTTATTAAAAAAAATGTCCATGAAGTACTTGCAAATGATTCCTACAAAAATTAAGTACCTGTAGACATTTTTTTTAAAAAGTCTCTTCTACATGTAGGTGGGGTTGTCCTAAATACCATGTTTTGGGCTCCGGAGTTTATCACCAGCAAATATTCAAAGCTATCATTTATAAATTATAGACCTGAGTAAATGCTTGTAATAATAGGCTGAGAGTCAACGAGACAATGTCTGACAAAGTGTTGTGAAAGAGAAACAGTTTACTATTCATTCAGTCATTCATTTTCTGTTATTGCTTATCCTGTTGGGGGTTTGGGGGGGCAGCTACTCATCCTGCTTGTCCACCATTCGCTAATTAGGCAGATAATACATGTGTTCATTCAAACACACTCAAAAACCCAGAGACATATACAAATTAGGGATGTGCCCTGTCATCTCATTCACAATAATCCCAGTATAATTTTTGATATCATATGAAAAATTCATATTGTGATACTTGCGATATTTCCTCTTGTTGACATATTGACGTCATACTGTTACCCATGGCAACAACAAGCATGGCTGAAAGTGTGATTATTACCGACTCCGCGGTGGTTCCAAAAAGAGGAGCAGCTTCAGTAGTGTGGAATAAACTGTGGCGTCCTGAATGTTTTATGAACAGCCCCGGACTTCTCAGACTCTTTTAGCGACTTACCGCTCAGAGGGAACTCATTCAGCGGCTCCTCTGGCAGCAGCACAGCGTCTCTACCTCTCCTCTCTCGCCGTGCGCACACAGGAGTCGGTGTCATCAAGTGATTTTGTCATAAACCTTTGGTAATTTAAACCTACGTGACGCTCGCAGCTCAACAAAAAACTCCATATATGTGAATGTGTGATAGTTGTGGTATCATCACAGCCTGTCACAGGTTACAGCGTGATGATTAGACGAGAAATGGCAGAGCATAAAGGTCCAGGTGCGAAAAAAAAACAACTCAATCAATTAGGATTTTACTTAAAGAAGGAAATCACCTGTTGATTTATATATATAGGGACATTTTTGTGACAGGGAGCTGTTTAAATGTGTAATTTGTGGTAGATTTTATTTTGTTTTACTGAATATTTGAAGCAAACTGTAAAACTATATCACTTATTTTGTTGCAATGTTATGTTCTTAAATTATGTTTTGTTTTTTGTTTTTTTACTGATTTGTCATATCGTGAAAAATATCGTTATCACAAAAATACCCTGAAATA
Organism: Epinephelus cyanopodus; assembly: GCA_026686955.1. NCBI lineage: Eukaryota > Metazoa > Chordata > Actinopteri > Perciformes > Serranidae > Epinephelus > Epinephelus cyanopodus. The sequence goes on along the minus strand of CM048933.1, from coordinate 6,161,347 downwards.
TATCGCCCACCCCTACAGTTCTTAACCTGCAGTGTCAGTCATTTGCACATGCACACACACACACTGTCACACACAATACTGTACACACACACATAAAAAACAGGATGCTGCTGTTAAGACAGGACTCCCCCTCTGTCCTCCTCCTCCTCCTCCTCCTCCTTTTACAGGAAGATTTTTAAAAAGTGTAAACACAAATCACAACAGCTTTACCTCCACCTCCGCTGGTTACATACATCACTGCTGCTAAAGGGACGGGATGTGCAGGGAAATGATGTATGAGTGGCTGTCTGTGACGTTCCTTCCCATTTTCTGTTTGTGCATTTTTTTTACACACATGTAGGTGTGTGGGTGGAGGGTGGTTACTTTGTGTGTTCTCGCACAGATGTATGAAAATGTTCCTTTACATCTTAACGTCCATGCTGCAGGGTGTCGTTGTGCATATGTGCTCACGTGTTCTTGCGGTCGTCTTCCTTGCGTGTGAACACCCCATTCCTCCGCACAACTTAAACCCTCCATACTGAGCATTAGGGAGTTGGTGCCCCTGCGCCTCGGGAGTGTAAACCCCAAAGAGTCTGTTCGGTGATTGAGGAAATGTTTGGCCCGGCCAGTTTGCTCCCTTTTGAGGTGTTTGTTGGCCAAGGCTGATCCTGACAACCCTCCAGGGAGCGCGCTCAGTAGGCCTCTTCAAAGAGCCCCAGCTCCCAAAGCAGGAAGTCCAGCCCTGCGCTGCTTGGAAACAAGATGAGGCAGACAGGAAGGAAGGTAATCCATGAACACGCAATAGTGCTACTGTCCACAAAGCACACACACACACACACACACACACACACACACACACACAGAGGCATATCCGATCAGTGCCTCCTGACACCCACAAAAAGGGGTATTCCTTGGACCCCACAGACATTTAGCATGATTTATCTTGTGTTTCTTGCCGTTGAATAGCCAAGGTGATCACCAGCAGCTCTGCGTGGATGATTCTGGTTTCCTGTGGTGCAGCTTTCTGCGTGCGTGCGTGCAAACACTCAAAAAGGTCACAGCTGAGAGCAGCTTTGCAGCGATAGCAGCCCCGTGGCCAGATTCCTACCTTCTAAAATAACCTGAAATTTGAATAAAATTTGGTATGCACTATCACATATGATGGATGGGAGGTCACTGTTTGGAGCCTGACTGATTTATTTGTCCCGGGAACCAGTACAAAAGCACATCGGTTGCACATTATTGGACGCAAGTGAATGTATTTGATTGTTCTTCGTGGCAGTAGTGCTGCATCCTGCTGCTAAGCTTTTGCACAAAACACCTACCTTTCAGAAAAAGATTGATGACTCGCATTTTATGACCCTGTTGAATAAGACACAGGATTCAAGGTTAAAAAAGTGCTCCTGTATTGAATACATTTATACTTAATCCAATCACTGACTGAAAATAAAAAATCCCTCTGACAGTTTGTCCTTGAGGAGCTGATCTGACTCTTCAGTGAAGGTTCGTTCTCATTTCAGCTGTTCCAACGAGAAACCACTAGAGAGCAGTCTTCAATTGATTTTCCATGAATGAAGTATTAGCTCACACTGTGGCCCACAGCTGAGTGAGAATGTGGCTGGAACTGAAGTCTGATGTTGTTGCCAATGAAATCAGTAGCCTGGCTTCCACAGTGAGACCCAGCCTGGCCCTGCTCATATTATACTGTATGCGGTAATATTGTGGCAGCAGGGAAATTAGTTTTTGCGGTGTAGTGTCGGTGAGGTAAAGATTAGCTGTTTTCATTGTTGTAACGTGACTCAGTGTGGAAGCTGGAGACCTATAATATGAGACAAGACAACATGTTCAGCGTCAGTTCACTGAGGACTGAGAAATTTCACTTATTAAGTACAAGAAGTGTTTATTCTTAAAACCACCACTTTTTTATAGAGTTCACTCTCAATTCAAGGATTTCACATATTTTTGTTTCATTTTAAAAGTTTGCCATGAAGAAAATTATACCTTCCCTCTATTGCATAAAAACAAGGAGAAATGTTTTAATTTATTATCAGTCAGTGGTTCTTAAACTTTTTTTCAATCATGTCCCCTCTTGAAATATTTTTTTCAGCTGATTACCACCTGAGCAAAAACATTTTGGTAGAAACACACAAAGAAAAATTGTGAAAATCTTCAATACGGTATCCATTTTTTACTATTTGTGTCCCACTGAAGACAAAATACTTTTACTCATGTATTAAAAATAAAATAAAACAGGTTTCAGTAAGTTTGACACCCTTTCCCAAAGGTGAAGACAGAAAATGAGAGAATTGACTGTCAAAGATCCCCCCCCCCCCCCCCCCCCCCCCCCCCCCCCCCCCCCCCCCCCCCCCCCCCCGTAGTTTAGCTTTTCCCTCATATTCATTTATGTTAGGCGACCCACAAAATTAAAACATCTGCTGCCACATTTTAATTTTCCATTTTTGGAGCTAGACTGCTCATTAGGTGTGCTGCTGGTGTATAAGTACTGTTTGGTTATTCATTGCACAACATTGTCGAAGTGCAGATTGTACTCTGCTCCCGCCACACGTAGATTCTAATTCTGTGGGAAATACTGTACAGTTTTGCTTAGCACCTGCTAAATCTGATGAGGTGGATGTGTTGGCTTCATCACGCCGTGACCTAGGGCGACACTAGGGCGGTTTGTACACGAGTGTGAAGCAGTCGGGATGAGAGTCACCACCTCCAAATCTGACGCCATGGTTCTCTGGTGGAAAACGTGACCAAAAGAATGAGGCCGCAGTTACAAAAAGCCAAAATGAGTTTCCTCAGTGGGACTGCTGGGCTCAGCCTTAGAGATAGGGTGAGGAGCTCAGACATCCGGAGGGAGCTTGGAGTAGAGCCGCTGCTTCTTCATGTTGAAAGGGTCAGTTGAGGTGGTTCAGGCATCTGATCAGGATCCTCCTGAGGTGTCTTGGGCACGTCCCACTGGTAGGAGGCCCCGGAGCAGACCCAGAGCACACTGGAGGGATTATTTATCTCATCTGGCCTGGGAACACCTGGGGAGAGGGGCATCTGGGGTGCTTTACTCGGCCTGCTGCCCCCACGACCCAGCCTCGGATAAGCAGATGAAAATGGATGGATTCTTACTATTTTTTAGCTTTTGGTGCGTCTGGTGGCTTTGATGCGGAATATTCATGGAAGCAAAAATGTCAGCATGAGGTAGAATACCTGCTCTGTGTGAAGGAAGGCTGAAGCACGAGGGAAAGAGGACGGACCGACTGGTCTATGTGGCCGGAGCTGCTTATTTCTCCTCTATTGTGATTGTACTAAGTGACCCAAGTATCGTGATAATATCGTATTGTGGGTCCTCCTCCCACCCCTGTTGATGAGTGGGTAGAATTTCAGTTCACCAAGATTTTCTTTGGTTTACGACAGCCCTAGTTGTGTTTACAGCTTGTTTCTATTTAATTTAAAAGACCAAAAAGTCAGTTATTGCAGGATTAAAGTAAATCTGTTTCTGGGTAACATCAGTAATTTAAACTTAAATTGACCAGCTGACCGCTGCTGCCTCTGTCAGACCTCCGTGCTCTCACCAGTGTTTATTTTTACGCATTATCTAAAGCCCAGAATTTCAGACAGATACACTGTGGTATAAACTGGCTTTAACCTTGTAGGATCTTCTCTGAAAGTCTGACTGTGGAAAAATGGTAAACAACTTCACAATGGGAGATGATGAGCGGCCAAAGCCTTAGAGAGCTATAATATTCCCTCACAATAGCAAGAAACTGTTGCCAACACCTGATTCCAATCATACATGATCATATGTGATTATTAGCACCTGTGTGTGTCCCCCCTTATTTCCACCCTCCCGCACACACACATGCACACATGTATAAATGCTGTAATACTAGCAGACAATGTGTCATGTTTCATGCACAATCAGCAGATATTATTCCTAGTATTGGTATAGTATTGGAACAGAAATAGTTCCTATGATGGATCGTTCAGTAAGTCAGACATCCGGAGATTTTGTATTAATATCTGAGCCAAGTCTCTGCAACACAACCATTAGTAAAAATGCTGAGAGCTGCACTGCTGTGGCCAGGCATTACTCTGCTCCAGAGAATGCTCATTATTTTGGTGCTGTTTGTTTTTATTTCCACAGTTTGTTAATCAATTAACACCACTTTAATTTGCTGCTTTGTCCAACGTGATGGCTGAATTTTTAATGCAGAGGACTTGAACACATTTCTGCTTTTATTCTGACAAGTTTTCACAGTCAGACGTGTTGGCAGCGTCTTTCTCTGTTGGCTCAGCAGCTTTAAAATCCAGTCCATTTGTCAGCAGTCCATCACATCGCCAACACTGCTAATGACTTTAGGTAATACTGTTGGCAAACTGAAGAATAAAATACACACCATCCATTTAACCCACATCTCTCAGTGCCTGACGCTGTTTATACAGTCTATTGTGTGTTATAAATTGTTATTGAAACAGGGTGGGCATGAATAAGCACTTCAATCTACTCCTCAGTGTTCATGTTTACAGCAGACCTCATGAAAGAACGTTTATACAGCAAATAAAGAATATGGGACACAAAAATATTACACGTTTCATTCCACATGATAGTTTTGGTTTAAAATAAAACATTCTGCGGTACAAATGCACAGTCATGGTTTACTTCTTACAATGAGCTCATAAAATATGAGGCAATGAGTATAAAGTAAACCAGCCAACATAAAAAATATACTGCCTATAGTTTAAGAGCGAGACCACATAGGATCTGATTTTCTGCCCTTATGTGCAGGTGAGGCTGTTAGGGCTCATACGCACGCTGCCGCTTTTACCACCTGGAATACACGAGGTCGGATGCTGCTTTTGTGCCACCTTAAAGCGCGTGGAGTGTGACTATAACCAGTGCCATATCATAGCCTACTTACCAAAAATCACAAATTCGGAGTTGATCTTCTTCCAGGCATTGTCTTTTAATTGTATATTATATGGATGGACCGAATGTCTCACCAAAAACTACTTTTTACAAGATTACATTTAAACACATCGTGAGAAAGATAGATTTTCCCTTTGGACAATTTCACTTTTTCTGCATAGAGCTTGAAGGCTTTATAGCCTAACTCAGTGCACTTCCTTGCTGTTGCGGCCACTGGCTGCTACCAGCGAACATTAACCAGCTCGCTTTCTGCTGATTTCAACATGGAGTTGTTTTTCACAATGTAGCATTATCAGGGAAACACTTCGGTGCGTCTTCCGACACCTCAGTTGTGAGTTGCTGTGTCTTTTTGTCCCAAAGGCATTCCAGGAAAGAATAATATAAAAAAATCTTTATTTATAAAGCGCTTTTCAAAACAGTTACAATGTGCTCTACATGTCAATAGATTAAAACAGACAAGACATGAAAACAATGACGGAAGAACTGATAAAAACACTTCGGTATATAAAAACTGAGGAAATAAAAGACAGTCTGAAGGAGCTTAAAACTCAAGTAAAATCAGGAAAGGCTTTCAGATAAAAGTGTTGTGTGTCAGATAAAAGTGTCCTGAAGCCCCGACAAAAAAAGTTGTTTGGAAAAACGTAATTTGAACATTGTTTTTAGCCTCATTGTAGCCTGTAGCTGGATCATTACGGACGAGCAGTATGGAGATATTTTGTGGTTTCAATTATGTGTTTTTGGACGTTTGAATCCGGGGCGTCGTCAGCCTCCATTCGGTGGAGTTGTGTTGCTACCCCCTCTCTCCTTGGATCTCTGCAAGTGATGTGAGGACTCTAAAACCTCACCTGAGCCTCCCTCGGCATGAGGGTGAGTAGATAATGGGTACATTTTCATTTTTGGGTGCACTATCCCTTTGAAAGAGATGCCTGACAGCAAACGCTCCGTCTCAATGAAGATCTCTGTCCCAAACACGTTTCCTATTGTCCCTGGAACGATGGGACACTGTTAGTCCTGAACCCTGCTTTCTAGCCTGCACAAAATGGTGACACAATGCCATTGGTGAATGTCATCTTCTTTGCTGATAGGCCATTGGCCATCAAAAAGGCAAATATCAGCAGATATCAATGTTGGCCGATAAACTTGTGCATGCCTATTATGTTGGAGTTAAAGTTGATTATTAAGGTGGAGCTTTGTTTATCTCTTGGTGCTGCTATTGTGCCCTGAAAAAACGGGGCTTGGGAACACTTGCGCCTGCAATGGTGTTGCTCTTGCGTTTGAGAGGGCCTCTCCTGCATGTCCACATTGTCAACATGGATTTTAGGGCATGCGCCACATTTGTCCGGGCCCTCGGACAATATGCATTCATAACACTTTGAAAGTCCATTGATGCTTCAGTATTTTACTGCGTGCACTTTAACTGAGCAAAAGATGGACTGCTGTGGCTTTGCTGTTAATGAAACATCATTTATTCTGTGATCCTTGTGCAGCTGAGTTGTACTTTTTCATGCTCTGGTTGCACAGAAGCTGCTCTGATTCGGTTCTTGGCTGCACCAGCAGGAATGAGAGGAACCAGTAGTCTTGTTTATTGGCTCCTATCTGCCTGTCAGCTGGGCAGCAGATACTATCTCAGTGGCACTGATGAGAACCCAAATGTGGAGTGAATTAACAAAACACGAGGCCACAGAGACCGTGCGAGGATTTCACTGGATCTTAGAAATGATTGTGTTTATAATGTGGCATTTTAGGTGGATATAGACAAATGTTTCAGCTTTAACTCATCACTATGAAGTTGATTGTACAATGTTATAGACTAATGACAGCATCTGTGTTTGAACTGGTTTCCCGTAAGCCGCGCTTTCACTGTGCAATTCTATCTGCTCTTGCTAAGATCTCACAGGATAATGAAGACTTGATTTAGGGTACAAAGAACGTGCGTCAACCGTTGCGCAACCAAAACAGGAAGAGGACAACGCTTTTGTTTTCCCTGGCAGCTATCAGTAGCTATCCCAGTTACCAAAAAGTTCTTTGCAGTTACCATCCCCAGTAGCGGAAAAAGTGGACAGTGAAACAACCGAAGTATCTGTGGAAAACAAAATGCAGTGTGTGCTGTGTTGTTGTTAGTTGCTAGGCTCTGAGGAAGTGATTCAGTTGTCTTCGCGACAGCGGGGCCATCAATAATGCCACTTGGAAACACTAAAAAGATGAAAAATTGTCTGTTTCCATTTTAATTAATATCTTTGCTTCTCTATCTTTATCTTCCCTTTTTCACGCTCCTTTTCCCTCATCCCTCCTTCTCATATTCGCCCCCCACTCATCCCCGGGACAGTAGCAGAGATAAGAGGCTCCCACAGTCCAGTAAGACCCAGGTGAACGTGGGGTCACAGGGGGTCACGCTGTCAGACACAAGAGACTGATGGAGGGCTCTAATCCCGCCAGTGTCATGAAGATGGATCAGATGAAAACACACACACCTACACTCACACACGGTCACACACACATTCATGCACAAATATATTCAGAAGCATCAAAGACATGAACTTACAAGAACATAAAAACATTTTACTAAACTTAAGCATGTGTGCGTAAATACAACATTTTAGTTTCTTTTTCCTTATTACAAACTCCCGCTTTCGCTCTCACACAAACACACTTACACACACACACACACACACACACACGGTGTGAGACTGACAGAAACAGGTTGTCGGCAGAGTGAGGGGAGATGTGACTCATGTCCAGCTCATTTATCTGCAATCCGTGGTGTGTATGACTGACTGAGAGTTCACATACTTCTGAGTTTCTCCCACAAACACTCTTACAGTTTTACAAACACAGGGATAGCACACACACACACACACACACACACACACACACACACACACACGCACGCACACATCACTACTACTGTGTGAACAATTTTGCAACATACTGAGAAAGATCTGGTTCAAGCATCACTGCTTGTTAAAGGATAACGCTGGTGTTATTCTGTAACAAATCCCATGGAAAATACCAAAACCAGCAGTGTGATAGTCCGTCTCTGACTTCTCTTCACTGTTTGTGGCTCTCAACCAGAAGCCCATATTTTACTACTGAGAACATAATTCTTCCAACGCTAGTCAAACATTTTAAGTTTCATTTTCTATAAACGGCTCAGTGATGTCTTAAAACAGCTGGGCACTGTAGTTTTAAGCACACGTTACTCAAACAGGAGTAAACATTGTATTTTTCAGGAACTATTTTCAGCTGCGGATGAATACACATTTGGTGCGTTAGTGAGCATTTCCAGCAGCAGGATGGTGTATGATGGTTTGAGTCAAAATTAACTTCAGTGTGTGTGTTCATGGTAATGAAGGAGCATGTCACCCAGTGCGACAGTGTGGCTCACTGATGTGTTTTTAACAGTTTTTGGACAACAGTTGTGCTCTATGGCCCAGAGGAAGAAGATATACACAGACAGTTTTCATTAGTTGGATCAGTTCACTGTTGTTTTTAGTCTTTTCATGGGATTTGTTGACAATATGAAAATAATCGAATATTACTGGCCTGAAGACCTGCTGACATCAGCTTTTAAAACGGTTAAATTTCCTGGTGAAATCAGTCCAAGTGGCAACCTCTGGGTTTGAAAAATGAAGCCAACGTTGAAGTGCCAAAAACTGCAGTTCCTCAAATGGCCACTTGAGGCTGGCTCCAAGCGTGAGTCAATGTTCCCTCATGTTAAAATACCAAACTTTACAGCAGAAGTAAACGTGTTTACAGCCTGGCAGGAAAAATGGTTTTGGTCGCTGTAGATAATGTCAACATTCTTGACAACTGAACTGGGGGTTAAATTTTATATAACTCACCCGTTTACATTTTATTGAGGCTTAAAGTTACACATAATTAAGGGTGTGGGTGCCATTGGTTAAGTAACGTAACCATGGCATAACCCCAGATTCACAGAGTTTAGGTGTTGCCGTAGCGGTTGCGATTTCAGTGTGTTTTCAGCTCATGAACGTTTAACTGTAACATTTCGGTCGTGTTCGATGGTCCTGGAAAACCCTTGAAGAAGTCAGATGGTCACTTTTTCAAGTAAGTACATTTTGTTTTAATGGTTTTAAGCCTGTTTTTTCAGCTAGCAAGAATTAGCATTAGCATTGTCACAGTTAAGCAGAACTGTAAATGCACCATGCTAACCAAAGTTGTAGCTAGCATTATGGTTAGTTCCACCCTCTTGTTCAAATATGGTCACTACTGTCTCAAAAAATCCAAGATGCTGACGGCCAAAATGCCAAACTTGAAGCTTCAAAATGTGAGCCCACAAACCAATGGGTGACGTAATGGTAGCTATGTCCATTATTTTACATAGTTCATGATTCTTTCCAGTGGAGTGATCAGTGAATTCATTGCGGGCGCAAGTAAAAGAATAAATCTTTCACGTCAAGTTCAACTTCAATGAGCCAATTTGTGCCAACGTCATGACTGTAGACCTTTAGAGAATGGAGAAAACAGAGTCCTAAATGGAGGAAGCTAGTGTAGCTTGTTAGCTTTGATGCTAACTTTTATTTGACCTCTTCTGTTGGAGTGTAAATTGCTCCACTAAAGAGGAATGAAAAGTGATGACAGGCGTCAATGGTACAATTAACAGAGTGAACTTATTGTTCTATTAGTGACCAAGACAGTTTAATGGCCTGTTAGCAAGCTTGTTAGCTCAGAGAATGTTTTTCCATAGCAAGTACAATTCTTAACTGATTTAAATAATGTACAATCCTGAGAATATAATTCCTGTTTCTGCCCTGCTGTTATCCTGGCAGCTACAGTAGTTTACTAACCAGCCCTGCTGATAGTCAGTACGTCACTGTGCCTCTAGAGCCAAATATTTGGGAAGACCTGTAGTTTATTTTTTTTGGTCTTTATCCTTTAATAATGTCAAAAACTTGATTGGAACTTTCTTCTACATCCACAGAAATACCCACAAACACTCTATCTCTTTCCGTGAGACACGTGTACACACACACACACACACTCTCACTGACGTATATTTTCACAGCACACACACACAGACACACTCTAATTTATACTGACACACAGATGGCCCCTGCTCTGACCACAAATGCAGTGTAACCTCTGCTCCCTGCGGTGCGGCCAGAGCTCAGACTGCCAGTAAAAGCGAAGGGATGCTTCATGGCTCAACAATTCGCTGGGTAAATGGAAAGGTTTTAGTGTGTGACCTCAAACACTCTCCCTTCTCTCTGAGTTTTTTTTTCTCTTTCGTTTCGTCCACTCCTAGCTCAGTGTGCTTTAGCTTAATTTGATTTTATTCTTGGCCTCTTTTGTCTTGTGTTGGAGTGGATGTTTGGATCTTTTTATTTATTTATCTCTGGGTTTTTTCCTCCTCTGTTTTTCTTGAATGGTTTTGTGGCAGCTGAATGCAGTGTGTACACAAGAGGGTCAGATGCAGGGTCATTGAAGCTGCTTTTTGTTTTATTTTTCTCTTGTTTGAACACATCTTTTGTTCTTTTAAACTTTTATCCTTTTGCACTTTGTATGTGCTGCTTTATTAAAAAAATGTACCTACTTTGTTTTAGGGCAGTTTGCTATTTCTCGTTGTTTCTGGCTATGAAAAAACAAAAACAAAACAAGTTCTCCTTTTCTTTAAGGTGCGCTCTTGATCTCAGTATTTCTCCGTCTTTCTTCTCTAATAATCTCTATCTCCAAATCTTGCCGTCTCTCCTTCTCCTCTCGTTGGAGGTCCGATCCTCCTCCCCTCCTGTCTGAGAGGTCAGGAGCAAAGTGAGGACACACGAGAGGAAGGCAAACCTCAACTCACAAAAATGAGCAGTATGAAGAAAAACTGCATTTCTGTAAAATGTGGTTCAGTGGGTTTACTGGGTAACGGATACGTTGACACTGAGTCCAAATTCTGGTTAAGCCAAAAAAAGGTTTTAATGGTATTAGAGACATTACTTCATGGGGAAGTGGCTTCTATCATGAGTAGCCTGCACAGATTTAAAAAAATCAGTGATCAGAAAATTGAATAATCACCTCTCTGTAGATCCAAATGTGGTTAATCTACATGCGATCGCTGTCACACACTATTGCCCCTGCTGGTTAATATCTGAGATGTAATAAGCAGGAACATATGAAAGAAAATAGCACATTTCCTCAGGCGCAGTGTTTGCGAAGAGAAAATATTAGCTTGTGTTTTTGAAATATGGCTCTGAAATTTCATATTGTGTTTGACTAAAGTGAGAAAACCTCAAGAGGTGTGAGCGCCTGCACAGCCAATATCAAATCCGGTCCCTCTATCACCTCAAAGTTAAAGCCCGCCAGGTGGATTTGGGTGTGCAGCGTTCACACACACACACACACAGAGTCATAAAAAACGGGGAAAGAAAAAAGGAGTTTTCAGATTGGAGAGGACGGGCGGGGATCAGGGGTGTGGAGGGAAAGGGTTAGGGTTAACTTTCCTCTAAAGGGTGTCAAAAAAAGGAACTAAATTGGGTGTCAGAAAGCGCTAAGGAGCTGAAATAAGTCGGGGTCCCCAGCTCTCATGTGGGTGGGTGCTCGCTTTATATTTTACAGACAATGTCCCTTTAAAAAGCCCCACGTCTGGAAAGCCCATTAGATGTGCATATAAAATTTCCCCCGTGATTAATAGTTGATGAGGCAGGGTTGGTTGGAGGGTACTACCAACATGTGGCCGGCAGGGCTCCTCCTCTGCAATCTCACGTTACACTCCATAAACTTGCCACTCTTTCCCACCTATATGTTTAAAAAGGAGGAGGGCTCACTTGTCAAGAATGCCTTAGAAGAGTTGTGAAAACAGCCAGCCCGAGGAGGGGAGTCATGCAGTTGTGGATGCAGCTCTCCCGCCGAGCCACAAGCCAGTCAGGGAGAAGAGAGGGTGTGTGAGAGCAAGACAGAGGGAGAGTGTGTGAGAGTGTGTCAGGACCAGAGGCTCCAAAGGACGTCACACACACTCCCAGAGAGAGAGGGAAACACGCCGTCACAGGAAGGCGTCTATCCTCACGCGTTTTGGGGGGCTGTGGAAGAGTCAACAGCCTCTGACAGAAGTGAGTATTCCTGAGGTGGATGCAGTGAGACGATGATGTGCATTTAGTCAGCTGCAGTGGATGACAGATTTCCAGACCTAACTGACTTTCTGAGGGGGGTTTCCAGCTCCTCTGCAAGGAAAAGACTCGTAATCAGACATTAATCAAGATTGTGTGAAGTGTTTTTAATCACCATGGATCAGCCAGCCAGCAGCTGCATGCGGAGCGCCCACCCAAGCAGCCCGATCTGGGGCTGCATGAGGAACCCTCACTCAGGGGTCCCGGGAGCCAACCTGCAGTCGCCCTACCAGCAGGCCCCGTTCTCCCTCCACCAGAAACCCGACTTCCTGGCCTACACAGACTTCTCCAGCTCCTGCCTGGTGCCGACCGCGCCGCACGCTGCCTTCCCCCGCGACGACAGACTGTACCAAGAGAGCCAGGGGGGTTACCAGAGAGCCGACTGGCAGTTCAACCCCTGCGAGACGCGGGTGAGAGCGCCCGAGGCCTGCCCGCCTGTCGTCGCCCCTGTAGCGGTAGGCGGTGGCGCAGGGCCTGAGCTGGACAATGTAGGGGGAGACAGGCTTCCAGGGGCCGTGCCAGGGTGCCTGGAGGGAGAATACTCACCTCAGAGCGTGGCGTCGGCTGACTCGGACAAGAAGAGCTCCAATAAGAGGAAGAGAGATGTCACAGGTGAGTCAGGGTGGGAGTCAGCTGGGGTGTGCTGGTTTTATAGGGGAAGAAGAGCATCCAAAAACTCATTACAGGAGGCTCAGGAAAGGAAAAGTTACAGTCATAAAATGCACATATGGGAGTATTAAAAATGATAGTGCACATTTCTGTTTCCCTGCCGTACACTGGTGCATATGGTGGAGAAAATACAAAGAAAAGATGAGGAGGAAACATGGAAATACGCCAGAGAAAACTCTTCATAGTCGATAGTAAACCCATATTTTTCCTGCCAGTGTTCTGCACACAGGTGCCATTGTTGCTCCATTTAAAGCTCAAGTATGTCAAGGTTAAGAATTTCTTCCGTGCCTTGTATCACAGCTGGCACTGACACAAATTCTCCCTCTTATTTCCTCGCCACATCTGACCGCAGCACGCTCACCAGATTGCTATGTGAAAGGTGAGTAGGTGACAAGACTTTTGTGTTCAAGACAAACTTGAAGTAGCAGTTGCATCCTCTGATTGTTCAAAAGGCTGGAATGATTAATGGGACATGTGAGCGTTTGATTGCGCTCCTGTATCCGTTGGAAATAGACCATTGTTTTATAACAGTAGCGGCGGCGTTCAGGACGATGCTAAAAAATGACATCAGGCTTCAGTGGAGAAAAAGTGGTTTTAAGGCATCACAGGTGCTTCAGAGTGGTTTTGATTATTGTTTATTGTAGATAGAAGTCTCTAAAGTGAAATTAGTTCACAAGCCTGCTGCAGATTTTTGTGAATCGGGAAAAAATGTTGGTAAATTCACAACTTTTTTGCTTAATATTGTCAAAGAGAAAAGAAGTGATCATGTGAAACTACTTTTCAGCTGCTTCTCCAAACACCAGGGAGCCAAAATAAGATTCTGTTTCCAGCAATGCCTCTGTGAAAAGCACTTTTTGCCACAAAAAAAATGAGTTCATGTATCCTCACATATCCTTATATATATGCTCAGGGTCGTGTTGGAAGCATTGAAATACAATCAGTGTATGCTTTTGGATTATGCTGCTTTTTTATTCCCCCCTATCATATTTCACACTTGCTAATAGGAAGCAACAGTAACTGATACCCATGACGAACTAATTCCTAAAAGTTTCACACATAACAACGAGGGCGACAGACTCTAAGTCAATGTTTATATTTAAACTGAATCTAAAGGTGTAAAAGTTTTAATGTGCAGAATGAAAATAAAGCCACGTCCAGCACATCTGGAACGTTCACATTTCATCTGTGAAAACCGTTTTTCTAAACTCGGGGAAAAAATGTGTTCCTCACAAAGATGATGATTTATGCAACGAGACCTCTGCACCTAATAAGAAATAAATACTGGATATTTGCACTGTCGTGTAGCTTCCAGCGAAACTTCGAAAGATTTTTTTGACATATTTAGAATGAGATTTAGTTATAGTGTGGCTTTATCTGAATATTTACTTTAATCCAGATGGGTGGAGTTTGCTCCATCGCACAGCAACACTTCAGATCTTGTCATCAAGTGCGTCATCGTGATCATCTTTTTCATCCAAACGTAACAAATGCGATATATATAAAGAGCCTGGGTAATTATCTGGAAAACCTACAAGACTGAAACGTCTGCAGCAGCCTAATTGAAGGGGATGGTGGGGGGAGTACAGACCCCCTCCCCTTCTTACCTTATTGTAACCTCCACTCACTACACTGAAAACATGCCAGACCACGTCTGGTAAAATCACTTTGCCTGTGAGCCCACTTTTTACATTCTTATCCATTGACATTTTCCTGTCGTTAAGCCGTAACACAATCTCCCACTGAGTGCGTGCAACATGTCTGACCACTACATCAGTTCTTGGTTTCAGAAAAGAGCCTTTCAGTCAGTCTTGTATTGACGAGCTGGTAGAGGAGCATATATTAGGAAAATGCCCTGAAGGCTTTCGCAGTACAGACGGAGCTGCTGTACAGTCTGCTTGTGTATTTATACGGATATGGAGATGTGGCGCTGCTCAAGTGCTTCTGAACCTTAAACTGGAGTCTGACATCAACTTTAATCCAAAGTTTGACTATATAACAGCAAATAAACAAGCTACTGTAAGAAAATCTAACATTATTACTATTTTTATTGCTATTATTGATCGTGTATAGGTTCTGATAAATTAAGGGTTTGTTCTCAATTTATATCAACTTGGAAAAAAGTTCTGTTTTATCATAAAATCAAACAGTTACACTTCATTTGAACCCTCTACCACAGTGATACTCAACTTGCTTTGCCCAGGGGCCAGTTAATATGCAAACATTAATTAATAAATTTAATAATTAAACATTACTAATTTATTCTTCCCTATTATACTTGGCACTTTTTTATGAACAAACTCACATTTTCATGCTTTTTTAATTCACTTTTGCAGCTTATTTACATTTGAAGTCCCCAAAAATTCCCAGTTTTAGTCATTTTATTTTTAAATTCATTTATTTGTTCCGCTCATGTGCATGTACAGCAAAGTCACAATCAAAAAATTATAACAAACATTACATGACTGAAAAGGAGCAGGGATCATTGTAAATTGGAAAATGGTCAGCAGACCTCTAGTCACCTTGTCATGGCCCAGATTTGACCCACAGTTGAATACACTGCCCAGCTACTAAAAATTGATGCAGCATAGTATTGCTATATTTTGTGCCAACATTGTATCGATACATGGCATTTTTTTAATCACATAAATATAAAATGAGTTAAACTTTTGGAGGCCTACTTGAATAATAAAATTACAGTCACACATGTTGCTGCAATAAAAAGTGATGAACAAACAGAAGTCGACAAAGTTTTCTTTTGGGCACATAATTTGAAGGTAATAAGTGGTAAGGTAATAAATCGCAATACTCAGCATATCGCCAAACTTTTAACATCACAGTAATATTGTATCGTGACTGAAGTATCGTGATAATATCGTATCGTTGGGCCTCTGGTGGCTCCCACCCCTACTACCTATCTTTTAGAAGCAGAATATATAACTTAATAAATTGTTAATGACACAGTATAATAAAAAACAAGGACTTTTTTGTTAAATACAGTATTTTGCTGCCTATAATCTTAATAATTTATTAATAAATTTATCACAAATTATAACTCCTCTTACAAAGCATCCATAACTGTGTATGAACACTTGATTAATGTATAATAATAGCTGCATGAATACACACATGAACAAATCCAACAGTTTGTTATTAAGCATTTATTAACCATTTGTACACAAGCACAAATAATTCAAAGGTGGATTTAAAAGTGTTCAAAAGCGGACAATTGATTATTTATAATATATGTTGTTAAGCATACATGACCCTTCTGTACACATTAATAAACACTTCAAAATATCCTTTTATAATAATATTATGAATCTTTTAAATCACCCGCGGACACTTTACAAAACCAGATGAGACAGTCAGTACATAATAAAAAATAACAGTGGAAATAAAACAATAATGATGATAACAACAGTAATTAAATATAAATACAGGTAAAATAATATATTCATAATCAACACATTAGGAAGCACCAGGGATAGATAATCTAAAAAGATGAGGCCCTTTCGGGATGAGTTCTCTCTATTCTATTCTATATGAATATACCTGCTTGCACATGCTTTATAATGTGCTGCAGCCAGGGGTGTAGGTTTTAACACTGGGGGGACACATAGGAAATGGTTTGGGGGTCTTCTTAGCTTCAAGCAGTTTAATTTGATTTTTTTTATGCATCAATTTTAGGTGTAAATGTCTTTAATTTTGTCAAAATAAATGTACTCTGCTAGGTTCATGTTTTTTATTGCCACCCCCCTAAAATCTACACCAGTGGTTAAAGCCCATTTATTAATTAATTACAGCTCACAAATCATGAATAAGGAGGTTTGAATAAAAGTTTTACCGGTAAAACATCCTAACTCATAGTGAAGTCCTGGCCCTTACTTTTACACCCACAAATTATGCCATCTGTCACACCTGTAATTTTCACCTGGGGTTTCTGATTTAAAACGATCACTAAATTTACAGCAGCTTTAATTCAGTCCTGATGAAGACAAACTGCTGCCGCACCATCCACCCAAAAAGGCACCAAATGCTGTTTGTCTTTGGGACCCTGCTGGGTGCAGAAGCCTTCCCCCTGCAAGTTTACGGTCTCTGGCTGTGCAGGATATTTATTGGGGGCCTGTTTAGTGAGAGCCAGTGTGTGTGTGTGTGCCCCTGCCAGGTGTTCAGTCTAACCAAACCTGCTTGACACAGCTCCAGACCAGAGCTGACGAGACCGGGCAGCGTCGGCACACTCAGGGCAGCGCGTCATTAATGACACTTCAACAACAATAAGAAGGTTTTTTAGCATCCAGCACGCACGTACGCACATGCACACACACGCACATGTCCTGGTCTGCCCAGTCTCATCTGGCCCAGGTACAGCAGACCATTTCACATTCTGGCCCGTTTCTCTGGCAAGCAGCGAGCAAAACTTCTCACTTTGACAAATTAGAACCATTTTCTAGAGATTACATCAGCTGCTAGTGTCGCTACCAATGCTCAATTATTACCCCAAACTCTCTCCCTTTAATACACCAGAGAGGTTTTACTGAAAGTTAAATCAACCAGCCTTCTTTTATATTTATCCTGCTAAATGAGGTTTAAAATTCATCCATTTCCTCGGAAATATGAAGACAGGAAGTTCTATAAATCTCAGCACAAAAGTTTGGACAACCATCGGTTTTCACCCCTTACAACTGGCCGCTACATTCATAGAGATATCTCCAGCTTTTTCCTGATGTATTTGCTGTCATGTTGAGATGAGTTAATGTGAATCCCCCCCCCTCCGAGTGCTCCGGAGGGACACACACACACCCACGCAGCAGTCAGACCTGGACACATCCGCACCTTTGTTCTTTTGTTAGAGGCTTTAACGATGTTCCGCTGCATTCCTCTGCTAACTCAGTCCCTCTGTGGCTGGTTTGGTGGGCCCTGCCCTGCGCCGTCCTGCTATCACACACACCATGAGCGAATGTGATTCAAACGCATCGATGTGTAAACAAACAAATCTAAAAATACATGCACACTAGTGTAGAATGAAGTGTGCACGAGTGCTGGCTGCAGACACGCCACAGGTGAACAGGACTCGAGCTCAGGTCAGGGTGGTCTCTTTTTAAAGTGCTGCTTTTGGTGTTTACTATATGAGGGGCCTCCCACTAAAGGGTCTTTGGAGTTGTGGTTTGTTGGTTGGAGAGGTCCTTAAGGTCTGTTTAATAGTCAGCTGGAGGCTGGTCGCAAAGTGACTGGAGAGCTAATTCAGATCAGATTAGCTGTGACTAAAGTGAAAATAGAAGGTGTGTTTGTCAAGTGGTCGAATCACAATGAGAGACGAACAGGCTCCCTTTTACAGAAAGAGTCAAGGAGAGCTTGTTAACCAGGATCAAAATGTGTCGTGTCTACCTTTAGAAACATTTTATTTTTCTCCCTATTTAAAACAAATGTGGTGTGAAAAGTATGCCCTCTAAAGTAATTTTAAGAGTATGTTTTTTGTAGCAAACACAGACCTCAACTTGAAAGAAATGCATTTCCTTTCCGTCTCCCTCCAGATATCCAGGAGTCCAGCTTTAAGGTGGACTCCAGCTGCAAGGCCCGGAAAGAGCGCACAGCGTTCACCAAGGAGCAGCTGAGGGAGCTGGAGGCTGAGTTCACCCACCACAACTACCTGACCAGGCTCCGCCGCTACGAGATTGCCGTCAACCTGGACCTCACAGAGAGACAGGTACACCACCTCTCCCTCACATTGGATAATAACTAGATTACTATCACTCCATATTACTCAATATTCAGATCTCAGTGAGAATTTGGACTTTAAGTTCGAGAATTGAGAATCCTTTAAAGGCAGTGAATTCATTGATGTAACATTAAGGCCTTAACTGGTGTGAAAAGGTCTAAGACATGAGAAGTAGGATTTTATTTTATGTTATGTAATTTTTTAAAATGTATTTATTTTTGTTGTATTTTTATTTATTTATTTGGTATTGGATTGTAAAATCTCACAATAATTGGTAACATCTTTTTTTATTAAATTAAAAAAAAAAAAATTACATTAACGTCATGCAGGACAGTGAAACCAGCAACACTCATATTTTGTTTCCAGCTGGGATGCTCAGAGCAGACGATCCACTGTCTGTTAGCTCACTGCCACTGTTCCCTGGATGACACGGTGAACGGCAGATTCAGTTTAAATTGGTTGATTAACCTGAAACCGGTACATGGCAGTGCATATGAGGCTTGGTGTATTTTATGCAAAAGGTTTTTCAATTTCTGGATGATGGGAATCGAGGCAGTGGAATCCGACATGCACAGTGAGAAACATCAAGCAACATTTTTTTTGTCTTCTCTTGTGGTTATTGAAAACTTGGTCTACTTATCATTTTGAGTGGCTTTGAAGAAGTCTTAAAAACTCTTAAATCTACATGCCTTAAACTGGGGGAACAGTGTCTGAATCATTGCCAAAAAATGCAAAATCTAGTAGAATGGTTTTTGTTAAAGAAACTAAAAGATATGGTGAGAAATGTGTCTCTAAAATTAAAAGTTTTTTCTTGAGTGCAGAATGATCAGCTTCCAATGAGTTTTCTCCAGAGGTAAAATTCCCTACGAAGTTATCAAAAAAAAAAAAAAAAAAAAAAAAAAATCAATCAGCTTCATTTTCAGGGACAAAAAACATCTTAATAAATACAACATATAAATCTCCCAACAAGGTCCGATCATCACGTATTTAAGTGGACAGCATCAGCAGAATTCTAAATCTCCCTCCACCATATAATAATAATAATGCACACACATAGATGCATTTAGATTATAATGAACAGTTTTTTTCCACGGTACTTGTCATCCTGTGGTTGCAGCAGAATGTCACGCAGCTTTAATGAGTGGGCGGCAGCTCCAGACGGGATGAAATCGGGTGAACATGTGTCGATGCTGCTGGATCAAACCCCAGCAGTCTGCCTGTCAGGCGCGGTGTCCCAGCTCCGCCTAATGAGGCCACGGTGCCACAGTGACCACACATACTGCCGTCTGCTGCTTAAATCTATTTCACAGACCTCTGGAACACACACACACACACTTATAGAGACAGACGCACTCACACAGCCGGGTTCCATCTTCACTCAGAGCTCCCACTGCAACTCGTCGGCCTTTTCCAACTCATCCTACATGCTTTGGCGTTTGGCCGTCCTTTCAATCAGCCTCGATGAGCAGGAGAACTCGGAGCCGAAGAGGCTGCAGGATGTGGGAACAGATTCATTTGAGTCCCAGAGTCGGGGTGGGGTGATGAGTGGGATGTGCAGAGGTCACCCAAAACTTCCTTGACCCGAAATTCTTATTCCTCAAGCTGCTACAGTCATCTTAAAGTTTGATTTAAATTTAACACTTTGTATGATCTCCATTTTTAACCTGTCATTGCGTCCAGTGAAAATCATGACTCTAAAAAATTCTAAAAAACGCCAGATTCATTTTTCTTGTGTTCTGTGGGTGCTGGGGATTCTTCACCTGAAATGTTTTCAGGAAACTCAAGTCCAGTTGCCTAAGATGTAACATTTAATATTACTTGTAGGCGTAACTGCTGCCCCATCAGGTCTGGAAGAATCCCAAGTACCTACAGGACACGAGAAAAATTTGTTTCGGGACATTTTCAGAATTTTGGCATCAACTTGGTATCCAAGTATCGGTTCTCATGATGTGTCTAATTTGTTGTTTTAAGATTGTCGGAGTTTGCATGTTCTCCGAGTGTCAGCGTGGGTTTCCTCCAGGTGCTCCAGCTTCCTCCAACAGTCCAAAGACATGCAGGTTAATTGGTGACTCTAAATTGTCCGTAGGTGTGAATGTGAGTGTGAATGGTTGTCTGTCTCTGTAGTGCTTTTAGGAATAGGAAATAGGAATTGTGCAAATTTGCAGCAAAGCCCAATCAGTCTTCTTTTAGCATTGGCAGTGGGAGTGCAGCAAAATGCCGCCTGCCTACTTTTGTTTATACAGAATGCGCCTTTTTCATGGCAATGGGGGGCGTGAGCAAGTAACAAAACGTGTAGCTCAGCGTGTGATGTAAACAGCGACGTGGAGGGAAGCCGCGGCTGGTCAGTCCTTCGGCGAATCTTTCATAAGTCGGCCCGTCCTTCACCGTCCCCGTCATCTGACGGTTAATGGCCTCTTCGTTTGCGAGGGCAAAGAGGGCGCGCAATTCCTTGTCTCCCCAGTTGCTCATCTTTACAGTGTCTGTCAGGTTTGCGTTTCCATCTTGCTACTAGCTGCTCGCTAATTCCTGCTATCAGCTGTTTCCTGTTTATCCACCGCCAGTGGGTCACAAGTGTGGCGTCATCAACTGCTCCTCCCACAAGTCTTCAACAGCCCGTCCCGTTGCGGAAGGGCCCCTCGTTCTTTTTAAACCAAAAGGGTTCCTCCAATATGTCTACCCTATGAGGCGGAAAATTGGGCACCTCGGTTCAACTCGCCAATCCGGCTCTGTGTGTCTAAACGCTCGCCGCTTGCCGGCAAAACGGCCCAACATTCGCCGAAAATCTGGCAGTGTAAAAGGGGCTTAAGTGTCAGTCCTGTGATAGTCTGGTGACCTGTCCAGGGTGAACCCCGCCTCTCGCCCAGTGTCAGCTGGGATAGGCTGCAGCCCTCCCTGACCCCCAGCAGGATAAGTGGTTACGGAAAATGAATGAATGGATGGATGACAGAATCTCCACCATTATGCCTACAAGTGTTCTAGTCTGCCTTTAAATGCCAAATGAAGAAGAAGAACGCCGACCAGCATGAAAGACCAACAACAACAATGCAAGAGAAATATTACACTGTAGGCTACATATGAATATGTTTCCTCACCCACAAAGTCTCATGAACCCACACAGACTTTACTTTGTGTCTCAGGTTGATCATCAAGGATTAATAACATTTAAATAGACCTGGTAGTTATTAGTAAAACGGATTTATGGTTTTTGTTTTTACCGTTGTGTCAAAATGGGTTTTGAGAATCGTAGAATTTTACTGGTATTAAGTATTGACTGCCAAATTTCTGGTACAGTGACATGCCTACAACAAAGACATTATTTACTGCTGTTATAGTAACATTAGCTAAAATCTACAGAGCCCAGCTGTTCTAGAAAATAACTTCTATTAAAAATAAATCAAGTATTAGTGACCCATTGTTCAAGATTTAAGTGTTCAGGAATGTTGAATACATAGAGTGTGAGGGCAGTCAGAAGGTGACTGTTGATTTCTGTCTTTTCATGGGTTTTGTCGACAGTCATGAAAATATAGAATAATACCAGCCTCATACTTTAAGAACATTTATATTTCTCCTTCTGCTTTTTAAGGAATGGTTTAACTATGACTCAAGCTTCACATTTAGTTCGACATGAAGCCTCGCGTCCGTGTTGAATTAATGTATCATATTTATTTTGACTGGCTTGTCCGAGTGTTATAAACCACAGTGACTATATTTTATAAGTTTATAAAATCCTGAGTGAATGTTCTCAGTCACGGTTAACAAGTGTTCACCCCTCTAATGTTTATCTGCCGTATTTTCCCTGTAATTTTCAGGAGGTGTGTTTCGGCTGCTGTTCTTGGCCGCGCAGTTGAAGCATGATATCATTCAGAACAGTGACACAGATGAGCAGCATCCACGCTGTAAACTCACATCCTGTGTAGGCCGACATCCTGATCGTTGACTCTTTTGACCCGCCGTCTATACGATACTCTCTGCCTGCATTCGCAGAGGGTTTCTGAGCCAGAACTGAGCGCTTTGTTCTGACAATAAATGCTCGTTGCAAGGCCAGTGCAAACTGAGCCCATTTATATACAGCGCTGGGAGATTTGTGGGGGATTATTTGTCTATTTTTCTGCTGACCATGTTGTAAATTTAGCTAAAAATTGCCAAATGGAAAGAAAAGCCACAGTGATCCTGTTACAGGTTCAAATCTGGTGAAAAAAAAATCTGCTCAAAAACTGTGTGAAAGTTACAGATAGTTTTAACTCCTCATGCTGAGCACTGACATGGTCTTATTAGTTGTTGTATAAAGTAAGGCTGCATTAGTTGCCCAATGTTTTGGTGTACATATACATTTTACCTTGCTGCTGACTTTGCCGCCACTCATCACATCACACCACTCTGTTTGGCCTTGCACTTGTCTTTGATTGCTTTTTTTATTGTTTATATTTTTACTTCTATTCTTATTCTATTCCAATGTACATCTAATTATCAATTTTTCTTTTGCTTTCTCTATTTATCTGTGTTTATTTCTGTCTTTGTGCTGCTGCAACAATCAAATTTCCTCCCCGGGGATCAATAAAGGTTTATTTTATCTCATACAATATCCAACAAAATAGTGGAAACAAATCACAGTTTTTCAGAATCCAAAGTGACGTCTTCAAATTGATTGTTTTGTCTTATTTACTACCTCTGAATTTTTGGCAGTTGCAACAAAAATCCACAGGTTCTTGTTTCTGAAATACTTTGCTTACTAGTTTATTTATGGTAGAAAATAAGACAAAACAATCAATTTGTTTAAAAGAAAATCTGGATTCTGAACAAATGTGATTTGTTTCCACTGATTGTAGGATATTTTACGAGATAAATCAAACCTTTATTGATCCCCAGGGAGAAAATTTTGATTGTTGCAGCAGCACAAAGACAGAAATAAATACAAATTAAAGCTGCGAGCAGCGTTGAACGGGGCCTCGACCCACGCCATTTCGGGGTCCGGCGTACGTCGAAAGCGAGCGTCGCGTTCCGTTATGTCAATAGAATGCAAGGTCATTTTTTTTTACAATGAACCCATGACATGGGAATAGAACTTTGATGGCTTCTGAAAACCAAACTACTGATGAGGACATCAATCAGTCAGTCAGTCAATCAATCAATCAAGCAATCAATATAACAAATCACAATTTGCCTCACAGGGCTTTACAGCATACAACATCCCTCTGTTCTGCAGACCCAATGAAAAGAAGGGGAGACACAGAGAGATGTAGGACAGATGGTCATGACAGTAGCTTACAACAACATTCATAAAAGTAATAATATTATAATTTCAATTCTGGTTATTGTGGTACAATTTGTTGAAAGTATATTAATATCTAATGGTTTACATACGTGACAATAATCAAATGTGTATAATGAGATAAGTATGACACACACACACACACACACATATACAGACAGACAAACACACACACACATACACACTCACATGTATCTGTCAGAGTGGAGCTATTGTTATGCTAATTAAGAATCACGTAGTTAGGTGACAGCCCAGGCACTCAAGATGAGTTGACTAATGACTAATGATAACTACATCAGCAGGTGGCATTCACACCACAATAGCAGCACCTCACATGTCACACTACCAAGCAGTGCTGTGTAGAAGTTAACCTGTGAGGTAGTAGAGCACAAAGACTGTGGAGAAGAGGTTGAGTTTCTGACATGCAGTCAGCCGAGTTAGTGACATGCACTAACAGGACACGAGAGACAGAGAGAGAGAGAGAGAGAGAGAGAGAGAGAGAAAGGGGACAGGGAGTGGAATGTGTGTTTTGGTGTGTTAGAGTGTGTGTTTTGGTGTCTGTATCTGAAAATTAGAAATCACACACACACACACACACACACACACATGTATCTGTGAAGCCATTTTTATGCTAATTAATGACCATGTACTCAAGATGAGTTGACTATAAGTAATGATAACAACATCAGCAGGAAGCATTTGACACTACAATGACACTACTGAAAGTATTAATATTAAGAAGAATTTTAGAAAAAGTTTACAGTGGAGTTACATTTAGAAATTGATTAATTTTTAGATATTCAAGTATACACAACAATGTTATAAAACATTTATGATCAAGGCTTAATATGAATTGGCTGTGGAACATGTGTGTTGAGATATAGCATTGTCAATAATGGAACTGTATTTCTCCTAATATGTTGATTTCATAAGGAAACATAAAGTTTCATAGCATATACGCATTGCAACACTTTATTTTTCATAAATAGTGAGTAAATGATGTTTTACATGTAGAGTTTTGTGATAAAATATACCTTTAAGATGAACACACGTGTTGTGTGCTCTTGGTGATTGATTCCTGTTTTACACAAAGACAGTATGATCTGCAGCACAGATGTAGCTACAGATTTGATTCCAATTGTTAATGAGGCAAAAAAAAGTTACACCAGGGAATGTTGTAGTACAATTTTTTCTATCAGGCATTTATTTAGAAAAATTAGGAATGCCACACACACAGACACACACACACACAACACACACACACACACACACACACACAGACACACACTCACACTTCAGCTTTTGTTATGCTAATTAAGGACTGCATGTGGCTGCAGGCAGACAGCAGAATGGGCTGAAAATCTCACAAACTATCCTTTTAGATGCCAAACCGTGAGTCACATTTTCAATCTGAAGCATCACAGATAGATAATTTTGTTCTGAACGCAGTGATATCAAGCTTGTATGTTTATGGAATAAAAAAATGTGCCTTAGTCACAAGTTTAGGATGTGTTGTCACCCATCTTTTTCTTACAGAGATCATCATGAGGAGTTGTGCTCTGCACTTGCAAACGCTTGATAGATCCAAACCGTTCAAGTCAGGACAAAATCCTTCGCAAGTAATGTTCACCAGGGGTAGATCTGTAATTTGTGAAAGTTTGAAGCAGTTCTTATAAACGGTGTAGGAGCAAAAAATCTTTGAGCGACAGAATTTGTCAAAAACGCCATCTTACATTCAAACAACAACAGTGCGCTTCCTGTTGGAGTTAGGTCAGGGGTTGCAGCACGACATTTGTAGGTCTTTATGAGATGAACGCGACAGTTTTGGTTTGGTCTTTCTAAGTGATTCCTACCTGTCGCACCGGGCATTTTTGTGTGCCTAGGTGGCACAACAAGTCGTCAGGAGGTAAAAGGAGCACATCACACGGAAGAGGCCAGTAAATCCAAACCCTTCAAATGGCTGATAATTCACGCAGAATAATTGACAAGGACCAATTGATCGATAATGTGTGCGAATTTGAGGCCGATACGATGAACGGTTTAGGAGAAGATGATTTTTAAAGGAATTTCTTGTTTTTGAGGAAAATTTTACTTTGAAAGGGAAATACCTCACTTCCTGTTGGATTTAGGTCATTGGTGCGAGCACGTGATTTGTAGGTCTTGTTGAAATGAACACGACTGTTTTGGTTTGGTCTTCCTACGACATTCCTACTGGCAGCAGCGGCCATTTTAGTGATTCAGTCATTCTAGGTGGCGCTACAGAGCCATTTTTGCACTTTTTGAATTTATTTCTTCATTAGATAAAATTTTTCACCAGTCCTGACATACGTGCCAATTTTTGGGAGTTTTTACGCATGTTTAGGGGGTCAAAATCCAGTTTAAAGTCGCGGCGGAAAAAAGAAGAAATAATTAAAGCTGCGAGCAGCGTTGAACGGGGCCTCGACCCACGCCATCTCGGGGTCCGGCGTCGTCGAAAGCGAGCGTCGCGTTCTGTTATGTCAATAGAACGCAAGGTCATTTTTACAATGAACCCATGACATGGGAGTAGAACTTTGATGGCTTCTGAAAACCAAACTACTGATGAGGACATCAATCAGTCAGTCAGTCAATCAATCAATCAAGCAATCAATATAACAAATCACAATTTGCCTCACAGGGCTTTACAGTATACAACATCCCTCTGTTCTGCAGACCCAATGAAACAGAAGGGGAGACAGAGAGAGATGTAGGACAGATGGTCATGACAGTAGCTTACAACAACATTAATAAAAGCAATAATATGATCATTTCAATTCTGCTTATTGTGGTACAATTTGTTGAAAGTGTATATTAATATCTAATGGTTTACATATGTGACAATAATCAAATGTGTATAATGAGAGTATAAGTATGACACACACACACACACACACACACACACAGACACACACATACACAGACAGACAAACACACACACAACAACACAACATGTATCTGTCTGAGTGGTGCTATTGTTATGCTAATTAAGAACCATGTAGTTGGGTGACAAGCCCAGGCACTCAAGATGAGTTGACTAATGACTAATGATAACTAAATCAGCAGGTGGCATTTGACACCACAGCTATAGCACGACATCACATGTCACACTATCCAAGCAGTGCTGTGGTAGAAGTTAACCTGTGAGGTATTAGAGCACAAAGACTGTGGAGAAGAGGTTGAGTTTCTCACATGCAGTCAGCGAAGTTAGTGACATGCACTAACAGGACACGAGAGAGAGAGAGAGAGAGAGAGAAAGGGGACAGGGACTGGAGTGTGTGTTTTGGTGTGTCTGTATCTGAAAATTAGAAATCACACACACACACACACACACACGTATCTGTGAAGCCATTTTTATGCTAATTAATGACCATGTACTCAAGATGAGTTGACTATAACTAATGATAACAAAATCAGCTGGAGGCATTTGACAGCTTACAATGACACTACTGAAAGTACTAAAATTAAAGAAGAATTTTAGAAAAAGTTTACAGCGGAGTTACATTTTAGGAAATTGATTAATTTTGAGATATTCAAGTATACACAACAAAGTTATAAACATTTATGATCAAGGCTTAATATGAATTGGCTGTGGAACATGTGTATTGAGATATAGCTTTGTCAATAATGGAACTGTATTTTCCCTAATAATGTTGATTTCATAAGGAAACATAACAAAGTTTCATTGCATACAGGCATTGCAACACTGTATTTTTCATAAATAGTGAGTAAATGATGTTTTACATGTAGAGTTTTGTGATAAAATATATGTTTAAGATGAACACACGTGTTGTGTGCTCTTGGTGATTGATTCCTGTTTACACAAAGACAGTATGATCTGCAGCACAGATGTAGCTACAGATTTGATTCCAATTGTTTAATGAGGCAAAAAAGTTACACCAGGGAATGTTGTATTTACAAATTTTTTACTATCAGGCATTTATTTAGGAAAATTAGGAATGACACACACACACACACACACACACACACACACACACACACACACACACACACACACTCACACTTCAGCTTTTGTTATGCTAATGAAGGACTGCATGTGGCTGCAGGCAGACAGCAGAATGGGCTGAAAATCTCACAAACTAGTCCTTTTAGATGCCAAACTGTGAGTCACATTTTCAATCTGAAAGCATCACCAGATAGATAATTTTGTTCTGAACGCAGTGATATCAAGCTTGTATGTTTATGGAATAAAAAAATGTGCCTTAGTCACAAGTTTTAGGATGTTTGTCACCCATCTTTTCTTACAGAGATCATCATGAGGAGTTGTGCTCTGCACCTGCAAACGCTTGTACGATCCAAACCGTTCAAGTCAGGACAAAATCCTTCGCAAGTAATGTTCAGGGTAGATCTGTAATTTGTGAAACTTTGAAGGAGATCTGATAAACGGTGTAGGAGCAAAAAATCTTTGAGCGACAGAATTTGTCAAAAACGCCATCTTACATTCAAACAACAACAGTGCGCTTCCTGTTGGAGTTAGGTCAGGGGTTGCAGTGCGACATTTGTAGGTCTTTATGAGACGAACGCGACAGTTTTGGTTTGGTCTTTCTAAGTGGTTCCTACCCGTCGCACCGGGCATTTTTGTGTGCCTAGGTGGCACAACAAGTCGTCAGGAGGTAAAGGGAGCACATCACACAAAAGAGGCCAGTAAAATCCAAACGCTTCAAATGGTTAATAATTCACGCAGAATAATTGACAAGGACCAATAGATCGATAATGTGTGCGAATTTGAGGCCGATACGATGAACGGTTTAGGAGTAGTTCGATTTTTAAGGAATTTCTTGTTTTTGAGGAAAATTTTACTTTGAAAGGGAAATACCTCACTTCCTGTTGGATTTTAGGTCATTGGTGCGAGCACGTGATTTGTAGGTCTTGATGAAACGAACACGGCTGTTTTGGTTTGGTCTTCCTACGACATTCCTACTGGCAGCAGCGGCCATTTTAGTGATTCAGTCATTCTAGGTGGCGCTACAGAGCCATTTTTGCACTTTTTGAATTAATTTCTTCATTAGATAAAATTTTTCACCAGTCCTGACATACGTGCCAATTTTGGTGAGTTTTGAAGCATGTTTAGGGGGTCAAAATCCAGTTTAAAGTCGCGGCGGAAGAAAGAAATAATAATAATAATAATAATAATAATAATAATAATAATAATAATAAACGCTACAAGAACAAGAGGGGACCTCGTCCTTCGTTCGAGGCCCCTAATAATAATAAGAAACGCTACAAAAACAATAGGGTCCTCGTCCTTCGTTCGAGGCCCCTAATAAATAGAGAAAGCAAAAATGAATGATTGGATGTATATAAAACTAGAATAGAAGTAAAAATATAAACAATAAAAAACAAAAGACTACTGCACGGCAAAACTGACAGTGGTGTGATGAGATTTTTGGCAGTTTGCTTAGAAAATAATTTACGATTAATAGATTGTTAAAATAGTTGCAGATTAATTTTCTGTTGATCCACTTGCAAATTATTTGACAACATTATCTTATGCCGGGATTAAGGACTTTTCAAGCTATAATTTTGTCGCAGTTTTACCATAGTCAGTGCGCCCCTGTGATCTTGATTGTTTGGCACAAGGTGGTCAAAGTTAGTTACTTTCGGTTCGACAAAATTTCAAAGTGGCCAAACAGTGGAATCACAGCTCCCAAGTCCGCCACATGATGCCAGTGGCCGTCAAAAGACTTTTCCCCCTAGACTTATGTTGGGAAAGACACGTCTATAAATCAGTAGATACATTTTTTTGATTGCCAAAACCTGTGTTTAATGGGTGTTTAATATAATCGCTAGTTTTTGGTTTTGGCTCATGCACCCACTAAAGTTCAGTGCATGAACATTGTCCACACCCAATAGCTGTGCTCTCTCCAGCACCAAACAGGAAGCAACAAACCAGGTAGACAGTAAACATGGAGGGGACTCTGGGGAGAAGCAAGAATGTGAACAAGTCTTGGTTCTCTCGGTTCTCGCTGTGGAGAAGTAGGAGAAACTGGTTGAGTCTTGGAGTGAACAGAGTGTATTTTATTCAGTGCGTATCTGACCAACCAACCAGCACTTATTTTAGTGAGAAATCCTGGTTTTTTTGTGTGTGGTTTTTTCATTCGCCATTTGGAAAAAAAAAAAAGTTCCGCACAGAAACCTTGCTGAAAGTGAGCTGTCTGAGTTATGAAATGAATCTGTGCTGTCTTGTTGCAGATATGTCCTACCTTCACATTTTCTTCACAAATTCTTGGTCTAACGTCTCTAAAAAAAGAAAATCACACCTATTCCGATTTTTTTTTAATGACATATGAAAGCTTCGGACTCACTGTGCAAACGTGATTGACACAACGTGACGTCGTAATTATTTTTAGAATGAATGGACAATAATACTTTGGGCATATGACGCTGTTTATCTTGGCTTTCTAGAGTTGTGTGTTTTTGCAGACATGTAATGAATTGTTAATATGTCACATTTCTGAAAGGAATCTAGCAAATAGTGACCCTGCAAAATCCCCAATCTGCAAAATTTCATCGTGTGACTAAAAACTCACCTTGTCTTTAGACATGTCAGACTTTAAAAGTCTGAATCTAGACATCTAGGGAGGACACCAAGAGACAGTTTGTTAGCACAGATTTACCTCAACAGTTACTCGTATGCTGACGACATTAAGAAATTTAAACATAATTATTCATTCAGTTACAATTCTAATGAATGATTTGCTTTATTTCTGTCCAACAGGTGAAAGTTTGGTTCCAGAACAGGAGGATGAAGTGGAAGAGAGTGAAGGGAGGACAGTCGTCTTCACCCAACGACCTGGAAAATGACGACATAGACTCGGCCGCCTCGCCCAGCTCTGAATGAACAGAAGGCGGCCGGCATATGAAAAGAGAGACTGGGAGTCGACTGGACGCCGACGCAGCACAATGCAACCTTCATTTCTCTGGAAAGCTGCAGGAATCAAACAAGACTCTTTTTAATCAGCGAGCATCTCCTATGTTGTTGTAAATAGTTGATTTACGTCCACCATGAACTGCATTTTGATCTTGATAAGTACTCTGGTCCAGAGGCCGCCTCTTGTTGCATTAAATATTAGAGATGATTCTTATGGTCACTGCATTTCAGTGACAGAGTCCAGACAGAAGCTCTGAGGCCAGTGATGACATATCAGACCGTGATGTGATTGTGTTTGAGAGCATCCCCGTTGGTTCCAGTATTGTAATCATGGCCTTTGACGCTTGACTACAACCACCTGGGAAAACTCAGACGGCACAAGTGTTGCCAAGCCATAAGTGCCTCCGAATCAGATGATTTTTTTTTTTTTCATTTTGTCAGTTTCTTTTTCCTAGAATATAGTTTTGGGTTTTTTTTTTAATCTGTCAAGCTTTTTTTTTACTATTCTTTTTTATACACGTTGGATGTTATTGATAAAACACAGATGTTGCCTGTTTCTGCAAATAGAATAAATCATCTGCTGCAAAATGGGAAAAAATATCTTGATAATTTCTTCCACCCGCAACAATTGAGTTATGATTGGACGGTAGGAACTGTGTCTGTATTCTTGGCCGATGGTTTCATCACGTGTTGCTCCTTTGGTCAGACAATACAATGGTTCAGAAAAAGACTGAGGAGAAGTTTGCTCCCATTTGTTTCTGATGTTGGCAGCTGACATCATAGGTAATAATTCGTGTGAGTGTTTGTGTACGTGCATGTCAGTATTTCTGTCAGGTTTCAGAGATATGCCTTCCATATCCCAGGTTTTTTTTTTGTTTGTTTTTTTTAGAGTATTCTGACAAGGGCTGCAAGTAAAGACTATTTGCATTTTCGAATAATCTGTTGATTATTACCTCAATTAATAAATTAGTTGTTTGGTTGATAAAATGTAAAAACAAAATGTTGAAAAATGTCCTAATCCTAAAGATATTCAGTTT
Organism: Epinephelus cyanopodus; assembly: GCA_026686955.1. NCBI lineage: Eukaryota > Metazoa > Chordata > Actinopteri > Perciformes > Serranidae > Epinephelus > Epinephelus cyanopodus. The sequence goes on along the minus strand of CM048933.1, from coordinate 6,129,734 downwards.
ACTGTCACAGAGGAGTAAAAAAGCATTTAAAAAGCAGGAATTAATTTTGATTTTTTTTTTTTTTGTTTACAATTATTTTAATAGTTGACAGTAGTTGTGGCTCAGAGGTAGGGCGGGTTCAATCCCCAGCTCCTCCAGTCCACGTCAAAGTATCCGTGAGTAAGATACTGAACCCCAAAATTGCTCCTGATGGCTGTTTCATCGGTGTGTGAGAGCATGTGAATGGTTACTGAGTAGCAGCTGGCACCTTGCATAGGCTCGGCCACCTGTGTATGAATGGGTGATTGTGACATATAGTGTAGTGGTTAGAGCACTTGTCTTCCATGTGGAGGGTCCAGGGTTTGAATGCTGGGGTCGACGTCAGTGAAGGCATGGGGTCGCAAGTAGTGGGCCGGTACTGATTTCCGATTTGCAAAGTGTTTGGACGGCCGATTTCGATTTCATTTTTTTCAAACCACTTAACAGCACGCAAGATATTGCAATATTTGCTATCTTTGCTTTATTAGAACATTTTAACCAATATACAACCAGCTTTCAATAATCATCTCAAACAAACAAACAAAAACAGAAACATTTTCCTTTTTGCTCAAATATAACTTAAGGTACGATATTAAAATAAATAAGTAAAAAAGGCATACATAAATAAAAACATGGATAAATAAAATAATAATTCTTGGTGTGTAGCATTTGTGGGTAATTTCTTGAATAGACAAAAAAGTAAAGATATCTCCTGTGGAATATTCACACAGGTCTTCAGGATGCGCCCGCCAGTAAGCGTGCGGACACGCGCATCTTCGGCACACGGACACGCGCCTTGTCAGTTTCAAGCGGCACAGTGCAGCAGTTAGAACTCTGCAGTTCAGTTTAACACCGACAATTAACAAGTTTCTTCTTCTCTCTTTTGATGTGTGTGCGTCAATGATTAAGGTGAGAAGCTGCCCATGTTTCACTTCCTCACATCGCCCAAGCCGTGAGCTGCACATGTGCGTGCGCTGCTGATAGTGCATGATGTCAATCTTGCAGCGCGCCAGGAACTTGACTGGTGTTTTAAATCGGCATATTTAGATTGACCGGCCAATCACGTGAAAACCGGCCTGATTCCGAGCACTCAGTGCAAGTCTAGTCGCAAGTGGTTCCCACCGCTGAATCAAATGGCATCAGATTCCTTAAGGAGGCTTCAGGATAAGAGAGTAACTCCCAGAATCTGAGTCAAGTCCTCGACGAGGGCGCGTCTCAAGCCCGTTGTAGGCAGGAGGTTCCAGACGTAAAAGCGCACGTAAGAGCTGTCCATTTACCATTTAACCGGTCTGTTGTTATACTTCTATGTAGCTAGTTCCCTCATTGGTTAAGCAACAGCCAATCAGCTTTGTAGGCATAATTAAAGGGAAAGTTGTGCTAACTTGCTCGACCTTTAAACTGACAACCTTTTAGTTTTTAGTTTAGTTATTTAAAAAGGTGCAAATTGATTATTGATAATTGGTATAAAAATCCCAGAATTAGCCTAAATGCTATTTTTCATCTGTAGTGTCTTGGCCAAGACGACCTAAAATACAACAAAGCACTAAAAACAAACAAACAAACAAAAACAATTGAAAACGACACAAACAGAAAAAGAAAACAGTGCACACTGTTTAAAAGACTTTGAACACATCAACAGAAAATGATTTCAACATGATTTTTTAAGTCACAAGAATATAATGATCATCAAATGTGTGAGTCAGGGATAAAACTTGAGGTAAAATTGATGCAATATAAAAGGACATACATTGTCTAAAAGCACAACAGGCAGAAGTGACGTATTTCCATATAGAACAGCAAAGCAACACTAACAGGACATTATTAGCAGCATCAGAAAAGAGTTTACTGCTTACATATGTATGTACATACATCATCATTCATTTATTTTAAAAACTTTTTTTTCTGTCTTTAGTTCGTCCTCCATCAAAGTCCATTTACACTGATATCCTTTAATTTTTTAGGCTCTAGACTCTCCTTAACACCATTTGATAAACCTTCTGTGGGACCATAGCGAGCCCAGGGAGGTGAGTACTGTATACAGTTTACATTGTTTTGTGTGACCTGTTTCTTTAAGAATGATGATGTCATCTTTTTGTACCACAGCCAGAAAAATTCTTTGATCAGTGTGACAAACATCAAAGCTGCACTAATAACTATCTATCGACAAACCTGCAGAGAATAATCACTCAACTTTACAGTTTCACTCATCTGTACAGAGCATTTTAGCTTCTTTCAGCTCATTGTTTTAGTTTTTTAAGACCTGCAGCTTTAATGTTTTTGTTCATTCTCATGGCTCTCATTGACTTTTGTTTTTAGCAGAAGCAGACAGCTGGTTTCAGGGGAAAAGCTCTGATGAACCCAGTGTACAAAACATGCTCAGCAGCAAACAGCACACAGACACAGTTAGGGACAAACTGGTGACCATAAAGGCCTTCGGTACACTTTTTTTTCTGTTTCCACTGTGAAAAGTTGAGGATGGTACCAATGGAACTGTTATGTACCGTCTCCATGTTTGGTCCCCCCTCTGTTGGGGTACCTAGCTCACAGATCTGGTGCTAAAAGGTGGAGCTGTGAACACTGCAGTCTGATTGGTCAGTAGAGGACGGTCACTCTGCTCAGGGCTGAGTTGTGTCTGGTTTTGAGGCTTATGTAACCACTGTTCATACTGTGGAGAGTTTTACATATATAAGTAAACTATAATTTAAAAAATAAATATGTTTTGTTGCTCTTGCAGCAGCTGTTGTGAGAAAAAAAACCAGACGGCAACTTTTAAGGTGGAACATTAACTTGTAATGTTACTCAATGCACGACACACCTTAAATTGCACTGTGACAACTTTGACCATCACTTAAGTTTTTATTGTCTGTGTTGGATGACATACACTTTTAGTAATGAGTGGATCTTAAAGTATTTAAAAATTCTGACCAGGTTATGTGAACTGCACTCGGAGGAGAAAAAAAAAGCACAGTGGAGCATTTTGCTGTGGGCTACAGCAACATTAAACCCCTGAGCTTGCCTTAGAAGGACTAAATGCACAAACCTGCTATTTTTAAATATCCCATGGAGAGAGACTGAAAATGTCGGTGTGCAGCCTCGTTCTGTGGACGATAAACCAGGTGCAGACTGATACTGGAAATGGGAGGAAAACCTTCTGGTGGAGACCAAAAACAGAGCTAAAAGAGAGTAAATATTGGACTTAAATTCATCAGGTGACTAGGAACACAATTCTGAATTAATGCTAATGTTGCTCTGTATCTACTGGATATGTAAATAGGCAACTCTCTATACTTTATACACACGCTGTTGGGTTTATGCACAAAATGAGGCCTGAAAGACGCGTCCGTCACTTCCCACGCAAAAGTTTTAATCTTTAAAAACAGACTTGATGGGAGGAATTTCGACCCATGATTATAAACATGTTGAAGACGGGATATTGGCAACGCAATTTTTTATAAAGTCCCAACCTCACCTGCTGCTGTCCAAAGGTTGCAGCCCATAAACACCCAGAACACAGCAAAATAAGACCATACAGGCAGCGGGCAGGGTCTCTGCACCACTACACACTCAGAGTGGGTCATAGGTGATGATTGAGAAGGATTTTTTTTATGAGTCTACACATTGTGTTTATTTTAGAAAAATCCTGCACGGTATATCTTTAAGTGAAATCTTCCTGTCTGGGGGTCGCAGCGACAAAATCTTATCAGGAGGGATTACGCAGTCTTAATGTGTAAAATGGGTGTTCAGTGAAAGCTCCTGCGACAGAGCAAACTTTACACAAAATCCCTTCCGATGATGCCGTGATTATCTTCATTAATATCTCACATGGAGGTCGGATATCCCCGAGGTCAGATCAGAATCAGCTCTCATCAACGTCCCTCCAGATCCCGTCTGTAGCGGCGTAATCCATAAGAATGTTTTCCTAATGGCGAGCGTTCTCCTGCAGACCCACGCAGATCACGCTGATTGGTCTGACGTGACCTGACAAGCACTGACAGAGCTGTAAGTAGATTTGTGTGTTTGAATGGGAACATTCACCATCACTGTCATTCCAGTCTGCTCACAAAGGACCATTAACCTGACAAGGTGGAGCCAGGCTCCAAAAAGCATTTGGCCCCGGCACACTATTTTCAACGGAAGCATCTGGATGGGGCCAATTTGATCTCAACCTGAGTGGAACTTAGACAAACCCACGCACGGGGCCCCCAGGACCAGAAGAAGAAGAAGAAAAAAAAACCTCTTGCTGGCTGACCACTTGCGTATGATGGAAAAGGGAAATAATAGGTGGGTATGGGTGAAAAGACGGCTTCTCAAGTACAGGATGTTGTTGTAGCAGGTAGCCAGTCATCCAATTTCCTGCTTCCCAAAGAAAACAAGAGCTCGAGCATAGGAGTCCCCAGACTTACAATGGTGGGCCTATGCTCAGACTCCGGCCAACCAAACAAAGCCTTCAGAGGTTACTGCCCTTTCTGCTGGTCTGCAGGGACCCGGAGCTGGCGGGAGGGTGGGATGGTTGTTCCACGCACACACACAGAGCCGGGGTCAAGTGTTACTGTACGTCTGACCTCTGTGGGCCCCCGCTGCAGCTGCTGGGGGTGGAATAACTCCAAGTGGATCCTGTGCCCGTTTCCCCCTCGCTCAGCCTCTATTAGGGTCTATTATTGTATTAGTGGTAATAGTAGTCAAAATAAACCATGTCCAACTGTAATGATAGTATTAATATCAGCAGTGTAAACTAATGAAACTGGAATGTTGTTCTTCCACCATAGAGGTTCCATTTAAAGGCGCTGGGGTGGCCAAATTTATGGATTAGATTTAATTGGTGGTATTGTGATTGTGGGATGTTGGACCGTGCCAAGAGAATGTAGGTTTCCCTTTCACTTTCCCAACCCCACCAACAGCTTTGATTTTCTATTTTTGTTGATTCAGGATGAGTTGATTTAGAAATAGAAGCTGAGGCAACACATGTCTGTGGCAGCCACCAAAAATAAGAACTCCGTCCCAGTAATATCTCCCGAGCTGTGATTATAAACGCAGATTCAGCTGCAGGAAACATTCTTGAAATAACTCCTCTCCTTTGAATACAAGCTTCTCTGTGGGCAAAGAGCAATAAGAAAACATTCGTCAGAGTTGGAAGCAGGCCGTGACTTCGCCCTCGGTGCTCAACAGGAATATTCTGTCAGCATGCGGAAGGAATTGCCTCTAGAAGCACAGATTACCAGAGCATTCGGCCAAATGCTCGATTAAAGCAGCAGGCTGTGAGGCAGACCATGCTAAAAATGTTGCGTTTGAGGACATTACACGAGCAGCTGCATTTCCATTTTTACAGCATTTCCAGTTGTGAATGATTCATCTGTATGAGACACTATTAATGACAAATGTGGTGCAACCTCAGAGCATTCAGACATATTGTAGTTGACACAACAGTCTATATACAGGTGCTTACTGTGATTCATCTCACTATATATAATTCCACATCACCCAAATGCATCATAAGCAATAAAGGTTTGGTGAGTTTTTATTTTTACAATGTACTTCTAGTCACTGCAGCTTTATTTGACATTTATAAATGCTGTTCTTTTGCATGTGTGTGGCACTGTACATATTCTAGGACAGTTTTTATGCAATTTAAAATATTTTTTTTGCCTGTTTATCTACACATATAGGTTGACGGTATATCAGTGTTTAAGGGCTACTGTATAACTGTTATGTTAATGGAACATAAAACAAATTGTAGTTAAAGAAACAACAAAACAAGCTCATTTTAATGTATTCTGTCGTTTTTCTTTTGGGATTCACACCTTTTGAGTTCTCACTGTGACAACACTAAGGTTAATGATGCAGTGTGAGTTTCTGAGTTAGCTCTATTTTAGCCTCTATTTCTATATATTTTGGAAAAACAGCACCAACTTAATACAGCACTTTTTATTTGCTGTGAAAAGAAGAGGAAAATGCACGAGTGTTATCCCAACAATTGCACCTTATTTGCTTCTTTAAAATAAATGTAAGCACATCTGTTATACTCTAATGTTACATTAAGAAACATTTCAGGACTTTTAATCATTAGTTCAAATATCAATTTACTTAACTGTTATGAGTTTACTCAGCAGTCTTACACTGTACATGTCTGAAGCAAGTATTCAGTGTGTACTACATGTAATGTGATCACACCAAACACAAGGCAAAAATTTGCATCACATTACTCGCACAAGTTTAAATGCTAGAATATTTTATGTTGACTTGCTTTATATGCACAACTATCTCGTTATAGGTGCGTGAAATCACTGAATCGATGAATGAACTTCCGCCAGTATGTCAGCATCATAGTTCCCCGGGGGGATCTCAATTCTGATTGGCTTTCGCTGCGTGAATTGGTCGCTGAAGTTCAGATATTTCAACTCTTGCGAATAAGCGAATGATGCAAACATTGCGCTACTCGCTTCATTCACACCACTTAATTTGTGTCATTCACATCACATTCGAGAATTCATGTCTAATCTCGTCTTTACATTTACTTTACATGTAACGTGAATTGTTTTATTTGCGACCGGTCTGAAAACAATATAAGTGTACTAACAGAAGTATCCGATTTTAAAACACGCCATTAGAAATAAAGAAACCTTAAAGTACATTATTTGGACAAAAGATTAAGACTTTACAGAACTTGAACGATGAATGAACTTCCGTTGCTACGTTATATGTTATTGTGGGATCTCAATGCTGATTGGCTGTCGCGGCGCAAATTCGTCGCTGAAGTTCAGATTTTTCAACTCTCGCGAATAAGTGTATTATGTGAAATGAAATTCCTCGCTTCATTCGTGTCATGTCCATTGTGTCACGTGTCTAATCTCATCTTTATATTGACTTAACATGTAATTCACCTGTGCAAAATGTTTTATTTGCGCCCGGTGTGAACACAGCGTAAGTGTACTAACGGAAGTATCCGATTTTTAAAACACACCACTAGAAATATAGAAACCTTGAAGTACATTATTTGGACAAAAGATTAAAACTTCACCGAACTTGAACGATGAATTGACTTCCACCGGAACATCCTCAGCCTCATATGTTCCCGGAGGATCTCAATGCTGATCGGCTGTTGCGGCACAAATTTCAGATTTTTCAACTCGAGCAAATAGTATGATGCGAAATCATACTACTTGCTTCATTCACGCCATTGTGTCTTAATATTGACTTAACATGTAATTCACCTGTGCAAAATGTTTTATTTGCGCCCGGTGTGAACACAGCGTAAGTGTACTAACGGAAGTATCCTATTTGAGACACCATTAGATTTATAGAAACCTTGAAGAACATTATTTGGACAAAAGATTAAACTCCACAGAACTTACGTACTGGGGAAAAAAAGAAGAAATGTGTTTAAGTTGCCTTTAAAGTTATTTTCTCAACTGCTTTGTTTGTTAATGAAAATTGAAAAGCGAAAGTGAGGAGGCGACATGTTGTTAGTATTATCTTCTTTACGTCACCCTTTTACATCTGAAGTACACGTGTACCTTCACCTGCTCTTTCACCATACATTTATTTTGAAAACCCAGCGTCCTGCCTCGGCTCCAGCTGCTCGTGGCGGGAAAAGATCTTGATGGATCGCTGGAGGTGTGAAGGTCAGCTCTACAAGAGGCGGCCGTAGAAATTAAAGCATGTCCTTCTCCTACTGGGGCTTGTGCGCCCTGCTCCCTGAGCTCCATCTGAACAGTGTTAGTGTGTTCACAGACAGCAGCTCGTTGGTCACATCAAAGACTCCGACAGGCTGATATGGAAGGACACCGCTGTGAAAACGTTAGATAGTGAGAGTTAAGATAACATCATTATAGGATAATAATGTGGGGGTGTCTGAGGGAGGAAGGGGAGGGTTGGTGTGTGCGAGTAAAAACTTTTTTTCAACTCCTCAACGTGACCTTGGGAAGGCTCCACTGGAAACTCTTTAGCTCTGCCTCTTGTTAATTCTCATCTTTTTAAATCTGACAGTAGGAGTCTGTCCTGAACATGTCCGTCTCACCTCACCGTCGGCAGCAGAAGACAAAAGTAAACTGGGTTTTGTCAAGTGTAATGGACCCAGGAGAAACTTAATGTAACGAGACTGTCCTCCCGTCTCTCTGGCCCTACGCTCTGCCCTCCTCTCTGTGATCCTTCATCCAGTCGCTGGGAGCAGTGGACACACACATCCTCTCTTTCTTTTCATCCTTATTGTTATTTTAGGCCACCTGCAAATCTGTTTCTCTGTTTTAGCCGCTCTGCGTCTGTTTCCAGCCGCTCACACATGCAAGACAGAAACAGCAAAGAAAGGGAGGAGGAAATATGCGATGTCTTCCGCACATCCTCCCAAGACGGCCGTTGTGTTGAAGGAGGCATACAAGCAGCGTGTGTTTGCATGCATGTCATGTCACAGTCTGCATGTGTGTGAGCTTGCGTGTCAGTCTGTGTACCTGTGGGTGAGTGAACAAGCCCGGCGGGTAAGCCAGTCAGAGGTAGTCAGCGCTGGACACTCATGCAGCCCGCCTCTGCTCATCCTTCCCCCCCAAAGCCTCTTGTCTCCGGTGATTAGCGACTCCTTCAGGAGTTATAAATCTTCAATTTCCATTGCACAATCAGTCAAGACGGGCCAAAGTTGAGGAGCTGCACAACATTAAATTATCTGAGACTTCCTGCGAAGGCTCCTTTGGATGTTGTGTCTTAAGCGAAGTGGATAACAGAACCTCAGGCCGTGGGACTCCGGTCTATGGCTCCCTCTGGTTGGTACTTCTGACCTGCTGTGTCCTGCCTGGTGTGGAGCCAGGAAATCCAGCAGCAGTTTGACTCTGCAAATCATCACACAGAGGACCACTCAATCACACTGTTTGCTGAGCAAAGTGAACATAGAGAGGGCCTTGTTCACCAGAAGGCACACAGCAAGTACACACAGCATGAAAGCTGCAGAGTGAGGCTTCACTGTCTGCTTCAAAGACATCAACAAAACCAGAGGAAAACAATCAAACATCGCAGAGTCCACATTCGTGTTTCTGACACCTTCAGGCCTTTAGTAAGAAGTCCTCTCACGTGCACAAAAAGAAGTCAGTCGTCAGTGAAAGTGCCCTCCAAATAGACCTGTAAGACCTTTACAAAGGCTACTTAAATGAGCATTTCCTGATCTGCCACTTCTTTAGTTAAGTGTACGGAAACTGCTACTTCATATTAAAAACAAATATTGATGGCACACAAAGCATGTTCGGTTCTGTTTCACCAAAATTAACACTTACATGCAGGCTTTTTAAATACAAAAAGACCCACTAAAAATAGATGATAAATTCTTTTCCCATTACCAGTAGACGACCATGCTGCAAGTGGTTATTTATTTATCTTTTATTAAGTGTTACTTATTCAGCCTCTCTTTCAAACTCAATGGAGACTAATTCCGAACAAAGTTTAAATGCTGCTCAGACAAAGATGGACAGAATTTGTAGTTGAGTGTAATTGCATCATGGTGATAAAGCGGCAAAATTAGCACTTGGGTGTCATGCTTCCATCACTATTGATCCGAGCTGATCGGAGTTAGAGCCGATAAATACTTGTGACTACTGCAGAGTCATTTACCTCCGAAGTGAATTCTGATTGTAATCTTTCCTATTAAATACAAAAGCCAGATGTTAGTGGGTGTTGGTGGGTTTTTTCCTCCAGTTGGAAAAGGGGCTTAACTTGTTTTCAGACAGAATACAAAGTGAACTTTAGAGGCAACGTGATTGCAGATAAAGTCAATGCATGGATGCATGTCGGCACCAACAAATTTTCCACAGGTGGTGTCAAAAAATGTGTCTTCGTTAGATAATAATTCTTTGCATGTATGTCGAGGCTGTATGACTCCACTGCATAAACGTACAGAGACACAAAGAAAGGAGACTGGAGGACATGGAAAGACTCAGAGTTCTGATGAGTTGGCTACAGCGAGTGTTTGTACAGACAGTCAGTATATTGGTTGTCTGAGGCATGAATGTATTAACAAAACTGGATGCTGCGTTCCAAGATGGCGCCACATTCATCCCCATAAAAGTTGCTCACTAAGTTGTTGAAAAAGTGAAGCAATTTATCTTCCAGCCTTTCTAAGTTTATTGGACTGGATCAGATTCTGATCACATAAATCAGGAGAGTCAAACATATGTTCTATGGGCCAGAACCACTGCTAAAGGCTCCAATCCGGCCCTCTGGATGACTCTACACACTACATACTCATGTTGATGCTCTTGTAAAGCCTGAGAGGTGTCAGGTGTCAGGTGCATGTTAAACAGTGGGTAGCTTACTTCATGTAAAATGCTGCTTCGGAGGTTTCCACCCTGATCAGATGAAAAAAGTAATATTTATTCTGGTCAGATTTAAAGATATTGAACACTGTGCAGAATATTGTCAATCAGCAGCTTCAGTCCAAAATTACCTGTATCAGACTATTATCTTTAAACAGTATGTGCTGTATTGGAGGTTGTTGTTTATAGGTTAAAGTGGCCCAAATTGTCATTTTTGGTTGTTTGTTACCGTGAAATTGGAAAATGGTGCATCAATCTATTTGTGGAACATACCAGGAGCTCTGTTTTCTAGCACCAAATTCTGCCCAATGAGAGAGCATCACAGATTTTAGTCTGCATGTAAACGCTGCCATCTGAACACAAACCAAACTTGAGGCAATGTGCAACGTTATAACAAACTGGTCCCAGACGTAGACCAGAGCAAACGAACTATAGATCGTCTCACAGCCCAGAGCTGTTCCTGGGGTTTGGTTTGGGATGAGGGGTGGATCCGACTCACTGAGTGTAGCAACGTCTCACGGACTTTCTGTCACTCAAATATACTAACTTTAAGCCTTAATAAAATGTAAATAAAGTAAGTAATATAAAATGTATCTCCCGTACAGTTGTCATGAATGTTGAAATTAGCTATTGAGACTCAAACTGTGTTTCGTACTATGTTTATTTCTGCTGTAAAGTTGGGCATTTTAACATGGGCGTCTGTGGGGATTGATTTGCTCTTGGAGCCACCCTCAAGTGGCCATTAGAGGAACTGCAGTTTTTGGCACAGCTTGGTTCGAACAAATAACCGATGCCGTCATTCTTCCGATGACGTTCTCTTGAGGAAGCTTGAACGCTAAAGCAGGATGATTGTTTTGGATTAAATCAGAGACCAGATACTAGAACAGGAAAATAGCACCAGTGCTAGTTGAAGAATCTTTCCATCATATACTGTATCAAGGTCACCCTCATTATAAAGTACTTAAACCCTTTTTGCAGAAATGGTTGTTTTACCTGTTTCCTGCCAAGAGAAGTGTCCATCCATCTGAAATGTTCCCATAAGTTGATAGCGTGTGATCACTGATGTTTATATATCACAGATTCAGATTTTCCAGAGCACAGAAGCTTCCCAGAACCTGGACTGATGAGTGAGACGACATTTTGTGAAGGTTAAGTTTCAGAGCTGCTGCTCCATCAACGTGACTTAAAAGGATCCTAATCCTGATGTCCAGTTTAGTCTCATTTATGTCGCAGCATCAGTAAAACATGTTTACACAAAAACAGGTCACTCAAACACATCAGCAGCTTCTCACCCTCTCTGTTGAACAGTGGACTTTGTATGGTGGTAAACCAATCCCACATCTAGCACCTCTAACCCTCTGGTGCAACCAGCAAGCCCCTCCATCAAACACAAAAGCTCATTCAGTCATTGTGACCAGGTCTTCGCTCACCCTCCTACCTCGCAGGTCTCCTGTCCAAACAGCCGCTGCTTCAGGAGCGATGGGGAAATGGTCCTGGAGGCGCTGGCATCAGGCAGCAGAGGAACCATCCATCAACACGAGGGCTCCCAGAGTGCACCGGGATCAGACTGCTGTCATAAAGGTGTCATGGCCGCCAGACAGTCTAACCTATAGGACAACAAAGACACCCGTGTCTCCTGACTGTAAGGATCCAGTGTGAGTCTGGAGTCTGGTTTCATGGAGGCATCTGAACACTAAGGTCACTGGGATGCAAGACTGAGGTAAGATTTTTCAAGTGTCTGTAGATAACACAATAACCTAAGCTCCACACACGTTGATTTAGCTGTATTGATAAGACTGCAGTCATGTAGATAGTTAGCAGTATGATGACAGAGCACAGTGCGCACACATTTTCTCCCTCCGTAAATTGTAAATAGAGAAATAAAAACTTCAAAGCTGCAGCAGTCAGTATTTCTAAATCAACTATCGACCCTTTTACTGTTAGGAAACAGGTTGATGTTTTTTGGTGGGCGGGGCTTAGCTGGAGACAAAACTATTCTCCACAGATGTTAGTTAGTGCAAGCAAGTTCTGTTGGCTTGTTTTAGACAATGGAGGAAGATTATACATTTGGTGCGTTCAGAAATATTCATTCTGAGTGCTGGAGCACAGTCTGACACAAACCGGAGAGTCGCAAAGAGGACAGCTGCGGTGGTGTTTTTTTTTTTCTCTCCACAATCGAGTATCAATTTTCACATTCAAAGGTCCATATTTTTTTTTTTCAAATTTGAATTTAAATTCAAATTTAGAATATTCTTTGGCAGCCCTAATGTCAGGTCACTCACTCTCTGGGACCTCGAGTGTAACTTGAATAAGTAAACACTGACCAACAGGACCAGACTGGCCGACCCGTATGCTCTCACTCACTCACTCACTCACTCTTCCTCAGCATGTCCACCTCCCCAGTTTCTGATGAGGTGGACATGTTAACCCTTAATACAGTGGCGGGCTGAAGTTTTGAGCCATGACTTTGTCTTTTCTGGGTCCCAATAACAAAACAACACCACATTTTAAGACTCGTGTTTTGCCTCCAGCTAATGTGTAGTGCAACTTTAAACTCAGGCATCATCTCCACAGTCTGTGCAGCACAGAAAGGAAAGGTGACCCTAACCTCTAGCCACATTTTCACTTGCGTGTTCATTTTGGATCCTATTGTAAATGTTGGAATTTAAGGACTAAAATATGGAAATAACTTAAATGTCAGAAGCAGGACTTCATTCCCAAAGAGCCTTTTGTGCTGCAAAGAAAGAGTAGAAGTTTAACACTCACTGACTGATCAATAAATAGCAGGATTACTGAGCATCAGCTGCACCTTTACTGCCCCCCAGTAAATTCCAGGGATTTGGGTTTCCATACAAAGTTTGAGACATAGGATGGCAGAAGTTTTTTAAGTACAGGTGTTGTCATAAAAAAGATGACCAAGATCCAACACTGAGGAGCCTGTATGAGGTAATGCCATCAAAAAAGGGGCAGCAACACCAGCAGGTCACAGTGTGTGTTTGAACAAGGTGTTATTTTGAAGTGTTTGAGGTGAGCTCCCGAGTTTCCATGTAGAGTAAACACAGTTTAGTCATGGGAACAATTTGGAAAACCTGTTTCACACCTGACTGCTTTATAATGCTCTTAACTAGATTCACATTGTGGCTTGTTTGTCAGAGCTTTAGTGTGTTTGTTAGAAGTAGGGGGATTTCGGGGCATCAAGCGGTGAAGATTACAGATTGCAACCAGCTGAAATTTCTCCTGGTTAGAAATTCTTCACTGGTAATTGTTCAGGAGGTTTTTAGCAGGAGCCAAATCATCAGCAGAGATCTCTTCCTCTCCAAAACAAACAGATGATTGATGAGGTGATTTAAACTGGTAAAAAAAAAAGCTGAATAAAGCAGTTCCACATTACAAATCAGTGTTTCTCCATAGCTGTTTGGCACATTGTAGACAGGTTACTCTCTGTGCTCCTGCTAATGTGTGCTCACCTTTTTTCTCTGATAACTTAAGATACAGATGTTTTTACCAGGAGCTGAATTGCACTGCACTGGCTGACGTGAAAACTCAGATGGTCCTACGCAGAGCCAGTGTTTCAGGGCTCCTACAGTCATGGGGAACCTGGGAAAGTCATGGAGTTTCATGATTACATTTTCAAGGCCTGGACAAGTCAGTCAGTTAAAAATTCGTTAAAAGTTTAAGAAAAGTCATGGAATTTTGTTGCGTGTAATGAAATTGTTACAGTAATCCTACTTCCAAGTAACGTAACATAACGGCAAAGCTGTCATAACGTAGCTCTAATATACATTAGTTTGTGATGTTTTGTTTACTATCACATACGTTTCATTTTCCCTCCACGTTCCATCTCTTCCTCCATGTATCCAGCTAGGTGAAATTATGAATATAGTTTGAATCTAATATGTTTTAAAAAGGCAAGTTTGACATGATTTCATGCTTCTGTAAAAACATGGCGGTGCAGCACGGCGATCTCTGTAGTCGAGGACCTGCTCCCTACGTAGATATAAACGACTCATTCTGAAAGTCCATTCTCATTGAGGGCGATTATCTGCGCAGATTATTCTCGCGGAAAAATATAAAATCTGATTTCATGGGTTCTTATGGAAGTTTGCACACCGGGGCGGAACTTTAGTGCGGTGAAAAAAGTTTCCGCCCGACTTTGACCCCCGCGGTCAGGTTACAAATGTACTCTGGTGTGTTTCATCCGACCTGGATGTGAAGCAACTGCAGTCACATGACACATTGTTTGGGTTAAACATGAGCATGTTACAGTCCTGGAGGATTATTAATGTGCACCTCCTCCTGTACTGCCTTAATATGCACATTCAGCACATCCAATGCATCAAAACATTGTTTTCTAGTTGGAGCCGCGCCTCGTTTTCAAACTGTATGGTTTGACTAAAATGAACAATGACAGCAATATAGTCCACGATGAGCAGCGCTAACATCAACCTGCGTAGTTGTCCCTTCATTGTGACATTAGAAAGTGTCACATTTATCTTGCAAGTGTTCTCTTCTTCAACGTTTGCTTTACTTCCTGGATTTTTCCCACATGGAAATTCTGACCAATCAAGAGCAGCTTTCTCACACAAGGCATTTGATCTGGTCCGCTTGTAAATGCTGCCGTGAGAACACGAACCAACTCTAGGCGATTATACAATTTTGGAATAAATGAGTCCCTGATTCAGACCAAAGGAGACGACTCTAGGTCTGAAAGCAGCCTCAGATAACAAAAACAGAACTATCCTAATTTTGAGGTGAATACACAGTGAAGAAAACATATTTATTTTATTATATTCCATTTCTGCCAAAATATCCCCCTAAATCCTGCGCTGGCCCTTTAAAAAATGACAGCACTGTGAAATCTTTAAAATGTAAATAAAAGTTTTAACCTAAAGTAGTAGGAAACATCTGTTAGTGACCACATGTTAATGCTAAAATCGTTTTCAAACAGTGTAAAATTTCCCAACCATCTGGTAGTGGAGCAGAAAAAACCTACACAAATATTTGCAAACAGTAATTCATCCAGGCCTGCAGATGATTTCAGTGAATGCAGATGCAGCCACACAATGAGCCCAGCTCCACTTGAAAATATACAGACTCTCCACTTCTGTCCTCTCTGTGTTTTAATGATCTGTGGCGGGACTGTGAGCCAAGAGTGTGACTGTGTTCACCTGTGCCAGCGCACTCTGCCTGGCCTGCATCCAGACCAGCTCTGAGCAGAACCAGAAGTGGGCTCAGACCATCGTGAACCAGGATTCTTTAAATCTCCTCATCCATCCAGTCCACCGCCATCCATCCATCTATACCATCCCTCCACCCCTTCCTACTCCCACTGGCCCTGAAGTCTGGGCTCTGGCGTGGCAACGTGTATATGTGTTTGTCTACCTTGTGTGGGTGTATGTGCCTGCACTGCGTCTCTGCAGGTACGTGTGTGTGTGTGTGTGTGTGTGTGTAGTGTACGGTGTCAAGGAGCCTGGTGTTTGTTATTCTCTCTACAGTCACACTGTCTTTCATCAGGCCCCGTCCTGCAGCCCACAGACTCTCAGTATACAGTTTCACAGTCTAGGGCCCCCGTCTGCTGGAGCACGTGGGTGGATGATTTCTAACACATGGGAACCTTGGGAGCCCACGCAACGCTGGAACAATAGAGGACCTGTCAGTATCAGGGCACTGGAAGAGGACGAGACGGCAGGCGGTGATGATGTCAGAATCATTCACACCCACCCACGCTTCATCCGCCCCTCTTGGCTCAGACACGGGGACACATGCACGCATACAGAAGCATCCACAAGTGCAAAAAAATGGATTGCATGATAGTGCAGACAAATCTGCTTTAATCTCATGAGCATGAGCAAATATACAGTGTAAGGCGGAATTTATACTGCTACGTTGAATTGGCGCTGTAGCTATGGCGTAGGCTCTGCGTTGACATGGAGCCTGCGCTGTAGCCTAATGTGCACCTCCCAGAAATGTAACTACACGTCACAGATAAGAAACAATAAATTGTGAAGACAATAAAGCCTCCCAAAAATAGCATCTTAAGTCTTGTGTGTGATTTATCCTGGCCTCGTCGCTAGGCTACTTTACACAATGTAAAATGCCATAGGCTTGTGCTAATAACGTTAGCATGTTGTATTTGTTTGGAAAACATGTTTAGTATAAGACAGTTGCTTTGTCTGTGAATCTTGAGAGTTGTTTTGTTGTTTTATTTTGTAACGTTACTTAAAAGTTGCTGTTGTCCCTGGCTTCATCTGAGTAGAGGAAAAGTCTGCTAGCTGCTAGGCTAATTCACACAATGTAAAATGCCATAGGCTTGTGCTAATAATGTTAGCATGTTGTATTTGTGAGCTTTTTTTTTTTAAGGCAAAGGGCAAAATTTTATTGAATTAATATGTAAACACAACACCTTTTGTCATATGATCCATTAAACAGCAGAGCAACAGCAGATGGATTCGACGGCTCTGTTTGTGTGTTCACGTCCTCAGTGACGACACCTTTTCGCTGGAACCTCAATGCTGCTTTCTGTGCTGTTATGCAAGCGGTACTCTTCACTCTCTCTCTTTAGCACTGGGCCCATAGTCAGGATCCATCTCTGGGCCTTCATCTTCAGCGAGCTCCTGAGTGAGTGCCTCCACCCAGGGCTGACTCTCCCCTTCCTCCTCCTCCTCCTCATCATCATCATCCAACTCATCCTGCCTTCTCTTTCTGTCCTTAACAAAGTTTAGTAGGAGAGACTCTGATATCTGGTGAGAGGGAGGTTCCAATGATGCTGGACACTGGGTAGCCCAAGGCGCCCTGCACCCAGCAGGGCAGGATTGACAGCAGCAGCCAGGTGACCCCATGTGGCTCTGGTGTGCGGGACTTAGACCTTGTTTATATGACAACGATTTCAACTGAAAACGGTAAACTTTAGTTGTGTTTTGGCCGATTGTTGGCATGACAGCAGCATTTTGGGTGCCTGAAAACGCAATGTTTTGAAAAAGGGTTCCAGAGTGCAATTTTTTGGAAACGGCAGCGTCTCCATTGTCATGTAAACTTGCAATATGCAGTTCCTCTGAAAACGGAGACTTTTCGCACATGCTCATTACGGTTCCAGTCACTAGGCATGCGCGAGAAAGTCGACCATCACAACAACAGTGCCGAGCTCTGTTTGTGCTGCTCACCCTGTTGATTTGAAGTGAAGTGTAGATCTGTCACTGTAGCAACTCCACCTTGTCATCCATCCAGACAAAGTTATCTGTGCATGCTTTCGCCATTGTGTCTTTTTTTTTTTTTTTGGATTTTGCGGCTCTGTGTGAACGGGGATCGTTTCAATAACGTAGTCAAATAAATGCAGAAGTTTTTAAAACGCAAAGGACAGACTTTTCCATTTTTAGAGAAACCGCTGTCGTCTAAACAGGGCCTTAAGACAGCAGGGCTGACGAGGGCTTCCTCGGCTGAGCACCCACCAACACCTGCAGTTTACCACGATGCCAAAAGGCCAGAAGAGGCAGCACGGAGCGAAACACACCACTTCTCTTCACAACGCTGCCCTCAGTATTTTCGGCCTGTCCGACTCCACAGTGTCTCTGTGGGTGTCCAGTGTCACAAATCAGCTTCACCATAACTCACAGCATTCACAGGCAAACACTTGTCTTTATCTGGACACATTTTACCCACAAATACAAAATGCTTATGTTTTTAGCACAAGCCTATGGCATTTTACAATGTATAAATTAGCCTAGCAGCTAGCAGAGATTTCCTCTGCTCATATGAAACCAGGATAAATCACACACAAAACATAAAATGCTATTTTTGTGGAGGCTTTATTGTCTTCACAATTTATTGTTTTCTATCTGTGAAATTAAAGTAAATAAAAGCCTTGTTTCCACTGAGGGAAATGGTTTCAGCTTACAGAAACAGACAGGAGGTCTGTGTCTCCGCGAGGTGTAGTTACATTCCCGGGGAGGTGCACATCAGGCTAAATTCCAACTGTCACCTCTTTTTCTTTGTCTATTTTTGGATATTTTCCTCCCATTCCCGTCATTGTTGTGCCTGTAAAGCTACTACTGTTGAACACTTTGTTTTGTTTTTGCACCATTTTTTTAAAAAAAGGAAATAAGTCGTTTATTGTGCTTTATTTCCATTTCCCTTTGCCTGATTGACGTCTTTTCAGGGATGCCACTGTGTTCCCAGATCTCAGCATTTAACTCACCGAGCACAGTGTTATCATTGCCAATGTAAATGACTTCCAAAACTATAAAAAATAAGATTTAAGTTGTGTGATGCCAGAATTTCCTCTTAAATCCGATTTATCATGGTCCTCCAGCGTGATTTGTGTTTATGTCTGTATACCGGCTCTAACTGTACGCACTAATATGTGTGTGGGTGTGTGTGTGTGTGTGTGTGTGCACCCTGTATGTCCAAAATCCCACTCAAAGCCCCGAGGATTAGCCCTCTCAGAGCAGCCGTTCTCCAGCTGTGGACCTCTCGCACGCCCGATGGATAGCAATCTGACTTCCTGTGACACCTCCGCCTCCCTGAAAGTGAGAACCAGCAGTGCAGCTTTATGTGGGCTGGTGGATAGTCTGCATGTTAGCGAGTTGGCAGAATGTCCACAGGATTATGTTGGTTTAATGTTGAACATTATTTGTCAAGTCTTGCTGGGCCTTGTGTGTGTATTTGTGCAGCGTGCAGGCTCGTATGTGTGATGTATCTACAGAACACGAGAAGGTTTTTGTTGGACGAAGAGCAAGACGATAGCCAGTTACTGCAAACCCCTCGTGTCACATCTTTCTGCTTCTTTCTTCACCTCTTGAACCAAAGTTCAGACGTTGGCTTAATGTCTCTTTATTTTCTGGGAGCAGAAGCCGAACCTGCTCGTCTGCCAGTGTTGCAAAATAACAGGCAACACAATATGGTAGAAGAGCGAGGAGGGAATGCGGACAGCGCGGGTAATGAGGGGAGTTGCTGACTGTTTGGAGGTTTAGAGTCAGGGAGAGGGAAAACAGGGCAGTTCCCAACGGTCGGCTGGAGTCCGGCGAGGCCGCAGCACACGCCAAGCACCGAGAGTGAGGAAAGCAATCCATCAGTGGAGGTCCACGGGAGGAAGAGGAGGGGGGGGGATGCAACACTGGGCCAAACCAACACAGTATGTGTGTGTGCGTGTGTGTGGCCATTGTTAGCTGGTCAGGGTCATTGTGTGTTGCTGGTGGCCTCCACACCCTCTGATTTCAGTGGGAGTCAATGCCTTCAGACACTCCCAAGAGGGGAGCAGGGGCGACCTGTGGGAATGTTCAGCTTTCCATCCGACACACACAAACGCCTGGCAACAGGAATGCCCTGTTTAACGTGAAAGAGAAAACACTGAAGTATTAATGATTCTTTTTAAAACGGGAACAGCTCTAAATACTATTTGTAAACTGTCACGGTTGTGAATAATCAGAAACATTACAATACTGATGCTGAGCATTTTCTTTATTTGTATTTTAGGAGGGGCTGCCTGTCATCCTGCGCACTATAAAATTGTGATCAGCCATCCACTGTGTGTTGGTAAGTACTCTCATTAATTATTTTTCTCCTTCTATGTTTTTTACCATATACATTTTGGAGTTCCTCAAGACAATATTCAGGGCCCCCTCCTCTTTCCCTCAAACATTTTAACAAGTGGTGTTCTGGCCATCTGGCTGAATCCTGGTGGGACACCGCCATCGGTGGATTGTCAAAAAAAAAAAAATCAATAAAGTTTGTACCAGCCGTTCAGCCTTGTATGGCTCTGTGTACCTGTCATTCAGGGTGCACATCAGAGTGTGCTGTGTGCAAGTTTTGGGACTTGGCTCACTGGCAAATCACAACCAAGTTAGTTAAACCTGTTCTTTTTCTTGTACTTACATTATAGGCTCCATTGTAGCCTACCCCATTGCTACTGTAGCGGCTCTAAAATGAAGGATAAATTGTTTTGACCTTCACAACCATCGCAATAGTTTCACTGTCTGACTTTTGATCAGTTGGGTCCAATAACATTTGGAAAGTCTAAAAAAGCCACATGATTTAATTATTAGCATAAGACCAAAGTGGGAGTTACACCCTCACCACACTGTCTGTGTGAGCAGTGTGTGACAGCTACCTCACTGACATGCTGTGGTGTTCACACAGACAGTGTTGCTGCTGCAGGGCTGCTGCAACTTCTGTATTTCTACAACTCAAACAAGCGACTGCATTGTCAGCAACATGGTCTTGGGAACACTTCACAATAACAAACCTTGTCAACAAATAAAATCCTTCTGCCAGCAGATACATTGTCAGAACGATTTTATTTTGAAGGGCTGAGTTAAACATTAACATTATCGAGACATTAAAAGGTGGCACAATGTAAATATGATTATCAAAAAAAAACAACCAGTTTTGCAAAGTAAAAATCAAATAAGTTTGCACCCCAGGTAGCTCCTGTTTAGAAGGATGCTAAACTTCCTCAGAAGTCTGAGGTTGAGTCGTGTGGCTTGAAACGTCACCCTGCATTAAAATCCTTCTTAGCGGGAGCTACTCGGTGTGCGAGCTTATTTGTTTTTCACATTGCCAGACGTTTCTTTGGTCCGGCACCCATTCCACTGGACATTGGAGTGTACGTGTGTGTTGTACTGTTTTTCCAAAAAAACATTTTCACAGTCTACTTTCCTGAAAACAGCACGTTACGCAGCAGAAAAAAAATGGGCAAGGCTTCTGTTCTGTAGATATTCTGCAGCTAAGCAGCAGCTGAGCCGGGCCTGAGCAGCACTGTTCACGCAGGCAGTGTGGCTGCTCTAATCTGTGACAGGCACCGAAAAAAAATACATAGAGCGTGTTCTCAATCTGCAAAAGTAACATACAACAGTGAGATGGTCAACAGGAAGGATGGACAAGAAAATGTGAAAAAGTAAAGGAAGGGCTGAAAAAAATGATGATTTTTATTAACCTGATCTGTCAAGTAAAGCTACAGAAAGTGAGTTGAACAAAATCAATATCTCTGTCACATCCTGTGATCCTTGATGAACCACCAGGTTGTTATGTCAGTGTGCAGGCGATCAGGGTCAAACCCAAACAGCCGTGGGATTACCTCTGTGTTTGTTTGACTGTTTACTCTGGGCCTGTAGCCCCCTCCTCACTGACAGCAACACGAGCCATTACTGCAGGCCATCTGTGGACACGGGTCAATGTTGACCTACCGCTCTCCAAACACCATTCAGCTCCATCCAAAGGGAATCAGTCAGAGCAGCAGCAACACAAATACGGCCAATAAGAAAACATGGTGCCTGTCGGTACTGGTTAGACCTGAGTACCATCCTGGCCTGTGGTACTGAAACTCTTCTGAAGTGTGGCTTGGTGGAGCTTTGAGCAATAATATATTCATCACCCAGTAGACAACGTATTATATTAGTCTAAGAAATTATTCAGTGCAAACAAACGTAGAGTTCCCATGAACTAGCAATTAAAATGATGAATTAAATATTTAAAGTGGAATACTGCTTCTGTATGAACAGCAAATAACTACATGTAATGCTCTATATGGTGTTAGAACATCTTGTCATTATTAACCATGCACATTAAAATTTAAAGTAATTCTTTTTTAAAGGTCCAGTGTGAAGGATTTAGGTAAAATGAGTTTGACACCCTGCTTAGTTTATCTGTCGACTAGGCCTGTCACGATAACAAATTTTGCTGGGCGTTTAATTGCGTCCGAAATTATTGCGATAAGCGATAATATTGCGCAATATTTTGCTTTTTATTATTGTTGTAATTTTGCTGTTTTTGAACCATTTTTTAAACTTATATAATGATAATAAAGGCATATTGATGCAAGTACAATCTTTTAAAGAGAAATAGACATTTATTTAACAAGAACATTTAGGATTGCAAAAAAAAAAGAAAAATTAAATATTTGAAATAACACGTAAAAATATCGATGATGATGATGATTGAAATGTCAGTCTCTCACTCTCAGGTGTGCAGTTAAGTTGGTCATATCGCTCTTTTTGTTGAAATGGTTTAAATCCAAAATACTCCCACAAAGGGGCCGTGGCATTTGGTTTAGGAACAAGTTTACTGTCTTTTTCTTACGCTGTGTGTGTGTGTGTGTGTGTGTGTGTGTGTGTGTTGTGTGTGTGTGTGTGTGTGTGTGTGTGTGGCCCATAGCCCCGCCTCCCCCACAGAGACAGAGACACTCGATGACAAGAGCTTTCCCTCTATTCATTATGCTAATGAACCAACTCACCTGGCTGCCAGACGATGCAGGGCAGTGAAAGTTCTTGTCGTCCAGTCTCTTTGGTGGAGAGAGACGAGGAAAACAAATCACGCATGAATATGGCAATTAATCACGGCCGGAAAAGTTAGCGTCTCCCTTTTAATTTACCGTGCACTTAACCGACTTATCACATATTGCGACAGGCCTACTGTCGACCAGAAAGCAACATAAATCATTTTCAGGCAGCTTTAAAACTGTTGCGTTTCTCAGCCCAACTTGATGTCACAGCCTCAGTCAGCTCCCCTTTTTTGCTGATATCTGATATGTGACAATTCATCTGGCTGATAACCGATACTGATATCGATATATCAATTTTTCTCCCCACCTAATTTTAGTGGTCATTAAGTCTCTTCTGTGGTGGAATTAAAATCATGTTATACATGCATAGTCTTATCATGACGGCCCACCAGCAGATGGAGACATGAAATACAATACTTTCCAGTGTATGTAATATTCATTCATAGTGCAAAATAAGAAAAATCACGTTGGATGATTCTGATATTCAGATGATACCAATGACATGCTGATTATTATCGTGTGACCCTACAGTCTCTTCATGTCACTGCTGATCCGGTCACTCTCTCACTGTTCCCAACATTCCCATCACCTGACCTTACCCGCCCACACACTCACCTGCTTCCCATTTCCCTAATTAGCCCAGCAGGACATATAACAGCCCGTCTCCACTCAGTGTCTGCCAGATTGTCTTGTTTGCCTTCAGCCTCTGTGGATTCTCTGCCTCACTCCTCTCTGGATAAATTGGCCTGTTTCATTGACTCTAGTCATCTTAACCTGTCTGCCTGTGTGTCGTGCATTTGAGTTCAAGTTTGCAGACTGAAAACAGCCCTGCTCAAAAAATTTTTTTTTAAAAATCCAAAGGGCTGCATTGGTGGGGCAAGTTTTTTTTTAAATGTACTGGTAATATGATCCAGGACGTCCAGTTTGAGTAATAGATCTAGTGTTTTGGCTCATCAGCCTCCAAAACACTGCACAGCCATTTATATATTATAATATACACTGACAGGATTTTACCACTATGGAAAGTTCTAACGGCAGAAATCATTTATCTTTTGTTGTGATGACTGCCAGGTAAACAGCACGACGGCATTCATATTTCAAAGTCAGCTACTGAGAATGTGTGCTTGCACGTGTTAGATTGGATACACAGCACCTTGTTGGAGGCGTTGTGTTCCAGGTTAAACTATCTGCTGTATTTTTTATCAACTCCTTCACACGGAGCTGAGGGATGTACCACGAAGCAAGTTCAACAGAGCCAGGCTTTCTTTCCCTGAGCTGGCTTGACAAATCCTAAATCCCCAGTCACAGGGTCCACCCCACCTTCAAGTACCATGTAGGTCGTTATCAATTTTTTTCTGTTGAGCCAGGCTTTATTTTTTGGTAAACAAAGAGAAGAAGAAAGTCTACATAGGGCGGGCAGGAGGGAAAGTAGACAAGATATTTCTGTGATAATGTAGTGTGCTAGTATGTGAGAGATGTATGTCAGGTGATGTTACCTTATGTTAGTAAAAAACATGAAGTCAAACCATGATGTTTATTTTTAACCTAACTGCAGACTTTTGATGCCTAAACTTAAGGAATTAAACCTAAAAACAAAGTTTTTTTTACCTGAGCTTTTGAAGAGAGACCAAAATGCATTTAATGAGCAGGGACTGCACATTTCCTGTGAAAACAAAAGTTTACTTTAAAAAGTAATGAGCGTAAATTGACATGCTATCCCTGATTGTCCAAAGCTGGTACAGAAGGGACATAGTTTGATGCCAAGACCCACCCCCATTTTGTATTTGTGGGGAAAATGTGTCCAGATAAAGACAAGTGTTTGTCTGTGAATGCTGTGAGTTATAGTGAAGCTGATTTGTGTACTTGTGTTTGAAATTGTCTCTATTAAGCCATGTTTAATGTGTGTTATTACTAGTCTTTTGGAGGTGCAACTGCAGAGTGACACAGACACACCACCGCACAAGTATAAATGCTCACATCGGCATAGGCTACGGCTTAGGCTCTGCACAGAGTTAACGCTCAAGTATAAATCCACCTTAACTTAGCTGTGCACTCTGGCCAGGTTAAAAGAGATCACACAGAAACTCTGACATTAGGCTCAGCAAACTTGCACTCAGTTCATAGTTCACCCCTCTGTTGTCTGTCTGAGTGCATCTTAACTCTACTGAGTCTTCTGATCCTTTCTTTAAGACACCAGGCCCTGCACAATCACAGCTTTGAAGGAAATCTGTTGGGGACGTGAGCACTGTAAAATCAGAAATGTATCTGAGGAAGTCTTCAGGAGAGCATGTCGATTTTGTAGCTCCGGCTTGGATTTAATCTCTCTAGGCCTCAACACTTCCTACTGTCAGACTGCCAGTATCATGGCCATGAAACACCACATCAAAAAGAGCAGCAGATAAACCAAATACAGTCGTCGGCACCAGCTGGTGTGACACCAACTGCCTGTATTCCTGCTCCTTAATCCCGTCCCACAGAGGACAGGAAGTCTCACAGAGCCTGTCCAGAACACCAAATACTGCCACCTCCCTGCTACACATCATCACCACCAGCTTTCCTAACCCCACAGCCAGTCTTCATCGCTCCGTCCTCTTCCATCATCCAGTTTCCATTGCTCAACTCGCCGCAGGTCTGCACACACAAACAGTCACAGACAGGAAAGCTACCCTTACAGCGATTACATTTAAGCTAGCCTCCGTCTGAGGGGGAAGTCTCAGCATCCACAAGTGTCGGCCGCCTTGGCTGTAAACCAATTCCTGCCAGGCTATCACCTTTCAGCCCCCCAGTCCCTGAGTTATTACAGCGCGGCTGTTTGCTGCAGCGCGAGCCCAGCGTGGTCTGGTCTGGTGCGGCCGGGCGCTGAGCTCTGCAGTCAGCCACCTCACCCCTCGGCCTCCCCCCGCCCTCGTCTCCAACCAAACAGCGTGCTGAAGCCTTCCGCCGCAGGTGTCTGAGACTTTCTTCTCCTCCTCCTGTCAATCCCTCTCCTCTTTGACGAGAGCTTTAACTCCCTGTCGTCTCACCGCCGCGCTCCCTCCCACGCTCCTTCTCTCGCTCTGCCTGTCTCTCTGGGTCAGTCGGCTCTCGCACAGGCAGCCCACATTGTTCTCATTTAAGTTCAGGCCTCGCTATCTCGCTGCAGACCCCTGAGCTCACATGCTGTCCGTCTCTCTGTCTCGCACACACACACCTTTCCTCATCAATCCTGCTGTTGGTTTTACAAGTCCGAGCAGCTGGTTGGGCCACTAAATCTCCAGGGATTTGGGATAGTTAAAAAGATAAAGCTTGAGGAAGGTGACAGAGGGAAAGTTCAAGGCTCAACACCAAAGGCATGCTACAGAGGTTGGTTCTGGGGTGTTGGGTGGAGGCTTGAAGGAAAGTGAGACTTGTTCCCACCTCTTGTGCCCTTAGTGACCCCCTCCTCCTCTTTAACACTCAGCCAGCAGGTTTTGAAAACACGTCAAGTTTACATGTGTAAAGGTGTTCGTCCACAGGCAAATAGCTATAAAGCATATTAATTCTAATTCTCAGCTGTTTAAAACCATGTTTGTACAAAAAAATGATTTCAATGAGATCTCCTTATTTGAACAGCAGAGGTGCTGTCGCCAATACACGCAGCCTGGTACGACTTTTCTCTCAACATCATCTGGTAACACATGCCAAAGGCTGGTTAAAGAAGCAAGCGCACATATCTGTTAGATTACTTTATGACGTGAAATGACGTCCAGTGTTTTTTTCTCACGACCGTCTCTATGGAAGATAAAACGATTGCTGCTAGGGTTGAGCTGAATCCTCGGACGAAGCAAATATCTGGTACAGATAATGTACGTGTTACAAGTACAAGTATCATACGAGTAATATGTGTCATTATCTACTTGTGATGAAGGAAAATCCTCATTTGGGCAGCTGTGTTTAATCTATTCCTCTTGTGATTAAAAAAAAACATCTGAAGCTCAATTGTGAGGCTGTTCTGTAAATACTTTTCTTGTAGGTAACAAATATCACAACTTCTGATCAATCCATATAAATTTCAGGTTGAAAATAACAACTTCTGATGTTTGATTTAAACTCCACCCACTTCTGGCACAAACTCCGCCCATTTCGAGCACAGATACAGATAATTTAGCTGGTTGAACAGATACAGATACATACAGATAATTGTGTACTCGCTCACCTCTAATTATTGCCATGAAGTTACCTACAGTTGGAAATTTTCAGAGGAAGAGTCCCACAGGAAGCGTCTGATAAGCCTTTAGACTCATGGGTCTGTGACTTTAACTGGCCTTTCTGGATCGTATGTCAGTGTTTCAAGAACCCAGCTTTCTTAGCGGTGCTGTGGACAAAAATTCTGAATCTGAATTCTGCATCTAGTAAAAAATTATGTACAATTAGTCTATGGTTTACAGACACTTACAAAGGAACAGACACTGTATGAGCAGTCTGTTCTCAGACAAGAGCAGAGAATACTGTCTGACTCCTCCCACGTTCTCCACGCTGAGTACGGGCTTTTACCCTTTGGCAGACGATACAGGATGCCCAAATTTAGACTGAATCGTTTTAAAAATGGAGAATCAAATTAGATTAAATTAAAATGTTAAAAATGTTTTAATGGCGTAGGCTTTTCATTTCTTCTGGACTATTGTAAGGCAGCAATACTTGTGCAGCTCCTGAGTCACAGACGAATTTCCCTACAAGGACAATAAAGTATTGTATGACATCGCATCATATCGTATCGTATTGTATCGTATCGGAGTGTATATTTAGAGAAATGGGAGTTTGGAGCAATGAGGGTTTATTTTTTGGGTTAAAGGGCTTTCGGTCCAATGGGGCATTTTTCGGACTAACAGGGCTTTGGATTTTGGGCAAGTGGAACAATAGGCACTCCCCCTGTTTTCAGGTTGGTAAACCCCTAACCTGTTCCCTCTTGCTTTCTGTCAGCACCTATACCGTGCTTCAATACAGCAAAGGCCATCCTTTTCTCATTTAACATTTGTGCTGTTAAAAAATCAAACAGACATTTAAAAAAGTGGTTATGTCTGGCTCACATGAGGCCTGTCATTGGCTGCCTTTCTCAGACTTTTCAAAATCCTTGTTGCTACGTGAAACTAGTCTCATGTAGCCACACTTGGTTTTAGCACTGTGCGTGAAACCTCGGGTCTGGCAACCTACACGCTAAATCATCTTTTAATGTTTTGTGTGGCATTTCCTTTTGCCATTTAAATGCCAGCACTCACCTCCAGACCTCACTTTGCAAGAGCACTGTCCTTGCATCCTGGGCTGAGTGCCACACAACATGATGTGATTTAAAGAAATACAAACAATCCAAAATGTTCCTGTCTTGGTACAGCGTGAGATAGCTCCTGTCATGGCTTATAGATGCTTCTGCAATAACCATTACAGCCCCCACAAAATAGCTTTTTTAGTCTTGTGTACGATTTATCCTGGCTTCATATGAGCAGAGGAAATCTCTGCTTGTCGCTAGGCTAATTTATACAATGCAAAATGCCATAGACTTGTGCTAATAACGTTAGCATGTTGTATTTGTGGGGAAAATGTGTCCAGATAGAGACAAGTGTTTGTCTGTGAATGCTGCGAGTTATAGTGAAGCTGATTTGTCTACTTGTGTTTGAGATTGTCTCTATTAAGTCATATTTAATGTGTGTTTTGAATCAACTAAACTTTACTGCACTTCACATAAACATCCACCGCTGACTAATGTTCCTAGTCCTGCATAATGTCAGTGTGGGTTTGCAAAATTGTTCAATACATATAATATTTTTCTGCGCATTTGTATTAGGACGTACCCTCAGCTTGACAGCAAAGGTCTTTTCTTCACAGAGGTCTGTAGGTCATACCATACTGCAGTACGAAAGATTTACAGACAGGTCAATAAAACACTTAAAAATGTCAAATTATTTTATGTGTGTGCAGTTTCAACGCCAGTTTCTTATTTTATTATTTTCTAAACACCAGCTGTGGCACCGCAAACGGCCATAAAGTCACTTAAGCTCTGTGTAATTTCCCTCCGACACAATCCACAGAAAGTGAGAAAGTGAGAAGCCGTCCAACACGGTAGCACCACCTCTCCCTCAGCTGTCCCGCTGAGTGGGAGGCCATGTTGTTTGTGTTGTGCGACTACCACCAGCCGTAATAAAGCCCCGAATATCACAGCCACTAGTTAAATATTTACCATAGACTAATCTGAGCATGGTTTATATCATCCGAGCTCTGAGAGGGGATGGATGTCTGCAGAGGAGGAAGAGGAGTAGGAGGAGGAGGAGGAGGAGAGGGGGGGACCTCGTCTTGACCCTTTGTGAAAACCGGTAGACACTTTTGAGGAAACCTGATCAGCAACGAAAACAAGAATGAAGTCAGATCTTTATTTAAGGTAGTCAGCAGGAGCACAGATCTGTGATATCCAGAGGAGAGGAGACAAGAGAGGGGGCCGAAGTGAAGGGGGTGTGGGAGGGTGGAGTGTACCCCCCCTCCACACACACACACACACACACACACACACACACACACACACACACGCACACACACCCACCACCACCCCTCCTCCATCCTTCTCTCCTCTGAGTTGTTTTCTGAATTCCTGCCAGGAAAGTTTAATGGCTGTGGAATTTGGACAGGAAAAAAGCGGCGCTGGAAGTTTCAGAGGAAGTGGGGATTTGTGCCTCACGAAGGCAGCACCTCTGTTTGTGTTCAGACAGACAGACAGAGAGAATGAAAGACAGAGGAAGAGCGTCAGAGAGCTTTTCCAATGAACAGCCAAGGTCTCCCAGGAGGGGAGGCAGACCTCAGACAGGCCGTGATCATTTAACCTCACATACATGACCACGCATAGAACAATACAGAGACACACTGCCAGACGCGCACACACACACAAATATTTTCACAAACCAAGATGCTGAACACATGCACATGTAGAGAATATTCAGATGCACAGACGGTCTGCACACACACACGCCACTACGACCGCAAACATACACATTACACATGGGCGCATACGCCATCACACACCATTTACATCTTCTCCTGAGTTGAAACGAGATCTGCAGTTCAACACACACTCACGTCTAACCTCAGCCCAGCTGTTTCTCACTGCCACTTCAGACAGTAGTACACAGACGCTGCAGCCGCGTTCAGTTTCAGCATATTTAGATTCACTGAGGAACAACAGCGAGAGTTAACAGTGATGTTTAAATCTGTTTTTAGGAGGGTGATTGAATTAGAAGTTTAAAGGGTCAGGGCTCCTCAATGTAGTGGAGGTACATGGTGTATTTGTGATGATCACAGCACTAGAAATCACTTAAAGTTAAAATTGAAGTCTGTCCAGAAACACTATGCTGTCTCCTTGCAACCTCACTCCCAACTTGTCAGAAACTGACTTTTGGTCATTGGCCCTCGACATCAGATACCAACGCACTTTAGAGACGATATGAGATGCACCAAGCGGCAGCACTTAGTCGTAGTATAAAGAGCATCAAAGTCCACATATGGCAGACGCAAGCGGTGGTGGATCGGTCAAACAAACTGTGGACATTTGCATTTAAAACCAGAAGTCAGTTGAGTATTTTTTAACAACAGTGCACTTGTTGCCTAAACTTAAGGAAGTAAACCTGAAAACAAAGTTTTTCACGTATGCTCTAAGTTTATTTTCAAAGAAACTGTTTACATTTAGCCGAAAATGAACATTTCCTATAAAAACAGAAGTTTATTTTGAAAAGACACAATGCGTGTAATGAGTCTTAAAATGTGATTAATTTAAGTAACACTGACGGTCCTGGAGAGTGGACAGTTTTTCTGGGGTGGGTTGGCTAATGGGACCCTGACCCCTTGGAAGATTCGGTCCCCTCCAGTGTTGACCCCATGGTTACAGCCTCGCACTGGAGAGGTACTTAGAGCGTCATGTAAAGAAAAGTTTCTTTGCAATCCAGGGATTATCAGTCAAACTGGTGTTGGTCAATTCATCTAAAGAATGGCTTTTATCTGTCTATTTTTTATTGGATTCACTCTTCACATACATTAAGACATTTATATGATCTGCATATGGAATAAATATATGATTATAAATGTGGGGTCTTTTCTGTTTGAATGCCCTCAAGGTTTAACTCTAACTCTGTGTAATCCAGCGTTCTGCCTTCCCACAGCTTCTCAGACTCATGTCACCACTTAATGGCTGCACATCTGCCCGGCTCCCCATCCTTCACCCCACACCTCTCCGAGCTGAGCCCAGAGACAGATGGGTAGACATGGGGACAGACGGGCCAGGCGCCCCCAGCCAGCCAGCCAGCCAGCCAACCAGTCCGTCATCCAGTCCTGGTAAGAAGGCCCTAGTGCTGGAGACCACTGTATCCATTACACACAAACACACACACACACATAAAGGCATTAGCTACCAGGGGATTCCTCAACACTCATGGATGCACAGACGCACACACAAACACATACTCACACGTGTGCAGCACACAGACATGAAGCAGCGTCAGAATTAATGGGGACACATCCACCTCTCATCACTCTGATGTTTTCATGAAGCCAACGGGCAGCGTTTATAAAGAGCTTTTATCAGAGGATACACTGCAGCATATGTCAGCCGTGAAGGTGGTTTAATGACTGCAGTGTTTTCATCCAATAAAAATCAGTGTTTAAAGGGGCGCGCTGTCATTTTAACACCTGAAGTTCAGTGAACTTATCACGGCAGAGTAGCTCAGAGCCTGAGAAAAAACTGGTGTGTCTGCTGTGTCTCGGGAACTTTATAAAGTCTGAGAGAATAAATGTCATTACAGTCCCAAACTGAGGTCTGGAATTTGAACAATCTTGGAGTCGGCTATTGTCTGGCGACGCCAAGCCTCTGAGAGCGAGGGCCAGTATTTGGGGCTGATCCGGTGTAGCCAGCGGATAGCCAGGCCAAGACTTCCTCTTCCTTCTGACGGTGAATGCTGATGCAAAGACATTTTTAAAAGTCTAATATAAACCCAACTCATCATCAGACAGTGGGTCCTGAGATTGCATTTTGGCCAGTGAGTTCCTCCTCTCCACGCAGACGGTTTACCTGTGGTTCAATCATGATTGGTCAGTGCGACTGGGACTACGAACAGAGAACCAGAACAATTCTGATACCAAAATCTGTCCCATTACCGACAGAGTCTCCTTATATATGCAGGGTGACTGTGTTTCTTGAATGTAATAAGCTACTGGGTGCCTTAATTTCTCCAGGGATTAATTATCTGTCTGTTTGTCTGTCCGTCCCTCCATCCATCTACCTATCCATCCATCCATCCATCCATCGATCCATCTATCCATCCATCCATCTCTCTATCTTTCTATCCATACGTCGTCTGTTCATCTTTCTATTTGTCTATCTATCTATCTATCTATCTGTATATCTCTCTATCTTTCTATCCATTTGTCTGTCCATCTGTCCGTCTATCCATTCATTCATCTACCTATCCATCCGTCTGTCTGTTCATCTTTCTATTTGTCCATCTATCCATCATCTATCAATCCATCTATCTGTCTATCTTTCTATCCATACGTCCATCTGTCCTTCCATCCATTCATTCATCTATCTATCTATCCATCCATCTGTCCATTCGTCTTTCTATTTGTCCAGCTATCCATCTATCTATCCATTCATCCATCCAGGGAAATCTAAGAAAAGACTGTTGATTGAGTTGCACTGTGGGAAATGTCTAGCATTTTTTTCCAAACTGACTCATACCAGGGACTGAAAATCAAGATTTTTTGACCTCAGCTGCAGCGATTCTCTAAAAGTCTCCTAACTCTCTGTGGGTGCAGCACTAACTCACTGGACTCCCTTTAAAGTCATATTTCTGCAGCACTGTTTTACTGGGCATGTTTAGTAGCATTCAAACACAAAGTAAGTCAAAGAGCTTTACAGGGGCATGGGGGCATTAAGAAAACAATAAATTACACATAAAGGGATAAAAACAAGGCTAATAAATAGTTACAGATTAGAGAAAAGAAATAAATGCATTAAAAACAACAAGCAAATACGTCATTACAGATTAAGTAATGTATCTAGTTTACTGGAAAGCAGCACTAACTCATATTTGTTTAAGACCTGATTTAAATGAGATAACAGTTTTAGGAAGCTTCTACCACTTTTTTAGTGAGTATAATGTTATTATAAGAGAGCAAGACTTGCTCTGCTGAACTGTATTTATTCTTTTGTACACTAAAGCTTCACATCTGCTCCACCTGTTTGATCACACTCCCTCCTCCTACGTGAGAAACACACATTAAAGAGAATACTCAGTGGCAGTGGATTGGCAGAATAATGGATTTACACAAATACAGAATGGCATGTTGTCAAAAGGTGTAATAAAGTTGTTACGCCGCTATCCAACTGCTGCACACACTGCTGTTAGGTGCAGGGTGTTACGTTCAACACTTACAAAGACAAACACACCCAACAGAGGAAATGCCCGTCAACAAATGGCCCCAAAAGTGAAGTGACCGCTATATAGCGTAGCGCCTGTCACATCACCTGTGAAGACGTGGACGATGGCGGGCGTTAAAGCTGTTAAATCCAGCTCAGGGTTGTTAGAGGAGAAAGCTCCCCTGCCGGGTCTGGAACATAACATTTGACACCGCAGCCTGACATGAGAAACAAACTTCTGGCACCAGCGTCTGTCCTAAACAAACTGGGAGCTCTGCTGGACACAAGTGGAGGCAACTCTTGATAAGTAACAGAAACAGTATACAAGTCAGGAGAAATTTGTCATGATTACAGATTATATTTGACACATGGTATTCCTAGACGTGGAAAGTATTTTCTGTTCTGCTGGTCCTGGGAGCAACTAAATAAAGCTGTTCTGAATTCCATATGCTGCTGGCAATTATGTTGTTTTCTACCCGCAAGTAATGCCTTTGTCGTCTAGGTATCTGTTTTGATTAGCCGTCCTGTCAGTGCGCAGGGATCAACAGATCAATCTCCAAACCTGCTGCCAAAAAGAAAATCTTTTGCGAGAATCTGGTATTGCTCATGGTGGATATCTTTGCAAGTAAGCAGACAATATTCATCCCCCAAAAATTCATGTGGTTTATATAAACCTCCACTTGAATTTTACGAGATTTAAAGAATATTTTTAAGAGAAAGTACTGGTTATTTATAGTTAGTGCCTATTACTTGTAATTACCAAATCCTTTCGTCTGAGTAGGGAAAATATTTATAATTGCAGTAAACTTGAGTTGGAATGACTGTTGCAGTTATGCTGGAATAACTTTATCATCTTTGCTTGCGTGGAGCTTTTATGTTATATATTCACTCACAGTGGAGGAAGAATTACTCTTTTAAGTAAAAATAGCAGTACTTCTGCCCACTTCATGGCTCTTGTTTTATTTTTCTACTTGCTGGCATTTGGTTGTATTTTTATGCTCTGTAAGGTGACCTTAGGAGTTTTTAAAGGCACCTATCAAATAAAATATATTATTATTACTAGTATAAAAACTCCTCTGTAATCAGAATTTAAAGCAAAAGTATAAAAATATTAGCATCAAATATACTTAAAGTACCAAAGCAGAGGGATTTATTTTGCCGCATAGCCCATTTTGGAATCTTATATATTACTGGATTTCAACTGTAGATGTTTTTATGTAAAGATGGAGCTAATATTACAACCCAATCACCAGAAAAATTTTTTTGGCATTTGGCACACGTTATTGTGTAGCAGACACATTGAAACTTATTCTGTCAGCAACGCTGTGGTTAACGTGTAGTTACATTTAGGCACGAAAACCACTTGGTTATTGTCAGGAAAAGATGATGTTTTGGCCTAAAGTACCTGGTTTGGAGGGCAGAGTCCTGGCAGAAAATTCAGCTATGGCTCTGTAAAATACAACTGCTTTTCTTATCTAAGAAGCTGCTGGAAACACAGCAACAGGTTGCTTAAAAGCTGCTAGAGAAGCAGTTATGGGTTGGTACATGTATTGCCACTGGAAAAACAGCAAGGGGTTGCTAAAAAAGCTGATGGGAAAGCAGTGGCATTTGGCTATATCACACCCACGTTTGGTGCCTGAAAAGCCGTTGGAAACACAATAACAGTTGGCTAAAAAAGGCGCTGTAAAACCAGCAATGGGTCACTACAAAACAGACACATTTGGTGCTTAAAAAGCCTTTGGAGAAACAGCAATTCGTCTTTAAAAAAGCCGCTGGGAACACAGCAATGGGTTGCTACAAAACACCCACAGTTAGAGCCTAGAAAACCCACTGGAAAAACAGTGACGCATTGCTAGATAACACCCACATTTAGTGCCTAAAAAGCCACAAGAAAAACAGCAACGAGTTTCCAAGAAATCAATTGGAAACAGTGACACGCTGCCTCATTGGGTGCCTGAAAAGCTGCTGGAAAAATGGCAGTAACTCACTATACCACAGCCAGTTTTGTTGTTTGTCAGTCCCAAACAGTTGTCTGAAGCGTGGCAGGTGTCTGGAGTAAATGTCACGCCAATCACCATCCTTTCCGCCTCCTGATGACAAGGTCAGCACATATATAACGTCACTTTAGAAACGTTGATATGATACATATGAAAAGTGCAAATGTAAGGTATTTGTGGTTTACAGAAATGTGCAATGCCAACATTTTCTTCAGGTGACTGGGCTGAATTTTAACTACTTTATATACTGCTGGGTGACTAAACCTATAATCATTTATTGGTTGATTCATATTTTGTAATAATAATCTAATTCTGCAAATTAACTGAAGCTGTTAAATAAATGTAGTGCAGTGAAAAGTATTTATGTAAATTTACTTAGCTACTTTGTCAGCAGACAAAAACATTCATATTTTTCTCTGCAGGTTTCAGGAGCCACTAAACTTCCTCATCACATGCATGTTAAAGAACATGTAACAAAGTCATAAATCTGCAGCCGTGGCATGTTTTCAAAAGTTTCTCATGAACTGTTTGACCATAAGAAGCCGGTGTGTGTGCGTGTGTGTCACACATGTTTAAGGAGAGTGAGCATTACGAGGGTTTTCTTGAAGTCTGAACGTGAGGATGTTTTTTCCTTCACCCACTGACACCCAGATGACTTCTTGTTGGATCTCTTACACAGTGATATATCTGGACTCTCAGCCATACAAAGTTCTGACAGATCTCGTGAGTCTCTACCTGCAGTGGGGGTTCCCTGTCGGCCCACCTCAGGCCCAGGATCGTGGCAGCGGGGTGGAACAGCGGCTGGGCCTGTTTACTCAGCTGTGGGGCTCCCCAGGTCCAGGGGAAAGAGAGGATGTGTTCAGGGCCTCATTAATCATGGCTGCTTCGGAAGAGATAAACAGGCAAGGCCCAGCAGGGATGCTGCAGCTCCTGCCGCTGACGGGGGGAAGGGACAGAAGAGAGGAGAGGTGGACGGCGTGGAGGGAGAGGAGGAGGTGTGGTGGGGGTAGGTGGAAGGCCAGGAGGGGTGTGGATGTGGAGGGGGGTGAGGAGAGAAGACGGTGGACTCGCACACCAGGGGATACACCATAACACTTGCTCGTTGGTTCCACATCTGCATGGCTGCACAGGCTTGTAAATCTACATTCTTTGTCTGGCCGGATGCAAACAGAGCGCCCGATGCAAGTGCATGAACCCAAGGACATTTCTTCAGACGGTGCTGTGCGTTTTGAAAGTGACGCCAAGTTGTTCATGAGCACAGGTCAGCACATTTTCCTCTGGAGAACAAAACACCATCTTACTAAAACCTTTTTGTGAGAAAGACATGTTAATTAAAATATTTAAACAAAAACGTTAACCTATTAGTTAAGCACATATGTACAGTACATGTCCTGGTCAAATTACAGCCAAGGATCATTGATGTCATAACCCTCTGTCTCCCTCTTTCCCCATGTTTCCTTTTGTGTCTATCCAAAGCTATTAAATAATAGCAAAATGTCAAAAATCAACCAAAAAGAACCAGTTGCATCTACAGTTTGGCAAAGTATTCCAGCGGCTTTCGGCCCTGATCACACAGAAAGCGTTTTAGCAGCTGGAAGCGGCTTTTTGTAATTGCTTTTAATGAGAATGAAGCTTTTTGTTCGCTGTTTTTGCATTGCGACGCTAAACTAAAAGCGGAAAAACACCCCACGTCATCTCTTTGCTCGTCATCTTTTTTCTCATCGTCCAGTCACATGATATGAGAGACGGGCCTTCTGTGGTGGTCACGACAACAAGTTTACAGTTGGTAAACAGTGGAGGAGAAACTGGTGGTAGCAGTTGCAGGATACTCAGAGCTATACGGCCCGACGATAGACAGCAGGTTGTCAAACTGCCCCTGAGTCATCATAAAATATGCCTGGAAACAGCCATCATGGAGGAGAAGCTCCTGGACCAACTGGTGGTTCTCCCCATGATCCAGCCTCTTTTTTAGGGTCTCAGGTACCCACACAGATCTCTGTTTATCTGCTGACAGCCTCTCACCCTCAACCAGAGCTACACACAGACCCTCCTCCACTAAATTTTAGGAACTAGCTACTGATTACTGTGGGAATAAAACAGTAGATTGATCACAGCAAGTGTGTTTTTACAAGTGGCAAGAGTGAGGCCATGCAGGGCTTTTTAAACAGACAGCAAACTTTTTACTCCGATCTGAAACCAGGGTTTGAAACACAAAGGAAGCTACGTAGAGCTCAGTACTTTTTCTTACACTCAGAACTTGGGTGCATGCATAAAAGGGTGGAGGGTATATACTGTATAGATCACTAAACATGGAGCGATAGCAGGCACAGTGTGTGAGTCCGAGCAGACGTTCAGTGTCATCTTCGATACCTGACAGTTTCCAGTTCTCCGGACAGAACGTTCTGTGTATTCATATATTTACGTTCATATCGCTCTGCTTAGCGCCGACTACCATGATATTCTGCAGACAAAGCATTAAGTTCATGTTATTTATTAATGGGAAATTCTGGGCTCTGAAACACCAGCCACAAATATCGCACTGATTTGATCTGAATGAAAAGTTCTCCGCAGCGCTCCCTGTTAACTCGACTCCGTTGGCTCCGATCCCACCAGATCTTTCCCTTGTCTGTATCCTTTTCATTCTTCATGCTCACTTTCTCATTAAAAGAAAAGAATGCTTGAGAGATTTGTACTCGACTGCGAGAAAAAGACAGAGAGAAATAGTGTTTCTGTCAATCTGTCATGTGGACGAGACACCGGGTCACAGCGCTGTGTTATTCTACACCCACACGCTCTGAGAGGGAGGAAAGAAAAAAGAGGGCCACGGTGAAACCTGCTCCAAAAAAGCCCTCCATTATTACCTGCTTCTCCTCTGCTCGGCCCTCCAGACCTCTCTCTAACAACCTCTGTGTGTCAGAGCAGGCAAGATTTCACTCATCTCCTGCACAATATTTCATCAGTCTGCAGGAAAAAAACCAAACGTCTGAGAGAGGACCAATCAGTCTGAGAGACCTGACAAATGCAATAAGCCAAAGGTTTATTTCAGAGCTCGCTCTAAATGGGTTTTAAGATATTGTATTACTCTGTTTATGTAAGTCTATTTCTTAATTATAGTGTGTGTGTGCGCCTTTTTAATGCGTGTTTATGTGTGTCTGTCTGCGCCCGTGTGCACGTGTCCTCATGTCGTACACTAATTGGTCTTGATAGGCTCGGAAAAGTGACATCATTACCAGATTGTCTGGATTTCCCCCAGAGGTCAAACAAGTGGGCAAGACTGAAACGCTGCTCCTCGATTGCGGTGAAGGAAACAGATAAACGCTCTCCGCTGCCACCATGATAACGCCATCACCGGTGAGTGTAAGTGACACTGCGGAGGACTGGGGGCAATATTTGTGCCTTTCAGTTGTTTTAAGACCAGTTTGAGTTTGTTAGATCTTTTTTTTTTTAGCAATATCTTCAAAATAAAAGTTTTATCTGAAAACATCTGAGAGACAAGAAATGGAGAGAGACGGCAGAACCATCGACACAGACCTCAGCTTCTGTTTGATCTCCTGCTCTGAGCTGAATGTTCGGACTTCATCTTGATGTGATAATGTGTCATAGAAATGGATAAAAGCACCCGAAAAAGAGCTGCACTAATGCTGCAGCGATGTCTGGATTATGTAGGAGGATGGTGATCATTTAGGACTTATTGTAAGAAAAATAAATGGAGCAGCCTGGTCTCATACAAAATGTGAAATGGACATGAAGTCTTGAAAATAAAATTACATGGTGTTGGGCACAAAATGTGTTAAAATTATGTGCTGGCAACACGAAAACAACCACTGCAAAGTCAATGAGGATCTTTTGTCATGGTGGACACATAAATTATGTATAAAGAGCGAGAAAGTCTGTGTAGGGCGGGCAGGAGAGGCAGTGGATGGGTCAAACCAAGCGGCAACCTACAATACGTAGCTGAAGCTGAAGCCAATGCCTAGATTGCTCTAGAAAAGAAAGGTCTGGCTGGGCAGACTCTCTCTTTAAGATTGGAGAAAAAACGCCCCGGCTGCTTGTATTTCTTTCAACCAATCACAGTCGTTCTGGGCGGTGCCACAGCAACGGTGCGCTTGCAAAAATATTGCCAGGGGGAAACAGGTTTTGGTGTAACACGCCCACAAAAATATCGCAAAAGTTAGTAAAGGACGTGTTGAAAACTGCTACACAACCGGAGGTGGTAGGGCGGGACTTCAGCGGGTGGCTCGTTCCACCCAATGAGAGGCTGATCTATGCAGCGAACTTCTGCCCACTCAGACTAATGCAGAAGTGGTAAAAACTGCAGTTCCTCTAATGACCACTTGAGGCTGGCTCCAAGAGTGAGTCAATCCCCATAGATTAAAATGCCTAACTTTACATCAGAAATAAACATGTTTACAATCTGGTACAAAAAACAGTTTTGGCCTCTACAGCTAATTTCCCTGTTCATGACAACTCTACTCACCTGTTTGTGTTTTATTAAGAGTTAAGTGGGGATTTATACTTCTGTGATGAATCGATGCCGTACCTATAGTGTCGACGTAGAGCCTAAGCCGTAACCTCCCCAGAAATGTATGCATGCTTGCCGTAGCGACGCAGACCTCCTGTCTGTTTCTGTAAGCTGACATCATTTCCCTCAGTGGAAACGAAACTTTTATTTACTTTTATTTCACAGATAAGAAACAACAAATTGTGTAGACAATAAAGCCTTCACAAAAATAGCATTTTAAGTCTTGTGTGTGATTTATCCTGGCTTCATATGAGCAGAGGAAATCTCTGCTAGCCGCTAGGCTAATTTATACAATGTAAAATGCCATAGGCTTGTGCTAATAACATTAGCATGTTGTATTTGTGGGGAAAATGTGTCCAGATAAAGACAAATGTTTGTCTGTGAATGCTGCGAGTTATAGTGAAGCTGATTTGTGTACTTGTGTTTGAAACTGTCTCTATTTAATGTGTGTTTAATGTGTGTTTTGGATCAACTAAACTTTGCAGCACTTCACAGAAACCACTGATTGGTATTTTGGAGGTGTAGCTGCAGAGTGACACAGACACACCACTGCAGAAGTATAAATGTTCACAACAGTGAACACAACACACGGGTATAAATCCAGCTTTAAAGTTACACATAATTAAGGGCGGGGCCAGTTTGAGTGACAGGCAGTCTGTCGATAGTGTCCTTGGCTTCTCAGTCACTCAGTTTCACAACAAAACTGCAACTGTTTGTCATCAACTGCACATCATTTTTTAATATTTTTTTTGTTTTTGTAACATATAAACTGTTATACAGCATTACAAAAGAAAAAACACAACCCATGTATGCATATGCACAAGTACGCACATATACAGATTCCCACATACATAAGGAACCTTTAAAGGAACATGAAGGTAAAGATCCAGTCAGGGTCTGTCCCATCATGATCGGCTCCAACAAGATGTAATAAATAAATAAATAAATAAATGTGACTTACTTCATGTGGAGTTATTAATAAAAAGGAGGTTTAGAGTCTAGCTTTTATATATTCCATTAATGGATTCCAGATTCTCATAAATTTATCAGAGGAGCCTTTAATGTGAATTTTTAGTTTCTTAGTTTGAGATGTTGCATCACTTCCCTCGACCACTGAGTCCAGCTCTGTGGAGAAGGATTAACCTCTGAGCTAATAAAGTGACAAATCTCGTTACTTTGAGTTTAGATCCTGAAAGATTATTTTCCTCTCCCGCTGTGCCAAAAACAGACTGCACATCATGTGGAGACATTTTGTGATCAACACCATAAAATGTTTTGTTAAGAGGTCGCGTCCATTTCACATTTCTGAGACTATGTTGAACGATGTTACTACATTTACTGTCCAGTAGCACTGAAAAGTTTATGTCTCTGATCTGCTGCTCTGTTATGACCCGTCCTGTCTCCAGAGTCAAAACTAAAGACGCAACATTTAGTTTTTATGCCCCAAATATCTAAAGCCAGAAAAACTGCAAGTCTGCGTCAGCTCTCACTTCCCCTTCAACTGAGTGCTGTTTCTCCTGTTTGCTTCTGTGTTTTATCAAATTAAATCTGGGTCTATCCATCAGACGTGAGAGCAGGTCAAGTCTTTACTTAAGTCTCGAGTCAAGTACCAAGTCCTGAACAAACTCCTACCCCCCTTTTAATGCTGCAACGTTTCAGTGACTAGACCTTCATCAGACAGACTGTTTGCCTGATGAAGGTCTAGTCACCAAAACGTTGCAGCATTAGAATCATTATTTTTTGCAAGTTAGACAGTGTGTAGGTGTGTTTTTTCTGTTCATCCTGCTCCTACACTCCTGTTGGACATAGATGAATTTACAAAAATAATTCATGCTTTTTAAAGTTCATTTGTTAAACAAGCGCGACTGAATTTAGTTATAAAAAGTAGTGCTGGCATTGCTCTTTTTTATCAACTAGCGCTTTTAACCAGTAGTTTATCACAAGGGAATAAATTTTGTATTTTTCTGTCTGTCTTGTTCAAATTCACTCGTCACAAATTGGAAAAACGTCTACAACTTTCTGTTTTTAAATTTGGATTATTTTCTGTGAGACTGTTCTTTTACAGTGATATTTTATGTTGTTGCAGGTTTTACATCATATATCATGTGTCATATGAAATTAAAAGAATAACGTTAACAGATTCAGGATTGAAAGTGACTTGTGGCACACTTTTTAGATATCTGTTTTAATCCCTGGGTTTGGGGGGAAGGTATAAAGTATTTTCAACTCAAAAGGTTCAAGTCCATGTGAAGTCACAAGTTGCAAGTCTTTTGGTTTTATCAAGTCGAAGTCATCAAGTCATGTGACTTGAGTCCACACCTCTGCACTTAATTCACATCTTATACGTCACTGTAGCTGTGCTGTAACTCCTTTTCTCTTGTTTAATCAGTCCCATTCATCTGCATCGTGTCTTAATTCCTTTTATGTCTTCAAATTACCTCGTTCCTGAAAGGTGAATGGAGTTATTTCATGACACCATGTTCTTAAATGGCCTCATTAACATGACTGTACCAGTGACAGGTCAGTGATGGTCACTAAATGAAAACTGAATTGTTTAGTACCCACTAAAAACCACCAGGTCAAAATTTGAGTGTTACAAGCTAAAATGATGACTAACAAGTCACTGTTGGTTAATAACATGAGCAGCTTTGATGTCACATACACATCGTCTTGAACAGTTAACAAGAAATTTGTGACAGTTTTAAGGTGGGCGTGACGTGTTTAACACTGAGTCACAGTTAGTTTGAGTAAATGACATGACAGTGACATAAAAAACGACAAACCATTAATACTGGGAGAAGCTAAGTCAGTATTGTATGTCTGTGGCACTTTTTAAACCACTGATTTTAGTGTGTATTATTTATTATAACACCTGACTGTTGTCTCACACTTCTGAGTGTTTGTCAAATATTTTCTTTATGTCTTATTTTTTTTGTGTGTGTATTAAACCTGCTGCACATCAATGAAACTCTACAACAAATTAATTCTCTGTAGGCAAATTTTAACTGATTATTAATAATTTACATTTTGATCCAGTCACGAAAACATTGAAGTTGATTATAATCACACTTTCTGCTTTTGCTTTTCTTTATTGTTTATTTATTGTTGACACATGGCTGCATTTTCTTCCTTTAAGTTTTATATTAAATTGTTTAATAAGATTAGGCTTCATGTAATCCTTCCCTGTACTCTCACTCCTCTGCTTCTTCACTTGAGAGTTTAGAGCAGACCTGAAAAATACAGTAGTGGGTAGTTGACGCCACCTTGTGGTCAGTTACAACACTGCATGTCACAGCAGTTAAACCGAGGCTGCAGGATTATTTGAGCTGATAGATAGTTCATTTGATGACTAACAAACTGTAAAACAACATGATCAAATAAAAAAACAAACAAAAAGAAAACAATATACCATGTTATTTTTTTTATTTTATTTTTATTTTCACCGAGGACCTTGTTACTGATGACATCATCAATGACTGTGTCAGTGAGCCAATTGAGGAAAGCATGTTTTGAGGTGTTTGTACTTTGCTTAATTTTTTTGCAGTTTATAGTACTTTAAACTTACTTTTTACTATTGCACTTTTTACTCCACTACATTTACTCATCAGTTATAGTTACTTTGGTTTTTCATGTAAAACATATGATTGACTTGTCTGATCAGACCTGCTCAATTTTGAGTTGTTTTTTTTGTTTTCTTCAAAGCTCTGCTGGGACTCACTTGTAGTCACCAATAAAAATCATAAAGTTGTAACTAACAGGTGAAGTTTCAAAAATTATTTTTCCTCTTTTTGAACTAGATGGTAACTTATGTGTGTACAGGACTTAAAAAACAATCATCTTTCAGGACCTTCAGGTCTCCACAACACTCTGAAAGAGGACATTATGTGTCATCGGTTTTTTAGTCAGTGGCTCCAAATCTCTTCCCTGAGGGACCTCTTTTCTATCACTTTTTTTTACACCGCTTAAAATCGAAAAGGCCTCGCAACTGCCCCGTGACCTTTGGTGACCCCTAGTGTGGGTTCGGTGGTTTAAGTATATTTTAGTGGTGATATGTATGTAGTTTTAGTCAAGTGGAATTTTGAATATACGACTGTTACTTTTAAAAGT
The DNA here is from genome assembly GCA_026686955.1 of Epinephelus cyanopodus. Taxonomy (NCBI): domain Eukaryota; kingdom Metazoa; phylum Chordata; class Actinopteri; order Perciformes; family Serranidae; genus Epinephelus; species Epinephelus cyanopodus. Next base: position 6,086,125 of record CM048933.1, on the reverse strand, counting down.
CATATTCTGCAGTGAGCTAGCACTTTGAAACCAGTCATTCTTCGTTTTTTGTTATTTTTTACAACAATATAAACAGTTTTCTTAAAGTTGCATTGCTTCAATTTTACCTGAATTTAACTTTCTTCAGCCTGAAAAGTTCTTTTTTAGCGTTTCTTTTTTAAGCTGGCAGTGATTGTAAGACATGAGCATTGTTTGATTTCTCTGCACAGTCTCAGAAGTGCAAACAAAACCACACGCCGACAAACAGCGACACACACCTAGACACTTTTGTTTCTGTGACTCACTCTGCTCTGTTGCACCAAAGCAGCCTGACAGTGTTAATCCCCACCTACAGTGTAACACAACATCTATTATTCCTGCCCTGACATTTAGAATTTAATCATATGTAAAGTTTTGTGCTGTGAAGCTGCAACATGTTTATAGTTCATGTTTATTTTGTTTCTGATTCAGTTTATTTGCCGCTCTGATCACTGACTGACCTTTGCTCCTAACATAACATCAATATCCATCTACATACAGGCCGGCAGAGAGTCTGCGCTCTACCAGAAGTGACCTCACGGTGGCGCCTGTGACTACAGCATGACCTGTGAGTCACACTTCAGGTCATAAAACTCTTCTTTCCTTTCAAGTGATCATTACTGGAATCAGCCTGCAAACAGAAACCACCATTAAACCTCACAGAGGTGCTGGATAAACAGAGTTCCTCCTCTCGCTCCTCAGTCATGAGCAGTGCCACTGAATATGACAGACCAGCCGCACGGTTGCCACCATCCACCCTCCAAAATATTTACTCAAACCAAACACGGCAGCAGAGTTTTATCTCACACACATTGTGTTGCTCGGGGACGTCACCATAAACCTTATCGTCCTCTTTCAGTTCATCACCTCGGCCATCTGCTCTCACTTACAGTCAGGCACAGGTAGAGACACGGTCAGAGAGTGGAGGGAAGTCATCTCAGTGTTGTTTTATACTTCTGTCTCTTCCTGTGTCACGTTGTGTGTTGGGACCGCTGTAGTAGAAGCTAAAAGTTAACGCTAAGACTACACAGAATGATTTTACGAATGAGCCTTTTTATAATGGAATCAAAATATATTTAACTAGATCTGTCATAAAGGAAAAACTATATGTAAAGTTTTTTTTATTTATTTATTTATTTTTTATTTATTAATAATCATATTGATACTAGGAGTGCACGATATTGGAGTTTTTTGCTGATATCTGATGTGCCGATATGTAACAACTCATTTAGCCAATAACTGATACGGTTATCGATACGTCCTCTTTTTCCCCACCTAATTTTAGTGATCATCAAGTCTCTCCTGTAGTGAAATTGACATCATATTATGCATACATACTCTTACCGTGATGGCCCACCAGCAGATGGAGACATGAATCACGATGCTTTTCAGTGTATGTAATAATTATTCTGCAAAATAAGAACAAAATAATTTTTCCCCGAGACTTTGACAGCTTCTCCAGCAGTGATTGTGCGTTTGAGTTTTTTGAGCCCAAACATTATGTTTACCTAACAATAACATATTTGTGTTTGTGCCTTAACATAACCACACATTTACCAGAGCGTTGTTGAAGAAATGTAAACTTTTAACATATCCACTACACAAAAAAAAGTTCTTCAAGAGTTCTCATGTTTGACAGTAGTTTAGCAGATTGTTGCAATGAGAACCAAGACTCCACCATTCAATAATATTCCCAATGATTTTAACTTACTGTAAATTAATTTATATTAAAGACCACATGAGTGAAATCAAACTCTCAGATTTATTAATCTAGTTTTTGTCTGTTGCATAAAGGCCTAATGCTTTCTGAATCGAGCCAATCAATCGTTCTATCTTTATCACACAATCAATTCCCATGTGAAACTGGACTCCGAGCCAGATCAATCGGCATGACTGTCAAAACAGGTCCTCCAAAGATCTTAAATAACAAGTGCCTCAATGACCCATTTAGACTCGCTTGTGATTATGTAATGGCATGTGTAACCGAATATCACAGGGAAAATGTTTTCACTGAACCAGACCCACCCGTATCAGATGTGCTCTGTGTCATAATACGGCATTATTGGCTGCAGGGATAAAGCAAGGGTTTTTTTTCACATGCAGTACGCCTGAGTTTAGTGAGGAAGGTCACTTAACACGTATTTGTAAATCTATCTGAGCTGCCACATGGCTTTGCTTCTTGAGCCTTTCACGTTAAGGAACAGGCTTGTGTGTGTTTGAGTGACGTATGTTGGTTACTCCTTTTCTCTGTGCAGGGTTGTATCTGTCATGCCCCATAGGTTGTCTGTGTTTTTACAAGACTAAGAGTCTGAAGCCAAGTAACTCTGTCAGGCTGTTATAAAGAATACAGTGAAGAGTGAAATTAGTTGGTATTTTAGCACCCGGTTCCCTCGTCTCAGAGTCAGTGGGTTTTTTGAATGGGTTTTTGTTTAGATACCTAAATTAACGTTTTAACGTTTTGTTCTTCAATATAAAATATGACAGTAAATACCCCACTCAGGAATTTCAAAGCTTTTACGTGGCTTAAAAACAGTCCATGGATGCAGCGCCGACGGAGCTCTTTATGACCTCTGTTTTTTCTTCAGTAGCAGTTTGTGATTCACGGCAGGGATATTGATCTGTCAATGACTTCACAACTGATCTAATTTGATCAGATTTATGCGTGAGAGGAGCAGCTGCTGCAAGTGAAAGCAAACTTTTAGACCCAGCAAAATGATTAGTGTCAGTTTGACTGCGCCTGATGTTCTTCTGCATCAAATTCACTCTGTGCTCCAACAGTATAGCTCTATAAATAACCAAACATATATATATCCCAAAAACGCTCCTAATGAACAGTCTATCCCCAAAAATAGAAAACTATTTGTTGCGGCAGATGTTTCAATGGGTCATGTGACCGTGGTGCATTTATAGCCTAACATTAGCTTTTGACTCAGCTTCAAAATCATAAAAGTGGTTCATCTTGCTGAACAAAACATGCCGTACCATTAACATTTGTTTGCCGCAGAGTTTATTTTCTTCAATAGTACAAAATCCAATGGAAAAATCACACAGGCTTCTTTACGGAGGGAACCACAGCGACATTCACTTCTGCTTCAGCCTACAAATAACATCATCCCTGCGGTTCTCTATTGGAGGCAGGGCCCCGCTCATTCCTATAAAAATAGCTCCGTGGCACATGAAACCTAAAAAGTTCCACTGTCACATATAAACTTATTGATCGGCTCTGCTTCTGCACAGTTTGACCCATAAAGCAGACGCACCAGAGACTTGTGCAGGTTGAGTCGGCTACTTCCTGTTTAGCTCTCCATGTACTTGAATGGGGATGAAATGATTTAATCATGTGGCTCTGCTAGACTTTCAAATGGATCAAATTCTGATTGATCAGAGTCATTTTGCAGGGTTGTGACACACAAAAATGTATCCACTGATTCAATGACATCTCTTTCAGAGTGTAAGTTAATAGGAAAATGTCTTTTGGGGACACAGAGCGTCATGTGACGGTGTAATTCCACTGTTTGGCCACTACAAAGATTGGCTTTAAAGCCTGGCGTACTTCCAGGGGGCTTGGTACAGCAGTGCTTTGAGCTAAATGCTATTGGATACTACTGAAAAGTCAGAGGATGGCCAACTTTTTCAGTTCGTCTTGAAGGGAACATGAATGTCTTACCAAATGTTATGGCAATCCATCCAATAGTTGTTGAGGTATTTCAGTCTGGATCAAAGTGGTGGACCAACGTCGATGCTGCCAACGTGGTTAAAAACATCCTCATGCAGAGTTTGAATTAAAAAATGACACTTGACAAGGACATTGTTTAAGCAGGTTATACATGCGGCAACTAACGATTGTTGCTCGTGTCGATTAATCTGTAGATTATTTTCTTGATGCATTGATTAGGTTGGTCCAAAATGCCGATCACTGTTTCCAAAAGCCCAAGATGACGTCTTCAAATGTCTTGTTTTGTCCACAACCCAAAGATATTCAGTTTATTGTCACAGAGAAGTGAAGAAACCAGAAAATATTCACATTTAAGAAGCTGGAATCAGATTGTTTTTTATTTATTTTTTAATTTACAGCTAATTTATTAACTGAAAAATGATTGCAGCTCTAAATGAGACGGGACACCACTATTTTGTTGCACGTTTTTCACTCTTTAACACGGCTTTACAAACATCACATCAGAGCGGCAGTAAATCTGAGGTTGTTAAATGATCGTTTGCGTGTACTTTACCTTCCTTTACATGTTAGCACTTCTCTCCCATGAGAAAGTAACATGAGGGACACATGATACACCTGCTCTCAGCTCTGCAGAGTGCTCTTGTATAATACACATATGACAGGAATGTGTGGGAAACACGTAAAGGATGTAGAAACCAAATCTGTAAACAATACAACGACCAAACGTGTGGATTACCTGCTGGGAAAGAAACCGGTTTGAAATGTTATTAATTGATTCTGACTTAAGATAATGAGATATGACGGCTGCTCAGGTATACTAAGGCTACATGTTCAGTATGTGGACGTATTCTGTGTGAGATCGCTGTGCATTCCTTCCCCTGGTGTTGCCAGTAAGGTGATTACTGAGTATCATTTCCTCTAGCTGTGGAAACCCATTTTCTGGGTCAGTGGACCCCACCAAAGGACTGATTGAGTCTTAAATGGGGCTCCTTCAAGCATACGTTTGCTCCCCTTGTACCCGAGACAATGAGCCCAACGGCAGCAAAGCAAAGCAACAACGCCCTCGCAGCACTGCTGGGAAATCCTGTCACATCTGAAGAATAGGGCGCTTAAGTCAACAACACATCCATCTCACACAGCCGCAGTCAGATTTACAATCCAAAGGTTGAAAAGAAATACTATGGTTTGAATGTTATATTGTCAGTGTTGGGAGGGTTACTTTTAAAACTCATTTTACCTCAGGTTACCAAATACACTCCCCAAAACGTAATTTGTAACCTATTCAATTAGATCATTCAAGCTAAGTGACGTATTCTAAGTACTTCAAAATCATCTTGCTGAGCTCATTTGTCTTAGTCTAATGTTTTCATGCCAAAAAACACGACAGCATCCTGACTATGCATCTCCTCGCCTACTGTCGTGAAGCAGGTGCACTGCTTGCTGAAAGGCAAAGCTTGTGATTTACTGGTCCATCACCTATGGTCATGAGCTCTGGGTAGTGACCACAAAATGTCTACGAGAAAGGGTGAGGAGCTCAGACGTCTGGAGGGAGCTCGGAGTAGAGCCGCTGCTCCTTCGCGTCCAAAGGGGTCAGTTGAGGTGGTTCGGGCATCTGATCAGGATCCTCCTGGGTGCCTGCTGTTAGAGGTGTTCTGGGCACGTCTCACTGGTAGGAGGCCCCGGGGCAGAGCCAGAACACACTGGAGGGATTATGTGTCTCATCTGGCCTGGGAACACCTTGGGGTCCCCTTGGAGGAGCTGGTTGTGTTAGCATGCTAACATTTGCTACTGATAACTAAACATGAAATTCAGTTGAAATTAATGGGAATGGCATTAGTTATGCGGATATTTTGCTTATGACTTAAAGTACCAGACACATGTTTGACCTGATGAGGACACTATATAAAAAATTAAGGGATCATAGTCACTGGGATACATCATCTGGAAACCTTGAATGTCCGAATAGAGGATAGAGGATCGTCAAAGTCATTCATCTTCTGGAGACGAAAAATATCTGTACAACATTTTAATGGTAGTCTTTCCCACTGATTCACAAAGGTTCAGGGTGTTTTTGTGAGCTATCGTCTTCATTAAGGTGTTTGTTTTGTTTATCCTTTTTTTTTTTTTTTAACATTCATTTCCGCCTCATCTGCTCATCTTTTGGCCTCAGGACTGCTCATGCATGGCATCTGTGATGGAGGAGAGGAGTTGAGGAGTGGTGGAGAGCGGAGGAGGAGGAGGAGGAGGAGGAGGAGGAAGAAGAAGGGAGGGATCCGCTCCCTGTGTAACGAGATTCCCAGCTAATCAGTGACTTTCCTGCCTTATCTCTGCCATCAGGACACTCGGGAGGCCGAGTAACCCAGGACGAGCTGATGTCATGCTGAGATGGGTAAAGGGGGGGGGGAGGAGTGAGTGTGTGTGTGTGTGTGTGTGTGTGTGTGTGTGTGTGTGTGTGTTGGCTGTTTGTTTGTGGGAACCAGTGAGTGTTCTATTACATGTTGTTTGTTACAGTGCGCTCTCACAGGTGTAATGTGCCCATGCGTTGATCCTTTGTGCTCTAGTTACTGTATGTCAACTACTACATGTGTCTTGAACACTTAGGTACATATATGCATACCTGTTTGTGTGTGTGTGTGTGTGTGTGTGTGTGTGTGTGTGTGTGTGTAGTGAGTAGGATGTGTAAGCTCTTTGCAGTGTATGTCTGTAAGAAAACCTCGGCCATACATATCCTCAAATCCTCAAATCCTCAGATTTGTTCATGAAGTTCTGTTGAACAAGCCAGTTGGAGTTCATGTTAAGAGGTTATCTCTGAGTCTGAATTGAAGCCGGTGCCTTAAACCTGCAGTCTTTCTAATGGCCAGCAGGGGGCGACTCCACCAATTGCAAAAAGAAATCTGATTGTATAAAACGTCTTCGAGAAAATGACCCCACGTCTCATTTTGATTATTGTCCCAGTAAACATTTTCCTAGTTTAGTTTATAATCTCAATCACTAGTTTTAAGTGTTTGTTGCTACAGCGTGATGCTTATTTTGTAAATTATGGTCCCACATAGAGTAAAATAGAGAATAAATCAGGGTATATCTTAGAGTGTGGCTACCTTGTGATTGACATCGGTGTCCTCGGGTTCTTAGTCACTCCATGCTGTCATCCAAATATGGTCATGTCTAGCTCCAAAAAACAAAATGGCAACCGCCAAAATGCCAAACCTGAGGCTTTAAAACTCAAGTCCACAAACCAACGGGGCACCAATAGGTGAATTTGTAAATAGTGACTATGAGCACCAAAGCGCACTGTTTGGACTGGTTTGGTTATTCAGAGCACCACACTCTGAGAGCAGCAGACGGAGCAACAGAAACACCAATGTAACAAAGATTAGTTGTACTTTTATGGAGTCACTTCTTCATTGTGGCCACCTCACACCAGGGGTGCATTTGTAAATAGGGACTCTAAAAGCAAAAGTGCGCTTTGGCAAAAAAAAAAATGGACCTTTCCGTTATTCAGAGCACCACACTCCAAGAGAGCAGCAGAGTTTACTCTAGGGAACTGGAGACGGAGCAGCAGAGAGCAAAGCACAGTGAGTTAGATGAAAACATTGATATCGCTTTCATATCTGTGCATCATCTGCAGAGCTGGAGGGGATTTGCTTGGCTTAGCATGACAACTACAAACACATGGAAACAGCTATCCTAGTTTGCAGATATGTAACAATAAGATGAGCTTTTATGGAGTCACTTCCTCGTGCTGGTTGCCTGGACACCTCACCGGAAAGACACCAGAGGTGCCTTTGTAAATAGTGACTTTGAACTTATATCAGGATAATTTGTTTATATTAACAAATGCTCAAATTTCCCAAAAAAATGTCAGGTTTCCATTAGTTTATTTGAAAATATTACTAAAAAAGAAAGAGTAAAAGGACAAATATACTTGTCCAATAACTAATGAAAACACGCAAGGAACAAAAAACCAAACCAAAACAAACAAGAACAAAAAAATCAAATTGACTAGAGGGATACTATTCCTTCACTATAAATCTTAGGCACGTTTTAACATACTAACAGGTGTTAATAAACTCATGAATGGATCCGAAATAATAAAGGTGGGAAGAAAAACATAGCAGTTCATATTATATGTGCTTTGGTTTGGATGTAATTCCCGAACAAGTTCAGGGATGTATCGGGTTCATTCTTTATTTATCTTCACGAGCACACAGAGAAGCAAACAAGCAGAGATGCAGGCAAGTATAACAGCAGATAGACAGGCAGGTGGACAGACAGGCGAGCAGGCAGACAGGCAACATCTCCCTGATTGCCACAAGAGGTGTCCCTTACACTGCCCCACTCTGCAGTCAATGGAAAAATGATCTCACTCCTTCAAACACCGCTGACTTCATCCCCTGATGTTAGAGGGCTGACATCAGTGCAGCTTTACCTGAGCAGAGCAAATATAGCACAACACGAGAAGGGAGCGGTCGCTTAGCACTGCCCGCAGTACGGGCCCAAGTTTTTCTCAATGGAATATTGTTTTTATTATGTCATGCTGCATGGCGCTGTACCCTCAAAACATGTGCTGAGGAGGAAGAAAACAAGGTGGCATGTTACATTAGCTGCTCACGCCCTGTTTCTACTCCTCTCACAGCTCAGATAGGACGATTTGTTTCAAGATCGTTACAGTTCACTTTGCCTTAGTAAAGGCAATAATTTCTAAAGGTAATGATAACAAAAGCAACAGCTGAGATCTGGAGACACAACACTGCAAAATCTCAGTCAAACCTGACAAGTAGGTTTTCAAATACAAGGAGTTTGCCTTTGTGTTTCGGTGCATAACAAGAAAATAAAAAAGAGAAAATATGAATATAGAAATGTTAAACATAAGTCTAATGGGCAGTGGTGGTGAATGTATTCCGATTCTTTACCCAAGTCAAAGTACTGATACCACACTGTAAAAATACTGTTACAAGTAAAAGTCCTGTATTAAAATGTAACAAACGTAAAAGGTATTTTAGTGAAGTGAAAAGTATAAAACTTCCCTTTCAATTGTAGTTTAATACAGTTGTATAGAGAGGCATGAAAAGTTTCGCACCCCTGATCAAAATTTCGTGAATAGATAAGTAAGTACAAGATGAACTGATCTCCAAAGGGCATCACGTTAAAGATGAAACATGCTTTTCAATCATTTAAGCAAGATCAGTGTATTATTTTTATTTTACACAATTTTAAAATGAAAAAAAAAATCAGACTGTTTTTTTCTTATTTAAAAAAGTTGGTGTGCAACCCCGTTTCATGGACAATCGTCAAGTTGCAGACGTTCCTTTCCATCATAGGCAAAGAGGAGATAGAGTCAGAGCTGGAAGGAGCTGTTAGATATGAGAAAGTGAAGACAAATGAGTAGTGAGGTACACTCTCAATCAAAGACATAAGATGCAGATCTCCTTAAAGAACAATCCAAGGCACACTGTAGGGTTTGTGCAAAAGTTAGTCTTCAGTTGTGAGTCGAGCGCTTTGGTCTTTTTAATCTTTATTGCTTTATAATAAATCCACAGCAGTGTCCTTTGTGCTCAGATATCACACCATTATTGTAAGCCACTTTCATCTCCATAGTCTTACCCTTGAATCTGTCCTGCATTTCTAGCCTTTAGGCTATACGACGAGGGCCTTTATTTACAGTTTCTGTAAGAAGCAAGTACCCATAATTCATAGCTCCAAGTTTAAAAAAAAGTCTGTGAGTAACATGTTGATCAACTTACAGAGCTGATGTTGCTTTTCGTCTATTACCGTCAGTGGTGGAATGTAACTAAGTACATTTAGTTAAGTACTGTACTTTACTACAAATCTGAGGTACTTGCACTTTACTTGAGTATTTCTGTTTAATGCAGCTTTATGCTTGCACCACTCCCGTCACCAGAAAACGTGTTCATGTTGAATGCTTCTGCAACTTTAGGTGTGGTCAGGTTTAGGTTCACAAATTTAAAAGATCGTGTTTTGGCTCAAACACCTGGGTTCTGTGCCACAGATGCATCTGTGATGTGTGGCTGAAAAACAGAGAGATCCACAGTTGGTCAAAGGATACTGTTCATTAAACACCCTCCGGTATGTCCAGCCCCAAGGACACAGCTCATAGTAATAGCCCCTAAACCACGTCCTCGCTGCCATCAGTCCCACATACATACACGAACCTCCATCAAGGGCGGTCGTGCACATTCCTGGTCGGGTGAAGTCCCAGATGTCGCAGGATGGCACGGGTGCCAGTCTCACATACTTTGTACCCGCTTGCTCACTTCAAAGACGGCGCAGGCATTTTGTACATGAAGGGTATTAGCTGGTTCTTACAGGTGCAACGGGTCACCTTTTATCTTTTGATTTACTGTGTGTGTGTGTGTGTGTGTGTGTGTGTGTGTGTGTGTGTCGGTGGAAGAGTGCCCTCTGTGTAGTGACGATACAGTGGATTTATTCAGATGCTCGGTTTCAGTCTTGTTTACAGCTAATATTTTGGTGCGTTGCTTTGATGGAGACAGACGGTATTTTGTAGCGACGTGTTGTTGCATCACAGCAGAGCAAAATAAACATCAGCAAATATTCGCCTTCTGTTCACCGATATTCAGTGCGGGCGAAGGGGCAAATGAAACATTCACATTCAACACATTCGCTCAGAATTTGCATCACGTGGAGTTTAACTTCAGTGAACTTCAACAAAGTCGCAGCAAAGGGTATGTGTGGAGGAGACAGTGATTGCTGCCGTGTTAAACCAGCCGATATTGTATGATATTAGTTGTAAAATGTATGGAATGGAAATGGAAAATGTACCAGTAACATCGTATTTCATGATATTCATTAACAAGCTAGCTTTCCTTGTGCGTCACATCTTATATTGCTAACATTCAGCATGAAACTTTGCCTCAGCAGGCGATTGTCACGCATGACCATTCACTAAAGCTCAGCTCAGACCAAAGATTCGTGATAAGACGAAACCATTTTAGAACATTGCAGAGAAAAATTGCAGCGATGTGAACTGACTGGTCTGAGCTCGACTCAAGCCGGCTGACGGTGTCACCTGCAGCTCAGCTGGTCAGATCACCGGCGGCTGGTTTTAGAACGTAAAGCATGTTATCTGTTTCTACAGCCAGTTGGCTTCTAGTGGAGTCTGCTGGTCCACAGATGGCATGCTCGCTTGCTGCGGCAGGTGCTCCGTCTCCGCCAAGCCCTCTGTTTTTTGTCCCATTGTGTGGAGGAATCATATGATCTATCAGCTGACTCCCTTCCATCAATCAGCTGCTCCATCAGTTGACTGGGCTGTTTGACATCCGCTAGGATACTAGAATGGATCAGATCCTCATAGTGAAGCAAGTCATCTTGCGGGGTTGTGACGCTCAATCAGAGCTGGGGCCAATAAATACCCGTGACTACTGCGGACTCATTTGTCCTCGGACTGAATTCTGATTGTAACCTTTACCATTGCATACAAAAGCCAGATGTTAGTGGGTGTTAGTGGGTTGTGTGACCAGTGGGAAAGGGACTCTTGTGACTTTGGTGATCCTCTGACTTTTTATCGAGCTCCTCCAGCAGGTAAACGTTCTCTCCACATCTCTGACAGCTGACGTAAAGATTTGGCACAGATGTTCATGGTTCCCAGAGGATAGATTATAATAACGCAGGTCACCCCCTGACTTTTTATCTGATGCAACATCTCAAACTGTCCAGTACTTCGGTTTACTGTATGACCTAATATCAGAAAAAAGGGCATTCATAACAGCTTCAGTTGTGTGTGTTTACTGCTGGTTCGGCTGTAGAATCCTCTTTTTTCTGTAGCTGTTGGAGGATCACAAAAAACAACCTCTCAATAACAAAAAGAAACAGTTGATCAAAAAAACATTTCTTCATAAACATGAAGAAATCAGCACACACTCCATATAGAGATGAGTTTATCTGCAACCTTCACATTCTATTAAACTCACCGTCACCCATGGTGGGACATCTGCGGTCAAGCTGAGCGACCTTGTGTTATCAGGTCTCCTAGTACCGGATAAACCCAAACTAAACACAACCGCCCACTCGTTCAGGCCTCCAAACAGACTCGTGTGTTGTTTTGGTGGAAAAGATCTGGAGGCATTGTTTACACCACAGAGTTTACAAGGCTTGAGAGTCATTACAAGCAGGAATCCAACAAAATTAGACAGGCTCCCTTGTGAAAACACTACAATACGGGATTGCAAAACCATGAAACCCCAGAAGAAAATGTGGAGCAGAGCTCAGAGGAGCTAAAATAACTTGCTATTAATCTGGCTTTTGTTCTGCTTTCAACTGAGCATTCCTTTATGTTGAATTCATAAGAGACATCTTTATGGTCAGTATGCCAAACAGTCCCACCATCTACATATCCTGCCTTTGATTGGACAGAGGCAGTTTTGATGAGGCGGAGGCCGTGCCCCGGGGCCGGCCCCGCTGGTTTTCCCCTCGTATGGATAGACAAACCAGCTGCATCACTATAAATGACATAATATGGGATTTTTTTTCTTCTCGTCGTCCCTAAATTAGCATGGAAATGAAGTGGAAAACGGGATATAAATGGAAATGTGGGTGAAGAGGGAGCTGGTGGCAACAATAGGAGGGTTTACACAAAACCAGCGTTATGTGGGCAGCAAGCAAGTGGGCGAGAGACAGAGGAGGAGGGGGGGGGGCATCAACAAGGCTCCTCTGTGTCTCCTTAAAGTCATACTGCTTTTAGAACAAAACAATGTGTCCCACAACACTCTTTGGTCTCCACCATGTGCCTCTGGCTGCTAATAGAGGGCTGGTTTTATAGCATGAATGTGTGAATATACATGAATGTGAACACAAGCTTATTTGCATGTGTCTTTTAACAGTGTCAGCTCTATTTGAATAAATGATTTGATGCAGCTAACTCCAAAAAAACAAATAAAAAAATGCCCCACTCTCATGAAAAGACCACAACAAACAATTTTATTAATCCTATTAATTATTAATCAAACTGATGTGGCTTCTTCCTCTAATCAAAAAGTGCTTTACAAAATAAAAGAATCACACACAAATATACAGCAATACAACATGTACACAAATATAAAATAGAATAAAAGCAGTAAGAACAATTACATATGTAAAAAGAAACAACCAAATTCCATTGAAAACATATACGTTTTAAGATTTGTCTTAAAAGTGTCAATAGTGGGGGAGGATTTATTTGAGAGTGGAAGGCTATCCCAAAGTTTTGGAGCAGCTACCGCAAAGGTCGATCTCTTACCCACCAGCCTCGATCGCGGGACAGTTAAAAGACAATGTCCGGTGGATCTAAGAGGTCGGGAGTTCAGCAAAGAACCTTAAAATAGAGCTTTATTATTGTCCAAAAACTGAAAGCGCATCCGTATGCTACACTGTTGCCCTGGGTGACATGCTCCTTTAGTGCAGTTATCACAGTTTGCTGCTGCTCTCCCTGCCTCAGGCTTTCCACGTAGGCATGTGGAAGAGATTTTCTGCATAGGCATCTGAAAAGCAGAGAGGCCCCAGTACAGAGCCATGCCACCAGATATAATACTGAAATAAAGCTGTCTTTGATTCAAGTGTTCTGGACTGAACTGTGTATAAGAAATCTTAAATAAATGTACAAGAATCGGGTCTAAAACACCTTTCTAAAAAAATAGTATATGGAATAATATGGGAAAAAAATGCCTGTTAAATTCATGAGCAAGTTTTAATTTTTATGGATATGTGTCAGGAAAAACATATGCATATTTATATACATGTATATACATCATCATGATAGTCGTCATTATTTATTTTAGAGAAAATGTTTGATCTCTCACTCTTGGTTTAGACCTCGAGGTGTAGGAGTCTGAAGAGTAAAAATATAAAAACTCTTTGTTGAGTAAAAAAAAAAAGAAAGATAAAAATAAAATATGAGATGAAAAAATATCAAATAACAAACATGACAAAGTCTTTGCTTAAACTGAGCAAAAAAAGGTGGATTATACATTTTTTATTTTTTTATTTATTCTTTCCTGTTTCAGGCGGTGAAAATGTGTGTGTTGCCGCGTGTGTGTGTTCCTGTGTGGGGGCGAGTTTAGAGTCAGCTTTGTGTTTTCTCTGGCAGCTCAGCTGGGCCGGTGCAGCTGCATGGCAGCTACTTCTCTTCAGGGCTGCCAGTCAAAAACACCCCTATAAATGCTATTGTGCTCACCTGATTGATCTTTCACAGGCCCGGAGCAGGCCAGACAGCCCGACTTTGGAGGGCAATGGCGAGGAATGGTCGGTGTACAAACAAGCGAGCCAGTGTCTGCTGCGGAGGAGGTTGGGCCGCAGGTGGCTAGGAGGCACGCTTGGGTTGGCGCACTAGCTCTCGTCAGATGCCAACAGTGACATTTCCTGACTATGGCTATACACAAGCAGGCATCCCAGCAACGGTGCAGCGTCCAGGGGGGAATGAAGAACAGGTCCTGGGCGGATTTTACAGCACACACAGGCAAAGGAGGAGGAGATGTATGGGAGCGCATGCATTAAACATGACACACTTTCTCATAAACACACTAATAAAGATCTCTTTCTGTGTCTTTTCTCCTCACACGCACACCTCCACTGAAGCTCATCTGTTGCTGAGAGCCGGCGGGGCTCAACTGAGGCGAGCGAAGCCTGTCTGGGGTGCTGACTGAACATCACTGCCAGGAATTCCACAGGGGTGGTGCACGGGTGGGAAATCACTCGACGTGTCTCTGTGGTCAGGCAGGCAGTGACAATCCCCTGCACCAGCCTCAGGAGCACAGCGCCGGGAAGTGTAAATCAAAAACCTGGAACATCTCCGAACTAACAGCCAATCACGTCAACAGGAGTGAGTCACAAATTAACTTTTAGCTTTCTTGTGCGAGTTGAAATACAGTACGCTCAGTGTGAGAGGTGCTCTCTCGTAATCAAGGCACTGATGCGAGTCTGCGCAGGGCAGCTCTCCAAGACCAACATGATATAGAGCTCTTTAACGCCCCAAACAATGGGATCTTTCCAGGGAGGTTACAAGTTCAAATACCCAGCTTGACCTGTTAAGGAAATGCCCCTTTTTAAATATTATACGACAAACATAGCTGTCTCTATTTTGTCTGGAGTTATTTTCAGGTGTGTATTGTTTGCTGAGGAAATATTCTGCTGGACGTAACTCAGGCACTTTTGCACAAGCAGGACACGCGGCAGCCCTGGGGGGTCCAGATTTGGCAACGTGGCGTAGTAAGGATGTGAGATATATCAGGAAACGTACGTAGAGTTGATATTATTTTTGGTCACCCTGGAAGAGAAACTGGAAAAGGTTTGTCTCCGGGCACCGACACGCACGCAAGTTACAAGAGCATGTGAATAACACACACACACAGACTGCCCTGTGTTTCACACGATGAGTGTTTGCATTAGGAATCATTTTTCAGTTGGCATGGCACGTGAGAGAGGCTGCTCTTCCTCGGAAGCCCGATCCACACTCCAAACAAACCAGGGCTGCCTGACGGCCTCCAGCCAGAGAGTAAGTCTTGTTTGTTTTAGCGCCCAGCGTTCGTGATGAGAACTAATGTCACTCATCTACAGTGAATGTCCTGTTTTATTTAAGTGTTGTTTCTTTGTTTGAGATATGAAAATACTTGAACAAAACACAACATCAGAGTGTATGAGTGTGTGTCATCGGGGTCTCTGATAGTGATGAACTCACAGATTGTAATCATGGTGTCACCCAGACAAAGTTGGCAACTAGTTGGTGAACTTAGTGGAGCATTTAACAGCTGAAGAACCAGATGTTTCCACAGGACTTGGTGGAGACCAAAAACAGAGCTAAAATAGAGTGAACACCTACTTTCATCAGGCTCCACAAATGGTTAGGTTGCTGGATTTGAAATTAGCTCACTGTCCTCGCCAAAAATGGCCTTATAGATTTCCTGTGTAAGCAGCTTATTACATCCTGTATCACCGCTCGTGATGGTAGACGTATGACAGGAGTAAAGGAGAACGTCACTCTGCGTAAGGAGAAGGTCGGGGCAGAGACCACTGACAAACCGAGACAGCCCACTTAAGATTCATTTCCTGTATCACGAGGAGAGGTGGTTGGCTGTGGCCGTAACACTGTGTCACATGGGTTTTGACACTGCTCCGCCCCCTCAGGAGAACATAAGAACAGATTATAACCAATACCTACGGTCAGCAAATATTTTACAAGCCACATATCTTCCCAACATTCAACACCAAAACGGCCTTTTTCACAATTTGGATCCTTAGTCGTGATGGACACATAAACTCCCTGGTTAACGAAGTCATGCAGTGGGTGATTGTATAGTATAATAACTGTGAAAGTCTGTGTGCGGAGGAGGTCAGGGTGGTAGATGGCTCAAAAAATGTAGGATTTTCATGCAAGAGACTGCTGCTTGAAACTAAAAGTCAACATGGACTTCTTCTAACTTTACGTGCTTACGTCTTTTCCGTCATGGTGTATTACAATACTGTATGTAATAAGCATTGTTACAAAAAAAATACCTTTTTCTAAACCTAACCAAGTAGTTTTGGAGCCTAAACCCAACCATGCCACCACTACATTATTTCAATATATCTGCAACCACCTTATAATGGGGTGTTCAGGGGTCGTGGTCATTTCTCACATTTCTCTGAGATCAGCTTGTCACAATGGATGGATGTATCAGGCACGTACAGGACTTTCACCCAGGAGGCCACTGTTTGTGTCCTGCTTGTTACCAAAAGTCAATGTTGACTTACTTTAAATTACATAAATGTATCTACATAACTTACTTACTGATGTGCTCATGTACCGCATTAAGCAATGTACTTGGGTATGTAACGTAAAATAAAATGACAGTTGTGCTTATTTTAACCCAAACTATAATCTTTACCTAAACCTAACCAAGCTGCAACTCTTTTGCAGTGTTAAATAGTGCCTGTCGCTGGTTTTCTCAAACAGTGAAATAGTTTAAGTTCAACGTAAGATGTCAACTTAAGTGTTGTGTTTACAGATTGTTTCCATTGCCCTCAAGAGGCCAAAAAAGAGCTGTTTTAATTTTAAATCACTTTTTTAAAATGTCAGTTTTCAGTCTCAGTATAGTCAATGTATGTGTATTTAAGTGTTTGTTTCTTAATGAACTTTGTAAAGATTTAATGTGGCGATATTACACCTTTTTCAAATTAAACTACTTGTGTGTCAAGTCAATGCACCAGAAAGAAAGAACAAAGACAATTAAATAAACATATCAATGTTTTATTTGTGGGAAGGAATTTATATGTTGGCCCATACAAATCGAGCCGCTCCTCTGAAATGATCAAACTCATATGGTTTTGGTTTTGGCATTGCTTGGCAAAACAAAGCATTGGTTGTTATGGTAATCCATTACATTCCCAGTAGGGGTGAGGTGCTGAACACACACCATGAACCACTGGTTGGTGAAGTTGGGCGAGTTTATGAAAGAAACTGCGAGAACCAGCAATGCAGTGGCAGGTAAACCCGTAAATGGAGCCTGCATAATGTTTTGATTAAAGATAAATCACATTACTCATATTATGGAAGCAGAGACGTTTGATCAACATGTTTGTTTGTGTACAGAGCTGGTCGTTCATCATGAAGAAGCAAAGACACAACTTCAGCAAAACCAACTGAAAGCAATTTATGTTTGAAATAAACCATCATTAATTGTATTGAAAATTCAGAAATAACCTCTGTTCACTCTTTTAACATTCTTGACCTTCTCGTCCATGTTGGTTTAACTCAACTTTTAAGGACGAGAAGTACTTACCAGTTAAATGTTGGCAACGTGCATTTCTGCAAACTACAAACACATTACATTTGCACATCTCATACGTTGCATATCAGCGTATCAACGTGGGTGTTTTGTTGCGACAAATCTCTGTATGTCCTTTGGTTTTTTAGACTCCAGACTTGAGTGTTTTGTACTGACCTGGCACTGTCTTTCCTTTGGCTGTTTGGGCTCCAAATGTGAGTGTTTTGTAGCAACCTGCTGGTGTGTTTTTCAGCGGCTTTTTAGGCTCCAAACATGCCTGTTTTGTAGTGACTTGTCCGTGTGTTTCTATCAGCTTTTTAGACACCAAACGTGTTTTGTAGTGACCTGTCAGTGTGTTTCCAGACGCTTTTTTCGCTCCAAACATAGGTGTTTTGTAGCGACCTGCTGGTGTGTTTCCAGCGACTTCTTAGGCAACCAAACAGATGTATTGTAGCAGTCCATCATTGTGTTTCCACCAGCTTTTTAGGCAAACAAACATGGATGTATTGTACCGACCTGTCAATGTGTTTCCAGTGTCTTTTTAGGCAGCCAAATATGGGTGTTTTGTAGCGACCTGTCAGTGTGTTTCCAGCGGTTTTTTAGACACCAAACATATGTGTTTTGTAGCCACCTGTCAGTGTGTTTCCAGACGCTTTTTAGACAGCCAAACGTGGGTGTGTTGTAGCAGCCCATCGATGCGTTTCCATCAGCTTTCTAGGTTCCAAATGTAGGTGTTTTGTAGTGACCCGCCGGGTGTGTTTCTGGATTCTCTTTAGGCACCAAATGGGTGTTTTATAGCTTCCCATTGGTGGGTTTCCAGCTGCTTCTTAGGCTCAGCGCATGCATGTTTTGTAGCAACCTGCCAGTGTGTTTCCATCGGCTTATTAGACACCAGAGGCGGGTGTTTTGTAGTGACCTTTTGGTGTGTTTCTATCGGCTTTTTGGGCAACAAAACCTACCAGTGGGTGTAATGCCACGAAAAGGGTTTTCCTTTTACCGGACATTCCTGCTTTTCCATCGGGAATTGAGCCCCCAAAACTGGTATTTTAAGTGTAAACATGGTGTTTTCCTAACCATAACCAGGGGGTTTTGTGCCTAAACCTAACCACAAATTAACCACAACACTGTTGAAATATATTTCAACATATCCACTACATAATAACAGGCAAGTGTAACATATCTGTGGTTAGCAGAAACATACAGCGCCAACATGATTTGTGGTGATTGGTTTGAAATTTGAACACATACAACTGCATGACAACAGGACAAACTTCATGTGCTGGTAAAGACCGTGTAATGTGATCAAAAGCTCCATAACAACCACAAAACACAACAAGAATTTGGCTTACAATGTGAAGGTTACATCAACATAAATAAAGATCTTAGACAAAATATTTCAGTATTTTCATGCAAGCCATATTGAGAGCTGAAGAAGAAACAAACGGGGCTGTGATGGGATGTTTTGATCGTGCATCATGCTTCCAGTAAGCCCCTGTGTGATGTCCTTGTTTTACCAAAGATCTTTATTTGTTTATCAGTCACCATCGGCCTTATCAGGAGCCAGGGAGGAGGAGGAGGAGGAGGGACGAGAGAGGAAGACGAAAACTCCAGAGGAGAGGAAGAGAGGAGAGACGGAGAGGTGCTGTCGACAAGCCCTCCAAACAAACACCATCCCCCACAGAGAGACGCCCTGGCCTCTGGCTCCTTCTCCTCTCCATATCCTCTTTTTCTTTCACTCTGTCCCGCTTCCTGATTCTCTTCTGATTCTCTCCTGATTCATTCTTAAATTCATCTTCTGCGCTGCTTTCTTTCTCTTTAATATATCTGAATATTTCCCTTTGTCTACCTCCATCTCGACACATCTCACTCTGTCTCTCAATAACTAGAACAGCTGAAGCTATAATAACATTTCACCCATCCATCAAGCACAGCCAGCTTTGATCAATAAGCACTTTGAGTCCACTCCACAGCACCGCACTGAACTTAAAATGTCTCCCCTCTGTCTCTGTCAGTACTTATCTCTCTGCTGACAAAGCTGTATTAGACTCATGGGTGGATGACTATTACAATAGATTTCACAATGCATTTCAGCGCTGCGTTGTGTGTGAGCGTCCTGTAAATGAAATACGCAGAGGTGATCTATAGCAACTGCTCACGTCCTTTACTATTTCAATTCATCTTTAAGGATCTAAAGAAGCTGTAAATTGTGTGTCGGCTGAAACAATGTGACAGCGAGTGTATCACTGTGTAGGTATTTAACGCGGCTGTTGCTGCGCTCTTCCTTTTTCAATTTAAAGATGTCAACCACATGTGAATTAAAAACACATGTGCCGTCCAAACACGTGCCGATATTTCAGGAGTTCATTCTGTCTCAAATCACATGTAACAGTTTCCATGTAACAAAGCGACAGAGGGGTTTTCCACACAAGAAATTTTATTTCACTCACTTGAAATCAAATCAATGTTTTTCAGATGTGAAGCTCGATTTCTCATAGAAAAAGCAAACTGGTTCACAAGAGGGGAAGAAATCTTATTTTCCAATGAAAAATGGGGAATTTCGTGTCCCAAAAAGCTCATGCGCTTTGATGTCATGTGGGGTTTCACGTGCATAATCTTTTTTGCAAGAGCAGGAATTTGCCAACACTGTGGTAACAACAGAATAATTCTGAGTCATGCTTTGAAATCTGGGACAAAGTGAGGTTGTGGAAATGAAATTCAGGGGAATCAAACCCGCGGCATCGACTCTGTCCACTGTCTTTCCAGTTCATTCAAGAGGGAAGTCTAACCCTGAGTTTCACTTACCTTGGAAATCAGAGGTTGGAGCTGGGAGTGACGTCACACCCGAGTTGACTGTGTTTGAGTAAAATAAGATGGAAAGACGTTGTTGGCGATACTAGTTCAAGCCGGTATTAGCAACACACATAATGTCACGGTATTTTGTGACATTATGTCGCAACATGTCCGCAGATAGAAGTTGGACAGGGCTGTTTATTGAGACACAAATTAGACAGAAGTGCGAATAAAAGATACATAGCCACAGCTGTCACTGCTTTGGATGTGTGGGGCAGCCATCTTGGATTTTGAGGTTGAGTTTAGTGAGGTTCCTCTGACTTTCCAAGTCAGAATCCAACATCAGGGGAAGTTCCAGTTAAACTTAGGAGTGGGGACTTGGATATTCTGGCTTCCCAGTGCAAAAGGAGGGCACCATTAGCATAGCAACACCAAACCTTCTCAACAAGTACACGGGTTATTCCTTTACTGTGGATATAAGTCATCGCAGCTAAACCAAAGAGTGATTTTTTGTTTCTGTGACTGTTTAATCTGAAAGATATTTAGAGGTCTTAAGAAGTATCTGGTTTAAGAAACAAGTGTTTACATATACACAGTTCTGGAGGATCGTTTTTGGCGGCACTTTGGTCTAAATGCTATCAGTATGCTAACATGCTCACAATCAGTATGTTTACATGCACGTTAAGTCGAGCTACGTTTAAAGCTCAACTAGGCCATTTAATTGGACTGCTGTCCTTGTCCCAGTGTACACGCAGGGAAGGGAATCCATTTATTGACCAAAGTCTGTGCAACTCTACTATGATATGTGGCGATATGCCCCCTTTCAACTTGTTAGCGTTGGACCTTTTTTCCAGTTGAGTTATTACGTCACAGACCAAACAATTGACAAACAAGTAAGCTACGGTTAGCTGTAATAACACGAGTGGCCACTGGAAAATATTGGTTGCAAGGCTGAATAGCCCAGATCGGACAAACCAAACACCTGGTCACCTTAGTTAGCATCCCCTCCGCAAAGAGAGCGTCAAAAAAAACACTGATTATTTTATCAGAGAAAAATGTGAGCACAAATTAGCAGGTGCTAAGCTAGCAGTCCATCTCTGACTCGCCAAACAGCGCAGGTGGAAAACGGATTTGTAATGCGAAATTGTCTTATTCAGTGTTTTTATTTGTTTTAATCACCTGGTCTGTTTGTTTTAGAGAGGAGGAGACCTCTGCAAATTATTTGGCTCGTGGTAAAAACCTGCCAGTCATCTGGATCAGAAATAAGGTGAGCAAACATTAGTGGGTGCTGAGCTAGTGACACGTACCCCGGTCTCACTCCAAAGTCATCAAAATTGGGGCAGTGACTAGACACCGACAAAGAAAAGCCGTCCTGTAACGTCGCCAGGACACACAGCTGGTCACCCTTATAGTTTAACGGCGCTCAGCAGCATCAGGGAGAAACGCAGCGGCACAAGAACAAAATTTAAGACGGGAAAAGTCCAACTGTGGTGGGCTGGATGGTGAATGGGTCCAACAAGCACAGACTTTCACCTGGTGATTTGTAATGTGAAACTGCCTTTTCAGTGTAATCACTTTTTTAATCAGCTGGTCCGTTTCTTTTGGGAGAGGAAGAGACATCTTTGGGTAACTCAACTCCTGGTAAAAAAACAACTCCTGAACAATAAATGCTGAAGGAATTGGAACCGGGAGAAGTTTCAGCTGGTTGCATTGTGCAATCCTCACCACTAGATGCCACTAAATCCCCCTAAATTTGACACACTGCTTCTTTAATATCTGAGATAAAATGTCCAGAATCTGACCCTCACCACAAACTCCTTAGATGTATCTTTCAGTTCATACTACATAGAAGTCTTCATCCAGGTGCGACCTCATATTACAGGTTAGTGTGGAGTTCAACCGAAGTGATTTTCCTCCCTCAACTTGGTTCATTTGAAGGATATTTTTAAGGTTGCAGAGGTAAATGTAGTAAACAAAATTTTGCGTAACATATTGTCCCTCAGTCACTTCCATTCAGACCCACTTTTGGACCGTGATCCAACAGTTGGGAACCACTGTTTTAGCCGATATGGTTACCATGGAGTTAACAGAGAGGCTTGGATTGTTAAAAACAACAACTAAACAACCGACATGTTTACTTGTGTAATATCCTCGAGCCTGTCCTGCTCTCTGCTCAGTGCCGGCTGCACAGAGCAGGGCTGATGTAATATTTATAGCCTGTTGTGTGCATCTAAATTCACATCTAAATGTCATTAGGCAGGAAATAACATGTACAGTATCACCTGTTATGGAGATTGAATCAGATCTCGACGGGGGAGAGAGGAGGGAGAGGAATGCTCTGTGACTGCGTGTTGTGTTTGTCTCTGAATCTCATTCACCACTGAAACTAAAACTCAAATCCCATCAGAACTTTGTTTCCTGTCTCCTGGCAGCCAACTCCTCCTTAAAAAACAGTCTTTGTGGCTTCAGTTTGGCAGTTTAGTTTCAATAAGCAGCGATCATTTCACCATTCTGTGTACAAAGCTTCCTGAGGAGAACTTTAAATCCTGCGGTTTTCATGTGGCGTAGACTTCAAACCACAAAAATGCACGAATGCATATTCCTGAGCTGATTTATGTGGGGTTTTTATGCTCATTTTAATGTACAAGGCTCCTGCAGAGGTAGTGCCACTTCCTGCTGCCTGGCTGCGATCACTGCCTGTCATAAGTAGAAGGTTAGAGACATGAGATGAAGTAAACAAAGCGAGGTTCTTTGAGTTTGTCCGGGCAGAAAAAGAAAAACATGTCAGGACTTTTCGTGCCAGGGCAGGTTTTTATGAATGGAAGTTTTTTTTTTTTCCTAACTTTCCCTCTCTCTCTTTTTGTGAATGAAAAACAACTGGAAAATCCAGTATAAAAGCCCGGGACGTGATTGGCTGCTGCGGCGCAAGCTCCTCCCACGGTTGCTAGGAGCCTGACTACCGGGCTTCTGATTGGCTCACGCGGGGAACCGAGACTTCATTCATAAGTCAGTGTATTCAACCGGACAAAGGCAAGAAATTCGAGCCCTTGAAAGAGGAAATGAACCAATCACGAGCCTCGTCTGGCCCGAGCAAGAAAAGCAAGTCGACTTATTCGCCTTAAATTAGTCTGTAACAAACATGACAGCACAGCTGGCCCCCTAAAGTCAACACACTATAATATAAAGGTGTTTAAACTCCCTCTAAATACATGTGTTGGTTATTTTCCGTCGAAGTTTGGTTATGTTGCTGTGACTCCACATCTGTTTCCCGTCACAGTTCGAGCCAAAGAAGCCTGGCAATCCGGGCAGACGTGGCAAAAAGCCCGAGAAACAGGCTTTTAAATATCACTCATAACTCATGCAAGCTTTGACATGTTTTTAAAACGGGCACAGCACAAATAAACCAAATTAACCCGCATCATTGCGCACAGAATGCGTAAAAAGCGCTTTTTCGTGCGTAAAACTAACTCTACCTGAACTTCTAGGTGGCGTGACGAGCTGTCTGTCACACTCACAAAAACAAGAGATTTGTAAAGAGGGCAGCAGCCCGCTGGGTAATCACTCGCCATCACTTCCCCTCGGCATTTTTTGTGAATGGAGCTCATTATGCATGCAGCCTCCACGCAGCTCCATTCACAAGCAGCGCTCCCTCCTCTCCCTGCAGGCTGCGTGGATCTCACTCAACTCAGCCTAAATGACCACAAACGGTTAACGGATGGATTATAAGATGGATGGATATTTGGACCAGCAAGTGCCTTACACTTTAGCAAATGTACGTACTCTTTCTGTTACTTCAGAGCCTGTTTTTTAAAGCCTGTTTTTAATGACTCGGCTACCGGGCTTTATCTCTCTGTGTCTCCGTCCGTCTCGCGTCTGCTTGCACGAGTTTTGGCTGAAGCAGCTGCGATAGAAAACTACTTCTCACCCCGCTTAAACCTTTATAAAATCCTCCAAACTTAAGCATAGCAAGCATTGCATTTAATGATGTTTGTCAGCGGGTTTGTTCAGTGGGATATTTAGCGTGTCAGTGTGTGCCAAATGGTCACTTTCTTCAGACGCAAACAGCGCGTTTGTTTTTCCCACTTTGCCTCCACTGCTGAGAAATGTGTTGTTTTCTGAGGAGCTGCGTGTTCACCTCAGCTCATTAGAAATTATTATTATTAGTGATGTTATTATTTTTTGTGAAACGCATCCAAGTGTTGGCTTCACTTTACGCACGCCACATTAAACATTTTGACACTGATGTGCCCTGCTGGACTCTGTTTCTCACTCATCTGTTCACATCTATGGGTTTTGCAGAAGTCGCATGGCAATGGGCCCCTAAATAGACTGTTGATGGCAGCGAAAAGGAAATACATGGACACAGAATTACCCCCTCAGGAATCTGAAGGTAAAGTAGTGGAAGTCCACAATTTTTGGCTTCTGGTCTCTTTACATGACGCATGTTGACATCATGGTTTTAAACAACCCCAAGGCAATATCAGTCTGAGGCTTAGTTAGTGCCTTTTAAATATCAGGAGGAAAAGACAAATGTTGGTAGTGGCTTGTCATCCTGCAGCAAGCTGATTATTCACTCTTTTCTTTTTTATCTTTCTGTTCAGACCTCTTCCAGGATTTAAGCCAACTCCAGGAGACATGGCTCACAGAAGGTGAGATTTGGCCGCAGGCTGTTTTTCCTCTTAATTTGTACTTTCCTGTGATGTTTCCTTCATTAATGACAGTCATGGGGTTTGATGATGTGTCTGCCTGGAAAGATTTGAGGACACTGAAGCCTTAAAATGACTATTCCTTTCTGTTTTATTAAGCTCTTTGCTGCTTTCCACTGTCACAAATTCAGCGAGGACACACTGGGTTTTCTGTCAGTCCAACAGTGCTGAAACAAACTCTCATTAATTCACTTTTATTTAAACGCTTTCCTAAAACTTTGCTGAAAACGATGACCTCCTTACTTTAGCTGCTGTCCCAAACTGTCTGATGCAACACACATGCTCATAAACCATGCAACACCACAAAAAAAGAGAGGCCTGAGAGAACACAGACGGGACATTATTAGCTTTGAGCATGTCCTATTTTGGCCATGTTGGCATGTAGCATGCGTGCCAGCCAGCGGCCAACGCAAACAAACAGGCTATTTGGCTTGTGTCACTCAAAGGCACATAGCGATGAAATGAGGCCCGGCCAGAGGCAGTTGTCAGCCAGTAGACTTAATAAGTGCACTGATGATGTGAGCCCTAATAGAGTAATTATACAGTATGTCAGGAGAGGGGAAAACAACACAAGCCGTGAGTCATTGTGTCTGTTTTTGGAGCCTGGCGACAGTGGCAGGACAGTGGGGTCCAAATGTGCTTAAAGCTGCAAGTAAAAATGAGAACTGCACCACGAGGTGTGAATTTTGTTGTGTCAGTTGCTTTGATGTGCTTTGATGTGAAGGTTTAAAGGGAAGTGCTGCTTTTTTTTGACATTTAATGTGATCCACATCAACCAGATAAATCCTGTTTAAAGTTGCTTGTTGTCATGTGGATGTTTGAGCGTCTCTGTGCAGAATGAGGCGCAGTTTTTACTCTTATCTGCTGAAGGGAGAAAAATAATCTGTGCTCACCTTAACCCGCAAAGAGATTTGTCTGTTTCGATCGTAAACGTCACTGCCCTTATAGTTCCAGGCCTTTTTTATATTGGCATAAATCCAGCCAATAGATGGCACTAGAGGGCAGAGTCAAATGTCAACTTCAGAGAAGGAGTTCGTTAAAATGTTCCTTTGAACAGCACCAACTTTGTTGACCGTGGCGGTCTGTGAGGCCCCGAAATACATCGCCACATGTGGACGAAGAATTCTTGTCACCATATCACCGATTCGTTCCATTACGCCATTTTTAAAATGTCATTGTCGTCTACTACAGTCAAATCTTGCTTGAACTACACTAAACTGACCACACGATCTCTGGTGGTACTGCTCCATTTTTTCCGTATCCGTAAGTTCTCAGCAACATGCACAAATAAGGAATAAGTAAATGCAGAGTTCGTATCAGTCATTGAGCATAAATGAGTCCTAAGTGTGAGTTAACGTGATTTTCTGACATCACAACTAGTGTTGAATCCAATCACGGTCCAGTGAGCGACTTTTCTGTGTAGTAGAAGACATCTTGCACTTTGAAGTGAATTTGTAGATGCAATTTTTTGTTTTGGGTATTTGGGTATGTTTCCGAGTATTTGTTAAATGTCCAGAGGCAATCTTTAAACCAGTGGTTCCCAACTGGTCCAGCCACGGGGTCCAGATTTCTCCTTAATCTTTAGTGGAAGGTCCACACAGTTTGATATATTCTGTGTCATACTTGTGTTTAACCATGTCATCGAGCTAGTTCGCTCACTCTGCAGCAGGACATGAAACTTAAATTAAAAGCTCTGTGCTGGAAATTCACTGTTCTTCAAATAAAGTGTGTTTTATACAAACAGTTTTGCGAGTCACTTGCGGTCCATTCAGAACGGACCTGCGACCCACCACTGGTTTAAAAGATCTGTACGTGAGATTCAAAGCAGTAACAGCCTGTAAAAGCGAACTTTGTAAAGATATAGTGCAGTAATGGCGCCGCATGCAGAGAGTGAAGTCACGCAACCTTTGTGTTAGTTAGACATTCCAGCGGCACGTGCATGTTAGCGCCTGTGAGTCCCTGTGTGTGTGTCTAACTGTGGTTAGTGCTGATATCAGGACGGCATCATTATGGAAGCATTGCTCTGACCTTCTTGTTTCCCCCTGGTTAACACCGTTAGCTCTGTCAGCACTGTTACCATTGTTAGCGCTGTTTATTGGGTTAGCACTGTTAGCTGTTAGCCACCGACTTGGCTACATGTTGACAGCCATGTGAAGACAATCCTGCTCCATAGGTTTAGATTTATGGGTATGCAGGGGAAACGTCCCCCTATAATATTTTTTAAAAACTTAAAAACATGAAAGTAGCAGACTTTTATTTTGACTAAATAAAAAATGTTTCCATCATGAATTGATGCAAAAATTGGTGCATAAAACTTGTTTGATACTCAGAATTTTCTGACGGAGGACCCCGAACTCTCTGTTTAGTGTGTGTGTGTGTGTGTGTGTGTGTGTGTGTGTGTCCGAGTGCTGAATGAAACTTACACCCTTGATCCTGACTTACTCTGAATCATAGATGTCCTCTGAATGTTGCGTACAGCTCGGTTGAGTAACGTCAGATTGTATATTCTATGTAAGTGTTTCTCTCATGAATCAAGTTTGCAGTGTCTGGGTGGCGATAAAGCAGAACTGAAAAAGCGGTTTCTCATATTTGTTAGAATTATTAAGTCACTTTAAAATGAAAATAAGAGGAATCCCGGTGTTGACTGTGACTCACAGTAAACAGCAGATCAGATCAGACGAGGGGAAACGGGCAGCTCCAGTCAGAGACACTGTGGAAGCGCTCACGTCTGTCTGATCCAGACATTTAAATAGAGCCCACTTCCCTGCCTGCCTCTGTTTATGGGAAACAATGAAGGATCCACGTCAGCTCTCTCACCTTTTCTCATGCAGCGTCAAAAACCAGCAAGTTCACTTCACACCAGCGTCTCACACAGACAAAGAGCCAGGGCCCATAAAACTGCAACAATGGGTGTCGCTTTAAAGTCAGAGCCTATTTGTATTCACAGTTTTCAGTGTAAAGGCCACCTTTAAAGGTTCAGTGTTTCTCACCTATCCTACAGCGGTATGCAAGTCTTTAGGATGATTCTTGTTTTATTTGCCCATCAGCCTCTGATATTTTAACCCCCAGCTCACGACAACGGAGACAGAATTCAGTTTGTGTTGCTTTAAACTTTGAGGGAACATAATCAGAAACACGGCCTCGCGGAGACATTGGCCTGGTTACTGCGAATAACAGAAATCATTGTGATCAGTTTCACTGGAAGTAGTTTCAAACAAAGAAAGGGTTCCTGTAAAAACTGCTGACGAGTCCTGTGAATGATTTGATTTAGCCAACTTGTTCCCAAAGTCTATATTTAGTATGATCAGGGAAAATTCCACAACGTTTGTACTGATTGTTCTTAAGTCTTGAAATCTGGAGCAGGCATAATTTGTGTTAGTGGCGAACAGGACGTTTTAGATGACATGAAAACTCTTTTTATCAGAAGTCAAAGTCAGGGGTTTGGAATACAGTGGAGAAATGCTAACATTGTGTTTATTAAATGTCTTCTATATGAATTTTTTAAACTTATATGTGTGCATGTTTTTGTTATGCAGCTTGTAATGAGTTCATAGATAGGAAATACTTGATTGTGCAGCCATTTTCTCTTCATACTCAAGTGAGCAGCCAGGTCTCACAGAAATACATGAAATGGACACAACCTATGTGACGGTGGGCAGGAAATGTGTTAAAATTGCACACTGGCAACACAAAAACAACGGCAAAGCAAAGTCACTGAGGGTTTTGTTTTTTTTAACACAGTGGACACATGAATTAAGTATAAAGAATGAGAGAGTCTATGTAGGGCAGCTGGAAGGGGAAGCGAATGGGTCAAAAAAAGGTGGACTTGTAATAGGGAGAACGTTGTTTGTGTCCTGTGAGAAAATAAAAGTCATTGTGATATAGGGATTTTACATTTCGTATAGAGATGAGCCAAATGCTTGCAAGAAAGCTATCTGGTTTGTTCAAAAATTTCAGTTGCTGGCACAAATGGGTTTTAAAAATCAAATAATGTAATTTTTCATTAAAGCACCACATACCATTCACCCTGAGATGACATCAGAAATCACAGAGACTGACAGGGTTCCTGCAGAGCCTTAAAAAAAATCTTTTAAGGTATTGAATTCGTTAATCTTAATATAAATTCTTAACTGGTATTAAAAGGTCTTAAATCAATCTCATAAAAATCTTAAAAAAAATGCTGAATGAGACATGGGAAGTAAGATTTTATTAATTGCTTTTTTTCTGTTGTTGCATTTTAAAATCTTAAATTATTTGGTAACACCTGTTTTTCTTAAATGATTTACTGAATGTCTTTTAATGTCACTCATCAGGAGTCATGTCGAATAAGATAAGATAAGATAAGATAAGGAAAGAAGAAATTAAATAAGATAAGATAAGAAAAAATAAGGTAAGATAGGAAAGGAAAGAAGAAATTAGATAAAATAAAATAAGATAAGTCTTAATCCCAGACTGAAGAAATTCACAGATAACAGCAGCTCAAGATTCAGAAGCAACAGTAAAAAGCAAAAGTGATTGAGAGCTCAAAGGGATTAAAATATTACTTAAATACAAAAATATACTAATATAAAAATATATATACCCTTCATTTGTACAGATACTGTGTGTCCATGATTAACAGCTGCACTAGCTGTGACTGAAGCCTGGACGACGTTGAAGAGGAAATTCAACAAAAACTCTCTGTTGACCCACGATTCAACTTTCAGTTTTGGTTATTGTAAAACACGTCTAACAGTTTAAAAAGACTTATATCTAACTTGCATTGAGCTGTAGGAACCCTTGACAGATATTTAAACCTGAGCAGATAAACCCAAAACCATCAGCATGACTGAGTATTTTTTTTTGTAGTTTTGGTGAGCTGACGTCTTAAACGGAGACATTATTTTACGTGCATTTTGGGTGGTAACTTATTGTTGAGTCACAGAGACAAAAAGCAGGACAGAAACATGGAAGTGTAACTTTTATCAAAGTGTTATTTAACCCTAAGTACTGGCTTGTTTTCAGCTTCCCCGGCTAAGACCTCTCCTTTCCTGTTGCATTAATTAAAGACCTTATCATGACTGATTGCAGTTGTGAGGGATTCACCAAGATTGTAAAAGCTGGGTAGCTGCAGGGAGTTTTTTTTTTTTTTCCTGCCAAAGGAGAGCGGAAGCAAGAGAGAGACAGAAAGGGTGAAGCGCTGAATGGCAAGAGTTCAGGAGCTTGTCACATCTTGTCTCACTCTGGCCTTTAGGTTTATATGGCTGAGGCGGCTTGGCTCCGCCCAGGATCTCCCACTGAGAGAAAAAAAAAAAAGTCATTCAAGGTGCCTGGAAGCATCGGGGGGAACGAACATGCGTCTGTGCTCGTATAAACACACTTTCCTTCTTGTGCTGACTTGCATCTCAAAGCCCCTGACGAGGTGTTCCTGGAAACAAATCAGATACACATGCACACACACACACAGGAAGGTGCACAGACACAAGCGCGCACACTCCGGGGTTACGATAATGTCTGATGCTCATCATCCTCGTGTCTTTTCTCCTGCCTCTTTACGAGGTCCAGCATGTTCCGTTTTGGACATGTTGAAACTAGTGGATATGATTGATTGTTGGATCTGCAGAACTAAATATCGGCCCCTGCTCTGTCTCATGCAGCAGCTTCATTTCTGCCCCCCCGAGGGCGACAGACTGAAAAGTTAAAAGGGGGTAATATTATTATGGTATAGTAGGCCACAGGATGCGGCATTGTATAAGAAATCAATGTCATTTATCTGAACATGCTCCAAAATGCCATCATCCGGTTTCCTCTGCACAGGAAGGAGGAGTGTGACGACAAGAAAGTGGATTTGGATTTCTTATTTCCTCTTTTTGTCCTCTCGTTCTCTCTGTCTCTGGAGTTTTGGTTTCTGTGTTGTGCATCATTGTCTGTAAACCGTAATGGTGGATGAAGTGAGAGGGAAGAGCCTGCTGAGGTTGAACGCTGAGTCTGATTTAGGTTGTGGGGTGAGGTTACAGTCACGTCCCTTCAGCAGCAAAGGAAGCATTCAGAGCTTTTCCTCAAGTAAGTACTAGTGCTAATCCTGATATAAAAATGCTCCTGCACTGACATTGTTATTTAAGTAAAAGTATGCGAGTATAACGAGGAAAATGTACTTAAAGACACAGTACACCAATTTTTCCTCTTACCTATAGTGCTATTTATCAGTCTAGATCGTTTTGGTGTGAGTGTTGGAGATATCAGCCATAGAGATGTCTGCCTTCTCTCCAGTATAATGGAACTAGATGGCACTCGGCTTGTGGTGCTCAAAGCACCAAAAAAATACATTTGAAAAACTCAACATCAATGTCTCTTTCCAGAAAATCATGACTCGTTACTCAAGATAATCCACAGACCTTGTTGTGAACAGTTTAACCACAACAGTCCAACAGTTGACGGTTGTAGTTTGGCAGGCAGAAAATAGTTCCTACAAGACACTGCTCATAAAGGTGCGGACACACCAAACCGACATCAAAGAACTAGCGGCGACGAAAGCCAACTGTTGCGTTGTCTACGTCGCCTCACGTCGCCTCACGTCGCCCTGTGTCAGTTGCATTTGAACAATCTACACAGACTATATCCGACGGCCAAGTGGCACGTACGTTCTGTGTATGCGTGAGAGAGAGCGGAGTGAGAGAGCGGTACATCCTGTCAGACGAGGGGTTTCCTATCTGTGCAGCCGAGCACCGCAGCCCCTCCACGGACTATTACATCCAGACGGTACAGGTGTTTCCTCCGCAGGCTCCACTTCACTCAGCTGCCCGACAAACCCGCTGCTTTAACCTGAATAACAAACCAGGGCTCGGTGCTCCGGTTGGATCCGCTAGTGGAGGCTAACTGGCTGTGCTTCCCTCTGGTCATGCTGCGGCTAACACTCTGCTAGCCGCTCCCAGCTAGCTCCAGTTTGTTATACAGGTTAAAGTAGGAAGAAGCAGCGGGTCTGTCGGGCAGCTGAGTGAAGTGGAGCCTGAGGAGGAAGCACCTGTTAGCCCCGGTATCACTACAGGCAGATTCACTTGCTACAGGGGCGAGGAAATAAAACCTGAACAGCCAATCAGAGTGATCTCTCTCACCGACAAGCTCCGCCGCCGATTCAACATGCTCAATCGGCCGAAAAGCCGCCGACGATGTGGGACACACCGCAAAAACTAGGGCGACAGACGCTCGCCGACGGCCCAACTTTGGTGTACGGCCGACCGTCGACTTGGTGTGTCAGGGCCTTAAGAAGCTCTGTGGATTATCTTGAATAACCAGGTCATGATTTCTGGAAAGAGACATTGCTGTTGAGTTTTTCAAATGTATTTTTTTGGCGCCAAAGCTCAGCGCCAACACTGGTTGCCAATTAATTTTCTGTCGATTGACTCATTTTTTTCAGCTGTGCATGCATGAGAGAGAAAATGTGATATGTGGAGCAACTAATGCGGTCAGGCGATTGTGGTGAAGTTAAAAGTAGTATTTCCCTCTGAAATGTGGTCAAATAGAAAGTGGCATTAGAAGAAAATACTCAACTAAAAGAACCTCAAATTTGTGAGTAAGTATAGCACTTGAGTAAATTACGTTCCACCGCTTCTGTAAATGTGTAATTTTAGGGAAAACTACACATACATGTACAAGGAAATGCCATTGTTATGTACCTTTATCCATATTTAGTGAGCCAGTGGTGCTAAAGTACTCCCAACATGGTACCACTTTGTTTTGTAGCCCATTACGTCCCTGATTGAGTGCATGATATTTAATGATAGCCATCAACTTTTCCCTACCAGTTAGCTTGTACCATGACGTAAGTGTGAGGCCCAAGCAATGGAAAACACTTAAAAAAAAACTTGTGTAGCTGGAGTGGAGCCAGATTAAAAGGTTGGTTCTGCTCTATGTTTAGAGTTTGATCATTACTTCAGAGGTGGTTGAATAAAATACCAGTGTGCTCATGGTTAAGTGGGTGAATTTGACCTCCTCACCCCTCGTAGGGTGTTGGCAGTCAAACGATTTGGGCTTTTCTAATCTGCTTGTGTGACTCAACGTCCAAAGCTCCAAAAGGACAATTGTGAATGGGTTTGGATTCCTAAATAAAACCGGTACAATAGTGTTTGTCGAGCTCTGCTGCACCTGGGCCTGGCATCACTGATCGTGCTTTTTTTCAGTTAGATCCTAAATGAGATTCATTATCAGAGCGTCTCATCGGGGCCACTGAAACTGTACACCACTGCCAGTAATTATAGATCAGATTGCACATACCATATCACTGCATTGGCTCATCTGTTTTTACAAATGATTGTAGACTGCCTGCGACACTCACATTGATGCATCACAGCTTTGCAACCAGTATGATAAAGGTTGATATATGAGCTGTTTCTTAACAGGAAAAGTGGCGTGATCAAATCTTGGTGTGACGTTAGAAAGCACACTAAATCACTGCTGAGCTAAGAGCCTTTAACCTTAACATGCTCTCGTTTCACTTCCCCAATTCTTCTCTTGATTTTAGTCTGGTTTGCTTGTTCTCCATCCGCCTCTGGTTTGACTGTGAGAGCGATTCCTCATCTACGCAGCTGATGAAATCCAGACTGCCTTTAAAATGTGAGGCAGTGACAGTCCACAAGACTTTGGGAGAAGGTGAATCTGAAAAGCTGGTTTGTCACACAGCTTGTTTAGCCTGAAGAGCCAGTTGAGTCTGTCTGCATTTTTACAAAGAAACAGATTAACAGCTGGTTGCAAAAATTTGATCGTTGGTTTACAAATGTCTGACTAGTTTGTGTCGTCGGTCTCCAATCAACCTAGTTGCCAAAATAAGTGTTGCCGTTGTCATGGATATTTTACATTTGTATGTTTCACATGTAGCAGTTATGTTGAAACTTTATGTTCCTTACGTTTGAAATTTCAGTTTTATGTTGTAACAACAGTGTGGTAATGTGTGGTTAGGGTTAGGCACAAAACCACTCGGTTCTTGTTAGGAAAAGATCATGTGTTGGCTTAAAATATCTGCCTTTGTCGTCACAACCACAGATGGAAATGTCACGACATGTTATAAAATATACCCGCTCTTCATAAATACTGAATGTGATCTGCCGCTTGGCACCCAGGTCTCAAACAGTCCTTTCCTCCTCCCGATGACGAAGTCAGCTCGTATTCATGTGATCAGAACTACATTAAGTACCAGGATGTGATATGTAGGAAATGTTCAAATGGAACATATCTATGGTTTACAGAGACGTACAATGCCAACATTTTCTTCTGGCGACTGGGCAGCTTGGATAGGATGTATTAATAAAGGTGGAAGCCAACTACTTGACCCATCTACCTATATTGACTGAAGTGACTTTGCCCTCTTTGTGTTGATTTAGGCTGCTTTCACACCTGCCCTGTTTGGTTCGATTCAAACAAACTTAAGTTCGTTTGCCCCCCAAGTGCGGTTCGTTTGGGCAGGTGTGAACACAGCAATCACACTTGAACACAAATGAACTCTGGTGCGGTTTGTTTGTGGTGAGAACGTGTCCCGACCTGGATGTGAAGCAACTGCAGTCACATGACACATTGTTTGGGTTAAACATGAGCATGTTACAGTCCTGGAGGATTATTAATGTGCACCTCCTCCTGTACTGCCTTAATATGCACATTCAGCACATCCAGTGCATCAAAACATTGTTTTCTAGTTGGAGCCGCGCCTCGTTTTCAAACTGTATGCTTTGACTAAAATGAGCAATGACAGCAATATAGTCCACGATGAGCGGCGCTAAAATCAACCTGCGTAGTTGTCCCTCCATTGTGACATTAGAAAGTGTCACATTCATCTTGCAAGTGTACTCTTCTTCAACGTTTGCTTTACTTCCTGGATTTTTCCCACATGGAAATTCTGACCAATCAAGAGCAGCTTTCTCACTCAAGGCATTTGATCTGGTCCTCTTGTAAATGCTGCCGTGAGAACACGAACCAACTCTAGGCAACTGCACAACTTTAATAAAATTAGTCCCTGATTCAGACCAAAGGAGACGACTCTAGGTGTGAAAGCAGCCTCACAGACAATGATTTTGTAATGAACTGTGAAATAAAATGGTGATTGGGGGAAAATTAAATGTAGACATAATTTGGAAAAAGGACATTTGCGATTGAAAAACTGACCTTTCACTTCGTCCAGCCCTCAAACACAGAGTCATATCGTAGCATCGGCCAACTCTGGCGCAGGGTTTGCAAACTGCATGGCTGTGCTCCACGGGCTCTCCTGCAATCGTTTCAGTTTTTCTTTTAATTTCCTGGCTGGTTTTGTGGATTTCGAGCCAGTCATGGTTAAACGTGGTGCCTGGGGGACGTGTTATAGTGATACTCAGATGGGAAAGGACTATATGTTGGACAGTATGCTGTACAAGGTACTGACGTTCTTTTGCAATGTATACACATGCTGATTTTGCTGTGTGAATAAAGACTTACCCTGCTTTTCAGGAGCAGTGTTGCTCCAGGTGACGTAGTGGTTCATTTTACACTTTGACATCCTGGTTATATCCTTCAAACGTGCAGTTGGTGACAGTGGGCTCCACATGAGCTCTGACAGCTTGTCAGACTATCCAAAGGATGCGGCTTAGCGAAGGGTCTACTACCTGAATTAAAGCTAGTATTGTGAAACGGAAGAGAATGAAATAACATCTCATAATAATGAACTGAGCTTTAAAAAATCATTATATTATTGAACACTTGTGTCTCCCCACATGAGAGCCACGCAGTAACGAAGTTGGATGTTGTTATTGTAGTTACAGTCCACATGTCTGTCGTTAATTGGCATAAATCTCTCAGCTTTAAGTCAGAGGGAACCATGTTGGCAGGTTAACATCATGCCGTTCAGGAGCTCCGTGTTCTATTGATCTATGAGTTGACTAAAGCGCTGACATGCTGCAGAAATCATGAAGTGAAGCTTAACTGAATGAAGCCCGGCCTGGCTCTGACTCATATTTCAGGAAAGAGAAAAAGTAAGACAGAATGAGAGAGGACAGGAGGGAAATAGGCCATATTTTGTACAAAATGTAATAATCATGTTGAATTTATGCTCTTTTCCTCTTCCTAATTTCAGCTCAGGTTCCTGACAGTGACGAGCAGTTTGTTCCTGATTTCCATTCTGAGAACTGTGAGTACTTTCAGTTTTTTTTTGTCCTCTGATCGTCCGACTCTCTGACCATACATTACACAGATCAGATCTTTTTTTATTGTTTATTCAATCAGGCATCGATCCGTACAACATACAGAGCTGTGCATGGACTGTCTCAAACATCTTTCAGATTTGGCCTGGATGTGTAATTCCAGTTAAAGTGTGCATGTCATGAGAAATCGAGGATGAAACCAGCGGTCAAATTTGGGCTGTGAAACCGCCAGAGGCTTAGGTGGGGATACTGTAAACTCGCTGATGTTACAGTAATCTCTTTGGCAGACAAAGCTATGCAGAAACAGAAGGCCTAATGAGGCAGTCATCATGGAGTGCATTTGGATGCCGGCGTTATGTGCCGCCGTCATCCATTTGCATGCCTTTGAAAAGCTGAATGGGAACGGCCCAGGAAACCAGTAAAAAATTATTCAGGGCGCAGGTACAAAGATGGCCCTTTGTGCACATCGGAAGGTGTAAAATGGAAAAGCAAATTCCTGGGCTGCACAACTGAGCGGCTATTTGAATGCGTTTCCCTTTCTTGTTGTGTGTCTTAACAATGGCGATTCAGGATCTGGGTGGGAGTACGTGTCGCTCTACAAACAGTTTTTTTCCCCGTCCCATTCAAAGCGCTGCTTCTCATCTTTAGCATTGACACTGAAATGGTTAGCGAGAGAACTTCAAGAATAATCTCATCCCCAAAGTAACAGTGACAGCTCTCAGTCCCAGTCAAAGGCACTTCCTCTCAGTGAAACCCATGCGTCCTTTGTGTGTAAACATCATGTGATTTAACTCCAAGTCACAACTGTTCTGCCCCTCGGTGACACATGCCCTGTGCAACATTGTCGCTGTCTGTTGGCCAACAATGCGGAGCAGGAAGTGCAGATGAACCCCAGGGCACGCAGGGGTCATGTCTACTTAACCCCCTGACCTGTCAGCCAATCAGCTGTCAGGCCTCTGCTAACGGTTGACCAGGGTATGATTTGCAGGGTCACGGGGGCTTCAGTTTGACGGGCAGCTCACTTATACGCGGCGGAGACACTCCTGCGTTGACAGACAGTGTCCCTGCTGGTCACAGTCAATAGCCGCAGAGTCCACTCGGAGCATCTCTATTCAGCTTTGACTTATGGAAAATTGAAGTTGACAAGCGACTATAAATATATTCATCTTTTGTGTTTGTTCTAGCTTCTGTATGTGGTCTGTTAAAAGCTTTAAAGGTCCAGTGTGTTGGATGAAGTTGGTTTAACTGGCAGAGATGGAACATAATACAAGAAGTATGATTTCTTTAGTGTATAATCACCTGAAGATAAGAATCACAGTGTTTTGTGAGAACGAGCTGTTTATATCTGCAGAGGGAGCAGCACCTTTCTACAGTAGCTCAGAACAGATAAACCAAACACTGGCTCTAGATTGGATCATTCACATTTTTGCGAGCCAAACAGCATTGGAAAAATACAGATTTTTAACCAGAAGTGCTTTATTCAGTGTTTTTACCGGTTTAAATCACTGGGTCTGTTTGTTTTGGAGAGGAAGACACCTCTGTGGATAATTCGGCTCCCAGTAAAACAATGTGCTCTCATCCCAACTCGTCAAATATCACCGTCTGTCAGTGGATTTCATGTCGGTGACTACACTTCCATTTCACTGAAAATGTACAGTTTCTGCTCGTTCGATGCACACAGTCTTTTTCAGAATACAGCGTAATTAAAACGCCTCATGTTTACATTTATTTCCTTGTGCAACAAAAGCACGTGTTTAGGTTTAGCAAAAAACATGGCTCAACATTCACAAGGGAGGCAAACAGCAGGCTCCTGGGTGAAAGTCGGGGTTTGTTGGATTCATCCACCTTCCATCCCGCCCGCTCTACACAGAGTTTCCAGCTCCTTATATTACATTTTTTACTGGCGAAAAATGACGCCTATCACATCAAAAGGTGCCTTTTTGCGTTAGTGTGTCAATGACAAAAACAGCAGCATTTGACGAGTTGGGAACAAGAACACGTTGGGTAAAAACCTCCTGAACATTTGGATCAGAGAAACAAGGTGAACACACATTAGTAGTCGCTAGGCTGATGGCCCGTCTTATGCTGGGCTTACACCAAACGATTTTCACAGTCCCAGACTAAAAAGTGACAGTCTTGAGGAGTCTAACTGGAGTCTCGGCGCGCTCCCGTCATCTCGATCGTTAAGTTTAAGGTGGTAATCAGCAGTCAGCGACCGCGTTTCATACCAGTCTTTCCCTAGTCTTGGGCTTGCGATCATATCAAACGTGTTTAATATTATCGCCAGTCGCAGTGACGGAACACAATCAACAACCAATAGACTAGTCTGGGACTAAAAACTCTAAACACTAGTCTTTAGATGTGAGCTGATAGTCTTTTAGAGTCTTTTCTAAATCTTGTCAAAGTCTTCTGGTGTGTGGGTAGCATTAGTCATGCCAAACAGCATAGGAAAAACAACGATTTGTAACCTGGAACTACTCTATTCAGTATTTCTACCAGTTTAAATGACTGGGTCTGTTTGTTTTGGAGAGGAGGAGCCCTCTGCGGATAATTCAGCTTGCAGTAAAAACCTTGTGAACGTCTGGCTCTTATTTGATCAGAGAAAGATGGTGAACATTTATTAGCAGGTGCTGGAATAGCTGCTTGGGTGTGATGAGCTGAACAGCATCAGAGAAACAACTAATTTGTAAAATGAAGCTGTTTTAGGAAGTGTTTTTACCCGTTTTAATCACCTGGGGTCTCATTTATAAACATTGCATATGCACAAAACAAGGCCTAAAAGAAGCGCATGTCACTTCCCATGCAAAGAAGTTGTGATCAATAAAAACAGACTTGATGGGGCAAACTGTGACACATGCTTACAAGCATTTTGGAGATGGGAAATTGGCTTCACAGTAAAAACTTGTTCAACAATGAGCACAGAAGCAATCCTACCAGGAGTGCACACTACAACCTTCACCTCTAGATGCCAGTAAATCCTGCACACTGCTCCTTTAAAAGGCTTATCTCTTCCCATACAGACGTGAAAGGTGTTCTCATGTCTGGTGTACTTTTAAAAACAGGTGACTCACCTGTTTTGGAAACTAGCACATAAAAAAAAAAAAGCATAAAGCAAAGCCTTAATCCCAGGTGACCGGAGTATAATTGAGGCTTGCATTGAAAAGGGCGCCCTGGTAAAATTAAACATTGTTGTTTACTGAGTCAGGTTGTTACCTGCATGGGTGTGGTGTTGACGGAGAGGGGGAGAGACGGAAAGAAGGGAGACAGAGAAACAGCAAAAGAAGAAGAGAGGCAAAAACACTGGGACATGCTGGAATGCTAGATTGGGGAAGAAGAGGGGGGCAAAGGAGGGATTGTGCAATACCTGCACATCTGGTAAATCTATCTCATCTGGTCCACTCTCTCTCAGTTCACAGCTAACAAGCATGCTCTGTCTGCAGGCTGCCATTGAAGGAAGGTTATGCAAACATGCAACTTTTATGTACTTGCTGACCTCCCCTGTGTGTAAAGGTAATTGAGCCATTGGTGATAACAGCGCACCGTGTTTTGTTTTGTTTTTTTTCTCCCATTGAACTAATGTGATTGGCCCTTAAAAAGAAGGACGTGATTTTAATCTCTCGCTCATCAAGAGGAGATGAGGATTAATGTTTCATTTTCTATGCTGACAGCACCTTCAGGGGTTATCCTCACCTGACGCTAGGCTGTCGGACAGATTCTTTTGTCTGTCTACTGCCTGCGGGGAAGAAACTCACAGAGGTGTCAGTCAAATTCGAAGTGCAGGAACTTAATTAAAATAGTTTGAACGTCAACAGAACTTTGTGCTTAAAAACACTAAAAGGCCAGCGCTGGAGCGTTGAGCGAGGCGCTGCCTGCACCGAGAGCTCGTTCTTCTTTGTCCAAGTATGTTGTTTACACTTGGAGCAGCTCGAGAGATGTGACCCATTCATAAATTTTCTTCCCTGCGTGCGTAAGAGGAAGTGTGCCTCTCCCTCCCCCCTCTCCTGCTCTCAGTCCTCCGCTGCTCTCTCCTTCGCTCTTCATTCATAAAAAAGCCCTACAGTACTACAGATCCCCTCTCTCTGACACCCCCTCCTCTCCAAGTGGATACTCCAAACCCCTCCCTCCCTTCCTGTGTCTGTACAAACTTAGTCGAATTTAAAAATCTGCCCCCCTCCCCTTTCCCTTTTCTCTCTACCTCTCTCTGTCTCTCCTCTACACACACACTGAGTGTTCCAAGATGTGAACTAATCCAGCGATTTCGGAGCTGTGTGGGACGATTGTTTAGTTTTGTGCCTTGCAGTAATTATATAGGAAGTTGTGGCTATAGGACGCCGTTACAGTGCTTTTCGGAGAGCAAGTTTAGCAAAGGAGAGAAAGCAAAAAAAGAGGGGAGAGTGAAGGAGAGGAAGTGGAGAAGGGAAAGAAAGATATGAACACATGAAACTGTACTGAACTTGTAAAGTCTGCCTCTATTCTTCTGTGATTCTCAACATTACAGATTTTTTCGTGTTGGTTTGTTTGCAACATTTTCTTTTATAAAATTAGGCTCCACATGCAGTGGGGCCATAAACTGCATGAAATTATAGGCATAGCCATTGTGACATCACACACTGGTTTGTGGACTTCCATTTTAAGCTCGGAGTTTGGCACTGGGGTCGTCGCCATCTTGGCTTTTTGGAGCCAGAAGTGACCATATTCATACACGAGGGTGGTGATAATGCTAGCTGCTAGCTGGTTAGCACGGAGTCTATGGTCAACTGCTATAATGCTAATGCTAATTTTTGCTAGCACAAAAAAACGGGCTTTAAACCATTAAAACAAACATCCGACTCCTTAGAGGTTCTTTAAGAACAACCAAACGCTGACCAAGACTTTCTTAGGTGTCCAAAATTTTACAGTTAACTTTAATGAAGTAAAAACACTGAAATAGCAACAGTTATTGCTACACCTATGCTTAACGTTACCTTGTTAACAGACAGGAGGGTGAGATAACCTTTACACTCGCTGCTAGCTTGGTTATGACGCTTTATTTAGAACTATAGCTAATTGTGATGCTAATGCTAATTTTTGCTTGCAAAAAAACAGGCTTAAAACCATCGACAAAAGGTACTAAGTGGAAAAACTGAACATCTGAGTCCTTAGAGGGTCATTTGGTACAACCAAATACTGAAGAAGACTTTTTTGTTAGGTTAAATTTGCAACAGCTAGTCTTTGATGCCTTATCAGCGTTGTCGGTTGTCAGTGTTGGTATTGACTTGTCAACGAGGGCATCCATCTGCCACTGAAAGTGGCCACACCCTTAATTATGCCTAACTTTAAGCCTTAATAAAACATAAACGAGTGAGTTCTTTAAAAAATGAGTGGGACTGCACAGTTCATTTCTTAACTGATCACTTGGTCCGTAAAGAGTCAGAAAAAGTGCATCATAATTTCCTAAAATTTAATGTGACATCTTCAAATTGCTTGTTTTATCTGACCAACTGACCAAAGATATTAAGTTTGCGTCACATAAGACAAAGAAAACCAGCTAATCCCCACAACTGAGGACATAAAACTAGGTCACGTTTAGCACTTTGGCAAAAGAAATGCCTTCAACGATTGATCATTAATCAAAGAAACAGAAAAGAAAGGAACAAGGACCGAGGGAACAAAACAAGGAACAGAGGAAAGAAACAAGAGAAAGGAAAAGTTCCAGTAACCCAGCTCTAACCGAATCCTCCCAGCAGTGCGTCTCTCTGGCTCTGTGTGTTCTGCTTTGTCATGAATTCACAGCCTTCCTCTTGTTTGGGTTGTTTTTCTGGATCAGAACTGGCCCAATCAGGCCCTATTCGGAGCATGGGCCGATGGGCCAACCGAGCCCCTCCCCTCTCAAACTCCCTCTCTCCCCTAAAGAGAAACATGCAGCTCTGTGTTCTTCCACTTTCCAAAATACAGCTGCTACGCAACAAAGTGCGCAAAAACAGCCAGGTGCCTGCCAGATATGCATGGAGACTGCTCGCCTGCTCGCTCTGGGGAGACGAGGCTTCTTCCGTGTCTGTGTTTGTTGCGGCGTTTTGTTTTGCTTACGAGTAAAATGGATGATTTCTCTTACGTGAACAGATGGTTTCTTTTGACAGCCTCTCATCCACATGCGCACATACAAACACACTTGGCCTGGCGCACACACACACACACACACACACACACACACACACACACACACGCAAACTTCAGCCCTGCAGTTTTATGAATGGGCTGGTTGTGAAAGACTGGCTGAGGCAGCACATTGAGCTAAGGGGAGTGAACCTTCATTCATGACATTGGGGGACGTTATTCCAACACTAACACAACACCTATGAGAGGTGCAGGCATTTTTTTTTCTGTCACCCTTCATCTGGTTGCACCATTTTTTCAAGATGTAGCCTTTTTGGAGCGTGCAACTCCACTTGCTTTCCATGCTTTCATTTGCACTTCCTGTCTTTTCGCTGGAGCGTTTCTTGTGAATTTGTTTTCCGATTAGGATGTTGAGAAATGACAGTACAATCATCCAAATGTCCTGCTAGTTTACAGCATTATTTAGCCATCTTTAGACAATCAAATCCAATGAAAATGGGTTTATAAAGGCCAAGCATGTAGAGTAATAGGCGTTTAACAGCTTCCAGTGGGGAAGTAAAAGCTGTACTTCTGCGTGTTGATTCAGAACAGCCCTGTCAAAGCCAGGGGGCCGCGGGGATTTGAGCCAGGCAGCACAGCCCGAGTGTCAGCAGCATAGCTTTGTGAATGGACGGCAGTGTGTGTTTTATTACAGGAGAGTGAGGGAAGGTGTGTGTGTGTGCGAGGAAAAAGAGTGTGTATGTGTGTGTTACATCCCTGTGATGCTCATATGCGTGCCTGTGCATTTCTTTCTATGTCCGTGTTGGTGTGTTTACTCCAGCAGGACGGCTCTGCTCTCTGCAGCTGGAATGTTTTCTCCTTTCAAAAGCGAAAGAAGGGAGCAGACGCTGTGAAAAAGAAGGGGCGAGGCCGTAAAAACAACAGTAGTTGAGCTTTAGGCAGTCATTAATAAGAAGATACTGAGAGTGCATCAACCGCGCATACATGGCAGTGATAAAGCACAGTCTGGCCATCCTGCCTGTTCAAAGACAATCCCAGTTTATTGTAATTTGGTTTTAGCCGAGTTCTGGACATCAATTATTTTAGTTATAGAAAGACTGCAATGGCGATTTTGTCCAGATGTGGCAAGAAAGGTCAGACAGATTGTAAATGAACCCCTGCAGCTAACCAAACGTATTTTGGAAAGAAAAAAGGCCAGATTGTGAAAAGTATGACACAAACTGTTTGTTTGAACCATCCAGCAAAGTTTAAGGACACGCTTTATAGTTCAGTTTGACTTGTACTTATGCAAGCACAGTTTTCTGGTTCATTGAGGGATTATTTGTGACATCGGGTGCTCAATTTTGGTTTTATCCCCAGATAAAGTGGTTTAGATAATCAGATGAAGGGTGCTTTTACACCTGCCCTGTTTGGTTCGGTCCAATCGCACTCGAGTTCGTTTGCCCCCTAAGTGCGGTTCATTCGGGCAGGTGTTAACTCAGCAGTCGCACTCGGGTGCGCACCAAAACAACCGAGCTGAGACCTTCTTGAAAC
Organism: Epinephelus cyanopodus; assembly: GCA_026686955.1. NCBI lineage: Eukaryota > Metazoa > Chordata > Actinopteri > Perciformes > Serranidae > Epinephelus > Epinephelus cyanopodus. The sequence goes on along the minus strand of CM048933.1, from coordinate 6,042,423 downwards.
GGTTAACCAGTCAGTGCCACAGGCAGGACTAATGCCAATGAGAAATAATAACAAAAATGGCAAGCGCTCAAGAGAAAATAGACACTGCTATGGTTGCTGTTGTAAATCAATATGTCTTCTTAATATCACCCAATATCATAGTTCGCTCTTTTCCACTCTTTAAACCCCAGTGAAACCAGTATGTTAGCATGGCTACGCTAGTGAAAATCAAATCCCTTTTGAACCATGGAAGTGAGTCAGAGTGAACAAAATGTCAGACTGAATATTTGTTATAAATTCTGCTGAAGGTCCGAATGTTAAAAAATGGTATTCGGGACAGCCCTAGGGCAATCTAAAGAGGTCGGTGTGCTTCAGATAAAGTGCTTGTCGTATTGTCAAACGATGCTCAAGACTTCCGGGTGTGTGGAGGTGTTTTAATAAGCAGAATTTTAACTTGTGTCCATGTTCTACACAACTGATGTTATTTACTATACATGCAAAACTATTCCTTTGAGCAGACAATGTCTGAAAGTATACACTGTTATGAACAATGATTGTGTCTCATCCCTCTCTATGATGATAGGCCTTTCACGCCATTTGGAACAGCTGCGGACACTTTTGCCTTCTGATGTTGTTGAATGACACGTTGAAAGAACCAGTTGGTTTCAACCCCGGCCTTAAGGCCCAGACACACCAAACTGACATCAAAGAACTAGTGGCGACTGTCGCGTTGCCTCAAGTCGCCTGTGTCTCAGCCAAAAGGTTGCACTTGAACACAAAGGCTGCAGTCAACTGTGTTCTTGGCCTGAGTGAGAGGAAATAACTCTCCATATCATCAGGCGTGGGGAGGTCTGTACTCGTCATTCAAAAAGGGGAACCAGTAGACCAACAGGAAGGGTTCAAGACACAAGTTAGCAAGTTTGTACAGTGACAACAACCTGATGCTGGAAGAACAAAGGATATTTACCGCAGGCTTTGCTGTTGATTAAACATGCTGAATCCACCAAAAAAGTTAACAAGTGGGGGGGACACCACAAGAAATTGGGCAGCAGATGCTCACTGACTGTCTGACATCAACCCATGGACAACCATTGGCCTGGTGTCTGACTGTTCCTGTGTCTCGGCCCTTCTGACTGCTGTAGCAATCATGTTCCCAGATCTTAGTTACTTAAGTGAGTAAAGTCAAAATGATGGCAAAAAAATGAACGTAAAATCCAAGTTGTAACAAAGCAGAACGACGTTCTTTTTAGAGTTGTTTTTGCCATCATTGACACTCAGCTCCCACTCTGCTTTCCACTTTAATACGCCTGACAGTCCAACACATGCTCACGAAACACACGCTGCACGTGAGTGGAGGAGGCGGCTGCAGAGGGTGGGACCTTGTAGTAACCTGCTGACACAGACCAGTAGGTGTGTAGAGCGAGCTGAGAGCCAGCGTACGGCCGCATCGATCCACACTGATCCAGCAGAGGAGTAAGAGGAGATGGAGGGGGTTGATAGATGACTTGATGAAGATAAAGCTCAGATAAATCAGCATGGAGGCAGATAGGGGAAAGAGAGGAGTAAGAGCGGGTCAAACGTGCCGTCAAGAATTACGGTCGAGATCCTGATCAAGGAACCGAGAGAGAGTGAGAGGGAGGGGGAGGGGGGCGGTTGCGAGAAGAGCAGGAGGAACTGTGGATGTGGCATGTGCGCTGATAATTTCCAGCAAGGTGTCCCGGCCTTTCCGTGTGTGCGTTATCTCCTCCTGATAAGGCAGATTTCGCCTTGAAACGCCTGCTTGAAAACGCACGTACGGGCACGCATTGCCCAAAGGCAGACAAACAAATGAAACACTACACACACACACACACACACACACACACGCACACACACACACACACACCTCCCTCACATGCATGATACCCTGGTGGGCAGTGGGAGCTCATTATATCATTTCAGTAACAGTGTGGGGGTGGATCGATCGCTACATTAAACATTAAGAGGGGACAGCTATATTGGGGGCTGAGGGATTGAGAGTGAGGAGTCAATATTGTGCCAGATTAATTACATCCACCCCTCGCCTGTGACGGGATGTCCCTCTCGCTGCACATGTCCCGGGACAGGAATGTATTGTATTGGGTCCACTAAACAGCAGTGGAGCGGTGAGATTTATGGCTGGTCAATGGCCATTTATAAAAAGCCAACGCGGCACAATTGAAAGTGAAGTGGACAATAGGGAAAACGTGAGATGTCAGAACGTTTACCGATTAAACCTCTGATCCCTTGATGCTACCAAGACCATGGAAATATGAGGTTAATTATTATATTCAGATTTCTTTTCTCTCTTTCATAATGTCAGGGTGTAAACTCTCATTTATAATCGGAAATTTCTATTCTCCTTCCCCCATATCCATCTCCACTAGAGAGCACAACACAATTATCCTACAGAGGAAATTATGATTTGTTGGTCATGGCTGACGTCCTACACCAGCAATGTACTTGACTCAGAATTATGGCAATCAAATTGGATTGCAGAGGTGGGACCAAGTCATTGTTTTACAAGTCACAAGTAAGTCTTATGTCTATGCACTGAAGTCCCAAGTCAAGACAGGCAAGTCCTGTAGCGCCCGCCAGCTGACCTGTTATAAGGGGCACCCCAGTTACGAATTCTATGTCCTTGTCTTGGTGGCTGCAGGTTTGATTCCAGCTTGTGGCCCTTTGCTGCATGTCGTCCCTTCTCTCTCACCCCCTTTCACTCTACTGTTCAATAAACGCAAAAATGCTGGCAAAAGAAAATCTTGGAAAAAATAAATAAATAATAAATAGCATTAATGTTAGTTGATTCAGGAAAAGAAACATTGATTTATGGCACACTTGGGAAACTTTTAATCTTTTGGCTTTTGGTATCAAGTATTTTCAAGTCAAATAGCTGAAGTCCAAGTGAAGTCACGAGTCATTGGTGTGTAAGTCTAAGTTGAGTTGCAAGTCTCTTGATTTTGTCAAGTTGAATCTAAAGTCAGCAAATCTGTGACTCAAGTCTGAATCAAGTCCAAGTCATGTGACTGGAGTTCACACCTCTGCGGATTTGGCTGTTCAATTAAAGTATTCAATTATTCATTCCTTTGTTTCCATACAGAGTTTGAACAGAGTTCGGCAGGATGTTTAGGTGACGTACTAAAGTAAACAAGTCAAGTTAGCCCTCTAAATGTGTGCTACGCTAACATCGGATCATGATATCGGAAGATGTCAAACAGAAACCAGAGACTGTAGCATATTAAGTTGCTTTAAGCTGTAAATTCACCACTTCTAAGCAGAAGGCAGAAGATAACAGTGTTTCGGAGCCCGTTTCGGAAAATTGTCTCTTTCCTTTGGCAACTGCCTCCATCTCAGACAGAACAGTGTTCTACTTGAGTGATCTCAGTCGACCCAGAGGTCTCTGACTGATGATTCAAATCTTTGACGCTGCTGATTGACACTGAGGTCAGAAGAAGTTGAGAGCAAAGTTAAAAAGTTTATGGCTCATTCTGAGAAAAACGCTGAGTGTACTTGTTCAAACAAGAACATTCCCATCACTGCAGACAAATACTGGCGTCTATTTCCAGTTGACAAAAGGAGAAGTGAAACTTTGACGTTTGCAAAAAAACGTACTGTGCCGCTGCCTTTCCCGTGATGGGTGTCATTCAGATCCACATCCTGTTAGCCAACACAACATGATGCACTGAAGAAACGTTTCAACGGCCAATAAAAAAAAAATAAAAAAAATCCCATTTGTGAGAGCGCCACTTTCCCGGCCAATCATCTGTCTTGCTGATACCATTGTACTTTCCATCAATCTCGTTAGGCTTGTTTGGCAGGTATCTGACAACCATTCTTTAAATATTCAAGGAGCCTGAACCATTATCAGATGAGAGAGGACGACCTGTAAATCAGATAGAGCAGACACTAATGGATCCAACACTCCTGGGCTCCCTGAGCAGACAGATACTGAAGCCACTCTCGGGCCTGTCGGCTCTCAGAGATGAGGAAGAGTTTGTCAGTGCTGGCCGGGCTGCTTTTCTCTCTCTCCCTGTGTCTTCCTGATTGTGCAGTGACCTGAGAAGCACACACACATGTCCAGCACATGTTTCCATGCATCAGTGGAATGACTGGATACACAGTCGAAACGGTCTGGATCATATTGTATCGCCTCGCTTCCCTTCCCTCGCTGGCTCTCTGCATATCTCACTCTCCCTCCTGCTCTGAATTTTTCCACTGAACTATAACCTACAAAGCAAAAACACATCAATACATGTTTGGTCAAAATAAAGAGAGCACCAGAAACTGATTTTTTGACATTTATTGTAACATATAAAACACAGAAATTTATAATGACTAATTTATTTTTAACTTGTACAGACAAATATGTAATCCATGCTTTATAATTCCTTAGTTCAGATCTTTTACTTGAGTGAAAATAGTAATACAACAGTGTAGATTAAAAGTAAAAATACTTCCTTTATAATCTTAAGTAAAAGTACAGAAGTCTTAGCTTTAGTTTAGACTTAAAGTACCAAAAGTTAAGTACTAATTATCCAAAATCGCCCATTTCAGAAAAATATAATATCACTGCGTAGCTCAATCTTTAATATAGCATAATTTACTTGTTAAATTTACTAATTAATTTAAAAAATCTAGTGGAGTAAGTAGCATAAAATGGAATACACAAGTGTAGAAGATTGTACTTAAGTACAGAAGTTGCTCGAGTAAACATAGTTAAATTCCACCAGGCCATAGACAATCTTATATGAATAATCCACTTAGACCTGAATAAAATATTTGGTCTATTCTCAGGTGTAACATTTTCATCCAGTTAAGTCAAGTAATTCTAACATGAACCAATAACGTATCATTGATGTAATCAAATAAAACTGAGATGAACAGACTACGAAAACTATAACTATAGCAAAATTGGTTTGATGTCTTTCAATAACATGGGGAGGAGGCACTGAGCAACAAATGAAGAAATGACCCCAAAAATTGAACGAGATTTGCAAATAGAGAAAATTAAAACAAGAAATTTAGGAGGGAAAAAAAGAAATTACCTGGGGAAAAAGTGTTTAAAAAATATGAGAATTCTGCACCATGATAATTTTCTAGATCTATTAATTTTGTGCAATTTGTGTGACATTTCTTACTGTGTTGCTCAATGCATTTTTCTCCATGTTTCTGAAAGGAATCGCACCACGTTTCTCAGGGTCCAAAGGTTTAAATACTTGCGAAAGGCATCTGAAAGCAGCACAAGAAAACTGATCTTGCACCAGATTTCAGAGGTTAATAGAGTTTACTTATTTCTGCGTTTTTAATATGCTTACTTTACTTTAATAAACTTCATGTAATTGCTGTTAAAAAAAAAGTCCTATGCATTTCAAATATATTGAGGAGCATGAAAAACATATTTTAATGCAACACATTCAGTGTATTTCACATATGTTGGTGAACAATAACATAACTGAAATACAAAGAATGTGTTAACAGTCATTATTTATGTTATTTAGGTAAATTAGGTCAATTCTATGAGCTGTAGTTACATTAATTCTCATAGTCTTTTCATCTCAGTGTTATGTAATTACATGTGGCAGGTGGTGTAAAAAGCCCCACCTGCTGGCAGAAGAAAGTGTGGTGTTAATGGCACTGAGTAAGTTACAGATCAATATAAATCTGTATTAATGCATTAAATTTAAAAAGCATTTGTTGCTGGATCTTAATAGTCTTTGAACTGTTAAAGTCAAGTGCTGTAGTGCGGGAGAATAAAAATGCGCATGCGCTGAAGTCCGGATGACGTCATTGTCTCGTAGACGGTTGCAGCTAGCGGACGCGCCAAACATTTAGCAACTATTAGCGCCATAAACGACGCGAATCATCGTCTAGAACCACGAATGTGAAGAAAAACTTGCCATTAAACACGTCGGTGTCCACCAGACGAGGGATATTGCTATAAACCGAAGTCTTGGTAAAAGTAATCAAACAACTCGCAGTGGTTTTCCCGGAAACAAAATGGCTAACGTTACGCTAACGGCTAATGGCTAACAGCTAGCTTGTTCGTTAGCTGCCAGTATGTATTATCTTTCAGAGACGATGATACTCGGGTTAAAAACAAGCGTTCAGTATCTCAAGCACGTTTCTGAGAGGATTACCAGGCATGACAGCAGCGGGACAGCACGGTAAAAGCGGACTTAATCGGCAAACATGCGGGGAAGTTAGCAGGATAACAGCAGGTGGAGGAGAACAGGTATGTGCTCAGTCCGATTGACACCTGTGTTAAACTGTGTGTACTTTAAAATGGTGCACATTTCGTCCGCATAAGTAGCTATTACACCACATTTTCTACCTAAAAACGCCATTCATTCATTCATTCATTCAAGTATCATGAAGGACAATAGAAGCAACGCCAATTAAGTAGCTTAGCTTAGTAGCACTAACGTTAGCTAGTAGCATTATCAGGATAGCTCAGGTTTTTTGAAGTGGGGTTGTAAAATGTCCCACCCTGACAATAACACCATCAGTTTAAGGTAATGTTATATTAAGAGTATTTTCAATGCTTTACCTGAATGTAAGTGATTTGCAACTTGAAAATAAAGCTGTTAAAATGCTGCCAGACTCCATTGAGAAAAACCGTGAACACAGGAGCTTCTCTACAACTGCCTCCCACAGTTATTTTGTTTGTGTTGTTGTCTGCCTTGGTGTTAAAAAAGGTTAGTTTGGATTCACCCACGTCACTCAATAACACAAAGCTGGTGGCAGCAGTGGAGTCTGGCGGCTTTGACGACAGTATTGATGGGGAACTGGTTTCCCTGTAGGTGTGGGCTACGTGACAGCAAGGTTGAGAATTGAAAATGCTCTCAATAGAGCATACACTTAAACTGATAGTCTTTTTTTAGGTAGGATTTTTTAACACCTTTTATTGCTGACCCCAACCCTCAGCAATACACAGTCTAGATACTGTGTCGGACTCCAGCCTGCATTTACAAAAGCAGTTAGAAACTTAGAAGTAGCACCCAAACTTGCTCTGAGAAAGCATCACACACTCCTGCGTGCAGAGCTTTAAAATGACCATGAAAGTATAGGCTATGTTTAACTTGTATTGCCTGTTTTGACAGTCAAATACTTTTAAATTTCACTGTTGCTTTTCCCTATTACGCCTCCCACTCACCACAACGGAGCCATGTATTCAGCCAAGCAACTAATGTCATTTGCAAGCCATGTGAATCAATAGCTTCCTTTTTAACCTTTAAAACCATTGTGGCATAATTGGCATCCTTGTTTTTATTGATCCGCCACCACATAAGGGATCAATTGGCAAGAGTGGGGGAACCAGGTGTAGCCTATCACATGTTTACAGCCTGCTTTTAGCGTGTCTGCACAGCACACTCAGGCCTTGTGCCGCTCGCACTGCACATGTACAGTGCATATCGTGTGAGATAAGAACCAGATCTCCAGATAGCCCTGAGATGGTTCCTCTAAGAGTACGACTTGAATCCTATTTGTATGATTGGACCCATTAAGTGTGTATTTATGTTACGCTCACATGTCTTTCGGTTTAGCAAGATCCAGTCACCCTGTTTGACACTGGGGCTGATGTCCAATGAGTTATTGTGAGCGAGGCTGTCATGTGCTGCAGACTTCCAGAGGCTTAAGACTTGGCCATGTCGCACATAAACATTCAGTGTAAAACTCTCCAGATCCACTGCTGTCTTCAGATTGGATTTCCCTACACAGGGTCCTTTAATGGTAGGATATACGCTATCTAAAATGAGATGGGGGAGTTCATAGCGAGGTCTTGTCAAGGTGCTTGAAACAGCTCATTCACGAGTGATATTGAAATGTTTTGATTGCTACACATGAGACTTTAATCCCATGATTTATTCTGTTTTAATGCCAATTTAGGTTTTTATGAAAGGCATCTACATTTTCAAAGCAGATTAATCAAATTTGTAATAGTGTAAGCTTACTGTATCGCAGCCATCGTTATTAATGTGCGACTCAAATCTTTCAGCACAAGCTGTTATAGTTTATCTCTCTGTCAGTGCTGTTTGTGTTTTTTAGGAATCCCGTAGTGTTTCCCGGCATGTTCACACTACCTCCGCATGGCTCAGCTCAGGGGCCCATTGTGTAGAGAAGAGTGTGTGTGTGTGTGTGTGTGTCCGTGCGTGTGTGTGTGCCATCCCCGCTCCTGCGATTTGTTTGCGGTGGGTGTCTGTTGAATGGGACCCCCCCCATGTAATGATCCCTCTACTTCCTAAAGCACTCAACCATGACCATCACCTTTCACCCTGCATCCTCCCCCTCTAAGAGCCAACATTTACATATGTAAAAGTCCATCTCCACCCTGCCTTTAGCTGGGGGTCATCTCTATACGTAGCGCTCAGAATAGGCATTGAATTGGCGACGGTAAAGAATACCACAAAATAAGGAAGGAGGACATACGACAAGTTTGAAGTGAGGAAGGAGCCTTTGACCTTATCAGTTTAGGAGGTGCTGGGAATCTGCCATGCTCCGCCTAGTGCTGAAGGAGAAAGTGAACACATTCATCCACGGGAGCGTGCATGCCCAGGCACACACACATAAATACTCACATACACCGTGCACCCCTCTGTGTTATCTCAGAATTGTCTGTTTTAAAAGGCAGCAGCTATTGTGTACTGTATCTGTCCTTTCACTTCTAAACACCTTTCAGGTTCTTCACACTGTGTGCTTAGGTTCATGAACCGACCCTCTCCCCCTCTGTGCAGAAAAGAAACCATGAAATATGAGGATCTCTGTGAATAGGTGATGTAACATTTAACAAAGCAGTTAGAGGAGGTCATATTGCCCCAAATAAAAGCAGGAAGAGAAGGGAACCTGAAGAACATAACTCTCGCCGGATCCGTTTACAAGACTGCCACCACCTTATAAACTTCAGCAGCAAATTTGACATCATCTGGACAGGGAGATTTACTGTGATACGCCAGAGAGTTTGTAATAGTTAGTGGAAACCAGAGGTTTTGTTTTTTTTTATTTAAGGACTATTCTTGGAACTGGATGTTAGATTAATTTACAAAATATGATTTTAGCCATGCCAGAAGTCAGGTGATGTATCTTAAAGGGGACCGATAATGCTTCATTTTCCGTCACGCAGCCTATAAAGTGTTGCAGTGTTCATATTAAACATGGCCAAAGTTTGACGTTAGATGTAAACGTGTGTAAAACTAATCCATGTGAGCAAAAACCTGGCAAGCTGACATCCGCTTGTGACAGATTACTTTTATGTTCATCTGCTCAACAACTGATTACGTCTACGCTGCTACATGATAACGTCAGGGAAATGTGTAATGTTAGTTGCTGATGTTAATTTCCCCCTGATTTTGGATCAGATTTTATTGCTTATTTATTTATCATTCCCCAGCTGTAGTGCTGCTGCAAAGGTGTTGAGATTCCAAAGACCTGAAAACGCTAACCAATCAGAGCAGACTTGGCTTAAAGAGAGTGTTAATGCAGGTTTTCCAGCATAGACAGTGTGAGGAAATAAACTGAAGCATGTAAACATGCTCTGTCAGAAACCCTTAATTCAATTATGAAATTGAAAATTAGCACAAGACGTCCCCTTTAATGATCCTTAGACTTTTTCATAAATGCCAACATGAGGTTGATAATTGTGTTTCTGAGTAAAATGTCCCAACATCTAATGGATGGCTTGGCATAAAACTTGGTTCCCATGTCCATGTCTGTGGGCCAACACAAGATTTGATAGAGCACTCACTTAAGAAATTTTGAGTGCTGCTCAGTCTGCTAGTCAAGCTTCAAGAGTGAACAGGCACAGATTTGTAAGAGAAAAAATAGATTTGTGCAGTATTGTGAGCGTATCAGATGATCTGAGCATTTAAGATGATGATTTGAAATGACTTCGATCACCCCTTGACCTTTTCTCAAGCACTGCCATCAGGTCAAATGTTTAATTTGTTAGGTACTTTGATTTCTGACCAAATACTTGTAAAGACATTCCCATCAGCCTCAGCTGTACTGAAGTGAACATGGTTAACATTATACTTGCTAAACCACAGCATGTGAGCATGTTGGTCTGCTGAAAGTGCTGCTAGCATGACTGTAGACAAATTCAGAATCCAAACACCTTAGTATGTTGAGTTTCTCAGTTTTCCTCTTAAGTTCCTCACTAAGTCCTGCTCCTGAATCGGAACATCAACCATCTCTGTCTAATTGAAAACACAAGTGAGGCAACAGACAGCAATTACAATCACAGGCAGATACACAAACACAAAAAGCTGTCTGATGCTCATTTACCAGATTAATTAATATCCCAGAAAGGTCACACACAAATAGCTCACACACACACACAGACCCGTCCGCACACAGCTGACACCGTTCCCAGGCACGACTGTTTGAAATGGAACATCCTCATAAACCGAGAGCCACATCAAGGGAAATATTCCTGCCAATCGCATTAGTGGCTCTACTTGGCTGCACTGTGAGTGTACGCTCTCTGAGGATTGTTTGCAGTTCATGACCATGGCAGAGAAAGGGGGGGCGAATGTCAATAGACAAACACACTAGTATTATTAGAGCGGCAGTCATGTGCCACCCTCTGTGTACTAGCAGACGAGCTGTCGGAGACTTAGAGGAGGCTGGAATCCCATCGCGTCTGTCTGGGAAATCTGGGTAAATGCGCTCTAATCCTGTTGATCCACCGCTAAAGCCGACACTTCCTCACCTGCCTGCCTGCCATGGGAGAGTGACTACACACCAAAAATAGGAAGGTTATGATGATGAGCAGCGCTGATTGATTGATAGATTCAGCTTTTAGTTTTATACATGTTCTGAGTGAAAGGCAAACAGTGAAATAAACATCTAAACAGCAACCAGAGGGAATTTTTTCAGTGTAGAAACAGCATAAAGATCCTTAATTTTAAACCTTTTGTAGCAAACAAGATTATGAAGTTGTTCACGAGTGGCAAACCACCTAAGCTGTTTGATACTTATTGAGTCTCTTTTTGAATGCTAATTGAAAATACTTGCTTGTAATACACGTAAAAATAAGACACATAAAACTAGGACTGCAGGTAGCAATTCTTTTCTGCATCAGTTTGAGTGTTTTTTTCTTTTTTGATTTAAAGATTATATGTTGAGTCTGTCAGTTATCAGACAAAACTGTAAAATATATCTTAAACCCTAAAAAAAAAAATTAGCTCATATATACAGTTTTTTTTTTTTTTTTTTTTTTTTTTTTTTTTTTAAAATGTGGGAAAGCCCTAACCTAAAAACAGGAACTCATTACCAGTTGACCAGAGCTGTGCACACGACAAGCTGCCTGTCTGTGTTTTTTTTTCTGGTGCGTCGCATTCGAGGTCATGAACACGCCAGAAACAGGGTCAGTAACAGAGCTGGGGGGGGATCAATACAGCATACTATCACAATATTTAGTGTGGCAATATAATATCGGTTCACTGGCCTCAAGTCTTGATTTTTTTATTATATAAGTTATTAATACCCATTCATTAATTTTCTGTTACTGCTAATCCTTTTCAGGAAAACTAAAATTTTGCGAGCCTACTAGAGTAATAAAATAATTTGTTTCCTGAGTCCACATAGTCTCCATACATTTTGTCGCAATAAAAATGACAGAGGTGAAATGAACAGACTGAATTTTTTTTATAGATTAAATAGTTTTCCTTTGGGGACATAATTTGTAGTTGAGAAAGGGTAATAAAATGTGTGTTAAAGTAATACTCTGCATAAATATTGTATCGTGACCTAAGCATTGTGATAGTATCGTATTGTGGGGCCTCTGGTGATTCACGCCGGCAGTTAGTCACAGAAAACAACAGCAGGGTGGGGCTGTACTGAACAGTTTGAAACTTTAAAGCTCCATTCATAACATTGACACATAAACTGGTAATTCTTTACAGTTGCAAACAAAAAATATGCTACACTAATATTAGTATTATGCGATTTGTTGAAGTAGATTTCAGTGGTGGCTGTGTAGGATTGTTTCTGTCCAAAAGTTAAAATGTATTGGAAAAAAGATATAATCTAAAAACTGTGAACTGTAAACTTGAACTTGTGGTCGAAAAACATTTTGGTCTCACACTCCAAGAGAGTTATGCATCCGTATTCATGCATCGGTCTAGCAGAAATCTAACAGCATCATAAATTACATTTATTCATTAAAGAAAGTTGATTTAATATAATGACAGATGAAGAATGACAGAAATTCCAAGCTTCATTTGAAAACCTCAGCTGACTTACAAATATAAAAAAGTGACATTCAGTACAGCCCTTGTGTGGAGTATTTTGGAACGATGTTTGAGTGTTGCTTGGTCTGAGACGGGCAGAATTTGTGGCGAGGTGTCGTTGCATTGTGCCGCACAAGAGGCAAAATGTCATATTTTCATCACTACCCATCGGAGCCAGTCAAAGCTGGGGCCAGTAAATACCTGTGACTACTGAAGAGTCACTTGTCCAGGGAATGAAAGCTGATTGGAACATTTCCCACTTCAGACAAAAGCCAGATGTTAGTGGGTGTTAGTGGGTTTTTGTCCAGCGTGAAAAGGGCTTTAGTTTGTTTTGTCAAACAAGGCAGATTATTTCACTTAAAATTCAAACAAATCTTTATATTTGAGAAGCAGGAATCAGGTGAATGTGCATTTTTCTCCTTCATAAATGACTTGGACAGTTGTCATGATTTTGTTTAACTTTTTGTTGATTGTCTAATGAAGTCAGCACTGAATAAATTTTGCTTCTTCTAGTTTTTAATAACTAATTTCAGCCAGCTTCATGAATTTTTAGAGTTGAGGGAAAATCCGGAGCGTGACAGCAGATCCTCGAGGCTGCTTTGTGGTTTATGTCACTATAATCTCTTCTCACTTTTTGCTCACTCTGTTTTTCCTCCTCCGTTTTCTTCACTTTCTATCGCTCGACCTTAGCGGAGCAGTCCTCTCTGGCCTTATTCAGTCAGCCAGACATTTTTTCCTCCTCCTTTTTTGTGAATGAACGACAGTATGTAATTACCTGGGCTGAGCTTTCAGTGTGGCCTGCTCCGTCAGCTCCACACCCTCTGCGCACACACATTTATGCTCACACACACGCATTCACAAGTGTGGACGTAGATACAGACTTGCAAAGATTACTAATTCACACACACACACACGCACGCACACTCTCTCACTCATGCACGCACATAAATACAGGCCTCCCCAGCTGGAAGTGCACAGCTGCTGCTGTTTACCCTGTCGGGACCAGAAAAACATCCTGTACAGTTCTCCGGGTGAAAACCTCCCCTCACATAATAAACACAAGCCCTCGGCACAGTTTGAAGCTCCACTTTGGGTGGTTTTTGTGGCCGTCAAGGCAAAGGTCCCCTCCAGCAGTCCAGCTTGACAGACAGTTTGGTGTGCAGGAGATGGAGTGGATGCCTCTGGGGAAACGTGAAATGGCAAAATAATATGTTAATATGTTGGACTTTGGGAGGATATGAGGCATTATCAGGTTATCCCTGTTTCCCTCTTTATATTCAAAAGCAAAAAGCAAAGCTCACAAGCAATGGCCCACATCTGGATACCAGTAGGAAAGAATGCAGCGACTCAGAATCGGTGTATACGCTGTTCTAACAGAGGTGTGACATTTGCTTTCATCAGTCCACAGACATCTCTCTGGCCCGTAGAGTTGTTTAGGTTTAAGCCTGACTTTGACAGAGGAAGTTTTGGCTGCTGTTGTGTCTGGAAGAGTGAAGAAAAGTGGGCGAGGACACTTGGGCTTCCAAATGACTGCTGGAATGCGGTCGTGTGTGAGCGTGTGTGTTTTTGTGTGCCTGTCCTCCTCAGTGTGTTTGTACGTGTCTGTCTGCTGCCCTGTGTTTTGCAGCTGACAGTCACTTAAGCATTTTGGCTGGCACGTAAAAGAGATTCCTGTGCAGACAGAAGTATTTGCGTTTGCATTTGAGCTTAACGACAGTAGTATCGGGGCAGGGCTAAATGAGAAAAGGATACACAAAGCCCGCTGTGTGTGTGTGTGTGCCAATCCTCATCTGTGTATTCTGTTTACTGTCTCTCGTAGCGGTGGCATTTCACAGCCCTCCTGTCACTATCAAGAAGGAACCGCAGAGCCCGGGCTCCGACCCCAGCCAGTCCTGTAGCCACAAGCAGACCTTCAGCTACCCCAGTGGAGAGCAGTGCCTTTATGCCAGGTACCTACAGGTTCTCCCTAAAAGAAGTGCTGAAGTACATGTTGTTTAGTGTGTTGTCCGCTACACCTTTTATGTGTTTTAAAGTGTCAAAGCACCCAAATCACACAACAAAAACATATTTTTTACTTCACTCTAGTTATAGCTCCAAAAATAAACCTGTGTGGAATCTTTGCATCTTTACATGTGGTCTTTGGTGTCTAGGGCTGTACCGAAAAGTTTGAATAATGTTGACATTCAGATTCTATATCAACATTCAAATGCTGTGCAGCTTTCTTTTGTTTTTTGCATGTCTGTGAGCCTGTTTATACCTGGTGTTAACATGCGTCTTGGTTGATCCCATCAGAAGTAGACAGTGCTAAATACAAGTCGCCCAAATAACTTGCCATGGTAATTGGGAGACATTTGACCACTCATCATCTGTAGTCTAAACGCTAATGCGAGACACATCCTGGACACAAATTTGCAGTTCATAGGATCGCAAAGGCATGACTCATCTCTACTCTACCTTTGTTGGCTTGACCTGACATTCATACCCTAATCCCAGTGAGAATGCTGATGTAATGACTGTGTGCGGGCCCCTTTGACCATCTAGAGTTAGTAATGTAGGCAGTAACGAAATACGAACACAGGTGGTAAACTGTAGAGGCACGATAGACCGGTCTAAACGGTGACGTGTCTCGGCTGTCCACTTTTGTCAGGATCACCAAAACGCACATCGTCAATACCAGGTGGAAAAAGGCTCTGTTTATTCTGTTTAAACCTGGCGTTTATTATTATTATTATAGTATTTCTTCTCCCTTCTGTCGCACACAAAGAGAGGTGCACCTGTATTCAGTCCAGCAGCAGACTAACAGCACCATAAATTACATGTGTTCCTTCAAGACAGTTGATTTATTTAATAAAAGGATTAACTCATTTAAAATGACAGGTCACTCTATTAAAAGGATTTTGTATATTTTTAAGGGGGGTGACATCAAAAATTTTTACGACAGCCTCATTCGAAACTTTCAATAGAGGGTTGGAATTAAAAAAAACAGCATTTTTGGTGCAGCCCTTCTGGTTTCTTATTCAGTTTTGGTTTCTAGATAAGAGCAAACAGGAGGCTTGCCATTTCCTCTTAATTCTCTTTCTGCACCAGGCTCCCTTTAAGCCTATTTAGCTTTTATTTGGAACATTTTTAAAATGTTATTATGGCACTGATACATAGGCTGATTTATTGTCCCTCTGCATATTCACTTACATCCTTTGTTACTGAGGGCAGAACAGATTAAAAAAATAATTACTTTATTTCACCATTATCATACCAACCGTTATCTTTGTCCAGTGACCCAGCAGCACTGGTCACTCAGCTGTCATGCAGACATCAGCACAGCTTCAACACTGACCACATGTTATTGACCACCAAACCCTCACCAAAGCACTCCCTTTAGCTTTGTTTGTTGTATTGACCCTCTGCTGTTACAACCCTGCTGTGACATGTGCATTTAAACATGGATTCATGGGTGCATGTCCTCATGTTTTTCAGTGCCTATGAGCAGAAAAGGGCTGCAGGAGGAGCCAAGAGCTCCTGCCCAGGGACCCCCATGTCTCCTATGCAGCAGCATTACTCCCCAAAACCTGCCACGGCCGGACGGCCCGACGCTGGCTACATGAACCCTGCTGCCACCTCCCAGCCACTGCCCAGCAACAGCTACCCCATCAACGCCAGGTGACTCACCGTAGAAGTCTTAGCAGCAGCAGCAGCAGTGATTGACAGTGGACATAGTGGTCATATGTTTGTATTACATGTTAAAACTTGATGTATAAATATGTTGTATAATTCGATGTATGCGGCCTAATATAAATGAGATCCTGACCTGAGCTGCTGTATCTCCTTCAGTTCTAGGTATCAGGGCCCTTCAGGAGACCCCATGTGCCCCCAGTTCCCACCACCAGGCCAGGCCTTTCAGCGCATGCCATCTGCCCCAGCGGGTCATGGCAGCAGTGGAGCTGGTGGAGGCGGCGGTGCAGGGCCAGGGGGCGGAGGCGGCGGCGGCGCAGGAGGTTATCATCGGCAGCACTCTGACCCCTGCATGCCCTTTCTGCAGCAGAGCTTTAAGCAAGAATACCTAGACCCGTTGTACGAGCGGGCAGCTCACATGGCCGGGCCTGGGCACGGGAGCGGACCAGGGCATGGGCACGGGCACGGGCACGGACCTCACCCTCACCCTCATCCCCACCCACATCCACATCCACACTCGCACCCGCACCCACACAGGTTCCCACCAGCCCACATGATGGTCAAGCAGGAGCCCACAGACTACACCTACGAACCTGGTGAGTCAAACAGGCTAACGTCACTACAGTATATTTAAAAATGATGATGAAGTCGAGTCAGTTTGTAGTTGTATTACACATCCAGAGGGTGAAATATGACAATGAGGAACTACAGTCACTCAACTATTGATAACTAATTGAGTCTACAAAGATATCAGAAGGTCTGGTACCACGAAAAGATAAATCTCATGGCAGCTTGTGTGCTTTGGATTGGATTGGAGAGGGAAACAAATAAATAATAAATATGGGTGCATCACTTTAATCTTATTTATGTTCGTGAAATCAAATTAAAGAGTTTGGCAAACACAGTAAATACCTGTGAAGTGAAACTAGAGTCTTAAGGATTATTTGGCATCGCAGTGTGCCTGGAGAACAGTCCCTTTGAAGACAAACCCTCCCTTGTGTGCAAAGCTAACTCAAGAACAAAATGTCCAAAAGGCAAACAAACTTCTTCACTGTATCTAGACTCCTACCCGACTCCCTCCCTGCCTCCAAAACTCCTCCTTTCAACTCTCTGACACTTTGCAAAGAAAAGAAAAAAAAAACGTATTTTTTTTTCTGCTGCAGCTACACTCCTCCCTCCCTCCTTACCCCTCTCCCTCCCTCCCTCCCTCCCTTCCCTCAGCGCTCTCAGTGAGAGAGAGGCAGAGGAATTTCATTGAGAAAATGGAGGGCACTGGAAAGACTAGAGTCCCTGGTGGAGTGCTCCAGGGTCTCAGGTTGCACCAGCGGCTTCCTTTTTCTGCAGGCAGATGAACTCATAATGGAAAAATGAGCGTGGCCGCAGTAACCTGAACCTCTCACTGGCTGGGCTTTGGGAGAGGGTGAGGGGAGGGAGTGGTAGGGGTGGGGGGTGATGGGGGGTACAGGGTGGGGTAGGCAGCGCAGGCGTTTCAACAACAAGCTCCACCGCTGGAGCACAGAAACCAGCTCCTCTGCTTGAATTTAAAGCAAGGAGTGAGAAATATAACACTCAGCATACATTGTGTCCTCGTTCACCTGCGTTAAAGCTGCTGCAGGACTTTAAAAGGTATTGTTGAGATTCCCACAGGTCCCACATGCACATCAGTGGACAGCCACAAAACATGCCCTCCAGTGCCGAAACCAGCATACATTATGCGTAATAAAAATCCACAGAAAAACACTTCCTGTAGCCCTTTTTACACAGAGATCCTGCAACGCTGCCGCAGTAAAAACCCTTCACTGTGCCGGCTTTGCTTTGTAACACAGAACAAAATAATGCTGGCATGACACTGCTCTAGTGTGTGATTTAAGACCGCATGTCGGCCTTCTGAAGCAAAAGAGATGTGACGGACATGACTTGTAACACAACAGCAACTGCCTCCAGAGTGACGTGTCCCTTACATGTTGGGCAGTGCTTTCTAAACAATAACAGTAGCCCCTTTCACACTGCCGGCATTATGATGCCTCGCCTTTTTGTATGTAAGGTACGATCACGGAATAAGGGGAAAGAGTTGTGTTGCCTGTAAGCCGCCACGGGAGGTAGTAACAGCACCAAAAATTTGTCTGTATGGTCAGGACGGGACCATAAGCAGGACGGGTGTGAGGTCCTGATAACGTTAGGCGTTCGACCCACCATGGTAGATTTAAAAAGCAGCTAATAGCAGTTAGCGGCTATCTCAAGGAAGAACAGCGGTAATTGGAAAAACAATGAGATTGATAGCTCTGAGCCGAGGCAGAGATCAGCCACCATATAACTAAGCATTTTACACCATTGTATTTGTTTGTGAAGTGATGCCGACTTGTATGATACATGTCACACGAGAGGCTGACGCTGTTGTGTCAAACATCCAGCTTGTCATGCCTCTTGTGGTTCTGCGATGCTGGTGAGCTATTTAAAATCACACACTGGAGCCACATGATGCCACCGTCATTTGGTTCTGTGTGAAAAATGCCAAGAAGGCATAAAGAGAGGACTTTCTAGCAGCCCTATAGTGCAGCATCTGTGACAAGGGCTATTGGCACAATGGCAGTAACAATTATTTACTATCCTTGATACATGGGGTTGATTTCGTCTTCTGGTCATAGGGTAAGAAGCTGCTGGACTTCATGCACACACAAACAAAGTGAGGCCTTTGCTTTGTAGGCTGGTACACATCAACTGTTGATACATACTTAATTTCTTTTACTCACTAAAATATTTAACTGTAGAAAGATTCTGTATTACTTGCTCCCGCGGCCTGCAGGCGTCTGTCTGGTCTGATCGCCAGTTAGGTAATTGGCCACTGCAGCGTGACGTCAGGTTCTGTTTCTCCAAAAGTTGAACCAGTTTTATTTTTTGCTGCAGGCTACTGTGTTTTTTTTTTTCCCAGCACCCACCGCAGCCCAACTGCTTTAGCCTAGACACACTACTCACAAACACAACACGTCATCAAAACGTCACACTCCTGCCGTCCTGCTGGCTTCCTTTTTTTACCCAGACTTTGACTTTCTGCCTTTAAACTGCCGGCTTGAAAGCAGAAAACTGCCCCCAACCCCCAATTCCGTCTTCGTACAATTGATACAGAACAGCGAGGCAGAATAACAGGCTGTGTAAAGGGGGCTTATGTTTTCATACTCACACCTTTGATAGGGGCACCGGATAGCGCTGGAAAGGAATTGCACAACCTTGAGAAAGAAAGAGGGAAAGTACAAAAGGATGTTTTTCTGTGGATAACTCCTGGGAGGAGGAGAGGGTTTAATTTGGTGGAGTTTCCTCCGAAGTGTCTCGTGATACGAGTTTGACCAACTGCAGACATAAACGATCAGAGTTTATCTTTCGTTTGTAGACAGTTATACAATACACCACACTTTCATGAGATAATAATGCAGGGGGACATGAGATAATGTTGTCAAATTAATCTGCCTGTCTCTCTGTCCCTCCTTAGAGTCCACTATGTGTTTATGAAAAGAATGCTCCAATAAAGGGGCATTAATAACATTAATTATTTAAAATGGGATTTCATGTGGCCTTTAAAAAGTCCAATTAAAAATGTCAGTTTAAAAAACAACCCTTAATCTGCCCCTATTTAAATAGAGTAATGTGAATTTAATTTGCAGACATGATAAATACTGTTGTTTCTTTTAGGCAGTTAATTGGATAATTTGTGTTTAAGAGCTTTTGAATGAATGCACCCTGCAAACAAAACATTAATATGGCTTATCAAAGCAGATTGCCAAGAGGTTTATTTGGTGCTGATTTATAATGTCATTTCATCGAAAGACAACCTGTCCTAAAGTGTAAGGTCACGGCCATCTAATAGGAAAATTATACTGGAGCACACAATAGAGGTGTATTGACGTAAGTGGCGTGTAGAGAACAGCACCAGTGTTTTCTTTAATGTGTACACTGTGAACAATGAAAGCCAAATGCCGTAAGTCTACGGTCCCATTTTAAAAGCAGGCTTGAGAACGAGTCTCCTAGTTTCACATACAAATTGGCATTCCATCGCTTAATCACTGCCATTGTGTCGCATGAAAGGCACAAAATGGTCATGCCACTCAGTAACCCCGCTGCTCTCACACCCAATCTACCCATCACTCCCTAGTGAGAGCCTGCCATCTCTGGCAGACATATTATTTACAGTATGATCGAGTGCTGCTGCCCCAGAATGGAGGGTTTGATTTTCCCCAGTGGCATCTTATCACAGGCACAGTGCTGCAGCTGCATTCCCCAGGAGTGAGTCACGTCCAGAGCCAGAGGCAAAGAGCTGCACCTTTCGGTTTTTATGCTCTTACTTGTCTCGTTGGCACAGTTGACAGACGGCATAAAAACGGACAAACAACAAAGATTAATCAGTGTCACGCCTTTATTTTTGTGCACAGACAGCCAAAGAAAAAGATACAAACACGCATAAAGGTGAGAAGTGCAGGCACAGGATATGAAGTACAGAAATCTTGGCAGCACTCCTCATTATGAGAACTCATAAAAATGTGTTCCAACATGCAGAGTTTTGCTTAAAGGTTTATGAGGAGGAACATAAAATCTATTTTGGTGAATGCACCTATTTGAGTCAGTCAATAGCACCCAGATAAAGTGCAGACACTGAATACTGTACCACTTTCTGGTCTGGTGAAGGTGCTTGCTCATGGCCTAAAAATACCACCCGAGACAAGACAAGTGATATGATGAATGCAGCGTTTGTCCTTGCACTGCTCGGGGTGATCACACAAAATATCCATATAATGCAACCATTTTCTCCGGCTGATGTTGGCTCAGTAAGCAGCAGGTTTGGGTTTTCATTCACTCAAAATAATAAGATTTACTCAATGTGATTATTCTTCAACAGTCAATCGACCCCTTGTGACCAATCTCCATCCTGCTACTTAAATTAATGGTTGATGAGTAACAGTTTTCGCCACAAAGGGTCAGAAAGGCACATGGGTCAATATGGAAGTTTCATTTCACGATTATCCCAGCCACAATAATTGCGTTTCATCAGAAAATCATCAGAATACGGTTAAAAGTGGCTCTAAAACATACAGGAATCACTTTAATTATCATTTAGTTAAACAATTTTTATTTCATCACAGATAAGACATTGTATTTTTTATCGTGATCCGCAATAAGATGGTATCGTAATTTTCTGTTTCTGGGAAAAGTGAGGAACAGTTTATTCAGAGGATGCAAAGATGGACTCTTAAACTGTTAAAATCAACTTAAATGTGACTTACAGCGATTTATGTTTCTGTCACAGATGTGCCTGGATGTCCCTCCATGTACCACCACAGTGAGGGCTACCCAAACCCCCAGCACGGCAATGAAGGTAAAACAACTTCCATTTTGATAACCATAATACTTTGCCCCACTTTTCTTTTAAACAAGCTTTTTTTTATTGGTAAGAGATATACAAAGTTTTAAAAATGGTTTTCAGGTGGCAAAGAAGCATGAAGCTGATCCTTTAATGAAACAACAGATTTTCTCCAGTTGTAAATGATACTCAACATCCTTGATCCAATGTCCGTGTGGATATTTTGCCCCTTTTTAGGAGCCTTTACCAAATTATTTGCCTGATATCAGACGTAATGGCGTATGGAGTCTTAAGAGAGGAGCAGAGTGCTTTAAAACAAACTGCAAGAAGACTTAGAACGCCCAGATAGCAGCTTCTATCTTATCTAAAGCAGTCACCATTGTTATTACTCCTCTTTGGTTCTGGCACACAGCGTTAGTCCCACCTGTAGCACTGTTGGGCTTATCATAAGTCCCTCTCCAGTGCTCATTGGTTGTTTTATAGCAGCTGTTTGATGTCACAATGCCAGACTAATCAGTCAGCCCAGTGGAGTGGGCGGACTCCAGGGTCAGGACCCAGGCAACCAAATTATATATGTTATTCAGTCGGAGGAATCATAGTGATATTTCAGTTTCATGTATCCACTCTCCTCTCCCATATCTACATTGAGCCTCCGCTGGTTAGAGCTCTGCGGTCATTGGCTAACCGGCGCAGAGTGCCCGTGTTTCCATTGGCTAACCAGCGGTGTGTCTATGTTTCCATTGGCAGAGGCTTCTCCTCCACAGCCTCACCCCTGCCTCAAGAATCCCTAAATAAACACAACTCCTGGAAAAAGCACAGTATTCCCCTGCAAAAGAAAAGGAAAACCATCTCTCCTTTCACTCGCATTGTTTGTTAAACATTTTGAGTAATTCAGATTCTTATCCACCACGAACAAGACGTTTAAAATGACTCCTAAAAGTTCACTGGCTCTCAAAATGGGAGCAAAGATCCAAGTCTGCATTAAAAGTTTCCGATATAAAACCCTCTCTCTGTCACTGAAGTGCTCTGCTGGAGTACACACTTAGTGGCTTAACGTTACTCATGCGTGAATAGATCCTTGTTTTTTGTTGGGGTGGTATTCAAAGCTTGGCACTGCTCCTGAATGAACAGCCTAGTTGTGCTAAGATCAAGGCCCCTTGAATCTAACACAATCCTCCTTCTGTCTCGCAGGCTATCTGTTTGAAAATGACTCCCGTGTGGTTCCAGAGAAGTTCGAAGGTGAGCCTGCTGTACCCATAATCCCCCTGCATTCACACACAGTTTCATTCGCACATCACACTCCTTTCGGCGAGGTGTTAGTTGGTTGACATCGGGTACTGTGGAGAAACTCTATACACCTGACTATCATCTTATATGGACATCAGGGATCCTTGTGTAAAAGCTACATGGGCCTTTGTGTACTCTGGAGCTTAGTTAGTGGGTTTGGTTTCTCTGCACACACGATGTGGAGCTCCTCTGTCACCGTGAGAAGACAGACGAGCAGGTTCTCATAGCATTGTCGGTGTTGGTGATTGTGACTGACGCTAAAGGAGATTGAGTGGAGAGCCCGAGGGTGTCAGCACTGGTTGAACCAGTGAAGTGTGCAACTTCTCTGAGAGACAACAGCAGTAACATAGCTGCGCTTCTCATGTTGCCACACTTGTGTACAACATATCCAGTGACCAGTAAACAACCACGAACCAATAACTAATCGGTGTCCTTTTACCTACATATTGCTTCACCCAGTGTTAGTGATCACTGTTGGCTTTCATTTTATTCCAAGTCGTGTGCATCTTCTCTCAGGGGCCAACATGAACTTTTAAAATTGGCTTCCAGGTATCAGCCTTTCCTTTTGTAAATTATTATTTTTAAAGGGCTAATTGCAGCAGACAACCAGAATAAAAATACAGTTTATATATATACTTGCAGATACAAAGAGTATTGTGAGTTTACAGCCATTTAAACAGCACAACTTCAGACCTCCTTTGCTCATTATTCTTTGGTAAACAGTGTGTACCCTATAAAATTTTCTTTAACTATTTTACATTGTGAAAAAGGGATATGTAACAAAGGTACACATTATCAAACTATATCTGTCCATTCTTGGCTTTCCTTCCAGCACATATCAAAACAGTGTATAAGTAGTCAATAAAATGTCCAGGTTGAACGTCAGCTTTTCCTAAAAATAAAAGGACCAAAACCGTCTTATTACAGGACACTCTCAAAATATATCCAGCACTTGGGAGCCTAGTTCAGCTTTTCATTGTGGAAAACATGGCTGCCATTTTTAACCAAATTATATATTGAGTAATTAAGGTATACATCAGCCTAATTATGAAAATGTGACATAAAATTATGTATAAAAAAAAGTCTGGGGCTTGTGTGTCATTTAACAAGGTTTATGTTGTTTATGTGGATAGATTGCAGTTCAATTTTCCATCTCACTCAAAGATGCTGAGACACTTTTTGCCTCTCGAGACTGAACAAATTTCCTTTGTTCAGGTTCATCTGGTTCTTTGTTTGTTGAATCAGTTTGCACATTTGTTTGTGATGGTGCCCAGTTAGTTAAACTTTTCACCTCACCAACAACAAACAGCTTAATTTTCTTTGCCACTGTCTCTAAAACAGATGACTGTGCACACACAAGTAAACACACACAGACATGTGCAGTGTTGTCTGGTATCAGATCTGACTGCAGCAGCAATATTTATATATCGCTAATCCAACACGTACTAAAAATGTATTTATGTTGGGGAGCAGAGCATGTGAGCAGAGTGGGTGAAAATTTCCGCTCCTCACTCGCAGACCTGTCACTTTGCGCCGCTTGTCCGCTCCGCTTGGTTCTGCACATTCTTCGATGTGAACTCATTAGTTTGCAGCTGTGTTAATCAAATCAAGTTGGGTTTCCATTACGTGTACCAAACGGTGCCAATCCCCTTTTGATCTGACATCAGCTGTGACGGGACAGTAGATATAGTGATACATTTATGTGCTGATTGCAGACAGTTGCATTGAATAGTGGTTTTTGTGGGTATTTATTGCGTCGTTTAATGTGCCCGACATTCTGGAAACCTGCTGAAAACCAGTTTCTTTTCTGATGTACACTGTAAACTCCATAGTTTCTCAGGAAATAGTCTGAGTGTGCGCAGGTGCAAAGATGCATTCTGGGTGGGGCATGAGCGACCGGAGCGAAATTGGAGCGAGAGATAAGGCTCTGCTCCACCTTTAACAAAAAAAAAAAAAAATAGCGGCTCTTTGCTCAACACAAAATCCTTCCACTCCCCGCTCCGCTCCGCTCACATGCTCTGTTGACGAGTACGTTTTGCTGAATGCCACTAATGGCAACCAGAGGCCAAGAATTGGTTGGCAATTTCTTAAAATGGTAGCAAATGGCAGCCTGGCAACCCTCACTGTGGAGCCCTGCTCAGTGCCCTAAAATGATCCTATTTCTTCCTCAGCTGAACACACTGCTGCCCTTTGAATGGTCACTTTGATAAGATGTACTTAATAAGCATTTGATTCAGTTTACGTCAGCATGCAAACATGACTCATCAAGACGAGATGACCTAATGATGAACTGGCCCATTAGAATCAGAGACATCCCCGCTGCTTAGCTGCTCAACATTTCCTACTTTGTACATGTAATATAAGAAGCATTTCAGTCCCCAGTTTCATGATTACATCTTAATTGTCTGATGAAGATTAATGTGCTGAAAATGTATCTGTGAAGATTCAGTAATTCTCGGTCTGTTTGTAATACAAATAATGTGCATAAATCACAGCCCAGTTTCTCTTCGTCGCTCCAGGTGAGGTGAAGCAGGAGGGCGGCGGTGTTTTTCGCGAGGGCACACCTTACCAGCGCCGCGGCTCTTTGCAGCTCTGGCAGTTCCTGGTGGCCCTGCTGGACGACCCGGGCAACGCCCACTTCATCGCCTGGACCGGCCGCGGCATGGAGTTCAAACTCATCGAACCAGAAGAGGTACGTCTGGACTAAGTCTTTTTCCTTTGAGACAAAATGAATGGGAGAAGTTTGTCTGAACTGAAGGAGCAGAGCTGCAGTCTTACAGAAGTAATTAAAACACAAAGTATTGATTGAAATAAAACTTTGCCACCTGCTCCTGACAGATGACCGTTACTGTGCTGTCATGAGCAGAGCCTCTCGTCGATGAGTAGATGCACACTTCCTTCTGCGGAGTAATACAGTTGGCGGGTGTAGTTTGGTAGAAAGAAATAGTTCCTACATGAAGCCGCTCAGAACAAGGTCTGTGGATTATCTTGAGTAACCAGGTTATGATTTTAAATGTTGAGTTTTTTAAATGTACTTTTTGGCGCTTTGAGCACCACAAGCTGAGTGTCATCTAGTTCCATTATACTGGAGAGAAGGCAGACACGGGGTGAACTGTCCCTTTAATGGTACAGCATCTAAACGTCCTTATGCATTTGGGTTTGATTGATGATTTTCTTGCTCAGTACTGCGAAATACTCTCATGCCCAAACCTCTTCCTGTTAAACCTGTAGTAATATTATCACCTTAAATGTTTGAATCAAAGAGATGTGGTTTAAAAAAGCATCAGCACTATTTTTAGTTCTTACTGTACGGCCGTATCCACAGATAGCGAAGTGTTGATAGAGATCACAATGTTAATATAAATCTGATAACGACAGCACAGGAGTTATTCTCGGAATGAATTCATGTTAGCAGGGTTTTAAGGCGCTACTTAGATTAGAGCGATTAGAAGTGAGATTTGGCCACTCTGCTCGTCGGTCTATTCTCTGATCCATCTTCCATTAGTCCCCCATTCATTATTCAACACATGAAACACTGGATTGATAAATGAAGGACAAGCGCTATCACAGAATCATCCAACACCCCCCCCCGCTCTCTCTCACCTCCTCACATTTCTTTAGTCGAGACATTTCTGCGATGTTTAAGTCTGCAATTTGATTGGACGTATCAGACAGCGTCCATTTAGGTGGGTCCTAATACGGATAGGTCTATACTGCGTTTTCCATTATCTTTTTACTGTACATTAAAAATGAATGTGGGGAGAGTTTTACAAGAGCAATTAGGGCTGAGAGCACACTCAGAGATCAAACAGGGCTGCTGGCTGGATGGCCACTGTGGGATACAACCTGTCTCCTCCTGAGTCATGACTCTCAGCGGCTCCCTCCCCCCACAGCTTTACACGCTCCTGCACTACCTCACATGTTTGTCAACATTAACATCCGTCACTGCTGCGACATGATGTGATTTACTCTCCCTCTGCCTGTGTGTGGGGTGGTGAGACACTAATTTTCTATCAGAGTTAGTGGTCCCTCGTCAGCTGAGAGTTCAATTTTGGGTTGGGAGTGTATTTCACGGGCTGCCTCTGACATGCAGCCATGACTCTTATTTCACTGCGAACACTGTGGGACTCTGGTTGCATTCAAGTGGTAATGGGTTACATAAAAAGGAAGTGAATCCACATGTGGGGACTCGCCCTGGTCTTGGCTTGTTGACGCCGTTGAGTTAAAGAGCAGGCAGCACTTGGGCTTATCACCGAGGACCCCTAGTGGTCACTGCGCGAACACACACACAACTGTGTCTAATTATGATTTTGGGAATCTGAAATTCAGGAACAAAAACGCTGACACAGACACTTCTCTTCTGTTGACGTGTCATTTGAAGAAGGTTTTATTCTTGAGCCCTTCCAAAGCATCCAAATAACCACTCTGCTTTTGAATAAACCTCACCAAAGCTGAGCTGAGCCAGAAGTGTAACCGCAGATGTTTCCTTTTCTTCTTGCCTCCTCAGGTTGCCAGGCTGTGGGGCATGCAGAAGAACCGTCCAGCCATGAACTATGACAAGCTCAGCCGCTCTCTGCGCTATTACTACGAGAAGGGAATCATGCAGAAGGTACAGAGCACACCCTTTTATTTTAAATTTGTCATTCGAAATAGTGCTGCTTGTCTTTACAGCTAAATGTTTGCTGAAATTTACTTACAATATGCCCCTTTTTTCTAGACATTATAGTCTTTTAAACTTACAATTAATTACTGAAACGTTACAGGAAAGAGGCTGGTGTTAATCTTACTCCAGCGTGGCTCAGAAGGTTTTTACAATAATCCACCAAGTATGACGTTTTAAATAAGCTGTTAAAAAAAATAATTATACTCCTTTTATAAAGTGGCTTAGTGATTAATTGGATGGGGTCTGTCTAATGAATTAAAGAGCTAGAAAAAAAGAGTTAATTAAAACCAGCCAGAGATTCTTACACAACCTGGCAACCCTGAACTTTGTCCTGTATACTTCATGTAGACACACAGATAAGGTCTTGAAAATGTAAAATTATAGTTAATAGGAAAAAGTCAGAGTATGCTATAAAAATTAGGGATGCGTGTGATTAGTCGTCACCAGAAATACGATTCAGTTTCAGGGTTAAACTAACGAGCGTTTTGCTCATGTACAAAGCCACCCGCCACTAGTGGGTGCTACAGAGCCAGCACTTGATCTATAAAATGAATTCAGCAGCAATGAATCTTTTGAGACGTTTCTTTCCATGACTCAGTCTGTATCCTGTGACTCTCCCTCCAGGTGGCAGGGGAGCGCTATGTTTACAAGTTTGTGTGTGAGCCCGAGGCCCTCATCTCCCTGGCCTTCCCCGACAATCAGCGGCCCAGCCTGAAGGCCGAGTTTGAGCGCTACGTCAACGAGGAGGACACGGTGCCCCTGTCCCACCTGGACGAGGGCGTGCCCTACGCCACGGAACAAGCCCCCCAAAACATGGGCCCGCAGCCCTACTCCAAAGGCTACATGTACTAAAGCCAGTCCCCTCCCTCCTTCCTCCCTCCCTCAGAAATCCTCCTGTTGTACCAACCCATCATCATACACATCCTGAAACCCCCACGCACCTCTTGCACATGCCCACCCCACCCACTTGTATATAAGGCTATGGTGTTTTTGTTTTAAATTAATCTCATTAGGGATTTTTTTGTTTGTTTTTAAGAGCTGCATTCCCCTCACATCTGAGGCCTATTCAATCCATAAACATGACTGTGGTTGAAGAGATTGCTTAATAAATACCCATAATAATACCCAAACTGCAGTCCAGACTATTCTTTCCTTTAACTTGCCCCCTTTGTTCCCCACTTCATACATTATATCTGTCATGGTAACCAAACAACATCGTAATCATTTTGATTTAACTGCTCAGGCTGTTTAAAGACACAGTTCATTGTTTTAGGAAACACGTTTAACTCTCAATGACAAAACAAATTAGGAGGCAGCAGCACATTAAATTGCATCCAGTGTTTATCTGCAAAGACAAACATTACAAACTGCAATTTTTAAAAAGAAATCTAAATAATTTATTTTCATAGAAAATACAATAGAGAAAATGTTAATCAACTTCATAACACCTGATAATTGCAGTAACTCAGGTAACAAGGCAAAATTAAATCTTACTGAATTGATTTCAAGCTTATAAAGTATAGTGAGGATATTTCCAACATCACTATTATACAAGATTTAATTACCATTGGTCCAAGTGAATATACAACATATATATTTAATATTTGTCTCTCAGCCATGAGCAAGTTTGATCAGTCTGCACTTCACAGGAAGTGCTCAGCGTCGTCTGAAGGCACGTGAGATTCTCCAGGCGTTGGGTTCCTCATAACGGTTGTACAGTGGTTCCAGTTTCTGCTGCCTCTTCTGCCGACTGAGGCGCGTCGGGTCTGCAACTCTGTAGAAGGCCGGCGCAAACTCCACCAGCCAGCGAGGGTCGATGGTCGTCACCTCCCGCATGTACTCCTTAGTGGTCAGCACGAGCTCGTGGTACACGAGCCTGAAGAACATGTAACAAGGACATGAGAACAGGTAAAAGTGATGTAGGCGACATACTGTACCATGACTTTTTTTTTTTCATGATTTCGGACGACATGCTATACTATGACTTTTTTTCATGATTTCGGACGACATACTATACTATGACTTTTTTGTCATGATTTCGGACGACATGCTATACTATGACTTTTTTTGTGATTTTGAACGACATACTATACTATGACTTTTTTTCATGATTTCGGACGACATGCTATACTATGACTTTTTTTGTGATTTTGAACGACATACTATACTATGACTTTTTTTCATGATTTCGGACGACATGCTATACTATGACTTTTTTTTGTGATTTTGAACGACATACTATACTATGACTTTTTTTGTGATTTTGGACGACATGCTATACTATGACTTTTTTTGTGATTTTGAACGACATACTATACTATGACTTTTTTTCATGATTTCGGACGACATGCTATACTATGACTTTTTTTGTGATTTTGAACGACATACTATACTATGACTTTTTTTCGTGATTTCGGACAACATGCTATACTATGACTATTTTTTCGTGATTTCAAACGACATGCTATACTATGACTTTTTTTGTGATTTTGAACGACATGCTATACTATGACTTTTTTTCGTGATTTCGGACGACATGCTATACTATGACTTTTTTTCATGATTTCAAACGACATGCTATACTATGACTTTTTTTCGTGATTTCGGACGACATGCTATACTATGACTTTTTTTTCGTGATTTCGGACGACATACTATGACTTTTTTTTCATGATTTTGAACGACATACTATACTATGACTTTTTTTCATGATTTCGGACGACATACTATACTATGACTTTTTTTCGTGATTTCGGACGACATGCTATACTATGACTTTTTTTTTCATGATTTCGGACGACATGCTATACTTTGACTTTTTTGTGATTTTGAACGACATACTATACTATGACTTTTTTTTCATGATTTCGGACGACATGCTATACTATGACTTTTTTTCATGATTTCGGACGACATGCTATACTATGACTTTTTTGTCATGATTTCGGACGACATACTATACTATGACTTTTTTTGTGATTTTGAACGACATACTATACTATGACTTTTTTTCATGATTTCGGACGACATGCTATACTATGACTTTTTTGACATGATTTCGGACGACATACTATGACTTTTTTTTCATGATTTTGAACGACATACTATACTATGACTTTTTTTGTGATTTTGAACGACATACTATACTATGACTTTTTTTTCATGATTTCGGACGACATGCTATACTTTGACTTTTTTTGTGATTTTGAACGACATACTATACTATGACTTTTTTTTCATGATTTCGGACGACATGCTATACTTTGACTTTTTTTCATGATTTTGGACGACATGCTATACTATGACTTTTTTTTTCATGATTTCAAACGACATGCTATACTATGACCTGTTTTTCATGATTTCTGACGACATGCTATACTATGACTTTTTTGTCATGATTTCGAACGACATGCTATACTATGACCTTTTTTTCATGATTTCAAACGACATGCTATACTATGACTTTTTTTTCATGATTTCGGACGACATGCTATACTATGACTTTTTTTCATGATTTCGGACGACATGCTATACTATGACTTTTTTTGTGATTTTGAACGACATACTATACTATGACTTTTTTTCATGATTTCGGACGACATGCTATACTATGACTTTTTTTGTGATTTTGAACGACATGCTATACTATGACTTTTTTGTCATGATTTCGAACGACATGCTATACTATGACCTTTTTTTCATGATTTCAAACGACATGCTATACTATGACTTTTTTTCATGATTTCGGACGACATGCTATACTATGACTTTTTTTTCATGATTTCGGACGACATGCTATACTATGACTTTTTTTGTGATTTCGAACGACATACTATACTATGACTTTTTTTCATGATTTCGGACGACATGCTATACTATGACTTTTTTTGTGATTTTGAACGACATGCTAACTATGACTTTTTTTTTCATGATTTCGGACGACATGCTATACTTTGACTTTTTTGTGATTTTGAACGACATACTATACTATGACTTTTTTTTCATGATTTCGGACGACATGCTATACTATGACTTTTTTTCATGATTTCGGACGACATGCTATACTATGACTTTTTTGTCATGATTTCGGACGACATACTATACTATGACTTTTTTTGTGATTTTGAACGACATACTATACTATGACTTTTTTTCATGATTTCGGACGACATGCTATACTATGACTTTTTTGACATGATTTCGGACGACATACTATGACTTTTTTTTCATGATTTTGAACGACATACTATACTATGACTTTTTTTGTGATTTTGAACGACATACTATACTATGACTTTTTTTTCATGATTTCGGACGACATGCTATACTTTGACTTTTTTTGTGATTTTGAACGACATACTATACTATGACTTTTTTTTTCATGATTTCGGACGACATGCTATACTATGACTTTTTTTCATGATTTTGGACGACATGCTATACTATGACTTTTTTTCATGATTTTGGACGACATGCT
The DNA here is from genome assembly GCA_026686955.1 of Epinephelus cyanopodus. Lineage (NCBI taxonomy): Eukaryota > Metazoa > Chordata > Actinopteri > Perciformes > Serranidae > Epinephelus > Epinephelus cyanopodus. Next base: position 6,010,756 of record CM048933.1, on the reverse strand, counting down.
ATACTATGACTTTTTTTTTCATGATTTCAAACGACATGCTATACTATGACCTGTTTTTCATGATTTCGGACGACATGCTATACTATGACTTTTTTTTTCATGATTTCAAACGACATGCTATACTATGACCTGTTTTTCATGATTTCTGACGACATGCTATACTATGACTTTTTTGTCATGATTTCGAACGACATGCTATACTATGACCTTTTTTTCATGATTTCAAACGACATGCTATACTATGACTTTTTTTTCATGATTTCGGACGACATGCTATACTATGACTTTTTTTTCATGATTTCGGACGACATGCTATACTATGACTTTTTTTGTGATTTTGAACGACATACTATACTATGACTTTTTTTTCATGATTTCGGACGACATGCTATACTATGACTTTTTTTGTGATTTGAACGACATGCTATACTATGACTTTTTTGTCATGATTTCGAACGACATGCTATACTATGACCTTTTTTTCATGATTTCAAACGACATGCTATACTATGACTTTTTTTTCATGATTTCGGACGACATGCTATACTATGACTTTTTTTTCATGATTTCGGACGACATGCTATACTATGACTTTTTTTGTGATTTTGAACGACATACTATACTATGACTTTTTTTCATGATTTCGGACGACATGCTATACTTGACTTTTTTTGTGATTTTGAACGACATGCTATACTATGACTTTTTTTTCATGATTTCGGACGACATGCTATACTATGACTTTTTTTGTGATTTTGAACGACATGCTATACTATGACTTTTTTTTCATGATTTCGGACGACATGCTATACTATGACTTTTTTTTCGTGATTTCGGACGACATACTATGACTTTTTTTTCATGATTTCGAACGACATACTATACTATGACTTTTTTTCATGATTTCGGACGACATGCTATACTATGACTTTTTTTCATGATTTCGGACGACATGCTATACTTTGATTTTTTTGTGATTTTGAACGACATACTATACTATGACTTTTTTTCATGATTTCGGACGACATGCTATACTATGACTTTTTTTCATGATTTCGGACGACATGCTATACTTTGACTTTTTTGTGATTTTGAACGACATACTATACTATGACTTTTTTTCATGATTTCGGACGACATGCTATACTATGACTTTTTTTCATGATTTTGGACGACATGCTATACTATGACTTTTTTTTTCATGATTTCAAACGACATGCTATACTATGACCTGTTTTTCATGATTTCTGACAACATGCTATACTATGACTTTTTTGTCATGATTTCGAACGACATGCTATACTATGACCTTTTTTTCATGATTTCAAACGACATGCTATACTATGACTTTTTTTTCATGATTTCAAACGACATGCTATACTATGACTTTTTTTCATGATTTCGGACGACATGCTATACTTTGACTTTTTTTGTGTTTTGAACGACATACTATACTATGACTTTTTTTTCATGATTTCGAACGACATTCTATACTATGACTTTTTTTTCATGATTTCGGACGACATGCTATACTATGACTTTTTTTGTGATTTTGAACGACATACTATACTATGACTTTTTTTCATGATTTCGGACGACATGCTATACTATGACTTTTTTTGTGATTTTGAACGACATGCTATACTATGACTTTTTTTTCATGATTTCGGACGACATGCTATACTATGACTTTTTTTGTGATTTTGAACGACATGCTATACTATGACTTTTTTTCGTGATTTCGGACGACATGCTATACTATGACTTTTTTTTCATGATTTCAAACGACATGCTATACTATGACTTTTTTTGTGATTTTGAACGACATGCTATACTATGACATTTTTTGTGATTTTGAACGACATACTATACTATGACTTTTTTTCATGATTTCGGACGACATGCTATACTATGACTTTTTTTGTGATTTTGAACGACATGCTATACTATGACTTTTTTTTCATGATTTCGGACGACATGCTATACTATGACTTTTTTTGTGATTTTGAACGACATGCTATACTATGACTTTTTTTCGTGATTTCGGACGACATGCTATACTATGACTTTTTTTTCATGATTTCAAACGACATGCTATACTATGACTTTTTTTGTGATTTTGAACGACATGCTATACTATGACTTTTTTTCGTGATTTCGGACGACATGCTATACTATGACTTTTTTTTCATGATTTCAAACGACATGCTATACTATGACTTTTTTTCGTGATTTCGGACGACATGCTATACTATGACTTTTTTTTCGTGATTTCGGACGACATACTATGACTTTTTTTTCATGATTTCGAACGACATACTATACTATGACTTTTTTTCATGATTTCGGACGACATGCTATACTTTGACTTTTTTGTGATTTTGAACGACATACTATACTATGACTTTTTTTTCATGATTTCGGACGACATGCTATACTATGACTTTTTTTGTGATTTTGAACGACATACTATACTATGACTTTTTTTTCATGATTTCGGACGACATGCTATACTATGACTTTTTTTCATGATTTCGGACGACATGCTATACTTTGACTTTTTTTGTGATTTTGAACGACATACTATACTATGACTTTTTTTTCATGATTTCGGACGACATGCTATACTATGACTTTTTTTCATGATTTTGGACGACATGCTATACTATGACTTTTTTTTTCATGATTTCAAACAACATGCTATACTATGACCTGTTTTTCATGATTTCGGACGACATGCTATACTATGACTTTTTTTTTCATGATTTCAAACGACATGCTATACTATGACCTGTTTTTCATGATTTCTGACGACATGCTATACTATGACTTTTTTGTCATGATTTCGAACGACATGCTATACTATGACCTTTTTTTCATGATTTCAAACGACATGCTATACTATGACTTTTTTGTCATGATTTCGGACGACATGCTATACTATGACCTTTTTTTCATGATTTCAAACGACATGCTATACTATGACTTTTTTCATGATTTCGGACGACATGCTATACTATGACTTTTTTTCATGATTTCGGACGACATGCTATACTATGACTTTTTTTGTGATTTTGAACGACATACTATACTATGACTTTTTTTTCATGATTTCGGACGACATGCTATACTATGACTTTTTTTGTGATTTTGAACGACATGCTATACTATGACTTTTTTTTGTGATTTCGGACGACATGCTATACTATGACTTTTTTTTCATGATTTCAAACGACATGCTATACTATGACTTTTTTTCGTGATTTCGGACGACATGCTATACTATGACTTTTTTTCGTGATTTCGGACGACATACTATGACTTTTTTTTCATGATTTCGAACGACATACTATACTATGACTTTTTTTCATGATTTCGGACAACATGCTATACTATGACTTTTTTTTCATGATTTCGGACGACATGCTATACTTTGACTTTTTTTGTGATTTTGAACGACATACTATACTATGACTTTTTTTTCATGATTTCGGACGACATGCTATACTATGACTTTTTTTCATGATTTTGGACGACATGCTATACTATGACTTTTTTTTTCATGATTTCAAACGACATGCTATACTATGACCTGTTTTTCATGATTTCGGACGACATGCTATACTATGACTTTTTTTTTCATGATTTCAAACGACATGCTATACTATGACCTGTTTTTCATGATTTCTGACAACATGCTATACTATGACTTTTTTGTCATGATTTCGAACGACATGCTATACTATGACCTTTTTTTCATGATTTCAAACGACATGCTATACTATGACTTTTTTTTCATGATTTCGGACGACATGCTATACTATGACTTTTTTTCATGATTTCGGACGACATGCTATACTTTGACTTTTTTTGTGATTTTGAACGACATACTATACTATGACTTTTTTTTCATGATTTCGAACGACATTCTATACTATGAGTTTTTTTTTCATGATTTCGGACGACATGCTATACTTTGACTTTTTTTGTGATTTTGAACGACATACTATACTATGACTTTTTTTTCATGATTTCGGACGACATGCTATACTATGACTTTTTTTTCATGATTTCGGACGACATGCTATACTATGACTTTTTTTCATGATTTCGGACGACATGCTATACTTTGACTTTTTTTGTGATTTTGAACGACATACTATACTATGACTTTTTTTCATGATTTCGAACGACATTATACTATGAGGTTTTTTTTCATGATTTCGGACGACATGCTATACTTTGACTTTTTTTGTGATTTTGAACGACATACTATACTATGACTTTTTTTTCATGATTTCGGACGACATGCTATACTATGACTTTTTTTCATGATTTCGGACGACATGCTATACTATGACTTTTTTCATGATTTTGGACGACATGCTATACTATGACTTTTTTTCATGATTTCGGACGACATGCTATACTTTGACTTTTTTTGTGATTTTGAACGACATACTATATACTATGACTTTTTTTTCATGATTTTGGACGACATACTATACTACGACTTTTTTGTCATGATTTGTGACGACATACTTGTTATGACCCAGGTCATTATTTTTTGGTATTGTCCTTCTGTTGATCTCCAGTGACCTTTAAGATGTTCTCTCTCCTCCTGCCAGACCGTGTGCATGTGTTGGAGCATGATTGGTTGTTGCAAAGCAGGTGGTGAGTGCTGATTGGGCCAGCTGAAGGAGATTGCTGACACTGGATTGGCCCACGGTGACTTAGAGGGTCTTTAAACCTTCAACACACAGAAGCTCTAACCTCCTGTCACCATTCCACCACGAACAAAGCCAGTACTTAGATTGTGTTTGTGAATTGTTTGTAAGTACCTATAGGAAATACTTGATTCTGGGAAACTAGTGTGTGTGTGTTTTGATATCCTGTCAATTTGAATAGGTATTTGATCAGTTTTGGGAATAGGTGAGTTGAGATTTGTTTCGTGAGTTTATGGTGTGTAATTACTCAAGGTATATGTTGTGGAGCACTGTAAATAGAGCATTTAAAGTTTTAGTAGGAGTGAGAAGCCATTTTTGTTTGGCATTGCCATGTTCTTTTCTTCTGTTTTGAAAGGTAGGAATTTAGGTTTGAAAATTGTCTTTTGTTTCACTTTTCTTTGTTGCTAGGTAAGTTAAGGGTCCATAAGTGTATTTTTGTTTGTTGTTTTGGGCACTGCTGTCATCCGAAGACAAAATAAACTGCTTCTTTGTTGTTTGAAAACTGTGTAACTGGTCTTTCTTGGGAGTGGGAACAGTTGGGAGTCATGTCATCTTATGTCTAGTTTCCCCTAGACCAGGGACATAACATACTACGACGTGTTTCCATGATTTCTGATGACATACAATACTATGACTTTTTATGTCATGATTTCGAACAAAATACTGTACTATGACTTTTTTTAATGATTTGACTTGGATGACATACAAAAAAAAAGCCATAGTATAGTATGTTGTCTGAAATCATTAAAAAAAAAAATCATAGTATAGCATGTCGTCCAAAATCATGTCAATAAAGTCATAGTACAGCATGTCGTCCGAAATCATGAAAAAAGTCATAGTATAGCATGTCGTCCGAAATCATGAAAAAACATAATAGTATAGTATGTCGTTCAAATGTCGTTCGAAATCATGAAAAAAGTCATAGTATAGTATGTCGTTCGAAATCATGAAAAAAAAACACATAGTATAGTATGTCGTTCTAAATCATGAAAAAAACGTCATAGTATAGTATGTCGTTCGAAATCATGAAAAAAAGTCACAGTATAGTATGTCGTTTGAAATCTTAAAAAAAACGTCATAGTATAGTATGTCGTTTGAAATCTTGAAAAAAAATCATAGTATAGTATGTCTTTCGAAATCATGAAAAAAAAGTCATAGTATAGTATGTCTTTCGAAATCATGAAAAAAACGTCATAGTATAGTATGTCGTTTGAAATCTTGAAAAAAAATCATAGTATAGTATGTCTTTCGAAATCATGAAAAAAAAGTCATAGTATAGTATGTCTTTCGAAATCATGAAAAAAACGTCATAGTATAGTATGTCGTTTGAAATCATGAAAAACGTCATAGTATAGTATCTCGTTCGAAATCATAAAAAAAGTCATAGTATAGTATGTCGTTTGAAATCATGAAAAAAACGTCATAGTATAGTATCTCGTTCGAAATCATAAAAAAAGTCATAGTATAGTATGTCGTTTGAAATCATGAAAAACGTCATAGTATAGTATCTCGTTCGAAATCATAAAAAAAGTCATAGTATAGTATGTCGTTTGAAATCATGAAAAACGTCATATATAGTATGTCGTTTGAAATCATGAAAAACGTCATAGTATAGTATCTCGTTCGAAATCATAAAAAAAGTCATAGTATAGTATGTCGTTTGAAATCATGAAAAACGTCATAGTATAGTATGTCGTTCGAAATCATGAAAAAAGTCATAGTATAGTATGTCGTTTGAAATCATGAAAAAAAATCATAGTATAGTATGTCGTCCAAAATCATGAAAAAAAAGTCATAGTATAGCATGTCGTTCGAAATCATGAAAAAAAGTCATAGTATAGTATGTCGTTCAAATGTCGTTCGAAATCATGAAAAAAAAGTCATAGTATAGCATGTTGTCCAAAATCATGAAAAAAAGTCATAGTATAGTATGTCGTTCGAAATCATGACAAAAAAGTCATAGTATAGTATTGTCGTTTGAAATCATGAAAAAAGTCACAGTATAGCATGTCGTTTGAAATCATGAAAAAAGTCATAGTATAGTATGTCGTTCGAAATCATGACAAAAAAGTCATAGTATAGTATGTCGTTTGACATCATGAAAAAAAGTCATAGTATAGTATGTCGTTTGAAATCATGAAAAAAAGTCATAGTACAGTATGTCGTTCGAAATCATGAAAAAAAGTCATAGTATAGCATGTCGTTCGAAATCATGAAAAAAAGTCATAGTATAGTATGTCGTTCAAATGTCGTTCGAAATCATGAAAAAAAAGTCATAGTATAGCATGTTGTCCAAAATCATGAAAAAAAAGTCATAGTATAGTATGTCGTTCGAAATCATGACAAAAAAGTCATAGTATAGTATGTCGTTTGACATCATGAAAAAAAGTCATAGTATAGTATGTCGTTCGAAATCATGACAAAAAAGTCATAGTATAGTATGTCGTTTGAAATCATGAAAAAAAGTCATAGTATAGCATGTCTTTCGAAATCATGAAAAAAAGTCATAGTATAGTATGTCGTTTGACATCATGAAAAAAAGTCATAGTATAGTATGTCGTTCAAAATCACAAAAAAGTCATAGTATAGTATGTCGTTCGAAATCATGACAAAAAAGTCATAGTATAGTATGTCGTTTGAAATCATGAAAAAAGTCATAGTATAGCATGTCTTTCGAAATCATGACAAAAAAGTCATAGTATAGTATGTCGTTTGACATCATGAAAAAAAGTCATAGTATAGTATGTCGTTCGAAATCATGACAAAAAAGTCATAGTATAGTATGTCGTTTGAAATCATGAAAAAAAGTCATAGTATAGTATGTCGTTCGAAATCATGAAAAAAAAGTCATAGTATAGTATGTCGTTTGACATCATGAAAAAAAGTCATAGTATAGTATGTCGTTTGACATCATGAAAAAAAGTCATAGTATAGTATGTCGTTCGAAATCATGACAAAAAAGTCATAGTATAGTATGTCGTTTGACATCATGAAAAAAAGTCATAGTATAGTATGTCGTTTGAAATCATGAAAAAAAGTCATAGTATAGTATGTCGTTCGAAATCATGAAAAAAAGTCATAGTATAGCATGTCGTTCGAAATCATGAAAAAAAATCATAGTATAGTATGTCGTTTGAAATCATGAAAAAAAGTCATAGTATAGTATGTCGTTCGAAATCATGAAAAAAAAGTCATAGTATAGTATGTCGTTTGAAATCATAAAAAAAGTCATAATATAGTATATTGTTCGAAATCATGAAAAAAAGTCATAGTATAGCATGTTGTCACAAATCATGAAAAAAAGTCATAGTATAGTATGTCGTTTGAAATCATGAAAAAAGTCATAGTATAGTATGTCGTTTGAAATCATGAAAAAAGTCATAGTATAGTATGTCGTTTGAAATCATGAAAAAAAGTCATAGTATAGTATGTCGTTCGAAATCATGAAAAAAGTCATAGTATAGTATGTCGTTCGAAATCATGAAAAAAGTCATAGTATAGTATGTCGTTTGAAATCATGACAAAAAAGTCATAGTATAGTATGTCGTCCAAAATCATGAAAAAAAGTCATAGTATAGTATGTCGTTTGAAATCATGAAAAAAGTCATAGTATAACATGTCGTTTGAAATCATGAAAAAAGTCATAGTATAGTATGTCGTTTGACATCATGAAAAAAAGGCATAGTATAGTATGTCGTTTGAAATCATGACAAAAAAGTCATAGTATAGCATGTCGTTTGAAATCATGAAAAAAAGTCATAGTATAGTATGTCGTTTGAAATCATGAAAAAAGTCATAGTATAGTATGTCGTTTGAAATCATGAAAAAAGTCATAGTATAGCATGTCGTTTGAAATCATGAAAAAAAGTCATAGTATAGTCTGTCGTTTGAAATCATGAAAAAAGTCATAGTATAGTATGTCGTTCGAAATCATGAAAAAAAGTCATAGTATAGCGTGTCATTCGAAATCATGAAAAAAAATCATAGTATAGTATGTCGTTTGAAATCATGAAAAAAAGTCATAGTATAGTATGTCGTTTGAAATCATAAAAAAAGTCATAATATAGTATATTGTTCGAAATCATGACAAAAAGTCATAGTATAGCATGTTGTCACAAATCATGAAAAAAAGTCATAGTATAGCATGTCGTCCAAAATCATGAAAAAGTCATAGTATAGCATGTCGTTTGAAATCATGAAAAAACGTCATAGTATAGTATGTCGTTCGAAATCATGAAAAAAGTCATAGTATAGTATGTCGTTCGAAATCATGAAAAAAAGTCATAGTATAGTATGTCTTTCGAAATCATGAAAAAAAGTCATAGTATAGTATGTCGTTTGAAATCATGAAAAACGTCATAGTATAGTATGTCGTTCGAAATCATGAAAAAAGTCATAGTATAGTATGTCGTTTGAAATCATGAAAAAAAAATCATAGTATAGTATGTCGTCCAAAATCATGAAAAAAGTCATAGTATAGTATGTCGTCCAAAATCATGAAAAAAAAGTCATAGTATAGTATGTCGTTCAAATGTCGTTCAAAATCATGAAAAAAAGTCATAGTATAGTATGTCGTTCGAAATCATGAAAAAAACGTCATAATATAGTATATTGTTCGAAATCATGAAAAAAAGTCATAGTATAGCATGTTGTCACAAATCATGAAAAAAAGTCATAGTATAGTATGTCGTTTGAAATCATGAAAAAAGTCATAGTATAGTATGTCGTTTGAAATCATGAAAAAAGTCATAGTATAGCATGTCGTTTGAAATCATGACAAAAAAGTCATAGTATAGTATGTCGTTTGACATCATGAAAAAAAGTCATAGTATAGTATGTCGTTTGAAATCATGAAAAAAAAGTCATAGTATAGTATGTTGTTCGAAATCATGAAAAAAGTCATAGTATAGTATGTCGTTTGAAATCATGAAAAAAGTCATAGTATAGCATGTCGTTTGAAATCATGACAAAAAAGTCATAGTATAGTATGTCGTCCAAAATCATGAAAAAAAGTCATAGTATAGTATGTCGTTTGAAATCATGAAAAAAGTCATAGTATAGCATGTCGTTTGAAATCATGACAAAAAAGTCATAGTATAGTATGTCGTTTGACATCATGAAAAAAAGTCATAGTATAGTATGTCGTTTGAAATCATGACAAAAAAGTCATAGTATAGTATGTCGTTTGAAATCATGAAAAAAAAGTCATAGTATAGTATGTCGTTCGAAATCATGAAAAAAAGTCATAGTATAGTATGTCGTTTGAAATCATGAAAAAAGTCATAGTATAGTATGTCGTTCGAAATCATGAAAAAAGTTATAGTATAGTATGTCGTTCGAAATCATGAAAAAAAGTCATAGTATAGTATGTCGTTTGAAATCATGAAAAAAAGTCATGAAAAAAAGTCATAGTATAGCATGTCGTTTGAAATCATGAAAAAAACGTCATAGTATTGTATGTCGTTTGAAATCATGAAAAAGTCATAGTATAGTATGTCGTTCGAAATCATGAAAAAAGTCATAGTATAGTATGTTGTTTGAAATCATGAAAAAAAAATCATAGTATAGTATGTCGTCCAAAATCATGAAAAAAGTCATAGTATAGTATGTCGTCCAAAATCATGAAAAAAAGTCATAGTATAGTATGTCGTCCAAAATCATGAAAAAAAAGTCATAGTATAGTATGTCGTTTGAAATCTTAAAAAAAACGTCATGGTATAGCATGTCGTTCGAAATCATGAAAAAAAAGTCATAGTATAGTATGTCGTTCAAAATCATGAAAAAAAGTCATAGTATAGTATGTCGTTCAAATGTCGTTCGAAATCATGAAAAAAAGTCATAGTATAGTATGTCGTTCGAAATCATGAAAAAAGTTATAGTATAGTATGTCGTCCGAAATCATGAAAAAAAGTCATAGTATAGTATGTCGTTTGAAATCATGAAAAAAAGTCATAGTATAGTATGTCGTTTGAAATCATGAAAAAACATCATAGTATGTTGTTCGAAATCATGAAAAAAAGTCATAGTATAGTATGTCGTTTGAAATCATGAAAAAAAGTCATAGTATAGTATGTCGTTTGAAATCATGAAAAAAAAGTCCTAGTATAGTATATCGTTCGAAATCATGACAAAAAAGTCATAGTATAGTATGTCGTTTGAAATCATGAAAAAAACGTCATAGTATAGTATGTCGTTTGAAATCATGAAAAAACATCATAGTATGTTGTTCGAAATCATGAAAAAAAGTCATAGTATAGTATGTCGTTTGAAATCATGAAAAAAACGTCATAGTATAGTATGTCGTTCGAAATCATGAAAAAAAAAGTCCTAGTATAGTATATCGTTCGAAATCATGAAAAAAAGTCATAGTATAGTATGTCGTTTGAAATCATGAAAAAAAGTCATAGTATAGTATGTCGTTTGAAATCATGAAAAAAACGTCATAGTATAGTATGTCGTTCGAAATCATGAAAAAAAGTCATAGTATAGTATGTCGTTTGAAATCATGAAAAAAAAAGTCCTAGTATAGTATATCGTTCGAAACCATGAAAAAAAGTCATAGTATAGCATGTCGTTTGAAATCATGAAAAAAAAGTCATAGTATAGTATATCGTTCGAAACCATGAAAAAAAGTCATAGTATAGCATGTCGTTTGAAATCATGAAAAAAAAGTCATAGTATAGTATATCGTTCGAAACCATGAAAAAAAGTCATAGTATAGCATGTCGTTTGAAATCATGAAAAAAAGTCATAGTATAGTATGTCGTCCGACTGTTTTTTCATGATTTTGGACGACATACTGTACTATGACTGTTTTTTCATGATTTCTTTTGGTTCATTTTATAGCATGCTACACTATACCCTCTTTCATTTTTATAGAACACTACACTATAACTGTTGTAAAACTTTTTTCGACAGTATGCATAACTTTTCAAATGATATTTTTTCATAACATACAACGCTACAACTTTTTTAACTTTTCTTTTTTGCCTTTTCCCCCACATACTAGAATTTAGAATTTATTTAAGTCTGCACATAGAAATAACATCATGTATTAATCTACAAATGTATGTAAATAAAGTGGCACCTTTTCACAGAAAATTGGCCATACTTAAATAGCACAGTGCAAAACATTACAATAAAGTAATGTGACGTGCAGTCTGAAAAAAGGTGCAGGCTGAAGCTATAGCTTATAACACTGACCCCTCTAACAGCACATCATATTCAACAACTCTCAGAGCATGTTGACTTTCTCTTTTTTGAAAAAAAGAGATATACTTTCAGGTAGTTTCAGTATTACAGCAGCACAGTAAAGACTTACCATTCTGGCTGGCGGTTGAAGAGAGTGCTGGAGGGGTGGAGGTACACCACCTGCTGGTCAATCAGTGTACGGTACCCGTCATGAGGGTGTTTCCTGGCAGTGTTCCTGAAGAAACCGCTGCAGATCGCTTTCTGGACTTGGACTGTTGCTTTTCCACATGACACCACGTCCAACTTGTGCCTATAGAATATTTAGTCTCATTAAATATTTGTATACAAGACTCAAAATCTGTTATCAAAGTGTATTTTTCATCATCATGTGTAGAAGATGTTTAACTGAGGTCAAATACTGAGTTTTAAAGTTGGCATGCACTTAAATATATTGCTGAATATTTTTATACATCAAATACTGTGATTTAACAGTAATTTCTATAGTCAACACTATATAAGGGTCAAATTATTAGTGTTACACTGTGGAATACATTCACATTTTTGACTGAGACTGATAAACGGTCAAGAGTTGAATTTGACACTCCTACCTGTCCATGATGCTGAGCATCTGCTTGCGTATATCCTGAGCTCTCTTTAAGGAGCGGGCCTGGATGAAGTTCTCAAAACACCATGGGTTGGAGAACTTGTTGTTCTTCCAGGAGTTGTAGACGGCCAACAGGGTCAGGTGGTCTCCCTCAAGCTGGGAAAACTTTGTCTTTTTCTGGTCAGCCTGGGCCTGTTTGTCCTGAAAACAGAAGGATTGAATTTAATCTTTACTGCCTTTTGACAAAGTGTTGATCGTCTGATATTTCACAAATTGTTTTTAGCATGTCGTTGTGTGTTGGCCACATACCTTTGGTCTGTAAAAGATGTTCTGCACAGACAGCATTGACACGATGGTGAGCATCTCTTCGCTGCAGCCCAGGTGGACGGACATGATCAACATCTTACACAACATGGGCTCCAGAGGAAACTCAGCCATCTGCAGGACGGACACAGGTGTTAATCACATACAGGCAGTATGCATAATGGACAGTGGAGGCAGCAAAGTGCACACACTAGGCAAACCTATATCAGGTACTTGGTCACTCAAGCACTTCTTGCACAGATTAGAGGAGTAAATACTAAAGCCATAATAAATAACATCTGCAGATTATGATGCAACAATCTGGCTGAGGACAGTGATATTCTTATTTTCCTCACCCTTCTGCCCAGACGTGTGAGTAAGCCTTCATCATCCAGAGCTCCCAGAGTGTAGAGCTGCTCCATGGCTGTGATCAGAGTCTCCATTGGGGGAGCGTCCATGAAGTCAAATGCCAGGAGGTCATTTATACCCATGGCCTGGCGAGAGGAGGAAGGAAATCTTGATTAACGTTCAGATCGAAATCACTAAAGACATGCATCATGTCTCACTGACTGATAACAACTGGTTCATGCAAGAGTCAGGACATTACCTTCAGAGACAGCACAGTGCTGGCCAGGTTGGTTCTCTGGATCTCGGGCACGTTGGTCGTCAGCATCTCGTCTCTGTAGGCTCTCTCAGTGTAGAGTCTGTAACACTTCCCTGGACCTGTTCTGCCGGCTCGGCCCGCCCGCTGCTTGGCCTGGGCCTGAGACACATAAAAGGATGTTGAAGTAAAGAGACGTCCATTCAGGTTTTCAGCAGAGGATAAACACCGCTGAGGCTGACAAGTAGGAGAAATGTACAATTTTTAGGGCTGTACCAGATTATGCATTTGAAAGTTTGATCGGAGTTCAGTAAGACATTCAGGGTGACAGCAATGTTCATGTAATATCGCGAAAAAGCTAAGTTAGCCCTCCGAGCTAATGCATGCTATGCTAACAGCATGCAACATTTTTTTGCCATACTAGATATCAAACAAAAGCCAAAGACTATATCGTATTAAGTTGCTGTGAGCTGCAAATTCACCACTTCTAAGCAGAAGAAAGAAGATAATGTTATCGCAGAGTTTGACGGGGCAAAGCATCTCTTCTTTGACACACGTGAAATTCTATCAGGAGCTGCGCCTTGTCAAAATAAATGCAAACCTGTATGACTGGACCATGTGGGAATTCAATCTGAAAGGACAGACACAGGAAGTGTCCACGCTCAGCAGTCAGACAGGAGTCAGGTTAATTTCCAGGGCTGGTACCTGCGGTTATTCCAAATCCAAAGTGTGGGATCATTTTGAGAAGGTGAAGGACGAACCCAAGGTGACGTGTGAACTCATCTTCATTGGTCGACTACAAACATGACGTATCATCTGAAACATGGAAGTAGCTACATGCCCATTAGCCCACAGCGTCATTAACAGGCGGCTCGCTCAGTGTGTGACGTGCACTTGGAGATAAAATATAGGCCTATATTAATGAAGGTTCATTAGTACGGTTTTGTATTTCTCTGTAATGTAGCACAGTGTTAACAATGTTACTGACACTATTCTTTCATGCGGACGACTAGTCGACTAATGGCTCTAAATGACGACTCTTGGTGGACTAGGAAAATTCTTAGTCGGAGGACAGCTCTAAACTTTTTAACTCCCTGTGTTAAAATGGCTGACCTGTGAGATGGGCGTCACCACCAGCTGGTCGATGCCCGTCTTGGAATTATACACGATCTGTTTGACAAAGCCGGGATCCACCACGTAGTAGATTCCATCAATAGTGAGAGACGTCTCAGCAATGTTTGTGGCAATGATGACCTGAAGGTAAACAAAAACAAAAAGGAGAGTAACAGAAAAGAATTATTCTTTAAGGTGTAACTTTGTTCTGTTCTTCAATTCACCAAAGACAGGTATTTTCAAAGTGTTATTCTGGAAATAGAATAAGAAGTAAAAGAGCTGGTGTCACTCTGTGATAATAACTTGCAGCTATCATCTAATCCAGTGCAGTTCCATCACCTTTCTGCTGCCTGGCGGTGCAGGGTCAAAGATCCTGGTCTGCATCTCACTGGGCAGGGCCGAGTAAACTGGCAGAATAATCAGCTCAGGAACATCCGGCCCCAGTGACTTCATCCTCTCATACAGGATCTCACAGGCCGTGTCGATCTCTTCCTGTCCCGTCAGAAACACCAGGATGTCACCTGGATGAAAGACAGAGAGAAAAACATCTTTTATTTATTTATTTAGTTTTACATAAAAGCTAATTTTACTTTGTCCCATAGAGACATGATCACGTTTCTTATATACAAACTCATAGTGAGATAGTAATAGTGATGATACTTCTTTTTTTTTTTTTTTCAAAAAAATAAATAAAAAGACTTAATTACAAAAAGTAAATAAAATAAATAAATATAAAAATAATAAGAAACAGAAATAAAAATGAAGATAAAAATTAAATAAAACAGTAATAGTCAATCAATAATCTAAGTTAAAAAATCAATAAATAAACAGAATAAAAATAGAATTTAGGATAAAAAAAATGGAAATAAAGGATAGAAGAAAGATAATTTAAGGAAACCCGCTTCTGACACAAGCGTACCTGGGGGCTCGGTCAGATGAATCTGCATGACTGTGATGAGACCTGCATCTAGGTAGTCTGTCTCAGGCTCTTTGGTGTAGAGGATCTCCACGGGGAAAGTTCTTCCTGGGATGGTGAAGATCGGCGCTTCAAAGAAATACTGGGAGAACTTGACAGAATCCAGCGTGGCAGAGGACACTATCAGCTTCATGTCTTTGCGTTTCTGTATCGTCTAAAAGGACAGAGGAGGTTATTCTATGAGACCGCACTGTTTAATATTCTTTAAAAATACTGTATGGTTTGAAGAATGTAAAAAAAAAAGTACCTTCTTGAGGAGGCCAAACAGCACATCGGTGTGGATTGTTCTCTCGTGGGCCTCATCTAGCATAATGAGGGAGTATTGACTCATGTCTGGGTCCAGCAGACATTCCCTTTGCAGCATACCATGGGTCATGTATTTGATCACAGTCTCAGTGCTGGTGCAGTCCTCAAAACGAATAGTGTAACCCACCTGAAATAAAGGTTAAATAAATACATGCTAAATACTGTCAGAAGAGAGGAGAGACTCACTAAGAACTTCTTGTACAGATTTAGACGAATCACCCACCTCTTGTCCCAGACGGCAACCGTACTCCTCAGAGACTCTCTTGGCCACTGACATGGCGGCCACACGACGGGGCTGCGTGCAGCCAATCTTCCCCCGAGAGGTGTAACCTGCCTCCGCCAGGTACTGAGTGATCTGTGTGGTCTTTCCGGAGCCAGTTTCTCCAACTACGATCAAGATCTGATTGTCGTGGACAGCCTGTCGAGAGACAGAGTTAATCGTTAAGGTGATTAAGAGACATTAAAGGGATAGTTTGGGTTTTTTGAAGGGCGGTTGTCTGTAGTCATTATCTACAGTAGATGTCAGTCGGCACACCCCTCGTTTACGAAGTCAGGCAGGAGTCCGACACATAAGCTAAGTGATGTGCGGCTGTTGACGAAAGCAGCAGCAAAATGTTTGTGCTCTCTAGACCTTAGGGTTTCCATGCAGGAACATGGAAGGGCAGGGAGGTTTGCTCAATACAACTTAGGCTTTCAATATAGGTGCATGGAAGGGCAGAGAAGTGTGCTCTCTCCACTTTAGGCTCTCTGCATGTGCCTTATAGACATCTTTCAAAAGTCCCACTCTCTCATTCAGTTTTCTGATCATTTCCACTGTAATCTGTGTGTCTGTCTCTCCACTGCTCGTACCTGGACCAGCTGTTCCTTAAGCTTGAAAATAGGCAGACTCTCTCTCTGCTGCAGGATGGAAAGCTCTGTCCTCTTGCCATACGACACCTGGTTCCCCCCGAAGGCGTATCTCTTCCACTCCGGGAGATCGATAGGCATAGCGCCGATGCCTCTCATGTTGGCAGCAATCTGCCTTCCTTCATCTGTACAGGAGAGGAACATGGACTAATGTACAGTTCCGGCGAGAGCCTTCTCTTTTGTGTAATCAAGATGAACTGCGATGATAATGAACTTCCTAATAAGCTTTTTTTTTGTACTAAACAATGAGTCAGAGGTAGTGACCAGGGCTGGAAGGAACTTTGATAGACCCTCAGGCTGCGGAAGACAGCGTCACAGTGCATTATGATTCTCTGTGTGGCAGCATAAACTCGTGGGGAAGCCAGATAATCATCTCCAGCCATGCCATGGTAACAATGTAACAGAGTAATAGACCCGGTGCAAGACAGATCAGTCAATTTCATTTTCAAAATTTTAAATCTCTGACTCAACATGGATTGATTTTGACTTTAATTAATATCCGGTTGAAATGTTTGTCCCACTGATGCTTGAGAATCACACAGTCGGGGGCTGCATTCATTTAAATCTACAATGAGGTGTTTGCTGGAGTATTAAAACGTGTGGTGCAGGTCCTTACAATCAGGCATCGGGTCGATCCAGTTCTTGTGGAGACCGGTGGGGATGGAGTCCAACTCTGCTGCACGAGCGGCCTGCTTCAGCTCCCTCCTCTCCTTAGAAAGAGCGCTCTGCATCATGGCTGCTTGGGAAAGAGAGCCGTCTGGATTCTTAAGGACAAAATGAAAACAAGTGCAGGTGTGAAGATAGAGGAACAAATTTTATCAAACTGTATCAGTGTCTACAGCACAAACACAGAAAAGATGATGTACTTCCAGGTATCAGACATACTATAGTGGTTCCCAACTGGTGGGTTGTCCATTCTCTTGAGTGAAACATGAGCCTTTGCCCAGTTACTCTTACTCAGAGATTCTGTAGAAAGATTACTGACCATGTGCAAAGTTCAGTGCGTTAGCTTGTGATGAATGAGCATTAAATATCATCTGGAGGTTGCTGTGACAGAAGTCATTATTTTAATTAGCTAACACATGATATTAGGAGGCGTGAAATGTAACACACACACACAGAGTCTGGAGTCTGGATTTGTACCTTCACTATCTTCACTGGGCTCATGTTCATGGTCCATTTCGTCTGTCCCCTCAGAAACGGTGGCTCCTCTTCGACCAGATCAATCTCTATGTCTTCATCTGTGGAGAGAATATTTACAGATTATCATGCAGTATAACTTTGTGACGGCCCTCCAACTTCAGCCTGCTGTGTATGTTTTATGTCTTGCGGTAGGCAGAGCTTTCTGGCTTTCAGCTGGCTTCGGCCTGGTTCCTAATTTGAGCTCCGCACCATACAGCACCTTGCATACATCCCCCACTCACTCATTCATCTGCTGACACACTGAAACACAGACTTACACACCTCATGGCTTCACCATGTTTTTAATATTACCTTTTGTTAAATAATAAATGTGTGTCTCTTTCACTTTGATACCGTGTGTCTCCTGTTTTTTGTCGTGGCTTGTGAGCCAGGTCGTGACACTTTCATTTAGCAGAAACTCCAGAAAAAGAAGTTCAGGGTTTCACCTTCATCGTCATCTATTTTGGGAAGGATCCCCGTCTCCTCGTCAAATTCTGGGAACTCTTCTTTAGGAAGGACGTTGGCTGCGATCATCTGAAGAGAAAGAAATATTTAACATAAATTGGATGGTTAAAAAAAAAAGATATCACCACTGAGGAGGTATTTAACAGTTTAAGAATCTGTTTGACTTTTGATGAATACCTGTTTAATTTCCCATTTTTCAAGGTCAGTGATTTTGGTGAGCCGTTTGCGCTCTGATGGGTCTTCCTCTAATTCCAGCATGCTGGCTTCAATCGGACGGTCGGGGTTCCTCAAGGCTTCGTCTCCGACTACAGGCTCGATGTTTCTTCTCCGGTTCGGGTTCAGGTCCTCCCCCGTCTCCTGGTCCACATCCTGGAAACATGCAAACAATTGTTATTATTTGCAGTCAACATTTAAGAAACTAATTACCATATGTGAGTGTTTTTGCAAATAAAAACATCTGAAAAAGTCATGAGTGTAATTTAAATGTTATAACCATAAATCATGTCATGCATGGTTTATGATTCACCGACAGTAACTAACTGAACAACAGCAGCTACAAACATTTGCTTTTATTTGACAAGCTACACGTGTGATGTGCTACTGTGTTTGGCTTCACATCTTTTTGTGCAACACCTGTTCTTTCTCCAGGTATCTTCATTGAGCCAAAGATGAAATTACATACATCATGTTGCAGTATCAGCCCTCATTTCATTTCATATAGGAGAGTTTTGAAATAACAAGTTCACAGATGCAGGAAAACATCACTGACTACGTCACAGGGATGAATGGCTTTTGAGAGACCTTTAAATTAATTTATTTATGTTTGTGTTTTGTACTTTTTTCCCTACTTTTTATAATAATTTGTAAAATAAACTATGTTTATAAACAACAAAGTGTTTGAAGAAAGGAATAAGCAGCCCATTAGGGTTTAAACAAGTAAAACATTTTATAGGGTCACTATGTCGTGTCTCCTTCAATACTCTTAAGTCACCTGGATACTTTTACAGTAACGAAGGGACACAAACTTCTACCTTAGTGAGGAGGTGTGGTCAACCCTGTTGCTAGCTGTGGTGCGTTCTTTTAACAGATGTGATTGGTTGTCACAGACACACCCTTTGTGAGCCTGCAAGGTGTGGACACCCAGTGGAAAAGAAATGAACTGCTGACTTCGAAAGTGTTGTCACTGTGAGTGTTGTGATCACTTTGTTTCTGACGTTACAGCGTTAGGTGGGAAATGTGTGCCTACCCCATGTTATCCCTGCACGATATAATCTGTGGTATGTCATTTACTCACTGTCATCCAGTGTTTGGAGAATATTGCTCAGACCTCTTTGTGTTTCCACAATTTTCTCTTCTGCATTAAAATCTCTTAAACCTCTTAAAAGTCCTCCTCCCTGCTGCAAACAGCTTTTCACCTTAAGAGCTCTTTTAAGATCTGAGATGCTCTGTGAATAACTATTATCTTTACAAGGACCTTGTCTTAACTTTAAGGGGAAATTCTAAGAAAACATCATAATTCTTAGAATTTCGTCACCAGTAACAACTCTTTGTACGAGGAAGTTTTGTGAATACGGCTCCTGATCTTTTAAAGGTGACTCACCTTCATGCTGAGGCTGGCTTTGGTCCCAGTGAACGACAGCACTTTGACCTTCACCTTTTGACCTTTGGCGACCACGTCAGCCACATTGGCTATACGTCCTTCTTTGCGCAACTCTGAGATGTGCACCAGACCCTCCCAACGTTTCCTGCAGACAGTAACGGTTCAGGTCAGGTTACAGGTTCGGTTCAGGGTGCAAACACCAAAAGAACATTACATAGAAACACTGAAACACAAATGCATACATGATATCTAGAAATGTTGAAATAATTATAGCTGCTGCACAGCGATGAGTCGGGTCCAGGCATTTTTAGGCAATTCTGAGCAACAAGCAGAGGAATTGGAAGACATTTAGGAATTTAGCAACACAATCTGCCTTTTGCATCAGCTGAGGCTTGAACTCACAACCTCTGAGACTAAGAATCAATTTCTATCTCACTGAGCTAATTAGTCAGTGACAACTCATGTGTAGCTTCACAAAAAAATTCAGTTATTGAAACAAAAATCTGAAAATACACATATTGCATCTAGACAGCGTGGAGATGTTGGTAATTTGTTTGTAACAATGACTGATTTGCTCCATAAGTGAAAAACTGATGTTTAAAATTGCCATTTTTACATTGACTCCAATTGTTCACATTCGAGCAAAATTCAAAATGCTGTCAAAAATTCAGTTTTTGAGATAAAATTCTGAAATTTGTCACACATCATCTACCATGACTCTAGAATTTTGTCATTTTTTTCATGAACATTGAAGATTTATTTAGCAGGAATTTGCATGTATACGTTTACAGTACCGTTTACAGTCAAACATTTTGATGCAGAATTAAGTCAAACAAGCAAACTGACATCCTGAAAAAACAAAAAGAAAGACAGTCAGTAATTAGCTGACTCACCTGAGGCCCTCCAGCTGCACAAAACAGCCAAACTGCATGATGCTGCTGATTTTGCCAGTGTAGATGTCACCCACAACAGGCTCCTCTGGAGGAGGCCGATCCACAAGTCTGTCGCGACAGCGGTCAGGGTCTCTGTCGTCCTTCTGGTTGTTCCCATCGTCTCTGTGAGGGCTTGGCGGATGGTCACTCCAGCGAGACACTCGCTTCCTTTTGCGTGGGGGGTTTGTTTCTCCGTCACAATCTTGTGAACTGGAGCGAGGATGAATTTGCTTAAGTCCGATTTGTCTGTTTGTGTCTCGACTTCTGTCACTGTGCAAATTCCCGTCTGACCTGAGGAACAAATGGGGAAAACAGAATTCCAGTTTTTACTCCAAATGTTGTCATTGTGAGGCAGTTATTAAGTTTTAAAATACATTATTAAGTGTTCATTGATTTCTTGTTCATCAGCTTATTTTCCAAACGGCAGATCTCCACTTTAAGTACAAAACTCCTTTTTTAATCACCTGTTATCAGAGCTGGTTCCACAGACGTTTGGCATGAGCATCTCCAGCTCCTTCATGGCTGCTGCTGCCACCTGCTCATCTGTATCTGTGTGTCGTGGTGGGATCTGATGGAGAGAACACAAACAGCTCCATAACTCCTATGAACTGTAAAGCTTTCCCACTGACAAAGACTTGTGTTCAGCTGTAAGATATGAAGGTTTAAGGTCTGCAAACCATTTAGAAGACGCCTTACCTTCCACACTGGATCATCTGGTCTACATAACGCAGGATATTTCTCCTTCAGCTTGTCCTTCTCACTCTTTGGCTTGAGCTCCATCTGATGAGCTGTCATACACAACACAGAAGAGATCATTTAACAGTGGACTCTTAGCTGAAAACATGTGGCAGCTGATAATTGTTACACAGCAACATTTGGCCTCATGACATGTTTTTGCATTACATAAGAACAGAATATACAGAAACTGCATACTGGGAAAACACTCCAAGGACTTTGTTGTAACTTTTCAGGAGTCACTGCTTATTGACTTTGGACTTTTACAAGCGGACACACCTTCCACTGGAATGTGGACCAAAAGAAATGATAGCGTGTTGAGCTTTGGAGAGACTGATGTATATTCTAAAAAAAAGAACAACAACTTTGTTCATTTGTGGAGCACTTACATGGACTTCTTGTAAAGTATAATAATAATCTGAATATTCTGAAGCTTTTTGCAAATCATGTACTGCTTGGATTACAATTTTACACAATTATTTCTTTATTTATTTATGCAGACTTTAATTACTTATTTATTTTATTCTATTTTTTATTTTTTTAATGCCAGGGTTGGGGATATTATACTTATTTTCTTTGTTGAAATGTTACTGTTCACGTTTAATGTTTAAAAACTCAAAAAAGATTGTTTAAAAAAAAAAAAAATTATACAAAACATACCAAACCTTAAAAAATAAAAACTCATCTTAATTAATTAATTACACTACAGAAGAGACTTGATTAATTGGGGAAAAAAGTGGATATATCAGTGTCAGTATCGATTATCCGTCAAATGCGTTGTTACATATCAGCATATTGGATATCGGCAAAAAAAAAAACAATGTTGTGCATCCCTAGTTATCAATTTCACAGCAGTTGTAGTGAGGACGAGCCATTTTATTTTTCAGAGTTACAAAGAGTTATTTTAATATTAATCAAAATACTAATTTCTAAACCATAATTCTGATGTAGTTTTGATTAAGTAGGGTTATAGAGTTTACCTGTTATGGTTTAAACACACCTGACAGGAATATTATTCAATTAATTTATCAAAAACTAGAAACCTTACTCATATTTGAGCGGCACCACCTTCCACCTTTTTGGAAACCGTAACGTGAGACTATAACTATCCTTGCTGTAGTGAAATGAACGCTGTCTTCAATGAAGCTGATCAACAACACATATTCACAAATGATCTGCGATGTGGTGTCAATTTTGTGAAGCATAAGTTATTCCTTGAGTATAAAGAAAAATGGGCAGATGACATCTGGTTTAAACCAAAACTCAGAACTTACTGTCAGTTGAAAAATGATTATTGTCCAGAACCATATGTGACTTTACACCTGGATAGATCCAGAAGATCTCTATGTGCCCAGTTGAGATTTGGGATTCTCCCTCTGGCTATAGAAGTAGGAAGGTTTAACTCTGTACCTGAGGAAAGGAGACTTTGTACCGTGTGTAATTTAAATGTAACTGAGGATGAACTTCATTTTCTGTTTCCACTGTGTGTCCACTTTATGATGAAGCCAGGCAGCTTTTATTTCAGAAAATGCAGAATGCGAAGCCTGAGTTGTTTTGGACTGAGGATGAGGTCAAGTTGGAAGGGTTTTTCAGAGTAGAGGTTTTTACTATAGCTACCTTCATAAAAAGTGCCTGGAAATTAAGAAGGAATTAATTATTTGTGTGAATTCTATTTGAAATGTATAATCTGCGTTGTCTGTTTTGTTTGTACTCTGCTGATTATGTTTGCTGGCTTTGATTATGAAATGTGTGTCTTGTAAGCCCTTATAGGCTGGACACCTTCACTGGTGTATGACACGTAAATAAATAATAAATCAAAAAATCAATCAAATCAAAACCACTGATGAAAGCCATTTCTTATAAATGTTTGTCAAGATTTAAAGAAAATATAAAGAAGTAAATCATGTAGACAGAAATGTTGCTGCATCACAGGACTGACACATGAAGTTAATTTGTAAAAAGTGTCTGTACCTTTACTTGTAGATGGTGAGGGTCGCATGGTCTGAATAAGTCTGAGTAAATTACCAACAAACGTGTCCTGAGAGGAGAAACATACAAGGGTTGAGTGTGAAAATACATGCCACAAATATTTATTAACATCAAAGTGTTTGGTTATTTTCGCACTCACAGTGAAGTCTGCTCCATTTTCAAACAGAGCTGCTTTGAACTTCTCAAATGTCGGATGTTTCTCCGCCAGACTGATGATGAATTCAGCTGAAAGACATCAACAGCAGTTTAGCCGCACATGCTAATAACAGACATGCTAATGACCGGCACCAGTTTGTTTATGAAGCAGCTAGTTAACATTAGCTCTGAGAAAACATCGCTGTCACGGAGCGGAGCGTTACCCAGATCTTTCTCGCTTATCCCCAGATGATTCTCCAGCTCCGTGCACACCTTCGACACCAGAGATAAATACTCAAGACGTTGTATTTCGTCTAAAGCTGCCATGTCTTCTGTTTACATGGACCAGGAAGTGACTCTTCTTCTTTAGTATGAGCTCTAATGAAGGCGCTGCAGTGCTGCTGCCCCCTGCCGGCCAACAGGAGCATTACAGTACTTGAAGGATACTTCACTTGAATATTTCCATTGCTGCTTTAGATTTTAATACACTCTGGAGGCAAACATTGCTCATTACATTACATACATACTATTCAATTCAAGTTTATTTATAAAGCCCAATATCACAAGTCACAATTTGCCTCAGAGGGGAAAACATCCCCCCAAAAAACCCTTTAACGGGGGAATAAATGGTTGAAACCTCAGGACGGACAGATGTGCAATAAATGACCAGGAATTTATGGAATAATATAATATCCTTGTTAAGGAAGGATATTATATTATTCCATAAATTCCTTGCCCAGCCAAGCAAGATAAATTTCACTGTTTTGTACATTTATAACTCAATTTCATTCCCACATTTGTGAAAGAAAAACGCTTTTTGGGAAAGTCTGTGATTAAACCATCAAATCTGATAAAGGTTATTTAAATGCTGAGCCACAGCAAAAGAGGAATGGATTGGAATCGTAAAAGAAACATATCGTAACCCTCATTTCTGGGGGAAGACAACTCATTTTGATACAGCAGCACCTCAACATACACATAAACAGCATGTAAGTTTCTGGAGCAAACCAGCCTCCTATGGTGAGCACCAAAAATACCAAAAATGGACCTTGGACTTATGCACAATGCACAACATGTAACATTAACACATTAACAGTAATTGACTTTTTCAATGTTTGTCTCTGCTTTTTTCCTTCTTGTCTGTATTATATAATACAAATATATAAATAAAAATACACTTCAAAAAAGAAAAGTGCTTGAAATCTACAAAATAATAATAATAACTACACACAATAGGAGTTATAATGTTAATGTGCATCCAGTCAGTCAGCTAGTCAGTAGTGTCTTGGCTTTAATATTAACATATGCACATGACACAACAGCTCGCTTCTCTCATTCCAATTCACACAGAGGACGGTGGTACTGACCACCTGTGACGTTTCCTAGCTAGAAAAAACGTCAGCTGACTCCTACCTAACAACATAAACAGTGACCTGCGATTAAATGCAGCAAAAATGAGGACTGGTAATGAAAATAATCTGTTGGTATGGAGTGGTAGAAGTTAAGAAATGTGCCACATATCCTGGTTTCAGCCAGGTACTTACACCACTACTGCATATCACCCACTCTGGAAGGCAGGCAGATCGCTCAGAGCCCGAGTCAGGCATGATGGGAGGGATGGGGCGGATCAAACCATGTATTTTTGTTGTTAAAATATTATGTTGCAACCAAGAACTGTATGGTTTTGACACTTTTCTAGGGACATACAGTGAAAAAAATAAATAAAAAACTAATAAGGCACCTCCCAAAAATGGGCTCTGCATCCTGGGTATCATACCAGAAGGGGCAGGTTTGACAGGCCAACAAGTTTTATGGTGTAGATTAGCTCTCGTCACTGGCTGTAGGATAGTGTCATCCCTTTTAATGACTGGTGTGGAGAAATAACTAAAATGGCAAACTCTGAACAACTGGTTTTTAAACTGAACAACAAACTGGAGGTATTCTTTAAAATATGGGGCCCTTACTTACTTCAACATGATATCAAGTGATTAACTGATTGACAATGAGGTAATGCAGTTAAGGCTCTTTCTCTTGCTCTTTTGGTGCCTAATTTCCTTCCTGGGACGACCTGGGTGGTGTTTTCTTTGTGATTACGTGTGACCATGTGGATTTATGCAACTTGTGAATGAGATGTGATGTGAAGAGCGAGGCTTTATAAGGAAAATGTGACATGCATTGGGATTTGTAATGACATTGTATGCCGATTTTTGATGATGATACTGCTTATCCTGTGACTTCTTTTTTTTTTTTTTTAAATTTACTTACTTATTCATGTAATTATTATTATTATTATTTTTTTTTATTTACTTTTATTGGTAGGGTCTGTTTCAGTTCTGTCTTTTTTGTTGTTCTGAGCTTTTTCACTTGTATGGTACATCTTGTATTCTGAGTAATATTATTGTTTGCACTAAAAAAAAAAAAAAAAACAATAAAAAGAGAATTACAATAAAGAGAGATCCACATTTTGCAGCTGCAACATCAGTGATGTTGACACAATAATGTATCACTAATTATAATGCAGCAATTTGTTGTATATGACTCTGAAATAGGCCGCTCTGCAAAATGAGTACTTTTACTGTTTGTACTGGAAGTATATATTTCGTATTTCCACATTGTGGTATTGCTATTTTAAACATCAAGAGTTTTTTGAATCACTTCTTTAAACTGATCTGTTCAAAAAAGCCTTTTATTAATTTCAGCACATTGTTTGTCTTTTGTGATTATTTTTATTGTTTTATCTTGTGTTGTCAGCAGCTATTGTATTATTTTGTTTTGTATTACTCTTAGTATTTGACTTGCTGTACTTCAGTGCAGTCTATACAGCAATTAGTTGCCGACTTTGCTTATCTGCTTCAGAGATGGTTTGGTTGGTTGGTGGTTTTATCTTTATTTTATTTTTATTGTTTTTAGAATTTTCTTTGAATTGCCTCATTTTATATGCTTGAATCCTGCATTGTTTTAAATCCAGGATTCAAGCATATAAAGCACTTTGTAACTTTGTTTTTTAAGTTTTGAAGCTTTATAAATAAAGTTCACTATTTTTTGTTAATCACTGTACTTCACTTAAGTGTAATTGTCTGAGGTACTTGTACTGTACTTGAGTATTTCCATTGCATGCATGTTTTCAGAGGCAAGTAATCTAATATGGCGGCTACAGTAACTAGTTACAGTTGCTAATTAAGGGATTTGCAAATATACAAAACATTTAAACGCTGCAAATTAAAATGGTTTTAATGGTCTTTTTGCTGTTTTGAGTGTTTTGAAATTGTTATGTTGCTGCTTTCATGTAAGAGACCTTAATACTCAGTCTAACTGGAAAAATGTACGATGTAAAAGTTAAAATAGAAAGGAGTCATAATGTTGCACAATCTTGGGTTTGATTTCACTGATTTGGGCACATGGCTGGCAATCAAATGCTCATCCTTCCTGTTTTTCAGCAGGTATTTGCTCAGAAAATACACATATTTGACTGTTATGGAGGCCGATACAACATTAATATTTTACTACATCTATAGAGAGCACCACAATTAAACATATTACCATTCAAAGTTAAAGAGAGTTTGAAGCAGTTGTGCTTATGTCACTTTTTTAAATGTTCCCCCGTCAAACGTCTTAGTTTTGCTTTTTGTATAAAACTTTTTTGGGGGGCAGAATAACAGACACCTACAACTCCTTACTCTCAGGACAGTAAGATCTCCAGTGTACCTTCATTTACTTACAAGCTCACGACAAAATCCAGCAAGGTTAAGAAAATGTTGCATTTAATGAAGACAAATTTTCATAGTTCCACTGACAAATATAACAAAGCAACAGTCTCAGACACAGTCGAGTGAGTGGAAGTTGTCAGAGTTACAGTACAAAATCTATCAAACATACACTGCACACATTCGTATCATTATGGCGTAACTAGTCAAACATAAAGACTCCATGTTGATCCCATCAGGTCCTTATTTAGACATAACATTATGCTATTACGATTTACAAGTCAAGATAAATAGTCCACTGTTTCACAGAAGATTATCTTTAAAACGTCCGTCTCAAACAGATGTGGAGAGTTTTCTTTTTGCTTGTGTATTAGTGCTGTGTAAAGTAAATAGCTCCAGGTTTCTAAAATAATGAGACTAAAATTCCCGCTCGAACACGTTAACGTGGGATGAAATGTACAACATGTACAAGTTTAAAAGAAGGTGTGATGATACGAACTTCAACCACCACCGTCTGATCGCACGTCCGGTGCCGGTACAAGTCAACACATCTGACTTTATCACTGTCAAAACATTTTTGTCCTGTGTTGGTGACATCACGCGAATCAACGGCGTCTGAAGGCGCGAGATATTCTCCAAGCGTTGGGCTCCTCGTAGCGGTTGTACAGAGGCTCGAGCCGCTGTTGTTTCTTCTGCTTGCTGAGGCGCGTGGGGTCGGACACTTTGAAGAAGGCGGGCGAAAACTCCACCAGCCAGCGAGGGTCGATGGTCGTCACCTCCCGCATGTACTCCTTGGTGGTCAGCACCAACTCGTGGTACACAACCCTGAAGATAAGAGAGGCACAAGGCTGGTTTTAGATTTGGGAATTAAGGGGACAGTTTGGAAGACAAATAACACACACACACAGCACGGTGCAAAGTCGTGGCTCAGCCTTCCTCTGGTCACCAAAGTCAAGACTCACCATTAGCATGTTAACTAAAGCCTAGTTCACATTACACAATTGCCACTTGCCAGGTCCACTTATTAGCTGCGACTTTGGGCTTGTTTCTAAAGTGGAGTTGCTTATTTGGGCTTGCTCTCTAAACATCGCCTTCCTCTACATATATCTGTCTAATATATATAGATATTTAAACGCATGATAGTCGCTTCTTTTGGGCTGTTCCATAGCCCTGGTTGCTCGTTTCTCTCCTAAAATCTGGCAACACTGACAAGCTGGCAAGCAACAACAACAAAGGCAATATATACACACTCATACGCGTACACACAAATGTACCTCATATCACCCCACTTGAAAAAATCCAAACTATCCCTCTAACTATCATAATAAAAGCACATTTATTCCTCGTCTGACTGATGACAGGTTGAACAGAGGTGTCGTACCACTCAGGCTGGCGGTTGAACAGAGCACTGGAGGGGTGGATGTACACGACTTGCTGGTCGATCAGGGTGCGGTAGCCCTCCTGAGGATCCTTCTTGGCTGCGTTCCTGAAGAAGCCACTGCAGATGGCTTTCTGGACTCGTACCGTGGCTTTGCCACAAGACACCACGTCCAGTTTATGTCTGAAGAGAAGAGAGCATGTTGGAGATTCATGAGAAACAAGAGAGATATTACAGTTTCAGATTGGTTGGTTGCATGTGTTGTGGCAGGGCTGTAAAGAGCAACATATGTCATCTGGACTCGTCTCTGTACTTGTTTTATTAGATCTTAGTGCAGCGTTTGACACTGTTGACCATGAAATTCTGCTACAGAGACTGGAACACTTAATTGGCCTAAAAGGTTCTGCACTAAGCTGGTTTAAATCTTATTTATCTGATCGTTTTCAATTTGTTGACGTTCACAATGAATCATCCGTACGTACTAAAGTTTGTTTTGGAGTTCCGCAAGGTTCTGTGCTTGGACCAATCCTATTTATTCTATATATGCTTCCTTTAGGCAACATCATTAGAAATCACTCTATAAATTTCCATTGTTATGCGGATGATACACAGCTGTATTTATCGATGAAGCAGAAAAAGTGATCAATTAACTAAACTTCATAATTGTCTTAAAGACATAAAAACTTGGATGAGCACCAATTTCCTGATGTTAAATTCAGACAAAACTGAAGTTATTGTTTTGGCCCCAAACAACTCAGAGACTCTTTATCTGATGACATAGTTTCTCTCGATGGCATTGCTCTGGCCTCTAGCACTACCGTAAGAAACCTCGGAGTAACATTTGACCAAGATTTGTCTTTTAATTCTCATTTAAAACAAACCTCACGGACTGCATTTTTTCATCTGCGTAATATTGCAAAAATTAGGCCTATCCTGACCCAAAAAGATGCAGAAAAATTGTCCACGCTTTTGTTACCTCAAGGCTGGATTACTGTAACTCTCTATTATCAGGTAGCTCTAGTAAGTCATTAAAAACTCTCCAGCTAATTCAGAATGCAGCAGCACGAGTACTAACAAGAACTAAGAAACGAGATCATATTTCCCTGTTTTAGCTTCTCTGCACTGGCTCCCTGTAAAATCCAGAATTGAATTTAAAATCCTACTGTTAACTTATAAAGCTCTAAATGGTCAAGCTCCGTCATATCTTAGAGAGCTCATAGTGCCATATTATCCCACCAGAACTCTGCGCTCTGAGAACGCAGGGTTACTCGTGGTCCCTAAAGTCTCCAAAAGTAGATCAGGAGCCAGAGCCTTCAGCTATCAGGCTCCTCTCCTGTGGAATCATCTTCCTGTTACGGTCCGGGAGGCAGACAACCGTCTCCACATTTAAGGCTAGACTTAAGACTTTCCTCTTTGATAAAGCTTATAGTTAAGGCTGGCTCAGGCTTGCCCTGTACCAGCCCCTAGTTAGCTGACTTAGGCCTAGTCTGCCGGAGGACACCTATAATGCACCGGGCACCTTCTCTCTCTCTCTCTCTCTCTCTCTCTCTCTCTCTCTCTCTCTCTCTCTCTCGCTCTCTCTCTCTCTCTCGCTCTCTCTCGCTCGCTCTCTCTCGCTCTCTCTCGCGTATCCTATTACTGTATCTTGTTTACTCGGCCATTCTGGATGTCACTAACTCGGCTTCTTCTCCGGAGCCTTTGTGCTCCACTGTCTCTCAGGTTAACTCGTATTGCAGCGGTGCCTCGATAGTGTGACGTGTGTGGTTGTGCTGCTGCCGTGGTCCTGCCAGATGCCTCCTGCTGCTGCTGCTGCCATCATTAGTCATACTTCTACTGTTATTATACACATATGATTATTATCATACATGTATACTGCCAGATACTAATATACTTTCAACATATTGTACCACAGTAGCCAGAACTATAACGACAATATTATTACTTTCATGAATGTTGTTGTAAGCTACTGTCATTATCGAGGATGTCATACAGATTATTGTATTGTGTCATACAGATTACTGTTAATTTGTTATGGTGATCTGTTCTGTACGACATCTATTGCACGTCTGTCCGTCCTGGAAGAGGGATCCCTCCTCAGTTGCTCTTCCTGAGGTTTCTACCATTTTTTTCCCCCGGTAAAGGGTTTTTTTGGGGAGTTTTTCCTTATCCGCTGTGAGGGTCCAAAGGACAGAGGGATGTCGTATGCTGTAAAGCCCTGTGAGGCAAATTGTATTTGTGATATTGGGCTTTATAAATAAAATTGATTGATTGATTGATTGACTGTGCTGTGCAAGAAGTAAAATATTACATTTTAAAGATAATGGAAACAACTTTTTAAACTCCCCAAAACACAGACTTTAAACTATTTCGAACTACTGATATTTATATACATGTGCTACAATTTTGTGGCCCGTGCTACAAAACTTTCAGCCATCTCAGCTTTAGTGCTATATGCAAAAAAGGTAACGTACAGCCCTCAGAATTGACACTCCTACCTGTCCATGATACCCAGCATCTGTTTGCGGATGTCCTGAGCTCTGCGCAGGGAGCGGGCCTGGATGAAGTTCTCGTAGCACCAGGGGTTGGAGAACTTGTTGTTCTTCCAGGAGTTGTAGACGGCCAGCAGCGTCAGGTGGTCTCCCTCAGGCTGGTGAAACTTTGCCTTCTTCTGGTCGGCCAGGGCCTGCTTGTCCTTTAACACGAGGAGGAAAAGAA
This sequence comes from Epinephelus cyanopodus, assembly GCA_026686955.1. Taxonomy (NCBI): domain Eukaryota; kingdom Metazoa; phylum Chordata; class Actinopteri; order Perciformes; family Serranidae; genus Epinephelus; species Epinephelus cyanopodus. Next base: position 5,979,194 of record CM048933.1, on the reverse strand, counting down.
ATCAAGGAATGAGAACAAAAATGAATCATCAAGGCACAGAATGACCGGATCTTCACACTGGAGAAAAGAAAGATCAAATGATGAGTGGGAAAACTTTTACAAGATGATAAAAAAGTTTTGGGCGTACCTTCGGCCTGTAGAAAACGTTCTGCACAGACAGCATTGACACAATAGTGAGCATCTCTTCACTGCAGTCCAGATGGACGGACATGATCAACATCTTACACAACATGGGCTCCAGAGGAAACTCAGCCATCTACAGGACGGACACAAAGAGAGGAAACGATAAAAATAACTGGAGCAATGCTAAAACAAAAAAGAGGGAAGTGAAGAGCATGACAGAAAAACAAAGCGACCACACACTGATACATAATTAGGTTAATGAAACTAGGAAGTGCATGAATGTGATGTAATTTATTCTTTTCATCTTCGCAGCAGAGAGAGGTAAAAATATTCCTCACCCTTCTCCCCAGACGAGTGAGTAACCCTTCGTCATCCAGAGCTCCCAGAGTGTAGAGCTGCTCCATGGCTGTGATCAGAGTCTCCATGGGAGGAGCGTCCATGAAGTCGAAAGACAGGAGGTCATTGATGCCCATGGCCTGGTGGAGGAAACAGAAATATAAGAAGAAAGACAATAACATCCGCTTATCCGGGACCAGGTCACGGGGGCAGCAGGCCGAGCAAAGCACCTCAGACGCCCCTCTCCCCAGCACAGCGTGACAGTTTACCTTCAGAGACAGCACAGTGCTGGCCAAGTTGGTTCTCTGGATCTCGGGCACGTTGGTCGTCAGCATCTCGTCTCTGTAGGCTCTCTCAGTGTAGAGTCTGTAACACTTCCCTGGACCTGTGCTGCCGGCTCGGCCCGCCCGCTGCTTGGCCTGGGCCTGAAAGTGAAAACCAACATTTGGAAACAACACTTGCTGAAATATCAGAAAACATTTGGTGTTGCTCGCCTGTAATATCAAGCACATAATAAAAATACAGTACCTGTGAGATGGGAGTCACCACCAGCTGGTCAATGCCGGTCTTTGAATTGTACACTTTCTGCTTGACAAAACCAGGATCCACGACATAGTAGATTCCATCGATGGTCAGAGAAGTCTCTGCAATGTTTGTGGCAATGACCACCTGAGGAGAAAAACATTAAAAGTTAATACACATTTGCTTAAAAATTGCACGTGTTGCAGCTCTTGCTTGTTTCCTTATGATTGAAAGACGACTGTTAGATGTAGGCACCTTTCTGCTGCCTGGCGGTGCAGGGTCAAAGATCCTGGTCTGCATCTCACTGGGCAGGGCCGAGTAAACTGGCAGAATGATCAGTTCAGGAACATCCGGCCCCAGTGACTTCATCCTCTCATACAGGATCTCACAGGCCGTGTCAATCTCTTCCTGTCCAGTCAGAAACACCAGGATGTCACCTGGACAGAGAATAGAGAGACAGATTTTAACGTGGACTGATGTTTGAGTCTGCTGGTGAGAAGAACACGTGTGTTTTAAAGTGTTAAAATCATACCAGGAGGTTCAGTCAAATGAATCTGCATGACTGTGATGAGACTAGCATCCAGGTAGTCTGTCTCAGGCTCTTTGGTGTAAAGAACCTCCACTGGATACGTTCTTCCTGGGATAGTGAAGATGGGAGCTTCGTAGAAATACTGGGAGAACTTCACGGCGTCCAGCGTGGCCGACGTCACAATCAGCTTCATGTCTGTGCGTTTCTGTACAGTCTGAGATAGACAGAAAAACACTCAGCATCTCTTACTTTCCTGCCACATGTGACCCAACCCAAAGCCTCCGCTCATCTCGCCTTACCTTCTTGAGTAGACCGAAGAGAACATCAGTGTGGATCGTTCTCTCGTGAGCTTCGTCCAACATGATGATTGCGTACTGGCCCAATTCAGAGTCGATCAGACACTCTCTCAGCAGCATACCGTCTGTCATGTACTTGATCACCGTCTCAGGGCTGGTGCAGTCCTCAAAACGGATGGTGTAACCCACCTAGAGCAAAAATTATTAACGTTACCCTTCTGGAGATTAGGCTAATATAAATGTTGGGCGTTCAGAACGCTGATCCCTTAAGTGAAAGCCCACCCATGTTTCTTGCACACAACAGTGCAGAGAATAATTAACGTTAGTGACATTATGTTGTATATGACATTGTTGATCCCAGGGTTAACTTTCATAGTGTCCAGTATGACGAATTTTTCTCATCAGTTTTGTTCGACCCTCAGTGGTGAGCTGAGAAAGCAGTGTATTTTCAAATAACGTCACATTAGACATCACTGTTAATTTTTACTTGCCCATTCGTACAACAGTGCGAGGCCCACCACTTGCCCCAACACAGAGTTTACTTGCTTCAGGCTAGTGTTAATGTTAAGCTCTGTATGAAAATGCTTTTGGTGGACATGCAGCACTACCACATAAGAGTAAATCTAGAGATGACGTGCAGGTGTCATCATCATCAACTGGGAAGACAGTAAAGGATGAAGCGCTCACCTCTTGTCCCAGACAGCAACCATACTCCTCAGAGACTCTCTTGGCCACGGACATGGCGGCCACACGACGGGGCTGCGTACAGCCAATCTTCCCCCTGGTGGTGTAACCTGCCTCCGCCAGGTACTGAGTGATCTGTGTGGTCTTACCGGAGCCCGTCTCTCCAATCACAATCAGGATCTGGTTGTCATGAACAGCCTGTGACGGTTAACACAGAGAGCAAATGTTACAAACTGGAGCTTCAGTGGCAGCAATTCCCTCCTCTGCATTTTATTTTTTTTGTAAAGAAAAAACTTAACATGGGTTAAAAAAAAAAAAAGAAAAAGTAATGATACTACAGGCGATGCACTGTGGCATTAATACTGTACTTTTTCTTAGGCCACATTTCTGTAGGGTTGTTTGAGATCATACTTCAGCAGCACCAGAGAAAAGTGAATTAAACAAAATTGAAGAAGTCTGGTCATTTGCATTTAGCAGATGTTTCCATTCACCATGTCTCAAAGCATAAACGTTCTTAAGCATCAACATCTGCTTGTTAAAAGGATAATTACATTTTCAACCAAACCCAATCAGAATCAATTATAAACTCCCATGTCAATTAAACCAAAATCTGTGAAAGGTCTCCCTTTGGGTTTTTGTTTTCAAACTGTGACGAACCTGAATGAGCTGCTCCTTCAGCTTGTAGATGGGCAGGCTCTCCCTCTGCTCCAGGATGGAGAGCTGCGTCTTCTTTCCGTAAGAGGCCTTGTTGCCTCCAAAAGCGTGCTTCTTCCACTCTGGGATGTCATTGGGCATCATGCCAATGCCTCTCATGTTAGCAGCAATCTGCCTCCCATCAACTGTAAAAGGGGAGAAGAAGTGTGCTTGATAATGAAGGACTGTGTTTAACTCTAGGGTTATATCGGATACATCGGCGATTGGCTGAGTCTACCCCCGTTTGATTTTTGGGGGGAGATTTATGTTTTTTTATTTAGCTAATTTAATGATGTGTCTTCTTGAGAATTCAACTCAATAAATAATGAACCAGTAAAGTGCAATTCAAAGTGTGCACCAATAGGAACCAGCAGTTGGAACTGGGACATGTTATGCATGTTCTTGTTGCAATGATTTCCAGTGAGTCTTTCACAAAACGGCTGCAACAGTGAAACGGAAGTTAGAGCATCTTTAGCTTCTGTGCTGAGACATACATCCCAGTGAAATGAAATATTTGAGCCGTGTACAGTTACAAGAGGGATTTAAATCAAGTCTTTTGTATTTGAACTGCTAAAACTGCCATCTTGTTTTTACAAGGATTCGTGTATTGCGCTTGAACTACCACTAGATAGACGAACCGCACTGAGGGGGCAAACGAACTTGAGTTCAATTGGACCAAACCAAACGGAGAAGGTGCATGTGCTGCAAACTTCTGCGAATATATTGGCAACTGATGGCTGTTAGCTGACACTTGCCAGTTGGAAATTCTAACATATCGCCCAACAGTATTTACCACTTCAATTAAAATCTCATCACATCAGTAGCTACGTCACTGCCAGATCTGCACAGTTATGGCAGGATAAAGCCCGCCCTTGGAAACTGTCTCGACCACCTGGGGCCATGGATGGGATACAAACACACTGAACCATAGCTAGACTATTCCATCCGGCCAGATACAGGGCTGCAGGAAGCCAGATAACCATCTCCAGTTCTGGCAAGCCTGAGGGGGGCTGCCTGCCATCATGGAACAAGTCTCATGTCTGACTCAGACTGCGCTGTGGTTTTGATAAAGAGAAGCAAACATGCAGATTGTATTCCAAAATGGATTCAGATATTTAAAGCTTAACTGCCAAAAGCAAAGATAAAACTCAAATACAGGTTTAAATCAAATCTGAAGACAGAGGATAAGATGATCAGTATGCAAATTTCTAGCTGGCAGATGTTTTTTATTGCATACACAGGGATTTGATAAATTGTACTTCAGCGTCAACATCTGTGACTTAGAAATTACTTAATGAGCACATCTAATGGATTTCTTACCGTCTGGCAGCGGGTCGACCCAGTGTTTATTCAGCCCCATGGGGATAGAGTCCATCTCTGCCTCTCGAGCAGCCTGCTTCAGCTCTCGTCTCTCCTTAGCCAGAGCGCTCTGCATCATGGCTGCTTGAGACAGAGAGCCATCTGGATTCTGCGGGCAGAGGGAAACACAGGGCAGTTCTGCTTAAGTGTGTATTTTATTACGCTATGGATGCTCTGCATATGTACACCCACCGCAAATGTGTGCAAAACAGCTCCTAAGTCAATTAGATAAACATTTTTTTTTTCCAGACTGGAATATCATCCCCAAATCATGAGTTGACGCCGACAGATCAGATGACGTCTGACATTTAAGCCTTGTTTCCACCAAACACTTACCAACAGTAACCCTTCAGACATGGTATCTAGACCCTAGTGTCCCTCACAAGAGGGACACCAGATGGGAGAGTGTGTATGATTTTGAAGAGGGAGCAACAGTGTAGTTAAGAGGCACCGAAAAGGTACGAATTCTTTTTCACATTTGGCCATTTTATTTTAGAATATAATGTAAAAAGCAAGAGATTAAGGTAACTAGTGCCAGCGCTCTCTCTTAAATCAAAACTCAACATGTTCCTCTTACTGCTCCCCCTGGAGGCTTGGACAATGTCTGATGTGTTGACTAGATTTGTAGTGTTTTTCTGTTGCACTTGTTTTTGGGCTTTGCGTTTTTCTGACTTTGCATTGTTTCTGTATTTGCAGCATGTCTGGCGTCAATTTGTTTTGGCTTTCTGCAGCACATTTTTTGATTTGCAGCACGTTTCCATCGTATTTTGGGGGGAATTTTCCATCTTGTGTTTGAGATGGCATTACTTTAGAAGCTGCAGCACGTTTCTCCTGATGAAAACGTTTTGTCTGCTGTAGCACATTTGCTCCTGTCACCGGACTCCTCTGTGCATTTAGCAGGACATGTGACAATACGTTCAGACATAATACCGTACCTTGACAATCTTGACAGGGCTCATGTCCATGCTTTGTTTGGTGTGTCCCCTCAGGAACGGGGGCTCCTCTTCAACCAGCTCGATTTCCAAATCTTCATCTGAATGAACAAAAGAACAAAATCAATCAGCAAGCAGTCCACTCCAGGTCATATTCTATAAAGCAAGACACAAGACTGAGAGTCTGCAGCCATGATAACATCCCTAAAAATCAGTATTTCCTTAAGATGTTGTAAAGGACAACTCTTTAATCTCTCAGTGTTTGCCCTTAGCTACTTCAGTATTACCTTAGGTGTTGCTAGAAGGTCCTTAGTAATTATTTCCCCCAGGACATGTTAAGCAACTTGTGCTAGTCTCTTAAAAGTTAAATTAACTGTGGAGCATAAGACACCAGCTGAATTAGTGGTTAATGAAGAGGAGAAGGTACCAAGACACATTTTTCAGGAAAGGAAAAACCCACTGGACACTGGGAGCAATGTGCAGCTCGTTAGACAGTACAGATATTTCCTTATTTCATTTTCCCATTACTTCATCATTCACAGCAAGACTTCTCGCATTGATTTTGTCCGTTACTTCTTGCCACATCTGCTTGTGCGTTCTTGTTATGGCTGGGGTGAATTTACTTTTGGATTATGTGCTCATGTTTTTCATATTCTTGAGTCTACATGTTTCTGTCCAGTTTGGCTTTCTTCTTCTTTTTGTATTCTGTTTGTTGTCCACTTTGGAGAAGCTTGCCAACACTGACAATAGAGCTGTCAAGTAACATTAAAGGATGATGATGATGTGAGTGAAGCGTAGCCATGGCAACTGAAGCGCACATGTGCTGGATTATGACAGAAACTACCGTGAAAGCCTTGGTCTTAACACTTCATGCAATGCTCCCAAGTGAACCTCAAAGCTTCGGTAAATATTTTGCATAAGGGACATGGAAGCTGATGTTTACAAGGTATAATGTTCACCTACTAACTTTTGCTAATTAGCAATAGACAGGAAAAGCAGCCGAGGTTGATGGGAATATGAGTAGTTTTGCTGGGCGGTAAGGCCTAAAATCAATATCATGGTATTGTTTTGGGGGAGGGTGTGGTGATGGTATGATATCACAGTATCGTCTTCTCTCTTTTTTTTTTTTTTTACACATTAAATAAAACAATTTAAAAAGCCATACAAGTCTAGGATGGAAACTATTTATCGTCAGAAGTAAAACAGTACCACGGTTCATGTTTACTGCGGTAAGTTACCGTCACCGCGAATACCGCCCAGCCCTAGTCGAAACCCAAAACTCTTACATGTTGGTATTGCTACATTTATAGTAAAGGAATCACCAAAGTTATTCTAATTCATCCCCGGGGTAATATAAATGTCTGCTCCACATTTCATGGAAATCCATCCATTAGTTTTGGATATATTTCAGTCTGAACCAATTTGTTGGAGAGACGAGGCAGCAAAAAGGTCACATAGTAAGTTTATATGTGAATGTATTTGCTGATTCAAATATTTAGAGAGAATTAAACTGTGATGATAATTATTTCTATTAGCACTTTTTTTGTTTTATAACTTTAAACACGCTTTAACTGTGTTTTCTGAAGACATGGGAAACCCTGCATGTGTGTGTAAAGTACTGTTTTATTTAACTGGTTCTGTGATGGGTGGAAAATAATTTCTTACCTTCTTCATCATCAACTTTAGGAAGAATCCCTGTCTCATCATCAAAATCGGGGAACTCTTCTTTGGACAAGACGTTGGCAGCAATCATCTGAGGGCGGACACAGAGCGTCAGCATGTGAGAAAATAAGCCCACAGAAGGGATTCAGTGTTTTCCTCAGAGATTTAAGCAGCTTCTTCAACCATAACTCTGCAGGAATCCAAACTGTGCAGACTGACCTGTTTGATCTCCCACTTCTCTGGGTCAGAGATTTTGGTGAGCCTCTTGCGCTCCAAGGTGTCGTCCTGCTCCAGCTCAGGAGCGTGGCCCAGGTTCAGGTTGCTCGGCCTGTCGGGGTTCCTCATGGAGATCTCCTCTCCTCCGTCCGGGCCTACGTTCCTCCTCCTGTTGGGGTTCAGGTCTTCTCCGGTCTCCTGATCCACATCCTGGCAAAGAGAGAAGGGAAAAATTAAACGGTTTACATGCTGACAATTCAGGGGATAACAGTTTACCCTGAGAGGAGATCCCATGACGATAAAGAGTATATACTCTCCAAATATCTCGTGGGAAATTCAGAGCAGCTTAATCACTAATTTAGTTGATAATGACTCACTGGCTTGAACAATTACCTGCGCTGATATAACGGGAACACCAGGTTAAATTGAAAACACACAAACACACACATACAATTTAAAATCAATTAAGCACAAATGCTGCTGCCAAGACCTTAATTTTCCAACCTAAGACACTCACACACACAAATCAATTAATTAAATCTAATTTAGATTACCTTCACAGAAACAAGTTGATAAAGTTGTTGTTTGCTCTTCTTACCTTCATACTGAGGCTGGTCTTAGAGCCCGTGAATGAGAGCACCTTGATCTTCACTCTTTGGCCTTTGCTGACGACATCTGCGACGTTGGCCACACGGCCCTCCCTACGCAGCTCGGAAATGTGGACCAAACCCTCCCATCGTTTCCTGCATACAGAGAACAACAACATGGATGACTTCAGCTGCAGAATAACACACTGAAAAATGCAGCTCCTTCTTGGTAACTTGTGTTCCATGTTTACACCACTAAAGTTGGGTACCGCTCACATTTGAACCGCTACGGGTACCTGCAAATATTTCATTTTTGAACAAGCTGAACAAGGTGACACTGTATACTTAAATGCAATTCTGCTCCTCCATTCTTTTATAATTACAGAGAGCTCAACCTCTGTCTCTGTCTGTCCGCTCGTCTAGCTTTGATAGCAGGCTGTTACTAAACTTATATAGAAAAGAAAATAGACCAGGCATGAAAACTATTGCAGCAGAGTGACACTGCAGCGATAGTTTTGGCTTGCTGGGAAGTGACAGAGCAGTCGCAGAGCTCCACGGCTGGCTTCCCAGCTTCAGGGTGCTTCTGCGTCCTGGCTGAAAATGAACCCAGCGGCTGTGCGGAGCTCCGTTACTGGCCCTGGAGCTCTGCGACTGGCTCCAGGGATTCGCAGAGCTTTGCTGCACTTCCATCTCTTGTCTAAACCGAGCATTGTCACTCAGGTACCGACATTTGGCACAAATGGATTTAACATGAATCAGTACTTGTACGAGTTCTGCACCCAGCCCTATTCAACCCAATTCAATTTACAGACTTGATGTTTCTGACTAGGACAAAAAGACAGCATTTAATTAGTAAGCATCTTTTCCCATCATCACACTGCTACAAGTCACCTCTCACAAGCTTTCAGATTAAGTTGACATACATTGATGTTGCATAATCGCACCAACTGCGGCTTGATTCATATCTGCTCTCTGCAGTGGCCTCTCTCTGTACTGAACCAGACTGAGAAATCGTTTTCAACATTATTCACTTAGACAAAAAAAACATGGCCCAAGTTATAAAATACCAAACTTTCCTTTTAATACTGACCTTAACCCCTCCAGCTGAACAAAGCATCCAAACTGCATGATACTGGTGACTTTGCCGTTGTAGATGTCACCAACAGAAGGTTCCTCTGGTGGCGGGCGGTCCACATGTTTGTCTTTCCAGCGGTCAGAGTCTCTGTCTTGGTCTTTTCTAGGACTTGGGGAGCGTTCAGACCAGCGAGAGGATTTGTCCCTTCTTTTACCACGATCCCTGTCTCTATCTCTATCTCTGTCTCTGTCTCCATCTCTGTGTCGATCGCGGTCTCTGGAGCGAGACCTGGACCTGGAGCGAGAACGATGCCGTCTCTTCCTGTCCTTCTCCCGATCTCTGTCTCTGTCTCGGTCTCGATCTCTGTGTCTGTCTCTTTCTCTGCTTCTGCTGCGACTATGGCTGTGGCGTCTGCTCTTCTCCGACCTACGAGAGTGTGACAAGTACAGTCAAGTAAATATCACAAGCAAATGTTCACACATGTAGTAAAAAAAGTTGAACTGACACAATAAACTTAACAGTAGCAGTGCATAGATGCTGGTTGTGGTACAAAGAAAACAACGCTTACATGTAAAATTTCTATTTCAGGATCGCAAATAAAAATGTGACAGCATCTTAGTCGTCTTACCTGCTCTTGCTGCTTTTGGAGTCTGTTCCACTCACACTGGGCATAAACATCTCCAGCTCTTTCATGGCATCAGCTGCTACTTTCACATCATCTTCATCTAGTAGCCTCTGAGATCAAATCAAACAAACAAAACAATTACCATCACAGCACTTCTCTACTGCTTTGTGCTGCTGGCACGTTGGTGCCCACAGGTGCATCACTCCCATTTTATTCTGACTCCCATTAAAAACAGCTCTCCTCAACATCACTCTGCTTTATTCACCGAACATTTTAAGCCATCTCAGCTTCATGAGTGTGGCATCACAAGTTGTTTCCTGTTACCTTATGTACACATCATATATCAGCGTAGACACTAGCAGGACAATATTCCTGCTCATCTAATTGAGGCACACAGTACAAGGCGTAATCAAGAGCACAGTGGTGGTAAATCAGCAAGCATTTTGTGTCCAAAGGCAGGCATCTCACCCAGCAGCTGAGGAATCACTTATCACAGATTGTCAGTGGGTGTGTTTCGAGCAGGCACCAATCATAGACAATCAAATTAAGTCCTCTCATCCCATTTAACCCCAGGCAGCAGTAGTTAAAATTGACAAAGTGATTAGGAGGAGGAAAGTCAAGGCCAGATTCTCCCGTGAGAAAACTGCTTGTGCAGGATGTGAAGTGATGCGACGTGCAAATTCACAGCAGTTCAAAATGACTATACCCCACAGCAGGTAAACGTTACACATGGTCTCTTTTAATGTTTAAATGTACAGCATCTAATTTTCTGTCTCTGGGGATTTCTCAATTAAAAAAAAAAAACAAAAAACACTGAGCAATGCTGTAACTGCAGTCAGTTTCTCCGAGTTAGAATTCCTTCTGTTTTCACTGTTCAGGAGGTTTAACAGCAGAATTACCTGCAGAGGTCTCTCCCTCTCAAAGAATGATGTACAACAAAAAATACTGGACAATTTCTACAATCATGCTTCCATTTCACCAACTGCATCGCCCATTTTCCTGTCTCCAAAAAGGTTCATAAGCATGGATCAACGTTTCTTCCATTTAGTCTGTTTTTATAGATCATAACTTTTGCGTGGGAAGTGGCATAAGCCTCTTTCAGGTCTCATTTTGTGTGTATGCAATGTTTAAAAATGTGAACCCAGGCGAACCAGTAAAAACACTGACTATAGCCCTTTAACATTCAAAATCAGTGTTTCTCCAATGCTGTTTGGCTTGCCGCTGAGTACTCTACCAGCAATGTGGCAATCTGAGATTTCATACTTAAACACAACTCAATAACTCATGTGTGTCCTGTAACTGACTATGCCTCTGGTGTTTGGGGTTTCTGGGAAGTTGTAACACTGAGCATCATGGAGCGATTTGATCTTTTGTGAGAGTCCATAAAGAGACTAGCCCCTTTTACACTGCCAGATTTTCCGTGAATGTTGGGCCGTTTTGCCGGCCAGCTGCGAGCGTTTAGACACACAGAGCCGGATTGGCTACATGTTTTGTTACTTACTCCCGTCTCAAAAAAGGCGCATTCTGTATAAACAATAGTAGGCAGGCGGCATTTTGCTGCACTCCCAGATTTTGTTTTTATACTGCCAATGCTGAAAAAAGACTGATTGGGCTTTCCTGCAAATTTGCACAATTCCTATCTGAAAAGGGCTAAAGATATAGGATGGAACCCTTAAAATGTAAGACATAAATGTTAAATGCTCTGCCTCTGGAATAAACTTGTGAAGATGTCTAATCAGAGACTCACTAAAAAGATAAAGAAAGGATGACAGACTTTGTTTGCTGTGTAACATAGTTGAAATAGAGAATAAGGTTAATCTTTTTGTTTTACTGTATTGCATACGAAGACACAAGGGATGTACTTTCCAGGAGTGACCTTCACTAATGTTGTTGGATGACCATGACGTTTTCAGTTATGTTTCAGAAGGAGAACCTTTTTCTGTGGCAGAATTTGTTTGACTGGTCTTGGACAGAAGGTAAAGTATTTGTTCGAGGACTTATCAGCAAGATAACATGTGCTATGGATTCATCATCACTGCAACAATATTGTAATGGCGTCTTGCAAACTAATGAGGGTTGGGCACATGTTTGTGTTCATGACACAAAATAAAGTGAAAATGAAATAGATACCGAAACAGGGAGTTAAAGCCATGTACCTTTGGTGCTGGATCGTTTGCTCTACACAGTGCAGGAAACATTTCCTTCAGCTTCTCCTTTTCTGACTTTGGCTTGACCAAAGCCTCAGAGGCTGAAAGTGGACAGTTATTCATTAATTGTAGTTTAATGACATGAATGTGTACACACCACTGGCTTTGTACAAGGGAACTACAGACATGACAGCAGCAATACAGACAACACACAAGCATGTCTCTTATGGTAAGAGATGCTTTTGGCCCTGAGACCAACCGAAGCATTACCAAATCATATGTTTAACAATTACAATGCTATTATAAAACGTCACCCTGTGTGGCAGAGAAACTATTACCTACACTGAATATTTGATGATGTTTTTTGTAGTGGCCAATAAAATATAATGGCTAATATATTAACGTCGCTTATGTGGGATTGTGGCTGTTAACAGTATGTTTAATAGCAGTATATTAGTGCTTTGGCAGATCAATAGTTACAATAACTTACCTTTACTCGTAGATGCCTTGGACGGAGGTCGCATAGTCTGAATGAGTCTGAGTAAATTACTGATGAGAGAATCCTGAAATGAAAACACATCAGTTAGCAAGTGCTGTTAGCTGGCTGTTTACGTTAGCTAGCTACATTAGCTTATAACTAATGATGGAGTGTTTAGCGCTGAACTTACCGTGAATTCGGCTCCATTTTGGAGCAGAAGCGCTTTGAATCCATCAAATGTCGGTTGTTTTTCAGCGAGGTTGATGACAAATTCAGCTGTGAAACAATAAAACGACAAATTACTAGCGAAAAGGACACTGGAGCAAAGTTAGCTAACTCCTGCTAGCTTATTTTACGTTGGAAAAACGCTGCAAAGTATCGCAAGTATCGCAATATTAAGATGCTTCTGCTTGTAACGTTATTTAAAGTATATAATCTAGATGGGAAACTGGCAGATTACAGTGTTAACAGGCAACTCTGTGGCTCGCTAACAACAGTTAGCTAGTTAGCATACGCTAGCTAGTTAGCCGGGATTCTTCGTTTAGAGCGGCTGTTCTCGGCCTCAGATCACTCACCTAAATCTTTGTCACTTATTCCCAGATGGTTGTCGAGCTCCGTGCAAACCTTGGACACCAGAGACAAATATTCAAGCTGCGAGAGCTCGTCAACTCCAATGTCTGCCATTCTCCACGAGTTCTGTGTTGTTCAGAGAACGGACACGACGGTAGACATGTTGGATGTGGGCAACTTCAACTTCCGCGTTACGTCAAGTACGTGCGTGTGGACGGTCTTGCCCAAAGACGGCGCAAGATGGCGCTAAAATGACTAACTATGAGTGTATAATGGCATCACAGCTGGTGCCTGCACATGTAGGTGTTTACAATAAAATATTAATTTATTATTTATGTTAACACGGAAAAATGTGTATATTATGAAATTAAAAACTGAGGTATATCAGTTTAACCCAAAGTGAAATGAAGACAAACCTTGTGTATCATCTCCTTAGGGACGGTTCTTTACTTATCAGGGGTGTGTGGGGTGTGGCTTTTTTGTTTGTTTGTTTGTTTGTTTTCTCCCCAAAGCTACAAATATTTTTACTCGACCCTCCCTGACGCTCCATGACCCTCGCTTAATCATAAATTAGTTATTCGATTTTAAAACGTACCCTTTGACTTAAAAGTTAAAAGTTGAAGACAAAAACCCTGGAGTTGAAATTGAGTTGAATTGTTTTTGTTTTTCAAACAAATTTTAAATAAGATGTAGAATAAAGTGATTTTTTTTCTGACCCAAATGTCCATCGCACATGATGTGTCCACGGATGGTCGTAAATTTGATAATCCTACAATTAATTCTGTTTTAACAGTTTTTTAAAGAAAAGAAAACATACCTCCCAAACCTGTCCTCAGGTTTCGAGGGCATGTTTTCTTTAACAAGTGGTGGTAAAATAAATACAAAATACAACCATTTAACTTTGTGTGCCCCTCCCGTACGCCGAAATGAAAAACATATGTCCCTCCCTGGTGCTTCAAAATAATTTGACATGCCTCCCCCTTCATGTATCACCCCGATCCCGCCATAAATAACACATTATTATGCTCCTTGTCCTTAATTTCGTCATATGTGGGTTGCGCAAAAGTTTGATGTAGATTTTTTGCAGGTTTTGGCAATGTTATGATTGTCTGCAACATCTTACGCAACTGTGTTCAAAAACATTCCCAACTTTAATGGTTTATGTTTTATGTTCTGTGTGCCTACAGCTCCAGCTTTAGCCCCTGGGATGCAAAGCCAGAGCTACATAATGTCTAGCGTAGCCTTGTTTCCTGAATAATTTGTTACAGTGCAATGAAGAATTTATCATCACTGATGGGTTTAAGATATTTAGACGCAGGAAAAAGTGTGTTGCGCATTCCATTTTTTTCTCAGATGGGACCGATGTGAAATACAAATAAGTCATAAGTATGTGGACAGGTGTGGTGCGGTGCTGATTTTCATAGTTTGGGCAAGTTCCAGTTCTGCAGGATCTTCATGCTGCAATCATATTTTACACCACAGTGTGCCTCTGACTCTGTGGCAACTTTTAGGGAAGGTCCTGTTTCAGCATGACAGTGCACAAATGCACAAAACAAGATCCATAAAGAATGTTTTTCCAGCTTGAGTGGCTGCACAGAACCCTGACCTCAACCCCCTTTGGGATGAACTGTACCCCAAATGTTCCCAATTCACTAATCCCTGCAACCAGGCTCTGAAATCTTCCCAGAAGCACCATATTGTACTCACGCCCATGGTTTTGGAATTAAATGTTCAGCACTCTGGCTGTGATTTCAAGGAGTCCACATACTTTTGGCCATGCAGTGTATATCAAACTCTTACTTAGGAGTCACAAGAAACAACGTGTTGAGAAAAAAAACTGAATTATTGAGACATATGAACTCCACTGTGCACAGTTTACAGCAATGAATCACCCCATGTAATCTGGAGCACTTAGCTCAGGCTTCCACTACAACTTTATCTCTGTTTCTATCTTCGCCAGTACACAAAGTGTCACTGCGTATAGTCTTGATTAATGGTTTTGCGTTCACTAACAGGTTTTTGACTCATGGATACTTGGAAGTGTTTTACAGTGGGAGAAGTGTGCAGCAGTAAATCAGGACTGCATGTTATACCCCTTTATATGTGCTGTCAGGGTCATCGCAATGAATTGAATCAGGTGCATGTTGTTTGTGTCGGGAGTACATGCTGATGTGCAGGACATGGGAGACATCCTTCCCTCCCTTGTCCTCAGATAACCTTCCATATACCTCCCAGCACATCCTCATCTCAATGATCTAATCACACGGAGCCTCCGACACGCACTGTCCTCTGTTTGTTTACTCGACATATTTCCCTCTGTCGGAGTCTAGTTGGCACTCTCCTCTCAGACCCCCTACCTCTAATCTCCTTTTCAAATTTAATCCTCATTACCAAGCCATAAACATGCCACTTATTTACTGTAACAGGCTACTGCTTAATTCCTGATCTAGAAACCTTTAATAAATTCTTGCATGACTTCATGCTCACCCTGATATTCTATCATTTTAAGAAGGAGTTAACCAATGAGATTATGTCTGCATGTGTCTTGCCACAGCATGTTACACCAGATAAGCGCTGAACCTCTGCAATCTTTGGTAATTATTTTTGCTTCACTTGTCATTTCTCGCATTCCCACTCCTGCATCTTTAAAAAGCATACATTTTACATTTTTATGTCTTCCTATGTTGACTCAGGCAGTGGTGGATTCGGGGAAGCTTCCATCCCAGGAGGTCACTTTGCTCAGAAGTCCCACACGATCTCGTCCAAGTCGATGCATTTTTCATTTTCCAAGTGTTCTCCCCCCTTGTCCTGTCAAAAATACAATCTGGTGTTTATTTAGCTGTTGGATGTTTGGGCACTGTCTTCATAAAGAAAATATATTCCGACTATAATTCTTAAACTTTAGTGTTAATAAACCTCAAATTTATGCAGTTGTTTTGTGGCCAAGGCTCATATAAAAGTACTGCTAAAAGTTCAGAGCATATACACAACATGGCTAAAGAATGTAGATGCTTAAAGTCCCCCTCGAGAAACCTTTTGAAGTACGCAAAAATACTCTGCTCTAGTTAATATTTTGTTTTAACACATAGAAAGTTTGAAAAATAAACTCTGAAAAGGAGCCGGGAGCAGATCAAATTCTGGATCTGGCCTCCGCCTTGCCGACTACCACTGCTTGTGCTAGTTTATGCTTTTGCATCTAGATGGCTGACGTTAGCATTTGAGGAAAAATCGGAGAGATTTAGACTCAGATCAAGAGTCTTTTGCACCAAAATCGGTGACTAGAATGGTAATTTTAGTAAGCATCTTTTATTAATTCGTTTCTCAGCTTGTTAGCTTGTAGGCTAACTGGCAGTGGCTGACACAGCGTTAGAATTTAGCCTCTTTTACACTGTCTCTTTAAGGTGAAAATTTCACGCCATTATGCCACCACGCTGCCCTGTATAAAAAGGTAGGGTATGGGTTATTTAAAAAGTAGCTGTTAGCAGTTAGCAGCTAACTCAAAGAAGAAGAGCAGTGGCAGAACACATTCAACACACACAACTGGGGAGACAGGGAGGCCCAGGAGCTCCTTACCCTTATGTTTTCACGCTGTTCCATATAAAATGTACAAGTTGATTGTTTCACCTTTAAGGCAGCATCAAAGGTAGTAAAAGCCCCGAAAAGACATCTGTACAAAAGCAACAGTCAGCAGGACTGGACGGGTGTGATGTTTTCACGACATGTTTTGTGTGCCACCCACCGTGGGAGATTTAAAAAATAGATGTTAGCAGTTAGCAGCTAACTCAAAGAAGAAGAACAGCGCCAGAAAATGTTCGCAAATCGGGGAGACAGTGAGATCTATTAGCTCCTTACCCCTATGTCACCAGGCCGTCCTGTATAAAAGGTACAATCACGGAATGGGGGGAGAAAGTTGTCTCGCCTTAAAGCCGGCATCGGAGGTAGTAACAGCCCCAAAACAATGTCAGTATAAACGGGAGAGCCAGCAGGACGGGATAATGGGTGGCACCGGTGGGATGCTTTGATGACGTTTTATGCATGCGACTCACAGCAGGAGATTAGCTGTTAGCAGCTAACATAAAGAAAAAGAACTGAAAATGTCCGCAAATTGGGAAAACAACAAGGTCTGGGAGCCCCTTACTATCCAAGCAGAGGACGAGATCAGCCGCCATATAACAAGAAAGGTAAATTATTGTTTTTGCCATTTATGCAATTGTTATTTATAAAGAGCTGCAGTCACATATGTTTTTATGTCACACTACAGGGCGATGCTGTTGTGTTACACGTCAAGCCAGTCATGCCTCTTTTGATTCCGCAATTCCGCATGCTGTCTAAATTCACACACTGCGGCAGAATGATGCCGCCATTGCTTGATTGTGTAAAAATTCAAAGGTGGCACAAAGACGGGACGTCGTAGCGGCCCTGTAGCGTAACATCGGTGAAAAAAGGGCTATAATGTAAAATACACAACATCAACTACGGTGGGTTTTTGGTAGATAGTTGAAGGAAGCTCTGGGGTCTTGTTTGAATCCAAAAACTACACACTGCCATGTTAACTGTCAAAACTTTCTCAAAGCTGATGCTGACTCTGCTCTTTGTCCTGACAGGTCCGCTCTGCACCGGGGGTTTCAGGTTCCTTAATGTCAAAGTCTGTTCCACTGTCAATATGTGTTTCCCATATTAGACGGCAGTTGGCTTTTGTATTAGTGACGCTCCTAATAAAGCTTCTCTGGCCTAAATTCGGATCTCAGATCATCGCCCCTTGAGTAGAGGAATATAAAAACACCGCTGCAATGACAAATTCTGCACAGATCCAATTCATTATGGTCAAGGCCAGGCTTTTTAGGAAACATAAACATAGGAAACTTTTTTTTGAATGGAGGGGGAGTGTAAACATTACACTCGTGTGATTGTTGAGCATCTCATTGAAAAACCACGGGCAGTAATCAGGCTCCACTTTCCACCAGATGTTTGAACCAGGCTGGAGGGATTTGCTCCCATTCAGCCACAAGAGCATTAGCGGGGTCCAACAGTGATGTTGGGTGATTAGGCCTGGCTCGCTGTTGGTATTCCAGTCCATCCCAAAGGTAATGGATGGGGTTGAAGTCAGGACTCTGTGTAGGTCAGGCGAGTTCTTCCACACCAAGGTGGGAAAAAAAACATTTCACTGTGGGCCTGGCTTTGTGTTTCGGGTACAATGCATGCGTCTACTGTTGCAGTGGTGATACCAGCAGGTGAAATCCAACGCTCAACTATACCTACGTCTTAGACACCTACAGCGGGACTCCGTTAACCCCTTGCTGCAGCTACAGATCCAGCTGCAGAGATGCTAGTGCAGTAGGTGTATTTTTGAGCACTGGAGAGAGCCAAGCGAACTGTTTTCGGCCTTTATGCTAAGCTACACCAAACTCTGGCACTAGCTCCATTTGTATTCCCAGAAATGCTGAAGTATTCTCTCAAGAATTCCCCTAACTGGAACTAAGAGGGCCGGCCCAAACCCTGAAAAACAGTCCAGTGGTGTCCATATACTTTTGGCCATATTTGGAAGCAGACAAAATGTCCATTTAAAACAACACTGGGTAATCAACACCGTCAGAACCCTGATGTTGAAACAGGTGGCACCACGCTGCTACATTAGATTAGGCCTTTTAAGATTCATACAGAATCTATTTATTTTCTCTCCCTTTCACATTTACTCACGTTGCTACGGATCGAGCCAATGTTTATGAAAAACTTTCCTCAAACCCTCCCCCCCCTCCCTACTTTCCTTTTGCCTCCCCTGAGTGGTGTAGGCTTCCAGGATCATGTGTACATTTTTACCGACGGGGCTGTTTAAGGGCAGTCCTCTCACTGTGCCGTCCTCACCTGACCTGATTTGAGAGGAAGCAGGGAAATGTATGGGCAACGGGGAGGGGAGGGGGAGTGAGCTCACACTTACATAAGAGGCCTCTAATGCATACAGAGCACATGCTACGTGTGCATGGCTGTCCTTGATGTTCCATGGTGATGAAACACAAAGAGGGGGAGACTGTGAGGATTAGACAGACTGAGAAATAGAGATGAGAGGAGGAAAAAGCGGGCTACTGTTGGACCAGATCCATGTAGGATTCTTTAGACGGAGAGAGTGTGTACAAGAGAGTGAAAGAGACAGAGGGTGGGGGGGGGAGGTATTAGTAGGCCGTCCCGTCTCCCCTGGGCCCCACTACTTGGATTTGAATTCTTGTGCTCCACTGTCCTGGTAAACACACATGTTCATGTTAGCGTGAAGTTCTTTTTAGGCACGTTTGTGAGGAATAAAGTACAAACAGAGATGAGAACGAAGCTGCTGGCTCAAATGCATGGACCGTGTTCAGTACACCATGTACTTTGTGTATCTGCGGCTATGTGCATGCGTGGAGCTGAGCACGTGAGGGAAGCCAGGAACAGTGGGTTGGAAGAAAAAGGGTTGTCTGCAAACAGTCCTCCAGATTCAAGCATATACTGAAATTGACAGCACAGCTGGCTGCAATGTTCTCCCGCTGCTGAGTGGAAAATTCCTGCCATGACGGAGCATGAAGTGTGTGTATGTGTGAGGGAGAGCGGAGAGGGGTGTGTGCGCATGACACACACATGAGAGACAGAGAGAGAAAGGAGAGGAGGAGGACGATCTGAGGGGGTGGGGTGGGGGGTGGGGAGGCTGGGCTATCGTCCAAGCAGCTAGCGAGGGATTGGTTGGCGGAAAAGCTGCCTTTGTGAGATCACAGCCCCCACAACAGCTTCCACCCACATGGCGGACTTCATGTGAAAAGATCCACCCTGCCCACACCAAGTTAATAAAAAACAAACCTGTGCTCTTGAGGAAGTGTAACCTTCAAGTGATCCACATCACCTGCCGCACACTGATAGACCCAATAACACACTTCTCTAGATGAGTCAGAGTGGAGTGTGTCCTGCCTCTATGTACTGTACCGAGGTGGAGCATGAATCACAGTTGTCCTTCACAGAAATGCACTTAAAGGGACAGTTCACCCCAAAATCAAAAACACATATTTTCCCCTCTTACCTGTAGTGCTGCTTATCAGTCCAGATTGTTTCGGACTGAGTTGTTGACTGTTCGAGAGATGTTTGCCTTCTCCCCAGTATAACTGAACTAGATGACACTTGGCTCAGAGCACCAAAAACTACATTTGGAAAAACTCAACAACAACAACATCTCTTTCCAGAAATCATGACCTGCTTACTCAAGATAATCCACAAATGTTGCTGTGAGCACTTTCATGTTGCAACTCATGTAGGAACATTTCATTATCTACCGAACTGCACCTGCCAGCCGTATCACAGTGCAGAAGGAAGCGTGCATCTACTGCTAGCTCACATAGCGTCACTGAGCTAGCCAACATTACAGCTCAGCCGAGGAGGAGAGTAGATGCACGCTTCCTTCTGCGCTGTGATACAGTCTGCGAGTGTAGTTCAGTATAAAACAGACATCTCTAAAAATCAGCAACTCACACCAAAACAATCTAGACTGATCAACAGCGCTGCAGGTAAGAGGAAGAATATGTACTTTTGATTTTGGGGTGCACTGTCCTACTAAAGCTAAAACATCAAGTTGTTCCTCGAAAAGCTCACTATGTAGCAAGAATTCTTTATCTTATAAAGCTGCACTAATCAATATTTCTATTCCAACACTGGTTCAAATGCTTCCATGTGATGTAAAAAATGGAGCGCTTTCGTGTTTTTTAGCTCTTTGTTTTTGTTTTGTGGTCGCCAGCTTTACTGATTTGGTTCAGTCTCAAGGCTCTCATGTCAGGCAGCTAGCCCGGCAGGTCAGACAAAATGTGAGTTAGTCTGGAACAGGGGTAGGCAACCTGCGGCTCAGGAGCCACATGCAGCTCTTTAGCTCTTCTCCAGTGGCTCCCCGTGGCTTTGACAAAAAATGATATGGAAATGAATATCTTTTAACATTATATCTTTCATTTCACATTGTTAAAGCCTTAAAGTGGTTCTTGCATTTTCCTGTTCTATAGCCTGAATGCTGAATAAAAAAATGTTTCAAGTTTCAACTATATGTGCGTCATACGTCTACGGTCTGGCACCTTTTCCTAAAATTTGTGTAATCGCAATAGCGGTGGCCACGCTCGAGTCTCCTTAATGACGCTAGCTATTAATTCCAAATCCGAAAAAGAAAATACTTCAAATAAAATGGAAAATGGAGGAAAACATAGAGTTTCATAGTGAGCTGTTTGCTTTCACCACCAACGCTGCAAAGTTAAAGTAACAAATAATCATAAATAGTCCACTGCAGAGCAGCTACGTTTCTGTAAAACATAATAACGAATGCTCATTTAGATCTGTAGGAATGCTGGGTTAATGTAAATTAAATTGGCTGTGTGTCACTATAAGGCATAAATGTCTTGCAGCTCCAAACTGATTTTTTTTTTTTTACATTTTGTTGGCCAAAAATGTTTCTTTTCGTGTAAAGCACAAAGGTGCCATAGTATGTTTTTGTCCTATATAAATAATTTTGTTAATTTTAAAAGTGTTTTCCCACTTTATTTATACTTAACTTTGAATGGTCCAGAACTGATTGTTATATTCTGTACATACTTTCTTTATTATTTTATAAATTTAAATAAAATGAATCATGGGTCAAGAGAATATGTCCTTTTTGTCTACTGTGGCGCACAAACATACTATATACCATGCACAGGCTGGAGACAGGGTCATCTGGCATAATCTATGAAGACATTTGATTTTTTTTTTGTATGTCCTTAATTTACAATTTGCCATTTATTAGTATTGTGGATATATGGTTATGTTTCTGCAGATGCTAGTTAATGTTGTTATACTCCCGGCACATAGTTTTAACAAAGCCGTTTGTCTTCAAAGTCATTAAAAGCTGACGTTTTAATGATGTTTATCATTCGCTCTTTATCATCTGACCACCAGATGGAGATACACTGTCAGACTGGACGTTTCACCCTCAAGTGACCCTTTACAACCCGACGCCTCACCGCAGACCTTTACTCCACATTCTCGTGAAAGCTCTCTCGTGTCACAGGTCAGACTCCAACCCTGAACCTTGTTTGTAAAAGAAACCAGTACCTGAAAACTCCTCAAACACAAATCCCATGGTACATTTTCTGCCTCATAAGGTTTTTGGAAAGACATATTACTGCATCTTTGTACTGTACGAGTTTAAGGTGTCACCGGGGAGCTGATGAGAGGCTTTCCACAATTTGCTGCGCTGCTGGGCTGCTAATCCAAATTGCCCCAACTTGCAGCAAAAGCATGGATCACACACCCATGACATGAGGATTTACAAGGTAGGGGTAATAATGTGGATTTTTTTGCCCCCCTCAGCGTTTCAGTAAAACAGAACAGGCTGGAGCTCACTGTGGGGCGATAACACACCATCAGCACAGAGGGTGTTTTTTTTTTTGGGACAAAGCGTGCAGCCTAACAGCCTTCCCATCTGTGGCGACAAATCATTCTGGGTTGAAGAATTAGCAGTCATAGCCTTGCGACCAGCTGTCTCTCACCGGGAAACCTCACAGCGCTCTGAGAGACATCTGATTTGATCTGTCAATAAGTCAGACAGGATATGGCGTGACATGTGCTGATGAACTGAGCAGTGCTGCCAGCGCCGGTCTTTCCACCCTGACACTGATTTGATCAGACAAACCTTGTTTACTCCTCATTTGGTCATTATTTCAGCTCACAGACTTTACATCCGTCTGCCACGTGCAACTGTAAAGATTTTTTTTTTTCAAATTCATGCAAATATTTTCCACCAAATGGAGGTGCTCGCATACCACCGGCAAACATAGCTGTCCTCAATTTAAGTAGGATTAAGTGCTCATCTTGGATTATGCTACATGGGGACATTTACATTTTCATCTATTATTACTGAAACCTGACTGCAGAGCATGCTGATGCAGTGATAATGTACTTTACATCTTTTATATTGGCCAAATGATCAGCTCAGAGTCATATATTTACGGACGATAAACATCACTATGATGCATTTGTCAGAAATCAGAGGCCTTATTACAGAAAAATATCCTGTCCTGTCTTGAGTTAAGTGGAAAGATCTTTCCATAAAACTAGAAATTGGTGCTGCGTGACCAGAGACAACAAAGTGAAAGTGGTGTGGCATTCACTGTTGCTCGTAGGAGAAAACCTACAATGACCAGAATGCACTGCGCCGGACCAATGAAGGCTCCTGCTGGTGGGTGATGTAAATCAAGCTTGGCTGGTTTTCCACAGGAAACAACAGAGTGTTGAAAGGATGACAGTTTCTTTTAGGCCGAGGTTAGCGTCACCCTGGTTCTCCTCGTCTAAAAGTTTGTGGGATTTTTCGATTGGATTTTGGCAAACAACATTTATGATCCTTTCAGATTTTGTTAAGCAAGATAATCCTCACAAATCAACAGTATCTTTATGATTTTTGAAGTGTAAATGCAATCGCAAGAAGTAAAAAGCTAACGTTAGGCTACAAACATGTCTTCATGTCGGCAACTCAATGAGGCTGTAAAGTCGGCTTGATGACAACTGTAGTCTCATTTAGCCACTTGGTATTATGGTGGTTAGCACTGTCGCCTCACAGCAAGAGGGTTGTTTTTGGTTCGATCCCAGGAGGGAGCCCTTCTGTGCGGAGAAAAGCGGTTACGAAAATGGATGGATGGTATTTACTGATGTACTTTATGTCGTAGAACAAAACCTGAACATTTCTTAAGTTTGAGTTAACCACAGATATTATTTCAGGCATCTAACCACTGACTTTGAGATGAAGGAACCTGGAGTGCTAAAATGCTAACTCAGTTCCGGGTTTAGGACTCATGGCAGCCGTCTGGTTACAAACGACATCTTCTTACAGTTAAACACTAGGGGAGAAAAATAGGCTCTGCAGTAAGAGAATCTTGGTTTCTATTTGATCAGCTCTGCCTAGCTTTAGCATTTGAGCTCATTTTTTTTTTTCAGCTCCATTTTAACAATACAGGAAACAATATGGCACCCACTTCCTGTTCACAAATTTGTAATACAGCTAAACAGTGCACTAAAATATGTTTCTGAAGACATTTTAGGCGAGAAATAGACAATACGGTAACAGAATCTTGGTTTAAATTTGATCAGCACTGTGTGCTCTTTAGATCAGAGTTTGGTTTTGGGGCATCTCTCTCGATCTACTTATTCTTTGTGTCCGTTGTGGCTGGTGTATGAAATTGAGTAATTACAATCTGTAGTTCGAGCAACAGCCAGTGAAAATCCAGCAGATGACGTATTGAGCTGAGAGCAGGGAGATCTGAGAGAGATCTGGGCTACGGTTAGATGACGGGAAGTTGACCAAAGTTCATTTACTACTCACATTGTTATGATATAAAACTGATTGCAAATTGAAAGTATACCTTTAAGTTTCAAAGACAGGTAAATCCCTTTCTTCCTTTTACTAAAGCTATTCCTAACTCATGGCTTCCTAACTTCCTCTGTAAATTTGATTCTTCAATCGGCACTCATCTCGTCATGCCTGTATCTATGTTTAGAATTTACTGGCAGTCCACTCAAGATGGAAAAGCCTTGTGGGTAATGTATATACTGTGGCACCAGAGTACAGAGAGCTCGGTTGACCTCTGTGAGGCTGCATGAGACGCAAAGCTGTAAAGTTAAAGACAGATCTGCAACCTCAGACTGGAAGTCACCCTTAGCAAGGAAAACAAAGGCGCACGTTTGTGATCTTTACGACCACTGGCAGAGCCCTGTGCCTCCTCACGGTCCTCCGCGCAGCCGCACATCGATTGAATGCAAAATGAATCGCCTTGGCAGCTGATATATACCCGTTTATACATGGTCCGGGAAATTTAAAGCGTCATCATACAGTTTGAGAAGCCTTTCAATCATCCTATTTCTGTGTCAATGTTGCTCCCCATCTTCACTGTCATTGCACGGGTGTTGCTTGTGTCTCTTTTTAATTTTTTTTTGTGTCTCTTCGAAGTTATTTTGTGTCTCTGTTTGGTCATTTTTTTCAAAATTTGAGGTCATTTGGTGACTTTTGGGGTAGTTTTATGTCGCTTTATGTTGTTTTTCTTCTTTTTATAGTTATGTTGTGTCTGTTTGAGATTATTCTATGTCTATTTAAGGTTATCTTGAGATTATTTTATGTCTCTTTAAAGTTATTTTGTGTCTTTTGTTGGTCATTTTTTTGTCACTTTGAGGTCATTTAGTGTCTCATTTGGTAGTTTCATGTCTGTTTGTGTTGTTTTTCCTCTTTTGTAGTTATTTTGTGTCTCTTTGCAGTTCCTTTGTGTCTCTTTCTATTTTTTGTGCCTCTGAGATAGTGTTATGTCTATTTAAGGTCATTTAGTGCCTCTTTTTGGTGATTTTGTGTCTTTTTTGTAGTTTTATGTCCCTTTGTGTTGTTTTTCGTCTTTTTGTAGTAATTTTGTGTCTCTTTGTAGTTTTTTGTGTCTCTTTGAGATAATTTTATGTCTCTTTAAAGTTATTTTGTGTCTTTTTTGGTCATTTTTTGTCACTTTAAGGTCATTTAGTGTCACATTTGGTAGATTTAGGTCTCTTTGTGTTGTTTTTCTCTTTTTGTAGTTATTTTATGTATCTTTGCAGTTCCTTTGTGTTTGTGGTTTTTTTGTCTCTGAGATAATGTTATGTCTGTATGTATGTGTCTTTTTTAGTAGAATGGTGCCTCTTTGTGTTGTTTTGCCTCTTTTCAATGTCATTTCGTGTCTCTTTGTGGTCTTTTAGAGTGTCTTCCTGATCATAACATGTTAGTTCAAGCAACATTTTGCAGGTGAAGGCCAGGGGGCCCCGACACTTGGGGACCCTGGTAGGCCCATTCAGTAGTCTATGCATGGTCACTGCCACACAGACCTAACAAGTGCTGCTGTTTGGCAGTTATTTTGAATTTAGGACAGGGTCTACGCCACACTAATTTAGGTTCCCTAACTTGGGAAATCCATAAATCAGGACAGTTCTCCCACACCTAAAGTCCTATCCTACGGCAAGGTATAATATTTTCCCACATGGAGTTAGGGAACATGTTTCTGTGATACAGAAAAATCCAACATGTGAGATAAGATTTCAGACTTAGGAAGTTTCTGTCATCTGACACACCAAGCTGATAGCTGGTTGTTGGACAACCGACCATCAGCAACAAGTTGCTCAATACGACTACAAACCCTGTCGCAGACATTAAACGTATCAGCCGAAATCAGTTGAAAGCTTAGTGGTGGTGACGTCAGGAGTCACGCGAGTCAGTCCGTTAAAGCCTAACGTAGCTTTTTACTTCTGGCGATCGCATTTAAGCTTCAAATGTGGTATGAAACTAGTTTGGTTTGGTGTGTCTGGACCTTAATGAGGCCTCAGGATTTTATATGTATATGAAATATGTCCAGCCATAATCTTCAATTTCAACAATCCAGATTGCAGATACGATACAGCCACGATAGAGAGATGACATTTCTGATTTATTCCCATGTACAGTGACTCAGTCAACAAAAACTCCACACACAACTGAATACAACAGAGACAATGAGGTGATAACAAGGATAAAGGTTTTTGTGGGTTTAATTTATTAGTCCATTAATGAAAACCCTCCAGCACATGACGCAGCTGGCTGGAGAACTGAGAGCCAATAACAGCCCAAAGAGCCAGTGAGATGTAAATTTAGTCACATATTTATTACATAAATATATAGTAAAATAGACCAGCGACAATTACCATAAAAATATCTTCCTTTAAAACCCTGACCATAAACAAAGATTTGAAAATCACACATTGACATTTACAAACACGCTGATTGTCTGGACCTGTCGTAAGCAGCCCACCACAAAAACCTGACATCACACCACCCACTGGACTGGGAGGAGGAGAGGGAGGTAAAAAGAGGGGAGGTGGTGGGTGCTCGGGAACAGCAGGGGATTGGGTAATCAGGGGAAAGGAGGACAGGTCCAGGTGAGAGGGTGTGATGGAGGTGTGGGTGGTGTGAGAGGAGATCACAGTAGATAATCGGAGGTTTCCTGCGCATGTGTGAGTTTATTTGAAAGACAAGACAGAGTGTTTTTATTTAGCCCAGAGCGTTGCCTAAAGCTTGACTGTATGTCCTCGAATGTCTGAAATGAATCCTAAATATTGTTCCTTTGTTCTGCATGACTGTGACGTCATCTGAGAGTGAAACAAAGAGAGAAACAGAGATGACAGGAACAAAACCTGGAACTGATATAATATATATATTATATTTTCAGATACTTTTTATTACCTGGTTCAACCTGCACCAGACACCAGGACGCTGGGGTTTGTAGTATCAGGGCCATTTACATAGTATCCTGTATGCTGTCAGTAACTGAAACTGAATAGACTTTTAAATACGTTCTGCTACTCTGTGTATTAACCTGAAAATATATGAATATCTGGCACCTCTGGATAGAGACAAAAGGAGAGATCTCTACTGTTAGTACAGTGAATGGCCATGTGTTTCCCTGCGTACTGTGTCCTGTGTTCACTGTTTTGCAGCAGACTCTAACCTAAGATGTACCTGCAAACTCTGCAATGTTTTTACATGTTCCCGTCTGGATTTGTATTCCCTTTGGCTTCTTATTCTTTCTAGAAATCCCCCTTTAGTATGTCCTGATCTAGGTCCGTGACACATACAAACATGGACATGTCAGTTGCTCACCAGCTCGTAAAATCCGTTACAGGAATGACAGAAAGCAGTATTGTTATTCTTCTTGACTCATAAGGTGGTAAAAAACAATGTTAGGCGAGAGCAAAGAAACTAAAATCGTTTACTCTGATCAAGACATCCCTCTTAAGTCAATAGCGTGATTAAAAGCTAAATACTGGACTCTAAATCGGAGCAGATTCACTTAAACAGGCCTACAAATTGCTCTGCAAGCTAATTTTGAGACTGGTTAAGTTTTACAAATATCATGGATTAAAAATTTCCAATACAATGACTCATAGTTGACCTTGCAGCTCGAGTCGTCAAAACTTTATTAGATGTCCCTTTTTTAATTGTGGTCTATGTGGAAAATGCTTTTTTGAAGTGGGTAATTTTCCCTTGCAGTACTGCGAGTGGCCACTGGGGCACATTGGCAGTGGCGGCACCGTATCCAGCTCTCTAAATACATCCGTGCTCAAGACAAAAGATGTGATTTATAGATGGCACAGTGCTGCTGCCACCGGTGGACAGAAGACATTAAAGCAATGCTACTAAATAAAACAGTAGACTCCTTTATGTATGTTCTGCCACTGGTGGCAGCACTGAGTGTCCTGCTGCTGAGCAAGACAGACGATGTCAAGTGAGGAAGAAATCCTCATTGATTTTAC
This sequence comes from Epinephelus cyanopodus, assembly GCA_026686955.1. Lineage (NCBI taxonomy): Eukaryota > Metazoa > Chordata > Actinopteri > Perciformes > Serranidae > Epinephelus > Epinephelus cyanopodus. The sequence goes on along the minus strand of CM048933.1, from coordinate 5,951,045 downwards.
ATGGCGTGTATTGACTTTAGAGAGTAAACTGTATAAAAGAAGTGGAGGTAGCCACTGTGCCGTCATCAGCTGGTTTGTGGATTACTGTTCTGAAGCCTTGAGTTTGGTGTTTTGGCCATCGCCATCTTGTTTTTTTGAAGCCAGAAGTAACCCATATTTGAATGAGAGGGTGGAGGTGGCATGGATAGCAATTACTACGCCTCTATCCTGATTGACAGGCTGCTATGGTAGCGATTTGTCAATCACAAGATAGCAACCTCCAAGTACACTAGTTTACTCTGAATGGGACACAGATATATAAAGATAATTGGATACAGCATTGGAGGCCCCTGTTCATTCGTGAAGCCCCGCAAAAAATTGACTTCCCAGGTGTAAAATCACCAAGATCCTCCAGATTTTCATTGGGCCCATTGAGCAGGAGCAATAGAGACTTTGCTTTCCGAGTGGCTAACTTCCGGTTTAGTCATCTGCTAATTTAGGGAATGAATAATTTATCATGCAGTTTTTCTACATTTTTGAAATGGTATTGGAACAAACATTTCAAATTCTGATACTGAAATGAGTCATTTCATGGGGGTTGTGATGCCTATGAAAATGTATCCACTGATTTACATACGTCTATTTCCCAATGTAAGTCCTTAGGACACAGTATTTTTGACCCAATGGCATCACATGATGGACCCAGAAGTTGTAATGACACGGTTTGGCCACTATGTCTAATTGGCTTCAGAGTCCAGCACACTTCCTGGGGGCCTGGCACAGACTGTATAAAAGAAGGGGAGGTGGCCACCGTGCCATCACCCATTGGTTTTCAGACTACCGTCTTCAAGTCTCGGGTTTGGCATTTTTGATGTTGCCATCTTGATTTTTTGGAGTCAGAAGTGGAAATATTTGTTCGTTTGTTTGTTTCTCCAAGACTTGAAACTAGCAACTGAGGCCATCAACTCACTGGGAAAATGTTTCCTGGGGTAATAAATCCAAGTGAGAAGCAGGGTTATTTTCTTATATGCGATCGGACTTCTATTTGTAACCAGTGGAGTCGCCCCCTGCTGGCCATTAGAAAGAACAAAATTAAAGGCACTTCTGCATTGGCTTCATTTATCAGACCCCAAGGCTTTGTCCACTTCCTTTGTACAGTCTATGCTTTAAAGACCTTTCTTGGTCATTTTATTGTTACCCGGCGCTTGCGATCGGACCTTCCTGTGTCTGAGTATGTTCTGGTTGTTGTTACTTGACCTTATTTTTGTTCTATCTTATGAGATGCTAAGATCACTTTCAACTTTCTTCTCGTACTGAATTTTCTGAGCTGCTGAGTGCCTGAAATGTCCACGTTTTAGGAGATGCCCATCCAAGACCATGATACGTACAACGATGGTCCTGGATCAGGACAAATGACAATCTTGCGTCAATCTCTTGGGCTTTGTTGTTCCCAGTTGTCTCCAGAGATAATACGACTCGCCTGGACTATAGTTTGTATGGAGAGCTGTGACAACAGGTTGACATGCTTTCAACACAACCAACAAAAAACACCTCACATCCCGTCTTTGGCACCTTTCTAACCCTGATCCTAGGCGGACAGGTCGTGACCCCTGAGTGTCTGCAGAACACATCATAGTTTTCCAAGCAGCCTCTGCAGTCACAGTGAAGCAAGGAACTCTTGAAGGAGTGATACAAAAGTAAGAAAGGTAGTTGTATTAGCTGTTGTAGTGAAGGTTTTTATAGCTCATTTGCATGTTTATTTTTTGTAGGTTCTGTAAAACATCTGCTGGTTCGAAGTCATGAAGTTATAGTGTGTATATATATGTTATATATATACTGAGCAGGCTGAACAGGGTCCTTGAGAGAATCCAAAAAAACAAGACAATAGAAATTCCAAAAAAATAACAACAAATCAAAAACCCAGAGAGAACTCCACCTCCACAGATTTTGCTCTTCGGCATGCGTCTATTGGTTGCTGAAATATCTAAACACACAAGGCTTGCAAAAATGTGTTTAAATGCACCGTCCAACCTTCAAACCGGCATCTTTATGTTAAATCAAGACAAAGCAAACTCCTGCATGCCGTTAATGCTTCTAGCCAATTCATTCAGATCCACGTAGCCTTTGTTTACTTTTCTTGATTTATCATAAAATCATTTTAAACCTCTTGCTATCTAACTGGACAGTGAGTTGTAGAATAGTGAATACAGACACATAGACAGTTCATAGACATTTGTACAACATAACCCCATCTATAAATAAAGTCTGACATGGAAACATCTACCAGCACCAGCTGCTGCATACAAGACGTAGAACTTGCCACCAGGTATCTGCTTTTAAGCGAAACACTGGTCCTGCTGTTGAAGAAACCACTTTGAAGCAGAGTGTGTTTTTGCTAAATGTTTTTTTAACACCATACTATAAGCATGCTAAGCTTTCTGTACATGCAACACTGAGTCCATTCTGTTGTAAACAATGTGAGCAAAAAAGGTGGTACACTTAAAGAAGACGTTCCCAGTGGTCATGAAGCCTTAAAGAGGTGGTTGTTGGTGATTTGCTGGTGCTGTATAAAGTGGCTTGGACCTGCTACAGAGTGGATAAGTTGATCCCTTCCTTTAAGGTTTTAAGAGTTAGCTGAGCAGAGAGCATCTCCTCTGGTTTTGCATACAACAGTGGGCTTGTGTACTGTATGTGCCAAGAGAGCTGATAGTGTATGTGCTCCAAGGGGCATTTTGACAGAACAGACAAGGGAGACATGGTGGACCAAGAGCAGAGGGAGGGGAGCGGACGGAAAGCACCCTTTGAGGCCGGTTTATCAAACCTGAGCAGTTCTGAACCAATTCAAAACCTTATTTTCAACCTGACAAACATTGCATATTTTTCTCATAAGCACAGATCTCCCCAAACTACAATACATGTCACATAATTTATCTAATCTCTTATCTATATCTCTGATTGATAGACTATTAATAGATGAGCTAATTTGTGTACATTCTTAGCTGTCTAGGCATGCGATTTCTTTCCCCCACCTGTTTACAAAAATAGCCTCATGACTATAAATCTCCTTGTAGATCGTCCGAGCAGCACAGAAACGCCACACCACCACCTGTATGTAAGTGCTCTTAGTTCTGTCTTGGGATTTGGTGTAACTAGGCAACAGGACAATGACAGTGTCCGCTCAAAGCTATTCATAATGTCTAGTGGCCAGTTTGTAGTGCAGGGCAGCAAACGGGGCTCCATGTGCCATTGGATAAGGGATAGGGTGAGGACAACCCCGTCACCAGGAAACATGTTGGCATTGTGCCGTTCTGCACACCACATTACATTTACACATTGTTATGCAGCTAATATGTTGAAACGTAATGTTTCTACAACGCTGCGGTTAACATGTGGGCATATTTGGGCACAAAACCACAAGGTTATTAATATTAAGATCATGTTTTGGCAATCAATACCCGATTTTGGGGGGTACTATTCTTGGAGGAACAGGCTTAGGGCTAGGGACTGCATTTGGTGGCGCTATCCCAGCAGGAAAAGCAGCAATGTCTCGGTGTAAAATAACCGCTTTTCTTGCCCCTATCCTGGCAGGAAATGCAGTGATGTCTCGGTAAAGAACAACCGCTTTTTGTGCCACTATCCTGGCAGGAAATGCACTGATGTCTCGGTAAAGAACAACCACTTTTCATGCCACTATCCTGGCAGGAAATGCAGTGATGTCTCCGTAAAAAACAACCGCTTTTCCAGTCCAAAAAGCTGCTGGAATCACAGCAGCAGGTCTCTACAGAATACCCATATTAAGTGCCTAAAAATCTGCTAGAAACGCCATAAGGATTTGCGAAAAACAACTGCTTTTGCTGGTTGTTGGTCTTGAACAGCAGGCTGCAGTGGTCACCAGCTTAGCAGGCCAACCACCATCCCCTCCACCTCCAAATGCGAAGTCTGCTGAGATACTGTCAGTAATATGATCCGTATTAAACTTGCAAAAGTATTCGTGTTTGCAGAAACGTACAGTGCCAACATTTTCCTGTGGTGACTGGACTGTTGAGGTGGTGTAGTGTAATCTCATGATCAATACAACTCTATTATACAAAGCCTCTTACTCAGCTGTTAACACACAAGTGATGGCTGCCAAACAGCATGTTGACAGTCACAATTTAAATCACAACAGTCCGAACAACTAATGTTTCTAAATTTGAGTGTTGACGGTGCGCCCGATAAGCTGATATGGCACTTTAATAACATTATTCAGCTCACGGGGGCTTCAATATTCTCTGTTGATTTCTTGTTGTGCTAATGTGGCCACAAAGGGGGTATTGGCTTAGATTTAGCCATTTAATATTGAGTATTGCGATAGCCTAAAAATCACTCTCGGGAGTCCTAAACTGCTACCACCCAGCGCATTATTTCACTCTTTACCAGAGATCCAACTCCACAGCTTGCAATTTCTAAGTGCAAGCCTTCATAATAAATCCTCTAGTGCCCTATGAAACACGCTGTAGAACAATACCTCAGAGGAGGAGGAATACAAAAGCAATCAATAAGGCCATCATTTGGAAAGAGAAACAAAATTGCAAAAGCCCCAAACTGCAGGTGCGGCAGTAATCTGCGAGCAACAGTCTGGCTTTTTCTTTGTGGGAATCCTTGCAGCTTCTCTTCAGAAATATTACCCACTCTTGCAATTCAGTTTTCATTCCTACAACCCCACCACCCTCACATATAAATGGCTCCCAAGACCCCCTCGTTTTTACTCTCAGATAGCCTGCTGAACACAATATTAGTTACATTCTTCAAAGGAAATAATGCGACAGGACTCTGCTTTACAGACTTCTGTCACGTACCGCGGCCTAAAAAGGTGCTTTTGGAGGGATTCAGGAGGGAAAGGGAAGAAGGTCAATGAGTATCAGGACGTTTGTAGCAAAGCGTTCACACATACACACACATACACACACACACACACACACACAGTTCTCTCACATGAACATGGACGCTGACATTCACATGCACACACCTTTACACATGCACAGCCTTGGATTAGCCATGCCAACCTTTCAGTACATCACAAAGTTAAACAGTAAGCACACTGAAATAGAACAGGCCTGTGGACGGAGGAACAAAGCCAGATCCCCTCCCCCCCTTCCCTCCCCAAGGGTGGACGGTGCCCGGCTTGGATGGCAGCCATGTACTGCTGTATGTGCACCATTAGCCAACTGGGTGAGAGAGAACTGGATATTGCTGCTGGCACTTTGACCGTAAAGGGAGAAAGTGCAAAGACTCGACTGTTACTGACAGTGAGGGCTGAATTTGCTTTTGTACACTCTGGCACGTGTTTCTGAGAAGAGTTAAAGTGTGATTTATTTAGGACCAAGCTGGACTTTTAAAGTAAAAATAGGCTGGCTTGAATATAAAAAAACAATGTTGAGTGTTTTCACTCCTCTATGGAAACCCATTTCTGCCAGGAAGAAGAATGCTAAAAAGTCAGGGATGACAGAAATAAAAATACTTAATTATGAACTTGTAAATAAAAAAAATGTACTTTTTAAATCAAGATTGTATCATACTAAGTATTAATTGAATTGAATTAATGTACACATCAAGTCAAAATTTGACTTCCTAAATCAAAATTATGAAATTTAAATTTCTGATTTAGCGATACACCATTTTTACTTTTTAAACAAAAAATATGAGCTAGCATCAATAACTTTAAGGTAGTAGTAAATACTATTAAGTTTGTGGAATATTAAGTCAAAATTTCAACTTCCCTTTCCCCCCTAATTTTAATTTCTGCTTTATTTATTCTTTGCATTTTTTCCCCATTAGCCTAGTTTCGCCTACACTAGCCTCTAGTCAGCCACAGCTAACACAACCTCACTAACCATGTTATGGTGGTTTGTGTTGACTAGTATGCTAATGTTACCTTAGATGTAACGGGCGCTCCAATGAGGCATGATAGCAGGTTAGTGAATTAGCATTAGTGTTTTATCCTTGTGTTGGGCAGCGTGGAGGGATCGCACAAGCAAGCTGCTGGTTGTGTAGTCCGGTGTGCAATCAGCTCTCCCGAGTGAAAACAGGTTTTTGACTTGCGCCAGCTCCGTTCGTTTGAAAGTCTTCATGCTAGTAACAGGGGACTTAGCATCACTCTCCACTGTTTACCATCAGTCTGAGGCAACAGACTCTGATCAGTCCACCTTGACCTGGACCTTATTCCACATTTTTATACGAATATGGAGAATTCATGTCAGAACTTGTCACTCATTCTGATCAGATTTTAAATATTGGCGATTTCAATATTTACCTAAATATGTTGCGTTCCATTAACACTCGGAAGTCAGAATTTCGAAGTTCCCATTTAGGAATTTCAACAGGAACACCCCCCGAAGTCGGATTTCTGACTTGCTAAGTTGGAAGAACCTCATAAACCTCGACCTAGAAATGGAAAATGGCTGCATCAACAGTCGTGAAAGCTGCAGTAATAAACTGTTCAATAGCACCTCTATCTTATTTGTGTCTCATTAAAACAGTCGTACTGTCCAGCGTGTATCTGTGGACGTGTTGCTATGGCGTATAAATGCGCAAAATACAGTTATCAACTGGTATTGCTAACAATGCCTAACCTGGTTTGAACTGGTATTGGTAACAACATCTTGGTTTTCCAACTTGTTGTACTGGAACGCCGTCATCTCGGGTGTGACGCCATTCCAAGTTCTGACTTCTGAGGTAAATGAAACGCAGCTTTAGATCCTCAAAGTGAAGCCATATTGGCTCTATACTTGTGGTTTCTGCTTTGACTGTCTCTTCTATCACATCCTTGGTGTCAGATCACTTTCATATTAAATCTAAAGCGACACCAACCCGTCGTTGTGGTGTCGGTGATGTATTTGCCACTCGCCACAATGGTCCATCAACCTTAACTGTACTTGGCGAGCGATTTCCTGTGGTGCTGGCTCTTTCCATTGCAGCGACAGGAGCTGTTGACAATTGTCCCAGTCTGGCACTTTCCAGTCTACTGGATTCAGTCAGTCGGTCTGCTGCTAATGCAGAATATTTCCCACTTAATCATTAATAATAAACATAATCCTAGCTTTCTCCTCTTGTAGCCAAACTTACTCAAATGCAGCTGCTGTTAGCTGCTCAGTCTTTACGGCTTAAAACTCTTTCGTCCACCGGCCAAACGGCAAGTGACTGTTCAAATTTCACCGGCCATTTAATAGATTACTATTATTTTTTGGCTGGTGAGTGAAGCAAATCTGTCAGCCAGTTGGATATTTATCCAACATTTGATGTATATTCTGTGTTTGTCCTGTACTGTAGACATTTTAAGAACCACTGCATCTCTAACCCTCCCATCGTTTGTGTCCCACAAGCACAGGAGCATCAAGCTATGTGCCTCTTTCTCTAGTTTCTCTCCTTGTCCTCTCTTTCACTCAGGCTTCTCTGTGCTGGACGTCCCTGGAACTCTCTGTCTCTCTTGGCTGCCAGTGCATCATTCCAGATGTTTGGATTTGCATCTTCGTCCTCCAGGAGATTAAGCCCTTCTCTTGACTCTGTCTTGTGTGCACAATGTCCTTGTCTCTCCCTGTTTGTTTCCTTTCCTGTGTCTGTGTAAATGGTTTACTTGAGCTTTGTCTCTTGGTGTCTGTGCAGTCGGTCCTCTTTCCAGATCTCCATGGTGGAGAGGAGGTCATGTGGTTCAAGTCCTGACTGATTGGCAGGACCTGGAAGTTGCTGGACGTCGTCACTGATCCATATTTTTACAATATATCTACAATTTTGTCACCCTGATAAGCCATGATGTAATATTTCTGTCAGTCCTGGGAGAGGGATCCCTCCTTAACTGCTCTTCCTGAGCTTCCCTCCATTTGTTTTTACTGGTAAATGTTTTTCCCTTATCTGAATTGAGAGTCTACGGACAGCTGGTGTCACATGCTGTACAGATTTTAAAGCCCCTTGAGGAAAATTTGTGATATCTAGTGATATAAATAACACTGACTTTTCTTTTCCTGGCGGGAATGGGCTTCCATACAGCGCAGCACTGAACCAAAACAAACAGAACTCACAAACAGAACCAGCAGACAGACACAACACTCTCCCACCTCCACACGTGAAGAAATGTGTTTTCATTTTGGGGCTAAGAAAGCAGTGAGGGCATAACTCTTTGTATTTGAAGTAGACTCAGGATCCAAATCCTTGAAGCCTGGACGTCTACGCCTTTTCAATCGGACTCTGGTCAAGGATCAAACACCAAACAGAAAATAAGGGGCACACTGCTGACTAAATTCAGAGGACAAAAAAAAGATGAGCTAACAATGGGTTTTCATCTAAGGTTCATCATCATTTATTAGAAAATGTTCTTTTACCTGAGAGAATCCTTCAATAGCTTCCTTTACCCAGTCACAAAAAGTGGTCTGTGTTTGTGTGTGTGCGTGCGTGTGCGTGTGTGTGGAGTGGGTCTAAGCTGATGCTCTCACGGGTGGGTGCGCGTTTTAAAAGCAACTGTGAGATTAGTTTCCCACAAATGTATAAAAAAAGATCAGCCGAGACTAGAAATACGCCAAAAGGTTCACTCACTCGCTTATTATTGCACTATAATTGTAAACTTTATAATTAGTCATTAAGTGTCTTAGCCTAAAGGCTGTTTGTTTTCGAGGGTTAAACTAATTTAAAAAAAAAAAAAAATTTAATGGTGCAAAAGGCATTTGGCTTGGGTGCAATTTGTGTTGTCTATTTCATCACAAATATTACCAAAGATTCGTCCGCATGTCCTCGTGGCTTGGTTTGGGCCGTTCAAAGTGCATTTTATAGTTAAGTGCTCACGTTAAACTGATAGTCAGCAGGGTGTAGATGTTCGTATCAGTGGGATGATGTAGATTTATTCGGAAAATTTGTGATTCTGAAACATGTCCAGTCCTTTCCTCGCAACTGCAAACAGCAGAGGTGGTGGGCTGAGTTAACATGTTTATGCTGCATACATCCCACTGACAGACATCCACCACCCAGAATGCTCTAACATTACATTAAGTTAGTCGCCAGAGAGAAAAATTAAAGCTTTACATATATTGCAGTGGGGTTGCCTTCAAGGGGCTTGTCTAAATCTTGGAATTCTAGGCCTTAACGATCGACCCGCCGAACGATGAGAGCATTGCGTCAAGTAGACAAACTTCCAAACAACACACACACACATACACACACACCACTTTCTGAGCAGTTTACAAAAAAACAGCACATCTCGTAGAATCCTTATTCTCCACAACATCCCCAGTACCCCTCCTACTTGTTCAATGAGACCCGGACTACTGTGTAGAGTTACCGGCCCTGAGGACCAGCCATTGAGCTGGGCTGAAGGCCAGCTCACCCAGGCAGTCCCGACCCTCGCCCACACAAAGTAGCAAGGGTCTTTAGGTCACGCAAAGAACCTCTGGAATACAAGCCAGGCCGAATTTGATTTCACAAGCGAGACTGGCTCGTTGTTGGTACGTTGAGCTTGTCTTTCTTTCGGAGGGAGCAGGAGGGAAATTGCATAGACATCTTGCTACTTGCATGTCTTCACAAACTCTACATTTGGCATAGGGGGGGACCAAACACAACCATGAAACCAAAAAACATCACAGACAATCTCCACCCTTGTCCAATGTGTCAACATGTGAGAATAATCCAGGATCAGAGTATCTATGGAGGGATGGGCTTGGAAGCCACCGCAGAGCCAGCCTTGAAACCTTCACTTTGCTTGTTGTGGTCTGCCAAGAGCAATTTGCTTGGGCTAAGGGTGTAATCATAGACCAAAATTACTTTCAGCTTTAACCAGTCAGAGCTGAGCACCAAATATGGTATTTGGTTCAATCTGTCATCATCTAAGACTCCATTTACACTTCACTTCATGTGTCTCGGGCTGATTGGATGGCAGCTGGATCTCAAAAAAGTCAAGAGGCATTCAACGTGGATTGAAATTCGATTGCTCAAATCTCAGGAGATGGTTTCAGGTGCATTCTAGCCAGATGTTGACAAGGTGTAAATGCATCCGTAATCAACTCTTCCAAAGTGTAACCACGCCAGTAAGATCTCTATGGAAGTAGTGGTTTTTGGGTGTTGCCAGAAATCTTCAGGTAAATCCCACCACTCTCTTGACTGCAGTGGGACTCTCTCTAATTTGCATGTAGCCAGCAAAAACAAGGACATGATTGGGCCAATAGAGATGCAAATGTCAGAGGCTTAGTGTAAGTAAAAGTGTCTTAAAGGGACAGTTCACCTCAAAATCATAAATACATATTTTTCCTCTTACCTGCAGTGCTATTTATGAGTGTAGATTGTTTTGGTGTGACGACTCGACTTGTGGTGCTCAAAGCGCCAAAAAACACACTGAAGCACTGAACAGCAATGTCTCTTTCCAGAAATCATGACCTTGTAACTCAAGATAATCCACAGACCTTGTTGTGAGCAGTTTCATGTAGGAACTATTTTCTTTCAACCGGACTACACCCGCCAACCATATCACTGCGCAGAGGGAAGAGTGCATCTACTGTTAGCTCACCTAGCACCACCGAGCTAGCTAAAGTTACAGCTCAGCCGAAGAGGATGCCGTTGATGTTTACATCTCGCGCAGTCATGAGCACAAGCCTCTCGTCCTCTCTTCGCAGTGATACGGTTGGCGCTAGGCTTGGTCTGTATTATTCAATACCATCAGCTCACCTGGATGTACTTAGGATGTATTGTATGTAGTGCACATCCCGCGCCACCAGAGGTCAGTCTCTACTGGTGCAACAGGCAGCTGAGCTGACAAATACGTCAACTGCGAGTAGTGGGGATAACGCTATAGGGCTGTAAACAGCCGGCTTGCAACACCAAAGAGAAATCGCACCTCTGCTTCAGTGAACTAAAGGATCATTTCGACCAAACCAGAGTTGGTGACTGTTGGAATTAACTAGATTATTAACAAGACTTACCAAGACGGTTTTAGAGATTGTATTTAGATAACACCGCAGACAAATACCGTCACATACCATTTACCCTCTGTGTAGGATGGTAGATAGAAAACAGTTCCTACATGAAGCTGCTCACACGGTCTGTGGATTATCTTGAGTAACTGAGTCACGATTTCTGGAAAGAGACAGACTACATTTAAATGCACACTATTATTTCTTATTTTGAATATAGCAATATTCTGAATTTGATCCAGGTCTTGTAAACATCATATTCTGCTTTGATTTTCTGAATTCAATAATCGATTCATCCAATTCAAATCCACCTTCATTTGAATGACCCATATCGATTCATAAATTCTGGTTTTGATCTTTTACTATACGCAGCAACTATTTACGCCTGACAGTTTAGCTCAGTTTGCCTAAACTTGTCAGGAATACGATTTATTTTATTGACATCTTTATTTTGTTTCCAGTCAGATATTAAGTTTATATTGTGACTTTGCTGTTTTAACTTTACTGCTGCTGCTCTGGAAACATTTAATTCTCTTTTGCATTGCAGCAAAAATTGTTATTGTAACTGAAATATCTCCAATTGGATCGAATCGGAAATTGAATGAAGTCACGACTGTGTGAATGGAAATCTCAGCCCTACAATATTCCAAATAACAAAAAAAAAAGGGGGAATTTTCTGATTAAGACTTGTGGGATATGCTGAGATTATTAAGGTTTTAATCACATTATTTAAGCATGTGTGCAGCACATGCGGATTATGCTTCTCAATTGGGGTTTTAACTGCAATATGCAACACACGGCTTTGTGCCTGTTTACGGTCGGCTCTGTGCATTGTAGTGTAGATGCTGCAGGTACACGCCTGAAAGACAGTTTTTGAAAATGTGACGCAAAGACGCAAATAACAAGCAGCTCCAAGCATTCCACTTCTCTACAGTAATGGAATTATGCACAGCTGCATGTGCAGGAAATATTCATTAAATTGGAATAAGGGTAACAACTGGAATATTTTCTTCATGTAAACACAGTGTCTGTTGTTGAGTGTTTCTAATTTTTTTGGTGGAGCACCACAAGCCGAGTGCCATCTCTGCGGCTGATATCTCCAACACTCTGCATCTCACACCAAAACTATCAGGATAAATAGCACAACAGGTAAGAAGAAAAATATGTATTTTTGATTTTGGGGTGAACTGTCTCTTTAAATCTGGATTTTTTTTCTTCTAGATACAAGACACAAGAAGTGTAAATGGCGCCTCTGGTCCAGGTTCATGTCTACCATGTATCAAAAACTGGGCTGTGAAGGTTTTTAGGCCGGCCTCTGGGGGACGATGGGGAGGCGGACAAATCCATTTTGGCCTTTCCCAACTCTGATGCGGGTGCTGTTGCAGCCACGTTAGCTGACATTCACGCCAAGTACTACCTTGCTTACATTCTACTCATGCCTCCCACCTCCCACTTTACTCCCACAAAACCAGCTCCCTGCCCTGCTAACCTCTCGCCACTGTGGCTGCTGGCAACACACACATCAACAAGTTGGGAAGAACTGATTCCATATGTGAACACACACAGGACTCTAGGCATTCATGTGTAGCGTGTCATGTCGTGAGAATATGAGGGGTACGACTCTATCTCTTTGCAAACAACAGGAGGCACAGGGTTCATGATTAACGTCACGGGGCACTTCTGAATATGGGTCAGCATGCACATGTGAGAGAGTGCACACATACACATGTATGAAGCATTACACATTACTTTGCTTTTTTTTTGTTTTTCCTCTTACATGAGCGGGATGGAGAGGTTAAATTTGCTGCAATAAATCTTGAGTGTTGTATGTTTTTGTATTTACATCCTTGGTTATGGCCAAAATAAAATGTAAATGAAGCGAAAATAAAATCAAAACAGAAAACATACAAAAATACATAACATAGTATTGCACCTTGCAGACGGGCAATATATATTCTCAGTTTTGTTGTTTTGTTTTGTAACGTCTGTGTGACACCACTATCTTTTCTGCTGGTGTGTGGAAGTTGGGTTGTGGGTGCCGGGCTCAGGTCCAGCCCCCTCCTGTCAGCTACATTCAATACCATAAAACTCTCAGCCATTACAAAAGTCATAATCCCTCAGTCTCTGGGCCATTCACATTTTAAGTTTGCTGTCTTTAGACTGTGCCTTTAAGTTGGAGAAATGCTCACATTAGCAGATGATCTCTAACGTCTCACAACCAAATAAGAGAGAGCACAAAAGCTTGAGGGAAGAGTCCTTTTGTAACTTCTACTGATGCGTACACACAAGCACATATTATCTTAACATATACATTTTTTTTTAAATCTATATATGCATCTCTGAACTTTCACATGTGCCTGCAAAATATGACTCCTCCCAAGTTCCTTTGAGTTTTGTGTTGTGTGAGGTATGACAAGATTGTTTCATTTTTTTTTTTGTATTTTCAGTTTCTGTTGCATTATTTTTCCTGTTTGTGTTTTTTTCCAAAGTTGTATTTCATAAAAAAAAACAAAAACAAAATATATATATATATATAAAAAAAAAAAAAAGAAATTCCTGTTTTGTTGGTTGTAAATTCCTCCTGATAAAAGGGGACGGACAACTTGGACAGATACACAGACAAACAGATCAGTTGGCTTATCAACACAAAGTATAGATGTGAAAAAGAAGTGAAATAGTTTCTATGTTACACTGCACGCATGGTCAAAAAGTGACTACAGCTGTTTTTTTTTTCCTTTTTTTTTACACAGAGCAGGTTTAAGCGTCAAAAAACAAACAGAAAAATAAGAAAACAATGATAAAATGAAAAAATCTCCAATAATTTTTGTTCAGGAGTCTTTTTTTAAAGTCATCTCTTTTAATTTTTGTTTTGTGGATTTATAATCATTTCATATATCTTTTTTTTCTTAATCTAAATCAGACTCAGAAGGTAAAGCAGCATTATAACCCCTACTGTCACACACACATACCCAGTCAGCTCACGAGAACAAAGGACATCGATGGTTTTTTTTTTCTCTTTTTCAGTTCTTTTACAAAGACGTGTTGGAATTCCAAACCTGCCTCTCCGGAGTGAGGGATCTCTTTCTGATCCTCACCGCATGAGAGTTGGAGGTTATCCTTTTGGAGGGAGCTGAGGGGGACATTTGGGGTTGTCAGCTGGCATGGGAGCAGGGGCTCATATGCGGTTGTTGTGGGAGCTGAAGGGGGAGACCGTACGTATTCCTGCACCGCCGTCTCCCCTTCCTCCGAGTGTTTGTTAACATCGTCTCTACAACCTGCCACATCACCCTCTCGCACCCATGTCAATGATGGCAGTGAGGGTCGGGGCCCTCGGCTTTTTATGTTTCCTGTCCCGTGCTTTCTTCTTCTTCTCTCGCATCCTCACAATCTCGCGCTCAAGTCTCTCGTTCCCGTCGCTGCTGCTTTGCCGTTCACATTCATTCGGTGGCGCCACTCTAAAGGGCAGTTATGGCCAGCCTTGTCTCACAAGGTAGAGGCCTGGATCCCGTTTGGTGTCAATGATTCTGGGCCAAACTGGGGGCATCCCCACTCTGCGGCGAGTGGGTGCGATAGCTAGGGTGCTTAGGGAAGAGGAGAGGGGGAGAGAAGATGACGATGGAAGGGAGGGCTCTGAATTTGAAATGTCACTGGGCTGACTCTAGAGGGAGGATGATGGGAAAATGGAGTACTACAGGGAGAATGAGTAAGTGCTACACAGCCCTCCTACGCAGGGATCTCTCTCCATCCCTGGTCAGGTTGGTTAACAAGTGAGGGTCATGTGCTGTTGGTCTAATACTGACAACGGGTCAGGTTTGGGACTGAGCCCACTGCGACTGCCAGCCTCTGTTACACAGAGCAGCCTAAACTCCTGCTTTGGAGCCGCCCCACCAAAACTCACCCCAGTTTAGCCTCCCCATCAAAACTCACCCCGTTTGAGATGAGTTGTGGTGAGGGAGACTAACAGGTAATCCAACCACAGGTGTTGGTCAAACTTTGATGAGCCAGGGGCTGAAAGGAGGACCGCTGCAGTAGTGCAAAAACTCCCACCAGCCAGGCTGGGTGGGGGCTGTGTTAATGGTGGTGGGGTGCAATTTAGTCTGAGCTAGGCTCCGGAGAAAAGGTCACTGTCATGGGCTGGAGTAGGGGTAAGGCTGGGCAGGGGATGGGTCTCTGAAAAGCGGAGGTGATGATCTTTTGAAAGGGGGGGTTCTTCTTGGAGTCAGACCAGACTCCACCATTGTGCCCAAAGGTGGCGTTCCAGTTCCTCTCTCCTCTCAGCATTGCTCCAACGTCGGAGCACTGCGGCTTGGCCATCTGTGATGACTGCCCATGATCCCTGCCACATGTTACTCTGCTTAGGTACTTCTGAGGGGTGCAGATTACCCATCCTGTACAAGTGCCCAGTATCAACTACTGCTTGGCATTGAATATAAAATAGATTTTCTTAGTCTCTCTTTTCTTTCATTCTCTTCTCGTAAGAGTGGTGAACCCAGTTAGATTTGGCTTGGCCCCAGAATTGGAATGAACAGAGCGGGCTTTTTTTTAATCAAATCAACATTCTTGAATGGCCGTTTGGCTAGCGCACTATGATACCTGCCATGGATGTTTGCCGTGACATATTACCGTTATAGTGGTGAGCATTGGTAAAGTGCACGAGACTAAAAGAGCTTTAGAGTTGCCTCTCGAGAAGCTTAATTTCGGTTGAGAACATTCTACCTTTTTTACGTCTGATGCACCGTCCATGCATGAAAGAAAGCTTATTACTGTGAAAGTATTTATCAAGATCCAATGACAGCCATCATGAGCGTACTGCGGAAGATCGCCATGATGCAGGCGGAAACGGCCCTTTCTCTGCATGCTAATTCAACGGGCGTGGCCACCAAGGGGTTTTCAGGTACTCTCTGTCACCTATCCTCTCGCTACTCGCGTGGACGGGTGTCAGCTGGGCTGCACATCTACACTGTCCTTCGCCGCTTCTGTGAGTCGGTTTCTGTTTTGACAGAAACAGGTAAATCCAAATTTCAAAAGACGACACTTGGTCCCATATAACAAAAAGAGATAACCCGAATGTAATGGGTACCATTCCCTGGAGTGGGTTTAACCCTCCGAGGGGATGGCTGGCCCCTCCTGTCTTCAATGGTATTTCATTTCAACCAAGTGATAGCACTGAGGGTGTGTGTGCATGTGTGTGTTGTGTTTGTGTATGACGTGAGTGTTTTGTCTTTCCAAGTGTGCACCTACGTAAATATTATGCACATGTGTGTGTTAACCTACACGTGCGCCAACTTGAATGGTGTATGTGTGCGTGCGTGCGTGCGTGTGTGTGTGTGTAGGCTGTGGGCAGCTGCCCCGTGTCCACAGAGGTGAGGTAGTGCCTGACACCACGGGGGCAGTATTGCTGCCCCAGCCTGGGGGTGTATCCACTTTGAGGTAAATGGTAGCCTTCTTGGCATTTGCCTGCTCTCAGTGACGCCCATGGTAAAAAAAGGCAAATGTGTATGGAAGCCTGGAGGGGCCACACTGAGTTGAGTCCGTGAGGAGAGGACTCTGTACAAACCCTGCAGGTTAGGGCTGTATATTGACACTGCTGTGCAGTGCATACAGTAAAATGAGGCATTCACGTTACTCTGAGGTGATGTTGTGTGTTTTCATGTTTGTGTTTATGTCTATGTGAGAGTGTGTGTTTGCGTATGTGTGTGTGTGTAAGATGAGCTTTGCTGTCTCGCTGGTGGTTGCTGCTATTGAAAACCTCCTTGGAGGCTGCATGTGGGAGATTTAATTTTGACCCTGGCTCTGACTCTACAGTCCAGCTATTAAATCTTGCTTCCTCACTCTATCTCCTCTCCTCCCTCCTCTCCCTTCTTTCTTTCTTTCTTTCTTTCTTTCACTGCAGTAACTCCTTGGAGAGAGGAGGGCTTAATTGTCATTAATACGACGGCAGGCTGCTGGCACAAGCAGCACGGGCAATGACAAGGCAAGTCTGCTCATATGTGTGTGTGTGTCAGCGTGTGTACGTATGTGTGTATGTCACAGGAGCCGGTCCAATGACAAAACTGAAGGTAGATATGGAGCCATGGTCTGCACATTTTTTTTCAAAGGTAGACAACACAATTTCATAAAACTGGAATAGCCTTATATAAATATAGCACCGGTTTCACTGGGATCTAAGAAGAAGCTCCAAAAACAGCTGTAACGGCTCAGATTGAGTTGAGGAATTGATAAAAGACTAGGTCTGGTAGCTCTGCTTTACTGCAGCCATTATACACCAAAGTTACGGTTGAAGGCGCCTGCTGAAATTTTCAATGTGCAGTGTTTTTGCTGATTGCGTTGTGTCTGCATGACCGTGAGCTATAATGTGTCACTGATGTCCATATTTTCTGAATTACTGCCTTAACACTTATTCAGAAATAATACTGAGAGGTGCTGGCCAGCAGGGAAGCTGGAAACATGGGCTTCAAAAGGTGTGTAAATCTGTGACCGCTTAAAAAAAAAGAAGAGAACCAGACAGGGGGAACGGACCCCTGCAAAGAGCGCTGCTCTGAAGAACTGAGGTGGAACAGGCTGTGTGTGTCTGTGTGTGTGTGTATGTGTGTGTTTGTGTGTGTGTGTGTGTGTGTGTGTGTGTGTGTGTGTGTGCGTGCGCGCGCTGTGTGTGTGTCGGTGTTCGTGTCTTGGCAAATGGCTACAACTCTTACTAGATAAGACATCATGTTCAGACAGAAGGGCCCCCACACGGATTTTAAAACAGGGGTAAGTAAAAGGAGGAGAAAGAGGTGGAGGAGAGGGTGCTCAAAAAACAAAATCCTCTGTTTGCTTGACTCTCCTGTTGCTGGTGTGTTGTTTCTGTTATTGTTGGTTCCAGTTTTTAAACCACGTACTGTAAATGCGATGTTGGAGAAATGCAGATTCCTGATGAGAGGACTCTCCCTCCATCCTTCCCCTATAAAAATGATGGCCCTTCCCATCTCCCAGTAAGCCCCAACTTCCTCTTCCCTTTGCTTGGTGGCAACTGTGTTTTTCACACCTCCTGGTCCTCGAAGACCTCCAGGAAGAGCGGGGGGAAGAGTTCGTTGGGACACTCCACCTTCATGTGAAGGAAGCGGCTGGCGTGACACGCCCCGATCATCCGCAGGTCTGTCACCTTCATCAGGAGCTTCGGCCAGAAGTGAGGAATGTTGTGCTTGCGGTAGTTGATGTAGTGCTCGAACGCCAGCAGGTAGGTCTCCTGGCACTTCTCGATCTTCTCCATGCAGGTCAGGCCAGAACGATCTGGTGACAGGGGGAGTCAGTGTGGAGGGAGGGAGGAAAGACAGGAAGAGATAAGAGCGGGAGAAGAGAGGAAGGAGGGAGAGCATTTGAAAATGAACGCATAAGAAATCATCAACTCAGTCTAATTCTGACTAAATTCTGGAAGTAAGTAAGAGGTGGTCTCTTGTTGGGGTTGCTTAACAACCTAACTCTGCTGCTGTGCTCTTGAAAGCTGGCACAGAAAGGGCACAAGAGTGGCACCCAACGCCCGATCTCGCGCTTTCAAGGCAGTTAACGACGCAGCATGTGTACGTCTCTAAGCCGATTAGCTCTCGTGCCTATCACGTGTTGTTGAGGATTTTTCTTTTGAATCTATTTCAGCAAAGTTTAAATGCTTCAATAAATATTCAATGATGTCACCAATATGCAAATGAGCATTATGTATGACATTATCTGGCAACTTTTGGAGCTCGTGTAGTTGGTGACATTGCTTCATTAGCTGCTGTAGCAACTTGAATTCAGACGGTGCAAACTGTAGTGCCGAGGTTCACAGCGTGCAGGGTCTGATCTGTGTAACCGCAGCAACATAAAGTTTGCTGATTAGGCAGGGAGTTAACACTGGACGAGCTGAATTCAATTCAGATTGTCCGCCAATTTTTGCTTCCTTGCTCCTGCTTTGATTTTCTTGAAATAGATATAACGGTACTTACAGATGACCACAATAAAAGCAGCATGATATTGATTCAGGCATTTGAAAAAATAAATTGATAAAAAAATTTGTGAAGTGATTTCCCCCCCCCACACACCAGTGGATAGCCTGAGAATTATTATAATGTTTCTGTTGCAAGACGCCCTGATTCTACGCATCCTCTCTTTATTTGCATCCTAATATTTCAAAACTCCGAGCACATGATGTGACTCATGTCCTAAAACCCCAAATTAGTCTGATGTCAGAGTTCCTCCAAAGAACAAACCAGGAGTGAAGGCTTTTTAATCACATTTAGGATGAGATTTAGATTTGCTCCTTTCAGCACTGAGTGTGTATGTGGACTTTAATCTTCAGACCATAATTACATTCTGATTCACAATAGGCTACAATATATACTGTGTAAAGCTGCGGGTAATGACTATGGACTGTCATGGAATTGTGTCTCCGAGAGCACACAAGACTGAAAATTTACATTTACATTACAATGAGCTCAAACTTGGACCACCGCTGTTAAAAGCAGCCGCTTGCATAGAGCGAAGGTGCAGACACGCAGCTTTAAGATTTAGGAGGAAGTCAGAAGTTCTGGAGTCAACAACAACCTGAGCTCATGAGCAGCACCGCCTGCAACAGCGCCACCTCCGTGTCGTCCAGGTTGAACTGCGCCAGGCTCTTGCCCAGGTCGAAGATGGCGTCCGACACCACGCCCAGCCCGCCGTTCTTCAGCTGCTCACGCTTCACAGCCATCTCCCCGCCCAGCGTCAGCGTCTCACTTTCTGGGTCGTAGCGCATGGCAGCTCGCAGCGACATGATCTCCATGCAGCAGCCCTTCAACAGGATGATCTGGTCTTCACAAGGTAGCTGGTGGAAAAAAGTTTTTTTTTAAATAATTAATACAAGGTTACTCTTTACTTTTAAACAACTATATAACATATTGAACCCATTTTGAAGCTGTAAAAAATAACAGTCTTTACAGGGGAGGAAATCATGAAGGATAATTTCACCATTTCAACATTTTTCCTGCAGTAACAGAGAAAGTAGTTCCCACTTTTCCTTTTATTTTGACGCAGGGTTACGGTTGTGGAACAGATGGATAACGGAGGAGGGGTTGGGTATATGCTCAAACTATTTTGACTCTAATTCTCTTATTGAGTCTGTTTCTGATTGCATTTGATTCTTGTCATTTTATTTCTAGCACTAACTCTTGATCTAAAGTGGTCTTCTGTCTCTTCAGAGTCCAGGCGGAAACTTAAGTGGACAGAGCTTTTACAATTGGCACCCCGAGGCTCTGGAACGACCCGCTCGATGAAATAAGGCTGTCTGAGTCAGCGTAATTTTTCTAAATATGTACTTTTATTGGAAATCCTGATTTTATCTGAGCTGTGTGTTTATTTTCATCTGTTGTAAATGTCTTGTTTGTCATTTTTAAGTTTGCCCTTCATGCATTCTATAATAATTTAGGTATTTATTTAATTTTTCTCTATGAATTACATTTAACTTTGTTTTGATAAATGCTCTATTAAGTTTATCATTATTATTATTATTATTATTATTATTGTTATTATTATTAGTTCATTCATTTTATTGTACAGCAGTTTTAAAAAACAGCATTTAGATTTTTTTTTTTTTTTAAATAAATACATTTTAAAAAAACCTAACCATAAAAGGCAAAAAGTTACTTTTTCCTGTTAAAGATAACGATAATGATTAAAAATATTTATCATGACATAGGGACAAATAAATACGATTAAACAGTAATTTGTATAAAATAATGAGGTATATTTTGGCTCTTTTTGGTCCACAAGTCAAGAATATTTACATTTTTCCTTCTGTGTTGCCATTCACAACTACATCTTCAGAGTTTGGAGAGCAGTAGATGACAATATGTCGAATACATTCAGGTAGTTTACCAAGAAAATGGAAAACAAAACAAAAAAAAATATCAGCCAGTCAGTCACAATTACTTTAAGTGTTGGGGAGTAACCTGTTACATGTAATTAAATACATAAATGTGAATGTAATCTGTTACAGTTACTAAGAAAACAATATGGAATAAAATTACAGTTGCATATTGTTTTTTGGGAAAGTCATCAATATGTAGAATATATAAATTAGTCTGTTGCTTTGCATCTTTTCACGGTGCAAAAATGCCTTTTTGTGGACATTTTTTTCAGCTTAAAGGTCCAGTTTAAAACATTTGTGGGGAAAGTAATTAAAAGTGCTTAAATGTAACTAGTTATTGAAGTCGTTAATATTGTTAGAATACATTTTTTAACTGAGTAACTAGTGTTTGAAACCTGTAACATTTCAAAAGTAACCTCCCAAACCCCTGATTACTTGAAAAAAAAAATCCAAAACAAGAGCGCTAACACAGCTCCTCCTCAGAGGACTGATGCCTCGTTGTACAGATGTAGAAAGAAAACAATTTGGAAGAAAAGAAAATTATCGTATCCGTTCATAAGTAGAAATGGATACCGAAGCATCATGATTATCACAGATGTGGAGGAGAGGACGGGAGGGGAGCGGGAGCAACATGGAGACGGGTTGAAAAGCAGCAGCAGGCATGTTTTTCCACTGATGAACACAGATTATGACTAATACACCCTGATTTACATGGATATTAGAATCTCTGGGTTGAAACCCATTTGATTAAATCTACAGACTCTGGTGTGCTGAATTAAATCCTACCTAAATGTAACTCACTGCTCTTGACTGCTGAGCAGATTAATTGGCATTAATTGGCTTGATTTGTCTTGTAAATGTGTACCTGGAGGGCATGCTTAATTTTTAGTGGCTCAATAAAAGCTGCCTTTGTTTCTGTGCATTCTTATCGGTAATTCACCGCAGCCGCGTGAAGAGATCTCACGTAGGCTAAACAGGTTCTCTCCCTCTGAATCCTTCATCAGATTAAAAATGCCTCTCTAATAATATAATCTATTATATTGTGAATAAAAGATAAAATATTAAATATGACTGATTATCTGCTGCAGTGTCTGGAATACTAAAACTCTGCATCCTTATCTGTTTTAGTTTCTCCGTCTCTAAATGAATAGGAGATCTAACAGCAGTATTATGGTTTACGCTCTCATTTGCATAGAAGCATCCATCACAACGCTAACATTTATACAATAATACAACAATCTGAGTGAATTCAACCTTAAAATATGCTGATTAAAAAGTGACGACCTCTGCTTTCAAAAATATCTTGATTTATATTCTCAGAAAATGGATTATAGTTACAACCTTTCTTCTCCCACACACACACACACGCACGCACACACACGCAGCAGCTGTCCCACTTGACAATAACTCGGCTACCCTGATAATTATCCAATCTAGGGTCTCATTACAAGCAGCAGAGAGAAAAGAAACATGATTACATGTTGCTAATCAAGGCGGGGCGAGCAGGAGCAGGAATGCCTCTCTGATTGTCAGCGGCAACAAAAGCTGCTTCTGGTTTATTTTCGAAGGCAGACGTACGTTCGGTGTGAGCGCCATAGCAACATGTGAGTGATCTGCATATTTACCTGGGCTTTGTGCTTTTTCTATGATACAACAATCGGATCCGACCAGTCGGTCTAATTGGTCGACTAGACACTCAGAAGGTGATCAAATCAGCGTGACAGCACACTGTAGACATCACGATAAATATTACTCCCTTATCTCCATGGCAACATGGTAACGACCACAGCTGAATCAAAAACCAGGAAGCTGCAATATTATTACAATGGATTGTTTTCTTGTTAATTTTGATTTTAATTAAATTTATTTAATTCATATGCCAACACATATGGAATAAAGCAGAGTATTTAGTTTAAATAGATTTTAAAATCTTACTGCTGGTCTACAAAGCCCTCAATGGTCTCGGACCAAAATACATGCTTGATCTACTGGTTCCCTACGAAGCATCCAGACCCCTCAGATCATCTGGAACAGGTTTGTTGTGTGTTCCAAGAACAAGAACCAAGCAAGGTGAGGCAGCATTCAGTTATTATGCTCCTCACCTGTGGAACAAACTTCCTGTAGATCTGAGGTCTGCTCAAACTGTCAGCTCCTTTAAATCAGGGCTAAAAACACTGTTGTTTACTGAAGCGTACTCTTAGATTAAATACTTACCTGCTGTATTCTACCGCCCGTACTTTTTAACTACACACTGCTGATTTATGTCTTTTATTATTCTACTTCTTTTCTTATCCTGACTGTTAAATGTATTGAGCCTGTTTTTATTTTATGTTACTGTATTTTATTATTATCACTATCATTCTCAATTTCTATTTCCCTTTTTAATCGAATGTTTTTATTGTTTTAAATTGTGTCTTGTTGCTTTTAATGTCTCTGTAAAGCACTTTGAATTACCTTGTGTTGAATTGTGCTATATAAATAAACTTGCCTTGCCTTGCCTAAAATGTTGTGAATTTTGGAAATGTTTTCATCTATTGAGGTTGTGTTGGCTGTTGTGCGTCTATACTCTACAGGTTGACAGGTGAAAGGGTGACGGAAGAGGAGAAAGAAAGAAAAAGAAATAATAATATAAAAAATGTATGAATAATAATGAAAATAATAAAAATATGTGGAAGTAATAATAAAAACATATATATTAATAATATTATAAAAATAATAAAAGTAATAATAATAAATAAAAGTATCAATAATAATAAAATAAAATACAAATAATAAGATGAATAAAAGTAATAATAAATAAAAGTAACAATAATAATAATAAAAGAAAAAAAAATAAAATAAATAAAAGTAATAATAATAATAAATAAATAAAAGTAACAATAATAATAATAAAAATAAAAGAACAAATAAAATACAAATAAAAGTAATAATAATAATGATAAAAATAAATGAACAAATAAAATAAAAGTAATAATAAATAAAAGTAAAAATAATAATAATAATAATAATAATAATAATAAAATTAAAAAATAATGAAAATTAAATAAAAGTAATGATAAAAGCAATAATAATAAAAATAAAACAAATAAAAGGGAAGGGAAGTATATTAAACCTAATCCTACCTTTACCCTGTTACCAATAATTAAATAATAATCAATAATAATAAATAATTAAGTCAGGGGGAGTGTCCCCCTGTCCTGCCCTGTCCCCCTGCTGGCAGTGAAGCAGTGCCGGGGCACCACTGGAATACTCCAGAGCGGGTCAGTGTTGACTTTTGGACTTATTGGAAATGTTTAGATCACAACAGCTGTCTGTGAATCAGTGACACAGTTATATCTAAAAAAAAACAAAAAAAGCTGCTGGCGTAGTAGATAAATCTGTCCATGAATTCTTTTTTTCTTTTAGCAGTTATTTTGTGTTTATATGTGTGGTTAAAGATGGAAATTGGTAAGATTTTATTGATACCAGTGTTGATACCATTTTTCTCCCCTTTTATTTGATAGGACAGTTTGAGCGTGAAAGGGGAAGAGATAGAGGATGACATGCTGCAGCCTCTGCGGCAAGGAAACTGCCTTTGTACATGTGATGCCTGCTCCACCCACTAAGATACTGTGTGTCCTGAATCCTGATCAATTTTCTGTGGGAAACAAAAGAAGGCTTTCACAGGTTGTTAGCGTTAACGCAACAGTTTTATTATCTCTGACTCTGAACACAGTGAAGAAACAGAGGAGAAGAAAAGGCACGCATGTGACTGAGGTGTGCAAAAGCCCCACTGTTTGAGTGTTATCTTAGCCTAAGACAATATGTGCTCAGCCTGTCTGCGTGGTGCTAATGTTATTATAGCAGGATATTTACCATCGGTAACAGACACGCTGCTCAGCTGGGAAGCAGTGGCGCTCGTGCAGAGAGTGTGAAACGCATCGTATTTCTGGATTTTAAGCTCGTGTTGCGCAGAAAGGTGTTTCAGCATATTGCTGGTGTTCACTCTGACTTGAAATGATCATTTAACACACATCAGGGCGTTTGAGTTTGCATGTTCCCCTCGTGTCAGGTTTCCTCCAGATGCTCCAGCTCCAAATCCTGGTTGCATCACTGTCTTGCCAATAATGACAGTGAAGCTCATCCTTAAGTGTAATATCACTGATTTAAACTGTAAAGATTTACAAAATCTTACGTGTGTTTTTTCCACAATCCATTTGTCTTTTTCCACAGTGCACTGTTACGTTGTAAATATCAGGAGGAACCTTTGCACCTCCTCAGACAGAGGAGCTGTACTCCTGTGAGATAAACTGACCTCCTAAATCACATATTTCCTCACTGACACACTCACAGGATGAGAGCAGCTCTGCTGTGTCTGCTGTGTGTTATATTTCTCTGCATGTGTCTCCCACACTTGCCCTCTGCTCCCCGAGACCATTAGCCAACACTTACCTCAGAGAACATGGGCAGTTTTTTGGCAAAGTCGACCACACGGGTGATGGCAGGAGTGATGATCTTGGTGAACTCGCTGAAGGCCTCCAGGTCCACCTTGTCTCCGTCTGACGTCGGGGCAACCGGGGACTGGCCGATTTTTTCTGGCTAAATGGGAAAACAAACGTGGGTGGTTGATTAGAGCGCAGTCGGAAATGACAGCAGACATGAGCAAAGGAATTAAAATTGAGTAAGGGGCGAGCTAAGGTGATTATTTTTGGAAGCATGTCCAGAGAAGACACCAAACAATAAACATTAATAACTGGAAGGGCACTGGGACAGTGTAGACCTATGCAAGACCAGATGCCCTATCTCCGTGATTCGGTTCAGCTCCAAAATGAAACAGATTCTTCCTCCACTCGTCATACACTCCTCCACCAAGTCTCATGAACATTGGGTCAGTAGTTTTTCCCTGATTCTGCTGACAGCACACCAACCTGAAAGCGTAACCTCCTTGGCGAAGGTAAATATTGTCTCTGTAGGAAACCCTGATATAGTTTTTTTCTCCTTCTTCCTCCCTGTCTGACAGGAGCTGGAGAACATGTCTCTGACTCTCGTACCCTCAGCACCGCTTCCCCTCAAGGCTGCGTCCCTTTCTCCCCACTTGTCTCTGTCCACCAACAGCTGCACCTCCAGCCACCAGTCTGTCAAGCGCCTGTAGTTCGTGGAAACACCATCCTAATTGGACTCATCTCTGGTGAGGCTGAGTCCGCTGACAAGAGGGAGACTGACCATCTGGTGACCGGACAGACTAACCGGTGGATCCCCG
Source organism: Epinephelus cyanopodus (assembly GCA_026686955.1). Lineage (NCBI taxonomy): Eukaryota > Metazoa > Chordata > Actinopteri > Perciformes > Serranidae > Epinephelus > Epinephelus cyanopodus. The sequence continues at coordinate 5,925,046 of CM048933.1, read as the reverse complement.
GAAGTCTGCAGCCCCACCCACCCCATCACCTTGTGTGAGTCCCCAGTCAACACTGTGGAGTCCTTCTGGCTCCATCATCAACCAGGACGTCAAGCGGGACAGTAACATCAGCAGAGACTGTACTTCCTGCAGCAGCTGATGAGGTTCAACCTGCCAAAGACAATGATGGTGCACTTCTACCATTGGCCTCATCTCCTCCATCACCATCTGGGACGCTGCTGCCACTGCCAAGGACAAAAGCAGACTGCGGCGTATCATTTGCTCTGCAGAGAAGGTAATTGACTGCAATCTGTCTTCGCTCCAGGACCCCGAGGACCCTCCAGGACCCTGAGGCGGGCAGGAAAGATTCTGGCTGACCCCTCCAGCCCCCAGACACAAACTCTTTGAACCACTTCCTTCAGGATTGAGGCTGCGGTGTATCAGGACCCAAACCTCACGCCACAGGACCAGTTTCCTGACTGCAACCCAGGAAATGACACGAACCCTCTGCCTACACACTTCACGTTACATTAATGTAAATCTCTTGTTTATACTTCATACTGTGAACTTTTTCATGTTCCTTAAACATTGTTTTGCACACAACTACCACTTTAAAAAACCCTGCACCTTTTGTATGTAATTAATTGTATGTTTCTTCTGTTCTTTATGTATATCGCTTGATGTTTGCAATAGTTGCTCTTGGTGTTAATTTCATTTTCTTCTTTCTTCTTTAATATGTTCATGGGTGTGCACCATTACTCCAAAGCAAACTCCTCGTATGTGAAAATGTACTTGGCAATACATTCTGATTCTGAACCACAGAGCTCAATCGTTGTCCAAAAACTATTAAAAACACATCAGTGAGCCACAACATAATTTTCATTCATTAACATTAACACACAGACTGTAGTTTACTTTGACTCAATCCCAAATACGCCTTCCTGCTGCTCCAAATACTCACTGATGTGCCAAAAGGGGACGAATCCGCAGCTGAAATTAGTCCGCAACAAATGCGCTATATACGCCTGTTTGATTTATGTCCTCAGTAGGAACCAATGGATTAAGGGCTGAGCTCAACAGTAAGGAAAAGGAAGTACGTTAAGTACAATAAGGATTGTAAAGAATATTACCATTGGTTAAATGGAATGTTGAAGGAGCAGCGTGTAAGATTTAAGGGGATTTAGTGGCGTCCAGCATTGAGGATTGCAGGTTGCAACCAGCTGAAACTTCTACCGGCTAGAATTTCCTCAGTGTTCATCATTCAGGAGGTTTTTATTGGGAGCCAAATTATCCGCAACGGTCTCTTCCTCTCCAAAACAAACTGGTGATTTAAACTGGTAACAATACTAAAATAAACCCATTTCACATTAAACAATAAGTGTTTTTCCGATGTTGCTCATCATGAAGGGGCTGCAAACTGCCGTGGCTGATGCAAAAACGCAAATGGCCTTATCTAGAGTCGGTTCGTTCGTACTGGGCAACCGCAGAAACACGATGATGCAACATGGCAGACTCCATGGACAAGGATTTGCTCCCTACACTCATTGGACACTTTCTTGGGTAGAACTGTTCAGCTGCTCGTTACCACAAATAGCTAATCAGCCAATCATGTGGCCTCCACCGTCACCAGATCTCAGTCCAATAGAGCAGCTTTGGGATGTGGTGGAACGGGAGATTCTCACCATGGATGTGCAGCCGACAAATCTGCAGCAACTGTGTGATGTCATCATGTCAATATGGACCAAAATCTCTGAGTTGTTGAATCTATGACACCGAGAGTTAAGGCAGTTCTGAAGGCAAACGGGGTCCAACCTGGTACTAGCCAGGTGTACCTAATAAAGAGGCCAGCGAGTGTGAATGACTCACTCTAAGGAAATGAAAACACAACAATTTTTATTACCTTACACTCAATTTCTGTCGACATATTCTCCTAAATCCTACACACTGGACCTTGAGAGAGCTTAAACCATGATAGAGGAGGGAAGGAGAGGATATTTGTGCTGAGCAGAATAAAGAAAAGAACAAAGTGTATGGGGAGAGGAATTGAGTGCACTACAATACAACAATGGATGTGTTTTTCGAATTGAGGCGCACATCAGAATAAAATAAGATTATAGAAAAATCAATAAAAGTGGCGTGGGGCTTAGAGTAAAATACAGCAGAGGAAACAACACAGTTTTAAACTGCTTTATAGCCTTTTTGCTCCTTTCTACAAAGTGCTCACTTGCCTTCGGAGACAAATTAAAACCATTTCATCAGATAAGGGGCGCAGACTGGGCTCTGTGAGAGGAATGGGACATGTCACCCGACAGATAGCGCTTACTTAGAGGAGGACTGCAGTGGGAACTGCAGATCAGTAATACATATGTTTACAGAGTTGTGTGAGGGGAGGCTGTGACTATGAAAAATATTGTTTCACGGCACCAGCGAATAAAGCGCGTGTCAAGGCCGCTGTCATTTATTCAGGTCCGACTGAGATAGAAGTATAGGCATAATCACCTCACACAATGAAGCATCAATCATCATGCAGAGAGAGACAGATCCTGTGAATCAGTACAAACGTAGCCAATCCTCTGCCGTACAGCTGAGAGCTGAGCGATTACGGAAAATGTAAGAAATCTCAGTGATATCTTTGATGGACTGCTACTCTTGTCATGCATGAGCCAAAACAAAGTATTGGTTTCACTGGTCGAGGTCAGTGGCATTTTTCATTTCAGTGTTGAGAAAACAGATCTCCGGAGAGAGACAGAGAGAGCAGCTGAGGTTCAGAGCTGCTGAACGCACGCCACCGCACTCTAAAGTGGAGGAGGCTTAGTAACAAACCGCAGGACTTAGCTGCACGTCACGAGACAAAACCGATGACAGGAATGAATATGGAGTCTATAACTCAAACTGAAATCGTTTCAGGTTGCTTATGTTGGAGAAACACAATTTTTCCTTTACCTACGGCAGCACTGAGTCATGAAGATGGTTTTGCTTTTATTTGTCTAGGTTTTGAGGTATCTGAGATGTCAGCATCTAACCCAATACAAAAGTGAAAAAAAAAACAGCAATTTAAAACAAATCAACATCAATATCTCCCTCCAGAAACTGTCCATAATCCACAGACCTCACTGTCAGCACACGTCTCAGAGACACGCGAGGTCTGTGCATCACCCTCTTTCATGAGGACTCAGTTTCTAAAGGTTTTAAAAACGTAATTTTTTAATGCAAACAAAACTCCGTTCACCTCCGCTGCATCTGTGTGGCAGCAGGTATATCAGAGACAGATATCGCAAAAGCAAAACTATCTCACAAAAGTCATGTGAGAATTGGGTGTTTTTGTAATTTGGCGATGTGACCTTTTTGTTCGAGGTCGGGAGGTTGAAAATGCGAGTACTGCAAGTACTGTATCGTAGCCTATTTAGCTGAAATCCTGAGTGCAGAGCCCGAGTTTAACCATCTGCTATGCAAGTGATCTCACAACAAAGTTGATCTCAATACTACAAGTGTTGCTGGAGCTCAAGCATTTACAAAATCATTTGCGATGAGGCAGTGCATGGTTATATATTTGTATATGTAAATGTCCTCCACATCCTCATATGCGCTTTTCACTAATGTGATTTTGCTGCAACTGTTGATGTATGTTTATTAATTGCCTGGCCATCTGGGTGGCATCCAGGGAAAACACTTGGCGATGCCGACACTTCTGGCGAGGGAATATGTCTTTGCTGCTTTAGAGGCTGGCTACACTACACAATTGTATATCTCTGTTTCGCCAAGTGCCCCCAGTGCTCTCACTGCCTGTCTCACTGCCATTAATGTATGGACGGGTAAGAACGTTTTAAAGCTAATTGAGGAAAACACTGAATTCTTTCAATAGGACCCAAAGCAGCAAGAGAATGGTGGTATTAGGTGTGAGAACATCGTTTCTATTTTAAATTAATAATGTTACAGCCTTAGTTTCTAGGTTTTGATCAGTTTTTTCTATTATCTCAGACGCTGAACTTATTTTATTCTGTATTTGCTTTTTATTTCATTCTTGCATTTTTCAGTCTTGCAAAATGTGATTACTGATGTTTATTTATTGCTACATGAAGTATTCTGGGCTATGAAAGACTATATAATTAAATAAATCTAAAGTCGGTTGGGGAGTCTGAACATTGTAGGGGGGCATCATAAAGCTCAATGGGGGTTAAGATTCCTAAAAGAACTCTTATGCCACATCGGGGAAAAAGAAAGTTTTCAAAGTGTCCCTCAAGAGGCACAACATACTTGGACTTAAATGAACTCCAATACACAGTGGGAATTGGCACTAGCCAAATTGGGAGGGGAAAAGGAGGGGGGAATTTTTTTTTTTTTTTTTTACTGTAGTCTCATCCGTCATGTGGTGAGCTTCAACTGTTGACCTTTTATCAGATGGATTAGTGCTGGAAAGTTTCTTCCAGGAGAGCCGGAGAAGAGAAATGATGTTTTTATCTGGCTCTGATGGTTGGAAGTGCACACTTGGTTCATGCTTTATGTGAACGAGATATATTTTATGGTAATTGAGTTAATTTTATTGTTTTGTTTCACATTACAGAAAGAAGAGAAAAATCATTGAGCGGGGTGATTGATAGAACTGATGATCAATACTAATTACTCTATGGCTACTGAGATTCCTGGCTTACCTTTGGTCCCAAAACTTCCCACACACTTTCGAGACACCTCCAGCACCAGTGAAATATAGAGTCATTTTTTCCAATAAATATTGATATCATCTGGTAATAATAATATGCTCAAAGACACTGTACAGAAATGTGAACTGCATGATGAGATGATAAGATCACCTCCTGACTGCAGAACCGCGAGCACGCTGTCGAAAAATGCTGATGTTTTTTGAACGTCTAATTCTGGATGTCTGCGTTCAACCAAAACCATATGTCCTCAATACACTGAATCTCTGATTTTTCCATTTAGCTCCTGATTAGCTTAGCAGATCATTTTAAAGGGATAGTTCAGCTTTTTTCAAGTGGGGTTATATCAGGTACTTATCCATAGTCAGTAGGCCTTTTTGCACAGTGATCACGCTATAGAGCCGCTACGAAGTCCCTTCTTTACGCTGCCTTTGCATTTTTACAAAGATCAAAACAACGTAGGCATCATGCCGCCCCAGTGCGTGATTTTAGACAACACGCCGGCATCCCCAAAGCAAAGCCAGCGTGACGAGTGTGACGTGTAAAACAACAGCATCGGCCTCTAGTGTGCATCAGCAGTGCTTTCTAAACAATAACTCGTTCTCTGCTTGGAGGACAAGAAGCTCATGGACCTCACTGTTTTCCTAATTTGCGGACATTTTCAGCAGCTGTTCTTATTTGAGTTAGCCGCTAACTGCTGCTCACTGCTTTTTAAATCTCCAAGATGTCGTCAGAACGTCACATCCGTCCAGTCTAGGGCTGGGCGGTATGGCCTAAAATCATTATCACGGTATTATTTTGGGGGGATGCGGTGACGGTATGATATCGCGGTATCGTCTTCTCTCTCTTTTTTTTTTTTTTTTTACACCTTAAATAAAACAATTTAAAAAGCCATACAAGTCTAGAAGTAAAACAGTTGCTAATCCATCTATTATTGTGTATAAAGGGAAGAGGAGGGCCAGCGGTTCCCTCCATCACGTAACGACGAAAGTGCGTGAGGCTGGCCAGCCGCCGAGACCTGTTCTATTGCCGAGTACTGCGGTATGAAGGTATGTTAATCACAAAGGGAGCGGCTCTTGTGTACTGTGGTAAGTTACCGTCGCCGTGAATACAGCCCAGCCCTCGGGCACATGCCTTGTCTTGAGATGGTAAAATAAATTGCTCGTGTTACCTTTGTTTTCTGTCACTCAACACTTCTTGCAAATTATGTTTTTCTGCTCATTATCCGACCGTTTAAAGCCGAACCAAGTCCAAATCACGGACGTAGCACCGTTTTTTTAACCGAGCTCCTCTTGCTCCACTGTCTCTGTCATTTTCACACTGAGGCAGGTGCGATGACGTCACTGACGATAGGACGGTAGAGCGCAAATCTCTACCGTGGGCCAAATTTATATCATTTCTACTGTTTACCGCATATACCGCGCAGCCCTAGTCCAGTCCATGGTTCTGTGCTGCCAGCTGCCCCTTTTACACAGACATCAGTTCGGCGCCGTTACTACCTCCTCTGCCTGTGTCAAGGCAAGACAACTCTGTTTCTCCATTCTGCGACGGTACCTTTTATAAAAAACAGCGATGCAAAAAAGGGCGCAAAATTCCTGCGTGGAACAAACTACCAGAAAACTGCAGGCTGCTGCAACTTTAAGTTCTTTTAAATCAAGGCTGAAGACTTTTCTGTCTGCCGCCGCCTTTTATTAGATCAAATATTGATTAATTCCTTTCACTGCACTGTAACTTTTATTCCTGTATTGTACACCTGCCTTGGTCTCATTTTTATTTTGTATTCTCTTCAATGGCAAATAATCAGCCCTTTGTCTCGATGCTTTAAAGCACCATAAACTGACTTGTTGCTGAAACGTGCTGTATTAAGAAACTTGCCTTTCCTTACTGTATGCAACACACTGACTACAGATAAGTACCTCATATAACCCCTCTTCAAAAAAACAGAAGAACTCACCCTTTAAGCCAGTCAGTTGAGCTGTGGTATTTGCCTAATGTTGCTGAGACCAACATGAAATGAGTCTAGAAAAAGTTAATGAGTTCACAACCTCCTGGAAATAGGAGATTTGTGTGATTTAAAAGGGGGCGAGTGGAGTTTATGCCTCACTGGAAAGCTAAATGAAATACTTGGAGCATAAAGTGCAGACTGACCTTTGCTAGCAAGATGGTAGGAACTAATGGGTAGTTACAGAGCATCCTGCAAACTGGTAAATAGGAGGGAATTAACAATATTGTATGAATATGTGATTGTGAGTGTGGTATTATAGTTATGTCTCAAAGAAGAAATGCATGAAAACTGACAAAAAAAGTCAAATTATCAACATTCACATGGATAAATTGATTATTTTCTTTCAAGGTGTTTCATGCACAGGCATTTTGATCTTGGCTACATGCACCCGGCACTGCCTGGATTCAAGAATGCAAACCCTTTCACAGGTTGTATGTTAAATGTCACACTTTTGTATTGGTCACATACATTGTGCTGTCAAGTTGAGGGTTAATCACCCCAAAAATCAATGTGCTTTCTAATGCAGATGTCCGTCAGCAACTCTGTGCAGTCATGCATATACACACCCAGCTGAAGCTATATGAACTGAACCTCTTGTAAAAGCTGTTTCCAGACGCCTGACCACAGAGTGTGAGAGGGAGAGAACATTGTGTAACTGTAACTCAGGCCACCGTGTTCCTGCAGATCTGGAGGCGCAGCTGAATAATACAATGGGCAAAACACATGACGTATAAAATGATGTGCTGCTGTTTGGTTTAAGCGGCGATGAAAACTCTAAACCACTAAGCTCTTGTAGCAATAAAACATCGTTTACGTGCCAATGTGATGTTGTATTTATTCATGGTCAGTTAACAGCATAAAGTGGATACTTCCAGAATACGTGTCGTGTCATTATACTGTCAATCAAACTGTGATGTTTTGCAGTTCGTGTGGAAAAACATTCTTTGCAACCTTTCAACATTTGCAGTGTCCTGTTTAATCCACCCCTGAAAACAAAAAGGCTGTTTTGGAAGCAGAACGGTTACATCTGGTGCATCGTATGAATTTAATAGATGATATCATAAATGCATTTAGATCAAAGAGCAGGTGCGGATGTTTGTGTCGTGTCTCATTCCGGATATTTAACAAAGCCCTTATACATATCCTTGCGCATCTGGGTACTCACTAAGTCCTTTTATGCTCTATTTTTTTTTTATCACAAAGTCGTTCATACATCAATGTCTACTGGCAATATTTATTTTCAAAACTGATACACACACAGCAGCATAATGTTTGCACAACCTATTGACTTAAACAAATTTAGAGCACTTTGTCCATATTTTGAACTCCATACTTTTTCCTCCTTCTCTTCTTTCTACAGTCTTTTTTTGGCTTAATGTAGAGCTTATTATAAGTCATTTCAGCAGTCATCTGTGAGCTAAAGTACAGTGTATGAGGAGCAGTGTCACTGCTGCCGTTTTATAGCGGCTGTCCCCACAGGACTGACAAGCCTCATCCTGGTTGGCTTAGCATGTAAATTTAGATATTCAGGGTTCAGTGGCCACAGCCTCCAGAGCCCCGTTAGTGGGTGAAGCCTGTGTAAAATAGAACTGTTTATCCTTTCAGATGAACCAAGCTCAGGGCTGAGATATACAGTATGTCACAGCAGCACGGGTTACTGTGCTAATCAGACTTTTAAATCCCGGTTTTTGCAAGCTCTGCTCTCGAGACAGGCTTTCGACAACTTTGTGGGGTTCATAAAAATGTGCTTCTTAACCTTAACTCTAAAAGTAGGCTTAGAGTTTATATAATGTTTTACATGTAATAATCGCTTTTTACTGACAATGGATGAGTGGACTGTAATGTAACTAGGGCTGTACCCAAATATTCGGATATTCGAATATTCGTTTCTATGGGTAGGTATTCGTTATGAACATTTGGTATTCGATATTCGATATTTTTATTTACTTTTTTTTTTTTTTTTTTTTTCATATTTTTTTTGGTGCTAAATGTAGTCTTTTTGTTGTTGGTAAATGTAGGTTATCAATAAAAATCCAAACTTTTAAACTGCATTGTTAAAAATGTGAAAATATAGTATCGCCTACCGTCTGAGGCTGTGGATCGATGCCAAGTTTTATCACTTTATCACTATTCCCTCTAACTTGTAGCTGTTTTTTTGCTATCTTTTAAATTTAATATGAATTATGGAACCATTTTTGTCAACGTTTGTTTCCCCTGTTTTGTACAATAAATTACTGTTTAAAGTTTCAACAAGTTTCTTTTGGAGTGCGTGACACACGTGCTGCTGCTAGCAACTTGCCAGTACACACTACACAGCGGAAAATCTAAGGTGGACGCAGAAGATGAGGTGCAGATTTGGTGGCGGAAAATGAGTCAATCTCCATTATTTGGAGGTATTTCCGTTTTAGAAAGGAGGACGTACAACAGAGCGAGGTGTTGGGTCGGTCGTGCTTCGCAGAAGTCGGGACGAAGCAAAGCAGCACAAACATGAATCATCACCTAAAACAACAGCACCAAGTACTGTATGAAGACTGCTGATAAAGTAATTAGCAAACGGAACGCTAGTTAGCATGGAGCTAATAGTCCAAACAAAATTTGCCATTCACGTCCTTAACAGCCAACGGTGTCATTAATAACAAATTTTCTGAGAGTTACATAGAGAATATTATATTCCCCACATTCATTTTTACTTTGTATCACTCTTGTCTGTTGTTTTTATTTATTTTAACTGTGATTTTAATTGTGTTTTTAATGCTCTGTAAAGTGTCCTTGAGTTTTGAGAAAGGCGCTTTTAAATTAAATGTATTATTATTATTATTATTATTATTATTTAACCTACTCATTGAAGCCTTAACTGAGTGCAAGTATTGATTCATGAAGAAGTGAGAACTGTACAAAATCATCTCACCTCACACACGTCAGGAAACCACAATAAACCGGCTTAAATTTTACCTTTTCTCTTTTACAGAAATTCTCACACCTCTTCTTCTCCGCCTGAAGCTTCACACCTCCTCACCTATGTTATCCCCACCTGGACCCCTTCTCATCACACCCGTCCACTTCCTTCTTGTTGCCTAGCAACCTTGTCCACAATACTCACTACTCGCACTAAGTGGTATCAACCCCTCTTCAGATGAATCCTCCTCATTTCTCTCATCTCACACCAACCTACACCCCACAGTTCCCTGGTGTAGATTTTCTTATTTATTTATTTTTAAGCCCCTTGATTTGGCCTTGAGCTCTGGTGCAGTGCCGCTGTGAGATCGTTAACAAGCGCTTAAAACTGGGTAAGCACCTCAGATAATCCTGGGCCAAAGCATGAGGTCAGTGTCTGTCTGTGTTTGTGTGTGACGGGGGAAGACTGATACCAGGCAGCGCTGTCCAGGATAAATTTGAGCCCTAGCGCTGCAGGAAGACGGTTTGAGAGAGAGAAACCCTGACTGCCAACATCCCTGCCAACTTGCAGATGAGCGCTCATAACTGAGGATTTGCTTTGGCTCAGATAAGGGGGGGAGCTCACGGAAAAACAGACGGGCAAAAATAGAGGGGAAAGTAAGGGTAGACACTGAGGGACAGTGAGAGAGGAAACAAAGAAATGAAGACGGGAAAGAGATTAAAGTGGAAAACGAGAGTCGAGGTGTGAATGAAAACTATGAAGGGAATTAGGTCTGGTTAAAAGCCCAGAAGGATTAGGATGAATAAACCCCCCAAATGCCGGAGAGAACGGCAGAATAAAGGCACAAGCAGAGAGACAGAAACAGAAACAGACAGCAGGAAATACAGAGCGATAAAGTCGTAAAAAGCTGCTCTGACAGTCAGACGCAGCTCACCCAGATAAAGTGGAGCCTTATCATTTCTGGCTTAGCGTGCGTGTTTGTGTGAGGAAATAATCCATATTGTCCTGTTGTTAGGTTCTAATGGGGTTAAAAGCAGGAGTGCAAACACTATGGCAGCACTACATACAGAAGTTTACAGTGTAAATTACCTACGAAAGCGGTTTGATGAGTGTTTTCTGCATTTCATCCACAAAATAATCATTTGTGTAACAACCACTCACCCCGTGTTACTCTGAATTTGTGAAGAAAACTTTGTTTTTGCTTTGTTTTTCTCTCATGCCTCCATGGTGAACGAAGAATCCAAAAACTCATAAAGCCCTTGATGAATTGAGGTCATAGTGGGCCACGTTTAACAACAGCAAAACTATATCAAAACATGCTCACTACTTCCCAGACACGTGCATTTCTGCCAAAACCTTACTATTTAAAACACTTCTGCACGCACGGACGAGCAGCGCGCATGGTTAACTCAATGGAATGCACGAGCAGAGTTCAAATGCAAATGCCTGCCCAGACACGCCACTTCCACTTCATGCAATAAGTGTTTTAAATAGTACGGTTTTCCCAAAAATGCATGTGTTTGAGAGGGACTGAACATACATATGGATAAATGAGACTTGGACTAGGCTGCATGAGTTGTGTGAGAGTTTTTGGATTCTTCGTTCACTGTGGAGGCATGCGAGAAAAGTTTTCCTCATAAATTCAGCCGAACATCAGGTGAGTAACTGATAAATGATCCTTTTATAGGGGAAGTGCTCCTTTAAAAAGGGTCAATGTTACTGCAAAGTCAACTCCGCCTGAGTGCTCAAACAAATTGAAATAGATTTATTTTATCATCCATGATCTGTCTTTTTTGTTTGCTGCTTTTGCACAGCGTGGTGTGTCAAGAATATGACGGATCATTTCAGTTTGTTACAACTTGGATCATATTTAATTAGTTTTGGCCTGTGTTTTTCTTTCATGAGATATGATAACACTGTTCTCACTAGTTTAATAGCTGAGAACTGTTGACAATAAAGACAACTCAGACAGGGCGAGAAACATTAGTGGTAAGATGATCAGACAGGCTTGAAAACAAAACCCTCAGGTAGCAAATTTGTAACAGAGTTGGAAGGGAAAATAAAGGCGAACTATGCGCGGTAAACACCCATACTTGTGTTTCTGGGTTTGAACCTGCCAGCTGGCTGGGACTTTTCTGTGTCGAGCTTGCATGTTCTCTCTGTGCCTGGGTAGATATCCTCCAGGTGCTCCGGTTTGCTCCCACAATCCATACACATGCCGTTTAGATAACTTGGCACGAGTGAATCTGAGCGTGAGTTGTTGTCCGTCTCTACATCTCAGCGCTGCCTCTCAGCCAAAGTCAGCTGGAATCGGTTCCCCCCCACCCCGACGGATAAGTGGGTACAGCTAATGGATGGATGGATTGTTGAAAGAATGTTGATGTTAGGCAACTTCGAGAAATCCCTTAAGGTTGTTCTGTTGCAGAGAACACAATGTGCAACAGCAGCCACTGAAACTAATTCAGGGGCGGATTTAGTCCAAAAACAGACATGCAGCAGCTCTTTTAAATCTACATGTGGTGTCTGCGTATGTGGGCGTGTTCACACATGTTTGTGGTGCATACACTCCCTTGCAGAAATGGGGAGATGATAAAAGTGCAGACCCTCACAGCCGCGTCGATGTGGAGAGTGGAATTGTGATGATGTTTTCTATGAAGGTGTTCTGCCTATTTCTGTTGATAATAATAACAGTGCTTTCATTGCCATTTTTTTGTCTTCTTACCAGGAATTTGCGCTTCTGTTTCCACTGTGCGCCCTGAGCATTGGTGTGTCGGTGGGCCTCCGTCACCAGGTGAATCACCTCCCACTCGCTGTCGGTGGGCTCTGGACGGTTCTGGAGGGATTTCACCATTTCCTCCTTCTTGCGCCGCTCCCTGTTCTCTTCAATCAGACGCCGTTTAGCCACCCGCTTTGAGTCATCCAGCACCACTGGGAGGTGGACAGTGGGAGGCAGAGGATGAGGAGGAAGAGGAGGAGGAGGAGGAGGAGGAGGGAAAAGACCCACAGAAAGACAGAGTGCCAAGGGAAAGAAAGCATGAAAGAGGTATGTAATTAGTTTGTGTGTTGCCTAAAGTCTGCATATCGTCCAAAGTTGCAGCTTCTATATAAAGTTTATATATAAACCTGCTATATATGGCGCTCACATCTCCCCTGCAGCAGTACTGCATCACTAACTCTTCTTGACACTTTGTGTTCAGCCCAGTCCAGACCAGAGGTTTGCAAATACTTGCAATGTGCTGGTCGGCAACGTTCTGAAACCCCGCCAGTTTACACCAATGCGACTAGACGAGACGCTGCATCATCTCCACACCAACAACTCTCTGCACTTTCAGATTTCAGGCTTATTTTGTGGCTGAATATAATTTGTAGCTTCTTAAAATATGAATGAGGACAGTGATAGTGAGATACTGGCTACAGCTGCATTTGTAGTGATGATAACGGCAAAAAGATCAACAAACAACCTGAGCTTAAGATATTCACATTCATAGTAAATACGCCACAATCATTTAAAAGTAATTTGGGTTTTTCAGAGAGGATGTTTTCATGCTTTTAGGTTCAAAAACACTTCTCACTCTACCTGTATTCACCTTCTGTCTGAAGCGCTCTGTATTCACACAGCTTTCATGCTCTGTATTTCCACATTTGCACTATCTGCATCCCTGCACTGTCATCGCAGCCTAGGAGTGACTGTTACAGCGCTGTACCGACACCCTCTACCTTTATATAGACCGTGTCACTGTAACTGCATTGCTAGGCAACAGCTTGGGCCCATGTTTACTTCTTGTAAGGTGATGTCATTCACATACGCTGCAAAACATTCCAACAGGAAATCCAAAGGGACCCGTTTAGGATGTTTGTTTCAACTTTTACAAGGTCTTTAATAGTATAGGCGTGACACCAGGAAATAACAGAAGTACTTACGGCCGTTTAAGGGCACAGTTTCTGAATACGGACTGTGTGCACTGCTCTGTGGACTGAGCGTTCACATAGCAGCTATACCTGCTTCATATCAACAAAGACATGGAAATTTTATTTTAAAAAAGCACCAATTAATTAGTCAGTGAGTGTGACGCGCGCACATACAGCGAGCAGCAGCAGCAGCAGCGACCCACTGTCCTAGACCCACACTGTGAGGACAGAGACCGACATACGGGTCAACAGCTGCTGGAATGTAAATGAGACAGACTCGTGTTGGGTGAGGATGACGGGCTGTTACCAGAGAGTGACACAGGAAGCAAACACGCCGTCTGCTGACAGTTTGTAACTGACTTGTCCAGTGGAAATCTCTAGAAGCTGACTGGCTGTTGCAACAGGTGACGTGCCTTGTGTTTTAAAACCAACCGCTTGACAAGCTGAGTTGCAGGTGACACCATCAGCCAATGGGCCAGTTCACATCGCTGCAAAGTCCCTAAATGGTTTTGTCACGTCACGAATGTTTGGTCTGAACTGGACTTCAGAGCACACGTGTCAATCTAAATGAATCAGCATCCTCTCTGCAGAATTCATTCATCTACATTCTTTTAATGTGTGTATAAACATGTAGGTGTCACACTCACAGTCCATGGCCATGCCCACCGCGATGCACTTCTTGAAGCGGCAGAGCTGACACTGGTTGCGGGTGATCTTGTCGATGATGCAGCAGCCATCGTACTTACAGGAGTAGCTGGGGTGGAGGTTCTTTTGAATGGTCCTACGGAAGAAACCCTGTCGACACACACAAAGAGAGAGAGAGAGGGAGAGACAGTCAGTCACGTGTGCAGACAAAGGAGAGGAATATATATATATATAGAAAGAGGCACGTGAGGACAAGGTGAAAGTGTGAGGATGAAGTCTGACTGTCAGAAAGGAATGAAAACTTCTCCACCTCATATTGCTGTTTGATACGGTGTGAATAACAAACTGGCAGCTACACATTTTAATTACCACCGCTGCTTCGTCTGTGTGATAAATTCAGAAATAAGATCTCTGATCTAATTCACTGTGCACCTGACTTGCTACCAAGATCTGAGGCAATTTGTGTAAATGTTAACATCCAAGTATCTTAATTGCTGGAGGGCAGCAGTGGAGGAGTGAGCTGAACAAATCGTAGCTGGAATTTATATCCATGAATCAAGCCTAAAAAAAACATTACATTTAAAATATTATTTGCAGAGTGAAGACATGCCTGCATTACTGACTGCACATTGATCGCTCAGTTAAATAATAAGCATGAATCTGATGTTCTGAAATGTACATTAATGGGGATGTGCCATCACATATTTTGCTGTAACACTGGTATAATTTTTAATATGATAAGAAACATTCATACCGTGATAATGGCATTATTCTGCTACGCAAAGCAACAACAAGCAGGGCTGAAAGCGAAATTGCTCCACAGAGGAGAAATTCCACAAAGGGGAACGACTTCAGTAGTGCTGACTCAGTGTTGTCATTAGGCCTGAATGTTTCATGAACAGCTCTGGACTTCTCAGACCACTTTAGCAACTTGCTACCCAGAATAAACTCAGTTAGCAGCTCCTCTAGCAGCAGCACGGCGTCTCTCCTCCCGCTCCTTCACTCGTTGTGTGCACACAGGAATCAGTGTTGCCAGGTCATTTTGTCAAGAGCCTCTCGTAATGTATGCTCAACAGAAAACTCATTATAAGGTAATGTGCAATGGCCTTTGTAACTCAACAGCCTAAGTAAATGCAGGTCTCTGGTTACAGCAGGAAGAGTGTACAGGTCCAGGTGGGAAAAATCAATTCAATCTTGGAGGAGATTTCCAAAAGAGAAGGAAGGGTAGCCAAGGGTGCATGTTTTATTTGGAAACTGTTTAGATGTAAAACTTGTGGTTGATTTTATTTTTGGGACTATTAGAGTTCAGTCTTTTGAAGCGGGGTTGTGTGGGGCAGTACCAGGGTGTCTACAGGTACGAGTCAGTTAAAATTAATGCTTTTTAAGACCCGTTCAAGAGCATCGTCAGGTAAGCATTGTAAGTGTTGTGTAGGAATATGGTTGTTTGAGTTAAGACAATCTACATTTTTTTTACATTACACAGGTAAGTGCAAGTCTGAAGTAAAATGACAGTATCGTAGTTTTTTAAAGATTTGTAATATTAGAAATGTGGACACATAGAAAGGCTTCACTCATTTTCACAAAAATGAAATTAAAAAATGGATAAATTAAATTAGATTAAATGTTTGTGGTAGTAGAGACCTCACAAATTCAAATTTAAGACAATTAAATGAGTTTTAGGGCCTCACTGCTGTTGAATTTAAGACATTTTAAGACTTTTTTAAGGACCTGTAGACACCCTGAGTACATGGACAGTATGAAACATACAATAGATGTCAGTCGCCCCAGTTAGGAGGAGCAGACTGGAGGCCCACATGGAAACTAAGCAATGTAAATGTATTTTTGCCACCAAAGAGTCTTACTTAAAATCAATATCAGTTTACAATTAACAATTTTATAGAGAATCTGAATCTCACTGAGTTATTTAAGATAATTTGTGCTTAATTTTTACTAAACATTTGAAGGCAAACTGTTACGCTTATGTTGATGTAACTGTCTTTTTTTGCAATTGTATGTTCTTTAAATTAATCATAACATATTTTTCAGTATTTTGAAGAATATTATTGTCACAAAAATATCCTGAAATATTGTTATTATTTTAGGGCCATATCGCCCACCGCTGTGCAGTAAATTCAATCAGTCCTACATCAAGTACATCACTTCCCACTGAGATTAATCACAGTCCTTTCAGTGGTGTCTTGGATATTACATGTAACAGATGAGCAGACATGAACAGAAGCACACTGACAGCTGAGAGCTGACATGACAGACTGACAGGTTTTATATAAATATATCATCTTCCTGCGGCTATAAACAATGTGTCTATGACCTTGATGTGTGTGTTTACAAGTGACTGCGTGTGTGTGTGTGTGTGTCAGATATGTAGCTGTGTGTGTGTGCATGGAAGCAGTTGACCTCAGAGGCCTCACGTAAGGTTTTCTGGCAGATATAATGTGGGTTGTGAACCTGCTGTGTCTGAAACTCTGGGGTTCTGTGTGTGTGTGTGTGTGTGTGTGTACCTTGCAGCCCTCGCAGGTAATGCAGCGGTAGTGGTAACCTGTGGCCTTGTCGCCACACACCACACATGGCTCATCCTTTTCGAGGTAGCTGGGGATGTACCCTGAGAGAGAACGAGAGAGAAAGAGAAGAAAGGGCAAAGATGAAGTCAGACGGAAGAATAATAAGTATATTTTTTATCACTACAGATCTTCTACACACCAACACACACAACACTGGTATCACATCACTCCTGCACTATTGAAGCACACCAACCTCACCTTTAAGTCACATTACTGCTTAGCTCCACTCTACCTAGCCAACGTACCCCTCCCTATACACCCCGACACGTATTTTCCACTCATCAGCGCTGCAGCAGGCTGGAGACTGTGGAAAAACTTGACACTATCCATCCACAGTTCTTATACTGTAACATAAACACACTGCGAGTTGGATTCATGAGCTTCCAAGGCATAGAGTGTGTAACTGAGGTGGACGTAGCCTCGGGGTCTGAAGAGTGAAGCCAAGGCTGAGGAGCCTTGAACGTGCATTCTTCCTAATGGACGGCAGGGGGCGACTCCACTGGTTGGAAAAAGAAGCCGAATTGTTTACAAGTCTATGAAAAAATGACCTGACTTCTCGCTGTATATATCACCTCAGTAAACATGTTCTTAATGAGTTCATGGTTTTAATCACTACTTTTAAGTCTTCTCCAATAGAGCACAATGTTTATCTTATAAAATTTGCTCCCCTTTCGATTTAAATAGACAATAAAGCAGGGTTTGCTTTAGGGCGTGGCTACCTTGTGATTGACAAGTCGCTTAGAAAGAACGCAGGTTTTAGACACTCTGCACTGGGTTTGCTTTTCAGACCTGGAGGCTAAGTCCACTTCCTTTACACAGTCCATGGTCCCGTCTAATTTTGGCGATGCCTGAGCATAACCTGGACATTAACCTACAACAGTTGGAGCCAGTTCTCTGTCCGACCTGCAGGGCAAAACAATCTGCTCGCTCCTACCAAGGTTAAAGGGGGTCCTGTGGAGTTTTTAACCTGCAGAAGCCCAACAGTTTGTTTGTATCTTGCAGGTGCGTGAGGACATGGACGGCATGATACATAATCTTGCTAATTGGTTTACACGCTATTCCACTGATCGACAGTTGGTGGTTGTAATACGCAAAGAAATGCACTAGCAAAAGCAGTAAGGAAGAAGGCTGCTTGCAAACCTGGATGAAAACAATGCACGATTTAAAACCATATACTGTGCAAGAAGTAGACGTAGCCACCGTGACATCATCCACTGGTTTGTGGACTAGCGTTTCAGTCCTTGAGTTATGTATTATGGCTGTTGCCATCTTGTTTTTGGAGCAAGAATTGACCATATTTGGACAGCAAGGTGAAGCTGTGGAGAATATGCCTTACTACACCTCTATCTTGATGGTCAGGTCACAGCAGTGATGACTTGTCAATCACAAGGCAGCCACGCCCTAAAGCATACCCGGATTCATTGTCTATTTTCTTCTAAACGGGACGATAAATTACGAAATATACGTCATGCTATACTGATGAGGACTTGACACTAGCAAACAAGAACATAAACTCATTAGGAAAATGTTACCTGGGGTAATGCATCAAGTGAGAAGTAGGATCATTTTCTTATGGACTTCTTTTTGCACACAATGGAGTCGCCCCCTGCTGGCCATTAGCAAGAATGCAGGTTTTATGATCCGCCCAGTTCTCATATACAGTCTAAGAGGTGCAGAAGGATGTGGGTGACATGATGACACATTCTCACTAATTGGTTTTCAAGCTATTCCACTGATCAACAGTTGGTGGCGGTGATAAAAACTAAGTGCTGTAGAAAGGATCATACAAGAGACGACAAATAGTCCACACCAGGGTTGCAGTGATATACCGATTTAAATGTATATCGTGATATAAAAGTTGATGGTTGTCATACTGTGTACATTTGCTTATCTATGATATTGGTTAAAAAAAGAAACTGGATGCTGAATTTTCCCATTATTTTAGTAATTTTCTAAGGGGAGACTTTTTACACATACTTTCTTTAACAATTTGGTTTTAAGTTTCAGCTATAGTTAGATAATATTATTATTTCATTAAATATTTATGGGAGCATAAGTGTTTTTTTTTTTCTCTCTACAAACGTGATTCTAGAAACGTTTTTTGAGGAGGAAAAATGCTTTCGACATATTTGTCAGGCCCCAAGGATACAGTCAATTTGTATTTGGTCTTTTGTCTATTGACAAAAAAACTCTACAGGGCACCGTTAAATGTCAATATCTTTTAAACTCAGGAATACTCCAGGCACATTTCATAAGATCTACCACACCCACACAGGATTAGCACTGAAACTGCCTCACTCCCTTCACTGTACCATCTTTTAAAAGCAGGTGCAAATGTGCATCACATGATGCTGGAAATCTGTTTTAGACCGGTACTTGAAGATAAGTACAAACGCTGCATGTCAGGAGTTCTGACAAAGGGACATTCATCCTTTCTAATTAGTCTCTAATTGGCTGACATGTCTTTAAATAGAGCGACTAACACGAGACACCAACTAAGTTTCAGTCTGTTTTCTGGTGATTTAAAAGGTTTATGATATCAGCAGTGATTTGAACATTAGCTAAAGTCAGGTCTGACGAATATGAATGAACATTTCTCATTCTGTGTGTGCTCCTCACTTACGTATATAAACACAAATCTTTGTGGTCCCATCATCACATGCTGGGTCCTGGATGTTATAATAACAGGGTTTTAACCAAATGGAATGTGTGACAATTATCTTAATGCATAGGTTCCATAAACTCCAGTGGCTAATCTAAATTTACAGTATTTTGATTGCTCTCCCTCTCTCTGTGCACTCCTCTTCCTCCCTCCGCAGTCGGTCGTCTGCTTTCAACGCGGGAATAGGACAGTTTGTTCTTTTTCCATTTGCTGCCTACAAGACCAGTGAGACTGCGGGAGTGAGCACAGAGACACAGGAAACAGCAGATTTCCAGTCATTTCATATGATATATAGCACAGAAGCTGGGAGCGGAGGGGGTTGGGTGGGGGATACACTGCAAGTCACAATTTAATACAGAAACACACACACACAGGAACACACTCAGAAACAGAGCCACTGGCAGAGCTTTGTACTCTGAGCATAGTGTACATGTGTGTGACTTCTCATGACATATATGCTAATGTGTGTGTATACCAAGGCGTGGTGAGAGCTGTGACTGGCAGTGTCAGTTGGGCTCTGCCTTTTGGCTTTGTTACAGGTTTTAGAGAAGGAGGAGGGCGCGGGGAGAAGAGGATGGTGGGAAACCGAGAAAAAGGAGGAGGAGAAGAAGGAGAGACGAGCGCCAAAGGGGCACAAGTGGCATTTTGGCCAAATTGATTTATACGTATCTTTAAAAAGCTCATGAGCTCTTCCTGATTATCCCTTAGAAATCAAAATACGAATATGAGCAAGAAGGGAATAAAAAAACAAATTACTCAAGTGAAAATGGATGTAAAATATGCTGGGGAAAGTGCATTTGCTAAAAAAAAAACCTCTCAGGCTAGAAGACATCAAGAAAATAACACGGGAGAGGGCGCAGGAGGAGAGGAGGAGGGAGGAGAAACAGGCCAAAGGAAAGATAACGAGGACATCAGAGGATGATCATATAGGAAAAATGTCAGCTCCGGTGGGTTGGCAGGGCGAGCAGCAGCTGGATCCCCGAGCCAGTCTGCTGAGGCTGTGTTTGGAAGCCAAGCCCAAAATCAATACCACTGCAGGCAGCTCTGTGGATCTGGCTGCCCGCCCCTCACATGACGGGCCCTGCAACACCTCCACCAACAAAACCGAGGAAAACGGAAGGAGGTATTTCTAGTGCGGCTCAGTCAAGATAAATATTTTGTCTTCACCAGATTCCCAACACAACAGCTGCTGTTTCGTTTCACCAAAGTGTGTAAATCACGGTTGGTATGAATGAGGTCCCCGAAGGAGGCTGTTTCTCAGAGGTCCTGACATGTCAACACAACAGTTGGGGGACATTTGAGACTGTAAACACTGACGACATCAGGGCACAGGAAACTATACACAGGAGCTGGATTTGAAACAACAGCTGTTGTACAGAATGTAGAGCCCCAGCTACTGCTGTGGTCAGTGTCTCCTTCCTGAATGGCACTCAAAATTAAAAAAACTGCCCATTTATTCTATAAAAAAAGGGGGTTAAATTATGGTGTTAACATATGTGTAACAAATGGACTGTGGGCTGTGACGTTTCTACTTTAAATTAATCTATAGATTTTTTGATTAATAAATAAACTATCAATTGTAATTTTAGTTCAAACTATTTTTTCAAGTGTTTTTCAATTTTTTATTATTGCTTTTTCAATTTTATTTTATTTTTTTTTATCTTTAACTTTTTGTTTTTAAATTTATTTCTATTTTTTCCTAAATATTTATATAAATTTTAATGAGCAGAGAGAGCTTGGGCAAATGCGTGTCATTGCATTTAAATGTACAACTGTACTTTTTAATGCATATGTTAATAAACTTAAACCGTCATGATCAAATTGATAATCTTGGGTTAACAGCAGACACAAGGTAATTCAATTCATAATAAATCTAACACAGTAAACATGTACCAAAGTAGAATATACCAAAATCTGGCATGCTGATTTGATAAATTAACTAATTAATTAACAATAAACAACTGATTTTTTATTTTTAAAGCTGCATTGATGCATATTCTGCCACTAGGGGGCAGCAGAATAAGCTGAAAACACAGCAGTGACATATCAGCACCTTGTAAACTTGTTTTAGCTAATGTATTGGCAACTTTTTACACACCTAGCAGACATGGCTCAACATTAATTTTTATTTGACATCATGTTTTTGCCCACCTCACAAACACACATCCAATATTTACTCTGCTTTTACCTCTGTTTTGGTCTCCTCCTTTTTAGCCACTAAATGCGTCATGTTGTTGTTCACTAAAATGTTGCCAAACTTTATTTGTCTGCCATTTGATGCTAGGCAAGTGATGTACAGTAGAGGCTGACATTTTCTTCAGGAATCCTGTGGGATTCCAGCGGGATGGGATTCACTATTCATCACATGAAACGGACAGGACAGAAAAGAAAGTCAACAGGAGCGGGTGTGACAGGAATCATAATAACAGTATTGATCTAGCAATGTGAAGTCAGCAGCTGTTTGTTTGTTTCCACTGAGCACAGGAAATATATGTCTGTAAGTATGAGCAGACATGGTTTATGTTTAGTGTGTGAAGCAAAATAGATCACAATGCTAATTTTCATTAGCGTGTTCATAGTAATTCCCATTTGTGTTAGCATCAAGCTACTGGAGTTGTTTGCCACACTGTTTTAGCAGTTATGCTATCTATGTTAGACGTTATTTCAGCATGAATTTGCTTAGTTTTTATATATAAATACGTTGTTCTAATATTAACTGACACTATTTTCATTATCATTTTAAAATGTTAAAAGACCTGTTGTATATGAAAAGTGACCTGAGATCAATATTGTCATAATTTAGTGCCATATAAATAAATATTGACTTGAAAAGGAAGGGATAGCGGTAATTCATGTGGGGCTGGGTGACAGTAGAGGGTGACACAGGAGTGAGAATCACCTCTTGTGTCACCCTCTACTGTGCAGTGAATTTATCAGCGTTTTGTTTGCTGAAAACAGCTGCCTGATGGAAATTAGGTGGTTGAGAGTAGATAGAGCAAACCAAAACAGTGAAGCTGCGGGCCGTTACACCAGAACAATGAGCTCAAAGACAGCGCTCAGCAGAACTGGGGGGAACTGTGAGTTTGTCACTACTGATGATGGATTGGTGCCGCATTAATTCCCAAATCATTTCAGCACTAGATTTGATTCATTCATCACGGACAAACTGCATTTTTAACTCATATCTAATAGTTTTCATATTTATTATATAAATTATATTTATCTATTTATTAATATTCATGTATCTTATAAAATAGTTTGTCGCTTTATCTCACGTCGTTAAAGCCTGGTTCAAATCATAATGGGATTAATTATATATATTTTTGCTTCGGAAAGTCTTGAGCAGCTCTCCTCGGTGCCCCCCGAAGCCTTTTGAAGCATCTAAACTCTGGTTGAGGGTCCACGCTCCCACAGGAAAACCCTGCCGTCATTACATTATTTGATCTCGTACAACCAGGCAGACATATTGTCATAGTTTCCCGGTTCAGATGGACCATGGCAGGTAGGGTATGGTACAAGATTCCAGCAGTGATGCAGAGAGGCAGACAACACGCTCACTGGGAGGGGAAACACGTGGAGAGCACTGGCCTTGGGAGATGTATTTTATTTTACAGTTTTACAGTGATGTTCCTCCCACCCTGCCTCCGTCACTATCTCTCCCCTCTTACCTTCTTTATTCGCCTCTTTCAGCTCGGGGGATTTGGAGCTGTCACTCAGACAACGAGCTGTGTCCAACAAGAAAGCAGACAGAGCAGAAGGCTTTCGTTTATTGATGACAGATGCCAAGATGTTTTACTTTTTCTCTTTGGAGGTGACAAATCGAAAGCGTAACGTACATGAGGCAGCGATGAATCATGTACCACTAGCTTCTGTGCAGTCACTCAATTGCATGCATTCACTGTGCTGAGACTGACAGCTACAATTTTCCCTGTTCTAAAAAGATTCTCAGAATACAAAAATGTTTCAAATACATCTGGTGCTGGGAAAGCGATTTTCAAAATGAGCGTGTCCCTGCATTTAGGGAGCTTTTATTCTCTGAAGAGGAGGTGTGTTTCTAAAAAGATTCAAAAATTCAGACTTCATTCACACTTCAGGTGAAAGAGTGGAGGTTTGTCTCCCAGCTGCCACTTTAGAAAGTCGCTCCCGCCATCAAAACACCACCCGTCAGTTACTCACCAGTCATACTCTTCAACGAACATTGGCTGTTCTTCCTCTTCCTTTTCGGGCCATTGAGCCACCTGAGAGAGGAAACAGAAAAGAGAGAAAACCGAGTGAGTGCCTGTAAATAAACACATTTTAAAGTATTAAGAACACATTTCAATTCAAACTGGATCAGCCAGAAAAGCATTCTCACAGTTTGGCCACGTATAAAATAAAAGAGATTGCTCAACAAGTGTAAAGGCCGGCTTATTCCACCTCGTCCTGCGATAACAAAGTGTCCAGCAAAAGACTTAAGATAAATGCACAAATGATTCCCTGGACACGCCATGTCTGTCTCAACTCCATTACAAAAATGCTCATTAATGAAACCTACACAGACTTAAAAAAGCCTGGAAACAGTTTTATATTTTTGCCAATTCTGAGCTTATGTTGATGTTTTGTTGTTGTTGTTGTTGTTGTTGTTGTTGTTGTTGTTATTTATTCCTCCTTTTGTCCCAGGGACACAAAGAAATCTTCCTTACTAAAAAAATGACTGATCAAGCATAGAAATCTATGAAACAACCTGTAATACAACTTTCTTTCACATGAAAAACATTAAAAAGCTGCTTTAAAAGCCCTTCTATTACATTATTTCCATAATATAGAGTCCTCTCTCTCTAATATCTATTTTATATCGCTGTGAAAACATCAAATTTCTCCTTTAAACGACTGTATTTATTCAAATTTCTCACCAAACGTACATTTTACAAGATTACATGTGAACACAACATGATAATATTATAAATAACCCTCAACCAATACTCATTTTCACTGAAAGGAGCTTGAATGCATCATAATGTAAATCAATTCAACAGCCGCTAACAGCTAATAGCTAATGTTAACTAGCTCTCCTCCTGCTGATGTCAACACGGATTTGTTGTTCACAGTGCAGCAAGATCTGGGAGAAGATACGGTGCGTCCCCGGACACGTTAATGGTGATTTTACTGCGCCCCTGTCATCCTGAGGAAGATCTCTGATTGTCCCAATGTTTTCTATTGTCCCTGGGACAATGGGACGGCGTTAGTCTCGAGCCCCGCTTTTTAGTCTGCGCAAAATTGATGTGACACGACAGAATAACACCGGCCGCCGCCATCTGTGCATGTCATCTTATTTGCTGATAGGTTGTGGGCAGTTTCTGCTGATACTGATGTTCGGCTGGTAAATTGGTGCATCTCTAGTGAGCATACTGTATTGAACATAAAAAAACCTATATGTGTTTTGTTGAAAAACTATAGTAAACTGGGGGATGTGAAAAGTTGTTTAGGTGGTCAGGAGCTCCCTGTGAACTTTGGTGCAAATACCCTTTTTCTTCAGTGAGTTACAGCTTTTATTGGACGTCGTCCTGGGCGTTGTTTTAAGTCGACAATGTGACGATAATAAATTCTGGTGGTCTCTCTATATTTTGGTCGACATCACTTCTGGGAGTAAATCAGAAAGTGTTTTATATCACTGGAAAATAGACAATGTAATCTGTCAACATATGGAAGGCTGCAGTCAAGAATAATATTTTCATTCCTCGCTGCAAATCTAATATCTAAAACCCCTTTCACCGTATATTTATTCTTTTCCATACCCTTGGCCGTGTTTTATTTCTTTTGACAGCTGCGCGTTCCACCCAACACGCAGCGTTGAGTTGAATTTCCACTCTGATCGTCAAAAAGGCAAAAATCTAAAGGCCTCGGGAAGCTGAGAATCTCACAGTTCATGTACAATTTAAAGCTCGTCTCTATCATCAACTCTTTCAAAGTCATTTCATGTTTCGGAGAACATTTTCTAGCACGACACTGATGCTTCTAACAACAGGTGTAAGTACAATAGATGCCATTATTTGGTAACGTATCCAAGTAATGCCGTATATAAATGGGGTTTATAACAGAGTTTGAACACACGTTAATGAACCAAATAGTGATAAGAAAACACGAGGAATCAGTAAACTTCAGTGTCCCGAGCTCAAGAAAAAGGAACAGACTTTTCTGCATTTGTCTCCTTTAACATTAAATCACCTCGCGTCCCTGTACCAGCTCAACATCTGGTACTTAAATTAAATTGAAAAAACAGGAGCATGGTTTGCCACCACTTAAATTTCTAACAGAGGAGTAATGAAGCTGTCTAGACCAACAAGTAAAGGCACTTCCGTATGTCAAAGTTGGTATGTGGCGGGAAAAGTTTTTGGGGGTGATCCCGACCTGAAACCGAAGAGCAGGAAAATTATTTTTTTGTGGAATACAATAAATTATTAGGGCACACATGGGAAGGCCCCGCAATAACAGAGGAAACACAAAGACCGCCGCTCTATTATGCATCGAGCATGCACACAGCACCGCGGCCAGCGAGCATGTGCACTCAGAAACACACCTCCAACCACACTGACACATGTGAAAGGCATGTAAAGCACAGATGGGAGCTGGCTGCTCTGCAGGGAATCATGAAAGCGCAGAGGTGGAGGAGGGAGGGAGTTAAGTAGAGGAGAGGAGAGGAGCGAGAAAAAAATAAAAAATAAAAAGCATATCTGAAGGGGAGAAACAGAGCGAGTGTGTGAGTGCTCCTCGTCGGTGCTCGGTGTGTCCAGAGTCCCAGGAGTCCAGCTCTCTGCTCTCAGACGCTCCTGATAGCCTGCAGCTCTCCTCCCACACCAGGGCCCTTTAATACCAGCTCCAGGAGAGGGAGCAGGACTCCATTAGCACCATAAATAAAATGAAGTTCCACTCTGTTAAGATGCAATACACAGGCCTCTAGGTTACGTCTGCGCTGTCTGTGAGGGAGCTGTAGTACAGTATGTTATTTATTATCGGGGGGAATGAGCTTTCCTCTGCTGCTCTTCCTCACGTTTGAGTTTTTCCTTATCTGAATCAAAGGTCTGATGATGGAGAGGGTCATATGTACAGATCATAAAGCACTTGCTGCAGATATATTAATACAGCACCTGACTGAGGAAACTGTCCCAACTGCATGATAAATAAAATACCATAAGGTACTGAACATACTATATACATGAAAATCCTTAGAGCTGCAACAATTTATTGATTAGTTGTGAGCTACACAATTAATGCCAACTAATTTGATAATCAGTTTGTTTTTAAAAAGAAAAAAAAAAAGTCAAATTCTCTGATTTCAGCTTCTCAAACGTGAATATTTTGTTTTCTTTACTCTGTTATAATGGTAAACTGAATTCTTTGGGTTGTGGACAAGACATTTGAGGACATCATCTCAGGCTCTGGGAAACACTGATCAATACTATCCACTATTTTCTGATTTATTTATTTTTGACTAACTATTTTTTTCTTGAAAATAACATAAAAAATCTCTCTTGAAGTGCAAATTAACTATTAAAGCACACGAGGATGAACCCTATAAAAACGTTATTTCGAAACCGAACGCTCAGGTTCGGAAACACACACCTTGTTTGAACTCTGAATGTTTTAACACATTCAGAGTTCAAACAAGGGGGAGCTGAAGATAATCTGACTGTTACAGAAGAAGAACGGGAAGAAGATATTGAGACAGTAATAGAAAACAAGCTCTCCATACTGTCCAGAAAAAAATCATGTAAGAAACCCCTGACTAGAAATGGCTGAAAAATTGATGAATGGATTGACTGATATATAATGTTTATGTGATGGAGAGACTTTTAGTTTGATAAACCAGATGGAAATTTTATCTGGGAACTTGTCAAAATAGTTAACGTATGTCTCAAACATTAGACCTGATTTTGTCTGAATAAGAACCAGAAACACACTGTGGTGTGATTAGTTCCCCACATGTCTCGAGCCAACATCAGACGTACTCATATACTCTATTGTAAGCTAAGACTGAGGCACTCAGCTTTTAACTGCTGTTTGTTTTTGCTCAAGGTCTTCATGTTCAACTGGCTGTGGGTTTTGCTTACAACTAATAAAAACAGAATTACAAAAAAGGAAAATACAAATTAACTAAAGCGACTCCATTTCCCTGCATTTACAAATTAATATATCTTCTAATATCAGACACCTGACCTGCATGAATTTGGCTGTTTTTTGTTTGTCTGCTTGCTTGTTTGTTAGTTTTGTGTTCTGTCGCACTTGTTTTGTCAGTTTTCATTTATCTTGTATGTACATATATAATTTATATACATACACGTGTTGTATTGTTGCTGTTAATGTTGTATTTTTACATTTTTGCCAAACAATTTACAAGCGCAACGATCCTGTGAATGTGGTTTGACTAGAAAATCCAACAGACAAAGCGGAAAAAAAGAAATGGCAAATTAACAGTATGATGACAGGAAGTATTCAGTAAATCCAAACATTGTTTCACCTTTCAAACAATTAAGAATTAAAAATGTTAATTTGCATAAACACACACGCAAAAAAAAAAACAAAAAAAAAACCCAGTTATATGAAGCACAAGTAAGTGCACATTAAAAATACAGTTGAATTTATGGCATGTGCACACCAGACAATTTTCTTCTCACCACCGCACATATGTCAGTGAATCATAATCAATCTACACTGACAGGCGCTTGTCTGCAACTTGCAATCAGGAAAATGCCACACCCCCATTCCTCCATATGAGAAGATGAGAGTCTCAAAGTGTATCACGGAGAAAGTGCTGAAGTTGTTTCTACACACACATAATAGTGAACGTCTTTGCAGTTGGAAATGGCTGATGAGCTGCTGGTCATTCTCTTCAAACACGCTATCAGTCACTGAAGATGAACATCACCTGCTCAGAGGCGTAAGGGAAACTTTTATATAGGCTGCTCTTTGTGCATGTGCAATTTCATGGCACTGGAAATCAGTGGAAGTAAATTCAAAACCAAAAATATTACATTTTAATATAGACTTTCTCATATACTTCACTGTGAGCTAAGACTGAGACACTCAGGTTTTATAGCTGAATACTTTAATTATGACAATAACTTATGAGGATGAAAGGACGTCAAATAAGTGCCTGCATTAGTAAATTAAGGGTTATAAATACTGTTGTCTCCTGAAGCCATTTTTAAACTCATTTTTTATTTTCAAAATTCAAGACCACTGTCACTGTCACTGTCTCCACTCTGCCTCCCACATCCACGTTCAGCTCACATCATCCACTTGCACTTCATGGTTGAGAAAAAAAAAGTAAAAGTAAAATAAATAATAGAGGCAAATAACAATAAAATAATGATAATAACTCAAAAGGGAAATTAGAAATTAGAGATAATTGGTAGATAATGGGTCAATGATTACATAGGATCAGGTAAAATTATACTTTCAACAGGTTGTTTAGCGAATTTTACTTTCTTCAAGTGTAAATAATGAGTCATCTTTTCCCATACAGTACCATTCCTGTAGTTTTTGGGGTCTGGATCCAGCCAGTAGTAAGCTAATGCAGTTAATACAATGTGGAGAAGGGAAGTATAAACCCGTCCTTTAATATCATCTGGTATTACTCCGAGTAGTGTTAACATTGTGTCGCTGGGCAAGTCAGTACGTTACCTATGTGTTGTCCCAATAGGTCGTGAGCTCAGCTAAAAGGTGTGTGTTCACAAACTCTCCAACAGCTGGGCCTTTATCATTTGTGTGTACACGTGGTCTGAGGTGGTTCTGAATTGGTTTGCAGAGTACAAACAAATGCAGGTGAAAAAAATATTGATGAACACCTGGATTTGTGTGTGAAACATTTTGTCCTGTTTGGGAAACGAGGCCCAGCGTCTCTGAAGTTCACAGTCAACGTCAGGTGCTTGGCTGTTGTCTGCTGTCACGCGGTTCAGATCCCGTACCAACGAGTGCAAGTGTTGACTTATAGCTGGAGAGGTGCCAGTTCACCTCCTGGGCACCGCTGCGGCGCTGTTGAGCAAGGCACCAAACGTCTAACTGCACCCGCGGCGCCTGACGTCCCAACATCTCTGTCAACTGCATGTCTATAGGTACTGTGGGTGTGTGTGTGTGTGTGTGTGTGTGTGTGTGTGTGTGTGTGTGTGTAAAGAACATGGAGTGAAAACTGAACTTCGCCTGCGGGTTTAATGAAGTTCTTCTTCTTCATTCCTTTGCATTTTGCACAAAGAGATAATGACACATGTGTGCGTCTGCAGATCAGTGTGTTTTAACGAATGCAAACTGAAAAGCAACATCTGAATCAACTCGGGAACAATGAGTGACGGCAAAGTCATTTTTCAAAAGGGTTAAATAGTTGTGTTAATGTTCCTGATGCTGGGTGATAACGCAGCTCCAGCTCCGAGTGGCTCTTTGGTTTCCGTCGTACTTTGCATGTTGGGATGACTCACCTCCAACAAGTTTAGTATGCATACTGACATCTCCGATTATATTCTAATTGGCCACTTTAGAATATGTACTATGGAACTGGGCTGCAGTGATGGAAAAACACAGGCTGAAGTCACTCAGTGCATGAAAACACATTTTTGTTTCCATGCTCTGTAATGAGGGGATTTTATGCAAAGCGACACGTTTATTCCCCACAGTGATCAAAAGGTCTTATAGAAAACACAGCGCTGCTTCTGAATGACCAAAACGTTTCTCGCCTCTCCTCTAATCCATCTTGTTTTTGTATTTCACACCAGCAAACAATGTTCGCCCCTCGGACACATAACAATATAATTGCCTGTTAAGTTCAGTTGTTGCTGTAATCGAGCTTAAATGCCAACTCAAACTGCCCTTCACACTTTACCTTCGCTTCAATTATAGCACTGTCTTGTTCTCGGTTATGGTTCCCTTTGCCCTTTTCACAATACATCACATAGCTTAACAGGGCATTAAATTACACTCCTAAATAGCCCACTGAGTTAAAGCTTGATTTAGTGGGATTGTTGTGCCTGTAGTATCTTATTAGAAACTAAAGGATATAATGTTCTTGTCATGGGGGAGGACAGAGGACATCTGACGCGACAAACTTCTCCAAAAGATGCTCACCTGTGAAGCAACACCTCTTGGCATACAACAGCAGCAAAGGTAGCAGGGTGCATATTTCACAAGATATCTGAGAGCTCTCTGAACATGCCCGATGCATTTCGTTCACTTTGTGGGCAAAAATTAAACGTCAGCAGGCTGAGAGAAAAAAAAAAAAGAATTGGAGCTGTCACAGCAGCAGAAAGACAAGGTGGAGTTTTCTCTGACTGACACTCAAAGGTAAATACCTCTCCCTGTGCCAGTTGGCTTCCACATCACTCTGTACAGCTGCTGGAGGCGACAAACATCAGATTGACAGCTTTGTGACACTGAGTCCTCCCATGCGGCAAAAAGGCAAACAGATACAGTTTAGTCACATCTCTGTCACTTCCACGATAACGACGCCTGCTCTGCATTTCCGCACTGAGATCTTAAATCGCAACAACAGGGTGCTCACAAAAAGAGGCTGAAACCTGCCACGTGTTAAACTTTGTTTACCTTCAGCTGAGCTGTGCTAAAAAATACCACTAAACAAAAATAAAAAATGACAAAACAGCATGGTTGTAGTACTCAGGACGAGTATCAAGACCACTGTGTGAAGGTTTCAGCCTCATCCCGGACTCAACCACATTTTTACTCTGTCGTGTCCCCGTCTCGCACAAAGACGTTTTATTTCACGATCACAACTGCAGCGATATCACTAAACTGCCGGTGCAAAACAAAGGTGCACATAGAGATGTTTAAGTTGACTTCAGCTACTTCATATTTGTATTTAATAATAAATAATAATGATAATAGTAATTCACCCCATTATACCATCGCTTCTCTCACAAAATATTTAGACAGGAACAAATTTGACATTAAATAACACAACAGCATGGTTGCAGTAGTCGAGAGCTGAATCAGGACCTCTTTATGAAGGTTTCAGTCTTGTCCCGGACCGAACCACAGTTTTACTCGGTCTTGTCTCGGACAAAGAGGATTTTATTTCAAGACCGGTCAACACCGCGACTGCAGCGATATCACCAAATTGTCTGTGCAAAAAAGGAGCTCTGTATTGTAAATTTCAAATTGATTTAAGCTCCTTCCCGTTTGTTCATATTTGTTTGCTCATAGAAAACAATGGAAAATTCCACCACATAAAATTCGCCCCATTTCACCTTCTGATTATTTATACTGTAGGGGTGACTATCGGTGCTCTCACAAAATATTTACACAATGAGATTTTTGGTTAATGATCATCAGTAATGTGGACACAATGACTACGTGGGTAAAAGCAAATACTAGAACAGCTTGAACAGTCGCGTGAGTTCAGGAAATGACATCACTTAACTGTAATACAGCCTTTAAAACTATCTAGTCTGATATTACTATATTGATATCATATGGATTTACTACCCAGCCTGAAGTGCATGGTCAACATTTATCATGAGTATGTCGTGCATTGTGGGTCTCGCACTGGTCTGGTCTTGGTCTTATCTTAGTCACACTCTGCCTCGGTCCTGGTCTCGACTTGGTCTCAACCGCTCAAAGTCTTGGTCTTGACTCGGTTACACCCTGCCTTAGTCCTGGTCTTGACTTGTTCTCAACCCCTCAAAATCTCAGTCATGTCTCCGTCACGTTCTTGACTTGGTCTCAACCCTTCAAAGTCTCGGTCTTGTCTCGGCCACAGTCTTGACTTGTTCTCAATCTCTTAAAGTCTCGGTCTTGTCTTGGTCATGGTCTTGACTTTGTCTCAACCCTTCATAGTCTCAGTCTTGTCTCTGTCACATCCTGCCTCAGTCCTGGTCTTGATTTGGTCTCAACCCTCAAAGTTGAGGATTTGTCTCAGTAAAACTCTGCCTCAGTCCTGGTCTAGTCTCAACCCCTTAAAAACTTGACCTTGACTCAGTCATGCCCTGCCTCAGTCCAGGTATTGTCTTAACTTCAACCCCTAAAGTCTTGGTCCTGTCTTGGTCATGGTCTTGACTTGGTCTCAACCCCTCAAAGTCTTGGTCTTGACTCAGCCACACCCTGCATTAGTCCTCTTCTTGAACTGGTCTAAAATCCTCAGAGTCTTGGTCTTATCTCAGTCTCAATAAAACCTGGTCTTGGTTATGACCTGGTCTCAATTTAGGTGGTACTGACAACAACACTGCACAACAGCTGGAGAACTGGCAGAGCAATGACACAGTAATGAAATGACAATTCAAATCACGGCTCTCTGAATAAGCTCCGGCTCTAACCCTCTATTAAAGTCTGATCAATCCCAAAATAGCGCTGATGAAAATATTAGCACCCTCGCAGCTAAAAAAAGAGCTTAGCACTCTTGGCGGAGCCTCAGAAGTGCTTTGCGCTGCTCTGAGAGCTCTCAGTGGAAAGGGTTGGAGAGAAACGGTGTCAAGTGGCGCTAAGAAGCAAAAAGAAAACAAAAATATGACCAGAAAAACACACAACATGCACAAATTTGCTTCAGTGTGAAAAGATAAAAGAGAAACATCTTGTCTGACATGACTGTGTGAAGCAAAACCGTAAACAAACATCCAAACAAACAAAAAGGAAAAAGTGATTTGGGTGCTTATGCTAAAAAGCAAGGCAGCTTTGACAGGACTTGACACTGTATCACACAGCCGGTGAACGTGTGGCCACTTAGTGCAAATACAAGCACGCCTGTCTCACGGATGAAAACATCATGCATAATTGAATATTTTTTTGATGGAATGTGAGGGGTTTTTTTGCAGGTTGGGGCTTGTCGCCCTGCGCAGCGCAGGCATACCACAGAGCGCTTTTCAATTTCCAGCTCTCAAACTCTGACGGGATTGCAACACACCGCTGAGTATACAAGGTCCCTGCACACACTGTGCCTCTACGCAACCTGAGCCAACCCCACAGAAACATGCACATACTGTACTCTCTAGCCTCTCCAGCACACACACACACACACACACACACACACACACACACACACACACACAGTATGAAACTTAAGTTGGCGTGTAACAGCAACAATATGATTCCTATGGCCTGATAGCTGTGCAAAATAAGCGCACATGTTGCACAACTGAGTGCTAACGCAGCCCAAAACAAACACACATACAGAAGAGAAGAGTCAACAACACAAGCCAAAAAGATGACACGAAAAAGACTTACAGTGCCGACCTGATGACGCAGTGGGACTGTAAAATATGCATGGCAGAGGAGGTCTAGTTGAAGTTGCAGATGTAGACGACTTGCAGCGACACGGCGCTCATGCATAGACCTAGTCTCTTGTCTATCTGTCTTTCTCACTCTTACACCCTGATGTCTCTACCAGTTGTGCTATGTTTAGCCTGCCGACCCACTCAAATACACTCTGCCTCTCCCTCCCTCTTCCTCTAATCTGTGGGACTTTCTTGCTCTGCTGGTAGTACCACCCAGTCTACCCTGATTGGAGGACAGCCAGCGTCTCCACCTGTGACTTTGACAGTGACTGCGGAGTGCGTCTAACATGTAATTGCCAGGCTGTCAGGTAACTGAGCGCTCTCATGAGACTTGACTATTTTAAGCAAGTGCAGGTTTCATTAAGGCTAAAGCTGCACGCAGGACTGCAAAAGATATCAAGAACCATAAGAAAACAGCCATCAACACCGCTCACAGAGAACTATATGTCCTTACAGAGGATTCCGCCTACGTCAGCACATTTACAGGATATGTTTCTTGTTGTCAACGAATCCAGCGAGAAGATCAACCCAATAATGCGTCAGTCTGTCTCTAAATACTTCCCTAACCTGTCTGTGGCTCCAAACTTATTCACTCCTGCTTAAGATTTAAATAAAAACAGGTCATAAATATAGTTTTATTTTTAAAAATAGCCTGTAATTTCCTTCAACAGCTCAGCACCGTAGGTTTTTAGCAAACCTCACTCAGACTACAGCAACTAGGTCCTTTGTTGGGGGACTATTTTCAGCTGTGGATTAACACACATTTGGTGCCCTAGTGAGTATTTCTGGCAGCAGGACAGTGCATGTTGTATTGAGTCAAAATAAACTACAGTGCGTGTGTTCATGCTAATGAAGGAACATGTCAGCCTGTGCAACAGCGTGGCCTGCTAATGTGATTTTAATAGTCTGTGGACAACAATGGTGCTCTATGGCACCGAGGAATAAGCTATAGATGCACAGACAATGCTTCATTGCTGATTTTTGTTCTTTTCATGGGATTTAATGACAGTAAGAAAAATATGGCCAACCTTATATTTTAAAATGTAGGCACGCACAAATGAAAAAAACAACAACACACGCTTGTTCTGATTACTAAGAAAAAAGTAGACCCTTGTCTCTGATAAAGATATGCAGCTGTTGATTTTTATAATATAATATATAATATATATAATTTATTAATATGTACATTTGATAAATCAAACAAACTAGGGAGAAAAAATGCATGTGGGATGACAAAACCCTGAAGGCTTGTAAAACCCCACCTAACATAAAATATATTTACGACAGCTGCATATGCTCACCATTAATTTGCAGACAGACATAAATATATTTATGAAAAAAAGATAAATGATTCAATTTGCATATAAGCATTACTAGAGATTGAGGAGAAGAGACCAAGTAGGAAAAACTAAAATAAATAAAATATATTTTCCAACAAGAGATCTAAAAAAAGACTAAGGTATAATTAAAAAAAAGTGATAGTCCCAATCAAGTAATCCTACAGGAAAAAATAGATCAAGGAATAACAAAAAATAAAAAAATAAAATACAATTTCCAAACAAGAAATACTAGGTATAAAAAAGTCCAAGAAATAAAAAATAAAAATAAAAAAAATTAAAAAATGAAATATAATCTCCAAACAAGAAATACTGTGGAAATAAAAAACACAAACAAGAAATACATAAAAAAGGCCGGGGAATAAAATAAAAAAAACATTACATTACTATTACTACTAAAACAATTTCCAAACAAGAAATACTTGAGATAAAATAAAAATTAAAAAAACAAACAAACTAATAAATAAATAAATAAAATAAAACTTCTAAAGAAATACTTGAGATAAAAAGACCTAGGGAATAAATAAATAAATAAATAATAAAATAAAATCTTTAAACAAGAAATACTAGAGATATAAAATGAGCAAGGGAATAAATAAATGACTAAATGAAATAGATTTCCAAACAAGAAATACTATAAATAAAAATGACCAAGGGAATAAATGAATAAATAAAAACAATTAAAATAAAATTTTTACACAAGAAATACTAGAGATAAAAATGACCAAGGGAAAAAATAAATCAATAAATAAAACAGAATAAAATTTTTAAACAAGAAATACTAGAAATAAAAAAGACCACGGGAATTAATAAATAAATTATAAATAAATAAAATAAAATAACATTTCCAAACAAG
The DNA here is from genome assembly GCA_026686955.1 of Epinephelus cyanopodus. Taxonomy (NCBI): domain Eukaryota; kingdom Metazoa; phylum Chordata; class Actinopteri; order Perciformes; family Serranidae; genus Epinephelus; species Epinephelus cyanopodus. The sequence continues at coordinate 5,889,277 of CM048933.1, read as the reverse complement.
AAATACTACAGACAAGAAAGACCAAGGGAATGAATCAATCAATAAATAAATGTTCATTGCTGTGGGCACCACAAATAAAATTACAATCCTCTCCATTGTATTTGGGGCGGAGCCAGAAGTCACACAGACAGATATCTTAAAACCCCGGCAAAATACAACTAAAGGCGAGTGAGGAAACATGTTATTTCTATTTGGGTGAACTGACCCTTTAAGTCAAGAAGACTGAGAAGCACCTGCTCCGAAGCTCTTTAAACAGACAGAACAATACAAAGACACTCAGAATAGTCCAGAGAATTATATCCATAACAGCGTCTGAATGAGTCCCCCTGTCCTATGTTGTGAGTGCCACAGTAGCCTATTGTTCAGCATGCATGCTACAGGCCTACAGCTGGGTCTGTCCCGTCCTATACATCCAGAGCTAATGGACACTTTGTTCCCTCATGTGTCCCGCCACTGTCTAAATTACAGGCTCAGCTAGAGGGGGATATGGCATGCCACTGAGTGAGAGCCAGACAACTCCCTCTGTCCAAATACACGAGTTTACAGCAACCCACACATAACCGATAATAAACATGGAGCTGACACTTCAAATGTACACAGCTCGCTATATCCGGTACAATGAAACTTAAAAAAGACTATACAGCCTAAATGTCTACATTAAGCCTGTATTTAACTGCATTCGGTTCACATCAATGCAAACTCTGTGTGTACTCTGCATCCATAAATTCTATTCTATAAAATATGTCCAAACCATATGCATGCTGTCGAGTGAACATTCTGTTAAAATCAAATCTCTGGAGCCGAACAAAATGATTTAGAAGTCATTGCAGGAGCAAAGAAAACAAAAACAATGGGATTCATTTTCAAAAAAACTTCATGTCAATGGAATAAACTCGCATATTAAACAACATATTCATATTAGGCACATATAATGAAATAGTGACCTTTCTAGAGGTCTGCTGACTAACAATTTTCCCGTCAACCAATAGTCATCATTTAGGTCCATTAGTCGACTAGTCGTCCGCATGTTTACGATATTTATGAATTATTAAATGATATATTTTGGTGGTTTGAGTTGAAGGTGTGAGAAAGAATAGTATCAGTAACATTGTTAACACTGTGCTACATTACAGAGAAATACAAAACCGTACTAATGAACCTTCATTAATATAGGCCTATATTTTATCTCCAAGTGCACGTCACACACTGCGCGAGCCGCCTGTTAATGACGCTGTGGGCTAATGGGCATGTAGCTACTTCCATGTTTCACATGATACGTCATGTTTGTAGTCGACCAATGAAGATGAGTTTACATATCACCTTGGGTTCGTCCTTCACCTTCTCAAAATGATGCCACACTTTGGATTTCCTGCCTGACATGTTGTTAACTAGCCTGTGGAATAACCGCAGGTACCAGCCCTGGAAATTAACCTGACTCCTGTCTGACTGCTGAGCGTGGACACTTCCTGTGTCTGTCCTTTTCAAATTAAATCCCCACATGGTCCAGTCATATAGGTTTTGATTTACTTTGACAAGACGCAGCTGCTAGTTTCACTTTTTTTTAGTCTTTTTGCGGACAGTCTTGCGGACTGATGACGTTCCTGGTCGACTGACGTTTGGTCGACTATCAGGGGGCAGCCCTACCTGTATCACCTGCTATCTGGACTTTATCTGCTCCTGTTGTTAAACTGTATTGTACATGTCATCTTATTTATTTATTTATTTTTGATAAGAATTAAATACCTGGCCTTCGGGAATGAATACACTTCTTTCTTTCTATTTCTATTCTTCTATTTAAATCCACTGCTTGATGTGATGAGGCAGAGCGAAGCTGTGTAGATGTACCATCAGTCCTGTGCAGCAGGTGCGTCTGAATCTATCGCAGCTTATTTGTATAATGTGATGTACAGGTGTTCCATTTGCACTTGTTTACCAGTAAACGCCTGCAGCCAAATCACAAGCAAAACACTGTTCACGTTGCACTGATGTACTTTCCCAGCTTGTCCTCTGCACGACAGCATCTCAACATAAGTTGCTTTTTTTCCTGTTTCTGTAAGTTATTTGAAATAAAAAACAAAACGAGCGCTTCAAGCAGCCATGTGAGATCATTCATACCATTCAGTCACAGCTATTATCCAAATTTATGACTCAAACTCTTTGGCACAAATGCAGCATTAGTTCAGGTCCTGCGTGCCTTTTCAACAGTCAGAAATCAGTTCTTTTCATTTTTATAAACTTTCAAAGCCGGTGATTTTCTGTAAATGTGGTCGCAGCAGTTAAAGAGTGCTGCTGAGATTCCCGCAGCGAAAACTTCTTTTGTACGAATCCAGGAACAATACTAATAATTGACTGAGGCAGCCATAGAAATAGAATCTATTTCTGCGGAGGAAACTTACAGCGTTCTGTCAATTACTTTGATTAGCAGAGATCTACACTCACTGACTCTCACACACACACACACACACACACACACACAATCCTGCTGCTCCACTCTCAAAATAGGAGGAAATTGCCAGCTGATTTTGTTTTTTTAACACTTTTAAGCACGGCAAATCACCATGGTAACTCTAGGCTGCTGTGATCTGAAGCAGGTGAGGATGAGGTTAATCTCTCAGGAACAGTTCGATCTACAAAAACATAATTTGAACACCTTGCAACACGCGTAATGCAATCTAATCCACCACAGGCTCAGAAATGTTCCGATCCCCGGCAGGTTTACGTATACACGCAACACATACTTTATGGACACACCCTTATACTGCATACAGAACATACTGTATGAAGCAAACAAAAGACTTTAATCTATTGACATAAATACCAGTATGTAAAGAAACTCCCAGTGTATTCAACCTCACTTAGTTTCAAAGCCTTGCTTAGTATCCAAATCTCCAAAGAACAAAGGACGGGTGACGTTATAAAATCCATAGTGCAAATAACAATGCCTTCAACACGCGCACAACAGGACATCCTCGTGTCAAGGGGAAGGAAAAGCTGAATCTTGTTTACCTTTACAGACATACTGTACATGTTGCATGACAGGAGGAAGATCAACACACGGACTCAGAGGACTGTGGTCGACATGAAAGCACAGGGTCGCCTGTCTTTTATGTCACAGGCGGTAAAACACATTTTAGATTCACATGTGGCTTGGAAAAGGGCTCACACTTTCTCCCAGTGTGATGAGATGCAAATCTTTTTATAGTAGATAGTTCTGGCCTTATTTCCCTCTACGTGTGTGTGTGTATGTTTGGTGGACTGGATGGGTTCGAGTGTGTTCCCTGACACAGATACCGCAGAGTTATTATCACCTATCTCATGCTATTTACAGCTGAGCGAAACAGGTCGTACTAGTGGTGAATACGAAATTCTGATGAGCACTTATACCTCGACTGACACGTGAAAAGAGGGAAGCGGGAACATTATGTACTAACGCTACATCCTCGGCAACAACTCCATCTGATTTGCTAAGTAATTAAGTCATTAGAATCGACGTCGTCCGAGAAAGATTGCACCGACAATTAACTCTGCGCTGTGATCTGGTCTAGTATGTTTGACTGCAGGCTCTCAGATAAGTGCAGTGGATAAAAGAAGGCGGCCTCTTGAAGCATATCAACAACAAAGATTCCTGGATACAACAAACCACACACACACACACTACTGTGAAGCAAGCCTTTGCTACTGTTAATGCAACACACTGCAAGCTGCCTTGCATCAGCTGTGGCGACATGTTAAAAGAAGTGATGCAAGCTGCAACCACATATCTACGTTTGAACTAAATCAGGCGTGACACACACTCTACAATAAAATACGCATCTTAATGAGCCATCAAGCCAAAAATATTAACGGCTTTATGAAGCAAAATGACTCAAAACAGCGTCAAACTTCCAGGTTTCAGCAGCTCACTGAAAGTCTGTGAAATAAAATCATCGTAATGTTTGTCAGACAGAGAGTCTTTCACATTTAAATAAAAAAAAAAAGAGCTGAAAATGGTTGAGTGCATATCAAACAATCTCCAGTCCATAGGTACAGGTGTTCTGTTCTCTGTCTGCATGCCGGTAACCATAGCATCACTTCAAAGAGCCGGTGCAGTTCAAAACAACAGGCTGACAACATGCAGAGGGGAGGGGCGGAGATTTAATAAAATCCACTGTCACGCCGAACACAGCACTGATATCTACTCTATGTAGCTCCGGTCTGAAGCCCCCAGAGCTCAATTCTTTGTGCTTTTAATTACCCCTGAGGTGCAAAGCGTTGCAGCCACCACTCGCTACAGGTGTTGGATCACAAGCAGAGATACACCGAATGCCTGCACCCAAACTGTCAGATATAGAAAAGAAAGGCCGGTGTGTGCACTCCTACATCCATGACCGCACCAACTGTCCCTGTCCCCCAGTGGCGGAGCTGCTAATCTCCTGACAGGTGTTCATGTTAGCTGAGGAATCTATCCAGGCTCCGCCGGATTGACTTTCTTAACACAAGCTTGTAATACAGCACGTGGAGACACTGTGGAGCTGTGCTGCATTTAAGGCAGCCAGCTCGTCTCTCCACATGGTACTAATAACATAAACTCATACTGATCTACGACATAAACTTTTATTGTAGAGACCACCGATCTGATATCTGGATCAAATATCGGCCCCGATATCATCAATATAGATGGATCGGGTATCAGAAAATGCAGCCTATACCTGAGGCGATCCTTTCCCTTTAAATCTATTGCGACGCGAGCTGCGTCATACGTCATGGAGCGAAGGAGAGAATCTGCTGTGTGCTGCTGCCCAATTGTTTACTTCTGCTGACTAAATAGTTCATAATTACATATATGTGTTTCATCTTGTTTCATTTCATCGTAGGAAGAACTGTGTAGTCATCAATGCCTGATGCCTCTGGTCTTTTCTGTTCAACATGTAAAGGTATATCGCTTTTTAGGTCAACCCGGTATTGGATTGGTATCAGGTATGGCTGATACTCAAGCCAGCATCGGGATCGGTATCGAAACTGAAAAAGCTGGTGCATCTCTACAAAGTACATATCAAAAGTGTTTCACAAAAATGGCTTCTTTTATTTTCGGCAGGCCCGAAATTGCTGGAAATTGAAGCCACTTTGACATAGTGGCCAAACCGTGTAACTACAACTTCCTGGTTTGTCTTGTGACACGCTGAGGCCCAAAAAGACTTTTCCCCCATAAATCTGATTTGTTTTACCATTGGGATTAAATCCATTTGGTCCAATATTGTTTCAAAAGTCCAGAGGAGCTGCATGACTAAGGGGCAGCTCTGCACCTAAATGTCTTTTCCATTACCACCGACTGATATTTATGGAAAAAGGAAAAGATAACCATCAGCTGTGTTTGGTTGTTTCTCGCTACATGACATGCAGTGCACTCTGCTGTGTTCCAAAAGTTGAACTTGGTTTAAGTCAGTGAGCGTGCAAAAAACGCAGCATGTGTACAACCCCTATTTCTTTTAATTGCTATTCAAGTTAGCTATGAGCTAAAACTGGAAGTAGACAGCTCGGCTGAAGGAAATTAGCCGCTTGGCCAACAAAGGAACAAGTGACTTTCTTCGGCATGAACAGGCCATTGGTGTGCTCGTGATCAATGGTGCTGCTTGCGTTCGGGTATGACAAATGTAAAGGCAGTAACTCGATACCATGGCTCCACTTCGCTCTGACCCCAAAAGCGCAAGATAACAGCGCTCGTATCGTAGATGAATTTATTTTTGTAATGGAAGTGGAGATGTCATTTCGAGACATAAAAAAGATTTTAGAGTGACAAAGTTTAGCTTGTAGCTAGTGTTGCCTTCAGACGCCCCTCTTATCCAATTAGTCTTCATCAAAGTGGTAAATACTGCATGTCGTAAACAAGAGTGCTTTGTTTTTAACAAAATAAACAAGACAATAAACCTCCTAAAAAGCTCATCTCTGACTGCATGAATGGCCATAATGCATACATTTAATGCTCTTATTATTTCAGCAGCAAAAGGGATAATTGTTGCAGCTATATAAATAAGCTTTTGGCTAAATGCTGCGTGCAGTGTTTACATCCTCAACAATTTATTAGCATAATAAATTCGGATTAAACAAAGTGAAAACAACGATGAAACAGAAGCGAACATCCACATCTGACTCATACTTCTAGAAGCACTTGTGGAAGAGACATCTGCATTACAACTTTAGTCGTTGCCAGACAGAGAGATTAACTTTTTATTTAAGGGAAGCAGTTTCCCTTAAATCTATCATAGATTTCAGTGAACTGACTGACCTCAGCTCTCAAAGCCAAAGCAGATTGATATTGACTGATAACACTTTCCTTTACCCAGAAGCCTCTTTCACTCAGAGGGCCCCTTCCTCTATGAGACAGGCTCCATTCCACTAATATTATGTTTTCATTTATGAGAAGGGGCTTAAACAGTGCTGTGTTTGTTTGTGTTCGGGCCGGCCTGACTGGTTCTGCTTCTCAAGAAACGAAGGAGCAGCGGAGGGGAGGAGTGCCGGGGTCAGATGTAGCTTTAAGCCTAGTTCTCTGAAAAACAATTCAGACGAGAGGAAGAGAGTGGCGGCGAGGAAAAAAAAAGGCCCCAACGCTGTTTAGCTTGTCTGGAAAAAATGATCTAGTGAGGTGAAAACGGAGAGCACCATGAGAAAGATTTAGACGATAAAAGAGAGACTGAAAAATAAAGATTCCCTTTTGCATGTCCTCAGAAGACCTCTCGCACACACACCACCATTACACAATAACTGAAAGCCAAGTCTGCTTCATTTCAGGGATTTGTTTACATCAGAAAAGACACAGTGAAGGAGGAGTCGGGGGGTTTGGTGTAACTTACACTACTTTTAACATTACTCAGACCGACATGGAACAGCGATAGCCATGCAATCTGGACACAGCCCTTTGAATGAGAAGCAGTGGAGACTTTGTTTTGGAAGCATCACATTGCTCGTCTATAGAAACAGAGAGACAACAACAAAAGCTGAAAACACAGACTCACCGTTTCTCTTCTCCCTCTGATGGGTTAGGGTCCTGCTCCTTGGGCGCGTGTTCCATTCACCTTAATTCCATCCAGCAGCCAATCATGAGAGACTGAGGCAAGCCCCACCCTCGGATGCACACTTGTCATTCGCCGGTTAGGAGGGGTCGGTCAGTGAAACATGACGGGGTCCCGTCCCTGGGGGTGTGTGGGAGGATGGGTCGGGGAGGGTCTCCAGAGGGAGTTGAGGTGAGGTCGGTGCGGAGTGGCTCGGTGTGAAAATGTAAAATATGGAAAATGTTGGAGGGCAGGCCCTGGGGCCGGGGCTGGAGGTGGACGTCAATCTCAGGGATGCGGATGGTGGAGTGGGATCCAATCTGGAAGAGAACAAAGGATACAGTCAGATAACTATGCCTCTAGAGCTCAAACCTTTAGTTATTGGCAGAAAAACAATACTTTGATGTTGTTTTTTAATGCAAAAGCACCAAAAGTTCACTTTTCAAATGTGAATATTTGCTGGTTTTATTATTCTCTGTGATAGTGACTGAACATCGTTAGGTTTTGGACAAAACAAGACACTGTAATGTGCATTTCTCATGAGTAATTGTGTGATTGTGAACTTTATCTGCAGATTAATCGCTAATTAAAACTAGCAAAGTTCACTTAGTAGAGTGCAGATCTGCCGAGTGTGTGTCAGGGGGTTTGTGTGGTGAACAGGGACTGGAGGTCAGGCTGTGTGTCCAGCACGTATGCAGGACAGTAGTGGAATGAAGGGGAGACAATATGCAGCTTAAATTATTAAGGTGTAACCAAAGTTGTCAGGCGATGTGGGAACAAACCTCGGACACAATGTCCAATAAAAACCCTCTCCCCTCCCAAACAAAGAAGAGCTAAATCTCACTCAATCGTCCCTCCTGGCTCCCTGACAGCCCACAAAAATAACAGAACTGTGATTCATTCATCTTGTACTGTGCCGAACTTTACTGGATCATGACATATCAGGTATGGAATTAATGTGCAAATGCTGCAGTTCAAAATGAGACTAAACTCCTCTTTGGATGTCAGTTTTTCAGCAACGACGAAGGCCAAAATGTGGCCGGAGCCGACTGCCAGAAATGCCCTTCGCTAGGTGAGTTTGTTGATCACTTGTAGCCCCTACCGTCCAATTTAGAGGAGTGAGGAGTCGGCAGTCAATTACGGTAACAAAGACAGTCAATAAAACATGTTTTTCAAAAACTGTGACTCACTGCATCCAGAAAAGATGCCTCAAACAGTCGTAAATAAGCACACAAAACATTAGGCTGATCGGTCCAGTAGTTTGTGAGAATAGCTGCAGACAGACGGGTTTATGTTTTGACTTTTTCCATCTTCTTGACTGCAAACTTATTTCTAAACTCAATTTTAGATCATTTAAAATAATTGTTTAATCTTTGCACATCTTGTCTGCACTTCTACTATTTTTAATATTTTTAATTTCTTTATAATCACAAATCATTTAATAATTATTTTACCTTTTACATCTCTTTTTCTCTTTAACTATTTTGTTGCCAATCTGTATCCTTTATTATGCTTTATATTTTATTGATCTGTGAAGCACTTTGAATTGCCTTGGTGTATGAAATGTGCTATTAAAATAAAGCCGCCTTGCCTTTGTCGTGCATTTATCAAGGTCTCGCTAATAAAATGTCTCTAATGATTTGAGATGAAAACAAAATATATCATAATAATGCCTCAGAAATGCCCAGAATCCTTAAAATCTTTTGCACACTGTACACCCTAGCACTGTATTTATACCAATACACCTGTGCACATACATCCTCTCAGTATTTGCAAGCTGAAGAAGTGTGTTTGATTGTGATAAGACATTCCTGTTGTACGCTGCGATATTAAAACACTCATAACTTGATTTTAAAGATTAAGTTAAGTGAAGATACACTCTTATCCTTGAGATACAAACAGTGATGAATTCTCTCTCTCGTCAGCCTCTCTCTAAAGCTAACACCCTAAACCTGGGCAGCGGCAGCAACTCCAAAACCCGAATAAACCCAACCGGTACCTCCAAATTTGAGCCCTAAAACACGTCATGCATGGATACAGACAACTGGCTCACAAAAGGAAAACATGTCCTCGTGCAACCAGCAGCAGCGCAGGGATTCCTGGGAGGCACACACCAAGTTAAAACTGGATACGGTGGCCTGGAGGTCAGAAGGAAAACTCTATCACCTTCAACTGCTACAATTGGATAGTTCCTGGAAAACTTCTTACGGAATGTCACCTCTCACGCAGGGTTAAGTAGCTTTAAGATGAGCAGCTGAATCTGTGCGAAGAGTGTGTGTGCGTGTGTGTTTGTGGGTGTGTGTAAATACTCAGAGGGTCTTGATCCATTAGCCCTCCCTCCTCTGTTGTCAAAGGAAGGCTTTATTCTTTCCTCCGCTAATCCCTGGTTCAATGCCTTTCTAATCCGGAACAGTGGGATACAGGGCATGAGAATGTCCTTAGACATGACTGATATTATTATTGCTTTTGCTGCTAATAGAGAGATTACAGCCTATATTCAAAACAACCCCTCTCTGCAGGCGGAGGAGTTGTTTTGGAGTCGTATTATAGCAGAAGATGACCGATTCATGCCCCGAAACCTTCTGTGTGATGCTGTTGGCATCTCAGGAAAGCAGTAAAGTGGCAAATATTTCAAAAACACATTATAAACGAGGCTGTCTGGTGCCTGTAAGATCATGATTTTAAGTTAGGTGTTCAGTCTTAAATGAAAACTAAAACGATTATTTAATCAATTATTATCCATTATTTTGACTGATTTAATAATTTCTTGTTAAAGTAATTTGTCAAGCAGCATTTGCAACACACACACAACCTCACAAACACTCGTTACAAGCACAATCTTGCTCCCCTTCGCCAACAGGTTCATGAGTTATGAAAGAAGACGTGGCAACAATGTGTATGTGTGTTTGTCCGTCTATTTGTGTGTATCTTTCCATAAACTTTGGTCACGTCATTTAAATCGGTTTGGAAGTTATGCGCTTTTTTGTTATGGGGAAAAAATGTGGCCTCCACAGGGTGGGGAAATTTTTGTGGGCCGACCGACTGACCGACGGAGCGACCTATGGAGCTGCTGGTCGCAACTAAAAAATGCAGGGAAACATTGCCAGGTGAAATGTCAGGATTTGCAGTTTTTCTCTGTTTTATATCTTTATAAATTGAATAGATTTGGGTTCTGAACTGCTGGTCAAACAAAACAAGGAAATTTAAGAGGTTAAGTTGAAGTTTCAATTTTGGTTTAATAAATAATGTTGGATCGATTTTAAAAACCCAATTCGAGCAGACATACAAGTTCCCTTAGATCGAATGAATAGTTATTTTGCAGAGTGTGTGGTGGGTACATGTAAAGCCTGGTGTGCACTGTGCTATTTTGGGCTGTCCCAGACAAAAGATGACCATGGTGAATGAAACATGGCAATATCTGTGGCTCTAAAAGGGTGTTCCTACGGAGCACAGTGAGAGAGGGGCGAACATGCGTCGTAGCCTGCAATTCAGTCGGCGTTGTCATTGCACAGTCTGCATAAATCGAACTTGAAGTCGTACCCAAATTTATTGGATGTATGGCGCACAGTGTAGCTGCACTAAATCTATAAGATTGCTAAAATTACACAGTCTGTAGGAGGCTTAAGAAACACAAAAACTGTTTTTAGATCGAAGTGGAATTACGGATAGATTTGTGGGTTGTATCCAGGTGGATATATTGGTGAATACAGATGTGTTTGTGTATAGATGTGTTGCTCCTGTACATATGAGAGGAGTATACATGGGTGTATATTTGGAAATGAAGACGGAGGACTGACTGAGTTGTGGCCCACAGCCCATGTGGCTCTTTTGTACAAACTATAATGTTGCCTTTTCCAAATAAAAATAATAGTTATAATACTTGTCTAAAATATACTTGATCTATTGACAGTGCTTTTTGTGCAGTGATCTTTTGATTTACAACTAAAACTGAGACATTAAAAAGGTAGAAGAAAAGCAAAAACGATCCATTAGCTCATAGCAGCTTTGACTCTAACGCCCAGACTAAACACCCCTTTTTCATTGTCTCTGATTTGATGAATAAATGGTGTCACATTCTGTGTCACTGTAGAGTTACCGAACCTGTGTGAAAATACACTTTATTAAAGTAAATGCCGGTGTAAGATTTATGAAGTACTGTGACCTTTGCGGCGTTAAAAAGCTTTTAATGGGCCTATAAATGGCAGAACGTATTTATTTATGACTCATCAAGAGGTCAAGATAAGAAACATAACTACCTCCGCCAGCAGAGGCGACACCAAGGAAGTTTTATGATGTTGTGGAGGAAGAACTCTATTGTTAAACTTCTTTTTTCATTCATGAGATAAAGCGCAATATTACATTAGAAATAAATTCTATATGTTGTGACATCAATATCAGCTAATTACTGTTTGAAATGAAACACAAACAGCCATGTTTACGCTAAAAGAGCCTCTATCAAGTAGCCTATTCATCATACAACATACAGCACACACACAAACAACTCTATTCATTGTCATGGTAAAAAGGTCAGGCAGAGCAGACTGCCACTCTGACCCCAGCAGGACTGACTGTTAGTAGATAGTAAACAGGACAGTGATGACATAAACCCCAGAGGCCTTCCTCTAATGGAGTGTGCCTTATCAGAGGCCTTCTCTCTATTACATCGACTGCTGCTACAAGAGGCACTGGCCTCGGTGCAGTTGTTTGTGGTTTGTAGCACAAACAATTAGTTGTTTATCACACTGGGACGGAGAGGACAGATGAGAAAGGGGGCCCATTGTTTGATAAGCAAGTGAAATTAATTCTAAGTACCAGCAAAGAAGTGGAGCTCATTTAAAGAAACGTGACACTATTAGTGAGAGAAAGGTCATTAATGACCTGAGGGCTGAGCTCTTATCTAAAAGCAGGTACAGCTGTGTGGTCACCAAAAGGCTCAGGGGGCCTGAATTTCGAAATTAAAGTTGAACTTACGTCTCAACTTTCTGTTTAAAAGGACAGTTCACCCCCAAATCACGAAATACATATTGTTCCTCTCACCTGTAGTGCTGTTTATCAGTCTAGATTGTTTTGGTGTGAGTTGCAGAGTGTTGGCGATATCAGCCGTAGAGATGTCTGCCTTCTGTCAGATATAATGGAACTAGATGGCGCTCGGCTTGTGGTGCTCAAAGTGCCAAAAAATACATTTGGAAAACTCAACAGCAATGTCTCTGTCCAGAAATCACGACTCAAGCTAATCCACAGACCTTGCTGTGAGCAGTTTCATGTAGGAACTATTTTCTTTCCACCGAGCTACACCCGTATCACTGCACAGAAGGAAGTGTGCATCTACTCATGTAAATGTAAATGATGGAAACATTACTGGCGCTCTTCTTGGCTGAGCTGTCATGTGAGCTAGCTCAGTGGTGCTAGGTGAGCTAGCAGTAGATGCACACGTCCTTCTGTGTGATGATGGAGCTGGCAGGTGTAGTTTGGCACAAAGAAACTAGTTCCTACATGAAACTGCTCACAACAAGGTCTGTGGAATATCTCGAGTAACCAGGTCATGATTTCTGAAAAGAGACACTGCTACTGAGTTTTTCAAATGTATTTTTTTGGCACTTTGAGCAGCACAAGCTGAGTGTCATCTAGTTCCATTAAAATGGAGATAAGGCTAATATGTTTAACACTCGCCAACTCACATCTAAACAGTCTAGATTAATTAACAGCACTGCAGGTAGAAGGATTTTGGGATGAACCATCCCTTTAAGGAAGCATAACCTGCAGCGATACTGCAGCAATTGTGCACATTTTTCCATTTTAAAAGGGAGTAAAACTGGTTTTGGACATATTTTTGGAAATATCATTTAAGCTTCAAGCCTCTGGTTGGATGTTTCCTATGGGTTTACTGACCTCTGAGGGCTGAGCTGTCAACTTATGTGGTGCACTCCTGACTGCGGCACATCTTAGTCCTCGTTTAGCCTAAGAATGTTGATATAAGACGTTTTTCAACGAGCTCACATAGAGTTGTACCGTTCCTTTACAGCATTCAAATTTAGGAGGACCAGACCTGTTGTAAAATTTGGATTCCACTCGTAAAGTGGACGCCGGCGAGCCAGGCTAACTAGCTTCCACTGAAGAACTATGAGACTGCATCAAGGTATATGTATAATTAAAAACAGCAGTGTGAAAACCTGCTTCAGAAATTTCTCCCCTTTCTGCAGGCCATACAGTCACACTAACTACTGTGTCCTTGTATGTACTCTTTCCCCCTCCCTCCCACCCAGGAAGTTATGCTTATATTATTATCCCATATAAGGTCAAGACATGAAAATAGTTTGTCAAGTGGTCTGGGGCGGAAAAGAGTTCATAGCATACTTGAGCTGAAGAAAGAAGACAGCAGGAAAGACAGGAGATAAGGAGGGAACGTGAGAAAGAAAGAAAGGGATAAAGTGGGATTGAGATACAGTATTTTATGGAAGAGGGCACGAAGGTAAAGTTCATGATAGGTGAAGAAAAGACTTGATTTAGGTCGCTGCTGGAATGGAGACAAAATAAACGCTCTTATCAGAGCTGGAAGACCAATAACAGGAAGAGAACAGGGCGTGTAAAAACGCAGATTTAGGGCGTTCAGCTGGTTTTAAGCACAAATGTACATACATAGATATAAATGTCTTGGATTGTACGAGTTCACTATCAGTGACGGATACATTATACAACCATTTATGGCCCTTGCACATCAGTGAGCAATAAAATGGGAATATGTAGCGTGTCATCCTGTGATTTTATCAGGGCACAAATCATGAGAAACAACATGTGATTCCTTTATTTTAAATAGGTGATGAATGGCTTTAGCAGAGCGTGTTCCTCTGTGACCTTCCAGGAGACTTTGAAGCTACGGGGGGACGCAACAGCGCCAAACTGAATTTATGAAGCCGTATTTTGATGTAACGAGGAGATTCTTGCTGGAGTTATGCTACAGCACCGTAGCTAAAGTATATCACTCGCATAAACACGCAGTGAGTGCGCATAGATAGAGACTATTAAAGCTCATACTTCAAGGCTTTTTTGAAGTGGGGTCATATGAGGCACTTTCCATAGTCCGTGTATTATCTACAGATAGCGATTGCTGCACCTTCTGTTTGGAGAAGCAGGCAGGAGTATTGACACAGAAGCTAAGCAATGTACTGCTCAGGATGGGGGCAGCGGCAAAACGTACTTTATTTTATATCTATTATATTCCATTGACAAAAACGAACCTTAGCTTGCTGAACAAAGGAGGTGTTGGTCTACCGCTGACTTGATCAGAAACTGATCTGAAATCTATGCTCTCTTCAAAGCCAAAAACATAATTTTACATTGCTGAACGTGGGAGCTGCTGGTGTACTGCTGACCCAGTTAGTTCGTTTTAAAGGGTTAGTTTGGATTCACCAAATTCACGAATCACACAAACTACCGGATCGAGGCAGAGGCAGCAATCTCCTGTGTTCTGAGGTAAAATTACTGTTTTTGTCAATGGAGCCTTCTGGTTTTGACGAGAGCATCAATAACAGCTTGTTGTCAGAAATCACTGTCTGATCGCAAGGTACATATAGCGTACTGTTCTACTTTTATTTAGGTGGCTGAAATGTTTTGCTGCTGTCCCCGTCCACAGCAGTACCCTTCCACGTCAAACTCCTGCCGCTTCTCCAAACTGGGGGCGTGCCGACTGACATCGACTGTTAGTAAAACACTGACTATGGATAAATACCTCACACAACCCCACTTCAAAGGCTCAGACCCATCCCTTTAAGTAAAGCACCTCAGGACATGATGGATTTACTTACAGTACCTTGAACAAACACATACAGTATATGGTTATAGACACAGAGGAAAATAAACTTTGCTGCAAACACACTTCTTTTTAACTATAATCTTTACATTACACAGCGCTGCAATCACAATATGGCCAAGTGCAATATCCAAATAAAATATGAGAGATGCCCCAGCCTACAAATTATATTCGTGTGTTCTGCCCCCCCCCCCCCCCCCCCCCTTGAAACTTCCCCATCACGACATTCACAATATTGACTCCCTTTCCACCTTCAAATCTTGTCGGAAAACGCACCTTTTCAAGCTGCCATATTCGGTCTGATTTAATGGTGACAAAGATTTTGAGATTTGCACTGATGATGATTTTACACATAATATTTATAATTATGATTTTTGTCTAGTCATTCTATTAACTTTTATTGTATATTATGGAATTGTTGACTTATTATTGACTTTGTGACCTATGGATATATCGCTGCTTGTTTTTTCAACTGTGTCTTGTAAGGTGTCCTTGAGTGCTTTAAAAGGTGCCTGTACATAAAATGCATCATCATCATCATCATTTCCATATTTTTTCCAGTGAAAATTACCAAAAAATTACCACTTCCACTAACATTGTGACTCACTGCGACCACAACAGCTGTCAAAAAAAATCGCAATACTTAGTTTTTTTGCATATCGTTGTTTATATATATATTAGGGCTGCAAGGATTAGTCAACTAATCGATGACTTATCGACTATTAAAATAATCGGTGACTATTTTAGTAGTCGACTAATTGGTTTGAGTATTTTTTCACAGAAAAGTACTATAAAAGTACCCCAAAATGCTCTTATTGCAGCTTCTTGCGTTCAAATATTGGAAGCTTTACACACTCTCCCATGACGGTGAACTAAAACCCTTTGGTGTGAGTACGAAACAAGACATTAGATGACATAATTTTGGGGTTTGGGAGAGACAGACGACATTTTTCAACATTTTAACACATTTTTCGATAAAATCATTAGTCGACTAATCGAAGAAATATTAGCCGACAATGAAAATAATCGTTAGTTATATATACATACATACATTCAAACACACACATTTTTTCCTTCTATATTTTTTCCTTGACCTTTGCGGCACTTTCACTAGATTGTTACATGCCAAACACCAAAGCAAATTCCTTGTTTGTAAAAATCTCCTTGGTTATAAACCCGATCCTGTTTCTAACATTGTCTACAACACTTCCAGTGGTGAAAAGATTCAGAATCCCTGCTGCACATGACAACATCTGAAAGGCTGCAATCACCGAGTAAAAATATAATTAGTGCTTTGCAATTAAATGTTGACTGGAAAAGTGTAAAAATCTTCTGTGAAAATAAATCCCAAGATGAAAATTCTCAGATTTTTTTTTTTTTTTACAGTAACTTCTCCTTTGTAGATCACACAAACACACAGAGAGCACACCTCACATGTCTCAGCACATGCACCTTGAGTCTTTTCCCTTCCAGTACAGCTTCCAAATTTTAATTGGGCCTGCAAAAAAACTGGCATTTTCCCCTCAAGCAGAGTTCACCTTTAATTGCACACTCTGAAATACAGACTTTAAAATGCATCAAAAGAATAACTAGTGAATGCACGTTGATGCCTGGAGAAGATAAGAATTAATTAAACATGACCCGCTCCCTTTCTCCTCTGTTCCAGGCCAAAGAGATCGATGCCCCTCTGTTCTTCAGAAAGTGAGGAGAAAAAAGAGGTGGGTGAATTCTCCAGTACAAAGAAACAGGCCAGTGTGAAATGTGGTTCCACACAGGGAAGAAATCGTTACGTTAAAGGATGTTTGGGATGTGTTTTGATGGAGGAAAATCAATTGAAAGTGTTATTAAAGAAACAGGACACTGAAATAATGTTTAGGAATTATGTTTTCAGCCAATTAAGTTCATGAGATTGGAGACACTTTGATATTTCGTGAGCTGCAGTTCTGATATCATTATGGGGAATAAAGAATCTATGAAGGGCATGTTTTTGTTGCTTTTTGTTTGGCACAGGGACCAAAGTATCTGCATTAAAACAACTTATTTTGTTAATAAAAATAGTTTGTTTCAAGGATGTGACACAGTTGGCATATTTGCAGCCTTGGACGCATGCTGCATAATTGATCCAAGGTTTGGAGGGACTGTTTGAAAACCTGCCTGCACTCCCCCTCTCAAACAGATAAAAATCAAACCTAGCTCTGGACTTGAGTATCTGAGCCAAACACTCCCATATGCTAATATCGTATACACACATAAAAACAAATACACACCCATAAAAGCACCAACATGGCCTGAACACAGCTCGTCAGTGTATTAGAGTCATAACTTCTGTTTTTACACTATAAGTAAAGAGTGAAGTGGGCTTGTGACCGCAAGGTTTCCGTTCAATCCCCAGAGCAGCAACATAAATCTGGCTGTGGAAACAGCTCTGGCCCCTCCCTCATTCCCACAACTGAGGTCCCTTGAGCAAGGCTCTTAGACCCTGACTGCTCCAGTGCCCAAAAGATTTGACTCCTATAATGGGCGGCTTTGATGTGTGAATGTTGCCGCTTGCATGTCATGTGCAGTTTCTCAGCTTTAGAACCAGTTAATCCAGACGGATGCAAACATCACGGTTAATGAGACAAAGTGTGCCGCGGCAGCAAAAGCTGACGACCGTTAGGTAGTTCCCCAAAAGCCTAAAAAATGACAGGTGAAGTCATGAAGAATGGATTGCATTGTGCATCACTTGCAACTGCTATCTGCCGTGTTTCAAGGTTCAATTTGATCACACAAAAGTGTGGGCACAACACTCCTTACAAATGCACTAACTTTCTAAAAGCACTAATAATTTTTGTTTTAACTGCTTTTGACTGTTACCGCTAGGGCTGCAATTATTTTCTCAATTTACCCCCTTTGTGATGGTCCGACAAGCTGTCGCTGGAGCCCACACTGTAACTACCTGCACTCCCTGAAGGAATATTATCATATTTGTGGCAAAATGAAAGAGTGATTCCAGAGAGCAGCAGACAGAGGGGTCTGCAGTCTGTGTTTGAAGGATATATCCAGGATGTCAAACTGACTCAGCAGCAACAACAGGTTAAAAAGACAAAGATAGTTAGAAGCTAAAGCCGAACTATAGGCTACAGATCAGCATGTGTATACATTCAGTAGGCTATATCTTCAGTAGCTAGCTAGCTAACCCTACACTTTCCAGGGTTTGATTTTGGTTTTGGAACAGGGAAGAAACATATATCTTTTTCCAACCTCTCCAGGTAACGAGTATCATTAATACACGACAACATTTAGCTCCAAATCCACAAAACCAGCCTGAAAATGAAGGAAATCTGCACAGCTGTGTTGTTGTCGGATCTGGTTTGAGCCGGCCCGATGCTACGCTATGACTGGCCAGTCTGCGAAGATGATGTCCAAAAACAATGACTCAAACTTTTTATCAAATTAGTTGGGGATTAACTTAACAGTCGACATCTAATCGATAAATCGTCGCAGCTCTAATTAGCACTGATCGTTGTGAATTGGACTGTTTTTGCATTCAGGCTTATTTGCATAAAAAGGGGCCAATTTTCCACCAAATGTATTCATATTACCTCATTTAAATATGTGCAAATAGCACAAGAGCACAGAGAGGCTATTTGCTTGGCAGCATAGTTCAGGGTGCATTTCACCCTTTATGGGTGCTTTGAGTATTGAATTCTTTTTGTCTTATTTGTGCAGGTTTAGTGATTGCAAAAGCCACACAGTTCTTTTGTGAATTCACCCGTGAGATGTATATATTTTTTGCTAATTGCTTCAGAGAAGTGTCAGAAGTGGGAAAAACCCTCAGCAGACGGGCACCTGGCTTTTTTGCATTATCTTTGTTTTCCTCCTCTGCTTTTCTGTTAAAATATTGGTCTCTGCATGTCTCCTTTCAAATGCTAGTCCATTTAAATGTCACAGTTGCGCACCAATTCAGGGAAAATAAGGAGTCTTATAATTTGGCAGAGAAACTGCATTTTGATTTAGGGCTTTCTGACCAATTATTCAAATAATAAACTGTAAAGGGGGCAGCCAAGTCCACATGACACCTGTTAAGGCTACTACATGGTTTTTGCAGCTGCTAGCGTGTTCCGGCGCGCAGCAGATCATATGTCAGCTCAGATGTGCAGATTCACAGTGAAACAGACTTTCATGTTAAACATGTTCACGTATTAAACAGCACCTTTACATGTCTTCACTCGCGAACGCAGAAAGATAAGAGAGAAGCAGGTATAATGTGGCCTCAGGAGAAGAAGATGGTTCCAGACCTTACGCTCCTAAAGGAGGACTCTTGTTAAAATTCACACCATGACTGCAGACGCAGGGTCAGTGCTCCCGACTCCCAAGGGTGGCCTAAGCAATTAGTGGTTAAGTAATGGAACAGGGCCGGACTGAGTTGTTGATGTGGTGCATGCAGTCTGATGGTGGAAGAAAGGAAGGTTGAGAGGAGGGGGAGGTGGGTGTTAGTACCCCGGGGTCGCGAGCAGTCAAAGGCAAAGGGATCATGTTTCATTCTACGTCTCTGCTCGCTCCCTCGCCGGGCTAATTACTATCAGGGGATTATTTATAGGTGCTAATAGGTCAAAGCAAAGTGACTAAATGCTATCTTTACAGCCACTTTTTAAATGTGACCTTGTGCCTTCCACTGCGCTCAAACACACGTCTGCATGCACAAAAATGTTAATGTTCAACTTAAATGTGTATACACAAGTGGTGATTTAGGGTTTCATGCTTGTCAGGTAAAGGACAGGAATACAAACTCAGAAACGGCATCCATTCATTTGTTTATTATGGTGGGAGCAGTGAGACTTGACTCAGCAGCGTGCTCCGCCTGGCGCAGGAAACTGCTCGAGAAAAACGCCAAAACATGAGTCTCTGGTTTCAAGCCGTTTGAACTTTGACCTACTTTGACACTGAGCTTTCAGGCAGCGCTCACTTCGTCTCATGTGTCCCAAATTTAGATGTCGAACAAGTGAACAATAGTTCTTTTAAATTTTGACACGTTCTTCTGCTTGGTATGTAAGCCCTGTGCATCTATAAGCCTTTATATAGTACACACTCTAATCCCTCAGTGTTGCCCTGCTGAAAATGGGAACACAGTGTCCTACCCTGACTCTGCTGGTAACACTATGTTTCTTATTCTGTTTGCATGTACAGCATGTGGGTTTGGGTGTGCATATAGATACGCCTGCACCAGCCAAGGACACATGGGACATACTGGGGTAGACGAGGCCACGTGCCGAAATATTTTTGCCGCCATTGCTGTTTCTCCTATTCTACCTTATCTGTCCTTTTTTTTCTTTTTTTTTTTACCAATTTTCTTTCCTCATCTCCGTTAACCTTCTCTCAACCCTGTTTTTTGCTCCTTTTTCCACAAGTTTTACATCACCACCTCTGCGGCTGTCTTCACCCCGCTCCTTGGCTCTTATAAACCCTCACGTTGTCTGTGTGTCACTTTCAAAACTAATGATGATATAATGACGAAGATAAGGCTTGTGAAACAAAAACCCCTGGGAAAGCAGAGCCGCGGAGACATTTCTGTTACTTTTGCTGCCCGATTAACATTGTGCCAAAATTTCTTTTGCTACATCAACATTGCAGCTATGGATGGATTACTGGACGGCCCCTCCAGTGACTGTTCTTGTTAGAAAATCAAATAAATGACTGCAGAAAGATGAAAAATGACGACAACGAGAGACAGAACAGAACCACAAGGCTTGTAAAACACCAAAGTGACCACAAAGACACAACTACGACTAAAAACAACTGTACAAAACAACTTCATGTTATGCATTGTGTATCTGTCTGGGAGATGCCAAAGGGACCGTTGCTCAGGTACCAAGTCAAACGCCGAAATTCTGAAAATGTGACGGCACTCGTTTGTCTCCGGTACTGTATGTACTGTGGATGCTTCTGGGCATGACAGGGCAGATGCCTACAAGTGTACTAGGCTGACGATAAATGCCAAAGGCAACAGAAGACTATAAGCACAGAAGAAGAGGAACAACATGTGCGGTGACATCTCTGCTCTGACTCATTGAAAAGAAAAGCATTTTCCCCTGGGGCCGGCGCAGTTTGGACATTTCATGCAAATGTGGGGGGCTGTTTATTTACACTGCTAAAAATGCTAGCAGCGTGACGAGACACTGCGCGCTACTACATTTTTTTCAGGTCACTGAGAGTTAAAAATGTTAAACTTTGGGTTACATGCTGTGCTCATCACTGTCACTTTTACCCAGCCGTCCCGTCACAGTGGAGGCGGGACAAACAACAAGAACAACAATGGAGAAGTATGATAATAAACTGTAGGCTATATACTATATTAACATACGTCTCCTCACCCACAGAGTACTTTGTGTTTGAGTTTAACTTAAAAGCTTGTAATAAAGGCTTGCATGTTTAAGTACATTGGATTTATTGTTTTGTCTTTGTCTCTTTGTTTTTACTGTGGTATCGAATTGGGTATTAGGAATCATGGAATTCAACTGGTATCAACTTCCAAATTCCTGGTAATATGACATGCCTAGTTGATCTTGGTATGGAAACAGAGTGCAGCTTATCCATGGCTGCAGGAGAGGAAAACAAACAGTGCCATGATGTGCAACCAAGGGCTGAAACACTAACAAAATGCCTGTATCTGACTAAAAACGTTATTTGTGAGCATGTTAAATGATTATTTTAGCACCCTGTGTCCACCAGAGAGGAAAAGTTACACTGACAAACTCAATATTGGTGATCTGTCTCAATGTGTTCTTCTCCTTACCCCACTTATTTTAGAGAAATGACCCCACTGAGCAGCCGGAAATACTCTCATATTTACAACTATTTGATCAAATCACCTGGTAAGATCATCATTTTCCCTAACAAAGATTAAATCAGGTCTTACTTAGCTTAGCTAGCTTCAACCTCTGCAGTCTGATCGGCCAAATTAGCAACTATAATTTATTAAATAGCAATAAAGTCACACATTTGTATAATCGCCTAGAGTTGGTTTGTGTTCTCACGGCAGCATTTACAAGTGGACCAGATCAAATGCCTTGTGTGAGAAAGCTGCGTGATTGGCCCAAATTTCCACGTGGGAAAAATCCAGGAAGTAAACACTTGCAAGATGAATGTGACACTTTCTAATGTCACAATGGAGGGACAACTACGCAGGTTGATTTTAGCGCTGCTCATCGTGGACTATATTGCTGTCATTGTTCATTTTAGTCAAACCATACAGTTTGAAAACGAGGCGCGGCAAACAAACAACAGAAGGCTGTTTTTTGGTTAGGCATCTTATAAAAGAGTTTCCCACCACACAGCAGCTTTTAGATATTGTTCTGTTGTTTGCCAGCAGACATCAGTGACAAGAAGGCACCTTCATGCAGTACAGAGTCAATGGAGAGCAACGAATTGTTTCCCCCCTCTGGTGTGGGTGGGACTTATTTGCACTCTGTCTCTATGGGCATTGTCTCGTAATCTACCCATGATTGTAACAAAGCCCCAGACATGATGTTTAAACAGGAAACCCAGTATAGAAGAGTCTGCAGAAAGTCAGTTGCATATGCATATGCAAAGATGAGACGTACAAACGGGTGGACTGGGGCTCTTTTGAAACATGTGTTTACCCAGAAGTGACATCCACACCCAGCAGTTGCCCTGTGACACCACAGTTTTCCGACACTGGCCACAGAGCAGAGGCGCTGGCAGAGTTAGAGGTCGGCTGCCTTGCTCAGTGGCACCTTATCTGTCATCACCCGTGGTTGTTTAAGAGGAAGGCCGGTGGCACAGGGAGGCAGAGCTGGCTGGCGCCTGGCACTGGAGCTGATGAGCAGTCGAAGACATAAATTTACCCGAGACATCTGCATGCTTGCAGGGCTAACTCACTTACGATGCTGCCAGCCTCTCCTTCTTCCCTGCCCGCATTACAAAGTCGCTCATTCTTACTGTTTTATTGTCCCATTACATCAGACAACATGTAAATGTTAACGAGTAACATCACGGCAGGCTGATATACATACAACAGATGTTTTGTGTACGCCTTTGTGTATTTTTTCTGTTTTGTACCATTTCACCTCCTTTGTGGTTGCATTTAGGTTGAAACTAGTAATTAGATTCAGTCAAGCACTGTTTTTTTTTTCTCAGAAATTAGATTACTCGTTAAGCCTTTAAAATGTCAGAAACTGGTGAAAAATGCCAATCACAAGTTCCCAGAGCCCAAGGTGACATCGTTAAATTACTTGTTTTGTTCATCCGACCGTTTGAAACACAAATATATTCAGTTAACGATGATATAAAGGAGAGGGAAGCGGAATATTTCACATTTGAGAAGCTGGAACCACCAAATGTTTGGTATTTTTTTTACAACCTGACTCCAAAAAAAAGTTGAGATGCTGTGTGAGATGTAAAGAAAAACGCAATGAATTGCAAATCCTTTCTGACATAAAGTGGAGGAAAAAGTCTTCAACACATCAACATTGTTCTCATAACACATATTTCCAATGCAGCTATTCACGTGACATGTAGACCAGACATTAGAATTAGCTTAATAAAAACTACACTGTTAATAAAAAAAAAAGAAGTTACGATTCAATCAACAAAAATTCAAGGTAAATAAAACCTAATACTTTATTTTAATCATAATGTATAAAGTTAGGTAACATAACATTAAGCTGTAAATAACTTAACCTAATGAGTTTGCTAATGTAAGCAAGCTATGATAATGTCAAGCAAACAGAAATCTTTTCAGCTAACATTAGTTCACTAACAAAATTGGGATAGCTAGCTAATTAAAAAGCTCATTTCAGTTAATGTTAACATTAGTTTGCTGACAACATTAGCATAGCTGGCTAACATGAGCAAACTCTTAAGGTTAATACAAGGTATTTGCTGCCTCATGTTATGTTATGTAACTTTAAAGTTACAGTTATATTGAAATATTAGGTTTTAGGTTTAATGATAAGGAAATCGTAACATCTCAATCCATAAAAACTGATGTGCAATGAGGTGGAATGACACAGGAAATATGTATTTATCAGGCGAACTGAAATGTATTTAATACACGGAGAGGCCTTTGTTTACAAAGTACGCTTCCTGTATGAAGAAACGAACGTCTCTCATTGTTCAGTGGGACTTTGGCCAAGTCTTTCACAGTCTTTAAACCACATTATGAATCCTGAGAATAAATTTCACTTTCAAAACTTCAACAATTTACATCCTCAGTTTCCAAATGCCTACTGAGTGTTGTTAAAAGAAAAGGTGATGTAACACAGTGGTAAACGAGCCCACGTCCCAACGTTTTTTGGAACATGTTGCAGGATCAAATTCAGCATGAGAGCATAAAAAAACAAAGTTTATTAGTTTGAACATTAAAAATCTTTGAACGGCATTCAAGTGAATATATGTCAAAAAGGATTTGCAGGTCATTACTTTCTGTTAACACAACATCCAATCTCTTCTGGAATCAGGGTTGTACTTTACAAATGACTGAAACCGTCAATCAGATATCAAACAACTGCTAAGCTTTCTGTCAAGTATGCTGGATTTGTTTTTAAAGGCTTCCATACAGACAGACAAACTGGGCTGAAGGCAGTGGGTAAAAATACTCCCCGGACATTCTGTGACTGGTTTGTGCAATTGTAAAGACTAAACATAAAATGGTACATTTTGTCAGCAGGGGCTAAATGAGGCAACGTACGAGGAAAAAGATAAAAACCCCACATGTGTCTGCTTATGGACAATGTGAGTCAAGGCCAAAGATTAAAGTACATCTATAGATAATGTTAACATATTAACTTTTAATGCACTGAGCACTGAGTGTTAAGAGAGAGAAAAAAAAGAGAGAAAAACAATCTGCTCTTTCTCTCTCCCACGTCCACTTTCTCCTCTCTCATCCCTCCTCTTCCCACCCTCCTCTGGCAAGGACAAGCTAAGGTGCTGCCAAGAATGTGACTGCGTTTGGAAAACAAATCCAGCTCACTTCTGTTTTTTTCACTTCTTCTCTTTTCCTCCACTTGCAGTTTTGCCTTCTTTTTTCACCCTCTTAAGGTGGATCTGTGAACGCTGCAGAGCCCGACACCTCCGGCAGCTGAAGCTCTTTTTACGAGACAGTTTAAACTACCTGTATAGATCATCCCCCCTGTTTGTACTCCTCAACCTCAGCTGACTCCTGTCCTCTTGCCGCTTAACTCCCCCAAACTCACGCTCGGGCCGTTTCTCCTGCTTCACATTTCCTCCTCAGCCCACCTTAAAAAAAACTGCACTCTGTGTGAAACCGTTGGACGCCGTACGACTGTGCGCTTTTCCCGATTGTTTTCCCGGAGATGTCCACTTCCCCACACTTGTTCATTTCCTCACAGCTTATGGAAGTGTCTCATTGTATCAGGACAACAGGGATGAAGAGAGATTTGAGGATTGTTGCTGATCGCTTCGGAGGATAAAAAGTTACGGGGCGTTCAGGGGTCTCTAATAAGGAGGGGCTTCGACATGTATACAGCTGCTGTCTCCTAATCTGTCATTACATGACATCAGCCTCAACACTAGCTGTTACTCCTCCTGATAAAACATGGATCCAGGTTTGAGAGTGATGATTTAAAATAAAGATTTACATAACGTAAAGGTCAGTTTCTTGCAGGAGCACAACACTCGTGCAAGCTATGTTGCATTGTGGGTGCAAATGTTTGGAGGCAGCAGTCATGCCAAATTTAATTCTGAGAAAGGTGTCAGTGTGTGTGTGTGTCAGCATGTGCAGGTGGTATAATTAGATGGGCTTGCAGAGGAGGGAATTCCATTTTCTGTGTGTGTGTGTGTGTGTGTTTTGTATTACTTTATTAACGTGTTAGTTAGAGTTTAGTCGCGTGTGTATTCAACATTAGGCAGATTGAGCTGGCAATGCCAATGTAGCAGGCCAGAGGAGAGGTTGTGTGTGTGTGTGTGTGTGTGTGTGTGTGTGTGTGTGTGTGTGTGTGCGTGTCTGGGCCCTGAGCCTAACCTGCAGCAGCACACAAACACACTCACACACACGCATGGGCTGTGACTGCATGGGTAACTTTGTCCAACTGTGCCAGCAATCTGGGCAATCACTGTGCTGCGCCCTCCCTCCCGTTCCCCTCCCTTCATCTCGCTGCCGCACACATGTACACACAGGTGCTGTTGCCATGCCAACAGCCCGAGGAGGGGTCTCCTTTTCCCAAATTAGAGATGGAGCGACAGGGAAACCCCCGCAAAAGGCCACAGCGAGGACAGGTTTATCAAAAATAGCAAAAAACATGAACGTATGGTTCCTACTGGATGAGTGACAGAAAGATGCTGCATGTTTGTTTCCTCCCTAAATAAATAAATACACCTGCTAAGTTCCAGAAACCCCCCAAAAAATCAACTACAGAGGTGCATCTCAATGACAAATATAATATGTGGAATAAAAGGGAAAGACTCTAAGAAAATAACTGTAGCTTCAAAATAGAATGTCCTGACTTCTTTGCTCATTTTGTTGCTTTCATTTGACTTTTTCCACATTTCATATTCTCCTGATATACTGACTTTTATCTTGATTATGGTATGTTTTAAGTCCTTGTCCATGGTATTAGGGTATATTTGAAAACATAGCTTTTTTTAATTTTTTCGTTTTGGCCTTTCGTCCACATGCAAACTGCTTTTTAGGTCAATAAAAACAGACCTTCTGGAAAACTCCTTTTAGAATTAAGATGTTTAGAAACTCAGTTTTCAGTGTTGACGTGCACAGGAAATCTGAGCTTTTGGCTAGTGATGTAAAAGGCGTCAGAATGCACTATAGAGGTCACTGCTCCCATGGATGTAAACAGAGAACTGGACACAGCGTTTCAGGCGTTGCCCCGTTCATTCCTATGAAAGCTGCTTAGTGGTGCATTAAGCCGAAAAAGTACAATTGCTGTGTATAAAATTACTACGATGATCGGCACTACTTCCGCACTGTGTGGCCATAGAGTAAGCACACTGGAGACCCTGCCAGTCTACATGTCTACAGGTAAATTTAACACTTTTTAAGACCTTTTCAAAACCACTTTCAATTAAATTTAAGACCAAACTTGCAATAGAAGTGAAAATATACTCTTTCCAAGTGCACACATTGATGTCAGTTCAAAACAAATGACCCTGACGATATTTTCTGTGCTCAGGGCTTTACATGTATGATTCCACGACCCAGGCTGATACCCATTTTACCACATTTGAAACACCTTCGACATACGGCGCAGTTTGCTTGATAGACTCTATTCGTTAAAGCTAGCTGTCCTTACACTTGCATTTTCCCATTTTTCACAGCTTGCAAGGTCTAAGTTTACTGATACAGACTCACTGTGTGATCAATGTGCATTAAGGGGGCAAAAATAGGGGCACTGCGCACATACGGGTGTTGTGTCTAGTAGCTTGTTGAATAATGTTTCTCGCCATTCAATCTGTATTTAAGACATTATAATATATAATATAATAATAAAGTCTCGCAGCTCTTCTAGACTATCAGACTAAATTCCGACACTCAAATGGGTCAGTTTGTGATTGACTACAGATGTGTCTTTCACCATGTGAGTCAATGGAGAAAAAGTCTTTTTGGACCGTGAAGCATCACATGACGGTGTAATTACAATGTTTGGCCATTAAGAGAATTGGCTTCAAGCGTCCTCAGGGCCTAACTGCTCACTAGCCTTCCAGTTAAAGCTTTTCAGGCTTCTGATTGGCCACAATCTTCTTCTTCTTGTGGCTTTAGGGTTACGGTTATTTTGCCGCCTGCTGGTTTGGCACGCTCTTGGGTTTTTGTTTGGATTAGACATTTTGTAATAGTGTGTGGACGGAGAGGGTAAAAATCTGTGTTTATGTGGACCAGGTCTTAAACTCTGGATGCATAAACTGATTAAATACAGCTTTACAAAATTTACAATCCATTACAACATATAAACACACATAAGCATTGATTTAAAATGAGTTTGTATTCTATAAAAGCTGATTTAGAGATGGATTCACAGATGTTCATCTTCCAAATTGGTTGGGAAACACCAGCAATTGTTCAAATGTGTGTGCACGTGCACATGACGTGCTGCACTGCACAGGCCTGGCAGTGAGTACTGTCTGTGTGTGAGCATGTGTGAGCGTGCGCAAGAGTGTGTTGCACGCTCACTTTCTCAGAGTTTACAAACAGGGCTGGGATCCAGGCACCAGCCTCTGCTCAAATAAAACAAACCAGACTTGCGTCAGGCGTGTAAACAATGGCACAAATAAAATGATATAAATAAATATGTGCAAATTTATAAAGCAAAACAGCAAAAGCCTGGACAAACTGGGACGGGTTTATGTTTGAGGGGGAGCCGGTCTGAGCTCAGTGGGGAGAATAACATTAAGATGCAGCCCGAAGCTCGTCTGGTTTCTTAACCGGAGCAGGTCTGTGTGTTTGCTGCTGATTGTACAGACAAGACACACTCTGGACATGGCAGAGGGATTTGGCCTCAGCTCTGGCTGCATGTGGAAGTCTGAGGTGGCTCAAAGCAGCCCACACACAGGTGGGTCCTAGAGGTTCAGCAGCCTGATCATGAGGCCACTAAGCATGTACTGATTCTTGTTTAAGGGCACAGATATAACCACTGGCAGGAGAAAAACCTTTGCACTTTAACTTGACCTTTCTACTTCATGTTGTTTGACTTGTGCTCAGTATGGGGCAACATCATCAGCTGTCTGGCCTACATACAGCCGGTCCAGCTCTGCAAGATACCATATGTGTCCAAGCAGCAGAACTTGGGCGAGTGCCTGTCACACGCACGCAGAACGCTAACTGGCCTCCCGTCGCCACGTATAAGATGACACCCGGTGACAACGCCGAGGCCATCCTGACCATATTGAGAGCACCAGCAAGTCGCTCGCTCCGAGGAGGAGTGAACTGTGTGTCAGTTAATCAGGTCATGTGTGTCCCAGTTTAAGAGGACAGATGTACAGATGTATAGGCAAGGGACTACACATCAGGCTGTCTCTGTTCATCTCAGCCAGACTGCCAGGTTGGACCCTGAGCTCCAGCAGAGGCATTGTGGGCATCTACTGGACCATATTTACACATTTTTCACATAAACACCTCTATATCTATCACGCGCACAACAATTACCGAGAAGCAGTCGGCGGTAATGAAAATTTTAAGTCTCAGGCTCGTGCCAACAAGGCTCATTAAATATGTATGAGAGAAGAAGAAGATCACGCAAGTTAAAACTAAATGAGATTCTAAACATGAAATAGTGCAAGTTAAAATTTAGAATAATATATAACAAACAAAATGTTAATTAAATAATATAAATTCGACAGTTATTGCAAATATAAATTTAAACAAGGATGTGATAAATGTATATGCAAAACAATAATAAGTATAAATATAAGTATACAGAGGTGTAAAAAGCTGTAAAACACAAAGTAAAAGCATATAAAGAGCAACGTGACAGTATAATGGTAAATTGTAAAGAAAAAGACCCCAGTGTTTTGAATGTTTGCAGTAACCTTTTAAATATGTATTATTTTCTTTGCTTTATTAGTCACTACTGAACGAAGCAGCCAGTTAAGTTCCATATTTTCATATTGCACTGACACATGATTAAACCCTTCTGTATTATTGCAAAGGAGCCTGAAAACAAAACAGACCTAACAGCTTGAATTTTGTATGTCAAGCTCCTTACGTCTGTGCTCCTGATAATTAAAATATATCCACAAAAAGGAAAAGGAAAATCAATTTCTTTGCTTTTTTTTAATGTGACTCCACAGCATCATTTTAAGCAGCTAAGAAAATAGGTGGGATCCACAATGCGATATTGCCACGGTACAATATTATTGTGATAAAATATATTACGATTTTTCACTTTTTTTAACTGTAAATGATGCTACCAAACTTTGAAAACTTCGTTAACATTTGTCTCATCTAATAGGATAAGCCACACTGGAATTAGGGTTGACCTGGGAGTCGGGCGGGTTCAGGTAATCTTACCACTCTCTGCCTCTCAGACACATACACACTGCGGCCCTCAGCTCTTGTCTCCGCCCTCAGTCTTAACAATTGTGCTACTATAGTACATATAGCTGGCAGCTTACAGGGTCAGGTCAGGTTCGGGTGGTTGATTAATGCATATTTTGCAGGCTGGGCGGTGTAGATCGACTCTCATAACGAGTCGAGTGGGTGTGACTATTAAAAAAAATCCCCATCCATGCATTGGTGCTGCGCAGCTTTCCTGTGATCAAACATTTCCAATAACTGCAACTGTAAAGTCCAAAAGTCAAGATGTATTGGAAAAAACATCGATGCATCATTGTCATCATGTTTTCATTTGGTGAAATGTTCTGCCTCGATCCATATTTGTTGGCGTTTAGCTTTTCAAAAACATTTTCCCTGCAGTCAGTTAACTGTTTGCTTTGTTTGCTGCACACAAAGGCACACACGTGTATTAATGGGGCGCCAATATAACGGCACCATAAATTACATTTATTCACTTAGATTACCTTATTTAATGCCATGAGTGTGTTTAAACAAATTAAGGCTTTAGTTTGAGGGTTTTTAAATAGTTTTTTTTAGGGTGATAACGTCATAAAATATGATGACAGACAAAGAAACGACAGCCCTGTGTGAATCAGCCCCTTCTTTACACAGCCTCATCACGTGCCTGCCGCGGAGGACTGAGATGAACTGTTCCTTTAAGGGTACTTGCACTGTACTGTACTTAAGTGTAGACACAGACCTTTTAAAGACACGTATGTGCACAAAGCTGCACACACAAACACACACTCCATACCCCATGTCACCTTTCTCCACCCCCTCCAGCCATTCATCTCCACGTCTCAGCCATCTCTGTAATGAGCAATAAAGCGCACACTGTAAAGAGACGACACACACACACACACACTCAGTTACTCACAAAGGACCAACATGGTCATTTCTTACATGCCTCCCCCCCTCCAATCCCTTCCACCCAGCGGTGTAATGAAGCCTACAATGCCTGGTGAGGCCCCCCGGGCGCCCCAGAGCCACAGCTACACCCCCCTCACACTATAATCTCAATCTTTTCCTGACGGGATGCAGCAGGATCCATGAAAGAGGAGAAGGTGGTAAAGAAGGAGCGGGGCCCTAAAGGTGGAACCAACAGGCTGGAAGGTGATTTTCTTGGCACAGAGTCTGGTTGGGGTACCGAGGGCCATGGGCCCCCAGTTCCCACCGGCTCCCACCCGAGCGCCTGTGTGGTCCTGGATCTGATTAGCGCCAAGCCCTCATCATACACAACGGACACACACAAGGTACAGCTGCCCGCATGTGAGCGCTAACACAGGCTAGCATTTACACATAGTTATATTTTACACACACACACACACACATAGGCGCTGTACACATGCAGCATGTCCAAAAGTGCAAACACACTGTTCAGAAACGTATTTATTGTCTGAAGAGTGTCAGAGTGGATCAAGAAGACGGGCAGTTGACAGTTTCTCGACTCGTAAACACAAGACGGTGATAGGAAACAGGAGAAAATGATCGGGCGTGGAAAGAAGAGAGGACGAGGAGAGGCGGAGGACTGGGAGAGCCAAGGCTGTCAGAGTTTGGAGTTTTCATTGCAAACACCCCTGAGGAATAAAATGAGTAGAGTACATACCGATTCAGTCCTAAGGCAACAGACACAGTACTGTATGTGCATGATGAGAGAGATGTTTTTCTGCAGTGTGTGTAAGTTCGCCCAGAGTTTGCCACCAGTGTGTATTTGCCTAAAGAACTTGAGGCAAAATCGTGTCCATGTGGCAGTCCATACATAACATGTCCAGATTGTGAACGCGTGTTAGTGATTAGGGAAGATGGAAATGTGCTGGACATCAGGATGAGTTTTCTGCTGCCTGAACATGTCTTTGAGTCTTAGTGAGTCTTTGTCAGTGTCACAGTTTAGAGTAAAGTTGGACGAGTGAAGGGAGCAGGGTGTTCTCCTTCGGGATGTGTGTTCAGACAGGCTCCACCTGTCTTACAAACGCCTCAGGATCGAGTCGACATGTGACTCTGTGTGTACTGATGATATATCATCTGTCATCACAGTGCGCATTTCCACTGAACTAACTATATGACGCCCCGATGCGCCATTTCATAAATTTAACCCGTTCAGATTAGAGGTGAGAATCCAGCACTCACTTTGGCTTCCTCCTCAACGGCACTTTTGATTTGTGCACGTATTATTTTCCTAATTGAGCGTAAAACCACATGCCTCCGATGCCAAAATGAAATAAAGTACATGTGGCAAAGATTGAAGGAGCTGCGCTGCGCTGCATCCTCAGACGTTAGGAGGAGGGGCGGAGGGCAGGGCGGGCTGTCAGCAGCCCGTCACCGTCACCTCTGCTTTGTGTTTCTGCCTTGCTGGGTTGGAATCTGTGTAATGATGAAGTAGGCTCAATAAAATAAGTGTGAGAGCTATATGGCAGGGTATCTGTGTATGCTTCAGCATGTGTGTTTGTGTGTTCACATTAGGATATGCAGAATTCATGTGAGTGTGCATACTGTGGATTCAGATTGTGTAGTGTTGGAGCTTGTAGGGGACAGAGTAAAACTGACTGCTTTTCTTAAACGTCCCCCTACAGACGTGTTTTAAGACAAAGTTTAAGTTTCGTCTTGGTTTGTTTTTCCACAAAAAAAGTTCGATTTTTTAAATTATTAAATTGCATCTTCTCCTTCCCTCTTTAAAAAGTGCAAAATCTAAATATGAAAATATTCTTAATTTAAGAAGTTTTACTACAAGACACAAGACGTTGCTGACTTCACCTTCACTTTATGTGCTCTGAAGGTTTCAAGTTTCCACATCGTGCTTGTGGAGGTTGCGCACAAGAGCATAAGAAAGCAACAAACAGCACTTCAAAATAAAAGCTCTGTGACAGAAATTCACTGTACTTCAAAATAAATCATGTTTTTAACAAACATACGCGTTCGCAAGTCACTTACGGTCCATTCAGAAAGGCCCCGGGATCCACTTTTGGACCAGGAACCACCAGGTTTAGATTTTTTGAAGTGGGGTTGTATGAGGTACTTGTCTATAGTCAGTGTATTACCTAAAGTAGATGACGGTCCGGTTTGGAGAAGCTGCTGACACGGAAGCTAAGCAGTGAGTGTCTGCAAAGGTTTTTTATCGTATAGACATTTCGTAAACACGGAACCAGCATTTTAGGAGCCCAAATACTCCAACTTTTGAAACCGGGTCCCAGAGTGAAAAAAAAGACGCCGCCTTTGCGTTTCCGTATTTACAACACAGTACGCCTCGTTTCTGAAACGATGACGCCATAACCCCACCTCTCCCTTAACCCACATGCGCTAGTCAACATTCTCCTGCAGCTTTGTAGCTTTCTACCTCGTCGTCAATCCATACAAAGTGGGCTCTTCTGGCATTTGTATTTTCCACCATCTTCTTTGTGTTTGTTTACATCGCACAAATTTTATACGCATGCTCCATTTCTGATTCTCTGTTTTTTGGTGTACTTTGCGGCAGCGTTGCAACACCACTTACAGGCCTCGCATATGTACTACAGCGTTTTCAATGGCTTCATGTTTATGTACACATATCTTAAGACAATTCAGTGTTTATGGAAAACTTTTAAAAAACGAAATCAGTTCCGTCTTCGTGTGGATATGGCCTTAGCCAACCTAAAAAATATCAGTATGAGTGTAAGCGTATGCTGCATTTAGAAGATCTTCACCACTGTGCCTTGCCGTCAGACCTCAATTCCCAACGGGGAAGTGAAAACGTTATTGCTCTCTTCAAAGCAAGACTCCACTGAGAAAAACAGTAATGCTGAACACAGGAGACGTTGGTCTACCTCTGCCTCAGTTAGCTTGTGTTATGGTGTGACTTTGGCCCTTAGAAGGGTTAGTTCGGATTCACCATAGTCACAAAACAACAAAAAAATAAGCTTACTAACTGAGGCAGCAGTAGACCAGCAGCCCACATGTTCTGTCAGGTAAAATTACTTTTTCTCAATGGAGTCTGGCTTTGAAGAGAGCGATATAATTAAAATATAGCGTACTCTTAAACTAATATTTACGTTTTTAGGTGGCTAATATATGTTTTGCTGCAGCCCCTGTTCACAACTGTTCACAACTGTCAATACAGTAATACAAACTGTGTCTGAGTCTGGTGGCTTTGACGAAAGCCTGAATGGGGAACTGAAACATTTAACAACTTCGATTCTCAAAAAGGGCTGTCAAGTGAAGCAATAAAAATATTCTAAATATAGCGTCACATACACTTTGTTTCTTGGTGTTACTGCGCAACGTCAGTGTTTTTTCGGGTCAGTTGTGATACACTAAAGTCCCGCAATAACAACAAACAAACTACAGTAATTGATGGAGGCGGTCGACCAGCAGCAACCATGTTCAGTAAGGTCAAATTTGTGTTTATACGGGTTTCAGTTCCCCCATCGTAGCTACTATGGCAGTACTCCTATCTGCTTCTCCAAACATGTGGCGTGCCAACCGCCATCTACTGTAGGCAATACACTGACTATGGATAAGTACCTCATACAACCTCACTTCAAAAGATCCGCACTAACTCTTTAAACTCTGATTTAAGGTCAGCGCAGAAAAACGTTCCCCCCTTCAGCAGATGAAAGTTAAAACCGCCTTCGTGTGTCAAACTCTGCACATACATCATTCTGCATGGTGAAGCTCAAACATCCACGTGAAGCAGCAGTAAGTGAAAACACATTTTTGAGTGAAGGGGGACGTCGACACACAGGTATATGGGTGTTCATAACAAGGCAGAGGCAGACAAACACTTGACTCTGTGTAGGCGTCTGTCCAGCTTTTAACATCACAGTCAACAGTCCACTCAGGCCTTTTCCCCTTTTCATTTTATTTGTCGTGAAGTTTTAAAATACCAAAAGCATTTAATGGACTTGGAGGGCTAACCGAGACAATTACAATCTGGTATCTGGCTAATTTACAGTATGAGCAGAATGCAAGGCTACACAGTGGCAAGTAGTCGATAGAAAGAAAGTGACGATTGTTTATGGTTACACGCCACATTACAGAAGGAAAACAGAAGCCCACATTTCCTCTTTACAGCAATGCTTTGCCTTCTCTCTCCCCTTTCTGTCTACATCACAGTAGAGCATGTTAAAAACAGCTTCACAGCTATAATTACAGCTTGTGTGCATCATTAAAGTGAGACTGTGCAACTTCTAAAATGAGAGATGCCACAACTTCCTCCTGCGAATGAAAGTTAAATTCTTAAGCAATGAAATACACCTCGAACAGATTTAATATTCTCAAGAGTTTTACTGCTATAGCCATTACTGGTCTGGTTGGACCTGCAGGTTTTGGCGGCTAATGTTTGCAAACTTTAGGTAGTTTGGGTGATCCAATCACAAGTGGGCAGTGCTAAATACAAGTGTGAGCTGCCCACTCAAACAAGGTGTTCTGGGATGCATTTGACCAGGTATCCGGTGTAAATGCTAACGCGTCCCCAACAAGTACTACGTCATCAATACAGGACATGGTGGTTATTCGGTGATGGTGCAAAGGTCTATAACATGTCCATTTTACGATGAGTTGGACGAAGCAATGCATGACCATCTATGTTTGTGTCCCATGGAAGGAGACATGTTGAATTCTGCTGACGGCCGAGCCAACACAACTGCATGTTAGCGAGCTGCTAGCGAGAGTGTGGACTAATAACTATGCGCGGTGCCCTTTTACATTCTCATGTAATTCATGAAGGCAGTAATAAAATCTGAATACAATCAGCTGGAGACGCATAATAGATGCAAGTGTGAATGGCTATGGCAACAATGGCAGCACATATGCATCATCTCCCTGGATTGTAAAGAACTTTGTAAAGTCAGTTTCAATATGAGCGCTGCGATTAAATCGGTTATCATACTTCTGACGTTTATTAACAATGATGATTGTGATTTTACGGGAGTAAAGTGATGAACTAGAGAGATCCTTGCGATGCAACACACATAAACTGCACTTCTTGTTTGTGGTATTCTGCAGTAACTGACAGGTCTAACGATGGTGGAAGGACGAGGGAAAAGCACCCTCACCGACCGACTGATCAAGAACCTGCCCAACTGCCCAACTTCTTCAAGCCCTGAGATCAGACTGAAGTCGGTGAAGACGGCTTTTAGCAGTGCTGTTTTAGACATGGACGCCATGATGAGCACGATCTATACATGATGGGCAACCTTGTAAAGTTCGACAAGTCTCACGGCGTCGATAACACACTGGATACTGAGATCGTCCCAAAGTCTGACCATAAGGAGGAGACTCACATCCTTACTGTGGAGGGCTTTCTGCTTCACACCTACAGACCTTTGATCGACTTGTTCAACCAACTTTATTTCCATCATGTTTCAAGAATGCAAAAAGAGGAGGTGCTCTAGGAACTACACAGTGCAAGAACCCTCCGGCCTCTTTAACAGCCACGTCTGGGCGTCTGCTGCATTTATGTGAAACACAGGAAGAGGAGAAAAGGCAGTGATATGCAAATATATGTTTCAGGGCATTTTTACATCCACTGATGGCTCACTGTGGGAGTGGAAATGAGGCTCATGCATGTGTGCCTAGCAACAGAAATGTGTATGTGGAGCTTTATAAATCTAAGAAAATGCATTTGCACATTACTGTCGTTGTGCACACACAGTTTTAGCCATGAATCTACAGAGTTTTATGCACCTGGCCCCTGGTGTAAACTGGCTATTTGTGCTTATTTTTTACTCTGTGTCTTACCATTATTCCGTCGTGTGTTAATTCAGGCAAGTTCAGCTGTAGGTCAAAACTGAAATTTATGAAGAAAAAGTAAGTAGATGTGGATTAATGTAAAAAGGAAATGAGCAGTAATGTAAAAAATTAACGCCGAGCGGAGATAAAAGAAAAATTGGCGAGAGAAAACTGCAAATAAGGCAAATCAGGTTTGCATTTTAATTAACCTGTATGGTGGATGAAAAGCCTCTCGGACAAATGGAACATTATGTGCGCAGATAGATCTTGTCTGAGCAGTTGATGCCCTCGAGGGGGAAGCCAGCGCTGCATATGTGCTGCTCGACGGGGACAAGAATGAGGATGAACGGCAGCGGGACGGTCCTGTTCGACCAGATACAGAGCAGCCGTTATGGAACACAGATGGCAGCGCGGCTCCTTCACACTTCACAGAGTCTGTGTTCAAAACAGGACAACATACACAAACACACCTTCAAACGTTCCCATCCTACATACATTAAATCATGCAGGCGCCAACATGCATCAAGCGCAGACAAACATGCGTACAGAAACACGCCCACGCATATTGTATGCACACGAAAAGGTCGGAGGGGTTCAGTGCGCTCAAGTTCACTGCTCTGCTGCGGGCTGTTTAAGGCCGCTGAAGAAACAAGTGCACATGACACACACACACACACACACACACACATACACTCTCTCTTTCTGCTTTATAGAAAATAATTATTGAGCACTGCGTCAGTCTGGCCCGCTGACCCCTGCATGCTCTCACCCACAGGCTCTTCTCAAGTCAAAAGAGGACGCAAAGTAAGACACAGAGACGGGACACAAAGAAGACGAAGACAGAAATGCTGCATGGCTGACTTCACAATATTAGCTGTGTATATGTTTGATTTACAGCATGTATGGGTGTGCACACACACACACACACACACACACACACACACACACACACACACACACACATATGCACAAAAGGGGAAAGAATGTTGTCTGTCTCAACTTTCCAGAAACACAACTGAACAGGTGCGAATAATAATTCACCCCTCCACACCTACACATTCATTCTGTCTTTATGACTTGGCCACCTTCTCAGCGAAACATTTGTCTTGTAAATGTGTTTTCCTACAACTTTTGTTAAATGAATTAGGCGTTCATTTTTCACTGGGATCAACAGCTGTGTACCTCCAAGTCCTTAAAGGCTCTGAGTGTGGGTTCAAGGCTCATTTATAAGGGGTGGGGTCTTCATGTTAGAGTGTGAAAAAAGCAGAAGAAAGGAGAAAGAAGACACGTCAGCATCACAAGTTCATGTGTTCATTTAGCCCTGTAGCACACTGCCCCTTTACACGTGTGTGCTGGACTATCACTGTAAAAGAGAACCAGATAACCAGAGCTCGAACGGCTAGTTGATCGACAGAAAATTGATGGGCAACTATTTTAATAACTGATCAATCATTTTAGTACTTTTTAAAGGAAAATGGTCAAACATTTGCTTGTTGCATGCTTCTTTAATGTGTTTTATTTGGTCTGAGCAGCTTTGGATTTTTGACTGCTGGTCACATAAAAGACATCAAGCTTGGATTCTGGGAAATTACACAGTGCAATTTTCATTTTCTGACATTTTATTGACAAAACCATAATTTGATTAATCACAAAATTAGTGGGCAGATTAATCGATAATAAAAAAAAAAAAAGTTAGGCTGGTGTCCATCTCTGATAGTCGCCAAAGTGTGCAGCACTGTCTGCCATGTTGCTGCAACCATTTGCGCCCTAGTTTTGGGCTTGATTTGTTGCCTTTATGCCCGTCTTTGCTGCTCTGCTCATTTTGCCTCTCAAGCGCAGTATCTGCGTCGATATGAGGACACAATATCTGATGAGAAATGGTATTTTATAAAAGGGTTATGCTGAAATGATATGGAGCGCGGTGAGGGCAATCGGTTTTGGCCCCCATCACTTACATGGGAAGCTCATAGGGAAGGTATCTCATAGTATGATCAAGAATTACAGCAAGCAAAACCTGTTTCAAAGTACATGAGGGCATGTAAGTGTTTGGAAAAAGCCGTGAACTCTCCTTTAATTCACCTGCCGTATATCCGATAGTTTCAATCCAAATCTCCCTGGTCAAAACAGCGGCAGCATCATGTTACACAAACACGGAGAGAACATTCACAGATGGAGGACGAGTAAGCAAAGGAGGAAAAACATTTGAAGCATGCCGCACATTACGATCATACCGACAGCAGATTCCCAGGCAAGTTTTACCCAAAGATAGCAATGCAGAATGTAGAGCACAGCGGTGAGAGTGGGATTCAGCCGCCGCGTTCACGCTGTTATTGTTGAAATCATTCCTTAATTCGTCAATTTGAACCAACCGACACATCAAAGCTGTTGCTACTCAGAGACAATCAATTAACTACTGTAACTGGCTCTTCTGGGCCACACACTGTGTAATGGCAGATCCAGTATCCAGAGCACAGCCGGCAGCCGCTCCCACAGCTCTCATTAGTCAAGTGGGACTCAGCCAGCACCAGGGCCGACATAAAAACTCAAAAACCTGAGATCAAAAGCGGCCTTTGTTTCGCTGAAACGGTTAACTCGCATCCCTGGGAATAAAGTTCAAGAAGTGGGCCATTATTCTTCGCTGTGTTACAGGCGAACACAAGTGACATAAATAGTGAATAAGCTCTGCCTTGCTCCATTAAGCCCAGCGGTGGAGCGCGGGGCTACTGGGAGTCTAGATTTGACTGAGGAGTTGGAACAGCATCATAGACGGAGATATGATGATATGTTGCCATGGGATGCTATGCTACGGCCGTACGTGTAGGATTTGTTCTACTTAGGCTGAGCAAAGTTTCCTGCAATGATCTCTGAGAGGAAGCTTATTGCTGCTGAAGGAAGAGCAGCGGTGGGAGTATACGTGGCAGGTAGGGATCACAGCACAGCGGCTGGGAATTATATATGTCTGTATTACTTCCTGAGGCCCTTGTGTACACTTTACATTTATGCACAACCCAAAAATTCATTTTCTATTTCAGCATTTCTGCATGTTTGTGGCATTCAGTTGTTGTTGTTGTTTTTTTTTAAATGCCTCTGCTGTCCGTCTGTCCCATTCTCAGAACATGTTATCTCAAGAACACCTGACATGTTTTTTTTGTTTGTTTTTTTTAATTTGGCACGAACATCCATTTGGACT
This sequence comes from Epinephelus cyanopodus, assembly GCA_026686955.1. Classification (NCBI taxonomy): domain Eukaryota; kingdom Metazoa; phylum Chordata; class Actinopteri; order Perciformes; family Serranidae; genus Epinephelus; species Epinephelus cyanopodus. Next base: position 5,849,531 of record CM048933.1, on the reverse strand, counting down.
CAACGTTAAACTAACTGGATTTTGGTGCTAATAGGTCAAAGTTCAAGCTCACAGTGACCTTGTCTGTCTCATTCTTGTGAATGCGACATCTAAAGAATGCCTTGCGGGATTTTTTTTTTTTTTTTTTTTTTAAATTTGGCACAAATGTCTGTTTGCACTCAACAATGAACTTATTAGAATTTGGATCAAAGGTCAAGGTCACTGTGGCCTTAATCCGCCTTATTTTTGTGAATGCACAATCTAAACAAGACCTTTGGGGAATTTCTTTAAATTTGGCACAAGTGTCTACTTTGAATCAACAATGAACTAACTTCATTTTGGTGGTCATAGGTCAAGGTCCTGATGACCTTGTCTGTCACATTTTTGAGAACATAATATCTGAAGAACACCTTGAGGGATTTTCTTTTTTCAATTTTGGCACAAATCCACTTGGACTCACCATTAACTGATTACAATGGTGGTCAGAGGTCAAGGTTAGTGTGACCTTGCATCTGTCTCATTCTTTTAAATGCAATATCTTACGAGGGCCTTGAAAAAAAATCCCTAAAATTTGGAACAAGCATTCGCTCGTGTTCAAGAATGAACTGATTTATAGTTGGTAGTTGAAGGTCAAAGGTCATGATCACTGCGACCGTGTCCATCTCCTTCTTGTGAACACGGTATCTCATAAACATTGACGGATTTTTCTCAATAGTGGCACAAACACCCACTTGAACTCATCAGAATTTGGTGGTCAAAGGTCAAGGTCACTGTGACCTTGCATCTGTCTCATTTTTGTAAATGCAATATCTTAAGAAGGCCTTGAAGAAATTTCTTAAAAATTTAAAACAAACATCCACTTGTGTTCAAAAGTGAACTGATTTATATTTAGTGGTGGAAGGTCAAAGGTCACTGTAGCCTCACAAAACACGTTTTTGTCCATAACTCAAGAATTTAAACATTCTTCCTCACAAAATTTCACAAATATGTCTCATAGGATAAAATCATGATATTATATCTTTAAAAGGTCAGAGGTCAACTTCACTGTGACATCATAATGATCTGCATAAAGTACGACTCAGCGTCATATCTCAGGAACAGAAGCGGAGACATTTGGTCAGATAGTGAACTGGTGACACTAATCTTGGGTGCCTGTTTTCAAACTATGCTGATTGTATACATCTTTTGTGCAGTCGGGGTTGATGGAAAATGTGTGTGAGACATCCATGTGTTCACAGACATGAATGAAAATTGTAACTGCATCTTCCCTGGTTTGCGGACACATACAAACGCGAAGCAGTAATTCTAGTTTTTTAGCAATTCACGAGCCTGAAGAACTCCGTCCTGATTTGATCTACTGTAACAAAGAAGGAGTCGTGCAAGATAATATTTACAGAAGATTGCTGTAGCTAATTGTGCCCAAAGCCTAATTAAACATTTAGGAAACTGAACAGGATGTTGAACTTTACCACAGAAAACTCAAGAAACACTGATGCTCTCAGAAAACCTCAAGTTGTGTTCAACCTTTCCCCTAATAAATAAATAATCCATGCTAAAAATAACTGACTAATTTGACAGGCAGTATCACTCCAGAAAGCAATGTTGCTGCAGCCCAAACAGCTGCTTCAGCATCCAGTCAGGTGACAGAGATAAAAGACAGAGAGGGGATGCTGGCAAAGGAGGGAGAGGAAGGTGAGCAGTGAGACTGTGAGGAGGAGGTGGGGGAGGAGGAGGAGGACATATAAGGTGTCTACGCGAACATTCTGTGCCATGTCAAGACTCAGTGATAAACATCTCGTGCTGCCATGAACACAGCAGTGAATGTATGTATACAAGCATGAGTCTCCACATTCACATTGCATTAGTGTACATGGAGATTTGTTTGACAGACCTGGATCAGCAAGACTTTCTGGGTCATCCAGTCTGTAGAAGAGATACCTGGTGTGTGTCTCGAGTATGTACAGTATGTGCGAGGAGGGAAAGGCAAACAGTGTCTCTATTAAATCACTTGAACACTGCCTGTATGTTGTGCTAAGTTACCCAAGGACAAGGTTTTCAGGGGTCCCTTGAAGCCCACTGAGGCAGATACCACGTAGGCAACGTCCCTGGTTTTATGCCGACTTCCTGTTTTTGTTTCAGTTCCATTTCCTTGTTTCTACAGTTTCTACAGCTACTACCAAGTACAGGCAGAATTAAAATATTAAAAAAATATTTAAAAAAAATAAAAAATTATTATATAATATTAAAAAAAATATTAAAAATCTTTAATTAAATAAAAGAAAGGTTTTTTTCTACTTTTATCAGGCTGATGACAGATGACAGGAAATCCCAGTCGTAACCCTGATTTTCAAACCTTGATTTTCACATTTAATTAAATTTGTGAAATGACCAATTAAGATTTTCAGTCAACCAGATCAGGCCTGGACATATATGTCACACGTGCTATGCAAAAATTAGTCTGTGAGATGAAAGAAATTACCGTAGTGGCACCCCTGGGACACAGTTGTGTGCTGCATGTGTGAGACAGAGCCGCCTGTTTGTTTGAGGAGAGGGTTTATGTTCCTCTTTGCGTCGCTATTTAACTTGGTGGTTATAGATCATGCGATGGTGACATGGCACCTATATGGAGACGCACATGTGTTGAGAAAAATGCAGCCAGTGACAGTAAAGACACCGTATACACCAGGTGTATACAGCATGCGTGTTAGACCCATGTTGGGCCTGTTCATCAGTTTGTCGTCACTATGTCTGTCACTACTGAGAGAATCCAGTCTGCAACGTGGTTGATACACTTCACTGATAAACCAGAGAACTGTAGACAAACACTGAGCTTCACTGACAAAGTCTCTGTCTACAAGTACTTGTGTACTTCACATATAGCCTGTATCCCAGTAAGACACTGTAGTTTCAACACTTACTTTAATCAATTGATGGTTTCTGGTGGTGCAACAGTCTCCTCAGCACTCCTGCTTCCCACATCCATGCTATTAGCATAAATAATAATCAATAAATTAAGATATTTAAATAAAGGTCTGCATCTTTTCAGTAATATATTTATGGAAAATGACACACTAAGCCAACGGTCAGCAAGCGTCTGTCACCCTAGTCTTTGTGCTCTTGTTGGCCCTTGCTGGCATTTTTCCAGCTGATTCAGCATGTTGAATCAGTGTTGAAGACAGTGGAGCTCACCTGTGAATGAAATTACAGCGATTGGCAGTTCAGCTCAGTGCACAAGACGAGAAATGGAAGTGAGGAAAGCAAACATGCGGTAAAGTCAAGAGTGAGTGAGCTGATAACAAACTTGCCACATAAGGAAGGACTGTTTTTATATCGGCGGCACGGTGATGCAGTGGTTAGCATCGTCGCCTCACATCATGTTCTCCCTGTGTCAGCGTGGGTTTTCTCCAGGTGCTCCAGCTTCCTCCCACAGTCCAAAGACATGCAGGTTAATTGGTGACTCTAAATTGTGCGTAGGTGTGAATGTGAGTGTGGATGGTTGTCTGTCTCTATGTGTCAGCCCTGTGATAGTCTGGGGACCTGTCCAGAGTGAAGCCATTGAGCACTTTAGCCAAAACATTTCAAGATGGTGCGTGTTGTTGTTCACTGGCACACAGTAAATGTACTTCACTCTTTCCACACTGGATTATGTTGTTAATGTGCAAGTGGCTCAACAGCGCCACGAAAGTCTTACGGTTTCTGAACACAAACGACAGTGGATTCACTTGATACTTTTATACTCGTGCTACGATTTTGAGGCCGGTGCTACAAAACTTTCAATGTCTGTAGCACTACTGATAGGTGCAAAAACAGTTAACGTACATACCTGCAGGTAGTTCAATATTTTGAAACTCAAAGGCAACTGTATGTGCTGCTTTATTCTGAAATGTAATTACCTTGTTTGACTCTTAATCTAAATTAAAACTCTGCTACTTTCTTGTGCATTTTGTTGATTAAGGTCCACTACTGCAGTTTTATTTCCTTTCTTAAATTTACAATAATCTACAGATTTGTAAACTATTTTAATTGAATTTATTTTTATTGAATTTATTCTGTTGTTCCAATGCATTCATTCGCTTTATGTAAAGCGTTCTGAAATGCCTGTATGTTTAAATGATACTATAAAAACTGTCACCGGGCAGCATCCTCCGCTGCTTTGTAGCCTTTTTCCCGGTAACAGCCAAACATTTTAATTATCAATTTTCTGCGAATCTACAACCATTAAAGTGCTTTTCAAGCCCCCATAAAAAGATGTATCAAAAATAAAACACCTTAAGAGAAAACAAAATAAACATTAGATTAACCATAAGTGGTGGTGGGTCTGCTGTTTGGGGCCGTGCTGCCCCTGCGTCTGTTCAGATGTAAACGTTAAAAGAGCCCATTATGTTGCGGCCACAGCCCCACTCAAACAGCTGCACCCAAAGACAAACAGGCCGCTTCAGCAGCCTTATCACAAACAGCAGGCCTCTGCCAGCTGCCTGGAGCTCATGTGACCTATCATTAGACTAATGGGCCGTCGATTAATGTTAACATGCCAACAGAGCTCATATCGGTGGGATCTACAGGTCGCTGCAGAGCCATTAATAACATAATTGACTGGCGTGCTTTTTTTTCCTGCTGGTGGCCTTCTACCTTTCACATCTTTTCTCGATTACACAATAATCAGTCTTTTCCTTTGTCATGACTCTGCCACGATTACACGTCATGGGTTAGATCAGACAATCAGGGTGGGAACGAGCACTTTCTTTACAGAGCATCTTGGATTTCTGTTTTGTTTCATGTTACTACGTTACTCCTCCCTGATGCAGAGAAACAGAAAAGAGAGATGCACAAAATATGTCGCTGGAGGACAAATCTGATCTATAACATACTCTATAAACACACCCTCTATTTAGGCCGTATCATCTGATCTTGTTACGTCTACATCGGGTTACAGTGGCACCACTGCTGTCTCTGCTTGTACAGAAAACTGGCACCATGAGAGGATATTTGGTAAATTATGCATAACGGATGATTCATTTGCTCCACTTAATCTTTGAGAATGTTCATTTTTTAGCCGACAAAGCTGCTACTTTGTTTTGTTTTAATTATTTTACACGTGATTTTGCATACATTTGCTGTATTTTCAACTTTTTTTTTTTAATTATTGGGGTAATGATTTCAGCCGTATTCCTCCACTCTTTAGAGAATGTCATCTGTATCATCATCATTAAAATCCAATCATCCGTTTCCTGCAGCTTTTCCAAGCGTAGGTGGTGGCAGCAGACGATAGCAAGGTAACCCAGACGTCCTTCTCCTTGGCTGCCTTTTCCATCTCTTCCTGGGGGATCCCGAGGCGTTCCCAGGCCAGATGGGATATTTAATCCCTGCAACATGTTCTGGGTCTGTCCCAGTTGGGCGTGACTGGAGAACAGTGGGAGGGTGTCCAGGGGGCATCCTCATCAGATGCTCGAGTCACCTCAACTGGCTCCACCTCAACTGGCTCCTTTCAGTGTCTCTATTCAGTTCTTCAACTCGGTGACTACCCAAACCTCGAGTACAGGGGTGAGGACTGGAGCTTCGCCTTCGCCATGACAGTTCGGGTAAACGCCTGCATCACACTGCAATTTTTATCCAAGTGACAACCTCCAAGGCTGAGAAAAGAAGTTAATGTAGAGGTGCAGAAAACCGCAGTTCCCCAAATGGCCAATTGAGGTTGGCTTCAAGACGTTTGCATACAAAATAGATACGTCTGTTTCAGAAGCTGTAAACGTCACTGCCCTCTTACTTCCGTTCGTCCATTATTATGGTAAAGATACAGCTAATAGATGGCACTAGAGGGCCAAAAGAGTCACACAACAACAAACAAGGCGACAGTGGAGGAGGTCGTGATATTGTACCCTTGAACAACGGCAGTGTTGTAGACCGTGGTGGTCTGTGCGCACGTTATATACATCCCATTCTTTTCCGGAGGCAAGATCTCCGGGGTTTGCCTACAGACTTCAAAGCAGTTACAGTTACAGCATGGCTGCTTTGAGTGAAAGGTGGGCGCGCTCCTTTGACGAGTTGCCACTACGACTACGGTTTCCGTTTGATAACGCAACCAGTGTGTAACCAGGCTCACAAAGGATAGTCTTAGCCGGAGATGTCAGTATTTCATTGTGTTTTCAGTTTCTAAAAGCCACCTTAAACATTTCAGTCGCCTAAAAAGTCGTGTTCAGAGGCTGGGTGTTCTCAAAGGCTCTCTGAGGAGTCATAATCTGTTTTGGTACATTTTGTTTTTATGGTTTTAAGGCTGATATTTTGCAAATACAAATTAGCATTACCACAGTTTTTCCCCCATTAAAGAGTTGTTCCTTATCCGCTGTGAGGGTCCATGTTGTATGCTGTAAAGCCCTCTGAGCCAAATGATTTGTGATACTAGGCTTTATAAATAAAACTGTAAGCTGAATTGGAGATAACCACAGACTGTGAATGCAATGTGATAACCGAGCCAGCGGCTAGTGTTACGGATAGGTCACTTCTGGTTCCAGAAATCCAAGATAGTGACACCATAAAGTCAAACTCAAGGCTTTCAGACAGGACTCCACAAACCCATGAGTGATGTCACGGTGGCCGCGTCCATTATTATTATTGTACAGTGTGTGCTTTTATAATCAGGCTGGACACTCTAAACAAAACCAGTTTCAAAGCTCTGGAGCGCTGTCAGCCGTAGTAATTGGCTAAGCAAAGTGCCAGTAATGTGCGGTTACTGGCGAGGATTGACTGCTATCGTATTTACCATGATAAAGGCTTCCCTAACTGTGATTTGGATGCCAACTGTAGATCAAAACACAGCAAACTGCTGCACCAGCTCCATGTTAGAGCGATACTTTTGCATGGGTGCTACCTACTGTGGAAATATCCCAGCTTAAGAGGATTGGGAATTCAAACCAGGCCTTTTCTGCTGAATAAAATATCACAGCCAGAGGGGTCCTACGCTGGTTAAATGCTTAGCTCTGCACAGAGGTGTGGCAGTGGTGGAGGTCTGTGTGTGTGGGAGACACAGCTAAGAGGCATCACGTTCACCTTTTGATGTCAGTGAGCTACGGTGTAAAGTAAAAATGTGACAGTAACAGCTGACGGATGACAACAACACCAGGTATGTTTCTTCACAGGGGCTGACATCAGCATTGAGATTTAATCTTCGACAACAGCAACACCTCAGACAAAATCTGGCGCGCCACAGCGAGGGGGGAAAGACACACAGAGCGCTTGTTTTATCTTTAAGCAGTCTGAAGACATTTGGGGAAAGTATGAGGTGTGATTCCTACTGATGCTGAGAGACATCTGATAGTCAGTTTGTAGCTATGACACAAGTTTTTGCTGAAGCGGTTTTGACTTTCAGTGAAGCGCGCGCACAACATCAAATACACTCTCACGGCTGAGGAACAGTGTGTGAAAACAGTGCAGCAGTTATTTTCAGTCAACATTTACACCACTTTTTTCACGTCACTTGAAACAAAGCTTGTTTTTTAGCTGGTAAATTTGGGTTACGCTGACTGTGCCAACTCAAACTCTCACAGAACGTAGAGTAAACTTTAATGTCAGCGTGCAGTGTTTGACATTACTGCCATTTCCTTCCTGTCTATTACAAATAACCCACTCCCTGATTTATTCATGACAGAAGGGATATTAATCAGTGGGTGTCCAGCTTTAACCAAGTGAGACCTGAACCGACCCACGTCAGCGCAGTGTTCCTACACCTCAAACAACCTTTTCATTTCTGGAATATCGTTTGTCATTTTCTGTCTACGTCGAATTACCCCTGTCTTTATTATTTATATGTTAATACATCTTTACGAACAGTCACGAGAATCAAGTAGAGGTGACTTCTCTTCTCCTTGGGTGGAGACTTCCATTTATTCCTGTGGGTTTCGGGTGGGTGCATTTATGGACATGAAAATATCCAGGATGGGTACTAAGAAATGAAAATGAATCTGTTACACTTTACATTAATAAACCTTGGTTAATTCTGTAGCAGCCATTAAATAATGGTTAATTAACAATTAACTCATGTGTCTAGTAGAGTTACTGTAGTTTTGTATTTTTAATTTTTTTTTGTTAAGCTTCCAGAGCAGGTTTGCTTGTTTCAGTGTGTTTTTTTAAATTGTTTTAAATGTTTAGATTAGTTATGCATGTGTGCAACATATGCACCAATGCCTCAGCCAAACTGATAAAGACTAAAACGAAAGACATTTCTTAAATATTTTCATATCATTGTATTTAATTTTGTAGGTATCATTTCAGGGGTTTTTATTTTTCTATTTCAGTTCACCAAAATGTTTTTTTCACACCAAGTTTTAGTTTTTTGTTGAGTTTCCTACTGATATAGTTTTATATTTATATTAATGTTGACTAAGATATGAATTTATACGTGATTTAATAGTTTAAAGAGATGCTATGAACATAAGTAATACAGTACTTTAAAATAAGGGTTCCAAAGAGCATTTCAATTATGTTTAATTATGTTTAACCATTATTAGTTAGCACCTTAATTAGCACGTATCTTTTTACAGCTACTTAAAGCGTCTTCTTTTTTGTATTAATTATTATTAAGAAATGCTTATTACTGCGTTAATTATTTTAAAAAAGCATCTTTATAAACTATTAAGTGATGTATAAAAACCTTAGTTTAAAAAACACCATTAACAAATAATTTCTAGACACATTAGTTAACTTTTAATTAATTGTTAGGTAATGGTTATTACTGTATTATTAATAATAATTAAATTAATATTAATAGCATCTTTAAAACAATTAAAGAATCTACAAAGTAATACCTTAGTGTAAATGAACACCATAAATAAGGCCTACTAGACAAATATTTTACATGTTTATGCTTATAACTGTAATAGCTACTGTTAATAGCATCTTCACAAACTATTAATACATTAGTTAAATGGACACCATTAATAAGACATTAGTTAATTTAATTAATGCTTATTACTGTAATAAGTAATGTTAAATAGTGTCTTTATTAACTTTTAAATAATCTATAAATTAACAACTTAGTTAACGTGAACACCATCAGTAAATGATTAGGCTGACTGGACACATAAGTTAACTGCTTTTTCCTGAATTAACCAACGATAATTAATGTACTCCGATTGTAAAGTGCTATCAGTGACCATGTTAGGGTTTCATGTCCATATTATTTGATTTTTCAAACCTATATTTTGTATTTTTCATAACCTATAGGACTGGCAGAGGCTTAAAGTAACATCAGTGCGACGTGAGCTGCAGATTAGAGAGAAACTAAAGAAAGTTCTAGGTGGAGTTTGCCTTTACATTGCCTAAAGCAAATATGTATAACTGAGAATTGTTTGAACAAGTAAATGAGGCGGCCCTTTGTCTAACTGAACTTTTTTTTTTTTTTTAAACATTCTCTTTTATGTTTGCACAACTCCAAATTTGCATCCCAAGACTTCTTGTGAGAGAGTAAAATATTAAAAGTCTCCATTGATATGCAGCGATAAAGAGTGAATAAATGATAGGGAAAGAGTGCGTTGAGAAATAATTATTAATAAACTGCCAGGAGCAACATGACATATTAAGCTTACTTCACTTTCAGATTAAAATCCAGTACCTGCATGGCAGCCGGCGCAGAACCCTTTTCAAGAAATCCAACTGATGGAGCGGATGTCATCAAAACCACCAATTATGCCTCAACACAGTCGGCAATACTTTTATTGTTTGTGGTATAGATGTTTTTTGGACATGCGGAAAGTTTTTGTGGGAGAGTTTTTATCTTTGCTGTGTAATTGGGCTGTAAAGCAAACGTGTGTTCTTTGATCTCACTGAAGTTTGAGCCGGCTCTTTGAATGCTGCACCCCTATGGGGATGTTATTTACCGAGCGTTTGAACATCTATGCATTATTTGTGAAGCTGATATAACGACTGCAGCAGGACACTCTTGGTGCCTGTGTTGGCTAAGCAACGAACCAGAACCCATTACCGGCATTAATTTAGGGATTTAAGGGGGGAAATCGGTAAACTGTGACTTCACACGACTGACAGGCTGCACCGCAGATAAAACTGTTCAACTGCAAAATATTTATGAAGACAAGCTTTGCCAAAATCCCGTATGCACACTAATCTCTTTAACAAAGAATATTTAGGACACGAGAGGATATACGAAGAATCCACATTGGGCTCATTCTCCACGGTCTTCATAATGTGTATGCATAAAAACCCTCAGGCAACAAGAGCTGACCAAAAAAAAAAAAACAACAACCATCAATCTAACTGTAGAAAAATGTTAAAAGTAGAAAAATAAGTTGAGTACAATCCTGCAGATCAACGCAGAGGCACATCACTGTTGCTATAAACTAGAACACAACAGATATAATTATTTATTTCGGCACCATAAAGCCCAGATAAAAAGAAGATTCAGACCCGAGCGTGGTGACTCATAATCGCGGGCCCTGAGGCTTTTCTGCAACTAAACAAGCAGTCTAAACAGATAACCTAGATAGCACACTGCATCCCCTCGTCTGTCACACTAAAACACACCCTACACCCCATCACGCGAGGTAACACAGGAGACACGATGGCTACGCCGGCTTCTCTGCTCTGTTAACTAACAGAGCCAGACATGCATGGCCGACGTCAGATGGGAAACATTAAAATAACATGGGACCTTAGGGGACCGCGAAAGAGGATTGGAGCCATCCTGCATCCCCTCACGGTCCCTCAGCACTGGTGAAGGGAACACATGTGTATGCGTGTCCCCTCACTGACCTCTGTGCACTGCAGCTAATCACATTGTATGTGGCTATATAATTACCTCGCTCATTAGTCAAAACCCCAGGGTTATCTTTATTAACTGTCACGCAGGCTGCTTTGGAGAACGGGCACATGTCGTTGTTGTGTCTATGTTTAATTAATTGCACATGAATGGGTGCCATCCACAGCTGCTCATGGCTTGTGAACACCGTAGTCCATCACCTAATAGCCACGTAGGATAATTAATACGCGATCGTTTATGGTATCTAATGTTGATTTTTACATTGCATAAAAGTCACAACAAAATGAAGTGATGAGTTATGTGCGCGCTCTGTTTGCATGTTTGTGTGAGCGCCAGCAGGATGTTTAAGAACCAAGCAGAAAACACAAACATGGAACATTAGGTCGCATGTCATTCTTCGTTTTTGTTGCACATTGCCGTGTGCACACCATTTCGTGCAAACGCAAACTTGCAATACATTTTTATGGTCATGTCGGGAATTACTACGAGCACAACATGTAAACTAAATGTCCAGAAAAATAGATGCCACATGTACATCGTCCTACACAGTAATAAATGCCACATTTGTGAAACTTATTTACTCATTTGTTTGTCTTCAACAGAGTGACAGTAACCTGAAAACATGTAGGTACAGGACTGGTGACTGGACCAAACAATTTCTATTTGTCAGACTGGGCTTTGGGAAATTATGATGAGGATTTCTCACTTTTTTGACATATTATGAACTAAACAATAATTGAATTAAACAAGAAAATCACTAGATTTATCAATAATGAAAATAATCATCAGTTGCCGCTATGCCTGTCACAGTATCTACAATTTTTGGACGATATATTGTTTATAAAATAAGTGCGATTTATTATTAATTTTTATTATTATTAATGTATCAACATGCACTGATTCTGATTATTTGAAATGGTTCCAATTCTTGTTTTCCACACTATGTGCTACCAGCCCAGAAAAGAAAAGTCGCCATCATGTTAAAGCCTCTTTATGTTTATCTTATCGTAAAAATGCTAATTTTGTGCTTCTGATGTCAATTTTTTGGAGCAAACACTATGTGCAATGGATGACAGTAAAATGCGAGAGTCTCTTACACTTAGTTGAAATGAAACAAGTGCTCATAACTTTGGTAAACAGCATTAACAAACAGCCTCATACTGCCTTTTGCTGTTGTTTACGGCGTGTGGCATTTCACCGCAGGAGGGGCTCAGACCTGCTCTTATATAGAGTAGAGAGACAGATGGAGGAGATGGAGGGTTGACGATGGCTCCACTGGCTGGCTGTGCATTAAAGCTTTGCGAGACAAACACCTGTGTGGCAGCTGGTGTAAAACAAAGGACTGGATCATGCTCTGCAGCTCAGTATAGCTGATCCTGATCTTTTACAAAATGCCTTGATCGATAGCGATATTGATCTTTGAGATTGGATCAGGACTTCTCTATCTAAATCATTTTTCCTGATCTCGTAAGTTGACAGCATCATTATCGTGACCAGTGTCACACAGTAATAATGTGACTAGTAGTGTAGTAGTGTAACTAATTACTAATACAATTTCAGTAGTAACAGAGGAGTAATATAACAAGTAGTGTGACAAATTACTGTCGACAAGGAGTAATAAGTAAAGTAATATTATAACTTTTAAAAAGAATAATGATTATTAAACATTTTTAGTTTAACGAGCCCGACGCTGATCATGACAGACTTAACTGCAACCAAATACATTTCAGTTACTGTTAAGAATGCAGAGGGGTTTCTCTCTCATGACCACTCTCTGTTTAATATTCTGAGGTGTGCTTTGTCCTTGTACGTCCTATGACCTTGCGGCGGGCCGACAGTTTGACTCCCACCTGTCATGTTTCTATGTAGAGCTTTAAGTGTGCTGAAGGAGAGTCTCATAAAACTCAAGCTCACACACACATTCCTCACATGCTGCAGATACACACCCTCTCCATAACCCAGCATACACACACACACACAGTACAAGAGCCACAGCTTAGACAAAGTTTGGGCGTGTGCGGATAAAAAGTCGAAACTCTTTTGTCTCCGTCGTAGAATTGTTTAACGTACTTATCAGAAATCTGTGTCTTGTCGTCTGAGATAGCTGTTCGTGTTCCCTCGCAAACTGGGTTTCACTTTTGCTCTGGGAATAGGTCGCAAAAAATAGAGCCAGAATGAGCCTGCTCACAGGTTAGGACATCTTCATTACGAAAAACTGCGGTTCATTCACTTGTTTGCATCCACTTAGAGAGAGGTGTGACATTCATTTAACTACTTTAACATTACTGATTCCTCCACTGTGCAGTGTTACACCTGTGCGTTTGCATATCTGCATAAGCACTGCTGGTGAGCAGAGACACTTCGGTCCTGTTTGTGTCACCAGCTCAAGTTAATTGAGTGCCCTGCTGGGCCTGAGGCTGTATGTGCTGGTGCACCGCTGCTATTGATCCCAGCCAGGTCTGTCTCTCTATTAAACCTGCCTGCTACACTGTCCTCTATGACAGCAGCATGCTGGAGCGTCCACACATACCGACACACACAAGCGTAACAGCACAATTCCTCTGCAATGTGTGCTGCAAAGAACATAAAAGAAAGCAGGCGCGAACATAAACGGATAAGATACAGGAAAAAAAAGCCCAGATTGAACAGAGAAAAGAGAGACCAAAAAAGTATCCACACTGGATGTAGCCTTTTGAGCCATTAAACCAAAGCCATTAAATCAATTTCCTCTAATCTGGACAGGGCCATCCCAGAGCAGGAAATGCCAGCCAGTAAGCTTCTCGAGGGAAAAGCAGCTATTGTGCCTGCACACAGAGCATAAACTGAAGATCTGATTTAATAAAATGCCTTTTTTTTTTCCTGCGCTGGAGGAAGGTGTCTGATCTCTTCTTTCATTCTTCTGTTCGCTAATTCTATCTATCTCTCTCGTACAAACACTTACATGACTCTGCAGCGAATCACACACCTCATTAATGAGAACAAGGTGTCCCTGATTATTATAGTAAATTAATAGAATATGTACGAGCCTGACAGGAAGAGAACTGGCAGCGTGATTGCAACATTTGCTAATATATGTGCAGTAGACTTTGTCTCCGAATTGGAAGAAAAAAATGTTCTAATATTATAATGCCAATCATATTCAGCTCCAGATTTGTTTTCAGACCGGCCAAGAAAATATCTTTATGAGCAGACGTACACAATGCACAGCCATTTATGGAAATGCTTTACTGTTATTAAGCATTCAACAAAGACAGGCAAAGCAGATGTAGAGCTTTAATTTAAAACGTGCTCGTTTGACACGTGGGAGCGATTTTGTATTTGATGAAACACCACTCAGAGATGCTGGGGCGCGGAGAAACAACATGAGAGTTTCACACCAGTTTAGAGATCACTGCTTTGTGTAGAGTCAGCGAAACTGGCAGCAGATCAGGAGCCTGTTTGATTACTGAGCCGTTGTTTTAATCTGATTTGAGTGGTATAAAAAGACAAAGGGGGGAAATATCCTCTTTAATTTATCACAACAGATTGTCACAATGCGGGACCTAATTCAAAGGGAGCTTTCATGCTTTTCCTTATTTTCTGTCACATATATAATGTTGGTAAATGTATCTGTGTATCTATAAACGTGCCTGGTTGTCAGGATCTTGGTTGAGAGACTTTCATTGGTGATTTTTCAAGGCACAAAGTGCTGTTTTGCTCCGTTACAGTAATTTCCTGGCTGCAATGACGCTGCAGATAGCCCGAGAGTGCAGATATGGCAGACCTGGAAATGCTGACCGATCAAAGCAGACTGGGCTTTATTCTGAAGAGGGGCTTAAGCTATAGCTGGTAACTTTTCCGGCGGCTGAGGTCTGTAACACAGCTGTCACTGCCCATAAATTGCAGTCAAATATGAATCAAAATGCTGTTACTGCTCACATTAAATATTTTCAGACATGTAGGGTGATTTTTCATTACTCTCTTCAAGCTTCCCCATTTTTCTCACAGCCTTGGATTAAGATACGTGTGTATATATTTAATCTTATCTCATGTCGCTCTGTGTCTTTTAATAACATTATCTTTTTATTATTGTCTATTTGTTTCATCTGTAATGCCATTATATGGGTCATGTGATGGCTTATGATTGGCTCCTGCAACTCTATGGGGCCATACCTGTGCTGTATGCTGTGGTGGTCGAAACATGTCGGCTCTATTAATGACGGAGGCGAAGATGAAGATGGTGAGGAAGGACAGCGAAAACATTTTAGGCGACACAGTAAAAGAATCTTAATGCTACTTAATTTTACCGCATAATCAGAGTTTGGTAGTTTGAGCGGTCTGCCTCTATACTCTTTGTGTCCGTGGTCGGGTCATACGACACGTGGAAGTAGTCTGTAGTTGGAGCAACAGCCCTGGAGCAAGCGAAGATTTGAGCTGAAAGATAATCAAGGAGCTCTGGGTGCTGGTAAGATAGAGGCAGTTAACTACAGTTCCTGGAATAATTTGAACAAGCAAGTTTTTCTCACAAAGCTGGTGTTAATGTCAGAGGCGGTGCACAGTGGTGTCTGTTTCTGCCTCAGGCAGGAGGCTGCGTTTCACTCATTTCTGCTGAATATTCTCCGAAACTCATTCCCATGACCTGAACATAACGTGCTCTGCTGACAATGTCTCCCTCGCTCACACTGTTGTTTTGAGACTCTTTGTTGTGATGTTACTTCACCATGCAAATGCATAATCACCTGCAGTAATAGTGTGACACTTTGGGCACGATGATAATGGCTTCTGTCATTCAATCCTCTCTTGCCTTTGTGTCTGTGTGTGTGTGTAGGGAATATGCCTTTATCCTGTGCCGGTCCATTAGCTGACAATGGACGAATGTGGGGAGAACATTACCAGAGAGACATTTGTTCACTGTGTGACAATGCTCCACTGTGAAAGGTGAGATGAAATTTCTCATCACCCGCCCACGCAGATAAGTTTCTTTTTCCCTTTTTTCTTACTATCCATCTGTGTGTGCATCCATGTGCATTTCTGTGTGCAATCATTACCACAGCTCAAGCCCTCTAAACATTACCCTACACCCGGTTCATTATTACAACTCATGTAAAAGTGTCTCGCATGATGTCATTGTTTCTGCAAGTACAAGAATAGCATCGGATGAACTGCAGAGGTTGCACTCTCACACCAAACAGTTCCTTCTCGCCCCCGTTCCGTTATCCCTCCAGCTCCCTTGTTGCTGCAACAACACGTGTTCTTAACCACAACTTCCTGCTGGCGCTGATTGGCTGAATGTGGTACATACCCCCGACACACCCACTCTGAAATGCTTACTGAGGTTCCTGGCGCTAGTTCCTGGCCTTTCTACACAAGCAATTAGGGGTTTGCATCTCTGTTATGTGACTGTGCACACACACGCACACACACGCGCGCACACACATACAAACATGCCCCGGCAGACATTAAGAAAAATACACACACATGGACACACAGTCGGCACATTAGCACACGTCAGACCTGGGCTGACCTGCAGAGGACAGCTGCCAAGAGTGACTGGCTGAGTCACACATCGCTCACACCTACACACTGAGTGTTTTTATTCCACTGCTATTTCATTGATAGGCTCTCAGTAATATGAGGTGCTAAATGCAGGAGAGTGTCAGAGATGGGGCCGATTCAAAAAGGGTGCAATGAAGTACGGCGCAGAGCAGGAAATTAAAATCCTGAGTTCACTCCTATGGGTGAAAGAAGTTTTTCTGATCCTGAACTCGCAGTTTTTTCATACTTCATGTGGCTTTTCCAAGAGCCCGCCCTTTAAACCACACACTTAGCCCATAGTGGGAACCTCATCACAGACCACCTATAAGAGCTTTCCATCTTCACACCGCTAAGCCACTGATGTATGACTGATGTAAGGCTGAATGGCAGTCAAAAGCCTGTGGACACACAAAGAGGGTTAGATAGTAAGGGAGAGGATCTGCTAAAATTAGGACCCTTACAGTGAGGTTTGGGGAGGCGATCCAGCTCGTTCTGCTTAGCTGTCTTTTATACAGGCTGAAATTAAATCAAGGAAATGTAAAACTGCAGTTTTATATGATGAGTAAACACAAGGCTGAGGCAGCAGATGGCACACATAGGGGGAATTCCAGCTCTGCCTTTCTGGTCGTCCACCCTAAAGCACCAAACAATGTAAACCTCGGAGTTAAATCCAAGAAAAATGAGTGAACCAAATCAAAAATAAACCTGCCTGAAGAAAACCTGTTATAAAAGAGGTATTAAACGTGTGTCTTGGCATTGAGAGCGTTTGCTGTAGTATTCTGACTCCCTCTGGTAAGGAACACAACAGCCAGAGAAGCTGTTAATGGCTCAGCTTGTTTGTTTTCTTTGTATTTCAGAGTCACTTGATACAGGTTAAAGTTTAAGGCTATAATGCACAGAGCGGAACTCCAAGCCCTGCTGCCAGGAAATGACCCTAATCTTTCCGAGCAGGAGCAGCTCCAGAGGTGGTAATGCGTTTCCCCTGAGTCAGAGAGAATATGTAGGTGGTGGTGCAGAGAGCAGCAGTGTGGGGTAACACAGTGGCAGGGCCATCATTGATTATGGTAATTAACAGAGAGGAAACGTGCCTCGTTGTTTCTGCAGCGGTGCAGAGGAGAAATGAAGGAGAGAGGGGGCCAGGAAAAACAAGAGACGGCAGATGTAATGGGAAAACATAAAAAAGGAAATGAAAAGAGAGGATGGTAGAAGGTGAGAAGGAGAGGTGGTCATTAAAATATGATGAGGAGACGGGCAGGTGAGAAGAGGCAGGGGGAGAGTGTTGGGGGCTGATTCTCTGTCATCCAGGTCATGCTAATCTTAAGCGCTAAATCTTATGCAACTGGACTTGAGCGAGTTTAGATAAATTGTTAATTTATAGGGTTAGCATGCAAACACCAGCATATTAGCTACAGAGACAGTTCACCAAAGTCACTAGGATACATTATTTTGTGCCAATCCATTTCTTAGATGTTGAGATTTTTCAGGACACAAGTACTAATTCTGACTCGGAGGTAATGGTACACGTAAAATCGTAGGATCAAAATCTTTAAGGTTCATCCCCTGATTAACTTTAATGGGTGCAAGAGGTGGGGAAAATCAAATCACTTTAATATCACAATGTTCGAAAGATTTTTTAATCCATTTTGATGCCTAAATCTATATAATGCAAATACAGAGGTGGAAATAAGTTGCTGCTTTTATTTTGGTAGTCTACAAGAAACAGACGTCATATCCCTTTCAAGAGAAACAAAGACGAAGCGAGACAGCAAAAAAATTGCAAAGACAGCAGACGCTCAGTGGCTCAAATAGCAACGTTAGTAGTTAAACCAGTTCAGCATAGCCTCCCCACCAGATTAGCAAACTTTCTGTTGCTGCTGTTGCACAAATTAGTATCAGCGTGCTGTGAACCCCAGTGTTCAGGTTTGAAGGCTGAATTTGAGTTGCGACAGCAGCTACAGAAGCTTCGTTTTAGGGAGCTTCTCCTAGCAGCTGGGAGTGAGGCGGAGGGACTGCAGGGTGCAGGAGCTAGCTCATTCGCTTAATTGTGGTCTGTTAAGCAAATACTGCTTGAACCGTGCGGAGCATTTCCACTGATTAATAAGCTGGTTCGCACCCCAAATGTTGTTGGTGAAGATTCTCAGTCATCCAGGTCATGGTAAGTGTGAGACCCACACAAGGTTTAAAGCCTGCGACACCCCACCAGCCCGTTAGGACTGAAGAAGCCTCTTGCATTAAATGTGAAACGTCATCAAGAAACAGCACTTAAGACACCCAAAAAGTTGGTTTTCCTCAACCTCAAGTGCGAACCATGACAAAGTCAGCGGGCGTGTCATATTCCACAGGTTGGAAAGGGACGATGGAGTCTTGCATGTCCTCGTCTCCATCATCTTATCAGTATTAGTTGGTCCGTACTTGTTTTTTGGACGATAACAACTATCTGTAATAACAGGACCAGAACTTGTAGGTGATATTTGTGATTCGCCTGAGCGAATTCAGTGGAAAAGGAGCAAGTGAGTGAAAGCCACTTAAAGCTGAATGTAGCAATTTCAGTTAGCTACAAAAATATATACCTCTTATTCATTCTGTTGCATATATATATATAACATCTTTTGAATGTCACAAAGTGCTTCACTGGAACAAAATGTCACAAGTAAGACCATAAAGACAGTTATTAACTACTTTTCTATGCAGTGAATGATGCTGCTGAGAAGAAGGTCAGAACGACAGACTGACGTGATGTGCAGTTTTTGGAAATATGCCTGTGTTTAACTTTCCTATGGTCGAGTTTTCTGTTGAATCTGGAGGTCAGCATATCGTCCCAGCCCTAATGTATGTACACTATTTCACTGCAAATCCACTAATTGCGGAGAAATTTCAGTTTGGACCGGAGTGGTGGACAGACTAACCAACAGACGACTGCCAGGACTAAAGCCAGGGCACAAGCATGCTAAAAACATTATATCACATAGCTGGTAATTACTGAATCAAAGCTCATTTGTTTAAATTTCAGAGGGCAGCGGCGGAGCAACGGGATCAAGGTCCAAGTCTAAATGCTGCAGGACTTAGCTAAGTACAGCATATTTAAGGAACATCGTGTACAGTACAACATGCACTTTTTAAATGCACCACTCCTTCCCTTTCAAACCCTCAGATTTTTAAAATATTTCATCATGAAAGGTACGCTGCAGCTTTGTGCCCGTGCCCAACCATCTTCAGGAGTGTTGCAGACTGATATAAATTTAACAAGTCTCGAGGCCACTTGCTCATCTTGCTCAATTTTTTTTTTTTTTTTAAGTTTCCAGTCCTTGTTTTAATTCAATAACTCACAAGCTGGCAAGGCTGCTCTGAGGCCGGGGATAAAGCGAAGAGGAGAAATAGAGGAAGAGGGACAGTGAGGAGAAGAAAAGAGGGAGAGGGGGGGAGTCGAAGCCCAGCGGCTCACTGCATAAAACCTCTTACCCAGTCTCTTGGGTAGTGTGTGTGTGTGTGTGTGTGTGCGCGCACTCATAATGGTGGTAATTAGCTGATCAAACAGATAGACAGTGGACCAGTCTCAAGCTGTGGGTGGGCTCTAATAATCCAGATCATTAGGTATGAGTGTATGTGGTTTATATGTGGCTTGTATGAATGCGACTGTGCATGTGCAGGGTTAAGTCTGTGAAAGCTGCCGTTAAGCCTTAACACTGCTGGATACTACAGCCACCACAGAGCACTAATCAGTGTCTATGACTATGATTTTGGTTCATTTAATGGTCTACGTTACTGGGGGGGAAAAAAGCTTTCTGAACAAAATCTCGAAATTCAGAGTGGAAATCTGTGGGAGGCTAAAGATTTTTCTTTCTCATGCAGACTAAGTATTTATGTCATTCTGCCTCTCACTGTTAGAGGCATCCACTTCACCAGAAAGCACAAAAAATAAAGAATTAAAATAGTACATTTAAGGAGTACTTCTCCTTGTTCCACATATAAAACTCAACTTTCAACTTCAAGAGGTGAAAATAAAGTTCTGTAGGTATAAATATTGGGGCTCATGCGGGAAGCCATATATGAAAAAACATTTTCATATTTTGGTAGTACCCACTGATTTCTGGGATTTACCAGAGTTTTCTTATTTTTGCTTTTCTCTTAAGTAAGAGTAAAATACGCTTGTGATCGAAAGCAGTCTTGAGGAACATAAAAATACATGAATATTACATATGAAATTAAGATTAGTGCATTTTTGAGATGACTGTATTATCAAATGTTTGAGATAAAGAAATACCATTGGTCAACTGATCCCAATTGAAACTATAAAAACTGTTGGATGGGATGATGGGATTGATATTATATACAACATCTTCAGGATGGAGAGGATAACTTTTTCTATCAGACTGCACCAGGACCATTTTTTATCCCTGTTTCTAAAGTGATTAGAGTATCACGAAGACACGCCCCAAAATTCTGGTTCATATACAGAGTTCAGTTTCTTTTTCTATTCGTTTTTCTATGTTCATACCTATATTTACATTTACTTTATTGGCTCATTTTGGCTGCTGTATTACACATTTAAACACACTTTTATGTTACAATCTGTTGCAACTGCATCCTACAGAAGGCCTGGAAACCCCTTTGAGTATGATGAAGCTGTCTGACTGGACCCTGAAATAATTTAGGAGAATGTTGCTGCACGAGGCCCATTGATTGTTTTACGTTCAGAACTCGGCTTTTAACCGGAACCAAGAAGTACGATCTTGATTTTAAGATCTCACTGATTACTTTTAATGCTCTTGATAGCCTGGCTCCAGATTACATTCAGAGTTTTTAATCCATTATAAACCTTTGCATAGTTTGAGATCCTCATGCAGGGGTCTTTTGTCTTTTCCAGAGTCCAGGCTGAAGACTTAACGGCTCAGAGCTTTTGAGATCAGGGCCCCGCGGCTCTGGAACGACCTGCCTGAGAAGGCTGTCTGAGTCACTGTCTTTGTTTAAGTCTCTCCCAAAAACTTAGGTTATCCTGATTTTATCTGAGCTGTGTGTCTATTTCATTGTCGTATTACTGATGTAAATTCTTGTTTATTATCTTGATTTTTCATTTTAGTTCATTTCATTCTTCTTGTGTTGTAAATGTGTTTAGTTTTATTGTAAAGCACTTTGTAACTGTGTTTTAAAGGTACTGTGTAATAAAGTTTATTGTTATTTTTATTTTAATGACTGAGCCAATAATCATAACACAAATGCAGTGGGGAAAAAACAATGTAACACCATGATGTGTCAAGTTATTGGTGCTTGATTAATTATGTTTCCTTCACTATATCTTAGTATTGTTGCTGAAACTTCTAAAATTTGAACCCCCACAACACTGTAATGAAACAAAACTTATGACAGATTTAGAGGTGAAAGCACAGTTTTCAGATCAGAATCAGCAACCACAGACTCCTAATTTCGCTGCAGGAAGTGGAGACAGTAATGGCGTGGGACCTGAGTCATGCAGGGACTGACCAGACGCAGGCCTGCAAACCAAATCAGGCCCCAACTGCTAGTTAAAGAAACCAGGCTCTAACTTATACAACCGGCCCACACCAGAGCAAAGCTCTACCTCCCACTGTATCCCACTGAGGGATAAAAGTCCTCTCAACATGTGTCATCTGTCCCATCGCTGCCACGTCCTTCCAATGACATTTACAAGCTGATTGATGGGACAATGGCCAGGTTGCCGTGTTCGTGCGTGGTCGTTTGATGGGGAAAGACCCACCCTGTCGGTGCTCTGATGTCATCAGAGGTGGCCGCGGCCAGATGAAATACTGTCCATGTTGACGTGTGTGAAAAAAAATCCCCCCCCCCCCCCCCGGATTTAATAGAAGGAGAAAGAGCTGCAATGATTTGGCAGCGGTACAAGGGTTTCTTTATAACTCGAATGTATGTTTTAAAACACATAATATTTGTTCCTGACGATGCAGATGCCATTTTGGGATAAAATACAGCGTGTGAATATTTACATTCTGTCATTCTTGAAGTCCTGGGGGATTGTAAATTGTAGAAGAACCCCTCCCACACCACACACACACACACACACACACACACACACACACACACACACCACAACACACACACGCTTAAAACACTTGCACATAAGCACATTTAGCAGGCTGCAAAAGTACACACACACGCGCACACACTGCAAACAGTCACTTTTTTGGGTCCTCTCCAAATGTGGTGCTCCTAATAAGCAGCCGCTCTTTCTCAACAGCACCAGTGTGCTTCTGTTTGTGAAGTGAGATGATGCTGGGCATGTGAGGAAGAGCGAGACGAACCAGCCGATAAGCAGAGAGAGGATGTGGACGAGTCATTACACTCGACACCGCCGCAGCAGGAGAGAGAGACGGAGGGAGACAGAGGGGGAGATGAAGGGAGGCCTATTTGTTCCAGTTCATTATCTGATGTGATTGAGCTCAAAGAGAGAAATTTCTGATGACAGCCCGAGCCTCTGACCTCAAAGGGATTTTGTATGGAAAAGGAAAAACAAAACAAACAATAATTACGGCACTATAAATTATCAGCGAGGATTCTGGCACACAGTGAAGCACATACTCTGATGCAAAGCGTCCTCGGCTTCACTGACACACTGGTGCAGGAAACGGCAACCTGTCTGCAATTACTGCAGACATATTTGTGCCCAATTAGTGGCAGAGATTGGTATGTACGCTTTGTGTTCTATATCGTCTGATTGTCAACAAAACCCAGGAAAAGCACAAAGCCAACCGGGGCTGTGAGAAAATATCGATACACTGGGGTATAGCAGTGACTTGATACTCTACTTACTGTACTATCAGTAATAGTTTACATGCAGAGATTCACAGCAGTGGTTCATTTTTGCTGTGTGTTTTTTAGTTTTGTTTCAATTGTTCAGAAGAAAAGAAAAAGGCTGCCAGGCGGTTTTACAACATTAAATAAACAGTCCTTCAAGAAAGTCGTCATAACAGCATCATTGTGAGTAAACTTTCTGTTGCTGCCATCTCCTGAGTTGCTCCACTCCCAGCATACAGTCAGTTCAACGCCCGCCCGGTTAGCATGAGCTAACGGTCATTGTGCCATTAAGACAGACTTCAGCTCATTCACAACTCTGTAGCTCCAAGAGGACAGAGCACATCAGGCCAGTCTGAGCTGCTCTGCACTGACTTCCTGTTACATTAAGAATGGATTTTAAGCTCCTCCTCTTTGTATACAAAGCTTTAAATAGCTGGGACCGAGCTACATCGCTGACTCCCTTGGTATTTATTCTATTTCCCTCCAAGAACACCGCAATCATCTGCTGCTGCTTTATTGGAGGTTCCCAGAAAAAGCCGGAAGAGGATCCAGGGTGCAGCCTTTGTCAATGACGCCCCAAAGCTATGGAACACACTACCTATAGATAGCTCCCTCCAGATGTCTCTAAAGCTGAGCCCAGAAACCCCACGGAGGAAACTCATGTCAACAACTTGTACCCTCATTCTTTCAGTCACTACCCAGAGCTCATGACCAAAGGTGAGTGTTGGGACGTAGATGGACCAGTAAATCAAAACCTTCGCCTTCTGACTCATTATGGGTATCGAATGAAGTTCTCTATTGGTATCGGTGTCACTTTAAGGGTTCTGGTATTGTAATCTCTTAAACGATATCCAGCCCTAACTATTTGTGTATCCAAACTCTATATATCTTATTTACCTGTGCTAAATCTATTAAAAACACATCAACACACACACTGCAGTTTATTTTGAGATAATTGCACACACACCATCCTGCTGCTTTAAATACTCATGAGCACCAAACGTGTATTAATCTGCAGCTTAAAATAGCCCCCCAAAACAGCACTATTTATCTCTATTGAGTAACTTCCTGCAAGCTGCATTGCCCAGTTGTTTTAGCAACAAACTAAACTAAATATATCAGTAATTTATATATATTTTGACCCACTTCCTACGTAGGAGCTAACCATAGGCTGAGAGCTGAGTGCCACAGACAGGGGAGAGGTTAGTAAGTGTTAAGAAGAGGACTGAGTTTTTTTAAGGGATCTGTTGTCAAAATAAAGAGTAACACCAGCCTTCTTGCTTAATAATGGACGAAATAGTTGCCTTTTGCAAGTTCCTGTGCGAAAGTCCAGTCTGCAACAGTATAGTTTACATTTATTTGACAGGGACCATGCACGATACGATGCAGGAATGCAGCGAAAAGCTAGCTATGGCGTCAAGTGCGGGACGTTGAGCCTGGCAACATTTAAATATGTTGACATGAGAGATGCGGCTGAGGCATGACAGCTCATTAATGCCAACCAGCCCTGTGAATAGAAGGCGAAAAGACCCCAAAGAAGCATCTGAAAATGGGGCGTGGCCGGAGAGCAGGCATCCACAGATACAAATCAAAATGCCACCGGAGAAATGACTGAGTCTGGTCTTCACCCACACAAAGTAGGGCCTTGCTTGTGTATGACAGCTGCGAATGACCACACTCACTCAAAAACATCAGCAGCAAGAGCGAAGTGCGGTGGTCAGCTGCGGGGCCGACACTGTGTACTTTCTGCGCTAATGTATTCGATGTCTCGTTAAACTAATGCCTGTCAGGGTAAGAAGAAAAAAAAATGGCTCACTTCAGTCACTGAAAGCGCGCAGGCCGGCCACACAGAACACACTCTTTCCCTGCCTGGACCCACTCTGTTTGCCAGGAAACCATTCCCTCTGAGCTGCAAGCAAATAGCCCCTGAGCGATGGGGGAGCCGGTGATCAATGAGCTGTGGACAGGGTGGCAGCAGACGGCTAGTTAGTTCAGCTGATAATGCTCTGACAGAGAGCAGCAAAGACACTTTCAGGCCGACGAAGCAAAGATCTCCTGTGTGCGTCTGTAGCTCTGTGGTTGTTACAGGCTGGAGGAGTGACAAGGCCCCCTGCCTGCCTGCCTGCCTGTGTTTACGCGGGTGTCTCAGAGGTGCGCGTTCGCCAACCTGTGTGAGTGTGGCTGTGATTCATAGCTAATTCTGGTGAGGTTTAATACTTTATGTTTAGCCGTGTGTGTGTGTGTGTGTGTGTGTGTGTGTGTTTTTACCCTAAAGGAACAGTTCACTCAAAAATCATGAATACATATGTTTCCTCTTACCTGTAGCGCTGTTTATCAGTCTGGATGGTTTGAATTGCAGAGTGTCTTTGATATAATGAAACTAGTTGCACTCTAATGTTCACATCTCATGCTGTCACGAGCATGAGCCTCTCGTCCATGACTAGATGCATGCGTTGCAGTGCGTGTAGTTCGGTACAAAGAAATCTGTCTAGACTGAAAAATGGCACCACAGGTAGGAGGTAAGAGAAATATGCACTTTTGATTTGGGGTAAACTGTCCCTTTAAGTCACAATTAAAGCCATATAAGGCATTAGTTTAAGTCTTAAATTTTACCTTAAATTCTTATTTATTTTCAGTGACATATTTGGCTTGAAACTACTTTCCCAGTTCAGATCTTAATGTGGAAAGACGGTAATCTGTAAATGGGATTTTCTTTGTCTCAGATTTTTTCATTTAAAGGATTTTTTAAAGGGGCCAAAAGGTTGAAATTATTTAGTATTTCACTAGGGAGAGAGAGAGAGAGAGAGAGAGAGAGAGAGAGAGAGAGAGAGAGAGAGGTTATATACAGTGCAGCAGAAATGTGTTTTTCCTAACGATCACATTACTCATCATAAATACCCTCCCAGGTTGGGAATTACTGAATTACACAATTAATCAACTGACAAAAACTGAAGTCATCTGCAGGTTCCAGCACTTGCTGTTCTTTTTTTCTTAATTTTATATCGTTAAAATAAAAAAAACACTAGCTGTAAAGCACATTTGAGATCACTGTTTGTAACACATTATTACATCTGTATTAGAAAATATCGCATCATTATTGATTTAACAAACTAACACTGACTTTAATCACGTCTTTTTTAAGATATGTATTTTTTGGCATTGGTTTAAGTTTTATTGCAAGAGTGTAGGTTTGCCGCTATATATGAGCAAACTTATTAACATTATCCAGATGATAACAGTTCTGTGCATGAAACTATCGGACAACTTGTATTTTAAAAGGACGGAGTAAGGGACACGTATCACATATTATTCCTGATATCTAACTGTCATATTTTTTGTCCGTAACAGCATTATAACTGATGTGTTTTTGCTATAATGCAATATGCTTTGACCTGTTTTGCCTGCTGTATCTTAATGTTGTTTTTAATTTTTCTAGGATGTCTTTTTATAGCCTTTCCCGGGTGCATTTTCATTTGTTAAAGTGTTTTCTGACTTTATTCTCACTCAGTTTATTTTTGTGATATCACTACTTTTTATATTTTATATTAACATCATAACTTTATTCTGGACTTCTCAGAGGCCACGGGTATGTGGGACAAGTTTTGAAAGTGAGCAGAAATCCTGCTGAAGCACATCTGACTTATTAAAGTCCAGAGGTTTATGAATTAATCAGAGAGACTTTATTCATCATTGATGTGAGGAGGTGCCCCCACCAATGTTGAAATGCAACCTCCACCCTTGGTCTATTGATAGTGACACAGAGATATGAAAGGGGACAGACAAAGGGAAGGACAAGCAGCAAGGGGCCCGGGGCCGGACTCAGGCCAGCGTCCAGCATAGACACAGACACCTTTATATGGAAGCCCTGAGAGGCAATAAGAAAAAAAAATCTGGTAACTCATTTTCTATGTCTGATCTAATGGGTTTTCTCTTCTGTGTTTATGACTTAAGAAAAGGCAAAAAAAAAATGTGCAAATCATCTTTCAGATCACGTTTCAAAATTTTTGTTTGTTTCATTTTTTGTGTGTCTGTTGTTGTAATACTCATTTCGGCCACAAGAGGCTGAAGTGCACCACTTGCCCATGTTCTCAAGCGAATTAAAAGCATTTATATTTCCTTCTGGAAGAGTTTTAATTTCTCCATGCACTCTGAACACTAGGTACATATACTTCTCTGCAACACTGCTGTCATGTTTTTCTTCTGGCTAGAAATGTATTTTAATCCCGTTTACATCTGTTTCACAAATAAATTTAAAAAAAAAAACAATATTTAAATAAAAAAAATGATCCTAGCAAAACCTTTTTTGCATTTTTTTAATAACTTGTTCTTAAGTCATAAACACAGAAGAGAAAAAAAATTAGACCCGACTTCTGATTTTTTGTTTCTCACTTCCGTACTTTTAAGCCTTTGAAACCTGGACAAATTGGCTTGATTTCTTTTAAAAACATGGGAACAAGGCAATGAGCAATGAAAGACAAAATGACACCAAACATTTGTAAGAAATTAGTAAAAAGAGAAAATTAAAAACAAAAAAAATGGAAAGAAACAAAGAGGAAATGACCCGGAAAGAGTGCTTAAAAATCCGAATAATTCTGTAACATAATTTTACAATTTAATAATAACAACAAATTGGTTTTCCCTAGATTTTTCTTCTTTTTCCTCTATTTTTAAAATAATATTTTTTTTATTTATTTTTTGCAATTTATCATATATTTTAATGCATTTTTTCCCATGTTTTCGAAAGAAATCACACCAATTTGCAAGATTCAAACGTTTAAATACTTGCAAAAGGCGTCTGAAAACAGCACAAGAAAAGTGATGTATCTCCAGGCTTCAAAGTGTTAAGTTACTTGTTGTGTGAATTTTTATCGTTACATATGTCTATGCATGAGTGTGTGTGATGGATGATATGTCCTGCCGTTTTCCTGCCGTTACTGCGCAAGCCTTCACATCCACGTGTGTGTTCTGCACAGTCATGTGAGAGAGAGGAGAGTGGCAGTCACACCGTGTGCTCTCCTCTCAGCACTCCTGTGATGAGCGAGCGTGGCGAGGAAAGAAAGTGAGCGCCGATGCCTAACCCTGCTGTGGCATTAGTTCGAATAAAAGAAAATTAATGGTCCGCTCTTGGAAAAGCAGGAAACATCTACAGTCACCTGCCGAAACGTTGGCAACATCTAGAGAGGATGTCTTTTTTAATGAACAGCTTCTCTGTCTGGGGCGGGCAGGCTGAGCTAAATTGGAAGAATGCTAGACTGTTCCCAGGGTGCCTCAGGTGGACAGATTTTACCTTGAATGGAGCTTATGTGTCACAGTTTTCCACTGAACTTGGCCCCGCGGTCATTAAAGTCAAATCAAGTGTGTGTGCGCTGAGCGGGCGCATCACTCATCACTAATTTTCTTGGATTAAAATGACAGTTTTCTTCTTCTCTGACACTCCTATCCAGGCACCTCACGTGAGGAGAAGCTCACTCCCTCTGCAGTCAAACTAGGTGATCAAGTCTTGCTTAAGTCTTCAATCCCCCTCCCCGCTGTCTTTTAAGGACACCGGGGCCTTCCACACTGTAATCATCTGACACAAAGAACACACGAGGTCAGAGGAGGCTGCAGCATATACGTGTACACGTGTGCTAAGCCATCTGCGCAGCTGCCGACGGTAAGAAAGAAAAGTACATGAGTTGGAGGAACATATAATGGGCTCTGGATATACTGCATTCCTTCCTATGCAGCAGTTCACTAAGTGCACACACTCTCAGCAACAGCAGAGATAATAAAAAGCCAAGTGCACTCATGTCACACACCAGTAATTGTTGTCTTCTGACTGCAGTTGCACCAGTGATTCGCTGTACATTTGGAGGCGTTATTTGGGTGATTTGCTTCATTGCCAGCGATAGTACATCCGGCTTTTTAAGAGGAAAGAAAATAAGAGAGATTAAGTGTAATTTTCCAGCAAAGAGGCTGATTTTTTTTTTTTTTTACTCAAGTGGAAAATATGTTGTTTTACTGCTGTGCGAGAGCCCCAGGGCTGTATTTACAGAAAGTTACGCAGCCAAAACAGGTAACACTAAAACTGGGTCTGGATACTGGTTGACACCCAGAGGCTGAATCAGTCGGCACTAACGCACAAGTCGCAGGATTGTGATGCGACATAAGACAATTCAGAGGAGGGATTACGACAGTGCTGCAGATTAAGCCAGTGGGTTGGATTCAGTGCATCTACAATGCTGCCAAGATTAACTTCCCTTTGTTCTTATGTCAAAGGAGTAGACGGGCGAAATGCGATAGATCATACATCACTGCAGTTTTCCAATTTCACTGCTGCTGTTGACATGACTGACTCTTAGACTCCTACTTTACCGCCTGTGTGCAATTAAACACACTATATATACACATGGCTGCATACAACGTGCGCCCACTAAAAAATGTGCATGCCACACAGTTTCTGCGTGCATGTGTGTGTGTGTGCTGCAGCAGCTATGTCAGCAGCGGTCCTGTAGCACCAGGTGAGATTTATGAGGTGTTAAGAATGCTTGCCTCCAGTGATGGGAGACTGATCCCACCTTCTCGCCTGCCTGTGCCCCTAACTAACACCTCGCCTGGCTCCTACTAAAGACGCACACATGCATTTACAGACACACAGCTGCACATGCACACACAGTACCCACCCTGCGCGCACACACACAGACGTGCACAGCGACCCCTGAACCCAAATGTGTGAGTCTAATGTCTGCGCCGCCCCCATCCCTGCTCTGAAAGGCTCCCTTCCTGGGGCTAAACACACCTTCTAAAATATCCCCCTTACCCTGGTTCCACTGCCTGCAACGATTTTCTCTCCCCACTGACGACATCTCTCCGCCTGTGGAAGAAATCGCACATATTCTGGCCCTCGTCTAACCAAGGAGCACACTGTCCGGCGGGGGCCACGCTGATAGAAAACCTCGACTTGAAAGCGGCTCCGAAAGGTCACCGCAGGAGCCAGTGAGAAGTGAGCACGTTTCACAGCTTTTACAAGCGCCATGAATCATCAAGGCGTCTCACTCTACTAGGCGACATTGTAGATGCTCTCGGCCTGACAGAGCGTATTGAGTTGCAATTTCTCCTGCAGTTGCTACGTATTCTATAGCTTAAGCAAGCGAGTAAACACATACGTATATATTTTGGACGCCGTATTTGTACCTCGGGATGTAGGGATCATGTTGTTTGGTCCTGATCCGAGTCCTTATGTTGGGTATCTGCTGATACTGAGCATGATGTGATACTTTTATTTACCAAAGTGTTTTTAAAGCTGGAGTGCGGCACTTTTGTTTCCCCCGTCTGGCTGTGAGAGTAATTACACTTACTAACAATGTCAACACGTGTTTACTGTATGACGCACGCCTGCAGGCGAGCTTGCCGCATCTCCCCCGCCCCCAGGAGCGCTCTCCTCACGTCTTTTTTTGACTGTAATCCTTCCTCTGAACGCTGAGTTTCATTTTCAGGAACTTTTCTTGAATGTTTCTTGGGATTTTCCGCCATAGTTTCCGCCATACTCCTGGCTAGTGTTGCCACAAAACCGCAATTTCTAACTTCGATCCAATACCTTGAAAAATATAAATACTTGATACCAGTCTGATATCAAAAGAATTGTGGGAATACAATTAAATAACGTGACTACAATGACGTGTCTTTTCTTGATTAGCAGCAGCAGAATGACTTAAGTCAACATTAACAAAAACAGAGGTGCCCATGTTCAAAAGCCTCTGAGATTGTCACATATTCAAAATGCAATAAAATGCAAGCAAAAGACAAAACCATTCTGCCAAAGCCTGCATGCAAAGGGAGCGAGTGAGATGAGTGACGAGAAGACAGCCCTGTAAGTGGAGGCGGGGCTATGGGAGCGCTGCAGCAGTGTGTGTGTGTGTGTGTGTGTGTGTCAACTCGCTGTCGGGGAGAAGAGAGAGCAAGAAAGTAGTGCTGATAGAGTTGACACGTTGGAAAATTACTGTTGAAACCGTTGCAAATATTCAGAATCCATATGTGTCTGAATTGATATTTTTGACTAGTCGAAGCGGCTGCTCCGTCGCTACGTCTCCCTCCCTCCCCCCCGCCTCCTGTCGCTCTGGCTGGTTGACGTAAAACGCATCACATCCAGTGGAACAGTGTGGGAAAGTAGCAACAGACACAAAACTCCGGCGTACTGCTGAATACAAAGAGCTTTCCCTGGCGGCGACAGGCTTAATCAGCATTGTGTGAACTTGTTTGGTGAGGACTTGAATGTAGCAGATGTTTATTTATATGAAAAAGTCTTGCACTTCACCTTGAGCTTAAATTATTGATATGAAAGTTTAACTGGGATTCCAATATCTCGGCTCACTGACAGAAGGTCATTGCCTTTTCAAGCTGGAAAAAATCAGATGTACCCTCAACGTCTCCATTAAAGGAATTTTACAAAACCTGGGCCCCATTAAAAACTATGTGCATAGTTTACCTGGCCTGGAACCATGAACTCAAACCGCACCAGGTGGTCTGCTCTACGTGCACTGTGATACACTATGATGCACGCTTTTGTAGTTTTCTGTTTTGTTTTTTTTGTGACCTGTCTGTTCCTCTTTCTTTTCCTTCCATTCTCTCTATATGTCTGTACATATTTGGGATTTTAGCTTGTGTTAACATCCTGTCTGATAAATGGAGGAATCTCTGGAAATAAAGTGTTTTAAAAAAGGAAAGTTTATCTGTGAGTTTAACTGGAAGAATACAGTAAAGACAGGATCTGATTTTTGACTGCTTTATTTTAACTGATCCATTTAAATTTTAAAAAATGACATTTGTGTTTTTTATCCATTCATTTGCACCTAAAAAGCAGTCCACAGGGACAGGAGTTGGGAACTGAAGGGTTCTGCGGTTCAAGTAACATGGACCAAATATGCTCTGAAAATTATATGACAATATTTTTTGGCTGCATCTCGTGATATTTTTAAATCTCCTCAAAAGCACTTCATCAATGTTAGGGCTGCAATGATTAGTCGACTAAGCGATGACTAATCGACTATTAAAATAATCTGTGACTATTTTAGTAGTCGACTAATCGGTCTGTCATTTTTCATAGAAAAGTACTATAAAAGTACCCAACATACTCTTATTGCAGCTTCTTAAGTTCAAATATTGGCAGCTTTACACACTCTCCCATGACGGTGAACTAAAATGTGAGTGGCGTGAGTACGAAACAAGACATTAGATGACATAATTTTGGGGTTTGGGAGAGACAGACCGACATTTTTCAACATTTTGACACATTTTTCAATAAAATGATTAGTCAACAATGAAAATAATCGTTAGTTGCAGCCCTAATCAATGTCAGGACTTGGAGACAAAATTGAACAACACTATATTTCTGACCAAATGATGCGACAAAGTTGTGGCAATGACTAATAACACAATTAGATTTGTGATCAATAATCATCAATAATGTGGATAAAACAACCGAGTGGGTTCATGAAAGTGTTAAAACAAATAGAGAAGTTTGGTAAGTTAATATATTTTCATGACGTTGCTGTAATGCAGCCTTTAAAACGAGGGGAAAACACCATTTATGCCACATCACGATACAACCATATCCAAAATCTAAGACGATATATATTCTCATATCTCAGTAACGATATAATATCTTTACATTGCCCAGTTGTAGTATGACAGAGTGAGTAAATTGAATTTCCCCTCTGGGATTAATTAAGTATATCTTCTTCTTCTATTAATTTATTTTTTATTTTACCCATAATTAAAAAGATAAAGAGAGACCTGGCCAAGACAGCAGCACACAAAAAAAGCTATATATGTGTTGTTCAAAATATCGACTTACCAACACTGTTTGATTGCGAAGATATGAAACTGTTTCAGTGCTCATTTTCCTCAGTATCAGTATGACTTCCTCACACTCTTCTCTCAGACAATGAGTTGACACACACACTGCTGCAGTGTCCCTGGAGCCCTGCCTCCTCTCACTCAATCATTCACTCAGGTTGCATGCAGGCAACTTGCACTTTATGCCTTTTCATTGCACTTCTGCAAGAAGAGTATTGTTTTTGCTTCATGTAAAAATGTTTGAACTGTAGTTAATGCTCACTACAGTCATTCTGCTGTTCTCTGCTAAAAACCAAGACAGGAAAAGTCATCGTCGTCAGCCTTGTGAGATTGATCTTTACATGTTATCGATATTTTTCAAGGTATTGTGTCAGAATTATGAGCCCCAGTATCGCAGCAACACTGTTATATACATGTAGAAATATAGGTTTGCCTAGAAAACTCTAAACAAAATGCATGCAGGTGTCAAATCAATGAAATCTGAGACCTTTTATGTGCCGAACAACAGCATCAAATATCACATGTGAAAACTGACTGGCAGCAACAAATATTTACTCAAAGCAACATTCACTCCGGCTGAAACAAGGTCACTGACCCTTTTTACTGTAAAGAGGTCAGAGGTCAACAATCTGGATGTCAATTATTTACCATAAATCATAACCAATTATGACACAGGCAAATGTTTACAGTGCTAACAGTGACTCGAGCTGCAGTGATCGCCACAGCAACACACAAAGACGGGCTGCAACAACAGTGACGGCTCATTTCACATGCTCGCTCTGCGTCCAGTTCCCCCACTTCAACCTGTGGCTGACACCAGTCCCCCTTTGGTCCAGTGTGAGCTCTCTACCATTAAAGCTGTTCTCACCAAACATCTGTCCAAACAACTCTGGGGGTTATTCCGCCTCGCTCTGCCCGAGCTGCTATGCATTATCTGCCTCCGCTGCTTCCCTAATGCTGCGGGGACTTAGAGCGGGATTAAACCACAATTACGCGCTTCCCCATTCGCTCCAGCTGTGCGCGGAGAGGAGAGGACCACGGGAGGCACCATTCAGAAAAAAAAAAAAAATAGCTGATTGCCGAAGATGCTTTGTGCAGTCATAGAAAGAGAATTTACATAAAAGTCTAATTCTTTGAATTCAACATCGACACATGGTGCTCCATCAAACCTGCCATCATGGGGTTGTTTCAATTTCCTGTCATGTGGATTTCCACTGAGCAAAACCTCTTATTTAAAACCACCTCACAAGGAAAGATGAATGAACGCGTGAGGCAACAGTGTCAAATATAAATCAACCGGACTAACTGAATTAGGAACTACTACAAGACGTGGATGAATGTCTTCCTGTGGCTTACTGTTAGCAGGTAGGAAAACATTTTAAGGGATTTTACTTTGTAAATCAAACTGAAACATTTGGGGGAAAGTGAAGGAAACATGCTGCTCCTGTATCCTCTGCAACAGCCTTATAATACCTGTAATAACTCACCAGTGGGAGTCAGTGAATGTGAGCTATAAGCTGAGCGGGGCAGAGCTGCACAGAGAGCGAGCTTATGAGCTGCACATACAGCATACGTGACAAATCACTGTGCACAATTAAAGGATGAGGACAATGCGAGGGATAAAGATAATGAATCATTATACAAACCAGCAGCTTATGGAGTCCGTGACGTGTACACAAACACACTCATAATAAACATACGTGGGCTAAACGAGTGGGGAAGACAGGCAGAACATAACGTACCAGTCATATTGTATGTGTTTGTGTGCAGTTAATGATTTCCTCAGGCCTCCTGCGTTGTGTGGTCCGCCTTGTCTCCGCCCTGGAAGAAATAAAAAGAGGATTGTTAGGGTGGGTGAGCAGCAGAGACAGAGGGCGGAGGGAGGAGGAAGGGAGGGATACAGCATATAGAAAACAAACAAGGCCATACAGTACAAAGGCCAGCAAGGACAGCCACCGGCCTCCCGCTGCAACCCCCCCTTTTCCTTCTGTCCTCATTCCTCATGCTAACTTCTGGCTTTCTGTTTCTCCGTCTGTCCTTCCTCTGCGACTTCTCAGCCTTCATCTTTCCTCTCTTTCTTCTCAGTCTGAAGACCATGTATTTGTTCCCTCTCTCCCTCCTTTATTCCTCTTCCGCTCCGTCTATTCCCTCCCTCCCCCCTCTCCTTCTGTGAAAATTTAACTCTCGCCTCAGAAGCCTCGGCCTGTTTACCTCACAGCCAGACATGAAAGCCAAACATTTATCTATGGGCCTGCGTCACAGTCATGCTATAATGGGAGCAGAAACATCCTCCTACAGCAAGCATTACTGGTTTTAATGTCAGCACTGGAGCTGGAGACTCTGACAGACTGACATCAGGCGCACGGTAGCACGCACGCTACAGACGGTCTGCTACCTGTAGGGTCGCACTTTGATGTTTACTAGCCTGCCAGCTCAGATAAGATGCTAGTGTAGCACTCTGGTGCTAAGCTAGCTGAGCTAACATCAGCTACGAGTGCTAAATTTCAGCATGGTAACAGTTGGGGAAATGCTATTTACTGTCTTTGAGAGTGAAATGAGAAGAAATATATAATAATATATATCATGTCTGTGTCTCTGTGTGCAAAGTATGGAGCTGGAGTCATGACATGACAGCTATCATCTTTCCTCAAAATGAAATAATACACCCACTAATGACTATAAATATCTTAATAATCTGCATATAATCTTGTCTGTGTTAGCCACACTTACCAGGTGTGGCTAACACAGACAAGATGATTTGTGGTTCAAGGGTTCGAGCTATTTCTTGATGAACAACAGTCATACACATACTGTAAATTCACATTTGTGGTTCCCAACCTTTTTCCTGAAGGGACCCCGTTTCTACCATGAAGTAAACTGAAGAGCCCTGACTTTGCGGCATATTTTATGGGTATTTTATATTATATTCAATGCATAACAATAACAGTACAGTACAGCTGATAAACTGGACAAATAACCCAAATAGTGAGCCTAATAACTGCAGGAAATTTTTATAAATTGGGTGATTTGGATGACTTTTAAGCAAATTATTTCCTGTGAATATTGCGTCAGTAATGAGTTTTCCTGATATTATACGAACGTTTTATAGAATACTTTGTTTGTATTATGATTATTTTAAATTCTCAACAATCATATATACTCAACAGGCTTCATTTTCAACAAATGCAGTATTTTTTTCCCTCTCTGCTTGGTCATTATTGTATTAGCTGTTGTTTTAACGGTATTTTTCTAATGCAGGACAAAAGAAGCTCGTGTCCATGCCCTTCACTGTGCCCTCATACTGTGAGATCTTTTTAGTTTATACCTTAAATAATAAGATATACAGTCTTATTTTGTTTTCTTCATAAAATTAAGAAATGCTGGGACACAGGCTTTCAGTTTATTAAAAAAAAAGTCTTACACTACTGAAGTTTAGTCTCTCATTAGGGCACTCAAGATGCTGGGAGTGAAGGGACTGCACACAAGGAGAGCCATCAAGAACATCACTGACGCCGCAGAAAAGGCGTCAAGATGGCTGTGGATCAAACAGGGAGATCGTTGGACAGCTAAAGCCTGGCGAAGGTGTATGTGATGAGAGACCCGAAACACCCCCAGGTTGGGAACCACTGCTCTAAGTTACTGCTTTTTATACAGAATTTCCCACTTGTTTCCATTTTTCACACAAACAGGTGACAGAATAATTAAAGGAGCTGAGTGTATAATATGTCAAAGGAGGAGTCTTCAGTGTTTTGCCATGAATTAACATTTTATGATGCACTGAAAAAAAGTGTCCACACACAGCCCTGACTCTGTCAACGGGAAACAAACAAAGTGGCTCGGAAACGCCGCACAATACTATTCCGGCCACTCTCCCTCTTCCACATCCGCGCCCACCAGGAACAGAGCTACACCGAGATAATAATGAATGTAAATAACAACAATACTGAGCTTCTGACGGAGCACTGAAGGAAGGGGTGTGTTTGTTTGGGTGGTGAGTTCAAATATGGACAATCTTGCTCCAGAATCGCTGACTCCACCTTTAATTAGTGGGCTTTTAGCATATTTTGGTGTGTCCTGACAGAGAGGGGCCAGCTGTTTCCCCTGTTTTCAGTCTGGATGCTAAGCTAAGCTAACAGCCTGCTGGCTTTAGCTTCTTGTCTAATGGGCAAATAGGAGAGCGGTATCCATCATCTGTTTTTGCCCACATCTTTCACGACAATCCAGCTGATTTTACCTTCTTTTGTTATAATAAAAAACACTAATATAACTGCTAATATTATCAAAACAGAATACCTGTTGATGTAGAAACAAAACAAGCGGCAGTCATTAATTTCTAAAAGTCCAGGGCTTGAAAAAGCTTTAGTTCCTGTCACTTTCTATTAATCTCAAAGTGAAAATCTGAGTGCAGCGACACTCTGTACCTCACAACATGTCTATTACCTGCTGAGGTTTATTACAAAAATGACAACTTCTTATTAAAAAAAAATGGCACAGCAATGACAAAATGTATCTCAGCGCTCATAGGCAATCTCTCCCTGCTACAATTCATTACGGTCTGTGTCTCAATATAAGCTCCACATGAACAGTAATGCCCAGAAGCGTCAGCTGGCACGCCGGCCACAACAGACAGCTACTTGCAACAAAACAAAGACGACAGAGAGAGAGAGTGAGACTGAATAAGAAACAGATGACAGGAGGGGAAAAAAAAGAGAGATAGAAAAAAATCTAAAATTGTGAGAAAACCTGTGAAAGTGAGAAAGAGGAAGGGAAGAAACCTGCCTCAACTGCAAAGTGTTTTGAGACAGGAAGGAAAAGAGGAAGCTGTTAATGTCTATACTGTCCCATCGGAGGGGAAGTGCTGGGAGGAATGTGTGTCTGGCAGTCTGTATGTGGGCGTGTTGTAAAACTACGAAGGGGCTCGTGTTGTAATGATTTCTGTTATTCAATAAAGGTTATTGTTTGTTTACTGCATTTTCATTTGCATGTCTGCAGGGACGCCAGGGTCGGGTAATATGAAGATGTATGGCGTGAGATTATCCCGCTTCGCTTGACGGCATGTGTGGAAAATGTGGCGAAAAAGACATGGGTGGGTTTCACATTCCACACGAAGGGAATTCCCCCTCCGTCTGAACATAAAGAATACATTTTCCTGTGGAGCTGCTGGGGAGAGGAGAGGACGGGGAGACGGATGGATAAGTTTTATGGATGAAAGTGCAAGAGCTTCTGACTAATTTTGCTAATAGATGAGGCCGGAGGGTCACACTCTGAGTTTACACAGGGGATCACTGGGCTCTGTCAGACAGTGGATTAACAGTGAGGCGGTGAAATGGATTGTGTCGGTGCGGCGTATGGCTGCTTGAATGAAAAGTGCACAGAGGGAATATGGGTCAGATATGCCACACAGGCACCAAATCAACTCAGTGAAGACAACATTTTAAGATGGGAGGTCAACTATTTAGCCCCTGTGCTGACAGTCTGTGACAGGGGCCAACTCAAATCTGCGCTTCCCCGCTGCACAGCGACGCAAGATGATAGAGGGCTGAAGGCCGGGCAGCACTGCACCAAGTTGAGAGCCTTTGGAAGGAGACGAGCTTCAAAGTGAAGTCTCGTCATTTTGCTAACTCCTCTGAGCAATGCTATCGCCGCTGCCAGTGCGCCCTTTTCACCATCCTGCCGACATGAATAGCTCCCTTTGTCGCAGTGAAATTCCACTGGCAAGTCTCTAATTAGCTGGAGGGCTCTTCCCCTGCAGACCGGCGTGGGCAAAAAAAAAAAAAAGACACAAGGAGAGGTAGCTCGCTGCGAGAGGGAACTGGGCAAACAATAAGGAGTCTGAATGGAGACACAGTCATATGATGCCCTCCTGCTGGTGCTAAAACTAACTAATTTGAGTGCTCTGAAAAGAGGGGAGGAAAAAGAGTGCGTGAGTGAGAATGAATTTCTCTGTCTCCATGCTGTGCCGGTCTGCGAGGCAGGAATCTGACAGGTGGTTAACCAGCATCGGGTTGTCAACACCAGTGTGAATCCTCCAGTTGGTATTTACAGTGAATTGTTGGGGAGTGGCTGACCTGCAAAAATGTAACAACTATTCTGCCTGAAGACTGGCTGAACGTCTGAGTAATGCTAATTAGTAATGTGACCTGTCTCGATTCTTCACACAGAATTTAAAGGGGAACTCCAAAGATTATACACACGAAGGTCAGTTTACTCCTGATGGAGAGTTTTATTCAGCCTGCGGCTGCTGAGGGAGAAAAGGCTCGAGACAACTGGCAGAAACTTATAAACCGAGGGCATGACAGGCAGAGAAAAAATACTACTGAGCTGCATTATGGGAAATGTAGGATCCAGTGTTTTTAAAGCTGATTCTTGCTTAGGACTAAATGTCATGATCCCCAATCAAATTCAAAACACACATTAAACATGGCTTAAAAGCAACAATTTCAAACACAAATCAGCTTCACTTTAACTCGCAGGATTCACAGACAAAACACTTCTGTTTTCCCCACAAGTACAACATGCTAATGTTTTTAGCACAAGCCTGAGGCATTTTACATTGTGTAAATTAGCCTAGCAGCTAGTGGACTCTTCCTCTGCCCATATGAAGCCTTAGCCTGGAAATCCAGACCCAAATCCAGAAAGATTTAGGGTCTGGCTATGAGTAATGCAAATGGCCCAACTCGAGTGGCGGCACCAAGCATGTATTTGTAAATATCACTGCACGCAATTGGATAACACTACGACCAATCAGAACAATACACGGGGTGACGTATACGCTTAGCTACCAGCAGAGCTAACTGGTAGATTAGACTCTTGCCGTATCAGGTCTGCAAAACAGCAAAAACGTCCTTCTTGCAAAGGAAAGACTCGAGCGCCGTCTTCTGTTCCTCTTTTAGAGAAAAAGCCAAGTCTAACTCGTTCATTGCAGCAGCCAAAGACATTTCAAACAACTGGTGTTCATCCGTAGACATCTTGCAATGTTTACTGATTCTGGACTTCGTCGTCGCAGCGCTGTCGTCATGTTTAGCTCGCCTCTGGCCCGCCTATATCAGATACACTGATGTGATTGGTGCAGCTCGGTTTCATGGGCGTAGGTGATGAGCATTATTACTGATTGCTAAAGTGACTCGCTGAGCAAATTGAAATTGTGCTCTCGTGAGAATTTCCAGGGTAATGAAGCCTGGGCCAACAGCAACAATTAAGAAAGTAAACTGGATGCTGCCTCTGACTGTCCTGCTTCACCTGCTCCCTGGTAAACCATAATAACCATAATTCCATAAGTCCAGCTGCGTTCGATTCAATTGCGTTGAAATGGCTTCTCTAGTATGTGGTTAATAGAAAGATGAGGTTCTGTATTTTCGACGGTATTGAGAATCACACCATCAGGATCTCCAAGTACCCTGGTATAACACCTGGATATGGCCCAAGCCTACTCTTGACAGCATTCAAGAGTGTTTTTGTGTTTTCTTTTGAGCAGAGATTTTTTTTTTAATCAGTATTTTTGTGGGCTAGGTCTAGGAGGAGAAACAGCCATCTCTTCTGTGTTTTCTCTACACTAAGAGTTAGACACTGCTGGAACTGTGTATACATGCTGATGGGTGTCTTGTGTCAAGTTTGATATCAGTAGCATTAGTGTGGCATGTGATCACATGCCTGTGCTATATTTGCACAGACTGGACAGCTATCTTATATGGTGTATCTGAGCTGATCTTGGTGAAAAGTCAAACAATATTCAACGGAGCATGAGGCGTGTCTACACTGTTGGCACAGCCCTCACTGATCTGTGGCAAAGGTCATGCACATGATCAACAGCTTTAGTTTTTTTTCTTTACGCTGAACAGGATTTTCTGAGCTCAACTCAAACCTGTGAAATATCTGAGCAACAAACACACCATCGCTTAAAGGTACGTGGCCCAGACATCAGCTGATATTGACATCTGAGGTATTGCTGATGCATCAACAACAAAGTCATGGCAGAGCAAGTTGTAAATGAGCAACTTCCTATTTCCTGTTAGCAAAGCGACCACAGGTGCTATGAGTAAACAACACGAGGCTGTGAGGTTGCACAGTCTAATGCACAAGGAAACTGGGTCATAATCAATATTGCATAGCAAAGTGCAAGGGTGAAATTGAGGTTCTGCAGATGACAACTGTGGGAAGGAATAAAATGAAAATGCCAAACCAAAAAAGGTTGTATGGCAGTTAGAGATACCAAATGACATCACAAGGAGATCAAGTTCAACTAAGAGGTCGATTTAAGGTGCAGGAGGCGTTTAGGGGTCTGGTGTCGAAATGCAATTTAAGCTGTCATTTGACCTGAAGGAACAGAGCTATAAAAGCCTTAAACAGGAATATCTAATAATCCGATAGCCCTAAATAAATCTGGAAGTTTTCCAGAGTGCAAAAAGGGGGAGGCTTTGATAAGATCCATCAAAGGCTGAGTCTTGTGCTCACCGTGACAGATTGAGTGATGTCTATCTGACTATGCCTTCCTTCCAAGTCTCGACATCACCACTAAATCGTTATATTTTCAAAGACAGACCTTTTCTATGAAATCCATGATGTTTTAACAATTTCATTTACAGCTCTTGTTGGGGTAATTCATGGGATTGAGTCATTTAAGTATTTTAGAGGCTGTTATGTGAGTGTTTGCCCTGCTATCTTTCAACCCAACAATGAAGACGACCATTAGTACAAATTAAAAGGCGGCGGTGTTTCGTGACTCTGCAATAAAGGCATCACAGTTATAAGCCTTGCGGCGACTTAAGAGTTCCACATTCTCAAGGCAGTGATGCGCGCAGCAAGAGAGGCTTGTTTTGTGTGATATGTGTTTCCCCTGTTTCCTCTAAGTGTCTCAAAAAACGGCACCAATATGATCTCACCAGATAAAGTACCCACAGTGGAGTGGAGGGAGTCTAAAACAGAAGCAGAAAAAGTCTTCCCACTTCAGAGGACATTCAACTGAAAACATCTTGAGGGTAAATTCTGTCTGTGGGCCCCAAGTTCACCACTACACCCCCCTCTCTGGTGGCAAATGTAAGGCTTTGAACTGCAGGCAGGGAGGGGTGTGTGGAATTCGCTGGCCCGTCAGGACTATGAATGATGGTGGATGGTAAAGATCAGATCCTGCCTCGCTGTTCTGCCTCCAGGGAAAAGATCTTCTGACGATGCAGACCAAGCCATGCAAGGCTAAACATGGCAAGTCATGAGAGCTCCAGCTCTGGGGGTGCAACGTGTCATCTTAACATACAAAGGCCATAATTACACCTGCAATTTCAGCAAAAGACATAATCATCAACCGCAGGACAGGCAGGCAGTTTTAGGCGGGTTGCCTCCAGAAATACTCTAAGGGGCGCTCTTAACGATACAAACTTTTTTAAGTGGGTTAGTGCTGAGAAGTCAAAGCAGGAGAGGCTGCAAGTGAAGTGCACACTGCAATGGTTTTGATCAACTGGCTATCTGTAATTTCAGGAAAAATGTCAGCCAAGATTCCACTCGTCTATTTTGCATCAGCGCATTGCATCATGGATACTCTCTCTGGGAAACGGCTCAAAACCAATCTGTAGTGGCCTGGCA
This sequence comes from Epinephelus cyanopodus, assembly GCA_026686955.1. Taxonomy (NCBI): domain Eukaryota; kingdom Metazoa; phylum Chordata; class Actinopteri; order Perciformes; family Serranidae; genus Epinephelus; species Epinephelus cyanopodus. The sequence continues at coordinate 5,807,083 of CM048933.1, read as the reverse complement.
TAAAGCAGATCCCCCTGTCAATGGCTTTGCTGAGCTCACAAGAAAACAGGGCTTCATTGTGGCACTTGAATTTCCTAATGCTACTCATCACCACCTTTTCACCGTCTCCTCCTTCCACTGCACTTAACCTCGACCCATCTCACTTAGTCAAAATAAGAAGTAAATTCGATTTGACACCCAATGCCCCTTTGGAAATTCTTTGTTAGGAGACAGAATGCTGACAAACCGGTGGCACAAAGAGAAAACATTGTCAAACTACTGAAGTAATAATGAGTGTCAGTGCCAGCAGCCTGAGGGATCACAAACGTGTCTGGCAAGAAAGTATAAGCAAGACAACAAGAGGGAAAAGAAGTCAACTGTTGGCTTTAAGAGAGTCTTGTGCAATCTGTGTCGTGTGTATGAGAGTATCATACAAGCTTTATACGATTAACCAGTTATCCATTATCACAGATGATCCAGATCCAATAAGATAAATAGCTTAAAATATGCAACCTTAGTGGAGGCATAAGTCGCATCTGTGCCATGTTGAGAAAGAAAAGGGGCATCCATTGGTCACTAAAGCGCTGATCTAACCTTACAACTGGAGCCTATCAAGGTACCGTACCCTCTCAGGTGCAGGCATAACACTGAGAAATACATTCACTGAGGTTCCTCGTTGTTTTCACTTCCAATTTTCACTTCAAAGCACTGCAGTCACGGGTGTGTCACCATGTGTATTAATTAAATTAATTAATTAGACTAGACTTGGATTTTATCACCAATGACTTTTGTCTTGAGTCTTGAGACATGAAAACACTTGATACCTTCCCCCAAGCCAAAAGATGAAAAAGTATGTAATTTAAAAAGGGCTTTAAATCAAATCATGTCCAGTCATTTCTTGAGTCAACAAGCATTAACACTGTTCATTCCCAGCAAGTCCAGATCCACTTTGTTTGAACCAATCCGACAACATCCAATCAAGTTGCAGGAGAGATCCATAAAAAACTAATGTTAAGTTATTCAAACGTAATTTTGTTTGTGTACAAAGACTAGACTACACTTTTGTTAACTAAAACAGAATTGTTGTATGAAATCACATATGGAGACATAACTTCTAACAAACTTGTTTCAACAATAAATACAAGTTTTAAAAGCATACATGATTTTTGTAAATGTACTGTATCATTACGCTGTTGTTAGAATGACATTACATTTAATGAAGAGCACATAATGACTTGTTTATGACTTGAAACTCAAAGTTAAGAGCTTGGGACTTGACTTCTCAGTCTTGACCTGGGACTCGACTCTGGACTTGAGCCTTATTTAAAAGATTGGTTCCACCTCTGGTAATTGATATACAAATGATCCACAGGGGGATGAAGTATTAACGTGCGTAACTCTGACCTGAACTGTCTTTGTATGTATCAAATTAATTTTTGTAAACTACAATTATTTTTTAATGGGATGCCAGTGCTGCCAAAAATCCTCCAAGCCCACAACAGTACCGTTAATTAAAAATAACGTTTCTAAAAATGGCCTCCAGGGGGTCGTTATTAACAAACAGGCCTTTTGTGCTGGATTAAAAAGTCTGTATATCAGGATGCACTTTGAGCGTTGGTCAGAGTTGACCTCGTTGCCTGTAAAGGCATCATCATCCTCCGACCGCAACATGATGAGCATTGCATGACAGCAGTACACACACGTAAACATTTCTTTGGGGAAATATGTATTGCTCATCTGGAATTGATGTAAGTTAGGGACAAAAATTGTTCCTTCATGCTATTTTAGCCGTTTCATGTCGTTCAAAACAAAACATGTTGTGGCTTTGAATGCATTCTCACAGTCTTCCCGTAAAGCTCGAGATGTAGCTTTAAACATCAGGAATCAATTCTCAAGCCATGTGCACTGAGCGCAACCATTAACTCACACATGCATGGACGTGCATGCCCGAAACCCTCACACACACTCAGTACAGTAAATGTCCTTCAGGCCATCTGTGTGTCAATCTATTCAGGTTGGAGAAGAGAGGAAGGGGGGCGACAGGAGGTGACAGCATGTTCATATAGTCACTCCAAGGGCAGTCGCTCTGTCCCGGTGAAAGACTGGATTCACTATACCGGCGGTCATAAAACGCACAGCACTCAGGAAGAAGATGATCGAAGAGAGATGAGGAGGAGGATAAGGAGAGAGATGACTGAGATAGAAAGACTCGGAGACTGAAAGACTGAGGGACACAAGGCCTCGTTGATGGGAGGCTCCACAGCTGGATGGTTCAAGGAGACGGCGGCGGAGGGGAGTGAGCAGGCAAACAGGGAGAAGACAGTGGAACGGGGCTTGTCAGAATGAGAATTTACTGTTGGTCAAGCTGCAAATAGCTTTGCTCCAGTGCCCTCGACACTGCATTTGCATGAAATATGTGTTGAGAAAGACAGAAAGGGACATGGAGGGTGAGGAAAGATCAAGGAAACTAGAGCAGTAAAAAACCTTATTTGTATATGAGCAGGAGATGGAGAATGGTTGGTGTCTGTTTCTGGGTCAGCTGGAGCAGATAAACTGTATGAAATATGTGTGAAATGTCCTGTGCAATGAAAAACGTAAAAGTAAAATTAATTTGTCATGACACTGGTTTTGTTAAGTCTCTCAATTTCTGCAGATTACACAGATTTATACTGTTCCTTTTTTAAACAGGTTACCTTAAACCATAAAAAGGTTTCAGAGGAATGTAAAATCATTTCCATTTATCTCCTGGGGCCATAACCTGAAGCCTTTTTTAAAATCGTCTGGGTATCTGCACCACTGATGAGATAAAAGATGGTCTCACCCCCCCCCCCTTTTCAAACCAGGAAGTCCTTCGAGATTAAAATGTCTTTCTCGAGTGAGACCTGGACAAGAGCAGGGTGACAAGAATTTCAAAATGAGCATATCAGTAACAGGCGAGGGACAATTAAAATGGGGAGTCACTGCACCGCTTGGCCCCTCAGATAATTAGGACATTAGTATACACGTCCCAAAATCCAATATATTTGAAATTGTGGCTCAATGTTTCAGCTCACTCAACAGCACAGAGACTGCGAGGAGCCTGTTCTTCACAACCATCATGTAAAGCACTTTGAATTGACATCACATATGAAATGTGCTGTGCAAATACACTTCCCATGCCTATAGATTCTTGAAGCTCTGTTTATCCTCCGCGCATACTGGCCTGAGTGATTTTAATTTGCCGTTTTAGACATGCTGTTAATATTAGCAGCAGAGCAGTGGTTTGTGTAAGAACAGAACGGTCTTTGTGGCAGTTTTTCCCAGATGGGTCTTCCCCTCCCGAGTCACTTCAGTTGTGTTTCAAATTAGAGCCATTTCAAATGTTCAAATATGTAATGCGTGTATGCTCTGTATTAGCATTGTTTCTATGTTCCACCAGCAAAATGCTTCAAGACAGTAACTGATACAAAGAAGAAAAATCAAAAACTCAATATGATGCTTGTTACTGCGATCGCTGTTAACATGGTGACATTGCTAAAAATCCATTCTAGGTGAGAGCGATAATTTTATAATTGGAGTCCAGTCACCAGAAGTAAATGCTGGCATTCATTGTCTGTATGTTTCATATCGATGATTCTAAAGTGATGTAGTTCTGACGACATGTTTATGAGCTGACTTGGTAACGAGGAGGTGGAGAGGACGGTGGACCGGTTGACACCGAGGCAAAACGACTGCCAAGCTGCAAACCACTGTTGTAGACCAACAAACAACAAAACCACTTGTTTGTAAGTGAGACATCTGCGGCATTTCCAGCACTTGTTTTAAGCCAAAACATTCCCACTTCTAACATGTTGAATACCGACGCTTGGTCAGGCTCTACACGTCAAACTATGACGCTCAGATTACCCCAACAGCATCGGTTTTGGGCGTTCAGGAACAGTGTGTCCATTTATGTTTGCACTGCATGCATTGTGTCTTTTCAAAATAAACATCCATTTCTACAGTAATGTACAGTTTTTGCTAGATTAATGTATACAGTCTTTTTCAAAATAAACTTTGTTTTTAGGTTTAATTCCATGGGTTAAGGCAACAAAAGTATGTTCTAGGTTTAGAAAGAAAAGGCTTAACGTATGTTTGTGACTAAAGAACTTCACGTATCATAAGTTACTAGTACAAGTACTTAGTTATTAAAATAATTTGACTGGGGTCATGTGACCACGGATGGCTAAGTCTATGTTTTTGTTGTACCAGTGACTTTATAACATGTCAGCAAAACCTGGAGGATAGTCTCAGAGAGAAAAGTCCACGAGACGTAGGCAAATTCAACCGAATATCATGGACCACACTCTGCGACCCAAAATGGCGTCGCCACCTCCAGCAGACACAAACTCAATGGATGTAAATGCTACGGAGTTGGTGTGGAAAGTAACCCAAAACATCAGCAAAATAATGGAGCAGAAATTGCCTAAACTCATGGATGCCTTGGATAAAAGCACCAGCAGCCTTGGGGGTCAGTCCGAACGCAGCACTGTAGCCAGACAGCAGGTTTCCATCGTCATCCTTGAATTCAGCCTCAGCCAGATGGAGAGTAAGCAGGCTGCCATGGCTGACCAGCTACTCGACGCGGAGAACCGAAGCAGATGGGACAACACAAGAATTTTGAATTTAAAGGAGGGCAGGGGGTGACCGCCATATTCCTATTGAGTCTTGGCTGCTGAAGACACTCGGTTTGTCTACTGCAAAGAGTCGCATCAAGCTCGACCAGGCCCATCGCACCTGTGGGCCAAAGAGTGATTGACTCCGCCCGGTGAGACAACATGAGGATGCTCTGGACCGCGAGGAACATCAAAATAATTTGACTGGCTTTTAGCTTTTCACAGAACATGAACAGCAGGCTCTTGTGTCAAAGTCTGGAGTTTGTTTGTCCTATACACTTCTACTTCCACCTGCCTTATGTGAACTCTCTCGATATCTGACAAGGGCCACTGACCAAGCGTCAGTATATGACGAGTTGGGTTGGTCTTTTGTGCCTGAACATAACTACATTTTAACTACAGCATTGCTGAAATGTAAATAGACATAAAGTTTCAACATAGCCATTACACACCCATACATTACAATGTACAGTAACGTAACCATGGTTTGCAGAGACATACAATGCTAACATCTGTTGGGAGACTGGGTTAATAATTGATAGACACAGTGCTCAAAGCCATGAAGATCCAAGTTGTATTAAATGAGTGGTTTTGGAATTTTTGACCCACAATCCTGGTCTACAACTTGTTTATATTTAGTAAGTTTAGTAGGTTACACTGGCCGACTCTACTTGTGTTTTAAAAACAAACTTGACTCCTCTCCATCTCTTCAAACCATAAATACGCTTATGCTTCCCTCCACCACAGTCCATGAAGGAAGAGGAAGGAAGAAGCTCAACAGGTGCATGACAACAGCTGGGCCCACCAAAGCTCAAGACATGCATTAATCACCCCGGCCTCAGACCATGCACAGCCCAGCCCAGAACAGAAGCTATCATCGTGGAGGCTAAATGCGATTAGTGTCCAGTGGTAATCTGGGCTATTCATTCCTGCTTAGAGTAGGTGACACATTTGATTCAGAGGATTAGTCCACCTCTCTCACAGTGCAAGGGGAGGGGAAATCAAAGGGCCCACGTTGGGGGAGCGGTGAAAAAAGGAAGGAACTTCGCGGAAGAAGAGGAAGAATATCAAAGAGCCAGAAAGGGGAGCAGGAGCCATGAGCCAACACTCTTCCATAATTAAAGCAGACAGTTCCTTTGTGCAGCCATGTCATTAACATAACCCAGCACTGCAGGGGCCTATGGGTGCAGGGAGTTCTTTAGTTAGTGCCTTCAGAACATACGTGATGAGAGGCCGCGAGACATGAGGAGCCGTCTGATGCGGCAGATTCCAACGCATGATGACTTTCACATTCAAAACTTTAACGACCGTAACTTCATGAGTCAGTTTAACCTTTGATTTAAATAGATGCATCATCCCAAACTCATCACAGCAATCACATGCATGTCCTCATATAAGCCAGGGAGTTTAGTGTGCAGTCGTGCATGCAGACACACATACAAACACACACTGCCGCTGCCCAGTCTGTTTATCAGGCCCCTATTAAAACGGTTGCGTTTCATGACACAATAAGGGACATTTAGGAGTAAGTGGTTGAGATCATCCACGCAGGCTGTCACACTAAACACCGAAACACCATGTGACTTGCACATGATGTCACACGTGGCTACGGGACTGTTGTCTGTGTCTCTGTGTCTGTCTCTGGCCTATATGCTACCGCTTTTTACTCTAGTTTTGAATGCCATGTTCCTCTTTTCTGCCGCACAAATTAACAATAAACACACGCACAGGGAACAGAGACTGAAATCATAGACATAACTCATTCGAGCAAAACTGAACCCAAAGTGTCTCCACCTGGTTTCAAAGAGTCGGCATGTGCACAAATGCTGAAGCCAGCGATCCAACTATTACCTCCAATACAATTACATACACGATGATATCATAGCACAGTTAAGTCTCCACAAATATGTTATCCTGCAACACAGCAACGTGTGATGCATCCCCACATGTGTGCAGCTGAATATAGACATCTCAAAATGGCATCTGTATTTGTAAAAAGACAGAAGCAATTACACTGTTTGCTTTAATTTACTGCACAATAAAGAGCTGTGAGTTTAACAGAGGATCACAGATAGCGAAGATGAAACGGCTGAGATGAAACCACAATCCAAGAGGCACACCAGCTGAGCCTTAAAAACACACACCGCGATACCTGTGCCAACATTTAAATGTCAAGCAGCCATTAAATAGCTGAATGTTTACCTGACAGAAAAAGAACAGTTAAGGGTTCACAGGTCGGAAACAAAGGAAGAGAAACAGCTTCAGTATGGCAACACTGCGCTTTTGTGTGGAGTATTGCAAGAGAACGTATCACTGCATTCAGCAGTATTGATTATTTGTTCCGCCCCCAGCGTACACTCCGACACAAAGACAAACACACTAGGAGTTGCATCATGTCCGTTTCTACATCTCAGCTATGCGGTCAGATATTTTGAGGGAGGGCCCATTCGCCTGTGCCCCCTGCACAGAAACAGACACAGCGAGCAGAGGACGGCAGCTGGAACAGGCAGAGGAGCTTCAACAGATTCATGTGGTAGTTTCACTTGCAAAACCAGGCAGGCCACAACACAGAAACGCTTGTACTTTGTACAGAAACTGTTGGGACTATTGGTAACAGTTAACCTCATAAATCCACTTCCCTGTTTGGTTCATCTTCACAAACTGTACGTCCTGAATTTCACTGGACACCTAACACTGAAATTGTCCATAGGTGTGAATGTGAGTGTGAATGGTTGTCTGTGTCTATGTGTCGGCTCTGTGATAGTCTGGCTGGGATAGGCTCCACCCGTGACCCCCTTCGGACTCGCGTAAGTAGGCGGCGTAGGGAGAAAAAAATAAGTAGGATCACTTTGCATGAGTCTTATAATAGTTGGGGAAACCCTGCTGTTTATTCTGGCATCCTTCATTCATTCATTCACTCATTTTCCTTAACCACTCATGCTGTCATGCAGGCGTGCTGGAGCCTATCCAGCCTATATTTGAAGGTATGTTAGCTTCTATTTATTGATACAGCTGAGTGTCAAACCGTAATACTTTATTTTCTCCTGACTGAAATGTGTCAGAGTATCAAAGTTTAATATACTGCAACATGGCATTGAATGTTGCTCGAGATTTGTAATCTTGTTTACTTGTTCACGATCTGAGAGTTCCTGATGTAAATCGTATTTGTGCCAATTTAATCCCACTTTCTTCACTCAAAGTCCTTGTGTGGCTGTTTGTGTTCAGACCACATTTAACAGCTGAAACCTTTAGCGTCTTTTATCAAATGAAAAAAATAAATAAATAAACCTCTCTTCAGTCCATCAAGACATATAAATGAAAATATAAGATGCTGTAGACGGAAATGTTGTTATCTTACAGGAAGGCCAACAAGTGAGCACAAAAAGTTTGTTGCAAGAAGAAGCCGTTCAATTCACAGAAAACCTTCAACACACAAAACATTAGTTTCCTAAAAGATTGGTACATCTGCAGATATAGAAAAAGATAACACACACACACACACACACACACACACACACACACACACACACACACACACACACACACACACACAAAGAAAGTTTCAAGCCTCCAAATTTTTGTGCATTTGTGTATCTTTCTTTTCATTTTCTTGGATCTTGTTACACTTTTTTGTGTAGATTTTCTCACTTTCCATCTCTGCATGAAAGTGCACAGCGGTGGCATATCATGTAAGTCCTGTGAGGTTTCTCTCCCTCCTGTCAGGTTTTGCATATGCAAGCTTTGTTATATGCTCTCCACAGATACAACTACACAAAGGCAGAGCTGGGCACGTGGGAGACTGAATTTAGAGTGTTAACAAGCAAAAAAAAAAAGAGAAGAAGTTCTAAGACTGTCAAGGAGAGACAGTGTGACAGATCGAGTGAAGTCTGAGATAGTAAAGATGATGAAGAGGAACTGCAACAGAGTGAAAAAAGGTGACAGAGTTAAGTGATAGACAGAAAAGAACAATAGAGACATGATGTCACTTCCTGGCTGGCAGCAGTTGAGCAGAACCTTTTTGAAAATATCTCTTATCTGCCTTTCTGAAAAACTAAGAAGCATCCCTGAAGTTTACAATGAACTTCGACTACAACAAAATGAAGCAAATACCAACAGAGTGCTGCAGGGATGACGTTTATTTATAGGTTAACCCGGAAGTTAGCATCGCTCTGGCTCCCTCGACAAAAAGCATGCAGGATTTTTCCATGGGATTCTGGATTACTGCAGAAAATAAGCTCTGTAGTAAACAAACGTTTATGATACTTATACATTTTGTCCTGCAAGATAATCTTCACAAATGAACACCCCCTTTATAATGCTCAAAGCGTACATGCAGATGCAATTGACCCTTTGCTAAGTCCCACTCCGGGACGCAGGCTGGCCAATCATAACGTAGCACAGGGCCGGTTCAGACCAGGATCCGACAACAACACAGCTGTGCTCCATTGACTCTAATGCAGTCGCTTCAGATTTCCTTCATTTTCAGGCTGGTTTTGTGGATTTGGAGCTAAATGTTGTGCCGGGGGCACGTCGTGTATTAATGATACTCGTTACCTGCAGAGGTTGGAAAAAGTTTCTTCCCTGTTCGAAAACCAAAATCAAACCCTGGAAAGTGTAGGGTTAGCTCATCTGCACACACTGTGATGCCACACAGCTGGTTCAATGTCAGCGAAGTTTCCCTTTATATTCATTGTCTTGTGTTCTAACTATCTTTGTCTTTTTAACCTGTTGCTGCTGAGTCAGTTTGACATCCTGGATATATCCTTCAAACACACACTGTAGACCACTCTGCCTGCTTCTCTCTGGAATCACTCTTTCCTTCTTAGGTTTCTCAGGTTTTAGGACTCATTCCTGTAGCGATCAAAAAGCTACACCTCTCATGAAGATTTACCAAAATTCCTTGTTACACAACATCATTCAGTGACTACTGAGGTTTATTACTCATCCATGACATCCCCTCACACTTTCTTCTAATGGTTTTTTGTCTGTATTCTCTGCTGTCTAAGCCCTCCCTGTCGTGCTATCATTACAAACATGTCTGGTCTAGCCTCAGCCACCGGACTGATCTCCGTCTGTCGTGTTAATGACGTTTAACCTGTGCCTGATTGGCTCTGCCCAAAGGTTAAGAAATCTAAGCCTAATAGCCGTGCTAAAGCTTGTGTTAATTAGCAAAGCTTTGGAGGTGCTGGTGCCTTTGTTACCTCTGGGCAGAGCCAGGCTACACTGTTTCCTGTTTACAGACTTCATGCTAAGCTAACAGTTACCAGGCTGTAGTTCCATATAAACAGACACATATGAGAGTAGTATTGATCCTACTGCTTAAGCTGGTAAGTGTATCTCCAAAAATGTCAAACAAACACCTCTGAAGGCTGCTAATAACTGAAACATTACATTAACAGATATTGCTGTTTCATAATAAAAGAAAATTACCAGGCAAATCAAGTTATCTGCAGGATATACTGCTGAGCGCGGTTACGCTGCAGGGCTGATTTATTAATAATCTGCATTATTACAAATGTCATTTTGAATGAGGTTTTGTAAATCCTGCAGCAGAACCTGGAAGTTCCAGTTTCTCTAAAGTCACACAGAGAAGCTGTGTCACACTTCTCGAGGTCCCACCATCGCTACGCCCGCAGCCTACTCTCACATTAGTCATACAGATACAGAGCAGTGGCAAATAGTGGTACAGAGAAGGTCTGCACCGTGCCAGGAAATACAAAGCCACCCAATAAACCAATCACAACCATTGTGGTGTCTGCACAGCCTCATTGGCTTTTGTGTGCAGCCTTTAGTGAATAAATTCTGCCAATGGAGTGAGATTATTTTAACCTGCTGCCAAGACAAATAAATTCTGCTTCAGACATCTGTGGCAATCTGCCGCAACTAGTCTTGTTTCAATACAGTGATGTTTATTCTTAGAAAATTCCTGAAAGTCAACAGCCAATGAGGTGAAAGTAGTCTAGTGCTGCATGTTTTTCTTGTTTTAAAGAGGCAGTTCAAACTAAAATTGAAAACACATATTTTTCCTCTTACCTGTAGTGCTATTTATCAGTCTAGATTGTTTTTGGTGTGAGTTGCTGAGTGTTGCATATATCAGCCATAGAGATGTCAGCCTTCTCTCCAATATAATGGAGCTAGATGGCACTCAGCTTGTGGTGCTCAAAGCTCCAATAAAACACATTTAAAAAAAAAAAACTCAACAGCAACATGTCTTTCCCTAAATCATGACCCCGTTACTCAAGATAATCCACAGACCTTGTTGTGAGCAGTTTCATGTGGGAACTATTTTCTTTCTCTGCCAAACTACACCCACCCGCCGAATCATCGTGCAGAAGGAATTGTGCATCTACTCATGGACAAGAGATGTAAACATTAATGCTAAGGTGTAATGTTAGCTAGCTCAGTGGTGCTAGTCAGTGTTGGGCTGGTTACTCTAAAAATGTAATATGTTACTCTTTAATTTTTGCAAAAGTAATATTATTACTTTCCTAATCACTCCCTGAAAACAAAAATTCGTTACACTACTTCTCCGTTACAACCCATAAAACTGGTAATGCATATCTCCCCAAAATTCAGATGTGTGCCTCTGTGTTCATGTCAGGGTAATCGCTGGTAGGTGTAGCTAAGGCTAAAGAGCGAGAGTTACTTGGGGGTTTTCTGTTGCCTGTGACCAGTATTTTCGCAATGCTCTAACTGAAAGATGGAAAGTCACTCATGGAGTAACATTTCATCCACAGCACACCCAGCCACAAGCTTTATTACTTCTCTGTAGCTGCAGCTGTCCACGATTAAAATTCAGTTGTGGTTGTTTAGCCGTCCACAGCTGAGGAGGGCTCAGCTTGGGTGGGGTGTATTTCCTGGAGCTTGGTTGTAGTAGTCTAGGTGTTTCAGACCAGAACAGTGTTCTTGTCAGGTACAAGGTACAGGTCAAAGAAAGAATATGTATTTTTGTTTTTGGGGTGAGCTGTCCCTTTAAGAAACCACTTTTTGCAGTGTAGTCCTGTAAAAATAATTAATTCTGATTATGAGTATATTGCTTAAGTCATCAATTAAGTTGAAGTCAATATTTGAAATGTCTAGTTTGTCATTGTTTTACGTAGATGAACAAGAGACAAAGAACATGAAGGCAGCACCTTGGGCTCTGAGAAACTGTGACAGGCACTGACAGTTAATCACAAAAAAAAGTAATCAATGGATGCGGTCCTGACATCCTGTGATCCTGCGCTAGGAGTGTGAGGCTGACTGAGTCGTTCCACCTTAAGAACCTTACCTAACGACCTCCATGCATGTTGAAACTCTGCCTTAATCCACAGATAACATCTTAAGCAGTACACCCTGCTGTATGTTAGAATAACACTAACTGCTTTGCTTGATGATAAACCCTTTCACTTCACAGCCGTGTTATAAAAGCTGAATTCTGCAGCCGACACACCCTTATTTGTCTTAGCCTTGCTCCAGCTTTAATGCCACCCTGCTGTGCACAGTACATGTTCAGTACATTATGTACTTAAACATGGCATTGCACTTTGCTTCAGCCGCAGACTCGGTCTTCTCGTCTCCCTCTCCCTCTCGCTCTCAGACTCAGGACAGATAAGAAAGGTATCTACCTCTCTGCCCATTCGTCTGTGAACTGTGATGTGAGAGTTCATTGTCCCTGCTGGAGAGGCGACACCAGCGGATCTATAGCGTGGACACGGAGAGATCTTCATCAAGTGAAGTCACAAGCGCAGGTCTGTGTCAGAGCCGACTGCACATCAGATGGTGTTACAGCCTGCTGTGGCCTTTAAGTGTCTTACATTTTCAGAAAAGGCGGCGGGGGAAAGTCATTTGAAGGATGATGAAAGTGACCCGTTCGCTCAGGTAAAAATCAGTAAAAGGCTCTCTTTAACAGCGCTGTGGATATTCAAAAGGGAACGAGATCTTTGCTCTCATGACTGGAAGAGTAAAACTGATTACTGGAGGCACAGCACAGGAGGAAAACGTCACTCCACGCCATTTCAAGACACTTAGAGGAATACTTCTAAATATAATACACTTATCCGGTATCTTTTCTAAGAGTGAGATAAGAAGATCAGCATCAATCTTATGACTCTGTGTTAAGTACACAGCCGGAGTCAGGACATGTTTAGTGTGGAGTTTTTTAACTGGATCCAAAATATATCAGATATATTAGCTGATATTAGCTTTTCACAGATATATCAGGAGACGATAAGTAACAAGAAACTGTAGCACAAGATGCCCAAAATGTGTTTGAGGTAATTGAGAAACAGCGTCTCCATTACATACGTTGTCAGACAGAGAGCACTGAAAGGTTTTAGTATATAAAAGTATAAGTATATATTTTGGTCACAATCCTTTAGGATTAAGGTGTTATATTCTATTTTAACAAAAGGACTGGAAGCAGCTGGACTAGCTCCCCTTAAAATTACAATATTTTGTGTTTACATTTCTGTCTATGTTTAACAAACAAGATGCAACATCAGTCCTTTCAGAGAACATTACAGGCATATTTTTTCACTTTGGACAAAACCAGACTGTTGAATACCATATGTAAATGTTTACATGTAAAGTACATTGAAAACACGTAAATGGGTCCCTTTAATTGTCCCCTTAATTGTTGATGGTTTAGAACTGTCAACCCAAAATGGCAGCTGGGTCATAGACGTTCTCATTTTACAGCTAAACAGTGCACTAAACCAGTGGCTCCCAACGTGTGGTCAAGAGTCCGTTCTGAGTGGACCGCAAACCATGCAAATATTATGCTGGATATATTTAACTGTGTGGACCTTGAACTAATGACGAAGGAGAAATCTGTTTTCCATGGCTGGACCAGTTGGGAACCACTTGAGTTCTCAAAGGGCCGCACATATTACAACTCGAACTTAACCAACCAATGTGAGCTGAAGTCTGAACCCAGCCCGTCCGAGATCATCACAAAAAATTCTAAGCCCGAGTCCAGCTGAGCCTGACACCCTCAAAAAGCACGGCTTCAATCTGGCTGTGGGGCGGCACAGGCCAACATTTGTGGGGGCGGCACAGGCCAACATTTAACTCCCGAGGCTTCTTTTGTTAAATTACAAAGAGGGCATTTACAGGAAAACATTGAACTCTCTCTCAAATAAAGGTAAATGTAAAAAAAAAAAAAAAAAAGTAGCATTACACAATACGAGTTTTTGTCAATAGCAATTATTTTCCAACTCATTTTGGCTCTCCTGTAGTGGAATTATCATATCAGTTTGAGTACTGGCAATACTTTTTAAGATGTACACATTTACCAGGCAAAATAAGAAAACTGCTAGATATTAGTTTACCTGTAAACATGCCAATATTTGTATCAAACAAAACTGTAGAATCCCAGTTTAATAGGCGTGGACGATGCTCTCCTTGAGACAATCCTGACAGTAGCCACAACCAGGGAAAGTTCAAACTATTTCGACTAATTAAATTACATAATTAGAGTGTCATCGTTTGGCCCGTCATATCCGTACAAATGTTAATTTAAAGTTCATTTCAAAGCCTTTATCTACCGTTACAGATGACTTGCTGATATTGTGGTGCATCCTACAAAACAGCAGCTGCACTCAAACTCAGGTACCAAAGCTGCACACAAACTATACCCAGCCCTCCTCACAAAACACTGTCCTCATTATTTATTATGTATCTTGTATGTTTTTGTAATAAATTTCCAGCCAGGACTGTGAAAATGTATGTTAAAGTATTAATGTTAAAAGCAGGAAGAAGCATGTGAATCATTCGCAGGTGGTTCACGATGGAAAATAACACCACCGAGGTCACCGGAGCATTTCCTGTCATATTTTTAACAGCAGTATTTCAGTTTGTATGAAATACCCTGCAAAATAAACACAAGTACAGTAAATAAACCCTGTACAGTAAATACACAGCAGTATTAGTTTCCCAGTGGATAAACAGCTGCTGAAAGACATTTCAGAGCTTCGTTGCAGCTTGAATGCACAGCAGCCACTTTCCCAGCTGATCTAGACTAACTCTGACTTTGTCATAAGTTCAGGCCAGTTCCCACCTCTCTCCTCTTCTTCCTCCTCGCCAGATGAGTGCAACAACAGTGGAGTGGAGAGCTGGCGGTGGAACAGACGGGCGCCTGACAGGCAGCAGGAGAAAAGCGGCAGTACTGGCAGGCCTCGCACTGTGACCGATCGCTCTGCCAAATACTGATTGTGTACATGTGATGCTGATGCTTTTTAAAAAAACAAAACAAAACAGAGAAACAGAAGCACTGTCGGCCGCAGCACAGATACAGTACTGTGTCACTGTAAAAGGTATAACAGCGGCTAACCAACAACATCCTGTTGAGATGCAGCACTCGATACTGTACAGCACTGTTTAAGTCTTTAACCTGCCAGAGACGCAGAAGAGATTTTATTTTCCCACGAGCCTTTGGATTACTGTTGTCATACAGTTATCTTGAGAAAAGAGGATTTTATTATCATACAGCTAAAATGGGAAATCTACCAGGTCCCTTTTGATTTGGTTTGCTCAGTACTAGTACAGTATAGTTGTGCTCTGTAGAGACAGTAGATCAAATGACACACGAGATTCAACTTTTGCTGCTTCCTTTTTCAAAACTGAAATGAAAGAGCTCTACTCATGGGGCTGCATCGAGCGTCTGTTTTTCTTTTCTTAACATACATTTGACACTTTGTTAGAGGTTTTCAAATATAGCTTTGAGTGTCTGTCACCATATTTTAAGTTGTCATCACCCGAAAATATCAAGAGTTATCGCCTTGCAGATGTATGTCTCCACAAACCAGTAAGATGCAGTTACAGTTTACATCCATCATGTGTCTATCCAAAGACATACTGTATGTAGCCATGACAGTGGACAATGCTTCAGATATGGAGGTTTCTGCAAGCACTACGGATTCCAAAACATGGATCTATACCAGAGGTGTCAAACATACAGGCTGTGGCCGGAACCGGCTCGCAAAAGGGTCCAATCCGGCCCACTGGATGACCTTGCACACCTAATACTGATGCTCTTGCGAAGGCTGTGAGGTGCCAGGTCTCAGTAGCATGTCGAACTTCATGTGAAATGCTGCTTCAGATGCTTTTTTAAGATGTGTGCTGATGTCAAGAAGACTACACAGGAGGGGAAATGTGTAGAAAAATGCACATGTAATGACAGTGAGCAGTCGACTGTGGAAAAAGTGAGAAATATTGTTGAAATTGAATTTATTCTTCTGAAGACATCACAGGCTGTTTCGTCGTCTGTTTTGTAAATGGTTTAGTGTTTCTAAAATTTACTTCTTTAAAGGACAGAAAAGGGGGAATTTGGTGGGGTTTTTTGTTATTTAAAAGATATTATGCTGGTCTGGCCCACCTGCGATCAAATCGGCCAATATGTGGCCCGTGAACTAAAATGTGTTTGACTCCCCTGCTCTATACAATCAATTTCAAGATGGACACCCAAGATTAGTGTCACCATTTCAGTATCTCACAAAAGTCTCCCCTTCTGTTCCTGAATTATGCTGTTGAGTAATGGCTAGAAAAGTGTTTTATGTAGGACGTTATAGTCGCAGTGAAGATGACCTTTGACCTTTTTGATAAACAATATTATCACTAAATCATTATATCCTGTTAGACATGTGTGTGAAATTCTGTCATGAGTAGTGTATGATTTTTTTGAATTAGAGACAAAAACATGCTTTGTGACGTCACAGTGACCTTTGACCAACAAATTCATATCAGTCAAGTGGACATTTGTGCCAAAGTTGAGGAAATTCCCTCAAGGCCTTCTTGAGATATAGCATTTATGAGAATGAGGAATATGAGGTCATGGCGACCTTTGACCTTTAACCACCAAATTCTAATCAGTCCATCCTTGAGTCAAGTGGGCGTTTGTGGCAAAGTTGGGGAAATTTCCTCAAGGCCATCTTGAGTTATAGCGTTCACGAGAAAAATTAGGTCACAGTGACATTTGACTTTTAACCACCAAATTCTTATCAGTTTATCCTTGAGTCCAAGTCTGTGCCACGTTAAAAGACATTCCCTCAAGGCGTTCTTAGCCACGGCTGTAGCACAAAATCCTCAATTTGAACAGTGTGATTCATCGGATTCTCTTCTTTATTAGATCAAGCTCCTTTCACAATTAAGTTGTGCCCTTGAATCAGGTGCGCAGAGCATGTACCATCAAGGCTGAGTCCATACGGCAGCATCATGGGTTTGACTAAGGCCCAGGGCACATTGCTGCAGGTCCTCTCATCTCTTCCTTTTCATATCTCCAAATATCAATTAAGATAAATATGCCAAAAATATATTTTTAAAAAAAAGGATTCAAATGTCAGTGTTATGATAGAAGCTCTGAACTCCCACTGTGCATCTTCCCCTTCACAGAAAACGTGATGCCATTGACACTGTACATAATTAATGGCTCAACATATGAGCTACTATGTTTTGGCTGGATAAGGTATCTCCTACTGGGCGACTTGTGTGAGTAACTGTACGCTCACCTTTTGTGCGTAGCCTCAGAGAACTGGAGATGTGACAGCTATATGATCTGATGTGATCAAATCTGTGATAAAGTGGGAAGACTTTCTGCCAACCCCGCTCTGCTGGCATGTTACTGTACACTGAAGTTTCCTACACGTTTAATACACGTTTGATCTAATGTACATTCATTTGAGAATATTAAATAATCATATAGTTGAAGGCTGTGCAACGCTGAAGCGCGTCAGGCCTGTAACGTCTTTCAGAGGATTTGAGATGTGAAAATACAGCCAGTTATTCAAAGACATGAGACAACAACCACAACAGCCCTGGAGGACATTCTGTGGTAATTGGCATGAATACATTACAGCTCAAATGTAACGCTGCAGAACTGCTACAAGACTTCTAACTGCCTGATGCAACAGCTTCCACTGCAGTGTAAAAGGCCTTTGTGTTGCCTGATGATCAGGAGGAACTGCCAGTTTGTTTCATTTTATTCACGACAGACCATTTCTCTTTGAGAGAAAGTTTGTTTTTTTTTGCCCTTAGAAATCAGTAGTGTGCCATGGTTTAAAGTTGCGACAGCAGCTGCTAGAAGTATCAAACATTTTGCCTGACGAAAGAAGAAATACAGATTATTGACGTATTATCTCTGTAAGTCATTAATGGAATACTTCACCTGCAAAATGACCATGTATATAACAATTACTCACTGCGTGTTACTGTGACTTCATGAAGAAAACATGTTTTACTCATGTGCCTCTGCGGTGAACGGAGAATCCAAAAAGATGAACATTCTGAATTAAACAGCATTTAACAACAAAAGTATTTTAAAACATCTGTTTACAAACTCTCACACAACTTGTGCAGTTTAATCCAAGTCTCATTTATCTAGTCGTATGATCAGTACTTTCAAAATGCATAAATTTAGCTTAAGCGTCAGCATTTAAAACACCTCAGTGCAGTCTCACGGTGTTCTACACGTAGGCGACAGTGTTTTATATTGTAATGTTGTAGTGAAAATTAATGTGTTTGGGAAGTAGCGAGGATACAACTGGATAAATGAGACTTGGATTATACTGTTGTGGGGTGTTTGTAAACAGATGTTTTGATATAGTTTTGCTGTCGCCCTTTACTTCAATTCATCAAGAGTTTTCTCCATTTTTGGATTCTTCGTTCACTTTGGAGTAGGGGTGTGTCATATCATCTTGTTTATGATAACATCAGTATAATTTTTTATATGATGAGGAAAATTCATATCATGATACCTGCAATATTTTGACTTGTTGACATACTGACGTCAACGCAACAACAAGCATGGCTGAAAGCAAAATTATTACAGACTCTGCGGTGGTTCCAAAAAGAGGAGCAGCTTCAGTAGTGTGGAATAAACTGTGGCGTCCTGAATGTTTTATGAACAGCCCCGGACTTCTCAGACTCTTTAAGTGACTTACAGCTCAGAGGGAACTCATTCAGCGGCTCCTCTGGCAGCAGCACAGCGTCTCTACCTCTCCTCTCTCGCCGTGCGCACACGGGAGACGGCGTCGTAAAGTGATTTTGTCATAAACCTTTGGTAATGTAAACCTACGTGACGCTCGTGGCTCGACCATAATGAAATGAATTTGAATATGCGACAGTTTTGGTAACATCACAGCCTGTCACAGGTTACAGCGTGATGATTAGAGGAGAAATGGCAGAGCATAAAGGTCCAGGTGGAAAAAAAACAACTCAGTCATTTAGGATTTTACTAAAAGAAGGAAATCACCTGCTGATTTATATATATAGATCCTAGGGGACATTTTTTGTATTCAGGAGCTGTTTAAATGTGTAATTTGTGGTAGATTTTATTTATTTGAACTATTAATATTGTATACAGAATCTAAATCTCACTCAGTTACTGTTGTTGTTCACAAACTAAAGAAATGAGAGATCATTTTAGTTTTTACTGAATATTTGAAGCAAACTGTAAAACTATATCACTTATTTTGTTGCAATTCAAAATTCTATGTTCTTAAATTAATCATATATATATATATATTACAAATTTCTAATATTGTCAAGAATATCGTTTTCGCAAAAATACCCTGAAATATCGTGACATTATTTTAGGGCCATATCACCCACAGCTACCCCGGAGGCATGAGAGATAAACTAAGTTTCTTCATGAACAACACATGGCGAGTAATTGTTGCTCAAATGGTCATTTGGCGGCTGAAATGTTCCTTTTAAACAACCTGTGCAGCTGTGTTGACCTCATCCACACTTGTCTCCATTTCGACGTCCCCATTCTTAATCCTGACTTGTCAATTGTGTCTCTAACAGCCGTCAATGAGCACAACACCAGACCTATTTGAATAGCTGAATAAATTGGAGATGCGGGCGGTGGTTCAGGGGTCTGGAGACAGACTGGCTTTGTGTGTAATGTCCAGGAACAAACACTCTGCTGTAAGCAGCTCTGTAGGGCAGCTGAACTCTTGACAGCAGATCAAACAAGACAACTTCTAATGCAATAATGATGGGGAAAAATGTGATTCCTAAACAAGTTGGGAAAGGTCTGTTACACGTGTTTGGCCTCCACGATAGACCACAATGGGCTTAGACTGGATAAACACACTAGAGTTTATATTCACTGTAAATTGACTGGGAACAGAGGGCGTTGATGGATGGATTAGGACAGCTTTAGCCGTTGAAAACAGAAACCAGGATCACTTCACTGTAACAATGGATGTGCTTTGACAGAAAAACTTGTGATGTCCAAAGCTCTTCAAGCTCTTTTTCAATCCCTCGCAGCCTAAATATGTTTGATGCCTTTGTGAAATGCTAAATTAATGCACAGCCATAAAAAGACGGGTGTATTA
Source organism: Epinephelus cyanopodus (assembly GCA_026686955.1). Classification (NCBI taxonomy): domain Eukaryota; kingdom Metazoa; phylum Chordata; class Actinopteri; order Perciformes; family Serranidae; genus Epinephelus; species Epinephelus cyanopodus. The sequence goes on along the minus strand of CM048933.1, from coordinate 5,787,150 downwards.
CGAGGACTGAGTGCCTATTGAAAATATGGTAATTATAAGCTCTGTGATTTTTTTGTCTTTTTTTGACTTCATTTTGGCGGCTGGGGATTAATTCTGATGTTATTTTTAAATGCAGATGAGAGTCACAAGACTGCACTTTGAGTGTTTACAGGTAGCGGCACATTCTACAGTGATATAACACAAAAACAACGCAATAAAAAATATTAGTCTTTCAACAGGACAGTGGGAGCTGGCGAGCTGCGAGGGAGCTGGGAACACTGCGAGACAACACATCCGCTCTGCACATGTGTTCCCCTCCTTCAGAGGAGCCACCAAACTGGGAATGTGAACCAGACCAAACACAATGGACAACCAAAGACGCTCACTATGGAGGGATGAACGCGCGGAGCGAGAGGGGGGCGAGGTTGGCGCCGCAGTTAAACTCACTAAATCACTGCGCTAATGTGCAGCAGGCTTGTCATCTGAGCATCTCGCACATGCACAAAAACAGTGTCTCTAGCAGCTCTGTGCAAGCTGAACTGTGTGCACATGAACCCACATTAAAGCAGAGCAGGGGGACCCTTGTGTTGAGAGCGCTTAGCACATCTTACACTATGCCAGTGCAGTGAATCAATTAAAGGCAGTTTGTTAATCAGCATGTGCAGCCCAGACAGACGTGACGTATCGGAGAGCGACGCGGGGACGGAGTGGATGAGCAACTGAGAGCAGAGGGTCATGCAGAGGTAGAGGGAAGGCTGCTGAGTCATGGTGGGGGGGCTCAGATGAGGAGAGGAAGAGAAAGCAATCCTCGAGTCGACTGCGCTTTGAGCTCCAGGATAGACAACATCTGTAGAACAAATTTCTTTCCACGCAGCTATTTTTTTTTCCTCACAAAAGGAAAGTCATGGCAGGGATGAGCGCCGGAACATAAAGAAACAAAACTACAGTGAGGCTGTCGAATGCAAAGTGATGTGCATTTATGCATGAACACAAAACAAAACTAGTGCAGGCTCTGCGGGCTTCATGACCTCAAAATATTTAAGAGCTGTACTTAATGTTTGGAAAGTGACGTATAGCCCTGAAAAACAGGACAGCTGGGGAATTCTTCCACTGGCCTTGAATACATTAAGTATGTCACGCCAAATAAACTTGATAAGTTTTGGAACATTTGGCACACTTTCTGTGATTTTATTCTTCTGTGATAATGGTGCAGCACTGAGCTTGCAGTATCTGGGGTATCTAACACTGCAGAGGGAATTGCAGGATGCTTTGATTATACTTCATTAAGGAGTAACTCTAATTTATGTTCCGCTGCCTTTTTTTCCCTCCTCTTGTTGTATCTTATGCTAATTCTTCATTAAATGAATACTTCACCACCAAAATGTCCATTTGTTCATCAGTTACTCACCTCGGATTACGGTGATTTTTTCTCGCATGCCTTCGCAGTGAACTGAGGCCCCAAATACAGAGAAAGTTCTTGATGAATTGAAGTCACAGGGGTCCACATTTAACAACAGCCAAACTATATTAACACATCTGTTTCCAAACTTTTGCACGTCATGCAGTATAATCCAAGGCTCATTTATCTAGTTGTATGCTCACTACTTTCCTAACAGGCAGCCCTTTCCGACGGGAAACTGGAAGAAAAGTGAAACTTATCTATGCTTTCTTTGAAGCCAGACTCCATTGACAAAAACAGTAATTTTAGCTCACTGAGCACAAGGGCTGCTGGTCTACCGCTGCCCCGATTTTTTAGCTTGTTTGTGTTTTTGTGTGACTTTAGTGAATCCAAACTGACCCTCTGAAACACCGAAGTCACACAATGACACAAACAAACTACTGATCGAAGCAGCGGTAGACCAGCAGCTCCTGTGGTCAACGAGGTAAAATTGCTGTTTTTGTCGATGGAGTCTGGCTTTGAGGAGAGCATAGGCAGGTTTCACCTCTCTTTCAGTTCTCCGTTGGAAATGGCTGCCAGTTCGGGAAGTACTGAGCATACACTTAAATAATGATGTGTATGAGAGTTGTGCTGTTTTTAAATGTTGACCCCTATGACTTCAATTCATCAAGAATTTTATCAGTGATTGGATCCTTCGTCCACCATGACGGCATGCAAGAAAGACAAAGTTTTCTTCTCAAATTCAACATTAGTCATTTTGGGGATGAAGTATTTCTTTAATTTATCCAGAGTACTAGGGACTATCTATCATATTTGTATTATTACATATACCTTGCAAATATAGTCAATCTCTGATATACAGATGCATGGAATATATCAAACCCCTAGCAGAGAGAGATAAAGAGATTCAAATGCAATCAGCCATCACAAGGAGATTGAGAGTAATGCGGGTTGCAAAGGTTAGTTAAACGCTGTTGGACAATTTATCAGGATGGTGACAAAAACAAGACAAAATGGAAGCGTGAAAGTGACAGACAGACAGGAGGACAAAAGCCATCTGACAGTCGGCTGAACCTCCTCGGGACAGGTTGTCACTGTCCTGAGTGTCGGCCCCCACTTCTCCCACATACACAAACACTCCCCGGGGTCAACATGTGGGGTGACAGACGCAGAGCGAAGGGGCCCAGGGTGCTGTAGCGGCCTGTAGTTGATTTAGGATTTTTGAACGTGGGCCAAAATTCCTGAAGGAACACAGCGAGTGTGGGGGTGCAGCCATAAAAACCAGCCCAGTACTGGGGTATAAAAAAAAAAAAGAGAGGGAAAAAAAGGGGATGTGGTGAATATGAAGTGTGTGTGTGTGTGTGTGTGTGTGTGTGTGTGTGTGTGTGAGTGAGTGTGTGAGTGAGAGCGCAGACATGCCGGTGTTGCTATGGTGAAACAGGATTCTGGGAATGGGGGAATGGGAGAATTCCAAATGGGAACATTGGGGGTGCAGTGTGTGCAGGGATCCAAAAAGATATCCAACAGTTTACATGTGCATATGTGCATGTGTGTGTGTGTGTGTGTGTGTGTGTGTGTGTGTGTGTGTATAAAGAGGCAAAAAAGGATATTCAAAGGAGTGCAATAGAGGTGCAGCACAAGTACAGTAAAGTGGAAGAGGGTAGACTGGGGTCAAGGATGAGTTTGAGAGCGAAGCATGTGAGGAAAACAAACTGAAAAGACAAAAAACACTGAAGAAAAACAAGGTCATAAAACGGGTTACAGTGTTGTTTAAGAGGGCTGGGTGTCAGCTCATGATTTAGCCTCCTCAAGCCCTGAAAGTGCAGGCGTTTGGAAAAGAAATGCACGCCACTGGGAAAGCAGACATGCGGGTGCCTCACGATGCCGAGGGCTAGATGCTCGTGACGACATTAAAGAAATCACGGAGCACCTTGGTCTTTATTTTCATACTTATTTAAAAAAGTCAGATTTCTTGTGGGAGGTTGTAACCGGCAATAACACTAGCCTTTCCATTCATGTTTTACAAATTGATGCAGTGCAACCTTGGGGCAAACTCGCTCTAATACTTGCTTGAGTTCACGCTGTTTAATAGGCAAATAACAGTCAAAAGGAAACGTTAAAGAGTCCAGATTTTCTCTGTGACGCACTGTACTGCAGGCTTGAAACTCGCAGTGCTTTATCATGCTGTAATAACAACACAGAGAGCACTACACTCTCCTCTCCCATCCATATGCATTTCACCTTTAGCTGAGGCTAAACAAACAGCGCTTCCCTCCCGTCATCCATCCACGTAAGCCCCAAACTAACCTGTTGGATCAGAGGGCAAACAGTTTGTTTAAGAACCTACAAAACTCCTCTTCCCCAGAATGAGTCACCCACCACGGGGTTACGACTTCTCATTTCTCTTGCTCAGCCACCAGAAAACTTGCTTTTGCAAACAATTCAGCAGGAAGACTCCTTCAAGCTCTCGGCAGCAACGTGTTGTTACACGTGCAAGATTCACCGCACTGATTTTGTTTGTGATTGTCTCCAGTAAAATCAATCATAACGCACAATTTGTTTTGATTATATTATTTAAAATCATGTTCTTTAAGGGGCCAAAGGATACAGGGTGTGATTTATTTCACATAGACAGTAATGCAAAATTAATGGTGAATGGACTGCACTTGAATAGAACCTTTCTAGTCTTTCAACCACTCAGAGTGCCACATTCACACACTGGCGGCCAAGGCTACCGTATAATGTGCCACCTGCTACTCATACGCTGATGGGACAGCCATCAGGAGCAATTTGGAGTTCAGTATCACGCCCGAGGATGCTTCAACGTGCAGACTGGAGGAACTGGGGATCGTTCTACCTCCTGAGCCACAGTCGCCCCAACTTGCAGCCTTCTACAGGTACAAGCGTGGCGGTGATCATTGTCACCTGTGTTCAGAAACCAGAAGCCAGGTCCAGCACACAATAGATAGGATATCCCGTAGAAGCATTGCTGGAGGCCAGAAGATACTATATATTAACATATTAACAGAAACGCTCTGAGTAAATTTAAGTTCCTCCTAATAAGCCGAGATGCAGTAAACATGTCTAGGGCTTTAATTGTGAAAGCTAAGAACGGAAGGAGTGACGCTGCCACTAAAAATGTTGGAAGCAATAAAGAGTTTGCCCATCCTGGATCAGACTACAGAGCCTCCTTGGTGTTATTTTATTACCTTCAAGCACGGGCCAAACTCATAACCTTCAGCTACATTTATTTAGAACATTTTACACACCACACAAAATAAAACCCCTCCCTTCCTCTCTTTCCCCTCCCTAAACCCATCCCAGCAACCTCCAAGCCTGTAAGTCTGGCACCAGGGCATAGTGGCAGAACGCCGTCGTGTGTGTCTCGGAGCGAGCTGCAGAGGCGACGAAGTCAGGTCAGAATGGCAGCATATCAGAATGCCGTGTCTTGTCTTTGTATCAAGAAACACCACGAAATTAGGGTTGCTACTCCTGTAAGACGCAGACAGGTAAAGCAACATCCTCCGTACATTCAACCTCACACTAATGAATAACAGTCAATAAATAATCCTGCTTCTCTCTTTTTCTTTCTATACTCTGCTTCACTGTTTCACAAATGTGCTCTCGGGCACCGAAACTTGGCACCAATTAATTTCACGTGAATTGGTGCTTGATATCTCTGACGTAATTCAATCAGCACCCTTAAAAATACGCAATTCCCAACGCCGCTGATCAAGTGGGGCTAATGAGCTCAAGGTGTTTGGTAGGCTATAGCTCATGGCATTTTTTTTGAGTAGATGTCCTCAGGGTCCACTTAGTTCCTCGCAGTAATTTCCATATTCGAGTACTCGCTTTAATTTATCATAGAGTACTCTAGTACGTGCAAAAAAGAAAAACACCTAAAACAAGAACAGGAATATAAATTGGGCAACAATGGAAAACAAGTAGGCTTGTGCTGGTTTGAACATTTTCCAACCGGTTTGATTTAAAGCCAAATATTTAACCGAACCGATATATCGAATTATATACCTAATTTTACCACTGGGGGTCGCATTTGAGCTATTTTTCTATAAGCTATAAGTTATTTATTGGAAACCACCCTGGATTCACCCTGGACAACATAGAGACAGACAACCATTCACACTCACATTCACACCTACGGACAATTTAGAGTCACCAATTAACCTGCGTGTCTTTGGACTGTGGGAGGAAGCCGGAGTACCCAGAGAAAACCCACGTTGACACGGGGAGAACATACAAACTCCACACAGAGGGGCTCCCCAACCCCAGGGTTCGAACCAGGAACCCTCTTGCTGTGAGGCGACGATGCTAACCACTGAAATTCAAAGTTAACATAAGAAAAAACGAGTGAACTTTCTGTTGATGCTGTTACATAGATAAGACACTGCGCTAAAGGACCATCTTCAGAGATGCTCTCCTTCCAGTCACTTCCGAATTTGCCCAGCTAGCATGAGCTAACACAGCAGCAGAGGCTAACATCAAACACTAAGCCTTAAACGGTATCAACGTACTTGTTCAAATTTAGTACTCGAGTACCTTTGTCCATCCCTCATTCCTAGGGATCAAAACTTAAACCTTTCTCTAGTCAAACTGCAGGTCTTGGATATGTCTTGGATGTGTTTAATACCAGAGTGGCTCCAAGTGCACTCTCTCAGCATCAGCTCTGATCACAAGCTGAGTCATAATCATCAGGAGAGAGATGTGAACTGTAAGCGCTGCTCTTTTCAACCACTGCTGCTTGTTAACTGACGGAGCATCCTGCTGCTGATGGTGTTGGTGTTCTCTCTATCTGAATCTGTTTTTGGATCTGATCTCATTATGCGCCGGTCTAACTGTCCCGGGATCAGCCCTCCGTTATAAAAAATGTATTTATGTGTGCTGCGTTCTGGGCAGGTTTTCCACGGGTCTGTTTCAGTTGAAGAGTGAAGGCGAGGGTTTCACACTGCGCTACAGTCCTCCGCACTTGGAAAGCGACCAACCTCATCCGTCTTAAACTTTACAAGTTTTAACACTAATTAATTTTACGCCAACAATCTTTAACCCGATCTGCTTTTCTAGGCACATTCATAAACATGAGCTCTATTTGGAGACAGATGATTCTCTCGCAGACCTCCGTGATGGTGTCAGATGTGGTTGCACTTAACTCATGTTACTTCCCTGATGAAAATCATAAATACATCAAGTCTTAACACCCAAACCCAAACCCTTAATATAAACACATAAATCTCAAGTAAATCTGAGAATACTGGTCCTTTTAATTCTTGGTCCTGCACTCTTATGTACCTCGGTGTTGGTTTAAGCTCAGACTTGCAGTGATCCTTTCGCCCCTGGCTGAGCGTTCAAACAGGAACCGGCTCGGTGAGTCTGTTTCACACTGGGTCCCTCTTTTTTTTTTTTTCTTCCTCTTTATCAGCACCTTCTATTTATAGCACCTTTGCTGCAGCGGCGCAGCTTAGTACAGTATGTTCCGTAAAACACAGTCCTCTCCTGACCACATCCCCAGGCATGCCTCTGCAGTCGTCTCCCACTGCTGCATGCATGAGCGTATGGAGACTGTTTATTATGGAGACAGGAGGAGTTGCACTCACAATGACACACACACACACACTCACGAATGCACTCACATAGCCTTGGGTGCACACACACTCTCACACACACACATAGACAGAGATACAGGGACACACAGACAGTGATAAACACACAGGGACACATTCAGAGACACCACACAAGGACACAAACACATTTAGGGATACAAACGGACAAGGACACACACGCAGAGTCAAATATACAGTGATATACACATGGACACACAGACTGCGACTAAAAGGGACATCCAAATGACACCATTTAAATAAGACTGTCTGTAATGCATTAATTACATTTGGACAGTCAGGTCACTGATTCAAGCCTCTAAAAGGGGAATTTTTGATGGTTTTCGGAGCCATTTATGTTTGTTAACTCAATTTCTTTAAGTATCGGAGGGTTAGCTGGACAAAAACCTACTTGAAGATGTCCTCTCAGGCTTTGTAGACTTTTATAGACTATCAATTACACCCTCAATCGAGAGGATAATCAGCAGATTTTCTAATAATGACACCACGCACACTTTCGTCCAAAGCACCTCACTTTTTGTGCCCCACACACACAAACTAGGGAATTAAACCATCAACCATGCAGCCCCACTGACTCTGTAGGCTCATGCATTATATTCAGTATATTGCAGATGACTTTCACTGCTCTCAGAAATCACTGTGGGTGCCGTCAAAGTCAGGAGCTCACTTCACTTCTCATGATTTGTCTCTACATGACATCAAAAACTCTCTCTCTCTCTCTGTTCTTCAGCTAAAAAAGGCAAACTTGTTCACACTCGCAAAGATGTGCAATGTTATAGGAACAGCCAAGTGTCAGTTTTACCTGCTAGCAGCATAAACACCGAGACAAGGTCACGGGAACATTACAAACATGGCACTTGACTGATATGACCTCAGCAGCCTCGCTCAGACTGAGGCAGTGTGTCGACAGGTCAAAGGTCAAGGCTGAGACTGCATGTTGGCACACTAAAGCATATTGTGACTGCTGCATTCACACAGAATCAGAGCAGGAAGGTAATATCAGGTCGAGCCAGCGATGATAACAGCAGACAGCACTGGAATCCAAAGTTACAATATTTTAACTTCATTAAATAATTTTATTACATTCTTCAAAATGACATCATCATGCTTGTTTCATTTTGCATCCTGTCATTTCTTTGCCATCGAGATGTTGTTTGTCTCCAGTCTGCCTGATCCCATGTGAACGCAGCATTACTGGTTTCACTAAAACCACAGTAAAATTCCCAACGGTTAGTATTACCATTTTAAATTTCATAAAACCATACCCTGCTTTGATTAACTAACATCCTGCATCAACCTAAGTCACCAACAGTCTCCCAGACGCAGGTGCAGCACGCAGCATGGGTTTGTTTAGCTATTCTCTTGTTGACAGAGTGGGTGCGCAGCAGGCAAACCCAGTGATGCTACTGGTCCCTTGTCCTCATCTACAGTGACACAGACACACGCCAAGTATTTCAAAGACAGGCATTCTTTCATGTTAATGCACATTTTATATGGTTTCCGTAAGATCACACATGTTACTGACCCGACTGCTTCAGAGCTTTAATCGTTCGGCGTCCAAATCAGTACTAAAGAGGGCAGTGTCGTCAGCGCGGCCACTGATCCTCGCCTCAAGCTATTTGAGACAAGTCTACACAAATGCCCCAGATTGTCAAAATGACATTAAAACTTTACGTTCACTTGACACAAAAACTCATCCCTCGTGAGCTTGACATAATCTTTATATGTTAAGACAATTTCTGAGCTTTGAGTTAATTTGACTAAAATTTTTGAAGCCAATTTTGCCTAACAACATCATCAATGTGCAATTAAAACGTGGCGTGTTGGGGCTAAATGGTTTGAGTTTCCGAGCATGCCGTGAGACAATGTGTCTAAGGACCATAAGCTGAAGAAAACTGTCTTTAAATGTTTTTAGAGCGTACTAAAGTAGATCCGGGTGGTCCTGTTGCATACCCTCGAACAATAAATATTTGTTAGTGTTAGTGCAGCTTTGAAGCCCTTAAAAGGTATCCTGGGCAGCCCGTGTATTGGCTATGTTATTATTTTAATGTTTATGCAACAAAAAATGCTGCTAATTGTATTTGTGGTTTTCAATATAAAACATTTTCAGCACATTTTTATCAATACTGCTATAATACTAACACCTGTGATGATTCTCAGCCCTATACTTTTAATGATTACAATGATTTAATTAAATTGTTTTACATCTAATTGTGACTCTTCATGAAGTAAAACAAAACAAGCCATTTTAAAGCATTTTCTCAAACAAAACCACACAACTAATCTTCATTTATCTAAATCCAGTAATTGAGTTTGAATGCGTAACGGTCAACAGTGCAATAAACTTTGAAGTATTCAAAGATAAGGGGAAAATAGAGGAATGTGTGTTATGTGTATCTGACAAACAGCCAAAGTTTCTAACAGCACCTTCGCCCACATAAACACACAACACGCACACGCACACACAGGTGTGTCTGACCACACTGGCACAACTTCAGCTAAACTAACCTTGACGATTTGGCTGGCGTTTTACACACAGGGTGCTTTGCCAAAAGGCACGTGGGCAATTTGTGTAATAGGGACAACACCTCAGCTGGCAGCGAAGCACCACGTCAAACAACAACAACAAAAAGTAAAGATCATTAAGTCACAAAGCGACAATCAGTGAGGAGAAGCAGAGAGGATCGTCGAGGTTTAACAAAGTAGAGAGTGAGAACTCTCCCGTCATTTGGGACTAATATGTATGATAATATGAGTCATACGTCTGGCCTCAGCACCGCTGTATCACTCTGATATTATTAATGATATCACTCATGCTGTCAGAGCCAATGTTCAACCAACCATCTAGTTAAATAAAAGAGAGGTGTGAATTTTGATCTAACTTTATTACACGGTCTATAAAAGTCCAGCAGACCTCTGCCCACGGTGGTGGAGGGAAAATATCCCAATATGGCTTCAGATAATCACGTATGGCACGTTGGAACCAGCCCGATAGCTTATAGAAACGCATCTTTAATGAGAAGGTGCAGAGCACGGTTCACTGATCTGGAAGTCATCCAAAAAACAGTACAAAAGGTGGGCTGATGCATTCCTGTGCCCATCCCCTCCGTACCTGCTGGAATGATTCATCCAAATATACATGACATGTTTGTGCACGCACTCATCTGTATGCATGTGGAGGTGGTTTTTCCGTGGAAGAAGGTTTAATGAATCCACACTTGCTTTGCCCCGTGTGTGTTTTTAATAGCATGGATGTAAAGAGTCTTCCGCATGCCTTCGTCAAACTCAAACCAGACTGCGCTAAGTGTCGTAGTGGAGCTAACAGTTCAGACCACGTAGAGTTAAAAGTGTCCACCGTATGTAGCGAGCCAACGTTCCTAACCCCGGGCGTTTTAATACTCTTCCCTCTTCTCTGCCTTTATTGGAGTCCTCCAAAGTTCACTTCATTTGTGTGGCAAAGGAGTAGGAGGACTGGAATATTTGTGGCACGACAACAAAAGAGCTGGAATGCCCTTCTCTAAACTGGTTAATGCTGCCCACCACTCTCTGCCCTCTTCTCCCTCCAGTCTCTCTCAAATGTTCTGTTCTTTGTGTTTCTTTTCTACTTCTCTCTCTGTGTCTTTGCCCCCTCTAGGAACAGCAGTCTGGTCCCGATTATGGAAATGCTCGCTGTATCCAGAGCTTTGTAACCTTGTTTACAGCAATTTGGACATAATAAACATGCTGACTGCAGATATAGTGGCTTTTGTTTTGAGTCTCAGAGAGGTGCCCGTGGCCACAAAGAGCGCCTTTCTTGAGCAGAAGAGAGCTTTGAAATTAACACCACCTCCCTGCACCCGCACCTCTAGGTTGAGACTATCGCTTGGCAGAGAGCACACTATCAGATCAGCACAGATACATACATGCTAGTATACGCCGTCATAAACACCCAGTATAGAACTGTATGTACCAGCGTGTTCTTACATGCACTCCCACAGAGCGTGTGCAACAAAATGTCCCACTTTCTCTCCAACTAAGATGTACGTACTGTACTTTACAGCCCTACTTATCCACACTGATGTGTTACTCATTAAACTTGTAAACCAGCTCAGCCTTTCTGTCCTTAGCTAGAGGTAAAAGACCCTTTGAGGTCTTAGTCTGAGCCATACATGCTATCTTATCTATAATCCCATACAGCTGAGCCCTGATAGGGCGACACTGAGCTCATACACAACCAGGGCAGTATACGAGAGAAGGCGTTAGCCGTGGGCAAGCACTTTGAACCTGTTTTCTCCCTCCACGTGAGCGGTGGCGCAGCAACAGCCTGGTCTGTATGTAACATATATAATGTGGCTGCATGGGGCCAACTGTTTGTGCAGGAACTTGTGTTCATATCACTCCCTGCTGCACCTGTTCTGTGCCTCAACTGACACCGCCTTGGGGAAAGATTAAGCAGGAGGAGGAGGAGACGCAATGGGGGAGAGAAAGAGGGACAAAATGTAATGCAAGGATGTGGCCCTGGAAGAACAAGTGGAATATAAACACAGCTGCGGTAAACATACACAGAAGTGCTCCACATCCTCTGCTGTTATTAACAGATCAGTGACATCAGCGTGACTTACTGAAGTGTGACCGGATTTATGCATTTAGCCTTAAATCTCCACATGACCAGCAACATAAAATGACTCACAGCACACACACCGTACGCCGGGCTGTAAACTGTTTAGGTTTTAGCAGCCACAGTTGTGCGCAAAGTTCGGGCGCCTTTGTTTGTCATTCATGTGCAAATATTATTGATTCTTTTCATCTGCGGATGAATGTTTAATAAACCAGAGTATGAGGACGTGTCAGAAATAATGTTTCAAAATAATTTGGTGACTGCTGGATGAAAGCACTAAGCCACTTCAGTCCTTTAGTATATGGTAATTACACTCACAACAAAGGGAGGCTGTCCTCACCAAGAAGTTTGTTCAAATGCAACAACAAAGCGTCTGACTGGGACAGCGCAGCCCGCTCCTCACATCCTGTCTGTTTCCAACAGTCAGTGCGAGTTTCTTTTACCCTTGATCATGATCATCGAGTTTTTAGAGAGCCAGAGATTTTGGATTATATTTGACTGCATCAAAACATATGTAGGACTTTTTTTTTTTCAACCTGTTGGTTCATCTTTTCTTTTTATTTTGACAGGTTGTGTATTTACTGACAAAAACTGAGAGTTATAAAGTTGTGCGTTGGTGTGACTGATTTTGTTTGCAACTTGTGTTTTCATTGCACTACCTGTTAAACACATTTTGATAATAATAATAATAATAATAATAATGATAATAATAATAATAATGCTTACAATAATAATTATAAACTAATTGGTTTAAAGTGATGCAAACATAACCCGTCTTTCACACATTTCTTCTCTGTGCTCTAGAAAATGCTCAAATTTATTATTTTATTTTATCATGTTTTTGTAAAAAAATAAATAAATAAATAAAAAATCAGATAAATAAATAATAAAAAATAAAAGTAATACATCAATCTTTGATCAGATTGTGTTCAAAATTGCAGACATTTTTTTTTTTTAAATCAATCACTTTTTCTGATGACTAACTGTTTCCTTTATAAAATGGCAAATAAAACACAACTTGCGTATATTATATAATATCAGAAAAAACACAGAAATCACTCAAGTATTAATGTAGGGCTGCAACTAACAATTCTTATTATTCCAACCTAACCTAACGTTACAGCTACACCATATTTTGTCTAAGCTGTAGGTAGTAACTTGAATAAAACAAGATTCTGTTACTGTATCGGCTATTTCTCACTTCATATGTTTTCAGAAACAAACATTAGGTCAGTGGTTCCCAACTGTCCAGCCACAGGGTCCAGATTTCTACTTAGTCATGAGTTCAAGGTCCACAAAGTTTAATATATTCAGCGTTATTCTTGCGTTTGGCCATGTCGTCAAGCTAGTTCACAGTCTGATCATTATTTACTCACTCTACAGCAGGAAACAGCACTTCAGAATAAAAGCTTGCGCTGGAAATTCACTGTACTTCAAAATAAAGTGTGTTTTTTTTACAACCGTTCTTATTTTACAGCTAAACAGTGCACTAAATTATGTTTCTGGAAATATCTGAGGCAAGAAATAAGCAATGCATTTGCACAGTGCATGTTTTTGCCGATAGTGATAGCACAGCTGAGGACAGGAAAGGTGGGAAAGAGAGAGGGATTGACAGCAGCAAAGGGCCGCAGGTTGGAACTGAACCCAGGTCGCTGCAAAGGGCTCAGCCTATATTGGGCGCACAGTCTACCAGGTGAGCTAGAAGTCATCCAAGAATCTTGATTTATGTATAATCAGCACTACCTACTTTAAAAGTTCGACAGCTGCTCACAAACAGTGATTGAGCAGCGTATTGGAGTATCCTCGGCTCTGATTGGTCGTTTTCGTTCAGGCTCAGCAGATTCTTGCAAATGCCAGTAGAAGCAAATCGAGTGCAGGAACCGAGGGAGTGCAAACCTGTCTCATGTATTACTGTGTTGATGTAGTGTCAGTTGCAGCAAATATGACAAAACGTTACTTCATTATAAAAGTTACCAACTGTAGCTTTAATTGCTGATGGATAAAACACCAGAAAACAGTGAGCACAATTTCAGCAACCCCAACGTAACATGATGTTATCTCTTGTTTTGTCCCACCAACAGCCCAGAACCTAATTTACTATCATGTAAACTGAGGAGCAAAACAAAATCTCATATTTGAGAAGCTGGAACCGTCAAAAGTTTGGCCTCATTTAATGAAACATGATTGAATCAATTACCAAACTAGCTGCAGATTAATTTATGTCATTAATTAATAGATTAACCGACCAATGATGGCAGTTTTATATTAATGGTCAAATATCAAAACTATTAAATGCCCAAATGATGAATTTATCTAGTTATCATATCAGCACTATCTGCCGCCCCCACAAATCATTCAGATGGGCACTTTTATCGCTGTCAGAACACAACAGACACGAGGCAGCAATAACAAAAGCTGTTGTTCAAATGAATTGTGATACAAGCACTCAAGATGTGATGTATTATCATAGCTAGTCGTGCACATAAGTCATAGATGGGACAAATGTAAATGGACTACCTCGACAGACGCCCTGAGTGTTCACCGCTGACGCTGAAAGTGACAGTTTACCAAGATGTGGTAACGGTTCTGCACACGGCGGTTTAATTTATACGCCCCTCAACTATGTTTCATGACCATATATCAGATGTCCCATCATGCCCTGTAATTAAAGTGGTACTTTACACACTCTTATACCTCAGGGGAATCTAACCTAAAGGAATCAAAGCACTGCAGCATACAGGTGACTACTTACGCCAGGAGCAGGTAGCGGTTTAACGTCCCTAGGGCTTATTTACAATAATAACCTATGATAAGGATCTATGTAAACACCCTGCTATCTTAGATCGACCTGTACAGGTTGGAAAGTTTTGTCTTACGACAGAACTGCAAAGCTGGAGGGCTGTACAAAATGTTCACAATGCTTCAGTATATAAATGTACTAAAATGTCAAAGCTTTAGAGGCTTGTATTTTCTGTCAGACTGGCCCTCGCTGCAGTGTCAGGAAACGGGAGCTCCCAGAGAAACTTGTGAACTTAGAACAATGTGTCCAGTCTGGTTTGCTAAAAGAAGCCATTCATTGTTACTCTGAAACTGGATAACACTTGATACAATCATATCTGTTTCACACCATGATATCCAGTTGGAAGTCTGACAGGAGCTGCAGCAGCGGCCGGCGATTCAGAGAGGCCTGATGCGGAAGATATACAAGTTACATTCATGTTGCATATCGCTGAGTTGTGATCACAGGTTTCCGAGCCGGAGTCAAAGGGTTCAGACACTCAGACAGCAAATTGCTTTTTCTTTTTTTTTTTTCTCTCGCTGACAATTTTTCTTGCAAACATTTCAGCCGCCATCACGCCGCACACTGTAATCGATATGTCAATCTTCCTTTCTGTCACGGCCTGAAATCCACATGAATTTCACAGCATGAGAGATACACTATAAAAAATGAAAGTCAGTACTGTAGGCGAGTACAGCTGCGCGGCCTGTGTCCTTTGAGGTGCTGCAGATTTTAAATGAATGTCAGGGTTGAAAGGGAACACGACTTCTTATTTTTTGTTGTGCGCCGAGACTCGGGCATGAATTTCTGATGGCTCGTCTGAAGGTTGAACACATCAATCTTTTAAACTGACTTAAAGGTTCCTGTGTGGAGTTTTTGGGCCAGACTGATGTATCGGCGCGGCTGATATTATCAACCGAGATATATCAGCGCTGGTGTGTCATGCTGTCAAATAAGTAACAAGAAATTTCCATAGACATGTCAGACATGACAGGCATGCCAATAATATGTTTGAGGTAGTTTTGAAATAGTGTCCCTTTACATAGTCTGTCCTTATGAGAGCAGTGACAAGTTTATTCTCCAGCTGCTGTATGGTCAAAATAACAGCATGTATATCATTTTAATATGGACATGGTGTCAGCCTCAGAACTGCAGCACAGGCCCGGATCTGTTTTTGCCCACAGGTGGTAGCGTAGAGTGATGTTTAGATAAGCAGGTTTCCGTTTGTTTGCATCTTGCTCACAAATACAAGTAGTTTAATTTACCAGTAGGCCTAGTATTGACACATTTATCCGCGGTTTTATTCCCCTTTATTTAAGGATAAAAACGTTTCATGATGAAAAGTCTCCGGTTAATTACAGGTGACGGCTGCACCAGTCACTGCTAACTGTACAACAAGGTCATTTGGCCTTTTAGAAAGCCGACATCGATCCCTGTTATACCTGTCAAGCCTTCAATGAAACAACACAGGGATTCATTTTTTAAAAAGTGTAATATCCAAGTGGCATACTTTTCAATCATCCCTCAGTGGGTCAGAAGTGTCTAAAGGTAGACGTGTTTTATAGCCTACAAGACTCGATTGCGAAACGAGGTGGCTGTGGCTCAGAAGGTAGAGCAAGTTGTTCACTAATCACAAGATTGGCAGTTTGATCCCCGGCTCCTCCGGTCCACATGCAAGATAAGATGTAAGATACCGAACACCAAATGTCAGTGTGTGTAAGTGTCTAAACTAAGAGGCAGGTGGCACCTTGTTTGGTAGCTATGACTGCGTGAAAGTAACAGGTAGTGTTGAGTGGTCGGAGGTCCATTTACATGTTGCCGCTGAAACGTTCAGTAATAGCCTCTCTTTGGCGTTTGAGCAGCTTTATACAGCTCTTGAACATGTAATGGCTCCTTAATTAGCAAGTTGACTTTACATAGACGGCATATCTTAGATGTGGATTACTCTCGGTACAAACAAGCTGCAGTACAAACAAGGTATCAAGGTATTGTACAAATGTAATATTAAAGACAGACAATCTAAACACACCTGGAGACAACATATAGACTTTTGCTTCACCTCAGCACTCTGCACTGTAGCACCGAACAACTCCAGTTGAAACACAGACACATCCCTGAGAGGTAAGCAATCATCACCACCAGCACTCTCTACTCTCCGCCGACTGTGGTTTACAATAAACCGCCTGACCCCAAACACAGAGTCTGTCTTTAATACAGACGATCGCATAAGAATGAATGAAATTACAGAGTATCAACACAGAGCTGCAAAAGAGGAACATTTTCAGCTTAGCTGAGAGGAGGCAAAAACCACTTCCTTTCAGTGAATGAGAGAGCTGTCCAAGAAACCGCACGGTTTCATAAAATACCACCCACTCTATCGCTACGATGCTGCAACCTAATATTGCAGCTGCACCTTGTTTATCCTGCACAACAATAAAACCATATGGCGGAAAGCAGAGAGGCCTCGCAACAAAAAGCCCCGACGCGTTGCATCGTCACGCCTCCACTGCCGCTCTGTGACCCAGCCAAGCCTCCTGGCTACAGCGCAGGTAAAGCCACCTATCACAGTATTAACACAAAGACGAATTAAACCGCACAAAGACAAACTCATTCAAGCTGGTATTAAACGGAGTCATCATTCTGTCATTGTTTCCTCAGTTCCTGGAAATGTCATTTAGCAGCACGGCTTGTAATTGTCTTTTTAAATTAAGAATAAAAACGATATTCTGTCTAGACATCTCAGAGCCTCAAGGCAGGTTATTAAGTTAGTTTATTGATTAC
Source organism: Epinephelus cyanopodus (assembly GCA_026686955.1). Taxonomy (NCBI): domain Eukaryota; kingdom Metazoa; phylum Chordata; class Actinopteri; order Perciformes; family Serranidae; genus Epinephelus; species Epinephelus cyanopodus. The sequence continues at coordinate 5,769,982 of CM048933.1, read as the reverse complement.
TGAGAAAAAATGCTTATTCAAATGTCACTAACCGAAAAGGAAACAGTATTTATGTAGCGACAGCTTGCACGCGCATCCGTCTGACTGTAATGGTTTCATTTTAAATGTCATTGTGTCTCTCTTCTGCACAGCATTAACGGTCATAAAGCTTACTTCTTCCGGTTAGTGCCAGGCAGGGCTTGAATGGCCATCTGAGAAATTCAATTCACTCAAATTGAAATTGAGGTTTAGTACGGGAGCTGTCCAAAAGCGTGCGCTGGGATTACCCAACCAGGTGGTGAGTCACACTGTCGGAGAATAAAAGTAATTCAACCGCTGGCTCTGAGCCCACTCGCAGTTTGCCCATCCTGCTTTACGGATCCCCAGCACTCCCTGGTTGGAGATAAATGTCAGCAGAGCTCAGAGATTATCTGTGTATGAATTCAGATGTATTTAGACTCTGTGTGTGTTTGTATTTGTCTGTGTGCATGTGGATGTTTGTACATATTTGTCCATTTGATTATGTGTGTGCATGTTTGTATTTGTGTCTGTGAATGTGTGCCCAGGTGGGGGGTGTGTGTACTCGTTTGTGTTGGTGAGTGTGTGTGTGTGTGTGTGTGTGTGTGTGTGTGTGTGTGTGTGTGTGTGTGTGTGTGTGTGTGTGTGTGTGTGCCAGAGTGGGAAAGCGATTCTCCTGATGGGCACGACAGATGGGCAGGGAGTGGTTCAGCTCGTTCTCTCCGCCACCTGAGAAACACGAGGGCGGGATGTGTGTGTGTGTGCCGGTGCAGCGTCCGTGCTCACCTCTCATCCTTCTGACAGCAGCCACTTTGTTTTGATTCATGTACTAGGCCCTTAAAAAGGTGGACTAATTGCTGATGTGAAGTTGCGCTGCACATCATAACAGAAAATAGAGTCTACTGTAACTGGAGTGAGGTTGCGTTCTGTATCTTTATCAGTAAAAGACCAATGTACAAAGCATTCATGTTTAGTCAGTGCTGACTGTCGCTTACAAATGGCAGCAGATTCTAGCAGTTTCAGCTCAGCTAATTAAAGTTAAAGGAATACTTCACCCCTAAAAATGGACCATTTGTATCAATTACTCGCCCACGCCCTCACAATTGCTTTCCTTACATGCGTCAGTGAACAAACAATCCAAAACCTGAGAAAATTCTTGATGAATTAAAGTTGAAAACGTCATTTAACTTCCTGAAAACAGGAGTCGCTGATCAACCACTGCCTCGATCGGTCATTAGTGTCACTGGGTGACTTTGGTGAATGTGAACTGACCCTTTAAAAACACCGGAGTCACGCAGTAACACGCTAACTGACCGCTGAAATACATGGAGCACAGATGCGGCCTGTCTCGCAGGGTTTCATACCCGCTACACTGACTCCGTCTCTGCACCTCGTGGCTGCTGCAAGCTTCACTGTGCGTGTATCGAGTTTGCCAAGTGATAATGCAGTTGTTTACACAGGGTTTGGAAGCGCACAGGCCTTATTATTAAATGGCACTGCATTAATTAAGTGGATTGCTTTAACAACAGGATGCACTGATTTGATTGATTTAATTTAATGTGAAATGTAAGAACAGACACAGGGTTGCTGTGCTGCACTGCCTCTGATACAATGAAGTGCTCGTTTTTATCATTTTTAAACTCGCTTTTTAAGCAGTTGTATGTAGTTTTCACTTGTGTGAGGGCTGTGAAGCCTCGAGCAGACGTGGAAAAACGCACCAACCGCCGAATATAGAGTTGAGCAGCGTGGCGTCAGTGTTCAACGTAGCTTCAGTTGATTGTATGGTCACTTTCTGCGGCGGGCACGCTGCAGCTGCCCGTGTATTTTGGACATCACTGATGAAGGCAGCCGTAGACCAGCAGCTCCTGTGTTCAGCGAAGTAACATTGCTGCTTTTGTCCATGGAGTCTGGCTTTGAAGAGCGCATAGATAAGTTTTACTTGTCGCGTGGTATGGGTATCGAGGTATGAAAGATTAATACTTTCTTTGCAAATTCAACGTAACACTGTGTGAGTGACTGACTGGGGGTGACGTATTCCTTTAATGCTGTGTTCTGCAAAGATACACGTCACCATCTCTGCACAGAGAAGGATGTTATAGGTAGTCAAAGGCTGAAGTGCAACCAGTGCACACAGATACACAAATCTTACTCAACACCTCCTCAATATGTGGTGAGGACCTGAGCCTCAGACCAACTGTTGTTGATCCAACTTCCTGCAGGGCGGTAGATTCGAAGCAGAAGAAAAAAAACCCTCACATTTACGTGACACAAGACACAGACACATGAATGCCGAAGAGCAACCGTTCACATTCACATATGTGCAGCAGGGAGAAACATGTTCAAGCCCAAAGTCACTTGCCAAAGGCCAAAATAAAACTTGGCTCTCTCTGCGAGCCGGTGTCAGCACCCTGCCAAAAGAGAACAAAGCACCACTTTACAATGTCTAAAATCGGGAGTGAACTGTGTGTCTTTGCGGCTCAACAAGTCTTCTCTGGTAAAACAATCTGGCTTATTGTGGCACGTCAATTTTCTGTTGTAGGAACCAGAGCATGTGAGCAGGGCGGAAAGGTGAGAATTTACACTCTGTTCGTTCCCCTCGCTCAAAGCTGCTCTATGCAGTATCGCTCACCAGCTCGCTCAGTTTCCTCCTGAAATTACTTTGTAAAGTCCTTTGTCGAGCATGCAGCAGCCAAATTTTTGAAAGGCAACTGTGTGCCTGCCATACACAGATGCATTCTGAATCGGGCACGCTTCAAACTCAGGGTGTGAGGCGTACCAGCGCAGAATTGGATGGGAATGGGGCGAGAGATAATAGGCGAAGCTCCAACTTTTAAAAAACCCCGCTATGCACTACCTGCTCAGCAACCTCCCAGTTAAACTTTCATTTGTGTCATACATCAATAATTTAAGCTTAACTTATTGGCTCTGACTTGGGACTTGCCGCATTTGGAGCAAGTAGCTCATAAAAATAAGGCATGCAAAACTCAGTTGGCGTCACCCGCTACCTCAATATGTCTACATGTCAATGCATTTGATTTGTGTTCAGTCAACATTTTATATGCTGTTCATCTCACGTTCAGGTTGCAGATGGAGCTTGTGAACATAAAGTAAGCTAACTACTTCTGCTCTCTCAGCCAACAAAAGACAATTAGTGATCTCAATTCTATCGTTTGAGTTTTTAAAACAAATTCAAAACTGCAGATTCAAATAAGTGCTATCAAACCCCACTAACAAGTGCTTTACCCTGCTGCACACCTATCGATGCACAGTACAGCGCTTGGCCTTGAGTGCACATATCAATCATGAAAATGCAAAATGAAAGGGATCATAAGTCAACATGAGCGCTGCTGTGAAGCAGAGGTGTGATTTGTCACTGGCACACAGCATGGTAGCCTCTGGATAGCGGCAGTGGCGAAAGGGAAAAGTGCAAGTTCAACACTGTGCAAGAAGACGCTCTTCAGGAAGAGCGCTGACTGCTGCAGCTCGGGGTCTGTGAAGTGTGCAATGCTACAGTGGCCTGCCGCCAGCAGATGTAGAGAAAAACTGCCCCCCAAAAAAAATCTGTTGCAGCACAAGGCTGATTCCACAGTGTCCATTTACTGCCTTGTCAGCTCCAAGTCATTCCTCAGCACTCGACAAAAAAATGCAGGATGTGGACATGTTTATCCCTGCTGCACAACGGTGACAGAGGGTACAAAGATTATAACAACATAGATTGTTATTTTAGAGAATATCTAAAGTGTAATGTGTCTAATAATCCATATTCAAAAGGGTATGTGAGCGTGACTGAGAGTATGAGAAATGCAAAGTTTTCTGACATGCAATTTGATTTGTAAATGAATGCTGGCACAACCTGCTGTCTATATGTGACACCCTCGTGCTGCACAGGTGGCCGAGAGAGAACGCTGCGCTCAAACGTTTGATCTGGACAGATGAGGAGAAGCTCTCAGAACAGAAAGCTGCAGCCTTTTTGAATTTGGATTAAATCATTCTCCAGTTAAGTCCTGACAGGCAAAAAGCACAGGAAGCTGATGAACGTGTCAGTGAGCTGAACATATGTGGACAAACTGGCTCCGGGAATGTGACACGGAGGGAGTCCACGTAAGAGATTTACTTTAAACACTTTCTTAAAGGACAGTTTACCCCAAAATCAAATATACAGATTTTTCCTCTTCCCCGTAGTGTTTTTTATCAATTGTTGGAGGTATCGACCGTAGAGATGTCTGCCTTCTCTCCAATATAATGAAACTAGACGCTCGTGGTGCATCTGAAAAACTCAGCAGTAATGTCCCTTTCCAGAGCGCATGACCCGGTTACTCAAGATAATCCACAGAACACTTTGAAGGCAGCTTCATTCTTGTAGGAACTTTTTTCTCTCTACTAAACGATCACTGTGCAGAAGGAAGTGTGCATACTGATAACTCAACTAGCACGACTGAGCAGTTTGCTTTATTTATTCATTTATTTATTTATTGTTTTTTTTACTTGTTTTTCTTGAGCAAGATACAGTATGGCAGCCGCTTCCTATTCACAAACTCTCGTGGTGACAGCTAAACACGGCACTGAAATATGTTTCTGAAAACATTTGAGGCGAGAAATATGCAGTGCAGTTACGTAATCATGATTTATATTTGATCAGCACTGCCTGGTTTTACAGTTTGATTGGATTTTGTTCTGGGTTTAAGAGAAAGAAGGGCAGTTCTGTCTCTTGATTTGCTTCAATATTCTTTGCATCATAGGTGGCGGCATGGGTGGCGGGCAATACGGAAATGCGAAAGTAAAGCCTGTGGTTTGAGCAACAGCTCAGTAGAGCCTGGGAAACTGCCGATTGACATGTTTTGCATCAGTTTGGTGGAGTTTATTTTTTGTGTGGGGTTGGGTATTTAGGCACTGGTTAGATGGAGGGAAGTTTACCGCAATTCATTTATACATACTACCAAATTTGTTTTAACACAAAGCTAGTTGAAAATCAGCAAAGTATTCCTTTAATGTCTCCAACTCGAACCTCTCGTGCATGAGTAGATGCACATATCCTTCTGCGCAGTGAAAGTTAGTGGGTATGGAAAGAAAATAGCTCCTTACAACAAGGTCTGTGGATTATCTTGAGTAACAGGTCATGATTTCTGGACAAAGACATTGCTGTTGAGTTTTATTGGTACTCTGAGCACCACAAGCTGAGTGCCATTTACTTCCATTATACTGGCGAAAAGGCGGACATCTCTGCAGCCAGTGGCTCCAACACACAGCAACTCACACCAAAACAATCTAGACTGATAAACAGCACTACAGGTGAGAGAAGAAACACACAGTTTTGATTTTGGGGTGAACTGTCCCAAGCAGTTGAGTGTGTAGATGAGCGATATCAGTGCATGGCATGTGTGGCATGTGTGCTGTGGAGGTGCTGCAGGTGCAAACCCAGCAGACAATGATGGATGTTAGCTGTAGGAAGGGAGAGACAGAATGAACACATGGCCTAGCTTTTATAATCCTACAGGACCCAGGTGAGCCTAGTCAGGTGATGACCCTCCCATGTCGGCCAACTGTCTGATGAGGTCAGCCGGGACAGCCTCCAAGACAGTGGGAGGGGCGTCACACATATGTGCTGTGCAGCTCAGATGGACTATACATACAGGATCTGATATCTGCACCTGTGGAAATGAGACACTGTGTTCCAGCATGGAAAAATAAAACCAACCCCACCTCCCCACCAGCCTTTTGACTCAGTGACACTATCAGCGTAACTATACACTCGCGGATCCCACTGATGTAGGTTCACAGTTAATTATGTGCTGAGACGGGAATATTAAGTGACTTGGCAGAACATATGTCGGCCTCCAGAGGTGTGCAAAAAAAAAAAAAAAAGCTATGAAAACATTTCTTACCTTTGTGGTCAGTTGTCTTCACTTCAGCACTGTTTCTTTACATTTCATCCCAGCTTTCATCCCCACGTAGCTCTCAGGGAACTCTGTAATCAGAATACACAATCTGTGACTCCTTCATATCTGTGCCAACAGGAGAAAAAAAAAACACACCAGGCCAAACACTCCAGGGAGTGAAAAGGCTTACGGAAAGATCCTGCAAGACAGGAGTTAGCCAAATCCTACACATAGCCACAGCTCTGCACAAGGAAATCCACATGGCCACTGATGCATGCATGTACTGCCAAGTCAGGGATGACATGGGAGGAGTCTCAGAGTTCAACAGAGGAAAATCCCCGAAGGAGGTGCAAGGTTTCCTAGTCTATGCAAACCGATGTTAGATTTTCATGTGACCAGCTTACCACTAAAAGGCTTAGTAGTCTAATCCTTTAGCCAAATGAAGTGTCTAACTTAAGGCTTAGGCTGGCCAGAGGAATCAAAGGAAGTTTATAGTATGAACCTTGCTAGACTTTCAAAGAGCCAGGAGTACACAGGAATGCATTGACGGGGCAGGTATTAATCATCTCTTTGGCTACCTTACTCCGCATGCAACAAGGCCCATTATTTACGCCCGTGATACTACTTCAATAAAAGAAAGGCTTCAGGCAACATTAACCAGACAGGTTTCATTAGCACTTATACTTAAACTCAAGATGTCACAATCCTGGCAGCAAACAGCAATAATTAGCAGTCACGCCTCAACACACATCATCAAGGTGAAGTTGAGAGCTGCACCCGTGAACGCGCGAATGTGCAGAACTGTCGTCACTGTCAAGCACATTGTTGTTAAGAGAGAAAGCGTGCGAGCTCTGCATACCTGTGCAGAAACTCTACCTCAGAAATCCACATAATAGCCGTGGCCTTGACGCATGTACTGCTCCGCTGAATTGCATTCAACTTTTGTGCATCACATTCAATCATCGTACACTTAAGAGCACCAAATCTGGACTCTCTGCACTGGATCACATAATGTGACTGGCAGAGGCAAATTGAATAATGCTTCACATCTGTTTTCACGCACATAAACACTTGCACTCAGTCGCATAAACACGCCAACACACAGACGTGCTGTGTACACAAGTGAACATGACACACACATTTAAACAAACATAATTCAGGAATAGACACACAGACAATGAGATTAGGGCTGTGACTAAAACAGATTTCATTCTCTTCATTTTTTAAATATTTAATACAATATCAAGTTAAGGGTGCGAAGATAAACCGATGATGGGGTCTACGTCGATACACAGCGACAGATCCGACCCAAATCCTGCACAAAATTAGGAAATAAATCGATACAACTTCCAATAAAAAAATCTTTTCAAGTTACTCCCCGTGTGCCCGTGTGTGTGACTCGCTCCTCTCCCGCTGTCTCACTATGATCCCCGATCAAAAACCTGCTTCAAGACACCCACAACATTCCCACGCTGAGGACATATCAGACTACTGCGTACAATGGGGCATGAAGTCGTGTAATGTAATAAGTCGGTTGCACATCAAACCTCACTAGGCATGACAGAAGGCGAGGTATTACTGTAGCTGACAGTAGAGTGACTGAGAGGATGAGGCAACATAAAGCCAGTAATGCTAACATTAGCAGCTAATGCTACATCCAGCTGGGCCCTAACTCCTCCTGATTATAAAAGCTATGTGCTGTTACAGTGCTACGAAAAACTGTTCCTTTTCCTGACACTGACGACTGGCTTTCCTTGAGGAATAATAATGAGGTGTGGTAAAGCTGTGTGCTGATGAAAGGACGTCACTGTGAGTTATCTAATGATGTGACAAGGCTCAGGGGTGTGAGAGCGCGACAGCTGATTCAAAGCTGTGACTTGAGTCAGCACAGAAAGTACGACTCCAGCCCCGCTACAGCTTCACACCTTTCCAGCTGTGGGAGCCTTGTGGAAGACTATCTAGGTGTTATGTCTGGGGATCCATCTAGGGATGAGCGATGACATCGGTATCAGTGCACTGGCTTTAAAAAGAACTGTGACAATCGGCCAACATGCAATGAGTGAACATGACATACACTGAAGAGCATTGTCATGTCTCTGTCAGCTGGTGGGCCGTCACGATAAGAGAATACATGCATAATATGATGTTACTTCGACATCAGACGAGACCTGATGCTCGGTAAGATTAGGTGGGAAAAAAGTGTATATATTGATATTAGTTATCGGCAAATAAGTTGTTAGATATCTGCAAAAAATCCAATATCGTTCATTCCTATATTGATACACCATCAACAACACTCATTCTCAAGCAATTTTCTAGTCTTGAAAATCAGTCCATCTGTGTCTAAAGTCCCTTTTACACTGCCAGATTTTCCATGAATGTTGGGACCGTAAACAAAAGTAGAGAAGCCGATTTTGTTTTTATACTGCCAGTGCTGAAAAAAGACTGACTGGGCTTTCCTGCAAATTTGCACAACTCCTGTCTAAAAAGGGCTTGTTTCTTTTCTTGCCCCCCACGTTTTCTATACCCTCCAGCTTAGGACTAGTATCACATAGTAACCAACAAACCTGACGAGTCCGTAACAGTAACAAATAAAGAAAGATGACACTGACCAAGGAACAGAGTTAGAAAAAAAACACACACAGTATTATTGTGGAACCTCCATGTTTTCCCACACACATATATATTCTCTGTACTTTAATCCTCATACTGCAAACCTTGCACATCGCTGATTCGTGCACAACACTGCATGGCTCTTTCACTTCAAAAAACAGATATATTTTTACATATTTCTTATGTTTTCCCCGTTGTGATCATTAGGGAATACATTAATTGTGTGTGAAAACCTACTTGGCAATTAAAGTTTTCTGATTTTGAAAGTTTCTGAGGCAGAAGACATAATTTCCTGTGGCATTTTTAATTCAGTATTTGAATTATGTTGAATTAAAAAAATGTACTTTATTCGTCCCCTCAGGGTAAATTCATTTTTTCATTGTCCTATTTTTCCTGATTTACACACACACACACACACACGTCATGAAATGTGGAGGGATGTCAGAATGATGGCTCACTGCAGCACAGCGTTCTGTGCAGTTACGGGATTCGGTGACTTGCTCAGGGGCACCTCTGCAGCGCCTGGGACTTGAACTTGAGCTGCCAAACTGAGCCACTGCCACTCCCACAACTGGCTTTTGAGTCACAGAATATCGTATTACAAATTTATCTTCATCGTTTTAGTATCTGATCATAAAATCTTTATCTACATATGCAGGATAATGAGAGGGAGAGATACACACCCGTGTGTGTGGTTAATGAAGTGACAAATGCTTGCGGCAGGTAAGAACAAGCCAAACATTTTCAAAATGCATTTCGTTAACTTCTCGTCATTCAAGCTCTGATTGAGACCAAAATAAATTCATTGGTACACACACAGTCATTACATAATAACGGTCTGTCGTTGGCACATGTGTTCAATCATTATCTCATGACATTCAGCCAAGTAGCACCACGACATTCTCACCTTTCCACCTGACTTGGCAGGCGGCACACATACAGACACTGAGACGATAATAAAATAATTCTTCCTTATAGCACGTGAACGTGACGGCTTGTTGACGGCGTTATCAAAAGAGACAGAGCAGAATCGGTGGCCTTTTGATATCAGATGTAGTCTCACAATTCAAAGTCAGCAGGCAGGAGCTGTCCTCAGGTGGAGCCTTCTTTCAAATAATGCAGTTAAATATTAAAATTCTGCAAATACAATTGTACACCTCGTCCCAGCTGCACTCACCGCTGACCTGTGATCATTTCCAAAGTATATGCTGCCTGACATTTTCAAAGGCAGCGAAGCCTATTGAAGAGCCTTTAATTTTTAACAGAACGCACTGCAGAGGTCTGGTTATATATCGTTAAATATTTGAGCATCACTTCCAAGAGACCAAGGCATGACCTCCTCCATGACTCCGATCTGAGGTGAAGTACTTGGGTCTCTTTCAGCAGCACCGCTTGTTTGTTTTCATTACTGGCTGTGGAGACTCAGTGTGGCCATGCATCTGATTCTGAGACTAATCCATATGCTAAGCCAGCTCTCAAGCACTCGGGGAGGGATAAATATGCATCGGTGCAGGCGGGACAGATAAGAGGGCCAGCTGCTTGGAGTCGGGGTTAAACTTGACAGCACTCAAGCTCAACTACAGTATATACTCTGTCTTATTTTAATCAGACGGTGGGGGAGAGACAGGTTAGTGCTGCAGGGAGGTAATGACTCAGGCCTGCTCAGAAGCCAACAGTACAGTAACACTAGAAACTCAACACATTTGTGGGTACAGATGAAAATGTGTCCATGTGCTGCCATCCAATTTTACGCCAGCTTCATGATCTCCTTTACTTTAAAAATTGAGGGTTTTGTTTTTTAGACTATTCTTATTTTAACCCTTTGAAACCTGAGCAAATTGGCTTGATTTCTTTGAAAAACATGGGAAGAAATCAACGAGTAACGAAAGAAATGACCCATAAAAAAGCAAGAAATTAGAGAAAAAGAGACGATTAAAAACAAGAAAGTTAGTTAATAAAAAAATAAAATAAAATAAAGTTAAAAACAAAGAAACAAACAAGGAAATTACCTGGAAAAAGTGCTTACAAATTCTAATAATTCTGTAACATAAATTTAAATGTGTAATAATATCAATTAGAAATATAGTTTTCCCATTTTTTTTTTTTTTTTTAAATAATTCTCTTTTCATTTTTTGCAAGTTGCTCATTGTCCCCATGTTTTAAAGAAATCACACTAATTAGCTAAAGGTTCAAAGGTTCAAACACTTGTGAAAGGTGTCTGAGTGATGTCGCTCCATGTTTCAAAGGGTTCAAGCAACAATTAGTTAATCACGAGAATATTAATTAATACTCTGATCACTGAGCTAATTATAACATTTTTTAAGCTTCTCAAATGTGTTATTTAATTCTAAAATTAAAGTCTTTTTGGTTGGACAAAACAAGACCTTGAAAGGGCGTCACCTAAAATTATGTTAAATATTGACATGCGTGTTTCACTACTTTCAGATTTTATATGTAATATATTTTAATTATTCTTTGATGCGTTTGACTTTTTCATTCATGTGAATTTCTTGTCATGCTGCTCGTATTTAGACAAAATAACTAATACCTTTTTCATTTAACAAAATAACTCAAAGTGAGGTCTAATAGCAGTTTTTGTTTTGGAGGGGTTTCAAATGACATCCTGCACTTTACCTTTAATAATTGACTGTACACATTTTGCTACAGATTTGTCGTGGCAACGCTGATAAGGGTGTAAAAATAATACCATAAGTAAACATCATTATTTCAGTAATTTGTTTGCGCAAATAAAAGATTAGGGACAGAGTATGAGCTATTTTCATTAATATTCCTGCCCTGGAGCGATGATGGTGTGTAATCACTGACAGTCACTGGGACCAGGAAGTGCTGACAGAAAGTACAGGAAAAGGACAGATGGATACTCAGATAGACTCTGGTCGTCAACAACACAGACGCTGGATTATTTTGTCCACAGCATAACATAAGGGTTTGTGACGTGCAACAACAGACAGCCACAAAGAAGAAAGAATATTTGCTGCTCCTTGAAGCCTGTTTATAACCATGAATCTGACCACAGTCTGAATGTACCAGTACGAAGGGAAAACCCCATTTTCTCTTTGTGTATGGATTCAACAGATGAGATGCATACATTGATTTGTATTGGTGTGCAACTCTTTTCCTGTCTATGGTCTTTATGCTAAGCTAAGCTAACCTTACCCTGACTCCAGCCCCCTTTATATGGCCAGTACATAAACACACACAGGGGGGAAAGTATTCACAGAAAAAGAAAACAAAAAACAAAGTTTGCGACATGGGCGAGATAATGTCGGTTTGAGGATGTGAACGTTGGTTTCTATTCATTCCCCAGCCCTTTGTTATATGTATGGAAATTATGATGTGTGGTCCCCTGCACCGGTTAAGTAGCTCTCGAAATAAAAGCTCTATATCGCCTTTTACAAACTTGACACATTTGCAGTCCATCCAGAATGGACCTGTGACACACCAGTTGGAAACCGCTGATTTAGGTCAGGTTAGTATCCACAAGTGCTGTTTTCTTTATAGCTTGCCTCATAATTTGATTGCATCACGTATCCAAACTCCTTGGTTAAATCATTTTATTTTACCAAAAACATCTAGTTTTACTTGCCTCCCTTTTGCTTCATGAGCTGTGTTGTACCACCCATACTTAACAGAAAGAAGAGATCAATATTAATCTCTTTTTTTAAAATATTAAATCTCAGAAAAAGAGCACAGTTTGAAAAAATGTAGCCAGGCTGCAACGTTTCTTTGACCTGTCAGCAGATACATCATTGAATGTCTTTTTCTGCCACAGTGGATGTCCCAAATGAGAGTAAACGAATGTGAAGCATCTACAGACCTTCACTGCGAATTCTGACAGGTGACAGGATCATCTGTCCGGCAGCCAACATTTAACAATGTCACCAAATGTCACGTTATAAGATGGCGAGCCCTAAAGGACAGCCTTAAAAGCCCAACAGTCACAGTAAATCTTTCATTCCACTTTAAAGGACGCAGCAGTGAAGTCTGCGAGTGAAAAAATAAGTGGAGGAGCGCCTATTACTTGCTGCACTCAAAACATTCTTGGACAGGCAACACAAAAGGTGAGATTTACGGTCTATTGGACGAACCATATGTTTCATTTTTTACAGGAGCAAAGTGTTCAAGGACGAACAGCTGAATCCACAGTGAATGCTGATTCTCTCTGAAATGCTGAACTGAGTCCATAAGACCACTTGACTACACTTTCTTTTTAACGCTGCCTTTTATTAAAGGCCACGATGCATTGTCACCTTCTCTTACTTTTAATAAGTCTAAAAAGTAAAGGTTGTCTCATATTCAGGCGAATACAAGGTCTGGTAAGCCTGCTCCTCGGCTCTGCAATCATCCTCTTAAAAAGTGAGACTCCGTGTTTCCTGTAAATACCTGTCTCTTATTTCATCAAGCCGAGAATGAGAAAACTTCACCTTCAGTATTTCGATGCATTTCTTCGTCATACTTCGTCAACTGCTCTCCCCCCTGTGAGTTTGACAGAGTGTGTCTACCAAATCGGCATGCCGGTCCCGCTCCCCAAACTTCCGTAGGCAGACTGTGATGCTTAATCTCCACAATAAAAAAAGAATCTCTCTTGTAAGATGACAGCATCTCCCGAAACTAGACTGCAGCCATTGTTAATCTTGTTAGACAAATCTGACGTTTGGGACAGAGCTGTTTGTCAAAAGCTTCATATTATAAATAACATCAAGCTTTTCCAGTTTAAAATGAAACAGGATCATATACAGAGGAAAAAAACTTTAGTTTACTTACTCTTCTAGCATCTATTTCCATGTTTTTCTCTTTTAGAGTCACAACAATTAGACGACACATCCATCAGTTGATCAACAGAGAATTAATCAGCCACTATTATTTACTATTTTTGTCATTTTTAAAGCCAACATGTTCATAAAACGCTGCTTTCAACTCCTCAAACGTAAGGATTTTCTGTCTGGTATCATTAGGTATGTTCACATGCACACTTATTGTCCACCATTATTCCGAATATGACAAAATTTTTAACTTGGTATGGGTCATGTCAACAGCAAACTCAGAATGAGGCCGTACTCCAAACGCAACATTCTCCAGTTAAGACACGTCGGATATGCCGGAGGTATTTGAGTTTTAATAGCATTCTTTGGACGTGTACTACACAGCGCCGTCGGAATATGCGTCCACAAAGCATTTTTGCCTGTTTACAGTCAGCGGCTCTGTGTGTTGTCATGGATACACTGTGCATACACCAGCTCTCCAGAAGTTTGCAAGGCTGAGAGTAGAGATCGTTGCCCCAGAGAAAATCCCACATCTTTAGTCAGAGGATGAAACACGGCTACTTTTGAACATCATGAAAGACTTGGATATTGACATGTTTTTGGATACGTAAATATCACTTTTGGATAAATACCGTGACGCCGACCTTTTAAAGAAGGTAGGGGTGAAGGATTTTTTGAATGGCAATGTTGTATCATTACCCGGATACCAAGTGTCTATTTTTTTTATGATATAATTTATTAATATTGCAAATACAAATTAGGAAAAAAATACCCAGTTGGTACCCAACTAGAACGATAAAATCGAGGGCTTTTTCAGTCCACTCGACAAAACAGATGTTGGCAAAGTTTTCCTTTGGGTACAGGGTTGAAAAATGGAAATATATCACAGTATATCAAAATATATGTTATCACAATACTAAGAATAAACAAAAAAATCACAATATAAAAAAAAATTATATTGTATCGTGACTTAAGTGTAGCGATAAATATCGTATTGTTGGGCCTCTGGTCAATCTCACTCCTACAAGACAGTAGTTGAAGGAATAAAAGAGACAAGACTGTTCACACAGTCGAACAAATCCTGTGGAAAACTTCGGAAAACTCCTGGCACAAGCAACAACCGTTTCTATTTTCCATATTTTGACGTGATAAACAACATGTCAGGGCTCATTTATCGGAGTATGCACTGCTACGTGCAAACAGGAATATTAGAGGAATTTTCTTTTTAATCAACCATGTAGACAGCTGAGGAGGAACATTGTCTTTTTCAGCGTAAGGGCAAAAACCTTAATATTTTGTGCATGTAAGCCAAAGCCAGATTAATACATGTGTATCAGCGAATGTTGTCTGATATGCGCCAATATGAAAACAGCTCTTTTTTACAGAACTCACTGCAGAAAAAGATGCTTTGGATAATTCATAATCATTAAATCCCCAATGAAATGTACTGTTTTAGTGCACTGATTTCATTAAAAAAATAGAAATTAGAAATGTATAGGTGCAGGAGATCAGGGGTTGGATTCCTAGTCAGGGCAACACATATCCAGTGTGAACCCTTAGGAAAGGTTGTTAATGCTGCTAGCCTTCCTCAGCAGGAGTTAAACAACAAACACGGGAGTCATAACAACTTGGATGTCGCCCAGGTCAACAAGGTTCACATCAGGTGTTGAGGAACCAGGATGAGAAATGGGCCACTGGAGCAAGACATAGACAGACTAGAGCAGAGAATATATGCAATGTCTATGTAAAGTCAGCCAACGCATCAGTTTTTCGATTATTTACTCCCAGATATTGTAATTTGCATCAGCCCCAAAAATCCAGTATCAGCTGGAATGTATACGTAGTAAACTGAACATCTTTGGATTTCGGACATCTGATCGTACATTTACGGATGTCACCACGAGCTTTAAAATTTGAATATTTTTCACTATTTTCTGATGTTTTACAGACAAAACGATTCATCCATTAACCCAGAAAATTACAGGCTCTCGTGTCTTTACACCAAAAGAATGTAACAACAGTGTATTTTACATTGTTTTTCCCCCTGACTACATAATGTTCTTGCTGCGGTCGGGTTCACTGCTGAATGAATTCGGGGGCGACCCTGGCCACAGCCTGTTTTCTGAGAGCTGCTGTCATGCCCACAACTAGGACGTTCTAACAGAAGTGGGGTAAGTGCTCTCCATGCCAGAGAAAGGCCTCAAACAGGAAATGTTGCAGGCTCACTGACACTTTGCCAAACCACCCGCTGAATCACATCCACGCATTTGCATATTATGCAAATCAGCCCGAGTTACTTAAGTGTAAATCAGAGTACGTGTGTTCATCTGTGTGACGGAGAGCTCCTTTTCAAATCAGCTTACGACAGTATCCAGCGTGACACATTAACATCACTCATGTCAGATGTGCGACCTCCACACTTGGACGCCACATTTCCATTTCGGGCTGATGCTCCCGCGCAGGCTGCCTTTTACACAACGAACTTTATTTCCTTTATTTTGACTTTGTTACAGATGTATTCCATTAATGCTCATTCCAGGTCTAATCCAATTCATTGTTCCTCCACGGCTCTGTGTATAGAATAAGTCAATTCCACACAGGATTAATCCA